>OX422210.1:583282726-588082726 GCA_949130495.1 Sambucus nigra | reverse complement strand
ACAAGTAACGAAAGATACCAATATGATCTATGGTGACTAATTTATTCATTGGACTCACTTGTCTAGCCGACCAGCCCAATATGGAACTAGGACTACCTGACCTAATCCAAATATTAGATTTCTAGAGAAACCTACAAGCTGGAAGAATTACTTGCAAAATTTAACCACTTATTTGTGACTACTATAAATGTAAACCCTCACCCCCAGGAAAGGGGGAGGTAATTTCGATTACTCGAGAGAAACTAATAAAGAATAGTGACCTCTCCATGGACGTAGGCACATTGTCGAACCACATACATCCTGTGTTGTGCGTGAACATCCTTACTTTCTGCATTTACATACTTTCTGTGATTGTTAATTATGATAATTATGTACTCACAATTGGCGTCGTCTGTGAAAAACGATTCTTTTTTCCTACGAAAGCAATTATAAAATAAAGCACATGATGTCTCACCACAACATCAACTTACTGCAAGTCAACGACGTACAGACTGACCCAGTTCCACCTAGGGTCAGGTTTAAGCTTCACCAAAAAAATTCTAGGTTTCGCTAAGAAAGGCAACCTTCTAAAGAGAGTCATGGACCACATAAGTCTACCTAGACTTCCAGGCTAGTCAATGAATATGAAGCCCGACTTCAAGAGCAGGAAGAGGAAATAAGTCTCCAAATGTAAGATAATGCTCGCCTATAGAGGCAACTAGAAAGAATGGAGAGAGATCTCTATAGAGACAACAAAAAATGTCACACGATGTCTCCCAGTCCTCCGGCGAGAAAAACTCTCCACTGAGGGAGGAGATCCAGACGGGACCAGGATCCATTAGAATATGGAAGATTACAAAGACGCCACAGAAATGGCGACCATTAAAGAGATGACATAATGATCTTAGTCTAAAGAGAGATGGATCAACACCCAACCAATCAAGGGGCTAGGTAAACTAAATATCTGGTCAAGAGAGCTCTCAACACGTAGATAAAATCGCCTTTTTCAAGAGCTATCGAAGAAAAAGATCCTCTAAAGAAGTTTGTCGTTCCCAAGTCCAAGATCTATGATGTGAAAACTAACCCTATAGACTATGTTAGGCAGTACAATAAGGCGATGATACTGTGGAGCTATAATGACTTTCTAATGTGTCATATCCTCCCTTATAAACTATATGATGTAGATCAAAAGTGGTTTGGGAGACTACCACACAGATCAATCAAGAGCTTCAAGGCTCTTAGCCCTCGCTGAGGCCTTCACTACTAACTTCATAACTGATAGTTCTGCTCATGATGAATAAGAAGAAGCCATAGGAGAATCTTCCTGAGTATGCTAAGCGGTATTGAGAAGTTTTCAACAAAGTGGAGGATTGCTCGGAGTAGGTTACCATGGTATCCTTCAAGATTGGTTTGCCGACCACTTTAATCCTGCACAAGTCTCTCACCAAGAAGGAGGCGAACACCATTGATGACCTCATGGTGCATATTGAAAAATATGCCAAAGCTGAAGACGTGATTCATTTTAGTCCTAAGTAGGGGTGGCCATAGGCCCGAGGCCCGCCAAGCCCGCCCAATAAAAAAATAGGTCTTGGGTAAGGTAAATAGGCCCGCAAAGCGGGCTTGGCAAAATTTTATAGGCCCGATTTTTTTTCGGGTGGGCTTGGGCATGAGTTCTTAAGCCCGATGAGGCTCGGCCCGACCCGAGGCCCGAGGCCCGAAATATATATATATATATATATATATATATATGTGGGGGGGGGGGGACTTCTATAAATATAAAAACGTATACCAAGTCTTTTTATGTAAAGTGAGAAACTTTATATATGGACTTTGTAATATATGGAGTTTAAAACAGATTTTTAATTAAAAAAATTGGTCTTTAAATAAAAAAATAGGTATTTTAATTTTAAAAAAAATCTTTTAATTAACATAATTGGGCCCGATCGGGCGGGCCTGGGTAAAGAGCTTTCAAATCTGGGCGGGCTTGGGATTACATAATAAGGCCCGATCTAGGCCCGAGCGGGCTTGGGATAACACTTAATTTTTCAAGCCCGGCCCGAGCCCGACCGGGCCTGCCCAGGCCCGGCCCACGGCCACCCCTAGTCCTAAGGAAACTGATCGTATCAAATCCAATAAGGGAGGAGACAAGTCTGACACTCCCAGTAAGGGGAATATACATGGGGACAAGGACATTTGAAAAAATAGGAATAAGGTTGACCCTTGAAAGGCCTTTTTGGCTATTAACACAGCCTTAAAGGATCCAATCTACAAGATCATGGGGAAGATCAAAGAACAACCATTTGTGAATTGGCCCAAGAATAAGGGTAGAGACCCTACAAAGCGGAATAAATGGTTGCAATGCGTATTTCACAAGGAAGACAACCACATAATAGAGAGATGGACAACTTTAAAGTCCCATATGGAGGAACTGGCCCAGGCTTGGCATCTGAATGAATACATAGATTAGAAGGCTAACAAGGTTGCAGCCAACAGTGACAAGAAGTCGAATAACGTCCTTAATTACGATATAGGATAAGAACTCACAGTAATCCATGGAGTCTCCGGCCTCAAGACGATAAACGAAAATGTTGTTCATATAGAGATGAAGAAGGTAACGACAATTATAGAGACCTTCTAAATTGACCTCGCAAAGAGCCATGACGAAAAGCACCGATGAATAGAGGATGTCAACTGCAATAAACACATCGTCATCATAGAGGAAGACATGATCGGGGTAATGACCCCTTATCATGATGCCCTCATAATCACCCTTAGGATTGTAAATTCGGACGTCGATAAGCTTTTGATAGATCAAGAGAGCTCATTCGAGGTAGTGTATGATAGCTTGGCTTTTTGTATGTGTCGTTGTTGAAAGCCAAGTTAGTCAAAACCTTAAAATACCAACAAAATGTAAAAACTCAAGTGTAGCGGTAAATAAGGTATCAATCCACTTCCAAGGGGGTAAAGCAAAGGGAACACATTCAATTGTAATTCACTTTTTATTTTCTTTTTGTTCTTTTTCACTTTTCTACTTTTTTTAGCTTTTTCAAATATTAAAACAATTGGGTGAGATGATGATTTAAATTAAACTAAACTAAATGTGATATGATAATAACTAACTAGAAAATGACTAAAATGGAAAATAAAGTCTAATACTAAAATAAGAGATAAAGTGAGGTAAATAATTGTGAGATTAATCAAGGAATGGGATTATACCACAAATTTTAGCTATTCTAATTAATTAATTTAATTAATTGAATTCTCCCAAATTAATATCAAACTTACAAATCAACTCTCGTTGTAAATTTAATTTTAATAGTAACCTTCTAGAAAATTAAGTTTAACACCCCACAACTCTAGAAAATAGATCTACACTCCTTTTAATTAATCACCCGCTAGGATCGATCAATTAAAATTTATGTCAATCTTAGACAATAAATTTGGAGTTGAAATTCAAGTTGTAATACCCCACTTAAGAAACCCCTATCTCTAGTTCAAATCTAAAATGGGTATTATAACTATAATTTCGATTTTCTCTCGAAAATCATTTACCCTCTCTCGAGGCGTAAATTTAAGGATGAGGGATAAAAAATAACATTCAAAGGGATTTTTCAAGTAATTAAACTAATTAAAATAAAATAACATCAAATAAGGGTTTTACCCCACCCCTTGAAAGGGGATTTAGCCTAACATGGTATAAGATTTGACAAATTAATAATCAAAGACATAAAATAAACGAGAAGAGAAGAGAACAATCAAACCCAATCTCTTGAAGTGAAATTGAACTCTTATTTTCTTGAAATCCAGCACAATCCCTCCAATATGAGCATCCAACAATAATCAACTCAATTGAATTTCACACATTTATCACTCACAAATATCTAAAAAAAAATAACAATAAAACTATTTACAAATATTTCTATCTAATTTATTCTAACCTAACTCTCTACTTTGCTCTCTCTAAAAATTCCTATCTATCTAGCTCTTTGAATCTAAATTAAAAATTACAAAATAAAAATAATAATAAAAATAAAAAGGATAGTGGATGAATTCATAATGGACAATTAAATAATAAAAGAGATTTGCTAAAAAATGCAAATCCTAACATTATAAAATTGTACATTAGAACTCATTCAAAGAAATAAATTCTAGATCATTACTTTATAATGAGATAATTGCTAAAAATGCAAAATCTCAACATAAAGGAATGGGTTAGAATTTACCTCCCGTAAGGGATGAATTCAACTACATCAATCTATTTTGAAATAATTGCTAAAAATGCTAAAATTCATTATAGATGTGTGAGGTTGAATTTATCCTAGATGTAAATTTCATTACACACCTCTTTATTGAGATGTTTGCTAAAAATGCAAATACTCTCTAAAGAGGAGTGTAGAGAAATTTATCACACAAGATTTTTAAAACTAAATTTGAGATCTTTTTTCAAAATGGTCTTCATCTTCCTTTATAGTAGGCACATGGAGTATGGGGGTATTTTTGGGAATGGGTTGAGTGTGCATGGAAATGGTTAGAGGAGCATGGGGTGTGAGTGTGTTTGAGGGCATGTGTGTTAAATGGGTATAATGGGAAGTTGGGTCAAATAGGTAGTTGGGGTTATTTGGGAAAAAGGAATTAAATGGGCTTAAAACATATATGGGCATTTAAGTAAGTTGATTTGGTCTTGGAAATTTGGTTTGTTATTTTACAGGTTGAAATCGTGTGAGGCTTGGAACTAAAGGTAAATGGAAAATGGGTTTAGGTGAAATGGGAATTGGGTTGAAATTGGGTCGAGGAGAGAGAGAGAGGCCAGACACGACGCCGGCGCTGGAGGTGCGGCGGTAGGTCTGCCGGAGAGGGGCGTCGAGTTTAAGGTATTTGGAGAGAGGGGTTGAAGTCAGCGCCGAAGTGTGCTGGGGGTGAAGGAGAGGGTCGGCGAGCTGTCATCGAGGTTGGCTAGGCCTGGGCGTTGGGGTTTGGTGGTTTTTCGGGTCAGCGTCGACGAGGGTTCCGGTTGTGGTAAGGCTGGTTAGTGGGCTTTGGGGCCAAGATCATGGCCGGAGGTAGGGGTCGACTGAGAAGGGGGTTGCGCCGGATTCGTCGCCGGCGGTTTCGGAGTAGCTTCGTGTGACACCCCGCCTAATTAAATACCGGGCGATCACTCCTTTATTAAATTAATTCAAGGTGAACAGTTGGTTCATTCTCAGCATCATTGTCGAAAAATAAAACTTTTCCAATTTAAACACCCTAATTAATTAAGCTAAGTGTCAAAACCATTTAAACCTTTATTGTCATTTTATTAAATCCGGTTATAAAACCTTAAACCATTAACGTCTAAAGAGTCACACAATAAGTAGAAGAATAAAATGAACATTCAAGAGTTTACCCAACAATAATCAATCCCAATATTAAAATACTAAGGAAAACATCCTGACATTAACAATCCCGAAATAAAGATACTGAAATTAAAAGAATTACAATCTCTAACAATATCAACTAAATAATGGAAAAAGGGCGACACATGCCCCCACTGGATAAAGCTGAACTAGAAGTAGAGTCAACAATGAGGTCGTCTAAACAATGGCCTGCAACTCCCACAAAAGCTACAGCGCGTTCCATCCAAAGGATCCTATGCAAGACGCCCCTGTGGCTGGGAACCTGTAATACATACATATATATACAAGACAGAAAGAGAAGTGGAAACGGGTCAGATCCCGATAGTGTATATGATTTAAAACATTCGTTTAACAAGTATTTAAATTGATTACAAGCCAATGCAACAACATATCAGTGCGACACTCTCTTGAGAAATTCTCACCTCTCTTATTATGTGCACTCCTATCGCAACTAACATTTCCAATGGTTTATCTTATCATATATCACACTATCTTTCCCCCAAGGATTTAACATATCTTAGGTGACTCTCAAGATTTAAGATTTAACAACATCATGGTTTAAAAGGATAATTTCATTTAGTACAAAACGCTCATTTTAACTTTATTGATTCATAAAGTTTTTCAATATCATATTATACTTTTCAAAACAAGTATTTCCAATTTGAGTCATTACACATGTCTTACTTACCATAACACAGTAGGCAGTTTCCCAAATTTCAGAAGTTCATATATATATATATATATATTAAATACTCGTATAATATATATATTCTAACAGCACCCCACATAAAATTATGGTGCGGGCATACTCTGCTATCCAATCCCCGTATCACTCGTACTAAGGGAAATACAAGTTCGGAATCACTCTCGAACTGTATTAACACATACACAAACAATATTGAGGCGAAGCATAGTTTCCAAGTCCAAGAGGTCAGTACATACCCTCACGTCTCTTAGGACCGTCCGACTATCGATCCGATAGCCCGTACCTAGGATTTCTATCTTCTAGGGTACAAGTCAATATCCCCCATAAGGCACACGAGATAAGATCGTCCCAGCGCGGTAACCTCAGGGATAGCAAGTAGCGCGTGCATGTTTTTCACACATAGATAGCATATGCATACACAATCATATAACATTACTAATATTACCATATCAATATTGGGTATATTCTCAAATCCCATACTTACGACATTATTTCTCATATCTCATTATTTGTTATCACATGTAACAGTTCGTTTCTAACCTTGATTCGGTATTATTCCAACTTACCACATAACTCTCATGGTTTTATCCTCCCACCTATAAAAATTTCGTAGGTATTCATCTATTCTTTTTCGTAACTATTTTACGTAATCTTCTCACTATAAATACGTAGTTTTATCGTTTCTTATATATGAAATCTCCCAAGGATACAACTCTCGTCTAACCTTAAAGGTCCCAAAACTTATTCATATACCTTACTGGTCCTCTTTATCTCTCAAAACAAATTTATAAGGGTGTCCATGAATTATTCCTCATTAAAGTGAATTTCAACTAATTAAGAAGGAAAAACATGAGTCTTCCAGGAGGGGTCGATCGATCCAGGTCTGGGGCTCGATCGATCGAACCTTCGATCGATCGAAGATCAAGGCTTGATCGATCGAACAAGCAGGTATTGCGAATCCTGCAGTTTTGCAGTTACGGGTTTCATCCTCTAACCTCAACCAATTCCATATTTTTCATTCCTAATCGTCCCAGAATTTATACTACTATCATTATATCATCATATTATGTATTTTCTACGTAAAGCATGTAAGTTTTCGTCACTAAACATGGATTAACAACCCAAAATTCATGTAAATATCAAGAACCCTAGAAATCTCTTAAACATGGTTCTAACACATCTTTTCCAGAATTTTCTTCTTATAAAACATCATAAATTCGTGGTTTAATCCTCTACATGGAAAAAGGGTTTCCAGAATATCATTTAAATCATCCCTACATGCAATTTCCTATCTCAAATGGGGTTTTTCTTCCATACAACTCATCCTAATCATTCCTAAACTAATATGAGTGATGCATCAACGAAAATAAGCAAGATAAACACTTGCCTGGGATTTTCGACGTTCTGGTTTGGTGCCGAATTTGGTGTGGTTGCGTTCCCCGTCTTGCGATCTACGCGTTGGTGGTGGAGGCGGTGCAAACGGATGGATTTCGGGCCTTGGATTGCTTTGGAAGCTCTCTCCTTCCCTCTCTTATGGCCGTCACTTGTCTTGGGTTGTTCTAACCCTAAAAGACAACCTTAGACATCTGATATAACCCTTGAAATTTCGTGGGTCTAATTACCCAAAAATATAAAATGACCAAAATGCCCTCCCGGGGTACTAATTAAGCCTAAAATAGCCCCGAGACTCAAACTAGACCACCGGGTACACTTTTCTGACTATCTCGACCCTTCTGGACACGTTAGCGCACTCAAAACGACCATACGGATAACTAAAAATATTTTACTTTTATTAATCAACATTTATTCCCGACGCGACACAGGCGCGTTCCATAATTGTCATTTTATTCACACTTGACAATATTATAAAAGTAAATCTCATATATTACTATACTCATCCAGTAACATTCAGCAAATAACAAATTTCCAATAATTACTAACTCTCGTCATGCTAGTAAATATTTAAAACAACATTCTGGATTAAAATTAAATTAATTTATCTCAATTAAATTTAATAAATCCCATAATTTAAAAGCTATAAAAATACAGGGTATTACACTCCGACGGTAGGGTCTCGGGTTGTGTGGTCTGCAGGTGGGGATATGGATGGTAATGGTTTTTTTTGTGTTTTTTTTTTAATGGTGGTGAGAGGTTATGGAGGTAGGTGATGAGAGAGGAAAGAGAAGATGGTTGGAGGTTGAAGATGGGTTTTGGTGGTATTGTGTGGGTGAGGGTGTAAGGGATAGTGTGGGGATGAGGGATTTAGATTGTGTGTATGTTAGGTGTAGGATAAGTGTTGGGTATGAGTGGATTTAGGTGTAGGGGGGTTGGGTAGTTATGGTGTGAGGGAGTTTATGTGTGTCTGTGTTTAATTTGGACCTAAATAAAAATAACACTAAAAAAAACTAAAATTAATAAAACTAAAAATCTAAAATAAAAATCCTACTTCTAATAATAAAATAAAGACTCAAATTAAAAATAAAACAAAAAAATAAAAAATAAAATAAAATCTAATAAAACTAAAACTAAAATCTTAATTAAATGTAAAATCAAATAAAACTAAAAAATAAATGAAATCCTAAAATATCTAATCCTAATAAAACTAAAAACTAATAAAAAACAAAATAAAATAATATTATACTAATAAAGATAAAAATAGAAAATAAAACCTAGAAATCCTAAATAAAAAAAAAAATCCTAAAAATAAAAATGACTCAAACTAAAACTATAAAAAATATAAAAAGACACAAACTAAACACACACAGGCTTGGGGTAGGTTTGGGCTAGGTTTAGGCTCGGGTTAGAGTACGGGAGAGAGAATTAGCTCCATTTTACTGCAAGTTGCCGGAAAATATAGTTTTTGACACTGCAACTGCAATTAAGCCTGCACAATGAATATTTAAGCGTATAAGACGCATATTGTCAAGAATTAGCAACTAAAGTACATCTATTTGGGGTATAAATTGTACAATTTTGGGTGCTTATCACACCACCCCCAAACAGAGCGTTGCTAGTCCTCGAGCAATAAGATAGAGAGGAAGAGACAGATAAGTAACACAAAATGTACCACTTTTATGGGCACTTGCGATTGCACTTAACATGTGCAACAAGCTTTTAAACCTATAGGTTGCCCTACAGGACAAGTTGTGTCTCGTGAGAGTTTGCAGGGAATATACCCACAAAATTCTTATTTGTAAAAATTTATTGAAAGGCAGTCAATCTCTTATTAGACATAGAATAATCGCACAATCCATCACATGAGAAATATTTTCAGAAATACAAGCTAGAAGTGTAAAAATTTTAGCTAAGTAAATACTCAAGGCACATCCTTCCTAGAACTCAACGTGTGTAGTGTGAATCAGTCAAAACGAGTCGAGAATCATAAGAGTAATTCCTAGATTGCCTTTTTGGAATCAACGCTTCAACTTCAAATCTCACGGATATATCTCTCTCAAACGAACTCTCGAGATATGGGTAAGTGTATCGCTCTTGTGTGTGGGGAGGTGATTAAATGTAAGCAAGTTCAAACGTCTCACACACACATAAGAAAGAACGAACAATTAGAATGAAAATTGATCTCATGAAAGAAATGCTAATCACTATAGTGAGAACGTCGAGTTATTCATCACGTTGACTTTCAGTTGCCCGAACACCTAGGAAAAATATGGATGATTATGGGTGAGGGGGAAATGTGATGAGAATGATGGGATATGAGGTAGGATGGTGATGTATGGATGAATATGGATGGATAATGGATGAATGTATAATGGATGTGTGAGAAAAGTATTTTATACTTGAAGAACAAAAATGTCTTTATTTCAAAACTAACTAGTAACTACAAACTCTCTTTCTTTTCTTTTCTCTTTTTTTTTTCGATTTTTCTTTTCTTTTTTTCTATATTTTCTATTTTTGCAATTTTTTTTCTCACTTTTCAAGCCAACAATGAAGACATTTTACATTTGGAAACAACACTCTTTTATTTGAAAATGAAAGATGATATGGAGATGATAGGTGATGGTGTGGGGAAATATGTGAGAATATGGTAAGGTAATGGGAATATAATGGGTGAGGTGAATGGTAAATGGTATGAAAAGGGGCGAGTTTATGGATGAAAGTTTGGTGATCGGGACAAACTTCAAGACACGTGTTTCTTACAACTCGAAAGTGATGCCATTCTCAGTGATCAAGACAATTTTAATGAAAGATAATGAGATCATACAACAATTAAAGTGCGAACCCAAAGGAAGTTGAATCAACTTGTGACTCGGAGATTGCGTAAAACACTCAAAAAGGGTGAAAGGCACAAATCTCACAAGCTAAAGTCTCTACTAGTGATACTTAAGGTTCTCTTGGGAATTATAGTACTCTTCAACTCTAACCATAGTGATGTGATAAGTGCACAAATTTTGTTGAGTCTAGAAATTCATGGTGCAACATGCCTTAATATGTATTACATAAGCTATTTTGAAAAATATAAATCTTTTAGTTTGATTCCTAGACTTAAAAAGATGGATAATTGAAAATTCACATCAATGAATGAGATGAAAGAAACTGCACGAAAATTTAAAAATCAGGTTTAAAAAACAAATTTTTCAAAAGAGGTACGATTTTGATAAAATTCCCCACCTCCAAACAAAAAGGAACATCGTCCTCGATGTTAGATAAAATAATTTTTAAAATTGAGAGCATAAGGTGGAAAGAGATTACCAGAAACAACCGCTAATGAAGTGGACAAATATAGCCTAGAATAAACGATAAGAGAAAAATAAAAAATAAAATGTACAAGTCTATAAACATGGCAAGACGTAGGGTGATGTGAAACACCACCCCCAAACAGGATGAGACTAGTTAGAAACGCGGGATGACTCCCGGTAGCGCTAAGTTTAATGTCTTCATCCAGACCGAACCATTCTCACCCTTAAGATAAGGTCTATGAAAGTGCGGGGCGGCAGAAAAATTGGGGTGATGGGAATCACCCCCAAACAAGACTGAAGCGTCAGTCTTGCTGAATAAAAGCTAAAGGGGTCAATGAACTTGTATGTCAAAGTGCATCACACGATGCAAATCATCGGTGGACCATGGGTGGGTGGGTATTAGGGTAAAGGTGAGCGTGAATAGGCATCGGTCACGTGCCTTATTGAGCCGAAATGTGAGGGCAACAAGGGCCCTATAAGCATGATGCTCTAATTGGTGAGGGAGGCAAAAGGGTTTGGCAAGTTGAATCGAATGGGCCTCAAAAAAATTACACCACCATTCTATTAATGGGCGATGGTAATGGTCGCGCCGTGACACACCAGGGAGCTGTTGAGAAGAAAAATCAACACCGCAAGGAAGTGGTGTGCATGGAGGGACAAGCTCGATGTCATGAAAGTGGAGAGTAGCACCACAAATACTCTCATGGGTGGGTGATGGTTTCAGGTGAGGATCTAAAAAAGTAGATGGAAACATGAACTGTGTAAAATCAAGATCCAAACCAGGTGGTGGGGGTAGAAGGGACAATGAGTGGGATAAATGGCGGAGGAAGATGATCCAAGTCAAGAGTGGGAGACACACACTCCTCATGAGGTGCAGAGTGATCCACAAGGGAACTCACAGGAGGAAGTGTGAAAATAAACGAGTGAGTGATCAACTTATCCACCATTATGTCGCCATCCGATGTGGTGAAAGGCTCTAACGAGGCATTAAGATCCGAGATAGATGAATCAACATCAATATTTGGCTCAAAGGGGAGACAAATATGACGGGGTAGGATCCATATCAAGAGAGGTAGGAACCATCACGGATTCTATCTCGGGAAAATGGTGATCACTCGTAGCTGGAGCGAACCTAAAAAATATGGCTATGTCAGAGACACAGGCAATTGGGGAATAAGGTAAAAGCTCGGGCATATTTTTGGATATCGCAGGAATGGGAATAGGAACCGTAAGTGTGGGTTCATGTGGACATGGTGGAATTTGATCAGGCTCACTATCAAAATATAAGTCAACACAATTGTCAACTTGGGGCCCGGACCATGGAATGGTCTCAACTTCGAGATTATCGGGATGGTAGGGTTGGTCACACTCAAAATCTGTGTCACAAGAGGACACATCATCGTCGCACTCAGTTGAAACGATGGGTGGAGTCATGGGAATGTCCGACTCTCTCGCGCACTCCAAATCATTTAATCGTTATTCAAGCCTTTGGAGAGCTAGAGTTTGAATTTGAGTGGCTTGCTCTTGCTCGAGTATGAACTTTTACAAGAGGGTTTCGAGAGCGGATGCGGATGAATGTGGTGGAGTGATGGGTGGTGGCGGTGGTCGAGGTGGACACAAATCACTACGATCATGGATATATGGAGAATACTCAAATGAAGTGTGTGGAGTGGGGCCAAGTTCATCATATACGGAAGGATCACTTTCGTGATGGACAATTGGCTGATATTCAGTGGTGCGTAGTGAGGGGACTGATCATGAACTGGTGCACAAGGTTGCCATGACGACTATTGGAACGTGTGAGGATCCACAACATCGGGTTGGAATTCGTATTGCGTGGAAGGGTGATCAAGCCTCCACGAATAACTCGGGTACTCACACAACTCGGGATGAGATACATCAGGATAGTAGGTCGAGGTGGGCTCCGAAACAGTGTCATACGGATACACATGTTCCATGGTGTATTCGTAGGGATATGATAAGTACGGACACTCATGGGACATGTGATCAGCATAATAACAATGGGTGCACAACAAAGGATGAAACACGTCGACACTTGACACCGATGATTATGGAATATGAGGTGCGTGCATGGATGGGTCAAGAGTATCAAGGGCACTCGTGAGAGAGGTGAAACCATTAAAAATATCATAAAGAGATGGCTCGGGATCACTCTCACACGTGTCACGTGTCGATGGAAAATGTCCAAAGTAGTCCCGTAAAGGACGTTCTTCTGCCATGAGGGACAAAATATTTTTTTAAATTTTTCAAAAGGAAAGAAAATATTTTTTGGATTTTTCTAAAAATGAGAAAAAGAAAATATTTTTGTATTTTTTATGAAAATAAAGAAAGAAAATATTTTTTTGATTTTTTTTTTGGAAGAAAAGGTGGGGAAAAATATGGACTCTTTGAATTTGCACGAACTCACTAAAACCTGACTACCGAAAAATGAATTGGACACACACAAGTCGAGGATAAATCCTAACTAGCACATAGCCAATTTTTATCTTTAGATTTAGTGAAAGGGGTAGTCAAATTTTAATTAAGTGCGCGGGTGATAAAAATTCACATAAATCTCTTTGTGATCGCCTTTGCAAAATTTTCTCCTAGTGGGCTACCTAGTTGATTAGTTTTAAATTTAGTGATGGCTAGGGTAGCACACAATGGTAAGCGAGTGAGTCGGGTGATGAAATACCTTCTCGTGAGCGACCGGGTGTAGGTCTTAGTAATTTAATTCATCACACCATTCAAAAAATAAATGCGAGAATAAAATCACACAAGAGCACACAAGAGCACGCAAAAGAATTGACTCGCTAACAGGAGAGGCGCGAGGGTTTAGAAAATGTACCTCCCACGTTTTTTACGCCATGGGGTGCCGAAATATTTGAATCGACCAGGGGAAGATCACGCCTATCTCAGTAGGCTCCGGGAGTACTACCGACCCAAGGTAGAGAGACTTCTAAATCCTCACCTTTGGATGCCCTCTCTCTACCTTGTCCGGTTTTCCTATCATGCTTGTCTTCAATTATTACAATTTGTAAAATGAAAATAAAATAATGGTGTCTCTAAGCACCGCAATACAAGCCAAGAATAGAATAATCCTAATACAAGCCTTCTAAAATAAAAAAAAATGGTACAAAAAAAATAATAAAGTGCAAAAAAAAAATGAACTACAAGTTGAAATCCGCTCCAAGTGCTTCACGATCCTAAGAACGGAAACGGTGCCATTTGATAACGAGACTTTTGTGTATGTCATTCCTAGAGATAAATTTCATTACACATCTATATTGAGGTATTTGCTAAAAATGCAAATACTCAACATAGAGGGGTGGAGAGAATTTTATCACACCAAGCTTACATACTAATTTGGAGATCTTTTTTCAAAATGGTCTTCATCTTCCTTTATAGTAGGCACATGTAGTATGGGGGTATTTTTGGGAATGAGTTGAGTGTGCATGAAAATGGTGAGAGGAGCATGCATGGGGTGTGAGTGTGTTTGAGGGCATGTGGGTTAAATGGGTATAATGGGAAGTTGGGTTAAATAGGTAGTTGGGGGTATTTGGGTAAAAGGAATTAAATGGGCTTAAAACATATGTGGGCATTTAAGTTAGTTGACTTGGTCTTGGAAATTTGATTTGTTATTTTGCAGGTTGAAATCGTGTGAGGGTTGGGACTAAAGGTAAATGGAAAATGGGTTTAGGTGAAATGGGAATTGGGTTGAAATTGGGTCGAGGAGAGAGAGAGAGAGGCCTGAGACGACGCCGACACCAGAGGTGCGACGATAGGTCTGCCGGAGAGGGGCGTCGGGTTTAATGTGTTTGGAGAGAGGGGTTGAAGTCAGCGCCGAAGTGTGCTGGGGTGAAGGAGAGGGTCGGCGAGCTGTCATCGGGGATGGCTAGGCCTGTGCGGTGGGATTTGGTGGTCCGCCGGGTCAGCATCGGTGAGGGTTCCGGTTGTGGTAAGGCTGGTTGGTGGGCTTTTGGGCCAAGATCGTGGCCGGAGGTAGGGTCGACTGAGAAGGGGGTTGCGCCGGATTCGTCGCCAACGATTTTGGGGTAGCTCCGGCGGTAGGGTCTCGGGTTGTGTGGTCTGCAGGTGGGGATATGGATGGTAATGGGTTTTTTTGTGTTTTGTTTTAATGGTGGTGAGAGGTTATGGAGGTAGGTGATGAGAGAGGAAAGAGAAGATGGTTGGAGGTTGAAGATGGGTTTTGGTGGTATTGTGTGGGTGAGGGTGTAGGGGATAGTGTGGGAATGAGGGATTTGGATTGTGTGTATGTTAGGTGTAGGTAAGTGTTGGGTATGAGTGGGTTTAGGTGTAGGGGAGTTGGGTAGTTATAGTGTGAGGGATTTTATGTGTGTGTGTGTTTAATTTGGCCCTAAATAAAAATAACACTAAAAAAAACTAAAACTGAAGATCTAAAATAAAAATCCTACTTCTAATAATAAAATAAAGACTCAAATTAAAAATAAAACTAAAAAAAATAAAATAAAATAAAAAAATAAAAATAAAATCTAATAAAACTAAAATTAAAATCCTAATTAAATGTAAAATCAAATAAAACTAAAAAAATAAATGAAATCCTAAAAAATCTAATCCTAATAAAACTAAAAACTAATAAAAAAACAAAACAAAATAAAATTATACTAATAAAGATAAAAATAGAAAATAAAACCTAGAAATCCTAAATAAATAAAAAATAAATCCTAAAAATAAAAATGACTTAAACTAAAAATATAAAAAATATAAAAAAACACAAACTAAACACACACAGGCTTGGGGTAAGTTTGGGCTAGGTTTAGGCTCGGGTTAGGGTACAGGAGAGGGAATTAGCTCCATTTTACTGCAAGTTGCCTGGAAATATAGTTTTTGACACTGCAACTGCAATTAAGCCTGCACAATGAATATTTAAGTGCATAAGACGCATATTGTCAAGAATTAGCAACTAAAGCACATCTATTTGGGGTATAAATTGTATAGTTTTGGGTGCTTATCAATGTACTTAGAGCTCTTCCATAAATTAAAACATAACCTAGTCGACCTCAAGAAGTAACTATTCCGTTGGTCGAATTCGTAGAGAAGATCATAATATCACTGGGGAAGATACTGTTGTCAGTGAGGGTGGAAAATATTTAAAAGATGATTGAGTTCCTGGTGGTGGATATTAATTCTCCCTACCATGCCATTTTAGGAAGAGGGTGGCTTCATGCTATATAGGCCGTGCCATCAAACTATTATAAAAAAACTCAAGTATGTTACTGATCGAGAGGTAGCGGAGATTCGCGATGACTAGACCATTGGCAGAAAGTGCATCGTCACCACCATCCGACCCCAAAAAGAAAGTAAAAAGGAAAAAAAGATATCCTGAAGGGAGACTAAGATGGGGCTACCCCTTTTAAATAGAAACGATGGTACGACCAACCAATGGTGGAGGATACCAGGGTCAACCCCACTGATAGGGTCATTGAAAACATTGAGGAGGTTATATTTAATGCCAATCTATCGCAGAGAAAGTTTTTGATTGGGGCAACACTTATCGATCAAGAAAAGAAGGCGTTGATCACCTTTCTGAAGAGCAACTTGTATGTAGTCGCTTGGGATACCTACGACCTACCAGGGATTAATCCCAAAGAATCTTATCACCACTTTCACGTGGACATATCCTTTAAGTCAGTCACTAAAAAAGCACGCCAAATAACCCCAGAGAAGGTTAAAGTGAGAATGAAGTAGGTAAGATCATGGATAACGGGTCTACCAGGAAAGTTCAATTCCCTAAGTGGCTCTCAAATTTAGTGGTGGTACAAAAGAGCAACAATAATTAGAGAGTTTACATTGACTTTATCGACCTAAATAGAGCATGCCTCAAATACCTTTTCCCTCTGCTGAAGATTGATCAGCTAGTGGATACCACGAAAGGACTAGACGAATGAGCTTTTTGGATGCCTATTTATGGTACCAGTAGATCCCGTTATTCGACATTAAGAACGCATGGGCCACCAATCAGAGGCTGGTTACCAAAATGTTCAAGAAGTATATGGGAGATACTATGAAGGTCTATATCGATGACATGTTAGTCAAGAGAAAACACAAAGGAGATCGCCTCAGAGACCTGGCCAACGCCTTCAAAATCCTTAAGAAATTTTAAATGAAGTTCAATGCGAGAAAATATTCATTCAGTGTCTAGTCAAGAAAATTTTTGCTATATCTGGTCAGCAAGAGAGGAATTAAGGACAATCTGCACCAAATTTATGCTATCAATAGGGTCCAGATTCCGAAGACATTGCGGGATATTCAGAAACTTACTGGGATGCTCGCAGCACTCAATCGTTTCATCTCCAAGTCATTGGAGTGCTTCGAATATTATTTTAGCTCCTCAAGAAGGATAAGGGCCTCACCTGGAACGACGATTATTCAAGAGCCCAAGA
This sequence comes from Sambucus nigra, assembly GCA_949130495.1. Lineage (NCBI taxonomy): Eukaryota > Viridiplantae > Streptophyta > Magnoliopsida > Dipsacales > Adoxaceae > Sambucus > Sambucus nigra. The sequence continues at coordinate 588,065,529 of OX422210.1, read as the reverse complement.
TGAGATCAAGTCTGATCTAAAAAACCCACCATTATTGGCAATACTCGATGATTGAGATCCCTTGTACCTCTACCTTACAGTATCAACTCACGCGGTCAGCTTGACCTTAGTGTGAAAGAATGAGGGAAGATAGTGACTTATTTATTATTCCCATAAGGCACTTATAGATGCCAAGTAGTGCTACTTGCCACTATATAAGTTAGCCTATGCTCTGGTGATTGCCTTAAGGAATCTCAATCACTATTTCTAAGCCTACTTAGTAAGCATGATCACCTCATTCCCCCTCAAATCAGTACTTCAAAAAGATGACCTCTCCGAACGATTGTCAAAATGGTCAGTCGAACTTGGAAGTTTTGATATTTACTTTTAGCCAAAACAACGATTAAATGACAGATCTTAATCGATTTTATAGAAAAATTAAAGGGAAATAGGCCAACCAAATAACAACTTGAGGAGCAACCATCAAATGAGAAAGCATAGTCCGAGGACTGGAACCTGTACGTTGATGGAGCTTCCAATTCTAAAGGGGCAGGAGTGGGAGTCATCTTCATCACAACAAAGGACACTATTATCGAATAAGGAATTAGGTTGGGATTTGAAGCCTCTAACAACGAAACCGAATACGAATCACTGATAGCTGGCCTGCGCAAGGCCTGACTACTGGGGGAAAAACGACTTATTGTGTTCGACGATTCCAAGATGGTATAACCAAGTGAGCAGAGATTTCAACATAAAAGATGAAAAGAGGGCAGACTACTTCGCCTTAGTTCACAAGATCATGGAAGAATTTGAAGAAGTCCACATCTAGTAGTTTTCCCGGGGTTAAAATAGCAATGTTGGTGCCTTAGCAGCCCTAAGCTCAACAGTGGTCCCTGACCTTAGAAGAATAATTAAAGTAGGGTTTCTCACCCAGCGGAGTATTGACAATATAGTGGTTGTCGAATAGATTCTCGCCATATAGGAAGGTCCTAGCTGGATATATCCGATCACTGCCTACCTGCAAAATGAGGCGCTGCCAGATGACAACATATTAGATCACCAATTGAGGTTAAAGGATGCTCGCTTCTATCTTGATCTCGAAGAGAAGATCTACAAAAGGTCCTTTATTGGTTATTACCTCCAGTGCACCCATCGGCAAGACACAACGCAAGTTCTCCACAAGCTTCATGATGGTATTTGTGGGAGTCACACATGAAGAAGATTTGTAGCACTTCGAGCAATTAAAGAAGGCTACTGGTGGCCATACATGCAGAAAGATGCAAGTATCTATGTTCAAAAGTGCGACATATTCTGGAATTTCTCTCTTATAGTTCATCAATCAGCTAATGATTTAAAATCTTTGACTTGTACTTGGCTATTCATACAATGGGGGTTAGATATCATAGGAACACTACCTATCGCACTTGGGAATCACAAGAATATGTTAGTCGGCATATATTACTTCACTAAGTGGGTGAAAGCAAAATCACTATATAACATCAGAGACACTGACATGGGAAGGATCATCTGAAAGAGCGTCATAACATGCTTTGGGGTACCAAGAGCCATTATCATCGATAATGGCACACAGTTTGAAAGTGGTTTTTTCTATAACTTTTAAGATGAGTACACAATCAATAATCACTTTAGCTCAATAGAGTATCCCTAGAGCAATGGTCAAGTAGAAGCTTATAATAAAATAATGCTCAATAGCTGGATGAGCTTCCCCATGTCCTCTGGGCCTACCGTACTTCGCGTAGAAAACCAACAAAAGAAATACCCTTCGCACTCACATATGGATGGAAGATATCATCCCACTTACAACCGATATCCCTACCACAAGAACCAATTTGGTCGACCAAGGTTCGAACGATGATGCCTTACGTACTGAACTTAACCTGGCAGACGAATGAATAGAGCAAGCCATGATTAAGATGACCTCATACCAGTAGCATCTAGTGAAGAAGTACAATAAAATGGTCAATTCAAGGAAGTTTCATGTAAGAGACTACATCCCAAGGAAAGTCCTTGACAGTTTCGTAAAATTATTAAATGGCAAACTGGGACGAAATTAGGAGGGGCCTTTTAAGGTGGTCAGACACAACCTTCAAGAAGCTTATCACTTGGAAAAAATGGAGGGCAGGGAGATATCAAGGGCATGGAATGCACCCAACCTTAAGAAGTTCTACTTCTACACCTCTCATATCTAAGCACATTAATGTGGGTCCCCTGATTATTTATTATGCAGAAAGTGTTTTAAGGATGACAAAATAATTTTCTCTTTTTACGAAAAAACTTTTTCCAATTTTTAATTTGCACCAATTTGTGAACTAATTTTAACTTAACCAAATTTTATCTTAATTAGTCCTAAACATGCATCTCGTTATTAAAGCAAGTCAAATAAAGTAAAGAGTACTCAACTCGCCGGATGTACGAGGAAACCACAACTGCACTATGAATGTGGAATTACAATGAACAAACATAAGTCTTACTCAACGACTCGATACCCATGAGACTTGACGCTCTTCTAATCTTTAACTACTCCTCTCACAGTGCCCAAGTAGAAAGTCCTTCCACGATACCTATCCATAACACACGCGTCCACATATGTCTCCATGTCCACTGATATGGCTTGTAACGTCTATGATGTTGAACACGGATCTACCACTTCTCCTTCGCAAAACCCAATAATATTTTTCAGAGAAAACCTTCTTCTTGGTGCAAACAAGATCACTATTTCATATATTAAGGAAAACTCGAATCTTGTAAACTCTAAGGATGTGTTTAGCTTTGAAAAATCTTAGAAAATAATGCGCAGAAACGTTTTGGTTCGTAAACGTTTTTTTTCAGAGTGCACGCTTACGAAATTCTGATGGAAACATGCCTTATATAATTTTCTTGAGGCGGCTTCTCGCTCGAACGATTGTAGTTGTCGCTCAAACGAGATGCCCATGTCGTTCGAACAACATGGTGATCTCGCTTGAACGACTGCTGATGTCGTTTGAGCGACGAGTGAATTAGAGTCCTAATTAAACACTGCTCTAATCCGTCCTTATCAAGATAAAGCAAAGTGTAAACCATTTCAAACACTTTTAATTTTTTTTAATAAAATAACATCCTTAAACATTTTAAAATAAATTCTGAGTCCCATTAAAATTACGCATTCATAACTGGGTGATCTATGAATGCAATTAAACTTGAAGACTAATAAACTTGCACCAATTAAACATTCGGCATAAATAATTCCTTGAAGCTTTGCCGCAATGTCTTCAATAAAGTTCAATATGCCGTAGTCTGTGTGGGATCATGATAATAAAAATCTCCCTATGACTCAAATGTGTTTTTTTTTTCTGAGAATATGTCAAAACTATACAACGGACTCAATTAGAAAATTTGTCCTTACAGTTTAGTTTATGCAAGTTTTTATTTCAGACTTATGTTGCCCATATTTATCATTTTATGTTATGAATAAATAAAAGCCCTTATGTTTCAATGTCTTGATTATCTCAATTTTATGCAACATTTCTAAGTAATTAGTCCGTATCTTTGGGTGCCGAGTAATATTTCACTTGATTACAATAAATTATTCATCCTACTCCAATCAAGGAACTTCCTCGCGCCGAACATGATTCGAATTAATTACAATAAGCTATTTAGTTTATCTCAATTAAGCTAAATCTTCAAGCCCTTGCAATTCAACTACAGTAAGTTGTTCAATTTATTCCAATGAAGTAAGAGGGTCCACATGCCTTTGTTATCTTTAAACACAAATGACCTCACGAGTTTCCCAGGTAATAACAAAAAGACCTAGGGGGATCCCTAGGCATAAAAGACAACTCCAATTGGTTGACATAATGCTGAACGGGTGAATTGCCCAAAATCCAGGTGCATTTTTGGTTCGTCTTTCCTAGGCCTAAGAGAGTGTGACGACACGACCTAAAAGATAAGGAAGATGGAATCATACATGGAAAGGCATAGTGAAATGGAAAAATGTTATAATGAATGATATTAACTTTACTTAGTCGGCAAAGGTCCAAAGTACAAGACGTATGCTATTAACTTCACTTAGTCGGTAAAACCCTAAAGAATAAAACATATCAATTACATGGTTAAAGCCACAAAAAAATATACAACACGTTATGTTCTGCGAGATACAAATTGTTCTATTTCCCTTCTCCGGGCATCATTTAGGCTGGGGACAAACTCATCCTCGCTACTAGGATCTACCTTGAATTCATTAAACAACTGATGAGGGATATCATCCAGAGGAACCCACCGCTCGTCCTTTCCAAAGTGAGGTCGATGATATGCTGGGCAGTCCACCTGGTACATATACCACATATGAGGCTCTTTAGGTTCTTTGAGCACTTTAAGGGCATTCATCCATCAATGTTTGTACGCAACGTATTATGCCTCTTGCAGCCTCATAGTTGCATCTTACCAACCTTTATCATAGCCCATCGACCATCTAGCCCAGGGACCCATCCTGAATAAAAACTTAAGCCTCTTTATATCTCTTTACAACCCGAATATGATGACGTTCATCCTTTAGAAAACCTCCTCTAATTCAAAATGTTTCGTTTTTAGGGAATTATTCTCTAATTGAACTAGCTCGCCGACCTTGCTTATATCCTTGCTCACTATAAGCTTGGATTTAAAGTCAGTTATCTCTTTATGTATTAAAGAAATAATATCTTTAAGTCTTGGAGATCGTCCTTTAACTTGGCAACAAATTCAGACTGGTCCTTGTATGCTTTAGTCCTCGCCTCCAATGACTTGTAGGCCTTTAAGAACATGTGACGAGCTTACTCGCTCACATCAGGACCAAGCAATTTTTCAAGAATTTTATTGGAAAAAACATGCACAATAACAACCTACGAGAAGTAAAGTGACCAAAAATAAAAAGGACTATTAGTAAAGGAGGAAAAGTTTTCTTTCATTGATAATTAAAGAGGTAGGTAGAAGCCATTACAACAAAGGAAAATTTAAGTACAATAGTTGAGTAAAAATAAAAAAGAAAAGCCTAAATCTATAAAGCTTCACTCCTTCAGCTGATCGGATGACTCCAGAGCCTTTCCCTTTATAACGGCCTCCAGCCATCTCGATCGGGTGTGATGCTTTCGCATCTTGGTCAGTAGGCTGGCCAGTAGAAGGCTCCTCTTCAATAACTGGAGAAGGACCTGGTAAATTCTTTTTGAACAATTCCGAGTTAATAGGGACCACGCTTAACTTAAAAGCTTGGTTATATCCCTTCTTAATGGAAAACTTTCGAGTATAAGCGATATGGATATCGGCATCATCGTATGCCAAAGTCCAGCCCTCCGTAGAGCTATCCTCTTTAATGTCGGGGACCTCACCTTTTAACTTCTTGACTTCCCCAATTATCCTATCCTTCTTCAAGTCTATAAGATTGTTAGCCATCTTCAACTCGGCCATCTCATTCACAGTAGTATCCCTCTCCAGCATAAAGGCCTTTTGAGCATCAGCCAAGTCCTATTGAGACTTCTTCAGAGCTTTAAACAGTTATTAGTTCTTCGTGGACTGGTCAGAATAACCATCTATAAGGGTACGAGACATAAAAAGTTAGTATGGGAAAGTAAAATAGTTTAAACTAACATAATGAACGAATAAAAAAACGCTTACCAGAGCAAGGGCTTGAGCATATTTTAGAGATAGCTGGTCGAGACCTAGCTTTGATGAGTGCTCGTGGTAGCGAGCACCGCCCCCCTCAGCAGACCAGGGGCAAGGGTAGGTTTAAGGGCCAGATTGTCGCCCTGAGGAGTAATGGAAAGAGAAGAGAAGGGTTTCATAGGGGCCTTGATGGCCTTCTTCTTCTTTTCTTCATCTCTCTCATTCTCTTTCTCCCTCTTCCTCTTCTATCCTTCTTTCTCATTGTCTCTCGAAATGGAGCCACCAGTTTTAGGGGAATCCCTCATTAACTTCTTCAAGTCCCGGACCCTGATGTAAAGCAAGACTTGATCATCATCATCATCATCATCATCATCATCATCATCATCATCGTCGTTATTTCCCAGCATCAATCTCCTCCTTGGGGGAGCCATTTTTTCTTTTTTTTCCCACTTGCGAGTAAGAATCTACGTCCACTGGACCAGAAAATTCTCCTCATCTGGAAGAGAGATCTCAGGGATCTCGTTTACCTGTCAAGCAACAAATGTAGAAGTGGTATTGGTGTATTTAAGGAGATAGGCAACCAATCGAGGATGGTCACCGTTGAGTAGTCTGTTCTTGATAATCTAGACCATTATAAGGTTAACAACCTTTATATGGTGCAGAGAAGGCACCTGGTTTTTGGATTGAGATGCACAAAAATATAAAGAGAGCATATATCAACAACTAGAGCATACAATAGAAATAAAAAGTCAGCAATTTATAAAGAAGAGATGAGTAGCGACCTATGTGATCTTCCCCCTATTCAGGGCATAAAGGCCCTCTGTACCTTTTTCCCTTAGGCAGGGGAGGATGTTGCTAGTTCTTGACAATAAAGCCCTGATCCCAATATCATTTGTTAAAATCAGGTAGGTTTACGACCAAAATTCTATTTGCGCTCCTCGCTTTCAAGTAAAGAAGACCATCAAAAGTATGTGACCAAACATAGTAGAATTGTATTTTTGGGACCCCCATGTTGGTCCCATAAAGTTCGTTGATCCTATATACCCCATTCACTATTTTACAGGTATTGGGGGCACATTTCGCAGGAATGACCTCAAATAATTGAAGAATTCTAAAAATAAATGATTTGGGGGAAAGATCAAATCCCGCCGGACTACATCAAGGGTGTGAATATAGTGCCCTTCATCCATGTCCCGAATATCTTTGGGCATGGGGGCACAGTCGATCTACACCCAATCGGGATTGGAGTAAGTTTCTTTAAACTTTTTAACAGTTTTACCATAAAGAGTGGCCATTGAAGGAAGGATTTCAAACAACAAAGACTAGAAAAATATGATGAAGAAAGGAATAAAGAAAGGAGGACTTACAAGAAAAATGGTGCGAAGAAGCTCTGAAGATTTGAAGAATAGGAATAGAAGATCTCACTGAGTTTGCAAAGACAAAAGCTTAGGATGCGAAGGGATGGTTTGGAAGCTGAAGAACTTTGTTTGAAAACTTGTGTAAAATGATGAGGAATGATTCTCAAAGATGATTTTAGCACTTCAAATTGTTGCTCAAACCAGCGCGCCCCCATCATTTCAAGGGTATTACAAGTTTTCCATGCCAGTCACCTCCAATTCTACTCAGACGAGTGTACCCTCAACAGTTCAAACATTTCACAAATTAACCATGTCGGTTTTCAACAGTTTATATCGAGAACTTAAAATTTATTGGCCCAACATCTCAGCCCAAAGATTTTAGGACCACTTATGGGGACTAATTTATTCATTAGACCCACTTGTGTAGCTGAGTAACCCAATACGAAACAAGGACCACCCGACCCAATCTAAATATAAGATTTCTAGACTTGTATTTAACACGTGCTTAAATACATATTTGTAGGCTCAAATCGGTTACCAGTAATCTCAGTGAGATATTCAGGGGCATCTTATGTGCTATCTACAAGTTGGATGAATTACTTGCACAATTCAACACTTATTTGTGACTACTATAATATAAACCCTCACCTCGGGGCAAGGGGGATGTAATTTTGATTACTTGATAGAAACTAATAAAGAATAATGACCTCTCCGTGGACATAGACACGTTGTTAAACCACGTACATCTTGTGTTATGTGTAATCATCCTTACTTTCTACATTTTCATGCTTTTTGTGATTGTTTATTGTGATAATTTTGTACTCACATAATCATATAGCATGCCAATTTGATTTAAAGATAAAGCACATGGCAAACACGACTTAAAGGCAAAATGCAAAGACTTAAAACAAACGATACCATATACATAAATATACAAAGTATACTAATGACACACACACACACACACACACACACACACACACACACACACACACACATATATATATATATATACATATACACACACACACACACACATATATAAACCCCAAAAACACAACATAAAACACATATGCTTTACCCACTAGCATAATATCTATGGGTCTAAACATGTGGTATGGAATGATGACCAAGAAGAATTTAAAATACAAATAAGAGAACTTTTAAACTTATGAGTAATATAGAAAAGCACAAGTAGACATAGAAGCCCTGCATTTATGGTAAGAACTCATTCAGAATTAAAAACAGGTAAACCACGTATGTTAATTAATTATAAAAGACTAAACGATAATACTTATGATGATAGCTATAAAATACCTAACAAGGATGAATTAATTAATAAAATAAAAAATAAAAAATACTTTTTTAAATTTGATTGTATATCTGGCTTTTGGCAAATAAAAATTAATACAGACTCAATAGAATGGACAACCTTTACTTGTCGAGAAGGACATTTTGAATGGTTAGTCATGCCATTTGGATTAAAAAATGCACCTCAAATATTTCAAAATAAAATGGATACTATCTTTAAAAAACACTCAGATTTTTGTATAGTATATATAGATAATATTCTTGTATTTAGTAACACTAAACAGGAACATAAAAATCATTTACAAATTATTTTTAAAGAATTTATAAATCAAGGATTAATAATTAGGAGTAAAAAGATGCAATTAGAAAAGCAAGAAATATAATTTCTAGGATTATTCATAAAAGGAGGCAAAATAGAATTACAAGAACATATAGTAAAAAAAGTATTATAATTCCCTGATAAATTTAAAGAAACTAAAAAACTACAAGCATTTTTAGGATTATTAAATTATTGTAAATCTTTTATTCCAAACTTATCAAAATTAGTAGGACCTTTATATAGTAAATTAGGTAAAAATGGACAAAATTACTTTAATAATGAAGACATAAAAATAGTTCAAAAAATAAAACGAATAGTTAGTAAATTGGAACCTTTATCCTTACCTATAGAAAGTAGTTATAAAATTATACAAACAGGCACATCAACAATAGGATGGGTAGAAATTTTGTTAGAAAACCCTAATAAAAATAATAAAAATGAAGAAGTAATTTGTAAATACTGTTCAGGTAATTTTAATGAAGCACAAAGTAGGTTACCTTCAACTGACTTAGAAATATTAGGAGTAATAAATACTATAGAAAGATTTCAACTATTTTTAGGAAAAGAAATTTTAATTAGAACATAATGTGATAATATAGTAAAAAACTTTAATAAAACTAATCAAAGTAAATCAGCTACAAAAAGATGGCTAAATTTCATTGATAACATTACAGGAAACGGTTTTACCCCTCAATTTGAACATATAAAACGTAAAGATAATCAGTTAGCCGATATCGTGTCTAGATTAATTACTAACATTTATTAAATTTTGCAGATGTCTCATCATCAAGACTCTTCATCAGGCACAAAAGAAAACACTAACCAATTATTTATTGTTCTTAATGAGAGGCAAAAGTTCAGGTCAAAGGTACAAGTAACAGAAGAACAACAGAAGATCCTTGACAACCTCTGGTTCAACCGACAATATAATAAAGGATCATTTATACATACTATGAGTTATCTTAATACTTACTTTTTTTTAACAAAACACACCATGTTAATAATCTAGAAGCACGAGCAAACTATTATAACTCTTTCAATAACCAGCAACTTATCGAGGAACATGATACTATAATAAAACACTTTAAAATATTAAATATAAAAAAATAAGATATTGAAAAGAAATTAGAACAAGTAATGCTATACAGTAATAGTAACTTTTTATCTTCTTTTGACCCCTACTATAGGTATATGTTACGTAGAAAAGTAGAAACTCTTTTACCAGTTGCAATAGTAGAAAAAATCTTTACGTTTGCACAAGAACAAGATATAACAAATTGGGTAGCAATACAAAATTATTTTCGTTTTAACTTAGCCCCCATAGGATGCACATTTAGATATGAACACGTGTCTATAAATTCACAAAGAAAACATGACACCGTAATTTTATTAGAAATAGAGTATAGACTTTTTGAAAATTTTGTAATCAGTATGCCAAAGAAAATATTCACTCATAATCGACGTATACAAATAGAAGTAACTATACGTCTATTATTAGAATATGGCATGATAGCTATTATATTAATACCACCCCCTTATCATAAGATAAATGATAATTTACCAAAAGGTTTATTAGACGCACTAGTTAAACAACAACTTTTGAGAATCACACTACCTCACGTCTTATTAATAGTAGATAGCATACCACTAGAATGGATAGGCTTAGGACAGATCATCCATAGCAGGCACAATATTTTAATTGAACATAGAAAAGATAAAATCACTAATTATTTTATTCAATATACAGATGATGACTCTCTCATACAAGGACAAGATGCAACAGAAGATTTAATTGCAATATATAAAGTATATAAAATAATGAATAAAATTCCCTCTGACCCTTGGTGTATATGATAAAAGAAACGTTTAATATGAGAATTTTTATTCCAAAACATCCCTTTAGTCTTAAGATAAAATATTTTAGTAAATCTCAAAATTCCTCAGAGGTAGAAGAAGCACTAGAACAAGAAAAAAGATCCAATTATGTATATAACAACTCTACCCACACCGACTCAGACAATGACTCATTTGATTCAGTAACCTGGCACAATATTGACAACATGATGGAACCCTAGAAGAAACAAAAATTGTTACTTACGCAGACACTAATGCCAGCCACAACAAACAAAATTAGTGACGCAAGAAATAACACAAATAGAAACGGACGAAATCCATGACGCAAGCACTGATGCCAGCCATAACAAACAAACCAAGTGACACATGCAATGACGTAATCAAGACGGCGACTGAAAGCGACACAAGACAGAAGTAAATAAAGGCACACGAGATATTACTATTCACTTTTGGAAGAATTCTGAATCACATGCATTTACTATTTCCTTTGAGAAAAACTTAACCAAAAACAAAAACATCGCTTTCCTTATTCTTTAACTCTTCCAATTAATACCATTTTCAAATCCGAATCTTTTCTTTTCTTATAAAAGGAAAAATCCCTTCACTCTTTAGACAAACCTTAATTGCTACACACACCTAATACAGAAATCTCACAACTCTCAGCAACCAAACTCTCTCTCTCTCAAACCTCCGTTTAATTTTTCGACCAACTCTCCGACTAGCTTTGTAATCCAGCAGTAACAGTTGTATATTAGCTTGTAATTGTAAGTTTTCTATCATTTATAAATTATGGCATGTATTACTGTTTATCTCTTGTAAATCAATAGTTTGTAATCGCGTGTTACATTTTCAGTAATAAAATTTAAAGTTTTTATTATATCTTCCGGGTTAACCACTCTGAGTACATAGATAATATTCTTATTATGTTTTGATATATCATTAAAGGATCCTTGTGGATTAGTTTTTATGGAAAATATTGATTTGAATATCTGATTGAAGTCTTGAATGATCTTAAAATTTTAAACTTTTCCGTGTCCTGTGTGTTGCCATTATCGCCGTTGTTGCCGGTATGTTGGCGTTGTTAGGCTTGACCGGGCTGCTACAGTAACCTGTAGTACTGTGGACTTGAGAAATTATTTAAAAGTTATTGTTCATACAACTGTTCACTTTTACTGTTCATGTCACTGTTCATCCCTAAAAAATAATGGTATTAGAGCTGATTTAATAATATGTCTTTATATAATAAGAAATATTATTTAACGAAAAGAGTGGAATTACAACTTATAAGACTTAGACCTGTTTTAATTAAATTATATGAGTATTAAAAAGCAATTTATTAAGAGACAGCTAGCTACTGAATATAAAACTTTAGACGACGCTATAATAAAAAATGAAGAAAATATAAAAAATAAAGATTATATAAGCCCAGCTGTTAATAAGTGGATAATTAGGATTGCAAAAGAAAGGATTCACGAGTATAAGTTAGAATGAGAAATATTAAGTGAAAAAGGAAGACTAGGATAATTTATGCTAACTGAAAACAAAGAATTAGGAACTCTATAGAACTTAGAAGAAAACTAATAAAGTCAAAATACAAACTTATCGAAATAAGCATAAAAGTAGGAAATTATAAACTAGTAAGTAGTAGTAGTAGTAATATAATATTTAATCAAGAAGAAGAAGTAATAATAGCTTTAGAAACTAAGTTAGGAATATTAGCAGAAAAAGGTAGATTATAAGTATATGAGTACTAGTATTAACACTATATTAGAAGGAATTAAAAAATTAGAAGATAATCAAGATTTCATTAAAGAACAACTAGATTTAATAAATACTAAAACACATAATATAAAATTTGAAATAAAAAGACTTACTAAGTTTTTACACGTGCAAGAAACACCAGAAATAAACGAATGAATAGATAAATTTAAACAAATTACAATAGACACTAAAATCATTGAAACAAAATTAAACATTTTTTACTCTAAAGTTGACATCTACTTACAAACAATAAGAAGTATACATGATAGAAAATCTATATAATAATGAAGAAGACACTAAAAGATATATAGAAAAAGGTATTCAAAAGACTAAAGGACAACAATTATATAAAAAGAATATGTTAGAATTCACTAATAAAATATACAATCACACTAGCCAAAGAAAACTAACCGACGTTAATACTGAAGTAAATTTAGATTTAATTACTGAAGAATATGCAAAAGAACTAAATAAAATAAATTTAGAATTTATGCATTTATGAGTAATAGTAATAGGAATAGTAGGATTAACCAGGTTAGAAGCAGGAACTAAAGTTTTAGTATATATATATATGACGATAGATGGAATAATCATAAACAAGCACAAATAGCAAGCGCCGAAGTAGAGTTAGCTAAAAATGCAGCAGTAATAGGATGTATACCAAACTTCTCTATGGACATAAATGAATTTAGCAAACATATAAAAATAGCAATAAGAACAAGAGGATATAATATGACGGGACAATATAATAATCTTTTAATATATACATTATTTATGGAAAAACTATTTAACCATTATAAAAAAAACTTTAAAGCCGAATTTGACTGTATAGTAAAAACTTTTAATAGTAAATATGTAGAAATGATAGAAGCACAAAAAATAAATAGTAGTATATATGAAGAAATCGAATGGAAACCACCTCAATTAACTATAACTAACAATAAGAATCCAGGAAAAAATAAAATATATGAAAATAAAATAGGACAAAGTAGTATTAAATTTAGTAAATATAAACCTTTAGAAGAAGATAATGGGGAACTATTGGATGAAATTAATGTACGAATCGTAGAGGAACAAATAGACAAAATATTGGAATTATTAAAAGACAAAATATACGATATAATCATAGAAGATTGCGATAACCTAACAACTGAGCACTTAATAGAAAAATATGGTAATGAAAATAATAAAGAAGATATAATATCTATATACTGTGCAGAAGGAACTAATGAAGACAATAAAAGAAAAATAATAAATATAGGAATAAATAAATTTATAAAAGAAAAAGAAATTGTAAAAATATTACAAGAAATAAATCCCGTAGAAGAAATGGAACCTCAACCTCAACCTCAACCAGAACTAATATAGATTATTCTACTCACCAAAAATTAGACGCAACTAATGAAACGTATAATGAAAACACTAGACCCATTCCAGGATATAAAAGTCGTAGTAGATATATATTTGACACTGACTCTAATATAACAAAATATGATAGTATATTAAATTTAGATAATATAAACCCTCAAGATTGGGAGATAACAATAGAAAATTGGGAAAAATGATGTTTTAGGGCTTGTACTTTAATAAGTTTTGAAAATAGAACAGAATGTGAAGCCTATTTTGAAAATACATTACAAGGAAGCATATCTAGTTGGTATTTAACTTTTAAGCTTGCAGACGAATATAAAAAATTTAAAGAAATATTTAATGTAGAAAGATTCGCTCATTTAATAAAAGAAGTATTTATAGGATCAAATAGACTTTTACATTTAACAGAAAGACGAACAGAGGCAGTAAGAAATCTAGAATAATTAAAAATATGTAGGCTAGAATATATAGGAGATTACACTAGAAAATTTGTAGAATATAGGACACAAACTGGACGAACAACATATATTGATCTATTCAATAGGTACATGCAAAAGATACGAGGTAATATGGGCGAAAAAATTTGGAAAATCGGCAAAAACGCACAGAAGTAAAAAGAGATATGTCTATAGGAACTAGAATAAAAACTGTATATGATACGTTAAATCAGAATGTAGGAAACTAAAAGAGGGAAAATAAATTAAAAAATAATATTATTGTACTTGCCAACAAATAGATTTACCGCCACAATACGGATGCGATAATAAACGTATAATAATCAATAGACATAAAACTAAAAAGAAATATAAAAATTACAAAAACTATGGAATAAGACCGAGTAAAACTTATAAAAAGCATTATAAATATAATAAATATAAAAGAAAAGACCATTGTATAAAAAACGTAACATACATAAAGATAATAAAGAAACAAAAGATAATAAAAATAAAAGAACAACTAACTGTAAATGTTTTATAAGCGGAGACCCTAATCATATTAGACCTAACTGTCCTTATAGAAATAAAAGTTATAATATATCTAAAATTCAAGAAAAAATAAATATATTAGATGACATTGAAGATGATTTAGGAGACGCAATAGAATTAGAAAGTATATATGATGAATATGAAAAAATAGATAATATTAGCATATATAGTATAGAATCAATAGAATCAGAAGATGATAACATAGAAACTTTAGAACGCAGTTTAGAAGACTTAATTTTTTTATATAATATAGAAGAATGTGAATATAGATTTAAACAATACATGTTTATAAAAACAAAATGTATAAAATGTAACATAGAAGGTAAATCAATGAATTTATGTGAAACATGTAATAAAAATTTATGCATAAAATGTTACGAAGAAATAAAAAATAAACCTAATGAACAAATAAATAGCACAAATAAATCTGCACTAATAACCTTCCCTATAAAAATAAAATTTACAAATAAAATAATAGAAACAACAGCGATGCTAGGCAACAAAAAACTTAATTCATGTAGATTTACTAGAACAGGAAAATGAAAAAGATTTGGATTACCTCGTTTATATACACCAATTTAATAAAGAAGCAATACCTATCACACAATGTATACAAAATATACCTATATATATAAATGAAGAGCAATTTATATTACCACAAACATATATAACAAATATAAAAAGTCATCACCCGTTTATATTAGGATTAAATTTTATTCAATCTTTCACTGGAGGATTTATGTATACACCATCAGGAATACAACTATTTAAAAAATGAATACATATTATACCTAACAATCAACCTAGTAATAATCAACAAAACAATAATATAGAAAAACAAAAAAATAAATTAATTCTTAATAACAACATAATCTTATAATCAATAGAAGATTTAAACATTAAAGAAGAGAATAATAAAGATATAGACGAAAGTTACTTATGTGAATATTTACGATATGTAGATGATAGCCAAACACAAAAAATAAATAAGATAAAATAAATAATATAATGTTTAAAAACAAGAAATTATAATTAGAAGACTTAATTAGATTAGCTGAAAAAACTGAAATAATAGGAGAAAATCCTCAAAGACACTAGAATAAAAATAAAATAGAAGCTAAACTAAATATAACTAACCTTGACCAAAACATAAAAACAAAAGATATAGTCTGTGAAATAATTGACGAAGAAGAATTTAAAATACAAATAAGAGAATTTTTAAACTTATGAGTAATACAGAAAAGCACAAGTAGACATAGAAGCCCTGCATTTATGGTAAGAAATCATTCAGAATTAAAAAGAGGTAAAGGACGTATGGTAATTAATTATAAAGACTAAATAATAATACATATGATGATAACTATAAAATACCTAACAAGGATGAATTAATTAATAAAATTCAAAATAAAAAATACTTTTCTAAATTTGATTGTAAATCTGGCTTTTGACAAATAAAAATGAATAAAGACTCGATAGAATGGACTTCCTTTACTTGTCCAAAAGGACATTTTGAATGGTTAGTCATGCCATTTGGATTAAAAAATGCACCTTAAATATTTCAAAATAAAATGGATACTATCTTTAAAAAATACTCAGATTTTTGTATAGTATATATATATGATATTCTTCTATTTATTAACACTAAACAGGAACATAGAAATCATTTACAAATTATTTTTAAAGAATTTATAAATCAAGGATTAATAATTAGTAGTAAAAAGATGCAATTAGAAAAGCAAGAAATAGAATTTTTAGGATTATTCATAAAAGGAGGTAAAATAGAATTACAAGAACATATAGTAAAAAAAGTATTAGAATTCCCTGATAAATTAGAAGAAACTAAAAAACTACAAGCATTTTTAGAATTATTAAATTATTGTAAATCTTTTATTACAAACTTATCTAAATTAGTAGGACCTTTATATAGTAAGTTTGGTAAAAATGGAGAAAAATACTTTAATAATGAAGACATAAAACTAGTTAAACAAAATAAATAGTTAGTAAATCGGAACCTTTATCCTTACCTATAGAAAGTAGTTATAAAATTATACAAACAAACGCATCAACAATAGGATGGGCAGGAATTTTGTTAAAAAAATCTAATAAAAATAGTAATAAAAATGAAAAAGTAATTTGTGAATACTGTTCAGGTAATTTTAATGAAGCACAAAGTAGGTTTTCTTCAACTGACTTAAAAATATTATGAGTAATAAATACTATAGAAAGATTTCAACTATTTTTAGGAAAAGAAATTTTAATTAGAACAGAATGTGATAATATAGTAAAAAACTTTAATAAAACTAATCAAAGTAAACCAGCTACAAAAAGATGGCTAAATTTCATTGATAACATTACAGGAAACGGTTTTACCCCTCAATTTGAACATATAAAACGTAAAGATAATCAGTTAGCCGATATCGTGTCTAGATTAATTACTAACATTTATTAAATTTTGCAGATGTCTCATCATCAAGACTCTTCATCAGGCACAAAAGAAAACACTAACCAATTCACAAAAGACTCTTCACCGAAACGTTAGAACCGCGTGATTTCTCCATATCTGCTTTACTGAAGTCCCTTTCGTTCCGGACAAAATTCTCTTAAGGGAACGCACCCCACCCTCAATGTCAAAAGAGCAGAGTTCTGTTTCCTAAATCAGCAGCTTATTTATGGTTTTAACCGCCCTTGTTTCCTCCTGCGACATCTTGCAATGAAATGTTGTTCGCACGAAAGACTAAATTCTGCCCAGGAAGTAGCATTAACAATAGATCGATACTCCAGTATTATCACTCCCCATTATGGCAGAGACTCGCTAATGGAATCTACCTTCAAGCTTAACCACGTGGCTCAGGGGTACGAGTCAATTCACCCTTTCGTTACCTTCGTAACACTCCACTACGTGAGGCCTCGTCTCCTTCGGTCTTAACCACCAACTTCTCGAAATCCTCCCACTTCACATAACATGGAACCAATCCCTTTCCAGAGGTTACGCATGACTTAGTCATGGTCAACTCCCAACAACCCTCCTAATCTTACGTCCCATACTAAAAGGCCCTACGTCTAAACAATCCTAAAGTCTATCTACCTATACCCTATCTAAGTCGTATACACCTAATGCTAAGTATATCCCTAGTGTCCAAGACCTTTCTCAACTTCCGACATTTGCTCAGTTTCGTGCGTGGGACGTCTCGCCGAAGCGAAATCCAAACAAGGAACCCTCCCGTTACACTACTACCTCGCGTTGTCAGTCATCGAGGGGTACAGGTCTAAGACACATGTTCGGGACCAAAGGATTCTACAGCTACACACTAACTATTTAAATAAAAAAAAATATATATTACAATCCAAAGCTGACCCTTCGTGAAACCCTAGGGTTATATACCCTATAACATATGCATCTCAATAAATAGCCTTCTATATAAAGGCATAACCCGAAGTCTCAATTCGAATTCGTACCTCGGTCTCCCTCATATCGATCAGAGGAGAGAACTATGTGCAGTGCTCCTATGTCGCACTTTAATAGCCATCAATCACCCTTGTACGTGATTTTCGGCTAAACTTTCCCATCCCGCTTCCGACAATAATTTAATAAAACAAAATAAAATAAAAGGGAAGAATAGCATATCTTCACTCACAACATCGTTAAGTGTTCATGCGGCGGAGTGTCTCGCAAAGCGAAATCCAAACAAGGAACCCCTCCGTCACATGCCTACTTAACTAGTTGATCATGGAGATAGAGCATAATATACATAAAATAAAAGAAAGGAAAGGTGGTATATCCCCACTCCCAACATCGTTAAGGTTCGCGCGTGGAGCGTCCCGCAGAAGCGGAATCCAAACAAGGAACCCCTCCTATACGCTACCACTCAACTTGTTGGTCGTGGAGATAAGGCATAGAAATTACATACCAATATCACATCATACTCGACCATGTTAAGGACGAGTAAATCGGCCTCAAGCACAATTTAACAAGAGAAATTCCTACATACATACAGACAAAAGAAATGAGCGAACTATTTCCCATAGGACTCTATACAAATGAAAATACACTCAGCAGATATTATGAAATCTGTAATCTGAGAAGAGCTCATAAAACAAATGAGCGCGAAACACCCGCATCGAATAACACATAACTCACGAATCTCTGAGTAAAAACTTACCCTCATTAACGGGCGGTGCCGGCAGGGCTGGAGGAAGCATAGCCTCCCGATCATGACAAACGCGTCCATACTGTAGTTGCCCCTGCTGCGGAGGAACAACCATAATAGGTATCGGAGGTGGAAACTGAACACATGGCTGCTGCGGAGCCCGAGGAAACTGACCCCCAATCATCTGAGGGCACTCCTTCTTGTAATGACCTGCCTCCCCACATTGGAAGCACCGTCCCTTCATGTCCTCCCGACCACGACCTTCGATAATCCTAAACTGGGAAAAGCCTCGGCCCGGACGACCTCTACCTCCAGGGCCACCCCGATCTGCCTGATGTAAAGCACCCGGTCCGTGCCTATTTTTGCCACTCGCAGTAAACCCACCAGGCTTCCCTACTTGCCTCATCTCAGTAGCTTTCTTGCTACCCTGCATATATACTCGATGCTCCTGGCAATGGAGTAAGGCTGCATTCATAACCTCGCCAAAAGTCTGGAAAGCTGGGTTACCCATTAAGTGTTTTCGGATTCCCCAGTTTAGACCTCTCATAAACTTCGAGATCTTCCTCTCTTCCGGAGTCACCTCATCCGGTACAAAATTTGCTAAACGGGTGAACTCCTCTTCATACTCCGCTACAGACCTCTCCCCTTGCTCTATATCTTGCAACTTCCTCTTCATCTCCCTCTGAACCGCGGGAGGAAAATACTTAAGATCAAACAAGGCCCAGAACTCAGTGATTGACATTATGTCTCTTTGCTCTGGTGTGGTCATCGTCTCCCACCAGTGTAACGCAGATCCGACAAGCTTAAAGGTGGTAAGGACTTGTTTCTTATCCTCACTGCATTCTATCATTCGAAGGTGGCGTTGCATGTTTTTCTTCCATTGATCGGCTTTAACCGCATCCGTGCCTCCCTCGAATTCTGGGGGA
Source organism: Sambucus nigra (assembly GCA_949130495.1). Lineage (NCBI taxonomy): Eukaryota > Viridiplantae > Streptophyta > Magnoliopsida > Dipsacales > Adoxaceae > Sambucus > Sambucus nigra. The sequence continues at coordinate 588,045,885 of OX422210.1, read as the reverse complement.
TTGCCCTTTAGAAAGGACTCCCGAACCCTTTCCCACGGGGTAAGTCCCGTAGGAGCTTGAACACCTGGAGCCCATGGCAATTGTTGGATCACTACGGTCATGGCGGCATTAATCGCTCCAGCCACTATGCTTGCTACATCCGCAACATTAACAGTCCCTTGTAGTGGCGGTGGAGGACCTGCTTCCTTCTCTACGACCTTGATACGTCTCGCTGGGCGACCTCTCTTAGGCGGCATCTGAGATAGAAAAACAATAGTATTAAAATACTGGTTAAAACAATCTATTTTGCCGAAGATCACAAATATAAGCAACAAGAAGTCCTAGCATTAGGCTCTACATCAAAGAACGCTACGGTAGAACGAGACAAGTCCACACAGATCCTAGTACTCTAGAACCTGATGCTCTGATACCATCTGTGACAACCCGCAATCCGAGATAAGGGGTGGCCAGCCCAATACTCAAACGTAACAGGAATCATGGATGGATATCATTCTCAGCATCACAAATATAAACTGAGTATACGGGAAAACCACCCAATAAATCAGAAAACGGGTTGCCGAAAAGTGTAAAATTTTAAAAATGCGGTTATGAAAATTTAAACTAACAAACCAATCTGACAAGCAAGTGGAATTCCAAAAGATAACATATAATATAACTAAAACGAATGTACACAAATGGACCGAATAAGCTGTCGGTCCACAGCTACATAAGACGACGTACAACAATATAAAATATCTTACATAGTACAATCGTTAATCAAATACAATTGTTTGGGCCACACGCCCGAGGGACAAGACCCGATCATATCTAGAATAACAAGAATGAAAGCGTCTAATACAACATCCTGTAATAACCCACAAAATCTTACAGCTCGTCGAAAGTGCAGGGAACTTGGGGAAGTCAAGTCGGGCGTCCTTGCGGTGGAGCACCTGAGCGGATACAATAATATATATACAACAAGGAAGTAAATCGGTCAGGGCCGGGTTCTATATGATTTCTAGAAGAATAAAAAGCATGATAGATATGAACAGTTATACATGAATGATGAGGATGATAACATGACATGCTATCTACAATTACAAGCAAGAAATGAAGGTAAAGCACTTTAATTTAAAACCCCTTCCTTATTAATAAAATTTCCATTTCCTTTAGACATTCCTCATTAGGAATAAAACCATATATTCGGTTTAGTCAAGAAGTTATAATTTCTATTCATTAATTAAAACTTTCCATTTTATCTTTCCATTCCTTATTAGAAATATCATTTACATCAAGTGCTCTTTATGGCACATATATTATTCCCGTGCTCTTCCTGGCACATATTTATGCTCTTTATGGCATTTCATACGCTCTTTGTGGCGTTTAACAACCATCAAGTCCAACTTGATGAAAATATAGTTATATTCATATACATATAACGATATCTAAGACCGCCCGTCCGGGTTTCCCCACTGTGCGCGCCCCTAAATGACCATCATCTTCCAGGGCCTAACATAAGACAACCTGGGCACCTATCGATATGCGTCGGGAAGCGGCCATGAGCCTGCGGGGTAGTCAAGACCACACCCGGAATCTCCTACCCATCGCAGAAATATATACAATAATAAGCGCTCCCATGACCTAGGACTATATCCACCCTGCATTCATTAGCCAGGGGGCTTCACCTCACGAGCGAACTTCCCTTATGATGTCATTTAGAGAGGTGTGTAATAGTAAATTAACATTTACATTCTATCATCATATTCATTACCAATTCCATTTCCATTAATCATGAGATTTGTTCTTTTTATTTAAACCTAACATTATTAAACAACGGGATTCATTCTAGTTGAACCTATCATCTTTCACAACTATGGGTTCATTTATGCGAACCTAATTCCCATCGAATATTATCATTTATTTTTCCTCAAATTACAATTCTAGGCTAGGTCTCCAAATGATCCTTATGATCCTAGAAATTTCCCAAGTTCATATAAATTTTGGTAAGCCCATAAGTCTCCAAGTTTGGGCATTTAACTTCCAAACTTCTAAAAGTTTGAATAAAAGAAGTAATGCCTTAACATTACTTTAAACTTCCCCGAAATAAACCCCAGATGAACCCATTTCTAGTCCAGGGTAACGACCAAACTCCATAACTACTCTAAAACTCTAAGTTTACTTCTTTAAAGAAGTTTCCTAGTACCTAATCCTAAAGAATAAGGGGAAAAAAATTTAAAAGAAAAGACCCCCAAATCTGCTGGAACCGAATCGATTTGCCCTAAGGGCCGAATCGATTCGCCCAAGCGAATCGATTCGCTCTGAAAGCGAATCGGTTCGGACAACAAAATTTAGTTTCTGCAAATGCCGAATCGATTCGGTCTTAATCCGAATCGATTCAAAAAACAAGACCTGGGATTCTGCATCTATGCGAATCGATTCGCCCCTGCGAAAATGCCAAGAATGGCTATGGAGTCTTGAACTCCAAAATTTATCCAACTCCAAAACCAAGCCCAACCGAATTCATTGGCTGCAATTTCTACATCCTAAATCCATCTATCTACCAACCTTAAACATCATTTATCATCCAAATCCATTTTTAGTGGTTAATACCCAAAAATCCAATCAAAACCCTAACAATTCTAAATCATAACAAATTCATAAATATCAAGACTAATTATTCTACTTAAATCATAAATTTGCAAGTAGATTACTTGCCTCAAGTGTAAGAATCTGATTTGATGAAGAAGGAAGCAACAATCCAAGCTCCAATCTCTCTTTTTCTCCAAAGCTTTCTTCCTCTCTCTCTTTCTCTCTAAGTTAACAATTTGGGGCATAAAAGGAATAGTAAGTCTTAGCAAGACTAAATCGGGCCATAAGTCTAAAATGCCCAACCCTAATAACTAATGCGCGATATCACTATTTAAGCCAAAACCAGTCAAAAGTGCCCAAAATACAATATGACACTTATTTTGACTGTCTCACACCTACCGGGACTAACTACACTATCCACATTATCATTTGGGAATTCTATAACTCATTTTACTTCCGGTTTCATAATAAACCAAAATGTCATTTTAAATCCTTATGACATTATAAATCACCACATGAACATTTTATTTACTCACGGGGTAACTACACAACATTTTAGTAAATATTGACCTTGTCGTAACAAATTAATATTTACTCAACATCTACCATTTTATAATTAATTACTACACAGTGTAAATAAATATGAAATGGGCTATCAGAAGAGAGGGTTATTACATATGAGTACTAGTATTAACATTATATTAGAAAGAGTTAAAAAATTAGAAGATAATGAAGATTTCATTAAAGAACAATTAGATTTAATAAATACTAAAACACATAATATAAAATTTGAAATAGAAAAACTTACTAAGTTTTTACACGAGCAAGAAACACCAAAAATAAATGAATTAATATATAAATTTAAACAAATTACAATAGACACTAAAATCATTAAAACAAAATTAAACCATTTTTACTCTAAAGATGACATCTACTTACAATAAAAAACAAGTATACGGGATATAAAATCTATATAATAATAAAGAAGACACTAAAAGATATATTGAAAAAGGTATTCAAAAGACTAAAGGACAACAATTATATAAAAAGAATATGTTAGAATTCACTGATAAAATATACAATCACACTAGCCAAAGAGGCGTATGTAGTAATTAAGGTGTGTCTGAAGAGTGAAGGGAGTTCTCCTTTTATAGGAAAAGAAAACAATCGGATTTGAAAATGTTATTAATTGGAAGAGTTAAAGGATAAGGAAAGCGATGTTTTTATTTTTGGTTAAGTTTTTCTCAAAGGAAATAGTAAATGCATGTGATTCAGAATTCTTCCAAAGTTGAATAGTAATATCTCGTGTGCCTTTATTTACTTCTGTCTTGTGTCACTTTCAGTCGCTGTTTTGATTACATCATTGCATGTGTCACTGGGTTTGTTTGTTGTGGCTGGCGTCAGTGCTTGCGTCATGAAGGAGTAATACAGAAAAGCACAAGTAGACATAGAAGTCCTGCATTTATGGTGAGAAATCATTCAGAATTAAAAAGAGGTAAAGCACGTATGGTAATTAATTATAAAAGACTAAACGATAATACTTATAATGATAGCTATAAAATACCCAGCTTTTGGAAAATAAAAATGAATAAAGACTCAACAGAATGGACTGCATTTACTTGTTAAGAAGGACATTTTGAATGGTTAGTCATGCTATTTGGATTAAAAAATGCACCTCAAATATTTCAAAATAAAATGGATACTATCTTTAAAACTATTTGTTTTATTTTTTGAACTAGTTTTATGTATTCATTATTAAAGTATGTTTTTCTATTTTTACCTAATTTACTATATAAAGGTCCTACTAATTTAGATAAGTTTGGAATAAAAGATCTACAATAATTTAATAATCCTAAAAATGATTGTAGTTTTTTGGTTTCTTATAATTTATCAGGGAATTCTAATAAATGAACAGTAAAAGTAAAAAGTAGTATGAACAGTAACTTTTAAATAAACCCTCAAGTCCACAGTATACAGGTTACTATAGAAGCCCAGTCAAGCCTAAAAACGCCAACATAACGACAGAAACGACGACAATGGCAACACACAGGACACCGAAAAGTTTAAAAATTTAATATCATTCTAGCGCTCAATCAGATATTCATATAAATATTTTTCATAGAAACAAATCCACAAGGATCCTTTAATGATATATCAAAACATAATAAGAATATTATCTAAGTACTCAGAGTGGTTAACCCGAAAGATATAATAAAAACTTTAAATTTTATTACTGAAAATGTAACATGCGATTACAAACTATTGATTTACAAGAGATAAAAAGTAATACAAGCCATAATTTACAAATGATAGAAAACTTACAATTACAAGATAATATACAACTATTGCTGCTGGATTACAAAGCTAGTCGGAGAGTTGGTCGAAAAGTTAAACGGAGGTTTGAGAGAGAGAGTTTGGTTGCGGAGAGTTGTGGGATTTCTGTATTACGTGTGTGTAGTAATTAAGGTGTGTCTAAAGAGTGAATGGAGTTCTCCTTTTATAGGAAAAAAAAAATATTCGAATTCTAAAATGCTATTAATTGGAAGAGTTAAAGGATAAGGAAAACGATGTTTTTGTTTTTGGTTAAGTTTTTCTCAAAGGAAATTGTAAATGCATGTGATTCAGAATTCTTCCAAAACTGAATAGTAATATATCGTGTGCCTTTATTTACTTCTGTCTTGTGTCGCTTTCAGTCACTGTCTTGATTACATCATTGCATGTGTCACTTGGTTTGTTTGTTGTGGCTGGCGTCAGTGCTTGCATCATGGATTTCGTCCATTTTTATTTGTGTCATTTCTTGCGTCACTAATTTTGTTTGTTGTGGCTCGCATTTGTAACAATTTTTGTTGCTTCCAGGGTTCCATCTGTTGTCAATATTGTGTCTGGTGACTGAATCAACTGAGTCATTGTCTGAGTCGGTGTGGGTATAGTTGTTATATACATAATTGGATCTTTTTTCATGTTCTAGTGATTCTTCTACCTCTGAGGAATTTTGAGATTTACTAAAATATTTTATGTTAAGACTAAAGGGATGTTTTGGAATAAAAATTCTCATATTAAACGTTTCTTTTATCATACACGAAGGGTCAGAGGGAATTTCATTCATTATTTTATATACTTTATATATTGCAATTAAATCTTCTGTTGCATCCTGTCCTTGTATAAGAGAGTCATCATCTGTACATTGAACAAAATAATTATCGATTTTATCTTTTCTATGTTCAATTAAAATATTGTGCCTGCTATGGATGATCTGTCCTAAGCCTATCCATTCTGGTGGTATGCTATCTACTATTAATAAGACGCGAGGTAGTGTGATTCTCCAAAGTTGTTGTTCAACTAGTGAATCTGATAAACCTTTTGGTAAATTATCATTTATCTTATGATAAGGGGGTGGTATTAATATACTGGCTATCATGCCATATTCTAATAATAGACTTATTGCTACTTCTATTTGTATACGTCGATTATGAGTGAATATTTTATTAGGCATACTGATTACAAAATTTTCAAAAAGTCTATACTCTATTTCTAATAAAATTACGGTGTCATGTTTTCTTTGTGAATTTATAGACACGTGTTCATATCTAGATGTGCATCCTACCGGGGCTAAGTTAAAACGAAAATAATTTTAAATTTCTACCCAATTTGTTATATCTTTTTCTCCTGCAAACGTAAAGATTTTTTCTACTATTGCATCTGCTAAAAGAGTTTCTACTTTTGTACGCAATATATACCTATAGTAGGGGTCAAAAGAAGATAAAAAGTTACTATTACTGTATAGCATTACTTGTTCTAATTTCTTTTCAATATCTTATTTTTTGATATTTAATATTTTAAAGTGTTTTATTATAGTATCATGTTCCTTGATAAGTTGCTGGTTATAGAAAGAGTTATAATAGTTTGCTCGTGCTTCTAGATTATTATCATGGTGTGCTATGTTAAAAAAAGTAAGTATTAAGATAATTCATAGTATGTAAAAATGATCATTTATTATATTGTCGGTTGAACCAGAGGTTGTCAAGGATCTTCTGTTGTTCTTCTGTTACTTGTACCTTTGACCTGAACTTTTGCCTCTCATTAAGAACAGTAAATAATTGGTTAGTGTTTTCTTTTGTGCCTGATGAAGAGCCTTGATGATGAGACATCTGCAAAATTTAAGAAGTGTTAGTAATTAATCTAAACATGATATCAACTAATTGATTATCTTTACCTTTTATATGTTCAAATTGAGTGGTAAAACCTTTTCTTGTAATGTTATCAATGAAATTTAGTCATCTTTTTGTAGCTGATTTACTTTGATTAGTTTTATTAAAGTGTTTTACTATATTATCATAGTCTGTTCTAATTAAAAATTCTTTTCCTAAAAATAGTTGAAATCTTTCTATAGTATTTATTACTCCTAATGTTTCTAAGTCAGTTGAAGGTAACGTACTTTGTGCTTCATTAAAATTACCTGAACAGTATTTATAAATTACTTCTTCATTTTTATTACTATTTTTATTAGGTTTTTGTAACAAAATTCATGCCCATCCTATTACTGATGCGTTTGTTTGTATAATGTTATAACTACTTTCTATAGGTAAGGATAGAGGTTCCAATTTACTGACTATTTATTTTATTTTTTGTGCTAGTTTTATGTCTTCATTATTAAAATATTTTGGTCCCGTTTTACCTAATTTACTATATAAAGGTCCTACTAATTTAGATAAGTTTGGAATAAAAGATCTACAATAATTTAATAATCCTAAAAATGCTTGTAGTTTTTTAGTTTCTTCTAATTTGTCAGGGAATTCTAATACCTTTTTTACTATATGTTCTTGTAATTCTATTTTGCCTCCTTTTATGAATAATTCTAGAAATTCTATTTGTTGCTTTTCTAATTGCATCTTTTTACTGCTAATTATTAATCATTGATTTATAAATTTTTTAAAAATAATTTGTAAATGATTTCTATGTTCCTGTTTAGTGTTACTAAATACAAGAGTATCATCTATATATACTATACAAAAATCTGAGTGTTTTTTAAAGATAGTATCCATTTTATTTTAAAATATTTGAGGTGCATTTTTTAATCCAAATGGCATGACTAACCATTCAAAATGTCCTTCTGGACAAGTAAAGACAGTCCATTCGATTGAGTCTTTATTCATTTTTATTTGCCAAAAGCCAGATTTATAGTCAAATTTAGAAAAATATTATTTTATTTTATTAATTAATTCATCCTTGTTAGGTATTTTATAGCTATCATCATAAGTATTATTGTTTAGTCTTTATAATTAATTACCATACGTTCTTTACCTTTTTTTTAATTCTGAATGATTTCTTACCATAAATGTAGGGCTTCTATGTCTACTAGTGCTTTTCTGTATTACTCATAAGTTTAAAAGTTCTCTTATTTGTATTTTAAATTCTTCTTCGGCAATTATTTCACAGGCTATATCTTTTGTTTTTATATTTTGGTCAGGGTTAGTTATATTTAGTTTAGCTTCTATTTTATTTTTATTCCAGTGTCTTTGAGGATTTTCTCCTATTATTTTAGTTTTTTCAGCTAATCTAATTAAGTGTTCTAATTCTAATTTCGTGTTTTTAAACATTATATTATTTATTATATCAAATTTTATTTTTTTGTGTTTGGCTATCTTCTATATATCGTAAATATTCACATAAGTAACTTTCGTCTATATCTTTATTATTCTCTTCTTTAATGTTTAAATCTTCTATTGATTATAAGATTATGTTGTTATTAAGAATTAATTTATTTTCTTATTTTTCTATATTATTGTTTTGTTGATTATTATTAGGTTGATTGTTAGGTATAATATGTGTTCCTTTTTTAAATAGTTGTATTCCCGATGGTGTATACATAAATCCTCCAATTAAAGATTGAATAAAATTTAATCCTAATATAAACGGGTGATGACTTTTTATATTTGTTATATATGTTTGTGGTAATATAAATTGCTCTTCAGTTATATATATAGGTATATTTTGTATACATTGTGTGATAGGTATTACTTCTTTATTAAATTGGTAAATATAAACGGGGTAATCCAAATCTTTTGCATTTTCTTGTTCTACTAAATCTACATGAATTAAGCTTTTTGTTGCTCCAGTGTCTAACATCGCTGTTGTTTCTATTATTTTATTTGTAAATTTTATTTTTATAGGGAAGGTTATTAGTGCAGATTTATTTGTGCTATTTATTTGTTCATTAGGTTTATTTTTTTATTTCTTCGTAACATTTTATGCATAAATTTTTATTACATGTTTCACATAAATACATTTATTTACCTTCTATGTTACATTTTATACATTTTGTTTTTATAAAAATGTATTGTTTAAATCTATATTCACATTCTTCTATATTATATAAAAAATTTAAGTCTTCTAAACTGCGTTCTAAAGTTTCTATGTTATCATCATCTGATTCTATTGATTCTACACTATATATGCTAATATTATCTATTTCTTCATATTCATCATATATACTTTCTAATTATATTGTGTCTCCTAAATCATCTTCAATGTCATCTAATATATTTATTTTTTCTTTAATTTTAGATATATTATCACTTTTATTTCTATAAGGACAATTAGGTCTAATATGATTAGGGTCTCCGCATATAAAACATTTACAGTTAGTTGTTCTTTTATTTTTATTATCTTTTGTTTCTTTATTATCTTTATGTATGTTACGTTTTTGATACCATGGTCTTTTTCTTTTATATTTATTATATTTATAATGCGTTGTTATAGGTTTTACTCGGTCTTATTCTATAGTTTTTGTAATTTTTATATTTCTTTTTAGTTTTATGTCTATTGATTATTATACGTTTATTATCGCATCCGTATTGTGACGGTAAATCTATTTGTTGGCAGGTACAATAGTATTATTTTTTAATTTCTTTTCCCTCTTTTAGTTTCCTAAATTCTGATTTTAACGTATCATATACAGTTTTTATTCTAGTTCCTATAGACATATCTCTTTTTGCTTATGTGTGTTTTTGCCAATTTTCCAAATTTTTTCGCCTATATTACCTGGTATTTTTTGTATGTACCTATCTAATAGATCAATATCTGTTGTTCGTCCAGTTTGTGTCCAATTTTCTACAAATTTCCTAGTGTAATCTCCTATATATTCTAGCCTACATATTTTTAATTGTTCTAGATTTATTAGTGCCTCTGTTCGTCTTTCTGTTAAATGTAAAAGTTTATTTGATCCTATAAATGCTTCTTTTATTAAATGAGCGAATCTTTCTACATTAAATATTTCTTTAAATTGTTTATATTCGTCTGCAAGCTTAAAAGTTAAATACCAATTAGATACGCTTCCTTGTAATGTATTTTCAAAATAGGCTTCACATTATGTTCTATTTTCAAAACTTATTAAAGTACAAGCCCTAAAACATCAATTTTCCCAATTTTCTATTGTTATCTCCCAATCTTGAGGGTTTATATTATCTAAATTTAATATACTACCATATTTTGTTATATTAGAGTCAGTGTCAAATATATATCTACTACGACTTTTATATCCTGGAATGGGTCTAGTGTTTTAATTATACGTTTCATTAGTTGCGTCTAATTTTTGGTGATTAGAATAATCTATATTAGTTCTGGTTGAGGTTGAGGTTTCGGTTCCATTTCTTCTGTGGGATTTATTTCTTCTAATATTTTTACAATTTCTTTTTCTTTTATAAATTTATTTATTCCTATATTTATTATTTTTCTTTTATTGTCTTCATTAGTTCCTTCTGCACAATATATAGATATTATATCTTCTTTATTATTTTCATTACCATATTTTTCTATTAATTGTTCAGTTGTTAGGTTATCGCAATCTTATATGATTATATTGTATATTTTGTCTTTTAATAATTCCAATATTTTATCTATTTGTTCTTCTACAATTAGTACATTAATTTCATCTAATAGTTCCCCATTATCTTCTTCTAAAGGTTTATATTTACTAAATTTAATACTACTTTGACCTATTTTATTTTCATATATTTTATTTTTTCCTGGATTTTTATTGTTAGTTATAGTTAATTGAGGTGGTTTCCATTCGATTTCTTCATATATACTACTATTTATTTTTTGTGCTTCTATCATTTCTACATATTTACTATTAAAAGATTTTACTATACAGTCAAATTCGATTTTAAAGTTTTTTTTATAGTGGTTAAATAGTTTTCCCATAAATAATGTATATATTAAAAGATTATTATATTGTCCCGTCATATTATATCCTCTTGTTCTTATTTCTATTTTTATATGTTTGCTAAATTCATTTATGTCCATAGAGAAGTTTGGTCTACATCCTATTACTGTTGCATTTTTAGCTAAGTCTACTTCGGCGCTTGCTATTTGTGCTTGTTTATGATTATTCCATCTATCGTTATATTTATATAGTAAAACTTTAGTTCCTGCTTCTAACCTGGTTAATCCTACTATTCCTATTACTATTACTGCTAAATGCATAAATTCTAAATTTATTTTATTTAGTTCTTTTGCAGATTCTTCAATAATTAAATCTAAAAATACTTCAGTATTGACGTCGGTTATTTTTCTTTGGCTAGTGTGATTGTATATTTTATTAGTGAATTCTAACATATTCTTTTTATATAACTGTTGTCCTTTAGTCTTTTGAACACCTTTTTCTATATATCTTTTAGTGTTTTTTTCATTATTATATAGATTTTCTATCATGTATACTTCTTTTTGTTTGTAAGTAAATGTCATCTTTAGAGTAAAAAATGTTTAATTTTGTTTTAATGATTTTAGTGTCTATGGTAATTTGTTTAAATTTATCTATTAATTCGTTTATTTCTGGTGTTTCTTGCTCGTGTAAAAACTTAGTAAGCTTTTCTATTTCAAATTTTATATTAAGTGTTCTAGTACTTAGTAAATCTAGTTGTTCTTTAATGAAATCTTGATTATCTTGTAATTTTTTAATTCCTTCTAATATAGTGTTAATACTAGTACTCATATACTTATAATCTACCTTTTTCTGCTAATATTCCTAACTTAGTTTCTAAACTATTATTACTTCTTCTTCTTGATTAAATATTATATTACTACTACTACTTACTAGTTTATAATTTCCTACTTTTATGCTTATTTCGATAAGTTTGTATTGTGACTTTATTAGTTTTCTTCTAAGTTCTATAGAGTTCCTAATTCTTTGTTTTTCAGTTAGCATAAATTATCCTAGTCTTCCTTTTTCACTTAATATTTTTTTATTCTAACTTATAGTCGTGAATCCTTTCTTTTGCAATCCTAATTATCCACATAATAACAGATGCGCTTATATAATCCTTATTTTTTTATATTTTCTTCAATTTTTCTTGTAGCGTCGTCTAAAATTTTATGTTCAGTAGCTAATTGTCTCTTAATAAATTACTTTTTAATACTCATATAATTTAATTAAAACAGGTCTAAGTCTTATAAGTTGTAATTCCACTCTTTTCGTTAAATAATATTTTCTATTATATAAAGATATATTATTAAAGCAGCTTTGATACCATTATTTTTTTATAGATGAACAGTGACATGACACATGCAATGATGTAATCAAGACATCGACTGAAAGCGACACAAGACAGAAGTAAATAAAGGCACACGAGATATTACTATTCAGTTTTGGAAGAATTCTGAATGACAGGCATTTACTATTTCCTTTGAGAAAAACTTAACCAAAAACAAACTGTATATGATACGTTAAAATCAGAATGTTGGAAACTAAAAGAGGGAAGAGAAATTAAAAAATATTATTATTATACCTGCCAACAAATAGATTTACCGCGACAATACGGATGCGATAATAAACGTATAATAACCAATAAACATAAAACTAAAAAGAAATATAAAAAATACAAAAACTATAGAATAAGACCGAGTTATAGAAACCCCATAAACATGACACAAAACACATATGCTTTACCCACTAGCATAATATCTATGTGTCTAAATATGTGGTATGGAATGAAGGGGTTTGAACTTTACCGTATTAACTTTATCAAACAAAAATTTAGCCTCATAGTGACAGATAAAGTGAACCCATAAAAGGACAAATAAACACAATGCACACTAGCCTAGAAAATATTGATGATTCTTAAATCAATATTGTCAAACATAAAATAACTAGGACTCATTGTTCAAACCCATCGATCTTCAACTTATAACACCCACAAAATAATAGATATATCATTTTTCACTACCATTTTGAAGATACCAATTTTAAAATAAGAATTATTGAAACAAATTTTGGCATTGGCAATGCTTTATTTTCTTTAACCTCTCAATTTTTTTACGCTCTTGCCAATAGTGGCCTTTCACGCAAAGAAAACTTCTCCATCCGTAGACATTTCCCATGCACACTCATATTTTCAATAAAATCACAAACGCACTGGCACTGGTTCTTATGCGCACAATTTCTCTAATCAAATATATATCTCTAATGACAAGGTTGTTAGAAGAACATCTCACTTATCTGATGTAACATATGAAGTTAAAATCCAAAAGAGCATCTATTGAGCAAGTCATTTTCAAACTACACTATGTAAGCATGATTAAGAACAATCTAAGTGTGAGAGCAAAAAATTCACCCGCAGGGGGGGTTCCAATTCATCACGATGCATGTATAAAAATAAATGAAAAAGGGACAAATATTTACGTGGTTCAACCATCAATGGCCTATGTCCACGGGGCTTCGACAGTGTTTCACTATAATAACGAGAGAGTTTACACGAGTGTTTCTCTAGCCTCTGAGCCCCCCTTTCACAAGGGGGTGTGTATCCTTCATATATGATTAGGGGTTACAATTTGATAAGTCTTATCCTTGTAGAGTTTGATTTAAATAAAATACTTCTCCTCGGTCTTCTACTTTATCATGGACTCTAGTCGTGTTTATCTTGTTAGAGCATATGTTGGTCGTCATCTTGATCGGTGTGCATGCCATATGTCATGCTATTTGTGTAGGTGTAAATTTTATCCCCACAATAGCCACACAGGTCGCAGTTCAGCTGAGTTGATTTCGAGACGAGCAAGGAGCTGATTCGTCATCTCTTCAAACATGTGTAGTTGCCAATGTGAATTGGACTGTAATTCTTTTGAATTATTGTTCAACTTTTGATCCTTCTTTGGTTGACCCGCTTACCTTTGTAAGGTCTCAGAGGAATGCCTTGCTTGAGTTGAGAGACGTTCAATCGATATGGGAACCAGACGCGAGCGTGTCAAGCTGTCTATGTACCCTCATGGGATCAGGTCAACCGTAGTTCATTATTTTTATCGCTTGGTCCAATTGAAGAGGCTGGCCACATGCCTGTGAATCACTTATATGCGTACCTAGTCTAGGTTATGACCCTGTATTAGGGTTTTCACATGGTTCATTGGAGAGACCGACCACAGGCCCGTGAAGCACTAATGTGCTGAGACTCGCTCGGGCTAGAACATAGTCTAGGGTATCACCCTGTATTAGGATTTTCTTATGGTCCAATTGGAGAGGCCAAACGCAGGCCCATAAAGCACTTATGTGATGAGGATCGCTCGGGCGTGCACCTAGTCTAGGGTATCACCCTGTATTAGGATTTCTATATAGTCCAATTAGAGAGGCCGACCACAGGTCTATGAAGAACTCACAAGCCATGGCCCTCTCCAGCGTGCACCTAGTTAGGGTATCACCTTGTATTAGGATTTTTATATGGTCCAATTGAAAAGGCCGACCACAGGCCTATGAAGCACTCATACGCACGTAGTTAGGGTACCACCCTGTATTTAGATTTTTATATGGTTCAATTTGAGAGGCCAACCACAGGCTTATGAAGCACTCATGCACCGAGACTCGCTCGGTCGTGCACCTAGTTAGGGTATCACCCTGTATTAGGTTTTTGACATGGTCCAATTGGAGAGGTTGACCACAAGCCTATGAAGCACTTATGCGCCGAGGCTCACTCGGGAGTGCACCTAGTTTAGGATATCACCGTGTATTAGGATTTTTACATGGTCCAATTAGAGAGGCCGACCATAGGCCTATAAAGCACTCATGCGTCGAGGCTCGCTCGGGGAGTGCACCTAGTTTTGGGTATCACTCTGTATTTGGATTTTCACATGGTCTAATTGGAGAGGCCGACCACAGGCTTATGAAGCACTCTTGAGACGAGACTTTTTTAAACCCATTCGTCATGGGGGAAACCAGTATTATGGTTTTTCAGCTTGATGTCTAATTTGCTTTCTTGCTTGACTAATGTTGCAGTGAATTCATTCTCAGGTCAACATTGATGTGGAGCCCCAGTGGGGGTCATAAAGAGAAGACTGAATAATAATAGTAATGTCTGACCATCCGTCGGGACGTTGTTGCTAGTTATGTTGATAATTTATCGGGTGCTGAAATAAGATGATCCAATGATTATCATGCCCGACCATCTGTCAGGGCTAAGATAAGAAAATAAGATTATGATGATGCCCGACCATCCATCGGGACTCTTTTGCAATATAATGCTGATTATATAGAGCTTCTAAAACGAGAAGATCAAATAATAAGCATGCTCGAGTATCTAGACTGAATCACAATAGTAAATATAATGCTGACCAACGAGTGAACATGGAATCATTAACCGAGGTTGAATCAAATAAGAATGGTAATGCCCAACAGTCCTTTCGGGATAAATTGTGATGATCACATTATATAATTTCATCGACTTTCCATAGAAGTTGATGAGAAATCTAGAAAAATAACGATAGTGCCGACCATCCGTCGGGGAGTTTCGAAGACAATAAATAATACTCGAGCATCCGTCGAGGAAAGTCTTTAAAGGATCGAGTAGATATTACGAATGATCCTGCATTGTTAGAAAAAAATAGATTTTAAAACCATTCATCATGGTTGAATAATAATAATAAATGTAATGTCAATTATTAATCGACTATGTCGACGATTTGTCGAGATTGAGTATAAAAAATATCCTGATCAACCATTTGTTGGGGATAAATTATAACTTGTGTGGCAGATATCTTCGGGAGTAAATATAATAATATTTTGTCGATTTTCTGTCGAGAGGAATCTTAAATACACCTGACTGTCCTCCAGGTCAAGAATTATAGAGCCAGATAATCAATACTGAAGTTGAAGAAATATCAACGCCCGAGCATCTGTCGATTATAACATATAATCTTGCCCAACCATTTGTTGGGTCTTAAAGTGTTGTAACGTGCTCGACCATCTGTCGGAGCATTAATAAGATAAATGGTACTTGTTTAGTCCATCAAGGAAAAGTTGTACATTATCGAGTAGATATAATGAATGATCCATGCTCGAGCATCTATCGGAGCATTAATAAGATTTCCAAAAGCGTAAGATTGTGGCCGAACATTCATCGGGACTGAATCTTGTACCCGTGGAAGTTAATAAGTTGCTCCACCATCTGTTGAGGCTAAATCAAATAGAAATTATCATGAGATTTATTTATTTGGCCAAAGAATATACAATATGCATATGCTCGACCACTTGCCGAGAAAAAAATCATAGTATCGAATGAATGTAATGAATGATCTAATAATTTTATGGTTAAATATCAATGAGATGGCCGTGCCTGAACATCCGTCGGGGTTGCGCTAAATACTTGTAAAAATATCACACCGACCACCCATCGGTTATAACCAATAGTCTCCCCTTGTCGAGATTAAATTGTTGTAGCTAGATGACAATATTCAAAATTTAGTGATCGAATAAATGACATGAGTGCTCTTAGAAGTGTCCCATCATTTATGTGAACAAAATAATTATAATAAAGTCGAATAAAGAGTGTCATCTTAGATCATTATTGGATCTAATTTGTGATAGTAAAAATCATGAGCATATTTAATGAACAAATGAATATCGGGATGCATTAAATGAAGATCATGATATAATATAACCCATCATATTTTTTTAGAGAGACAACTGAATAATGCAAAATTTGTCAAATATATAGACATACGGTTTACTTTAGAGTTATTGCAAAATTATTTGAACTTAAGCAAATAACGTAAGTTGGTTTCAAAATTTTATTTCCACATAAAACTGTGAAGTATAAAGAAAGCATAGGGAGGTAATACTGTAAACCAAAAAGGACAAAAAACAAATGGTGATATTAATATAATCAATTATATTCGAAGTTTTTTGGCTGGATGAAGTTGAGTGTCTTGATATTGTTAAGAGTGTGTGGAGGAGGGAGATTCCTGGGTCAGATATGTTTTCTCTATGCTCAAAACTTTTTTAACAAAGGCTGCTCTTTTTTCTTGGAGTTCTAAGAAATTTGGTAACTCAAAAGTGGAAATTATTAAGTTACAAGGTAAACTTTCTGATCTCCAATCAGCCTCTCATTCGTAGTACAATAACGGTGCTGTCAGGTCCATTTCTAATAACATCAAAGCTCTTTGGGTCAGGGAAGAAAAGTATTGGGCCGTGCGTTCCAGAGTTAGTTGGCTGAAATGGGGGGATAAGAATTCAAAATATTTTCATGCTACTACCATCCAAAGAAGGCATAAGAACCAGATTTTACTGCTCAAAAATCAGGAAGGGCAATGGGTTGAGGGGAAGATTCAACTGGAAGTCTTGGCTAACGGTTATTTTCTTCAATTGGGGGTGGGGATGCAGCTAGGGTTCTCTCTCTAATTCCTAGGCTGGTCACATCAGGTATGAATGATTCTTTAAAAGCGATTGTTACTTTGGATGAACTTAAAAAAGCTATTTTTGATTTGGGCCCTTCTAAGGCTCCTGGGCCTGATGGAATGCCAGGATTCTTTTATCAAAAATTTTGGGAAGAGATTAAATGGGACTTGCTCAGGGCTGTTCACCACTTCTTTTCTACTGGTCACCTTCTAAAAAAACTTAATGAGACTAATGTGGTTTTAATTCCTAAAAATCCTAACCCAGAAGACATGTCTATGTTTAGGCCCATTAGCCTCATAAATTTCTTCATTAAAATCATTTCAAAGATTTTAGCATCTAGGCTCAAGCCCATTATTGGTAGTATTATTGAACCTCAACAAAGTGCCTTCATTCCCGGTAGGTTGATTCAAGATAACATTATTGTTGCCTAAGAGATGTTTGCTTTCCTTAAGAGAAAAAGAAGAGGGAAAGATTTTGATGTTGCGCTTAAGCTATACATGAACAAAGCTTTTGATAGGGTCAAATGGAGTTTCTTACGCGAGTCTATGTTGGCATTTGGGTTTGATAGCTATTGGGTGGGGTTGGTTATGGAGGTTGTGTCAATTGTCTCTTTTAGGATTATCATCAATGGTTATAATAACTCTTCTTTTTGCCCTTTTAGGAGTCTTAGGCAAGGGGACCCCTTGTCCCCTTTTCTTTTCATCATCGTTTCCAACAGTCTATCTCTTCTAATTTCTAAATCTATGAGGGATAATTCTATTAAGGGCATTAAAGTTAGTCCCTCTAGTCCACCTCTTTCTCATTTGCTTTTCGCTGATGATTCACTTTTTTTCTTTAAAGGAAATGTGGCTGAAAGTTCAGCTCTTATGGAGTGCTTAAATTCTTACTGTGATGTTTCTGGTCAACTCATTAATTTGTCTAAATCTGGGATTGTGTGCAGCAGTAATATGCCTTATTCTGCTAAGGTTCTTGTGTCCCAATGTTTAAATATCCCTATTTTAGACAACCCCGAGACGTATTTAGGGCTTCCTTCAGTGTGGGGCAGGTCTAAGAAATTAACTTTGAATTGGCTGAAGGACAAGATTTCGCATAAGTTGGTGGGATGGAAAGAACTTTTCCTCAGTCAGGCGGGGAAAGAGGTTCTCATAAAGGCTGTCATTCAAGCTTCCCCTTATTATGCAATGTTTATTTTCCAATTCCCAAAGGTGTTTTGCTCTGATTTGTCCTAAAAAATTTCCAACTTTTGGTGGAACAATAATAAAGATAGGAAGGGTATTCACTGGAAGGCTTGGGAGGGGATCTCTAATGCTAAGACGGTTGGGGGTTTGGGTTTTAAGGACTTTTATAGGCAGAATCAAGCCTTTTTGGCTAAGCAATCTTGGCGGCTTCTTTCTAACCCAGATTCGGTGTGGGCCATGACTCTTAAAAATCTGTATTTCAAGCATTGTTACTTTTGGGATGTTCCTATCTCTTGCAAGGGGTCTTGGATCTGGAATAACATTATGTTTGGGAGGGCGCTTTTGAAAGATCAAGCTGTTTGGCAGGTGGGTAATGGGGAAGATATTCTTATTTGGGAAGATAGTTGGGTGAAGGACTTGAGGCTTCCCCATTCTTCTTTTTCATCCCTTGTATCTAAGGTGAGTGATCTTATTAATCCTCGGGTTTTTACTTGGAACTCTGTTCTCATCTCTTCCATTTTCCCTCCCCGTATAGTTTCTTCTATTTTATCTATTCCTTTGCTTTCTCCTATTGATAAGGATATTTTGGTTTGGCCTCACACTTTCAATGGTTTTCCCTCTGTTTCATCAGCTTACCATTTCTCCTCCCCTAGACTGTTTATCAGAAAGGCCCCTCAATCTTCCTACTCCCCTAACCCCGACCTTTGGATAAATATTTGGGCCATCAAGGCCCCCCCTAAAGTTTTGAATTTCATTTGGAGGTGTTTCAACGAGTGTTTAGCAGTTAATTTTAACCTTTGGAGGAAAACTCTTAGAGATGGCCCTTTATGTAATATTTGTGGTAAAGATAAGGAGACCATTGAACATTTGCTTACTAGATGTCCATGGGTTCAGAAGGTTTGGGAGAGATCCCCTTTTCTCAAAAATATTTTGGTTGACCCGGGAGATAGGATTGAAGATTGGTTTTTTAGGATAAAAATAGGATTGGTTCTGTTCCTTGTTCTGGTTTGGATATTAAATCTTTGTTTGTGTGTACTTGTTGGAAAATATGGAAGACTAGAAATGATGCTATTTTCAAGAAGAAAAATATTCACATTTCAGTTGTGTTATCTAAGGCTTGGTCCTTATCTGCTAACTACAGTAAAAGTTACAAGGATTTTAGTCCTTTTTCTAGACTAATTCCTCCCTTACACTATGTGAGTGTAAGCAGATGGAGCCCACCTCCCCTTAATTGGTTAAAGATTAATTGTGATGGCTCTTACTTGAAAAATCAGTTGTCGGGTTCATTTGGTTTTATTGTTAGAGATTCTAATGGGGCCCTCATCGATGGAGTGAGTAAGATCCCTCTGGCTTCCTCGACTCTTGAAATGGAGGCGTTGGCTCTTACTTCAGCAGCTTCTTTTATTAATTTTAATGGTTTGGATCAGATCATTATTGAATCGAACTCTAAAATCTTAATGAATTACATTCAGACAGAGGCTCAGCCTAAATGGGAGTTGAAAAGAAGGAAACATCAAATTAAAGCTCTTACCAGCCATTGTAAGGATATCTTGTTCTTGCATGTCCTCATTAATGCTAATGCTGCGGCAGATTGGGTCATGAAGTCGTGCTCTGCTTCGGTTCTGCCGTGCGATTGGATGTCCCGGCCTCCTTCTCCTTTGTTGTCAATTATTAGATCTGACTTTCCTCCGGAGGGTGTGGGATGAACTTTCTCGATTTTCCTCAGTTTGTCTGGATCATGAATGAAGTTTTCCAATGGCTTGAGGTTTTGTTGGATAGCAGCTCTCTTTCTCTTTTGTTTTTGGGAGATGCTTTTTTGGCTTGTTTAATTATTTGGGTGGATTGGAATGTGGTTTTGTTTCGGCACTTGGTTTTTATCAGGTGATTTTTTGGCTTTGTGTAGGCTGTTTAGTTTTGGAGCTTTGGGCTTTGGTCTAGTGGTTGTAAATTTTATCCATTAATAGAATCGGTCAAGGCCGACGTTTAAAAAAAAAAAAAACAGGGCTAAAACCACGCTCACCAAAGAAATTTTATCCCTGTTTGAAACACATAAGGCGTGCTGATGCACAGTGATCGCCTACCACACAGGATGTTGCTGATATGTGGAAAAATCCATATAGTCCGTGCACCTGAAGAAATTGATACGGGTTCTGTGCAAAAATGGTTTAATTTGAGACAGTAGGATATCCCTGATTTCATCGCAACCATCTCAGAGCCTAGAGGTCTAGTCTGAGCACAAAGTTTTGATGCCACAGTCATATTGCATCTATATTCGTGATTGTTGTGTCCGATCAGTTCCCGTGTCCAATGGGTGCTTTTGGGATTGTGTAAATAGTTGGTGGGCTATGAGCACAGCACAGGGGCCTCGCCTCATCTCCTGTGAATCCAATCACAAGGATATGGTTTGCCCTTTATGGCGGTTCCCGTGTCCAAGCTGATCGAATGCTTCAAAAAAACTATTCTCCAGGTGGCGGGTTGGAGAGAATCGGAGATGTCTGGAGGTATCAGGTTAAAATTTGCCGGTGTTCAACTGCCGAGATGATTGTTGCACGTTGAGGTGTCATTCCACCAGCGAGGAGTTAAGACAGGTGGGTTATTCTGAAGATTGACAGTCCCCAATTTATAGGTAGGAGATGACCCAAAAATTGTTAGTTTCTTCGTGATTCCAGTCTCTTTGGAAATCCTCCCACAAATAAACCCAGATATCTGATTGTGTTCCGATACTTTATATAACACATGTGTCTTTGGTTGGAGATTTTTAAAATAAGAGAGTAAGAGTTTTTTGGGTGTAAAAGCCTTAAAAGCTTGTCTCACATTGAAAGTGTGTGGAAGAGGTGGGAAGCTAACCCAAATATAAAAGGGGATAGTGTCCCACATTGGAAAATGTACAAAGCTAAGTGTCACCACTAAGCTATAAAAGAGGTGGGCAACCTTTGAGTCCCACATTGGAAAAATGTTAAGAATTTGTACACTTAATAAGTACAAATGGAAGATGAAGAGTTAATTCATCTAGCATTTAAGAGGCTATTCAAGAGACCTCAATACGGTGCGAAGCACCGTACGCACACGCGCGCGCGCGGGCGCGGGGCAGTGGGCTGTAGAGGCGCTAGTGGCGCACTTTGCATTTCGCACGCCGTGTGTCCGCAGTGGTAGCGGGTTGCCGGGATTCGTCCGGGTCGGATCGCGGTCACTTTTTGGTTGCCCCGTGCAAAACCGATTCGGTATTATTATACCTGTTCGGAAAGGACTTAAGACTGTTGGTAATTAACAGTCATACCTATTCGGAAATGACTTAATTCAACAGTCATGACTCTTGAAGACAAAGCCTTTCATTTTCTATAAATAAAAGCTGCCTAAAAACGGAATTAAATTGATAACCAAAACCAGTTTCAGATTTCCAGACCCTGCTATTACTCTCTTACAATTTTCAGGAGATACAAATTCTCTTATTCTGTTTTGTGCACATAAACAGAATAAGAACTTGATTGACTGTTCTTCGTTGATACATCCAATGGCTGTTTTCAAATATACAAGTTGCAGACAGTGCAATTGCTTCATTGTATCTTGAGTACGGATTTGCTGATTCCCGTTTGTATACCGAAATTCTTCGTGTGGGGCAAATACTGTATTTAGGAAAGTGACATCACGCCTTGAAGTTTTATAGTGACTATTCAGAAATTACATTGTTGTATTGAAGTTGACATTTTGAGATATATAAAGAGTTCCATTTCTGTATTTGCATTCATAATTTCCAACAATCTAAATACAGTATTTTGGAAATGGCCGACTCTTCCAAATCACTTCGACAAATAACAGAAAGCTTTGTCAAGTTGGACCGTTTTGATGGTGGTAATTTTCTGCGTTGGCAGAAAAAGGTTCACTTTCTTCTAACAACATTGAAGATTGTATATGTCTTGTCACAACCGAAACCAAATGAAGATGAAGATGAAACCGTGGAACAGACTAGGCAACGCACAAAATGGGAGACCGATGATTACTTGTGTCGTGGTCACATTCTCAATGCACTTGCTGATAATTTGTTCGACTTGTACCAAAATGTTGGGACTGAAAAAACTTTGTGGGAAACATTGGAGACCAAATATCTAACGGAAGACGCTACAAGTAAGAAGTTCCTTATCGGTCAGTTTCTAAGCTTTAAAATGCATGATAATAGGCCTGTGCTAGAACAATTTCATGACATCCAACGCATCATAAATCATTGCAAACTGAAAAAATTAAATATGGATGATAATGTAATTGTTGCTGCCATAATTGAAAAACTTCCTCCTTCTTGGAAAGACTATAAGAAAGAACTCAAACACAAAAAGGAGGATCTTTCACTTGAAGAATTAGAGACTCATTTAAGAATTGAACAAGAGTCTCGAATTCTAGATGGTAAAGAGGAACAAGAAAATTCTGTTTCTAAGGTCCATGTGGTGGAGGAAGGAAAGGAGCAAAAATATGGCAATCATGGAAAAAATAACAAGCGGAAGAATTTTTCAAATAATTCTAAAGCAAACAAAAAGAAGAAAGGGAATTGTTTTCATTGCAACAAACCAGGTCACTTCAAGAAGGATTGTCGTGAGTTCAAGAAACTAAAGGAAAAAGGAGGGACATCAGACACAAAGCAAAAATTTGCTGCTATGATATCCGAGGCTAATATGCTTGGAGAAGACAACTCTTGGTGGGTTGATTCTGGTGCCACAAGGCATGTTTGTAAGGACAAGAACTTGTTCTCTGCCTATGAAACAGTGGAAGGAGATGTTCTCTATATGGGAAATTCATCTACAGCTGCGGTTAAAGGCAAAGGGACAGTGGATCTCGAATTCACTTCCGGGAAAATCCTTAGCCTCACCAATGTTTTTCATGTTCCTGATGTTAGGAAAAATTTAGTTTCTGGAAGTCTTCTTAACAAATTTGGCTTTAAGCTTGTATTTGAGTCAGACAAATTTATTCTGACTAAGAATGGTACCTTTGTAGGCAAAGGATATTTGTATGAGGGCATGTTTAAGCTCAATATCAATGAAAATGATTCTTCTGCTTATATCGTTGATTGTCTTTCATTATGGCATAGTCGTTTAGGACATGTTAATACAAAGAAAATGCATTTCATGGTTAATTTAAATTTAATTCCTAAATATGAGAATGATATGAATGAAAAGTGTAAAATATGCATGCAAACAAAAATAATAAGATTGCCTTTTCCTAAAATAGAAAAAACTACATCTTTGTTGCAATTAGTACATAGTGATGTTTGTGATTTGCATGGAACGCCTACTAGAGGTGGTAGTAAATATTTTGCTACATTTATTGATGACTTTTCAAAATATTGTTACGTATATATTTTACACTCTAAGGATGATGTGCTTAATAGATTTAAGACATATAAAAATGAAGTTGAAAATCAATGTGATTCTAAAATAAAATGTCTTAGATCTGATAGAGGTGGTGAATATCACTTTCCTCAATTTTGTGAAGATATGGGAATTATACATGAAGTTACTGCACCTTATACACCACAACAAAATGGAGTAGCAGAAAGAAAAAATAGGACACTAACTGAAATGGTTAATGCTATGCTTTCTTATTCTGGTTTAAGTAAAGGGTTTTGGGGAGAAGCACTTTTAACTGCATGTCATATTCTGAATAGAATACCTGTTAAAGATAATAAGAAAACTCCTTACGAATTATGGAAGAATAGAAAACCTAATTTAGGGTATCTCAAAGTTTGGGGTTGTAGAGCTATTGTAAGACTACCTGAAACTAAGAGAAAGAAATTAGGAAGCAAAGGTGTTGAGTGTATTTTCATAGGTTATGCACAACATAGTAAAGCCTATAGATTTTTGGTTAGTGAACCTAATGATTCTGTTGAGGTAAATACAATAATTGAATCGAGAGATGCAATTTTTTATGGACAAAGGTTTTCTTCTATTCCTAGAATTAATAATGAAAAAGAAGTAAGCACTCCTTCACAGTTACCTGTATCTCCACCAGTAGAACAAGAAGAGATTAGAAAAAGTAACAGACCTAGGAAAGAAAAAAGCTTTGGTCCCGACTTTGTAGTCTATCTTGTTGAAGGAACTAGAGATACATCTTGTAATCAATATGCTTTGACTCTTAGCGTTGAAACAGACCCACAAACTTATAATGAGGCAATTAAGTCTGTAGATTCAGCATTTTGGAAAGAAGCTATAAATGATGAAATGGATTCAATTTTGGGAAATAAAACTTGAAAATTAGTAGACTTACCTCCAGGATCTAAACCCATTAAGTGTAGATGGATTTTTAAAAAGAAAATGAAAATATATGGAACAATTGATAAATTCAAGGCTAGATTGGTTGCTAAAGGTTTTACACAAAAAGAAGGAATTGATTATTTTGATACCTATGCACCTGTTGCTAGAACCGCCACTATTAGAATTTTAATTGCATTAGCATCTATATATAATTTTGAGATTCATCAAATGGATGTGAAAACTGCCTTTTTAAATGGTGACTTAGAAGAAGAAATTTACATGGAACAACCTGAAGGGTTTGTTATGCCTGGACAAGAAAACAAAGTATGTAAACTTATTAAGTCCTTATATGGCCTAAAACAAGCACCTAAACAATGGCATGAAAAATTTGATAAAGTCATTATTTCTTATGGTTTTAAAATTCATGAATCTGATAAGTGTGTTTATAGTAAATTTGCTAATGGTAAAGGTGTGATCATTTGTTTATATGTAGATGACATGTTAATTCTTGGTACTGATTTAGAAAGCATTAATAATACTAAGAGTTTTTTGTCTTCTAAATTTGATATGAAAGATATGGGTGTAGCTGATGTCATATTAGGAATGAGAATAATAAGGAAAGCTAAAAATATAATTCTCACTCAATCTCATTATGTTGAGAAAATTTTAAAGAAATTTAATCAGTTTGATTGCACACCTGTTAGTACACCTTTTGAACCACAGCTAAAGATGATCCCTAATAATGGTAGAGCTATTTCACAATTGGAATATGCACGAGTAATTGGTAGTTTAATGTATGCCATGACATGTACTCGACCTGATATTGCTTATGCTGTTGGTAAATTAAGTAGATATACTAGTAATCCAAGTTTATTGCATTGGCATGCTGTCAATAGAATATTAAAATATTTGAAAGGAACTATGGACTATGGTATATACTATAGTGGATATCCTTCAGTATTAGAAGGGTTTTCTGATGCCAGTTGGATAACTGAGCGGGAGGATCATTCCTCAACAAGTGGATGGATTTTCACTCTTGGTGGAGGAGCTGTTTCTTGGGGATCAAAGAAACAAACTTGTATAGCTGACTCTACTATGGTAGCTGAGTTTGTAGCATTAGCTGCAACTAGTAAAGAGGCAGAATGGATAAGGAATTCATTAATTGAAATTCCAGTTTGGCCAAAACCAATGCCTCCAATATCTATACATTGTGATAGTGAGTCTACACTTTCCAGAGCTTATAGTAAAGTGTATAATGGAAAGTCTAGACATATTGGCCTGAGACATAGTTATGTCAGACAAATGATTACAGATAGTGTAATCACAGTGGATTATGTAAAATCAACTCAAAATTTAGCTGCTCCTTTTACAAAAGGTCTTGCAAGAGGACTGGTGTCTAAGACATCAATAGGGATGGGAGTAAAGCCCATTAATAATAATCACTCTTGATGGAAACTCAACTTGAAACTTGATATATTCAAGTCTCAAGTTCAATGATTAAAGTACATCATACGACGTGATTGTAAGCACTATGAAATTTAACATCCCAAGGATAAGTGCTTAGAACATGTAATGAATAATGAAAGAGGATGGGTTTAACCTTAATAGATTTATGGTGTTTCAAGTTACATGGACACCTATGATAATCTACCTATATGAGTGTGGAAGTGGTGCCGCTTCCTATGAGTATTGGGCTTGACTCTAAAGCACTCATGAAATCAAGGTACAGACACAAGGCCTAATTCATGTGTCGGCTTATATGGATAATCAGTGACTAAAAGATTTGTGTGTGAAGACAAATCCGGATAATCAATATAGATTGATAGTTCAAAGACAAGTCTACTATACTTTCATGGTTAACCTTGACGAACCTTCACAGGGTATTGGTTCAAGTCGTGAGACACCAATGCTTATACACAGTCTTACAGACAATCAAAGATTTACAAAACTTATTTTGAAAATGGTGGAGGAATGTTGGAGATTTTTAAAATAAGAGAGTAAGAGTTTTTTGGGTGTAAAAGCCTTAAAAGCTTGTCCCACATTGGAAGTGTGTGGAAGAGGTGGGAAGCTAACCCAAATATAAAAGGGGATAGTGTCCCACATTGGAAAATGTACAAAGCTAAGTGTCACCACTAAGCTATAAAAGGGGTGGGCAACCTTTGAGTCCCACATTGGAAAAATGTTAAGAATTTGTACACTTAATAAGTACAAATGGAAGATGAAGAGTTAATTCATCTAGCATTTAAGAGGCTATTCAAGAGACCTCAATACGGTGCGAAGCACCGTACGCACACGCACACGCGCGCGCGCGCGTGCGGGTGCGGGGCAGTGGGCTGTAGAGGCGCTAGTGGCGCACTTTGCACTTCGCACGCCGCGTGTCCGCAGTGGTAGCGGGTTGCCGGGATTCGTTCGGGTCGGATCGCGGTAGCTCGGGCGCGGTCACTTTTTGGTTGACCCGTGCAAAACCGATTCGGTATTATTATACCTGTTCAGAAAGGACTTAAGACTGTTGGTAATTAACAGTCATACCTGTTCGGAAATGACTTAATTCAACAGTCATGACTCTTGAAGACAAAGCCTTTCATTTTCTATAAATAAAGGCTGCCTAAAAACGGAATTAAATTGATAACCAAAACCAGTTTCAGATTCCCAGACCCTGCTATTACTCTCTTACAATTTTCAGGAGATACAAATTCTCTTATTCTGTTTTGTGCACATAAACAGAATAAGAACTTGATTGACTGTTCTTCGTTGATACATCCAAGGGCTGTCTTCAAATATACAAGTTGCAGACAGTGCAATTGCTTCATTGTATCTTGAGTACGGATTTGCTGATTCCCGTTTGTATACCGAAATTCTTCGTGTGGGGCAAATACTGTATTTAGGAAAGTGACATCACGCCTTGAAGTTTTATAGTGACTATTCAGAAATTACATTGTTGTATTGAAGTTGACATTTTGAGATATATAAAGAGTTCCATTTCTGTATTTGCATTCATAATTTCCAACATCTTTGAACGACGGATTGCCAAGATATTCCAATCTCGAATTTGTGCCCGGAGCCACAAATGGATGTGGTTTTCTCTGTTAATCAGTAGCAACGGTCAAGACGGTTATTTTTCATTCTTTTACGGAGGTGGGTAACTAGGATCCCAGGAGAGAGAAAATTGTTCTTTGACATTTATCCCTTCCTATTTTTTAGTTGCTAATAGAAAAATATGATAAACAATCGTATCACGAGTGTTTTTACAGCGATTCAAAATTAAAATTTAAAATCGTGATTCACTAATATGACGTGTCGCGATAGGTAGTGTCGCTGACGCGGATCTAGACTTACTAGGACCTCTTCTCAGATCTTAACAAAACCCTAAGGTGACATTTTCTACCACAATGTGAACATGTGTAAACATGAGAAGTGTTACCTATGTGTTGGCCTTGTCTAATGCCCTTGGTCGAGGTTGACAATCTAAAACAAACATTGTTCTTGCCTTTAAGTGCGAAAGCGTTTGAATTATCGAAGCACCTGCCAACACTAATTGAGTTTCTTAGATCATCTTTTAACTTTAAGATACTACACTTAGGTAAATATTTAGACTCCTAGTTAAGGACTCATTCTTCATATTTTTAATCATTCCAAGAAAGTTATCTCGCTCACCCTCAATATAAGAGAACTTATCCCTAAAAGACTTCTCACCTGCCTTCAAATTTTTTATTGATTTATCATTACCCTCAATGACATGTTCATTAACCTTGGAAACTTTATATTTCTCTAATTCATTCTCCAAAACCTGAAATATATCATCACTCCCTTTTTTAGACACTTCTAAAATTTTAAAATCACAAGTCCATGAGTTTCTCACGAATAATATCTCTTTAAGTTTGAATAGTCGCAAAAATCAATTTCAACTTTAAAACACAAATTTTCTTTCTTACGAAATTTAACTCTTTTTACAAACATCAAATTCAAGCGAATTAATTTTTCATCATGACAATGAAGCTCAATAAAATCCTCTCGAATATCAAACTCGTCGTTATTGCTAAACACACCGGACAACCTATCACCATGATGACCCATTGAGAAAAAAAAGACCTCTAAAGAGAGAGAAAGAGATAAAACAACCAATCCAAAACCATAACAAAACAAAGATTAACATGATAACTTAGTGTATTCACTCTGATACCAATTTGAAAAATGTTATAGAGTGGTCCGGTAATATGGTCAAATGTAAAATTCATAGATTAAGTCATAAACAAGCCAAATTTTGGGTAATCTAATTTTATCTTGATTAATTAGGTGAACCTAAACACGAAAGATATAAGATATAAATCAAATCAAATAAACCAAAATTGGTGATTTGAGGAAAAAACATTTGGAGAAAATCTTTTTTCAGCACTGTTAAAACTAAGGTATTATAAACAGCACGGACATACATATAAAATTAGACTCCACTAAGCATCGCAGTTATGTCTCCTTCCTTGTTGATAATAGAAAGCGGTGCAGATCCAGCACCTCTCCACAACAAGCTCCACTTGCCTCGGTGACCATCGATCAGCTTCAGGAAACTCCTTTCCTATATTTAGCTATGTAGAATCAAACTCCATAAGGATTAGAACAATAGAGGCGTTCTTCAAGGTTTGATAAAGTGATCATAAAACATCCGAAGGATTTGGATTAGAAAAATTAAAATGTTTGATCACAAAATATATACAAAAGGCTTGCTAAGAGTGCAAGTTCTTATCGCTATAAATAGGGAGAAAAATCTCCAAGAGATAGGCTTGAAAATTTGCATTTGAAATCAAGTAAAAAATAATTTTTTGGTAGCTCATTCGAACGAGGTACATCTCGTTCGAACCAACTACCTCCTCTCATTCAAATCACTTCTAATGACTGGACCAATAAGAAAACAAAATACGTTAAAAGTTACCAAAATCAATCTCATTCAAAGTTGTTTTAAATGAGGTACATGCACTCATTTGAACGACATCCAATTATTGTTATAACGACTTCGCAAATTTTCAAAAAACATTTTTAAAACATTTTATTATTTGAAACAATTTTAAAATACCCCCGAGTATAATGATTACACAATATCATCCTCATATACCTTCTCCATATATTATATTGATGAAATCAAACCTTCGATCTTCAATTCTCGCGTTCGGTCATTAACTTATCTTCATTTGAAGTCTTGAGAATATACATGATGGTGAAGTGGGGTGTAACAGAAAATGCCAAACTAAAACAATTATGAGCAATCATAAAACTTGCTCCTATAAAAGTCAACCTTCAAATTAGCCAACGACTCCTTATAATGACTTTGGTAATTGAAAATCATGTCATGAAGGGAAGCACTGTCTGCCCCAACCTGATGAAAGAGGCGATGATGATACAAGTAAGCCTCGTTTGCTTGGATAGATACATCAAGACGTAAGTGCTGGTCGAGGTCATCATCCTCATCATATTCATCGTGATCGACTGCAAACGGTCCTCCATGTCTTTCCCAAAATTCATGTTGAGAAGTGACTAGCACTGGAAGTCTTATGTTAAACTTCATGATCGAGTGGTCAAATATATAAGCTTGGTAGAATAAAAGAAATAATATGAAGAATAAAAAAACATATAAAAGTTAAATAACTAGATGAAACTATGAATTTTATAAAATAGATCGCAAATGGGACTATCCCATACTTCATTCATTGAAAGCAAATAAATACAATGTTTCCTTAAAATCTCCTAGAAACCACTCTTGCCAACCTTATCCTTCTCGACAGCCTACTAAGCAGCTATGGCTTCTGTACGGTCACCCCACTCATAGTTGTTTGATCAATTTGCACCTAAGCAAGCTTAGTGGTAACATCCTTCTCTCCGACTATCACCTCATCATCATCCTTGACCTCTTCCTCAGATTAAGGAGGGGAACTTGTGTGGTACTCTTATAAAAGGTCAGAATCTTCATAAGTGCGGACCTTGGAAAGAGTTTTATCCCAGTCTTTCTTGAAGAACACCTTTCTAAGGTAGGCAATTTAGATTTGGGCATTAGTGAATGATTTCTCTTCGCCTCGTCATTGTCTTTTGACACTTCGACTAAAGCCTCCTCGGTTTTGGCATTGGATCGTGAGGGATTATGTCTTAGCAAGATTGGCCTCAGCCTTAGCATCCTTGGAATCCTTCTTAGCCTATTCGATGGCATCTACCATCTTGGCAGAGCCATCAATATTTTTCTGAAGCTTGATCTTCTCGTCCTCTAGGCTCTTTACCATTTCGCTGAGCTTCAGCTTCTCCGTTGACTAGGCAACATTAAGCTTTTCAGCATATTTTAGAGACTTGCACAGCTCCTCAAATGCCACCTCCACATCATTAAAGGATTTATTCAATGCGTCGTTCTTCTTTATAATTTATCATAATCGATCATAAACTGCCACATAATGGGCAAACAAATATGAGCAATAAACGACTAAAAGGAAGCGCAAAAAGAAGAACATAAAGAAACAATATACTTATGAGGGAGAGATTGTGGTTAGCATGATCAAATAGTCGAGAATGGAGAAGGTCGGAAGCAGTCGCCCTATAATAAGTAAATACTCCAGACCGAATCAAGACATAGGGCATCTCGGGGTGACTAATTACGGATTGGGCAATGCCCTCGCCCTTATCAGCATTCTTTTTTTTTTCACAATGTCCAGTGGGTGATGAGGGATGTGATATTTCTTTAGCCTCTTTAGAAGGGGATGAGGGTCCTTGGAGGGGTAATTCTTGATGTCCATGGGCTCAGTAGAACCAAAAACTTTATTTCCTTTCTCGTCGATCGAGCAAGATTGTTCTCTTTGGTCTATGGGTGAGTGAGGGCAGGATATTTGGTATAAACATTTGAGATAATTAGGTTTATAACCTTCCTTTTTTCCATGGCACTGGGAGGAACAATAGAAGGAACCAATGAAATGTACAATGGCTCAAAATAAGATGATGTTCCTTCCTCATTTGATCCCTCCCCTTTCGTGTTTTAGAGGTGGATGCTTATGGGTTGTCCAAGGAAATGGGAATGTCCGGTGTTCATTCTACCGGCCTCGCAACATAAAAGGAGGTAGAAGTCTTATAGCTGAGGAGGAATATTTCCAGCTTGGGATGATCAATAGTTCCATTAATTTGTTGGATAGCCCAAGATGTTCAAAGATTAACTAAATTATAGTCACTTTTGTGCGGAATTTTATTTTTATTTTTTGTAGAAAAGAACAAAGACAAGCAAACAATATTAGCCTCAATCAAGAAAACGATGGCAGAGCTAGAAATATAATTCCATCTTAACCTATCCTTTGCCCCTTCTGGGGAATCTTGATCCTTCATATATCGTACCCTCAGGAAGGGGAGAATGCTTCCAGTTCTTCACAATCATCCCATGATCTCAGTAGTCTTTATTTAAATTAGGCAAATTCATGATTAGGGCCCGGTTGGTCACCCTCGTCTTCATGTAATTAATACTTTCATTGTTTTTATCCATTGGTAGTAATACATTATTTTAGTAATACCAAGACGGGTCCCATATAGCTCATTAATATGATGAACCCCATTAATGATCCTCTACGTATTCAGAGTGACTTGGGTTGGGACCACATCGAAATATTAACAAAATTCTATAAATAAGAGATTTGGGAGAAAAGTGACCACACATGAGCAATACAAATTGAAGGCAATCAGTGGCCTTCATAAAGGGCACAAAGGTCAAAGAGACCTTCAACTAATCCTACAATTACCCACTTGGGGATTTGATGATGAAGTTTGAATTTTTCTACGGTGTTTTCGTTAATAATGTATACCATGGATATATATGACAACTTAATAAAAAAATTGAAGAAAGGGAGAAAAACAATTGAAAATGACGTTGAGAGTTTTGAAAGTTCTTACAGACGAATAAAGATAGTGAAGAGCCCTCCTTTGAAGTTCACATGCTTTTAAAATGAACTAGAAAGTGAGGAAAAAGAGGGAAATGTTGTTTTATGGTGATAAATGGCCTCACGGTTCCCAAAAAAATATAATGATCACATGCGCGTGTGACGGTTATCGAATCGACGGTTCACTACCAAAGAAAAGAGGCTCTATTTAATAGCATTCCCCTAGGGCACATAACGGACAAAAATTCTCCAGTTTTGAGGGCTTTTACTAAATTGCCCCTACCAAACTGCAAAGATTCCAAGAAGCAATCAACTTTCGAGGAAAGAATATTACTGTCCCCTTAAGTATGAAGACTTGCCAGGATCAACAGCCGTCCTAGATATAACAAAGTTTAGTAACCTCAAAGTCACCATGAGATTTGGGGGCAATTGTCGGAACCATAATTATGTCGACACATTCTCGGCATGAGCATTCCTACTTCTTATACTCCAAGTTATTTAAGAGTCCAAATCATGAAAGACTGCCACATATCCATCATTTGGAATGACATATGTTGATAAAGGATAGGTCTGAACTTTTAGGAATAATAATTAATGAAGATTAAGACTTTCCTAAGCTTCTCTATAAATGCAAACTCTCTCCCCATTGTGTAGGTCATTTGATATTGTATCGTCGAGTAGTACTATAATTCCACTGACCAGTTCTATAAAGTAATAAAAAACGAACCCTAACCCCATCGACGTAGGCATATTGCCTAAACACATACATATTGCGTTAAGTGTGTGATTCCATTTTTCTCTTTGATATTTATTCTTATTTGACTCGTGAGCATTCAATAATATCATCTGTAGGAAATTACCACCTACAGTTTAATTAATGAAAACCCTTATGATTTGGAGACT
Source organism: Sambucus nigra (assembly GCA_949130495.1). Taxonomy (NCBI): domain Eukaryota; kingdom Viridiplantae; phylum Streptophyta; class Magnoliopsida; order Dipsacales; family Adoxaceae; genus Sambucus; species Sambucus nigra. The sequence goes on along the minus strand of OX422210.1, from coordinate 588,012,461 downwards.
TGAAGTATGAATTGAGATTATAAATATGTTATATGTATTTTGAATTAAACTAGGGACTTTTATGTTCTTATAATAACTGATACTTTTAACATATGCATTTCATTGGTTAATTTCAACAAGTTAGATACATATCATATTGGAATGATTCTGGAATTTTCATTGACCACTTAATATATCTATTGACCCGAATAATGATGAATTTGTTTGTGTTTAATAAAAAGGAGATAAAGTATTTATACTATTGCCCTTTTAACTTATAAAAGAAAGAAATTATACTATTCCTATCCAGTTTGCAATTTGTTAATTTGATGTAATTCCATGTTTGATAGTTAGTGCAAGTGTTTACTACTTTAGTTGGTTTGTTTTCATTAGTCTGTAACTTGAAAATCAAAATTCATGGTAGTTAAGAAACTAAGACTAAATTTCAGAATGATAAGTTTTAAACGGAGTTTTTTCTTTAGGGTTATATTGGTTTTGGCCTCCATTAATTCTTAAATATTGACTTTCGCCCCAATTTTTCACTTTTTTGGATTGTACAATGTAAATTACTTTAAGCAACACAAAAAAATATCACCCAAAAATGTTATTGGTAGTAAATTAAATATTCCTTTTCTTAATACTTAGCATAAAGTATATGGATAATTAAAATTCAATACTATTATTTTACTACCAATTGTTAACCATAGTTAAATCACGAAAGTTTGTTACAACCACATTCATGCGTCCATGAAATACACGCCTGCCTATTATTTGCATACGGTAACCAAATTAGTTATGTTAATCTTATATCCCTTTTGTAAAAAAGATTCTAGAGGTGTTGTACCACAAACAACTATCATTCTTGAAGGTTTCAGAATTGTATTATATTGGTATTTTATTTGTAAACATATCATGATAAATGATGTTATACACGCATAACCCTAATGTGTTGGAAATATAAATATATAAGAATGCTTTTATACATGTGTCATCGACATAGGTTATACCTATTTTACGAAAGCTCGTATTAGACTAGGAATCGGGTTACCAACAAACCAATCACACAAATATAGCAACCCAAATAAAGAGATATATAAGAAGAGAAAAACACAGATATAACAGTAACGAAGATCAATGTCATCAAATTGAAGATGGTTATGTACTGTAAGTCCTTTTTGTTTCTTCCTCACAAATAAAACAATGTCTCTTCACTGACACAAAATAGTCCTCACACAATATTGGAAGACTCTTACAAACATTAATCTCACCAAAAAAGTCCTAAATTCTACCCAAATACTCAATGGAGAATAACCAAAATTGATTTACCAATTAACCAATTATACAAAAGGGGTGTACCCTTAATTTTTCACACTCAACAAAAATATTCTCCAGTAATGATTAAAACACATGTATGGGACTCTCTCATTTATAAGAAGAAAAAAACATAATACAAAGGAATGAGAACAATTTTAGAAGTATTTACCACAAAACCTTGTCATATATCTTTGTTGATAATAACATAAACCCAATATAATTCAAGTTCGACTTTTGACTTAACAAATTCTCTCCAACAAGGTCTCTAAACCATGTTGGTATTGGATACCGACACGTGACTTTAAATTGGAGACTAATTATCCATAATTCACGTGAGATAGAAAAAACCTTTCCCCTACTTATCTCCAAAAGTCCATATCGAGACAAACTCTGCAAGTCTCCACCTCAGAGTGATAACCAAAAGATCACCAAAAATATGAGAGAGTAAAACCAAAAACGTGAAAACTACACCATGGTGGTCGAGCATCAAAGCAAAATAAATTCCACAAAAATAACATACCTTTGTTGTAGCGAATGCAATCTTTTCACAGATGCAAACCTAATGTTAACATCTTGTGAACCTAATGAAAATATTTTATTCATAAAAAGGGACCAACAAACTCCAACAAACTACTAACAAAATATTCCCATGATATTAATTTCGAGTTAAAAATACAATGTGAGTGTCGTCGCTGTGAAGTAAAAAATATACCACTAATAATAGTGTGACACATGGTAAGCGAGCCGATCAAGATGATGCCCCATACCCGATCTATCAAGATAAGGATATCAAGAGTCCATGATAAAGAGGAACATTGATTACTCAAGAAGCACTATTTTATTATAACTAAAATTCTACAAGGATAAATCTTGTCCAATTGTAATCCTTAACTCTATATAAACACGAGACCACCCATTATGTAAATGGTTCTAAAAGATAGAAATACTCTCATGTAAATTCTCTCAAGTTTACAGTGAAACACGATTGAAATTCTGTAGGGATAGGCCAATAATGTCCGAACCACTTAAATCTCAGTATTTCTCCTATATATTTTTACAATCTTCTCATGATTATTGGGCACCACCTTCGGATGGATTTTTTTACCACGCAATTGGAACCATATGTGGGAAATGACATGAAAAACCTTTCCTATGTATTATAAGATACTAGATTCACATTGTAAGGCAATGGTAAGACCACTGGGTTTGAGAATACTAGATTCATTTCATTTACATAGTTTCATTGTGTATTTATATGTTCATAGACTCCGTGCTCATTTTTATATGCCTAAGAATATGCATACTAATGTTGCTCCTTGAATATCTTAACTCTCATGGTAGTTTTAGAGTACAGTACAATTATTCACATTATTTTATCTCTACAACTAAAAAATAGGATTATATTTACAAAAAAAAAAGGGACATATACCAAATAGTCCTTCGAACATTTTTTAATACTCATTTAGTCCAAGCTTTTTTATTTTGCCTCAAAAAGTCCTTTGCCACATATTTTGAAGAGGGAGTGCCGCTGGCGCGGACCTCTAAAAATAAGAGAATATTGAGTGGTTGAGGGACTAAATGGATTAAATTAAAAATATATGTCCTTTTTAAAAAATATACATTTATAGTAGGGACTATTCAATAATTGACCCAAAAAAAAACTCCTTCTCTCTCCTTTTAGGATTTGGATAGGGTTTCAGAGGAGTTGAGATCGCCGCTACATGCTGGTGAGGAATTTTGACGGAAAAAGCTAGAGTTAGTTCTGGAGGTGTGTCGGCAGGGGAAAACCAATCATCTTTACTTATTTATTATCACCGACTTGAAATCTTATGGGTTAAGAACGGTTTTTGTATTCTATCCTCTGATCTCCTTTTCAGCCACACTGATTACTTTTAAGTCAGAAATCGCCGTTATAAGTGGACAAGCAATAATGAAAAAAATAGTGAAAAAAAGCCGACCAACGACCTCCTCTCTCAAAAACTAGATGCGAAAGAAATTAATGACTCCACGAGAAAGAATAGGGCCAAGCCTGCTTGCCGAATGGATGGTCGACCCCAATGAGTGGTCGATGCGTTAATTTTTTAACTTGTAGTCTTATCCCAATGGATGCTCGGGCATGGATATATGCTATTTGGCCATCTCAATTCAGTCTCATGGTAATTATTATTTGAATTAATCCCGCCATATTAGTTGGTCATATATATATATATATATATATATATATTGTTCAACCACTTTAATTTGAATATTATTGTTTAGTTACGGCAATTTAGACCCGACGAATGGTTAGGAGAAGTTATTTGTTAGAACCGATGAATGGTCAGTGTGATACTTTTATAAGTATTCAATGTGGCGCTGATGGATGCTCAGACACATTCATATCTAATTATCGCAATGAGGTTCTATCCTGATCATTATTGGATTATTGTTTTAATCTTGATAGACTTACATTAGTTCCATTTGGATTTATACGTTGTTGTGATAGATGATTGACTAATGTCTATCCTATGAATTATAATTTAGCCCAAACGAATGGTTTGTTAATAGTATTCATATTTAAGCCTCGACGAATGGTTGGAAAAGACATTAATTTCTGGAGGTTCTTAGATTCAGCCTCGATAGATACTCGGTCATAATTTTAACTTCTTAGAAATGTTATTAATGCTCGAACGAATGGTGGATAATTACATTATTTCTTTGAATTTCTCATAATCTTCGATGTATGGTCACGCAGTATATATTTCCCCAGCAGAGGGTTGGGCAAGATAATTCTTATTTAGATTCAAATTAAGGATGCTCGGCGTGGTCATTTGTTATTATACGTTATATTTACTATTGCATGTAAACCCTAACGGATTGTTGGAAAATTTATTTATTTATTTATCTCTAACCAATATATAGTTCAAGATCACTCATAACATTTATTCCGTCCTCCAAATTTTTCCTCGCCGGATGGTCGAGCATCTTATATATATTTTTTAGACTTTGTATTTAACATCGAATCATGGCCGGGCATATGGATTATTCAACATGATATATATTAATCAGTTTTACTAATATAACCATAATGGATTATTGAGTATTTGATTATCAATCATTCAATATTATGATTTTAGCCCAAACAAATTCTTGAGTGTTGATATTTATTCAATGTCATTATTAATTGTCTAGCTCCATAATTTTCACCCTTGTGGATGGTAGGGTAACAATATTCTTATTCGGATCTAGCCCGATGGATGGTCGGACATATATAACTATTTAACACCACTTATTAAGAACAAATGGATGGTTAGGCAAGATAATTCTTATTGATATCCATCTCGATGGATGATCGACGCGATATTTTTCATTATAACAAAACCTCGATTGATTGTCGGACATATTTATCATTTGATCTTCTTATCTCAGTTAATACAGATGGTCGACGTTAAATTTATATTGAAGCAAGCCCTGGTGGATGGTCGGGAATGACTATTATTCAATTTTTTTTATTTAATCCTTGATGGATGGTCGACGTGATACTTATGATTACTAAATGTCTTGGTGGATGGTCATCATGATATCGATGATTATTTTAATGAAGCCTCAATGGGTGGTGGGGCTGAATTATTATTATTATTATTATTATTATTATTATTATTATTATTATTATTATTATTATTATTGTCTTCATGTTTTAGCTAAACGGATGCCCAAAATTATATTTATGATTGTGGCCATGCCCGATCCCCTCCGCGGAGGAGAAGGATCCTTTAGGTCCCGCACGTCCCTCTCGGGAGCGCTTCGACCGGCGTCGTTTGAGATGTGGTGTAAAAATGTAGAGAGATTCAGAGTCGCAAGTCTATTTTACTCAAAACAGATAAAAGAAAAATGGGAAGCCACCCCGAAGGATGGCTTCCAAAGACATACTGGTGCGTGCGAAACCAAGATGATTCGAGAAGGGTTCAGAGGCTTAGTTACGAAATGGGAAGGTGTTAGGCACCCATTCCTCCCTTTCGGTCTCTCATGGATATTTGTTATTTTCCTTTTGTTTCCCCCGTGATATGTGTGCATGTGTATATATAGAATGGAGATAGGAATCCTAGACTTATATCATGAAAAAGATAAAGCGAGTCATTCGTAGGAAGATATAAAAGTAATATTAGAAAAATAAGATTTACGCGATTACCCCTACGTTGATCGTTATAAGGGAACGATAATGCATATGGAGTAATGCTTTACTAAGAACAAGTATATATATAACATAAGCAAAATAGATTTAGAGAAAATAAAAAATAAGAGAAAAGGTGAGAGAAGGACTCGAGTCTCGAGTTTTACTCTGAGACGCCTACGTAGCCTATAAAGGCATCAAAGTCCACGTAGTTCGTATACAAAACGAGGGGTGGGGTTTATCCCATAAATCCAAATGGGGGAATCTCTTATTTGTAAGTGTGTGTGTGTGTGTGTAGAAAAAGGTGTTTTAGTTGTGAGAAAAGTGTGGAAAAAGTGTGAGAATCCCTACTTGGAATTTATGAGCAAACCCTCTTTTTCTTGTTTTTCTTGTTTTTTGGGTTTTTATTTATATGAAAATATGAGGCGTGTAATAATACTAAATAAAAAGTATATTTAGGATGTATGAGATGAGATAATAAAAGTGCTAAGTAAGAAAACAAGTTATTGGGAATTTAAGAGAAGTTAAGAGAGAGTTTGAGAAAGTTGGACCTTCTTGAAAATCTTGAGTGTTGAATAGCAGCCCTTGAGCTTGGATGATGATGGAGAGTGGTTAATTCACCAAGTTTGATGAAAAGGATGATGAAAAGTGGAAGTAAAAAAGGGATTTGGGAGTTGAAATCATGCTGTCTTCGAGAGAGGTTTCTGGGATTCGTTGAGAGAGATTTTTATTAGGTCTGGGATCTCCTTTGTAAATGAGGTTAAGGCCTCCTTTATTAGGCTCAGGTCAGTGCTGATCGACATAGACCCCTTCCTGCCTATCGGCAGGCAGGTGCCGATAGGCAGGGTCTGGAACCTGCCAATTGGCAGTGCGCTTCACGCTTTTTTAGAAATTGGCCGCCGAGAGCAAACCGTTGGTCAGAATCGCACACGGAGCATACCATTGGAAAGGTAATTTAGATACCTTTGAAAGTCCTTGGGACCGCTCCCGGGTTCAGGAGTTGACTTTGGGTCAAATATGGCTCGACAGCATTTGTCGGTCCATTGGACGGGGAATCGCTCGGATGCAAACGGATCGTTCGTCCGCATGGTAAGTCCGAATCACGCACGGGGCGGACCGTTGGAAAGGTTAGGAGATGTATTTCGACATTCCAAAGAGTTTGACCCGGTTTAGAGAGTTGACTTTGGTCAATCGGGCCCGGGAAGCGCTCGGTGGCCTCCCGAAGTCAAACGGATCGTTCGTCCGCATGGAAAGTCAAAATTGCGCACGGGATGGACTGTTGGAAAGGGTATTCAGTTCCCTTCAAAGATTCATTTAGCCTCGATCAAGCTGAAGAGTTGACTTAGGTCAAACAGAACCCGGGAGCGCCCGGTGGCCTCTAGGTCAGGTTTCGGACGCAAATGGATCGTTAGTCCGCATGGTAAGTCGGAATCGCGCATGGGGTGAACCATCGGAAAGGGTATTTAGTTACCTTTGAATATTCATTAAGTCTCGATCAAGACGAAGAGTTTGAATTTTGGGTCAAATTGAGTCGGGGAGTGCTCGATGGCCTTCAGGTCAGTACTCGGGATGTGACCTGGGTTTACAGTGATGAAGGGAGGTACTAAGGACCTAAGGAGAGTTAGGGGGTAACAGAATGGGGTGCCTACAGAGCCCCTCGACGGGTGAGTTTAGAACAAATGATGACCGTCGAATGGACACCACATGATGCTTTTGAGGGGGAATGACTGATTCAGAGGGCCGAGGTCGATTCTGAGGACCTAAGGAGTGTGCTGGGGATGACCAATTCTGCGGGTCAAGGCCGAATCTGCGAGCTTAGGGTAAAGGTCTACCGAGGTCAATTCTGACCTAAAGAGTGGTGACGATCGAGGTTCGAGGTTAATTCTGACCTAACTCAGGTGACAATCCAAGATCGGGGCCAATTCTGACCCAAAAGTGGTGACGACCGAGGATCGAGGTCAATTCTGACCTAAATCAGGTGACGATCCAAGACCGGGGCCAATTCTGACCCAAGAGTGGTGACGATCGAGGACCGAGGTCAATTCTGACCTAACTCAGGTGACGATCCAAGACCGGGGAAAATTCTGACCTAAAGAGTGGTGATGATCGAGGTCCGAGGTCAATTCTGACCTAACTCAGGTGACGATCCAAGATCGGGGCCAATTCTGACCCAAAAGTGGTGACGATCGAGGACCGAGGTCAATTCTGACCTAACTCAGGTGACGATCCAAGACCGGGGCCAATTCTGACCCAAGAGTGGTGACGATCGAGGATCAAGGTCAATTCTGACCTAACTCAGGTGACGATCCAAGATCGAGGCCAATTCTGACCCAAGAGTGGTGACGACCGAGGATCGAGGTCAATTCTGACCTAACTCAGGTGACGATCCAAGATCGGGGCCAATTCTGACCCAAGAATGGTGACGACCGAGGACCGAGGTCAATTCTGACCTAACTCAGGTAACGATCCAAGACCGGGGCCAATTCCGACCCAACAGTGGTGACGACCGAGGATCGAGGTCAATTCTGACCTAACTCAAGTGACGATCCAAGACCGGGGCTAATTCTGACCCAAGAGTGGTGACAACCGAGAATCGAGGTCAATTCTGACCTAACTCAGGTGACGATCCAAGACCGGGGCCAATTCTGACCCAAGAGTGGTGACGACCGAGGATCGAGGTCAATTCTGACCTAACTCAGGTGACGATCCAAGACCGGGGCCAATTCTGACCCAAGAGTGGATAAAGATTGGATATTGATTCTGCTGGAGAAAGATCTTTGTGATTTTGATCTGAGCTGGGGAGCTGATAGCTGGGGAAGCTTTTAGGATACCTCGCAGGGGGGAATAACCTATTTTGGGTGCTGTAAGAGAATTCTGTTGGGGAAGTGATCAGGTGATCCTTAGGGATCCTCCGGAGCTTTGTCGGGAGGAGCTTTCACTTGGTTTTTGAGGATTCTGTTGGGGAAGAGGGATTCCGCTCGAGGGAATGCGAAATTTTCTTGGTAAAAAGGCTTTAGATCCTTCCTGGGATTTTTTGGAATTTTTCGGTGATTTTTCGAGGCTTTCTGGTATTTTTTGGGAATTTCTGTACGAAATTTGAGGTGGGGTGCCGGTTAGCATGGTGTGAGAGGTGCCATTCGACAGTGGCACGGACTTTTGGGCCACCTTGGGAAGGCAAGGGGTCAGTGCCGATCGGTATGGTAGGGGGAGATGCCGATTGGCATGGCGCTTGGCATCCTATATAAAGAGGGCGAATCCCCTCATTTTTCACAGCTTCTTTTGCCTTCTCTCTCTCTGCGATTCTTCTACAAATCGTTCTAGTATTCCGATCTTCAAGAAATGGCCACTTTCGTGAGCACTGCAGTCCATCGGGAGTGGTTGACCGTTGATGATTGGACGAATGTGGAGTGGAGGGCTAGGGCGCCTCTTGCTTTGGGGAGTGAGAACTCCTTTGATGCGTTTGAGCCTGTTGCGGATGAGCGGACCTTGCTGCGGGAGCCATTGCATCATCGCTCTTCGAGAGTGATCCCCGGTGGTTATGTAAGTAACCCGACCTTTGGCATTTTTTTTTTTGGTGATCTTTCTTTCTTGATCTTTGATGAAAATTTTATTTTTGCCAGTCTGATATTTCTTTGAAGAACATGCGTGCCCGTGGGACAACGGGGCTCAAGGATGTCTGGGAGCATCTCCCGCCTGTGGTGCGCTGGGTGGTATCCTCAGCGGGTTTTGGGCGGTTGGCATCTGCGCTGGATGAGACGCCTCGTTCGACAGCGGTCTTGTGCGCTTTGGGAGAGAGGTGGTGGGACACTACCCACACCTTTCATTTTGGCTTCGGGGAGATGACTATGACTCCCATAGACGTGCAACAGTTGCTGGGGATGGATTGTGATGGAGAGCAGATAGAGGTGGATCGCTCTTTACGGGTAAGACCGGAGGGAGTGCGAGCGGCACTTGGTGATGTAGGGAGGATAGTTTCTGGGGATTCTATCCGGCTGTCCCTGCTGAAGGATGTTCGGTTGGGTAGGGAGATCGATGTGGAGGACGGGGTATAAGTGAGGCAGATGGCCCGGTTATTCATTCTTCTGGTGCTGGGAGGTTTCATGGTGGCGTCGAGCGGCGACGTCGTCCATTTGTGGTTTTTGCCGTACTTGAGGATGTTTTCGAACATCCTCTTCTATGATTGGGGGAGTCTGACCTTGGCGACCCTTTACTTTTCTCTGGATGCATTCAGCCGGTGCTGCCGGCAGACCTTTACTGTGGCCACGTACCTTCTTGAGGTATTCTTTAATTCGTGCATTTTCTTTTCATGCATTCGCATTTTCCTTATGCTTCTCTTTTTTGCTTGTGAATTCAGTGTGGTTCTATGAGGTGATTGGGTGCAACACCCCGCTGATTGCTTTGAAGGACGACACTGTTGGGGACTTCTGTCGATTGTATCGATGGCGTAAGGCCAATCGGCAGTCGAAGGGATCTCTCTCCCTGGAGGCGGTGCGTCAGGTCTTGAATGACCTGACCAGTGGTAGGGTAAGACTCTTTCCATTTCAATCTTGGTTTTTTCACCTTCTGGTCTTGTATTGATTTATGCTCACTTGGAGATTTTCAGGTGACCTTTTACCCGTGGGGGATAGCCATTCAGGATGCGGGGGCGACCGGGGTGAACGCGCGGATGAGGCATTTGCTGGCGCATGAGTTCGGCCATTCCTGGTACCTCGGGGAGAGGGTGACTTGCCAGATTGCTGAGGAGGAGGTGGTGGTGCCACCCGCGCAGCCTCCTACGCCTATGAGGCGGGAGCGACTGATGTTGGAGGATGAGAGGATCGCGGTGATGATCGGCGAGTCCTACTTGCTACACACCGATACGGCTGCGCCGTATGACTATATGGATTTTGTGACGAGCTGGTTGATGGCGCCCAACATATACGATGCACTGCCCTTCCCTCCGGTGGGTTCGAGTCGGGCGATAGGATCTTCTCACAGCGGTGGTGGCCTGTTGGCATCTGCGGCGGCGGCGACCTCGGAGGTCCCTTTTGTACGGCTGCATACCCCTTCATACAACATTCGGCGAGCTGATGGAGGGATGGTGCCTATGTTGCACCGTCCTCATGCGATGGATCCGGAGGAGTTGGGTTTGACAGAGGAGGTCCTTCGACCTGTGGTATACCTTTATGTTCCTCTCTTACTTTCTTTTCTATTTTTGGTCATCCTTGCTTTGATAATGATTTCACCTTTTCTTGCAGCAAGTTCGGGTGTATTGAAGATCTTGTCAGAAAAAATCATTTTCCAATAATTCAGAAAATTCTAGAAAAGTATCAATTTTTTCTAAAGGAAAATCTTCATTTTCATAGTTTAAACTTTTTATGAGCTTGAGGCTCAGACTTTTGAATTTATCCAAAGTTGCTGTTTGTTCAGCAATTTTATTAGCAAGGATACTCATATTTTTTCTAAAATCTTTTCTCCTATTTCTCTTCTCTCTCTTTTGTTGATTCAATAACATTTCTATCGATCTTTTCCGCACTTGTTTCTATCGATCTTTTCCGCACTTGTGTAATTGGTATCAGAGCTTGTTATCAAAGGTTAGTATTTTAACCTTTTTAGTATTCTAATCATGTTTATATTGTTATGCTAATATGAATGTTAAAGTAGAAACTATTATACTCCATCACATAACTTATGTTGCTGGAGAAAATTTTAGGGTAAAACATAAAGTAATTGGAATTAAGTGCCGTAATAATTGTTGTATGAAATACCGTTTAATCTTAGTTCTATATAAATAAGTGTGTTAATCTTGTTGAAAAAAAAAGAGTTATTTTGAAAATCTTTAAAGTTTTCATAAAACCCATATTCCTGTTATTGTTTCAAAGCCCATATTTCCGTTTGCTAAAAAGCTACTGTAGATAGCAATCGGCGTTAGGAAAACCGGTTTTAGGCACCTGAAACAACATATAATAGGAGGTCTTAGGTACCAATGGAATCTGGAAAAGATGAACAAAATAATGATAATATTAATTTACAATTTTAGCACCATGGTTACAAAAAGATGAGTCTATGTATAATCATAGTTTGCATATAGATAAAAAATCTGAAAATGATATTAGTAAAATTAGTACTACGTTAAATAGCTTAACTGATATAGTTTTTAGTTGGGTAAAACGAACTGAAAGACAACAGGTCGTTAATCAAAATTATGTAGAGAAAAAATTAGATTGTATTGAATTCAACTTAAACAAAGTTGATCAAAAAATTAGTCAACTCGAAACGGTTACATATTTAGATCTAAAAGAGGAGACTAAACAACAAATTGAAAATCTATTAAACAAAATAGATAATCAAAATCCAGAACAAACTGGAATGAATAACCCAGGGGATAGTAAAATTCCTAGGCTATATTATGGTTCGGAAGAAATTAAAGCTCTTCAAACAGAAGAATTTAATTACACCGAATGTATAAGCGTTCGTGAAATATTAGACTATTGGCGACATCTATACAAAGATCCAATATTAACTGTTTCAGAACGTAATAAACTCATTGAACAAATACAAACTACGTATTTAGAAAATGAAAAAATATTACAACACTATCAGTATGAATTAAACCAATATTCATCTGATGAGGAAGAAAATCCACCACATGTAGTAAATACAATTGATGGAAAAAGGAAGGCTGAAGAACCACTTCAGGAATTCCAAAATTGGGAGGCTTTTAAAGATTATATGCAAACCCCTGCATATAAAAATGAAAAAGAAGATTTTGTTAAAACAGGCAACGCTTCTACAAGTAATACTAAAAATGAGGATGAACCAAATCCTTTTTTTCTTAAGAAGAGATAATTTGAACAAACAAAACATATCTCAACATGGTATTTATCTTGATCTAAGCCAAGTCCCTTTTAAAGATTAAGAACAAACTATTAATGAGTGGGCACAATCCATGTCTATACTCATTACTAACTATAAGAATACATGGTCTAAAGAAAAATTTATAGACTACCTTGCGGCAACACTCCAAGGATATGTTTTACAATGGTTGCAACAATGGGAAAGCTCAGATAAAGGAATACAACAAAAAACTGAACTCATACAAACCTTCAAATCTTTTGATGAAATATTAAAAGGATTTGTTGAAATAATTAAAGAAAATATGATTGGATATACTGGAGAACCCAGACTCCAAGAAGATGCGTGTTACATATTATCTAAACTGGAATTATGTAACATTTGTCAATTTGAAGAATTTGTTGAAATATATAAACAATATTATTTCAAACTAAAACATTCAGAAACCAAACACTGGATGGATAAATTCTTTCACAAACTCCCAAATCCATGGGATGAAATATCCTTACAATCTTATCCTGGTTGGTTAAAAACTATCGGGAAGAATGAGACAGATGACAATCTTGGTTTTCGCATCAATTGGGTATTAAGAAAAATATCTGACAAATGCATTGAAATAAATGCCAAGAAACAAATTAAAAATCAAATCACAAAATCTAAAGCCGGTTATAAATATTGTGATAAGATTTTAAAAGAAAACTGGAAAATAGGATGTAATTGTGACACCCCGACTAATTAAATACCGGGTAGCTACTCCTTTATTAAATCAATACAAAATGCCAAGTTGGTTCAGTTAATAGCATCACTGTCGAAAACATTTTAATGATTACTAACCACCTAGTATTTAAAAAGTAAGTTGCCAAATTTTAAATTAAGTCTGATTAACATACAGTAAAAGAATAATGAAAGAATAATAACCATTCACCATACGAAGCAATAGAATAACCAACAAAATAATAAGTCCGGAGGAAAACTCCTCACAACAATCCCACAACTGAAATAAGTAAAACAATGTAACCTGAATTATTTACATGCCAAAAGTCTGAAATCTGAAATATAAAATGTTTCTAAAATAAATGGGCGACATGCCCTACAACTGATGAAATTGAATATAGAGTCAAGATAGATGAAGCGTCTACTAGCAAAGTCCTGTAACTTCCACAGACAGCCATAGCTCGTCACCTGAATAAAGATCCTAAGCATGGTGTCCTTGTGGCTGGGCACCTAAAAAATGGTTTTTACAAAAAATAGATTTGAAAGCAAACGGGTCAGAGCCCGAAAGTGGAGAGTATTTAAAAAAAACAGCAAGTGCTTTAATAACATTTAAAACAATAAATGCAAAATACATGTTAGGACGTGCTCTCACAAGAAATACTCACCTCTCGTCTAACTGTGCACTCCTAACGTTCCTGTACCCATTCATGTGTTTCTCATAACTATCTAGTTCAAAGAGTTTCTAACACTTCTACCCGGTTCACATTTTAATTCCAACCTTAACAATTAAATAGAGAGTTCTACTTTAATTCTCGGATTCCCAATTATTAACAAAACCATTTATTGATATCTGTCCCCTTTTTATCTTTTCATAACGTTACAATAACTATACTCACAATTTAACATAGCAAATTCCTTTTCATTTAACCGTATATTATTCCCATCATAAATATACAATACAAACACCCCGAGGCTAAGATGCGGTGCACACATACTCTGCTATCCATCCCGGTACATCACGTACATAAGGATTACAAATTCCGAATCTCTCAGGAATTGTTGTAATAAACACCACACACAAAAATGGAGGCGAACATAATTCAACATATCCATGGTCACGTACATACCTACGCTCCATAGTCAGCTGACTTATTAACTCACAAATAAGTCGTTCTCTTGAACTATGTCCTCGAGGTACCAATCTAAATCCGGGCAACACAAAGATTAGATGCCCCTAAGCGAACGTAAACCTCCCGTGATAGCAAGTATGGTAGGTATGTCATACACATAAAATCATATGCTAAGCATTCACACATCTTAGATATCTCAATATTAATAAAGGTATACTCTACATCCTTATACCATTATTCCAATTTTATATATTTTAAGTCTCCCGACAATATAGAATTTAAACTGTCGACACGTCACACGTCATAGTTTCTTATACTTAAAACCTATCTTAAATAGATTATTAAGTTCCTATTATTCCCACATATAACATCATTATTCCTAAGGTCCTTACTTCTGCCCCGAACCTCATTTCATCAATTATTCAAATTTACACTTTTAACCCAAATATTATCTCACTTATCGAATTTCGTTAGATTTAGAATAATTCCCCAAATTGAATTCTAATAAAGGTCCGAATTTTATAACCATACCCACTGGTCTTCCGTAAGTTTAAGGGTATTCATAAAGTCTCCAATGATAATTTTCTAAGGGATAACATCATAAAATTTAACTAGGAAAATTTTACTCATTCTGGGAAGGTCGATCGATCGACCTTTACCTTCGATCGATCGATGGTGGTCGATCGATCGACTGATGAATGTCGATCAATCGAACGCACCAGGTATGGCTACGGACTGCTTCGTTTTGCAGTTTACAAATCATCTCAAAACACCATTTTTATGCATGAAACTCTAATATAACGTTATAGTATCATCATACAACCATCCTACAACATTATTAACGTTCTCAAACCAATAATTCATCAACTAAGGGCTTTATTTGGGATCAAAACTTCATCAAGAACCCTAGTTTTCTACTTCTTTCAAGAACAATAAAAATCTCTTCTTTAATCCGTTTTTAGATCATCAAGGGTTATCATTTGCATTCATAATTCGTCCAGAATATGTCTACATGCAATTCCTAACATGGTTCATAGTTTTAAATCCTCAAATTCATGGGTCTAATCAATCTTCCAAGATAAATTTGATAATTTCTCTAAACATGGAACAGCATAGCATTGAATCAATTGTAATTAAACCACTTGCCTTAATCGTTATTCATATTTGTTGTTGATTGAAGGTGGTTGAATTCCTCTCTCTCTCTTTCTGCAGAATTCTTCTCTCTCTCTCTCTCTCTCTCTCTCTACAAGTTCTTCTCAAGATGACAATGGAGGCGGGGTTGGTTTTTGCCAAGTTTAAGGTTTCTAAACTTCTCCCGTAGCCCACTACCTAAATTGGGGTTGGAAATGGCTTAGTGGGTTAAGACTAAGTCAGATTTTTAACTCTGATTTTCGTGGGTTTTAATTACCCAATTTCCGAAATTACCAAACTACCCTTCTGGGTTGCCGGTATGGCCTAAAAATGCCCCGGGACCCAAACTAAACCCCCGGCTAGTATTTTCTGACTATTTCGACCCTTACGGACTCGTTGGCACACTCAAAATGACCATACGGGTGATAAAAATAAAATACACTTTTTAATTCAAATAATTATATTCCTGACGCGACTGTCATGCGCGTCCCAACAAAATTTTCCAAATTGCCGTATTTCAATCTCGCGACAATTTCAATAGTTCCAATATTCATATATAATCATATATACACATTATAATCAAATACCAACTCGCATCTCGCTAGTATTTTAATCCGGATTAATTTCCAATTAATACTCATTTAATTCAATTAATCCCATAAATAAATATCACAAAAATACGGGGTATTACATACTTCCCCCCTAATAACAGAATTTCGTCCCGAAATTCGGAACTAGAAAGTACCTGGTAAGAACAACTATGGATAACGTTCGCGCATCTCATCCTCGCGCTCCCATGTGGACTCCTCGACATTATGATGTCACCACTGAACACGCACTAGCGGAACTATCTTTGACCGCAGTTTCCGCTCACTTCGGTCCAAAATAGCAATCGGCCCCTCCTCGTAGGAGCTATGAGGCTGGAGATCGATGTCCTCCAAAGCAATATGAGAATAAGCCAAATCGTCTCTAAGATATTTCCTTAGCGAGGAAATATGAAACACATCGTGAATCCGATGCAAATGCTCCGGTAACCCAAGCCTATACACAACCGGTCCAATCCGCTCAATAATAGGAAATGGTCCCACATATCTCGGCGCCAACTTCCCTTTCTTCCCGAAACGCATAATCCCCTTCATAGGAGATACTCTGAGAAAAACCTGGTCCCCCACTTGGAACTCCCTGAAGAACCTCTTCGCATCAGCATAGCTCTTCTGCCGATCCTGAGCTACCCGAATGCGACTCCGAATCAATTCTATCCTCGCCGAAGTATCCTGAATCACTTCCGGCCCAAGTAGTTTGTTGTACCCCACCTCCAACCAACATGCTGGGGAACGACAAGGTCTACCGTACAACGCCTCAAATGGAGCCATGCCAATGGTGAACTGGTAGGAGTTGTTGTAAGCAAACTCCACCAGTGGAAGATACTGCTCCCATCCACCTCCGAAATCAATGATGCACATACGCAACATATCCTCCAACATCTGGTTTGTACGCTCGGTCTGCCCATCGGTCTGCGGGTGATACGCCGTACTCAACCGCAATTCCGTGCCCATGGCCTCCTGAAAACTCTCCCAAAACCGTGAAACAAATATCTTGTCTCGGTCAGACACGACATTTAGGGGCACACCGTGAAGTCTCACTATCTCTGAAATAAATAGCTGGGCATACTGTCCCGTAGTGTAGTCTGTCCTTACGGGTAGAAAATGAGCGACTTTGGACAACCTGTCCATAATTACCCAAATGGAGTCGTGACCCCTCTGTGACGTAGGCAAACCCGTGATAAAGTCCATGGATATGCTCTCCCACATCCACATCGGGACCTCCAATGGCTATAGAAGTCCTGCCGGTCTCTGATGATCCACTTTTACTAGCTGACAAGTGGCGCATTTAGAAACAAACACGGCAATATCTCTCTTCATCCCACTCCACCAATACTGTCGTCTCATGTCTTGGTACATTTTGTCCCCATCGGGATGTACCGCGAACCGTGAGCCGTGCGACTCTGCCATCACCTCGTGTCGCAATTCCTCCCCTTCCAGAACTACCAATCTCCCATTGAAGCGTAATCCTCCGTCTGAGCTAACGGTGTAGGACTCGGCTCCCTCTGCTAATAATCGAACTATCTGCTCCTGACAGAACGAGTCATTTTCCTGTGCCCTTACTACCTTCGTGATAATCTGCGGTGTAACGGTCATCACAGACATGAACGATCGGGCCACTGCATCCTGGTGTCCCAACTCCTTCCACTTGGCCTTCCACACCCTTGCCACCTCATCTACTGGCCTACGGCTCAACGCGTCTGCTACCACGTTAGCCTTCCCCGGGTGATACTCGATATCAAATTGATAGTCCTTCACAAACTCAAGCCACCTTCGCTGCCGCATATTCAACTCCTTTTGCGTGAATAGGTACTGTAGAGACTTGTGGTCCGTGAACAATCGAAACTTCTCCCCCAAAAGGTAATGTCTCCATATCCGGAGAGCAAATACAACTGCCGCCAACTCCAAGTCATGGGTGGCGTAATTCTTCTCATGAGGCTTAAGCTTACGGGAAGCATAAGATATGGCCTGACTCTCCTGCTGTAATACACCTCCAAGTCCTTGAAAGGACGCATCGGTGTAAACTAAATACTCAACTCCCGGTCTCGGTAATGCTAACACAGGTGCTGAGGTCAACTTATCCTTCAACTAATCAAATGCCAACTGACAGGCATCACTCCAGATGAATGGCACACCCTTACGAGTCAAATGTGTCAAAGGACCCGCTATCTTCGAAAATCCCCGAATGAATCTCCTGTAGTATCCTGCTAGTCCCAAGAAACTACGGATCTCCGTTGGTGTCGTGGGCTGTCCCCACTCCCTCACCGCGGATACCTTCCCCGGATCAACAGATATTCCCCGGTCGGAAATAATGTGTCCCAAAAACTGGACCTCCTTCAGCCAAAACCCGCACTTCTCATATTTTGCATACAGCTCGCTCTGACGTAGTGTCTGCAAAACTTGCCTCAAATGCTCGACGTGCTCCTCCTCTGTCTGGGAGTAAACCAGAATATCATCAATGAAGACAATGACAAACTGATCTAGGAAATCTCTGAACACCCTATTCATCAAGTCCATAAACACGGCTGGAGCATTGGTCAAACCAAAAGGCATAACCCGAAACTCGTAAGATCCATATCTCGATAAGAATGCAGTCTTCGAGACATCCTCTTCCCTGATACGCAACTGATGGTATCCCGTTCGCAAATCAATCTTTAAGAAGAAAGAAGCTCCTCTTAACTGGTCGAATAAATCATCGATTCGAGGCAACGGATATTTATTCCGTATCGTGACCTTATTCAACTCTCGGTAATCCACACACAATCTCAGTGAACCATCTCTCTTCTTCACGAACAACACAGGGTCACCCCACGGTGAAGTACTCCTCCGTATAAACCCCTGACCCAATAATTGTTCAATATGATCTCGTAGCTCTCGCATCTCTGTCGGAACCATACGGTACGGTGCGCGGGCTATAGGTCTCGTATCTGGAAATAAGTCTATGACAAAGTCTATCTCTCGACTGGGGGGTAGGCCTGGTATCTCCTGAAACACATCGGAATACTCCCTGACAACTGGGATCGAATCTAAAGGAATCACAACCTCCTTAGAGGTATCCTCCTCTATGTAGTACAAATGAGCGGTCGAGCCTCCCTCTGGGCGAGGCATCGCCACTACAAACATCTCTTGCCCCGGAATGGCAAAAACAATGCTCCCACCGAAGCAATCAATCATGGCTCTATAATCCGCGAGCCAATCCATATCGATAATCACATCGTGCACATGCATATCTAATACTAACATGTCTACAGGTAATACCAAACTACCAATCTCTACCCTCACTCCCCGGCATATAAAGAAAATAAGTGACCCACTCCCCAATGGTGAGTCTACACACGTCACTGTGCTCTCTGCTGTGGCGAACAATCCTAAGGCTTTCGCAAAATGTGTAGCTATGAAACAATGCGTTGCCCCCGTATCAAATAAAACCCGACCCATAGTACCATGGATAGGAAACATACCCTCAATCACGGGTGGTGCCTGTGGAGCTGCTGCCTGGTGGACGTTATAGACACGTCCATACTGTAACTGCCCCTGCTGCACAGGAACTGCTGGAATGGCTGGTAGTGCTGGCACCTGGGCTGGAGCTGGGAGGGAAGGTGGAAAAAGTGGCCTCTGTGGCTCATGTCTTGCACCCTGCTGCTGTTGCTGCGGGGCCCTGCCCCTATCAGGACAGTCCTGGCGTTTATGGCCAGTCTTGCCACAAACGAAATACTTCCCAGGGAAGTTCCCCCTCTCTGTCCCTGCTGCCCCCGGCCCTGGTGGCCGTTACCGTTCCTCCACTGGCCCTGCTGAAACTGCTATTGACCATTCTGACCCTGCTGGTTCCGATGGCCGTTCGGACCCTGATGGCCCTGCCGGAAACCTCCCTGTCCGTGCCTAAAATTCCTTGACCTGAACCTCTTGTGATCCCCCTGCTGGGAACCCTGGTCACCCTGTCTCTGCCCCTGAACAGATTGTGCCCCACTGACACCATTTCCCCCAGTCCTGCCCTGATGGCTGGACTCTCCCGATTTCTTGCCCTCAGCCATGTGAAAGCGATGATCCTGACAGTGTAACAATGCAGCGTTAACCACATCAGAATAAGTGGCTAACAAGAGGTTCCCTAACAAGTGTTAACGAATCCTCCAGGTCAACCCGTCTGTAAATTTCTGTATCTTCTTCTCCTCTGTCGGTATCTCATCCGGAACAATGTTCAGAAGATCAGTGAATTCGGCCTCATACTCGGCCACAATCTTACCCTCCTGCTTGAGGCTCATCAACTTCCTTCTCATCTCAGTGTGAACAGCTGACGGAAACTATTTGCGGTCGAACCGCACCCAAAACTCCTGGATAGTGAGAGTATCTCTCTCCTCCACGGTGGTAATAGACTCCCACCACTGTAGTGCAGATCCCACTAGCTTAAAGGTAGCTAGTATATGCTTCTGGACATCGGTGCACTCATACATCCTCAGGTGCCGCTGAATGTCCTTCCTCCACTGACTCGAAACCACCACATCGGAGCTACCTGCGAACTCCGGAGGGTGTGCTTTCTGGAAAGCATCACGTACACGTTCCTAAGCAGACGGGAATGCATGTGCCTGAACTGGCGCGGCTACTGGCACCTGAGGTGGTACCTGCTGAACTATGGCAAGTGAGGCATTTACCGCCTGGGCCACAATGGCTGCAACCTCGACGTCATTCATTGTGCCCTGAACTGGTGCGGGCTGTGGTTCTAGCATTGCATCCCTGGGAATCCTTTGTGCACGTCGTGGAGGCATTCTGAAATAAGAATAAAGTTTATAAGTTCGCAGTTATAAACTCAAAATAGCTGAAGAACGTAGCATATACAAAAGAATACAACAGTCCTAAAATATAGGGCTCTACATCAAAGAAAGCTCAGCGGAAACATAATAAGCCGTACAGATCCTAAAGGACACTAGAACCTGATGCTCTGATACCACCTGTGACACCCCGACTAATTAAATACCGGGTAGCTACTCCTTTATTAAATCAATACAAAATGCCAAGTTGGTTCAATTAATAGCATCACTGTCGAAAACATTTTAATGATTACTAACCACCTAGTATTTAAAAAGTAAGTTGCCAAATTTTAAAATAAGTCCGATTAACATACAGTAAAAGAATAATGAAAGAATAATAACCATTCACCATACGAAACAATAGAATAACCAACAAAATAATAAGTCCGGAGGAAAACTCCTCACAACAATTCCACAACTGAAATAAGTAAAACAATGTAACCTGAATTAATTACATGGCAAAAGTCAGAAATATAAAATGTTTCTAAAATAAATGGGTGACATGCCCTACAACTGATGAAACTGAATATAGAGTCAAGATAGATGAAGCGTCTACTAGCAAAGTCCTGTAACTTTCACAGACAGCGACAACTCGTCACCTGAATAAAGATCCTAAGCATGGTGTCCTTGTGGCGGGGCACCTAAAAAATGGTTTTTACAAAAAATAGATTTGAAAGCAAACGGGTCAGAGCCCGAAAGTGGAGAGTATTTTAAAAAAACAGCAAGTGCTTTAATAACATTTAAAACAATAAATGCAAAATACATGTTAGGACGTGCTCTCACATGAAATACTCACCTCTCGTCTAACTGTGCACTCCTAACGTTCCTGTACCCATTCATGTGTTTCTCATAACTATCTAGTTCAAAGAGTTTCTAACACTTCTACTCGGTTCATGTTTTAATTCCAACCTTAAAAATTAAATAGAGAGTTCTACTTTAATTCTCGGATTCCCAATTATTAACAAAACCATTTATTGATATCTGTCCCCTTTTTATCTTTTCATAACGTTACAATAACTATACTCACAATTTAACATAGCAAATTCCTTTTCATTTAACCGTATATTATTCCCATCATAAATATACAATACAAACACCCCGAGGCTAAGATGCGGTGCACACATACTCTGCTATCCATCCCGGTACATCACGTACATAAGGATTACACATTCCGAATCTCTCAGGAATTGTTGTAATAAACACCACACACAAAAATGGAGGCGAACATAATTCAACATATCCATGGTCACGTACATACCTACGCTCCATAGTCAGCTGACTTATTAACTCACAAATAAGTCGTTCTCTTGAACTATGTCCTCGAGGTACCAATCTAAATCCGGTCAACACAAAGATTAGATGCCCCTAAGCGAACGTAAACCTCCCGTGATAGCAAGTATGGTAGGTATGTCATACACATAAAATCATATGCTAAGCATTCACACATCTTAGATATCTCAATATTAATAAAGGTATACTCTACATCCTTATACCATTATTCCAATTTTATATATTTTAAGTCTCCCGATAATATAGAATTTAAACTGTCGACACGTCACACGTCATAGTTTCTTATACTTAAAACCTATCTTAAATAGATTATTAAGTTCCTATTATTCCCACATATAACATCATTATTCCTAAGGTCCTTACTTCTGCCCCGAACCTCATTTCATCAATTATTAAAATTTACACTTTTAACCCAAATATTATCTCACTTATCGAATTTCGTTAGATTTAGAATAATTCCCCAAATTGAATTCTAATAAAGGTCCGAATTTTATAACCATACCTACTGGTCTTCCTTAAGTTTAAGGGTATTCATAAAGTCTCCAATGATAATTTTCTAAGGGATAACATCATAAAATTTAACTAGGAAAATTTTACTCATTCTAGGAAGGTCGATCGATCGACCTTTACCTTCGATCGATCGATGGTGGTCGATCGATCGACTGATGAATGTCGATCGATCGAACGCACCAGGTATGGCTACTGACTGCTTCGTTTTGCAGTTTACAAATCATATCAAAACACCATTTTTATGCATGAAACTCTAATCTAACGTTATAGTATCATCATACAACCATCCTACAACATTATTAACGTTCTCAAACCAATAATTCATCAACTAAGGGATTTATTTGGGATCAAAACTTCATCAAGAACCCTAGTTTTCTACTTCTTTCAAGAACAATAAAAATCTCTTCTTTAATCCGTTTTTAGATCATCAAGGGTTATCATTTGCATTCATAATTCGTCCAGAATATGTCTACATGCAATTCCTAACATGGTTCATAGTTTTAAATCCTCAAATTCATGGGTCTAATCAATCTTCCAAGATAAATTTGATAATTTCTCTAAACATGGAAAAGCATAGCATTGAATCAATTGTAATTAAACCAGTTGCCTTAATCGTTCTTCAGATTTGTTGTTGATTGAAGGTGGTTGAATTCCTCTCTCTCTTTCTGCAGAATTCTTCTTCTCTCTCTCTCTCTCTACAAGTTCTTCTCAAGATGACAATGGAGGTGGGGTTGGTTTTTGCCAAGTTTAAGGTTTCTAAACTTCTCCCGTAGCCCACTACCTAAATTGGGGTTGGAAATGGCTTAGTAGGTTAAGACTAAGTCAGATTTTTAACTCTGATTTTCGTGAGTTTTAATTACCCAATTTTTGAAATTACCAAACCACCATTTTGGGTTGCCGGTATGGCCTAAAAATTCCCCGGGACCCAAACTAAACCCCCGACTAGTGTTTTCTGACTATTTCGACCCTTCTGGACTCGTTGGCGCACTCAAAATGACCATACGGGTGATAAAAATAAAATACACTTTTTAATTCAAATAATTATATTCCTGACGCGACTGTCACGCGCGTCCCAACAAAATTTCCCAAATTGCCGTATTTCAATCTCGCGACAATTTCAATAGTTCCAATATTCATATATAATCATATATACACATTATAATAAAATACCAACTCGCATCTTGCTAGTATTTTAATCCGGATTAATTTCCAATTAATACTCATTTAATTCAATTAATCCCATAAATAAATATCACAAAAATACGGGGTATTACAGTAATCCACCTCCTAGAAATTCCAAATATTCTAAATATTCTCGAAAGAGAAAATTTAAATGGAAACCTTGGAAAAAGAAAACATCTTTTTCAAAGAATAAAAAATATATTAGGAATAAGAAACCTTCTAAAAAACCACCTCTAAAAAAGAAGTGTCGTTGTTATATTTGTAACGAAGAAGGCCATTATGCACCTGATTGTCCTAAAAAAGGAAAAAGTGCAAATAAAATGATAAAATTTCTTGAAAAACAAGAATTAGAAATATTTTATGGAGAAGATTTATCTGATTCTGATATTTCTAATTATTCTAATGAAATTTTATATGAGCTTGAATCTGAATCGAAAACATCTGATGAAGAACTCGTATTTATGTATAATACTGCAGAAGTACGAGGTAGTAGCGAAGATGAGCTACAAACAATAGCCCTTCGTGAAATAGTTGGAGAAGAAATCACTTTTACCAACGAACAATTGTAAGAAATTGATAATCAAAGACAACTTATAAAAAAGGAAGATGTCTATAAATTATCAAAATTCAAATTATTCACAACAAGAATATTTGAACAATTTAATGGTAATACTACTGCTGGATCAACAGATGATGAAACAACATATATTAAACTTTTTGATTTAAAAAAGATCAAAAGATGGAAGAAAAAACACCCAAATATTAAATATATACATATAGGGTTTATTCAAATATGCATTACTGCCCTGTTTAGACAAGGTATGGATACACCCGTAGCTATACTGGTCTTAGACAAAAGATTCAGTAATCCTATGAATGCCATAATTGGAGGAGTCCAATCCAATTTGGTAAATGGAGTTATTTGGTTTAACATAAAGCCAAATTTCTTCATATCCATTGATGATCCAAATATTGAGGAATCTATCATTATAAAAATCCAAACCAAAGGAATAGGAATGAAAGATACCTCAAGAAATATGTCAATACATTGGAAAACAATTCATGAATTGACAACTCTACCACAAACAAATACACAGAATGTGGATAGAAATATTATAGAAATATTTGAACCTCGACCATTTGGTTCGGCAATCCAGCCCAGATTAATCAACTGGAGAGATTTGGAAGTACCAAAACAATGGATACTACCCCAAATAACAGATCCACCTCCTGAAAAACAACGAAACAACGTTGAATTACAAGTATCTGGTAATAATGTCTATTTTAAAAATAAATATTCAGAAAATTGGCAAAAGAATTTTCCTGACAATGATTGGGAAAAATTAAAAGGAAAAAACCTTTTAAAAGGCGAGAGTAGTAATAATAGTAATAGTAAACCTCCTATTGCTATGAAAAATATACAAGTAACAATATTACCTGGAACAAATTATCTAAAAGAAGATAATATAAAATCCAGCCAAATTTATCATTTCCAATTGGGAAAAGAAGAAATAATCTTCTCACCAAGCCATGGAAAGAGAAGATATACTTATGTATTAGGTTACTTCAATTTTGCAGGCTATAAACCATATAGTCTTTGCACATTAATTGATACAGGAGCAACCATATGTTCTTGTAGACCTAATGCTCTACCCCCTAAAAAATGGATAAAAATGAAAAATCTAATTGCTGTAACGGGCATCAATGGGACACAAAATTTCATTGATTTAAAAGCCAAAAAAATGGCTATATGGTTTAACGAAAAGAAATTCAATATTCCAAAAATCTTATGCTTTCCAGAAATGCATGGATATTTTATATTAGGCAACAATTTTATCTCAGAATATTTGCCTATAAGTATTGATGAGGGAACTATAAATTTTACCCTCAACAAAGATGTAGTAAAAATCCCTTTACTACAACAACATAAATATAAGTGTGAAAGAGACTTTCGCCCTACTAAGAAAGGGGATATAACTCCTTTTATCACAGCCCTTGAAGAAACTCATTGGCTTTATACTATATTAAAAGATAATTTTAGTGAAAACCCACTAAAATTATGGAATAAAAGTCCAAGATATTGTAATCTCAAACTAAGAGATCCCAATGTCATTATAAGAGTAAAACCAATGATCTATACCAGAAACGATATAGATGAATTTGATAAACAAATCAAAGAATTATTGTATATAAACCTTATTGAAGAAACAATAAGTCCACACTCTAGCCCTGCCTTCATGGTGAGAAAACACAGTGAAGTTATAAGAGAAAAAGATAGAATGGTTATAAATTATAAGACTAAATGAACAATTAGAATTTGATGGTTATTTTATTCCAAGAAAGGATGTATTAATTAACCAAACTAAAGGAAAAAAGTTCTTTAGCAAATTCGATTGTAAATCTGGATTTTGGCAGTTAAAACTAACTGAAGAATCCAAGCCATTGACAGCCTTTAGTACTCCTAGAGGACACTATCAATGGAATGTTATGCCTTTTGGACTAAACACAGCTCCTCAGGTATATCAAAGATGGATGGACAAAATCTTTAAAGACCTTAAAGATTTTTGTGTTGTCTATATAGATGACATCCTTGTTTTTTTCCAAAACCATAGAAGAACATAGATATCATCTAAAAATTATGTGTGAAAAATTCCATAAACATGGAATCATTTTATCACCTAAGAAAATTGATGTTGAAAAAACAGAAATTAATTTTCTTGGCATAATCCTAAACCAGGATGGCCTACAAATTCAAGATCATATCATCTCTAAAATAAGAGATTTTAATGAGGAAATTTTGGATAAAAAACAATTACAAAGTTTCCTAGGAATCTTTAATTATGGAAGAAATTTCATAAAAGGATTATCTCAAAAAGAATTACCACTTCTTGAAAAACTTAAAAAGAATGAAGTTTTTACATGGAGTGCTAATGATACTCTTGTTGTTAAAACAATTAAACAAGAAATCATTAATAATTGTCCAAAAGTTTATTTTCCTAAAACAGGAGATAAATTAATATTGGAAACCGATGCTTCGGATAATTACTGGGGATGCGTTCTCAAAGCAATTCCTTCAGAATATTGGAATGAAAACAATCCTTCCAATAATTTAGGTATTCGTGGTAAGAAAACTGCTATACCAAAATCAATTCAAAAACATGAATTAATATGTGGATATAATTCAGGAAAATTTAAACCAAACGAATTGAATTATATTATTTCTGAAAAAGAATTACTAGCAATAAAACTTGCTATTAAAAAATTCCATATTTTCTTAGTACCTGAAGACTTTATTGTCAGAACAGATAATAAAGCTGTAAAAGACTTCTAGATAAACAAAAGAAATATTTTAGAAGGAAGAAGAATTAAATGGTTAAACCAAATTGCTATTTATACTTTTGAAGTTGAACATTTAAATGGTACTAATAATTTTCTTGCAGATTATCTTAGCAGGAACTGTAATGAAAAACCTACTAACCAAGTAGAGTTTTTAGAAACCCACTAAACAAGTGGAGAATATTACATATTTTAAAATAACACCACTAAACAAGTGGAATATTTTGAAATATATTTTATTAAAACCACTAAACAAGTGGCCTTTCTTTTCTATTTTCAGGATGGGAGATAAGCATCCAGGAGAAACCAAAGGAGATTGGGTGACTATTGCTAAAAAGGCAAAGACCCAAGAATCATCATCCACACAGCCTAAACCAAACCCTGTTTATGTTGTATTCAGTGGAAGAAACCCAAGCTTTTATGACAACTGGAATTAATGTTTTATGCAAGTAAACAAATACCCTGGTACATGTCACCAAAAATATAATACTATGCCAGAAGCCATTACAGCATGGAAAAATTGGATGAAACAGTTAGGACCACCTAATATGATTTACCAGTTCTCCAAACTTCAGACCAAGGAAAGCCTCCTTGATACTGAAACTTATGACTTTCACAACCCAAGAATCCCCTGCGAGTTGTATACACCATTAAATGAAGCATGGAAATCTCATCTCCGAGATAGGAGAAAAGATTTTAGAAAAAATATGAGTATCCTTGCTAATAAATTGCTGAACAAACAACAACTTTGGATAAATTCAAAAGTCTGAGCCTCAAGCTCATAAAAAGTTTAAACTATGAAAATGAAGATTTTCCTTTAGAAAAAATTGATACTTTTCTGGAATTTTCTGAATTATTGGAAAATGATTTTTCTGACAAGATCTTCAATACTATCAGGAGAATTTGTCTATTTGAAAAAGCAAAGATAATTCTCCCACGTCCTCTATTCCAAATTGAAAATTTACCAAAAATTGAGGACCATGAGCAAAAGATAAAAAGTCTTTTACTCCAACATTTTTACTCTAGTTTAAATTACAGTGATGACATGCCAAAACTGCATTTCATTACTGAAGAAGGGTATCCACCTTGGGATATTAAAACAATTGAATGGGGGTTCGTAAACAAACTAATCTTCTCCAGTGTAGCTTGTTTCAATCATTTTGAATTTTTACCTATGATGATCAAAACCATGATCTATCATGTATTGACAAAAAGCAAGTACAAATATACTCGCTATCTGTCATTTCATATCACAAGCACAATTGGTTGGCGATCAAGATAAATTTTCTATCAACCCTACCAGATCTGGTACCTCAGAGCCACTGAGGACTATGAATGGGACGAGATTGAACAAAATTGGGAAATTACACTTAATATACCGTTGGACCAATTGGATACAACGAGATATTGGTCACAAAACATGATCAATATTTCAAATGATGCAGAATATTTTTGTCGGGAATCAGCATTAAAATTCATGGTAACTGATGGCAGACGATTATTTGTTACCGATTTACCGATAAATTATACTACCTCGCTTGAGCAACGAGCGGCAGTAAGGGAGTTTCTAAATAACTTGAAAAACAAAAATAATTTAGATGTTCCCTTTGAACAATTAAGCCATGCGGAGGAATACGAACAAGCCCAATTACATGGACCTCCAAACCACAACCCTAACGACAGCATGTCCTTCGACTCTGTTGCTGAGGCCAACATTGCCAATGCATTTGATGCATGACAATTGGACAAAGAAAATGAACCCACATGGACGACTGCAAATCATCCAGCACACGAAGTGGGATATACACATGAATAGTAAACAGCTGACGCATGTGATGACGATTTAGACGTTTAAAATAAAAACATCCAAATCAGTTACTATTTACTTTTTGAATTACTGTATGCTTTTACTATGCAATCACTATGCACTTTACGACTCTTTGTAATCAGCAACCCACGTTTTTTTTTAGCAAAAGAGATGGTTATCTAGTAGAGGCTATAAAAGGAGAGACATCAGAAACTGGATATCTTCGGCGACTGCCCATATTTGGGATGCAGTTCCCGTTCCTTCTTGCTTGGTGCCGTCTTCTTCGTCCGGAGAGGACTCTGGTTCGGGAAGTGGTGGTGCGTCGTCTCGCCGTAGGGGGAAGAGAGCGCGTCCCAGGGGTGGAAGCTCTTGAGAGAGAGAGAGAAAATGAAATGGGGGTTCGGGCTGAGTCCCGTTGTTTTTGGTTTTTCTTTTTATTTCCTGCAAAGATAATGTAACACATAAAACAGATATATGAAATGCAATGGAGTTTTTTTGTTATTTTTTATTAAATGATGAATGTATGCATGCACATGCGCTTTTTACTTTGCTGCTGAGACCGTAAAAAGGAAATATTTTTGGAAATTTTTTGAAGTAAAGTTTTTGATTAAAAAGGGAGAATTAAAAGGATTTTGAAATTCTTTTGAGAATATCAATTTATTTGAGTTTTCCGATTTGACAAAAGAGGAAAAAGGGAAATTTCTAAAAATTGGGGGGGGGGGGGGGGTTGCCGATCGGCAAGCACCCTGTCCTGCCTATTGGCAGTTCAGTTCAGTCCCATCAATTGAAGGCTTTGATTGGTACCCTCTTCATCCTTTGGTACCTTGTGGGGTAGGATTCCCTCCGATTTGTGGAGGGATTATGTCCCTTGTGAGGATTTTCAAGTATAAAAAGGGGGAAGGGTGGAGTGTTTTATCACACCTTTGCATTTTCACCTTATTTCCCCTCATCTCTTAGCTTTGTAAGATGGTTCTCCCTGGTAGCACCGAGTTTGCCAACTACCTCGAAGCCTTGGAAGCTATGTGCTCTTATTATGTTGACTACGATGTTTTCAACATGCGTCGAGTCTCCTTGTGACGCAATCGGCCTTTTGAGTGGAATATGCTGATAGCGGCGGTACAATTCTGGTACCCCGAAGACCATGTATTCCGCTTTGGGTTGGAAGAAGTTTGTCCTACCTATGTGGAATTTTCTACCATATTGGGTGTAAATCCCAGTGTTGCTGCGGCTTTGCCTGAATTTACCCGTTCTCCTAGGGATTTGTTGGTCGGGCTTCTTCATATTTCGCCTTCGGCGGCCAGATTATTGGTTGTTGGAGGAATAATCCGTACTGTAATTTCTTATTAATGAAATCAATAAGTTTCTGATCATCCAGCTGTGCCTTTTGATGAATTTTGTATTTTGAATTATCTATACTGATCGCTAAGGCATACATAATCATTTTGTTCAAATAATTTTAGAATGAACCGCCGTTCTCGGAGGTAAGAAAAGAATAGTATTTTGTGAAAAAGAAAGGACTGCACTCATGTGAGGAGTATGAGCTGCCTACGTACCTCTGGGGTTTTTTGAAAAGTTTTAAAAATAGTTTTTGTAGAGTATCAGGCCCACGTAGTTTTGGGTAGAGGGAAATGAAAGTTTTTTTTTTTTTTTTTTTTTTTTTTTAAGAATCGAAGGGGGATGAGAAGAGTCATAGCGCGCCGAGATTTTGGACTAGGGGTAGAATTTCTTGAGACGGTTCAGATTGACTGGATGAGCCATCTCCTCCCCATCCAGTCAGTGAGCATGGAGGCACCGCCGGATAAGATTTTCATCACAATGTAGGGGCCGCTCCAATTGGGCTTGAATTTCTCTCTGGGGTCCCAGATGGGTTCTATTATCTCTTTGAGGGATAAATCCCCTCGAGGACACCGCGGTCCTTGACTCTCTTGTTGAATGATCGCGCTATTCGGCGATGGTACCCATGTATGTGGTAAAGAGCTTTTAATCTTCTTTCATCTAGGAGGGCTAGCTCATCAAGACGGCTTTGGCACTAGTCTTCTTCACTAACCTTGCCTTCGAGCATGATGCGTAGCAAGGGTATTTTCAGCTTCACAGGTAGGACTGCTTCCATGCCGTAGACCAGGGAGTAAGGGGTAGCCCCAGTAGAGGTTCGATAGCTTAGAGGGCGTATGGGATCCGGTCGGCCCAATCCCTATAACTTTTGGTCATCTTGCTGATGATGGCTTTGAGGTTCTTGTTGGCGGCTTCAACTGCACCATTGGTCTGAGGTCGGTAGGGAGAAGATTTGTGTCTCTGAATCCCGTACTCATTGACTACTTCTGTGACTTCTGCTTCGAAATGCAACCCGTTATCTGATACCAGCTTATGCGGGACCCCATATCGGCAGATGATATTCTTCTTGAGGAATTTGGCCACTTTCTTGGCGTTCAACACTGCGTATGACTCAGCTTCGACCTCTTTGGTGAAGTAATCGATGGCGACCAGGATGAACTCATGTCCGTTTGAAGACTTTGGTGTACCCTTCCCTATGATGTTGATACCCCAGGTGGAGAACGGTCAGGGAGAGGTCATGTTGTGTAATTCTCACGGAGGCAGGTGTTGAAGATTGGACAATTGTTGGCATTTGAGACACCTCCAGACATAGGCGGCGCAGTCCTGGATCATGGTGGTCTAGTACTAGCCCTGTAGGATGATCTTCTTGGCGAGCATGTGACCATTCATGTGGGGTCCGCATTCCCCGCTGTGTATTTTCTGCATTATTTTCTCAATCTCATCCCTTGCGATGCAGTGTAGATGAGTTCCATACAAATTCCTCTTGAGTAGAGCTTTATGACAGATGATGTACTGGGTGGCCAGTCTTCGGAGGGTCATTCGATATTTCTTGTTGGAACCCTCGGGATACCTACCATGTATGAGGAGGCACCAGATATCATGATACCAACAATTAGCTAGTTCGGGATCTTCGATGGAGACAAGCTCCACGTGGTAGCAATGGGTCGGTTTGTCTTGCTTTTGAACTAGGAAGGGGGTCGTTGCTATTCCTTTGGGCATATCGACTATGGAGGTCAAGGTAGCGAGAGAGTCGGCTAGGTTATTCTTTACTCGGGGTAGGTAATGGAAGGTGATATCTCTGAATCGGGAGGCTAACTCTTCTAATTGGGCATGAAAGCGTTGGAGCTTTTCGTCTTTGACTTTCCATTTTTTGAGCACTTGATCGATGATAATGGAAGAATCCCCGTAGACATCAAGGTATTAAATACCTTTCTTGAGAGTAACCTTGAGGCCCACTATACATGCCTCGTATTCCGTCATGTTGTTGGTGCAAGGGAAATCCAATTTTATGGCGATGGGAATGTGGGAGTCATCTGGGGTGATCAGAAGGATCCCAATGCCGTATCCCTTTTTGTTGGCAGCGCCGTCAAAGAACATTTTCCATCGAAGGCCGTCATGAGTGGTGCAGGGGATATTTTCATCTAGGAATTCGGAGATCTGGACATCCGCTTCTTCTACAGGGTAGTCATCGAGGTAGTTAGAGATGGCTCTTCCTTTAACAACTTCTGTGTGACGTACACGATATCGAACTTGGTTAGGAGAATCAACCATCGAGCCATTCGACTGGATAAGGCGGGTTTCTCAAGCAGGTATTTGATGGGATCCATTCGGGATACAAGTTTGATGGGGAAGGCGAGCATATAGTGTCGCAACTTTTGGGTGACCTAGACAAGTGTGACACATGCCTTTTCTATAGCAGTGTAGTTGACCTCGTAGCTGGACAATTTGCGATTGGCATAATATATGGCTCTTTCTTTGCGGGAGTCTTCAAGGTATTGGGCTAGCAAAACTCCAGCTACAGTGTCGGTTATGGTTAGGTATAGGAGCAAAGGGAGACCAGACTGTGGTGGCATGAGCACTGGAGGTTGGGTTAGGTATTATTTGATTCGATCAAAAGCTTCTTGGCAGGCCTCGTTCCAAATCTTGGTTGAATCCTTTCGGAGGATCTTGAAGATTGGTTCATAGATGGAGGTTAGCTGGCTGATGAACCGAATGATATATTTCAATTTCCCAAGAAAACCTCGGACTTCTTTATCTATTCGGGGTGGTGGAATCTCAAGTATGGCCTTCAGCTTTGCAGGATTTGCTTCTATCCCCTTTTCGCTGACCATGAATCCCAAGAGTTTTCCCTTTGTAACGCCGAAGACACACTTTTGTGGATTAAGTCGCATCTGATACCGTCGCAGTCATTCGAAGAACTTTCGGAGGGAGGGAACATGACCTTCTCTAGTTTTGGACTTGATAATCATATCATCCACATAAACCTCGATCTCCTTGTGGATCAGATCGTGCAGGATGGTTGTGGCATCCATTTGGTAGGTAGCCCAGCATTCTTGAGACCGAATGGCATAACGGTGTAGCAAAAGGTTCCCCATGGGGTGATGAATGCGATTTTTTCTTGGTGGTTTGGGTGCATCTTGATTTGGTTATATCCGACAAACCCGTCGACGAATGATTTGAGAGAATGACTGGCTATGTTGTCCACGATCATGTCGATATTGGGTTGCGGATAATCATCCTTTAGAGAATCTTTGTTTAAATCTCGGTAATCTACACACATTCGAACCTTACCTCTTGATTTCGGTATAAGTACAATGTTGTCTAGCCATGTGGGATATTTGATCACCTGAATGAAGCCTACGTTTAACTGTTTGACCACCTCTTTTTTGACCTTGAGCGACCATTCGGTGCGGAGTTTTCTCAATACTGGCTTGTAGTCTGGGAGAGTGGGGATCTCGTGCTGAGCTACTTCAAGATCGATGCCGGGCATATCATCATAGGACCATGCGAAGACATCTACGAACTCCTTCAGCAATTCTTCGAGTTGTGCATGCTCATGCTCGTCAAGGGTGGCCCCTATCCCAATCTCGCACAGTTGGCTACTAGAACCGAGATTAATAATAACAGTCTCTTCTTCATTAAGTTGAACGCGATTATGTTGTTTATTATTAACCTTATTTAGATCAGTTAAGAATTATTGATTTGCAAAATCATCATCATCAAAAGTTCGATTAGAATCTAAACAATTAATGTAAGGCACATCAAGATACTCAAAATCTTCGTTTATTTCATTGATAGAAAAAACAACATTGAGAACCTCATCAAAAGAGGTCTCGATTACATTTGAGCAAGGGTAGACAACAGAAGAATAAATAGGGTAAACATTGGGGTTAGGGGAGATTTCAAGAGGTAGGACTGGCGCAGCATGCCAGTTGAGGAGAGGAGTATAAGCAGCTTTAATCAGACGGGATGGGTCCATTGATGTAGTGCCTGAATAAACCATACAGAGTGCCATCCCCAGTGTCTGTAAGTTGAAGGAATCTTCGGAATCGCTTTCCTCGGTCTCTTCGACATCTTTGATGAGCGGTTGTATGCGATGTTGGAAACTTTCGGCCCATGGGTAGCTGTCTTGGAAAAAGATCTCCATTCCAGGATTTATCTTCTTGTCTGTATGGTCATACCATGGTTCTGGAAAATCGCAAAAGGGGAAATCTTCACCTTCTTTGATGAATTGTCCATTCAAGGAGTCTCCTGAGATAGTTCAGGTGAAGTCTGATCTTCTCTTTGGTCGAGATTGGTGGATTCTTCTGAGCTCTTGTTCTGATGGTTGATACCCCAACTCGCAAGGAGGGAAAGCTTTCTTTAGTTCGATCGTCTCAAGTATCCCCTGCTGCCTTCGCCCTAACCTTAGTCCGGGCATGAAGTGCATGTTTCTGAACATCTGAATCACATTGACATTGCCGTGAGGGTCATATTCTCGACAAACCCTTTCTTTGTAACCGTCCCCTGCCGGGAGTAGGAGTGGCTCAACTCGAAACCCTGATAGGAGCATATCATTTGACCCGTGCTGTATCTCGAGAATTGGACTGCTGGTGCTTGCATCCTCGGTATTTTCATTGTCGCCCAAAATGGTGATGACTCGCCCGTTGGCGAAGAAATTCAATTTCTGATGGAGTGAGGAAGACACACCCTTGATATTGTGGAGCCAGGGGCGTCCGAGCAATAGGTTAAAACAAGCTGGGATGTCTATGACTTGGAATTCGACGACAGGGTTTATAGGGCCAACCCCTATTATAAGTTTTATGGACCCCATCACCTCGCGATGGGTATTATCGTAGGCACGCACAGCGGCGGAGGTTGGATCGAGGTCACTTTTTTTCAGGCCTAAACACTTAAAGGTTCTCAGAGGGCAAACGTTCAAAGCGGATCCGTTATCGACAAGAGAGAGTGGCACGGCCTTTCCCATAACTTCGACGGAGATGTTGAGTGCATGATTGTGATTTAGCCCAATTATGGGGATTTCTTCTTCAGAAAATGATAGCATTCTGGTAGAGGTTAAGGATTCGACCAGATTTACCGCCTCTTCTAGTGTGGTAGATAGAGGGTGAGCAATTTGATTAAAGCATTTCTGTGTAGCTGGGAAGACATGAAAAGTCCCCATAGAGTGATGTTAGCTTGAGTTTTCTTCAGTTAATCGAGGATCTTGCTCTCCTCGATGGTCATCTCTGGCCTAGGAAGGTTTTCAACGCCATTCCCCTTGTCATTTGCTGGTAGTGAGCTGGGAACCTGGGATCTGGTCATGTGATTTACTGAAGAAGGAAAGAACATGAATCCCATTTCCTCGTCAATCTCAGGTGATTCCGCCACCCTATTTATTTCTCCGAGGAGTTCTTCAAATGAGATCATCCCACATATGTCGGCTACTGGGCCAGCTCTTCCTGAAGCTTGTTCTTCACTCGAGTCTTCGAATTCTTCCCCCCATTCGGTGGCAACAATTCTGTCTTTCCATGTAAAGTCAATGCATTCCACAACTTCAACGACTTCTTAATACAAGTTCCCCCATTTTGTGGGGATATGTGTGATTGAAGGGACCAAACGCCCTTGTAGCTTCAAAGTGTCAAGTAACTCGGTGATACTACAAATGATGTTGGTTTGCTCGAATAATCCTGCCATAGTTTGGACAACATCATCTAAGCTGACTTCGTCGATTGGTACCACCCATTTGTCTGAATCTCGGGCCCATTTTCGTGCCTCCAAGAACAGGGTGCTGAACTTCTGGCAATCGATGACCATCTGTGAGGGCAATTTCAGCCCAAACTCTAGGAGTTGGTTTAACACCTCTGACAATTTCATACTTTCATTTTCAGAACGGGTACGGACAACGATACATGCTCTGGTAAGGAGTGACAGTGCTTGATCAACGAGGCTAGTAGGGTGTAGGAGGAAATATGGGCAAGTTTGAAGAGGTTTAGGAGAGTATATGAGTGTGATTTGAGTTGAGGGATCAAAATTTGGGTTTTCTTCTAAGAAGATGAATTAGTGTGATTCGGAAGTGGATTGTGAGTAGTGTCTGGCTTAGGATTGGCTGGTGGGGCGATGGTACCCTGGTCAATGAGATCTTGGATTACGTTCCGGAGGTGAAAGCATTGGTCGGTGGTATGACCGGCAGTTTGGTAAAAGGCACAGTGAGCATCGGTTTTGAAGTTTCTTGGGAGTGGATTTAGCAATCGACGTGGATCCAAGGGTTAGATGAGGGTTCGGCTTAACAGGGATTGGTAAAATTTGGAGAGGGGAGCATGGAGCTCAGTATATTCCCTTCGGATGGGAGTAGGGAGGATTTCTGGTGCCCATGATGTGGTTGGTTGAGAGATGTTGTTAATCGTCGAAACGGTAGCACTGGCATGATTGTCATACTTTTTAGGGGTGAACTGTCCGGACACCTTCTTTGGTTCAATCTCTATTTTAACGAGGCTTTCCTCGATTTCCACTCCAGCCTTTCCGAGAGCTCGAAAGTGGGGATAGTATTGTCCTCCCATCGTCGCTCGGACATGGGGTAACAAGTTCTTCTTCACTATGTTGACCTGTTTTTCCTCAGATGGCCGATTAGTCATGGTAGCTGCTTGTTCCTTCCACCGGGTTATGACGTTACTGACTGATTCTCCAGGATTCTGTTTGAGCAGCTCTAAATCACGACGGGTGACCTCAAGCTCTTCGTTGTATTTGTACTGTGACATGAATTCTCGGGCTACATCCTCCCAGCTATGGATTCTGGATTCCTCAAGAGATAAAAACCATCAGAGGGCACTATCCTTCAAAGTTTGCTGAAATAATTGGGCCATCACCTCCTCAGAAGCCCCTAGTAGAGTCATGGAACGATGATAACTTTAAAGATCAACAATTGGGGGTCCACTCCCTCCGAACTTCTCGATATTTGGCATCTTGAACTTCTCGGGTAACCTCGCTTTAGGATAAGGAGACATGTGAATATTGTCCATGTAATTCCCAGAGATCCTGACCTGGTCAAACTTCTTAGTGAGCATCTTGAGATCCTCTTTGACCTTATTTAACTCCTCCTCTTTTGGATCAGCGACCACAGGCAGGTTAGTCATAGGGGGGGGGGGGGGCAATGTTTGGCATTGGAAGCTGGGCAGGTGGCGACCTATTGGCAGGAGGGGCACGTGGAACGTGCTGATATTCTTTCAGAACCCAGATAGGCTCGGGTGGACCCATAGCACGAGGGAATAGGGCCTCGAGCTCTTGAGGAATAGGAACTTGGTTTCGTTGCATCTTTCGAACCTCGGTTTGGAGGTTGTCAATCTTGGACACGAGCTGAGCTAGGACTGTCGTCAGATCCGACTGTATGACTGGTACTTGATCTGTATTCTCTATGGAAGATGGATGGATTCTGAACTCAGAATAAGTA
Organism: Sambucus nigra; assembly: GCA_949130495.1. Taxonomy (NCBI): domain Eukaryota; kingdom Viridiplantae; phylum Streptophyta; class Magnoliopsida; order Dipsacales; family Adoxaceae; genus Sambucus; species Sambucus nigra. The sequence continues at coordinate 587,974,925 of OX422210.1, read as the reverse complement.
GTAGAAGAACAGATGAAACTCCGGGGTGATTTGACTGAAGACCGAAGCCAATAGGGAGCCAGGCCAAGGGCTTGCGATCGACCTGAGAAGGCGTAGGATGAGATTTATTTTTGAGAAAAAAGGAAGAACTATTTTTGGATTTTTGATAAAGAAGGGAGAAATATTTTTGGATTTTTGATAAAGAAGGGAGAAATATTTTTGGAGACGGAACTCAGCATGATTATTATGATTGTTATGTTTTCACTTGTATTTAATTCTCCTAAATGCAATACCGGACGGGACCCGAGCCTAAAAAAGTGGGGGTCTTAATATATGAAAAGCTACGGTTTGGACTTGTAACCAGGCTCACGGACAGGGCCCTGTTTTAAAAATGCGCGAAAATTTAGGCGACAGGCCGACCCGGAATTTCGGCAGAGTTGTGGGTTGAAATCGACAATCTAAAGTGAGTGCCCTAGGTTTGACACCTATATGCGGGTATGCAGTTGGTTGGGTGAATCGGCATGGGTTCCCCCCTTTGGCGCGACTTCCACAATATACGTCTTGCTCTTGCGGGCAATCGGTACGTGTGGACAAGCCATTTGATATACCTGAGTGTACGCGAATTGCCTCACCATATACCTCATGAGGACGGTATGTGTGAGAGCAAATTCGATATACTCGACGTACGTGAACGAATTCCCTGCGATATACCTCCCGTCATGACTTCGATCAAGCGGTACGATGCGGGGGAACTGTTCGATATACGTCGAAGGTACTTGCCCAATGGAAGGTGAGAGTCATATCGCTTAGGCTAACTGCGACCTGCTAGACCAGCGCCCATCACGAAGTGACCCTCCAATTACTGGGTAAAATTTGGTCAATAGCAATGCTCTTTGGTGATGTTGTGTGAATCATGCATGATTCTCTTACTGGTATCTTATGATGAGAATGACTTTCTTGATTATGCCAAATAGGGAGCAAAGTACAAGTACCCCAAAAGGTACACCAAGTATGGATGAGTGATGCGTGCAACATGGGGATATACATGTGATCCTATGTGCACGTGGTGTGAAGTGTACATGGAGAAATTTCTACAAGTGTGTGAATATAAGCATAAACATGGGATACACATGGAAAAAGGGGAACATGCAGATATGGGGGGAGACATAAGCAAATATAGCATCCATGTAAATAGAGTCAAGCCCTCAATATAAAAAATAATGTTCCCAGCGGAGTCGCCACTGTGGCCATCCACGATCCCCTCCGCGGAGGAGAAGGATCATTCGGGTCCCGCGCGTCCCTCTCGGGAGCGCTTCGGCCGGCGTCGTTTGAGATGTGGTGTAAAAATGTAGAGAGATTCAGAGTCGCTAGTGTATTTGACTCAAAACAGACAAAAGAAAAAGGGGAAGCCACCCTGAAGGATGGCTTCCAAAGACATACTGGTGCGTGCGAAACCAAGATGATTCGAGAAGAATTCAGATGCTTAGTTATGAAATGGGAAGGTGTTAGGCACCCATTCCGCCCTTTCGGTCTCTCATGGATATTTGCTATTTTCCTTTTGTTTCCCCCCGTGATATGTGTGCATATGTATATATAGAATGGAGGTAGGAATCCTCGACTTATATCATGGAAAAGATAAATCGAGTCATCCGTAGGAAGATATAAAAATAATATTAGAAAAATAAGATTTACGCGATTACCCCTACGTTGATCGTTATAAGGGAAAGATAACGCATATGGAGTAATGCTTTACTAAGAACAAGTATATATATAATATAAGAAAAATGGATTCAGAGAAAATAGAAAATAAGAGAAAAGGACTCGAGTTTCGGGTTTTACCCCGAGACGCCTACGTAGCCTATAAAGGCATCAAAGTTCACGTAGTTTGTATACAAAACGAGGGGTGGGGTTTATCCTATAAATCCAAATGGGGGAATCTCTTATTTGTAAGTGTGTGTGTGTGTGTAGAAAAAAGGTGTTTTAGTTGTGAGAAAAGTGTGGAAAAAGTGTGAGAATCCCTACTTGGAATTTATGAGCAAACCCTCTTTTTCTTGTTTTTTGGGTTTTTATTTATATGAAAATATGAGGCGTGCAATAATACTAAATAAAAATTATATTTAGGATGTATGAGATGAGATAATAAAAGTGCTAAGTAAGAAAACAAGTTATTGGGAATTTAAGAGAAAAGAGAGAGTTTGAGAAAGTTGGACCTTCTTGAAGATCTTGAGTGTTGAATAGCAGCCCTTGAGCTTGGATGATGATGGAGAGTGGTTAATTCACCAAGTTTGATGAAAAGGATGATGAAAAATGGAAGTAAAAAAGGGATTTGGGAGTTGAAATCATGCTGCCTTCGAGAGAGGTTTCTGGGATTCGTTGAGAGAGATTTTTATTAGGTCTGGGATCTCCTTTGCAAATGAGGTAAAGGCCTCCTTTTATAGTCTCAGGTCAGTGCCGATCGGCATAGACCCCTTCCTACCTATCGGTAGGCAGGGTCTGGAACCTGCCAATTGGTAGTGCGCTTCACGCTTTTTGGAAAATCGGCCGTCGAGGTCAAACCGTTGGTCAGAATGCACGGGTCACACCGTTGGAAAGGTAATTCAGAAACCTTAGAAAGTCCTTTGGACCTCTGCCGGGTTGGAGAGTTGACTTTGGGCCAAATATGGCTCGGAAGCATTTGTCAGTCCATTGGACGGGGAATCGCTCGGACGCAAACGGATCGTTCGTTCGCATGGTAAGTCTGAATCGCACACGTGGCAGACCATTGGAAAATTTAGGAGATGTACTTCGACATTCCAAAGAGTTTGACCCAGTTTGGAGAGTTGACTTTGGTCAACCGGGCCCGAGAAGTGCTCGGTGGCCTCCCGGAGTCAAACGGATCGTTCGTCCGCATGAAAAGTCAGAATCGCGCACGGGATGGACCATTAGAAAGGGTATTTAGTTCCCTTCGAAGATTCATTCAGCCTCGATCGAGCTGAAGAGTTGACTTATGTCAAACAGAGCCCGGGAGCACCTAGTGGCCTCTAGGTCAGGTTTCGGACGCAAATGGATCGTTCGTCCGCATGGTAAGTCGGAATCGCGTACGGGGTGGACCGTTGGAAAGGGTATTCAGTGCCCTTTGAAGATTCATTGAGTCTCGATCGAGACGAAGAGTTTGACTTTTGGGTCAAATTGAGCCGGGGAGTGCTCGATGGCCTTCAGGTCAGTACTCGGGACGTGACCTGGGTTTACAATGATGAAGGGAGGTACTAGGGACCTAAGGAGAGTTAGGGGGTAACAGAATGGGGTGTCTTCAAATATTATTGTAACCAGCTCTTGAAGAATGGTCATCCATAATGACAGTTGTTTGGATTTCTTGATTCAACACCAATGGGTGGTCACCATGACCTATTGCTATTTAATGTTTGAGCTCTGATGGATGGTCGGGAAAAATTATGCGTATTTGTTTTTTCCACTAATACGTGCAGATGCTCGAGAATTTGTGCTTATTCAACTTCATTATTGATTATTCGGCTCTCTAATTTTTAACCCGATGTATGGTCAACACACTATAAATTGCCAGATATTTTTGGATTAGGACCAAAGGATGGTTAGACATGACCTTTATTAGAACGAATGGTTATACACATGATAATTATTTACATAACCAATTTATCCCCAATTAATGGGTATAAAATTTATCCAGTCCTCTAAATTATGCCTCGACGGATGGTCAGGCACCTTATATATATTTTTTTCAGACTTCTTATTCAACCCAAAATCATGGTTGGGAATATAAACTATTATTCGACATGAAATTTATGATTATTTAACATCCTCGATGAATGGTCAGACATGATTACCATTTGATCTTCTATTTACAGTCACTAAAGTCCCGATATGTGGCTGGGCATGGATATTATTGAATCTTCTCATCTCAATCTTGATGGATTGCTTGCACAAACTCTAACACTAAAGTCCCGAGTGAGCCATTATTTTATATTTTCATTAGACTCTAATAATTAGTCAGCGTTATGTTTATGATTACCGCAACAAACCCCGATGAATGGTCGGGTGTGCTTATTATTTGGTCTTCTCACCCAAATTTTGAAGAATATTTGTTCAGATATTTATGATTATATGAATGGTCTGTCATGGTGATTATTATTCAAGCCTTTTAGATTTTTACCGATGGATGGTTGATGTGATACAAATGATCGACTAGGGAAATTATGTCCTAGATTTTTCTCCACTATTTGTAGTTATTATACAACTTCAGTACTAATTAATTGCATCAATAATCTTTAACCTGACGGATGATCGACACGATATTTATTACCAGTTATTTATAACTTAGCCCCGATGGTTGGTCGAACACAATCTCTATTGCTTGGATTAACCAATTTCAATTTTATCTGAAAGATGGTTGAATATTATTGTCTATTGTCTAATAAGGTTTCATTGAGGACTAGCCTAATAGATCGTCAAACAATTATTGGTTAATAAACCATATTTTTAAGCCTTGACAGGAGGTCGGGCGTAGTTTAAATTATTCATCCCTATTTATTCAGTCTCAATGGATGGTCAGTATAACTTAGAATTAAATCCCGATGGATGGTTAGGTGTTATCTTATTTGTTCTTATTATTTTAGCTTCAACGGATGGTAGGACATGGTGATAATTCGATATTTGCATAGCAATACGTGACGGATGGTCGGCGTAATCGACAGGAAAGTCTCGATGGATGGTCAGACATTATCATTATTTATTTTTTTCATCCTAGCACCGATGGATGGTTTGGCATGATGATAATGCAATCTCCATCATAGGTGATCAAGCAACGATGAATAAATACCAAAATAAAGTCGACCAATGACCTCGTCTCTTAAAAACTGGTTGGTAAAGAAGTTGATGACTCCACAAGAAATAATAGTGCTAGGTCAGCCACCATATCACTTTTCAAGAGGATTCGAGATAAAGACACCGATTGTGACCAACTCTGTAAACACTTCTCGGTGAGATCGATGGGGTTGGTGACTACCGTCTTATTAGATCAAATTTTTTAACTTAGGGTTGGACCTAACTACAAGTTTCCATCGCGTATGAATGACCCATTTCATTATAGGCAGAATGAATTAAATTAGTGGTCAACACAATCAATTCTCCAAACTTTGAAATATGATCAGTATGGACAAAGCAAGATGAAAGGCCAATGCATCATCATTCTTCAAACCTTACTTTATATATTGTTATTTTGCTGGAATTTATATTGGATCCTGGTGAACATCATGCGTTGGAGAATTGGGGTCCGTTCCTATTTCGAGCTCCATGCTCATTGTGAATCATTTTTTCAACTCATAATTGAACATCACAGCGCATCGATGATCATTACACCAAAATGTAATACCCTGTATTTTTATGCTATATTAATTTGGGGATTTATTAAATTTAATGTGACTGTTTATTTAATAAAAATCCAGAAATTAATTATGTTATAATTATTAACGTGACGAGAGTTAGTAATTATGGGAAACTTGTTGAATATTACTAATGAGCATAGTAATATATTATATTGGTTATATTGAATGTCATAAGTGAATTAAATGACTATTTCATAAATTTAAGTCGGGACGTGCCCGTGTCACGTCGGGACTAATTTTGTTAAATTAAAAAGTGAATATTTTATAAGTTGTTCGTATGGTCGTTTTGAGTTCGCCAACGCATCCGGAAAGGTCGAGATAGTTAGAAAAGTGTACCCGGGGGTTTAGTTTGGGCCTCGGGGCGTTTTTAGGCCTAATTGGTGCCCCGGGAGGGCATTTTAGTCATTTTACATAAGTGGGTAATTAAACCCACGAATTTCAGCCAACCTATATCAGCCATTAGGCCAGCCTCTTAGGGTTAGAACATTCACAAATCAAGTGACGGCCATTGGAGAAGAGAGGAGAGAGCTCCAAGGCAATCCAAGGCCAAAAAGCCACCGGTTTGCACCGCCACCACCACCACCGCGTAGATCACGAGTCGAGGAACGCAGCCATACCAAAATCAGCCGTGAATCTGCATACCAAAATCCCATGCAAGTGTTTAAACTTTCTATTTTCGTTGATGAAATCTTCATGTTAGCTTAGGAATGAATTGTGATAAAAACTATGGAAGAAAACCCCATTTTTGATAGGAGAACCCATGTAGTATTGATGTATATGTTAATTCTGTAAACCCTTGCCATGTAGAGGTAATAATCAACGAAATTTGGTGATCATAATAAAGAAATATTGGAGAAAGATTCATTAGAAATCTGTTTAAGAAAATTCTAGGGTTCTTGATAATTGGACATGATTTTAGGTTGAAAATCCATGTTTAATGATAGTTATACACATGCTTTACGTTATAAACACCTGGTATAATGTTATAATGATGATAGTAGGATTTTTGGGACGATTAGAATGGAAAAACATAGTTTTGGATGAAGAAGTTTGATGAAACCCGTAACTGCATTCTGCAGTATTTTTCCCAGACGTGCTTGATCGATCGATCGAGCCTAGAGCTTCGATCGATCGAGCCCCAAGCTTCGATCGATCGACCCCTCCTGACAGACTTCTATTTCCCTTGTTTAATTAGTTAAATTAAGTTTATCGTGATATAATTCTTGGGCATTCTTGATAAAATAATTTTGGAGACATTGAGGACCAGTAGGGTATATGAATAATTGTTGGGACCTTTAATCTTCAACAAGAATGGTATTTATGGGATATTTACTTTAGGTTAGTAGTTTTATGAATTTAAAAGGGTGAGGTGCGTAAGAGAGTTACGTTGGAACCTAATAAAGTCACTTACTGAATTTCAGATTTGTGAGGATATAGCCCACGAGTGTTAGGTAATAAGTGAGAAAACCCTTCGAGTTAAGGTTAGGAATAAAGCCTTATGCGTAATTCTATAATTGTGAAATTAAGGATAAATGGTATAATTACGGGTGATGAGAAGAACCTACATTAATTTGATAAAGTGGTATATTTATATGATTGTGTGTACATATATTATATGCTTGTGAAAATCATGCCCACGCTACTTGCTATCCCTGAGGTTACCGCGCTGGGACAAGTCTTATCTCGATGGGACCTTTATGGGGGATATTGACTTGTACCCTAGAAGATAGATGTCCTTGGTACAGGCTATCGACGTAATAGTTCAGACGGTCCTAAGAGACGCAGGCATGTGCCATCCTCTTAGAGACTTGAAATCTATTCTTCGCCTCAATATTGTTTGTGTATGTATGTTAATACATTTCGAGAGTGATTCCGAATGTATTCCCCTTAATATGAGTGATATGGGGCTTTGGATAGTAGAGTATGCCCACACCATAATTTAGTTGGGGTGCTATTATAATATATATTATGCGAGTAATTAATATATAAATGAAATTCTGAAATTTGGAACTACCTACCGTGATTTGATATGTAGGACATGGTTGTTGACTGAAAATTATAAGTACTTGTTTTGAGAAAGCAGAGTATACCTACACCATAGTTTATATGTTGGTGCTGTTAGAATATATATATATATATATATATATATATATATAAGTTATACGAGTAATTTATATACATCTGGATTAAGGAATTTAAACTATTGTTGTAACGTAGTAAGTGAGGAATAATTCGGGACTAAATTATGAATCCTTATTTTGAGTAAATATAATATGTCACTGGGAAACTCATTGTTTTTATAAAGTTAAAATGGAGAACTTTGGTTACTAATTGGAACATTCTTTTTAGAATTGAATCGTTGAATTGTAATATCTTACGAGTAACCTAAGTTAAGTTAAATCATTTAGGAAGACTAGTGCGAGAATTGATAAAACAAAACCGTTGGGAATGTTAGTGCGATAGGTGTGCACATTAGAAGGGAGGTGAGTATTTTCTCAAGAGAGTGACGCACTAATATGTTGTTGCATTGGCCTGTATCAATCTTAAATACTTGCTAAACGTATTTTAAATCAAACACACTTTCGGGCTCTGACCCGTTTCATTTTCTCTCTCTCTCTCTTGTATATATATGTATATTTTCAGGTGCCCAGCCACAGGGGCGTCTTGCTTAGGATCCCTTGAGAAGAACGAGCTGCAGCTTAGGTGGGAGTTACAGGTCACTTGAGTAGACGGCTTCTGTTATTGACTCCACTCCTAGTACTCTCATTTATTGGGCACGTGTCGCCCCTTTTCATCATTTCATTTGTTGTTGGGACATTTATATTTCAGTTATTTCCAGTATTGTTCTATGGGATTTATTCAGGATGGATTTGTGATTTTAGTTTCATATGTTGACATTCGATTGGCGAATGTATTATGTTATTTGGCTTTTTGTGGTGTGATTCTTAATTGTAGAAATGTTGTTTTAAATAAATAAATCTTTTTCTTTAATTAAAATTTGGAAAGTTTATATGAAAAATGTTTTTGACACTTAGCTTAATTATTTAGGGTGTTAAATTGGAAAATTTATTTTATCGACAGTGATGCTGAGAATGAACCAACTGATAACCTTGATTTAATTTAATAAAGGAGTGATCGCCCGGTATTTAATTAGGCGGGGTGTCACACAAAACAGGTGATTTTTCATTACCATTAGCAGTGACAAAATGGCCTTTGTCACTACTATTTACCATCACGATTTCGGGGGTGACAACGAATATTTGTCATTATTGCGAGCAGTGATAAATATTTTATGCCATCCCTATAGGGATACAAAAGGTGACAACCATTACACCCGCCCATTTTGTCACTACTGTTAGTAATGCTATCAGTAGTGAAAAAATGGGCTGGAGTGACAAATTTATCACTGCTCGTACAAATGTTAAGTTAGTTAAGTTTGTCACTGCTACGAGTAGTAATAAACATCATACAAAGGACTTTTGTCACTGCATTTCACATTATCTTTATGTTTTATAAAATTTGTCATCATTGCATTTATATTTCAGACATTCCAGATATCTTTTAGACATAAAACCTATTTAAACATAGATTTAACATCAATAATAACATCATATAAGCCCATTCCGGGCATCATACAAGTCTAAAAAAATTAAGCAGAATTTCCTTTATATTTCGAACATTCCACATATCTTGTAGACATAAAACTTGTTTAAAATTAAATTTAACATCAAGAATTATATTCCATAATTCCGTTCCGAGCATCATACAAATCAGAAAAAAAACAACATCAATAAACCCATCTTGGGCTCCAAATACAAAATGAATATTGAAATAAAGATAAATTAACATAAATAGAATCATAACACTTCCATGACATGAAATGCCATGAACAAGATTCGTGAAGTTGAGGTATATAAACCATGGGGATATTGATGAGGTAACAACCTCCCTCGTGTACTCAGAGTACGCCTACTAAGCAAGTTCAATGAACTTAAATCCTTTATACGTGGGTCCTTAATATTCATTGACTTGTGATTATGTGGCATGCCAGCAAGTGTATACACCTAGATTTCAACCTTTAAATTCTACATATGTCGGGAATGTCATGTGTATAATTGTAAATATTCAAATGTAATTATTATCATTTGAACCAAATTTGATGCGCCAAGATGTATTAATGTCGCCATCTCATCTTTGGTGTTAAAGTTGATGGGATTATAAGTGAAGAACTCTTGTAGCAGTAATAAATTAAATGCAAAAATTAAGGAACGAAATTACCAATTTTGGAGAAAATAAATCCAACACAGAAAGAAAAAGAAAACCCGAAAGCAGGTACAGTCTAGAACATGACTGAGTTGCGGATAATGTCGCTCTCTTTAAGGTGTTTCGATGCTCTGCCCAAAGTGTGATGACAGTCTTAAGTTTGCCTCATCACCCCCAAGATAAAATAACCACAAAAATATGAAATTTGTAGCATAAACTAGATCGAAATATTACACAAGTGCGGAAAAAGATCGAAATATTATTGAATTAATATTCTACGTGGAGAATGTTACAAAAGAGAGAGAAGAGAAATATTACAACTGATGATTACCATTAAAGAGAAGCTCTCCTTTTATAGCCTCTAAAAGATAACCTTATCTTTTTCTTAATGAATAAACAAAGAAGAGAAAACATAAACGTGGGCTGCTGAATGTAAAGTGCACAGTGATTGCACAGTAAAAGCACACAGTAATTTACAATAATTCAAAAAGTAAATAGTAATTGATTTGGATGTTTTTATTTTAAACGTCCAAATCGTCATCACATGTGTCAGCTGATTACTGACCGTATGTATATCCCACTTCGTGTGCTGGATGATTTGCAGTCGTCCATGTGGGTTAATTTTCTTCGTCCAATTGTCATGAATCAAAAGCATTGGCAATATTAGCATCAGCAACAGAGTCGAAGGACATGCTATCGTTAGGGCTGTGGTTTGGAGGTCCATGTAATTGGGCTTGTTCGTATTCCTCCGCATGGCTTAATTGTTCAAAGGGAACATCTAAATTATTTTTGTTTTTCAAGTTATTTATAAACTGCCTTACTGTTGCTCGTTGTTCAAGCGAGGTAGTATAATTTATCGGTATATCGGTAACAAATAATCGTCTGCCATCAGTTACCATGAATTTTAATGCTGATTCCCGACAAAAATATTCTGCATAATTTGAAGTATTGATCAGGTTTTGTGACCAATATCGCGTTGTGTCCAACTGGTCCAACGGTACATTAAGTGCAATTTCCCAATTTTGTTCAATCTCGTCCCATTCATAGTCCTCAGTGGCTCTAAGGTACCAGATCTGGTAGGGTTGATAGAAAATTTCTCTTAATCGCCAACCAATTGTGTTTGTGATATGAAATGACAGATAGCGAGTATATTTGTACTTGCTTTTTGTCAATACATGATAGATCATGGTTTTGATCATCATAGTTAAAAATTCAAAATGACTGAAATAAGCTACACTGGAGAAGATTAGTTTGTTTACTAACCCCCATTCAATTGTTTCAATATCCCAAGGTGGGTATCCCTCTTCAGTAATAAAATGCAATTTTGGCATGTCATCACTATAATTTAAACTAGAGTAAAAATGTTGGAGTAAAAGACTTTTTATCTTTTGCTCATGGTTCTCGATTTTTGGTAAAATTTCAATTTGGAATAGAGGACGTGGGGGAATTATCTTTGCTTTTTCAAATAGACAAATTCTCCTAATAGTATTGAAGATCTTGTCAGGAAAATTATTTTCCAGTAATTCAGAAAATTCCAGAAAAGTATCAGTTTTTTCTAAAGAAAAATCTTCATTTTCGTAGTTTAAGCCTTTTATGAGTTTGAGGCTCAGACTTTTGAATTTATCCAAAGTTGCTGTTTGTTCAGCAATTTTTTCAGCAAGGATACTCATATTTTTTCTAAAATCTTTTCTCCTATCTCGGAGAATAGATTTCCATGCTTCATTTAATGGTGTATACAACTCGCAGGGGATTCCTGGGACGTGAAAGTCATAAGTTTCAGTATCAAGGAGGCTTTCCTTGGTCTGAAGTTTGGAGAACTGGTAAATCATATTAGGATGTCCTAACTATTTCATCCAATTTTCCCATGCTGTAATGGCCTCAGGTATAGTATTATATTTTTGGTGGCATGCACCAGGGAATTTGTTTACTTGCATAAAATATTGATTCCAGTTGTCATAGAAGCCTGGGTTTCTTCCACTGAATACAACATAAACAGGGTTTGGTTTAGGCTGTGTGGATGATGATGCTTGGATTTTTGCATTTTTAGCAACAGTCACCCAATCTCCTTTGGTTTCTCCTGGATGCTTATCTCCCATCCTAAAAATAGAAAAGAAAGGCCACTTGTTTAGTGGTTTTAATAAAATATATATCAAAATATTTCACTTGTTTAGTGGGTGTTATTTTAAAATATTTAATATTCTCCACTTCTTTAGTGGGTTTCTAAAAACTCTACTTGGTTAGTAGGTTTTTCATCATAGTTCCTGCTAAGATAATCTGCAAGAAAATTATTAGTACCATTTAAATGTTAAACTTCCAAAGTATAAATAGCAATTTGGTTGAACCATTTAAGTCTTCTTCCTTTTAAAATATTTTTTTTGTTTATCAGGAAGTCTTTTACAGCTTTATTATTTGTTCCGATAATAAAGTCTTCAGGTGCTAAGAAAATATGGAATTTTTTAATAGCAAGTTTTATTGCTAGTAATTATTTTTCAAAAATAATATAATTCAGTTCATTTGGTTTAAATTCTCCTGAATTATATTCACATATTAATTCATGTTTTTGAATTGATTTTGGTATAGCAGTTTTCTTACCACGAATACCGAAATTATTGGAAGGATTGTTTTCATTCCAATATTCTGAAGGAATTGCTTTGAGAACACATCCCCAACAATTATCCGAAGCATCAGTTTTCAATATTAATTTATCTCCTGTTTTAGGAAAATAACCTTTTGGACAATTATTAATGGTTTTTTGTTTAATTCTTTTAACAACAAGAGTATCATTATCACTCCATGTAAAACTTCATTCTTTTTAAGTTTTTCAAGAAGTGGTAATTCTTTTTGAGATAATCCTTTTATGAAATTTCTTCCATAATTAAGGATTCCTAGGAAACTTTGTAATTGTTTTTTATCCAAAATTTCCTCATTAAAATCTCTTATTTTAGAGATGATATGATCTTGTAATTGTAGGCCATCCTGATTTAGGATTATGCCAAGAAAATTAATTTCTGTTTTTTCAACATCAATTTTCTTAGGTGATAAAATGATTCCATGTTTTTGGATTTTTTCACAAATAATCTTTAGATGATATCTATGTTCTTCTATGGTTTTGGAAAAAAACAAGGATGTCATCTATATAGACAACACAAAAATCTTTAAGGTCTTTAAAGATTTTGTCCATCCATCTTTGATATACCTGAGGAGCTGTGTTTAGTCCAAAAGGCATAACATTCCATTGATAGTGTCCTCTAGGAGTACTAAAGGCTGTCAATGGCTTGGATTCTTCAGTTAGTTTTAACTGCCAAAATCCAGATTTACAATCGAATTTGCTATAGAACTTTTTTCCTTTAGTTTGGTTAATTAATATATCCTTTCTTGGAATAAAAAAACCATCAAATTCTAATTGTTCATTTAGTCTTTTATAATTTATAACCATTCTAGCTTTTCCTCTTATAACTTCACTGTGTTTTCTCACCATGAAGGCAGGGCTAGAGTGTGGACTTATTGTTTCTTCAATAAGGTTTATATCCAATAATTCTTTGATTTATTTATCAAATTCATCTATATCATTTCTGGTATAAATCATTGGTTTTACTTTTATAATGACATTGGGATCTCTTAGTTTGAGATTACAATATCTTGGACTTTTATTCCATAATTTTAGTTGGTTTTCACTAAAATTATCATTTAATATAGTATAAAGCCAATGAGTTTCTTCAAGGGCTTTGATAAAAGGAGTTATGTCCCCTTTCTTAGTAGGGCGAAAATCTCTTTCGCACTTATATTTATGTTGTTGTAGTAAAGGGATTTTTACTACATCTTTGTTGAGGGTTAAATTTATAGTTCCCTCATCAATGCTTATAGGCAAATATTCTGAGATAAAATTGTTGCCTAATATAAAATCTCCATGCATTTCTGGAAAGCATAAGATTTTTGGAATAATGAATTTCTTTTCATTAAACCATATAGCCACTTTTTTGGCTTTTAAATCAATGAAATTTTATGTCCCATTGATGCCTATTACAGCAATAGGATTTTTTATTTTTATTCATTTTTCAGGAGGTAGAGCATTAGGTCTACAAGAACATATGATTGCTCCTGTATCAAATAATGTGCAAAGACTATATGGTTTATAGCCTGCAAAATTGAAGTAACCTAATACATAAGTAAATCGTCTCTTTCCATGGCTTGGTGAGAAGATTATTTCTTCTTTTCCTAATTGGAAATGATAAATTTGACTGGATTTTATATTATCTTATTTTAGATAATTTGTTCCAGATAATATTGGTACTTGTATATTTTTCATAGCAATAGGAGGTTTACTATTACTATTATTACTACTCTCGCCTTTTAAAAGTTTTTTTCCTTTTAATTTTTCCCAATCATTGTCAGGAAAATTCTCTTGCCAATTTTCTGAGTGTTTACTTTTAAAATAAACATTATTACCAGATACCTGTAATTCAACATTGTTTCGTTATTTTTCAGGAGGTGGTTCTGTTATTTGGGGTAGTATCCATTGTTTTGGTACTTCCAAATATCTCTAGTTGATTAATCAGGGCTGTATTGCCGAATCAAATGGTCGAGGTTCAAATATTTCTATAATATTTCTATCCACATTTTGTGTATTTGTATGTGGTAGAGTTGTCAATTCATGAATTGTTTTCCAATGTATTGACATATTTCTTGAGGTATCTTTCATCTATTCCTTTGGTTTGGATTTTTATAATGACATATTCCTTAATACATGGATCATCAATAGATATGAAGAAATTTGGTTTTATGTTAAACCAAATAACTCCATTTACCAAATTGGATTGCACTCCTCCAATTATGGCATTCATAGGGTTACTGAATCTTTTGTCTAAGACGAGTATAGCAACGGGTGTATCGATACCTTGTCTAAATAGGGCAGTAATACATATTTGAATAAACCCGATATGTATATATTTAATATTTGGATGTTTTTTCTTCCATCTTTTGATCTTTTTTAGATAAAAAGGTTTAATATCTGCTATTTCATCATCTGTTGAGCCAGCAGTAGTATTACAATTAAAATTTTCAAATATTCTTGTTGAGAATAATTTGAATTTTGATAATTTATAGACATCTTCCTTTTTTATAAGTTGCCTTTGATTATCACTTTCTTGTAACTGTTCGTTGGTAAAATTGATTTCTTCTCCAACTATTTCACGAAGGGCTATTGCTTTTAGCTCATCTTCGCTACTACTTCGTACTTCTGCAGTATTATACATAAATACGAGTTCTTCATCGGATGTTTCCGAATCAGATTCAAGCTCATATAAAATTTCATTAGAATAATTAGAAATATCAGAATCAGATAAATCTTCTCCATAAAATATTTCTAATTCTTGTTCTTCAAGAAATTTTATCATTTTATTTGCAGTTTTTTCTTTTTAGGACAATCAGGTGCATAATGGCCTTCTTCGTTACAAATATAACAACGACACTTCTTTTTTAGAGGTGGGTTTGTAGAGGTTTCTTTTTCCTAATATATTTTTTATTCTTTGAAAAAGATGTTTTCTTTTTCCAAGGTTTCCATTTAAATTTTCTCTTTCGAGAATATTTAGAATATTTGGAATTTCCAGGAGGTGGATTACATCCTATTTTCCAATTTTCTTTTAAAATCTTATCACAACATTTATAACCAGCTTTAGATTTTGTGATTTGATTTTTAATTTGTTTCTCAGCTTTTATTTCAATGCATTTGTCAGATATTTTTCTTAATACCCAATTAATGCGAAAACCAAGATTGTCATCTGTCTCATCCTTCCCGATAGTTTTTAACCAACCAGGATAAGATTGTAAGGATATTTCATCCCATGGATTTGGGAGTTTGTGAAAGAATTGATCCATCCAGTGTTTGGTTTCTTAATGTTTTAGTTCGAAATAATACTTTTTATATATTTCAACAAATTCTTCAAATTGACAAATGTTACATAGTTCTAGTTTAGATAATATGTAACACGCATCTTCTTGGAATCTGGGTTCTCCAGTATATCCAATAATATTTTCTTTAATTATTTCAACAAATCCTTTCAATATTTCATCAAAAGATTTGAAGGTTTGTAGGAGTTCAGTTTTTTGCTGAATTCCTTTATCTGAGCTTTCCCATTGTTGCAATCATTGTAAAACATCTCCTTGGAGTGTTGCGGCAAGGTAGTCTAAAAAATTTTCTTTAGACCATGTACTCTTATAGTTAGTAATGAGTATAGACATGGATTGTGCCCACTCATTAATAGTTTGTTCTTGATCTTTAAAAGGGACATGCCATAGATCAAGATAAATACCATGTTGAGATATATTTTGTTTATTCAACCTATCTCTTCTTAAGAAAAAAGGATTTGGTTCATCCTCATTTTTAGTGTTACTTGTAGAAGCATTGTCTGTTTTAACAAAATCTTCTTTTTCATTTTTATATGCAGGGGTTTGCATATAATCTTCAAAAGCTTCCCAATTTTGGAATTCCTGAAGTGGTTCTTCAGCCTTCCTTTTTCCATCAATTGTATTTACTACATGTCATGGATTTTCTTCTTCATCAGATGCATATTGATTTAATTCATACTGATAATGTTGTAATAATTTTTCATTTTCCAAATACTTAGTTTTTATTTGTTCAATGAGTTTATTACGTTCTGAGACAGTTAATATTGGATGTTTTTATACATGTCTCCAATAATCTAATATTTCACGAACGTTTATATATTCGGTGTAATTAAATTCTTCTGTTTGAAGAGCTTTAATTTCTTCCGAACCATAATATAACCTAGGAATTTTGTTATCCCCTGGGTTATTCATTCTAGTTTGTTCTGGATTTTGATTATCTATTTTGTTTAATAGATTTTCAATTTTTTGTTTAGTCTCCTCTTTTAGATCTAAATTTGTAACCGTTTCGAGTTGACTAATTTTTTGATCAACTTTGTTTAAGTTGAATTCAATACAATCTAATTTTTTTCTCTACATAATTTTGATTAACGACCTGATGTCTTTCAGTTCGTTTTCCCAACTAAAAACTATATCAGTTAAATTATTTAACGTAGTACTAATTTTACTAATATCATTTTCAGATTTTTTATCTATATGCAAACTATGATTATACATAGACTCATCTTTTTGTAACCATGGTGCTAAACAGTGTAAATTAATATTATTATTATTTTGTTCATCTTTATCAGATTCCATTGGTTCCTAAGACCTCCTATAATATTTTGTTTCAGGTGCCTAAAATCGATTTTTCTAAGGCCGATTGCTAACTACAGTAGCTTTTTGGCAAACGAAAATATGGGATTTGAAACAATAATAGGTATATGGGATTTATGAAAACTTTAAAGATTTTCAAAATAATACTCTTTTTTTTAATACAAAAAGATTAACACACTTATTTATATAAAACTAAGATTAAACGGAATTTCATACAACAATTATTACGGAACTTAATTCCAATAACTTTATGTTTTACCCTAAAATTTTCTCCAGCAACTTAAGTTCTGTGTTGGAGTATTATACTCCATCAGTTTTGAATACAACATAAGTAGAAACTATTATACTCCATCAGAGAACTTATGTTGCTGGAGAAAATTTTAGGGTAAAACATAAAGTTATTGGAATTAAGTGCCGTAATAATTGTTGTATGAAATACCGTTTGATCTTAGTTCTATATAAATAAGTGTGTTAATCTTTTTGTATTAAAAAAAAAGAGTATTATTTTGAAAATCTTTAAAGTTTTCATAAATCCCATATACCTATTATTGTTTCAAAGCCCATATTTTCGTTTGCCAAAAAGCTACCGTAGTTAGCAATCGGCCTTAAAAAAATCGATTTTAGGCACCTGAAACAAAATATAATAGGAGGTCTTAGGAACCAATGGAATCTGATAAAGATGAACAAAATAATAATAATATTAATTTACACTGCTTAGCACCATGGTTACAAAAAGATGAGTCTATGTATAATCATAGTTTGCATATAGATAAAAAATCTGAAAATGATATTAGTAAAATTAGTACTACGTTAAATAGTTTAACTGATATAGTTTTTAGTTGGGAAAACGAACTGAAAGACATCAGGTCGTTAATCAAAATTATGTAGAGAAAAAAATTAGATTGTATTGAATTCAACTTAAACAAAGTTGATCAAAAAATTAGTCAACTCGAAACGGTTACAAATTTAGATCTAAAAGAGGAGACTAAATAAAAAATTGAAAATCTATTAAACCAAATAGATAATCAAAATCCAGAACAAAGTGGAATGAATAACCCAGGGGATAACAAAATTCCTAGGTTATATTATGGTTCGGAAGAAATTAAATCTCTTCAAACAGAAGAATTTAATTACACCGAATATATAAACGTTCGTGAAATATTAGATTATGGGAGACATCTATACAAAAATCCAATATTAACTGTCTCAGAACGTAATAAACTCATTGAACAAATACAAACTACATATTTGGAAAATAAAAATTTATTACAACATTATCAGTATGAATTAAACCAATATTCATCTGATGAAGAAGAAAATCCACCACATGTAGTAAATACAATTGATGGAAAAAGGAAGGCTGAAGAACCAATTCAGGAATTTCAAAATTGGGAAGCTTTTGAAGATTATATGCAAACCCCTGCATATAAAAATGAAAAAGAAGATTTTGTTAAAACAGACAATGCTTCTACAAGTAACACTAAAAATGAGGATGAACCAAATCCTTTTTTCTTAAGAAGAGATAATTTGAACAAACAAAATATATCTCAACATGGTATTTATCTTGATCTAAGGCATGTCTCTTTTAAAGATCAAGAACAAACTATTAATGAGTGGGCACAATCCATATCTATACTCATTACTAAATATAAGAGTACATGGTCTAAAGAAATTTTTTTAGACTAGTTTGCTGTAACACTCCAAGGAGATGTTTTACAATGATTGCAACAATGGGAAAGCTCAGATAAAGGAATTCAGCAAAAAACTGAACTCCTACAAACCTTCAAATCTTTTGATGAAATATTAAAAGGATTTGTTGAAATAATTGAAGAAAATATGATTGTGTATACTGGAGAACCCAGACTCCAAGAAGATGCGTGTTACATATTATCTAAACTGGAATTATGTAACATTTGTCAGTTTGAAGAATTTGTTGAAATATATAAAAAATCTTATTTCAAACTAAAACATTCAGAAACAAAACGCTGGATGGATCAATTCTTTCACAAACTCCCAAATCCATGGGATGAACTATCCTTACAATCTTATCCTGGCTGGTTAAAAACAATCGGGAAGGATGAGACAGATGATAATCTTGGTTTTCGCATTAATTGGGTATTAAGAAAAATATCTGACAAATGCATTGAAATAAAAGCCAAGAAACAAATTAAAAATCAAATCACAAAATCTAAAGCTGGTTATAAATGTTGTGATAAGATTTTAAAAGAAAATTGGAAAATAGGATGTAATCCACCTCCTTGAAATTCCAAATATTCTAAATATTCTCGAAAGAGAAAATTTAAATGGAAACCTTGGAAAAAGAAAACATCTTTTTCAAAGAATAAAAAATATATTAGGAAAAAGAAACCTTCTAAAAACCCACCTCTAAAAAAGAAGTGTCGTTGTTATATTTGTAACGAAGAAGGCCATTATGCACCTGATTGTCCTAAAAGAGGAAAAAGTGCAAATAAAATGATAAAATTTCTTGAAGAACAAGAATTAGAAATTTGCTATGGAGAAGATTTATCTGATTTTGATATTTCTAATTATTTTAATGAAATTTTATATGAGCTTGAATCTGATTCGGAAACATCCGATGAAGAACTCATATTTATGTATAATACTGCAGAAGTACGAAGTAGTAGCGAAGATGAGCTACAAACAATAGCCCTTCGTGAAATAGTTGGAGAAGAAATCACTTTTACCAACGAACAGTTACAAGAAATTGATAATCAAAGGCAACTTATAAAAAAGGAAGATGTCTATAAATTATCAAAATTCAAATTATTCTCAACAAGAATATTTGAACAATTTAATGGTAATACTACTGCTGGCTCAACAGATGATGAAACAACATATATTAAACTTTTTGATTTAAAAAAGATCAAAAGATGGAAGAAAAAACACCCAAATATTAAATATATACATATCGGGTTTATTCAAATATGTATTACTGCCCTGTTTAGACAAGGGATCGATACACCCGTTGCTATACTAGTCTTAGACAAAAGATTCAGTAACCCTATGAATGCCATAATTGGAGGAGTGCAATCCAATTTGGAAAATGGAATTATTTGGTTTAATATAAAACCAAATTTCTTCATATCTATTAATGATCCAAATATTGAGGAATCTGTCATTATAAAAATCCAAACCAAAGGAATAGGAATGAAAGATACCTCAAGAAATATGTCAATACATTGGAAAACAATTCATGAATTGACAACTCTACCACATACAAATACAAAAAGTGTGGATAGAAATATTATAGAAATATTTGAACCTCGACCATTTGATTCGGCAATACAACCCAGATTAATCAACTGGAGAGATTTGAAAGTACCAAAATAATGGATACTACCCCAAATAACAGAATCACCTCCTGAAAAATAACGAAACAGCGTTAAATTACAGGAATCTCGTAATATTGTTTATTTTAAAAATAAACATTCAGAAAATTGGCAAAAGAATTTTCCTAACAATGATTGGGAAAAATTAAAAGGAAAAAATCTTTTAAAAGGCGAGAGTAGTAATAGTAAACCTCCTATTGCTATGAGAAATATACAAGTACCAATATTACCTGGAACAAATTATCTAAAAGAAGATAATATAAAATCCAGTCAAATTTATCATTTCCAATTAGGAAAAGAAGAAATAATCTTCTCACCAAGCCATGGAAAGAGAAGATATACTTATGTATTAGGTTACTTCAATTTTGCAGGCTATAAACCATATAGTCTTTGCACATTAATTAATACAGGAGCAACCATATGTTCTTATAGACCTAATGCTCTACCTCCTGGAAAATGGATAAAAATGAAAAATCCTATTGCTGTAACAGGCATCAATGGGACACAAAATTTCATTGATTTAATAGCCAAAAAAGTGGCTATATGGTTTAATGAAAAGAAATTCATTATTCCAAAAATCTTATGCTTTCCAGAAATGCATGGAGATTTTATATTAGGCAACAATTTTATCTCAGAATATTTGCCTATAAGCATTGATGAGGGAACTATAAATTTAACCCTCAACAAAGATGTAGTAAAAATCCCTTTACTACAACAACATAAATATAAGTGCGGAAGAGATTTTCGCCCTACTAAGAAAGGGTACATAACTCCTTTTATCAAAGCCCTTGAAGAAACTCATTGGCTTTATACTATATTAAATGATAATTTTAGTGAAAACCCACTAAAATTATGGAATAAAAGTCCAAGATATTGTAATCACAAACTAAGAGATCCCAATGTCATTATAAGAGTAAAACCAATGATCTATACCAGAAATGATATAGATGAATTTGATAAACAAATCAAAGAATTATTGGATATAAACCTTATTGAAGAAACAATAAGTTCACACTCTAGCCCTGCCTTCATGGTGAGAAAACACAGTGAAGTTATAAGAGGAAAAGCTAGAATGGTTATAAATTATAAAAGACTAAATGAACAATTAGAATTTGATGGTTATTTTATTCCAAGAAAGGATGTATTAATTAACCAAACTAAAGGAAAAAAGTTCTTTAGCAAATTCGATTGTAAATCTGGATTTTGGCAGTTAAAACTAACTGAAGAATCCAAGCCATTGACAGCCTTTAGTACTCCTAGAGGACACTATCAATGGAATGTTATGCCTTTTGGACTAAACACATCTCCTCAGGTATATCAAAGATGGATGGACAAAATATTTAAAGACCTTAAAGATTTTTATGTTGTCTATATAGATGACATCCTTATTTTTTCTAAAAACCATAGAAGAACATAGATATCATCTAAAGATTATTTGTGAAAAACTTCAAAAATATGGAATCATTTTATCACCTAAGAAAATTGATGTTAAAAAAATAGAAATTAATTTTCTTGGCATAATCCTAAACCAGGACGGCCTATAATTACAAGATCATATCATCTATAAAATAAGAGATTTTAATGAGGAAATTTTGGATAAAAAATAATTACAAAGTTTCCTAGGAATCCTTAATTATGGAAGAAATTTCATAAAAGGATTATCTCAAAAAGAATTACCACTTCTTGAAAAACTTAAAAAGAATGAAGTTTTTACATGGAGTGCTAATGATACTCTTGTTATTAAAACAATTAAACAAGAAATCATTAATAATTGTCCAAAAGTTTATTTTCCTAAAATAGGAGATAAATTAATATTGGAAACTGATGCTTCGGATAATTGCTGGGGATGTGTTCTCAAAGCAATTCCTTCAGAATATTGGAATGAAAACAATCCTTCAAATAATTTCGGTATTCGTGGTAAGAAAACTGCTATACCAAAATCAATTCAAAAACATGAATTAATATGTGGATATAATTCAGGAAAATTTAAACCAAATGAACTGAATTATATTATTTTTGAAAAAGAATTACTAGCAATAAAACTTGCTATTAAAAAATTCCATATTTTCTTAGCACCCGAAGACTTTATTGTCAGAACATATAATAAAGCTGTAAAAGACTTCCTGATAAACAAAAGAAATATTTTAGAAGGAAGTAGACTTAAGTGGTTCAACCAAATTGCTATTTCTACTTTTGAAGTTGAACATTTAAATGGTACTAATAATTTTCTTGCAGATTATCTTAGCAGGAACTATGATGAAAAACCTACTAACCAAGTAGAGTTTTTAGAAACCCACTAAACAAGTGGAGAATATTAAATATTTTAAAATAACACCCACTAAACAAGTGGAATATTTTGAAATATATTTTATTAAAACCACTAAACATGTGGCCTTTCTTTTTTATTTTTTGGATGGGAGATAAGCATCCAGGAGAAACCAAAGGAGATTGGGTGACTATTGCTAAAAAGGCAAAAACCCAAGCATCATCATCCACACAGCCTAAACCAAACCCTGTTTATGTTGTATTCAGTGGAAGAGACCCAGACTTCTATGACAACTGGAATCAATATTTTATGCAAGTAAACAAATTCCCTGGTGCATGCCACCAAAAATATAATACTATGCCTGAAGCCATTATAGCATGGGAAAATTGGATGAAACAGTTAGGACATCCTAATATGATTTACCAGTTCTCCAAACTTCAGACCAAGGAAAGCCTCCTTGATACTGAAACTTATGACTTTCACAACCCAGGAATCCCCTGCGAGTTGTATACACCATTAAATGAAGCATAAAAATCTCATCTTCGAGATAGGAGAAAAGATTTTAGAAAAAATATGAGTATCCTTGCTGAAAAATTTGTTGAACAAACAACAACTTTGGATAAATTCAAAAGTCTGAGCCTCAAACTCATAAAAGGCTTAAACTACGAAAATGAAGATTTTTCTTTAGAAATAATTGATATTTTTCTGGAATTTTCTGAATTATTGGAAAATGATTTTCCTAACAAGATCTTCAATACTATCAGGAGAATTTGTCTATTTGAAAAAGCAAAGATAATTCTCCCACGTCCTCTATTCCAAATCGAAATTTAACCAAAAATCGAGGACCATGAGCAAAAGATAAAAAGTCTTTTACTCCAACATTTTTACTCTAGTTTAAATTATAGTGATGACATGCCAAAACTGCATTTCATTACTGAAGAGGGATACCCACCTTGAGATATTGAAACAATTGAATTGGGGTTAGTAAACAAACTAATCTTCCCCAGTGTAGCTTGTTTCAATCATTTTTAATTTTTACCTATGATGATCAAAACCATGATCTATCATGTATTGACAAAAAACAAGTACAAATATACTCGCTATCTGTCATTTCATATCACAAGCACAATTGGTTGGCGATCAAGAGAAATTTTCTATCAACCCTACCTGATCTGGTACCTCAGAGCCACTGAGGACTATGAATGGGACGAGATTGAACAAAATTGGGAAATTGCACTTAATGTACTGTTGGACCAGTTGGACACAACGAGATATTGATCACAAAACCTGATCAATACTTCAAATTATGCAAAATATTTTTATCGGGAATCAGCATTAAAATTCATGGTAACTGATGGCAGACTATTATTTGTTACCGATTTACCGATAAATTATACTACCTCGCTTGAACCACGAGCGACAGTAAGGGAGTTTCTAAATAACTTGAAAAACAAAAATAATTTAGATGTTCCCTTTGAACAATTAAGCCATGCGGAGGAATACGAACAAGCCCAATTACATGGACCTCCAAATCACAGCCCTAACGACAGCATGTCCTTCAACTCTGTTGCCGAGGCCAACATTGCCAATGCATGACAATTGGACGAAGAAAATTAACCCACATGGACGACTGCAAATCATCCAGCACACGAAGTAGGATATGCATACGGTCAGTAATCAGCTGACGCATGTGATGACGATTTGGACGTTTAAAACAAAAACATCCAAATTAATTACTATTTACTTTTTGAATTATTGTAAATTACTGTGTGCTTTTACTGTGCAATCACTGTGCACTTTACATTCAGCAGCCCACGTTTATGTTTTCTCTTCTTTTTTATTCATTAAGAAAAAGATAAGGTTATCTTTTAGAGGCTATAAAAGGAGAGCTTCTCTTCAGTTGTAATATTTATCTTCTCTCTCTTTTGTAACATTCTCCACGTAGAATATTAATTCAATAATATTTCGATCTTTTTCCGCACTTGTGTAATTGGTATCAGAGCTTATTTGAACAATTTATCAAAATTCAAATTATTCTCAACAAGAATATTTGAACAATTTAATGGTAATACTACTACTGGCTCAATAGATGATGAAACGACATATATTAAACTTTTTGATTTAAAAAAGATCAAAAGATGGAAGAAAAAACACCCAAATATTAAATATATACATATCGGGTTTATTCAAATATGTATGACTGCCATGTTTAGACAAGGGATGGATACACCCGTTACTATACTGGTCTTAGACAAAAGATTCAGTAACCCTATGAATGCCATAATTGGAGGAGTCCAATCCAATTTGGTAAATGGAGTTATTTGGTTTAACATAAAATCAATTTTTTTCATATCTATTGATGATCCAAATATTGAGGAACCTGTCATTATAAAAATCCAAACCAAAGGAATAGGAATGAAAGATACCTCAACAAATATGTCGGTACATTACAAAACAATTCATAAATTGACAACTCTACCTCATACAAATACACAAAATGTAGATAGAAATAATATAGAAATATTTGAACCTCGACCATTTTGATTCGGCAATACAGCCCAGATTAATCAACTGGAGAGATTTGGAAGTACCAAAACAATGGATACTACCCCAAATAACAGAATCACCTCCTGAAAAACAACGAAACAGCGTTGAATTACAGGTATCTGGTAATAATGTTTATTTTAAAAATAAACATTCAGAAAATTGGCAAAAGAATTTTCCTGACAATGATTGGGAAAAATTAAAAGGAAAAAACCTTTTAAAAGGTGAGAGTAGTAATAATAGTAATAGTAAACCTCCTATTGCTATGAAAAATATACAAGTACCAATATTACCTGGAACAAATTATCTAAAATAAGATAATATAAAATCCAATCAAATTTATCATTTCCAGTTAGGAAAAGAAGAAATAATCTTCTCACCAAGCCATGGAAAGAGAAGATATACTTATGTATTAGGTTGCTTCAATTTTGCAGGCTATAAACCATATAGTCTTTGCACATTAATTAATACAGGAGCAACCATATGTTCTTATAGACCTAATGCTCTACCTCCTGGAAAATGGATAAAAATGAAAAATCCTATTGCTGTAACAGGCATCAATGGGACACAAAATTTCATTGATTTAATAGCCAAAAAAGTGGCTATATGGTTTAATGAAAAGAAATTCATTATTCCAAAAATCTTATGCTTTCCAGAAATGCATGGAGATTTTATATTAGGCAACAATTTTATCTCAGAATATTTGCCTATAAGCATTGATGAGGGAACTATAAATTTAACCCTCAACAAAGATGTAGTAAAAATCCCTTTACTACAACAACATAAATATAAGTGCGGAAGAGATTTTCGCCCTACTAAGAAAGGGGACATAACTCCTTTTATCAAAGCCCTTGAAGAAACTCATTGGCTTTATACTATATTAAATGATAATTTTAGTGAAAACCCACTAAAATATGGAATAAAAGTCCAAGATATTGTAATCACAAACTAAGAGATCCCAATGTCATTATAAGAGTAAAACCAATGATCTATACCAGAAATGATATAGATGAATTTGATAAACAAATCAAAGAATTATTGGATATAAACCTTATTGAAGAAACAATAAGTCCACACTCTAGCCCTGCCTTCATGGTGAGAAAACACAGTGAAGTTATAAGAGGAAAAGCTAGAATGGTTATAAATTATAAAAGACTAAATGAACAATTAGAATTTGATGGTTATTTTATTCCAAGAAAGGATGTATTAATTAACCAAACTAAAGGAAAAAAGTTCTTTAGCAAATTCGATTGTAAATCTGGATTTTGGCAGTTAAAACTAACTGAAGAATCCAAGCCATTGACAGCCTTTAGTACTCCTAGAGGACACTATCAATGGAATGTTATGCCTTTTGGACTAAACACATCTCCTCAGGTATATCAAAGATGGATGGACAAAATATTTAAAGACCTTAAAGATTTTTGTGTTGTCTATATAGATGACATCCTTATTTTTTCTAAAAACCATAGAAGAACATAGATATCATCTAAAGATTATTTGTGAAAAACTTCAAAAATATGGAATCATTTTATCACCTAAGAAAATTGATGTTAAAAAAATAGAAATTAATTTTCTTGGCATAATCCTAAACCAGGACGGCCTATAATTACAAGATCATATCATCTATAAAATAAGAGATTTTAATGAGGAAATTTTGGATAAAAAATAATTACAAAGTTTCCTAGGAATCCTTAATTATGGAAGAAATTTCATAAAAGGATTATCTCAAAAAGAATTACCACTTCTTGAAAAACTTAAAAAGAATGAAGTTTTTACATGGAGTGCTAATGATACTCTTGTTATTAAAACAATTAAACAAGAAATCATTAATAATTGTCCAAAAGTTTATTTTCCTAAAATAGGAGATAAATTAATATTGGAAACTGATGCTTCGGATAATTGCTGGGGATGTGTTCTCAAAGCAATTCCTTCAGAATATTGGAATGAAAACAATCCTTCAAATAATTTCGGTATTCGTGGTAAGAAAACTGCTATACCAAAATCAATTCAAAAACATGAATTAATATGTGGATATAATTCAGGAAAATTTAAACCAAATGAACTGAATTATATTATTTTTGAAAAAGAATTACTAGCAATAAAACTTGCTATTAAAAAATTCCATATTTTCTTAGCACCCGAAGACTTTATTGTCAGAACATATAATAAAGCTGTAAAAGACTTCCTGATAAACAAAAGAAATATTTTAGAAGGAAGTAGACTTAAGTGGTTCAACCAAATTGCTATTTCTACTTTTGAAGTTGAACATTTAAATGGTACTAATAATTTTCTTGCAGATTATCTTAGCAGGAACTATGATGAAAAACCTACTAACCAAGTAGAGTTTTTAGAAACCCACTAAACAAGTGGAGAATATTAAATATTTTAAAATAACACCCACTAAACAAGTGGAATATTTTGAAATATATTTTATTAAAACCACTAAACATGTGGCCTTTCTTTTTTATTTTTTGGATGGGAGATAAGCATCCAGGAGAAACCAAAGGAGATTGGGTGACTATTGCTAAAAAGGCAAAAACCCAAGCATCATCATCCACACAGCCTAAACCAAACCCTGTTTATGTTGTATTCAGTGGAAGAGACCCAGACTTCTATGACAACTGGAATCAATATTTTATGCAAGTAAACAAATTCGCTGGTGCATGCCACCAAAAATATAATACTATGCCTGAAGCCATTATAGCATGGGAAAATTGGATGAAACAGTTAGGACATCCTAATATGATTTACCAGTTCTCCAAACTTCAGACCAAGGAAAGCCTCCTTGATACTGAAACTTATGACTTTCACAACCCAGGAATCCCCTGCGAGTTGTATACACCATTAAATGAAGCATAAAAATCTCATCTTCGAGATAGGAGAAAAGATTTTAGAAAAAATATGAGTATCCTTGCTGAAAAATTTGTTGAACAAACAACAACTTTGGATAAATTCAAAAGTCTGAGCCTCAAACTCATAAAAGGCTTAAACTACGAAAATGAAGATTTTTCTTTAGAAATAATTGATATTTTTCTGGAATTTTCTGAATTATTGGAAAATGATTTTCCTAACAAGATCTTCAATACTATCAGGAGAATTTGTCTATTTGAAAAAGCAAAGATAATTCTCCCACGTCCTCTATTCCAAATCGAAATTTAACCAAAAATCGAGGACCATGAGCAAAAGATAAAAAGTCTTTTACTCCAACATTTTTACTCTAGTTTAAATTATAGTGATGACATGCCAAAACTGCATTTCATTACTGAAGAGGGATACCCACCTTGAGATATTGAAACAATTGAATTGGGGTTAGTAAACAAACTAATCTTCCCCAGTGTAGCTTGTTTCAATCATTTTTAATTTTTACCTATGATGATCAAAACCATGATCTATCATGTATTGACAAAAAGCAAGTACAAATATACTCGCTATCTGTCATTTCATATCACAAGCACAATTGGTTGGCGATCAAGAGAAATTTTCTATCAACCCTACCTGATCTGGTACCTCAGAGCCACTGAGGACTATGAATGGGACGAGATTGAACAAAATTGGGAAATTGCACTTAATGTACTGTTGGACCAGTTGGACACAACGAGATATTGATCACAAAACCTGATCAATACTTCAAATTATGCAAAATATTTTTA
This sequence comes from Sambucus nigra, assembly GCA_949130495.1. Classification (NCBI taxonomy): domain Eukaryota; kingdom Viridiplantae; phylum Streptophyta; class Magnoliopsida; order Dipsacales; family Adoxaceae; genus Sambucus; species Sambucus nigra. The sequence goes on along the minus strand of OX422210.1, from coordinate 587,946,259 downwards.
TCGGGAATCAGCATTAAAATTCATGGTAACTGATGGCAGACTATTATTTGTTACCGATTTACCGATAAATTATACTACCTCGCTTGAACCACGAGCGACAGTAAGGGAGTTTCTAAATAACTTGAAAAACAAAAATAATTTAGATGTTCCCTTTGAACAATTAAGCCATGCGGAGGAATACGAACAAGCCCAATTACATGGACCTCCAAATCACAGCCCTAACGACAGCATGTCCTTCAACTCTGTTGCCGAGGCCAACATTGCCAATGCATGACAATTGGACGAAGAAAATTAACCCACATGGACGACTGCAAATCATCCAGCACACGAAGTAGGATATGCATACGGTCAGTAATCAGCTGACGCATGTGATGACGATTTGGACGTTTAAAACAAAAACATCCAAATTAATTACTATTTACTTTTTGAATTATTGTAAATTACTGTGTGCTTTTACTGTGCAATCACTGTGCACTTTACATTCAGCAGCCCACGTTTATGTTTTCTCTTCTTTTTTATTCATTAAGAAAAAGATAAGGTTATCTTTTAGAGGCTATAAAAGGAGAGCTTCTCTTCAGTTGTAATATTTATCTTCTCTCTCTTTTGTAACATTCTCCACGTAGAATATTAATTCAATAATATTTCGATCTTTTTCCGCACTTGTGTAATTGGTATCAGAGCTTATTTGAACAATTTATCAAAATTCAAATTATTCTCAACAAGAATATTTGAACAATTTAATGGTAATACTACTACTGGCTCAATAGATGATGAAACGACATATATTAAACTTTTTGATTTAAAAAAGATCAAAAGATGGAAGAAAAAACACCCAAATATTAAATATATACATATCGGGTTTATTCAAATATGTATGACTGCCATGTTTAGACAAGGGATGGATACACCCGTTACTATACTGGTCTTAGACAAAAGATTCAGTAACCCTATGAATGCCATAATTGGAGGAGTCCAATCCAATTTGGTAAATGGAGTTATTTGGTTTAACATAAAATCAATTTTTTTCATATCTATTGATGATCCAAATATTGAGGAACCTGTCATTATAAAAATCCAAACCAAAGGAATAGGAATGAAAGATACCTCAACAAATATGTCGGTACATTACAAAACAATTCATAAATTGACAACTCTACCTCATACAAATACACAAAATGTAGATAGAAATAATATAGAAATATTTGAACCTCGACCATTTGATTCGGCAATACAGCCCAGATTAATCAACTGGAGAGATTTGGAAGTACCAAAACAATGGATACTACCCCAAATAACAGAATCACCTCCTGAAAAACAACGAAACAGCGTTGAATTACAGGTATCTGGTAATAATGTTTATTTTAAAAATAAACATTCAGAAAATTGGCAAAAGAATTTTCCTGACAATGATTGGGAAAAATTAAAAGGAAAAAACCTTTTAAAAGGTGAGAGTAGTAATAATAGTAATAGTAAACCTCCTATTGCTATGAAAAATATACAAGTACCAATATTACCTGGAACAAATTATCTAAAATAAGATAATATAAAATCCAATCAAATTTATCATTTCCAGTTAGGAAAAGAAGAAATAATCTTCTCACCAAGCCATGGAAAGAGAAGATATACTTATGTATTAGGTTACTTCAATTTTGCAGGCTATAAACCATATAGTCTTTGCACATTAATTAATACAGGAGCAACCATATGTTCTTATAGACCTAATGCTCTACCTCCTGGAAAATGGATAAAAATGAAAAATCCTATTGCTGTAACAGGCATCAATGGGACACAAAATTTCATTGATTTAATAGCCAAAAAAGTGGCTATATGGTTTAATGAAAAGAAATTCATTATTCCAAAAATCTTATGCTTTCCAGAAATGCATGGAGATTTTATATTAGGCAACAATTTTATCTCAGAATATTTGCCTATAAGCATTGATGAGGGAACTATAAATTTAACCCTCAACAAAGATGTAGTAAAAATGCCTTTACTACAACAACATAAATATAAGTGCGAAAGAGATTTTCGCCCTACTAAGAAAGGGTACATAACTCCTTTTATCAAAGCCCTTGAAGAAACTCATTGGCTTTATACTATATTAAATGATAATTTTAGTGAAAACCCACTAAAATTATGGAATAAAAGTCCAAGATATTGTAATCTCAAACTAAGAGATCCCAATGTCATTATAAGAGTAAAACCAATGATCTATACAAGAAATGATATAAATGAATTTGATAAAAAAATCAAAGAATTATTGGATATAAACCTTATTGAAGAAACAATAAGTTCACACTCTAGCCCTGCCTTCATGGTGAGAAAACACAGTGAAGTTATAAGAGGAAAAGCTAGAATGGTTATAAATTATAAAAGACTAAATGAACAATTAGAATTTGATGGTTATTTTATTCCAAGAAAGGATGTATTCATTAACCAAACTAAAGGAAAAAAGTTCTTTAGCAAATTCGATTGTAAATCTAGATTTTGGCAATTAAAACTAACTGAAGAATCCAAGCCATTGACAGCCTTTAGTACTCCTAGAGGACACTATCAATGGAATGTTATGCCTTTTGGACTAAACAAAACTCCTCACGTATATCAAATATGGATGGGCAAAATCTTTAAAGACCTTAAAGATTTTTGTGTTGTCTATATAGATGACATCCTTGTTTTTTCCAAAACCATAGAAGAACATAGATATCATCTAAAGATTATTTGTGAAAAATTCCAAAAACATGGTATCATTTTATCACCTAAGAAAATTGATGTTGAAAAAATAGAAATTAATTTTCTTGGCATAATCCTAAACCAGGATGGCCTACAATTACAAGATCATATCATCTCTAAAATAATAGATTTTAATGAGGAAATTTTGGATAAAAAACAATTACGAAGTTTCCTAGGAATCCTTAATTATGGAAGAAATTTCATAAAAGGATTATCTAAAAAAGAATTACCACTTCTTGAAAAACTTAAAAAGAATGAAGTTTTTACATGGAGTGCTAATGATACTCTTGTTGTTAAAAGAATTAAACAAGAAATCATTAATAATTGTCCAAAAGTTTATTTTCCTAAAATAGGAGATAAATTTATATTGAAAACTGATGCTTCGGATAATTGCTGGGGATGTGTTCTCAAAGCAATTCCTTCAGAATATTGGAATGAAAACAATCCTTCCTATAATTTCGGTATTCGTGGTAAGAAAACTGCTATACCAAAATCAATTCAAAAACATGAATGAATTTAAACCAAATGAACTGAATTATATTATTTTTGAAAAAGAATTACTAGCAATAAAACTTGCTATTAAAAAATTCCATATTTTCTTAGCACCGGAAGACTTTATTGTTAGAACAGATAATAAAACTGTAAAAGACTTCCCGATAAGCAAAAGTAATATTTTAGAAGGAAGAAGACTTAAATGGTTCAACTAAATTGCTATTTATACTTTTGAAGTTGAACATTTAAATGGTACTAATAACTTTCTTGCAGATTATCTTAGCAGGAACTATGATGAAAAAACTACTAACCAAGTAGTGTTTTTAGACACCCACTAAAAAAGTGGAGAATATTAAATATTTTAAAATAATACCCACTAAACAAGTGGAATATTTTGAAATATATTTTATTAAAACCACTAAAGAAGTGGCCTTTCTTTTCTATTTTTAGGATGGGAGATAAGCATCCAGGAGAAGCCAAAGGAGATTGGGTGACTATTGCTAAAAAGGCAAAAACTCAAGCATCATCATCCACACAGCCTAAACCAAACCCTGTTTATGTTGTATTCAGTGGAAGAAACCCAGACTTCTATGACAACTGGAATCAATATTTTATGCAAGTAAACAAATTCCCTGGTGCATACCACCAAAAATATAATACTATGCCTGAAGCCATTACAGCATGGGAAAATTGGATGAAATAGTTAGGACCTCCTAATATGATTTACCAGTTCTCCAAACTTCAGGCCAAAGAAAGCCTCCTTGATACTGAAACTTATGACTTTCACATCCCAGGAATCCCCTGCGAGTTGTATACACCATTAAATGAAGCATGGAAATATCATCTCCGAGATAGGAGAAAAATTTTTAGAAAAAATATGAGTATCCTTGCTGAAAAAATTGCTGAACAAACAACAACTTTGGATAAATTCAAAAGTCTGAGCCTCAAACTCATAAAAGGCTTAAACTACGAAAACAAAGATTTTTCTTTAGAAACAATTGATACTTTTTGGGAATTTTCTGAACTACTGGAAAATGGTTTTCCTGACAAGATCTTCAATACTATCAGGAGAATTTGTCTATTTGAAAAAGCAAAGATAATTCTCCCACGTCCTCTATTCCAAAACTAAATTTTACCAAAAATGGAGGACCAAGAGCAAAAGATCAAAAGTCTTTTACTCCAACATTTTTACTCTAGTTTAAATTATAGTGATGACATGCCAAAACTGCATTTCATTACTGAAGAGGGATACCCACCATGGGATATTGAAACAATTGAATGGGGGTTAGTAAACAAACTAATCTTCTCCAGTGTAGCTTGTTTCAATCATTTTGAATTTTTACCTATGATGATCAAAACCATGATCTATCATGTATTGACAAAAAGCAAGTACAAATATACTCGCTATCTGTCATTTCATATCATACGCACAATTGGTTGGCGATCAAGAGAAATTTTCTATCAACCCTACCAGATCTGGTACCTCAGAGCCACTGAGGACTATTAATGGGACGAGATTGAACAAAATTGGGAAATTTCACTTAATGTACCGTTGGACCAGTTGGACACAATGAGATATTGGTCACAAAACCTGATAAATACTTCAAATTATGCAGAACATTTTTGTCGAGAATCCGCATTAAAATTCATGGTAACTGATGGCAGACTATTATTTGTAACCGATTTACCGATAAATTATACTACCTCGCTTGAACAACGAGCGGCAGTAAGGGAGTTTCTAAATAACTTGAAAAATAAAAATAATTTAGATGTTCCCTTTGAACAATTAAGCCATGCGGAGGAATACGAACAAGCCCAATTACATGGACCTCCAAACCACAGCCCTAACGACAGCATGTCCTTCGACTCTATTGCCGAGGCCAACATTGCCAATGCATTTGATGCATGACAATTGGACGAAGAAAATTAACCCACATGGACGACTGCAAATCATCCAGCACACGAAGTGGGATATGCATACGGTCAGTAATCAGCTGACGCATGTGATGACGATTTGGACGTTTAAAACAAAAACATCCAAATCAATTACTATTTAGTTTTTGAATTATTGTAAATTACTGTGTGCTTTTACTGTGCAATCACTGTGCACTTTACATTCAGCAGCCCACGTTTATGTTTTCTCTTCTTTGTTTATTCATTTAGAAAAAGATAAGGTTATCGTTTAGAGGCTATAAAAGGAGAGCTTCTCTTCAGTTGTAATATTTCTCTTCTCTCTCTTTTGTAACATTCTCCACGTAGAATATTAATTCAATAATATTTCGATCTTTTTTCGCACTTGTGTAATTGGTATCAGAGCCTTGTTATAAAAGGTTAGTATTCTATTATTTTGTTAGTATTCTAATTATGTTTATATTGTTATGCTAATATGAATGTTAAAGTAGAAACCATTATACTCCATCACAGAACTTATGTTGCTGGAGAAAATTTTAGGGCAAAACATAAAGTTATTGGAATTAAGTGCCGTAATAATTGTTGTATGAAATACCGTTTAATCTTAGTTCTATATAAATAAGTGTGTTAATCTTTTTGTATTAAAAAAAAAGAGTATTATTTTGAAAATCTTTAAAGTTTTCATAAATCCCATATACCTATTATTGTTTCAAAGCCCATATTTTCGTTTGCCAAAAAGCTACTGTAGTTAGCAATCGGCCTTAGGAAAATCGATTTTAGGCACCTGAAACAAAATATAATAGGAGGTCTTAGGAACCAATGGAATCTGATAAAGATGAACAAAATAATAATAATAATATTAATTTACACTGTTTAGCACCATGGTTACAAAAAGATGAGTCTATGTATAATCATAGTTTGCATATAGATAAAAAATCTGAAAATGATATTAGTAAAATTAGTACTACGTTAAATAGTTTAACTGATATAGTTTTTAGTTGGGTAAAACGAACTGAGTGACATCAGGTCGTTAATCAAAATTATGTAGAGAAAAAATTAGATTGTATTGAATTCAACTTAAACAAAATTGATAAAAAAATTAGTCAACTCGAAACGGTTACAAATTTAGATCTAAAAGAGGAGACTAAACAAAAAATTGAAAATCTATTAAACAAAATAGATAATCAAAATCCAGAACAAACTCGAATGAATAACCCAAGGGATAACAAAATTCCTAGGTTATATTATGGTTCGGAAGAAATTAAAGCTCTTCAAACAGAAGAATTTAATTACACCGAATATATAAACGTTCGTGAAATATTAGATTACTGGAGACATGTCTACAAAGATCCAATATTAACTGTCTCAGAACGTAATAAACTCATTGAACAAATACAAACTACATATTTGGAAAATAAAAATTTATTACAACATTATCAGTATGAATTAAACCAATATTCATCTGATGAAGAAGAAAATCCACCACATGTAGTACATACAATTGATGGAAAAAGGAAGGCTGAAGAACCACTTCAGGAATTCCAAAATTGGGAAGCTTTTGAAGAATATATGCAAACCCCTGCATATAAAAATGAAAAAGAAGATTTTGTTAAAACAGACAATGCTTCTACAAGTAACACTAAAAATGAGGATGAACCAAATCCTTTTTTCTTAAGAAGAGATAATTTGAACAAACAAAATATATCTCAACATGGTATTTATCTTGATCTAAGGCATGTCCCTTTTAAAGATCAAGAACAAACTATTAATGAGTGGGCACAATCCATGTCTATACTCATTACTAACTATAAGAGTACATGGTCTAAAGAAATTTTCTTAGACTACTTTGCTGCAACACTCCAAGGAGATGTTTTACAATGATTGCAACAATGGGAAAGCTCAGATAAAGGAATTCAGCAAAAAACTGAACTCCTACAAACCTTCAAATCTTTTGATGAAATATTAAAAGTATTTGTTGAAATAATTAAAGAAAATATGATTGGATATACTGGAGAACCCAGACTCCAAGAAGATACGTGTTACATATTATCTAAACTGGAATTATGTAACATTTGTCAATTTGAAGAGTTTGTTGAAATATATAAAAAATATTATTTCAAACTAAAACATTCAGAAACCAAACATTGAATGGATCAATTCTTTCACAAACTCCCAAATCCATGGGATGAAATATCCTTACAATCTTATCCTGACTGGTTAAAAACTATCGGGAAGGATGAGACAGATGACAATCTTGGTTTTCGCATTAATTGGGTATTAAGAAAAATAACTGACAAATGCATTGAAATAAAAGCCAAGAAACAAATTAAAAATCAAATCACAAAATCTAAAGCTGGGTATAAATGTTGTGATAAGATTTTAAAAGAAAATTGGAAAATAGGATGTAATCCACCTCCTAGAAATTCCAAATATTCTCGAAAGAGAAAATTTAAATGGAAACCTTGGAAAAAGAAAACATCTTTTTCAAAGAATAAAAAATATATTAGGAAAAAGAAACCTTATAAAAACCCACCTCTAAAAAAGAAGTGTCGTTGTTATATTTGTAACGAAGAAGGCCATTATGCACCTGATTGTCCTAAAAAAGGAAAAAGTGCAAATAAAATGTTAAAATTTCTTGAAGAACAAGAATTTGAAATATTTTATGGAGAAGATTTATCTGATTATGATATTTCTAATTATTCTAACACCCATTTTATGATATGTACTGCTCGATTATGATAAATATAAATAATATGGAGGAAGATTAAATATTTTTGTGTTGTTATAATTATTCAGGGGATGAATAATTATTTCTCTGTGTAAGAAAAAAAAAGACTAGAACTGTTTGCAAAAAAAAATTCTGAGAGAACTGTCTTTTAAAAACGAAGGTTAAGATCTCCTTTTATTGCAAACAGATATTAACGTTAATGGACAAAAACATGGGTCAAGTGGAAGAGAAATTTTCGGAAAACATTTTTGAGTTGGAGGAATTTTTCAACTGTAAATAACCACGTTTTTATTCGAGAAAAAAATTACCGTTGATAATTAATTTTAAGCCAAAAAAAACGGTCAATTTATTTTTCCAAAAAATTATTTCTTAATGAGCCCAAGCCCAAGACCCTGGACCCGGACACGGGAAGGGGCCGGGCCGGAGGGACGGCGGTGAAGGCGCTTGCGCATGTGTGACTTAGCCCAATAAGTCCCCCACCCATACATACAAAACATGTAATGCCCAAAGGGCTTCCCCATTTGTTCCACAAAAATTGTAGATATACACAACTCAGTTTAAAGGGACTATCGATGTGGGACAATGCCAAAAGGCTTTTCAAACATTGCACTATAGCTGTGCATTACAGTTGTTCCAACAATGCCCCACTTGAAAATTTTGAAACATTTTTATCGAGCAATAATTCATAGAATTATGCATAAGCAAAGGTGTCTTTTCGACTTGAACCTTTACGTAGTAAAGATGAATAAGAATATACTAGAGTAACCGTAATTTTGAACTCTGTCTCTGACAACATTCCACACACAACCCTACTTGGGTGTAGTTCTAATAGCCAGCACGTTACGACCATGTGCTTCTATCCCAGTATAGTGAACGCTTTAGGAGTTTGCCCAAAATATCCATAGGAAGCGGCCACACTTCCACATTCACATAGGTGAGTCTATCAAGAGTACTCCTGTAGCTAGGTACCCCACTCAAAATAGAGCTATAGATCTCATTAAGAGTTTTAGTGACTCATCCTTTACTCGCTTCAGAATATCATGCTCCATAGGGATGGACTCGGAGGAAAACGCCGTTCTATATTAATTAATAATAGCATGATTCAACCCATATCACTTGTGACTTGTTATTACCCTTTTAAGATATTTCTTGGGATCTCCAGTCTATATGTTGGGTTACCATCACAAGTGACTCATGTATCCATGGGCTTTAGTCCCATCCCTTTCGAGGTGTTCCACACCTTCTCTGTAGCTAGTCCTTTCGTCAAAGGATCAGCTAAGTTATATTCAGACCGTATATGATCCACCCTCACAGCACCCATAGAAATAAATTCTCTAACAGTGCTATGTTTACGACGTATTTATCATTTCTTACCACTATAATAACGGTTCTCTACTTTTGCAATAGTTGTGGTACTATCACAATGAATCAAAACGGCTGGTATTGGTCTTTCCCATAATGGGATATCTGACAAGAGGTTTCTTAACCAACCTGCCTCTTCACGAGCAGTATCTAGCGCTATCATCTCAGACTCCATAGTGGATTGAGCCAAAATAGTTTGTTTCTTAGATTTCCAAGAAACTGCACCACCAACGATGCTAAATATATATCCACTAGTAGCTTTAGAATCATCAGATAGGGTGTTCCAATCAGTATCACTAAATCCTTCAAGGACAGCGGGATGCTTATTATAGTGTAATCCGAGGTTCATCATTCTTTTAAGGTATCGTATGACCCTCTTAATAACATGCCAATGCTCCATACTAGGTCTACTGGTAAATCTACATAGTACTCCCACAACATAAGCTATGTCAGGTCTAGTGCAATCTGTAGCATAACATAAGTTACCAATAATGCTTGCATAAGAATTTTGGTTTACACTGTCACCAATGTTTTTAAATAACTTTACACTAGGATCAAATGGATTACTAGAAGGTTTACAGCCATAGTAATTGTATTTCTTTAGAACTTTCTCAATGTAATGAGATTGATCCAAAGAAAGTTCCTTTTTAGACCTAGTAATATTAATTCCTAATATTACACTAGCTTCACCCAAATCCTTCATATCAAAATTGACACACAATAATGATTTAACATTTTCTACAACATGAATATTAGAACCAAATATAAGCAAGTCATCAACATAAAGACATATGATAGTGCAAATATTCTCTACATATTTATAATAAATTCATTTGTCACTTTCATTTATTTTAAACCCATTGGAGATGACTAGGCTATCAAATTTATCATGCCATTGTTTAGGTGCCTGTTTGAGTCCATAAAGACATTTATCTAATTTACATACTTTATTTTCTTGATCGTGTGCAATAAAACCTTCAGGTTGCTCCATATAAATCTCTTCTTCTAATTCTCCATTTAAAAATGCAGTTTTAACATTTATTTGGTGTACAATTAAATCACTTAAGGCAGCTATAGCAAATAATACACGTATAGACATTATTCAAGTCACGGGTGAAAATGTATAAAAAAAGTTTACGTTTTCTCTTTGTCTAAAACATTTGACAACAAGACGTGCCTTATATTTTTCAACAGTGCCATCAGGTTTTAATTTCTTTTTAAGAATCCATTTACACCCAATTGATTTACACCCAGGAGGAAGGTCCACTAAATGCCAAGTTTTATTTGTTTCCAAAGAATCCATTTCATCATTAATAGCCTCTTGCCATAAATCGACATCTAATGAAGATAAAGCTTCTTGAATAGTGTTAGGATCATCCTCTAAAGTGTAAGCATAAAAGTCGGGACCAAAATCTTTTTCCACACGAGCCCTTTTACTTTTTCGAATTTCTAAATTGGATTCATTATTTTCTTTATTTTTATTTAAAGAAATATTAGTGGATGACTGACCCCCACTATTTCTCAATTTAAAAGGAAATTTATCTTCATAAAAATCAGCGTCATTTGATTCAATAATTACTTGATTTTTTAAGTCATAAAATCGGTATGCTTTGATATTAATAGCATAGCCTATAAAAAACGCACTCATATGCTCTACTCGCCAATTTAGACCTTTTAGGGCCGTGTATATGTACATAGTCTAAGCACCCCCACGTTTTAAAGTATGACACATTAGGCTTAATATTTTTTCAAATTTCATAAGAAGATATTTTTATTTTAGTCTTAGGAATTTTATTAAGCACGTGACACACAGCCAAAATAATTTCACCCCACCAATGTGAGGCAACCCCTGAATTTAATAAAATAGCAACAACTAATTCAATTAATGTCCTATTTTTTCTTTCGGCTTTACCGTTCATTTCAGACGAATAAGGGACAGTTTTTTAGTGAATAATGTCGTGGGTTTTATAAAATTCAATAAATGGTGCGGAATCATATTCGGTGACTCTATCACTACGTAACCTTTTAATTTTCCAATTAAATTGATTTTCAATTTCATTTAGGAAAATTTTAAACATGTCAAACGCTTCACTTTTATTTTTCATTAAATACACAAATGAATAATCAGAACAATCAGCAATAAAAGTTATAAAATAACGTTTGCCATTTCTAGCTGTGACACCACCAAATTCATAAATATTCGAATGAATTAAATCAAATGGTTCAGATTCTCTAAAAATAGATTTATGTGGTGTCTTAGTAATTTTTGCTTCACTACACCATTCACATTTTTCAAAATCATTTAATGATAATTCTGGAATTAATCCTAAAGTGCTCATATTTTTAACAAGTCGTTTATTAACATGACAAAGCCTAGCATGCCAAATATTAAATGAACAAGCAATATAAGCAGAAGGAGAAATTTTATTCATTGCATCAACATTCAATTTAAACATCTCATCAATGGCATAACCCTTGCCTACAAAAAATTCATTTTTGGTCAAAGTAAATAAATCAGCACCAATAGTTTGAGTAAAGCCAGCTTTGTTGAGAAGATAACCCGAAACCAAATTTTTTCTTATCTCGGGAGTGTGAAGAACATCTTTGAGGATAACAGTCTTTTTCGAAGTGAACTTTAATTCCACATTTTCAGTACCAGCAGCCTCAGTGGAGTGAGAATCACCCAATAACACCTTCTTATCTGTAGTCTCAGAATAAGTCTTAAACAGAGTACGATCATAACAGATATGGTGGGAAGCGACAATATCCAACCACCACCCTTTGGCACCGCTAACCATGTTGAGTTCTGAAATCATAACACATATGTCCTCTTTGGTCAAATTCGCTTGTGCGTGTGGCACATTGCGATATTTGCGAGTCATATGGCCAAGCTTGCCACACTTGAAACAGAGAAACTGTCCCGAGTTGCTAGACTGTCCATTTCCAGGGTTCTTATTCTTATTCTGAGTTTGAGTCTGATTTTTAAAATTCTGGTTGTGGCTTTTTTCTGAAATTTCATATTTTTCCGTTTGCCTTTAAAACAACTAGAGTGTGGTTCTTTTTCTGATTTTTGTTGTTAGACACAACAAGAATTTCATCTTTGTAGTCCTATTTTAGGGATTCCTCCTCAATTCTCAATTTAGTAATGAGTGACTCTAGTGAAAATTCTTTAGACTTATGCCTCAAAATATTTTTAAACTCTTTGAACAGTTGAGGCAATTTATCAATAATCACAGCCACCTGAAATTGCTCATCTAAAGCCATGCCCTCGGAAATAATTTCATGGGCAATCATTTGCAAATCATGGGTTTGAGCAACAACATATTTGTCATCCGTTATTTGAAATTTCAAATGACGGCTGACGCCATATTTTTTAGCACCCGCCTCCTCCGTGTCATATTTTTTAAACAGTGCATCCCAAACATCTTTTGTAGTTTTATAATTGACATAACAGTCATAAAGTTTGTCACTTAGAGCATTCAAAATATAGTTCTTGCACAGAAAATCATTTTCCTCCCAAGTTCTAATTGTTTTGCTTTCCTCAACAGTAGGTGGATTATTTACTACGGGTTTGTCAAATTGAACACATGATGCGACTTTTTTCGTAGTTAAATATATTAGCTTTTGTGATATGTACTACTCGATTCTGATAAATATAAATAATCTGGAAGAAGATTAAATATTTCTGTGTTGTTATAATTATTCAGGGGATGAATAATTATTTCTCTGTGTATGAAAAAAAAGATGAGAACTATTTGCAAAAAAAATTCTGAGAGAACTGTCTTTTAAAAACGAAGGTTAAGACCTCCTTTTATTGCAAACAGATATTAACGTTAATGGGCAAAAACGTGGGTCAAGTGGAAGAGAAATTTTCGGAAAACGTTTTTGAGTTGGATGAATTTTTCAACTGTAAATAACCACGTTTTTATTCCAGAAAAAATACCGTTAATAATTAATTTTAAGCAAAAAAAAACCGTCAATTTATTTGTCCAAAAAAATATTTCTTAATGAGTCCAAGCAAAAACCGGACGGACGGCAGAGGCGGCGCGTGTGTGACTTAGCCCAATAAGTCTCCCACCCATACACACAAAACATCTAATGCCCAAAGGGCTTTCCCATTTGTTTCACAAAAAATGTATATATACACAACTCATTTTAAATGGACTACCGATGTGGGACAATGCCAAAAAGATTTTTTGAACTTTGCACTGTAGCTGTGCATTACATCTGTTCCAACAAGAACTTATCCTAATTGAATTTCTTATCTCATGTGCTTCGGGGATAAACCGATCCCACCTACTAGATGGGATTATTTTTATACTATTTAGATGACTTAATTCTTATCTTATATAGTCTCTTTATCATTCGCATCAAATAGGGTCTATGTCATTCCTTTATAACTATTAAAATTAGAACTAGAAGCAAAGGATAATACCTGATAAAAGGATTACAAATGGATCTGTTGAAACAAGTACAAGGAGAGGAACACAGTGAAGCAAGAGTTGGGTCCCATTCTTTCCCATTGAATCATCTTATATATGACCAGATATACATAAATAAAAAAAATTCAAGTGCCAAATAACATTTATATCACCCGGTTTAAAAACAATTGCTCGAGATGCAATAATACGTCATGAGAAGCACATACTAATATCCATGAGTTGACAGTGTTAAGTCCTTCTTTAGCGCCACCAAAGGATTTCAAAAATCCAATAAGAAGATTCAACAACTCTTTCACCAGATGCAATCGTCCAGAAGTAGTTTTTGCATTAGCAAACATATCATGCAACAGACCTTCCCTCGTCATAATTTTATCCCCATTAAAAGATTCCTTATACATAACATTCGATGTTACATTTAAGCTAATAAAATACAATATTAGTGGTGGCAGGATGAGAGGACACCAGTGAGGGAAGCGGGATGGGAGGAAAAAGGATACTAGTGGGATAACGTGAGGGATGGGCGGGTTTTGCATGAGGAAATTAGGGCATGAGCGAGAGTGGAAATTAAGAATTTGGGGCAGGACGAAATTAGGGCATGAGGGAGAGAAGAAAGAGAGAGTAGCATTTTAAGTAAGGTTATTTTTTTTACTTATTCGTTTACAATGGCTATGAGTAGTTACTAATTGGGTAAAAACTTTGTCACTACCAATAGTAGTGACAAAGTAATCCTAAAGTCAAATTTTGTCACTATTATTGGTAGTGATAAATATTAAAGAGTTTGTCAGTGTTCATATCAATGACAAAGTTTATCACTCCTAACGGCAATGACAAAGTAATTCTAAAGACAAATTTTTTCACAGCTATTGGCTGTAACAAATATTAAAGATAAAATTTATCACTGCGACTAGCAGTGATAAACCAATTCACTCAAACTTGTGACTGTTAATAACAATGAAAATTTGGGCAAAACATTTATCACTACTCATGGAAGTGACAAGTAATTTTATTAGTCTTAAAAAATACTTTGTCATTACAATGAGAGCAGTGATAAATTTCAGTGACAAAATTAGTATTTTTATGTAGTGGATTCTTAGACCCCTTGCAGAGGCTCCCACTGATTTCGTTGGTGTGATATTCGAAGGTCTCACCATTTCACACCATTGATACCCATTAAGAAAAAAATGGTTTTGGTCAGATATCCAAATAGATAAGTAATTTAACAAAGGATTAGGGCAAGAATCCTGATTAGATTAATTCCCGTGGTCTGTGTCTTTTGTATTCTTTGGTTGAAGATCTAACGCTATTGTATAGGTTAGAGAAGCATGGTGATGGATTCAATTTTGATGAGTATATCATAATAGTATGGACATTGAATTATGTGTGATTTTTACAATAGGACTTAATATATAGTTGTGATGAAACATTTGGCAGTAATTTCATATATGGACTAGCAGTCGAACGGATGGTCGATCCTAATGTATGGTCGGTGCATTAATTTTTTAACTTATAATGTTGTCCCAACGGATGCTACTTGGCCATCTCAATTCGGCTCGTGGCAATTATTATTTGATTTAATCCCTAAATATTAATTAAACATGGCTATATTTTGTTTGACCGCGTCAATTAAATTATTGTTATATAGCTACGAAAATTTAGACCCGACGAATATTTGGGAGAGATTATTTATAAGAATCGATGGATGGTCGGTGTGATAATTTTATAAGTATTCAATGTGGCATCGATGGATGATCGGGCACGGTCATATCTGATCATCACAATGAGGTCCTATTATGATCATTATTGGATTATTTCTTTAATCTTGATATAATTAATTTGGTTCTCTTTTGATTTCTTGTTGGCTTTGATAGATGATTAACTAATGTCTATACTATGAATTGTAATTTATCACCAATGAATTATTGGACAAGAATAGTCATAGTTAAGCCTCGTCGGATGGTTAGTCAAGATATTAATTTCTTCAGGTTCTTAAATTCGGTCTCGATGGATGCCCGGGTATAATCTTAACTTCTTGGAAATCTTATTACTTTTTTGAAAAATGGTCGACAATTACATTATTTCTTTGGATTAATTATCATCTACAGTGGATGGTCTACGTGATATATATTATGCGATCATTGCAATTCGGTCTTAGAGGATGGTTGGGAAAGATAACTCTTGTTTAAATTCAGATCGCGGGTTGCTAGGATTGTCTTTTGTTATTCCACAAAATATTTTGTAGTACCCCGTATTTTTTGTGAATTGATATATTGAATAAAATTAATTATGTATGCTTATTGTAACTGGAAATGTCACTATTTATATCATTATGTGTTATTTAATTCGGATTTGAAATTGTATTTAAGGCATGGCGATTAATTAATTAAATTAGTTAATATTTCGACTCGTGTTGAGTAGTTATTAAATAACTAAATTGCTATATATTTGTTTGGGTATTTTTTATTGAAGTCTTTTGGGATGCGTAAAATTTTCATTTTTAGTTTAAAATGATGGTTTAAAGGCCTATTGGGTTAGTATAATGTTCGGGATATATTTTAAGTCATTTGGAGTTAAATTTGGGCCATTTTAGGTGAGGCCCATTTGGGGCCCACGTCTAAGTTTGGGATTAATATGTTTTAATGGGTCATTAGGGACCTCATTTTATAAAAAAAAAACTAGGAAGCACCTAAAGTCTAGAGAAATAAGGAGCACAGAGAGATGATGAGAAATTGAGAGATTTAGCTTTATTAAGTCCACAAATCTAAGAGGGAAGTTTATATAGAATATGGTTATGATTGTACGTGTAGTAAAATTGTATCTATTCATTAAAATCTGAATATAATCATGACATAAATAGGATTAGAATGGCTAATTTGATTAATCTCTAGTAATTAGTTTTTTTTTCACTCTTAATTTGATATATTCTCTCAATAATTGGAACTGAATTTTTTAGAAGATAATTATAACATGTATTCTATTGCTAGTTAGTTAAAGCCCTTGGATTATGGTAATTTATCCCTTAAAATCATTAGTTTATTGTAAGATCATAATTTCAGTCGTTTGCTCAAAGCTTAGGCTTATGTAGATTTTGGCCTATCTCGTTACCATTTGACTCGAGCTTCACGAAGAACCGAATATCCAACATCTCCAAATTCAATATGATCTCACATTACTAAGGTATAAATAATATAGGAGTTCAGATTTATTTACATTTATACTGGGAGATTTTTGTATTAAAATTGAAGCATTTTTTATCTTTAAATTTTTTTCAAAATTTTCTGACTTCGTTTAAACAAGTAGTCATTCTCGTTCGAACAATATGTCAAAGTCGCTATAAGCCTTGTTTCTTCATTTTATCTAACGCAAAGGCGTACTGTTTGGCCTCTCTGAAGTTTGTTTGATGCTCGTTCAAACAAGATAGGTTTTTCGTTATAACAACCATAGGTTTTTCGTTCTAATGACCTTGTTGTCGTTCTAACGAGATGCTATTCGCATTCGAACAAAGCTTGTTGTCGTTCGAACGAATGATGCCACCTCGATTTTTATTCTTTCTTATAAATACCTACTTCGTACAGTTTTTCACAAAGACTTTTTACAAATAAAAAACTACATACCTGCTGCAAAAGTCCTCGATTTGTTTTGGTTTAAAACACCTTTAATTGACAAAATTCATCCCAAATATATATGTGAATCCATTTGGAACCCTAAAGTACTTCATATCTGAAGTTACTCTTGTGAAGAGATATTCTTCACTGCTGACCTTGTAGTTCTTGAGAGAATCACTGCTGAAGGAATACAAAGGTTGATCGATGGATACCGATAGTGGACCTCCACGTGTGAATGAATTAGGATAGAGCCGCAGTCTTTAGAAGATTTGTAAGTAGTGTCTTGTAAAACTCTAAAGTGCTGTAACACCCGCAAGGGATTTTTTCTCGAATTACCTTATTTGTTTGCATGCTTTAATTAATCTGTTTTATCACCTAGATGCATGTCTTAGGATAAAAAGATAAAATTTGGATTTGTGGGGTTAGATATTTAATTATATAAATATTCCATTAAGATCTCAAGCGCACTCCCAAATTGGTATCAGAGCCCATTGCACAAAATTACCAAGTGATCTTTTTCGGCAAAATTATTTTTCTTTAATATCAATATTTTGAAAGATTGTTGATCTTTGAAAAATCAGATTTTAATGGAGACTTTGTATAATCTAGTGCCCATCTTTGATGGTACCAGCTATACATGTTGGAAAACTAGGATGAGGTCTCCTTTAAAGGTCATTGATAAACGTGTTTGAGTAGTCTGTGAAAGAGGGTGGACTCCTCCCACTATCATAGTTGACAATGTCATCGGCCCTAAACTTGTCTCCTAATGGATAGAGGACGAATTTAAGTGGAGAAAATTTAATTCTCGCAGTTTGAGTTCCATCTCGGGAACCGTCACCCCTGACAGGCTCTGCCGCATCATGACGTGAACCACGTCTAAAGAAGATTTGGATACCCTCTGGCTCACTTATGAGGATATCAATGTTGTTAAAGTTTTCAAGCTGTAGATTCTCACCACACAATTTGAAACAATTACAATGCTTGAATCTAAATCTTTCGACAAGTTTTATGCATGATTGTCTGACATAGTTAACTTAAGTTTCAATTTAGGTGAGAAAATACCCGAAACTCAGATAATTAGGATAATCTTAAGATCGCTCCTCGCCCATTTTATTCCTGAGGTTACCGTTCTTAATTTGCTAGGGATCTTAGACACTCTTAGGTTAGAAGAACTTATAGGATATCTTCAAACATAGGAGTTAGATATGTTCCCTAAAATAGTTAAGTCTAAATATAAGGGGATTGCACTTAAAGCCCAATCTAAAAAGAGATAGGAAGTGTTTAAAAAGAGATAGGAAACATCATTTGATTCAGAGTTCGATTATGATTTAGATGACTTAACCTTTTTTGCTAAAAATTTCAAGAATTTTCTAAAACTCAAAAAGAAAAATACTTCCAAAGATAATAAAAGTTTTTAGAAAGATAAAAAATTTAAATTGGAAATGAAAATTTTTGAGAAAGAAAAGAAAGATTTCCTAAAGAAAGACGAGTATAAATGTTATGAGTGTGAGGAAAAGGGTCACAAAGCTCATGAGTGCCCAACTAGGTTGAAAAGTCAAGGCAAAGGCAAAGATGACTAAAACGTCACGCTTAGAGATATCGAGGTTGAATCGGTGAGTTCAGGAGAAGAATCACCGTATGGATGTAACTTTAACAAATTCACGGCCAGTCATGTACATCTATTGCACCTCACGAAGATGAGAAAGCTACTAAACATGAACATATCGATTGTGAGTCTCGTTGTTCAGAGGAGAGTGAGGGAGAGAATGTTTTAAATGAGAGTGAGAGTGACTTTCAGTGTGCCTATGCTGATCTTTACGCAGAGTCCTATAAAATGAAGAAATAAAATAAATGGTTAGATATGAGGGTTTTAGCGCTAGATAAAGAGTTTAGAGTGGCAAGAGAGAGTGAGTCCTCGATAAGAGAAGTTTTAGGAAGAGAGAACGAGGACTTGACCAACAAGGTGGCTAGTCTTATAAGAGACCTTCAAGCATCCATGAATACTCATGAGAAACTTGAAGCCCTCGTATCCCAACTAGAAAAAGATCTCAAACGTGCCAAGAAGGTCAAGGTAACTATCGAGGACACGTCGATGAAGGTAGGAAGGATGCTCCTCGACCCTGCATTAAAAAACGTTAAGAGGCAAGAAATAGGTTATGACGGTGCATCCACTTCCCATGCCTTACCCGAATCGGTTCCCGAGTTTATGACAGACCCTTATAGCCCTCGACATAATCCACTTAAAAGATTTCAACCTAGAAAAGCAAATTGAGGTAGACCCAAACTTGTCTATATTTACACTTTTTATAAAAAAAGAGGTCACCTTAGAGAGTCTTGCTATAAATTAGTAGAACTAATCATACACATACTCCCATACACCACTTTGGCGACTTTGCTAATCTTAGGAAGCAAGTTGAGTTTCTAGTTGTGACTTCATATAGTTTAATGGAAAAATTTCAACGAATGTCTTTGCTGTTTGAGAACGGTTCCAACATTCCGACTAGAGTTAATAACAATGAGGGCAAATAAAAGGTTACCGCCACTTAGGTACCAAAGTGAGACGATAAACCCTTGTTGTTAATGTTGCTCTCAAGTCTCAACATACTTCCCAATGGTATTTTGATAGTGGATTTTCTAGGCAAATGACCGGTGATGTCTTAATTTTTATCCGCCTTGTGTGTAGAGAGGAAGGTAAAGTCACCCTTGGAGATGGGAGTAGATCTAGCATTTTAGGATGTGGCATTATTAAGATACCCATATTTTTTAACGTAGATGATGTATTGTACATGAAAGTATTGAAAGCAAACTTGATTATCACAATCCAATTGTGCGACACAAACTTTGAGGTAAAATTTGGCCAGTCCGAATGCAATGTTTATGATCAATTCGTTAAACTTTTATTACAAGGTGTGACGACGGAAGATAATTGTTATGGGATTGAGCCCAAGTCCTCTTTTTTGTGCAATAGTTCCATGGTCTCCACTATAGACCTTTGGCATCAACGACTAGGTCACATGAACTTTAAAGATCTTGGGAGATTAGTGAAAAAGAACCCAGTTCATGGCTTACCATCACTAAGGAAACCAACTTCCTCGATTTGTGGACCTTACTAAAAAGGTAAACAAATTTGAAGTTCCCATAAAAAGTTGAATACCATACCACCTCCCGTGTTTTGGAGTTAATTCACATGGATCTTATGGGTCCTACTCGCTCGGAGAGCTTAGGTGGTAAGAGATATATTCTCGTGATGGTCGATGCTTTTCTAGATACTCGATTATATGATTCCTTCGAGAAAAGTCTAATGCAGTTGAGTTCCTTACAGCCAAGTGTCGTGTCCTATAAAATCAACACGGTGTCACTATTAATCAGATGCGTAGTGACAATGACACTGAATTTAAAGAAGAGAAAGTGGATAGCTATTGTGATGAATTGGTCATCAAACATGAGTTTTCAACCATTGGTACTCCTCAGCAAAATTAAATTATTTATAGGAAGAACCGAACAATATAAGAAATGGCTAGATCCATCCTTTTTAGGAGAAATGTGCCAAGATATTTTTAGGCAGAGACAGTGAGCACCGCATGACATACGGTGAATAGGGTATATCTTTGTCCGCACACACTTCACACGCCTTATGAGATACGGATAGGAAATAAGCTCAACCTATCATATTTTCATGTCTTTAGTATTACATGCTATATCTTGAGATATAGAGAGCCCTTAGTAAAGTTCAACTCTCGGAGCGACCAGGGTATATCTTTAGGATATTCATCGATGAGTAGGGCTTATCATCTTTGTAATCTGGCTAACTCTAAGGTTATGGAGTTAATAATCATCACGATTATAGATGAATATCCACATGTATTTATTTCTCCTAGCCCAAAGTGTAAGGATGATGCTCCCCCAGTGATGATACCATCCTTCGTCATGCAACCACGGTGGACCCCGATCCTATTTTATGGGAGACACCATATTGGATTCGAAAGAGTCATGACCCTTCTGCTATATATGGTGATCCGACACTAGGTGTCAAGACTCATGCTCAACTCAAAAATATTGTTAGCTGTCTGTGCTACACATCCCTAGCGAGACCAAGAATGTTAAAGAAGCACACAAGGATAAGCATTGGATATCGACCATGAAAGAAGAGTTGTGTAATACCCCGTATTTCTGCGTATTTGGAATTTAATTAATTCGATAAATTATTCATTTTATTTTAAATTACGCGAGTGAAGTAATTTAATTGAATTAAATTAAAATGTCGTTATTAAATATTAATCTAGAGAAAGAGATAATGATTAATATTATGTGTTAAATTTACTAAATTAATAGTAAATGATTTATAGAAATTATTATGCGTCATAGCGAGAGAGATTGACGTAATTGAATTTATCTCAACCGGGAGTTGCGTGTAGACTAAATTGAGGTCGAAATAGGATAGTTATTTAGAGTGACTTGGATGATGATTTCGAGGTCATGGATGACTCCGGAAGGGTCAAAATAGTATACCCGAGGGTGTCGTTTGGGTCCTGAGGCAATCTTAGACTAAATCGACACCATACGACGACATTTTAGTAATTTGGTAACTAAGGGTTAAGAGACCAACGAATTTCCAACATCTTTATCAACATATAGATGGGAGAGGCTTGGGTTTAAAGGTTAGAAAACTCAGAGAATCCATAAGATAAGAAGGGAAATCATTTGTTAAGCCCAAGAGAGAGTTTTTGAGAAATTGGAGTGTGATCTTACATTATTACCAATCTTGGAGTGAGGATTGGAAGAGAAGGCACACCAGCCAGCATCAAAATCAAGAAATCAGATCACATAAGCCAAGGCAAGTGTTTATTTACAATTTTCCTAGAATTTATAATACCCATGTAAGAGTAGGGTTTATGTATCTTGATATAAATGATGAAATTGGAATTTAAGTGAATTTAAATCCATGTTATGGGTAGAATTTTATGTAGATTGATTGTATTCATGTCAAGGTTATGAAATCAGATCATGTGAGAGTGCGCCAACAATCAATGTCCAACTTATTTAATTAAATTCTATTTTTAACCCAATTCAGTCTTAATTCTTGCAAATAATTGTGACAGATAAATGAAATAAATCAAACATGCAAGATAGTCACAATTTGAGGAAAAATCTCCCAAAGGGGAAAAACCTTTTTAGTTCACTATAATTTGTAAATCTCTACTTACACGGATTACAATAAAATACAGTGACACACGAAATACGTGTAGGTGTCGGTTCGGTGTCGTCAGCAAGTGGTCCCGCAAGAACTCCAAGTTTAATAGTGGAAAATTAGCCTTCTTCTTCTCCACAAGAACTCCAGATGAGTAGAACAATTTTTTTTGGGTTTAGAGGATTCACCTAAATGATTGGGGATTGTTTGTGAATCAAAATAGTGTATAAAATATGAGAAATGAAGTTTGTTTTTAATGTAGAAGAACTACAGAAACGCCAGGTCCAAGACTTGCAAAAATGTGTAGAATGAACACTATTTAAATACAAAAATCGAAGCGGTGGCTCGTTTGAACGAGATGGGGTGTCGCTCGAACGACGCCAGGTGTCGTTAGAACGATTTGATGCCACATAAGCTGTCATTTAAAAGACAAGCTCTGTCGTTCGAACGATCTGAACGACTTGTACTTGTTCTCCTCTATACTTAGAAAAAATTCTTATTTCGAGATAAAAGTATTTCAAACATCAAAATTTTATTTTAAAAATGTTCCCAAATATTTATGCAAATATTAAAAACCCCAATTAAACTATTTTACCGTAACTATAAGTGGAGTAGTGGGAACAAATGAATGTTGAAGACGCACGATGCATGATAGGACAATGTTGATGCACAACGTACGTATGAGGGTAGTGGGTGCGTGATAACTTCGGATCCAAGTCGAGGCCGTCATGGATGAACGTGGAGACGTGCCGAATGTAGCGATATCAAACATACTTGCAGTGATCTGGGATACACCCAAAGATTTCCTAGATACTTAAATGGACGTTTATAAAATCATGTCCTTACAAATATCCCCTTATGTCTCTGCCGGGATATGCATAAAAACTATTTGAATTATGATACCCAACCCAAAAGATACATACAATTTAATATTCCCATTAAACCCAAAAAGTGGAAATACTAAAGGACATGTCTTCAACATCTTCAAACTTTCTTTGTCATCATCAGGGTGTGCAAAAATAATCCTCAATTAAGTACCTACACATATGAGACAAGAAACAACACCCGTGATGCGCAACAATTTGAAATATAATGATAAGCAAAAGTAAGTACCAATTTATGCTCAAGCAAATCACTGTAAAAGCAAACAAAAATTATCCCCCATAGTTCGTTCTCCCCCTTTTTATGATGTCCCCAAATACACAGATATGAAGAACACAACGAAAATGCAAATGGAGAATGTCACAAGGTAACCAAACTAACTCTTTTTAAAATTTTCAAAAATTTTTCTTACAAAATATACAACGATAAATCACACCATGAAAGAACACCAAAACAATCAAGTTGGTGATAGCAGAAATGTAGTAATGTGAAAAAATTCGACCGAAAAATCAATACATACAACCATAATATATGTGCACGATGAATGTTCAATATTCCTAACGAATGAACTCAACATCTTCCTTAGGTGTAAAAATTGTGGAATTAAAAGAAATTGGCTCAATCAAATCAACAAATCAAAGCTCAAAGTGATTTTCACACTAATAACGTCCAAAACATTGTAACGCTTTTTCATGAGTTTCAAGGACGTGCAAACTTGCTTTTCATTTCTTTCCATCCAAACTCCCTCATAAATAATTATACATTATATTTTTCTTTTGAGGTGATGAAACTAAAACCTACTGTCCCATTTGATTTGATATATTTTTCTTTTTATTGCCATTTAATTTTTTCGTTTTTTTCCTCAAACGGTGGCTTTCTCTGTGAGTTAATTTTGAACTCTCGTAGCCCTTTCCCCTGATTCACTCGTCACATTTTTTTGCAATTAAGTCCTAACGGTAAACGGTTTTTACATGCACTACTATCTTGTCAAGTTTTATCGCATTTTTGGTCATTGTATAAACATAATTGAGATAGAAACACTCAAGCCAATATGTGATAGACAAGTACAATACTCAAATAATACCGTTCATCTATGAAATAAAGGAGATAAGGAGCCAAACATGTAGAAGATATCACTAACCACATCTCAAAGGCTCCAAATAATGTAAAGCACATGGATGAAATGATGTAGAATCTCAAATCACTACCAAACAGTCAGGTGGAATATGGCATGGAGTTGTGACTATGGCTATCTTAAATGTTCATCCACGAATGGTGTAAACAAAATACAAAAATCATTTTGTGTTTTTCAATTTTTTTTATAAACAGAGAATCTTTTTTGGCTTTTTTTAAATTTTTTCAAAAAATGCATCCTACTCTAGACATGGGGAATACCCCTCAGTCAATAGTGCATATTCCTAAAGACTTTCTAAGACTCTCGAATCTGAGGGCATCTAAAGGCTTCATGAAGATATCGGCTAACTAGAGGTCGGTGGATACAAAACTCAAGGATACGACCTTTTCTTCTATAAGCTCACGGATAAAGTGCTCGCATATCCTGATGTGCTTTGTGCGCGAATGCTGGACTGGATTATGGGATATGTGTATCGTGCTTGTGCTATCACAGGAAATAGTCATGGTGTCCTGTGATATCCCATAATCCTCCAACATCTACTTCATCCATAGAAGTTGCCTGCAATAACTCCCGGTGGCTATGTACTCAGCCTCCGTAGTGAACACAGAGTTGGAGTTTTTCTTCTTGCTCAACCAAGAGACAAGAGCAGAACCAAAGAAGAAACACCCACCAAAAGTGCTCCTACATCCATTTTCATACCCGGCTCATTCGACATCCGAATATGCTAGGGGTGTTCGCGGTCCGATCCAATTTGGGTTTTAATAAATTTAAGGACCGGACAGATTAAATCGGTCCTAAAAAAAGGACCAAGACCGGACCGATTAAACAAATTTTCCGGTCCTAATAAATAATCTTTTTAAAAATTAAAACTGCCCAAATTTTACCATAAAACTACCAAAAAACTGCTCAAATTTTACCATAAAAACTGCTCAAATTTTATCAAAAAACTGGCCAAATTTTACCATAAAACTTCCCAAATTTTATTATAAAAATTGCCCAAATTATATCGTAAAAACTACTCAAATTTTATCATAAAACTGCCCAAATTTATCCAAAAAAAACTACCCAATTTTTACCATAAAACTGTCCAAATTTTATCATAAAACTGTCAAAAGTTTGACGATAAAACTGTCCAAAATTGCTCAAAGTATGACATATAAGCTTTTCAAAGATGTCCAAATAATACAAACACATCAAGCTGTCATAAACTGCCAAAATTTGGACATATAAATTGTCCAAAACTGTCCAAATAACACAAAAAAAAGCTGTCCAAATTCAACCACAAGGTTGTCCATAATAATACAAAATAATAATGCGCCAATAAATGTCTAAATTAATAAATATGAGCATAGAAGTAACTGCAACAAATCTCCTCCATATACCTGAAAATGATCAAAAATAATTTTAGAATAGATAGAAAAATAGCCCAAATAAAATATAACCATGAATTTGAAAAAATATAAATTGTTCACTTTATCTCAATAATACAAAGTGAAATTGTCAATCCACAATTGTTGATGTTCCCAACATATCTGTAAAAATAATATGATAATGATATGGTTAGTTACATGAAAAAAGATAAATTACACCAATTAGATTAATAATTTAAAATTATGATATATGTTAGTTACTTCCATCCAATTTCTCAAGTTGTTCCACCTCATCCATGGCATCTCTAAGGCCAAATAATTTTGATGAAGACTTGAGCCAATTTTGGGTACAAACAAGCGCTTCCTCCGTATTGGGGGAAAGTGAACAACGAAATGGGTCAAGGATACGTCCCCCCGTGCTAAATGCCGACTCAGAGGCCACGGTTGACACCGGAATTGCCAATACATCCATTGCCACACGAGAAAGAACTTGGTACCTAAATGAATAACTCTTCCACCACATTAATACATTAAATCTTTTGTTGGTTGCATCTTCATTAGTCTCAATCAAGTATTTCTCCACCTCCGACTTACTACGCCCTACACTATCTCCCTACTCTAAACGTTTTTAAATTGGGTAGCTAAAAAAGTATGCCCATCAACATCATCATCTCCGCCATCAACTACTAATTCAACAACGTCACATGGTGATGCATTTTGTGATGAACCATTTTGTACATTATTGTCACCATACCACTCATACAAACGCACAAGTACATTTTTTTCTCTCCTTGTCATCTCTTTTGCCACACTACTTTCATACATGCTATCAAACCAATATGACACATACCCCAATTTATATCTAGGGCCAAGCATGACCGCAACAAGTTTATCTTTTCAATATTCTAATACTTATCCATTTTCTTAACCATGCTATCCGCCATCGAAGCTATGTGATAATCCCCACTTCTTTTCAATTGGTTCAAATTGTTTTGTATTATAACAATCTTATTGAAAAACAAATTTGAAGTGACGAATAATGAACCCAAAAATCTCAAAGTTGCATTGTAAAATATCTTTAAAAATTTCACAAGTTCCCTCACTTTCTCCCAATCAACACTCAAAGGAGGCCCTAAGATAGTCCTCCCGCCCCTTCCCCTCCCCATCACTTCATCATCCTCTTAGATTTCAAATGCTCCATCAAAGTAAGAAGCATAATTTTTGTCCTCCTCCCCTAACCTTTCAAAAGCTTTCTCAAATTTTTCGGCTACATCTAACATTAAATAAGTGGAGTTCCACCTTGTTTGAACATCCAAACACAACAAATCCTTACTCTCAAATTTCTCTTTCTCTACACACATTTTGAACATTAACAACCTAGAAGGAGAATACCTCACATACCTCACCGCGTTGCGCACTTTAACAACCGACTCATCCATTTCTTTTAACCCATCACCCATAATTAGGTTTAAGATATGAGCACAACATCGTATGTGCAAATACTCATGTTCTAAAATAGTACCTTTCCAAGATTTGTTTTTTTTTTTTTTTGCAAATATTTAATAGTACCATTATTAGAACTAGCACTGTCAACGGTTATGATGAAAATGGTATTGATCCCCCATTCCACAAACAATGATTCAATGACCTTCCCTAGCATCTCTCCTATGTGACTTCGGACTTGACAAAAGTTTTGAATCTTTTTTTGCAACTTTCATTCATCATCAATATAATGAGCCGTGAGGCAATCTATGTGTCCGTCGTGATGCATATTATTTTACCCTTCAAATCACTTTGTAACTTTATTTTCTCATTCAAATATATTGTTAAGTAATCTCTTGTAACCGTAATACGACTTGGGATTTTTTTAAATTTCGGTTGAACAATTATCATAAATTATTGAAATCCCTTGCCCTCAACAAAATGAAAAGGAAATTCATCAATGATTAACATCTTAGCAAGAGAATCACGACAAGCTTCTAAACAAAAACCAATTTCTACAAGACTAGGACACTCCCCATCTTCTTTTTTAAATGACAAATTTTTCCGTTTCGCATCACACCTTCCTGAAAATTTCTTACACTTGTTGATGTGGGCCAACATGTTTTTAGTTCCATTTTTATTTGGATCACAAGCATATGTTGAGGGACAATAATTACATTTTTCCATTCGTTTGTTTGGATCATAATCTTGAATTTCAGTAAAATGTTCCTAAGCATACGATTTTCGTTTCGAATATTTTATTTCTGGATTTTCAGGGGGTTGAGGAGGTGGATTTATACCTTACATTACAACTTGGGTAGAGGTAACCCCACCTTAATTTTCATCCATTGGAGAAGCCATTATCTACAATATATACCACATAAATTTAAACAAGTTATTATGCTATTTTGCTTAAAAACAAAAAAAATGGGAATGATGGGAATTATCTACAAAAAATAATGAGAATTATCTACAATATATCAACAGTTGTTTTGAATAAAAAAATGAAACAAATTATTAATTTTTTAGTGAGAAGATACCCAAACAAAAACAAAAAATAATGAGACTAACTGTAACACTAGCACAGTAATAACTGAGCATATAACTAAGCAGTAATATTTCTTAATGAGCAGATAATGAAACAAAAAACAATAACAATGGAACAATAACTGAGAAGCCAAACAAAAATAATAACAATGGAAGCCAAATTAAAACAATAACAATGAAATAAAAAACAATAACAATGAGACAAAAACAATAACAATGGAAGCCAAACAAAAAAAATAACAGTGGAAGCCAAACAAAAACAATAACTGATTGAGCAAGATCGACGATGATAAAAAATAATAGCTGCGTTTTGTGTCTTACCCACGATCGACGATGAGCAAGCCGCGACGTTGAGAAGAGGAGCAACTCGCAGCGCTGAGAAGAGAAGATGAACAAGCGGTGGCGCAGGGTTGAGGAGCAAGCCACGGCGCACACATGTGGAGAGATAATAAGGAGCAAGCAACTGGTTTGTGTAGAGCATATGCAGAACGTCACACATAACAAAGAGAAGAAGAGAGATAAAAAAAATAAAGGTGTACGTGCGTGTTGTGTTTAAATTTAGCTTTTAGGGTTTATTTTCTTTCCTTCCTTTCTTTTTTTTGGACGAAGCTACCCCTTACTTTTAATGTAACTTATGTGTGTGTGTTATTGCTAATATATATGTATAAATATAATTAAATGCATATATGTTATAGTAACTGGTCCGAGTTAGTCCAGATCGGGTATTTATTAAGGGAGACCGAGGCCCAAATCGGTTAGACCGGTCTAAAAAAAACCCTGAACCAGACCGATTAAAAAAAAAATCAAAAAAACTATGACGGTCTGGTTCGGTTCGGTCGGTTCGGTTTGGTCCGTCGGTCCATTCGGTTTTCTAAACACCCCTATAATAGGCGAATAAACGATCACTGGTATCAAAGGAATACTAAATACCTAATGAGAGAGTCCCACTCAAGTATTTGATAATACATTTAAGAGCAAGTAAGTGTGACTCTTTCAGGGACGTCTGATATCACGCACAAACTCCAACACTAAAGGCTATATCGGGACGACTGGCAGTCAAGTAGAGAAGACTACTCTTATCATACTTCGATACAAGGTTTTCTCTACGTCCTTGCTTGAAGTGTCCTTGGTATGCTTAGTTGAGCTACCTATCGGTGTACCTGCGTTCTTGGTGGATTCTAGACCGAATTTCTTCACAAGGTCTCTAACATAATTGGATTAGGAGATGAACATCCCATCCTCTAGCTGACAAACCTGGAGACCTAGGAATAAAGTAAGCTCACCTACCATGCTTATTTCAAACTCACTCTTCATCTCCTCCTCAAAGTGGTGAGCATGTTGGGATTGCGTAGATCCAAAGACTATGTCGTCCACATAGACGTGTGCAACCAAAATAGCACCGTCATCTCTCCTGACGAATGACGTCATATGAAATCCCCCTCTCCTGAAACCATGGGCTAAGAGATAGGAAGTAAGCCTCTCGTACTAAGCACGTGGTGCTTGCTTCAAACCATACAAGGCTTTCCTCAGATAGTAGACGTGATTAGGGTGCTTAGGGTTTTCAAACCCTTTTGGTTGTTCCACATAAACCTCCTCCTGTAGAATACCATTCAGAAAGGCACTCTTGACATCCATCTGATATAACTTGAAGCACAGATGACATGCGATGGCGAGTAGTAAGTAGACGGACTCAAGCCTCACAACATGACCGAATGTCTCGTCAAAGTATACTCCCTCTATCTGTGGTTAGCCTTGAGCGACCAACCTAACCTTACTTCGGATAATAGTACTAGTCTCATCCACCTTATTCTTAAAAATCCACTTGGTACCTATCACATTTGTCTCACTAGGTCGGGGGACCAGTTGCCATACATCATTCTTTCTAAACTGAAGTAACTCATCGTGTATTGCACATATCCAGTGTTCATCTTTGAGTGCATACTTATAGTTCTTAAGCTCGACTTTGGATGTGTAGGAAACATGGATAACAACGTTCTCTAGCTGAGCATGAGTCTTGACCCCTAGGGTGAGATATCCTAGAATAGTAAAAGGATCATGATTCTTGTGAACCAAAGCATGAGTGTCCCCTAAGTTAGGAATGGGATCCACTCTGGGTGTGGGAGGTACAATGGAATCATCAGAAGAAAGTGCGTCATCCTCACCCAAAAGGTAATAATCAATAAATGCCAGTAGTTCCTCATCTTGCATGGTAATGTTTATTGACCCAATAACCTTAGAGCTACTCAGATTAAAAACCCGATATGCTCTACTAGTCGATGAATATTCAAACAATATTCCCTCGTCGCTCCGGGAGTTGAACTTTCCTAATTTCTCTCTATCCCGTAGGATGTAGAATTTACTCCCAAATACACGAAAAATATGAAAGGCTGGGCTTCTTTCTAGTCCATAATTCATAGGGCGTCTTAAGTGTATGTGGACGAAGGTAAACCCTATTCATCATATGACGCCTCTACCCAAAATTTACTAGTAGCTCTATGACCTAGAAACATAAATATATCCATCTCCTGAATCGTCTGATTCTTCCTCTCAACAATCCCATTTTGCTGAGGAGTCTTTATGGCCGAAAATTCATATTTGATCCCAAGGCTATCACAGTAAAGATCTACTTTACATTCCTTAAACTCAGTGTTGTTGTCACTACATATTCTATTGATAGTAACTCCGTGTAGATATTGCAGGACACGACACTTGGTCGTAAGAAATTCCACAACATCAGATTTATCTTTATGAAAACCTACAATCGAGTAATGAGAGAAATCATCTACCATCACGAGGATATAACTCTTACCACCCAAACTCTCAGTATGAGTAGGACCCATAAGATCAATGTGTATCAACTCAAGCATTCGTGAAGTGGTTATGGAATTCAACTTCCTGTGGGGACTACTGACTTACTTTCCCAACCGACAGGGTTCACAAATTGCGAAAGTTGGCTTTTCAAGTGATGGCAAGCCACGTACTAGGTCCTTTTAGTTAATTATCCAAATATCTAAAGTTTACATGACCTAGACGTTGGTGCCACAGATCCATAGGAGTGATCGTGGCGCTGTTGCAGATAAATGAGGACTTGGGCACAATTCCACAACAATTATCTTCAGTCCTCACCCCTTGTAATATAAGTTTACCGGCTTGATCATAAACATTAAATTCGTTCTGGTCAAACTTTACTGCAAAGTCAGTGTCACACAGCTGGCGAATGCTGAGAAGGTTTGCCTTCAAACTCTTGACGTACAAAACATCCTCTAGCTTAGGAAATCCTGGTATCTCCACTAGACTATACCTCGTCCTACTATGCTAAATTTGATCCCATCTCCAAAGGTGACTTTTCCTTCCTTGCGATCCTCAAGGTAGGTAAAAAATGAGACATAACTTGTCATATGTATGGAGCACTCACTGTTGAAATACCACTGAGAAGTGTTATGTGCTTTAAAAGCAACATAAACAACAAGGGATTTTATGTCAAGTTTAAGTACCCAAGATGAGGTAACCTTTTATTTTCCCTTGTCATTGTTAGCTCTAGTCGGGATATTTGAAATGTTCGCTAATGACATAGAAATCCATTGGAACTCTTTCATTAGACTCTGAGAAGTGGCGACTAGAAACTCAACCTACTCTATAAGAACCAAGAAATCTCTAGTGGCACATGGTGGAGCAAATGTACGTCATGTCCTACCCAAACTATATTAAAACTCCCTAAGGTGGCCCTTTCTTTTATAGTAGGTACAGAAGCACACAGGCTGTGGATGACCATGGTTTTCTTTTCTTGGCCGAACTCTTCTTCGAGGTTTTTGGCGATGGCCATATGGGTTCGTAGTAAACTCAGGAACCGGTTCTGGTGTCACATCGGACGTGGAGGCACCATCAAAACCAATTCCCCGCCTTTCACCAAAATCTAAAGCAGGGGAGAGGAGCTTCTTTCCCATCTATTTAGATCTATCCTCAATCTTCACCTTGACCTTCCTAACTATCTCAAGGTCATGACTAAGCTGGGCTACAAGGGTTTCAAGTTTCTTTCTAGTATTTTTAGGGGGTCTAGAGCTCACTCGTAAGACTAGACACTTACTTCCTCAACTCTCATTTCTCTTTCTCTAAACACATCCCTCTCTCACTAAACTGACTCTCCCTCTCTACACAAACTCTCTCTCTCTCTCAAGGCAGTGGAAATGGAGGACTATCTCTCTCTCGTCTATCCTAAATCTTTCTCTAAGGCAACTATACTAAGATTTAATGATTTGTTATGATTTTTGGTCTTGAAAGTATCAGCATATAAATTAGCATACGCGTCGGAGTTCACTCTCGCTCTCACTTGCACCATCCTCCCCCTCACTCACATCGTTATCACCGTCGAGGTGTCCCCGTGAGTTTTCATCCTCATCGTCGTGAGGAGCACTGTCAGTACTCACATGACTAGCCATGAATGCGGTGAAGTTACATTCATGCAGTGATTTGTCTCCTGAATCCACCGACTCGACCTCACTTTCGTCACTTAGGGAGGCATTTAAAGCAGCTTTGGATTGTTCTAAACGTTTCAACCTAGTTTCACACTCAAAACCCCTATGACCTCTACCTCCACACTCAAAGCATATCTCTCCGTATTTTTTAGGGGTGTCCTTTCTATCTTTCTCAAATTTCTTTTTCTCAAAATTCTTTTTGTCTTTAAAATTCCCATTTTTCTTTAATTTGAGATTTTTTTATATTTTTTTTGCAAATAAGGCCAAATTATCTAAGTTAAAATCAGAATCAGAATCAAACATATCTTCCTCACTTTTCTTAGATGACTCACTTCTCTTTCTTGTTGACCCCTCACTCTTTCTAGCTTGGGCTTTAAGTGCTACCCCTTTGTCTTTTGATTTTATTGCATTAGGAAACATGTCAATTTCATAAGTCTGGAGGTCTCCTACCAATTCTTCTAGTTTCAGACTACTCAAATTTTCTATTGAATTTAACACAGTGACTTTAGGGATAAAACGCTTAGGCAGTGATCTCAAAATTTTCTTAACTACTCTAGAATAAGGAATATGTTCACCTAAGTTGAAACTAGTGTTTACAATATTAGATAAGCGTGCATAAAATTCATCAAAACACTCAGATTTGGTGATAGTTTCAAATTGTATAGTTAAGTTTTGAAATTTTGATTCTTTAACTGCATTAGTGCCTTCATGGGTAAGTTGAAGAACATCCCATGCTTCTTTAGACGTGGTACACGTCATGATGCGTCGGAACTCGTTAGGTGTGATATCTCCAGAAATGGAAGTAAGCCCACGTGAGTTATATGTGCTCCATTTAAATTCATCATTAGTCCATGCAGTCACAGATTTTATTGTAGACACGTTATCTATAGTGATAGTGGGAGGCATCCACCCTTTTTCACATACATCCTAAACACGTTCGTCTAGAGCCTTTAAGTGAGATTTCATACGAGTTTTCCAATATGCGTAATTTGACCCGTCAAAAATTGTAACTCTATTATATAAGTTTTCCATTGAAATTGCGCTTTTTCAAAGATTAATTTTTTAGAACAAAATTGATATCCAGAAAAATTTTGCGGAAAAATTACATGGTAAAATTGTGTAACTGTCTCTGATACCAGTTTGAGAGTGTGCTAGCAATCAATGTCCAACTTATTTAATTAAATTCCAATTTTAGCCCAATTCAGTCTTAACTCTTGCAAATAATTGTGACAGATAAATGAAATAAATCAAACATGCAAGACAGCCATAATTTGAGGAAAAACCCCCCAAAGGGGCAAAACCTTTTTACTTCACTATAATTTGTAAATCTCTACTTACATGGATTAAAATGAAATACAGTGACACACGAAATACCTGCAGGTGTCGGTTCGGTGTCGTCAGCAAGAGGTCCCACAAGAACTCCAAGATCATTAGTGGAAAATCAGCCTTCTTCTTCTCCACAACAACTCCAGATGTGTAGAACAATTTTCTTGGGTTTAGAGGATTCACATAAATGATTGGAAATTGTTTGTGAATCAAAACTGTGTAGAAAACATGAAAAACGAAGTCTGTTTTTAATGCAGAAGAACTGCAGAAACGTCAGGTCCAAGACTTGCAAAAATGTGTAGAATGAACACTGTTTAAATACAGAAATCGAGGCCGTGGCTCATTCGAACGAGATTATGTGTCACTCGAACGGCGCAAGGTCTCGTTAGAACGACTTCGCGTGACATGAGCTGTCGTTTAAACGACAAGTTCTGTCATTCGAACGATATGAACGACTTGTACTTGTTTTCCTCTACACTTAGAAAAAATTCTTATTTCGAGATAAAAATGTTTCAGACTTCAAAATTTTATTTTAAAAATGTTCCCAAAAATATATGAAAATATTAAAAACTCCAATTAAACTACATTACCATAATTGCGAGTGGATCATTGGGAACAGATGAATTTTGAAGACGCATGATGCATGATAGGATAATGTTGATGCACTACGCACGTATGAAGGTAGTGGGTGCGTGATAACTTCGGATCCAACTCGAGGCCATAATGGATGAACGTGGAGACGTACTGAATGTAGCGGTATCAGACATATTTTCAGTGATCTAGGATATACCTAAAGATTTCCTAGATACTTAAACGAACATTTATAAAATCATGTCCTTACATCATGAGTGATAATCTAGATGAGAAAAATCTGGGATGTATGTTGTGCATAAATCAAGAACATAAAATTTAGGGTTTTGATGAATAAATGTTATGATCCATATTTGATTTGAAATCATAATGTTTTATGGATTGTATTAGGATGGAAATCATCCTAATATATGTAGATGATGTTTAGGACAATTGGTTTGAAGTTTGTTAAAGAACCATGGAGAATTGAATGAGAAAAATGGTTAAAAATGCTGTTGCATATTGAGGAAGAAGATGATTTGCATAATTTCGAATCGATTCGATCCAGAGACGAATCGACTCAAAAATCGAATCGATTTGGCCTCCTGGCAAATCGATTCGGTTTCCCAGAAAATATGAAATTTCCCTTTTTAAGCCTAGAACTCCTAAAGTTTTTTCGGGGAGACTTTTGGGACTTTGTTACAATATAATGAGAGATTTGTTATATTACAATAGGCTGGTGATGTGATTATGACCTAGTCTTAATAAGAGGATTAAGGCAAGATTTAATATACTCAAATTAAGGAGTAATTAATTTAAGAGAAGGATAATGAATTACGGAGAATTTAAGTGAAATTATGTTATAGACCAGTAGTGTATAATAGAGCTAGCTACTGAATTTCATTTAAGGGCTAATTAGGATCTTTAGAGTAGAGAGAAATACTCGAATTAACACGATAGCGAGATAAATCGTTAATTGATGGTATGGTGAGTATTCGAGAAAAAAACACTCCGTACAAAATATGATAATTAGATTGTGTGTATACCTACTGATTTGATATACATAGGTTGTTTGAATACCTATTATATGACTAGTGTTAAATGTGAACATACCTATGCTGCCTATTATCTTGGAGGTTCCCGTGTAGTGGGCGATCCCACCTTGCTAATTATAAGGAGATCTGGATTTGTGCCCCAGGACATAGAACTTAGGGCGGCTCACCATGTGTCGTGTATTAATGAGACTGACAGGTCATTTGGGTACGTTAGGTATGTGCATAGCCCAAAGTTCTATGATTATGTTCGCCTCCATTGCTTGCTATTTTATTTTTGGGTTCGAGGAGACATGTCGAACCAATAGTCCTTATATTAGTACGAGAGGTACATGGACTGATAGCAAAGTATGCCTACTTTCACGGTGGGCCTTTTAAGAGACACCGTAATGATATATATTAGTGAGATAAATATATATAACCATTTGAATAATTCTACTTACGTGTGATAGTAGATAAATTGATAATCTGTATACAAATAATGAATTAAGTGGTGCAACTTTATTAAATGATTAAATGATAAGAGATGGAGAATGTTCCTATGATATCAATAACATACAAGAGATGTTAATTCAGATATCATACTATATGGGTGGTATGTGGACTTATAAGTGTCGATAGTCCAGATAGATACTTACGTTTAGTTACCTTGGGTAGTACGAATATGTGGGCTAAGTGGAAAACGTTAGGCGTGCACAATAATTGAGAGATGGGGAAACTCAAGAGAGTATTTGTGAACCTAACATGTGTAATCAGTAACTGATTTTTAAATTGCGATAAGTACTTGGCAAATGTTTTGGGTTCTGATCCTTGCTATAAGTATTTTCCAAAACCTTTTAGGTGTCCAGCCACAGGGACGCCAGACTTGCCGATCTATTACAGGGACAATTTACTGCAGTGTTGTGGAGGCTTGCAGCACTTGATTATATGCTTTCACCTTTCATTCCTAGTGTAGGATTTCATTTCAGTGTCTCAATTGGGCATGTTACCCCATTTAGATTTCATTTATTTTAGTTATTCGTTTCAAACTTATAGTGGGATTTATTTACTATTCGTTGGACATATTATCTGGACTTGGATTTTGTAGCCGATGGTTTATTCGGCAAGACAATTATTTATTTATTCATTGTGATGGTTTAG
This sequence comes from Sambucus nigra, assembly GCA_949130495.1. Taxonomy (NCBI): domain Eukaryota; kingdom Viridiplantae; phylum Streptophyta; class Magnoliopsida; order Dipsacales; family Adoxaceae; genus Sambucus; species Sambucus nigra. The sequence continues at coordinate 587,909,328 of OX422210.1, read as the reverse complement.
ATTATATTAATGGTGTGAATGTTTTAATTTAGATTTCATCATATTATTATCAATTGTTTAATGAAAGATATTTTTTTTACAGTAGCTTAATTAACTAATAGGTGGTTAGTAATTACTATGGTTTCGACAGTGATGCTGAGAATGAATCAAATGAAAAACCTCTTTTAATTTAATAAAGGACTGATCACCTAATATTTAATTAGTCGGAGTGTCACAAGTTGCTTTTGTTTAAAAATAACGATGTTTAGGAATTGGTTCCCCGACCTAGCGATACTAACGTAGTAGGTACTAAGTGGATTTTCCAGAATAAAGTGAATGAATATGGTACCATATTTTGTAATAAGTCTAGGTTAGTCGCTCAAGGTTACACACAGATCGAGGGTGTAGACTTTGAGGAGACATTCGCTTCTTGTGCTAGGCTTGAGTCCGTTCACTTACTGCTCGCCATATCATGTCATCTGTGCTTCAAGTTATATCAGATGGATGTCAAGAGTTCGTTTGTTAATGGCATTCTACATGGGGAGTTTTATGCGGAATAGCTAATGGGGTTTGAAGACCTTAAGCACCCAGGACATGTCTACTATCTTAGGAAAGCCTTGTATGGTTTGAATCAAGCACCTTGTGCTTAGTACAAAAGGCGTACTTCTTATCTCTTAGCTCGTGGATTTAAGAGAGGAGGAATAGATAAGGCGTAATTCCTGAGGATAGAGAGTGGTGCTATTTTGGTTGCCCAGGTCTATGTGGACGACATAGTCTTTGGCTCCATGTGATCCCGCCATGCTCACAATTTTACGGAGGAAATGAAGAGCGAGCATGAGATGAGCATGGTAGGTGATCTTACATTCTTACTAGGTCTCCAGATTCGTTAGCTTAAGGATGGGATATTCATATCTCAATCCAAATATGCAAGAGACCTTGTGAAGAAATTCAGTCCAGACTTCGTTAATAATGCTCGCACCCCTATGACTACATCGACAAAGCTTAGTAAAGACGCTTTAGGCAACAACATAGAGCAGACTTTATATCGGAGTATGATATGTAGTCTTTTTTACCTTATCTCTAATCGACCCGATATTTACTTTAGTCTTGGAGTCTCTTCGTGATACAAGGCATCCCCGAAAGAGTCACACTTACACGCTCTTAAATGTATTATCAAATACGTGAGTGGGACTCTATCATATAGTATTTGGTATTTCTTCGATACAGATGATCGTCTGTCCACCTATTCGGATGCCTATTGAGCCATAGATATTAATGGATGTAGGAGAACTTAGGGTGGGTGTTTGTACTTTGGGAGTGCTATTGTATCCTGGATAAGTAAGAAGAAAAACTCTATATCTTTGTCCACGGTAGAGGCTGAGTACATCGTCGTCGGGAGTTTTTGCACACAACTCTTATGGATGAAGAAAATATTGGAGGATTACGACACTTCACATGGCACTATAACTATGTTCTGTGATAATACGAGTGCCATATACATTTCACGTAATCTAGTCCAGCATTCATGCACAAAGAACATTAGCATACGCGAGCACTTTATTCGAGACCTAATTGAGGAGAAGGTCGTGTCCCCAAGCTTCGTGGACACTGATCACCAGTTAGCCAACATTTTCATCAAACTTTTAGGTTCACTTCAATTTGAGGATCTTCAAAAATCTTTAGGTATTTGCACTGTTGTCTGAGATTGGATATTTTATTCAGTATAAGATGATTTTCATGATTATTTTCATGTATTCCTATTACTATATTGTACTACCATTGTATTTATATTTTTTTATTTCGATATATTTTTCAAAAAATCCAAAAGGAATTTTTTTTCTTAAATAATTTCAAAAAATACAAAAATATTTTCGGTTTCTTTTTAAGAGAAAATGAAAAAGACAAAAAGGTTTTATTGTGATAAACTTTTGAAAATTCCAAAATGGGTTTTGTATTTTTTTTACACCCTATGTGGATGAATATTAAAGATGTCTGAGTCACCCATTCATTCCATATCCACGGGACCAATTTGTAGTGCTTTGAGACGTGACATCATTTCATTTATGTGATTTATAATATGCGAAGTCATTAAGATGTGATTTGATGACATCTTGCTACATGTTTGAATCCTTGTCACCTTTAGTGATCACGCGAGCAGACTTATTTGAGTATTGCACTTATCTATCACATGTCGATTGTAATGTTTTCTTCTCAATTGTGCTTTTAAAACAAACCAAATGTGAAAAACAAGATAATAAAAGTAGTGCATGTAAGAACCATTGCCCAGATTTAAAAAATACAAGAAATCATTTTTTCGATAAAATCGTTATATATTAAGCAATGAAATCGGGCTGCAAAAGACATATTGACTTTGCATGAAAAATCACCATTTGCAAAGAAAAGAGCCAAAAAGATTAAAGGCACATAAAAACATAAGGGTCAGGATAATTTCTAGAACGTTGATGCTTCGCTACATATGTGAATTAAATTATTCAAAAAGAATTGAGAGAATAATTGCAACATGTGAGATTTTGAGAAAGTTAAGTCAAAGATCAATGAGTTTGCATATCTTATAAAAATCTCAGAAAGCATTACATAGTTTTGGGCGTTATTGATGTGAAAATCACTTACGGTCTTGATTAGTTGATTAGGTTAAGTCAATGTCATTTGAGTTCACCATTTTTACAACTAAAGTAGACTTTGAGATCTTAACTTAGTGGTGTCTCATTCTTTTGTGCATATGTGTTATGTTTGTCTACGTTGATTAACCTATAGGATATGTTCCCTACATATTATTTCCATGATTCAGGTATTTTTGTGTTTCTTCACGGTGTGTTGTATTTGATAAATTTTACACTTGAAAAAATTAAAAATATTCAAAAATAGTGTGTGGTATCATTGCATGTTTGTCATTTAAATGATTTTGTGAAGAAATTTTATTATTTTCGATGATGTTCTCTATATTTCATGCTTTAGTTTCTACTCCTTGTCTATTTCGGACCAAATAATAGGGAATGAACAAATTTAGGGGGAGTTTGACTTATAGGGATTTTTTTTATAAATATTATTTTATATGTCAAACTTGATACATCACGGGTATTTGCTTTGTTTCATGTGTGTAGGTTCTTTTGGAAGCTCATATTCATATTACACTCGATGAACACAAAGTGCTCAAGAGAAGAACAAGAAGAAGTGGAGATTTGAAGACAAGAAGTGGAGATTTCAAGACATCATTTTGAAGACATCATTATCATGTACCTATTCATTTTATAGGGTTTGGGAGGGTATTAGGACATGTTCATTGTCTTAGTTGATTTTAAAGTAATTTGGATTTCTTTTATGTTTGTATCGAAATACTAAAATTGTGAGATTCATAAGAGCATAATTTCTATCATTTGCTCATAGTTAAGGCTTACATACATTTTGGCATATATCGTTACCATTTGACTCGAGCTTTATGAAGAACCAAATCTCCAACATCTCCAAATTAAATATGATCTCCACATTACTAAGGTATAAATAATTTAGGAGTTCATATTTATTTATATTTATATTGGGGTATTTTTTTACTAAAATCAAAGCATTTAATTCTTTAGATTTTTTTTTCAAAATTCACTGACTTTGTTCAAACGAGAAGTTATTCTCGTTCAAACGAGATGTCAAACTCATTAGAATCCTTATTTTTCATTTTATGTGATGTGTATCTAACGAGGGCATACTGTTTGGTCTCATCTGAAGTTCATTTGAATCTCCTTCAAATGAGATAGGTTTTTAGTTCTAACTACCTTGCTGTTATTCTAATGAGATGTCATTCTCGTTCGAACGAATCTTGTTTTTGTTTGAATAAACGACACTGCCTCGATTTTTGTTTCGTCTTATATATACCTGTTTCATACAGTTTTTCTCAAAGACTTTTTGTAAATAGAAACTGCATACCTGCTGTAAAATTCCTCACTTTGTTTAGGTTTAAAACACCATTTGATTCACGAAATTCATCCCAAATATATGTGTGAATCCATTTGAAACCCTAAAGTATTTTATATATTAAGTGACTCTTATAGAGGGACATTCTTCACTGCTGACCTTGTGGTTCTCGAGGGGATCACCGTTGAAAGAAGACAATGGTTGATCGGTGGATACCGAGGTTGGAACGCCACTTGTGTATGATTTAAGAGAGATCCATATTCTTTTGAAGTTTTATCAGAAGTGTCTTGTAAAACTCTAAAGTGATATAATAGGTTTTTCCCACAAGGAATTATTCCTCAAATTGCCTTGTTTATTTGCATGCTTTAACTTATCTGTTTTATCACCTAAATACATGTCTTAATTTAAAAAGATAAAATTTGAATTTGTGTGGGTTGGACATTTACTTATATAAATATTCCATTAAGATCGCAATCGCACTCTCATTTATTGATGAATTTGTTCAAGCTAGGGTTCTTTAATTATTAATTGGGTTTTTATATGAATCTTGGTGTAGGTTTTGATGATAGAAATAGATTCCAATTATTATATTGATGTGGTTTTTATCATTTGGACATTAATTGGGTTCTTAGAAGAACCTCTTATCCTCATTGATGGAGATTGGAGAGAGAAAAATAGGGGTTGAAGATGAAGAATTCCATAACAAGGGGAAATTAGGAGTTTCTGATCGATCGATCATGAGTTATAGATCGATTGATGAACACAGATAAGGCCAAGTTTAGGCTTTTGGTTAAATGTTTGGGTTTTTCAGCCTATGGTTAGGATTATTTCACCTATAGTTTTTATATACTCATAAAATAGATCTGGATCCTTGTGATTGAAATGTTGGAAATTGGAGTTTGGGTTCTTTTGATATTTGATGAAATGATTGATTTTATTGGGGTTATTTTAACAATAAGGATTTAACTTGCAAACCTAAGAGTAGGATGGGCTATTATTTGAAACTGGGGAATTATGGAGGTATGGACTTTTTAGCCGAGATTTGTTTGCATAAAGGTTATAGAATAATGGGTTGCATATCTTTTGGGTGAGATTAGGTTTTAGTGAAGAGAACCTATAATGGGGTAGTTATCATGTTTGATTATTGTTATATAATTTAGGTGTGGATTGATACCTTGACACGATACCTTGGGATATTAGACTAAGGCTAATTGAGATCGAATTTAGTTTTTACGGGTGATTTTAACATAGCGTAGGGTAAGATTATACCTAGAATTGTAAACATGAGGAAGATAGGGTTAATGTATTATAGGTATAATATGAGGTTAAAGATATGTTATACGCTTTCATCTTAGCAATGCTAGTGTGATGCAATAGCATTGGGTCTATATGTGAATTTGATTTAGCTAAGCCCGTTAGTGAGAGTTTCATATGTATGTATATTCTTTAACCCATTTAGGAGGTTTGTAATTTCTTGCATGTTTTATGTGAAATTCACACCATGTGTGAGTGCTAATTGGCATACTAACCAGGGGATTCCATTGTGGGGGTACATACGATGCAAATCACAATGGTGCCTTGATGAGTAGATGAGTTTTCCATTTGCAATGGTCATTTACCCCAGGGTCCTACTTTTAGGTATTTGTGTGCCGACAGGGTTTAGAAGGATATTTAATCGTACGGTCTTGGATATGGTCGGCTATACGAATAATGGGTAGGCATAGTGATCTATTCCTCGATCATAATGAGGTTTTAGGTTTGGGATTGCCTAAGAATATACCTAGTACCTTCGAGTGATCCTCGAAAGCAATAAGGATAGACTTTCGTCATGAGTGGGAGTTAGAATAGCCCATTAATTTATACATGTTGGGTGTTGTACCTTTGTATGGACGTTAAATGTGAGTAGAGTCTTTCTCCTACCATATGTGATTATTGTGTAGCTGTACTAGAGATAATTATACCGATTTATATGTTATACTAGAGATGTATATAACTTATAGTAGGGATGCCTACTTACATATTTATGTTTCGAATTTGTTTATTACCTATATTAGAGATGTGTATATTGCATTATTTTGTGAGAAGTACCTTAGGGTTTGGGACCTTAGAACATCATGTGATTCCTATTGAAAAAGATTAACCTATTATAGTTACCAGTAACGATTAAATAATTATGTTGTAGGACTTTAATAACATAGGCTTTTATGGATTTGGGATTTAGAACCACATGACATTTTAGGTCGCTGTGTTAGGTAACTAATAACTTAAAATATATTAAAAATATAAGAGGAAGATGCGTAGTTATGATGTGCCCCAGAGTTAATTATAATCCTATTCTGCATGGTCTTATTGTTTATATTTTCTTTTAAAACTATTTTTACAGGTCCTTGTTACTGTAGTTCTTTTAGACATGGTGTTAACGCAAAAATTCTCCATCTACGAGGACCAATTAGAAAAGGACACGTGTCATCCTACGTGGCAATATTCAACATCCGAGGAGAGTTGGTCGGCACCCGAGGAGTGTTAGTCGGCACCCGAGGAGAGTTGGTCGGTACCCGAGGAGAGTTAGTCGACACCCGAGGAGAGTTGGTCGGCACCCGAGGAGTATTAGTTGGCACCCGAGGAGAGTTGGTCGGCATACCAACCAGGAAGATCAAAGGATAACTACGCATTTAATGATCATTAATGTACATTTATATTATAGATGACAACACATAGCATACCAAGCAATTCAACAATTAGATTCGTTGAATGTAGACATAATGTATAAATGTCTACATACAATGAATCTCTTTATCCCCCACCACTATAAATACATGTATTCCCTTAGCCAAAAGGAGGAGAGATCCAAGAGATCCAAGAACCGAGAGACACCATACACAAGATCCATACCTTTTTCTCTCTCTACACCACATTGTGCTATTGTAAACCCCTGGGAATAAAATAACAGTGGACGTAGGCTTTTCCTTATAGCCGAACCACTTTAAAAATCTTTGTCTCTCATGTGCTTGATTGGATTGCTTTTATCTATTTATCTGTGATCATAAAAATGGGATTCGGTCCAGTTTTTTGCATCAACAGATTGGCGCCGTCTGTGGGAACGTGTTACAAGCATTGTTCTCCATCAAAAGCTAAGTTTTTTATTTTCTCTATGTATAATCAATTATATATTATACATACATCTTTTGATTCAATCGTGATTTTTATGTTTATATACATAAATTAATTGTCTAATTTTTATCTGCAAAATGTTGCATATCATGATTTTAAAATCATAAATGTTAGATTAATTCTTATTTAGAAATCTGAAAAATAGTGGATTTCATAAATCATAACTTTTTGCTTGATTCTCAAGTTTCTATTTTATATCATGGAATAAATATTTTAAATGATTACATATACCAATATATACGACGATGATAAGATTTGATAATTTTCATTATAAATTTTGTAAGATCTTTGATGTCTATTCAAATTCCCATAATATTTTTAATAAAAGAATGGGAAAAGGTTAAAGACAATAAAAAGTCTTCTCATGGAAATCATGACCCAGATCTATTTTCTCTCTCTTCAAGTTTGAGTCTCTTTGCATTCATTTTTATGAACTATATACTTAATTTGGTTCATCTTCCATTTATGTCAATAAAGTCAAATTGATTGATTTTTTATATAAATTTGGTAATAACTTTCATCATTCACCATATTTTTATCTCTCCAAATTGGGAATAGGAAGGGATCAATATAAAAAATAATTTTCTCTCACCTGAAAAATCATTACCCACCTCTTGTAAAAGAGGATCAGTAAATAATCATGACCATATCAAGACTCTGGGCACAAATTTGATATGTTGGCCCCTCGTTCATCACATCACAAGGTTTCTTTGTCGAAATCACACGATCTAGTGGGTTATATATTTATTCATTTAATTAACATTCTTAAGGCTTAAATTTTACATTGAATGTTATTTTTTGATCTAAAGATTCGAGATATTCTGGTCATCCAACCATATATTCTATAATTTGAGATATCCTTAAATGTTGGTCGGCAACATCCATGTTGTTTGTCGGCAGCAGTAGAATCTTGGGGTATTAAAAAATGCTAAGCACCCCTGATATTTCTTTAAACACGAGTTCGGCTTGGGGACAAGCAGGGGGCTTAAGTCTTTTTTAACTTATGATCACCCCAAAAATAGTTTTAAAACCAAGTGATAAATAATTTTCAAACAGCAACTTATACCTGATTAGTTGTTGGAGATTAAATAAATTTACAAAAAACTTTACGTCTTATTTATGATGCATATCTAATAAAAATTTGTCCATCTCACACACGTGTGGCACAAAAATATTATTTCATATTTTGAAATTTTTATGCTGATACATATCATATATTGATTGGATGAGTAAATTATTCTCATGACTAATCAATTCAGCCTACACAAATGGTAGAGCAAGATATTAATTTTTACAGGTACAAGATTCAACTCCGACGAATGCTCGGAAATAATCTTACTCTTCTGAAAAATATTATCATAGCTCGGCAGTATGAAATTTCACCTCAGCGAGGAACTATTGATTTTATTATTGCTATGATATCTGCTCCAGCACAAATGATTCTATATATCCATTGGGATTCATATTCTATATTCATCTCAACATGGAGCACGGCGAGATACTTATTATCATATTCAGCACTGAGGAGAACTATAACATTAATTATATTTCACCCCCAACGGATAGTTGGTCGAGGTAATTCTTATTTATATGTAGGCCCAACAAAGTTCTCAACCATATTCTTATGTTCTGGAAAATATTATTCTTATTCGGCATTCTGCAATTGTGCCTCGACAAGATACTTATTCAGCTTTGAGGAGAATTACAACATTCGTTGTATTTCAACCCCAACGGATAGTTGGTCGGATAATTCTTATTTATATTCAGGCCTGACAACGTTCTCGGCCATATTCTTATGTTCTGGAAGATCTTATTCTTGTTCGGCATTATATAATTCTACCTCGACAGATCAACGAGGCACTTTATTATTTTTAATTATTCTTTATATCTATTTGGATGCATATTCTATTCTTATTTCAGCATGGAGCTCGACAAATATTTATAATCATATATTCAGCTCCAAGGAGGTCTCCAACATTTATATTATCTTATTCCCAACAATCTGTTGGTCAGCTCCAAGGATGTCTCCAGCATTTATATTATCTTATTCCCAACAAATCTGTTGGTCAGCGCCGAGGAGGTCTCCAGCATTTATATTATCTTATTCCCAACAAATCTGTTGGTCAGCGCCGAGGAGGTCTCCAGCATTTATATTATCTTATTCCCAACAATCCGTTGGTCAGCTCCGAGGAAGTCTTCATCATTTATTATCAATTACCACCAACTCCGATTGGTAGATAAAATCCAACTCCGGTTGGTAGGCAAAATCCAACTCCAATTGGTAGATAAAATCCAACTCCGGTTGGTATTGGTCGATAAATCTCATTCAAAGTTCACATTCCACAGTTGGGAGCTTCTATTACAGATATATTTGTTCATTTGGTGGCACATTCTTATAACATCATGCAGTCGAGCATCAAATTCAACTCCACAAACTCACACGGTCGGGGCCCCGACTAATCATCATTCAGGAGTTGTTTTTCTTGCTCAGGAATTACTTTTGATATTGAAGTTCAGGAGGTATATTGAAGTTCAGGAGGAATATTGAAGTTCAGGAGGTATATTGAAATTCAAGAGGTGTATTCAGAAGTATCAGGACATGATGAAAGAAAGCGACAAGTATTCCACCGAGGAACTCTGTCAGACCAGAAATTAGAAGACAAGTTGCCTATATGGAGGCTATATGTAAATGGCTCATCTTGCACTATAGGCTGTGGGGCAGGGATCGTTTTGAACAGCCCAGACGAGGTCGACATGGAATACGCCTTACGTTTCTAATTCAAAGCTTTTAATAATGAGGTTGAGTATGAGGCCATGATTGCAGGTCTTAATTTGTCAAATACTATGGAGGCACAGCAGGTTATTGTCTTCAGTGATTCTCAATTGATCGTAAACCAAATGTTGGGAATATATGCAGCCAAAGGAGAATTGATGATCAAGTATCAAGCAAAGGTGATGGAGTTGGTATCAGAGTTTGTTGCTGTTCAACTGGTAAGAATATCAATAATGGAAAATGTGAGAGCATACGCCTTGGCCCGATTAGCATCAGCTACTCGTACCGAGCTGCGAAGAACGATACCAATTGAATTATAGAAAGTCAGAGCATAGATGAAGACCTGACGATTAATATTATTACCCTTGATTTAGGACCATCTTGGATGGATCCCATCGGAGCATATATTGAGGAGGAACAATTACCGGAGGATAAGCTCGCTGCCAAGAAATGGAAGTTTAAAGTTGCTCGGTATGTACTAATTAATGGTATTTTGTATAGACGAGGAATTATGGCAGGTTTGCAAAGATGTGTACATCCCTCCGAGGTGAAAGAATTGATTAAAGAGATACATGAAGGGTCCTGTGGAGCCCATGTAGCAGGTCGGACACTTTTGCAAAAGGTGATGACGCAGGGATAATACTGGTCGACGATGAAAGCTAACTATATAAGCCTATGCCAAGAAATGTGACAAGTGCCAACGCTTTTCCTCCATCCGAAGAACTCCATAAGCATTGTTGACACCCATAACTTCCCCTTGGCCATTTGCCATATGGGGGATTGATTTGGTTGGACCATTGCCGACGACTCGAGGAAGATTCAAATACCTCGTCATCGCAGTAAATTATTTTACTAAGTGGATAGAAGCTGAGCCACTAATTGACATGACATACGAGAAGGAAGGTGTACCAGTTTGTTTGGAAGAACATCATGTGCCGATATGGTCTCCCTCATGCCTTCATCACAGACCATGGAACACAATTTGATAACGAGGAGTTTGCTACCTATTATCATCAGTCAAACATTTTGAAGGTTCATTCAGCGCCAGGATATCCTCAGAGCTAATGGACCAGATAGTTCGAAAGAACCAAAAAATATACTCCTTTGGTTAGGAGGTGACACTAGTGTGACCAACTACGGTTGGTAAGATATCTAGTGGACAGTTCGAAAGAACCAAAAAATACTCCTTTGGTTAGGAGGTGACACTAGTGTGACCAACTACGGTTGGTAAGATATCTAGTGGACAGTTCGAAAGAACCAAAAAATATACTCCTTTGGTTAGGAGGTGACACTAGTGTGACCAACTACGGTTGGTAAGATATCTAGTGGACAGTTCGAAAGAACCAAAAAATACTCCTTTGGTTAGGAGGTGACACTAGTGTGACCAACTACGGTTGGTAAGATATCTAGTGGACAGTTCGAAAGAACAAAAAAAATACTCCTTTGGTTAGGAGGCGTACACTAGTGTGACCAACTACGGTTGGTAAGATATCTAGTGGACATATAGTTCGAAAGAACCACTACTACTCCTTTGGTTAAGAGGTGTACACCAGCATGATCAATTACGGTTGGTAAGATAAAAATATACTCTCACATTACAACTTATGTTGGTCGGGAGGTAAGATTATTACAAAAGTTCCTCGAAGAACAAAATATTCCAAACTGAACCAAGTATGGTTGGTCGGGGATAAAAACCCACTAATTGTAGTTGGTCGACGAGGAGAATTTATCGACCTTGGTTGGTCGGACACATTTTATGAAAAAGACAAAAATTTACCAAGTATGGTTAGTCGAGGATAAACTCTCACTAACCATAATTGGTCGATGAGCACAATTTAACAACCTTGGTTGGTTGGAAAAAATTTAAATATTTTTATACTCATTACTTTATTATTAAGTGATCGAGCAACGTTACTAATACTTGTAACTTTTTTATTACTAAGTTGGTCGATGAACAACACAATATTGTTATCTTTTTAACTTATACATATGCACAGATGTAGAGTATTTTACAAGACAATAGCAATTAAGATTGCGAACAAAAATGAAAGTCTTTCATTAAATTCAAAAAACAAAATACATTGAGAATGAAAATGTATACTAACTATTACATTGAGATTCCTACTCTATTGGTTTCTTTCCCTCTGCTTTTGAAACAGGTTCCTCGCCAGCAGGAGGATCATCCAAAGCATAAGGGGAGTTTATGAAGTTAAGATCTTTCAGCATTTTGATGTTCATCACTGAGGGTCTGTCCGAGCTGCTCTTGCTCATCCCCGAGAACCTCTTGCTCGTCCCCGAGCAGAGGTAGAAATCAAAATCAGCATCTACAGCACTGAGATCTTTGCTACTACTGTCTCGACCAATAATGAAGAAGAAGTTGTGTGAAAATGTTTCGAAGTCCACCACTAGCTTGGTACTAATAAAATTGAAGAGTTGGGTTCAAAAGCTAGTATGTTACTCGACAAAGTATTCAGAGGATCATAAATCAGAAGAATCAAGCACGTGAAGTTAGCATTCAGTTGCTCGACACAGGAAGCATTTGGTGGGCAGGCAAACCAATCAACATACTTGAAGATTATGACAAGCTACAAGTTGCATACTATGGCATGGCTGCATCCAAATTCCCAGGGGTGATACATAGCACACAGAGTTCCTCAAAAGAAAGATTAGCAACCATCGATCAGCCTGCATCATATGTCGTCCAGGAGATAATGCACTTTATGTTGGACAAATCAAGAAAGTAGATCAAGATTTTCACGAGCACCGAGCAACACTGCAGAATAAATACTCCATCCTTTCAAGTAAACCATCAAGCATGGAGCATTGGGGGCTTCTGTTAACGCAAAAATTCTCCATCTACGAGGACCAATTAGAAAAGGACACGTGTCATCCTACGTGGCAATATTCAACACCCGAGGAGAGTTGGTCGGCACCCGAGGAGTGTTAGTCGGCACCCGAGGAGAGTTGGTCGGTATCCGAGGAGAGTTAGTCGACACCCGAGGAGAGTTGGTCGGCATACCAACCAGGAAGATCAAAGGATAACTACGCATTTAATGATCATTAATGTACATTTATATTGTAGATGACAACACATACATACCAAGCAATTCAACAATTAGATTCGTTGAATGTAGACATAATGTATAAATGTCTACATACAATGAATCTCTTTATCCCCCACCACTATAAATACATGTATTCCCTTAGCCAAAAGGAGGAGAGATCCACGAGATCCAAGAACCGAGAGACACCATACACAAGATCCATACCTTTTTCTCTCTCTACACCACATTGTGCTATTGTAAACCCCTGGGAATAAAATAACAGTGGACGTAGGCTTTTCCTTATAGCCGAACCACTTTAAAAATCTTTGTCTCTCATGTGCTTGATTGGATTGCTTTTATCTATTTATCTGTGATCATAAAAATGGGATTCGGTCCAGTTTTTTGCATCAACACATGGGTTCGTTGGAGAAGCATCTACAGTGACGTTCCATTTATCACTCCTAGGATTATAGGAGTCGAGCAAGTATAGCTCATTCTTTTTTATACTATTTTATTTTGAGTCAGGTTATACATTTATACTTATATTCAGAGTTAGACATTTGTATGGACGCATTTTATATTCAGAGATGGTTATTATTGTATTGGCAGTGATTGGTAACATAGTTATTTTTGTGTTTATCTAGTATTTAATTATTTTGTCATTGTTTATTCAATTTGGACTATTTCTTATTCTGAGAATGCTACTACAATTTTTTTATTCCCATAAATTTTATATTAGACATGATCAATCTGTTTCTGAATTTTGCGAGGTGTCACATTTTGTATCAGAGCATTTCAGTTTCTAGTGTCCTAGGGATCTTGAGTATGCTTGACTCTTTTTCCCGTGGCATTATTTGACTACTTTAGATCCTTATCATTTAGGGTTTATATCATCAATAATGATGAATGCTTAGGGGGTTTTGTGTCGTTATTTCCCGATGAATAACTCGGATAAACCAAGTGTATAGAGAGGGTTCTTTTTTTAGATTTCACTTGCGAGACATCCCACTCATGAGGTTGACTTTTTTCGAGAGTTAAGAACTTTTGGATGCAAGACCTTTAGCGAGTGCTTAGTGAATGGTTCGAAGGGAAATGTTTCACTCAATATCCGTGTCGGTATTAGAGTAAGTTTGGAAGACCTCATATGTGCGGTCGTCTAGTGGACAGTATGAGGGGGAGTTCAACTATCTTTCTCTTTCTGCACTGGGAGAGATCAATATGAAAGTGAAGAAAGGTGTTCGCATAATTGATATTAGTGAGAGAAAGACTTTTGAATGGGAAATTGCCTTAGGTGAAGGGAGTTGGCTGGTATTATTAGGTAACCAATTTTTCACCACTTGCACTCGGGGGTTGGAGTTATGCTCCTATATGAGTATGAGCATTATAACTATTGGAGGGAAAGATTCCCTAAGATTTAGAAGACCGAGGCCAAATTGGGACTACTAAATAAAGACGACGTCGCTTGGACCCTAATAGGGGGACCTCACCGGTAGAAGAGACTGCATAGGGTTAGCATACTCTAAGAGGTTTATGGGAGAAGATCATATGATGTGTAATGGCCAATAGGTCCAGGGAAATTCTGGCCAGTGGAGCCAAAACCTTTGAGAACAGGGCAAACGAAGGAAGTTTAGCACTGACGATCGTGGGGATAAGGCCAACAAGATCGATAGTAGGGACTCCATTTTCATAGTTCCTTTTAGGTAAAGTGTACATTATTGGCAAGTGAAGCCACTTAGTTTTAGGTGCCTTAGCGAGAACTCATCTTTTGGGGGGATTTTACTGGGGGATTGATACGAGTATGTTTACGACTCATGCATAGGAGGTCGGTGTAGACATTGAGGACTTGACATTCTTCATTAATAGTGTGTTTACTAAGATTATGAGGTATATGTGTATTATTCTAGAACTTCATATATTTGTGAGCATACTAATGGGTAGGGGTTATTTCTACGTCATGATTTGGAGACGTGGCAGTTTGTTTGGACGACTTGGATTACAACTACTATGATGACTTTTTAGATGAGAGATCAGTACATTATTACTAGCTTGTGCACATAGCTATATCTTATTTTTTTTTACTACTGATGGTAGGCTTATATATTACCATTTTTGGGCTGGGATCTTTTCTTTAGATGGTTATGCTTAGGCATGGGAGACAGAGGCTAGCACCCACTTGTTGCGTATAGATGTGGGCACTTTAGAGGGGATTATAGGTACGTAGAGGTGTCAACGATAGTCCAATTTTTTTCTGGTGTTATTTAGATAACTATTTAATGATCATATACATGCAAGATATGCTTTTACCTTAGAGTTAGCACTAGCCTTAGATCCACCTCGAGGGCATCCTATAGGATTGACTTTGCCGGTAAAGGTAGAGGGGTCGTGAAAAGACTCCATAATTATGAGATGATTGAGTTTTTAGGGACGGCGTTATCGTACAAAAGCTTCAAAAAGGGGACGATCACGAAGAAGTTGTGTGGACATAAGAGCAGGATAAGGTCACGATATGAGACATACATTAGTGTTACGTATCATCAACATGTGGGGAACGTAAATGAGAGTATTTTTCTTCCAATAAATATGGCATGAGGGAGTCAGTATTAGTAGGGGAAATTGAGAAGATAGTATCCTAAAGTTTGTTTTTCTTAAAGCACAACATAGATTGGGCACGTCATTATTGGGTTTTGATCATAGTCATTGTTAAGGTTCAATACTAGTGTTGAGGTTTTACTAATATACATTATATAAGTGGTAACGAGGAGGAGGTCCCCTTCTCCGATTGAGGACATGAGAGGACATCATTTTTAGGGGGAAATTTTATCGTGGGAGGGTTCCCAAACTAAAAGATGAGGTTTTGACCAAGGTACGTATTTGGCGATTCACTTTACATTATATAAACGAGTAGGAGTATTGAGGTAGGAGAGTATACTTAGTTGATTGTGATAGGGTTTAAGAGGGACAAGAGGCTATTTGAGGTCATTAGAGTCATAATTAACCAAGTTGACTACATTTACGAGTTTAGTAATCCATTTGTGTGGGGTTGTGGATTGGGACACATTGAAGAATATAGTGCCTATAATAGAACGCTTGAAGATTTACCAGAGCAGGCAAAGGAAATCGAGGAGGAGCTAAAGTTTGATTCGTGGGTTCAGGATTGAGGTCATGTGTCGTTAATGATCTCTTCAGTGTGGGGAATTATGGAGTTCAGGTTTCTATAATGGGTAGGAAACAAGATCAGAAGTTACTTACAATAGGGTCATATATGGTGAGGCTAGTACCACTTGACATCACCTTGTCACCGTCACTGTCCACGATATTTTCCACATATGCAGAGCAATCGATATCTTTGACTTAAAATTATTGTTTTAATAATTAGATTAGTTTGGTTCAGAGCATAGCCTGACGCGATTTACGATATGAGAGACCATATGGTACGCTAGGTCATGAGGCTGAGTAAGTTCTTTTTCATTAATGTGAGGATGCTATGGGATATTCCTAGACTCGAGATTAGGAATATATTGAATTCAAATCTCTAGGAAGAAATTCCTCATTTTGGGGGGGGGGGGGGGGGGGGAGGGGGATGTAATACCTCATATTTTTTATGAATTAATAAATTGAATAAAATAAATTATATGTTCTTGTTATGACTGGATATGCCACTATTTATATCTTTATGTGTTATTTAATTCGGATCTTAAATTAGATTTAAGACACGATGAATAATTAATTAAATTATTAATATTTGGACTCATATTGGGTAATTATTAAATAACTGAGTTATTAGTTATTTGTTTGGGTATTTTTGATAGTAAACTTTTGAGGCATGTAGAATGTTCATTTTTAAAATGAAATGATAGTTTAAAGGCCTATTAGGTTGGTACAAGGTTCGATCAATGTTTTAAGTCATTTGGAATTGAATTTGGGCCCTTTTAGGTGAGGCCCATTTGGGATCCAAGTGTAATTTCGGTATTAATAGGTTTTAATGGGTCATTGTGGATCTCATTTTATCACAAAAATATTTGGGAAGCACCTAAAGTCTATAGAGAGAAGGATCATGAAGGGAGGATGAGAAATTAGGAGATTTGGCTTGATTTTCTTCATAAATCTAATAGGCAAGTTTATATAGAATGTGATTATAATTGTATGTGTGTTAATATTGTATCTTTTCATTAAAATCTTCATATAATCATGACCTAAACCTGATAAGAATGGCTAATTTAATTAATTTTGAGATTAACCTTGTTGACATAGTAATTAAGTTATTTTTCACTACTGATTTTATTGATTCTCTCATTAATTAGAGCTGAAATTTTTAGAAGATGATTATAACATGTTTTCGATTATCAATTAGTTAAAATATCTCTGATTATGTGAATTGATCCCTTGAAATCATTAGTTGATTGATGAATTTGTTCAAGCTAGGATTCATGGATTATGAGTTGGGCTTTTATTTGAATCTTGGTGTAGTCTTGGGTTTTGATGATAGAAATGGGTTCCAATTATTATTCTAATGTGGTTTTTTTATCATTTGGATGTTTATTGGGAGCTTAGAAGAAGCTCTTGTGTTCATTAATGGAGGACAAGAGAAAGAAAAATGGGGGTTGAAGATGAAGAATCTCGTAACAACGGGAAATTAGGGAGTTCTAGGTTGATCGACCGATCGACCCTAAGTCATCGATCGATCGATGAACACAGATAAGGCCTACTTTACGGTTTTGGTAATAGTTAGGTTTTGGGGTCTTTAAGCCTCGGTTTAGGATTACTTCGCCAATAATTTTTACATACTCATTGAATATAGTGATATTCTTGTGATTTAAAATGTTAAAAATTGGTGCTTGTTTTTTTTTATATTTGATGAAATGATTTATTTTAAAGGGGTTATTTTTAAGTATAAGGATTTAACTTGCAAACCTAATAGTGGGATGGGTTATTATTTGGAATTGGGGAATTATAAAGATATGGGCTTCTTAGTTTGGATTTGTTTAAGTCATGGTTATAGACTAATAGGGTGTATCTATTTTTGGTGAGATTAGGTTTTAGTGAAGAGACCCTGGAGTGGGGTAGTTATCAAGTTTGATGATTGATATATAATTTAGGTGTGGGTTGATACCTTGACACGATGACTTGGGAAATTAAACTAAGGCTAATTAAGATCGAATTTAGTTATTACGAGTGCTTTTAATATAGGGTATGGTGAGTCTATACCTAGAATTGAAAACTTAGGGGAAATGGGGCTAATATATTATAGGTAGAATATGAGGTTAAATATGTGTTATAACTTTTTGCATATTAACGATGCTAGTGTGACCTAGAGGCATTAGGTCAGTATGTGTATATAATTTAGCTAAACTCATTAGTAAGAATTGCATATGTATGTATGCGACTTAACCCATTTGGGAGGGTCGTAATTGCTTGCATATTTTATGTGAAATTCAAACAATTTTTGAGTGCTCGTTAGTTTATGTAATAGGAGGGATTCCATTAAGGGGCATATGCGACGTAGACCACAATGGTCCCTCGGTGAGTAGATAAATTTTCCATTTATAATGCTCATTTACCCTAGGGTCCTAAGTCTAGGTATCTATGCACCGAGAGGGTTCACGAAGATATTTCATTGTATTGTATTGGGTATGGTAAGGCATACAAATGATGGGTAGGTTTAATGATTTATTCCTCGATCGTGATAAGATTTCAGGTTTGGGACGACCTAAGACTATATCTAGTACATGCGAGCTATCCCGAAAGGCAATAGGGATAGAGTTTCATTATGTGCGGGCGTGAGAATAGCCCATTAATTTGTACATGCCAAGGGGTGTACCTTTGTATGGATATTCGACATGAGTAGAGTCTTTCTCCTACTATATGTTATTATTGTGTAGCGGTACCAGAGATAGTTGTACCGGTCTGTATAATATACTAGATATGTATATGACTTATAATAAGGGTGCCCACCTACATAATTATGTTTTGGATTTGTGTATTACCCATACTACATATGTGTATATTGCATTATTGGCGTGAGATATCAAAATGTGGATAGATTTGAGATATGATCTTTTTAATTGTATCGTTTAAAACCTTAGTACATCATGTGATTCCTATTGAAAAATATTAACCAAGCATAATTAATGGTAAAGATAAAGAATGATATTGTAAGACTTTAATCAAGGGCTATATATAGGTTTGGGATTTCAAAATGCATGATACTTTACGTTGTTGGGTTTCGTAACTAATAACCTATATATTAAAACATGAGAGGAAGATGTGTAGTTATAACGTAGCCCATATTCAATTATAATCGTATTATACATTGACTTGATATATATGTTCTATTTTAAACTTTTTTATAGGTCCTTGTTATAGTAGTTCATGTAGACCCACATTCGTTGAAGGAACATCTCTAGCGAAGCCCCATTTCTTACTCCTAGGATTATGGGAGTCGATCATGTGTAGCTCATTATTTTATTGTACTCTTTTATTTTCAGTCCGATATACATGTATAATTATATTCAGAAATGGAATTTTGATTGGACACATTTTATATTCAGAGATGGCTATTGTTGTATTGGAACCAAAGTTGGTTTTGTGTTGATCTAACATTTAATTATCTTGTCAATGTTCATTCTGTTTTGATTTCTCCTTATGATGAGAATGTTACAAAAAAGTTTTTTATTCATATGATTTTTATATTAGATCTAATCAATATATTTATGGATTTTGCGGAGTGTCACATATTTACTATTACCTATCAACGCCGACGAATGGTCAAGAATCTAACCATGCACCGATTCAGGATCATTTCTAACATTTATTCGATCATCTAAATTTTGCCTCCCCTGATAGTAGAGCATCTTATCTATTATTTTTCAGATTTTATAGTCAACACCTAAGATTGATCGAGCATACGGATTATTCACCACAATATATATTATTCAGTCTTACTAATATAATCTCGACAGTTTCTTGAGTGTGTTGATTAACATTACGATTTTAGCGCCCAACGGATGCTTGGGCGTTAATATTTATTCAGCTTACATATAAGTTAATGGCTCCATAATTTCACCTCGATGGATGGATAGGTAAGATAATTCTTATTCGGATCTAAATGGATGGATGGTCGAACATGTATTGACTATTTAACCTCATTTGTTAAGCCTTAACAAATGTTCGGGCAAGATAATTCTTATTCATATCCAGCTCAACGGATGATCGATGTGATAGTTTTCATTTCAACCAAGCCTCGATGGATGGTCGGGTATATTTATCATTTTATCTTCTTGTATTAGTTACTACAAATGGTTGACGTTGCATTTATGTTGCAATAAAGCCCCAATAGATGTTCGGAAATGGCTATCATTCAAGTATTTTATTTAATCCCCGATGGATGGTCAAAGTGATACTTATGATTAATACGTGTTTAGATGGATTGTCAGCATAATATCGATGATTATTTTAATGAAGCCCGATGGGTGGTTGGGCTGAATTATTATTATTATTATTATTATTATTATTATTATTATTATTATTATTATTATTATTATTATTATTATTATTAATATTATTATTATTATTATTATTATTGCCGTCTTCATGTCTTAGCTTAATGGATGTCTATAATGACATTTATGATTATTGCAACTAAGTCTTGATGCTTAGTCGTCCATAATGATAGTTGTTCGGACGTCTTGATTTAACACCAATGGGTGGTCACCATGACCTATTATTAGTATATCTTTGAGTTTCGACGGATGGTCGGGAAAGATTATGGGTATTTTAGTTTTCCAATAAGGCCCCAACGGAATTTAAGGAATTATTTTTTATACAACTTCATTTTTAAATGTTTGGATCTGTAATTTTTAACCCAATGTATGGTCAACAAAATATTAATTTCCATATATTTTGGATTAGTCCCGAAGGATGGTCGGACATGACCTTTATAAAAAATAATGGTTTTACACTTGATAATTATTTACGCAATCAATTTATGCCCTGCGAATGGACATAACATTTATACAGTCCTCTAAATTATGCCTCGGAGGATGGTCAGGCACCTTATATATAATTTTTGAAACTTTCTATTCACCCCCACAGCGTGGTCGGGAATATCAATTGTTATTTAGCATGAAATTTCTTATTATTTAAAAGCCTCGATGGATGACCCGGCATGATTACTATTCGATATTTTTATCTCAGTCATTAGAGTCCCGATGGATGGTCGGTAATGGATATTATTCAATCTTCTCATCTTAATATCGACGGATGGTCGGTGCCATATTAATGATCATTCTAACAAAGTCCCTAGTGGTCCATTATTTTGTGTTCTGGGACGAATGTTCAACACGATGTTTACGATTACCATAACAAACCCCAATGGATGGTTGGGTGTCATAGTGACTTATTATTCAAGCCTTTTGGATTTTTATTGATGGATGGTCGATGTGATACTAATGATTGATTGGGTTAATTAAGCCCTAGCAGTCTCTCAGGTGTTGGTAGTCATTATATAACTTTACTAATAATTACTTGGTTTAGTAATGTTCAGCCTCACAGATGGTCGGTAGGTTATTTATTACCAGTTATTTGTAACTTAGCCCCGACGGATGGTCGAGCACGATCTCTGTTACTTTGATTTACCAATATGAATTTCAATCGGACTATGGGAAAAAATTAGTGTTTATTTTCTAATAAAGTTTCATAGAGGAATAGCCTAATAGATGGTCGAGCAATTATTGATTACCCGACCTTATTTATTAAGCCCCAACAAGAGGTTGGGATAAGTATCAATTGTTCATTTCTATTCATTCAGTCTCAACGGATGGTCAATATAACCTATAACAAAATCCTATAGAATGGTCGCGAATTATCATTATTTTTTCTTTTTCATCTTAGCCCCAATGGATGGTCGAGTATGTTGATAATTCGAGATTCTCATATCAACACGCGACGGATGGTCGGGTAACCTACAAAAAAGTCTTGGTGGATGGTTGGGAGTTATCATTATTTAATATTTTCATATTATCCCCAGTGGATGGTCGGGAATGATGATCATTTAGTCTTATCATTTTAACACCCGACGGATGGTCAACGTAACTCGCAACAAAGTCTTGATTGATGGTTAGGCATTATCATTATTCAGTCTTCTCTTCAGAGTACCGAATGGGGACACCATAGCCAAGTCGAATCGTAAACAAGCTCACATCAACATTGATTAAGAAAGATAGAGAATTTGACATCAAGTTGAAAAACCATAAGATTGGTTACCCCCCCCCCCCCCCCCCCACCCACGAGTGGGTTTAAAAGTCCTGACTAATAGCAAGCATTTTAGATGGATAGGTTAAAACCAAGCACAAAAGACCTATGGTAAGAGGCCCTAGGCAAAGACTCATTAGCAATGCAAGCATAGTGAGATCCCACTGAATGGGTAAAAATAATAATAAATGGAAAGAACCTAAACTAGGTGCAAGCCCGAGAAACCCTTGGTGCATGAGTGCAGAAATGGACTGTGGTCGGCCTATCCAATCCTAATAAAGGGAAAAACCCTAGACTAAGCACATGCTCGTGAAAGCTTCGACGCATTAGTTCTTAAATGGCATGTGGTCGGTTTATAGAATTGGACCATGAGAAATACTAATCGTCAATGTCAAAAAATGGACTACATCCAATTTTCAAATCACAAATAAAATAAAAGATCGTAATGAAATAATCAAATAAGAGACAAAGGATTTTTAAAGTGGTTCGGCTGTGTAAGAAAACCTACATCCACCGCTATTGTATTGATTTGAGTGATTAAATAAAACTAGGTACTCTTGTTAAGAAGAATCTTCTATAATCCGTTCTATCGTGCCTTTGATGAAAGGGATACAATGTATTTATAGTGACACGGAGATCAAAGATTAGAATTCCTTTATATATTCAAGAATTTACGCCCGTACGTAATGAATGTGATGGTTGATTGTCTATACCATGTGTGAAAAGACCCTTGGTTGTTCCCCCATATGGTGAACTTTTATTTAGTTTGATGGTTTGCATTCTTCAGATTAGTCGGCATGCCTTTTGAGCAGCCATCTTTGGAGTTGGTTAAGTGACTGCTGACTAGTATTTTTGCCACATAAGGAGACATGTGTTCATTTCTGATTAGTCCACGTAGGTGGATAATTTTTGGTATCAACAGAATCCCCCAATACTTTATTATTGATTCTTTTGTTGAAAGGATGTAGTATATTTTCTTAAAAGTTGGTCGGCGCATGCCGACATGTAGGACTTGTAAAAATTTTCCATGTTTTGATTTTGTAGTGGAATTTTTGTTAATAATTTGAAAATTAGTGAACCACCAAAGGGTATATTAGTATTTTTACGCTTTTTAAAACAGTGAATCCGTTATATTTTCAATCATCGATACAAGTAATACTTTTTTTGCACGATTTTTTAGGTAAGCTATAAGATATGAGATTTTGCTGAATTTTCATACCACAACTTTTTAAAGCTTTCGAACTCTCCTTCTTCTCCAAGATCTCTGTCTTTGAGCTTTCCTTTGCATTCTACCTTCGCTTCAGTCACCATTTTCTCTGTAAGCTTTCTTCTCCCCTTTCATTTCGCTTTCTCTCTTTCTTTACTGTAGCCATGGTTTACATAGTTCATGGGGATTCTCTAGATGAATTTAGGTAGGATATGAATATTCCTGATTGGGTAGAACTAGAAATTCTTGTATCCCCTATTGAGGTGTTTTCATTACCATAGGGTCACTAGATTCCCTCTTTGTTTATAGATGAATGTGGTTTCAATTTTCTCCCCAATCACTTTTGTCTAGAGTTTTATCAGTATTTTGAAGTCGTTCCTGCTAGGGTAGCCCCCAATACTTGGAGAACGGTAAATGGGATACATAGGCTCAATTAAATACATGGAACCCATATAGGCATTTTTAAGTTAATGTTTTATTACAAGTGGGTTACCAGTGAAGGTACTTATTACATGAAGATTAGGTTTGCCAATTGGACCATAGTTGTCAATTTTCCAGACTCCAACAGGGACTACTTTGACTATGGAGTTATTGAAAAAAAATTGACAACATGCACCTCTTCAAACATGAGAGGTGAATGATGGGCCCAGGTGACCTCAATTGGGACATGTCATTGGTTGTTGAATTTTATTACTGTATTCCTGTATTTTTTGCTAACTAACTGTTTTATGATATGCTGAATTTATATTTTCCTATCTTGTTTCTTATTTTGCACAATTAAAAGCAAGAAGTGTCCCAAAGAAGGGAAGTTAACATTCCTGATTTGAAATTACTTTGGAATGTTCACCATAGGATTGGCGAGGAACACCCTAGAGCTGCTTCGTATTTGTTACAGTACATGAGTTCAATTAACTACTTTATCGTTAGGCCCACCACTTCTGCAGCAATAACCCCCATTAATCTTGAAGAAGAGCCAGTTCCCACCATTCCTCGTCTTTTGATTTGTTGGATATATGAACTATTCCATCTTCTCCACTTGCTAGTATGAGAAAGAGAAAGATTCCTGACTTGATGACTGGAGCTTTATCTCTAACTGCTAAGAAAGCGGTCGAGAAGACTTGCAAGGCTGGTGATACTAAGAAGCCAAAAAAATCAGCCAAGGTTTTTGAGACAAAAAAGGTTCCTTAAGTCATCACCTCCGAGGAAGTTAATATTATTGTACCTCATTTCAAGAGGTTAAGAAAAGGAATTTCTGAGAAACAGGTTGAGAAGAGTTCTGCAACCAAGAGCTGGTCGAGAAGGTTCAGAAGGATTTGACTGTTGCAGGGTCATCCTCAATTGTCATTTATCCTGGTGTTTCCAGGAAGTTAATCAAGACTGGTACCCGCTCTACTGATAGAGAAACTCTTACCCCACTATAAAGATAGAAGTTGGCAGAAAATGCTTGCCAAAGTTTGGCTATGGTATTTCTTTCTGCTTTATTACTTATCCTTGATGTCTTGTTCTCCTCTTAATACTGCTTGAAATATGATATTACCATTTATGCAGTTTTTGGTGAATTTTAATAAAATATTGGAGAAGGACAAATTCGTTCTTCAAGAGGAGATGTTGAGGAGGCCCTTGAGGGACTGAGGCGACCTGTTGAGGCTTCAAGGTAGCTGTTGGAGTCCAAATAGAAGACTTAGGATGCTGAGCTGAAAAAGGATAACGAGAGAGCCACCACTATTGAAGGAAAACTGGCGACTGCTGAAAATAAGGCCAAGATGGCTGAAGATAAATTAGTAGACAGTCAAGATCTCTTGAAGTTTGTTAGGAAGAAGTCCTTTAAGGATGTCTAGTCGGAGGTCCTTAAGGAGTTCGGCACTACAGAGGACTTTGAATTATTCTTGAGGAATGATCTAGTCTCTCCTCCAAACTTGGAAGAATATTTTAATAATGAGGAGGGATCTGGGGAATCCTCCATTTAGCCAGTTGGGTCAACTTTAAAGCCCATTGAGAAAGTTGTCCCTTCTGCTAACCATCCCTCTGAAAGCAATGTTCAGGACAAGGAGAAGGGTTGTAATATGACCATTATGTAACACCTTTTGCTTATTAATGAAAATACTTCCTTTTGGCCAAATGTGTTGCATTTTTCTTACTTATGCCTTCTTGCTTGGTTGAGTTATTTTCATGAAATCATACTCTCTATGTTATGTTTGCCCAGTAATTACACTTGTGTTATTACCTTTGTAATTTTTAGTTTGATGTTAGAAAATAGACTATTGTTTCTGCTGAATCCGACATGTCAGGCGGAGTAAAAATTTGCTGAAAGATGGCTATGTTCCTTTGTCCAAAGAATACTTGGTCATCTTGCTCTGCCCAATTATTTCCAACCAAGTTAAGGAGTCATACACCCACATTCATTATTTACTGGACAAGGAAGTGGCAAATAATGCTGCCTACTACGAGATGATTGAAGATCTACAAGAAGACAACAAGTTTACTTTGATTTTGCTCCTTTCCGATTACAAAGTAAAATACAAAGCCTTAAGTGTAGGTTTGGTCTTTGAGAAGAAGCTTGAACAGTATGCCTCCATGTAAAGAAGAAAATAGTTCCTTTTAATCTGAGAAGTGGATGAAGCCATGGAGATAAACAAACTTCTTGAGGAGGAAAATAATAAGCTCAAAAATGAGTTGGATATTTTGAAAAATTCATCTGCTAGTAGTGCTGATGAATATGCTTCTTTATTAGAAGCTTAGAATTCCAGGCTAGTAGAGGAACTTGAAGCTCTGAAGAAAACCAAACTGGGCCAAACTTCCAGGCAGTAGAGGTCTAGCCGACCAACTGTAGATGAGACAAGGACCAATAAAATACTAGCCGACTAAGACGCCTAGTTGAAATAAAAGAGTCAGGCTATTGCTGATTTGTTTGTGAAGCTGGAAGCTCAGGATAAAGCCATTTCGGACTAATCCGTTCAGTTAAAGGTGAAAGGTGATGTTTTGAAGAAACTTCAACATCAAGTTGAAAGGTTAATCTTTTAATTTCCCAAACAACCCAAAGAGGTGTGGATGGAAGGCCACAATGAAGTTCTTAGCCATGTTGATAATCACCTTACCCAGAGCCATCACGAAGGTTATAGATGGGGATGGAACAATTGTCTGAGTTTGCTGAAATATGATCGTAACAGCGAGCAGTGGTACTGGAATGAGCCTGATTTGATAGATTATGAAAAGCCTCCATTCAAATTGGACATATTATGAATTTCTGCTGATGCTATTCCCCAGTGCTTGATCACCAAATACTTGGGAGAATATGGTCTGCATGATGTTTAGAAAATAGTACATCCTCCTCATCTAATTAATGTGTCGAGCAACAGTAATAGATGAATACTGAGGGATTTCAACTTTATCAACTCCCCTTATACCTCGGATGATCCTCCAGCTGGTATGGAAAGGGTGCAACCAACTTCTAAAGCTCAAAGAAAACGTCCAGTTGAATAATTTTTTTGTATATTGTATTAGTTTGATCTTGAATGTAATACAATTGAAATTTGAATAAAAATTTATGCTTTTGATTTTGTGCTGTCAACTTTTGCTTTAGTTAATCAATCAATCGTTATTGTTTAATAATGAATTATTAAACTCTGATTGTAAGGACATAGATTCTACTAATCCACTTAGATGAAACAATAAATCACTACACCAAATTTGTCGAATTGTCACGGTTATTGACCTTGACAACTTCTGCTTGTCAAGGTCAATGACCGTGACAATTCTGGGGGAGACAACCTTTTTTGTCACGGTCATGTCACGGTCATTGGTCGTGACAAGTTCATTAGAATTGTCAAGGTCGTGTCACGATCCTTGACCGCGACAAGATTTATCACGGTCAAGGACCATGACAAGCCCATGACATTCTTTAAAAAATTATCACGGTCAATGACCGTGACAAGTTTCTTTGTCAAGGACTTGTCACGATCAATGACCGTGACAATTCTGAGGAGAATTGAAAAAAATTCTGCCATGCAGTATGGCCACTGCCCAGGAGTATATTTGTACCTGTTATAGCAACGTTGTACCTATTCAAACATCATATATCCAAATAAAATAGAGATAATGCAAATATACATTCAAAATAGAGAGAATATGCATCACCATATAATCCAAATATAATTCAAATGTAATAATTTAAAATAGTTCAATTCAAACTTAAATCAATGTCACTAAATGTCCGGGGTTTGGTTAACACTGAGGAGGTGAGTAGGTCACACGATAATCGAATTAACACATCCCCTAATATACGTCGTGCCGCATTGTTCGAGAAACCACAATTGGGAGTTCTCCTTCTCAGTCATCACATGCGTGACGAGCACCCTGGACTCGATGTCTTGAAGCTCACGTCCATGAACTAGTGCACCCTGGATGATATTCGGGTCCCTCAACCCCCGCCGTATGCGCTGGCCATCAAATATGTCCATTATAAACACGCTCTTCCAACCAAGTGTCGACATCGGTCTATTAAAGGGAGCCAAATAGGGAAGTGGATCATCAAAGTCCGCACATCTCGGCGATGAAGCAGCGAGGTCCACATCCTCGTCCTCGTCCTCCCGCACCTCCTACCGCATCGCCTTCTCCTTCCCTTTACCCTTACGGTTTACTCCCAATGAACTCTTTACGAATGAGTACATATCATGGACAGTCGTCTCCAAACGGGACAACTTTGCGTCGTGTGAATCCACCGTTCGAGCCAACCCGGTGTCGCTCGTCTCCAATCCGATGATCCTAGATTTGGCCACCCCCGAGCTCACCCCCTTGTCCTCCCCTTGCGATCAGAGCCAAGCACTTGGCTGAGTGCGTCTGTGGACAAAGATGCCTTGTCGACATCAGACTACGACTCATGCACTTCCTTAAGCTTTGCCTGAAATGACAACAAGCACATGATTAGTAAAATAAGTAAATTAAAAAATTATAACGTAATTAACAAAAAGTAAACTATCGGATTACTTACAATCGTGGTCACGACGCTTGGGGACACCTCCTTGTCCTTCCCCTTCTTTGTCCGAAGAGCCACATAAGTATCGATCCTATGTGACTTACTCCCAGGGCCCCTCCCTGTCCCCTGAAATAAAATAAAGTAAAATTAGTATCGGCCCCGTAAAGTAAAATAATGCAGAATAATATATTTTAGGTAGTTATAGAAAAATTAAATATTACCATCATCCTATGCTCCACCTCGGCGTAAGACGTCCGGTCGGAGTAGTGCACGTCCGTCTTTTTTGTCCGATTTTCCCTTCCCGATTGGGGAGATGCCAATTGTCGCTCCCCGATCTCATTGTCAATGAACCTTTGCCATTGTGCCAATGAGATCGGCTCCTTCGGCGGGACAGATTCACGCCATTGGATAATGGACTCCCGTGTCTTTCCAAACTACCGGGTCCGCATATTTTTCTTCCACGTCTTATGTTGCTCCCTCAACTGCTCCAAGACGGAATCGCGTAGCTTTGGATCCAGGTTGAATTGTTCCTGTCCAACAAATACAATATTAGTTGCAAATAAATATAAATATAAAATGAAATTAAAATCGAAATTGAAATTGAAATTGAAATATTCATATATATATAAATATAAATATATTACCTGTAGTGCCACCCAAACAGCTAACTTGAGCTCATATGGCACCTCCTTCCAACTAATGTACCCCGGGTCGATGATCGTTTTTACCAGCTCGAGGGATCTCGCTAATAGCCCTGACTTGTTCTCGATGGGCATCTCCAATTTGCCATATTTGGGGAGACTAGGGGCCGAGGAGCCCTCGTCGCCTCCGCTACCACCGAGCCCAAACGGCATCATCATAACCAGCATCATCATCCTCGCCTTAATACCCGAAGGAGACATTTGCTGTAAAAAAATGTTATTAGTACATATCAAAATGAATTAAAAGAAGACATGCAAATATGTACAATTACTACAAATAAAAATTAATTGTTTAATATGTACAAGAGTGAAACATCCCCACCCCTACTGCCCACACACATAAGAACTAGAGGTAGGGACGGAACGGGTCTAAGGTCTATTGAATGCGTACGCATAAGAACTAGAAGGCTAGTATCTATGCGCACTATATGTAATTTCAAGTATGTTTCATTTAATTATCATACTATATATATATTGTTCGATATACAAAGTAATTTTTAAAAAAAGTTGAAAAATCCCACCCCATATGGATAATAATCCAGTGGTCATGCCACTTTTAAAATTAACAAACCCAACATATACACGCAAAATACACACACACGCACATACACACATATACCCCCCACCCCACCCCCTACCCACCACACACACACACACACACACACACGCACAGCCCCCAACCCCCATGGTAGAATCGTTGTTAGAGTTCTACCATGACATTTTAAAAATTGTGTTTTAGGACATTTAAATTTATGGCATTTTGAAAAAAAAATTATTCGGGCCGTGGCCCATTTATTGTAATAATACATGAGTTGCGTGGTATATTTCCTTATTATTAGCATTGTTGGATTTAATGGAATTTTTTCTAAATAAATATTGCTAATTAATTAATTTCCTTAAAGTGAGTCTTTTCCATAAATGAAAATTTGTTAATTACCTTATATTTCTTATAAAATGCTTCAAATTAGAGGCTTTCCCTATATAATAAAATTTAATATTCTTCCCCCTCCACCCTTAACACCTAGACTCCGGTTTAACCCAACGGTAGCCTAAATCCAAGTCGGGGCGTTACACATTCCGACAAAGCTTCACATAATTATGTATCTACCAGACTTCAGCAAACTTCGTCCCATCATCATTCACTATTATACATTTGAGAATGTTACTACTGGATTATTTTAAAGGACATAAATGACTTAGAATACCCATGGTTTAACATAACAATAATATGATTTTATAAGATTTTCCATATAGAGATAAACTTCCTCCTTCCTTAAAATGGATAAGACTCAAGTTTATTTTTAACAATTATATGGGGTGGGAAAAGAACTATGGAGTTGGTCAAAGTTGATTTCAATTGTAAAACTCATTCCTCTAATATGAAATTATTGTTTTGGACAAGAATTATACATTACACAAATGTTATGTAATGTGTGTATTATTATTGTATGTGTGTGTGTGTGTGTGTGTGTGTGTGTGTGTGTGTGTGTGTGTGTGTGTGTGTGTGTGTGTGTGTGTGTGTGTGTGTTATATAGTTGTCTTTGGTTCCTCCTGAACTCTAGTATGCCTCAATTTTATGCGAAGTAATCGATCAACTATCTCATCATGACTCAATAGTAAAACACACTCGAGAGTTGGATGGGAATTAAAATATAAAAACTCATTATCAAAATAATATATATGTATAAACACACACACACCAAACACATAAAATAATATATATATGAATAAACACCCCCCCTCCCCCTACCATGCCACCCCTGCCCCACCCCCCACCCCCCACCCACCACACACGCACACACACACATACACACACACTCACACGCATAATCCCCCCACCCTGCCCCACTCCCTCTCCACCCCCACCCACCACACACGCACACACACATACACACACACACATATATATACACACATGCACATATATATACACACAATCATATATATATATATATATATATATATATGGAAGAGAGAGATAGAGAGAAGAGAGAGAGAGAGAGAGAGAGAGAGTAACCTGAAAGTGAGAGAGAGAGAGAGAACGTAGCGTAGAGAGAGAGAGAAAAATGAGGGAAGAAACGGCGGGGGAAAAAAGAAGGGAAAGGGTTTTTTTACTGCGACATTTGTCACGGTCGTGTCACGGTCATTGACCGTGACAACATTATAAGTATTGTCACGGTCAATGTCCGTGACAATCTCATTTATCACGGCCTTGTCATGGTCAATGATCGTGACACAAAACACGTGTTTGTTGTCACGATCATTGACCGTGACAAGGCTAACGCTGGAAGGGTGTCAATTTACCCATTTTGGTGTAGTGAATAGTTTTATTGATCCAAGTTCAATATCAGTTATCGGTGGTGACCAAGTGTATGAGGAATATATGTGTGTATTCCAATGATTATGAATCTTATATGTCTTCCTACATTTAACTTCGTCGAGTAAAACTTGTTTGTAACTGTTCTAGTTGTATACGAAGTTTTACAGACTTCTTATTCTTGACTTATCAATGACAAAGCTATACATGAAGTAAATTATTAGTGCCGACCAAGTGTATTAGGAGTGTATTCCAGTATTTAACTTGGTTGGGAAGAACGTCTTGTTCATGACTTGTTAATACGAATCCATACATTAAGTAATAACTTCTTGTTCGTGACTTGTACATACGAAGTCATACATGAAGTAATAATTTGGGCAAGATACAATTGTGCATCAAGATGTTGGTGCATCTCGAATTTGATAAGTTCAACCTGATTAAGTATGTTCTGCTGATCGAAGCTAAGTTCAACCTGATAGTATGTGTTATTGATGAAGAAGAGCTGAAGACCAAGAGATTTTTTATGTGTTGTGTCTGGGGGGATGTATATCGCCGTACTTTGAAAAAAAATCAAAAATTAGAATGAACCAAAATTAAGACTTTTATTGAACTTGAAAAATAGTTGTGCTGAACATAAAGTAAAAAGAAATACAATATGCTAATCCCTTTAATCACTGTTAATATTTTCGAAGGTGCTCGACGTTCATAGGGTTTTTAAATTCTTCCCCTTCTAGTGTCTGAAGTCGATAATTTCCTAGTCGAATGACTGTTGAAATGCGGTATGGACCATGCCAATTGGCCTCAAGCTTGTTGCCCTTATGGACGACCTTCTTAAGGACATAGTCGTCGCCCTTCAAGTTGGTTGTCTTGACGCATTTGTTTTAGAAGTGAGTAGTCATGTGTTGGTATGCAATATTTCTGAGAGAAGCATATTCTCAAACTTCCTCCATTATGTCTAAATCCAATTATACCAAGGCAGTTGTATGAGAATCAAAATTCAACGCCCTCTGAGTTGGTAGGCCTATCTTGGTTGGTACCATAACTTTTGTCCTAAATGCAAGCATATAAGGTGTCTCTCTAGTTATTGTTATTGGCATTGTTCTGTAAGCCTAAAGAACAGAATGTAATTCACTAATCCAATTTCCCATGGCAGTAACAAGCCTCTTCTTTAGTCCATTGAGAAAGGTTTTATTTGTTACTTATGTTTTCCCATTGCTTTACGGATGGCCTAGTGCATAATGGAGTTTTTGGATATTGGATTGAACACAATACGCTTCAAACTCATCGTTGTCAAATTAGGTTCCATGGTCTGTAATAAAGGCATAGGGCATCCTATACCTGCATATGATGCTCTTACAAATGAACTGATACAGCTTTTCATAAGGCATCTTTATCAACGGATCTTCTTCCACCCATTTTGTGAAATAATTAATAGTAACTACCATGTACATGAACCTACCTTTGGTGGTCGGCAGTGAGTCGACCAAGTCAATTCCCCAAATAATGAATTGTCAAGGTGAAATGATTGGCACTAGAGCAGCATTTGGTGCTTTGTGAATTACAGAGAGCTTCTGGCACTTGCCACACTTTCTTGATAAGGCTTTACAGTATTCCCTTATAGTGGGCCAATAGTATCCCTGTGTGTTGATTCTTTGGAGAAAAGACCGACCAACTGAATGAGCTCTTCAAGAACCTTCATGCACTTCCTTAATTAAATCTTCCACCTCCAGCGGATGAACACAACGCAATAAGGAGATAATTAATCCCATTTTTTATAAAACTCCGAACATATATCTGGCTGCTTTGTACAAGATCTTTTTGGCCTCCTTGGGATAGATTGGTAAAATTTCATCTTTAATGTACGCTCTGATTGGATCCATCTAAGGAGGTACCAAGTTTATTGTTGATGTAAAAAATTAGATCACTCTAATTATTCAATCACAGATAAATAAATAAGACAAAGAATTTTAAAGTGGTTCAGCCTTATAAGAATGGCCTACGTCCACTGTTATGTTATTACTGAGTGTTTTGGGAATTCTCGATTACAAGTTCTATCCAGAAATTCCGGTCCCTTTGAATGAGGGTTGTACAATGTATTTATAGCCTTGAGGCTATCTTCTGAAAGGGTGATACATTAAATGATATACATATGATAGGGTAATACATTTAATGCCCTTTAAGCGTGTGTGTCAAGATGATAAGCATTCAATGAATATTTGAACTGTTGATTATCTGGCAATCAATGATGTGGCCGAGATGCAGCTCGGACCGCCTTAGTTGCTCGTTACTCAAGAGTTCCTCGGAGAGCTGGAGTTCCTCGGAGTGCTGGAGTTCCTCGGAGTGCTGGAGTTCCTCGGTGTAATCCTTGTTGCTCGGAGCGAACATGAGTTGGTCGGGGAAATGAACATCCTCGTTGCTATTGTGCCACGTAGATTGACACGTGTCTTCATATTATTCGTCCATGTCAGCATACTAATTTTGGTATCAACAGAAGCCCTCAATGTTTCATATTTCGAACTTTGAGGAGTATGGAACATTCTTTCTTGGTATATGGCAATATTAAATGACCTTCCTGGGTTTTAGGAGCTTTTTCTTCGTATTTGAATTTCCTTCCAAATTCGCAGAATCCGCCTTTTGCATTTTTAAAAGCGCTTCGATCTTCGTGCATTTTTTGTCCTTTTAGCCGCCGGTAGCGTAATAGTTTCCTTTCTGTAATCATTTCTTTCGCTGTTTCCCAAGGCAAAGTATTTAAACTTCTTAGGTAATCACACCGTCTTCTACTTTTTCCAATTTTCTGCTTTCGAATTTTCCATAGCCTTTCTTTCTCTTGTGCATTCATCTCTGTCTTTGTCAACAGATTTCCTTTTTTCCCTGTAAGCTTCTCTTCCTTCTTCTTTTATTCATCATGGTTTACATTATTGAATCTCTTGACAAATTCCGTTCTGATTTCTCTATTCCATCTTGGGTAACTTTGGAGGATCATTCTGAGCCTTCAAATTATTTTAATTTGGCTGAGGGACATTGGTTCCCTAGCCTTTTTATTGCTGAATGTGGATTTTCTTTTCCACCAAACCCTTTATGCTTAGAGTTTTGTCACCACATCGATGTTGTTCCTGCAAAAATAGCCCCCAATACATGGAGAATAGTTAATGGGGTACATAGGCTAAATCAAACTCATGGAACTCGTATAGGAATTCCTGAGATCATGTACTGTTATAGATGGGCTATTCTAGATAATGTTTATTATTTAAAAATGAGATTTTTGAATAGGGCCTTAGTAGTCAACCTCCCTGATGCAAATAGGGATTATTTTGAACATGGGGTAGTTATCAAAAATTGGCAACATGCCCCTTTGGTTGGTGACGAAATATATGAAGGTCCCAAATGCCCTCCATATGGCAATAGGATAGGTTGTTTTTATTTTATTTTATTTCTGAAATTATGATTTCATTGTGTTTGACAAAATGTATCACTGATATTTCACTATGTATTTGTTTGCAGTTGACGGTAAGAGAAAAACTCCAAAAGAATCAGAAGTAAATATTAAACATTTGAAACATATCTGGAATTGGCATCGAAGAGTTGCAGACGAGCACATCAGGTCTGCTTCATATTTGTTGCAGTATAGGAGTTATACTACATCCTTTACTGCTCGTCCTGTGGTCAGTACCAGTGAACCATTGCCAGCTTCTGAGGATTCTTCACCAGACTCTCACATTCCTCTGAGTCAAAAGATGGGCAAAAGAAGAGTTCTTGCTATCTTCGATGAGACCTCCTCTGTTGGAGATGGAAAGAGAAACAAGGCTGATGTCCCAAAGGGGACAAAGAAAGTGGATGTTGCCCCTTCTGTTGCTATTCATAAGGCTGCCGAGAAGCCCCCAGTGGCTCCTGTGCAGAAGGATGCTCCTGTGGAAGTAATCACCATCTCTCCAACCAAAAGTTCTTCTTTGGTTGATGTTATTGAAAAGACACCGAGGAGACTGAAGAAATCCTCCTCGGTCAGTTTTTCTGAAGCCATTCCTCAGCTCCAAGCTGGTGGAGCTGGCGTTCCAACCATTATTCCCCCGAGCTCTGCAATGAGCTCGGTAAAGACTTGGACTATTCCTGAAGTCCAAGGAATTGAAGAAAACATGTCTAGGGATATGCTGACATCCCTAGCTACTCGTCACATTGCTTCAGTAAGTTTTTCTTACCCTGAATTTTTCTTTCTTTCAGTCAATATATTTATCTCGGTACTGACTTATCATTACCTTCTTTTTCAGCTGGTGAGTTGCTTTAACACCATAGTGAAGAAAGATGAAGCACTCAAGGCTTCTAGCTCCTCGTCTGGAGTGAAGGATGCCTTTCTGGGTTTGGCCCAATCTCTGAAGGAATCCCGTCAAAGATACGACGAGGATAAGGGTGAATGGGAGAAGAAGTTGACTGCGTCTGAGGCAGAGAAAGTGCAGTTGGGAAAGAAGGTAAAGGACTTGGAGAGAGAGAATAAAAAATCCGCCGAGAAGCTCACAAGTTTTGGGGAGCTTGAGAATAAGTTGAAATCGGCCGAGGAAGATCTGTCCCTTCTGCGAGAAGTAAATCGCCAGAAGGAGGAGGTGGAGGTCAAATTGAAAGCCACCGAGGATCTTCTATCCGAGAAACTCTCCTCGGAGAAAATGAAGAGAAAAGTGGCTGTGAAAAAATCCTTTCGAACCGGTTGGGACAAAGGATGGGATAGGGGGTAGCAGTAATGATGACTCAGGTGCAGTATGGGAGTTTGAAATACTTCCGAGATGGTTGGGTTGCTGCCTTGCAAGAATTGAAGGTGAGCAAGGACTCTAAGCTATTTCAACAACATCTCCCTGGTCCTCCTCCAGCTATTGAAGATGAAGAAGAGGATGAAGCTGCATCCGAGGAGTCTTCAGTGATAGTGGGTGATCAAGTCCTTGCTCCACAACCCAATCAGACAGCCACTGAGGAGATTTCTTCTTTGCCTGCTCCTGCTGATCAAGTCCCAACTTCTGCCAACCAAATCGTCGTTCCCACCGAGCAACCAAGCTCCTCGTCCCATCCTCCCGAGAAAGTCTTGAGAGACAAGGAAAAGGTGTGAAGTTGTTCAATATTCTCTTTTATTTTTCTTTTACTTATACTTTGTATTCTGAATGTTGTACTCTCTTTGATGATGTAATAAAATCACCTTTTTTGCTCCTCTGCATTGTTGATGTTCTGTCTGCTTCTTTTATTAACTCATGCCTTCTCTTTTTTACTAGTTTATAACTAGAATGGAATTACTATCTGCCAATGATACAAAGCTGATGCAACAATGCCATGAATATTATAGAGCTGGTCACACAGACCTAAGTGCATCAGAAGTTGCCGACATCCTTGGCTATGGTGCTTCAGAGCAGGCAGTGGAGGCATATCAGCACTTGAAGGATTTACTTGATCGAGCTGTGGCCAATAACGTGGCCTATTACGAAATGATAGAGGATCTTCAATGTACCTTAGAAGACCTTCAAAATTAGTATAAAGAATCAACTGCCCTGTTGCATGAGGGGTATGAGAAGAGATATCAACAGCTTTCTGCCGAGACAGGCCACAAAAAGATCCTTGCTGGGTACGATGTTAGGGAGAGAACCCTAAAGGGTGAAGTTGAAGCTTGTAGACAGATTGCTGAGCTGCTAGAGCAAGAAAATAACAATTTGCAAAAAGAGCTAGAACAGTATAAGTCTGCAGCATCTTCTTCAACAACTGTAATCCCAGTGACTGACGAGGGATTTTCCTTTCTAGAGGTTGAGAATGCCAAATTAAGGCAAGAGTTGGATACCTTGAGGAGGTCGGGTACTTCTACTTCTACTCTGGGACGAGGAAGAGGTTCTCGTGGACGAGGAAGAGTTGCTCAGAATGTTATCGAGGAACCAAGTTCTCGACCTGCTCGGGGAGGATCAAGAGCTCTTAGTCGTAATGTTGAAGAAGCTCGTACTCGATCAACATTGGAAACTCAAGCGTTCCAATTGAATGCAAAAGATCGGGCTTTGTCTGAAATGTCCAAGAAAATCCAAACTCTGGAGGATCAACTTGCTTCGAAAAAGTCTGCTCTGGATAATAATGATGTTTTTGCCAGAAACCTTCATGAGCAGTTAGAGAGAATAACTTTCCAATTCCATAAACAACCTCGTGAGTTCTGGATGGCAGGCTACAATGAGGCCCTTTGTCACTTGGATGCTCGCATTGAAAATGCCAATAATGAAGGTTATAAACAGGGATGGTTGAACGCCCTGGGTGTATTAAAACTAGAACAGGGCCATTTTTTATGGGATTACCATGCTCCTGGGCTGCTTGATCTACCAAATCCACCATTCAAGCTTGACATGAGTTGGATCCCTGCTCGGGCCATCCCTTGTCATTTGATCTCCCAATATCTTGGTGACTATGCCCTTCATTCGCAGGTTGACTTATCTCGTCCTGAGCATTTACTGGATACACCTTCAATAATGAACGTCAGAATGCTGCGAGATCTTAACTTTATTAATTCTCCCCTTTGCTTGGAAGATCCTCCTGCTAGCGAGGAGCCTATTTCAAAAGCTGAAGGAAAAAAGCCAATAGAATAGGAAATTCTGATGTAATGATTAGTACACAATTTAATATCAGTGTAATGAACTTGTGTAATTCATTTTGACTTTAATGAAAGAATTTCATTTTTGTTTGCAAATTTGTATTGCTATTGTCTTGTGCTTGTCAAACACTTTATATTTATGCATATGTATCTGTTAAAAAGATAACAATTTTGTGTTGTTCATCAACCAACTTAGTAATAAAAAGTTACAAGTATCAGTAATGTTGCTCGGTCACTTAATAATAAAGTAATGAGTATAAAAATGTTTAAAATTTTTCCAACCAACCAAGGTTGTTAAATTGTGCTCGTCGACCAATTATAGTTAGTGAGAATTTATAACCTACTAACCATACTTGGTAAGCTTTTGTCCTTTTCATAAAATGTATTCGACCAATCAAGGTTGATAAATTCTCCTCGTCGACCAACTACAGTTAGTGGGTTTTTATCCCCGACCAACAATACTTGGTTCAGTTTGGAATATTTTGTTCTTCGAGGAACTTTTTGTAATAATCTTACCTCCCGACCAACATAAGTTGGCATTTGAGAGCATATTTTGTTTCCTAACCAACCGAGATTGGCCTTTTTAAGAGTCTCGTGTTCTCGCTCTTTTACCAACCGGAGTTGGTCTGAGTTTGAACTATCATGTCCACTTACTCTTTTACCAACCTGAGTTGGTCACGCTAGTGTACGCCTCCTAACCAAAGGAGTATAGTTTGTTCTCGCCCTTTTACCAACCGGAGTTGGTCGTGGGTTTGAACTATAATGTCCACTAGTTCTTTTACCAACCTGAGTTGGTCACGCTAGTGTACGCCTCCTAACCAAAGGAGTATAGTTTGTTCTCGCCCTTTTACCAACCGGAGTTGGTCGTGGGTTTGAACTATAATGTCCACTAGTTCTTTTACCAACCTGAGTTGGTCACGCTAGTGTACGCCTCCTAACCAAAGGATTATAGTTTGTTCTCGCCCTTTTACCAACCGGAGTTGGTCATGGGTTTGAACTATAATGTCCACCAGTTCTTTTACCAACCTGAGTTGGTCACGCTAGTGTACGCCTCCTAACCAAAGGAGTATAGTTTGTTCTCGCCCTTTTACCAACCGGAGTTGGTCATGGGTTTGAACTATAAGTGTTGCCATTGAACAGCGTAGTGTTGTACACTAGTATTCCCCAAAAAACTTTCAAATAAAAAGAAAGAGGATGGTGAAACATCATCGTTTTATTCATATTGATGGAACTGCTTTACATTTTACATCACTGATAATACTTGCGTAGGTGTTCAGCATTCCATGCATTCTTAAATTCCTCTCCTTCTAGAGTTGCTATGCGGTAAGTTCCTGGTCGAACAACCTCTGTAACTCGGTAAGGTCCATGCCAGTTTGCTTCCAATTTATTTTGCTTCTGAATGACTTTCTTTAGCACGTAATCTCCTTCTTTTAAGTCGCATTTCTTCACCCTCTTGTTGTAGAACAGAGCTGTTCGTTGTTGGTAAGCAGCATTCCTAATGGATGCCTCTTCTCTAACCTCCTTGAGCATATCTAAATCCAATCTTCTCATTAAGTCGCTGACTGGGGAATTGAAGTTCAGCACTCTATGTGTTGGAAGACCCAACTCGGCAGGTATTACAGCTTCACTTCCAAATGCCAACATATACGGTGATTCTCCAGTTGCTGCTCGGGGAGTTATTCGGTAAGCCCACAATACTGACTGTAGTTCATTAATCCAATTAGCTTTAGCCTCACTTAGCCTCTTCTTCAAACCATTTAGTAATGTTCTGTTCGTCACTTTAGTCTGTCCATTGCTTTGAGGATGGCCTGGTGCTGAATGAGTCTTCAAAATGTTTGACTGATGACAATAGGTGGCAAACTCCTCATTATCAAATTGTGTTCCATGGTCTGTAATGAAGGCATGAGGGAGACCATATCGGCAGATGATATTCTTCCAAACAAACTGGTACACCTTCTCGTATGTCATATCAATAAGTGGCTCAACTTCTACCCACTTAGTAAAATAATCCACTGCAACGACGAGGTACTTGAATCTTCCTCGGGTCGTTGGCAGTGGTCCAACCAAATCAATTCCCCACATGGCAAATGGCCAAGGAGAAGTTATGGGTGTCAACAATGCTTATGGAGTTCGTCGGATGGAGGAAAAATGTTGACACTTATCACATTTCTTGGCATAGGCTATACAATCAGCCCTCATCGTTGGCCAGTAATACCCCTGTGTCATCACCCTTTGCAAAAGTGTCCGACCTGCTACATGGGCTCCACAGGACCCTTCATAGATCTCTTCAATCAATTCTTTCACCTCGGAGGGATGTACACATCTCTGCAAACCTACCATAATTCCTCGTCTATATAAAACACCATTAGTTAGTACATACCGAGCAGCTTTAAACTTCAATTTCTTGGCCGCGAGCTTGTCCTCTGGCAATTCTCCCTCCTCAATATATGCCCTGATGGGATCCATCCAAGATGGTCCTAAATCAAGGGTAACAACATTCATCGTCAGGTCTTCATCTATACTCCGACTTTCCAGTACTTCGATTGGTATCATTCTTCGCAGCTCGGTACGAGTAGCGGATGCTAGTCGGGCCAGTGCGTCTGCTTGTGCATTTTCCATTCTTGGTATTCTGATCAACTGAATGGCATCAAATTCTGCCAACAATTCCATCACCTTTGCATGATACTTGACCATTAATTCTCCTTTAACTGCATATGTTCCCATCATCTGATTCACAATTAATTGAGAATCACTGAATACCATCACTTGTTGTGCTTCCATAATCTTTGTTAGATTAAGACCTGCTATCATGGCCTCATACTCAGCCTCATTAT
Organism: Sambucus nigra; assembly: GCA_949130495.1. Taxonomy (NCBI): domain Eukaryota; kingdom Viridiplantae; phylum Streptophyta; class Magnoliopsida; order Dipsacales; family Adoxaceae; genus Sambucus; species Sambucus nigra. Next base: position 587,868,565 of record OX422210.1, on the reverse strand, counting down.
TGGAGGCTTTGAATTGGAATCGCAAGGCATATTCCATATCAATCTCGTCTGGGGTTTTCAAAACAATCCCTGCTCCACAACCTGCTGTGCAAGATGACCCATCTACATACAATCTCCATGTAGGTAATTCGTCTTTAAATTTCTTATCTGACAGAGTTCCTCGATGAAATATTTGTTGTTTTCTTTCATTCTCCCCTGGTAATTTTCGCTCCTCGTCGACCATCTCTTCTCGCCCTTTTACCAACCGGAGTTGGTCTGGGTTTGAATTTGATGATCTTTCTACATCCACAAGCCCTTTTACCAACCAGAGTTGGTCTGGACTTACGTCTGTTGATCCTGTAACATCCACAGGTTGGTCAGCGAGCAACTTTTGTTCCTCGGGGGTATCAGGATATGTAAACTCTGTTATAAAGTCTGCTACAGCCTTCCCTTTTAATGATGATCTGGGTTCATACACAATATCATATTCTCTGAGCTCTATTGCCCAGTACATCAGTCTCCCTGATTTTCTGGCTTATGAAGGGCTTGTCTCAATGGCATGTCGGTATATACGACGATAGTATGGGCCTGGAAATATGGCCTCATTCTTCTACTTGCTTCAATTAATGCCAATGCCAATTTTTCCAACTTTGGGTATCTGATCTCTGCACCTCGGAAAGCCTTACTTATGTAATAAATTGGTTTTTGGACTCCACTCTCCAACCTGATCAATGCCAAGCTGACTGCATTTTCTGATACTGCCAGGTATAAGTACAACTTTTCTCCCATTACTGGCCTGGACAACAGTGGAGGTGCTCCCAATTATTTCTTCAAGTCTTGAAAGGCTTTCTCACATTCATCATTCCACTCGAAAGTTTTTCGAAGTGTTTTGAATAATGGGAGGCATCTATCAGTTTCTCGGGATACAAATCTGTTGGGCACTGCAACTCGCCCTGTAAGACTTTGCACTTCTTTCTTTGTTATTGGAGATTGCAACCCTAAAAGAGCTTTGATCTTTCCTGGATTCGCCTCAATGCCTCGTTGGTTGACAATATATCTGAGGAACATTCCTTCTCGTACTCCAAATGTGCACTTCGTCGGGTTGAGCTTCATTTGGTATTTATCCAGTTGATCAAAGGTCTGACTCAAATCAACTCGATGATCAACAACTTTCTTGCTCTTTGTCAGCATATCATCGACATAGACTTCCATATTGCAACTGATTTGTTCGGTAAAACCTTGTTCATCAGCCGCTGGTATGTCGCTCCTGCATTTTTCAAACCAAAAGGCATAACATTATAACAATAAGTACCCCTAAGGGTAATAAAAGAAGTACTTTCCCTGTCTTCAGGTTTCATTTTGATCTGGTTGTAGCCAGAGTAAGCATCCATGAAGCTGAGCAGCTCGTGTCCCGAGGTGGCGTCCACTAGTTGATCAGTTCTGGGCAATGGAAAGTGATCCTTTGGGCATGCCTTGTTGAGATCGGTGAAATCAACACACATTCTCCATTTATTATTTTTCTTCTTTACCATCACCATGTTTACTAACCAGTCTGGATATTTCACATCTTCAATGAATTGGGCTTTCTGGAGCTTCTCGACCTCCTCTTGTGTAGCTTGATTCTTCTCGGCGCTAAATACCCTTCTTCTCTGCTTTACAGGCTTGATCTCCTTATTCACATTGAGATCATGACATAAGAAGTTTGGATCTATTCCTGGCATGTCTTCATGACTCCAAGCAAAAGTTTTCTTCCTGCTTCTCAAGAAAGTTACCAACTCCTGTTTTATTGAAGCATCCAACGCTGATCCTATCTGGGTTACTCGTTCAGGGTGCTCGTCGTCCAGAATAACATTTTCTGTAGATTCCATCACCTGTCCTTTTACAAGTTGGGATTCATCTCTGGGATCAAGTGTTTCAATTTCTGTACCTTCATCCACCTGGTAGGTAGTAGTCTTTTTCCTTGACTCTTCAAGCTCCTCTTGCTCGGCAGATGAATAATAGCATTCCCGAGCTACTTTTTGATCACCTTTCACCACTCCCACTCCGAAATTTGTTGGGAATTTTAAGCATTGATGTACTGTAGATGGAACTGCTTCGAACTTCTTCAAACCAACTCTTCCCATGATGATGTTGTAGGCTGACTGCACATTCTTATCCATCACAAAGAAGCGTATTCTCTCTGTTCGACAACCAGGCCAAGTTCCAATGAATCTATCCAACTTGATCGTCCCAAGTGGAAAAACTTTCTCGCCAGCAAAACCCAGAAGAGGTATGTGATAAGGTTCCAATTGAGATAATTTCAAATTTAAACTGTCAAAGCATGAGTAGTACATGATGTCTGCCGAACTACCATTATCTACCAAAACCCTTGAAATCACTACTTCTTTCATTCTCATTTTGATCACCAAAGGGTCGTCGTGAGGGTAAAGAACACCTGCCAGGTCGTTTTTTGAAAAACCAATGACCAACTTCTCTTTGTTTACCTTCCTCGGGCGATCCTCCTCAGCCAAATTTATTCGCTGAATGTACGAGCAAGCTTGAGCCTCTCCGAGGTAAGCCTTTCTTTCTGCAGTAAGGTCTCCTCCTCCTGCATCTCCTCCTGTAATAACATTACAATCAAATGATCCAAAACGTATGGAAAATACCTCTCGTTTTGGCTGCCTTGGCTTCTTGGGAAGATCGGGGTCATAATCTGGATCATCTTTATGGTCTCTCTTCTTTTTCTCCTCTGCTCGACGAGGAGATTTAGACCTCTCCCTAGTTCGGTCATTATTTCTTTTTTCACCTCCCCGATCAACATACTTTTCTAGCTTTCCTCTTCGGATCAGTGTTTCAATCTCGTTCTGAAGAGCTATGCAATTTTTGGTCATATGACCATGATCTTTATGGAACTCGTAATATTTGTCCCTGTTCCTTGAGTCAGGGTCTGACCTCAGTTTATTCGGCCACTTTACTTCCTCGCTATTCTTGATTTCTTCCAAGACATGATTAATACTCATTTTCAAAGGAGTATAATTATCGAATTTCTTCAGGACTTCCCATGACGACCTATTATTCTTGGAATGCTTGTCACCACCATTGCCCTTATGCTCTTTCTTCATAGATTTGTCGACTTCCACCTTGGTTTCTTTATCCATATTCTTCTTCGCAGCCATAGCCTCCTCGGCATTCATGATTTTGGCCGCTTTTGCCATCAACTCTGACATAGTTGTAGGTGGATCTTTGACCAAAGTGTAGTACAACTTATTAGGCAACAACCCACTCATCAAGGCGGTGATTGCTGTCTTTTCTTCATAATCTATGACTTCCAGTTTCTCGTTATTGAAACGAGTTATGTAATCTCTAGTACTCTCACCAGGTTTTTGTCTAACACTTAACTAGTGTGCTACTCGTTTTACTGGCTTTGCTCCAAAACAGAAATTGCCAATGAACGACTCGGCCAACTGAAAGAAAGTTGAAATCTTACCCCGAGGAAGATTGTTGTACCATATCTGGGCAGATCCAGTAAGAGTTCCTGAGAATGCTCTGCATCTCATCTCGTCGGGGACAACATAGATGTCGGTAGCAGCTTGATATTGCTCTATATGAAGAACAGGATCTGTCTTTCCATCATATTTGGGGGTCACCACAGGTGCTTTAAATTTCGATGGCGTAGGAAAATCCACAATGGCCTGTACAAAAGGTGTCCCTCGAACAAAAGTTCGTTGTAGGGGGTTCTTTGCCTTAGCCATTTCTCCCAATCTATCCTCCAACCGCTGAATGGACCCTTTCCACGCATCATTTCCTTCCTCGGGCCTATTAGTTCGAGCAATTGATTGTTCTGAAGTAGCTTCCTGAGATCTATCTTGACGAGCAACTGGTCGTGATTGTGCTGATCCTTCTCTTAGATTTGATGGTTATCGAAAACTCCTTGACACGGCTTTAGGTGGACTCCTATTCCTCCTAGGGCCTAATCGACTGAAAGGAGACGCCCTTCTCAGTCTTTCCATGGCACTGGTCCTCTCTGGAGAGAGAGTAACACGTTGCTCAGTATCTGTGGCCCGTATTGATGAAGTTTGCCCAGGTTGATAAGAGAAATCATCAGATTCTTCATTACGATAAGCATCTGTACGCCTGGATCGTGAAGAAAGTAAATAAGTTTGCCTCTGACCACTTCGCTGTCCCGAATGTGCAGGTGCACCGCCATGAAGGGTTTTAGTCCTACCCTGCCTAGGATCACATTATACGTAGATTGAACATTTTTGTGCATAATAAATAAGCATATTTTTTTAGTGCGACTTGCTGGCCAAGTGTCGAACAACACTTCTAGCTGGACGGTTCCCAATAGATAGACCTTTTCTCCTGAAAAACCTATCAATGGCCTGTGGTATGGTTCCAGCTGATTGAGTTTCGGATCTAAACTCTGAAAGTAGGGGTAAGGCATGATATCAGTTGAGATTCCATTATCAATCAAAACCCTAGCTATGATGGCATCCTGGATTCTGAACTTGACCATCAATGTATCATCATGGGGATACAATACCCCATAGAGGTCATTTTTGGAAAAGCTGATTACCAACATATCTTTATTGACTTTCCTGGGCCGATCATTTTCATTCAGATTGAATCTCTGGATATAAGAACAGGTTTGTGCTTTATTCAGGTAGGCCTTTTTCTCTGCAGTGTGATCTCCTCCCCCTCCACCACTACCTCTAATTACATAAGAGTCAAAAGAGCCAAAACTTATCATAGATACCTCGCGCTCTGGTTACTTAGGCTTCTTCGGAAGGTCAGGATCATCTTCATAACCATTTTCATGGTTTCTCTTCCTGTTATCTCTAGGTTTGCAGGGAGAATTTAATCTTTCCTTTATTTTTTTGCTTTTTTGTCGATCAATAAATTTGTTCAGCTTTCTTTGGCGAATGAGGGATTTCACTTTGTTCTTCAAAGCGATACATTTATCGGTTGTATAGCCATGATCCTTATAGAACTCACAATATTTCGATTTGTCACTCCTGTTAGGTGGTGCCCTCAACCTCTTAGGCCATCGCAAACCATTATTGTGTTTGATTTCCTCTAGGATATGGTGAATACTAACTATTAATAGAGTGTATGTTCCGTACTTTTTGAGCTTCCCATCCTTCTTAGGTTTATGCTCCTTCTGATCCTTCTGCTCATACTTAGTGGTTGGAATCTACTTTGTAGCCATTTCTTCCTCGACATTCATGATTTTTCCTGCCTTAGCCATAAGCTCCGTCATAGTTTTAGGAGGATCTTTGGCCAGAGCATAATATAGTTTTTCTAGAAGCAATCCACTCATTAGAGCAGTGATGGTTGCTTTCTCCTTATATTCAACCACTTCTAATTTCTCATTATTAAAATGACTGATGTACGAGATAGAGAACGATAATTAGACACACGTTCTCACATATGGCGCCAATCTGTTGATGTCAAAAAATTGACTAGATTCAATTTTCTAATCATAGATAAAATATAAGATCATAATCAAATAATCAAATAAGAGACAAAGGATTTTCAAAGTGGTTCAATTGTGTAAGAAAGCCTACATCCACTATTATTGTATTGATTTGAGTGATTACATAAATCTAGGTACTCTTGTTAAGAAGAATATCCTATAATTCGTTCTATCATGCCTTTGATGAAAGGGATATAATGTATTTATAGTGACATGGAGTTCAAGGGTTGGAATGCCTTTATATATTCAAGCATTTACACCCGCACATAATGAATGTGATGGTTGATTATCTATACCACGTGTGAAAAGATCCTTGGTTGTTCCCTCATGTGGGGACCTTTTATTTACTATGATGGTCTGCATTCTTCAGGTTGGTCGGCATGCCTACCGAACAACCATCTTTGGAAGTGGTTAAAAGATTGCTGACTAAGATTTTTATCATGTAAAGAGACAAGTTTTCATTTCTAATTAGTCCACGTAGGTGAATAATTTTTGGTATCAACATTGATAAAGGTAAAGGCCTTACAATAAGTACAGGACCGACAAAAATCCTCGGTGCATGAGTGCCTAAATGGCTTGTCGTCAGCCTATCTAATTGGATCATGGAATAATACAGAAGAACAAACTAGGATCGTCCTAATCCCATGAGGATACGTAGATACCTCAACATTATCGATTTCGGTCCATATATCGATTGAATATCCCTCAATTCAAGCAAAGGATTCCTCCAAGATCTAACAAAGGAAAGTGGATCAACTAAAAAATATTTAAAAATTGAACGACAATTCAAAGTATATCAGTCCAATTCACATCGATGACTACACTTATTTAAAGTGATTAAGGACCAACTTATAATCAACCTAGCCGAACTATGACTTGGGGGTATATTGCGAGGTAAAACTCTACCACAAATAATAGCATGACACGTGGCACGTGAGCCAATCAAGATGTCGCCCCACACCCGATCTAGCAAAATAAGAATAATATAAATCCTTGATAACGTAGAAGATCAACTACGTTAAGAAGCACTATTTTATTATAACTCAGACTCTACAAGGATATAATTTATCCAATTGTAACCCCTAACTCTATATAAAGAGGAGACTCCTTATTGTGTGAAGTAGGCTCAGAGGCTATAGAAACACTCTCATATAAATTCTCTCAAGTTTATAGTGAAACACTATTGAAATCTTATGGATGTAACAATGGTTGAACCACATAAGTCTGTGTCTTTATCTTATTTATTTTTACATTTTTATCATGATTGTTGGGCACCCTCCTTTCGGGTGGATTTATTTACCACACGATCGCCAGTGTCTCAAAATATAACTCAGTAATTAATATTTCTATCCATGTTTGAAGCCTACTCAAACCTAACCCTCTACTTACTCTTCAACTAATGCATATCTTGTGAAGCCATAAGAATTCCCCCACCATATTTTTTAAACCCATATAACTCTTGAAATTCTCTAGTTCGACATCATACTAGCAACCTCCATTAACTACCCCCTAATTACCAGTTGGTAATTGAAAGATAATTTTTCCCTCCTTAGAAGAATTGGATATCCCCTACTTTCCTTCACATTTATATTATAACGCACTGCTTGCCTCTCTCTCATCTTCTTGGATTCCGAATGGACTATGTTTATGCCAATACGACTACCGCAAACCATTGACATGCATGTCCTCGTAGGTTTGCATCCCTGTAAGGACTGCAATAATTTTTGTTATCATCTAAAAGTGAAATTCAGGCTCCCAAAATACTGTTTAGTCCCCTCACAACCCAAATTAGAGAAAATATTGTGACTCTTCTTATAATGAAAGCCCTGCCAGTTTCCCTTCTCCTCCGTTGTTAAGCTTCGAATGGGAATTTTCACTCGCAACAGAAGAAAACATAATAACTTCACATGTTATTTTATACCTTTAAAGAAATATAATTTTCTCATATTAGTGCCCCCAAACACCATAAGAGAACCCATCATAGCCCATTAAGTTATACCTGATATTACAACCTTGTAACTTATCGAGTCTAGCATACCCACCGATATAAGGTTCCCAAAATATGTCGCTCACCATCTAAAGTTATCACCAATCCATCATACATCTTTATTTTGATTGATCCCATTCCCATAATTTTGAAGGCTCTCCCAATAGACCTTGAAACAAATTCAATTTTGACCTCTTTGTGAGAGGAGAAGAATCCCGATCTGGTTGCTATGAGAGAAAAATGGTCGATGTCCTCCGAATATCTTACATTCACTACAGCTAATGAAGAATCATGAACTTGATTTCCAATTACTTTCCTTAAGTTCGGGATGAGAAGGAACGACATGACCAAATTCATGACAGCAGTAACACTCTATGTCCTTGTGCCCATTTGACATGGAGCTAAAACTCCTCGAACTTTGGTTATCTAGTCCTCCTCTAACGACTAGGCTTACGGCATCACCTTCACCATCAACCACTTTCTTCCTATTTTTGTTGAATAAAAAATTTGACGTGATCTCATCTAAAATAATACTTATATTTTTGTACATCATCATTCTCACCAAATGATCATACCTCTTTGGAAAATAAGCTAATAAAAATGTAATTTTGTTCTCTTCCTCCATCTTTATCTCTATGTTTAGTCTAGAGATAAGCCTATTAAACTCATTAAAGTGGTCTTGTAATGAAGTACCTTGACCCGTACTATATCGGTAGAACTCCTTTTTTAGATTAATCCGTTAAATCAAAGACTTCTCCAAATAAATCTTTTAAAACTTTTCCCAAATTACCTTGGCGGTAGTCTATGTCATGACATTAATTTTGTTTGATCTCCTTAGACAAACACAATTTAATCGTGCAATAAGCCTCCCTACTGATCTTTTTCACTCGTCACCTTTCATTGCATTAGGTTTTCATTCTAAGGCTTGGATCAAACCCTCTTCGACAAGGATGTCCCTCACCCCCACTTGCCATATGCTAAAATTATTCTTTTCGTTAAATTTCTCAATATCGTACTTTATCTTGAAAGAAATAACAAAAGACCCTAGTTTACAAATTAAGCGTTGATACCAATTTATCGTGCGAAAGTGCTTATTTGACTTGGGCTCTGGTGACCAACAAACCAATCGCACAAATATGACAAACGAAATAAAGAAATAGAGAAGAAGAAAATAACACAAATGTAGCGACAATGGTGATCCGTATCACTAATTTGAAGAATATTACAAATTGTAGGGACCTTTTGTTTATTCTTCTCACATAAAATAATATCTCTTCACTCAAATAAAATAGCTCTAACACGATATTAGAAGACTCCACAAACACTACACCAAATCTGCCCATTTGTCAAGGTCATTGACCTTGACAAATTCACCTTGTCAAGGTCAATGACCGTGACATTTCGAGGCGAGACAACTTTTTTTGTCACGGTCGTGTCACGGTCATTGACCTTGACAAAAAACTTGCGTTTTGTGTCACGGTCATGTCAAGGTCAATGACCGTGACACGTTTGTCACGGTTTATAACCGTGACAAAGCCGTGACCCTTTTTAAAAAAATTATCACGGGCATTGACCGTGACAAGTCCGGGCAGAATTTAAAAAAAATCTGCTGGGCAGTATGGCCACTGCCACTACCCAGCAGTATATTTGTACATGTTATAGCAACGTTGTACCTGTTCCAAACATCATATATCCAACACAAACTAAAGATAATGCAAATATATATTCATGACAGTATAATCCAAATCTTCAAAGTAAAAATAATATACATGACGATATAATCCAAATATAATTAAAATGGACAAACTAGAAAATAATGTTACTACATGTCTTGGATAAAACTGAGGAGGTGAGTAGGCCACACGACATACGAATTGACGCACCCACTAATATACGTCGTGCCGCATTGTTCGCGCAACCACAATAGGGAGTTCTCCTTCCCGGTTATGACATGCGTGACGAGCACACTGGACTCCATCTGTTGAAGCACACGTCCATGGACTATTCCACCCTCGACGATATTCGGGTCCCTCAACCCCCGCCCTATCCGCTGGCCATCAAATATGTCCAATATGAACACGCTCGGACAACCAATTGTCGATAATGGTCTGTTGGAGGGCGTCAAATAGGGAAGTGGATTGTCGAAGTACGAACGTGTCGGTGATGAAGCAGCGAGGTCCACATCCTCGTCATCCTGCGCCTCGTCCTCCCGCACCTCCTCGTCCTCCCGCACCTCATCCTCCACCGCCTTCTCCTTCCCTTTCCCTTTACCTTTCTCTTTACGGTCTCCACCCAACGTACGCTTCATGAATGCGTACATATCTTGGACCGTCGCCTACAAACGGGACAGCTTCGCATCGTGTGAATCCACCGTTCGAGCCAACCCGGTGTCGCTCGTCTCCAATCCGATGATCCTAGATTTTTCCACCCGCGAGCTCACTCCCCTTGTCCTCCCCTTGCGATCAGAGCCAAGCACTTGGCTGAGTGCGTCTGTGGACAAAGATGCCTTGTCGGCATCAGACTGCGACTCATGCACTTCCTTAAGCTTTGCCTGAAACGACAAAAAGCACATGATTAGTAAAATAAGTAAACTAAAAAATTACAACGTAATTAACAATAATTAAACTGTCGGATTACTTACAATCGTGGCCGCGACGCTCAGGGACATCTCCTTGTCCTTCCCCTTCTTCGTCCGAAGAGCCACATAAGTATCGAGCCTACGTGGCTTACCCCCTGGCCCACTCCCTACCCCCTGAAATAAAATAAAGTAAAGTAAAATTAGTATCGGCCCCGCAAAGTAAAATAATATCCAATAATATATTTCTGTAGTTATAGATAAATTAAATATTACCTTCATCCTATACTCCACCTCAGCGTAAGAGGTCCGGCCGGAGTAGTGCACGTCCGTCTTTTTAGCCCGATTTTCCCTCCCCGATTGGCGAGATGCCAATTGTCGATCCTCGATCTCATTGTCAATGAACTTTTGCCATTGTGCCAATGAGATCGGCTCCTTGGGCGGGACGGATCCGCGCCATTGTAAAATGGTCTCTCGTGTTTTTCCAAAGTACCGTGTCCGCATATTTTTTTTCCACGTCTTGTGTTGCTCCCTCAACTGCTCCAAGACGGAATCGCGTAGCTTTCGATCCAAGTTGAATTGTTCCTGTCCAACAAATACAATGTTAGTTGCGAATAAATATAAATATAAATATAAATATAAATATAAATATAAATATAAATATAAATATAAATATAAATATAAATATAAATATAAATTGAAATTGAAATTGAAATATTCATATAAATATTACCTGTAGTGCCGCCCAAACATCTAACTTGAGCTCATACGGCACCTCCTTCCAACTCATAAACCCCGGGCCGATGACCGTCTTTAGCAGCTCGAGGGATCTCGCTAAAAGCTCCGACTTGTTTTCGACGGTAATCCCAAATTTTCCATATTTGAGGAGCCTAGGGGCGGAGGAGCCCTCGTCGCCTCCGCTACCACCGAACCCAGACGACGACATCATCATAAACAGCATCATCATCTTCGCCCTAACATCTGAAGGAGACATTTTTGCTGTAAAAAAAATGTTATTAGTACAGATAAACAAAATGTTATTAGTACAGATAAAAAAATGTTCCGTCTATATTATAACGTATGTGTAAGTTCCGTCAATACCATTTCGTTTCAATTTTGTAATATTATGTTTTTTCCAAATATTTAAAGAGTTATTAAATGGGTGCCCCACCCCTGCCCCCTCCCCCCGCCACACACACACGCACACCTACGCACACACACACACACACACCCCACCCCTACCCACCCCACCCCCTCCCCCCACCACGACCGTGACAACTACATATATTGTTTATCAATAAAATTATGACATGAGATAATTATAATTGTAGCATAAATTTCATTATCATGGGTTTTACCTAATTGAATTAAATGAACAATACTTTTAGCCCTTGTTATTCATCAAATTTGAGACAAGTTAATTAGAATATTTGTATCGAGCCTATGTGATTTATATGGATTAATTCTATTACATTTATAATTTAACTAATAGAGTTGAATTTTAATATTAATCCTTTGGTTTATTTAACTAACTTTGGTTTGGTTTATTTCTAGTTGAATCTGAGTTATAATTTTTAGATTATGTATAGGAATTGAATTTTAATATTAATCCTTCATAAATCCCTTGAATACGTGCATAAATTTGTAGAGATTGAAATTAAATTGCTTGAGATTGAATTTCTATGTTTCGGGGTCATTATTTGAAAATACTTAATTACCCTTTGAAAACCTTTCATAACACACCTATGTATTAAATATGGGTTAGACCTCTTAGCTTGCTCAACCACCCATTTACACACTTACTTTACCTTTTATTTACATTATGGATATTAATCAATTCACACGTTTTTTGTCCACTTCAACCTTTACTGAAACATTTATTAATTCATTCAAGTTAGGTAAAACCACGCAAGTATCTAATACAAATATTATCATTCAACAAATTAAGTCCCATCGATAATAAACCCCCTCCCCCACCCCGCCCCACCCCAATATTTTTCAACACTGTATCCCCCAATAGTAATAATGAATTAACATATAATTTTCAACTCCAACAACATATGCTTCAACTTAACCCAATCTTCCCAATAATACCAACTAATCAACACCCAACATCCAAATCCAACAACATAGGTCTAGAACCAAAGTTTGTACACAATAATTTATAGTCTCCAAGAAAGTACCATTTTTATTCATAATATTTACGATTATCAGTTTCTCGTGTATTAGCCAAATTTCCACCCCACCCTGCCCCCCTCCACCACACCCTGCCCCACCCCCTGCCCCCCTCCCCCACCCCCGCCCCACCCCGCCCCACCCCCTCCCCCACCCTGCCCCACCCCGCCCCACCCCCTGCCCCCCTCCACCACCCCCTACCCCCATCCCGCCCCACCCCCCACACACGCACACACATACACACATATATATATATACACATACACACATAAATATACAGACAAATATATATATATAAATGGAAGAGAGAGAGAGAGAGAAATTGGACCTGAGAGAGAGAGAGAGAGAGAGAGAGAGAGAGAGAGAGAGAGAGAGAGGGGGAGGGAAGGGCGCGGGAGGGAAAAAAGAAGGGGGGTAGGGTTTTTGCTGGAAAAGTTGTCACGGTCGTGTCAAGGTCTTTGACCGTGACACGACCGTGACAAATTGAATTGTCACGGTCGTGTCACGGTCAATGACCGTGACAATTCGTTGTCACGGTCGTGTCAAGGTCAATGACCGTGACATAAAACGCGTGTTTTTTTGTCACGGTCAATGACCTTGACAAGGCTGGCCGGCTGAAAGGTGACAATTTGCCCATTTTGGTGTAGTGAAATATAAATATCACCACAAAAAATTCATAAACTCTACTCAAATACACAATAGAGAATACCCAAATTAATTTTCAAAATAATTAATTTTATCAACAACAATAGTCTCAAATGATGGATAAAGTGCATGCCTTTAGAAGTACAAAGCTTACAGCCACGAAACCTTATCATATATCTAGATTATACCTCTAATACTATCGTATTAGAGGTGTAAATGATAATTAATGCTCCCTAACTAGGTACATCTCTCTCCTCCTAAAATTAATACTCCCTTTCACCTAAATAGATTAGCGATGTGTTTCGGCCGGATCGGATCGGAAAAATATGTTTCGAAAAAATTTCTGAAAAAATCGGCATTCCGAAGCCGAATCCGATTTTTTTCGGAATTATATTTTTTTCCGATTTCGGAATTTTCGGCAAAATCGAAATTTTCGGAAAAAATTGAAAATTCGGCAATTTTTCGAAAAAAACAAAAATTTTGGGGGGGGGAAATCTAAAAAATTAATACCTGTTTTGAATTTTTTGCTGATATTTTAATGCCTATTTTAAAAATTATTATTCTATAAAAAATATGTATACCTGTTTTGAATTTTATGCTGATATTTACCTATTTTTGATTTTTTATACCTGTTTTGAATTTTATGATGATATTTACCTGTTTTTGATTCTTTATACCTGTTTTGAATTTTGCCCTACTTATTTTTAAATATGCTTCAATTTCATAAATTACAAAAACAGTCCTAAATTACATAAATTACGAAAACAATCCTAAATTTTTTTAAATTAGAAAAACAGTCATAAATTACATAAACTACGAAAACAGTCCTAAATTTCACAAATTACAAAAGCAGTCCTAAATTACATAAATTACGAAAACAGTCCTAAATTTTATAAATTACAAAAACAGTGCATCATATAGTCCAAATTACAAAGACAGTCCAAATTATTAAAACAATGCATATAGTCCAAATTACAAAACAGTGCATATAGTCCGAAGTAGTCCTTAAAAAAACAGTCCAAAACAATCCAAAAGCTTCCAAGCATCATCCTCTCCGCACATCATTGAACATCCTCATCTCATTTCACCGTTTTACCAAAAAAAAATTAGTAACCAACCAAATAAAATATTAATTGAATAATAAATGTTCATTGTAAAATGTAAAGTAAATGTCAACAATACCAAAATTCAACTAGTCGATTCGAGTGATAAACCTTTCATCTCCTCTTGCACAACTAACATGACAATGAGTAAAACGAATTATTATTTATTTCTAATATAAAATGAACGTATATATTGAAGCAAAATTAGAAAAAAAATACCATGTTCAATTGCTTCAAGAGCCTCAATTGTATCTTCCACACAAGACGTGAGTAAAGGATTACTAAGCCAGTCTTGTGTGCATAGTAAACATTCCACAATAGAAGGAGTTAATGAACTTCGAAATTGATCAAGGACACGACCGACCGTACTAAAAGATGACTCGGAAGTAACCGATGTAACGGGAATGGATAATACATCACGGGCCATTATAGCAAGTGCGCGATATGTTGTAACTTTACCTTTCCACCAAGCAACAACATCAAAATGTCGCTCATCATTCTCTACAACGCCATCACTCAAATACCTTTCCAAGTCATTGGAAATATCCGCATGGTCCTTTCTCTTCAAAATACCTCTAAACAAGTCTTTTGCCTTAGGTCTTTTGGCTACTTTTTGAATAAGAATGGAGTCTTCGGGCACATTATCTTTATCTGGGGGGGAACCAAGACCCACATAAGGTGTCTCTCTCGCTTTGTAGTAATTATAAAGTCGAATCATTAAATCTTTCAATTTTTTCACAAACACCTCCAATTTGTAAGACCTTTCAACTTCAGAAAAATTGACACATTTCTCCAAATATGAAGAATACCATAACTCAACAAATTGCAATTTGTATCGAGGATTCAATACAATTGCAACAACCAATATCGGGTTAAGAGAATCAAAATTGCAATACTTGTCAACTTTGCATCCATTTTAATGGCCATGGCACTAAACAATGCATCATCACTATCTAAATGCTCCATGAGAAGGTCTTTAACTTGTGTTAGTTCATCAAAGTATGTATTGGAAGTGGCATATTATGAATCCGACACACGCTTTGTTAATTCATAGAATTCTTCTAAAAAAGTGTGCAAAGATTTTAATTTTCTCCAATCACTCTCATCCAATATACCCACGCCTCCCACATTACACTCAATCTTATAATTGGGGTCTACCTCATCTAAATGATCAAATACCCTCTCAAACTCCAACGTCGCATTTATCATTAGGTAGGTTGAATTTCATCTCGTCTTAACATCTAAACACACAACCCTCTTTGTTTCTAACATTTTATCCGCAACACACTTCTTAAAGAGTTGCATACGTGAGGGAATACTTCGCACATATTTGACACTTCGTCTAAGGCGCTTGATTGTATCCTTAGCCTCCTCAACTCCATCTCTCACAACAAGATTTATGACATGTGCAAAACACCTAACATGAAAGAACTCACCCCCCCAGTAACAAAGCGTTTCTCTTATTTAATCTTTTTTTCAAATCTACAATACACGTGTCATTGTTTTTTGCATTGCCAAGTGTGATAGACATTACTTTTTCTAAACCCCATTCCAACAAACAACTCTCCACTGCCTTGGCAATTACCTCACCCTTGTGTGGATGCGGAAGCACTCGAAAATTGATAATTTTCTTATGAACAATAAAGTGAACGGTCAAAGCCATATAACCAAGATTTTGTAACGAAGTCCACATATCAGTGGTGAGGCATATTCGTGTATTAAAATACTTGAAATAGTTTTTCAACTTGGTTTTTTCCTCGTGACACATGATCAAGCAATCCTTAGTTAGTGTTGTTCTATACACCACATGAAATTTAGGTTGCAAATCCGCACAAAACATTCTAAACCCTTCTTTTTCCACGTGATTAAAAGGGAGTTGATCAATAATTACCATTCTTGTTAAAGATTTGCGACATCTCTCTTGGTCAAATCTCCAATTAGAAGGTTGAGATCCTATCACGGAAATAATGGTTTGTGTCGTTTTATCTCCTTCGTAACCGGTAAAATCTTTACATTTGTTTAAATGATTCCACAATTTGTTAGTTCCCCTAGAAGATGGTGCATGTATTGCTATATTGCAATACTTGCACTCACAAGTGCCCGGATATTTTTTTGTGCCCTCAATCAAATGTTTTTCAAAATATTCCCATACTCCCGACGCTCCGTGATGCCCGGCTAAACCAGATTTTGAACCTGACTGTGCTTTTCTCTTATTATTATTAGGGTTGGGTTTGCTAGTTACTCCACCACTTTCATCCATTGTTGACATGTAATCAAATTAAATAGAGAAAATGTACCTGTTTTGAGAATGTTTTATTGTGTCGCAAGCAACTCTCTATTGTGTAACTTTATACCCCTACAATACAATTAAACAAACAATGAAATATACATGTATTAGTTTATGAAGAAAAAAAACAATGAAATATAGCAGAAAAAATACTTCTGATTCAAAAAATACATTAACAGAGAAGTAAAAAAAATGGTTAAGAGTATTTGTTAAGTTTCAAAACACAAAAACGATTATATATATATATATATATATAGGGAGAGGTTCACAAGTGGACCAAAAGAATGGACTTTTTAATGGACTTAACAAAAAAGACTAATAACCCACTAATATTGGGTGCCGCTGGCGCGGACCCATTACACCAAGGAATTAAAATTAGTGGGTTATTAGTCTTTTTTGTTAAGTCCATTAAAAAGTCCATTCTTTTGGTCCACTTGTGATCCTTCTCCTATATATATATATATATATACAGATCTAATCGATCTGTTAATGTATATATATAAACAGAGATCTAATCGATCTGTTAATGTATATATATAAACAAACGAATCATCGTTTGTATAACATGCTTTAGAACAGTTAAATCAAAGACAAAAAAACAAGAGATCTGAACATCGTTTATTAGTAATACATACATAACTAAGAATACATACAGAACGAAACCGAAACCAAAAACAGAGATCTGAACCAAAATCGAAAACAGAGATCTGAACCAAAATCGTATAAACTCGTTTTAGATCTGAACAGAGATCTGAACCAAAATCATTTTAGATCAAATAAATTATTACCGAAATCGAAAACAGAGATCTGAACCAAAATCCTTTTTCATTTATATACAATACATACATAACTAAGAATACATACATAACTAAGTGAGAAAGTGAGACCAGTTTCGGAGATTCAGATTGAGAGAGAAAGCGAGAGCCGTTTTGGAGAGTGAGAGAGAAGATGGGTGAAATGAAAGGATAAAAGTGAGCCATTTTCCTCTTCTATCTTGCCCTAAATCTAATCTAACGGTTACTATTGGCCCAAACATATCTAAGGTAAAAATAAAATTAAAGAAGTAAAGGTAAAAAAAAAGTATATATTTCGGAAATAAAAATCGGAACTATAATCGGCATAATAATCGGAAAACAAATCGGAATATATTTCGGCAATTCGGATCGGAATAAATTTCGAAAATTCGGATCGGCAAAAATCGAAAATTCAGAATATAAAAAAAATTCCGATTTCCGATCCGATTTTTTTCGAAAAAATCGAAAATCGGAAATTCCGAAATCGGAATACAAAAATTAATTCCAAAATCGAAAAAAAATCGGATCGGAATTTGGAAAAATCGAAAGTTCGGAAAAAAAAAAAACACAGCCCTAAAATAGATTAATCAAAAATCTCTTTCAAGCCAAAAAAATGAGTAAATCAAAATTATATTGAAAATTAAAAAATGGTCTTATCTAGACTCCATGAATTAATCTCTCGATCCAACATAATCTAGATACAATTTATCTCTTTTCATCATTTTCAACTCAAATCACATTTCACTATGCTACTAATAAAACTACATTTATATAACGTTTTATTTCTAGATAAAAGTTTTCAAAATTTAAAATTTGTTTTTTATATAAATAAAAAGGTTTTTGGTTATAAAAATATTTTTAACATTGTATTTATAGAAAAAACTTTATGTTTTTATTTATAATAGACATAAAGTTTTTAAACTAAAAGCAAATAAAAATATTTATAATTTTTTACATAAAATACAAACAGTTTTTTTTAAGTTTTCAACATTTTGATTTTTTTTTAATATAAATAAAAAAAGTTTTCGAATATAAAAATATTTTTAACATTTTATTTATAGAAAAAACTATAGTTTTGTATCTATAAATAACATATAGTTTTTTAAATTAAAAACAAATAAAAATATGTATAATTTTTTATATAAACTATGTGCAGTTATTTTGAAGTTTTTATTTATAAAAAATAATTTTTATCTAATAAAAATATTTAAAAATAATAAACAAGTTTTATTTTGAATAAACTAACCTTTTATAATAACTTTAAGATTAAAGATTAAATTTATAATATATACCAATTTTTATAATTATTACTATATTTATATATTATACATCATTCCTGTATGGCACGAATTATATGGTAAGTTGGACTTTTGCCTTAACAACTCTCCAGCAAGGACTCTAAACCATGTCGGTGTTAAATACCAATATGTGACTTTGACTCGGAGTCTAATTCTCCATATAATTAAAAAAAAAAGGAAAAAAAATGAAGCTTAGATCAGGTTCAGATTCGAGCTTGAAATTTTGTACGAATTTGGATCAATTATTGTCAACTAAGGCTCCACCGTAATTTCAGAAGGGAATAACTCTGATCTGAGCCCACCTCAGACAGACTTATCCTGGTCAAGTTTGTTGTTTTCACCTACTGCTAGTAGAGTTCTAATTACATCAATGCAATTTGCCCAAGTCAGAGACATTTTTTTTAAAGAGCAACAACAACGTCTTTATGTAAATAGCCGTCCGTGTATTCATCTCAATTTTTATATTAACAGCAGAAAAAAAAAAGTGTATTCATCTCATGCCCTACATACCTACAACATTTATTCCCTTAGTCGGAAGGCGCATTTTGTGAATAGATAATGAGTTTCTTTCATATCTTCATATATCCAATCCAACCAACCCACCCACCGTCACATAATAAGTAATGGGTTCTCATTGACACATACTTTTCAAAGTTAAAAGATGGCCATATTGTAAGTTTGTTAGTTTTCAGTATGTTGAACGGCATGTTACGTTGATTGATTGAAGCAACTTTTTTTTTTTATCTAATCCATAATGGGCCAAAAAGGTTAGGGGTCCTGGGTAAGATTTGTGTGGATACACATTTAAAGTTAGAAGAATTTTTGTTTAGCACATTGGTGAATTTATCTTTTTTTTTTTTTAAAAAATGTCTTTTTCTCATCTATTTGAATAAATTAATCTACCAAATTTTACCATAGTTGAATTTGTGTCAAAATGCAATGTTGTGTTTAGAATTTTTGCAAGTTTACATCCCGAGCAATGCGCTAATATTTCATAATTTTTATTATATATAAATAATTGGGAAATGACATTCTAAGAAATGGGTAAATTATTTGATAACTATACAATTAACTTTTGCTTCACTTGAGGAAACGAGAAAAATGTGATGCAATTGAATTTTGAGTTATATGTAAATCTAAAGAAATTTGAAGAAGAGTGGAATTTTATGTTGTCATGTCATCATTGTCTTCGTAAAATTTTATTAATAAAATGAGTTACAAGTGTCAACAATAAGGGTTGGTGAGGATTTTTGTGAAAAAAAAAACGATATTTGAAAAATGAAAAGAAGACTTGCACATAATAAAATCAAATTAAAAAACTATATTCTTGAATAGATATTGTACACGTGTCACAATATGGGATGGCCCAATTGTCTTCAAAGTCAATAATGGATATAAAAATGTATGCATGCTTATATATAATCCTAACAACATACCTATGAATATATTTATTTTTAAAAATTAGTAAAAAAATATATCTTTCAATCAAATTTGGCATACTTTATCTTCATAATGAGGAGATCATTCATAAAAAAAATTACATCTCAAAACACAACTTAAAAGAGGGTGAATAGAAAGAACCAAGGTGGTAATGTGTTGCTGAAGATTGACATGAACAAAGCTTATGATAGGATCTCATGGTTGTTTTTACTAAAGTCTCTAAGGAAGTTTGGTTTCTCTGAAGTTGTGATTGATTTGGTGTGGAGGTGTATATCTTCTTCTTGGTTCTCTATAGTGGTGAATGGTCAGGCTAGAGGTTTTTTTAAGCCATCCAGAGGGCTTACGCAAGGTGATCCATTGTCCCCTAGCCTTTTTATTTTAGCTTCTGAATCTCTTAGCAGAGGTCTTCATCAGATGATGGATGGTTCTATAAAACCCTTTTCTCATCCAAGAGGATGTAATCTAATTAGCCACCTCAGTTTTGCTGATAACTTAATTGTTTTCACATCTGGATCTAAGAGAAGTCTATCCAATTTAATGGTATTCCTCAATATATACCAGCTCCAATCAGGTCAAGAAATCAGTAAGGACAAGAGCAGCTTTTTCATGAGCATCAAAGTGCAGAGAAGATGTGTAAAGAATGTAGCAGAGGTTACAGGTTTCAAGCAAGAAAAAGGTTGTTTAAAATACTTGGGTTGCCCTCTCTTCAAAGGTAGGAAAAAAGCAATGTACTTTGACCACATGATCCATTCTTTGAATTCTAAAATCAATAGTTGGAGATCCAAATTCTTTTCAATGGGTGGCAGGATAACCCTATTGACCTCAGTCCTTCAATCAATGTGTATCTATATCCTTTTTGCTCTTAGCCCTCCCAAAAAATCTATTTCTCTAATTAATAAAATCCTAAGCAACTTTCTTTGGGGTTTTCATAAAACATATGGGAATAAATATCATTGGAAAAGCTGGAATATCATTTGTTCTCCTAAGAATGAGGGAGGTCTAGGGATTAGAAACTTGAACTCCCTTGCTCTTGCCTCAAATCTAAAGATTGCATGGGAGTTTAAATTAAGTAATTCTCTGTGGGCTTTTTTCATGAGAAATAAGTATTCTTTAATGCCTTTGAGAGCTACTTCTATGGAAGCTAAAAGGATAGCTCAAGCATGATCTGGCTGTGAAGATAATTCCGAAGTTAGTAATGGCATTCAAGTTTGGAAACCCTCTAATTCAGGATGTTTTTCCTTCTCTTCAGCTTATGAGATTGTTAGATCTCCTAAGCTTCCTTCTGTCTCGCAAACCTTCATTTGGGATCTTCATATTCCTTCTAACTTATCATCTTTTTCCTGGAGGATCTTAAATAATTCTGTCCCTATTGATTTTAATGTTAAAAAGATTGGAATTTATCTCACTTCTCGATGTTTGTGTTGTCTTAAAAATGAAGATCACCCCGAGCATTTATTTTTGAAAGGTCCTATGGCTTCTAAAATTTGGAATCTTTTTGGGAATTTAATGGGAATTCAACAATCATTTTCGATCCATTCCCAAATATTGAAATGGTGGATGCACGTGGGCTCTAGTCAGTTCTCAAAGTGGATTCATAAGATAATTCTTATCTGCATTTTCTACGAACTATGGTTGGGGAGAAACAAAACTCTTTTTGAGGGAATTCCAATGTATGTGAATGTGATTATTGACATAATTAAGAGGAGAATCAGAGATATAGCTTCAATCATTCATTTCAAACCTTCTTCCTATCAAAACTGCATTCAGATTATTCAATTTCTGAACCTAGTTCCTCCTAAACCTAATCAATATATCTTCATTCCCATTACCTGGTCTAAACCATCAAAATTTTTCTTAAAGCTGAACTCTGATGGTGCTTGTGATAGAGACGGTAATATGGGTATTGGTGCAGTAATTAGAAACGATAAGGGTCATTTTATTTGGGGTATTGCTTCATTTGTATCAGGAGGGTCCAGTATCATGGCTGAAGTTTTAGCATTGAAAGAAGGTATAAGTCATGGAGTTTCTTTTTATGGTCACAACTTGGAAGTGGAATCGGATTCTTAAATAGCAGTGAATTGCATAAACTCCAAATCTAAGTCCTCTTGGAAAACTAGAAGCTGTATAGAAGAAATTCAAAATATCATAGCTCTTTGGAACATTAAGGTTTCTCACATTTATAGGGAAGCTAACCATGTAGCTGATCTTTTGTCTAAACATGGCCTTAATTCCAAGAAGAGTACCCATTTCTATCATTTTGAAGATCTTCCGAGGATAATTAGGGGAGCTTTAAGACTTGATGCTAATAGTTTGCCTTATATTAGAAAGTGTAATTGACTTGGCACCTTTTTGTATTGCCACCTAGAGAGGATTTTTCTCTCTAATTATCAATAAATATTTTTTTCATTTAAAAAAAAAAAGAGGCTGAAATGATGATCACAAATTTCAATGTTTAAAAATAGACGTATTTATTCAATTTTCAAATCACCCACTTCTTACTTGTATTATTTGATGGAAGTATTTGTAATTATCTCCTCATTATGAAGATCATGTCTACCAAATTTAGTTGAAAAATATATATTTTTTTTTACTATTTTTAAAAATATATATGTTCATAGGTATATTGGATAGCATCACTATATATATATATATATATATATATATATATATATATATATATATATATATATATAGGATTCTCATGTGCAGGCTAGGTCTTATGCGAACCCGGTATGCACCTTTTTTCATAAAAAGTGGTTAGGCATCTTCCTTTTTGCGGGGGATCGAGAAGATGAAACCTGGTGTGAGGTCAACGGTATCGACCTAAACATTCCTCTCTCCTATTTTTATTAGTCTATTTCTTTTCTTCTTTCCCTACTCGATAATCAGTATCTGTAGCAATCGGGTAAAGCAAATTGGTGAAAAAAATAGAAGAAAAGCGGGTTCTGTATCAATCAATCGCTTCGGCGAATGAATCTAACCCAAATGCCATAAAAAAAAGTGAACTCATAATGAATTTTTTTGTTATTTAAAAAATAGTCAATATTCTATTTTTAAGTTACTTAAAATACTTTCAATTACTGATCCATTTTTTTAAATAGAAAAAAAAATCATTTCGATTTGATTTCTTTGGGGTTCTCTAAATGTTTAAACACCCCAATAAAAAAAATAAACCTGCTTTTTTTACCATTTAAAATAAAAGATCTGGTATTCATTGCGGATAATGCGTATTCAAAGCGGACTAACTGTATTTACGGTTATCTGTTCTGGATATCCGTAATCCATTATATTATATTTTATTTTATTTATTATAAATATATATACAGAAAGTCTTCTGTAATGACTTCTTATGGTATAGACTCCGGTACATACCATTTTTTTTAAATAGTAAAAAAAAAGTTGAATTTTTTGATAAAACTTCACCGATATGATGTCTACGGTTTGAAGATCATCTTCAATTTTTTTCATTAAAAAATTCAATAAAAAAACTGTTGAGATGAGGTGATATGTAAAAAAATGGTATAAATATTCATTTTCAACCATTGAAATGTTGGGTCGGCGCCAACCACTTTATTGATTGAATTTTTTTATGAAACTTGATGGATATGATATTCTCATGGTTGAAATCATATCCATGAAGTTTCATCAAAATATTAAATAAAAAAGTGGGTGAGATGATCGCCAACATTTTAACAGTCGAAAATGCATATTTATACCATTTTTACATATCACCTCATCTCAGCGATTTTTTATTAAATTTTTTGATGAAAATAATTGGTGATGATCTTCTCACGGTGGAGATCACATCCATGAAGTTTCATCAAAAATTTTATTTTTTTATTATTTAAAAAATAGTATGTACCGGGGGTCTGCATCATAAAGAGTCCTTACAAGAGGGTCTATCTCTCTCTCTCTCTCTCTCTCTCTCTATATATATATATATATATATATATATATATATATATATAGGAGAAGGCTCACCTACATCATGCTCTATACATCATCCATGCATCACACTTAATTATTGGCCCTAAAAAACTTTTTTTTCCAAATTTTATATTTTTTCCTTGAAATTAACCTTCTAATCAACCCATATGCAAAAAATTAGGTCAAAATACATTTTGTAACTATTTTTAAAAAATTCACAAAAAACTGCTAAAATTACCTTATTTATAAGGGTTTGCGCCACCAGTTTTTTATGAATTTTTTAAAAATAGCTAAAAAATGTATTTTGACCTAATTTTTTGCATATGGGTTGATTGGAAGGTTAATTTCAAGGAAAAAATATAAAATTTGAAAAAAAGGTTTTCTAGGGCCTAGAATTAGGTGTGATGTACGGTGTGATGTATAGTGCATGATGTAGGTGAGCCTTCCTCTCTCTCTCTCTCTCTCTCTATATATATATATATATATATAATAATAATGCTTTTGTGCGGACTAGTCTGCATTTTAAGAGTGCGGATCGAACATGTGTCACCTACCTAATGGTGCACCTATAAATTATCGCCTAAATTATAGGCACACACTCTCTCTTTTTTGGGCTCACCGTCAGGTGACACATGTCCGACCCGCATTCTTAAAATGCAGACTAGTCCACACAAGAGCATATATATATATATATATATCGTAAACAAGTAAAGTCATTTATTATTTAATGTATAAATATAATAAGAAAGCTATTTCCCTTCGGCTTTAGTCTTTCCTTCCATCTTACTCTTTATGTGTCTCTTTTACATTAACCGCCTTTCTGTCTAAGGTTATGACTATTCTGGACATTATATAGTCGGCTGATATATTCACAATGACTCATACATAGTAGTATTACATATATACAAGGGCGGACCCACCCCATCCCGAAGGGGTGCGGCCGCACCCACAAGATTTTTCGGATTTTTTTTTGTATATAGTGTAATAAAAAATTCTGGACCTATATGTTAGTTTTTGAAATATAAGGTTAGTTCATAAAACTCTGGGGGCGGATACCTAATTTATTAAAAAACTAACCTAATTGTCTTCTTCTCTCTCTTTCTGTTTGTAGCCATTTCCCTCCGTCCCAATTTTTTCTCCCACTTTCTCATCTCCCTCCCCTCCTCTCCTCTCCCTCTCCCTCTCCCTTGCGGCCCCTCTCTGATCTCTCTCTCGTACATACACAACCCTGCCAGGCTTCCCGTCCCGCCACTGGCAATGCTCTGCCAGGCGTAGCAAGCAGGTGCATGAGCTCCTCCTCCCTTCTCTCGACGTAGCTCCTCCTCCCTCCTCCACTCGGCTCGACAGCAAGCAGGTAATTTTTTTCTTTTAGTTTGTTTTCTTAATTTATGTTACGAAACTTTGATTTGTTGTTGAGTTGATGAAATTTTATTTTATGGATATTGATATTGTAAGAAACTTGGTTGTTGCTCAATTTTTGTTAGTTAATTATATGAAATTTGTTGTTGGAATTTTTGTTACTTATTTTAGATTTAGGTAATATTGGGTTGTTAAAAATATTGATTGGTTTGGTACTTAAAAAATGTCGTTTATCACGTAGGCATACAATATTATGGATAAATACCAAAAAGTTCCTCAAACATTTTTTAATGCACACTTAGTCAAAGCCTTTTATTTTGTACCAAAAAGTCATTTATTCTCTTATCTTTAAAGGCCGCGTCAGCGTCATGGTAAAGCCTTTTTGACATTAAAGGTTCACGTCAGCGTCATGGTAAAGCCTTTTTGGCATGGTGAAGGACTTTTTGATGCAAAATAAAAAGGCTTGGACTGAACGTGTGTTAAAAAAAGTTCGAGGGACTATTTGATATATGCCCCAAAAATTAATTAATAACCACAAATTTTATGGGGTTAAAAGTTGTAAAAAAAATAAAACTAACAAAAAAAAATTCTCCTCTGGGGCTCCCGCACCCGAACCTAGGGGTGACAAATTTAGACACGGCACGACACGAAATTGATCCAAAATTAACACGGCTTGTCATATTCGTGTTCGTGCCAAAATTATGAGCCGTGTTAGTCGTATTATCGTGTCTTATCGTGTTAATCGTGTTTTTATTCGGGTTATCGTGTCTATTTATGTTTAATTTAGTGTAAAATTTAAGAAATCGTGTTATTCGTGTCGTGTCGTGTCGTGTTCGTGTCAACTAAAAAAAACATAAATTCGTGTCATGAAAAAAAACCTTGTCGTGTCGGAACACGGCCCAAAAACACGAATTGCCTCTCCTACCCGAACCCCCCCCCCCCCCCCCCGCATTTATAACAAATTTTCGCACCCACGGACCAAAAATCCTGAGTTCGCCACTGCATGGTTGGGAAAAATTAAATTACCCTAACACTACTCAGTATTTCTTCCTACGCATCAAGGTTAGTAATTGTAAAAGCATCTATGATAAAATATTTATCTTATTTAGAATGTTGTGTAGAGAATATTTTTGTTGAAATATAGCAAATTTATATTAAATATTGTAAATGGTATGAATATTATCCGAATATGAACAATTTCAAAGGATATTGATAACCATAGTTGTGCATATTATCTAATTAAATAAGGATAGGAATATTGTAATTCTAAATGAATACGAATAATGAATAATATGATATGTGGTTGGTAATTTATCCGTTTTACGCTCCTAGCATTGATGACTTACCTCTAAGCTGTTGAATTTTTAATGCACTAACCCACTAAAACATGATAATTATACAAGTGGGTAAACAAATTTAAACATCTTTATTTCTCACCCAAACAAACTCTAAATTTAAACATCTTTATACCACTAAAACAGAAGTCTCGTATTCCATCCTTTCTGGTACTCAGCACGTGCAATAACTCTCTCTATAATGGTCTCCAACTTACAAGGTTTGAAGGGAATTCTAAAGGGTGTGACAGAATTCATACAGCGGGGGGGGCCTTGTAAAACAATACTAATGGATTCATCATATGGTAATGGTAGGGTCTCTCTATATCTACCTCTTTGTTTTTTTCTACTCTTATGTATTCAATGATGTCGAGCCTGATTGCCAAACCTGGTGGTCCTGGTCCTGGTCCTTGTCCTGGTCCTGGCCCTGGTGTATCTAAATTTAATTATATACATGGTTGTTTCTTTAAGCCTAGATTTTGACGAAAAACATATTGTGCTGTTCATATGTTATTTTCAAAAACAAAATAATAAGATATTTAAAAATATCTTATGACAAAAAATAAAGGGGCATATACCAAATAGTCCCTTGTATTTTTTTTAATAAACGTTTAGTTCAAGTCTTTTTATTTTGCACCCAAAAGTTCTTCACCGTGCCAAAAAGACTTTACCACGACGCTGCCGCAGACCTTTAAAGATAAGAAAATAGGAAACTTTTTGATACAAATTAAAAGGCTTGGACTGAGTGAGTATTAAAAAATATTTGAGGGACTTTTTGGTATTTGATTCAAAAATAAACCAATGGCACATAACTAGAAAAATAAATCAAAACTAAATTTAAAAAAAAAAACAACTACATACATATGCCATCTCACATCAATGACAAAGTTTGATTTTTCTACTGAATGGATTATTGGGATCGAGATGCTATATATATATATATATATATATATATATATATATATATATATATATATATAGAGAGAGAGAGAGAGAGAGAGAGAGAGAGAGAGAGAGAGAGAGAGAGAGAGAGAGAGAGAGAGAGAGAGAGAGAGAGAGAGACTCTCCTACATCACACTTTAAACATCGCATCATACATTAAACCTACTTTTAGGCTCTAAGAAATCTTTTTTCCAATTTTTTTATTTTTCTATTGAAATTAATCTTTCAATCAACACATGTTCAAAAAAATTAGATCAAAATATATCTTCTACTATTTTAAAAAAATTCACAAAATTCTGTTGATGAAGTATTTTTAGCAATTTTTTTATTGGATTTTAAAAAATAACTAGAAATTATATTTTGACCTAATTTTTTGAACATATGTGGGTAGGACAGTTAACTCCATGGGTAACAAATTCTTAAAAAAATTGTAGGGCTAAAACTAAGTGTGATGTATGAGTGATGTAGAAAGTGTGATATATAGGAGTCTTACTCATATATATAGAGAGAGAGTCAAGCTCCCGTTTTGAATACAACTATCAAATTTGGATCCAATTTTTTAGAATACCAAAAAAATCATTTGAACTGATTTTTGTATGGGTCTCCTGAAATGTTTAAAATCCATATAAAAAATTAAAAATATTTATTACATTTTTTTCCGTAATATATATATATATATATATATATATATACAAAAAGAGAGAGAGGATCTCATGAGGTCCCAATTTGAGGACAATAAATGCGGACCCTTTTTTTAAAATAGTAAAAAAATATTTTTGGACTGATTTTTTATTTTAGGGTTTTAAAAATTTACAAATTTTGACCGATTTTTTAAAATAGCAAAAAAATCATTTTAAACTGACTTTTTTATGGTCCTAATGAAATGTTTAAAAATCATAAAAAAATTAATCAATTTTTTTTTTACTATTTTATTAAATTTGGTCTGCATAAGTGGTCCTCAAATCGAGGTCCTCTCTCTCTCTCTCTCTCTCTCTCTCTCTATATATATATATATATATATATATATATGTGTGTGTGTGTGTGTGTGTGTGTGTGTGTGTGTGTGTGTGTGTGTGTGTGTGTGTGTCGTTGACCTTGTTGTTGGGGAGGGGAAAAGGGGAGAGATACAAGACGACGTGTTTATATTTTACTCTATCCTATATTTTGATTTCTTTTTAGTTTTTCAATTTTACATATTTCAAATTGTTTTTATTTTTAAAATGTCGTTTGCTAGTTAATTTTGACCTCGGAACAACAAATTATGATTTTTTGAGTATTTTTACAAAATATATGAAATTTAAATACAACAATTAATATTACAATGTAAGGCTTATCAATTTATTTTTCAATGTCTACTAGAGAGGTTTTTTTGTTTAACAATTTTAAGTGGATACAAATTTTGACATATTTTTAGAAACACATTAATTTGTCATGTTTACGTTTGTTGGTGTCTAAATCTATATTATACTGCTAATAAGATAGTATTAAACCACTTAATGAGTCTTTAATACTTACTATCTTTCTCTCTCTTATCTTGAATATTGTATTCTTTGAAAGAAATGAATCAAAAATTTCCTTAAAACTAAAAATATGAATAAATTAAAAGTCTCTTGAAGACTTAAAAAATAATTCATTCTACACTCCATTAATTAATTTCTTGATCCACCACAATCTGGATTCAATTAATATATTTTTATCATTCTCTACTCAAATTATATTACACAATGCTACTAATACTACTATATTTGTATAATGTTCTAATTTCTAGGGGAAAAAAATTCAAAAATTCAAATTGTTTTTATTTTAATAAAAAAAGTTTTTGGTTATAAAAATATTTTTAACGATGTATTGTATTTATAGAAAAAAGTTTATGTTTTTATTTATAAATGGCATAAAGTTTTTTAAACTAAAAAGGAATAAATATATGTATAATTTTTTTATACAATATGCATATATTTTTTGAATGTTTTATTTCTAAAAAATAGTTTTAAGTTAAAAAAATATTTTCAAAATTGCTTTTAACATAAATAAAAAATGATTGTTAGTTATAAAAATATTTTTAAGGTTTTATTTATAAAAAAAACTTTAAGTTTTGCATCTATAAATGTTTTGGTTATAAAATGCGTATAGTTGTTTAGTAGTTTTTATTTATAAAAAAAAAAGAGTTTTTTATATAATAAAAACATTTAAAAATAATAGAAAAAATTTATTTATGAAAAAATTAAGGGTCATTTACTATTTGGGGTACGTTTGTTTATAATATTTTGTTCTTGGTGTACGTTTGTTTTCGTATTAATTACATGGGTGTTATTTTGACAATTTTCGTCAAGTGCCATCAAACTTTGTCATATTCTATAGTCATTCACCATTATACCCTTATATTCTATGATCATTTACCATTATAGTGCATTTCAATTTAAACCATTGTACCCCATTTAAAAATGAGTTTTACAATAATGTTTAAAAATGAATTTTATAATAATGTTTAAAAAAGTATATTCAACCAAATAAAATGATTTTCAACAAAATATATTATAAAGTATATTCATTTACAAAATATGTTTTTAATAATGTTTAAAAAATGTTAAAAAATGTTTATAAATTATAAGGTTTGAATATTTTAAAGAAAAAAATGTATAATAATGTATAATAATATTTGAATATTTAGAAAAGAAAAGGTTAAAAAATATTTTCCACCCCTCCACCCCAAAAAATTATTTCCAAAAAATAAAAACGTTTTCCACCAAAAGAGTATAAAAAACGATTTTAGTTAAAAAAAATACAGTTCCCCAAAAAAAATAATTTTCACCAATTAAAACGATTTTCCACCCAAAAAATGATTTCCAATCAGTTAAAAAACTGATTTCCACCCAAAAAAAATATACATTTCCCAAAAAAACATTTTTCACCAATTAAAATGCTATGCGCCAATATACATTCCAGATAGTTTTTTGAAATCATGTTTAAAAAATGTTTAAAAACTATTTATAATGTTTAAGTGATTTTTAGTTAAAAAACTGTTTATAAAATGATTTTAAAAAAAAACTGATTTCCAAAAACCTTCAGAAAAAAATGATTTCTAAAACTGATTTCAAAAAAAGAATTTCAACAAATAAAAATATATTTCAAAAATGATTTTAAACTATTAAACCGTGATTTTCAACAAAACTAATTTTTTTTCTACCCAAAAAATGATTTCAAATTACAAAAACAAATTAAAATAATATACCCAAAACTTTGTAATTAGACCGGAGGTTTGGGTAATTATTTGTTTGGTTGGAAATTATGAACGGAGGTTTGGGTATATTATTTTCATTTATTTCTTCAACCAATTAGACTAATAAATAAGTTTATGCTGATGAATTATAAAGTTCCTAATAATCTAATGCACTTTGGGTGGAAAACATTTTTTATTTGGTTGAATATACTTTTTTTATTCGGTAAATATATATTTTCTTAACTGAAATCATTTTTATTTTTTGCTTTTTTTGCTGGAAAACGTTTTTATTTTCTAGAAAGAATTTTTTTGGGTGGAAAACATTTTTTATTTGGTGAAACTAATTTTTTATACTGAAAATAATTTTTAACTGGTGGAAAACATTTAAAATTCTCAAACAGTTTTTTTAACTGTTTTTAATTAAAAAAATACGGTTTAACATTTTTTTTATATATTTTTTATTTCGTAGAAAACGTTTTTTTTTCCTGAAAATCATATTTTTAAATGATTTTCTTCGTTTAAACATTGATAAACATTTTTCAACAGAAATCATATTTTTTTTTTGAAAATGATGTTCTTCGTATAAACATTTTTAAACATCTTGAAAATCATATTTTTAACTGAAAATACTTTTTAAACAGTTTATTTTAACTTAAAATCATTTTTAAACATGCTTAAATTTTTTAAACATATAAACTGGAATTTTTTGGGAAATTATTTTATTGTAATATTTTTAAAAAATGGTTTAACATATAAACAGTTTTATTTTAATATTTTTTTGGCTACAATTAGTTTTATTTTTAAAAGAGTTTTTATTTCAAAAAGTTGCAAAAAAATTACAGTTTTATTTAAATCAGTTTAAATAAAGTTGTTTTATTTCAAAACAATTTAAAATAGAATGTAAAGTTTATTTAAAACAATTAAAATAGTTAATTTTATTTAAAACAATTTTTATTTGAGAAAGCATGTAAAAGAAATGTATGGTGTGTATGGTTTATATGGTTTTTTATAAAAGAGATGTATTTTATAGAGTGACACATGCGTCTTTTTGTATCATCATGGGCAAATAAGAGATTTGATAAGTAAGAAAAAACTTTTAAACGGAAGTTAACGGATTCCATCGAAATCAACCCCCATCCAACAATAATGAAAATTAACGTACCCCAAGAACAAAATATTTTAAACAAGTGTATCCTAAATTGTAAATGTCCCAAAAATTAATTTTTATAATAACTTTAAGATAAGATATTAAATTTATAATATATACTGATTTTTATAATTATTATTATATTTATTTATTATACATATTTTGCGCATATGCTAATGTTAATCAATGATAAATGCAAATTGACATTATTGTGTCACCTTAACTGTATTATACTCTAAAATATATTCGTATGATAAATGCTAATGATACTTTGATACTTCAATTTGAATATTATCGTTATACTATTTTTTTTATAATCTCAATCAACTTACGCACATCTTAATTAATTTATATTCATAATTTATGACTTTCGTTAATCAAAATATTATTTTGAACAATTCATCTGGAAACGGTCGGAGTGACCTTATACCGTTTAACAAAGACGATAGTTTTCATAACACTATCGTGACACGTTTTTTAGTTGAAATTCGATCTGATTACAGAACAAAAATGGTACTTCGAATTGATCAGATGCTCTTTGTCAGAAAGATTATTACCCGTGACTTGGGAACCTTAGTTAATTGGTCAAATCATCATCTACATGGAGAGAGAGCAAGAGAAGTCTGAGACCTCGGTCGTACAGCTGTGTGAAGCCGGAAATCTACACTAATTGAAATCATTAATGCACTGCAGCTTAACTGAATTATTTCCTTTTATGCCTCTGCATTTTGACCAACCATTTTTTTAGTACAAGTTTAATTTGTCTTTTCTACCAAACATATTTGAACATATAATAATCGAGGTTGTAAAAAACTTAGGACGTCTTGGTGATAATGTTTTAAGTCTTACAAATTTAGGTGGATCTTAAGCATAATAGTGTGCTTTCATCCTTTTTTTTAATATATTTTTTAATTATAATAGAATTATTAAAAATATTAAAATAGTACATATTTTAAAAATATATTTGAATATTTACGAATCAAAATATAATCTTTTTAATATTAAAAAAATGTGTGTTTTTTTACATTTTACCCAGAAAAATGCGTATTTTTTTACGTCTTATCCGAAATAAATACACGTTTTTTCACGCCTTATCTCCAAAAATGTGAATCATCATTAAGTGCATCTTAATACATGTTTTTGGCCAAAACTTGGCATTTGTAAAAAGTCATCGTCTAGGTGCTTTTTTTAGCACATAGGTAATAATGTAGTCATTAGCGAGTGTTTACTGATATTTGTATTCTAGTCTTGCAAGCCCAAAGGAACGTTTCAATCTCCTCAAACATTTCAAATGAAACGAGAAATTTCGAACACTAGATAGCATCTTCTACCGTATCACTGTCCGTAAAAAATGTTATAATTCATCAATCATATGCAAATTAGATTATATATTTTCAGGACTTAAAATTATATTGATTATATATGTAAGACATTTAATTTTATTTTTAGAGAAATAGTTTTTACTTTTTTAAAGGTGATTTTCTTTGTTTAAAAATAACAACTCTACCCTTCAAAATAGATAATTAAGTTAATAGATTATGTATTGTTTTTTTTGAAAAAATAGATTATGTATTTTTAGTACTTGTAATAATGTTGGTTAAGGATTGAGGACATTTAATTTTTTTTTTAAAATAATCCCTATTTTTCTAAAGTGAATTTTAGTTTTTGAATAATATCAAGTCTACCTTATATTAAAAAAAAATAGAAAAATAATATTTTAACTTCCAACCACTAGATCTTTACATTTTTAGTCACCTAATTTTGAGGCCTCTGGCCACCCGATGGCTTCTGGTGCTCTGGTATACGGATAATAAAAATAAAACTGCAATACAAAAGACACAACGGATAACTATTTTTCTAATTTTAAAGCATCACTAATTTTGTTTTACTATATGACATCATACCTTTTTTCTCTAATGGGCAGATGTGCGAATTGCAAAATCAAATTTCTATTTATCAATGCAAAATAAATTTTTCCATTTGCACTTTTACAGCGCAAAGTTAAGTTTTGGGTGTAAAATATCAAAAAGTTATCACTTAAAAAAATATTAAATAAGATGTTGAAGAATTCAATACAGAATTATGAGATAACAGTGAACTGTTATATCATAAATCTATAACATTGAAGCAAAAACATAATAATGAACTAGTTTCTCTCTCTCAACAAACTAACTTGCAAAAATTATGACCCGCAATCGTTTTGTCATAACACCAATATAGCAACATAGGTTCCAGCATTCTGAACCAACAAATGAGTTAAAAAATAGTAAATAAGTATACAAAAGAGGGAGTAAATAACACCTCTGAAAAAAGTTGCCAATCAATCCCTATACTTGCAATCTTCTAAACAAACCAAAAAAAAATATGTAACTAAACCTCACTAAAAATGACAACCCACTCTAATCAAACGACACAATCCTCGTCCCTCACTCCTTATCCCTCTTCCTAGAAAACGATCGACATGCATCCATATTAGCCTCTGTCACCAAATTCACAAATGTCGTCGCATCCTTTTGTGCAAGTCACGTGTTACACCCCAAACTCAACATCTGGATTGCTACACCTTCAATTATCGATTGAAACAGAGAGATGAAGTGCTATAGAGGGAGGATGACACTAGAGAGAGGCGACGCTGGAGGTCGATGTTGAAAATGGAGGGCCTGATTTTTAAGAACCAGTGTAAAGGAAAGAGAAAAACGTGTTAACAGCATAATTTTAAATTATGGTATCGGGTAATGTAACGGTTGCGATCATGGTCTAACGGTATCGGGAGTATCAGATGTAATATAACGGGAATCGGTTCCCGCGAGGTTGATTTTTTTTACCATTCACAAATCCCATAAAGAGAAAATGGAATGATACTTTTGTTTTGACTATATAATGTTAAATTTCAATAATATGTGTGTTCATTATATAGTATTAGAGCACATAAAAGCATTTTGTTAATTAATCAAATACTAAAAACACATTACTCAATATTATAGCTTATAACATACTTAAATGTAATAACTGATAACATACTTAAAGTCATTACACAATTATGATATCACTAACACCATACCACTAAACAAATATAAGAATAAATCTAATTACATATATTACAATGATTCCATGCTTTCATCACCAAACAAAATGATGTGGGCAGTCTTTAAGAATGTCATGGGTGGTGGGGGGTAAGAATATCCATGTCATCATCATCATCATCATCATCATCATCATCATCATCATCATTATTAGTCGTTCATGTCCAAAGTAATCAGAATGTGAAGTGCTTGAATTAGAAGCACCCATTCCAAAATTTTTGTGAAAAATAACCTTGAAGCACTAGCAGAACCATATACCCATGTGGATAGTTCTCGGTAGATGAAATAGTATTATAAGAAGGTTCAGGTGGAGGATGATAGTAATAGAATTCGATGGATGGATAGTAGTATTGCGGTGGCGGGGATAGTGTGAGAATTCCTCGGGACGGGGATACATGGGTTGTGCTTGTGGGTTTCTTCCTTCATATCCACTAATCCTGGGATCAAGCTCAATAAAATAATTCTCTAAATTATCTCCCACTAAACGACATGTACGTATTCGTGTCCTACCCAAAGGTTTTAGGTCTTATCTATCCACCAAATTGGTATCATCGGCGTGAATTCCATAACTTCCAACCTCTTTTTGATACGATGAGTAACTATCGCTTGATCCAATAAATGATATTTTTTTGTTTTGAAGTGTAATATAAAAATAAAATAATACTCTACATAAAATTTAGACTTCAATATTTATTTACCTTCATATTGCACATATCTACCAGTAATACCACCTCCATAAGTACCACTACATAGTAGACATAAGCCAACACCACCACTATCACAAGTACTAGTTCCACTACCAGAAGGAACTAAAGTAGCATGATTATTTTGTTCATCTTCATCAATGTCCAGCCATTCAGAATTATCTTAACCATCTAAAAAATCTTCTTTTATCTCTTCCAACCACGGAGACAATGGGTCATCTTCGTCAAATATATAATCCAATCTAATAAGGTTAAAATATTCCTCAACATCTTATTGGCTTCTACTTATCGCATTTATGATCTTTAACCTCATATTTTTATACAAAAGTAAATTTATTTAACTTTTGAGATTTCAAACGGTTTCTTATCATTACATGTATGACGTTAAATGTCCTCCAATTACGTTCACAATTGGAAGATGAACGTGTTTGATCCAATACTCTCACAACAATTCGTTGAAGTTCTAGAGTGGATGTGCTATAATGAATCCACCATAACACTACATACGATGAACATGACTGTTGATACCAAATTTTACCACCTTACGTGGACCAATTATAAACTAACACGTGTCATCCAATGTGGCTCAAATTCAAGACAGCATGATACAAAAGCCCGACTAACAAGGCAGCCTGACCAACAGGGCAGCCCGACTATCTGGGAAGGCTGACCAACTGTCGAAAATCCAACCTGTATAGCCAACAAAGCGACAACAGTAATACAACCTGTATAACCAGTGAAGCGGAAACAATAGTATATTTAATTCTCATTATGTATTTATGTATATGCCTAACAAATTAGGGCATTCCATCCTTTCACACGGCAACCATCAGTACCCCTCTTGGGCTATAAATACACTATATCACCCTCATTGCAAGGGATTGAAAAACAAATCAAGGCAGTCAATACATAACAATGGACGTAGGCTTTTCCATTGAACCGAACCACTTTAAAAATCTCTTTGTCTTACTCATTTTTATTTATTTATATGTGATCAATCAATTAAGCTTAGTCTAATTTTTTGCATCAACAGATTAGCATCGTCTGTGGGAACGTATTGCTAAATGTTTTCACTCATTCATCATACATGGCTGAAATTCTTGAATCAAACGCTAGAAACGATGGAGTTCTGCCTACTCCCTCTGCCCCTCCAAACAATAAGGATTTAACTAGAATTTTGGCTAGCTTGGCCAAGGGTCGAGAGGCTATGTAGGATACGATACAACAGTTAGCCCAAACTCTGTAAATTGGAGTCCCTACCCAATTCTATCAAAGGAATATGCCACCACCGCCAATAAGGACTGTTGGGCATAGACATTCTTGACCTTCAAGAGATCCTTCGTACCATCTTGGAGTAACTTCTTCTATTAGGATTACTAATTCCTCTGATGGATAGTCCCTCATCCCAAAAAGGTTAAGCGACTACGCGTGAAAAGTAGCATCGCTTCAAGACGAAAATCGTTGTATTTGTTTCACCAAGTTAATACAAAATCTAAATTACGACCGCCCTTGCGATACAAGTATAGCGGTAAGTCGGGTATCGAGAATCCACAGGGAATGTTAGTATATCTCGTAATCGATTTATTATTCCAGGAATAAAATTGTAAAAGGTGATAGGTTTTATGGTGACAAAAGAAAGAATGCGTGACGCTACACAAAAGTAAAGCGAGGATCGGGATCGCATCCTACCACACGGATCGAAACAACTACTAATCATAATTCCGGCTCGAGAGAAATTTAATCGAGCATTTTCAATTAATCATAAACTTCACACAATAAGGTATTTAAGCCAAAGTTACGTGAATAAACATTCCATAAAAAATGGTTGCACGCGGATTAAATTCAGATTGTTTCTATAAACACTAGAGTTTCTTGACAAATAAAGTTATACGCATAACAATCCAACTTTAATACACGCGGTTTCAATTAAACGCAATTTTACACAAAACCTAATTTTCGAAACTCGAGGCCCGCTAATGGCGGAACACAACCCCGACCCTATTTATCTATGGGCACAACAAGATTAAACTAAATTACAACTAATTAAACTAATTAAAACCGTAAATAACTAAATTAAACTAAATAGAAATCATGGAAATAAAGGAAAGACAACTATATATATGGTAGGGATGATGAATAGTCAACTTACAAACTCAAAAGTTGTCACACTAAATGAGAAAGAAGAAATGAGCTCCCAACAATCCCAAACCCTAAGCTTTTCTAACATAAAATGAATTATGTATGATATTACGAAAAAAAATCTCTTAAATAGTAAGTTGGAAAAAGAATTGAAAAGAAAAAGAAAAAGAAAAAGCAAGCCAAAATATATAGGAAAAACAAGGTGTCGATCGATCGAACCCAAGGGGTCAATCGATCGATGGTTAAAAAACATGCCCACTGT
Organism: Sambucus nigra; assembly: GCA_949130495.1. Taxonomy (NCBI): domain Eukaryota; kingdom Viridiplantae; phylum Streptophyta; class Magnoliopsida; order Dipsacales; family Adoxaceae; genus Sambucus; species Sambucus nigra. Next base: position 587,830,713 of record OX422210.1, on the reverse strand, counting down.
CTCCCACGAATTCAGAAACAATTAAGGGTCGATCGATCGACCCTTTTGGTCGATCGATCGACGAAGCAGGTATCATCCAAGCAACCTTCTATTTTGGTTTTATTTAGAATTACCTTCCGCTAAAACTCTCATAACTTCTTCGTTAGGAATCGAATTCGCGCACCGTTTACGGCCACGCGAAGCTTGTGACGAGGGCTACAACTTCCGTGACACAACCACAATATGATTTAGTTGGATTAACGGGTGTAAGGGAAAATCAACTAAGTTCAGCTCCACCAGAGGGAAACGAGAATACATAGTTGACAACCCAATGTGAGTGTACTCACTGGAATGATGTATGTGTATACTGTTACAAATGTGATCATAATGTTATGAATATAAAATTGTTCATTTCGGTTTACCGAAATGAGGGGTTACTCCTCGACCAGGAATGGGGGAGATTTGTCTATTAATGACAAGGGGTTACTCCTCGACCAGGAATGGGGGATGATTGTCTATTTAGACAGGATATGTGAATCATGATTCGGAAAAGTTGGTCACTCATTATGAATGATCCGGATAAGTTAATACATAATTATATGGACATGATTTATTGCATTTAAATTCATGCAATAGTATAGTAGTGATACATTCACTGGGCTATTTTGCTCACGGTTCCTATGTTCACATTTTTCAGGTAACGCGATGTCACTGCCAAATCTAGGAGGTCAGGTTGGGTTAGCCAGGAATGGGAGAAACAATGATTTTGTGTAAATGTAAATGATGTAATTAAGTTAACTTATCCTTCATGAAAGTTTTTATGGGCATGACTACTTTGATGTTGTAAAAAGGTTTTCAGTTATATGGATTTACAATGATGACTCTGAAATCAAAACTCATGTTTATGGTTTGGATAGATTAATTATGGTTTGACTCACTTTGACTTTCAGACTTAACTATAAGTAATTGGATTGGGGTGTGTCAGCTTTTGCTGGGCCAGGTTCCCAAACTGTGAATTAATTAAAATGCCTTTGCATGTGCGGATGTGTACGGAACTTAGCCAGAACGCATCCAAACTCCATACTTAGTACCTAAATACCTATAAAAGCCCAATTATACTTCATATAGCATGTTAACAATATAAAACAAAGGTTGTATGAGTAACGAGCTTAAATATAGAGATTAAGGCACCCGAGGGGGCTAATAACGCGTATGTTAACGAATGAAATACGCAATATTTGCGTATTATCACACCCCCTAACTTACACATTGCTAGTCCATAGTAATGAAATTAGATGCAACAAGAATTACAAGCAAACCAAAAGGAGGATACAAGTACAAAATGGGAAGAAAAAGCAATAAAAAGATAAGGCCACTTTAGCGGGCAAATGATTGCATTTAGCATATACAATAAGCTATTAAACCCCTAGGTTACCTTAGTGGACGAGTGTCGTCTCGTGAGGGTTTTTAGCGATGAAACCATAAACATCATATTGTTTCCTCAAAATATGCCCAATCAAGCATGCGATAAACTCAATAATATCGAAAATGATTTCATACGCATTATTAGCATAATGAACGAATTCAAATGAGAGTCCATAGTTATTAACATTATAGAGTGCACCTCATATAATTGAAACCTTAAAATGTGGGAGTGGAGCGAGCACATGCAAAACACAATTTGGCTAAAACTTAAATAAGCCGGACAATTAACATGAAAGCAAGCATATATCAATTCTCACGAGCATTACACTCATCAAATGAATTCACTTAAAACAGGGAGGTAACACACGGGACATGCAGGCATAATGAGTAAATGCAAATGGAAACTAGGTCGTGCACATGTCTCAAATAAAGAACACTAAATAGGAAATTAAAAACTATAATCTCAATGAAAGATATTTCACATATAAAAGAGGCAAAATGCATTTTCAGAGATTATCAAAACTATTATGACTTTTAAGTTAAATGCACCCTAGGATCTCATAGGACTTGATAGGGTTATAATATAGGCTAGGCTAGGGTACAAAAGGAAGGAGATGTATATACAGATTCAAAGTGTTCGGAATGAAAAACTTGGAATAATGGAAAATAGTGGGTAATATCAAAATTGGAAAATGATTTCCAAAACAAGGATTATATATGAAATGGAGAGCAAAAAGGATTATTGAACACTATTAACAATATATACGAACTTTCTCTTTTTTTTCTTTTTTTTTCTTTTCTTTTTTTTCTCACTTTTTCTTTTGTTTTCTACTTTTCTCTTTTTGTTTTCTTTTTTTTTCACTACATTTTCTTCTTTTCTCACTCTTTTCATGCTAAAATTGCAACCAAAAAACATGAACATCATTCAATCCCAAGAAACATTCCAAACAAAGGTATGGGAGGTGATATGTATGGTGTATAACTCCAATTTGGAGTTGGTTACAGGATTTTTGGGTAATGAAATGAAAGGCTATATTTAGGCTCAATGGGGTTAACTATGGAAATATATAAGGTAAGGTTAACGTTAATATGGGTGATATACCAAAGATTGACTATGATCATTTCATAAACTTTTCGCAATTCTTGAGTCAAAATAATTTTGAAAATCATGCTCAAGTAACACATTTCATGATATAAACTCAATTAATGAACGATCAAATGACAGAATAGTGAGATTGCTGACGAAAGTAACGTTTTCAAAGAGGAAAGAATAGTGTATACTCTCACAAATGAAGGTAAGTCTCTAATCTCACTCGGTGTAAGTATATACAATGCAACAAAAGATTACCGAGTTATAAAAATCTTAAACCAAATTAATATAACAAGAAAAACGCATGTGATCATGGGATTAAAGTTTAATTCATGAAGTTATTCATAATATCAATAATTTGAGGACAAAAGTCTAATAACTTCCAAAATCGAGGACATGCATCATTGAGTTATCTATTGGATCGGACAAATATTAAAATTTATCATCGAAAACAAAGGCAAAATTCCCAACAAAGGGGAAAAAAGAAAGAAAATGTTTTTGAAAATTTTATTTTTTAACAAAAACATGCTTTGTAACTAAATTATGGTCAAATTCATGGACTAAAGACAGAAATGGATAGAATATCCCACACCCCCTAACTCAAATATTGCATTTTCCCCAATGCGTCCATTAAAGAATACAACACAAAGATAGAAAAAGAATGATATTACCTAAAATTGGAGCGATCTCCATAAGTACAAGTCCAAACGAATCTACAAAATAAGTTAGTATCGAGCATGGCAAAAATATTTACCGATATATTATGTTAAAAGAATTTATGTCGTAAGTCACAATAATATAGAGGGATGAAGTACGAATACTAGATAAATTGATGGTGAACATTTGATTTTATAAAAATGGAAAGTCACACACATCAAAATCCAATACATAACCACAAACTACATTACTATTTCTCATTTCATAAGTTCAATACAAAACAACTCAATACATATCAACTAATAAAATGAAAGAAATACAAATAAAAAGGAAAATACATAATAATATCCGATCCCAAAAATAAAAAAATGAACCCATAACAGCAGCCTAGTGGCCAGAACCAGTAGGATTATAGGGACTCTGGAAAAGTGGCGGAGCAACGCATCCGGGCCATGCTGCTGTACATATTAGTCTCTCATCATACCCTGTAATATGCAGAGCTCTTATCGCCGCTCAGCTCTGTCATGTCGATACTCTGCCCTCTGCTGCTCTAGCTGAGACTCCAAAGAAGTCCGCCAAACATGGGTCTCCTCCCAACGTTGGTCTTGCAGTACCTGGTATGCCTCAAAGCGGGCATCTGAATCTGACTGTGGCACCTGCGAACTCTTTTCCTGCTCTGCCCTCATAATCTCAGCCTTCTCCTCAGCCTTGTCAGTCGACTATGTCCTCTGTCTCTTAGCATACGACTGCCCCCAAGGGTATCCCAACATCTTTGAGATGTTATCCTTGTTTAGAAGCTTCAGTGGGACACGCTTGCAGTCATAATCAAACTCAGGGCAACCGTGTGATTATCAAATCTTTGTGATGAGGGAAGGAAATGGAAGGGAAAAGGTGCGGGCCTTCTCCTTTACAGATGCATACATCATGTCTAAGAAAATGTTGGGCAAACTAATATCGCCCAAGCTGTTGATGAGGGTGTAGACAAATGCTATGTTCTTATAGCGCACCTCTGACCGGTTGCTTATAACCATAATGGAGTGTACGTTGAGGTAGTGGAGTAATCTTAGCAAATCATCCATTGCGGTCGAGCAAAAAGATTTCTTAATAGACCATACCTCCCCAAGCACAAGCGCCTCGATTAATGTGGTAAGCCCGAACATCTCCCCTTCCGAAAAACTAATTGATCGCTAAGGGTCTGGAACACCCGTATGTCACCCTAAATCCGTGCGGGTGAGCTGAATATGAATTCCCCGAATCATAGCCTCATAGGTAGACGGCCTCCCTTATACAGCTACAAAAGTCGCATAAAACATACGAACCAATTTCTCATTGATACGCCCGTTTGTAGCAAGAAAGGGCTCCCAACCGTACATGCGCAAAAAAGTACGTGCAACCTCATCCAACTCCCCCGAGTTCCAAGCATAGTGGAAGGCTAATGGCCTATGTGGCGGCTGAAAATAGGCTTGGAACCAATCACGTTTCTATTCACAACGAAAACCATCAACGCCCGAGTGGGCAAGCTCTTGGTAGACTCATATTTCCTTAACTTGGCCATTTCAACGTACAAAATAATAATTAGGCAAAACAAATAGAATTGTAAAGTGCAATTAAAGGTTTGTTAGTGAACTAGTTGAAAACGGTGTGTGCATGAGCGTGAATCCGAGCAAAAATATCTCACATTGTGATAAAAAAGTGTCAAGGTACGACAATGAGTGAAAATCACCCAAGTGTGCGCTAAAAATGGATTAAAAATTTGGGTTTGAGCATTTTAGCGAACACTTGGTGTGCGCAATGTGAAATGAGGGTGTGAAAGTGCCAATTATCCAACAAACAAGCCCGATTCATGAACACGCACATTTAGCAATCAACACAAAGTGTTCATGAATGATTTTTTATCAAGATTGTTGCACAAAAATAGTTGGAACAACAAACAAGGAGAAAAACTCAAAACTATGTCAAACAATGGATTAATCTTATGAATGTAACATAAAACCACAATTCAATACAAATACAAGTAAACAAGCAAGTGTTATACCTAATTTGAGTGAAAAAATGAGGTTAATTTGAGTGACAAGGGGTGGGGCAAAATTAGGGCCGAAATAGGTAGAGAGGAGAGAATAGAGAATAGAAGGGGAAAAGAAAAAGAAAGAGGAAGAATCATCTATAACTGGTCGATCGATCGATCAATGACTCGGTTATTTGCCTACTGCTTCCTGTTTCAATAAGGGGGGGGGGGGGGGATTGGGAATAAGGGGATAATATGGGGTATAAAATTATAAACAAGTATATATATATATATATATATATAGAGAGAGAGAGAGAGAGAGAGAGTATATAAATATGAAAAGAATAAAAACATAAAATAAATAAATAAATAAATAATAAAAATAAATAAAACAAATATACATATATAACTATATACAAAACAAACACAAAAAGGACAATATATACAACGAGCGACACACACTCACATTCACAAATAAAAAAATAAAATCGAATCAAATCAAAATAAAAAGAAACAAACAAATGCAAATATGAGTGTGTGCGCAAAATAAGAAAATCTTCGAGCGAATTTCTTTTTTCTGTTTTTCTTAACAAAGGTATGCCGGGACGCACAATTTCTGCAAATTCAAGTCCGTTGAACCTACAAAAAGAGTTAGGAACAAGCATACAAAAAGCAAATAAAAAGAAATTAACTAATTACACTAGACTAAATTAAAAAGAAATATAAACTAACTATGTACAACCTACAATTTAGACTCCTAACTAGCTATACACTAAAAGTCTAAAAATTTGAGGATCCATCCATTTTGGCTTTGGAAGATCAACGGTAGACCTTCCCGAACATGCATGCCTCCAGAAAAATAGGAATTCCATTTGAACAACGGAAGGCATGTGGGAAGTGGAAAAGGTGAACCACCGCCAATTATCAATTTTGGGCAGACGATGGGTGATTTGGATAATAAGGGGGAGAGGTACACATAGATTCCAAAAAAACTAAATTTCCTCCCAAATATTTTACAGTTGGAATGGGAGGTGGCGCACATGAGGGCAAAGATGCCTTCATGAAAGGTGACCCGAGCAAGTACTCCTCATCGGTGAAAAGGTTTGGAACTATAACGTTTTGAATCGATTCATCGGGTACTAAAATTGGTGTGATAGTATAGAATAAAGATGGTGACGAAAGAAATTCAATCTCAAGAGATGAGTTATCATTGCTTGAAGGTTGAATTTTGAAGGAAATAGGGTCGTTTGCAATGAAAATTTCTTCTTTGAGAATCAAAGAAGACACGAGTTCATTGCAAATGGATATTACACCCATTTCTTCCTCATTTTCATTCTCTACTATACTATGGGTCAAGTCAAGAATGATTTGTTCCAAAGTAGGTACAAAGTCCTCATTTGGTTCAAAACATTCCTCAACTTCAAAAGTCTCGAAAGAAAAATCGTCGTCGGATTCAAATAATAAATCCAACTCATGTTCCCAACAACGATTTTCTTCCCGATAACGGTTTTCAATTTTCTCATTTTCAAGCATGCGCAAGCCCTTACCGAAAGTCATAGGGCGAGGAGAGTCTTCTTGCAAATGAGAATTTTGAAAATTGTTCTCGGGACTATAATCAAAATCATTAACATAAGAATTTTGAAAATGATTGCAATTCGTTTCAAAATTCTTATCATAAGGATCTTGCGATCCAAAATCTAAATGATCATTCCCAAAATATATGTAATCCATACTTTGACTTTCGTAATACTCACTCAATGTCATTTTAGATGCTGTAATTTTTTGGACTTGAAAGTTTTGACCAAAAGTCATAGGTTTACGGGAATTTTGAGAATTATCATTAGGATTATCAGAAAAATTAGAATAAGACATGCTTACCCCAACAAAAGCTCGAGATGGCTATTTCTACAAAGATGATGTGCGATCGGAAGAATGCAAGCGCTTTTTAGTGCTCAAATGTGCAAATTCGGAAAAATAAAAAAATTAAAACAAAAATACAAATACAAAAGAAAAAAATACTACGAAATAATAAGACAATTACAATAGAAAATAAAACTGTCCCTGGCAACGGTGCCATTTTGACTACGCGTCAAAAGTAGCATCGCGTCAAGATGCTAATAGTTGTATTCGTTTCACCGCGTTAATACAAACCCTAAATTACGACTGCACTTGCGATACAAGTATAGTGGTAAGTCGGGTATCGAGAATCTACAGGGAATGTTAGTATAGCTCGTAATCGATTTATAATTTCAGGAATAAAATTATAAAAGGTGATGGGTTTTTATGGTGGCAAAAGAAAGAATGAGTTACGCTACACAAAAGTAAAACGAGGATCGGGATCGCATCCTACCACATGGATCGAAACAACTACTAATCAGAATTCCGGCTCAAGAGCAATTTAATTGAGCAGTATCAATTAATCATAAACTTCACACAATAAGGTATCTAAGCCAAAGTTGCGTGAATAAACATTCAATAAAAAATGGTCGCACGCGGATTAAATTCGAATTGTTGCTATAAACACTAAAGTTACGTGCTAAATAAAGTTATACGCATAACAATCCAACTTTAATACACGCGGTTTCAATAAAACGCAATTTTACATAAAACCTAATTCTCAGAGCTCGAGGCCTGCTAATGGCGGAACACAACCTCGACCCTATTTATCTAAGGGTACAACATGATTAAACTAAATTACAACTAATTAAACTAATTAAAATCATAAATAACTAAATTAAATTAAATAGAAATCATGGAAATAAAGGAAAGACAACTATATATATGGTAGGGATAATGAATAGTCAACTTACAAACCCAAAAGTTGTCACACCAAATGAGAAAGAAGAAATGAGCTCCTAACAATCCCAAACCCTAAGCTTTTCTAACCTAAAATGAATTATATCTGATATTACAATAAAAATCTCTTAAATAGTAAGTTAGAAAAAGAATTGAAAAAAAAGGAAAAAGAAAAAGCAAGGTAAAATATATAGGAAAAACAGGGTGTCGATCGATCGAACCCAAGGGGTCGATCGATCGATGGTTTAAAAACATTCCCACTGTCTCCCACGAATGCAGAAACAATTAGGGGTCGATCGATCGACGAAGGAGGTATCAACCAAGAAGCCTTCTGTTTTGGTTTATTTGGAATATCCTTCAGCTAAAACTCCCGTAACTTCTTCATTAGGAATCGGATTTGTGCACCGTTCATGGCCACGTGAAACTTGCGAGGAGGGATATAACTTCCATGTAGATGTTGGGACAGGTTCCCAAACTGTGAATTAACTAAAATTCCCTTACGCATGCGGATATGTATAAAATTTAGCCGGAATGCATCCAAACTCCATACTTAGTACCTAAATACCTACAAAGCCCAATTATACCTCATATAGCATGTTAACAATATAAAACAGAGGTTGTCTGAGTAACGGGCTTAAATATAGAGATTAAGGCACCCGAGGGGCCTAATAATGCGTATGTTAATGGATGAAATATGCAATATTTGTGTATTATCATTGAGTTCCTTAGAAAGGTTTAATAGGGACTCTCCTTTCGATCATTTGGGACCTAAGAGAAATGCCCTCCAAGTTGCATCAGGAAATACTCGACGACCAAGCGACTCGAGGGAGGGTTCATCCCAATCCAGATTGAACACCCAACGAACTGCTCGGTTCAGTCAAAGAGAAGGTTCACAAGAAGAAAGCTCAGCACGGTCAATTGGTCGGCACAAAAAACTCACCGCCTATAGATCTGGTGCTGGCAGTGATTCTTAGAAGGGTTTCATTCAACGTTTGGAAGACAGGTTGGGAGAAATGGCAAAGGCCAAGAATCCTCTCCGGTGAAGTTTTATTAAGGGATCTCCCTTTGTGTGAACCATTGTAGATTTCCCAACGCCGACCAAGTTTAAAGCTCCAGTGATCACTCCCAAGTATGATGGGAAGACTGATCCAATTCTTCATATATAATAATACCAAGAAGTGGATGATATCTATGTTGTTCCTGATGAGATGAGGTGTAGGGAATTTTCAGGAACAATCACGAGATCTGTTCAAATCTGGTATAATTGTCTGCCTCGGGGACAGATTTCCTGCTTCCAACAGCTCGCCGAGTTGTTCATTAGTAATTTTTGCTTTGGAGCAAAAACATTTAAGCGAGTAACTCATTTGCTTAGTGTGAGACAGAAGATGGGAGAAATTACCAAGGATTATGTCACTCGTTTCAACAACGAGAAATTAGAAGTTATTGATTATGATGAGAAGACTACAATCACTGCCATCATGAGTGGTTTGCCCCCCGACAAACTAAATTATAATTTGGTAAAAGATCCCCCGAAGATAATGACAGAATTATTGGCCAAAGCAGCAAAGATTATGAACGCCGAGGAAGCTATGGCTAATAAAAAGAATTCAGATGTAAAGGCGGAAGAAAATATAAGGCAGATAAAAAGGAGAACAAGAATCACAATGAGCACTGGAATTCGAAAATAAAAGAAAGCCTAGATCGGCTCCGAAAGTTTACCAATTACACTCCCTTAACAGTAGATATACATCATGTTTTGGAAGAGATCAAGCACAATAATGATTTGAGTTGGCCTAAAAAGTTAAGAGAGGAATAAGTCAAAGTATTGCGAGTTTTACAAAGATCATGGTCATACGACCAACCGGTGTATTACGCTCCAGAACGAGATAGAGGCACTCATCCGAAGAGGAAAATTAGACATATTTATTGATCGATGGGATGGTGGAAGAACTGGAGGTAGAGGTCGACAGAGATCTAAATCATATGTTAATCCTAGAGAAGATAAGAAGAGGAACTATGAAGATGATCCAGAAGTTGATCCTGATCTCCCCAAGAAACCTAGACAACCTGAGCGTGAGGTATTCACACTCAGTTTTGGATCCTTTGATTGCCATATGATTACAGGTGGATATGTAGGAGGAGGATATCATACAGCTAAAAGGAAGGCTTACCTCAATGAGGTTCAGGCCTGTTCCTGTATCCAGCGAATCAACCTCGTCAAGGAAGACCGGCCAAGGAAAGTTAAAAAGGATAAGCTCGTAATTGGATTTTCTAAGAATGATCTATCTGAATTATTGTATCCTCATCATGAACCTTTAGTGATCAGATCCAGGATGAAAGAGGTACTGGTCGCAAAGACACTAGTGGATAAAAGTAGTTCGGTGGACATTATGTTATACCCCTGTTTTGATAGTTTGGGTTTAAAACCCAGCCAACTGGAGCCTTACCCTAGGCCACTCATTGGATTCTCTAGTGAGAAAGTATTTACATCAGGAACAATAAAACTAGATGTGTCGATCAGGACATGACCGACTAACAGAATGGAGAAAGTGAGATTCTTTGTAATGGACAAAAATATTCATTTTGCTTATAACATGATCATAGGAAGAGTTTGTCTGAAAAAGTTTAAAGTTGTAACTTCCAATGTTCATTACTGCCTAAAGTTCCTGACCAACTTTGGAGTGGGAGTAGTAAAAGGAGATCAGAAAGTAGCTCAAGAATGCTAGTATTAATTTGTCGAGGAGGAAGCTATATTAGAAGTATAGAAGAAAACCACCACTTATCAAGTGGATATATCTGAGTCGAACAACAAATCTGAGGTTAAAACCTTAGATCCAAGAGACGAATCTGAGGTTGTAAAAGGCCAGGTGATGGAGGCAACAGAAAGCATTATTCTAGATAACGATAAATCGAAACGAACCACTCAAATAGGAGCGTCATTGGGTCCAGATCTTAAATAAGAGTTGGTGGCCTTCTTGATACAAAGAAAGTAGGTGTTCGCATGGAGCCATGAAGACGTGCCTGGTATAGACCCGAACTTCCTATGATATGAGCTTAATGTGAATAAGGAGGTTAACCCTGTAAAGCAACAAATAAGAGTTTTTTAGCCCGGAGAAGAACCAGACTATACAAGAAGAAGTGGATATGCTTCAAAAGACTTCCTTTATTGAAGATATGAAGTACCCGGACTGGTTGGCCAACGTAGTTATGGTCAAGAAGAAAAATAATAAGTGGTGGATGTGTGTGGATTTTACTGACTTGAACAAGGCATGCCCAATGGATCATTTTCCTTTACCACGAATTGATCAACTGGAGGATACCACTTTGGGGCACGAGCTGCTGAGTTTTATAGATGCATATTCTGGTTATAAAAAGATCAAAATGAAGCCTGAAGATAGAGAAAGTACTTCATTTATTACTCCCCGAGGAACTTATTGCTATTATGTTATGCCATTTGGTCTAAAAAATGCAGGTGCCACTTATCAGAGATTGGTGAACAAAGTATTTGAGGAGAAGATAGGCAAAAAGATGGACGTGCATGTTTATGATATGCTGACTAAGAGCAAAAAAAGTTACTCACCATATTACCGACCTCAGCCAGACGTTTGATTAATTGAAAAAGTACCAGATGAAGTTAAATTCGACCAAATTCTTCTTCAAAGTTCAGGAGGGAATATTCCTCGGGTATATAGTAAATCAAAGGGGCATTGAAGCTAATCTAGATAAGATTAAGTCCTTGATAGAAATGAAATCCCCGACAAGTAAAAAGTATGTTCAAAGGATAATAGGGCGCGTAGCGGCACTAACAGATTTGTGTCCCGAACAACGGACATATGTTTGCCATTCTTTAAAGTACTCAAAAAAAACTTTGGATGGAATGATGAATGTGAAAAATCCTTCCTAGAATTGAAGAAGTACCTAGGAGATCCCCCACTGCTCTCCCGACCAGCATTAAGAGAAAAGTTGTATTTGTATATGGATGTATCTGAATCAGCTATTAGTTATGCTTTAATCTAGTTTATTACATTAGCAAAGATTTTCGAGGAGCAGAAGTCAGATATCTAGACTTGAAAAGTTATCATTGGCTTTAATTGAGACTAGTAGATGAATGAAGACATATTTTCAAGCTCACATCATAGTGGTATATACTGACATGTCACTGAGGCAAACTTTGCATATGCCGGAGATATTCGGGAGATTGGTGTATTGGGCTGTGGAGTTGGAAGAATATGACCTTGTATATGAACCAAGATCTTCTTTAAAAGGACAAGTTTTGGCGAATTTTATTGCAGAATTCACTTACCTAGAGATTTCTGAGCAACAAGGGACTCTCGCCGAACAACATTCAGAAGACAACAGACTTACTGGAGATATGCCCCACCAACTCCAAGAAAGAGAAACTACAGAAGAAGTCACCATTGATCAACCAAAACCCTCCGACGGAGTACAGGAGATGAAAAAGAAATATGAGGAGGTAAAGGATAAAATCTTCCATCAAGGGATTTTGACAAACCATGCATTTGACAACAATATTCCTATATGGAGCATGTATGTTGATGGGCCATCCTGTGCAACTGGATATGGATCTAGAATCATTCTCAATACTCCAGATAAACTAGATATAAAGTACACTCTACGATTCCAATTTCAAGCCTCCAATAATGAGGCAGAGCCTAGCTAAATCACTGAATGTCGAGCAAATTGTGGTATACAGTGGTTCACATTTGGTGGTAAATCAGGTGTTGAACATATACGCAACTAAAGGAGAATTGATGTCCAAATGATCACACTTGACTAGTTGTTCAAATGATCAAAATTCCGAGATTAGAAAATGCCTGAGTAGACGCACTTGCTAGGCTAGCTTGAGCAATAAGAACAGAAATGCGAAGAACTATTCCTATTGAACTACTTACAAATAGGAGCATTGATAAAGATCAGATGAGTAATTTTATTACGGTTGATATAGGGCCATATTGGATAGATCCCATAAGAGCTTATATTGAAGAAGGATTCTACCAACCTTTTCAGGGTATAATTATCTCACTAGATTTGATCCCTAATATTAGGGACTACACTGATATATTTTAAAAGATATCGGGGTTACTATCGAGTTGGGAGACCAAGTTTGTGATCGACTTAGCGCCGAGGACTAGGTCGATAGTGCGAGCGTCATATCGTATGGATTCTTTAGAGATGCAGGAGTTGAGCGATCAGATTCAACAATTGTTGGGACAAGGTTTTATAAGAGCAGTCTATTTCTCTAATATTGATTTGAGGTCAGAGTACCATTAGTTATGTATAAAGGTTTAGAATATCCCTAAAATAACATTTTTGATGAAATACAGGTTGTATGAGTTTAGGATTATGCCGTTCGGGCTAATAAATACACCACAATATTATGGATCTCATGAATAGGGTGTCTAGGAATTTCTTGGATTAGTCTATTAGGTGACATCTTGATTTATTCTCGAACAGAAGGTGAGCATTTACAGCACTTGTGTATAGTTCTTCAGACTTTATGGGACCACCAGTTATACGTCAAGTTAGAGAGATGTGGATTTTAGTTATGAGAGGTTCAATTATTGGGTCACATTATCTCAAAGAACGGTATATGTATAGATCCAAGTAAGGTGTCAGCGATGAGGGAGTGGGGACAACCCACGATAATGATGAAGGTTTGCAATTTTCTAAGCTTATCAAGGTACTACCACCGGTTCATCACATGGTTTTCGATGATTGAGGGTACCTTAAAGAATTTGACTTATAAGGGAGTGCATTTTGTATGGGATGATCATTATCACTTAGCTTTTAATGAGCTAAAGCATATATTGAATTTAGCGTCGGTACTCGCATTGCCTAGGAGAGGAGTGGTGTACTTTTTGTTTGCCGATGCATCCTTATAGGGACTTGGGAGAGTTCTACAGTAAGAGGAGCGGGCTATAACTTATGCATCTCGCAAGCTTCATCCCCATGAGGAAAACTATCCCATACTTGATTTGGAGTTAGTGGAAGTTGTTTTTCCTTGAGGATTTGGAGGCATTATCTTCTCGGAGTGAAGTTTAAGTTCTTCATGGACCACAAGTCACTTCAGTATCTTTTTACAAAGAAGAAGTTGAACATGACGCAATATAGGTGGCTTGAGTTCATGGACGATTATCAGTTTGACATCTAGTATTATCCAGGGAAGGCTAACAGAGTGGCAGATGTGTTGAGATATATGCCGATAGGGAAGTTGGAAATAGTATGGAAGGGGAAGTGGGTTGAGTTTTATTAGGAGGATGAGGTAGTCAGGGAAAATTTGGCAGTAGGGTTGGCAATTTTTGACACGATAACATGTTTACGGTAATAACTCAAAATGACCCAAACATGGCATGATTAGCTTGTATAGATTCAAAAGTATCCAAAATATATACTCAAATGAAAATTAACATGACTCGAAAATGACATGACTAACACGAATCGCCACCCCTGTATGGCAGTGATGACCGACACATTCAACATAATTTTAAGAGTTGTGAAGGAACTGATAGGGGATCTACCTTCTTAGGATAGTATTCAACATTTATTAGCAGGTTGAGCAGAGTTTTAGTCATTCAATTATGAGGGTGACTTATGCGTCAATGGGAGGTTAATTGTCCCAGGCGATGAGGACCTATGGCGCACTATTATGGAGGAGGCGCCTCGGTCACGATTTTTAATGTATCTCAGAGGGGATAAGATGTACCATGATATAAGGTGACATTATTAGTGGTCCGGTATAAAGAGGAACATAGCAGAGTAGGTACACTACATGTCGAATGGTGAAGGTTGATCATTAGAGACTAGCTAGAGTTTTACAGCCATTAGAGATTACAGTGTGCAAATGGGAGAGTATTTAAATGGACTTCATCACGGGGTTACTTAAATCATAGAGGGGTCAAGATTTCATTTGGGTCATTATATATCGGTTGACCAAGGTAGTCTATTTCTTGCCAATTCGAGTGAATTACATGACGGGACATATGTACAGTTGTTCATAGCAGAGATAGTGAGATTGCATCGGGTGTTTCTCAACATTGTTTTGGATTGAGATAATATTTTTGTGTCCCACTTCTGGCAGAGTTTTAAGGAGGCGATGGGGATGAAGTTGCATATAAGCACGACTTATCATGTACAAATCAATTGGCAGACGAAGAGGGTGAATCAGATTTTGGAGGATATGCTGAGGATGTGTATTCTAGAGGAGTATTTGCCTTTCGTAGAGTTTACTTATAACAACTCGTATCAGTTCATTATTAGCATAGCACCATTTGAGGCTTTGTAGGGGAGACCTTGTCGTTCGCCCTCTTATCGGTTAGAGGTGCGAGATAACAAGCTTCTCGGGTAAGATTTGATCTAGAAGACGTTAGTGAAGATTGAGTTTATCACGATTCGCATTCGGGTAGCTCAAGAACGACAGAAGAGTTACGTTGATGCAAACTAGATATTATAGGAGTTTGATGTGGGTGATCAGGTGTTGCTGCGGGTATCTCCCATGAGGGGAGTGATGCGGTTTAGAAGGAAGGGGAAGTTGGTGTCTAGGTATGTGGAGCCTTTTTCCATTATCGAGAGGGTAGGGTTAGTTTCATATAGGCTCACCTTATTGGAGCATTTACAGTTTCATGATGTGTTCCATGTGTCGTCATCGAGGAGGTATCAAGGGATCGAGCCTTTTCCCATTATTCTTATTTACTTGTGTGTGATAAGTAAATAGGTACATGATTTATTATATGTCGCGTATGAGTGAAAATAATAATTTATTATATTATATCGATAGAGTGTTATATCGACGGATCAGTGTAATTTATGAGTGACGCGTACGATATGTGTGTGTCATGCTTGATTAATGAGTTGTTAGCATATTTGGAGTTGGGTGACTTGGAAGACCTTTTTGAGTGCACTGATAATCCGGGAAGGGTCGAAATTGAAAATCTATTACTAAAGCCGTTTAAAATAAAATAAACTATTTAAGTAACTCCGAACAGTTTTTTTAAGAAACTCTTTTCTTTAAAATCAAAACTAATTAATCACAAGATGTATTTAAAAAATATGTACGATATCTGTTCAAGATTTTATTAACAGATTTAATAAATCAGTTTAAAAACTTTAAACTCAGCACAACCAAGAATTAGATGAGGAGATGTAGAAAGATTAAGAACAGGGATTTTTTACGTGGTAAAACCTCAAACATCCACGACTCCCTCTACGGAGTAAACCAAAAATTCCACTAAAATAAATTTTAACAGTTACAAACTATATAAGAAACATGCATACAACTCAGACCTATATAAGTTTTAGGAATGTACCCTCTGTGTCCTTATAACTTCTCTGCAGTTCTGATTGTTGATATTGTTCTCCCGATTTGCTAACTTCCAATTTGTTCAAGTTCTTTATGTCGACTCTTGTTCTTGAGATCTTATTACCAACACTTTTAGTGTGGTAGGGTGATAGTGTTTGTGGAGGTGCTTTCTAACACATGCATGCACACACTTATTTTATACAACCAGTCCTAACAAATTACATATAAGAACTATATGCTGTGATTTTTCTATTTCTCTCTTCTTCACAAAACTTAACCTTGTTTGACCTTTACAATAATCCCAGAATTCACGGCTATCTTGCTCAGAAGATGTATCAAGATCTTAATCAAGCTCAGGTTTTGAAAATATTTTTGAGATTGAAAATCACCAAGTGCGATTCCAAACTAGGTCAAAGGTCTTGTTTCAAGAGAACTAGAAACAGAAAACATTTTTATTGATTTCAAAGTTAAAAACATTTACAGAAAAGAATCAACAATAGATTTCTCAAGATGAGAAATAAAATATGTAAATCTAAGTGAAATGTAACATAAAGTACTCAGATCTAAAATTTCCATAAAGCAGAAACTTAGATCAAAGAAAAATGCTTAAGTTGGACACAAGATCTAAGAACAAAGAGGTTACAACATCAAACCAACTAAACAAACCAACTCTCAACCTCTCAAACACTCAAACACTCAAGGTTGTGTTTGGTATATACAGGACTTGAAAAGAGGTTTAGGTTTGAAAAGGTTTTGATGATTTAGGGTTAGGGTTAGGGTTTTTAACTCTTTCTCTCTCTTACTGGTTTCTCTCTTTCTCTTTCTCTTTCTTTTCTCTTTTCTCTCTCTACACTCTCTTTTTTCTCTAAAAGGACGAAATGGCAAAAGTCTCTGATGGCTGAGAATAAAGGTCCTTTAATAAGGGGCTGAGAATATTTGAGAATAAGGTTAAAAAATAATGGCTCAGATTGAGTCAAGGTTTATTGACTTTGATCCAAGGGTTCACGATATGCGGTGATTAAAACTCTCCTGATTGGTTCATATGAGGTTCACAGGGATGAAGTAAGAGCGCATGCATATCGTTGATAAAAATGATCCAAGGGCTGTAAACTATCGCTGGTTTACTCCCTATAAAGAAACACAAACTTAACCAATCAGAATGCAACAGATGTTGGGCAAACGTAAGATAACAAACGCGCGTCTAAAATAAATACAAACGCACCCTGAAGTCTCTGCCGCTTTTGGATTCTACCCAAGCAAACATTAAGCCAATATAACCACTAATACATAATGGCAAATTGACCCCAAAAACTTTTAAAAACAAATTTTAATTAATAAAACCTTATTTTAAAAGTTTACAAAATCCCAAAAAAATATTAAAAAATAATTTTAGGGATTTAAACACACTCAACACATATACATACAATTATATGCAATATGAAATGTATAAGATCAATTCTACTGTGTGTGAGTGCTGGTAATATTGTCTAGATCAATCAAGTAAGAGGGATGAAATAGCAAACCAAACTCTGGGGTTCTTTGGTTTCTAGGATAGACATAATTTTGTCACAATTTCCAAACTAGATGAACACTTATACAATACAGACTCAAGTGAGTCAAGAGTATAAAGTGCTTTAATCTCCCCCTTTTTAAATATGAGACAAAATCTCCTTTGAGTCATCTAGGACTCGTCGGGATACAAGAATAAGGAAACCTATTCCTAAAAAAATCTATCTACCCATTTCCTAGAAAGCAAAAGTACATAACTCAACTAATTACAATTGAATAACCTATTACAACTGTTGAGAATAACTGTACAGAATCCTGCAATGAATTACTAAGATCAAGTTGTTTAGCATATGTGAAATTCATAAGACTCAAATTTCTCCCCCATTTTGTCTCAAATAGACATAGGAAAAAAAATATAGAGATCAAAGATATTAATCAACACACATCATACCTATAGATTTACGCAAAGAAATAAATCTATTGTAATCTAAAGGTTTGGTAAACATATATGCGAGTTGCAAATCAGTAGGAAGATAATTCATTTCTAATTCCTTAGTTTCAACCAATTCGTATATAAAGTGATGTCTTATTTTTATATGTTTTGTTCACGAGCATTGAACAGAATTTTTAGAGATATTGATCGTGCTTTAATTATCACAATAGAGATGCAATTGGTTTTCTTAAATACCATAATCACTTAGCATTTGTTTAAGCCAAAGTAATTGAGCACAGCAGCTTCCAGCGGCTATATACTCAGATTCAGCTGTTGAGAGTGATGTGCAGTTTTGTTTCTTACTACTCCATCCTACCAAATTATTAGCTATATAATAACATGCTCCTGATGTGCCTTTACTATCATCAGTACACCCAGTCCAGTCAGCATCAGTGTATCAAATTATAGTGCTTGGTGTATCACTAGTGTACCAAAGTCCTAGGTTTAGAGTGCCCTTTATATATTTAATAATTCTTTTAACAGAAAATAGATGGCTCTCTTTAGGATTATTTTAATAACGTGCACATACACACACAACATACATTATATCAGGACGCGAGGCAGTAAGGTATAGCAAGGTTCCTATCATACTACGATATAGAGTGGGATCGATAGATTTTCCAGATTCATCTTTAGATAGTTTTACCGAAGTACTCATAGGAGTTTTAGCATCTTTAGCACTCTCAAGGATGAATTTTTTTACAATCTCTAATGCGTATTTAGATTGCGAGAGAAATAATCCTTCAGAATTTTTCTTGACTTGGAGGCCTAAGAAAAATTGCAACTCCCCCATAAGAGACATTTGAAACTCTTTATGCATAATTTCATAAAAGAATTTTACTTTTGAGGGAGAAGTTGATCCAAAGATAATATTGTCAACATAAAGTTGAGCTATAATGATGTTTTTGTCAAAACGTTTGACAAATAAAGTTTGATCATTTCCTTCTCTCTTAAAACCTTTATCTAAGAGGAAGCTCGAAAGGCGCTCATACCAGGCTCTAGGTGCCTTTTTAAGGCCATACAAAGCCTTTTTAAGACGAAATACATGATTTGGATATTGAGGGTCAATGAACCCTTTCGCTTGTTCTACATAGGTCTCTTCAGTCAATATTCCATTAAGGAATGCAGATTTGACATCCATTTGGTAAAGTGTAAAATGCAAGTGACAAGCTATGGCAAAGAGAAGGCGAATAGATTCTAAACAAGTAATCGGAGCAAAAGTTTCGTTAAAATATATTCCTTCAATTTGAAAATATCATTGAGCAACTAATCTAGCTTTGTTTCTAATGATTATCCCATTTTCATAAGATTTATTTTTAAATATCCAACGTGTGCCAATAACCTTTTTGTGTGTAGGCCTAGGTACAAGATACCAAACATCATGAATGACAAATTGAAGAAGTTCTTCCTGCATAGAAGAAATCCAGTGAAGGTCATTCAATGCTTCATTTACATTCTTTGGTTCCACAAGGGAAACAAAACATGCATAATGAGAAAATTTTCTTAATTGAGATCTTGTACGCACAGGCTCACTAGGATTACCAACAAC
Source organism: Sambucus nigra (assembly GCA_949130495.1). Lineage (NCBI taxonomy): Eukaryota > Viridiplantae > Streptophyta > Magnoliopsida > Dipsacales > Adoxaceae > Sambucus > Sambucus nigra. Next base: position 587,810,893 of record OX422210.1, on the reverse strand, counting down.
ATTATTTATGGGATAATATTTAGAAACCCAGTTAGGTACTTCAGGTGTCTCAATTGGTAATGAATCATCTATTTCTGGAGAATCATTTTCTAAAACATTTGTATGCTCTTCCACAATAGTTGATTCAGCAGCCTTACTCTCTACAGTAGTGTCACTTACAATTACATTTATGGATTCCATCATGGTCTTAGTACGAAGATTAAAAACACGGTAAGCTCTACTGTTAGGCGAGTATCCTAGAAAAATAGTTTTATCTCCCCTGCTCTCAAATTTGGACAGGTGTTCTCTGTATTTGCATATATAACAAGTACTACCAAAGGTTTCAAGGTACTTAAGATTGGGCTTTTTCTTGTACCAAAGCTCGTAAGGAGTTTGTTTAGAATTCTTTCTAAGATAGACCCTATTGATAATGTGACACGTAGTACGAATAGATTCTACCCAAAAATATTTAGGCAAATTCTTGGCATGTAACATAACACGTGCCATCTCTTGAAGAGTAGGATTCTTTCTCTCAGGGATTCCATTTTGTTGAGGAGTCTTAGGAGAACTAAACTCATGTGTTGTAACCATTATAGTCACAGTACTCTATTATACCAGTGTCTTTGAATACTCCACCTCTATCACTATGAATTCTATTTACTTGAGTGTCCTTCTCATTTTCAATCCGAAGAAGTATTTTTAAGAAAGTTTGAAAAGTGTCAGACTTTTGTTTTAAGAAGGCCACCCATGTAAATCTAGTGAAGTCATCAACCATGACAAGAATGTAACTATGTCCACATAGACTAACAGTTTGGGGGGGACCCATTAGGTCCATATGGATAAGCTCCAAAGGATTAGAGGTAAGGATATCTTTAACTTTCTTATGAGGTTCCTTAACAATTTTACCTTCCTGACAGGAACCACAGAAAATGTTAGAAATGGATTTGATTTTTGGAACTCCTCTAACAATTTCTTGAAAAGTCAATCTATTAAGATTATCGTAATTTATGTGACCCGCCTTTTTATGCCATATCTCATTGTCATCCATTCTGGCAACATTACAGATTTCAGAATTATTCATGACAGTATAACAATTGTCAGGAGTTCTGAATCCTGTAATTATGCATTCACTTTTTTCATTTAAAATTTTGTAATTGTTCTTTGAAAAGGTAACAGTATGATCTGAGTCACAAAATTGAGATATACTAAGTAGATTGGCTTTAAGACCTTTAACTAGAAGAACATTTTCAAGAACAGGAAGCCCTTCTTCTTGGAGAGTTATTTTTCCTATGATTTGAGATGATACTCCAGCACCAAAAATAACTTTTCCTCCAGCAAAGCTGGTTTTGTTCAAGAGTTTTGTATCATCCCCAGTCTTGTGTTTGGAACATCCAGAGTCTAAATACCGACCAAACGATGTGTGTTCAGCTTTTAAAGCAGTAATAACAATGTTAAACTTCATCTGGGGTAATAGATCATCTTTTCTAACCCAAATTGCTCTAGTTTTCATTTTGCGCTTATTAGCTCTCAATTGATAAAATTTGCGAGCATTCGATTTTTGTTGAAAAATGTTTTGCGCATGATTTTGAGTTTTATGAGAGACATTAGCATTTGGTTTAGGAATGTGTTTAGGAATCCTTCTAGGGAATGTTCTCTTAGGTTTGGTCTTTCTCTTCCTATAGTAAGAATTTTTGTCTAGTTGTCTAGGCAGTACATAATTATTACGGCTTCTTCTAGAATAGTTAAAATTCTGATAGATGGGAGGATTACAAATAGGTTTAACTAGTCTTCTAGCATAACAACCATCAAAAGAATGACCGTATATATCACAGTAAGAGCAGTAAAGATTACTCAAAGTTGGGGTCTCCTTATGAAAGTCTCTAAACATAGGTTTTAAGGAATTTTGAGATTGAACTCTATTCCTAGATAGTACAGTTTTGAATGTAGATTCACTCTTCCTAATTGAGGGGCAAACATATTTATCCTTTGGTGAACTTTCATGTTTAGAGCAACTTGATTCCCCAATGTCAAAATTTTGATGTTTTGAGTCAAACTCAGTTTTTAGAGAATGAAAGTCTGGGAAGGTTTCAATAGGTCTTTTACCTTCTGACACAAACTTGATAGGTTAAAAGATTTTGTTTGTGTCTTCAAATTGGGGCAAAATCCTATATAAGTTCGATCATCAAAATTGATTTTTGATTCAGCAACAAATCCATCAAAATAGTTTGAGTTATTTTCAAATTTTGTAATTTTTTTGAAAACAGTTGCTGTCTTTTCTTTAGTTTGTTCCAATTCTAACAATGTCCCTTTGTATTTTTTCTCCAGAGTTTCATTTGTTTCAGTCAAATTTCTCAATTTTTTATCAAACATTTTTATTTCACTTTCATGAGTTAGACATTGGGTAGTATACTCTTCATCATTAAGTTTGACCATCAGGCTTAGATCTTCTAGCTTCTTGGTGAGATCTTTCACAATCTTCTCTAGTCTAGTGCTTTTCTTAAGAGTTTTAGCATAAAGTGTGTGAATATCAGGAAGGTCTTCATTATCCGAGTCACTAAGTGTAGTGTGTGAAGTGACCCCTAAGGATTCATTTCTTGGACTCACACACCCATTGACATCGTCATTATCGCTTTCCCTTTGACTCACACACCCCGAGGTAGAAATATCAATGTTCTCAGTAATTAAAGCATCTAAACAAGTAAGAGCATGATTTGAAATAACAGAAGTAGAATTACTAGATTCATCCTCACTAACAAACACCGGCATATCATCATTATATATAATCTTGGCAAAAAAGGACATGCAAGGATCAAAAGCATCAGATGACTCAGGTTCCTCATTTTTAGAGTCGCATGAATCATCCCGTGTCTTCCAAATGTTGGCTCTAGCGTGTTTATTTTGAGTGTTCAAGTTAACTCTACAATCTTGTGCAATGTGTCCTAGTTTACCACATCTAAAGCATTCAGTCTTCTTATAGTCTCTGTTAGGTTTAGTAAGAGAGTCCTTGTGATGTTTGTCATGACTTTTCTCATGAGGTTTATGATTAGAGTGAGTTGAATAATTGGACTTGCCTTGTTTGTTTGCCATGTTGTTTCTAAATTTAATAATTTTCTTAAATTGTTTTGACATTAAGGCAATCTAATTGTCCAAACTCTCTATATCGCATTCCTCATCAGAGTCATCATTGGGAATGTTAAACTCGGGTTTAACCAACTTAGAAGAAAAGCACAGATTGGAACTAATCTGTTTCCTATGGGACTGGGTCAATTGTTTCTTAAATTCTAATTCTATTTCCACAGTTCTTAATTTACTACTGAGTAATTCAGGAGTGAGATTTATGTCACACATTTCCTCAATAGCATATCTTTTATTGTCAAATTTCTGTGGTAATGATCTCAGAATTTTAGATACAATTTCATGTCTGTTATATGTTATCCCATTAGCATGCAGTTTTGTCACAATATCAGTCAAGTTCATATAGAAGTCATCAAATGACTCAGATTCAGACATAATTAAAGAGTTATACTGTTGAATAAGCATTGGAGTTTTAGCAGCCTTAACTCTAGTGTCACCTTCATGAGCAGTAACCAAGGTGTCCCAAGCTTCCTTAGAAGTGGTACAGGATGAGATTATTTTGAACTCATGTTCATTTATGGACATAAATATGGCATTCTTTCCTTTGTTATTATTGCGAGAAACTTGTTTCTCTTCTTGTGTGAACTCACTTAATACTTTCCCTCTCAGTACTTCCTTCAGTGGTTGGTTTAGTAGGAAAAATGTATCCATTTTCAACAATGTCCCAGACATCATCTCCCAAAGTTCCTTGAATGAAAGCAATCATCCTTACTTTCCAGTAAGCAAAATTGGTTCCATCAAAGATAGGAGGTCTGGTCAAGTTATCGAATCTTTCATTTTTCTCGTCCATGTTTGATTTTCAGAAACACAGGATCTCTTTAAAAGAAATTTACAAAGCTCTGATACCAATTGAAAATCTGTTACTAAAGCCGTTTAATATAAAATTAAACTATTTAAGTAACTCCGAATAGTTTTTTTAAGAAACTCTTTTCTTTAAAATCAAAACTAATTAATCACAAGATGTGTTTAAAAAATATGTACGAGATCTGTTCAAGATTTTATTAACCGATTTAATAAATCAGTTTAAAAACTTTAAACTCAGCACAACCAAGAATTAGATGAGGAGATGTAGAAAGATTAAGAACAAGGATTTTTTACGGGGTAAAACCTCACCCAACTGAGGAAACATCCACGACTCCCTCTACGGAGTACACCAAAAATTCCACTAAAATAAATTTTAACAGTTACAAACTATATAAGAAACATGCATATAACTCAGACCTATATAAGTTTTAGGAATGTACCCTCTGGTGTCCTTATAACTTCTCTGCAGTTCTGATTATTGATGTTGTTCTCCCAATTTGCTAACTTCCAATTTGTTCAAGGTCTTTACGTCGACTCTTGTTCTTGAGATCTTATTACTAACACTTTTAGTGTGGTAGGGTGATAGTGTTTGTGGAGGTTCTTTCTAACACATGCATGCACACACACACACACACACACTTATTTTATACAACCAGTCCTAACAAATTACATATAAGAACTATATGCTGTGATTTTTCTATTTATCTCTTCTTCACAAAACTTAAACTTATTTGACCTTTACAATAATCCCAGAATCCACAACTATCTTGCTCAGAAGACGTATCAAGATCTTAATCAAGCTCAGGTTTTGAAAATATTTTTGAGATTGAAAATCACCAAGTGCGATTCCAAACTAGGTCAAAGGTCTTGTTTCAAGAGAACTAGAAACAGAAAAGATTTTTGTTGATTTCAAAGTTAAAAACATTTATAGAAAAGAATCAATAATAGATTTCTCAAGATGAGAAACAAAATATGTAAATCTAAGTGAAATGTAACATAAAGTACTCAGATCTAAAATTTCTATAAAGCAGAAACTTAAATCTAAGAAAAATGCTTAAGTTGGACACAAGATCTAAGAACAAAGAGGTTACAACATCAAACCAACTAAACAAACCAACTCTCAACCTCTCAAACACTCAAACACTCAAGGTTGTGTTTGGTATATACAGGACTTGAAAAGAGGTTTAGGTTTGAAAAGGTTTTGATGATTTAGGGTTAGGGTTAGGGTTTCTAACTCTTTCTCTCTCTTACTGGTTTCTCTCTTTCTCTTTCTTTTCTCTCTTCTCTCTCTACACTCTCTTTTATCTCTAAAAGGATGAAATGGAAAAAGTATCTGATGGCTGAGGAAAAAGGTCCTTTTATAAGGGGCTGAGAAGATTCGAGAATAAGGTTAAAAAATAATGTCTCAGATTGAGTCAAGGTTTATTGACTTTGATCCAAGGGTTCACGATATGTGGTGATTAAAACTCTCCTAATTGTTTCATATGAGGTTCACAGGGATGAAGTTAGAGCGCATGCAGATCGTTGATAAAAACGATCCAAGGGCTCTAAACTATCGCTGGTTTACTCTTTATAAAGAAACAATAACTTAACCAATCAAAATGCAACAGATGTTGGGCAAACGTAAGATAACAAACGCGCGTCTAAAATAAATACAAACGCACCCTGAAGTCTCTGCCGCTTTCGAATTCTACCCATGCAAACATTAAGCCAATATAACCACCAATACATAATTGCAAATTGGCCTCAAAAACTTTTAAAAACAAATTTTAATTAATAAAACCTTTTTTTAAAAGTTTATAGAATCCCAAAAAAATATTAAAAAACAATTTTAGGGATTTAAACACACTCAACACATATACATACAATTATATGCAATATTAAATGTATAAGATCAATTCTACTGTGTGTGAGTGTTGGTAATATTGTCTAGATCAATCAAGTAAGAGGGATGAAATAGCAAACCAAACTTTGGGGTTCTTTGGTTTCTAGGATAGACATAATTTTGTCACAATTTCCAAACTAGATGAACACTTGTACAATACAGACTCAAGTGAGTCAAGAGTATAAGGTGCTTCAAAAATAGTCCAAAAGTAGGTACCCGGGGTGTTATGATTGGGTTCCGGAGGCTTTTTAGACATAATAGGACCCATATAAGGGTAGGAGAATCATTATACATTTAGGGTTAAGTGAAAAATGGGATTAAGGTAATTAAAGGAGTATTTAAGAAGTTGGGTAGGTAGATGGAAACCCACTTTTGACATTATCCACAAGGGAGATTATGAGAGAGTTTAAGAGAGAGGGGAGGGGGTTTGGAGAAGAGGAAGATAAGCTAATTCCGGATTCAATCCATTATTAAACGTGTAGAGAATGTCAGATTTAATGAAAAAATATTGAAATTGTGGTTGATTGGTGTAGAGCTTTAAATGATAAGGGGCTATTGATTTTAAATTGATTATTCATTTGAATTAATCACATTAGAATTTTGAAATTAATTATGGGATATAAATGATGATCATGTATTTTTGTTTGAAAGGTTGAAATTTTTAAGATCAAATTGGGAAAAATTATGAGTTGAATTAAATAAATGTGTAATTTTTAATCCCACGTGTTTGATATAGGATTCATGGTTATTTAAATGTTATAAGGATGTTGGAAAATTAGTACAATGATATATGAGGTCAGTTTCATGTTGTGGGTTGCTTGGGACATCCATTTGAGTGTTTTGGTGGAGAAATTCCGAGGAAGAAGGTGCCTAGCAGCCCAGTAACTGAACTTCTTCACTGAAATAAAATTTAGCTCATATAAAAGGACAAATACAAGGGTGTCCTAACGTCACAACAGAGATTAGAGAGCAAATGATTAAACATCTCCACGGGTCAAAAGCAGCAAGAAAAAGATAAAGCGACTCGAAAGGAAAGAGTTATTGATTATATTCAAATTGAGTATGAGGGTGATGACATTAAGGAATTATTGTTTCATGTGATGATTCATATCTCGAGTTGATCATGTCAAGAATTATGAGTAGAAATGAACATGGGGAATGGGAGCAGACACAAATGTGTAAATCAAAGGGTGGGTATGAGGTTGGATGTTCTAGTAGAGAATGTTTACCTAAAGGTCCCAAACGATATTCTATTATGTCTGGGATGCATTTTAAGGAGTTGACGGATACAGATCACCTAAATATTGCTTAGCTACGGTGAATATGGACCTCCATTGAAGTAAAGGTCCTAAGCAACCTAAAATATCAACAATACTTATGAAGGGTTTGCGGTAAAAGATAGGACACGCAGTTAGTCAGTTTGTGTTGTATGGAAAACATTTTGCAAATATTATTATAATCGCGTGTTTGATCGAATTCTTGATGTTTCCAAAGAAGTTGGATACAGAGTAAAGACTCCAACTCCTTATGAGGTCAATAAAGTTTTTTTCCAGTAGAGTTTGCTAGTCCAAAAAATGGATTGAATCTCAAAAGCCAATTTGGAAGGAGAGAGGTGTACTATTCTGTGTGATTGTTGGACATGACCTACGAGGAAACATTTAATTAACTTCCTAGTTGTTAGCAATCATGGAACCGATTTTCACAAGTCAATTGATTCAACAAACGTGGTAAGTAGGAGAATAGACTACTACCTTCGCATAATGGATAAGATAGTTAATGAAATTGGAGAGAAATATGTTGTCCAAGTAGTAATTGAGAATGAAGTAGTTGTAAAATAGGGGAGTAAGTTACTTATGCAAAGGACACTGACTTTGTACTAGACAACATGTTTCGATCATTTTATTTACCTTATTCTAGAAGACATTGGTAAAAAGAAAAGTGTAACGAAAGTGTTGGATAAAGAGAAAGTCAACACTAGCTTTATTTACAATTACAATTGGGTAGTTGATTACACTAAGCGATTCATTAATGGTCGAAAGTTTCCACATCTAGCCACCACTCATTTTGCAACAAATTTTGTCACATTAGAGAGCATTATGAGGCACAAGAATGATTTTGAGGAAATGTTTCGATCTGATGAGTGGAGATAATCCAAGTGGTCAAAGTTTCTAAAAGCCAATGAGGTAAAAAAATGTAATATCTAATAAGGACTTTTGGTTTAAAACAAGTCAAATTTTAAAGGTACAAGAGCCACTAGCGAAGGTTCTTTGATTGGTGGTTGGAGATTTAAAACCTACCGTAGGTTTTATTTATGAAGCTATGTATAAGGCAAAGAAATAAATTCAAAGAGATTGTCGTTATTACGTAGACTTTCATAAAATTATTGACAAATAATGGAAAAATCAAGACTTACATGCAATTGGTAAGTATAAAATTAAAAAATTAATTGTGTTTTATCGTTTAATAATTATCACACGAATCTAACTTTTAATACATTATTTTTACGTTAATATATTAGGGTGTTACTTAACTCTTAGTTTTAATATAGTGATAATTTTTCAAGCCTTTTTTACTCAATAAATGGGATTAAAATGGTGATTCAAAGGTTGGACCCTAATATTGACAATCAAAGAAAGACAATCAACCAAGTAAATCGTGAGCATATTAACATTTACATTTTGTTAAAGGTTTCTCACTTATGTATTTTAAATGTTACAAATTTTGATATTTCGTGACAAACAAGATTCTTTTGGAATACCATTAGCTCGAAGAGCAGTATCATAATAAAATCTAGGTACTAATATATCTTAGTTCATTTATTATCACTTTTCACCTTATACATCATTAATGAATAAAAATATACCGTCATTGTTGATGCAAAAAACTAGTCTAAGCCTAATTGATTGATCACACATAAATAAATCAAAACAAGTAAGACAAAGAGATTTTTTAAGTGGTTCGGCTCAATGGAAAAGCCTACGTCCACTGTTATGTATTGACTGCCTTGATTTGTTTTTCCATCCCTTGCAATGAGGGTGATACAATATATTTATAGCCCAAGATGGGTATTGATCATTGTCGTGTGAAAGGATGGAATGCCCTCATTTGTTAGTCATTTACATCAATACATAATGATAATTAAACATACTACTGTTGTCGCTTCACTGGTTATGCTGGTTGTATGACTGTTGTCGCTTCATTAGCTATACAGGTTGGATTTTTGGTAGTTGGTTGGTCTTCCCAGTTATTCGGGCTGCCCATTGGCCGAGCTTCCTTGTTGGTCGGGATTTTGCATCATGCTGACTTGAATTTAAGCCGCATTGGATGACACGTGTTGGTTTATAATATGTCCACGTAAGGTGGTAAATTTTGGTATCAACAGAAGCCCCCAATATTTAATACTTAGAGGTGATGCAAAAGTGTGGAATATTATTCTTTAACAGTAGTTCGGTCTGCTTGATCGGCTATAGAACTTCCAAACTTGTGAAATTTATTCACTTAATTGGCAATTTTTGGGCGTGAATGACATTTTTGTAAATATTTCAAATTTTAGCGAACATTTCTGGGGTATCTTTGTCTTTTCCCTTGTTAGCCGTCGTAAACTAAACCATCGTTCACTTTAATCATTATTTTTCCCAGTTTCTGAGGCGACTTATAAAAAGAGCGGTAAAACTTTAATCATATGCTACCTCTCATTTTTTATTCTGCTGATGTGTTCTTTAATCTTTGATGCGATCCTTTTCTTTTCTGTCTTCAGTTCTTGCTAAATCTTTAAACCTTTGTAAGAATTTTCTTATCTTCTTCTTTATTTTCTTCATCATGGTTTATTCTATCGAGTCGCTTGATAAGTTCATAATTGACTTTAACATTCCATCATGGGTTGTATTAGAACATCCCACTTTTCCTTCTGATTTTTTCTCTCTTACTGAAGGCCATTGGTTCCCTTCCATCTTTATTGCTGAATATGGGTTCATATTTCCTCCCAATCCCCTGTGTTTGGAGTTATGTCAATATTTAGATGTTGTACCTACAAGATTGGATCCTAACTTATGGAGAGTAGTGAATGGAGTACATAGGTTAAATCAAATCTATAGAACCTATCTAAGGATTTCAGAAATAATGTTTTGTTATAAATGGGTAACTAGTGATACCACTTATTATTTGAAAACTAGGGAAGTTAGTAAAGATTTAGTAGTTAACCTCCCCGATTCTAATAGGGATTATTTATATCATGGTGTAGTTGTAAAAAATTGGCGACATGCCCCTTTAGTTGGAGGTGCTAAATATCAAGGACCTAGATGTTCGCTCTTTAGCAACGGAATAGGTTATTTTGTATTTTAGTAATGTTGCCATCTTTATATTTAATAAAATGTCATACTGATTGTTGCTTTGCAAATTTAATTACAGTGGACCAGAAAAGAAAATACCCTAAAGAGAGTGAAGTAAATTTGAAAGAATTGAAGTTTATCTAGGGGCTTCATAAGACAGTTACTGAGGAGCACGTTAGGTCTTCTTCCTATTTTCTTCAATACAAAAATACAGTTTCTTCCTTTATTACCAGACCTGCTGCTTCTCCTGATCTGGTGATTGATCTTGATCAAGAAGTTGATGCTGATTCCGACACTCCTCATTCTAAAATCATGAATAAGAGAAAGTTTCCTGATCTTCTCAGTGGTAGCACTTCTGGCTACCAAGAACCTGCTGAAGGATACAAGAAGAAAACAAGGGATGTTATGAAGCCCCTAGTCACCAACCCCCAAAGACCCAGCCCCTAAAAACCTATCTCCCAAGGATGCAACTTCCAAAGATGTTGAAGTTGCCTTGATGAGATTTAGGAGAGGGATTGCAGAGAAACAGGTCGACCAGGAGACTGGTTAACAGAGGTTGGTTGAATTACCTTCTTCTGATGTTGTTCCTCCGATAGTTATTACTCCTGGTTTGTCCAGGGAGTTGATTAAGTATGGTACTCTTCCAAACCATAGGGGGTGGATGTCATGCTCTCCCCAGCGAAGGTTTCTGAATTGGCTGCTCAGAGCCTTGCATCAGTAAGTGATTTCTATTTTCTTGGTTTGGTTATCTTTTATATTTCTCATATACTAATATTGATCTTCTTCTCTTGCAGTTCTTGGTGTACTTCATTAATATATTGGAGAAAGATGATACAATTCAGGCTTCTTCTTCAAATGATGTAGAGGAACCTTTAGTTGGTTTAAACTTTACTCGATTCTCAATAAGCCCTGGAGTATTAGAAGTTTACTTGGGCGGATAAACTAATGACAGCTGAAACTGCTCGGTAGACATCTGATGAAAATTCCCTTGAAGCCAAGCACATGACCAAGGAAACTGAACACACGGGAAAGGATGTTGAGCGTAAGGCAGAGGAAGATGAGCGCAGGGCAAAGGAAGTGACTGCGGGGTTAAGACTACTGAAGAGCTTGTATCCTCTACGAGATCTAAGAGAAAGACTACTATAAAGGCGTCCTTCAGTGCTGGCTGGGACAAGGGATGGAACAAATCCATTTCTGCTACCTCTGCTCAGAAAGAGTATGCAAAACAAAAATGTTTCAAAGATGGTTGGGTTACTTCCCTTCAGGAGTTGAACACAGTTGAAGGCTCTGAACTTTTTTAGAGACATACTCATGGTACTCCTCCTTCCATTGAGGATAAGATTAAAGATGAAGTTGGTCCCGAGGAGTCATCTTTAGTGCTTGAATCTGCTGCAGACCAACCTAAAATTACTAAGTCTTCTCTTCCTCAATCTGAACAAACCGAGCAACTCTAGCCTGTAGCCCCTTCTTCTGAGAAGGTTGAGATTGATAGAGAGAAGGTTTAAATTTGTTCGGCATTTTCCCTTTGCTTTTTTATTTCTTTTCTTTATTTTTATTTTATCATAACTTCTTTATTATCAATAAAAGAAACCTTTTGTTCCTTTTGTCTCTTGTTGATCATTCCCGTTATTCATTCTTGTCGTTGATTAGTGGTCATTTATTCTTGCTAGTTCATATCGAATATGGAATAATTGTCTTCCAATGATACCGAGTTGTTGAGGAATGTAAATCTTTTTTCAAACAAGGTCATACAAACTTATCCGAGGAAGAAATTATTTAGTTGCTCAGTGGTGATGCATTAGAGCAGGCCAAAGAATCTTAAAAGTATTTGAAATACTTACTTGATCGGGCGGTGGCAAATGATGTAGCGTATTATGACATGATAGATGAACTTCAAGGACAATATAAAGAGTCCACTGCGCTGTTGTACGAGAGCTATGAGCAGAAATATCAAAGTTTAAGTGTAGATCGGGGTTTTGATAAATTTATTTCTGTTTATAACAAAAAGGAAACTTTACTTAAGCTTCAAGTTGAAGAAACTATAACTGTTTCCAAGCTTCTGGAATAGGAGAATAATAATTTAAGGGACGACGTGAATCTTTTGAAGTCTGCCTCTGGAGTTGTTGTTGCTACTACTAATGAGGGATACTCCCTTTTAGAGGCTGAAAATGCAACATTAAGGGACGCGTTAGAAGCTTTAAAAAAAATTAAGCCTGCATCTTCCTCCCGAGCAAGAAAAAAGCCTGGCCGAGGAACCACAGAAGAAGTTAGGACTTAACAAGCCCTTGCCAAATAAGCTACGCATTTAAAAGCTAAAGATCGAGCTATTACTGAGACGTCCCGAAAGATGCAAACCTTTTCTGAACAATTATCCACTTAATCTTCCTAATTACAGGCTAAGTATGGAGTATTGAAGAAACTGCAGTATCAAGTTGATAAATTAACCTTTCATTTCCATAAGAAGCCAAGATAGGTTTGGATGGATAGGGTTAATGAAGCTATGGGGCATCTTGATGATAGACTTCAACATGCTAAGAATGAGTCCTATAAATGGGGTTGGATGAATGCTTTAACCGTGATGAAAGTGGATCGAAATAACACTTTGTGGGATTAGTATGACCCAGGCTTACTGGATCTTAACAATCCTCCATTCAAGTTAGATGTTAACTGGATTGCTATTCATCGTATTCCTTAATGTTTTATTTCAAAATACTTAAGAGATTACGACCTACTATAACACCCCGTAATTTTATGCACTTAATATTTAATTAATTCGAGAGTTCTAAATTACTTGTGAATTTTAATTGAATTAATAATGGTAATATTTATTTAAATATTAATCGGGGAGTAAATGGTTAATATTTAGGAAAATTTAATTACTAAGTGAATAGTAATAATTTATTTACGTCATTTCGGGTATTAGTGACGGGGTATGAACTCATCTCAGCCGGGAGTCGGTATAGACTAAATTGGGTGTGGGATAAGAATTTTTATAAATTAATTCGGATGCCAATTTCGAGTGTACGATTGAGTCCGAATGGACCGAGATAGTCGGAAAAGTGTACCCAGGAGTAGTAAACGGGGCACGGTATATTTTTAAACATAGTCGGGCACACACGAGGGCATTTGGATCACTTAGGCTTGGCCCATTACGCAAAAAATGGGATTAAGTATAATTACTAAATTATAAGAAAAAAGGGAACGACTGATTAATGTTTAGAAAACACTTAGTGGGAGAGGATACTCTAAGAGGTAGTTAAAGGCAATTTAGGGGACAAAGGAAAGAGCCAAAAAGAGGGGATTTTCATCTTCAACATTGGAATTCACAACCTCGAATCAGACCCTACGAAATCATAAGGCAAGTGATTAATTTAATGTAGCATCTAATTCGCATTATGATTCATATTTATGTGATGAGAGAAATCAAAATTCGTTTTGCAATTTAGGGGGTACAAAAAAATGGAGTTTTTGTAAATTAGCCTCCTGATTTCGAATTTGTGTAGAAATTTATGTATAATCTGATATATATATATATATATATATATATATATATATATATATATATATATTTGATAAGATGTGTAGACCCAGACGAGTTATAAACAAATTTAAGATAAAAGTTTGATGTTGAGATGGATTAACGAATAATACAGATTTTTCCCCAATTTAGATAAATAGTAGAGAATGTAAATTAAACGGGGTTTAGGGACTTTATAAGGGTTCCTATTGAGGTTCTTGATGTGTTGTATTGATTAGAATACTTAGGTTAGACTGTAGAAGAAGTTGGATATTGGAGTTTTCCATCCATGGCTGAAACAGAAACCTAGAGAAGACGAAGACCTGATCAATCGATCGATTGATGGTCGAAAAATTCTGGCAGTTCGACCAGTTTATGTATATAAACGGAATTTAATTAAAAATTTCTTCCCAAACCTTATTTAATGATAGATAATCATAGTAGGTATAATCAAATTAATTGTGAGAAAAAATAATTGGGGTTGGAGAGAATTTATGTGTGACTCACTATGGTTAAATATTGGGAAGGATGTTTCGAAATAATTAAATACGGATCGAGTGAGCGAGTTCGGGTATAATGGTTGAGCGATACCACGACATTGAATTAATTTAGGGTGAAAGCTGAATAATTTGGAGTCGGGGATTTAGACTCGGGTATAGTTTTATTTTGAGCCACGAGTGCGAGTCCGAATATACTGGTTGGAGCGACACCAAAAGTAATGTAATTAATTAATGTGCAAATTAATTAATAATCAGAGTTGGCCATAAACTCATGATAAATTGTATGGGCTTGTGTTACAGACTTAGTACACGGTATAGTCGGGGCATTATATATATATATATATATATATTGTGTACATTTATATCAGTGGTTAGATATTATTATTATTATATATACTCTAGTGATATCGGAGGAGGTTACGCGTAGAGGGTGAATTCCCTAGCTTGAGGAGTTGGGTGAGTATATCCCCGGGTTATAGCGTCCATTATATGGGTGAGGGGCATCTCACTTTTAGGGAAGGAATATGACCGCCTCCATTATTTATGTATTAACCAAGTTCGTGAGCGATTCTGACTTTGAGTAACTAGGTTATGTGAATACACCTAGTGGGATAGCACTTTAGAGAATATACATCCGGTGAGTTATTACTCGGGAGGATGTTCATTATTTATTATTATTTCAGCATATTTGTGCATATTTTAATATGACTATACGTATATAATTAGGTAAATAATTATATATGGGTAAATTGATACAGACTGTGAATTGTATTATATGTACAATGGGTGTGAAAGTTATATGAATTTAAAAAGGGGAATGATTAATTAAGTTAATGCTAGTAATAACTTAGAAATCATAATTATGACATACTTGGTTAGAGTAGGGTGGTTGCAAAAGGGCTATAATAGTTATTTAGTCGTGGGATAAACAACTATGTAAATTAATAAAGGCGTTTGTAGTGCACATTAGAGGAGGGGTGAGAATGTCCTCAAGGGAGTACGGCACTAACTAAACTATGAAGAGCATGCGCACATATTTATTACTGCAAGTTAATCGTTTGCTAAATGTTTTTCCAAATCTTTTGGGTATTAACCCTTGCTATAAAAACTTTTAAAAACCTTTTAGGTGTCCAGCCACAGGGACGCCAGGCTTGACTCATTCCAGGGATCCGTTGCAACAGCATATGTGGATTATGGGGAGTTTGATAGGCGCCTCGTTCTTTTCATTTCTAGTGTAGAGATTTCCTATCAGTTACTCAAGCATGTCGCTCACAGTTTATTCCTTACTTATGTCAGACTTGTTGAGATTTATTAATTGTCTTTACTTTTGTTGGATTTGAGCTGATGGTTTATTCGGTTAGTTATTTAGATGTGAATGGTTACTTTCAGTTAATTGTGATTGTTTAAATTATTTTGTTTCCGCATGAGTATTTCATTAAATTAATGAAAGTTAAAACTTAGCACTAATCTAATTTTCTCACTTAGGTGATTAGTAATTAAAAAGGCGACAGTGATGCTAAGAATGAACCAACTGAGAAATCTATTCTAATTTAATTTAGGACTGATCACCCGGGGTTAATTAGGCGGGGTGTCACAGATGGTATCAGAGCATCAGGTTCTAGTGTCCTTACGATCTGTGCGGCTTACTACATTTCAGCGTTACGTTCAATTTTTATAGAGCCCTATTATTAGGACTGTTGATTCATTTTCCGCTTTTGAGATATTGTATTTCTGCTATTAGAGTTTTGTATAAATTGTGTACTTATACGATTCGATCTATTTTCAGATGCCACCAAAGAGGTAGAGAGCGGAGATGGTTGAGGCTAGGGATGAGTTAAGGGAGGCTCATCAGGAGCCACAGGTACCTCCACCACCACCCACACCTGAGTTGATCTCCACTATTCAGGTGGCAGTAATAGTGGCCCAGGCAGTTGAGACAATAATGAGGGCTATGGCAGCCCATTTTTCTCAGCCCCAGGCACTACCTCCAGTGGCACCAGCAGTTCAGGCACCAGTGGGGCCCCCGTCTTGGCAATGAGTTAGGGAGACCTTTCAGAAGGGTAACCCACCCGAGTTTTGGGGTAGTACCGATGTAGTAAAAGCTCATGACCAAAAAAAGAATATTCAACGCCATTTGCGCATGCTAGAGTGTACCGATGTACAGAAATATATGCTTTCTACCTTCCATCTGTCGGGGGCAACCTTACAATAGTGGGAGTCAGTTACCACCGCTGAGGAGAGGGATTTGATGACGATATCCGACTTCTGGGTGCGGTTCGACTGCAAATACTTCCCACCAGCGGTAGAGGCCGAAATGAGGAAAATTTCAACGAGTTAGTATAGGGTGACCGTTCAGTGGTAGATTATGAGGAAGAATTCACCCGTTTGGCCAACTTTGTGCCAAATGAGGTGAGCGACGAGGAGCAAAAGATGTAGAAGTTCGTGGATGGCCTGGCCTAGAGGATTAGACAACACTTGATTGGTAATATGGCGTTGGTGACCTATACAGATATCGTTAATGCTGCCCTTGTAGATTTCCAGGATCATCGCTTCCATGCGAAGGGGAGCAAGACAATAGGGGAACCGAGCCAGCAGGGCAAGGCAGTCGTTGGTAGTGATACAAGTGGTACTTAGCAATAGACTAGGAGTCAGCAAGGGAACCAGGCTAAGAAATTTAGGCCTGGTGGGTTCTGATCGGGAGGACAGGGATTCAGGCAGGGCCATCCGGGCCCAAATCAACTGCAGCAGGTTCCTCAGAGCCAAGGGAACAATAGGGGAGGCCAATAGGGTTAGCCACGTCAGGGTAATAGGGCCAATGACAGGGGGACGGTCAGAGACATTGCTTTATTTGTGGCCAGACAGGACACTTCAAGAGGGAGTGCTCGCAAAGGGGTAGAGGCCAACAGTAGGGTGCCCAACAGGGGCAGCAGGGTCAGATGCCTCCAGTAGCACCAACTCTACCAGCCCCACAGCAGCAGGGGTAGATGCACTACGGGCGTGTATATAACGTCCGGGATGTTCCAAATCCTCCAGCACATCAGGTGCCGATACTGGTTGAGGGTATGTTTCTCATCCATGGTCATGAGGGTAGTATACTTTTTGATACGGGAGTATCTCATTCATTCATTAAATCTACATTTGATAAACGGGTCGGGTTACTAGAGATCGCGGGTAGTCTTCGTATGCGTGTAGAGTCGCCTGTAGGCAGCGGGGCATTGATTCACTCGATTTGTCGGGGGTAGACATTTTGATTGGAAGGCTTAGTTTAGCGACGGACCTCTTAGTATTAGATATGGAGGGGTACGATGTCATCCTAGGTATGAACCGGTTGGCAGGTTATCGGGCGACTGTGGATTGTTATGAAAGAACAATTGTGTTCTCCATTCAGGGATAAGAGATGTTCCTAATAGTGATGCCTCTACCTGAGGGAGGGTCCTGCACACACTTGTATTATATCGAGGAGGAGACCTCAAAAGAGGTGGTAAGTTCCATTGGATTCGATTCCGATAGTGAGGACTTAGAAGATGTGTTCCAGGAAATACCAGGGTTGCCACCCAGTAGGGAAATTGAGTTTATAATCGATTTACTACCGAGGGCGAGGCCGATTTCTCGAGCACCGTATCGTATGGCCCCTTTAGAGATGCATGAGTTGAGAGAGAAGATTCAACAGCTCTTGGGTCAGGGTTTCACTCGGCAGAGTACATCGCCGTGGGGTGTACCGGTGTTATTTGTAAAGAAGCGGGATGGTTCACTTCGATTATGCATGGACTATAGGGAGTTGAACAAGGTGATGATACGGAATAAGTATCTATTGCCTAGGATTGATGATCTATTTGACCAAATGAGAGGGGCGTCCTACTTCTCCAAGATCAATTTGAGGTCAAGGTATCATCAGCTACGTATTCGAGAGGAGGATATTTCTAAAACTTCCTTCCTATCACGGTATGGCTCTTACGAGTTCAGGGTGATGCCATTCGGGCTAACAAATGCACCAGCAGTGTTCATGGATCTCATAAACAGAGTTTTAAGAGAATATCTCGATCAGTTTATCATCGTATTCATTGATGACATCTTGATTTACTTGCTCACTGAGGAGGGGCACTCAGAGCATCTGCGTATGGTCCTACAGACACTGCGGGATCACCAACTTTATGCCAAATTCGGAAAGTGTGGATTTTGGCGGCGGGAGGTATAGTTTGTTAGTCATGTATTGCGATGGATCCGAGTAAGGTGTCGGAGATGAGGGAATGGGGACAACCCACAACACCGACCGAGGTGCACAATTTTCTGGGATTGGTAGGCTATTACAGGCGATTCATTAAGGGGTTCTCGAAGATTACGAGCCCTTTGACGAATCTAACTCGGAAAGGGGTGCCTTTTACTTGGAGTGATCATTGTCAATTAGCTTTCGACGAGCTAAAGGACAAGATGACATCTGCACCCGTACCTGCTTTACCGAAGGGAGGACAAGAGTATCGGGTTTACACTGACGCATCCTTACAGGAACTTGGGGGTGTGATTCAGCAGGAGGAAAGGGCTATAGCTTATGCGTCGAGAAAGATAAAGCCCCGTGAGAGGAATTACCCCACTCATGACCTAGAGCTAGCAGCGGTTATTTTTACTTTGAGGATATGGAGACATTATCTTATAGGAGAGCAGTTCACTTTATTCATGGATCATAAGTCACTTCAGTATCTCTTCACACAGAAGGATCTGAACATGAGGCAGAGGCGATGGCTAGAATTCGTGAAAGACTACCAGTTTGATATTCAGTATCATCCTGATAAGGCTAATGTGGTAGAAGACACATTGAGCCAGAGACCAACTGGGGATATATCAGAAGTCTGGAAAGCGAAGTGGAGAGAGCTTCGATATGAGGATGATGTAGCCAGGTCCTGAATGTCACCTTTATCAATCATACTTGAGATCATTATGCGAGTGGTGAGGGGGTGAGGGCTCAGGCGGAGGACCAAATTTCCTAGGATAGGGTATGCCAGTTGTTAGCCGAAGGAGCGAAGGTTTACTCAATCATCTCGAAATGAGGCCTATGCCTAAATGGGAGGTTAATTGTGCCATAGGATGAGGAGTTGAGGCATGCTGTTATGATAGAGTCCCATGGTTCGATATTTACGGTACATCCCGGCGGGGATAAAATGTACCAGGATATGAGGAGGCAGTATTGGTGGGTAGGAATGAAACGGGAAATAGCGAAGTTTGTCTCAAAATGTGCCACGTGTTAGCTCGTGAAAGTTGACCATCATAGACCAACAAGGATGCTACAACCACTAGAGATTCCCGTGTGGAAGTGGGAGAGCATCTCCATGGACTTTATTATAGGGTTACCTGCATCTCCGAGAGGTCATGATTCCATATGGGTCATTATGGATCGGTTGACCAAGGTGGCCCACTTACTGCCGGTTCGCACAGACTTCAAGACGATGCGTTATACGCAGCTATTCATAGCGGAGATTGTTATGCTGCACGGAGTGCCGATAAATATTGTGTCTGGCGAAGACAAAATTTTTGTGGACCATTTTTGGCAGAGCTTTCAGGAGGCCATGGGCATAGAGTTACGTTTGAGTACAGCCTATCACACACAGACTGACGGGTAGACTAAGAGAGTCAATCAGATGCTGGAAGACATGCTAAGGATGTGCATTATAGACTTTGGGGGAGGATGGGAGAGATATCTTCCTTTGGTAGAGTTCACGTATAACAACTCTTACCAATTCACGATCGGCATGGCACCGTTCGACGCACTGTACGGGAGACCTTATCGTTCACCCGCTTATTGGTTAGAGGTGGGTGACAACAAGCTATTGGGGCCAGAGATTGTCGAGGAGACGTCTTCTAAGATAGAGTTGATCCGAGGGCAGATTCGGATAGCTCAGGATATGCAGAAGAGTTATGCGAATGCTTCACAGAAACAGGTGGAGTTAGAGGTTGGGGATTAGGTATTAGTCCGGGTGTCCCCTATGAAAGGGGTGATAAGGTTCGGAAAGAAGGGTAAATTAGCACTGAGGTACGTGGAACCTTTCCCTATTATTGAGAGGGTGGGACCAGTAGCATATCGACTGGGATTGCCAGAACATCTTCAGTGGATACACGACGTATGCCATGTGGCATCGCTGAAGAAATATCGAAGGAGCGAGAGGGCCTTCTAGCACATTCCACTCAAGGAAATTGGTTTACATCCAGACATCTTGTATGAGGAGAGCCCGATAGGTATTCTGGACAGTAGTGAGCGCAAGTTACGATCCAAGGTTTTTCCACTAGTTAGAGTACAGTGGGGTCATCACAGCGTTGACGAGTCTACCTGGGAGCGGGAGGAGGATATGCGAGAACAATATCCAGAGCTATTCACTACAGGTACGACCTAATTTCGGGGACGAAATTCCTTTGTAAGGGGGGAGTAGGTAACACCTCGTAATTTTATACACTTAATATTTAATTAATTCGGGAATTCTAAATTACTTGTGCGTCGTAATTTTAATTGAATTAATTATGGTAATATTTATTTAAATATTAATCGAGGAGCAAATGGTTAATATTTAGGGAAATTTAATTACTAAGTGAATAGTAATAATTTATTTACGTCATTTCGGGTATTAGTGACGGGGTATGAACTTATCTCAGTTGGGAGTTGGTATAGACTAAATTGGGTGTGAGATAAGAATTTTTATAAATTAATTCGAATACTAATTTTGAGTGTACGGTTGAGTTCGGATGGGTCGAGATAGTCGAAAAAGTGTATCCGAGGGTAGTAAACGGGTCACGGGATATTTTTAGACATAACCGAGCCCACACGGGGGCATTTGGGTCACTTGGGTCACGGGAGATTGCAGTTTTTCGTCCATTGCTGAAACAGAAACCTGGAGAAGACGCAGACCTGATCGATCGATGGTTGGGGATCGATCGATCGATGGTCGAGAAATTCTGGCAGTTTGGCCAGTTTATGTATATAAAGGGAATTTAATTAAAAACTTATTTCCAAACCTTCTTTAATGAGAAATAATCATAGTAGATACAATCAAATTAATTGTGAGGAAAAATAATTGGGGTTGGAGAGAATTTATGTGTGACACACAATGGTTAAATATTGGGAAGGATGTTTCGAAATAATTAAATACGGATCGAGTGAGCGAGTCCGGGTATAATGGTCGAGCGATACACGACATTGAATTAATTTAGGGTGAAAGCTAAATAATTTGGAGTCG
Organism: Sambucus nigra; assembly: GCA_949130495.1. Lineage (NCBI taxonomy): Eukaryota > Viridiplantae > Streptophyta > Magnoliopsida > Dipsacales > Adoxaceae > Sambucus > Sambucus nigra. Next base: position 587,789,528 of record OX422210.1, on the reverse strand, counting down.
GGGATTTAAAGTCGGGTATAGTTTTATTTCGGGCCACGAGAGCGAGTCCGAATATACTTGTTGGAGCGACACCAAAAGTAATGTAATTAATTAATGTGCAAATTGATTAATAATCAGAGTTGGCCATAAACTCATGATAAATTGTATGGGCTTGTGTTACGGACTTAGTACACGGTATAGCCGGGGTATTTTATATATATATATATATTGTGTACATTTATATCAGTGGTTAGATATTATTATTATTATATATACTCTAGTGCTATCAGGGGAGGTTACGCATAGAGGGTGAATCCCCTAGCTTGAGGAGTAGGGCGAGTATATCCCCAGGTCATAGCGTCCATTATATGGGTGAGGGGCATCTCACTTTCAGGGAAGGAATATGACCGCCTCCATTATTTATGTATTAACCAAGTTCGTGAGCGATTCTGACTTGGGGTAACTAGGTTATGTGAATACACCTAGTGGGATAGCACTTTAGAGAATATACATCCGGTGAGTTATTACTCGGGAGGATGTTCATTATTAATTATTATTTCAGTATGTTTGTGCATGTTGTAATATGACTATACGTATATAATTAGGTAAATAATTATATATGGGTAAATTGATACAGACTGTGAATTGTATTATATGTATAATGGGTGTGAAAGTTATTTAGATTTAAAAAGGGGAATGATTAATTAAGTTAGTGTTAGTAATAACTTAGAAATCGTAATTATGACATACTCGGTTAGAGTAGGGTGGTTGCAAAAGGGCTATAATAGTTATTTAGTCGTGGGATAAACAACTAGGTAAATTAATTAAGGTGTTAGTAGTGCACATTAGAGGAGGGGTGAGAATGTCCTCAAGGGAGTGCGACACTAACTAAAATATGAAGAGCATGCGCACATATTTATTACTGCAAGTTAATCGTTTCCTAAATGTTTGTTCAAATCTTTTGGGTACTAACCCTTGCTATAAAAACTTTTAAAAACCTTTTAGGTGTAGATCCACAAGACGCCAGGCTTGACTCATTCCAGGGATCCGTTGTTGCAGCATATGTGGATGTTGCGGAAGTTTGATAGGAACCTCGTTCTTTTCATTTATAGTATAGATATTTCCTATCAGTTACTCGAGCATGTCGGTCACAGTTTATTCCGTACTTATGTCAGACCTGTTGAGATTTATTAATTGTCTTTACTTTTGTTGGATTTGAGCCGATGGTTTATTCGGTTAGTTATTTAGATGTGAATGGTTAGTTTCTGTTAATTGTGATTGTTTAAATTATTTTGTTTCCGTATGAGTATTTCATTAAATTAATGAAAGAAAAAACTTGGCACCAGTCTAATTTTCTCACTTAGGTGATTTGTAATTAAAAAGGCGACAGTGATGCTAAGAATGAACCAACTGAGAAACCTGTTCTAATTTAATTTAGGACTGATCACCCGGGGTTAATTTGGCGGGGTCTCACAGCTCCATAATGAACTAGAGATCGCTCGACCTCCTCATCTATTTGATCGTCCTAGTAGAAGCAATAACAGAATGCTTCAGAATTTTAAGTTCATCAACTCTTCTTATACTTTGGATGATCCTCCAGGCTGCATGGATACTGTTTCTAAGGCTAAAGGAAAACGTCATGTATAATAAGGCTTTGTTTTTTTTGTTTCGGTATGTTTAAGTAACAATATGTATTCATTTAATTTAATGAAAAGCTAATTTTATGAATGGATCAACTTTTAGTCAATCTCTGAATTTATGAATGTATCCTTAGTCTTTGACTATAAATGGATCAATTTTTAGTTAATCTTTAGTTTTTCACCGGTTCTATCAATATCCTTAGGATTTTCCTAAGTACCATACCAATTACCAATGCTTCACCATGGTTCTACTAATATACCTAGAGTTTTAGGTAATTTCATTAGTTACCTTGGTTCCGAGGCATGAGTGGAATATTTGTCCATCTTTTAGCCCCGTTTAGATGAAAATTATTCATTCGGGTCTTCGTTAACCCAACATTTGGGACTTACAATTTTGGCTTACATGATTTTTTATGTATTTGACAACCAACTTTGTTGGTGCTTTTATTGATACCGATCAACATTTCGTTGATGGTTTATGTTGACGACCAACATTGTTGGTGCCTTTGTTGATGCCGACCAACATTGTTGGTATTTTTGTGTTGACGGCCAACATTGTTGGTGCCTTTATTATACGTCACGAATATTGCATTTTTCACCTACTAATTTATGCATTTTTAGGCCCCCTCAGGTACCGTAATTGCTATAATTATGCTTGTTAATCAGATAACCTCCGTTTTATGTGTTAATACTTTATTTGAGGCATTATTGAACATTTATAGATGTTACAGTACTTAATGTGAAGTTTCGTCGCATTTTGATAAACTTTCGTCGTGATTAGCACATTGAGGGGCATTTTCGTAATTTTATACTTTGGTATTTTTCCCTAAAGAATTCACGAAAGTTGTAGCCCTCATGTCAAGCTTTGCGTGGCCACGAATGGTGTGTGAATCGGAGTCCGAACGAAGGAAAAACGGACCTTTAATCGGAGGAAGAATTAAAAGAAAAATAACAATTTAATCAATTATCCTTGTGTCCCTTTTCTCTTTTAATAACAAATCCATTAATTCCATCCTTGTCCTCACTCGTTTTTGGCAGGAAACACCATGGGCAATTTTGGTTCTTGGCACGGGTTTTGGTTTCGCCCAAAATTCGGAGCTTTCGTCCGAAATTGAGCATGAATTTTGAATGTATATCGTTTTGGAACACGGATTTACTTTTCGGGGTATACCCATTTTGGCAATTTTCAAGCTTTTGCCAACAATGGTGGGTTTTGCATTTTAATGGCTTTTTGGCCACTCAAACGCATGTGGAATTGTTTGGTTTCGACTACATCAATCGAAGTGGGGATTTTTGGCCACGCAATTGGCTTAATGGAATCAAACAAAATGGGCCCCATATGCCCATGGATAGAAAATATACCCTTAATCATTGGCGACGTTGAAGGTAACACTGGTATTCGGAGGTGATACACACACCCAAACTGCCCCTACCCCTGCCCCTGTCCCTACCCCTACCCCTGCGATAATGATGGAAATGGCGATGGAGCTAGAAGCAATTATAATTGCTTACCCAGCTCGGCACCATGCTCCTGGGCTCTAAACCTGTTCGGGCATGCACGCCCTATGTGGCCTTGCTCCCCGCATATAAAACATCTCCCAGTGAAATTTCTCTACCTCTCTCTCAATTGGCCCTGACGAGGATGCCCCTATCTCTAGTCCTGGTAACCCTAATAACCTTGACCCTACTGGCTCTGGTCTGATTCCTTTAGCCCTGCTGTCCTTGAGGGGTATAGTGTTGCTCGCCCAGATGGCCATACCTAAAATTTCTATTACTCGGCCTGAAGGTCTTAGTAGTGTCACCTACTGGGAACCGTGCTCCTACTGCCTCTGTTGCTATTACGGCGCCCCTCTACCTCCAGTCTTACCCTACTGGCTAGACTATCTGATCCTCTTGATTCCCCTAAGAAGGAAGCGATGGTCCTGGCAATGGAGAAACATGACGTTAACGACCTCAGTGTAAGTCCACAATGTCGGGTCCCCCAATATGTTCTGGCATATCCTCCAAGGAAGTCCATCAATAAACTTTAGGACCCTCTTCTCCTCAGTGTTCACCTCATTCAACACAAGGTTTGATAGGTGCATTAACTCTTTCTCATACTATGCCATAGTTCGTCACTCCTTCTAAAAGTCTAGGAATCACCTCATAATCTCCTCTAAAGTGTTGATAAAAAGAACTTACAGTCGAACCACACCCAAACTCCTGCATCGTCATTATATCTCTCTCCTCTGACGTGATCACTGACTCCCACCACTAAAGAGTTTCCCCTATTATCTTGAATGTAGTTGGTATCTTCTTCTAAGTGTCGCTACACTCAACCATGTACAAGTGCCTCTACATACCCTTCTTCCATTGTCTAGCTACAACCACAACCATGTGAAAGTTCCTCTATACATCCTTCTTCCATTGGCTGGCTACAACCACATTCTCACTCCCCTACAACTCTAGTGGATGCCCATTCAAGAAGGCCTCTCGGACTCTTGTAACATCCCGTACTTTTGAATACTTAATTTTAGCATTTTAATTACACATATGTTTGTAATAATATTTCTTAATTGATAAATATTAATTAGTGATCATGAAATTAATATTTATATGGAAACAAATATTACTATGTGTGAGTAGTAAATTAAATTCGATAAATTGTTAGTAGTCGTAGTGGGTAATAACGACGAGAATTGAAAGTATCTCAATCAGGACATTCGGGTAAGATATTTTTAGGTTGAAATAGAATATTACTATTTGGTGACACGAATGGTGATTTTGATTACACGGTTGATCTGAAATGGGTCGAAATAGTCAAAATCAAGTACCCGATGGTAAAATTTGGTTATCGGGAGCTTTTTAGACTACTCGGGACCCATTCGGAGGCACTTAAGTCATTTTATATTGAGGGGTTAATCTATTAACCTAAATTTAGGATTAAGAGGTTTAAATAAGATATTAGTGGTAGGAGGAAGTCACTTTACACATAAAAACATCCGAGAGTTCTTTTGGGAAGAAAAGAGGGAGAAAAATACAAAGGATTTTGAAGCCAATCATTGGAGTTCTAGACTTAATCCACCCTACAAAGAAGAAGATCAACGTCTATTTCAGATTCAAAGGCAAGTGTGTAAACTTTCTTTATGTTTTGTTGAGTATTATGATCCATATCAAAAGAGGTAGACAAATAAACCAATTTTGGGGGTAGAATTTATAGGAAAAACAAAGGGGATTTTAGAATGATAAATATGATAGTGTTCTTATGATCTTGTTGCATGAAAAATTTGTTAATGATTAGAGAAAATCACAAACAAATGTTACATATATTGATCTCGATTAGAAAGACACTCTCTTGAATTAAAAAGTTAAAACCTTGATTATGAAATTAGGTTTTTTATTAGAATTTGTGACATAAGTGATGCTAGACCAAAAATGATGTAATTCCATAAATTAATCTAGTTTTGATGAATTCAAGACGATTAATACATATATTCATGTTAGTATTTGATTGGATTAGGATATTTTATCTTGAGATGAAAATTAGAAACATTTTGGAATGAAAAAGTGGGGAAAACTCGTATTAATTGTAGCTGGTGCGTGTGCAGTTTTCCAGACCCCCTAGCCGAACTGGTTCTATTCCCCTCCCAATTCTAGTCCCTTTATTTGATCGTTATATAATTTTTTTTTTTGCCCACAAAATTTTTGGAGGTTCACCAATGGAAATAGGGCTTCTGAAAATTTATTTTAGCGACGGATTAATTATGAGGAGGTATAGGATAAAATCTAGAGTGAGGTAGGAGGGGCGTTTAGGGAGAACAACGCATGGCATATTTAATTTATAAACTCAAGGGAAATTATGGAAATGAAGTATGCGGGCCGGTTGAGAAGGGCTTAGCGTCCATAATTGATAATCTATTCGTGTAATCAAAATAATAAGAGATTATGTATTTTGTAGTCAAGGTAGACTCGGAATAATTATGCTAGTACTTTGGGAGATAGGCACGTATTAGCCAGACTTTGGGGTTATATATAGATGTGTATGTGTGTGTGCGACGTGGGGGTAGAGACGATATATACATATATATAGATTATTAATAATATCTGTGTGTATGATATTTATGTGAAACATACCCATCCTAGCGGATATGCTACGGTGGAGGTTGCGTGCAGTGGGAGGTCGTTCGGGAGAATCTCAGAAGATGTAGTACCATTCTCCAGAGTCATAGGTCTATGAACGATTGTGTGATGTAGGTTTTGGAGTCCCGTGGCATAATTTGGTATGGTTATGACCATAGACTTAAGTCCATGGCTGCCTTGGTGTTTGTTTATTATTTTTGAGTTTGGTGAAGAGATTTCAACCCGCTTGCCCAGAGTGTGGAGGACATTCCTGGAGCTTGATAACATGCTAGTGATTTTACATATATATAAGATACATATATACTTGTTTACCCTTGTAGAGGTAAAAATCCCGAGCTAAAGCTTTGATATTAATTTGAGAATACGTGATATCAATTAATTATTTAATTGCCAAACTTCCAATTTTAAACTTATTTAAATAGAGTCAATTTTCATTCCAAATTAATTAAACCCTAACCATGCATCTATGTGGATAAATTAAACATGCAATCACAAATCAAGCGACAAACAAGATTAAAAAATAAACCACCCCTTTCAGGTAAAACCTTTTATTTCACTATATAATGTAAATTGCAACTTACAATTACATAATGAAATCTACAGTAAATCTCCTGCAGAAAATCCACATAGACCGTAGCCTAGCATATGTAAATATTCCCTCGATAACCTCAAGAACCGCAACTCCTTCTTCAGTAGTAAATGCCTACGAGTATCCCCAATGACCACAGTCCTCAGTAAATAGCCCCCACAAGAACTATCAATCCAGTAGTAGAGAAATCTTCTCTGCAAGAGAAACTTAGACAAGAAGTGTTTTGGGTTCCAAATGATTCACAAACGTATATAGGATATTTTATATGAATCAAAAACCAAGTTTTGTGCCCTAAAAGCGAAGACTAAAATTCTGCAGATTTGCAGTTTTCGTTTGGCAAAATTCTCAATGAAAAAGTCTTCCAAAATGGGTATTTATAGAAAAAAAAAACATTTGAGGTGGCGGAGGTCGTTAGAAGGACTTCTCAATGTTGTTTGAACGACATTAGATGTCGTTAGTAACGACCTAAGAAACAACCTATAAAAATACAAAACAGTACGTGATCGTTTAAAGCAAGAAAGGAACGAGCATTCGCGCGACCTATCAAACGACATGTGATGTCGTTAAATGGGGTCGTTTGAACGACTTGTCAATGTCGTTTGGATGACATTGCCTTGTCGTTTGAATGACAAAAGAAAAAAATCTATATTTTAAAAAGCTCGCCTATAGGTCTTCTAAAAAATATTTTTACTTAGAAAAATGCCTCATTTTGATTAAAAAACTGTTTCGAAAAATATCCCAATACTATTATAAAACAAATTCGAAACATAAACACAATTATTACCAAAATCAATATCGTAGATGTCCGTTGTTGAAGAAACCTGATATTTGGATCTGTCATCATAAACAAATGATCATGAGCTTCTCTCGATGGTTGTAACGGTATACGACATACTTTACGTGACACCGGGACCATGGATATGCCGATACAAAATAAAAAGACCCTGGATTATCAATCAAATACCTATATAGTTCTAATACCCTCCCATGAACCCAAAAGTGGAAAGATACTAAAATGCAAGTAAAAAATATTCAACTTTAAATATTTTTAAATCAAATCCCTTCGCTTTCCTCGCACTTGTTTTTTGTGTTCTTTCCAAATACTCATCAAGTACATTCACACAATAAATAAAACAAATACCTCGGTAACGTATCGAGTTTGAAATGAGATAAGAATAAAATAAATAAGTAAATCAATTCTAAAGCAGAAATCTCCCCCATAATTCCAGTTCTCACACCCTCATAATTCATAATTCGTTCTTCCCCTTTTTATTTGTCCAAAATAGACAAAGAGAAGAATAAACAAAATAAAGACGGAGTGTCACGATAAGCATTGTAAATATATAATAATTACGCTCATGCAAGGATATACTCAAAAGGCTTTCACAATCTCTTTTTAATTTTTAAATTTTCAAGCAAAGATAATTTACAAAAACAACACACTGTGAATTTTTACTAAGAAAACCAAATCGTGGAAGCGGAATGAATGGGTGTGAACAAATTCGATACGAAAATCAACTCAAACATTCATAACATATGTGCACGATGAATATGGATACTCCTAACGAATGAACTCAAAATTGTCCTTAGATGCAAAAATTGTTGAATTCAAATGACATCGACTCAATCTATTCAATAAATCAAAGTCCAAAATGATTTTCACACTAATAACGTCTAAAACTATATAAAGATTTTTTAAGACTTTGTCAAGACGTGCCAACCCGTTGATTTCCAACCAAAATTCCTCATGCATAATAATGATCATATTTTCCTATTCAATTCTTTTCTTTTGAATGATCATATCAAACTAAACAATTTTGGCATTGGCTACTTTTTACAATGCCACACTTTTTTTGGCTCTTTTTAAATGATGGCTTTCACGCAAAGTTTTTTTTCTCCATTCATAGCCCTTTCTCGAGTCCACTCATCGTTTTTTCAAATTAAACAAATTCCTCACACGCAACGGTTCTTATATGCACTACTTTTATTGTCAAGTTTATAGCATTTGGTTCGTTTTAAAGACATGATTGAGATGAAAACACCTCGTCCAACATGTGATAGACAAGTACAACAATCTAATAAATCCGTGCAAGTGTGCACTAAAGGAAATCACGAGTCAAACATGTAGAAAGTAGTCACAAATCACATCTTAATGACTTCAAATATTAGAAAGCGCATGGATGAAATGATGCATCATCTCAAAATACTATCAAATAGTTACATGGATATGGAATAATGTTGTGACTTGGTCATCTTAAATTTCCATCCATAAATGGGGTAAAAGAAATAGAAAAAATTTCTCCTTTTCTATAATTTTATCAAAATATTTTTTTTTGGCTTTTTCAATTTTTTTCCTCAAAAAATAGATTTTTTTTTGTATTTTTCCAAACATTTTCAAAAACAAAATATTTTTGATTTTATTGAAAAATATATCAAAATGAAAAAAAAAATACAAAAATGGTACACACTAGCAATAGGCATAAAATATTATCATGAAAATCATCATATGCTAGCAAACAAGTTTAAACCTCAGCCATTAGGTACAGAGGTGTTTTTCAAAGGTTGTAAAATCCTATGAAAAATATCGATCAAATAATGTGATTTTTTTACTAAATACTCAACTTGCTCTCTAAAGTGATCGAAATCTCTCATGTGATGTGCAGGAACATGTAAAGTATCATGTTTTGGTGTGCATGTGGTAACACTTGTACTAACATAACATGGTAAAAACCTACGAGACACACAACCCAACTCAAAGCAAAATTCCCTAAGGTGTCCAATTTTCTTGCAATGGGAACAAACATAAACGGGTCTAGGAACACCTCTCTCAAAATAACTAGGATGCGCTCTCCTATGTGGAACTGAATGCCTAGGTGGGTTTGGTCGAGATCCATATAGATCTATAACAAACTAGGGAATCGGCTCAAGTGTAACATGGGAAGTAGTCTCACCGTCATAACCTATTCCTAATCTCTCAATATTATTTAAAGCGGGACAGAGGAACTTCTTTTTAACCTTCTTAAATGTATAACTTATAGTAACCTTGACCTCCTAGGTACGTTCGAGATCTCTTTCGAGTTGGGACACACGGGATTCAGGTTCACAATTTTTTTGGCCTAAGACGATCAAATGCTCACTTAAAGATACCTTCACCTTCTCGAGTTGACTCGCTGACGCCTCACATCCCCTAAAAACTTCTAACTCTCTACCCAAATCTTTATTCAACTTCTTCGTCTTTAAACTCTCGGGGTATAAATCTATAAAATCTTTTTGGATATCGCTTTCACGTTCACTCTCACTCGAAACACTCAAATCATCATCGGGGCTCTCATGTATACAAGTGTCCTCATCATCATAGGACCCACTAGATGTGCTCAAGTGATTAGCCATAAAGGCAACACACATACCATGCGACGATTTATCCCCGAAATCATTCACCTCATTGTCACTATCGTTAAGAGTGGTTGCCATATCAATTTTCTTGACCTTTCTCTTTAGCATAGTTGGACATTCAAATGCTTTATGCCCTTTGCCCGCGCATTTAAAACATCTCGCATCTTCCTCTTTCTCACCACTCTCTTTGGCCTCTTCTTTCTTTTTATTTTTTTCAAACATCCTTTTATTGGACGAATTTTTTAGAAAATTTGAAAAACTTTTTAAATTTTTTTACCAAACATGCCACATCATCAAAATCAAACTCTCCCTCAGACTCGGACTCACAAACTATCTATTTATTCTTCTTCTTAGACACTTCCTCACCTTTTTTAGATCGTTCCCTTAGTGCAATCCCTTTATCCCTAGGCTTAACGGTTTTGGAAAACATGCCGATCTCATAAGTTTGAAGGTCTCTACACCAAAAATAGGAAACTGGCACGGTTTAAAACAGTGCCAGACGCAATTTGGCACAGTTAAAAACCGTGCCAGAATTAGGGGTGCCAGATTTTCTGGCGCGGTTTAAAACCGTGCCAGATTTTCCAAACTGGCACGCTTTTAAACCGTGCTAGATGTTAAATCTGGAACGCTTTCGGCACATGTTGAAACCGTGCCAAAATGTCTATTTTCTGTCATGTTTTTGGCACGGGTATAAACCGTGACAGATTATTTTATAAGCGTACTCATTTTTATTAATTGTTATTCTTTTGGCACGGTTTTAAACCATGCTAGATTTTTCAGTTGACAAAAATAATAATAGGAAACAAAAGTGGAAAATCTGCAAATTCCAAATCCGGTGGGAAAAATATTTATTATTTGCAAAAAAAATCATGAAAATTCACAAATTATAAGTAACGCATGTTGATAAATTAATGTGCATAAAAACCTCAAAAAATTACAAGAGTTAATACCAATATAAAACCCGCACGGCGATAAAAGTCAGCAATAACTTCAAAAAATTACAAGAGTTAATACTTCCCAAATCAGAAAAAAAAAAATTGGGAAGAGTTTTCTTTATTTTTTAAGCATTCCAAAACCTGCTAACATAAAATCTGCCAATATAAAGCCACGGCCATAAAAGTCAACAATAAAACTACTACAGCCAGCACGGCCATAAAAGTAAATAATAAAACTACTAAAGCCTACTCAGCCATAACACAAAAAAGAGAACCCTGAATATAAATGACACTAAATAAATAATCCTCCTGTTGTAAAGCATTGACTTCTTCATGTGTTCCAAGTGGATAAAAACTAGCGATTGAATGTCATCCTACAAAAAAATAGGACACAAAAAAGATACAATATTAGTAACCAAGTCATTTTAAAAAAAATCGTATTCAAGAAGAAAAATTGCATAAGAGTTACAATTATTATTATATTCTCAAAATGAAAGTCTCGTGAGTACGTGGTTAGTTCATACGAGGTACCTTAATATCATACGATGTGTTAGCACCCTTTAACGGCTTGTTTTTAAGAGTAATCTAGAAATTTTCAAATTATCGTCATATGCTCAAACTGAGAGACCCGGGACAAGGCCATCAGTTCCTACGAATTACATTGGTCCCGTGGGAGGTGTTCATGCCTCTAACGAGGCCTTTTGGGGGGCTGATTTGGATTTTCACCCTCTAAAGGCTTGTTTTTAAGTTTAATCTAGATATTTTTAATTATCGTCATATTCTCAAACTGGGAGACTCGTGACTACGCGGTCATTTTCTACGAGTTACATTGGTCATGTGTGAGGTGTTCATGCCTCTTACGGGGCCGATTGGGGGCTGGTTTGGATTTTCACCCTTTAACGGCTTGTTTTTAAGTTTAATCTTGATATTTTCAAATTATCGTCATATTCTCAAACCGGGAGTCCCGTGACTACGCTATCAGTTCCTACGAGTTACATTGGCCCCGTGCGAGGTGTTTGTGCCTCTTACGAGGACGTTTGGGGTTGGTTTGGGTTTTCACCCTTTAATGGCTTGTTTTTAAGTTTAATCTTGATATTTTCAAATTATCGTCGTATTCTCAAACCGGGAGACCCGTGACTACGCGATCAGTTCCTACGAGTTACATTGGTCACGTCCGAAGTGTTTGTGCCTCTTACGGGGCCGTTTGGGGGCTTGTTTGGGTTTTCACCTTTTAACGACTTGTTTTTATGTTTAATCTAGATATTTTCAAATTATCATCGTATTCATAAATCGGGATACCCGTGACTATGATGTCAGTTCCTACGAGTTACATTGATCCCGTAGGAGGTGTTCGTGCCTCTTATGGGGCTGTTTGGGGGCTAGTTTGGGTTTTCATCCTTTAACGGCTTGATCTTGATATTTTCAAATTATCTTCATATTCTCAAATCGAGAGACCCGTAACTACACGGTCAGTTCCTACGAGTTACGTTGGTCCCGTGCGTGGTGTTCGTGCCTCTTATGGGGCCGTTTGGATTTTCACCCTTTAATGGCTTGTTTTTAAGTTTAATCTTAATATTTTCAAATTATCGTTATATTCTCAAATCGGGAGACTCGTAACTACACGGTCAGTTCATACGAGTTATGTTGGTCCCGTGCGAGGTGTTCGTGCCTCTTACGGGGCCATTTGGGGGCTGGTTTAAGTTCTCACCCTTTAACGGCTTGTTTTTAAGTTTAATCTAGATATTTTAAAATTATCGTCATATTCATAAACCTAGAGACCTGTGACAACACGATCAGTTCCTACGAGTTTTATTGGTCCCGTACGAGGTGTTCATGCCTCTTTCAGGGCCGTTTGGGGACTAGTTTGGGTTTTCACCCTTTAAAGGCTTGTTTTTAAGTTTAATCTAGATATTTTCAAATTATCGTCACATTCTCAAACCGGGAGACCGGTGATTACGCTGTCAGTTCCTATGAGTTACATTGGTCATGTGTGAGGTGTTCGTGCCTCTTACGGGGCCGATAGGGGGCTGGTTTGGATTTTCACCCTTTAACGGCTTTTTTAAAGTTTAATCACGATATTTTCATATTCTCAAATCGAGAGACCCGTGACTACGCTGTCATTTCCTACGAGTTACATTGGTCCCATGCGAGGTATCCGTGCCTCTCACGGGGCTGTTTGGGGGCTGGTTTGAGCTTTCACCCTTTAACGAATTATTTTTAAGTTTAATCTTAATATTTTCAAATTATCCTCATATTCTCAAACTGGGAGACCCATGACTACACAGTCAGTTTCTACGAGTTATATTGATCTCGTACGAGGTGTTCGTGCCTCTTACGGGGTAGTTTGGGGGCTGGTTTTAATTTTCACCCTTTAACGGCTTGTTTTTAAGTTTAATCCAGATATTTTCAAATTATCGCCATATTCATAAACCGAGCGACCCGTGACTACACGATCAGTTCCTACGAGTTACATTGGTCCCGTACGAGGTGTTTATGCCTCTTACGGGATCGTTTGGGTACTGGTTTGGGTTTTCACCTTTTAATGGCTTGTTTTTAAGTTTAATCTAGATTTATTCAAATAATCTTCATATTCTCAAATCGAGAGACCCATGGCTACGCAGTCAGTTCTTACGAGTTACATTGGTCCCGTGCGAAGTGTTCGTGCCTCTTATCGGAACGTTTGGAGGCTGATTTGGATTTTCACCCTATAACAACTTATTTTTAAGTTTAATCTTGATATTTTCAAATTATCGTCATATTCTCAAACCGGGAGACCCGTGACTACGCTGTCAGTTCCTATGAGTTACATTGGTCCTATGCGAGGTGCTATTGCCTCTTACGGGGCAGTTTGGGGGCTGGATTGGGTTTTCACCCTTTAACGGCTTGTTTTTAAGTTTAATTTTAATATTTTCAAATTATCGTCATAAACTCAAAAAGAGAGACCCATGACTACGTGGTCAGTTCCTATGAGTTACATTCGTCCTGTGCGAGATGTTCGTGCCTGTTATGGGGCCATTTGGGGGCTGGTTTAAGTTTTCACCCTTTAACGACTTGTTTTTAAGTTTAATCTTGATATTTTCAAATTATCGTCATATTCATAAACCTAGAGACCCGTGACTACACGATCAGTTCCAACGAGTTACATTGGTCCCGTACGAGGTGTTCATGCCTCTTACGGGGATGTTTGGGTGATGGTTTGGGTTTTCACCCTTTAACGGCTTGTTTTTAAGTTTAATCTAGATATTTTCAAATAATCATAATATTCTCAAATCGAGAGACCCGTGACTACGTTGTCCGTTCTTACGAGATACATTGGTCCGTGCGAAGTGTTCGTGCCTCTTACGGGGTTGTTTGGGGGTAGGTTTGGGTTTTCACCCTTTAACGACTTGTTTTTAAGTTTAATCTTGATATTTACAAATTATCTTCATATTCTCAAATCGGGAGATCCGTGACTACGCTGTCAGTTCCTACGAGTTACATTGGTCCCGTGCGAAGTGTTCGTGCCTGTTACGAGGTCGCTTGGGGGTTGGTTTGGGTTTTCTCCCTTTAACGGCTTGTTTTTAAGTTCAATCTCAATATTTTCAAATTATCGACATATTCTCAAACCGGGAGACCCGTGACTACGCTATCAGTTCCTACGAGTTACATTGGTCCCGTGCGAAGTGCTCGTGTCTCTTACTGGATCGTTTGGGGGATGGTTTGGATTTTCACCCTTTAACGACTTATTTTTAATTTTAATCTTGATATTTTTAAATTATCTTCATAATCTTAAACCGAGAGACCCATGACTACGCTGTCAGCTCCTAAGAGTTACATTGGTCCCGTACGAGGTGTTCGTGCCTCTTACGAGACAGTTTGAGGGCTGGTTTGAGTTTTCACTCTTTAATGGCTTGTTTTTAAGTTTAATCTTGATATTTTCAGAGTATCATCATATTCTCAAACCGTGAGACCCGTGACTACACGATCAGTTCCTACTAGTTCCGTTGGTCCCGTACGAGGTTTTCGAGCCTCTTACGGGGACGTTTGGGGGCTGGTTAGGATTTTCACCCTTTAACGGCTTGTTTTTAAAGTTAATCTTGATATTTTCAAATTATCGTCATATTCTCAAACCGGGAGACCCATGACTACGATGTCAGTTCCTACGAGTTACATTGGTCCTGTGCGAAGTGTTCGTGCGTCTTACGAGACTGTTTGGGGGCTGGTTTGGGTTTTCACCCTTTAACGACTTGTTTTTATGTTTAATCTTGATATTTTCCAATTATCATCATAATCTCAAACCGAGAGACCCATGACTATGCTTTCAGTTCCTACGAGTTACGGTGGTCCCGTGCGAGGTGTTCGTACCTCTTACGGGGCAGTTTGGGGGTTGGTTTGAGTTTTCACCCTTTAATGGCTTGTTTTTTAGTTTAATCTTGATATTTTCAAATTATCATCATATTCTCAAATCGGGAGACCCGTGACTACACGGTCAGTTCCTACTAGTTACGTTGGTCCCGTGCGAGGTGTTCGTGCCTCTTACGGGGCCGTTTGGGGGTTGGTTTGGGTTTTCACCCTTTAACGGCTTGTTTTTAAGTTTAATCTTGATATTTTCAAATTATCGTCATATTCTCAAATCGGGAGACCCGTGACTACACGTTCAGTTCCTACGAGTTATGTTGGTCACGTGCGAGGTGTTCGTGCCTCTTACGGGGCCGTTTGGGGGCTGATTTGAGTTTTCACCCTTTAACGGCTTGTTTTTAAGTTTAATCTAGATATTTTCAAATTATTGCCATATTCATAAACCGAGAGACCCGTGACTACACGGTCAGTTCCTACGAGTAACATTGGTCCTGTGCAAGGTGTTCGTGCCTCTTACGGGGTCGTTTAGGGGCTGGTTTGGGTTTTCATCCTTTAACGGCTTGTTTTTAAGTTTAATCTAGATATATTTAAATTATCGTCATAGTCTCAATCCGGGGGACCCGTGACTACGCTGTTAGTTCCTACACGTTACTGTGGTCCCCTGTAAGGTGTCCGTGGCTCTTACGGGACCGTTTGGATGCTGGTTTGGAGTGAAATCACTTATAACAGTCCAATAGCTATAAATCTCATGACCACATGAGTAAAAAACTCATGTCCATAATAAACTATACTTCTGTCAATATGGACTCACTGCGAGGGGTCATTAATTGTTTGTACTAAACCTCAATAGTGTAAGGCATATTTACTATCAACAGGCATAATTTGAAAAAACTAACACATGTTATTCAAACTCCATTCATTAGAACTCCTATGGTTGGAAGAGGTCTGGTGATGTGGGAATGCTCACACAACTAAAGTTTTTTGTTTTGTGACTTCAAGTAATAAGTAAATATTCTTATAGAGTTTCTCATAGTTGAGCCAATTACGTCTTGATTAATAGCATAAGATCACGTAACTTTAATTTTACTTCCATAACAAAACTTCAAATATGAAAACACCTAATTTAAAAAAAAAAAGTGTTAAACCCCATAACCATATATACACTAAAGGACACGCATATATAAAGTACTGCACATATATAAAACTATATATCTTATTAGAAGTAAAATATAATACTAGAGTTTTACCTGTCCAGTAGCGGGTTAGTGGGATTCTGCATGTGAAAGTTACATTACTTGTAATTCCTTGGCCTTGGCCTTGCTCTGAAGCTACTTTTACATATAAACCGCTAACATCCTGACCTACAATACGTTAATGTGATCAAAATTAACCAGAGAATAAACTAGAAAGAAGTTAAGTCCAAAGGGTATGAACAATAAGCTTACCTTTGTACCCATGCTAACTAGATCCTTAGCATAAGTGAACAGTCCAAATGGATGACAACCAACTGCCAAAAGAAAATTTACAAACGGCTTTTCATGCATGTTAGAAGACTTTTCATATGGTGCACTCAATCAACCCACAATAGAGGCGAACCCAGCCAAAATATGTCATTGCACTTGTGATGGAACAACATGCCTTCTCTCTATTTCTGAAACATAATTGTCCACAAACAAACTGACAGATAAGACAAAAAGAAAAAAAAGATAGAGATAAGTATAATCCAGAAGAATTAAGTATCTACATCATTATATATAATTCAATTACAGAAATTTATTGAATGGTTTCTTACTGGACAATAAATAAAAAGAAAAAAAATAAAGAATAGAAAAAATAAAGAAAAATTCCATATAGTGAATACTTACTTACAGTTATTGATATGCCCCCAAGCCCCCGATGATTGCTCACAACAACATTCCGGCCACGTTTTGCAACAAAGTTTGGCACTATTTCATCAACCAAACATATAGCTAATAAATTTAAAGTGTACAATTAAATGTATATACATACATGTGCAAATATACATATTCATACCAATCAAAAGCTGATCTTTAGTGCACTTCTTCCTTTCCACCTTCAACTACACACACTATGTGCATGCACACATATATACATAAACAATCAATTCATTGATGAGACAGTAAGGTGTTAAAATGACAATATATAAACATATATACACACACATATACGCGTTTTGGCAATTAATTCTAATTCTAATTCTAGATTTCTCTATAGACCTTTATTTCTCATTTTTTCCTAAAGTTTTAGTGAAATAATCTTATTTTATTTCATTTCCACCCTTCCAGCTCCAAATTTACGCACAGACAATCAACTCATCAACGAGACATGGGGTTGTTAAAAGGAAAACATACAACTATAGGAACACACACACACACACACACACACACACACACACACACTGCGTGTGACAATTATTTCTAAATCTGGATTTCTCTATAAGCCTTAATATTCTCATTTTTCCTCAAGCTTCAATGACAAAAATGCTATATATATCGCATTTCTTCCCTACCAACTCCACGCAGTGTGTTTGCGCACACATACATGAACAATCAATTCATCAACAAGTCACAATGGAGTTAAAATCAACACTAAGACTTAAAAACAGGCCGTTAAAGGGTAAAAATCCAAACCAGCCCCCAAACGACCCCGTAAGAGGCACGAACACATCGCACGGGACCAATGTAACTTGTAGGAACTGACCGCGTAGTCCCGAGTCTCCCGGTTTAAGAATATGACGATAATTTGTAAAAGTAACACTTAGACTTAAAAACAGGCCGTTAAAAGGTGAAAACTTAAACCAACCCCCAAACGGACCCGTAAGAGGCACGAACACCTCGCACGGGACCAATGTAACTTATAGGAACTGACTGCGTATTCCTGGATCTCACGGTTTGAGAATATAACAATAATTTGTAAAAATCAACACTTACACTTAAAAACAGGCCGTTAAAGGGTGAAAACCCAAACCGACCACCAAACGACCCCCTAAGAGGCACGAACACCTGGCACGTGACCAATGTAAGTTGTAGGAACTGACCGCGTAATCCCGGATCTCCCAGTTTGAGAATATGATGATAATTTGCAAAAATCAACACTAAGACTAAAAAACAGGCCGTTAAAGGGTGAAAACCCAAATCAGCCCCCAAACGATCCCGTAAGAGGCACGAACACCTCGCGCGGGACCAATGTAACTTGTAGGAACTGACCGCGTAGTCTCGCGTCTCCCGGTTTGATAATATGACGATAATTTGTAAAAATAACACTTGGACTTAAAAAGAGGCTGTTAAGGGTGAAACTCAAACCAACCCCAAACGGACCCGTAAGAGGCACGAACACCTCGTACGGGACCAATGTAACTTGTAGGAACTGACCACGTAGTCTCGGGTCTCTCGATTTGTGAATATGACAATAATTTGTAAAAATCAATACTTAAACTTAAAAACAAGTCGCCAAAGGGTGAAAACCCAAACCATCTGCCAAACGACCCCGTAAGAGGCACGAACACCTCACACGGGATCAATGTAACTTATAGGAACTGACCGTGTAGTCCCGGGTCTCCCGATTTGAGAATATGACGATAATTTTTAAAAATCACGCTTAGACTTAAAAACAAGCCATTAAAGGGTGAAAACCCAAACCAACCCCCAAACGATCTCGTAGGAGGCACGAACACCTCGCACGAGACCAATATAACTTGCAGGAACTGATCGCGTAGTCTCGGGTCTCCCGGTTTGAGAATATGACGATAATTTCCACTCCTATATGTAATTTTTTAGTTTGAGTAAAAAAAAATTTCGAAATTATTGGGTTACTAATATCGTATTTTTTTTGTATCCTATTTTTTTTGCAGGATAACAGTTTATCGTTGGCATATATTCACGTGGAACACACAGAGAACTCAACGGTTTACAACAAGGGGTTTATTCATGATTCCATTTTTTTGTGTCATGGTCGTGCGGTCTTTTGTTGTTTTATTGTTGACTTTTATGACCGTGCAGGCTTTTGTAAGTTAATTGTCATATTTTGTGGCCGTGCGGACTTTATGTTAGGCAGGTTTTGTATTAACAGGTTTTGGAATGTCCAGAAAATAGAGGAAACTCTGTCCAATATTTTTTGGGCCTGTGAACAGTTAAAGACTTGTAATATTTTGAAGTTTGTATGTACATTAGTTTATTAACAACGTGCAATATTATTAATTTGTGAATTTTGTGCTTTCAAATAATTAAATTTTTTTTCTTTTTATAAAAAATTTGACACAGTTCAAAACCGTGGCAAAAGTGTATCATATTTTGGCACGATTTTGAATTGTGCGAAATTTTTTTAAACTGTGCCAGAAATATCAAATTCTGGCACGGTTTAAAAGTGTGTCAAATTTTTTTAACTGTGCTGAATCTGGCACGGTTAAAAACGGTGCCAAAAGTGTGTCAGAAATATCAAATTCTGGCTCGGTTTAAAAGTGTGCCAGAAGTGTTCCTGTTTGGTCAAATCTGGCACACTTTTGAGCCGTGCCAAAAAAAAATGCCATTTTGGAACACCTGATTCTGGCATAGTTTTAAACCGTGTCAGATTCCTGTTTTTGGTGTAGTGTAAGCCTTCCATGTCGAGGATATCCATCAAGTCTACTCAATTGTCATATCTGAAATTGTTATTCATGTCAAAGTTCTTGATGTCGCTGAAAGCTATATCTAACGACCCTAGTTTGAAATGTAGGTGATAATACAAATTTGTTGTATGAAGGCGTGTTTAAGGGTAGTATGCATTGGTTAAGGTTATGCACTCTTTCTCTTGATTTTTCAATTTTACAATTAATGTTGGTTATAAGGTGAAGCTTAATTTTTAGGATTTGTGTTGATTAGAATTTTAGGGCTTGTGATTTTTCTAATCTTTAAAACTATACAAACTATTGTAGGATTTTAGTATTTATTTTGGTTGTTAGTAAAGTGTTGAATATGTATTTAATAGTTAAATATTTTAATATCTATTTGGTATTTACTGATAAATAACGCTTTAATTTATTTGGCTCGGGTCCTCCCGACCTCGAAACGTCCAGAAGCTTTCACTAACTTTAGAGCTGGCAATTTTTGACCCGATAATCCATTTACGAGATAATAACCCGAAATGACCCGAACATGACCCGATTAACTTGTATAGATTTAAGAGTACCCAAAACTTATACTAAAATAAAAATCAACGCAACCCGAAAATGACATGACTAATCCGAATTGCCACCCCGAACTAACTTAGCCCCACTCACCAAAATTGTCGATCCTATGAATAACAACAATTTTTAATTAAAAAAGTACAAAAAAATAAAGAAATGACGAAGTTTTGTGCAGACGCAGATTTATATCACAAGGGCCGTTTGATAGCATTATTTGTCATGACAAATAGCAAATAAGTTGGCAAATATGACATTTACCTACAATTTGGTGTGTTTGATAGCAAAATTTGCCTACAAGCTATTTGCCAATGTACAACACTTCCTATGCATAACATGTTGGCAAATTTTACTTTGCTATATGGATGAGAAATATTTGCCAACAAATTTGCTAACTTCTTAAACGCTTTTAATATTTTAAAAAATAATTTAAAAACTGTTTTAAATAATTAAAAAAACTGTTATGAATATTTTAAAAATTGTTTTAAATAGTTAAAAAAATTGTTTTAAATTAAAATCTGTTTTAATGTAAAAACTCTTTTTTCGTAAAAAATGTTTTAATGTAAAAAACTATTTTAATATACAAATTTGTTTTAATGTAAAAAATTAAAAATTGTTTTCATGTGAAAACTGTTTTAATATAAAAAACTTGTTTTAATGTAAAAACTGTTTTAATGTAAAAAATTGTTTTAATGTAAAAACTGTTTTTTTAATGTAAAAAAATTGTTTTAATATAAAAAATTAAAAAATGTTTTAATGTAAAAATTGTTTGAATGCAAAAAATTATTTTAATAAAAAAACTGTTTTAATGTAAAAAAAATTAAAAACTGTTTTAATGTAAAAAAATGTTTTAATATAAAAATTGTTTTAATGTAAAAATTAAAAACTGTTTTTAATAAATAGTTTTGGCGTAAAATACCTTTTTTTATATATAGTCTGTTACTTTTTTAATAAATAAAAACGGGAAGTAAAAAACAAACGAAAAAACTGTTTTTGTATTAAATAAAACTTGGGACGAAAATTAAAAAAAACATATTTTTTATTATTATATATGTTAATATGGACGAAAAATGTGTTATTAAAATGTTTTGCCTAAAAAACTTGTTTTACCTCATTTGGTATTTGATAGCCTAATGTGAGAAAAAAATATTTGTCTTTCCCTAGGCAAAATTTGTCATGACAAATTTTGCCATGCCAACACTTTTGCCCAATATGTATCAAACGGACCCTAAATATAAGAACACTACAAAATGAGAAAAAACTTTGGGTCCGTTTGGTACATGTCATGGCAAACTTTGTCATGGTAATATTTATCATGGCAAACTTTGTCAATACAAATGTTGTTTTTCTCACAATAGGGTATCAAACAACCAAATGAGGTAAAACAAGTTTTTTAGACATAACATTTTAATAACATATTTATAAAACAATTTTTTTATAACATTTTCTTTAAAGAAAATTTAAAACAATTTAAAACGGTTTTTATAATAAATTCAAACAAGTTTTTGAAAATTTTTAAAATAGTTTTTACAAAAATTTAATTATACGATTTTTAAAAAAAAAATTGTAAAACATTTTCTTAATAATTTTTTATAATATTAAAAATAGTTTTCTAAATATTGAAAACCGTTTTTCTAAATATTTAAAATTAATTTTAAAAAGTTTAAAATAGTTTTCATAATATATTCAAAACAGTTCTAAAAATGTTAAAAATAATTTTTACAATATTTTTATAATACGGTTTTAAAAAAAAAAATTGTAAAACATTTTCTTAACAATTTTTTATAATATTAAAAATAGTTTTTAAAACATTACAAAACAGTTTTAAATATTCATAAAAGTTTTTTAAATTATTTTAAACTGTTTTTAAAATTGTTTTTTAAAACATTGTATATAATATATTCAAAACAATTTTAAAATTTTTTAAATGGTTTTCTAAAATTTTAAAAACATTTTTTAGGATATTTTTATAATACGGTTTTTAATAAAATTAGTAAAACATTTTCTTAATATTTTTTTATATTATTAAAAACAAATTTTAAAACATTACAAAACTATTTTTAAATATTCATAATAGTTTTTAAATTATTTAAAACTGTTTTTAAATTATTTTTTATAATATTAGGAATATTTCTCCCATAAATAGATAAGCAAAATTTAATGTCTACCTCGACAAACAATATTATTTACCAACTTTTTATCATTTATCATGATAAAACTTTGACAACCAAACTCAGCCCCTTTTATTGTCTTATCCTCCGCAAAATAATATAGGTTCTCTCTCACTTAACCCCCACCCACTCACAACTTTGAAAGAGCGGACCACTCTACATATTGCATATGGGTTCTCTGGAAGAAGACAATATCAACCCCTCGCTCCCAAAAGCATTCTCCAATTCCTCTTATTGAAGAAACACACAAAAAATTATTCTCTCACAAATATTAAGGCTCATATTCTAATAAGTTTTGTCCCCGAAACTTAAAGTACGTCTAAATATATATATACACACACAAACAGATAAAAGTAGGGTTCCATTTTGGTGTGTGCTTATATATAGAGGTTTTTATCTGTTTATGCTTTATTATCCTCCTAAAAGACAAACAAGTGGTTTTGCATTTGCAGACTCCAAGTGTGATAAAATAAAGGGGCTTTGTAAATTTAATATCTATTTTATTATGTATTTTGAAAATAAGATAACAAATATTTTATCTATAGTTTTAGTCTCTATTTTGTAATAAAGCCGCTGGTGCGGACTAATATTCATAAAACGTTACATTACTGGTGCGGACCAATATTCATAAAACGTCAATCAATCACATCATGCCACGTATTCTTTTAATTTGAAAATGGGGACTATAAATATAAACAAAATATTTATTGTCCTATATTCATAATCAATATTATTTTAAATCCTAAAAATACATGATCTATAAAATAAACTAAGATTCATTGTATAAACATCCTAAATCAGCAACTACAATTAATATACATAAGTCAATTTAAAGTACCCATCCCTTTCAAAATTAAAATTTTCTGAAAGAAAGCTATGGGTATTAGCGATTTAATCTTTTGAAATATTTGCTAGGATAAAATATGAATCAACTCATGTCCTTGTTTAATTACTCCATTTATTATGGCTGCTGCTCAGCCATTCAATATAGAAAATGACAATTGGTACGAGCTATACATCCAAACATGGGTGTTCAGTACAGTAGATTCTCCACTGTTACCCAACCCATTGTTAGCTAAGTCATTAAGATAGCACTCTTTCCCCCAACAATATTACTCTCTCACTCCCAACTCCTCACTTCACTTTGCCTACTCTCTCTCTCTCTCTCTCTCTCCATATATATATATATATATAGACATGAATGTGAACATGAAGGCAACTAAGAAGATGAGGGGGTTCATGTGTCATTCTCCAGCTGCCACAGAAGTGTGCATGACCGGTGATCACCGGTCAGTGATAGTGCCTCGTAGGCCGGACCGGACATTGGTTGGTCATGCAAGTTTGATCAATGCCACCAAGTACACAAGGCTTTCTGAACGACGACATTTCCCTCCATCGCCTAATGTGAGATCAACGCCCAGCATTCCATCTCTGCTCAGAAGTGATCAAGATCATGTCAAGCCAGACCAAAAAACCCTACAACTACCTATCTCTGATCATGTCTTCCAGGTCAGTTTTTTTAAATTTATACTACTTGAATTGAAACTACTACACCATGTTATTTTTATTCACTCAATTATGTATCTTAGAAATGTGTCAATTTTGTTTTTCATTAAATGGTTTTAACTTTTCTTTCCATGGCATCGGTTCTCAATACGATTGAATATGCTTGCAACTTAATTAAATATTAATCACTTTTCAGATTTTTTTTAAGGTGTTGTTTATACCTGACAAAATGAGGCACGATATGATAATACGACACGAAGTTATAATTTAATGGGTGCATCTTTAATGGGTTCGGGTCATATCAGTATCAACCCGATAAGACACGATAGCTAACGGGTAAGGTTAGTATTGACTCCCTTCATCCGTTAATACCCGATAAGACACGTTATGACCCATTAATTTAAATAAATAAGATATAGTTTTGAAACTTATAAATAATTTATGTAGTATAATGTTAATTTAATCATAATGAATTTTACTAAATAAGAAATTTAGTAATGTCAAGTAATTAATGGGTCTACTTGGTTTCAAAAGTGAGATACTCGTATACAATTCAAAATAATTTAATATTATAATGAGTATTAACAAGTGAACACGACACGACACGATACGTTAACATAACGTTCGGATTTGGATATGATTTTTTCACGCGATAAAAAAATCATTCACTTAGACACGAATTCAATAAAATTCGAACATAAATAAAAATCACACAAACACGATCCAATGACTGGACATATTATTTTTAAATTCCTTACTGTTTTCCGAAGCAGATAAAGTACAAAACAATTTCTTTTGTATCACTAAAAGTATACAATGTAGATATTTGGGTTGGTACGACTGCCCCAACGTATGGCTACAAACGTTGAAGAGTAAAAACTCTAAATTAAAGAGAAATTGCAACAAGTTGGAGTTATTGATATCCGACAGTACTAAGAATAGTAACATGCCCGTTTGTATACCTCACAATTGTAACATTAACAGTGAGCGAGCACTTGCAAATTGCTGCAACCAAACATTTACTTAATTTTCAACCAAAAGATGCCAATATTGCTCTCACTATCGCAGTGAATACTGTTTCAATGGGTAATTTTACATATCCCTTCATTTTGAGCCAAATTCAAATTAAATGTGTATGTTGCAATCTCATGTTGTTTTTCCGTCCACATAAAGTGGACAAATAATGGGATCACAAGCTTTTTATGATTGTCACATGCACATTTGTTAAATTTGATTCAAATTGGTGGCCTATATAAAGTTTCACTATTACAATTCGGCCATCATCCCATACAGTTTTGAAAATCACATATCACTCTTCTTTGACCCGTGGCAGAATTTATATAATAATTGAAAAAATACATATTATGGTTTTAGAGAACCACATGATAGTTATACATTAATAAATATGCTTCCATCTACGGTTCAAAATCTGGTCTCACATTCCTAATCGCAATTTTATTGGTTCTGTACATGTACTTGCGTTCTTTATCCCCTAATGACAGCCTCTATTTCCTCATTAGAATCCCTGTGCATGTCACATATTTATTAAATACAAGTACTAAAGATACTTTTAAATCATTTATATAGGTTAAATTACACACTTTTAAACTTCTAAGATAAAATTACAAAAAATTCACAAAATCCCCCCAACTATGGTAATAGTGCAAATCAGCCCACGATGTTAAACATATTTTAAGGCAAGTGTGCATCGGGCTTTTTTGCAAGTCATGATACTGCAAGACTTATCAACTCAAGTTGCCCTCAACTGTAGTAATAATGCTAATCGGTCCAAGGTGATCAACATCTGTTAATCAACAAGTCATGATTCTAAATACTTACCAATTCAAACTGCCGATGTCGGCTTCAGTGTCAAAGGCCGTGTTATAGTATCCAGGACCACAGGTTTAGGGCACTTCTTAACGTCAGAGCCGGACCTAAATAAATCCTACTCACTCCCCAAATTTAGAGTAAACTATTCCTTTTTTAGTTGCCCCATATTAAGGTTCCGTTTTTTTTTTTTTTTTTTGGATATAATCAACAAACCATAGTCTACTATGGTGAACTAGAGTTATTCTTTGTCGTTAGTTGAGTGTATTTTTAATTTATACAAAATAAATATATGAACTCTTAATTTGGGGCGGGAGAGTATAGAATAAAATAAAGAGGTTTTGTAAATTTAAGGACTATTGTAATATGTATTTTGAAAATAGGACAACAAACATTTCATTTATAATTTTAGTCTCTATTTTTAAAATAAACCGCTGGCGCGTACCCAAATCCATAAAACGTCAACCAATCACATCATGTCACGTCAGTCAATAATTTAAAAATAGGGACTAAAAATGGAAACAAAATATTTGTTGTTCTATATCCATAATCAATATTGTTTTAAGTTCTAAAAGTGTATAATCTAAAAGGAAAAATCGGGAGTATAGAATAAAATATAATTAAGGCCAATTGCCAAAATTGTAAATGGACCTATTTATTGTAGTTAACAGTAAGGAAAATGGCCTTAAGAAACGGGGCCGTCCGTTATTGCTCAAGGCTTGCCAAATTTATTTTTGGCTGAACAATTCATTTCTAAAGCAATTTCTTTTTTGCCTTAATTTTTAATATACATTTGACTAAGAAAATAATTCAATAGGTATAAGTGGCATATCTGAATCAACCAATAAACACTGTTCGGTTGCTGACTCTCGGTAAGGGGACTCTGTAATAGGCTGGCAATATAGACTCTTGAGGATGAAACCGTTCATAATTCACCCAAAATAATGTGTTTGAGGCCCATTACTTGTGTTTGTGGGTCAAAATGGTTTGAACGATCCAATAAGACGATTTCTTGATAGGTCATTAGCGGGTCAAAATGGTTTTGGAACCTCTCAAAAATAAAACTCAAATTATCAAAGAATTAAAAGATTTTTTTTATTTAAGTACTTGTATATTTTTTTTCAAAATTATTATACCATATATATCCGTGTATGGTATAATAATTATTTTTTCAAAAAAAAAAAAAGCGGGTCAACCCAATCCGACCCGGATTTGACCCAACCCAACCAGCCCAAATTATTTTGTCTGCCCGCTTTTGACCCGCCCAAATATATCCGTATCCATTTTTGACCCGTCCATTTGCCACTACTACTATGTAACCATGATCCTAATATTGGAGAGTTGTTTTCAGTTTCCTATATCCAAGGCTTATTTGCAAATATCTGAAAGTTGAAGGAATATTTTTCTTTTCGCACTTTTGCCCAAAAAAAGCGGGACTTGCCTATCCTTTTTGTCCCCTCCTAGACTCGGACTTGGGAGGTAGGTTTGACAACAAATTGAATATTACATTTCGAGATGATTTAATCTTGTGTTTGGAGTGCAGGTTGTTGTTATGAGAGTTTCTTTACACTGTCAAGGTTGTGCTGGTAAAGTGAAGAAGCATTTATCTAAAATGGAAGGTACCGTTTCCCTCCGAATTAGGATTAGTTCATTTTTATTTTTTGTACGTTAGATCACCTAAGAGCATGTCTAGTGGTGGATGCTAAAAATGAATAAAACTACGTAATGCTTTACCAATTCACATTTTCAGAGAGGTCAAGGCATACAACGGTGATAAGTAAATTTGAGAGTTTAAAACAAATAAATATATTTGGTAAGAACTTAAATGTATAATACTTTAGTTCAAAAAAATATGTGTTACAATTTTTATTTGATCGCAAACATTGATATGAGCAAATGAATTTCATATGAACACTACTAAAATTTGTAAACGAATTGCAACTTTGTAAATCCCATAACTTTTTTTTTGAAATTCTGCATTATTCTCTCCTCCTCCACTGTGCCTATTCTGTAAATTTTCCATGGATTCTTGCCCCACCATTACACATACTCTAAGATCTAGAAGCTCGAGAACTCTTGGCTAATACTTTTTTTAAGCTGAAATAACAGGGGTGACATCATTCAGCATAGATCTTGAGAGCAAGAGGGTGACTGTGATGGGACACGTGTCGCCAGTGGGGGTCCTTGAGAGCATATCAAAGGTGAAAAAAGCAGAGTTTTGGCCTTGTTGAATGGCCTTAGATTTGGCAATGGAATTGATTAAACTTAAAATGATGATTGGAAGGGAAACCTGTTACTTCTATGTTTTTGTGTTTGATTTGTGTACGTTAAGGTAAACTCTTTTCAATTTGGTGGTCAAAATAAAATAGGGAAATGGATGGTGAAAATCTAGTGATCATAAGAGTAGAGGCAGTATGTAATAGTGATGGCCAATGGTTGGTTTGGTCAATATATATGACACTCTTATCACCATCTCTAACATTAGGGTAGAATACACGTCCTCTCGATCAAATTATGGGTAGTCATTCAATGGTCAAATTTGTTTCATAAAAAAAGATTAATTTATTTCATCAATGATCAAATATTTATTTAAGATGAAATTCGATATATTAATTTTCAAAATCTGAAATTTAATAGTGTGACTCCATATTTGAGATGCAAAGCATAGTTTTATTCTCCAACATCTATTCGTTACCGAAGTGAATTATAAAATGTACGTCACTATGATTGAGTGTTGGGCATAGACGAATATATTAGATATTCGATTCCATTTTAACAAATAATTCAACAAATTTGTAGCATGTTGATCATACCTTAGCTCAAAATATTAGAATCAACAAACTTATATTTAATCCTCTTCCAAAATGATGCAAAACTTATTCATTATATACCATGAACAACCTATTTTAATAACAAACATACGCCCAAGGCACAATTATGATGTGGGTTAATGGGCCACTTAGATCATAAATAAATCACGTTTTTGCCCTCAAAGATGGTTGTGGTTTATGGTGGAATTGATTAGAGGGCTGGGTTGGGTTAACAATAGAATCTTCAGTGACTGGCTTAATAGGAGTTGGGCTCTAAGAATTTAGGATTTATGATGGCCATAAATAAGACTTTGGATCAAGCCTTTGGTTCGTCTCTTATAAATTTGAATATGGGCCCATAAAGGCGGGACAATAACTGATATCAAATCCAGAACATTCAGCCCACATGAACTTGACGTGGTAAATTTTGAGGCGATCATTAGTATAGACAACAAGCTCAAACTTATTAACTCACTTTTAAAGTGGATCATGGTGACCATTTCATCCTATTGGCTGTAACATTAAAAGCTTCGGAGTCCAATACAATTACTTAATTATTCTTTTTATATTTGAACCAATAGGATGAGAGGGTCATCATAACATACTTTAAAGGTTTGCCAACAAATTTGTGTTCGTCGAGCAATATCAATTAATTATGATATAACATGTTTAACTCATAGTGTCAAATTACACAACATAAATTGTCCTATTTATTAGTTTTGTTGTGTTCGAAATGACACTCATAACACGAAAACTTAGAATAATTTATAAGTCTTTCATAAATTAAATGTTTGTTAATTTCATATAGTAGTAACAAAAATAAAATTAGGCACGGCATGATAATACAATACGAATCGCATGAAATGATCGGGTAATGGATGAACCCTTAATGGTTTAAGTTCGGATCAATGTAAATTCAATAGGCCACGATAGTAAATAGGTCAAATTTGGTATTGACCTACTTCCTTTGTTAAAACTAGCTAAGATCCATTATTTTACGTAAATATGAAATATTGGTGGGCTGTTGAAGAATTTATGTATTTAATGTTAACTTAATCATGTTAAATTTTACTAAATAATAGTTAGGCTTTTTTCCCTTAATCCCACTTGAAAAAAAAATTCAAAAGATTTTAGCTATCTAAAAATTGGGTAACACCAAAGATATGAGACTTTAAATATTTTAATCAAAAATCAATTAATGAGGAATAAAAAACTACTAGTTGAAAATTATGTAAAGAAATGAAACTCTTTCTAAGTTGCATAGACCTAAAAGTTTCAATAGTTCAAACATTAATCATTATTCTTGATTTTACTGGTTAATTTGACTTTTAGGCCTTCGAATGCTAAATTATTCTTTGTGTTGAGTATTTGACATAACTATTAACCTTGATTGTGATTTTTGAAAATATGTTTGTTCATATCAAAGTTTATTTTAAAAGGGATATAGTGTACTTGCATAAATTAAATAATTGGGATATATAAATCCATGTGTCTTTCGTCCAACACATTTTGAAATCCCTGACAAAGTTCGTGATCCGCAAATATTTAGTCTCACTGCAGCAACAAACTCGCGTCAACGAACAGACTGATTTGCGCTAGGAAAAATGTCTAGATTTTTTAGTTTCTTTTAAGAACCCACTTCGCATCTCTAGCATTTTTTCCCAACCAAAGTTATTTCATCACCCATCTCCATATCTCTTCCTATCATATCCATACTTCGGAAGATTAGGTACTTTCATCCTAGATTTAATAGTTATTCATCATTTTGATAAGTATTCTTTCAAGAGTTTGTGAATTTATCCATTTTAGATATTTGTGTTTGGAGTTGTAGCTCTTTGTTTTGTGGCTGATTTTTTATCAATGGTTGATGAATTTATATATCCTTAGATGAATAAATTAAACAAGTTATATCATGTTTGATTTATACTAAAAAAATCTACAATGGGAAAAAAACATCAAATCAAACCGACACTTTGTACTAAGACCTAGAAAAATAAGACACAACGCGATTACACGACATGAACCAACATGAAGTTTTGGGTTAATTGGTGGACCTTAATCATTTTGGATTATACTAGTGCTAACCCGATATGACACAATAGTTGACGGGCCAAGTTAGTAGTGATCCTCTTCACCCATTAATATCCATTAAGATCCTTTAATTTAAGTAAACAAAAAATATTATTGGATTTTCAAATATATGTAGCTTGATGTTAATTTATTCACAGTGAAGTTTAGTTAATGAATAATATTAATTAATTCATGGGTACAAACATATTTAATATTAGTTTAATGTATTAAGTTATATACGATTCAACTTTATTATCTTAATGGGTAATAACGGGTGAACACAACACGACACATTAAGCTAACGGGTCAAGTTTGAGTATGAATTTTCACATGATAAAAAAGTCATCCGTTTAAACCCAAACACAAAATAATGACACGAACACGACTCGACACGACCCATTGTTCGGTTTACTTACACTAGTATTAGTAAAGTATTGCAGGATGAGAGAAATAACCTACAAACTTGAATCTGTCATATGCTCAATTACACATAACCTCCACAACCAATTTTTTTCACCTTATAATAGCAAGAGAAAGCATAGATCGCTCTCCGACCACTCACTATATTGCATATGTCAACCTTCGAACCTTTCAACAAATATTTTTTCAAAGTTTAATATGAACTCTCCGCTAAGCAAATCGGAGGTATGGGAAGCTAAAGAATAACAACTAGAATATGTGAGGATATCCTATTGGTTTATGGTGTAAAAAATGTCTGGGCTTAACTAAAAAAAGTCACAAAATATTTTTCAAGCATAAAAGAAACCATACTTAAGAACAATAAATTTTGGAAAATTATTTTGTTCAAAACTATGTACAGTATGAAAGTCGTACTTTCTAGAGTCTAGAATGAATAAAAACAATTGAAGAACACAAAGAGGAAAAGTGAAATAAGATCTCAAATCTGATTGAGTGTGATTTTCAAAATGATTTATTTTTCTTTTCTTCAATTTGAAAGAATGTTGGGCATATGAATTATGTAGCTAAGTGGAGGATACACCAAAGATTTGTTCTTGATGCGGTTTCCAATGAGACCTTATGAAAAGATCTTCTAAAAATTGTAATATACAAAAAAAGTAACAGACTGTTCATCGCAACGAATATAAGGTGATGTAAATCGCAATATGAGACATACATTATACACCTGGTCCAAATTTGGCAGCGATAAGACTTCGTTACAATGAATCATAACTTCCTTGTACCAGACCTAAAGCAAACAGGCTAAGCCATAACCTAGAATAGAAAAAAAAATGTCTAGTTTTGTTTTTAAAAGATTGGAAAAACAATTTAAGCAAAGCTTTAAAATACGTTTTACCCAACTAAGTGACACGTATATTTTAAAATATATTAAAGATTGTGGTGACAATAAATCTCAATACAAATTATAAGCAAATGCGATGACCAGAAAAAATAAGGAACACAAATGAGAATAACTGAGATCTCACACGACACAAGATATACGTGGTTCAGCAAAATTGTCTACGTCCACGGTGGTGCTCTCTGGTTATATTTCTCTTGTTCTCCAGGCGAGTGTTTACAAATTACATACCCTTTGCCCCGGGATAGGGAGTTCAATATATACATGTAATTTTCGGAGAGTGGGGGTGTTGGGCACCTCCACCTTGGCCCATAATCCCTAGAATATCTCCTGAGAGATTTTAGGGGTTTGAATGGGTCACTGCTAATTAACCATTTATAAGGCTTGGGGGTTTGGGTCGGGCTTTCCCTATTTTTGATAGGGCTTAGCCTGACTACTTCTCTGGGCCAATATAAATAAACGTGGTACCCACAAAGATATTTTTTCTAAGTAAATAGATTTGTTTAATAATAATAATATACTCCACAAAAACATCCATGGCGTTTAATCTTCGAAACTACTTTCCTTTTTATTAAAACTATATAACCTTGTAAGCAAAGCCCACTAAGTCCTTTTACCTTTAATCCTAAAGTGAAATTCTCATGATATGAAATTGAATGACGTCGGGATGAAGATAATGTAGTTCAGTGAGTAAGTTTTGAGATACTTTTCCAGAACGACCTCTTGGACTAAGACCGTATGTGAATTTTGAAAATTTAATAAGAAAACATAATTAGGTCAAGGGCACTTGAGAATACATATAATTTTACAATCTCCCCTTTGTATATTTTATGACAAAATGCACAAAACAAAATATTACAAGCAAATGAAATAAAATTATTACCTATAACACAACTTGCTTGATCAAAGACATAAAAGATATAAATAATATTTAATAAAATAAAATTACACAATATGATTAAAAAAACCTCAAATAGCATTTGTATATGTTTTTTAGTCATACACTAACAAGTATATCAAAGTACTAATGTTTAATTTAAATACAGTGAAAACATAAACAACAAGATGAAATACAAAATACAACAATGGAAATATTTCATTAAAACCCAAAATGCTAAATATACTCCCCCACACTAAACTATCTTTCATATTAGCATAACTCTCTCTTTCCTAAGAAGAAAAATTGTAAAATAACCTAGGAACACAAATTGAATTGGCAAATATACTCCCCCACAATATAGTTATCTCTTTTTTTATCACAAATTGACTATCTCCCTTAACCATGGCCTCTCTATCCCTTTATAAAACTTATCCCCCTTTTTGTTATGGAATTGGCAAAGGAAATATGAAAGAATTAAGAAAAGAAATTATTGAAAACATGATAAAGTAAACTACAAACTAGTTAAGATAAAAACAAGATAAATTATAAATAATTATATTAATCACAATAGGCACAAGGAGAACATTGTAATATGCGGTGTGAATCACGTGGCATATAATATAAAGTCTTAAAGGATCAATAATGGTACACAAGTGAATATTTAAACACCATAATCAAGATATAGCATAAAAATGTACTCAATCCCAAAATAAGTAGTACAAAAAGCATAGGATTATAATAGATCCTAGTTTATTTGCAACTAGATGCGATCTTTTAAAATTCAATTCCTAAATTAAAATGGTTTATAAGGTGGTGTAATCATACTTCAACCAAATAAGAATAACTCCTAGATCAATTTTGATGAGTAAAAGTAAAGTCAATACTACACACTTAGCAAATTTCGAATTTATGATAATGTTCATAATTAAGAAAATATTATCTATAAAAAACAATGAACACCATTGATAGAAAGGTCTAATCAGAAGTTCAATTAAGAATTACAAATCATAAAACAAAAGACTCAAAGCTTCGACTTAAAATGAAATCTTTTAGCACCATTTTCAACTACCACTCCCGCCCACCCCTCGATAAGCAATTCTCATTTAAAACCCTTTTGTCTCATCACCTTGATTTTACTCAATGTTGGATAGACTGAAATCCTTGAGAATTGACTTTGTTTAAATTATTTTGTTATTATCAACTTCCACTCAAAATAAAGACGAGATACCATTTCTAATTTTTAAAGTTAGCATCACACATTCAAATATCGTAACCCTAATTACTTATTCTCTCATGATATTTTAAGATATATTACATTTTTCAACTTCTACAAATCATGGACCACGATTCACTATTTCATAAGTTTTTTTAAGCTTTGAACATTCTTTAAAAAACCATAAAACTTTATCATCCCTTATAAATTGGGATTGTAACAATGCACAGTGCGGTGTAAAGTGAAACAAAATATGAGAATGTAATCTCAAAGATAAATTTATCTCAAAATTTACAAGACTTAAAAGAAAATAGTTACCATCTCCTAAAGCACATGTCACATTCCCAACTAAAAGGAAAAATGATCAAACTAACAATATTGATATACAAAAATATGTCATATAATATATCATCTAAAAGGCATTAATATGATGGTATCAAAAATATCTTTTTGAATTTTACAATAAAATATTTGTACAACCGTAAAAGATAAGTCATGTGATATAAAAAAAATATGCAAGAAAAGTTCAAAATCCTAGAGATGTTAATATAAGATCAATAAATTGTGTACATAATCATTAAATCTATAAAATAATAATTAGATAATTTTTAAATATTAATACTAAAGAGAATGCAGGGTCTGAATACAAAATAGGCAAGGATTAACATACTTAATTATTCATAGAATTGCAACATGCATAGATCAACAAAAGATCAATAATATGTGATAGTCCTAACAATATATAATTAGACTAACCAGACTAAAAGAGAATTCTCAACATACTCCTAAATATGAGATATTAAAAAGATAATCATGATATGCACACGATCAAATAATATTTAAAAGCAAATAGCCTAGAATAAGGTATATATGATACGAAATGCTAATAATGTTTTCAAGAAATCATTTTAGGTTTTTCAAAAAATGCCAACAAAGAAAAACATACAAAAGGCAAACCTCGTAAAGAAGTACTAGATGCCTAAGGACACAACATAAGAAATCTATAAAGATCCTAGGCACTCGGAGAGAAACTTTAACTAGTAGAGGTCGAGGGAGACAAAGTAGGATCTCGTTTGGTCTTTATGCTAATTCTATCTAACGTCTTTCCAAACCCACTCACGACTCACTCATAGGGTCTTAGAGATAGGTATGATTGGTTTCACGGATTTAATATGATGTGTAATTGATTTCTCTTTCCTCCATTCCAATGAAACTTTATCCATTTTGCTTCTTTGTTTTTTCTTCCCCTTTCTACCAATAAATTTATTCAACACCTTATCATTCAAATGCATACGACGTTTACTATGATATCGACAAAACTCTACTAAGTGATCATAACTTTTGAAATGGGTGTAAGAGTAAGGCTTTGGCATGTTCATTTTAGGTGGTGTCTTAGAAACAACATGGGGATTGTGTTGTTTCTCTTCAAAATAAAGCAAAACTCCTTCAAATGAACTTTCTTTTTTTCAAAAATAGCAAATGTAGATAGGTTTATTCTTATACACTTCCACTTCTTTCACATTTTTAATATTAGTATAAGTAGTGGCAAGAATTGGAGTACAATCTTTATTGGAAGATGATTTAATAAAAATTGTGGAGATATTGGAACTACTCTCTCAAAACTTATTAAATCCCAACCCGAATTCATCATTAGTTTTCTGGGTAGGTGTTATCTACATCTTCTCTAAATACATTTATAACTCTTTCAACTCCACTTTCTAAGTGATGTTTGAAATCAAATCTTCTTTAGGCAATGAGACCTTAACATATAAGGAATCATATTTTTTTTATAGAATCTTCTAACACCTTTTTATTTTTTCTTAGTTAACAAAAATAGTGTCTCTCTCGCCAATTAAAGTGTTTATCTCACTCTCCAAATAAATGATCTTATCCATAAGGATATATCTTTACTAAACTACTTGGCTCAACAAATCACTATCCATCATCCCTTCACCTCTCTATCTTTTATTATTATAGATAGTTAGTGGAAAGGTCGCAATTTCTTATGCCATGGTTAAGATATTCCTTTAGGATATATTCGTACACAGTCTTAGATTAATCATCTTTAATATCACTAGATAAGGATGAATGAGCATCGACAAGGGTGTGCTCATTAACTAGAACATCATCAAAAATTAAATGACTTTCCTCAAAATTAGAATCCATAAATTCAACCTATTTTGGAGAGGTTTCAATCTCTAATCCCAAATCGTATCACTTATGATGGTTCTTGTTATTCTATCACCTCTACTCTCCTTGGGAGCATAAGTGCATTGGTGGGACACATGACCTCTACCACCAGAATTAAAACAAGTCAATGACTCATTTGAGGATTCAACCTTCTTCGCCTTACTTTTTTTTACTTTGTTCAAATTTGGTCTGACTTACACTCCTCTTTTTTATTTTTAGTTTAACACAACTTGGTGAACTTTTTGGTGGAGTAAGTTGCATACTCTTCTTCAAATCCAAGGGAATTGATAGAGTTAGCTTTGAAATCAATCTATTTTTCTTTCTTCGACCCATATTGACAATTGAAATTTGCACCGTACATTTGAAGTGAATCCACTAACTCATTTATATGTAAATCTATATTGGTAGAGGCTCTAACTTTAACTATGGCATTAACCTTGATATCAAACCTAATAGGTAAATATCATAAAATTTTATCAGCAACATCAACTTTTAGCATCTATTTTCCCAAGTTAAACGAAGAGTTCATAATGTCACTCAAACGTGCATAGAATTCATCAAAATTTTATTGCCTTTAATGATCAAGACTTCTAAAGATGTGGCCAATTATTGACTATTAGCGTGCTTTATGATCGTGGTGCCTTCATGGGTAATCTCTGAAATATTCCATGCTTGCTTAGACGTTGTAAAACTTTTTATACGTCCAAACTCATGAATAATAGCAGCTCCGGATATAATATTCCAGCCTTTAGTATTCGAACCAATATTATGGTTATCACTGTGGTCCAACTAAGTTTATTCTTTTTCTTTTGGACTCCATCGACAATAATAATGAGGTATTCACAACCCACTTCTATAATATTCCATATTATTTCATTAGTGGAATATAAATGAATCTTCATTATATATTTCCAATATAAATAGTTATTACCATAAAAAATTGTGGTTGATTCAAATAACTTCCTTATATTTCGCACACTATAAGTCTACTTTAGCTCTGATACTTGTTGATAGTGTGCAGCTCTCGATGATAGATACACACTTAAAAAAATTCTAAACAAAAAATGTTTTCTTTTAATCCAAATTTGGGCAAAATTTAAACCTAATGTCTAAGTGATAAAAATGTGCTTCGTTATAGCGAACTTGACGTGAGCATGTCATGCCATAACCGAGAATGGAAACAATGTCCAGTTTGGCTTCCAAAAATTTGAAAAAAAAATTTTAGTAAAACTCCAAAATATGTTGTACCCAACCAAGTGACACACATATTTTTAAATAGACTAAATATTCTTAATCTAATAAAATAGATTTATGTAAGAATAATATAATGCATTATGTATTTGGCATTCCACAAAACATCCACAAAGTTAAAATTTTAAAAGTTTTTTTTCCTCTTTATGAAAACTATTTAACATTGGGTAAACTAAGTCCACTAAGTATTTTTACCTTCAATCCTAAAGTAACATTCTTATAGATATAGAAGTTAATGATGCCGGGATGAAGATGATGTATCCTGGTAATTAAGTTTCGAGATAAAGCTTTGATGGAACAACCTTTTGGAGTAAGAATCAAAGTGGGTTTTGGAAATGGAATAAGACTACCTAAAACCCTGAGGGAACTTGAGAAAACATATGCTCTTACATGATGAATAACCCATGTCCATCTAATGAGATTCTTATCTTATTTTTAAGTGATAGTTACTGTCATATTTGGCATGGGAAAATTTTCCACAAATTCTTTTGTTTAGGGATATATATATCCTTAATATGGTGGTATCCTCTTGTATCCTTCCAACTATGAACTCTCATGAAATGTCTAGAGAACATGCACACCTTTAGTATGCTATCGGTTAAGGTTATATTACGAATTTGACCAGCCCAAAATTTTAAAATTGTGGATAGTTTTAAGGACAAAATGAAGTATCGCAACTTTCCCTTCGGTCGTCCAATCATGTGTTTTCTTCACGAGATAAGGATTCTATTTTTTATAATGGAGTCAGTAAAATCCCTAGGGTTGGCATTATAATGATGGCATACTATTGTTATATCTCTCATCTAGCAAACTAAATTTTTTTTTTGTATTACTACATGTTGTTTCTCCGTGTTCATCTCGTGAAACTAACGCACATTCAATTGATCAAGAAGAGTTGGCTGAGATGACTTCTTAGTGTTCATTATCTCTATATTCTTAGCTATCCTTTGATGAGTAGTAGCATATACTTTCATCTTTGGGTTCTTCATTTTCACGGTCTTTTGATGGATTTTAACAAGCCGCCGATATTCAGATAGATCAAGTTCGGTACGCCTTATAAAATGTTCACTCAAGTGTTTGGCATCTTAGGTGTTTGATTAAGATTAGGAAATGAGAGTGAGATGTAGTTTTTATTTTGAGCTTTGTAGTTTGTGAGTTGGAAGTTAGCGATTATCTGCTTATATTTTTGTAATCATATAAAACTTTAGTTTTTTGTCAATTTTTATCACATTTTAGCATTATTATATTATATATCTTTGACTTGATATATTGTGTATCATCGTGTGTAGTTGATAATGTGCTTATCTAAAGCATGTTTGCCACATGTAACATATCTAGTCTAGATATTCATATTAGTTTCCCATTTTCTCTATAATTACTCCCATTTTTGTTAGTTTGATTAGCATATTTACACTCGTTCAATGCTTATTCCATATATATTTTTCTAAATTTAAAAATCTTTTTGAATTTAACTTTGAGGTTTTTGAGATTGTCAAAGACATGATGCAAAATATTCTTCTAATATAAAACTTATATTTGAAATGCATCGTTTGTATTTAGGATCTACTTTGTCAATGGTTGGATAAGAAAATTAAGATTTTTCTAAAACTATACAAAACTAGGAAAACTTCGTGTCTAAGCGTGACCACTCTCACGTTTGGTTAACGCAGCGAAGGACTTCATTGACGTGAAGCGTCTTTCATGCTAGTCATAACCACTATAAATGAAAGTGAAAAATCCCCGTTAATAACCAAACCTTCTTCACTAATATGTATATTTAGCGTAAAGTGTTCGTTGAAGTGAATAACCCACAAAATTGCTAGATTTGTATACCTTTTAAGATTTTTCTAAAGATTTCTTTAAAGATTGTTCCAAGACAAAATCATGGTCAGGCAGGCGATCTAATTGTGCCTAAACCTTTAGTTTTTCTTCGCTTGAGTTATATCCCACTTGTATTTATAAACTTGTGTATATAAGCCAAGAGTTTATTCATTTCCCTTTTAGCACATAAGAAGACTAAAGTACTTTTTTTAAGAAAAGAAGAAAATTTCATGTTTTCAAAGGAGAAAAAAATTCTTAGTTCCTTCTCATCATGTATTTCAACTTTT
This sequence comes from Sambucus nigra, assembly GCA_949130495.1. Classification (NCBI taxonomy): domain Eukaryota; kingdom Viridiplantae; phylum Streptophyta; class Magnoliopsida; order Dipsacales; family Adoxaceae; genus Sambucus; species Sambucus nigra. The sequence continues at coordinate 587,750,012 of OX422210.1, read as the reverse complement.
TTTGTTTCCTTTGTGAAACAAAGAAGAAAATTACTCAAGATAGTTTTGTCAAATTCATTTTTTTAAATAAAAAATTATTCACGAGTTGCGTCTTCTTTAAGGTTGCAATAAATTTTATCGGTTTAAAGAACCAACCCTTTCACTACATTATCTGAACCATAGGATATGCTCACACGTTCTAGTTTTATTTTGTGGCTACTCAGTGGTTCCATTTCTTTGAAAAAAAATCCCCTTTCAAGGCCAAAATTGGTTGTGATTGTGTAGCATTCTTCATCTATTGGTGCTTTCCTCAAAGAATATGGTAAAAAAAGAGTGGATAAGAATTTAATGCATTGTGTGATTGTATGTCATTTTTCTATTGTGTAAATATCTACCATAGTAAATTTGTCATTCAATTTAGCTTGAGGTTTTTCCATTAATAGGTTTCTCTTCATACATCTCGTGTTGTATGAATTGCTTTATCTTTCCGAAATATTGAAATCGCGTCTTATAATTAGAAGATAAAATTTATTATATTTTAATATGGATAAAAAATTTAGTCACATAGACGTTTAATATGGTTTATACCCTTTATCAATTTAAAAGGAAATTATCTTTTAAATTCATTATAAATTTTTAATTGGGTATCCATCATTGAGAGTTCGCACTCTTAGAGAGAAACTCCATATTGAATAGACAAAAAGGATTGTAGGGTGGATTTAACTTATATGTAGAACACTTTAAACCACCTTGGGTCAATCTCAATTAGTCAGTGTTAAATAAGTGACCCTTGGCATAAGTTCCAATTAAATTTTCCACTAAATATCTCAAATCGTGCAATTTAAGTGACTTCGCTCATGTGGTCTCCAGTTGTTCGGTGCAATGATTCAATCCTTCACTAGAGTGAATAACTTACACACACAAGGAAAGAATTTATCTACGGGTTTTAGAACCCGGCCTCTTATGACTTCGCGGGTCAAGATAACTTCTTCACTGGAGCAAAGAAAGCATCATTATGGGGAATAACCATCGAATGAAGGTCGTGAAAGGAGATGAAGAATTTCAATGGATTTTGTGTCCAATGAAGAAAAGATTAACTACATCAAGGGAAAGCAATCAAAAGAAGATCTGTTTTTCAACTTATGAGCAAGTCTTCTAAATATGCAATATACGTTTTTAAATATAAGTTATATATGAAGAGTACATTACATATTGATTTGAAAATTCAGAAACCAAAACCTTAAATGCACAGCCAAACACATCAAATAGCAACGCGTAATATAAATAAAGTGAAAACATATGCATAATAAGATGAATCATATAATATGAAAATATGGAAACACTCGCCAAACTAGTAAAGCACACTCCCCTAACCATGAAATTATCTCTAAAAAATGATACAACACTCAAACACTCCATCCCCTTAAGGATAATAGATACAAAACTACCCAATAGGTTCCAAACAAGTTCAATTCAATACCCCATCCCCTATTTACAAGATTATCCCACTTTGTCACAAATGAGATGAGATAAGTTATATGCAACATATAAAGTATATAAATAAATGTGATAATTAAACCAACTAAATGAGAGACATTTCTATAACAAGTGATCATATGGCATGTAACTAAGGCAAAAGCTCATGCGATGTATGAAATCTTAAATATCACGTCATCTACTACCCATGACGTCAAACATAAAACAAAATATCATATATAAATAAAACATGTGTTAAAACAAGATAAACACATAGAAAATGGGGTTTAGGATTACATCTGTAACAACCCGTATATTTTAACATTAAGGTTGTTCACTTCTTAACATTAAAATATACAACTGGTCAAAAGAATTTAAATATCATTTTTAGCATGTATGAAAATAAATAAAAACAAGTGACAAGATAGGAATACGACATGATAAACCTCATTTACTCATTTAATAAATGCATCATCAACTAAAACAATATAAAATCAAACTGCAACTACATCCACAAGTCCCAACTGAAATGGATCACCACACAGCCTCATTAGACAAACCCAACTCAAACTAAAATTTGAAATACACAGGATAAATTTTACTACCAATATACAAACAAACTAAATCCATAATACACAACTCACACAAATGAAAATCAAATATAGTACATCATGGAGATTAACCCACGTCAATGCATCTAATGATGATGATGATGATTAGGATAGAGATGAGGAATGATCTTTCTTTCTGGATAGGAATCTATTCACATGGACCGACTTTAGCACCTAAAAAGTTTCCACGAACATAAACGCGTCAAAACTCAACAAGCTACCATAGCTACGCAACTCAAAAATAATTATATATATATAAGTGATACGTCCACAGTTACCTAGCGTACTAAAATAACCAACCATATGCCACGGGACCTCACAATCCATTTTAATTATCTCATTAGTTTTAATAATTGATTAAATCATAAACAAAATATACCCCTTATCCCCTACCATCTCAAGAACATGCGGTACGCACAAATAAAGATCGTCACACAAATGGAAACCACATCTCTTTTGCATGGACGGAACTATAAACATGAATAAAGCATGTGACACACAAATAAATCCCATCGCACAATCAGGAATTACCTTTCTCTCGTGTGGTCAGAATGATACACGTGAATAATCAACGTGATACACCAAATTAAGATACCATCACGCCATTCAGTCACCACCTCATGATAGCATGGACGGTTTAAACACGTCTGGTGTGAAGCATAAATAATATCGTGCTTCCTCAGTTTGCAAAAAATAAGAGTGTTATCTCTCGACTCACACCCATAACCACGTCCATTTCCCAATCTCATTCAATCCATATAATTTTCATCTTATTACCATTTTAATTTCCTCATTTAGTTTGCTACTTATCATAACAATCATTTTAATCCATTCACCCCGCCCTTCTAACCACTCACAGGGTCATATCTAAATACCTCATTAGGTTATTTCATTAACTTCTAAAGTTGTTCTCAAACAACCTAGGGTCATGTATATTATGGGACTACTCACCAATTTAAAAGAAGACACTCGTCTTCAGACTCCATGCGTGGGACGTCTCATAAATGAAATTCACACAACGAATCCCCCCCCCCCATCCACCCACACACATAAAATCCGATTATGTCTAGATATGGTAGTTTTTAAAGCACTAGAATTACTTAAAAAAATTAGTGTGAATTAATTTAAGGATTAAACGAATTAAACAACCAATTCAATTTCAAACCACAACCACCTACCAAAAACCAACAACAAACAAAAAACAACATAAACTGACAATATTTATCCCGTAATCCTTCTAATATAACTACAAAGTATTTCAATTCTAACAATATTAGGAAAGTAATTAAGGGCTTAATTCTAATTCAAATGTAATTAGGTCAAAATTCTGATTTCCAGGACTATATATCAATTAAAGGGATTATATTTACAATTAAATATTATAAATATGGGGTTATTCTTTACTCATACATTTATATATGCAATTAAACTATAATTATCAAATATCATGTTTTGAATTATATTAATTGGGAAATTTCTACCTAAAGGTACCACCCATCAAAATAAATGTACAAATCTATTTAGCACATTCAGTCTCAACAACAATTAATTCCTAGTTTAATCTTAATTACCCATTATTAAGTCTCAATCAACTTAAAGACATTATTCAATATCAAATCCTAATATCCAAGTCTATTATCCAATGCTCTAATTTTACAATTCATAATCAACTATGGCCAAATTATAACTTAATCAATGTGAGATTATACAATTTCACCAAAATTGGGCAAAAGCACTAGGGATCTCAAAAAACTAAGGGTTACTAACCAATTTTAAGCCTATAATTAAGGTTTATGTGAAATTAATAATTGTATATATAAAAAGAAATGGTAAGTTTAGTAACTTACCTCTTAAATGGCCAAAAACTTCATTTAAATGGTGTAGATGAAGTCTTTCAAAATATCTTAAAATATCTTAAAAAATTTAAATGGTCAAAAATTAACCTTGAATCCATCTTAAAATATCTGTAAAATTTGATAAAATGCTTTAACTCCCACTGAGATCGTGGTCGTTAAAGTGAGCAAAAACGTATAAGTCATAATGCACAAAATAAGGCCACTGCCTTAGTCGTGAACTAGTCGCAATATTGTTGTGATCGAGGCCTCACACCCCGCGATAGTGGCCCTATTAGCCATGGTTACAAATCAAAGGCTTGGGTTATGAACTGTTTTGGCATCTATGTTTTTCTTCTAGAAGCTTTCCAATATATAAAACTTACAAACCTTACTTACTCTTTAAGTAATTAATAAAGGCCTAACTACCCTTGGGTTTTTCTCAAAATTCCTTATCCATCCAATTCAGTTAACAATTTACTAAAATTATGGTTTGAACCCCAAACTTTATAATTATTAAAAGAAAACCCAAAATACTTTAACAATTTTTCAATTAAACTCTATAATTCCATTTTGATTTGTTTTAATTTTAAGTTCTCATAAATTAACTTTAAATTAAAATTTTAAATTCTATAGTGAATTCAAAATTTCATTTAATTAAATCAATTTCTCGTAATTAATTATTAGTTTCCTTTAAAATTACGAGGTTTTGCATTCTTCTCCTTAACAAAAAGAAGTCCATCCTCGAAATTCATAAAAAATAGCGCATACAATCCTCAGAATAACTGTTGATATTATTGCCTCACCAAATACCACTCTCCCAAGTGGAATCGGCCTCACTATGATTACTCCACTCAACACGAATTAAGGGTGTCTCCTTAGACCTCTAAATATAGATCCTAGGGTCTAATATACGTAGTGGATCATCATTATATGAAGCATCAGTCTTGAACTTATTGTCCCCTGAGTCAATATGTAAGTGGCATCACCCCGCAAGAATTGAAGAAGCATGGATACATGGAACACATTATATATCTAATATAAATGGGCTAGAAGTGATAAATAATATGCAAGCGTTCTTATCCGATCAGTGATCATAAACGGTATAATATACCTCAATTATAAATTCCCCTACTTCCTAAAATTCATCTCCCCTTTCTTGGGTGACACTTTGAGAAGCACCTGATCCCCCACCTAAAAAGGCACATCCTTCCTCTCTAAATCATCCTAACTCTTCTACCTACTCTAAGCAGTCTTGATCCGCTCTCGAATAACCTGAATATTCATAGTCATACCCTAAACATACTCTACAAGGTCTCCCATACAACGTATAGTGTTATACCAATCTACTTGTTATGGTTTTTGTCGTAGGTGAACACCGCCAAGGGAAAGTTCATTTCCCAATGACCCCGCATATCAAAAATGTGTGCTCGTAGCATATCCTATAAAATGTGGTTCACCCGTTCCATCTAACCATCTGCCTGAGGATGACAGGACGTACTCAAGTGTAATTGTGTCCTCATCATCTACTGAAGTTTCCTCAAAACTGAGTTACAAAAGTCGGATCCCTATAAAAATAATGGTCGACAAAGGTACCCTGTGCAACCAAACGATCTCTGATACATACAATCGAGCTTACTACTATGTTGTGAAATTCGTGCGAACGGGCAAGAAATGTGAAACCTTCATCTATCGATCCACTACAACCCAAATGGAGTCGTGATGTCTGGGAGTCAGACATAATATTACGATGAAGTCCATCAAAATGTATCGAATTTCTACTCGGGAATGGATAAGGGTTGAAGTGTACTCGACGATCGTTGGTGATCCAAATTCAGTATCTAAAATATACTTCTCTAGGATACAAATGTAACAATGTCCCACTTTATACCTTCCCACCAATACTACCTTCGTATATCTTAGTACATCTTATACCCATCTGGACGCACCAAAAATTACAATTTATAGGCTTCATACATGAGTGTCCTGCGCAGTTCCTAATCGAAAGGTACCACTAGCCTCCCCTTGTATCAGAAACCACTATTAGGTTCAACAGTTTAAAGAGGTACACTAGTAGAAAAAATCTCATCCACCTTCTACTTGCATGATACATTATCATCATATGCTCAGACTACCAGCATAATGATATCACGAGTCACTGTGAGCATCCGTTAACTCTCCAATCGCCTGAACAGAACCTACATCAATCAATTCAATGGAAAATAAACTTTCACGCGTACGTTCACTCAATGTGCGTGTAAACACATTGGACTTTACCGGATGATACTCAATTTTTAACTGATAGTACTAAATGAACTTGAACCATAGTCAGTATCTCGTGTTCAAATCTTTCTATATGGAAAGATATTAAAGACTATTATGATTTCTAAAGAGCCTGAATTTCATACCCCACAAATAATGTCTCCATAAAGGTAGTGCGAACACTAGCGCCATCAACTTCAAGTCAAGTGTCGGATAACTAACATCATGAGGCTTCAATTTTTAAGACGCATAGGCAATAGGGTGATCCTCTTACATCAAAATTCCACCTAGTCCCTTTAGGGAAGCATCAGTGTAGACTAAATACTCGATCCCTCTCCTAGGTAAAGATCAAATTGAATTCGAATTGAACTTCTCCTTGAGAGTGTCTAAGGGTTATTAATACTTCTCAATCCATACAAACTGAATCCCTTCTCGAGTCAACTCGATCAATAATCCCGTTATCTTTGAGAAACCCCAAATTAACCTCCATTAATAATCAAACAAACCCAAAAAGCAACGAACCTCTATAGGTGTCATGGGATTCCTTTAATCCAATAAGGTTGATACCATCCTCGGATTCATCGATAATCTCATCTCTGAAACTACATGACTAATAAACTGCACCTCATACTTTTGAACTAAAGCTTCGTAAACTTAGCATACAACTTATTCCCCATAATATCAAAATTACAATCCATATGTTGTCAGTATATTCCTCCTCTATTCGTGAATAAATCAGAATGTCATCAATGAAGACTAAGATAAAATAATCCAAGTATGTCAGGAGCACCTGGTTCATCAAATTGATAAACACAACTAGGGCATTGATCATCCTAAACGGTATGACCCAGAACTCATACGAACCATAGCAAGTCAAGAAGGCAGTCTTTGATACGTCTTCCTCCCATACCCTAAATTGATGATAGTCTGAACGTAGATCTATTTAAGAGAATAAAAAATCATCCTATAGCTAATCAAACAAATCATCGATCCTCAACAAAGGGTATTTATTCTTAACTGTCACCTTGTTCAACTCAGAGTAGTCAATTCACAACTGTAGTAAACCATCACTCTTCTTCATAAACAGAACTGTAGGTTCCCATGGCAACATGGTACGTCGAATTAATCCCTTATCCTACTACTTCGAAATCTGCTCCCATAACTCTCTTAGCTCCAAAGGAACCATCTTATAGGGTGCCTTGGTAATTCTCTTAGTTTCGAGAGTTAAACTAATAATTAAATTAAATTTCTCAAACCAATGGTAACCCTGGGACCTCCTCAAATGTGTTGGTAAACTCCCGGATAATCAGTATCGAATATAGAGGAACATTCATCTACTCCTAAGTTAATTATTCATTTTCATCTACTCCTAAGTCTAATTATTCATAAAGTACAAGTGAGTTATAGCCCAACCCTCCATACTAGGCATAGACACTATATACATATCCTAACTCAGTATCGTAAAAATATCGCTCGACCCCTACAGTATATGTGAGCCTCATACCTAACTAATCAGTCCATACCCAAGATTAAATAATAATAATGGGAATAAAAAACAAACAAATAAACCACAAAACGTAATTTATCGATGTATATCCCAATATCCTCATATGTCTTTAAAGTACAAGTCGATACACCCGAAGGAGTAGATATAGATAAAACCCTATCACAAGGTCAAGGAAACAAAGTAGACCTCTCAATAAAATTACGTGATAAGAATGGGTGTGTGGCATCGGTATCAAATAAAAATTTATCTAGGGTTCCATAAGCATAAAATATACCATCCACTGCCTAAAATTGTCCATGTCCCTCTTATTGGGGTTGTGCAATCTGATAACACTACCGTACAGAGTCTGAGGCCGTTGTTTTGCGGATGGAGGTGCTAGAAGTGCCACTATAGGTTGTGGCCTTGGTACTGGAAACTGCTGAAAAAGACATTGGCGCTTTTGCAGCTGTTAGGGCCTAAAACCATAATGGTCCTACCATTGATGCTAGCACTATCCATGTTACCCCTACCTCTGCTAACCTTACATCCCCTCACTTAGGAAAACTCGGGACCTATGTATCCTCCCACCGAATATAAAGAAAATTTTCACAAATGGGGATGAAGGTGCCCCATTCTGCCTCTATTGTCGCCGCCCCTACCCTGCCTAATGGGTGTCCCTACAACTGCTATTGGGGTATTTATTGCCTCAGAATAAAATGCTTCAACTGCCTCTAGCCCTGTTGGGCCTAAAATCCTCTCTAGTCTCCTCCAGAATACCTTCTTCCATAGTCCTGTGACACCCCACCTAATTAAATACCGGGTGATCAATCCTTTATTGAATTAAATCAAGGTGACATGTTGGTTCATTCCTCGCATCACTCTCGATAACAAATTTTTCATTTTAATCACCCTATAAATAATTAAGTCAAGTGTCAAAATAATTTAATTTTATTTATTAAACTCCACTGTTAAAATTCTATATGCAAAATCCAATTTATGAATACTACTGTAACACTCCACAATTTTGAGGATTTAGTACTTAATTATTTTGGGAGATATAAAAATATTTAAATTGGACGAACTTAAATTTACGATTTGGAAAAATTATTTGAGTGGAAAGAATTATTTATATTTGGCGACTTTAAGTTAAATTGTTCAAAATTTTGCGTGTCGCATTTTAAGGTCAAAATTTGGGAATGTTATAAAGTATTTCGGATGATAATTATGAGTGCACGGTTGAGTCCGGATGGGTCAAGATAGTCATAAAAGAGTACCCGGGGTAGTAATCAGGTCTCGGGGAATTTTTTAGCGTAGCCAAACCCACACGGGGCGATTCGGGCCATTTTAATTAGGCCCATGTGGCCAAAAACGGAATTAGGGGTTTTAAACCTAATTGGAGAAGTGTTGAATGGAAGTTAACAATTCTAAACCTAGGGTTTGAGAGAGACACAGAGGAAAGAAATCAAGAAGCAAATTGGGGACCTTTTTAGAGACAAATCGAGGAACAAAGTGAGTGTTCGTCATCAACACCTTCTCTACGCCAACGGATTAGACTCTACGAACAATTAGAGGCAAGTGGTTAACTGTTGTAATTATTCTTGATGATAATCAATTCATATTATGGGAGGTGTAAAGACCTAAATTCGTTTTTGGGGTGGGCTATTGCATAAAATGGGTTTTTATGAAAGTTAATCTGTTGGGTGATTTGACAGTCAAATTAATGTTATAGAAGTATTCAGTATTGACTGGTATAAAAATCATAATAGAACACCAGTGTTAGAATTGAATTTATTGTGATTGTGGGATCAGATTGGTGAATGATAATTGGGATTTTACCATAGGAATTTGTGTTCTTAAGTGGGTAAAGATTCATCATATCAATTATGCTAAAAGGTTTAGATGATGATTATAGTTCATGACAGATGTAAAAAGATGATAAATAGGTTGGACTGAGGTTGGAATTTGAGAAAAGAAACCTGAGATTTTCGCCAATGGCTGAACAGCAAACCGGAGAAGAAAGGGAACTGGTCAATCGATCGATCGACCAAGGGGATCGATCGATCGATGGTCCCAGATTTTTGACAGTTCGCCCAGTTTTATATATAAAGGAGAAATTATATTTAATTCAATTCCTATTCTTTATTTAGTGTGAAATAAATTGGAGGCACCTATTCCTAACAAGTATGGGGAAAAGTAAGTGGAGTTAGGGAGGATTTACATGAGGCACTTTATGGATAAATTTGGTGAATTAGATTCCAAATTTAATCATATACGGATTGAGTGAGAAAGTCCAGGTATATTGGTTGAGCGACGCCAAGGTGTTAAATTAATTATGGAGATAAACAAATTAATTTGGAGTCGGAATATAGACTTGGGAAATATTAAGTTATGGACCAAGTGAGCGAGTCCGAGTATGTTGTTTGAGTGACAAAAGGTAATAAATTAATTAGTGTGTACATTAATTAAATTAGAGTCGAATCATAGACTCGGGTAAATATTATATAAATTAATGTGCAGAGTATTTATATAAGAATCGGACCATAGACTCGGGGGAAATATTATATTAATTTATGTGTGAATTAAATAAATCAGAGTCGGACCATAGAATCGGGAAGATGATAAATTATTAAGTGAGAAAATTAATTAAGTTGAGTTTGGACAGAGACTCGGGAAATTTCAGGCTAGTGTTACGGTTTTTGAGTACACGGTAAAGCCGTGGTTTATATTATATATATACGGTGTAGTGACAGTATATATATATATATATATATATATATATATATATATATATATATATATATATATATATATATATATATATATATATATATGTGTGTGTGTGTGTGTGTGTGTGTGTGTGTGTGTGTGTGTGTGTGTGTATGTGTGTGTATTGTGTGTGCTATTAAATATCAGTGACTAGATATTTATTGAATTTATATACTCTAGTGCTATCAAGGGGGTTGTGCGACGTGGGTGAATCCCCTAGCTTGAGGAGTAGGGTGAGTATATCCCCAGGTTATAGAGTCCGGTATATGGGTGAGGGGCTTATCTCACTTTCAGGGAAGGAATATGACCACCTCCACTACGTTTATATTTTGAGCCTGGTTGGTGAGCGACTCCAACTTGGGGAACTAGGTTATGTGAGCACACCTAGTGAGATAACACTTTAGAGGGAATCATCCGGAGAGGGTATACTCGAAGGGATGGATATACATTTGATATGTGTGTGGATGTTGTGGTAAAGGTACGTATATAATGATAGTAAATATTATATGCAGGTAATAATACAGTGTGTGATGTAATTATTTTATATAACTTGTGTCACAGTTATATGATATTATTTAAAGGAAATTAATTAAGTTAATTAGTGAGATAACTTATAACCCATGGATAATAATACTCGATTTAGAGTGGAAAGGCATGGGAGGATTACAAGGACTATTTGGACGGGGTAGTACAACTAGGTGGGGATTGAGGTAATCGTTAGGTGTACACATTAGTGGAGGGGTGAGTATGTCCCCAAGAGAGTGCGACACTAAGTTAAATATGAAGCGCATTCATATATTTTTAATTACTGCAGTTAATCTACTTGCTAAATATTTTCAAAATATTTTGGGTTCTAGCCCTTGTTACAAAAGCATTTTCAAAACCTTTTAGGTGTCCATCCACAGGGACACCAGGATTGATATTCTATTCCAGGGACACGGAGCTGCGGCACATGTGGATGCTAGCAGGAGTTTGGTTTAGACGCATCGTGCATTCCTTCCTAGAGTAGGAATCAGTCATCAATTTCAGTTTTACTTAGGGCTTGTCGCCCAGACTTTTCAGTACAATTTTCCGATTTATTTATTCAGGTGTTGAATATTTGTATTGGACTATTTACTTTGGTGACCGATGGTTTATTCGGCATGTAGTTTAATTTATTATTCAGTTGATTTAATTATGTCGCTGTGTATGACTCTTATTATCTTTTCGCATGTTATTGGTTGTTTAATTAAAAAGATAAAATTTGGCACCAGCTTTTTGGAATACAAGGTGGTTAGTAAATTTTAAAAAGGTTTTCAACAGTGATGCTAAGGATGAATCAACTGGGATTCTTATTTTAATTTGGTATAGGACTGATCACCCAGTATTTTATTAGGCTGGGTGTCACAGATGGTATTAGAGCATCAGGTTCTAGTGTCCTTAGGATCTGTGTGGATTTTCACGTTTCAGCTTAGCGTTCTTTGATGTCGAACCCTATCATAGGATTATTTTATTCTCATATGTATGCGCATTTACGTTCTTCTGCCAATTACTTTATATTTGGGGGTGAACTCAAACGATTCGATTCTCATTTCAGATGTCACCCAGGAGAAAGAGAGCAGCTAGGGAAGCAGGGGGGGTGATACTAGAGAGGCTCATCAGGAACAAGAGTTACCGCATCAACTGCCAGAGATGATTTTGGCAGCACAAGTAACTGAATTAGTGGCACGGGCAAGTTAAGCGATGATGATCGCAATGGCAAAGTACTTTCCATGAGATCAACCATAGGCGTTAGTAGTACCAGATGTTCAGGCCCACCCGGGGCCGTCGGGGTGGCAACAAGTTCGAGAGGTTTTTCAAAAAGGGCATCCGCCAGAGTTTTGAGGGGGTTCAGATGTAGTGCTAGCGTGTCTGCGGAAGAGAGATATCCAGCGTCACCTATGCATGGTAGATTGAAATGAGATGAAGAAGCAAATGCTAGCCACTTTTAGGTTAGCGGGAGAAGCTCTAAAGTGGTGAGAGTCGATCACCAAAGTGGAGGAAAGGGATACATTGACTATTGCAGAGTTTTAGGTTCGGTTCGACCGCCAGTATTTCCCGCCAGCAATCAAGGCTGAAATGAGGAGAAAATTCAGTGAGGTGACTCAGGGAGACCGTTCAGTGGCCGATTACAAGGAAGAATCCACTCGTTTAGAAAATTTTGTACCGGATGAGGTAAGCGATGAAGAAATAAAGAAAGCAAGGTTCATGGATGGGTTAGTCTGGAGGATCAGACAACATTTGATTGGTAATCCCGCATTAATAGCTTATACGGACGTCGTAAATGCAGCACTCCTGCACTTCCTGGAATATCGCTTCCACATGAAAGGAAACAAGAGGGGAGTGGAACCCAGTCAGTCGGATAAAGCGGAAGGGAACAGTAGCAGTGGGGTATCCTAGCAGCAGACAGGGGGACATCAAGGGCTGGAATTTTCGGCAGGGGAATCAGGCCAAACGATTTAGGTCTGGAGGTTATCGACAGTATGGCCCGAACTTCCGATAGGGCCAGCAAGGAAGGGATCAGTGACAAGGTGAGTTTATTAGGAGGTGTTTTATTTGTGGTAAAGCGGGACACGTAAAGAGAGATTGACTTAAGCGAGGCAGGGGTCAACTACAGGACGAGGTCCTAGATGTACAACCACTACAACAAGTCATGGGTGCGTTCGGGCAGGGGGAAGCTGCTCAGGAACCCGAAGATCAACCATTGCAGCTAGAGTATGGAGGTAATTATCTTTTTATCCTATTGGCATGGGGTATGTTTTGGGTGAAAGTGAGGGTGTCACAATATAAAATTATTTTTTCACAAAAATTCACGAGTGAGTCGGATTTAGTGGGTACGCTGGCTGTAGCAGCCACAGTATGTAGATAAAAAATTTTGCGGGGTAGCCAAGTCCTTTGGTGTTAACCACGAGAGAGTGGAGGTTCACACTGAGAGAAGGTTTGAAATATGCGAGGGATCGCTACTTTCGAGAATTATGGAAGTAGGGTATATGATTTTTTTTATATCGGCTGGATAGAGATGAATTTGAACTATTGTGAATAGTGGGGGTAAGTTTTGGTGTTCGCAACACCAGGGTATGAATGATTTTACTAGGTATCACTTGAGAGGGCGTCTAGCCTATATATATGTGTGTATATATGTTGTATTGCGTGGTACGATAGACACATAATGAGGTCTTGTGTTCTCATATTTTATCCCGGTAAGTAGGGGTGTTTACTGAAGTGAATCAAGGTGGATAGATTTATTTTTGAGCAGGGAGAGATAGCTCGGGGTTTACTTTGTGCAAGAACTAGTGATAATAAGGGCGCGATATTTTATATTGTCTTTTATAGGATAAGGGTAGGCGTGCATGCTTTGGTGTTAAGAGATAAGTATTTGGGGTACGTACTATGGACTGAGGGTCTAACAGATCTCAACGATCGACAATGTTAGGTAGTAGTGTATCGGGGTGGTCCTTATTTGGATTTCGCTTGCGAGACGTCCCACGCATGAAACTTAGCGCAACGTTGGAAGTGGGGAGACTTTTGGTCGTTAGTACATGGGTTGGGTGCCCCGGTTATTATTCATATATGTGATATGACTACGTGTTGGAAGTTATATTACGGGTTACGGCTAGCATAGTTGGGTAACTTACGTGCGGTTAAGTACGGGGACAGGGTGTATGGGCACCCTGGTTAATTAGGGTAACTTTCGTGCGGTAAAGCACGGGTAAGGGTGTATGGGCGCCCTGGTTAATTAAAATGCATATTTGCGTAACTCTTAGTTAGAAGCGAGAGAGATAGATGTAGCGAGATTAGATGCACAAGAATAGGGAGTGATATTCGAGACTTGGAGCACAAGGCTCATCTCAATTTCGAGGATAAAATTCCTTTGTAAGGGGGGAAGTATGTAACACCCAGTAATTTTGAGGATTTAGTATTTAACTATTTTGGGAGATATAATAATATTTACATTGGATGAACTTAAATTTATGATTTGGAGAATTTATTTGAGTGGGAAGAATTATTTATATTTGGTGACTTTAAGTTAAATTGTTCGAAATTTTGCGTGTCGCATTTTGAGGTCAAAATTTAGGAATGTTGTAAAGTATTTCGGATGACAATTCTAAGTGTGCGGTTGAGTCCGGATGGGTCTAGATAGTTAGAAAAGAGTACTCGGGGGTAGTAATCAGGTCTCGGGGCGTTTTTGGGCACAATCGGGCCCACACGGAGTGATTCGGGCCATTTTAATTAGGCCCATGTGGCCGAAAACGGGATTAGGGGTTTTAAACCTAATTCAGGAAGTGTTGAACGGAAGTTAAAAATTCTAAACCTAGGGTTTGAGAGAGACACAGAGGAAAGAAATCAAGAAGCAAATTGGGGATCTTTTTAGAGACAAATCGAGGGACAAAGTAAGTGTTCGTCATCAACACCTTCTCTACGCCAATAGATCAGACTCTACGAAGAATTAGAGGCAAGTGGTTAACTGTTGTAATTATTATTGATGATAATCAATTCATAATATGGGAGGTGTAAAGTCCTAAATTCGTTTTTAGGGTGGGCTATTGCATAAAATGGGTTTTTATGAAATTTAATCTGTTGGGTGATTTGACAGTCAAATTAATATTATAGAAGTATTCAGTATTGATTGGTATAAAAATCATAATAGAACACCAGTGTTAGAATTGAATTAATTGTGCTTGTGGGATCAGATTGATGAATGATAATTGGGATTTTACCATAGGAATTTGTGTTCTTAAGTGGGTAAAGATTCGTAATATCAATGATGCTAAAAGGTTTAGATGATGATTATAGTTCATGATAGATGTAAAAAGATGATAAATAGGCTAGATTGGGGTTGGAATTTGAGAAAAGAAACTTGAGATTTTCGTCAATGGCTGAACAGAAAGCCGAAGAAGAAAGGGAATTGGTCGATCGATCGATCGACCCAGGGGATCGATCGATCGATGGTCCCAGATTTTTGACAGTTCGCCCAGTTTTATACATAAGGGAGAAATTATATTTAATTCAATTCCTATGCTTTATTTAGTGAGAAATAAATTGGAGGTACCTATTCATAACAAGTATGGGGAAAAGTAATTAGAGTTAGGGAAGATTTACGTGAGGCACTTTATGGATAAATTTGGGGAATTAGATTCCAAATTTAATCATATACGGATTGAGTGAGCAAGTCCAGGTACATTGGTTGAGCGACGCCAAGGTGTTAATTTAATTATGGAGATAAACAAATTAATTTGGAGTCAGAATATAGAATCGGGAAATATTAAGTTATGGGCCAAGTGAGTGAGTCCGGGTATGTTGTTTGAGTGACACAGGGTAATAAATTAATTAATGTATAAATTAATTAAATTAGAGTCGAATCATAGACTCGGGTAAATATTATATAAATTAATGTGCAAAGTATTCATATTAGAGTCGAACCATAGACTCGGGGGAAATATTATATTAATATACATGTGAACTAAATAAATCAGAGTCGGATCATAGACTCGGGAAGACGATAAATTATTAAGTGAGAAAATTAATTAAGTTGAGTCGGGACAGAGACTTGGGAAATTTTGGGCTAGTGTTACAGGTTTTGAGTACACGGTAAAGCCGGGGTTTATAGTATATATATAAGGTGTAGTGATAGTATATGTATATATATATGTATATATATGTGTGTGTGTGTGTGTGTGTGTGTGTGTGCTATTAAATATCAGTGACTAGATATTTATTTAATTTATATACTCTAGTGCTATCAAGGGAGGTTGCGCGATGTGGGTGAATACCCTAGCTTGAGGAGTAGGGTGAGTATATCCCCAGGTCATAGCGTCCGGTATATGGGTGAGGGGCTTATCTCACTTTCAGAGAAGGAATATGACCGCCTCCACTACGTTTATATTTTGAGCCAGGTTGGTGAGCGATTCCAACTTGAGGAACTAGGTTATTTGAGCACACCTAGTGAGATTGCACTTTAGAGGGAATCATCCGGAGAGGGTATACTCGAAGGGATGGATATACATATGATATATGTGTGGATGTTGTGGTAAAGGTACGTATATAATGGTAGTAAATATTAAATGTGGGTAATAATACAGTGTGTGATATAATTATTTTATATAACTTGTGTCACAGTTATATGATATTATTTAAAGGAAATTAATTAAGTTAATTAGTGAGATAACTTATTACCCATGGATAATAATACTCGGTTTAGAGTGGAAAGGTAAAGGAGGATTACAAGGACTAGTTGGACGGGGAAGTACAATAGGTGGGGATTAAGGTAATCGTTAGGTGTGCACATTAGTGGAGGGGTGAGTATGTCCTCAAGAGAGTGTGACACTAACTTAAATATGAAGCGCATTCATATATTTTTAATTAATGCAGTTAATTCACTTGCTTAATATTTTCAAAATGTTTTGGGTTCTAACCCTTGCTATAAAACTATTTTCAAAACCTTTTAGGTGTCCAGCCACAGGGACGCCAGGATTGATATTCTATTCTAGGGACACGGAGCTGCGGCACATGTGGATGATAGCAGGAGTTTGGTTTAGACGCATCATTCATTTCTTCCTAGAGTAGGAATCAGTTATCAGTTTCAGTTTTACTTAGGGCTTGTCGCCCAGACTTTTCAGTACAGTTTTCTGATTTATTTATTTCAGGTGTTGAATATTTGTATTGGACTATTTACTTTGGTGACCGATGGTTTATTCGGCATGTAGTTTAATTAATTATTCAGTTGATTTAATTCTGTCGTTGTGTATGACTCTTATTATCTTTTCGCATGTTTTTGGTTGTTTAATTAAAAAGATAAAATTTGGCACCAACTTTTTGGAATACTAGGTGGTTAGTAAGTTTTAAAAAGGTTTTCGACAATGATGCTAAGGATGAACCAACTGGGATTCCTGTTATAATTTGGTATAGGACTGATCATCCGGTATTTTATTAGGCGGGGTGTCACAAGTAATAACGATAAAAATTCAAACCATCCAAGTGAAATGAGCTAACTAAATTAATCGATCCAAATAAGTATCCACATCTAAGGTCAACGTAATAGATGAAACAATCCCAAATAAAAACTAAATACTGAAACAATAAAAGAGTACAAAATCTCTATCAAGTCTAAACAGAATCAGGAAATGGGCGACACATGCCTAACTAAAAAGACTAAATAGGAAGCTGAGAAGTCAAAGAAGGAATTGTCTACTGCAAGGACCTGCATCTCCCACACAAGCTGCAGCACGTCCACTGTCCAATGAACTATGCCTGACGCCTCTGTGGCTGGGCACCTGTGATATATATATATATATACATATATATATATAAGAGAAAGGAAAAATGACAGGAAACGGGTCAGCACCCGAGTGTAAAACTGCATTAAAAATAGTTTAGCAAGTATTTAAGATGCTTACTAATTGATATTACAACCATGTTAGTACCTCGACACTCACTTAAGAATTCTCACCCCTCAACTAGTGTGCACGCCTAATGTACTACTGTAATGAATCATAAGATTAACTCAATACACTAGTCTAACCCAATTCTCCTCTCAATAATTTTTTATCTGTGTGACCGTATGTCTATGATTTTTTTAAGATAACGTTTCTTATGAATTAATCAAGTCAGTTAAGTATATCTCAATACTAATTTGGGATTACATACACTTAACTTACTTAGGAGATCTTATTCAATTTTATCTACTTACACGCACATTAGAAGGACCGGTACATATATTTATCACACACAATATATATACAATTGGGCACCCCATAAAAATCTATGGCTCTGGCATACTCTGCTATCCAGTCACTGTACCTCTCGTACAATAAAGGAAATACTAGTTCGGATACACTCTTGAACCGTATTAACATAAAACACACATATTGGAGGCGAAGCATAGTTCCAAGTCACTAAGAGGTCTGCACATACCCTCACGTCTCTAATGACCGTCTGACTATCATTCTCAGATAGCCTGTACTAAGGACACTATGTTCTAGGGTATGAGTCCATATCCCCCATAAAGGTTCAATCGAGACAAGACTGTCCCGACGCGAAAACCCCCGGGATAGCAGGTAACGTGGGTATGATTATACACATACATTCACATATCATATATATATATATAAAAAATCGTGTTACCCGGACCCTACTTTTACCCTACTGGTCCTTCCCATGTCCCATTATGATGTTTAAATCATGTCTAAGGGTCCTCACACATTTAAATCGGATTAACATTAAAGGGGGGGAAAGTTTTAATTTCCAGGAGGAGTCGATCGATCGGTGAAAAGTGGTCGATCGATCGATTCAGTCGATCGATCGACATTCTTGAGTCGATTCATCGATCGAGCAGTTCTTACCCAGATTCTGCAATTCTTTTCCTACGGGTTTCTTCCATTTAACTTCTCCAAATCGCCATTAACAAGTCCCAAACTCCCAACCAAACATCAGGAACATTATATAAACACTTATAGATGCTTTCTAACGTGAAACTTTCATTAATTCCTCAAGAACCGTCATCAAACAAATTAATTCAAGAATTTACCCTTTAACCCTAGTTTATTTTATTTAACAAGAATTCCATTGATATTCAGATTTCTATCTCTACTAAGTATCCAATTTCATGTTCACCAATCTACATACAATAATTGATTCATCCTAACATGATTTCTCTTCTGAAATTCAACATAATTTTCCCAGACATCATTAAATTTTTTCATGGAAACATAAATAATTTTCTCCTACACTAGAATGGAGGCGATATCAAATAAATAACAACAAGTTAGATACTTGCCTTAGAAATGGAAGTCTTAATCGTTGATGATGATGGGTATGGTTTTGTTCCTCGTTCCCCGATCTATGCGTTGGTGGTGGAATTGGTGAAGATGGTGTTGGGTAGGCAGTTATCTCCCTTGGAAGCCTTCTCTCTTCTCCCTTCCTTAGCCCCTCTGCAACTCTAGAGTTTATAACCCTTTAGGACCCTCTCTTCCCACAAATATAAACTCTCCATTTTCGTGATTAATTATGATCAAAAATGGTAAATTACCAAAATGTCCTCCCGAGTTACCGGTTAGGCCTAACAACGTCCCGAGACCCAAACTAAACCCCCGGGTACACTTTTTTTACTATCTCGACCCTTCCGGACACGTTGGCGCACTCAAAATGATAATACGGATAATTTATAATTTATTTTATTTTTATTCCATTAATTTAGTCCTGACACGACACATGCGCATCACGACTTCAATAATTTTTAATAAATTCAATCACATATATTACTTTACTCAACTAGTAATAGTGAACATATAATTACTAACTCTTGTCACGCTAATTAGTATTTATTTTAAAATCTGGATTAATATTAAATTAATTTATCCCAATTTAATTTAATTAATCCCATAATTAAATGCCATTAAAATACGGGGTATTACATACTTCCCCCCTAATAACGGAATTTCATCCCGAAATTCAGAAAATAAGGCATACATGGTAAAAACAACTCCGGATACTTATCGCGCATATCTGCCTCACACTCCCAAGGGGACTCCTCTACATTATGATGCTCCCACTGGACTTGTACGAGTGGAACTACCTTCGACCTCAATTTCCTCTCGCTATGGTGTAGGACAGCCACTGATCTGTCCTCATAAGAATTGACGAGCTGCAAATCAATCTCATCTATCGCAATATAAGTGTGGGTCAAATCATCCCGAAGATACCGTCTCAACGACGAAATGTAGAACACATGTTGAATACGGTGCAAGTGCTCTGACAACCTAAGTCTCTTTGCCACTAGTCCAATCCTCTCGATAATGGGAAATGGTTCTACGTACCTCGGAGCTAATTTCCCTTTCTTCCCTAACCTCATTACTCCCTTTATAGGAGACACTCGCATTAGTACTTGGTCTCCCACGCTAAACTCCTTAAAGGACCTTTTTGCATCAGCGTAGATTTTCTGCCTATCTTGGTCTACCCAAATGCAACTCCTGATCAACTCAATCATGGCTAACATCTCCTGAATCACTTATGGCCCGAGTAGCTTGTTGTCCCCCACCTCTAGACAAAATGTAGGAGAATGACAAGGTTTTGCCATACAATGCCTCGAAAGGGGACATGTCGATCGTAAACTGGCAGGAGTTATTATAAACGAACTCCACCAGAGGAAGGTAATTCTCTCATCCTCCTCCAAAATCAAGGGCACACATGCGTAGAATATCCTCCATCATTTGATTCATGCGCTCAGTCTTCCCATCTGTCTGTGGGTGATGCATTGTACTCAACCATAACTCAGTACCCATAGCTTCCTGAAAGCTATCCCAGAAGCGTGACAAAAAAATTTTGCCCCTGTCAGACATGATATCTAAGGGCACCCCATGCAATCTCACTACCTCGGTAATAAGCAACCGAGCATACTGGCCCGTAGAATAGTCTGTCCGAACTGGTAGAAAATGAGCTACCCTGGTCAATCGATCCACTATTACCCACATGGAATCGTGTCCCCGCTGTGATGTAGGCAGCTCAGTGATGAAATACATGGAAATGCTCTCCCATTTTCACATAGGTATCTCCAGTGGCTGAAGTAATCCTGGCAGTCTCTGGTGGTCCACCTTTACCAGCTGACATGTTGCACACTTGAACACGAACTCCGCAATATCCTTCTTCATCCCACTCCACTAGTATTGTCGCCTCATATCTTGGTACATTTTATCCCCTTCGAGATGTACCGTAAATCTGGATCCGTGCGACTGCATCATCACTGCATGACATAAATTTTCTCCCTCCAGGACCACCAATCTCCCATTAAACTACAAACCCCGATTTGAACTTATTGAATAGGACTCAGCACCCTCAGCTAGGAGCCATACAATCTAATCCTGACAAAACGTATCAGTTATTTGGGACTGGATCATTCTCGTAATAATGTCTGGTGTGACCATCATAACGGATATAAAGGATCGGGCCACTATGTCCTGGTGTCCCAACTCTTTCCACTTTGCCTTCCACACTTTCACCACCTCACCTACCGACCTACGGCTTAACACATCAGCAACCACATTAGCTTTCCCCAGATGATACCGTATCTCGAACTGATAGTCTTTCACAAGCTTTAACTACCTGTACTAACGCATGTTCAACTCCCGCTGAGTGAACAAGTATTATAGTGACTTGTGGTCCGTGTACAGACAGAATTTCTCCCCCAACAAGTAGTGTCTCCAAATCCACAAGTCAAACACGACCGCTGCTAGCTCCAAGTCGTGGGTGGGGTAATTCCTCTCGTGAGGCTTAAGCTAGCGGGAGTCATAAGCTGTATCATACTCCTCCTGCTGAAGTACTCCACCGAGTCCCTGTAGGGAGGCGTTAGTATACACCAGGTACTCATCTCCTGGCCTGGGTAAAGAAAGAACCAACGTCGAAGTTAACTTATCCTTTATCTCATTGAAAGCTAACTGACAAGTGTCATCCCAGATGAATGGTACCCCCTTGCGTGTCAAGTTCGTCAATGGTCCTGCAATCTTCAAGAACCCTTGGATGAACTGCCTATAATACCCATCTGACCCTAAGAAGCTACGCACCTCTATCAATCTCGTGGGCTATCCCCACTCCCTCACCGTCGACACTTTGCTCGGGTCCATTGATATCCCCAATTCTGACACAACGTGCCCCCAAAATTGCACCTCCTGTAACCAAAATCCGCACTTCTCATCCTTAGCATACAGTCAATTCTCTTGTAGAGTCTGAAGAACTCATCTCAAGTGTTCGGCATGCTCCTTCTCAGTATGGAATACATCAGGATGTCATCTATAAAGACGATGCCAAACTGATCTAGGAACTCTCTGAACACCCGATTCATCAAGTCCATGAATATGACTGGAGCATTTGTTAGCCCAAACGGCAAGACCCTAAACTCATAGGACCCATACCTCATCAAGAAAGTAGTCTTAGACACATCCTGCTCCCTAATCCGTAGCTAATGGTATCCCGATCTCAAGTTTATCTTTGAAAAGAAGGCAGCTACCCTCAGCTGGTCGAACAAGTCAATGATTCGGGGCAACGAATACTTATTTCGTAGCATGACCATGTTCGAATCTCAGTAGTCCACGTACAACCTCAATGAACCATCTCTCTTTTTTACAAATAACATCGGAGCGCCCCAAGGCGAGGTGCTCCTACTAAAGAAGCCCTAACCTAACAGCTTCTCAATCTGATCCCGCAACTCTTTCATCTCAATTGGAGCCATACGATATAGCACTCGGGCTATCGGTCGAGTTCCCAATAACAAATCTATAATGAAATCTATCTCGCGACTAGGCGGTAGTCCCGGTATCTCCTGGTACACATCAAAAAACTCGCGAACTATGGGAATCAAATCAATGGGTATCATTACCTCCTTAGAGTTCTCCTCCTCTATATAATATAAATGAGTGAATGATCCTCCCTCAGTATGAGGCATCGCCACCGGAAACATCTCCTGGACCAAAATAGAAAAAATAATACTCCTACTGAAATAGCCTATCACGGCTCTATAAGCAGCAAGCCAATCCATGCCAATAATGGTGTCATGCTCATGCATATCTAAGACTAACATGTCTATAGGCAAAATCAGACTCCCAATCTCTATACCTACTCCCCGGAATATAAAGAAAATCAATTACCCATTACCCAACGATGAGTCTACACATGTCACTGTACTCTTTTTCGAGTCTAACAACCAAGTGGCCCGTGGAAAACTAGTGGCTATGAAGCAGTGTGATGCCCCACTGTCAAATAAAATGCACCCCATAGTACCATAGATGGGAAACTTACCCTCAAATACGGGTGGTGCCTGCAGTGCTGCTTCCTGATAGACGTTGTAAACACGTCCATACTACATTTTTCCCAGTTGTACTGGGACTGCCGGGATAGCTGGTAAAACTGGAATCGAAGGTGGTGCTGGGAGGGCGGTTGGGGAGAGTGGTCTTTACGGCTCCTGATGGGCACCCTACTACTGTGGGGCCCTATCCCCTTCTGGGCAATCCTGGTGCCTATGGACATTCTTTTCGCAACCAAAACACATGCCCCTAACGTTTCCTCCCCTCTGTCCCTGCTGACCTCAGCCCTGATGGTCGTTACCACCCCTCTATTAGTCCTGCTGGCCCTGCTAATAACGCAGTTGGCCCTCATGTCCATGCTGCTGACCCTGCTGGTAACGATGTGGGCCCCGATGGCCATGCTGACTAAACTGGACCTACTAGCCCTGTCTAAAAACCCCATATCTCTGACTAGAATCCCCGGATCAAAATTTCGTAGCGGGGTCCCCCGATGGGAACTTTACTCACTATGACAGACCTTTACCTGAGTTGTTGGTGCCCCACCGGCACTTTTACTTCATGTCCGGCCCTGCTGGCTGGATTCCCCTACTCGCTTGCTTCCCTGCTGATGGAAGCGGTGATCCTGGTAATGAAACAGAGAGGCATTGAGTACATAAGTGTAAGTACTCAATGATAGATTACCTATATGGTGCTGACGAATCCTCCAGGTCAATCCATCCATGAACATCAAGATTTTTTTCCCTTCGGTAGGTGACTCATCCGAAACTATAGTGAGAAGTCTCGTGAACTCCTCCTCATACTTTGCAATCGTCATACTTTCTTACTTAAGATTCAGTAATCTCTGCCTCATCTCAGTCTGCACAGTGGAGGGAAAATATTTGCGGTCGAACCGCACCCAAAAAGTCTAAATCGGCATATTGTCTCTCCCCTCTAATGTGGAAGTGGACACCCACCACTGTAAGGCGTCTATTACTATCTTGAAGGAAGTCAGTAATTGTCTCTGAATGTCGGAGCACTCATATATGCGTAGATGCCTCTGGATGTCCTTCTTCCATTGGTTAGTGATGATAATGTCGGAATTGCCCGAGAACTCTAGAGGATGTGCCTTTTGAAAGGAATCCCTAACCCTCTCCCATGCCGTGGGAAGATGTGCTAGCACTGGCGCTACTGCCTGAACCTAGGGTGGGGCCTGTTATACCACCGTTAATGCTGCATTCACCACATGAGCAACTATAGTGGTGACTTCAGTTGTGTTCATCATTCCCTGAGCCTGAGCTACTAACTGCTCAGGCTGGGCCTTTTTATCTCGAGGTGCTCATCTCGGAGGCATCTGAAATGAGAAGGAATTTTATTAGCCCTCAATTATTATTAGATATTAAATAGCTGAAGACGTAATCGTATAAACAAGAATATAAGAGTCCTAAAAATAGGGCTCTATATCAAATACGCTAAGCTGGAAGCATAAAAAGCCATAAAGATCCTAAAGGACTCTAAAACTTGATGCTCTAATACCACCTGTAACATCGCACCTAATTAAATATCGGGTGATCAGTCCTTTATTGAATTAAATCAAGGTGACCGGTTGGTTCATTCTTAGCATCACTGCCGAAAATAAATTTTCCATTTTAATCACCCTATAAATTATTAAGCAAAGTGTCAAAACAATTTAATTTTATTTATTAAACTTTATTGTTAAAATCCTATATGCAAAAACCAATTTATGAATACTACTAACGACAAAAATTCAACCCATCCAAGTGAAATGGGCCAACTAAATTAATCAATCCAAATACGTATCCACATCCAAGGTCAACATAATAGGTGAAACAATCCCAAATAAAAATTGAATACTGAAACAAAAAAAAGAGTACAAAATCTCTATCAAGTCTAAACAGAATCTAGAAATGGGTGACACATGCCCTAACTAAAAAGACTAAATAGGAAGCTGAGAAGTCAAAGAAGGAATCTTCTACTGCAAGGACCTGCAACTCCCACACAAGCTACAGCACGTCCACTATCCAATGAACTACGCCTAACGCCCCTGTGGCTGGACACCTGTGATACATATATATATATATATATATACAAGAGAAAGGAAAAATTATAGGAAACAGGTCAAAGCCCGAGTGTAAAACAACTTTAAAAATAGTTTAGCAAGTATTTAAGATACTTACTAATTGATATTACAACCATGTCCCGTTATGATGTTTAAATCATGTCTAAGGGTCCTTCCCATTATGATGTTTAAACCCTACTTGTACCCTACTGGTCCTTCCCATGTCCCATTATGATGTTTAAATCATGTCTAAGGGTCCTCACACATTTAAATAAGATTAACATTAAAGGGGGAGAAAGTTTCATTTTCCAGGAGGAGTTGATCGATCGATGAAAAGGGGTCGATCGATCGGTTCAGACGATCAATCGATCGAGCAGTTCTTACCCAAATTCTGCAATTCTTTTCCTAAGGGTTTCTTTTATTTAACTTATCCAAATCGCCATTAACAAGTACCAAACTCCCAACCAAACATTAGGAACATTATATAAACACTTATAGATGTTTTCTAACGTGAAACTTTCAATAATTCCTCAAGAACTGTCATCAAACGAATTAATTCAAGGATTTACCCTTTAACCCTAGTTTATTTTATTTCACAAGAATTCCATTGATATTCAGATTTGTATCTCTACTGAGCATCGAATTTCGTGTTCACCAATCTACATACAATAAGGGAGTCATCCTAACTTGATTTCTCTTCTGAAATTCAACATAATTTTCCCAGACATCATTAAATTTTTTCGTTTAAACATAACTAATTTTCTCCTACACTAGCATGGAGGTAATATCAACTAAATAACAGCAAGTTAGATACTTGCCTTAGAAATGGAAGTCTAAATCATTGATGATGATGGGTATGGTTTCGTTCCTCGTTCCCCGATCTACGCGTTAGTGGTGGAATTGGTGAAGATGGTGTTGGGTAGGTGGTTCTCTCCCTTGGAATCCTTCTCTCTTCTCCCTTCCTTAGAACCTCTACAACTCTAGACTTTCTAACCCTCGAGTATTCTCTCTTCCCCCAAATATAAACTCTCCATTTTCTCCATTAATTAAGACCAAAAATGGAAAATTACCAAAATGTCCTCCCGGGTTACCGGTTAGGCCTAAAAACGTCCCGAGACACAAACTAAACCCCCGGGTACACTTTTCTGACTATCTTAACCCTTCCGAACACATTGGCGTACTCAAAATGACCATTGGGGAAATTTATAATTTATTTTCTTTTTATTCCGTTAATTTAGTCTCGACACGACACATACGCGTCCCGACTTAATTTCTATAATTGTCATATTATTCACTCGCGACAATTTTTAATAAATTCAATCTATATATTTCTTTACTCAACTAGTAATACTCAACATATAATTACTAACACTCGTCACGCTAGTAAATATTTATTTTAAAATTTGAATTAATATTAAACTAATTTATCCCAATTTAATTTAATTAATCCCATAATTAAATGCCATAAAAATCCGAGGTATTACAAGTCCCACTATACTGGCCCATCTTCTCTAACTTCCTCTTATGATCTCTACTATCATGACACTACATTAAGTCAACATCCATCACCTGGGCTTAGGTGGAATATGTCGGGTTCCCCATAATAACCTGCTTGATATGTCGTGTTAAGCCCTAAATGAAACACACCATATTCTTATGCTTTCTGCTCACCTCATACGAAAAAAACATAATTACATCGTGAATTACCTCTCGTACTCAACCACGGTATGAGATCCTTACTGCAATAGAACAAACTCCCGCTTTTTCAGTTCCCGTAATGAACAAGTAACAAACTTGCCCTTAAATATCTCTATAAAGTGCTCCTACGTTAGACCCTCTCCTAGTTGAAGTTGTCACTCTCCCAGCACTGAAATGCATCCCTAGTAAGGCAAAACATCATCATCATTAGTCTCTACACATCAATATAATGCAACAACCTCAAGTAACTTTTTATACCTTGACGTCGCTGATATTCCACTATCAGGTCCAATGAACCAGCAAAGGTGTGTGGGATATTCTTCATAAAATAACCTCTCACCTGGTCCCAAGGTGTCATCTGAACTAGTGATTGATCGATCACATCTTGGGCCCTCTTCTGGCATCCTGTTGCCAACCCTGCCACCACAGACTAACAAATAATATCATCTAGATCCTTGGGGTGAAATGATACTACCCCATTGCATCTGGAACCAATACTACTAGTTCCTACTAAGATTAACTGCGGGGTCGAGCATGTACCGCTCGCACCCTGATTGGTCATTCTTTACCCTTCGGCAGCATCAAAAATTCAAGATAAAATCCTATCAGTAACAAGACATAAATAAGAGTATGAATAATGGAACGTATCAAATAACGCTAATCAAAATTATATAAGGACCTATAAACCTCAAGGATTAAGACCCTGCTCTGATACCAACTGTAATATCCCGTATATTTTGACATAAGGGTTGCTCACTTTCTAATATTAAAATATATAACTTGTCAAAAGAATTTAAGTATCATTCTTATCGTATATAAAAATAAATTAAACAAGTGATAAGATAAAAATACGATATGATAAACGTTAATTTCTCAACTATCAAATGCATTATCAATTAAACAATATAGGAGATACATGTACAACTATATCCATAAGTCACAAGTGAAATATCTCACTACACAGTGTCTTTACACAAACCCAACTCAAACTAAAATATGAAATATACATGCCAAATTTTTCTGTCAATATACATGCCAACTAAATCCATAATACTCAACACACAAAACTAAAAATAAAAGGATAGTACATCATGGAGATGAACCTACATCAATGCTCCTGATGATGATGACTGGGATAAAGAGGGTGGATGATCTATGCTAGATGGATAGGAATCTACTCACGTGGAAGAACTCTGGCACTTGAAAGTTTTCCACAAATATAAATGGGTCAAAACCTAACAAGTTACCAAATGTACACATCTCAAAAATAGTTATATGTACAAATGATAAGTTCACGGTTATCTGACCGGCTATGATGATCAACCATATGCCACGGAACCTCATAATCCATTTTAATTAGTTCATTTGTTTCAATAATTAATTAATCTCTTAATTAATAAACTGTAACCAACATTTTCCCCATTTTCCCATCCATCTCAAGAACATGTGGTATGCATAAATAAGGATTATCACCGGACGTCGTCTTTATTTTGTGTGGATGGAACAATAAACATGAAAAATCATGTGATGCATAAATAAATCTCATCACACAATTGGGCACCATTTTTTTCTTAAGCCTTCGGAACTATACAAATGAAAAATCATCATGATGCACTAAAATAAAATACCATCATGTCGATCGGGAACCTACTCGTGATAGCGAGTCCATGATAAATAACATCTAGTATGATGCAAAAATAAAATTATTCTCCCTTCGCATGAAACAAGTCAGAGTGTTATATCTCAACACACACCCATAACCACATACAATTATCCATCTTATTTAATCTCTATATTAATCTATAATGCACTATAACACTTAATTTTATTTTGTAATTAGAGTGTCCACGTGGACTATCTCATAACCCATTACCCTTTGAGACTTTTCATCCACGATTTCACTTCTCTTAAATTATCCCTTCATCTTCTACTCCTCCTTCTACTTCATACCCTTTCTCCTTCCCAGCCTTTTCTCCTTCCCGAGTTTCTATTAAACCCTCCTCTCTCTCTCTCGCATTCGCACACTTGTACTATCTCCCTCTCTTGCTCTCGTGAATTTACATGGAAAATCAAGCACCACTGTATCTCCATCAATTAGCTCTTCATCTTTTCTACCTCAATATTCTCTTATGAAAACTTCACCATGAGAAATCAAACGCCAAAAACTTTAGATGCACACTTACTTCCCATGTCTTTCACTTATTTGAAGATCCACCTAAATTGTCATAAACCCTCATAATGGAAGATAATTCAGCAAAAACATAAATTCACATATATTCCCTAGGTATATTGTACTAACAACTAACCAGTGTTATTCTTTACCTCTCTTCAATTTAGTTGGTCTTTCATGGAATAAAGTATATAGAAACATTGCGATAGTAAGAACTGAATTTCATACCAGACATTTGATAATATTCGTATATGGTTTTCTTTATAATCATTTGTTATATATTTTGCTGAGAAGATCTCTAGGAACAATTTCTTTCATAACTTCCATGTTAGTTTTTCTATGTGATTCAAAATAACATTGCATTTTCAGGATGCCATTGTTAAAATTGGATTGATGTAACTGTAGTAGACCATTATTTTCAATAGATTAATGACTTTAAATATCCTTCTTTACACACAGAGTTTCACATTTGTCTACTGTTGGAATGATCGATTGAGTTTTTATTGCATCACTTAGGTGATTGAGCTTTAACATATTAGCTAACTTGGAGGAGTGAAGGGTTTTTTCCCTTTAAATCTTCATTTTACTTCAATCATTTTATACCTTTCTTGATCATTCATTATGGTTAGTTGATATTAAAACTTCAGTTTTATAATAGGTATATTGATATTCTTGGAACACCATATATGTTTGTCACAGTTAAGTTGAAGTATATTTAAAAAAAATGTATTTTCTTTGTTGTACACCAGGTATTTGACAAAATTTTGGAAAGAGCATTATTTCTAAAGAACAATTTTCTTCGCCTTGAACACTTAATGTGAAAGAGAATTTTAAACAATGCACGAATCAAGTTTATGACTTTTTCTAAGACTCGGCATGAAGATGTGTAATAAATCATTGAGACCAAGCTAAGTAACTGTCTTGTCACAAATATTTTATAATATTGGGCAATGATTTTCTTTTCGGGTTCCTTTTCTCTAATCATTCTTAACTATATATTTTGAATTTTTGATTCAACTTATAGTATTTGTAACGTTTTAACGGTGTTGGTCATCCTTGGTGTCCAAGATGAACTTATGTGAACAGTTTAATCCTTTACGGATTGAGGGCAAGAGAAAGCATAAACAAATAGATGAATAAAAGAGTTATGCTATTAACATTTAATTTAAGGGAAACTGTTATAGTTTCTAAGCATTTATTTAAAAATTAGACATTGATTTTATAAACCTTTTTAGATGTGAAAGTACAGTATTAAGTCTGCATTACTGAAAAGGGAGCTTGTATTCCTCTAAAAAAATTTGAATAAGTATTTGTAGCTATCCATTTTGAAGCATTGTAGGTATTTATTAGAGGTGTTAATAGTTTGGAACTTACATATGTGAGATTGTAAGATGTTTTCTATTATTTTGTAATAAAATTAAACAAATGAAAGTTATAGTTATATAATTATGAAAATCAACCTATAAGAATATGAGCTTATTTGCTAAATATTGTAATTCCCCTAGCATAGCACCCATTAGATCATATACTCCCTTCGTCCCAAATTAAGAGTTCATTATATCTTTTTAGGTTATCCCAAATTAGGAGACCACTTTCCTTTTTTAGACATAATCAACGAATCAGGTTTCATAGTGGTGGACATGAGTTAATCATGTTCGTTGATTGAGTGTATCCTTAATCTATACAAGATAAAAATATAGACTCTTAATTTGGGACATAGGGAGTATTATACTTCATATTTTTATTATAATTTAATAACACAATCAATAGTTCAACAAAAACCAAGTCCCCCTGTCTCTAACACTGTTTATAAAAATCAAGAAGTTTAATCATAGCCTAAGTTTATGTTTTAGTATGGAAACTAATCCTTCAATTACACCAAAAATCATTTTTTTGTTAATATCTCTTGCTATTTTTTATTTAATTTCTAACCTTATTTGTTTCAAATATGATTGTAGTGATGATACCCAATTTAGTATAAATAAGTAAACTTGTGTAATCTCAATCCAGAATAATTTCAAAGGTGCAACAATGGTGATAAACAAGTGTTTAAATGGAGAAGGGTATGAGGAGAAGAGTAATAAACACTAGCATAAAAGTGGTTCAGCCATTGGCCTACTCCACTGTGCAGGTGAGTGTGAATTTCACTATAAAAATGGGCATTAACGGCCTAAATGATACAAATGTCACTAGTTTCTCTCTCGACTGTAACAGAAGCAAAGCTTGGGCTACGGTTTGTAATTTCGAATCCCCTTCACTGATGAAGAAGATGAGTATATATAGTGCCTAGGGTGCGTACTGTACCCCCAAGCATGTAGAAAGCACGTGTATAATGTATTTTCCAATAAAGATAAGACACCTGTCACTGGCACATGTAGGTCATGATGATGAAATATTCCCTCGCATGTGAGGGAGATCTGTAACAACCCGCCTAATTAAATATCGGGTGATCAGTCCTGATCGTTTAATTAAATCAGAATATCCCGTTGGTTCATTCTCATCATGACTGTCGAAAACAATTTCTTTATTAATCACCTAATAGTTAATTAAGCTAAGTCTCAAAAACTTTTTCCATTTTTAATTTAATTAAAACCATTCTACGACTCGGAATAATAATATGCAACAACACATCACAACTGAATTAACTATAACAAGAATACATGTGACTGGATAACTCTCTAGTTAAATTATAACATTTACACTAAATAAAACTGATATCCACATTGGTTACATAAATAATTACAACCTCTAGAATCCTGGGCGACAAGCCCTAAATGAAGTAGACGCTACAGATGAGTGAATCAACATAAAGGAAGCGTTTAAACAAAATCCGCATCTTTGTTAGTAGCTATAATCAATTGGAACATCCATAATCTATTATGGGCATCCCTTCTGCTGGATACCCGATGTACAAGATATAATAGAGAAGAGAATATGCAAGTGCTCAACAATTACAATTAAGCATTTATTATATACATGTTAGTTTCTCGGACTCTCTCTTGAGAATTCTCACCTCTCATCTAGAGTGCACATCTATCGTATCTTATTATCTTCCTAGTTAAGGTTCCCTCATAACTAGCCTTAATATCACTATGATTCTAACCCATATTATATTCTCGTACTTCCCATATAATACGTATATTAATTATTCATATATATTTCTCTTTAATATGAACTAGTCTTGTTACAACCTTGGAATTAAGTGTTCACTTACTTAATTCAATTCAGATTTCATTATTTACTTCTATCTACAGCATTACACAGTAAATTAAATCACATTTTATATTTTTAATCTACAATATCACACAGAAGATTACATCTTTATATCTACAATGTCACAAAGTAGATTACATCACAGTTTATATATATAATATCACACTAATTATATATATATACACTAATACGACACCTCCCAGTCACAGTTGCGGTGCATGCATACTCTGATATCATGTCCTGATACATAATGTCACTGTGTAGAGGATTACAGATTCGGCGTCTCTCACGAATCATATCATAACACAAATATATTGGAGGTGAGCATACTCCCCAGTCAAATGGGTCACGCACATACATACACTCCCAATCAACCGTAGAAACTATCATTACACTAATAGCACATGTCCAAGGTCCTAGGTTCAAGGTACGAATCTAAAATCCTCCCAAATGGGCGCACAAGACAAGACCGTCCACAACGCGAAACCTCCACTCCGATAGAAAGCAGCGTAGGTATGTCATACATACAAATAATAATATAGGTATTCATCACACCTATATAAATATAACATCCATAAGGCATTCACACAACCATATCATAATTTCCATACATAGTATTTTTATCTATCAAGTCCTACGTATTAAAGATTATGACTTTACTTCTTTATTTTATATTCCCGAGCCTCACTCATTACTCGAAGATTAAATAAGTATTCCTTTTTAACTTTTGATCAAATCCCAACTTTGAGAAATCTTTGGTGATGATTTATTGCACATATTGGGACTTAGAGAATGGCAGTAGGATATACCTAAGACCCGAAAAATATTATTTTTGGGATTTTTGAATGAGGGGAAATTAAGGAGTGTTAATTAAAGGAGTTATTATCGAGACTTATGTTACTTGAAATTTAAATTGGATAAATGACAATTTAAGGTTGGTACTAGTAGTAAGAGAATTATTAATTACCGGTATAACCTTAGGAATATGTGGGATTAACCCTAAGAGATAGAACGAAGGGTTAAGAATGAATTAAGGGTTATCGAGAATTAAACCTAATTAAAGATGAGTTTAATTCATAAAATTTTGAAAGTTGTGATGACATGGACATTTTCCAGGGGATTCGATCGATCGATTTTTCTGGTCGATCGATCAATCAGTCGATCAATCAACAGTCTTGAGTCGATCGATCGATCGATCGACCAGATATTGCCCAGTTTTCTGTATCATTTTTCCTAGGGGTTCATACTTTTTAATCATCAAAACCTTTATCGAATAATCCCAAACTCCCCAATATTCATTCCATATAATAAACCAAGATATATAAATGATTGCTAATAATCAAATCACCTAAAATCATCAAGAAGGTTGGATTTAAAATATACTATTTCCAGAAAACTCATATTTTTATATTTATCCATGAATATCATATAAACTCCAATTTTTCCTCACCAAATGATTCTCAACTTAATCTCATGATATTCAGATCATATACCAATGTTATAACGTAACCAAAATCACTTAAACATCATTAACATGAATCAGTTTACTCAAATTCCATTTTATTCTCAAGAACTCTAATTTTTTACTTCATCATCAATAATAGTGTAAATCCCAAATTTATTCACAAGATAATATAAAATTCATGGAGTTTATTATTTAATCAAAAGAGATCACTCCTAGATAATATCCATTTCAAAGATCTATTTAAAATTATCACCAATTCATCTTTGGTCATGCAACTTTTCAGAATTTTCCTAACTATCCTAACATTCAGAATATAAAAGTTAAGATTTCAATAATTAATCACTTACCTCTAATTCGTAGGTCTGATCCGTTAGGGAAGATACTATACAGGTGGTCCTCTCTTTTTTCGGCCAACTTTCGGTAGTGGTGGTGGTGGCTTTTGGTGGTGCAAGGTGGTTGTTCTTTGGTTTCCTAGAAAAGTCTTTTCTTATCCCATAGAAAGTCTTTCAATCTCCCCTAAACCTGTTCCTCTTATTTTTGGTGAATGGACCTAAGATCTCTAATCTCCTCACTAATATAACAAAACCCAATTTCTGTGTTTACTATTCACCTCCCTCCGGGTTGTCCTTTCGATTCCAAAGTGCCCCGAAACCCAAAAATCAAACACCCAAGTAGAATTTTTCAACTATTTGAACCCTTTCGGACACTTTGGTGCAGTCAAAACGACCATTCGGATGACATAATAATATTTCACTTTAATTTTATTTAAATTTAGTCCCGACACGACATACTCACACGTCCCGACTTAATTACCGAAATTGTCGTACACATAATTCGTGACAATATATAAAGTCATAATCAATTGTAAAGTCATAATCATATATATTACTTTAATCACTAAGTAATATTAAAAGTAAATCACATATTACTTTATTCTCGAGTAATATTTAAATCCGGATTAATTTTCAATTATATCACAATTAGTTCTAATTAATCCCATTTTAAAAGTCATTAAAAATACGGGGTATTACAAGATCTTGTTATAACAATTTTGTCCATGTGGGATATGCAACCCACGCGCATTCTTTCACGCATGTTCCACTCCACGCACTCTGCCAGGTGTCAACTGTCGACTGTTGGGATCAGGCCGAGGTCGAGTTGTAAAATTAGATATTTTGGCGATAAGGTAATTGTCATGCTGAGTCGAGTCTTCATTCAACCCACGGCCTCCAGTGATGGACGAGGTCGAGGAAACTTGGGTCATAATATTACAGATACTAGTGTTATTGACTGTGTTCGCGACACCTCATGAGGGATTTATGGCTGAGGACGAGACCCTTTATGATGGGTTCACGGCTGAGCCATAACTTTCTTAAACTGTCGATTTTCCATTTGTCTGCATTGGCTGAGGGGGTCCAGTCGAGGGATAAGGTCATACTTGGTATATCAATCACACCCTAGCCCTTAGTCTTCAACGTGAGTATAAAGTTACGGGATAAGAATGTTCGAGGTTACACGTTGATGAAACGTCTCTGACTAATGGATGAGAAGCCCTTTCATATGTCAGGTATGGAATATTGAATGAGGACCTTGGATTGACACTTGGCATTCATCTTTTGAGTTGGCATGTTGCCTAAGAATGACTGTTGTAAGTGTGTCATAAGGAGTTTTGCCCTAATGATGATCGCCTTGGAAATTGTGTATAATGATTGCCTTTATTTAAATGGTTTTCAAAAACCCATTTTATCATTCCTATTTCTCTTTCTTAGCGCCAAAAACTCTCTCTCTTTAACAGAACTCATTTTTCTTTTTCATTTCCGTTCAAGCATTTTCGGTGAGGTTTTAGTGTCTTTTAATCTTCTGCATGCATTTACCTTTTCGCATGTAATCTTTTTTCTCCTTTCTCCCTTTTATTTCAAGGTTTCTTATCCATTTTAGTGTTTTTTATTTTTACGGAGAGCTTCGAGATTTTTCGGCAGCCTTGAGTGGAGGGTTTAGGGCTATTTTAGGAGGTTAGTTGGTGGCCTAGTGGTCTGGTCGGTAATCTTTGGGTTTTCTTAACCCTCATTGACTTTTGATTATGCCACCAAAATTGCATATGTTATCTTCTCCTGCGAACTCCAGTTGACTGTTCTTGAATTGTTCTTGACCAACATGATTCATTACCCTTTTTTATCTGTAAGTCAACTTAGGTCAAACTTCAAATTATTTGTTCTTTTTTACCCTTAGGCCAACTCAGTTAAATCTCGGCCACTTAAATGTTTAGGATCCTATACGAGTTAGATAAATAATACCCCACGCTTAGAGAGAGATACTTTTCAGGAGATACGCAGAATTGAGAACGAGGCCGAGGAGAGTAATAGAGCTAGAGCCGATCTTACTTGCCCGATCTTACCCATCCCCTTAAAGGTATTCGCACCTCTAACAGATGAGGTTAGTGGGGATGAAATGTCTGACTCGTCATCTTCAGACTCTAGTCTCTCTTTCCCGCCCGGGTCGAGATTGGAGATTCTTTTAACAAGGCTATAAAATTTTCACCCATGAATCCTGAGGGGACTGAGGAAGCCAAGAGCTTTCCTTGGTATTCATCCTCCAGTCACGCTGAGTCATCCAGCCATGACGATGCTTCAGTTCATTATATTTTGGACACTAATGATCCGAGAGTTGACGTTGTCATTCCACCAATAGTCGTTCCCCTTTCGGCTATGACCGAGGGAGAATTCCAATAGAGATTCCCTAGTGGGGACCGAATCGATGAAGCCCCAGTTGATGATTATGATTTTCGAGGCCGGGGAACCACTTGACTACTCATACACCCAGACTTTTTCATCCACTGTTAGAGAGTCTGTCCTTCTTTTCTTGAGGCACTTGAATGGCATCAAGTCAGATATCTTTATGCGGGTCCCAAATGAGGATGAGAGAGTCTATGACGGTCAATAGGGTGAAGTTTTCATATACAAGCAAATGTTTAGGGTCGGATTTTGACTCCTTTTTTTCCTTATGTCCAAGCAAATTATGTCCAGTATGTGGATTACTCCTTCCCAACTGGCGCTGAATTCATAGAGGATTATACTCGGCTTTGTCTCTCTATGGATGAACAAGTACGAGGATGAGCCTTCAGTAATGCTATTCAAGGCTTGCTATAATTTCACGTCATCAAGAACTCAACATAGTTGCTACCATTTGGGGACCAGAAAGCTCGATAAGAAAATTATTCGTGTCAACCAAAGATATAATCACCATTGGAAGGCGAGGTTATTTTTTATCTCTGAGGTCAGGGAATTCCCAACTAACGTTGATCGTTCTGAAGACGAGCCAACGGTTCCCTATACTTGGGCCAACCCTTCTATATCCAGCAAACTGGACCCGGGGCTTAGTATTGTCGATAGGGAGAAGGTTAACTTTTTGAGAAATAAAGGGAAGGACGAGGCCCTTCCTAAGTTCAAAGATTTAATGTCTCCCATCTTTTTAGAGACATCGGGTCTGGGGTTTGACCCCCTAGACGAGTTGTGTGAGTTGCTTAATTTTTTTTATCAATGAAGTCTTTCCTCATCTTATAACTTTGTTAATAACCCTCGCCCTTTCTTCTTTACATATTATCCACCTCATATCATAAACGAAGCCTAGAACATGACGGCTTCGAGTCTCCAAAATGCCTTTGGAAAGAAGGGCATCAAACATTCCATTAAAAAGATGATTCGTTCGGGGTGTGGGTGCTCGTCATGATCGCGAGACGAGGCCGAGGTTAATACCTTTTAAGTCTTTGCCGAGTTCTTCTTCACCGGACCCATTCGTAGCTTTTTAGGCGACCAAATTATCCCAACTAAAGGTGATCCCGGGCTCACATATACCCTCAACGATGAGGTTGAAGGTTGTTATGCTTGCAGTCCCCTCAGAGGGGGATAACAAATTAATAGGGAATATACACCCCCCGAAGGTTTATGACTTCAGTCTCCATCACTTGACACATGTATATGCTTCGTCTTTAAAATTCAACTCATACTATTTTATACTTGTGTTATTTTAACATCTGTATATTTTATTTTTCTGCAGTTTGTGTGCACCTTTACCTCAGCTACCAAATGGATAGCTGAGAACTTACCCAAATTTTAAGAGGCTAAGAGATCTCTTCAGGCCAACGAAGAGCTAAAAGTGAAGTTGAGGGGCTGTAAGGCAGACTAAAAAAGGCCCTTGATTCACTGAAGCTCGAGATAACTATGCTTTGAAAGCGAAAGACGATGCTTTTAATGCCCAATCCACCAAGCATGCAGTCGATCTTGCTTCTGTTGTCCAAAAGAACAAAAATGAGGCCATTTCTGTTGAGGCCATTAAAAAGATTCAGGACGAGGCCGTTGAGGTTTATAAGGCATCGGATGAGTTTGGTATCTTCGATTGTGAATACCTTGAAAGAGGTATTAGGACGGCCTATTGATGGGTCGTCTTAAAATTTCCAGATTCCATCTCGTCGATTTATCTAGAATTGTGGAAGATCATCTTTTCTTTAAAGCCTTTGCCGATGTTAAATTAACAGCCACAACCGAGTTCCCTGTTGAAACTGCTAATGCCACAATTGTTGTTGGGGATGTCTAGACTGAGACTGGTGCTATTGGGTCGACCGTCTATAATGAACCGACTTTATAGAGTGGTCACCTGTGACCCCCACCCTTCCTTATTATATTTTTGTTCGAACATTTCATAATTTGTAACCCTTCATAGCTTTTAACCCTTATGTATTCCCGATGAATATCGATATGAACTGATATCTCATATTTAAGCTTCCATTTCTATTTTCTTTTTGCTCTGTATCATATTTAATGATTTTTTAATTTTGAGTCCACCAAATTAATGATGTTTTCTTAAATGTATATTCATCCTCGGTTGAGAGTTAATTAACTTACTTAATGATGTATTAATTTTGAGTCCACCAAATTAATGATATTTTCTCAAGTGTATTCTCGTCCTCAGCTGAGAGTTAATTAACCAACTTAATGATTTTTCAATTTTGAGTCCACCAAATTAATGATGTTTCCTCAAGTGTATTCTCGTCTTTTTTTAGAGTGTATAAACGGGAGTCGTCTCGTCATACACTGTCATTTTGCTAAGAGAGTTTTGAATCCAATCCCACCACGTTGTGATGTTTAAAAAAACCATAATTAAATTATTTTCAGGGCTTCAGTGTTTTTCATCACTTTAGTGATGTTATCACACTATTGCCCCCTCTCAATGTTATTGAGAATCCTTGGACGAGATGAATCTCGCCTGCTTTCTCGTGTCACCCAGAGTGAGTTAATGATATTTCTCCATATGAATGATGTTTTTTAGATTAAGTCAACTTGAACTATGCACTTGAAAACTTCATACAAGAAAAACATGAGGGAACACTTGAAACTTTTTCATTCATCACTCTGGAATATTTCTCATACAAAGGTCAAATAAAATTTATACAGAATTCTAGTGATAGTATTTGTTCAAATGGTCCGCATTCCATGGGTTTGAGAATGGTTCTCCCTCCAAATTCGCAAGATTATAGGTGCCTGGGATGACCTCTTCGGTAACTCTGTGCGGGCCATTCCAATTTGCGTGGAGCTTGTTCGGCTTCTAACAAGTCTTCTTTAGGACCAGATCCCCAATAGCTATCAACCTGGACTTAACCCTCTTATTTTAAAACTTTACAGCCCTCTAATGATAAGTAGTTTATCTGACATTTGTATCTTCTCATCTATCTTCGATTAGGTCCAGGTCCAGTTTGCATTCAACTACATTTTCCTTTGGGCTGTATGTTTGGGCTCTGTAACTTGACAGGCCGATGTTAGTGGGTATCACGGACTCTGAACCATAGGCAAGCATAAAAGGGGTCTCCCCTATCGATGTTCTCTCTGTCGTCCTGTAGGCTCATAGGACGGTATGTACTTCTTTTGTCCATAGTCCCTCGGCGTCTTCCAATTTATATTTGATCCCGTCTAAGATATTCCTATTAGTCACCTCAATTTGGCCATTTTCCTGAGGTCGGCCTGGTGTAGGGGTGGCAAATCGTGTTATTGGGTCGGGTTCAGGACCAACCCGACACGACACGAAATGTTTTTTAGTGACACGAACACGACACGACCCGATGTCGTGTTGTTTTTTTATAACCCGAACACGACCCACTTCTGACACGACACGACACGATTGACACGATTTAAAATTTTAATTGATTAAAACCCATTAACACGACACGATTGACACGACACGTTTGACCCAACACGACACGACACGGATGGAGTACAATTTGTAGCATATTTTTTTAATTAATGCTTAAAACTAATTAAAACAACAATTTGCAAAAATTCCATAATATATAAAATTTATATAGTAAAACATGCACAATGAGGAACTACATCACAATAAGCAAGCACAACTAAAACTTTTATAATCT
Organism: Sambucus nigra; assembly: GCA_949130495.1. Taxonomy (NCBI): domain Eukaryota; kingdom Viridiplantae; phylum Streptophyta; class Magnoliopsida; order Dipsacales; family Adoxaceae; genus Sambucus; species Sambucus nigra. Next base: position 587,709,777 of record OX422210.1, on the reverse strand, counting down.
CAACCACCAAAAGTTCCAAAAAATTTCAAACATACTTAAAGTTGTTAATGAGATTACAATTCACAAATACAAGTTTTTAGTTAAGATGACAACATAAAGTCTTCAAAAGATCACTACTCTCGTACTTAGTGCTTGCATCATTCTTTCTTCCATCATCTTGCACAATATCATTCCTATGAAAAAAATATAAGCATTATTAGAATAAAACAAATTAGTAATACAAGTGAAACTAATTAAATATTAAAAATTGCATGTATTAACCTTGATAGTATCCGATGAATTGCTTTCCTTCTTATCCAATTCTATGATGTCTTCAGTGAGCTCAAGCAAATTAAGCTCCAAATCACCTTAATAGTACAAAATCCAAAATGATTAAGTGAAAATCGTTTATTTGAAAAAATTGATTTGTAAAGAAATATAAATTTACCTTTAATGCCAAAAAGCCAATCTCTAGTACAAATCAGCGCCTCCACAGTTTCAGGCTTAAGTGAGCTCCGATATTGATCAAGCACACGACCACCACTACTAAACGCCGACTCCGATGCAACTGTGGATACAGGGACACTTAAGACATCACGAGCCATGCATGCTAGATCAGGGTATCGGTATTGATGAGCTCTCCAAAAACTTAAAACATCCAATTGTTCTGCTAAGTCACTCCTTGGCTCATCTAAATACATCTCAAGTTGTGTCTTTTGCATCGAAGAAAGTGCTCGACTCTCATAAGAAGAGAACTCCTAAAAACAACAAAAAAATAGCATATTCTTTCAATAAAAAAAAACAGCAACTTTAGTAATAAAAAAAAACAGCATGTTTTTTCATTAATAAAAAAAACAACTTTAGTAATAAAAAAAACACCATGTTTTTTCATTAAAAAAAAACAGCAACTATAGTAATAAAAAAACAGCATATTTTTTCAATAAAAAAAAAAAACTTTAGTAATAAAAAAAAAACAGCATGTTTTTTCATTAATAAAAAAAACAACAACTTTAGTAATAAAAAAAACACCATGTTTTTTCATTAAAAAAAACAACAACTAGAGTAATAAAAAAACAGCCTATTTTTTCAATAAAAAAAAACAGCCTATTTTTTCAATAAAAAAAAACAGCAACTATAGTAATAAAAAAAACAGCATATTTTTTCATTAAAAAAAAAAACAGCAACTATAGTAATAAAAAAAACATCATGTTTTTTCATTAAAAAAAAAAACAGCAACTTTAGTAATAAAAAAAACAGCAACTATAGTAATAAAAAAAACATGTTTTTTCATTAAAAAAAACAGCAACTTTAGTAATAAAAAAACAGCAATGTGTATGTACCTTGAACATGTTTTTGGTGGTTCGACTTAGTACGGTAGCATTTGTCTTCTCATCATCAACTTTTTTACATCCGTCTACCATTGTAATAGACGTGTTCTCACCCATAGTAGAGTTGCTCATGTATTCACCAAAAAGATCAAACAACTTTTCTTTAACAAGACGACTTTGATAATTATTGATACCATAAAGTTTTTGGTAAGTGAACTCAACATATTGAAATTTGAGACGAGGATCCAAAACCGCGGCCATTGCCAAAAGCAAATTATAATCCGACCAATACTTGGAAAATTTCTCATACATTTTACATGCCATTTGCTTCATAAAGACATCCGAACTTTGCATTTCTTCTCTTAAAGTGAACTCAACCATGGAAACAGAAGTAAAATATAAGTTCGCCGTAGGGTATTTGTTTCCGGAGAAGATGCAAGTCACTTCATAGAAAACCTCCAAAAACTTAAAAATTTTCTCAATCTTTCCCCACTCCGTTTCATTTGGACAATGCAAAAAATTTGAGTCACTAAGTGCTAAACGAACAAATGCACGACGATAAAATATAGCACTCTCTATCATTAGAAATGTTGCATTCCATCTAGTAGGGACATCTTGACGCAATCCTCTCTTTGCATCCAAATGAACAAATTTCACACATTCCATAAATTTTGCTTTTCTAACTTGTGACCCTTTTACATACTTCACACACTCCCGCACCTTTCCCACCCCTTCATCTATTGCCTTTAAACCATCTTGAACAATTAAATTCAAAACATGAGCACAACATCGAATATGAAAATAATCACCCTTACTTAAAAGTGAGCCTTCATTATTTAACTGACTTTTTAGCAATTCAACAAATGTATCATTGCTTGATGCATTGTCCAACGTGATAGTGAACAACTTTTTCTCAATGCTCCACTCAGACAACAAATTGGATATTTTTTCGGTTAAGCAAATACCATTATGTGGAGGTGGCATCACTTGAAAATTGAGAATCCTTTTTTGCAATTTCCAATCTTTGTCAATAAAATGTGAAGTGACACAAACAAATCCATCCGTGTTAATTGAAGACCATAAATCGGATGTCAAAGAAATCCTACCGGGAGCTAACTCAAGCATTTTCTTTAATTTTTTCTTCTCCCTTTTATGCATTTTTAAGACATCGGCCTTTGCGGTATTTCTTGAGATAGTTATCACATCCTCATACAAGTAATGAAAAATAGCCCTAATACCCTCATACTCAACAAACTGAAATGGTAAATCATGCATTACAATGGCCTCAGTAATTAAATCCCGAAATCTTTCAGGGTCAAATTTGGAAGAGCGCATCGACATATACCCACGAGATTGATTCATTAACATTTGAGATACGTCATTTTTATCCCTTCTTGGACACCTTTTCATATGTTTTCTCAAGCTACCCGTCCCATTCTTAGACGAACACATGTAAACTTTTGAACATTTTTTACATTTAGCTCTTTCTTTTCCATCATCACCAACGGGAAGAAGGTCAAAAAAATTCCATACCTCGGACCGACGTTCCCTACATTGCTTGGCTAAATCCCCTTGTGTTTCCGTCTCTAACTTCACATTAACTTCAACAACGTCATCACCATCATATTCACACGAACTATCTTCGCTATCACCCTAAAAAAAATCATAACACCATATATAAGACAAACTATAAAAAATAAACAAATTCAAACTAATAAAAAAAATCTAACAACATAGAATACATAATTACCTCCTTTTCATTTAAATTGTTCTCAAGAGGTTCTGAAAATTTCACCCTTTTCTTCTCTGCAACTTCTAATGATTTTGACCTTTTCTTCTCATTAACATTAGTTGAGTTCATTTTGAGATCTGCCAAATGAAAAAAAAAATCAAATGTTAGTCACATACAAAAAATATAATTGTTAGTAGAGGTGTTAGTCACATAAAAAAAATCAAATGTTAGTCACATAAAAAAACATAAAACAAGGGTGATATTTCTAAAAACCCATCTTCATATCATAGCGGGTAAGTTCTGAAAATGAAAATGAAAATGGGAAAATTGTGTGTATTCCTCTCTTAATCAAAAAGCAGTCTTCAAAATGAAAGGACTGAGTGGATAATATAGACTGAATATGTGGATATAGACTGAGTACCAAACAAAAACACTCTAAAACACACAATATTAACCGCCGAAAAAAAAACGAACAGGTATTAACCGCCGGAAAAAAACCGCCGGAAAAAAAAACGAACAGATATTAACCGCCGAAAAAAAAACGAACAGATATTAACCGCCTGAAAAAAATCGCCGGAAAAAAAAAACGAACAGATAAATAAACGCTCGAAATCAAACAGATATTAATTAACCGCCGGAAATAAAAAAAACGAACAGATAAACAGAACCACCGAAAAAAAAACCGCCGGAAAAAAAATTAAAATGAATACACACTGAAACAGAACAGATAAATAACCGCCGGAAATAAAAAACCAAAGAAAGTCGTTGGAAATACATACCGCCGGAAATCGCCGGTGGTTGACAGCTTTTTGGAGAAATGGTTTGTGGTGGCTAGGGTTTTTTTATGTTTTGTGGTTTAAAAATGAAGGGATCTCAAATGTTTAATGGGTTGGGTTTGGTGGGCTTTTTAATAAAAGCCTTTTATTTTTAATAGATATGTATTGGGTAGTAATGGGTTTATTAACGGATCTATAACGGGTTTTTAATCGGGTCCATAATGGGTCTTAATGGGGTTATTATTGGGTCTTTAACGGGTCTAATTCGGGTCAATTTCGTGGCTAAAAATTAACACGAACACGACACGACACGACAGCGGGTCCGACAACTCAGACCCGAACACGACCCGAACACGATAAGCCGTGTCAATTTCGTGTTAATTTCGTTCCGTGTCGTTTCGTGTTTTCGTGTCGTTTCCAAAATTGCCACCCCTAGCCTGGTGCCACATAGAACTGTTTGATGATAATCGTCTTACAATAGGCCTCTAGAGACTTGTTCTTCAACAGTTTACCATTGTTGGAGATCAAAGTGATTGGCAAACCATACCTGTAGATGATATTCCTCCAAATAAATTTGAAGGTCTTTGTCTCCGTTATAGTGATCATGGCCTCGACCTCTACCCACTTTGAGAAATAGTCAATCACCACTATTAGGTATATGTAGTTGCATGTAGCTCTAGGCAAGGGTCCCACCAAGTCAATCCCCCAGACTGCAAATGGCTAAGGGAAAGTGATAGACGACAGAGGTTGATGACGGATATAGGCATCTCTCTGACACTTATCGCACCTCTCCACATAGTCGATGGCGTCTTTGGCTAAGTTCAGCCACCAGTAACCCTGAGTAACTATTCTCTTTGCCAAAGAACTTCCTCCAATATGGCTTGAGCAGGAACCCTCATGCACATCTTTCAATTCATACTCCACCTCAGTGGGATGAACACATCGTAGTAAAGGGAGAAGTAACCCTTTTTGTATAAGGCATCTCCTTTTATCAAGAACTCTATTGCCTTATATCTCAACTTTTTCCTTTCGGCCTTAGATTCTGGCAACTCAACATCTCTGATGTATCAAATGAGGGGGTCTATCCATGATGCCATCAAGTTTAAGTTTAAATAAAACTCAACTGCATTACTGATGATGCAGATATCTAGCACCACCAGATAAGTGATGATGAGCTCAAATAGCAGTAACCATGGCAGCCATAGAGATGTATGTGGGTAAGTGTGTAGAAGGAGATGAGTATAAGAGGAACAAGACAATGATGTATAGTGGTTCAGCCAATTTGGCCTACATCCACTGGGAGTGTGTGATCCACTAAGTATGGGCACTAATGGCCGTGGATACAATGCACATAAGCTCACTTTCTTTCTCTACTGTGTGTATCAGCAGAGTTTTTTCTAGGGTTACAATTATCGATCCCTCCCCCTGTAGGGTTATAGGTGACAAGTATATATAGGTCTTGGGGGGTGTAGTCTAACCCCCAAGTATGTATGGTGCATGTGAATGATGATCTAGCCAATCTCCTGTTGACACCTGTAAATGCCACTTGTGAATAATAATGACATAATATTCCCTCACGTGAGGGGGTGATATTGTTATAACGGTCTTCCACGTGCCATATGAGCCTCACGCGCACTGTTCCACGCGTCTCCCCAACCACGCGCTGTGATGATGTCACCCTCGACCTATGATGTGAGGCCGAGGGCAAATTTCCCTCTGGCAGCGAGTCTGGCCCAATTTAGGCCTCGTACTGTCGTACCCTTGGAGGGTCGTCTGGGCCTGTGGAGGGGTCGGCCCCTGGAGGGTCCTCTGGGCCTATAGAGGGGTTGGCCCTTTGGAGGGTCGTTATGGTTGAAGGCACCCTCGGCCTGGCCGAGGGTATACATGGGCATATCAATCACCCCCAGCCCTTAGCCATAGATGTTGTTGAGATGGTTGAGGGATAATGTTGCCTCTGAGATAAGTGTATGGTATGTTTGATGAGTGACATTTGTCAAGCTGTTGTGACACTTTGGCAGATACTCATTGTTGTTTCTATTTCCAAGGCATGGCGGTTACACATTGTTTTGGACTTTGTGCCCTAATGATGTCCTCCTCGTGGGCTATGTTATGCATTGGTAAGTGGGCCCACTTATTGGCAAGGTATTTAAATAATTTTTTAAAGTTTCTCCTTCTTCTTTATCATCTTCGCGCCTAAACTCGCTCTCTCTAGCTTCCAGCCTTCTTTCCATCTCTGCAGTTTCAATATTTCGAGTTTGGCAGCCTCTCTCTTCCTCCTCAAGTAATCCCTCTACCCCCGAGTCCTCTTTACTTTCATTTCTTTTTTGCTTTCTTATTTTAGGCTTGTAGGGCCATACTTAGGTTGTTTCATAAATTTTTTGGCGTCTTCTCCGGCGACTGGTTCTTGAGTGTTCTTGATTTAAAACCCTCGATTTCTTTTATTTGAATCCAAAATTCCAGTCTGATCAACTGCAAATTTGTTTGTAGTTAGGTTACCCAAATTCTTCCAAGTGTAGGGTCTCCCCCTTGATGCTTAGGAGGCTTTATAATTTAGCCGAGGAATTCCCATCCTTGAGGGAGAAGCTCTTCATAGAGATCAGACGAATAGAGGAGGAGGAGGAGAGGAGATGAGGGGCCGACCCTAATTGGGTACGACCCATCTTTCCCATTCCTCTTGCCACAATAAAGCCATTTGAGTCGTCTGAGTCTTGTGGGTCGTCCTGTCGTCCAGCCGAGAGTTATTCAGGAGAGATGGATGAGAGAGCATCGTCGCTAACTGGCACTGGACCTTCTGGGAGAAGAGAGACATCTGGTCTAGGCCCAAGCCGACAGGCCGAGGATATGGTTACTTTCGAGGCTGTCCCTGTGACAACTCTATCCCCACGTGCCTTCCAGATGGATTTTCCTCAGGGGCCTCTGACAGGTGATGAGGCCGAGGGAGAGGATATTGGGGATTATGAGGACTCATATGTTGACCCAGTTGACACATCTCATGCCTCGTATTATATTTCCTCAGTCAGGGATCGTGACCTCCTTTTGTGGAGGCATGCATATGGTGTTCCCCCCAACATATCCATGAGGGTTCCCTCTGAGTCTGAGAGGGTCTTTGAGGGTGAAGAGGGAGAGATAGAAGTGTATGAACAGATGTTTAAGGTCGGTGTCAGGTTCCCTCTGCACCCTTCTGTTGCTGACATCTTGTCAGCCCTCGACGTTGCTCCCTCTTAACTTCCTCCCAACTCTTGGAAGACGATCCTTGGATATGTCTCCTTATGGAAAAATGCCTTTATTGACGAGCCCTCGGCCGATCTGTTCTTGGCCTCCTATAATATCACCTCCTCGTCCAAACAGCCTGGGTACTATCATCTGGGGTCGAGGAGGTCTGAGAAAAAACTTCTCCACGTGGCGCAAACCTCTAACTATGACTGGAAGAAGAGATTTTTCTTCATGTCAGGGGAATGGGAATTTGCGGCCGAGGCTCAGCCTTTAGCCGATGGTCCGAGGGTCGTAAGAAGATGGTCTAACCCCTTAATGAAAGCCAGGTCAGACCCCGGACTTAGTCTGGAAGAGAAAGATATAGTCGAATATCTGAGGGAGCGAGGGAAAGGCGGTGACCTTGTAAAATTTGAAGATCTGATGACCCCTTGGTTCCTCAAGGAAGCTGGTCTGAGGGTCGGCCCCCTGACAGAGCTATGTGAGTTATATTATTTTTTGCCCATTCTTTACTTTTTTAAGTGTTCTATCTTTATCTCTGCATCTATCTGACCTGTTGTCCTATTTTCAGGTCGTCCTCCAGGTATATCTGACCCTCTCTGGGAAATGACTGCTCCGAGCTTACTATCTGGTTTAGGAAAGAAAAAGGAGAAGGAGCCTCAGCCAGCTCCGAGGAAGACGAAGACCACGGGGCCGACGCCTGTCGAGCCGACCCCCCAAAGACAAAAGAGGAAGGATCATGAGGTCCCTGTCGACCCTCGACCAGATTCGCGGACGAGGGCAAGGGTCGAGGTGTCTGAAGGGACTGCTTCTTCATCCAGCATGGGGGCCTTCTAGTCCCAGAACTTGGCACATCTGAGGGCCGAACCATCTTCTCTTATTGCGAACGTTAGGGCGGCCAAAGCGTCCATGTTTTCTACCCCTCGGCTGCCGATTATGAATTTTTGTCCAAGATGCCTCCACCAAAAGTGTATGACTATGGTCTGCACACCTTAGCTCAGGTATTTATCCCCACTTCATTCCCTTGCATTCTTTCACAAACTGTTTTCTCGGCCTCTTGTCAAGTGTTTATTATTTCTGTGCAGTCTGTATGCGCCTTTACCTCGGCCACTAAGTGGATGGCTGAGAACCATGCAAAATTCCATGAAGATGAGAGGGCTATTTAGGACGAGGCTGATCTTCAGTCAGAGCTTGAGACTGCCAGGGCTGAGTTGGAGAGCACCAGGGCTGAGCATGCGAGGATCCTGGATAAGCTGACGAGGCAGCATGACGCAGACATGGCGGCCAAGGACTTGCTTATAAAGGAGAGAGACGAGGCCTTGACCAACATGGGGGCTCAGCACAAGACCGATCTTGAGGCGGCTGTTAGGAAAGTCGAGGTTGATGCTGTGGAGGCCTACAAAATCTCGGATGAGTTTCAAGGCTTCGACCTTGAATACTTAGAGAGGGGAATCAGTACGGCCTTTCGATGGGTCGTCCTCAAGTTTGGTGATGTCGTCTCTTCGGTCCGCCCCTCCATCGAAGCAGTCCAAATGGACGACCCTCTGATTGCTGAGGCCTTGGCCCAGGTGGAGTTTGAAGTGCATGTTGAGGGTACTGGCACATCTGAAGATCAACCAATTTTGGTCATTGAGGAAACCCCTCTTATAGATGTTGAGGCCCTGCCCTCTGATGCTGCTCACTAGGGTGGCTGTCTGTAGCCCACACCCTCTTAATGTAATCAATATTTTTGTACTCCATTTTGTAGAACACTGTAATATTTACTCTATGATATCGTCTTATTTTCTTTCTTCCATATTTGTTTCTTGTGTGATTTGTATTGTGATTCTTTATATGAACTCACGAAGTCCTCCCTCGTCTTTCTTGAGGACAGTGGTGGGGTCGTCCCCACCATTGACCCTCATTATAGCCGAGGGTTGTAATAACCAGATTAATGATTTTAACCAAGAGTATTCCCTCGTCTTTATTGAGGACAATGGTGGGGTCGTCCCCATCATTGACCCTCATTATAGCCGAGGGTAATAATTACCAAATTAATGGTTTTAACCAAGTGTTCCCTCGTCTTTCTTGAGGATAGTGGTGGGGTCGTCCCCACCATTGACCCTCATTATAGCCGAGGGTAATAATTACCAATTTAATGGTTTTAACCAAGAGTATTCCCTCGTCTTTCTTGAGGATAGTGGTGGGGTCGTCCCCACCATTGACCCTCATTATAGCCGAGGGTTGTAATTACCAAATTAATGGTTTTAATTAATTCCTCCCTCGTCTTTCTTGAGGGCAAGGGTGGGGTCGTCCCCACCATTGACCCTCATTATAGCAGAAGATGGTCTTCACCAAATTAATGGTTTTTAATTATGTGTTCCCTCGTCTTTCTTGAGGATAGTGGTGGGGTCGTCCCCACCATTGACCCTCATTATAGCTGAGGGTGGACTTGGCTAGCATTATCCCAATCACAGTCGCTTCAATTGAGCATAAAATGAGGGACCAATGTGACATTCTCATTAACTTTCTAAAGTGTTCTGTCGGAGCAAAACATTCATTACAACTGTCATCCGATAGGTCTTTACAAAATTACTGATAGTATTTCTTCAAATGATCTGCATTCCAGGGGTTGGAAAAGGGTTCCCCTTCTAGGTTTTCTAGTCTATAGGTCCCTGGGACAACTTCGTCGATGACCCTATACGGGTTGTGCCAAATAGGATGGAGCTTATTGGGCTTCTTCCAAGTCTTTTTAAGGACCAAGTCCCCCACTGCAATTGGTCTCTGTCTCACTTTCTGATTATAAAATCTTGCAGTCCTCTGCTGGTAGGCGGCTTGCCTTATCTCGGCGTCTTCCCTCCTTTCCTCAATTAGATCCAAGTCTAGCCTCCTCTCTTCCATATTTCTCTGGGGGTCATACATTTGGACCCTGTGGGTAGGAAACCCAATCTCAGTGGGGATGACGGCTTTCGAGCCATAAGCCAGCATGAATGGGGTTTCTCCGGTGGAGGTCTTTGCCGTCGTCCTGTAGGCCCACAGTACAGCGTATAACTCTTCAACCCATCTTACTTTTGCCTCTTCAAGTCTCTTCTTTATCCCGTCTAGGATCGTCCTATTTGTAACTTCTGTTTTCCCATTGGCCTGAGGTCGACCTGGGGTAGAGAAGAATTGTTTAATACTCACCCTTTCACAGTACTTCTCTAGAGATGTATTCTTGAATTGAGTCCCGTTATCTGAGATGAGGGTGTTGGGGAGACCATATCTGCATATAATATTTTTCCAGATTAACTGGAAGGTCTTCTGCTCTGTAATCGTGACCATCGGTTCTGCCTCCACCCATTTTGAAAAATAGTTAATTGCTACGATGAGGAACCGATAGTTATTGACTGCCCTAGGCAAGGGTCCTACTAGGTCGATCCCTCATACTGCGAATGGCCATGGGTATGTAATAGAAGTAAGAGGCTGATGGGGTTGGTGAGGGATGGTGGTAAATCTTTGGCATTTATCACACTTTTTTACATGTGTCGTGGCATCTTTCCCCAAGGTCGGCCACCAGTACCCTTGGGTGATCACCCTCTTTGCTAAGGACCTGTCCCCAATGTGGCTTGAACATGATCCTCCGTGCACGTCTTGCAGAATGGAGGGGACTTCAGATGGGTGCACACACCTAAGTAATGGGAGCAAGAACCCCTTTTTGTACAAGGTGTCTCCGATGACGGTGAACTTTGCGGCCCTGTATCTCAGTTTTTTCCTCTCCTGCCTTGCTTATGGTATCTCTCCCTCCTTGATGTATCTGATCAGAGGGTCCATCCATGAAGCTTCCTGAGAAACATTCAGGCAATTGCTAAGTGTTCCCTCAGCATCTTCAATAGTTGGTCGAAGCAAAATTTCCACTGGGACTGTCCTCCTGATGTCTGTCCTAGTTGCTGAGGCCAGCCTGGCAAGTACGTCGGCTTGGCCATTATCGTGTCTAGGTATCCGCTTTAATTTTTCTTCTTTGAAGCTCTTCAGTAATGACATTACTTTCTCAAGGTACTTGTACATCCGCTCGTCCTTGGCCTCGTATGCTCCTAGTATCTGATTTACTACCAACCTTGAATCACTATGGACCAAAATCTGGCCAACACTAAGAGACTTGGTCAAGGAAAGTCCAGCTATCAGGGCATCATATTCTGATTCGTTGTTGGAGGCTTTGAAGTTGAACCTCAGGGCGTACTCAATGTCTGTGCCATCGGGGGCTGATACTATCAATCTAACCCCACTTCCTCTGTAGCAGGAGGACCCATCAACGAAGAGGCTCCACACAATTTTTTTCTCTGAGAAATTTCCCTCGGTGAGGGATCCCTGTCTAAAGAGGTATCTTCCCTCCTCATTTTTGGCCACTTTACTTCTAGCGGTGCCTGTCTCAGCCTTATCTGCAGGTGTGTCGATGAGCCTATCTTGTTGGGTATTTATCTTCCCGAGGCTCTCATCCTTGGCTCCACCATCTTCCCAAGTAAACTCGGCCATGAAATCTGCCAATGCTTGCCCCTTAATGGCTGTCCTAGGCTGATACACAATGTCAAACTCCCCCAGCTCTATAGCCCAGGCCATTAACCTGCCTAATTTTTCTAGCTTGTGCAGGACCTGCCTAAGAGGAGAGTCAGTGAGGATGACTATTGTGTGGGACTGGAAGTATGGCTTATTCTTTCTTGATGCATGGATCAAGGCATAAGCTAACTTTTCCATCCTTGGGTATCTTTGCTTTGCTCCCTGTTTAAATATACTGGCCTCTTTACCCCATCTTTGTCTCTGATGATTACAGCTCTAATGGCTGACTCTGAGACAGCTAGATACACATAGAGTCGCTCACCCTGCACTGGCCGTGACAACAATAAGGGAGACCCTAGGTATGATTTAGCTCACTGAAAGCCTCATCACACTCTTCACTCCATTCGAAGGCCTTCCCGAGGATCTTGAAGAATGGCAAACACTTATCTGTGGCTCTAGATACGAACCTATTCAAAGCAGCCACTCGCCCAGTGAGCCTCTGAACGTCTTTTATGGTCTTGGGGGTCTTTATTTCCAGGAGGGACTTTATTTTCTCAGGGTTAGCCTCGATGCCTCTTTGGTTGACAATGAACCCCAAGAATTTCCCTGCTCCAACCCCGAAGACACACTTAGTCGAGTTGAGCTTCATTTGGTATTTATCCATCGTATTATAGGTCCTCTCTAGGTCGGCCACGTGATCCTCTGCCTTCAGGCTCTTGGTCAGCATGTCATCTACATAGACCTCCATAGACTTTCCAATTTGGTCTTAGAATATTTTATTTGCAAGGCGCTGATACGTTGCCCCTGCATTCTTTAGGCCAAAGGGCATGACCCTATAACAGTACGTCCCCTTGTCTGTAATGAAAGATGTCTTCTCTGAGTCTTCAGGGTTCATAGAGATCTGGTTATACACTGAATAGGCATCCATAAAGCTCATGAGCTCATGGCCTGTGGTAGCGTCTACCATCTGATCAATATGGGGGAGAGGGAAACTGTTTTTGGGATAATGCCTGTTGAGGTCTGTGAAGTCCACACACATTCTCCACTTCCCGTTGGCCTTTGGGACAATGACGGAGTTGGACAGCCACTCGGGGTAGATGACCTCTCTGATAAACTCAGCATCTTCTAATTTCTTGACCTCGTCCCTTATGACCTCATATTTTTCTCGAGAGTAAATTCACCTCTTCTGCTTTACTGGCTTCGCACCCTCTACCACATTGAGCTTGTGTCACATGACTTCAGGGTCGATCCATGGCATATCTGTATGATTCCATGCAAAGACACTATGTCTTCTTCTCAGCAGCTTGATGAGGTCTTCCTTGATATCTGGCTTCAGAGACTTGCCGACGTGGATGGTTTTTTTCGGGTCATCCTCATTAAGGATGATGGATTATACCTCTTCCGCGGTCTCTCCTTTCTTCAATTTTGTCTCGTCTCTGGGGTCGAGGGTATCAATATTGTAAGTGGTTGCTTCCTTCTTGTACGCCTCTCTTTCCTCAGCGGAGTTGAAATAACACTCCCGCGCTGTCGTCTGGTCTCCCTGAACTTCCCCTACCCCGTAAAGGGTTAGAAATTTAATCATCTGATGGATCGTGGATGGCATAGCTTCAAACCCCTTGAGGTATACTCGCCCCAGTATAATGTTGTAGGACGAGAAGACATGTTCATCCAACACAAAGAAGCTCACCTTCTTGGTGAGCCATCTCGGCCACTCGTCCCCCATCCTGACATCGGCCTCATACACTCCAAGGGGATGAACCTTTTCCCCGCTGAACCCAATCAATGGGTGATGGTATGGGATGAGCCTAGCATGGCTGAGACCTAGGGCTTTGAAGCATTGCTAAAACATTACATCTGCAGAACTGCCCTCGTCGACCAGTATCCTCGGCACCACACACCCATGCACCCTAGTAGTGATGACAAGTGTGTCGTCGTGTGGGGCTAAGAGGCCTTTAAAGTCCATTCTTGAGAACCCCACTATCAGGGTATCCATGTCGACCTTCTTTCTTTTTTCTGACTTTGCTTCCAGAGAGGTTGAGTGCACAAGTTTTGTCACTGCCTTGGCCTCAGCCACATGGGCCTTCCTGTCGGCGACCTCTGACCCTCCTCCTGCCAAACCCCCGGAGATCATTCCCACTCCGAGTGAGATCATATTAAGCCTCTTGACAGGGCCTTGGTCATCTCTCGGTGGGAGGTCAGGGTCATCCTCATCGTCAGAAGGGCCGTCCCCTCTTTTTTGAGGACCTTCTCTACATGCATCGCCTCGCTTTTTTCTGGGGTTTTCCCCTCGGCCCCTCTTGAAGGTACCTTTGTCAACGTACTTCCTGAGCTTCCCTTCTTTCAGCATCTTTTCAATCTCATCCTTCAGAGCAAAGCATTTGTCTGTCATGTGGCCATGGTCTTGGTGAAATTCACACCATAGGTTTTTGTTTCTCTTGTTGGGGGTTGCCCTCAACTTCTTACGCCACTTCAGGGACCGATCACTCTTTATCTCATTGAGAATATGTTCACAGCTGACCGTTAGAGGGGTGTAACCAGCGAACTTGTCGTCCGTAGACCTCTTCTTCCCCTTTTTGTTCTTTTTAGGGTACTTACCCCCACTGGTGGATCCTTTCTCATCTTCGTACTTTGCGGCCATCGCCTCTTCGGCGTTCATCACATTTCCTACTGTTGACAGCAATTCAATCATCGTCCTCGGAGGGTCTTCAGCAAGCTTTCATAAGAGCTTCCCCTTTTTGAGTCCTCCAATCAGGGTTGTCATAGCTATTCTCTCCTCATAGTCTTCCATATCCAACTTTTCTTTGTTGAATCTGGCTGCCCTTAGACTCTCATTCTTCCCCTGCTTAACATAGAGCAGGTGGGTGGTCTTCTTCTGTGGCCTCACCCCAAAGCAAAAGTTGTGGATAAACCGGTTTGCCAACTGCTCAAAGCTTTCAATGGAATTTTTTGGAAGATACATATACCAGACATGTGCAGCCCCCGTCAGAGTGCCAGGAAAGGCACGACACCTCATCTCATCTGAGATAGAGTATATGTATGTCGTTGATTGATACATCTTAATATGACGGACAAGATTAGTACTCCCGTCATACCGTGGGGTGACCACAGGTGGCTAAAACTTTGATGGCGTAGGAAAGTTAACTATCTTCGCCACAAAGGGAGAGCCTATGGAGTATCCTCTATGAAGAGGGTCCCAGATTTTCAGTATATCACCGATCTTATCCTCTAGTTGCTGGATCGAATCATTTCAGGACCTCGTAGGGTCGGCTTGGCCGATGTTATTTCCCACCGCCTCTTTAAGGTGGACGGAGGGTTCTGCTGTGGCAGGCCTGTGTCGGCTGTTTACTTCCCCCTGGCCGTCATCCCGCCCTTTGAGTCGGCCCCCGTGGGGTCGGCCATCTGCTGCCTCCCTTCTAGACCTCGCAGCACTCCTGGATCTGGACAATTTTTCTCGCAGGTCATTTACTGGGCCCAGCCTCTCAAAGGCCGACCCCCTGCTCAAGCGATCGAAAGTAGAGCCTTTTGGGCGATCGTCAAGATTTTGCCTTCCACACTTCCCTCTGCTCTCCTGAAGAGGTCGTTCAGTATTGTTGGAGACCTCATACGGTTCCCAGCATTCTATGGGGGCCTCCTCCCCCTCCAGAACATCATACATGTCCTCAAGGCAAGGGTTTCCTTGCCTCCCCAGGCGTAGACGTCGGGGGTCAACAACATCCCTATGCCGCTGAGGGGGTGGCAGGTCTTTGCGCGGTGCCTGGAGTGGTCCCCTGGCCTCATGCTGTCCTGGAGCCGCTGCCGGAGTAATCATCTCAGGTGAGACCCCTGGTGGTCTTAGTATGTTCTGGCTTAGAGATGTGAACTGCTCATGCATGATCCACTGGCTTGCTGCCAGAGACTTCAAGGCTGCCGCCACATCGGCCATCTCAGACTGAGGTGGTGGCTGACTGGAACTGGGTCCTACTCCACTATCCAGTGCAGGGAGTGGCGGTGGTGGCATCTCAGGTGCCATATGTTTGAGCTATGAACAGCTGAACTGGAAAAAAGACTGGTGAGCTTGAGAACCTTAGTGGGTCTCTTTCAACGGTGAAACATCTCCTCTCAGGGGGAGAACTGGCTCACCACCAGAGTGCCCAGTGAGGTTAAGCTGTATTCAAGGAAGAGATGTCCTCTTGTTCCCACAGACGGTGCCAAACTGATGATGCTGAAATCTAGCACCACCAGATAAGTGATGATGAGCTCAAACAGCAGTAATCATGGCATCCATAGAGATGTATGTGTGTAAGTGTGTAGAAGGATATGAGTATAAGAGGAACAAGACAATGATGTATAGTGGTTCAGCCAATTTGGCCTACATCCACTGGGAGTGTGTGATCCACTAAGTATGGGCATTAATGGCCTTGGATACAATGCACATAAGCTCACTTTCTCTCTCTATTGTGTGTATCAACAAAGTTTTTGCTAGGGTTACAATTATCGATCCCTCCCCCTGTAGGGTTGTAGGTGACAAGTATATATAGGTCTTGGGGGTTGTAGTGTACCCCCCAAGTATGCATGGTGCATATGAATGATGATCTAGTCAATCTCCTGTTGACATCTGTAGATGCCACTTGTGATAATGATGACATAATATTCCCTCACTTGAGGGGGTGATATTGTTATAACGGTCTTCCACGTGCGATGTGAGCCTCACGCGCACTGTTCGACGCGTCTCTCCAACCACGCGCTGTGATGATGTCACCCTCGGCCTATGATGTGAGGCCGAGGGCAAAGTTCCCTCTGGCAGCGAGTCTGGCCCAATTTAGGCCTCGTACTGTCGTACCCTCGGAGGGTCGTCTGGGCCTGTGGAGGGGTCGGCCCCTGGAGGGTCGTCTGGGCCTGTGGAGGGGTCGGCCCTTTGGAGGGTCGTTATGGTTGAAGGCACCCTCGGCCTGGCTGAGGGTATACATGGGCATATCAATTACCATCCTCTTCAATGGTCGGCCTATACAGGATCTCTATTGGCACTGATTGTATGATCTCAGTTCTCGTTGTAGATGCTAACCTTGTTCGAGCAGCGACTGGGTTGTTCTCTAGCCAAGGGATCCTTTTTACCACTACCTCTTCAAATTTCATCAGCACTTTCTTCACCCGTGCCAAGTACTTGGCCATCCTTTCATCTTTGCACTTATACACTCCCAAGATTTTATTTATAACTAACTATGAATTACTGTGAACTAACATTTGGCCGATGTTCATCGCTTTAGCGATGAAGAGTCCTGCTAAAAGCGCTTCATACTCTGAATCATTATTAGATGCCTTGAAGCTGAACCTCAGGGAATATTCTATGTCAGTTCCATCTGGGGTCGATACTATCAACCCGACTCCACTTCTTATCTCACATGAGGAGTCATATACAAACAAGCTCTAAATTTTGCCTCCTTTTAAGAAGGCCCCTTCACCCAGGACTCCATTTTTAAATAAAAAATATTTTTCAGTGTCGGTCATGGAGGGCTTTGGTACATTGGTCTCGACCTCAGTCGGGCCTCCAATTTCTTTCTCTGACTCAGTCGTTGGTACCACAAACTCTTCACTGTCAAACAAGTGAACACCACTACGAAGTTGGATAAAGCTTTCCCTTTAATTGTTGTTATCATCTGGTATATAATATAAGATTCTCCAAACTCAAAAGACCAATCCATTAGCCTACCCGATTTCTCAGGTTTATGGATAACCTGTCCTGGAGGGTTTTCAGTGAGGACAACTTTTATATAGGCTTTAAAATAAGGTTTCATCTCTATTGAGGCATGTATCAAGGCATATGATAACTTCTCCATCTTCGGGTACCTCTGTTTGGCCCCTTAAAGGGCCTTACTATTAAAGTACACCGACTTTTATACCCAATCATAGTCTCATATGATTGTTGCACTAATGGCCGACTCAGATATAGCCAAGTATAAATATAGCTTCTCTCCTTGAACTAGCCAGGACAACACCATTGGGGAGCCCAAGTAAGCATTAAGATCTTGGAAGGCTCTCTCACATTCTTTCTCCCACTCAAATGCTTTCCTCAATATTTTAAAGAAGGGCAGAGACTTATCTGTGGCCCTTGATACAAACATGTTTAGTGCAGCAACTCGTCCTGTTAGACTCTAATCATCCTTGATGGTCTTCGGGGTTTTCATCTCAATCAAGGTTTCAATATTTTTTGGGCTTCTCTCTATTCCCCGCTGGTTGACTATGAATTCCAGAAATTTTCCCACTCCTACTCCGAATACACATTTAGTAGGGTTGAGCTTCATCAGGTAATTATTCATGGTGTCAAAGGTTCGCTCGAGGTCGACCACATGTGTCTCGGCCTTAAGTCTTTTTTTAAATATGGTCCACGTACACTTCCATGGTCTTTCCAATTTGTTCCTCAAACATCTTGTTCACCAGTCTTTAATACGTAGCCTCGACATTTTTGATGCCGAAGGACATGACTTTATAGTAATAAGTTCTTAGCATGCCGAAGGACATGACTTTATCTGTCATAAAAGAGGTCTTCTTAGCATCGATCAGATCCGCAAAGATTTGGTTGTAGCCTGAATAGGCATCCATGAAGCTCATCAACTCGTGCCCGATAGATTTAATCAATCCTTAGAAGAGGTAAGTTATCTTTCCAACAAGCTTTATTCAGGTCGGTAAAGTCCACACACATCCTCTATATATCGTTTGGCTTTGGTATGATGATCACTTTATATAGATGCTTCGAGTAGACCAATTCTCTGATGAACTCAACCTTTTTTAACTTCATATCTTATCACATAATACTTTTCTCTAAAGTATATGTGCCGCCTCTGTCTAACTAGCTTCATCCTTCATCCACATTCAACTTATCGCAGAGAACCTTTGGGTCTATTCCTGGCATGTCCTCATGACTCCGGGAAAAGATACATCGTATATTTCTCATCAACTTTATCAGTTCATCCTTAGTTCTTTCTTCAAGGCTTTGCCAATTTGGACTGGTTTTTTTTGCTCATCCTCATTGACAGCGATGGATTCTACCTCCTCAGTGGCTTCACCTTTCTTTAACTTTGTATCATCCTTTGGGTCGAGAGTATCAATGTTGTATGTGGCGGTGGATTTTTTATGAGATTATCTCTCTTCAACTGAGTTAAAGTAGCATTCTTGTGCCTTTACTTGATTACCCTAAACTTCCCCTACTCCAAATGGAGTCGAAAAGTTTATCATTTGGTGTATATTAGAGGTCATTTCCTCAAATTCCTTGAGGGTTAGCCTTCCCATGATGATATTGTAAGCCTAATAGACATTCTCATCCATTACAAAGGATTTTATCTTTTGGTAAGGCATCTCATCCAGGTCCCCATACACACATCCATCTCATACACCCCCAGGGGATAAACCTTTTCACCACTGAATTCGATCAAAGATTGGTGGTATGGGATAAGTCTTTTCTTGTTAATCCCCAATCCCTTGAATCATTCCCAAAACATCACGTCAGCTGAACTCCCTTCGTCGATAAGTATTCTGGGAACGTCATATCAATGTACCCTTGTAATAATCACTAATGGGTCGTCATGAGTGGATACGATCCCTTTGAAGTCTAATCTTGATAAACCTATCACCAGGGTGTTCATATCCACCTTCTTGACCTTACTCGGCTTAGAGTCAACCTCGGTTGAGTTTACCACTTCACTTTTTTGGACTTCTTTAGCTTCTAGGATATGGGCCTTCCTGTCGGCCACATCCTTACTACCACCTGCTAAGACACCACATATCATCTTCACTCCCAAAAAGATCATATTCAAATTACCTTTGGGTGCAGGTACCTTTGGTGGAAGGTCGGGGTCAGCCTCATCATAATCATCAGAGACATCATCATTTCTATTTACCTTGGCCTCCCATCTAGGCTTGTTGTCTCATCTCTTCCTTGGGTCATCTCTATTACCCCTGGCACCGCTCTTATCAACATACTTTCGGAGTTTTCCTTCCTTCAATATTTTTTCAATCTCATCCTTAAGTGCAAAGCACTTACCAGTAGTGTGGTCGCGATCCTGGTGGAACTCACACCATTTGATCTTATCTCTCTTGTGAGGAGGGGATCTTATCTTCTCTGGCCATCTCAAAGATCGGTCATCCTTGATCTCGTTCAGTATCATATTTGAACTAACCATCAATGGAGTGTAGTCAGTGAATTTGTCATCCGCCGACCTCTTCTTACCTTCCTTTCTTTTGTTTTTCTGGGACTTACTCCCACTAGCTTATTTATCGTCCTCTCCTTTGGCGGCTATAGCCTCCTCCATAATCATAACTCTCCCGATCGTGGCCAAGAGTTCTTCCATGGTTTTTAGAGGATCTTCAAGCAGCTTTCATAGGCGTTTCCCCTTCTGCAATCCACCCATGAGGGCAATCATAACGATGATTTTATCGTAGTCGTCTACTTCCAACTTCTCCTTGTTAAAATGGGATATATATAGTCTCTCAAAGACTCAATTTTCCCTTGCTTAACGTATAGCAAATGTGTGGTCTTCTTCCGAGGCTTCCCTCCGAAGCAGAAATTGTGGATGAACCTCTTTACCAAATATTTAAAATTCTCAATGGTGTTCTTGGGGAGAGAGGTGTACCATACATGTGCCTCTTGGCTGCGTTAAGGCTGACGATCAGCACATCCTCCATTTCCTCTAGAACCTGCAATATTGTGTGACCTGGAGAGTTGGTCTCGTAGATTATTAACTGGGTCGGGAGATATCGAAATTTGACCCTCTACTCAATTGGTCAAGCGCTGAAGCCTTAGGTTGACCATCTCGGCTCGGCCTACCACTGTTTCCTCTGCTAACTGGGACTGGACGCACTGTATTTTTAGAAATTTTATAGGTTTCCCAGTACCCGTCGTCATGGAATTCTTGACCTTGTTTTTCTAGGTGCAATCATCTAGGTTCGAACATGTCTCTGCATCTTTGTTGTTGTCGTCCATAACCTCAACCATCTCTGACTGAGGAGGTGCACGGCTGGTGCTGGGGCCAGCGCCTTAAGGCAAATCAGAGGCCATCAACTCAGCGAATGAACAGAACAAAGAGTGAACTGGAAGAGCTAAGTGAGATGGAAAAAAGCCTAAAAAACCCAATAAGAGTTCTTTAAATGGTGATACAGATCCAACCAAGTATGGAACTGGATCACAACTAGAGAATCAAGTGAAAAATAATTTAAAAATGAAGAGGAAGAAGATGAAGAACCTTCATTCCCACAGACGACACCAGCTGATGATACCCAATTTAGTATTAATAAGTGAACTTATGTAAGCTCAATCTAAAATAACTTTAGAGGTGCAATAATGGTGATAAACAAGTGTTTAAATGGAGAAGGAGATGAGGTTAAGAGGAATAAACATTAGCATATAAGAGGTGCAATAATGGTGATAAACATTAGCATAAGGAGATGAGGTTACTCCACTGTGCAGGTGAGTGTGAATTTCACTATAAAAATAGGAACTAATGGCCTAAGTGATACAACTCTCTCTACTGTAGCAAAAGCAAAGCTTGGGCTAGGGTTTGAATTTTCGGGATCCTCTTTACTGATGAAGAAGATGCATATATATAGTGCCTGGGGTGCGTATTGTACCCCCAAGCATATAATAAGCATGTGTAGAATGTATTTGCTAATAAGGAGGTCATGATGATGAAATATTCCCTCACGTGTGAGGGTGATCTTATTATAACGGTTTTGTCCGCATGGGATCTATAACCAACTCATATTCTTTCGTGCGTGCTCCATTCCATGTGCTCTGTCAGGTGTTAACTGTCGGTCGTCCGAACCAGGCCGAGTTCGAGTTGTCAAGTTTGATATTATAGCGGTAAAGTAACTGTCATGCTAAGTCGAGTCTTCATTCAAGCCTTGGCCTCAAAGTTATGGACGAGGCCGAGAAAACTTGGGTCATAAATTACTATCACTGGTGTTGTTGACTGCGTTCGAGACCCTTCATGATAGGTTTATATCCGAGGATGAGACCCTTTATGATGGGTTCACGGTCGATCCATAACTTTCTCAAACTGATGGTTTGCCATTGGTCTGCCTTGGCCACGGGGGTCCAGCCTAGGGACGAGGTCATACTTGGTATATCATGTAGGTTTTAAATTCTTCCTTTTAAAGAAATATGTTCAACACATTATTTAATTATCCTAAGTAATATATAAATTTACGAAAGATATATTTGATATTGATATAGTTTGCAATATATTTCTACTTATTGTGTTTTTTTATCACGACTATTTTGGATTTTTAATCTATTTCCCAGTTTATTTTATCTTCCTTTATATTTCCATTGCCTTCGTTTTTTTGCTTATGATAAAGTTTGACCTGCGCATCGCGTGAGTTTTCAACTAGTTAATATAATTTTCATCTTACTACCGTTTTATATTCCTCATTAGCTTACTACGTATCGTAACAATCATTATATTATATTTACCCCCCTTTTGTACCATTATAAATGAGTCTCTAAATTGTTCGTTGCATTATTTCATTAAGTTCTAATGGGATTCTCGAAACACTCACAGGTTCATATCTAGTAAGAAATTACGCATCAATTTAAGAATTATAATAACAAAGATAGACTAATTAAGGTTTCTAAAATCCTCACTCCTACCCGTTTCCGAACTCTATTCATAGGACATCTCATAAATAAAATCAGGGTTCAAAGGCGTGGGATGTGAACTGGTTTGGCGACTATATTTTACTTCTAAAAGCTTCCCAATATATAAATCTTACAAACCTTTACTTATTCCCCAAGTAAAGAATAAATACCACACTATACTTGGGCTTTTCCCAAAATTTCCCATTCGTCCAATTCATTTAATAATTGATTAAAATTATGATTTGAACTCCAAAATTTATAATTATTAAATTAAAGCCCATAAAACTTTAACAACTTACCAATTAAACTCTTTAAATTCTCATAATTAACTTTAAATAATAATATAAATTATATCATAAATTCTATTTTTCTTTTAATTAAATCAACTTCATCTAATTAATTAATTATCAATTTTCTTTAAAATTAGAGGGTATTACAATATCAAGAATAATCAAACACAAAGAATGATCCTAACTCATAAACATAAAACCCAAAAACCAAACTAATCATCATCCGCATCTCATTTATTGGCCTTTTTCTCTTTTTTTTATTATAAACACTTGACTCAACATTTTTCAAGGTGTCCCTGGCTTGATGGAGCTACGTGTTGCTTTCATTGTAGACGTCAAAAATAGGCAGAAAAAATATTAAATCATGCATGGATCCACACCCATAGAATCAACAAACTGATGAAAGTATCATGAACGAGAAAATATTTGTTATACATAAATTTTGAAATTGGGGAACAACACTATTCAACTGCACTGAAAAAAGTGAGCAAGTACCTTGTTCACAAAATGAGCGACGAAGACGTGGATTATAAGGTGGCATGACATGCAAAGAAATTTATTGATCATTGTATTTGGATAACCGAGTGACCACTTTATGATATGAAATAGGAGAGATATAGGCCTCAAGTTTCTCAATATCATCATCTCGAAGAATAAGAACCTCGTAGTCCAAAATGTACATGCAACTATCTAGTCAAAAGGCAAAGGATAACCATCCATTTTATTCATGGCGTGGACCTTAATAATCTCACAAATTAAGTTATGTTAAGTTCCTTTAAAATTTCATAAAATAGGGGGGGTGTTCATGAACATCATTATCGGTTGCATGGTTGGCAAAACACACGAGGAAATAACCACATTCAGAATCTAGAAATCCTTATCCAAATAGGCTTGAGGTAAATTTCATCTCATTCAAGTACGACTCCAGTTGTCACTTAAAAAGAATATGACTTCGCCGTTCAACTTATATAGGATATCATTCGTATATAGTCATTTAGGTGTCTAAACCTTAAGTGGAGCACAATGTCGGGAAATATTCTCTATAGAAATGACAATTTCACTTCCACGAACATATGAAGTGTCGCATTTTAAACCATGTCCATCAACATCAAACATAACAGAAGAGTAAAACACAAGGACTAGGTCTGGACAAAAAGTCTCTGCCCGAGTGCAAAGTCCAATCCATTCTCATTCTTTGAAAATCGGAGAAATGGAAGTCTCGGATAGAGATTCCAAATTCATAGTTCTCTCCCATTGTACGGCTCACTTCGAATGGATATAGTCGTTCTTTGGGGGAATTTCTAAGGCTTAAAATACAATTTGGAAGCCATTAGAATTGGCCTAAAATCAAACCAAGAAAAAACGAAGGAATCCAATGATAAAGAAGATGTCATAAAAGATACACCACAGGATCCTAAAAGAAAAAATATATGAAAGAGTTTCATGGAAGATAAGAGGTCACAACATTTAAAACAAACACATACTTGACATTATAGTAAACAAAGCCCAAAACGGGATGACAAAACAACCAAAAACTAAGCCAATCATAAAGACTACTTTATAGCGTGAGTGTTATCTAAATATAATTATTGACTCATCAATTCTTTACAATCATTTAGAAAACAAGCCATTACACTTAAATAATCTAACCTTGATATCTAGAAATTTTTTAAAAGGAATCGACAAGAAAAAATTTCATTTCGAAGAGGACCCAAGAAATAGAGGTATAGAAACTCCTATAACATTCAAGATTAAAAAATAGGAGGAGAATGAGGAGGAAAAGTAAAAAAATTCTATGGTCCAAAATATAGAAGGGTATTTGTGAATCTGATAAAATCAATCCTAATATATCATTAGTAACAGTTTCATTGAAGGGATACATATACTCACTGGTCGAGAAGCTTATTCTTTAAATGAAGGGAAAAAAATCATTGTCTGCGAAGTTGTTCACTCGTGGCAAAGATTCAATAAAAAGGGCAACAAAAAGAACAATAATTCCCATTTGAGCTCACTAACAGCCCAACATGGTGTGCTAGGGATATGTTTAAGCAATAAGGCAGATTTATATGAAAAAGAAAGGTTGATATGATTAAACAAAAGGTTGATATGATTAAACAAGCTATGTAAATTATACTCAAGGTTTATGGTTACGTCAAATACTCTACCCAAAGAATGAACATGCATTCAAATGTCTAAATAGAAATTAAATCCAATAAGATATGAAGTGAAAGTCAAAGTGAATAAAATGAGGATTTACCAATAAAATAGATAACAAATATTGATGTTACTCATTTTGAAAAGTTCGTTTATGTAAAAAATCAAAAGCAGCTACCACTTTTTTCTTCCTCATAAGGTAATTGTGATTAAAAAAAGGTCTCATATTCTAGATGTTACACACTTTTGCATAGATTAAACTCTTTGAGATGTCATTTTTTTCAAAATTTCTTTCAAGTTATTGGTTTCTCTCTTAATAAGGGTGGAAAACTATTTTCGAGTTTAACGGTAAGCATCTCAATATTCCAAGTAGCATCCCTAACCACTTCTTATTTCATAATTTTTTGAAGATATAGCATTTATTTTTTAACTAAAATCATGATAAGATTCTCACATACACAAAGGATTCAAAATGACACTTTTTTCCAAAATTACATAATCGTTGATTTTCGTAGAAGTAAGAAACAAATCACTTAATTAATTATATATGAAATTTGCTCAAGTTCTTGTGAAGTGTAATGTGCATGCATTATAACAAATACTCTAGGATAGCATAATTTACCAAAACATTTCAAGATATATAATTATAATCATAAAGTATACATGTCATATCTAAAATTTAGTTGTATAATATAAAATCATTTAGATACCTACAAGCATATAAAATAAGTGTACAAAAAAAATCTTTCTAGTAAGAAAAAAGAAAGTATTATTCCAATAGGTAAAATATATAATCAAGGCTAGATGATACCAAGGAATAAAATGGTACAGTTAAAGCGTATCTTAGGTATATCTAAAGGACCTATATCTAACTAGTAAAGGAGGAGGCAGTCATAAAACAATCCCTTCAGGATTTTATCTCAACTATATCTGAAATGTGATTCCTAACACAATTACTATGAATGTGGGGTGGGGTGGGGTGTTGAGGTTTTCACGTCTTTGAGAGGAACAACCAGAGTTGTCTTTCCCATATGGAATGATCTGATCAAAGTGTAATACTCTCTAATATGACTCTTCATATGGTACACTTAAATGGTTCCGTCTCTATGGTAATGACAAGGCATTAAACTTGATGATTTTTTAACTTCAAGTAATACACTTTCAAATGTCCCTCCTTATGGTAAAAGGCACAAGTGAACTTGACAATACCTTTATCCTTCACAATTGAATCGGTAGAAGAATAATCACCTAAGGTAAGAACCAAAATGGGTTGAGATGCAAAGTTCACAAAATGGTTTGGCTATAAGTAGATGAGGCATTTTTTTCGTTAAACCCTCACCCACATTTATATTTTGACAATTTTTAGGCTATAATAGAAACTTACCCAATTGATATCTCTCCATCCAGTGTAACTTTAAATTAAACACAGAGATAAGCTCGATCTCAATTAAAAAATGTTGTTACTCAAGGCCAATATAGATTTTTCTCTCTTTTTAATGAAAAATGTAAAGAAAGAAAAGAATAGAAGGACAATAGAGAGAAGAATTGAAGGTATTATCTTGAATTGATCGATTGAAAATCTGCATTTACAAATGCTTTCTCTTTCTCTTTTATACTTGAAGAGAGAGTTTGTTACAATAGCTGTTACAGAATTTACAGCTCATCATTCAACTAACTCAACAGAAAATGAACTAAATTTTGGGCAAAATAGGAAAACAACAAATATAATGATTTGTTTAGACTTTCTCAAATGTACTCTTAACAGCCCCCCTCAAACTGATGCTTGTGAGGAAGAGGAAGCAGCAGGTTGTTCATCATTTGGAAGATAAGGGGAGGCAGGCATGATCTTGTCCCTGAGATATTGAAATCTGGAGATGGATAGAACCTTTGTAAAGATGTCAGCTAATTGATCCATTGTGGATACATGAGAGACAATGAGCTGCTTAGATACCACCTTTTCTCTGATGAAATGAAAATCAACCTCTATGTGTTTGCTTCTGGCATGAAATACAGGGTTGGCAGCTAATGAAAGAGCCCCAATGTTATCACATAAAATGGTGGGAGGAGAGGGTAAAGTAACTGAGAGATCTTTGAGAAGTTGTTGGATCCAAATAATCTCTGCTGCAGTGGTAGACAAGGCCTTATACTCAGCTTCAGTACTTGATTTAGCTACTGAGGATTGTTTCTTAGCTGACCATGAGAGAAGATTGGGACCAAGGAACACACAGTAACCAGAAGTAGACCTTCTATCATGAGTATCACCAGCCCAATCAGAGTCTGTATAGCCCAATAGATGCAAGGGACTGGGTTGAAACATGATGCCAAAGTGTAGAGTGCCTTTAACATATTTCAAAATTCTTTTGACTGCAATGAAATGGCAAGTGAGGGGAGAGTGCATAAACTGACATACCCAATGCACTGCATAAGAAAGATCAGGTCTTGTGACAGTCAGGTATTGTAAGGAGCCAGTGATGCTTCTATAGAGATGAGGATCAGTAAATGGTGTGAGGTCAGATGAGTTAGAGAGTTTAGAGGCAGTGGGAGATAGAGATGATTTACAATCTTGCATTCCAGCTTTAGCTAAGAGTTCAGTAGCATATTTGTGTTGTGATAAGAACATACCATGAGAGGAAGTTTGAACTTCTATTCCAAGAAAAAAATGTAGAAGACCAAGTTCCTTAATAGCAAAAGAACTTTTCATAGTTGATATTAACTTGGTAACTTCAGATGAAGAATTTCCAGTTAGCAAAATATCATCAACATAAACCAGAATAAGCATGATATTTCCTGAATTTTGATAGACAAACAATGAGGTATCTGCAGTGCTATTCATAAACCCATATGAGAGGAGAAATTTGGAGAAGGTAGCAAACCAAGCTTTAGGTGCCTGTTTGAGTCCATAGAGAGCTTTGAGTAATTTGCAGACATCTTTGGGTTGATTTGGATCAGTGAAGCCAGGTGGTTGTACCATATATACTTCCTCCTCAAGTAGACCATGTAAGAAGGCATTTGACACATCAAGTTGTTGAATAGACCACCCAAAATGTAATGCAAGAGACAGTACTAGTCTGATGGTGGTTTGTTTTACAACAGGACTGAAGGTTTCAAAATAATCAAGGCCCTCAGTTTGGTGAAATCCTTTTGCCACAAGTCTGGCCTTGTATCTAGAGAGACTCCCATCTGCATTGAGTTTAATCCTAAAGATCCATTTGCATCCAATAGCAATTTTATCAGGAGGAAGAGGAACAAGTTCCCAAGTATGTTGAGACAATAAAGCATTGTATTCATCTGACATGGCTTCTCTCCAAACAGAGGAAGAGTGAGCTTAAGAGAAGCAGGTAGGTTCCTTTGTTAGATAGGGGTCAGAGGTGGTATGGGAAATGTGAGCTGAGGGTTCATAAGGAACTTTAGGTTTATGGATGCCAGCCTTAGCTCTAGTTATCATAGGATGAGACTGAGATTGGGGAGCAGAGGAAGATGAGATAGAAGGACTGGGAGAAGAAGAGGTAGAGGTAGGAGATAAAGACAAGGTTGTAGAAGATGAGGATGAGGTATTGGGAGAAGAAGATGTAGAAGATGTAGAAGATGTAGAAGATTCTGGATAATAGGGAGAGAAGAAGGAGGAGTGAGTAGGAGAGGGAGATAGAGAGGAAGAAGAAGAAGAGAGAGTGGAAAGTGGATGTAGAAATTCAGAAAAATTGGAGGAGAATGGAAACTGGGATTCAACAAAGTGGACATGTCTAGAAATGAAAATTTTTCCTGAGATTGTTTCCAAACATTTATATCCTTTTGAGGCAGAAGCATAGCCCATGAAAACACAGACTTTGGACTTGGGTTCAAGTTTGGAAGACCTGTAAGGAACAAGCCATGGAAAGCAACAACATCCAAAGACCCTCATGTGTGAGTAATCAGGAGGAATTTTGTATAAAAGCTCATAAGGAGAAATGAGATTAGTGGTGACTGAAGGTAGTCTATTGATAAGATAAGTAGCAGTGAGAATTGTGTCTGGCCAATATTTTGGAGGAACAGATGAATGGGATAACAAAGCAAGGGTGGTTTCAACTAGATGCCTGTGTTTTCTTTCACTAATACCATTTTGCTCTGGTGTGTAAGGACAAGAAGTTTGATGATTGATACCTTTTGAGTGCAGAAATTGAAGCATAGAAGAATTCAGGTATTCTGTACCATTATCAGTTCTCAGAGTTTTGATAGGTAGCTTAAACTGAGTGTAAACCATAAGAGCAAATTGAACAAATGTGGAGAAGACATCACTTTTTGTTTTGAGAGGATAAAGCCATGTAAATCTGGTAAAATCATCTATGAAGATGATATAGTATTTAAGACCACTGGGAGAAATATTAGAAGTAGGACCCCAGACATCACTGTGAACTAGATCAAAAGGTTGTTTAGTGAATGATTGAGATAAAGAGAATGGTAATTTGTGACTTTTAGAAGTGCAACAATCATGACAATTAGGTAGTGCAGAAATAGATGGAATTTTGTGACACTTAGAGAGATGAGAATGAATGTGTGATGAAGGATGTCCTAGTCTAAAATGCCATTGATAGTTCGAGGTATGGACTGAGACTAGGGCCTTAGAGATAGATGAAATGGAGTATGGAATAAGTGAGTATAAGCCTTTTGAGCAGATGCCTTGAAGAATGTTATAATGTGTCTCCTTTTCCTGGATAGAAAAGTGATTGCAATCAAAGATAACTACACAATTATTGTCCTTAGCAAGTTGATGAACAGAAAGTAAATTGTGAGTTAAACCAGGAACATGAAGCATGTTGGATAGAGTAAGGGTTATAGATGAAGTAGTGAGTAAGCCAGTGCCTATATGAAGGATTGGTAACTTATTCCCATTTCCCACAGTAACAGATTCAGATCCATG
The DNA here is from genome assembly GCA_949130495.1 of Sambucus nigra. Classification (NCBI taxonomy): domain Eukaryota; kingdom Viridiplantae; phylum Streptophyta; class Magnoliopsida; order Dipsacales; family Adoxaceae; genus Sambucus; species Sambucus nigra. The sequence goes on along the minus strand of OX422210.1, from coordinate 587,680,299 downwards.
ATAGTCTTGAAAGGTGTGAAAATGAGCTAAGGTGTTGGTAAGGTGACTGGTGGCACCAGTGTCAAAGAGCCAGTCAGTGGGGTTATGAGAATTAAGGCTGGCTATGAAGGCATGTGGAGATGGTTGATCTGTGGAGATGAGAATAGGATCTGGGGAAAAAGGAGAGTTTTCAGTGTACCATGAGTTGGGATAAGAGGAAGTGGAGGGAGGGGGATAAGAGGAAGTGGAGGGAGGAGGATAAGAGGAAGTGGAGGGAGGAGGATAAGGAGGAGTAGGAAGGAGTGGAGGATTGGGTGTAGTGATTGTATAAGGATATGGAGATGGTGTGTGAGAGGGAAATGGTTGTGCAAAGTAGGATTGTGGAGTAATGGGAGAGGTTTGTGGATATGATGTTTGTGGAGAAGTCATATGAGATGAATTTACAATGTTTTGATTGCCTGTGGATGGATGTTGATAGGAGCTGTTGAATCTATGATAACACTGAGAAGCAGTGTGATTATTCTTCCCACATATCTGACATTGAACTCTAAAACTTGGATTCTTTCCAAAATTTCTTCCTCTGTTGTTGTTGTTTCTGTTATTGTAGTTGCCTCTGGAATACGTAACTTGATTTGGTGAATATCCTGTTGGACTTTGCATATTAGAGAATGTATGTTGTGGTAGAGATTGAAAAAATGATGAAGCACTAGATTGATGAGATGTAGGAGTGACTGCTGTGAGGGCTGTGGTTTCAGAAACAGAATTTGACTTGGAGTCTCTTATGACATGTAATTCCTCAGATCTAAGTAATGTCTGTAACTCAGTGAATGACACAAGTTGAGATGCAGCCCTAAGTGTGGTCTTGAGAGATGAGTATTCATGAGATAAACCATTGATAGTGTACAAGACAATATCATCTTCAGCAATCTCAACACCAGATGCAGCCAGTTTATCAACACAATCCTTGATTTTGTCAAGATATTCATCCATAGAGTCTTGATCTTTAGATGCATTTAGCAATTTTAGTTTTAATTCATGTACATGAGATCTAGATGCAGAAACATATCGTTTTGACAGATAGTTCCAAATTTCAAATGTATGTTCAAATCCAAGAATTTGGGGCAGAATTGAAGGTGAGATTATTGCAGAAAAATAACTCACTAATTGACAATCAATGTTGTTCCAGCTTGTGTATTCAGAATTGGGATTCAAATTACCTTCAGAGTCAGTAATCATTGCTGTAGGGCAAGGTATTGAACCATTGACATATCCAAGAAGATGATTGGCACGTAATGCGTTTTTGACTTGAAGACTCCATATCATATAGTTTGATTGATCAAGCTTAACAGTTACGAGTTAAGTGAGATTGGAAACAAAGAAGATTAGATGAGGTGGGATGTCCAGACCAGTTATGATTGCCATTGATGAATGCTTTTTGAGAATGAATAACAGAAGAAGAAGATGGAGATTAGGAATTAGGTTTTGTTCTGTTCTAATAACATCAAGATGACTTGAAGAATCGGAATTTCTGGAAAAAAAAAATTGGATCAGGACTGATTTAAGAAGTAGATGAACTAGAAGACAGGATCAGAAAGAGCTGCTAGGCAATTTGCTCTGATACCATAATGAAAAATGTAAAGAAAGAAAAGAATAGAAGGACAATAGAGAGAAGAATTGAAGGTATTATCTTGAATTGATCGATTGAAAATCTGCATTTACAAATGCTTTCTCTTTCTCTTTTATACTTGAAGAGAGAGTTTGTTACAATAGCTGTTACAGAATTTACAGCTCATCATTCAACTAACTCAACAGAAAATGAACTAAATTTTGGGCAAAATAGGAAAACAACAAATATAATGATTTGTTTAGACTTTCTCAAATGTACTCTTAACACTTTTCAGTTATATCCCAAGTACTCAACTTCACTTCAAAGGAATAAAGTGTTAATTCCCACTAAACAAAATGTTTCACCAAACACCACTTGCAGCCACATTAATTAAAGAAACTTCTCTTACCATGGCCATTTCTTTCTCAAGTTTTTCGAAAGTGGCGGAAAGTTCATGATAATACTTATCATCTTAATGGCTTCCCCAAAAAATTCATTATATGCAACCTTGACCTCATCTTCCTCATCCTCACTATAGTCAAAGGAGGTAGAGGAAGGTATAGATATCTTCAATGCTGATCGCAAAAGTGAAAGTCCTATACGGCTATATATGGAATAGGTGCAAACAAGCAAACCACTATTTTAAAAAAAATCAAATTTTAAGTTCAATTAAACGAATTATCCCAAATCAATCTTAGCACCGATTAAACTAGAGTTGTATTAAACAGATTAACCAACTTTATCTTAACATAAAACATGAATCTAAGTGATAACAGGTAAAATAAAATCAAGCACATAACAGACCGATGTATGAGAAAAACCTACAACGAAAAAAGCCTTGGACAACCCAGTCACACAAATTTACTATGTATAGATTTACAAAGGACATGACAGTATACTTACACAACGAAGAAACGCCCTCGTAAGCCTTGCACTCTTAGTTCCTTCAACCTCTGCACAGTGACATGCGAGATTCCACACGCACAACTCCCACAACATGCGACTCCACACATGCCTCGACATCCACCGATAAGGTTCAACAACCATCTATAGATTGGATCAAAAAATCCACCACTTCTTCACGCTAACACCACAACATGGAGTCCACCATATGTAAACAATAAATACGGCATCCACCGTAAGAAATGATTCTCAGTAAGACGAAGAGAATAAACTTTGGTTCCCACAAACTAGATCTCCAAGCATATAATAATGAAACTTGGATATAAAATTGTTTGGGTGTAAACTAGTGTTTGGGTTTGAAAACTTGATCATGAATAATCACATAAGCACAGAGAGATTTTTGGAAGAGTTTGGGAACTCAAAAGACATAAAAGTCTCAAATAATATTATTGCTTCACAACCCTATATATAGTAGGTTTTCCAAAAATGAGATAAACATGAAAAAAAAATGAAAACATCAAATTTGAAAAATGCACCAGGTCGTTCAAACGAAGTCAGAAGGCCCGTTCGAACAAAGTACCAAAACTCGTTGGAGCCAAACTTCTAATTACATATCCAACGAAAAACAAGTGTAGGCTAAAAATTATGTGTTTGAAGTTTCGTTGGATCCTTAACGAGGTTCAATATCTCGTTCGCAGGACATAGCTGATGTCGTTAGAATGACTTAGAAAAAAATTCTTGAAAAAAGTTTTAAAATATTTTAGAAAATAACACCCAAAAGTAAAGTATCCAAGGAAAAATAATATACGCAATCATACTTGAGAGATCTTTGGAAGCTGAAGACGAAGCGGGGCACTAAATATGACACGATGAATGTAGAAGTTCTAACTTGACCTTTATGTCTTCAAATAATTATGTCATAGGTTTGAAAGGTAAACACACTCATGACTTGACCTATGACTCAAAGATTTTGTCCAAATGTGGAATAAGGCCAAAATACATACAAATTGACTCTATCGAAAATTTGTCCTTACAAATCTTCCTCTTTGAATATTCCGGGACAAAACACAAAATAAAAATCTACGGGACGTCAAGCTTTTTAAAAGACTCAATTCTCAATCTCAAAAGGAAAAAGTACAGACAATTGACAAACTCCCATTGAGTAGCTATTCTCTTGTGTAAACTTCGCCATGTCGTTGCAAACCTGCACACTTAAAAACACCTTCAAATTCAAAGAGAATATATAACAATATAAATCCGCATTAGAATAACATATACCCCTCCCCTCCCCCCCCCCCTCCCCCCACACACACACACACCACCACCCGCACCCCCTTGGTCTAACAATCTCTACCTTAGGAAAGATGTCTCCTCTTAGAGAAAAATTGTCCCTCGGAGTACAAAGATTAATATACCACTCCCACCCACGCACACACACATTTTATTCAAGAATATATCAAGATAAAGATGCATAATAAAACCATTTATCCCTAGTATAACCAGATCTCCACCTAAATGAAACATGGATAGCCGTATAGGGAAAAACGAGTATATCATACAGTGGTGTAAAGTGCAATAAGCAACGAAAAACAGAACTCGACAACCCAAGTACAAATAATCCAAACAATAAACAAATGATATCAATATTAATGCAAAAATGAGGTATCAATGAAGCAAGAAACAAAAGATATCAATATGATCAGATAGCATACCAATTTGAAACCACTTAAAACTAAAATCGAATATGTGGCATACATGGACTAAATAAAAAGGCAAAGACTCAAAACAAAATGATAACATATATATAAATATGCAAAAGATACCAATGACACACAAGTGTGGCGTAGATCCGGATGATTGATGGAAGAAACACCAAACATATCCCAAACTTCTCGCTCCCACCGGTCGGCTGATGGAAATGGACTTACTAGCTACCGAAGATATTCGTGTTACTTCTTCTACACTGGTTTGTGAGTACTCAGTAAATTATAGACCACTTAAAATCTTAACGCACACACAGACACATACATACATACATATATGTATAGGTATAGAGGAAGGCTCTCTTACATTACACTCTATACATCACACCTAGTTTTAGGCCCTAGGAGACTTTTTTCCAAATTTTTTATTTTTCTATTGAAATTAACCTTTCAATCAACACATGTTCAAAAAATTAAATCAAAATATATTTTCTAACTATTTTTAAAAAAATTCACAATTTTTTTTTGGTACAGACCTTATAAATAAGGTATTTTCAACAGTTAAAAAATTAAAAAAAAATAGGGCTTAGAACTAGGTGTGATGTATGGGTGATGTAGGAAACATGATGTACAGGAGCCTTGCTCTATAGGTATAAACACTAAAAACAAGACAGAAAACACAATAAACGTTCCACACTTGTATAGTATCCATGTGTATAAACAAACATATGGCATGAATTAGAAAGAAATAAATTATGACGTAATCACTCAAAAATGTCCAAGGAGTTCTATTTTACTGCATTAACTTTATCAAACAAAGATTTATCCTCATAGTGACAAATAAAGTAAAATTATAATGGACAAACAAGCACAATGCACACTAGCCTACAAAAAATTGAAGATTCTCAAATTAATAGCGTCGAACACGAATTAACTAGGACTTATTGTGCAAACCAATTGATCTTCAACTTATAACACCCTCAAAGTTGAATATATTATTTTTCACTCTCATTTTTTAAATATATATCAATTATTAAAGAACCAATGAAATAAATTGGCCCTGAAAATTTTATCTTTTATTTTGCCTCTTAATTTTTTAGTTACTGGCCAACGGTAGCCTTTCACACAAGGAAGATTTCACCCTTCGTAGCCCCTGGTGCACACTTATATTTTTAATAAAATAGAAAACTCATGGGCAAGAGTTTTTAGATGCATAAATCCCCCAATCAAGTATATATGTATATGATAATAGTTTTAGGAGAACACCTTACTTAGCTCATATAATATATGAAGTTAAAAATGCAAAAGAGCTCGTGCATATGTGTACGGAGGCATATAAAAAGTGAATCCATTAAGAAAGTCACCTTCGAATAACTCCATGCAAGCATGATTAAGAACAATATGAACATTGAAAACTATAATCAAATATTCTAGGCATTATGGAATGAAATGGATTAAAACACGCCGATATGCCTCACAAAATGTGTAAAACTAAACTCCACATAAACATAAAAAGTTTTCAGTTTTTAAATAATTTTTCAAAGACACCATAGGAAAACAAAACTCAAAAGATATTTTTTTTGTATTTTTTCAAAAAATACCCAAAAAGGAAAATCAAAATACCAAAAGACTCAAACCTCATATAACTAGAAAATACATATAACATGAAGTACAAAAGCTAGTGTATAAAAACATACAAAGACAACCAACCATTAGATTTAACATGAGAAGAATCATGTGCAAGCGTGAGAGAATCACGCAACCTAACATTCATTACCTCCAAAAACTGATTTCCTAACCCAAATAGATGAATACTTAATGCCTCGGGTTTTGGTAACCATGGCGATACAGGATCTAAACATGAATTAACTAGGAAAGGTCACCTCTTCTCAGATCGTAACAAAAAATAATACGGTGACCTTTCTTACAATAATGCGAACATGTGTAAGCATGAGGAAGAAAACCTTTAGGTTAACTTTTTCTAATGTCCTAGGCAATGGTTGACACTCTAAAACAAACGTTGGTCTTGGCTTTGGAAGCGAAATAATTCCGATTATTGAAGCCTGTAACACGACTACTTGAGTCTCTTAAATCATCTTCTAACTTCAAAACTCAGGAATCAAGTAAAGATTTAGGGGATCCTTCTTCATATTTTCAATAATACCTAGAACGTTATCTCGCTTCCTCTCAATGTAAGCGAACTTATCCCTAAGAGTCTTCTCACGTGCCTTCAAAACCTTAATCAATTTATCATTACCCTCTATATCACAAACATTCACCCTTGTCTCAAACCTCTTAAATTCCTCTAATTCTTTCTTTAAAACATGGACTTTATCATCACTCTCTTTCTTGGACATTTTTAAATTTTAAAAATCATGTTTCATGTCCTTGAGCTTCTCATGGAGGATATCTCTTTGAGTTTGAAAGGTTTGCATATACTCGATTTCATATTTTAAGAAAAAAAATTATTTTTCAAGAAATTTAACTATTTTTTCAAACGAGTTACACATCGAGAAAAATACACAAACAGGAGAGAGAGAGAGAGAGAGAGAGAGAGAGAGAGAGAGAGAGAGAGACAAACAACCCTAAAACTGCACGAAACATGGATCAACATGATATCTTAATGTTCCTGCTCTGATACCACTTGAAAGCCCTATAGGATTATATATGGGAAATGTGCAAATAAGCAAACCAATTTTTTTTTTAAATTCTAATTTTAAGTTCAATTAAACGAATTAGCCCAAATCAAACTTAACATCAATTAAATCTGAGTTGTAAACAGATTAACCAAATTTATCTTAACCTAAAATGTGCATCTAGGTGATAGCAGATGAAATAAAAATCAATCACTTAACAAGCTGATATACGAGGAAAACACACAATGGGAAGAACCTCAGACGACCCAAATATGAAAATTCACTTTTTATGGATTTATAAAGGACAAGAAAGTAGACTTACATAACGACTTGACGCTCTTCATTCCTTCAACCTACACAGCAACACGCAGGAGCACACTTGTACAACTATCACGATGTGTGACTCCACACACGCCTCGGTATCCACCGATAAGGGTCAACAACCATCAATGAATTGGAACATACAGTCCACCACTTCTTAATCATAACATCACAACACGGAGTCCACCATGCATAAACAGTAAATACGGAGTCCACCAGTCCACCATATGAAACGATTCTCAACAATATCAAGAGAATAAACTTTAGTGCCCACAAACTAGATCTTAAGGTATATAATGATGAAACTTGGATCTAAAAATTTTTAGGTGTAAACTATTGTTTGGGTTTGAAAAACTTGATCATCAACGATCACATAAACACGGAGAGCTTTTTAGAAGAGTTTGGGCACTCAAAAGGCATAAAAAGTTCTCAAATAAAACTAATGCTCTGTAACCCTATATATAGTAAGTTTTCCAAAAATGAGATAAGGATGAAAAAGATAATGAAAATCTCAACTTTGAAAAACGTGTCAGGTCATTCGAACGAAGTACCGAATCTCATTGGAACCAAACTTCTAATGACATATCCAACGAAAAACCAATGTAGGCTAAAAATTGTTCTTTTTTAGTTTCGTTGGATCTTTCGTTCTTGTGAGGTCCAATATCTTATTCGGACGACATAACTGATGTCGTTAGAATGACTTAGAAAAAAATTATAAAAACAAGTTTTATAACAATTTAAAAATATTCTAGAAAACCACACCCAAAACTAAATTATCCAAGGATAAAAAATATAGCATTCATAATTGAGAGATGCTTAGAAGCTTAAGATGAAATACGGCACTAAACACGGCACGATGAATATAGAACTTCTAACTTAGTCGCTACACCTATACGTCACACGCTTTGAAAGTAAACACTCTCAAGACCTAACCTAGGACTTAAAAGTTTTGTCCAAATACAGAATAAAGCCAAAATACATACAAATTGACTCTATCGAAAATTTGTCCTTACAAAAAGGAACATCAAAGTCCTTCAAATAATATAGCTCGTTAATACCTCTTATGTCCATGAAAATAGCATAAATAAATTATACCTAAAGAAAACTGGATTGATAAGCATTTTTTCTAATACCAAGAATCTATTTAGACATACGTTTATTCTCCATATGCCTTCTCCCACACAATTGAATCATATTAAGGGTACATTTGTGGTTTCAACCTTTTTTCGTACTTATTTGATCTTGTTCAAACCTAAGCGAGTTAGATTTAGGATTGCCTTTGGTTTTGAAACGTTATTTTTATATTTTTGCAGACTTCTCGGTGAAGCAGGCCATTTCCTCCACATCAAGTTTGAACAAATCTTTTGAAAAATCCTTATAAGACTTGGATTTGAAGCTTATAATCTTTTTATTTTTATAATCTTCACATACATATTTCGTATTCACCACATAGGTTTGAAACAAGTCAATCAACTCGTCCACACACAAAAGGGTGTGTACAAGAGCTCCAATCTCTTCAACAGCGGCAACCCTATTATTAAACTTCTTAGGTGGAGAAGTGAGGATTTTTTGCACGATAACTTTATCTGAAATGTTCCTCTATAAGGTAAAATCTGAGTTCACTATGTTAGTTGAGCATAAAACTCAACAAAAGATTTGTTCTCCTACTTGATAAGGAGTTCGAACTGAGTGGTCAACAGTCAAAGCCTAGCATGCTTTACACTGGAGATTTCTTCAAGGGTCACCTCTAAAATGTACAACACCTTTTTAGACATTTTGTCAATCAAATACGCCTAAACTCATTATTGCTAATGGCTCCAAATATGGTGTTAAGCCTTTTACCATTCCACTAAAACTCTTTAGCCTCGTTATCGTCCCACGCTCCTTTTTTTAAACTGCAATATCATTAACATGGTAACGGGAAAATACTAACCCATAAGCTCACAATCCCAAATACGCTCATCAAGAGACATTACCCATAAACACACAATCCCGTATACGCTCATCAAGAAACATTAAGTACGTCATCATTCGATCCATCCAATAAAAATAGTTGTTATTATCCAACGAAGGAGGTCGAGGAAATGAGCGACCTTCCATCATGAACGAAAAAGTATCTACTCTAGAAAAATAAAACGTAAAAATAAAGTGAGCTAATCTTATACCAATTAAGAGCATGTACTCTCAACTATTTGAATGACAAATGTACTAAGGAAGATACTTACGAAGAAAATTACATCTTACACTCCTTTCGCAAAACTTTCATTAACACTCTTCCAGGCCTTATCTTGCAACTAAGAGAAGGCGACAACGGTTGTAGAACACTACATTACAATGACACGCTTTGCAATAGAAATCTTTAAATCATCCCATAAATAAATCTTCTTCATGCTTGAAGAGAAACTTACTCTGGGGAAAATGGAACCTTGAACAACCACTAAAAATCTAAACTTAGGATGTATGAGAATAAAAGTTGAAAAGTGTATGGCATTCAAAATCTCACGAAGCACGATTCAAACTTAAAAGTATGAAAATGAACTCAAGAACAAAGTTAAAAATTTGTTGGTTGAGGCCTTCAGTTAAACAAACTAGAAATACTTCCTAGGGTTTTTCAAATAAATGAAAAAAATAAATTGAATTTGACACAAAGATCATATATTCTCTCGTCAAATCAATTTGCTCAAGCTTGTAGGCAAAAACATTTGTCATCGTAATGAAGAGCAACACCAAGTAATATAGCCAAAAAGGTTGGCTCTAACTTGTGTGTGTTTAAATCAACCTTTAACTTGTAACTTGTGTGTAAACTACCTTTAACTTGTCATCTCAACGAAGTGATCCTTGTCACCATATCCTGAAATCAACCACTAAAAACCTTAAATCTCGTAATTAGGGGACGTCGCTGAAAACGTCGCAAGTTGTTCACTAGACCAAAGCATTGCTTAGTTGTAGCGAACAGTGATAGCGAAGTTCTTCGATGAATTTCGAACCCAACCTCTGGGGGCTTCACGAGCAACATTGAGTTCTCCACTTGAGACAAATCACTAGCAAACAAAGGTCGCGAGGTAAGGCGATCAAATAAGAATTCTGTGTTCAACCTATGAACAAAATTCTAAATACACAAAATGCATTTATAAGTTATAAATGAAAGGTATATTTCATATTGCATTTAGAAATTTCAAAATCCACAAGGTTATATTTGAAAGGATATTTTAATTTTAAGAAAATGTTTTCATGGAGAGAATGTCTTCTAATTCAAGAAACTTTTATCCTAAAGTAATGTAATTTAATAAATCTTTGTGAGGACCTCTTGGACAAGACTAATTTAATCATGAATGATCTAATTTAATAAATCTTTGTGAGGACCTCTTGGACAAGACTAATTTAATCAAGGAAGTCAAGAAAACACTAACATCGAACAGGTAATATACTATATACTCTTACACAATTTACCCAAGTGGATTTACATTATGAGCATCAAAAGTGTGACCACTTTCAAAGAAAACTTAGATCAATTTTGAAGAACGTGTGAAATCAAAATAAGCACAAGGTCATTAATGTTTATTCTAATTAAATATTTTATAATATAGAATTCAGTATCAAAAATTCAAAGAATTAGGCGTTGAATCTCGAATTTTAGACATTGAATTTGGGTTGTGCAATCAATAGTTTTTTTCTTCATACAATACTGAGTCTTCAGATAGAAGTGAAACAAAAACTTTGATTTAGGACTTTCTTCAATCACAACCCATTAAACACAAATGAAAACGATCTTAAATTTCGTTTGATAAGAGGCTCAAGAAGAGAAAGGGTCTTATAATTATACTTAATAGACATGCCAACTTATCTGTCAAGTCATGTTTGTGTCTTATCAAACAAAATTTAAAACGGCCGAATACAAAACGGATAATATTGCGAAGCAGGATATATTCATACAAGATACTCATAAATACTGATATGAATTATCCATGATAAATGCCTTAACATCCATCTCGTATCCATTGTTCATAGAAATTTATATATCATTTTGAATCATATAGGGTTGACAAGCATATATATCATATTAAAGCTATTGATCAATATTACTAAAGCTCAAATTTTGTAAAATTATATATGCGCAAATTAACACTATATTTATGTAACACTAGTAGATATAAATTATCTCCTTGTATTAAGGGATCTTAAAAGTCATAATAATTTTTAGGGTCATTGGTCTTTGTCCCCAATTAATTTTTCGTATATCACTTTGAGTACTACAAAAGTGTCGCAAAAATTAAAAATAAGTTAAGCAACTTTTACTTTTCACCTAAGCGAAATTCAGTTTACCCAGAGCCAAAAAAAGCCATAAAATGAAAGCTCCCCCTGTTCTTCAGCACTTGCTCTTCACCATTATACGTCACCCCACTCTGTATAAACTACTGATGTTCAAACAGCCCAAACTGATACTATTCAAGGAACATAGAGAGAGCTTCTACAAAGAAACTAGACAAAATATATATAAAACATATGGTGAATGAACGAGAGTACTAAACTCATATAGATAACCAGATGTAAAAACAAGTTTGATGAAGCAATTAACTCACAAAAGAAACTTTATCTACCCATGGTCCCACATCAAAAAAGACCTAAAAATAGTATGCAGAATACTCCCCAATCTCAAATTCAGAAAGAAACATCATCAAAACAGTCCCTCCTGTCCTGTATTCTCCTCTATTCCCCAAAGTTAGCACCTCAATTTCTCAGAACAAAGAGAGAGAAGCAAATAATAGGGTAAGAACAACAGAAAGGGCAAGCACGGAAGAACCCGAGCTCGCTGGAGCTGGTGCCGGAGCAAGTTCACTAGCTCCCAATCCCATAGAAGGTGCACCCGCAACTGAGCTTGTAGGAGACACTGCCATTGGAGAATGAGCTGCAACCAAAAAAATAGTTCTAAAATGAATCAACATATGTGTTATGAAACCCACATGTGAATTTGTAGAAGCAATTGGACACAATAAAAAGGGAGAATGATACTGGTAGTACAATGAAACTAACCAGTGTTAGGAGATCCAAACAAATTAGGGCTTTTTTACTTTGCTTCCTGAGATGATGCCATAATTAAACATAACCACCCCACCCTACACACCCATGTACAAACTTGTGCCTTATGCATAGTCTAATTATTGAAAATCTAATTTTATGAACCAAGACCAACAATACAATCTAAATAAATAAATACTTTATCAGCTAAAAGTGAAGGGCTGGATTTCAATTTCATCTCAACTGAGACAAGGACAGCAATAGTTAAAGCAATTTTCAATACCAGTTCTGAACTTCTGTTCCAAATTCAACAGATGTTATACACAAAAATAAACACAAGTCGTGCTTTTGGCTCAATGGGTTTTTCCTAATTTTAAAGTAAATTCAAATATAAATGACAAACAAGTGTAAAATGGATCCAATTTCATCAAAAAAAAATTACAAAATTTTACATTTTCTATGATTTTTGCATGGTAAAATGATAGATGTTAAATTCAAAATTGAATATCCATCTTGCATTTGGTAAATATCAGAGGCGTAGCCATGTGGTGGGCTAGGCCGGGCTCAAGCCCAGGTCACTTTAAAAAAAAAAAAAATTAGTGTAAATTTTAAGGTCCAATACATCACAGCCACCCAATAAATAAAAAAGTTAGCCCGCCCAAACAATCAAACCTCAATGCTCTACTTCAAAAACAAAAAAAACTATATGAACCATTATTTTGGAAATTATTTTGCGCCTATATTTTTTAATTAACATTATTTTTCATTATTTTTAAGTAAATACTCAAAAATAACCTCAAAAAAATTCGGCTCGGGGGCTCCCGCCCTCGATTAAGTCAACCCACCCGGATATAAATTTTTGGTTACGCCCTGGTAAATATATAATAAGTTAAAAAGGTTCATGAACTCCTAAAATCAGAAAAATACAATATTATATATTTGAGAACAATCAAAAGATCATACCAACTGAATGAGACAAAATATCATGATCATGGATCAACTTCAAAATAAAAACAATCCAATAGTTGTATTTCCTAAAACAATAATAAGTAAAAAAAATTATCTAAGATGAATTCCAAAATTTTCCAAATATAAAAAGAAACAGAATTCTTAAATTTAAGAAGTGTGAATTGAAACAAGAAATCAGAGTTTCTTGATACTCCGCATTAAAGATGCAGACATGCCAAGAGTCCCACAATTCACATGACCCATTTGACCAGGCTCTTATATTCATGCTTGAAAAGCACACAACCAATAATGACACCGCAATCATGTCACGTGAACATTTACTGGCTATTTGTTAATATCATGCTTAGGCCCCACAAACACAGGAAAAACAAAAATGTGCAAACTGAAACTGTAAAAACGAGGTTGAAAAACATAAGAGGGAAAAAACAAGGAGAACACGGAGACTTGTATTGAAAATAGAAATGGTAGACCTTCCCTTGCGTTTAATTGTCACACTTTCTATGTTGTTTTAATTGTTTTAAATTATATCATATCTATCTCATATTTTTAACAAGTATACCAACTTCCCATTGACCTTCCCTTATGCTTAATCGTCACAATTTCTATTTTGTTTTAATTGTCTTATACTTATACTATCTCATATTTTTAAATAGTATACCAACTTCCCAAAATCACTTGCTTCTGTAATATTAGATATGCATGCCATCTTGTAAAGAGTGATACAAAAACAAAAAAGTAGACAAAGTGGACGTAGTATTTGAAGGAAAGAGATGCATAAAATCATGACTAACAGGAGGGCCGACAATACTAATAATTAATATAGATCTTTGGCGTGAGAGATTATCACTATCACTATCCCAACACTTTTTTAAGTATTTATATATTAAAAATAGCATCAACCCCAGCATGGATCCAAAAGTTTCATAACAGTGAAAGGCCTATTCATGAACACAAAACAAAATGGATTTTACGCAACTAAAAACATTAATAAAAGACCGATCTCTCAATTTTTCAGTTTTGGGTACTTGACTTTATCACCCATTTAGGCCTCGATTTGAATGACCCATAAAACAAACCACCAAGTGCCCTAAACCCAATTGAAGTGACACCAAAGATTAGTGAGGAACTCAATATGGTCCAAACATTTTTTAAATTAGTGAGTAACTCAGTATCTTACAAAAAATAACTATTAATCAAAGCAATTTTCAAAGTGACAAATTTATACAATAAATAATATATTAAAAAGGTTTAACATAATTAATACGTATACATCTATACCAATGATTCACACAGAAGACTAATACCAAATGCATTTAAAGTACACGCGTCTAAAGTGGGGCATTACACGTGTGGACAATATAGGCACATTTAGAGGCATAGGTACATTTAGGGGCGTGCATCATCGTCCTCCTCCAATTTGCTACATAATATTTCTGCAGCTACATATACTGCAATAAAATATTTTACTGATATATTAAAGGGTACTATGAAGCACACATACCCTTTGCTAGAGGCATCGGGGAGCCTAAATGCGAAAGTCACACCGTGAACACGGCCCAACATTCCATCTGACGTGTCAAAACATATTTGGTGTTAAAAAGGTCCAACCACTGCATGGACACCGCAGGGAAAGAAACCTTCTAATATTATGGAGGCCAATATGAAAAATGAAGTTCTTAAGGTTTTCTGAAAACAAAAATTGCGCCGTTTAACAGCTTGGGATGGTCACTCTCTCTCTCTCTCTCACCAGTTTCTTCCCCCTCCAGAGCTCAATCTCTCTCGAGCTCCGGCTCAATATCTTGTTGGAGATCTGTCATCTCATACACAGATTTAGATCTCTCCCTCACATGTGTAAGAGGTCAGCCTAGGATTTTGTTTTGTCCCAATCCAACCTCCAGCCAATAAATCATGATATTTCACAATAGTGATGCTTCATTGAAGTAAGCGGGAAGATTTTGGGTAAAAAATTCAGGGAAACTTAGAAAGAAAATTTGTGCAACTAAACACGCCAAAAATCCCTTTCTACAATCCATGACAAACATTACCAACCGAACACACCCTCACATATTCTCATAAACCTATACCATTAGCTGGCATGTCCTGATTTTGTTATTTAAATATCATGGTATCACATCCAAATAATTTAGATTTGCAGTGTTGATGTGTCCAGTGTTGATGTGTCCATGTCATGCGATGATACCCGTGTATCATAAAGAATTGAATTCAAATAGTTAAGTGCATCATAGACATTTCAAGAACATCCTTTGACAAGCGGATATGGCGTCACATGTTATAGTTATAGTGAACATTCAAGACACTATAGTTACAATTGAAGCATTAGAAATAAGGAAAAGTACTCTTAGGACCCTAACAAACAAATTTCAAACAATAAAGAAATTTTGACAAATTTTAAACACTTAGATCCACGAACTAATCCAGAAATCCACGCTAGTGGCATAACAAGTGGACCAATCCAGAAATCCACGCTAGTGGCATAACAAGTGGACCTAATAGTAAATAGACCTTAAAAATATAGGGGATCACTGCATAATTATAAATTCTACTCAACGTATTGCATTAGGGTCGTATCTACTTTTTATATTAAAAAATAAAATGTCCCAAAATAATTAAAAAAGTATACCACAAGATGAATACACAAACAAACAAGAATGTACTAGTGGCGGATGCACATGGGGACCAAGAGGGGGGCTTGGCCCTGGTTCAATTTTTGCAAAAAAAAAAAAAATATATATATATATATGATTTTTTGTTAAATTTCAAACTTTAAGATATAACTCTGATTATATTCAAAACTGAGGGTGTAAGATTGTGTAATTGATTAAAAATCTAAACCTAAAGTAAAAATCGGGTCTCTCTCCTTTCTCTCTTTTATTTATTTTACCTGCTAAAACTCTCTTTCCCTCCCGAATCCCTCCCGTCCGCCGCCTCTGTTCAGCCCCTTCCTCCCGCCGCCTGAGCGCCTCCCCTCCTCCCTCCTCCCTCCTCCATCTGCCCCTGCCCGGCCAGGTATTTTTGAACCTTAAGCTGATTTTTGTGTATGATTTTTGTGCATGCCGGAGCCACTAACTCATCACCATCAGGTATTTTTTTAACCTTAAGCTGATTTTTTATATGTATGATTTTTGTATGTATGACTTTTTGTATATATGATTTTTTGTAATTCGACTAGGGGTGTAAACGGGTCGGGTCTGGATCGGGTCTGGGTATATCCAGATCCGATCCGGGTATATTTTTAATGGATCGGGTCTTACCCGATTACCCGACGGGTCTCAGAAAATGGATTCAGACCCGGATCTGGTAAGGACCCGGAGACCCGACCCGAATACCCGACCCGATTATATATATATATATATATATATATATATATATATATATATATATATATAAGTTATATTTATATAAAAACTGTTTTTATATAATTTATATAAAAACTGTTTTATTTTATATAAAAACAGTTTTTATATAAATATAACTTATATATATATATATATATATATATGTATGTAAAACTGTTTTTATATATAACTTATATGTATGTATGTATATATGTATGTAATATTATATATAAATATATATTTATTATATTATATATATACACATTCGGGTCGGGTCCTTATCAGATCGGAGTCATGTATATCCAGATCCGATCCATTAACTAATCGGGTAATCGAGTAATCGGATAATCGGGTCTATAAAATTTGCTCAGATCCGTTAATTTAGGTCGGGTCCGGATCGGGTCCGGGTCCAGACCCGGTCCATTGATAGCCCTAAGTTCGACCAAACATATACCCTTATTTCTGTAATTTGTCTAATTTGTCAAATTTTTGGAATCTCTGTCCCAAACATATATGACCAAAAAACACTCGAAAAGCATATAATTTGTAGTCATTTTGAATGAACTTTAATTTGTATAAATCTCGAAATAAAGTTATAATTTGTATAAAACTCGAAATAATCCAAAAAAAATCGTTTCGGGAGCTCCCGCCCCCGAACCCCTGACACCACTCCAAACCATAGCCCCGATTAACCAAAAATCTTGAATCCGTAACTTTGTATCAACATCACCATGTTATTTGGCAAGAGAAATCAGAGTGTTGTCCAATACAAGTGAGGTGGCATTGCATTGCCACGTCATCGTGCTGCATTTTTAGCATAATTTTAATTGAGGTGCAATTTTCCTGCATTGCCCCTATCATCTTGGCATATTTTCAGTGTAATATTTTGGTGCATGTACGATTGTCTAGGTAAAGCAACAATGTTTTTGTTAATTCAGTATCAAACAAGCAAAAAAGAGCGAAAAAATCAAACCAACAGCTCATGAAATGAAACCAACAGCTCATGAAATGAAACGCAGTAGTGGGATTGTGAAAGCGAAAGATCAAAAAAAGTACGTACCAGGAGCACCACCTGCAGCAAGGCTCACTGTCCAAAACAAAAAAAAGTGCAGGTCAAATTCCAAACTCAAATATACAAACATGGGGCAAAACAACAAAAGTTTATTTTAACTAAAATCAGGAAAAAATTAAATTTTTCCCAAAAATATCTTTTCTCTAAAAGGTATATAGTTCTTTTGGGCAATAAAGTTGCCAAGGCATTTTCTTGCTAACTACGCAGAGGCAGTGCTTGCTAGGAAACAGAATATGACAGAGAAAACGTGGGTCAGTGTGTATAGTTAAAAAAAAAAAAAAAAAAAAAACGGTTAATAAAGGCACCCGGGTAAAAGCATTTCATCAGCAACAAACAGAAGAATTTACTGTATATTTGGGTGAAGATGAAAATCAACACATTACCTAAAATTCAAAACTAATTTCACAATAATTCAAGTCCGTCAGTTTGTACTAAATATAAACCTAAAGAAACACCCCGAGAGGGAAAAAAATCGTGAATGAAACAAACAGATCAATGCGTTGCTTTGAAGATAATAACACCCGGGAAAAGGGGAAAAATCATCACTGTGTTAAACTAAAATGGGTACAAAGAAACTTCAACCGAAAGTCTTTTCTCGGGAAACAAATGAAAGAAAAAATATGGGTAAATAAAACATTAAAAAAATGTATAGAATATTAAAACTGTTTCCTGATTTTCCCCAATAACATATTTCATTTTCACTTTACACCTACTACGCTATAAAGTTAAAACTTAAAACAGAAAAGACCCTCTACGGCTATTTACTTTTTACCGTTAAAAATACTTTATTATACGGTATTGGCACCCTAAGAAGCTTTTGATGTTTAATAAAATTGGAGGTTATAAGAATAAAAGTGAACCTTGGACATTTGGTGAAGCCATCAAATTTTGAAGGAAAACAAAAGGAGATGATGATTTTATAGTAATAGAACTTACTTCCGCAGTTAGTGGCGGAAGGAGCAGAGAGATGGCAAGCAGTGGGTAGAGTCATGGCTTTAGTGACATTCAATGAGACCCCCAACTGAGCACTGTTTTTAAAAGCCTCACAGAGACATTCAGCGTTGGTTTTCAACACCGTTTTAAGGCCAGAACAGCATGTCCCCTCTGGCTTCTTAACCGTGCTACCGCTTGTAACATAAGAAAGACAGTCTGCCATGTTTAAAATGACGGTGGAGCAGTCCACAGCCGGGGCAGGTGCCGCAGAATGGTGGTGGGCCGCGGAGGCCAGATGGCCACAGATGACGAGGACTATTGTCAATGTCGTCTTCATCACCATCTTTGGACAAACCAAAATGGGTATTCACTTATCAAATTTGTTTCGATGTAAAGTTTGTGATGTTTACGAGCGTTGGAGTGAGGATTTAGGGGTGGAATGAGGGGGTTATATAACTGAGATGCCGTTTGAAAAGGAAAGCCATTGTGTTTCCATGTGCATCCAGCGCACGATAGTCAGTTTCAAATGTAAATAGGAATGGACATCTGTCACGTATTCAGGATCGTGACTGCCTTTTGCTTTTCTGGACGGGTGACTTACTCTTTCAAATTTTAAAAAAATTCGCAAATGTGAAAAACCGGAATGATTTCGGATTTTATTGTGTTTCCACTTTTCAATTTTAACTTTTTACTTTATTCAATATTACCGCTTCCATAATTTTAGACCCATTCATGAATTTGACTTATTTTTTACGATTTATTAACGTGTTAAATTTGTATTGATTCATTTTATGAATTATATAGTATGAATCCTATCAGAATTTATAAAATAAATTAATACAAAAATAACACGTCAATGCATCGCACAAAATAAATCAGGTTTGTGCGTCGTTATAAAAGGACACTTAAAGTTTAGATTTTAAGTGTAGTTTTATTTGAAGGGAGTCAAGTAGTAGTGGCAAAATGTGATCCAAATAATAAAACAACACATATTAGCGCAGTTATATAAATATAGCGCTCGTATTTAAAAGTTATGAGTTAAATATGGGGCATATTTAAAAGTTATGAGTCAAATATGGGGCCATATTTCAAATATATGAATCGAATATAGAGCGCAATTTTGAAAGCTGCAAGTAAAATATAAAGCTCATTTTTAAAAATTATAAGTAAAATATAAGTTTTTTTACATACACTTGAAAGTAATACTTAACTTTATTAGAAAAATATGGGGTGGCCCAGCCCATAATTGCTCCGTTTATATTTGCCCAACCTATATTTAGCTTAAATCATATTTGATCCGCTCAAATTAGGCATAACCCATACGTTTATCACTGTTAGAGGCAAGTAATATCCATTTTAATATTATTAAGAGCACGAGTAGAGTTGTCCTTAATAAAATTATTATAGTTATAATGTATTCTCTAATTTGATGGTTTAATAGTGATAATTAAATCGGACAATTGTTGAAAATTGTATCATTACACAGATTTCAAATACGCCAACAAGTAAAGAGATTTGTCGAAATTGCAAAACACTTACGATTAGACACAACAAATGTCCAGTTAAAAAGAGTGAGTAGAAAGTGTATATTCAAAAAAAGAAAATTTAGCCCAATAACATTTAAAATATTAATAAAAGTGGGACATTAAGTTAGGGATCGACAATTTGAATCCGTTTGATGGCACGAAGAACATATAACAAAATGCAAAATATATTTTCCATATAGCACATCAGAAGTACGGAGTGCTTTGTGAGATAAAAACAAAACTAAAGTTTAATTTTGTTGGTACAAACTAACTTCCACAACCTATAACAAATAGGAAAATACCTCTTTATACTAAAATAAAATATTAGTAAACGAGTTATAAGTTAATTTCACATTAATAGTTCTTTTTTATTACGATTTCAGAAAGCAATATCTACTGAATTCTAATCATTTCAAGGAAAACTACTAATAGTGGACATTAGATTCATAGGAATAAATTTAAGTAGTTCGATAATATTTAGTTTGTTATTTCTTCCCGTCCTAAATTGAGAGACCTTGGTGGAATTACTATAATTATCAATATGTAAAATATGCTTTAAGGATTGATTAGACATCCAATTATCGATCCAAAATCTAACATTTCCCTTGTGTAAATACCATTCCAAATCCTCTTTAAGAAGTAAAATTCCTTTAAAAATATTTTGCTAGGCCTAGGGGGTTGTAGTTTTAAGGCTAGAGTTTTTATTATGGTAATATTTATTTTTCATAATTGTAGCCCAGAGAGAGTTTGGTTTTGTAAGCAAAAATTAACGTAATTTCAATATAAAAGTTTGATCTGGAGTATGCATATTTTTAAATCCTAATGCACCAAGATATTTAGGTTTAAAGCCCTAATGTCATTGAATAGTTTCTCTTTTCTTAGAATTTGGAGTAGCCCTTTAAAAAAACTTTTAGCTTTAAAGGATCATTCATCAATTAGAGGTTTTGGTAGTTGAAAAGAAGACATATTCTCTGAAACAAAATTTATAAGAAGTAAGCTACGTGAATAGAATAAGCATTGGTTATACCAAAGGTTAATTATGTTGTCTAATTTAGTAATTAAGTCCCGAAAATAATTTCAGTGATTCTCCCATTAATAAGAGGAACACCCAGATATTTCTCATTAGAAAAAGATGAGGAATATTAAGAGCCTCTTTAATTCTATGTTTATTATTGGAATTCATTTTGGGAGAAAATAAAATTGTAGATTTATCAGAGTTTAAACTTTGACTAGCATAGGAGAAAATATTATTAAGAAGATGTTTCAAATTATCAACATTTCGAAGAGATCCTTTTAAAAAAATAATACAATCATTAACAAAAGCCAACATAGAAATAAAAGGACCAAATTGAGATACTTTAGAAGTATAAATAATTTTCCTCCTATTCGCTTTAATGAAAGAACCGTTGAAAACATCTAAGGCAAGTATAAAAAGATAAGGCGATAGGGATGTAAATTTGGTATTTCGATATAACTTTTTTTTAGTATTTGATATACTTATTGATAAGTTAATCTTTTAAGACATATTGTGATTTTATTGTAAATATTATTGGTTTTGTAAAGGTTCGCTTGGAATTTCTTTAATGATATAAGAGGTTTTAATTATTCATTTGTTTGGGTAGTTAAATTTAATACCTGAATTGTAGAATAGTTATTGGTTGTCAATAACAAGAAAACACGAGATAAATCTTAAAAAGTAACATACTAATGGATTAGATTGTAGTTTGGTTCCAAGAAATTTATTCACATTTGGATTGAAATTTTGTAATCCAATTCTATAATTTGGTTATCCGTTTATGATAGTAAATGTTTTACATATGAATTAGTAGTAATTCAACCCGCGAAGAATGTAACAAGGTTTAACATATATATATATATATATATATATATATGTGTGTGTGTGTGTGTGTGTGTGTGTGTGTGTGTGTGCGCGCGCATGTGTGTGTGTGTGTGTGTGTGTTACTTCTAATTTTAAATGTTTAACTATACTTATCTCACAATTATTATCACGCTTATAAATAAACATTTATGCATTGGAAATTCATAATATTAATTATTGACAATGATTAATGAAAATATTGATTAGTCGGTGTGGGGCTCGCAATTAAGTTAAAAAATTTAATTTTGGTCCTACACATATAATATTTAATCAAGTATAATGGCATGTTCTGATATTGTTACCTTAACTAGGATACTAAATAATTTTTTTCGAAAATTGCCTGAGAAGAGAGTCAATATTTTGAGTTTTAACTGGATTTTGATTTAACTAAAATTGTGATTAAATTCATTGAGAAGTATAATAGTTCAAATAATGAATGGCCATATTAATTGAGTTTCTCAATTCATATAAGAAATTCATTATTCGAATGAATTTAATTAAGCACTTTAAATGGAACAATGTTGGAATTTAACTCATTAATTGTGTCACTCGATCCACAAACTAAACTATTTCTTTAATGGCAAACAGAATAAATAACAAAACGCGTTGAATTAAGTTTTGATGGAAAAATTAAAATGAAGACCAATTATTAATATTTATATAAAGAATTTTTATAAGTAAATAAAAACAAAAAATAAAAAATAAGTACAATTCCCAAAGTCTTGATTCGGTAAGAAGGATGGAAAAGCCAAAGTATTGAAAATAGGGATATATAAACTTTCCATGCACGATGGATATAAATACTATTTTTCCCATTTTGTTTGGTAGAAAGGTGGGAAAATAAAATTGAAAATAATTATTCATTATTACCTTTGTGTTTGTAGGAATGAGGGACACATAAAATATCGTAAATATTTTTTATAGTCATCACATATGGGACCCGGTAGGAACTTGCCACCCACACCATTTATATCGATAAGCATCGTCAAAAAGATGGAGATAGGCACGTGAAGATATTATATCAACTGTAATAATCCCTATAACAAGAGTCCAACCATTAGAGGGCTCCATATAAAACAATATTAATATGAAGCTCCCCATTAATCGATCATGTGATATTGAATGTGTGGAATATATGTCAATTTTTACTCATATCATATCCTTCTAATTAATGAAATATTTCATCCCCTTTTGTGGAGATAGATAATTTGCACCACGTACATGCTACTTCTTTATGTGTCATCAGTTATAATTATCATAATTTTTCTGGTTTTTAGCTTATGCAATTTTTATTTTCAAATATGTGAGTTTGTACACTTGCAATTGGCGTGGTTCGTGAAAATTGAGTTTTTTCGTACTTACTAGCCAAGCTCCAACTTCAAACGTCAACCCATAGCGAACAATGAGGATAAAATAATGACTTGCATGGTAACTAGGAGAATGGGTATTTGTCACCCCCACCTTGATGGATGAGTTCCATTGTACACCCCCCAATGAGAAAGGAGTACTTTGAGCTCGTTACCAGCCTAGAGATGACCATTCCGATGGATAGTGTGGGGTAGCACCCAAGCCATGTTTCCAAAATGAATGCCTATGAAGAGAGCCTACGCGATCTTAAGAGTATTATTCGGTGGATATAGGAGGATAATGATCGCCTCATGCACTGCTTGGGAAAGGTCAAACAAAAGATTCGGGGGAACACAAGTTTTAATAGGTTGGTCGGACTCCCATCCCTTAATCGAGAAATATCATAGACAGTGGAGGAGTGATTGTCATTATAGCATGAAACCATCGCATGAAAAAGTCACAACGATTCTTTAAGGTGAGAGAATGAGAGAGAAAATGAGGTGATACAAAGTTTTATATGCAAAGAGATAGTTAAACATGAAAGCCAAGTTGTGGCCCACGCCACGAGGGAGTTGTAATGAAAAACTATAGTGAATCAAGATATACGTTGGGAAGACCAGCCATATTGATCGCGTTCACCAATATTTTGAGGCTATCGATCAATAGAATAACAATGAAGCACTAATGTACCGGATCTTCCCCTCCTGTCTGGGTGACGTTTCCTAGAATTAGTTCAAAAACCTCCGCATTGGATTGGTGAAAACCTTCAAATAATTGGTTTAATTCTTCACAATAAGGTTTATCATTAACAGTTACCACCCTAAGAAGATGGAAACCCAACTTATATTTAATTAAAAAAAGTCTCAGGAGATACATAGGGAGCATGCTCAATGATACTGGGAGTTTTATAATGAAGTAAAAGATTTATCTCAATAAGTCACAATGGCCTATTTTATGATCAACTTGTCAAATGGCTCGATGTTGTATCAATTACGAACCAAAAATAAGGCCACGATAATTGATGATCTCGTGTTTGAAATTAAAAAGTACGCGAAAGTGGAAGACATTGTAATCTGAAGTGATCATGGCAGTGGAAATGGGGAGAAGGAGACCAAAATAAAGAAGGGCACAGAGAAATAACACAATAAATTCTAAAAAATGGAGACAAAACAGACCTATTTAAGGCCTATTAAGGGATTTGCAAAGGAATCGGACAATGTTCATCTTGCATTATCAACTAATGGGTTTAACCCTTTCGGTAAGTTAAGTACTAATTAGAGTTATTGGCCAGTTCTCATAGCGCCTTTAAGTCTCCATCCGACACTGTGCATGGGAAAGGAGTTATCATTGTTATCTTTATTGATACCCGGGTCGAAGGCTCCCGGCGATGACATTGATATATTATTATCCCCATTAATCGAAGAACTTAAAGAGTTGTGGGATAAAGGCGTGACAACGTTTGGCTCTCAAAAGGATAAAGAGTTCACACTTAAAGTTATGGTGATATAGGTGATCCATGACCTTTCTGCTTATGGGACCTTGTTCGGTTGTAATTTTTATGGTTATTATAGGTGTCCCATATGTGGGGAGGAAATTGAATCCATAACTCATAGTGGTAACATGAGTTATACAGATCATCGTAGCTTTGTTCCGATCAGTCACCCTTTTAGGAATGACAAATCTAGATTTTTACCTATCGGTTACGAGCATGGGATGTAACTTGCTATGCTTTCTACTCAGCACATTAAGGAGAAGGCAAAGATTGCAAATGTGGGGAATAGGTACGTAGACAAAAACCCTCGGTTTGTAAACCTGAAGTGTAAAGCTAAGGGGAATCCAAATGACCCTAGTAAAATGAAGGCATGGTCCAGACAATCAAATTTTTTTGGCCTGTCGGGTTAGAAAGATCATCGTGTAAGGTATGTAATTTATGTGATGCACATAGAGAAGAATTTTGCGGAGCATCTGATAGGAACATGTATGGGTGGATCTCATTTAAAAGATGGAGAACGGGCGTGTCGTAGTCTATAGGATATGAAAATAAAGAAGAAACTGTGGTTAAAAAATGATCCTATAATAGGAAGCATTTCTATCTCCCCCCCCCCCCCCCCCCAGCTGCTTTCACATGATAGTAAGTGTGACAACCCGGATATAATTATGATAAATTATATTTAAATCACACTTACAATATGTGATATGGATAATGTGTTATTAGTATATCTAATGTTAAGTGATTATGGTTAGTATAATTCTACTTTCATAAATCATGAAATGTCGAATTATTTACAAACACAAGATTTGGTTATTTTCGATAGAAATGTTCCTCTTTAAGACTGGTTTTGACCTTTATAACATTACAATTGACTTGAGGTGAAAACTACATAGTTGTATACATGTGAGTTAGGGTTGTAACACAACAAACGTTGCATCAAACGGATGTTCGAGTAAGAAGTTAGGCCGAAATTACGAACAAGGGGCAAATCTGTCAATTCCCTTAAGTGGTAAATTGTCTTTTATTAAACCAAATGTTTTAATTTAATTGGATGGATTGGGAGGCAGCCTTGGCCGACTTAAAACTCTCCATTAACCTCATTTCTTCAGCAAATAAGTCCCTAGGTTCTGTTTGAGGTGTTATTAGCTTGAGGAAAGAGAGGTAGAGGTTAAGGAAGAAAGGGTTACAAGGAAAATGTAGGAAAACAATTCCAAGAAAATCCTTAAGGTGTTTCCAAGGTAAAATTATTTGTTAATATTGTTTTAATCTTATATTATAATTATTTCAATGTATACAAATCGTGAATTATTGATTGAAATTCTATCATCCTTTGTGATAATAGGTATTAGTTCATAAGTGAGATAGGTGGTGTTTATAGGTCACATTGCCTTGTATTCAAACCCCTTGTATTCAAACTTGCATATCTCTTTGTGTGCTTGCTGGAATTTAGAAATTCCAATTGGGTATTAAAATAGACTCATATATTCATATCATATCCGAAAATTAAAATTTAAATCCTTGTGGTTAGGCCTTAGTGATGGTTGCAAGTTAGTATATAGTCGTTGTTTGTATATTTCATTTCGGTATGTCCTGAGTTTGGTCAAGCTTTTGAGATAGCAAATGAAGTCCAAAAATTATGAAACTCTAATCCTGGACTATTCAGTATCTTTACTGAACATGGGATGAAAACCATAGAAAGTTATATTGTAGAAAAATTATGAAAATTCTTTGAAGTTGAAGGAACAATAGAGGAGTTTGTAGGGCAGATTTCTTGTGTTGTAAAGAAATGGCCATAACTTGCTCTAGGGAGCTTGAAAAATTACACCGTCACTTGTAACGAAAAGTATATTCCGATATGTTTTCATATTGATAAGCTTGGATACCTGTATGTGTACTATTTATGAATATGGGATGGTTAAGTATGGAGGACAATGATTTGAGGCCATATTGGATACCTCATGAAAGAATGTTTTTATTTGCTCTTTTCAAAGAGTATTTTGAGTACATATTTCATGCGTATATACACTGAGAAGTATGCTTTAATATTTACTTGGGTTTAGTTATAAATTCCTTATGAGGTATTTCCTACGGTTGAATGTCCATAACTTTATCAACATATATACCATTGTTTCGACTTTACTCATGTGTTCTTGGGATTCTACTTAAGTGGAATCATATTGTGGTTGTGTAGTCATTAAAAGTACATAATTATATTAAGATAATACTTATGATTGAGATTCAGTACTGATTTAGTTGGATTAACAGGTGTAAAGGCAAATCAACCAAGTTCAGCTCCACCCGAGGGAAACGTGAATACATAGTTGACAGCCCAATGTGAGTGTACTTACTGAGTTGATTTTGGATATGATGTATATGTATTATATGTTGAGATGATATGGCTTATTTAAAAGTCATGAGATGTTGAGATGTTATGAATTATTTAAAAGCCAAGAGATATTGAGATGTTATGGCTTTATAAAAGTCAGGATATGTTGAGTTACTATGCAATTCATGAGATGTTAGGTTATTAAAACCTATGGATATTATTATTGCCAGGAGATGTGGGGTTTATTAAATCCGGATATGTATATGGCCTAATTTGGTCCAGAGATGGATATATTAATATGTTGAGATGTTAATATAGTACTTTTACTATATATAGATGTAGTACATTCACTGAGTTTTTTTAAACTCATGGTTTTATATGTTTACATTTTCAGGTTTTCCAGCTACCACTGCCAGGTCTAGGAGGTTGAGTAAATAGAAGTAGGATTTTGTTAGTTTGTTTTATACACTGTACGAGTTGTAATTAAGTTAAATGATATGTGAGTTCTGTTGATATTATGTCTCCTTAAAACGATTGGATTTTTAGTATTCTGCATTTTAACCTTAAAGTTGTTTCAATATGTATTACTAAAATAATAAATAAATTATAATTGTGGTTTATAAACTATTTAGTTAATTACATCCTAATGGGGTTAGGGGTTGCAACTTGGTATCAGAGCTTTAGGTTTTTATATTCTGGGGTTAGAGAGCTTTAGTCTAGATATGGCAGTGGCAGAAATAGCGTTATGTGGGTCATTTATATTAATTTGTGAGAAATACTAACCATTATGTTAGAAATAAGTGTTGTATTCTTGTTTCTATAATTGTGGTTTATGACAGATAGTACGATATGGAAGGAGAAAATGTTCATGAGAGGGTGGATGAGGAGTCTTCAAATACAGTAAACCAACAAAATCCAAATAATGTAGAGGGAGCTCCTGAAAAACTTACAGATATGCAGAAAATGGCTCGTGCCATGACTTTAATGGCAGAACAACAAAACATTTTTATGACCCAAATAGCAGAACAACAAGCCAAGTACTTGGAGGAGAAGACTTTGGCAAGAAGAGAAAGGGAAATACAACGAGAGGAGAAGAATACTATGTATGAGAAGTTTATCAAATTGAACCCCCCAGCATTCTCAGGTTCTGTAGATCCTTTAGAAGTTGAGGCTTTGGTTAGAGACACAGAAACTATCTTCGGGGTGATGAATGTACTTGGCGCGCAAAAGGTAATTTTGGGTACTTTCATGTTAAAGGGCGAAGCTAAATATTGTTGGGAGTCTTCCAAACATTTATTGCTTACTCCGGAGGGAGGTGAGGTAATTACTTGGGATTCCTTTATTAAATCCTTATATGAAAAGTATTTTCCTCGCATGTATCGGAAGCAAAAAGAGAGAGAATTTTTATCATTGACTCGGGGGAATATGTCGGTCAGGGAGTATGAAACTAAATTTATATTTTTGTCTCGATTTTCATTACGTTTCTTACACAATGAGGAGGACAAATGCACCAGATTTCAGGATGGGTTGAATTTGGTTATTAAGTCTAGACTCACTGCACTTGAAATGGTAGATTATACTTCATTCGTTAACAAATCTATGATGGTTGAAGGATATGTTAATGATGCAATAAAGAATAGGGAACAAAGGGGAAAGATGAGTAGATTTGATCCATCTTAGCAAAAGGAAGGCATTGTAGAATACTCAAAACTGGGGAGTCAATAATTTCAGCGCGGTAGAGGGACTGGAAATTAAATTCAGAATAGGACACCAAGCAGTTTTAGGGGTGCAATATCGATGGGCCAACATAATAGACAAAAGGAGAATGACAATGGGCAGTATAAGCCTATTACATGCTATTTTTGCAAAGCTGAGGGCCATATCAGTCCAAATTATCCCAAGTTAATGGGGGTAGAGTGTTATCACTATCATCAAATTGGTCACACAAAAAGGAACTGTCATATTCTACTGGGAGGGATTCAACCAGCTATTACTAGTCGAGGCTCATCACCTGGAGGCACAGGGAGAGGAGGAGGTAGAGGACAGGCTAGTGGATCCAGGGCTCCGGGAAGGATATTTGCTATGACTTTACAGGATGCTCAGGCTACTCAAGAGGTGGTGACAGGTACATTTTCTGTCATGAACAAACATGCTTACGTGCTTATTGATCCAGGTTCTACTCATTCATTTGTAGCACTGTCATTTACCATGCATTTGGGTAGATCATGTTCTTATCTAGATTGTGGTTTATATATTTCTACACCTATGGGGGATGTGATGTTAGTGGAACGTGTGTATAAAAATTATGCATTGTATGTGGGGGAGAGGGAGTTGACTATTGATTTAATTCCACTAGATATTCGAGATTTTGATATTATCTTGGGTATGGACTGGTTATCTTCCTACCATGCGTCAATTGACTGTTTTCGTAAGGAGGTTACATTTAATATGCCGGGGGAGGAAGAATTCAAATTTACTGGGGAAAGAAATTTGGTTCCGAACTGTCTTATTTCAGCTCTTCGGGCGAGAAAATTGTTAAATAAGGGTTGTCAAGGATTTTTATCATATATTGTGGATAAAAATAGGGAATCGCAAAAATTAGAAGATATCCCAATCGTTAAGGATTTTGCAGATGTGTTCCTAGATGAATTACCAGGATTGCCACCTAATAGAGAGGTAGAGTTTACTATCGATTTAGTGCCTAGTACTGCTCCAGTTTCTATTTCTCCATATAGAATGGCACCCGTGGAACTAAAGGAGTTAAAGGTTCAACTGCAAGATTTGCTAGATAGAGGTTTTATTCGACCCAGTGTATCACCATGGGGCGCTCCAGTATTATTTGTGAAGAAGAAAGATGGCACCATGCGACTCTGCATTGATTATCGACAGTTGAACAAGGTGACTATTCGAAATAAATATCCATTGCCTCGTATTGATGATTTGTTTGATCAATTACAGGGTGCTAAAGTGTTTTCAAAAATTGATTTGAGATCAGGTTATCATCAATTAAGGGTGAGAGATTGTGACATTTCTAAGACAGCTTTTCGTTCTCGCTATGGTCATTTTGAATTTTCGGTAATGCCATTTGGGTTAACAAATGCTCCTGCGGTGTTTATGGATTTAATGAATTGAGTATTTCATCCTTTCATAGATTCGTTTTTGATTATCTTTATCGATGATATTTTGATATACTCACCTAGCCAAGAGGAACATGAGAAGCATCTAAGAGTTGTATTGCAAGTTTTGCAAGATAGTCAATTATTTGCAAAGTTTAGCAAATGTGAGTTTTGGTTAAATCAGGTAGGATTTATAGGGCATGTTATTTCGGGAGATGGAATTTATGTTGACCCTAAGAAGTTAGAGGCAATTGTGCAATGGGAAAGATCGAGGAATGTAACGGAGATAAGGAGTTTCCTAGGATTGGATGGATATTATAGAAGATTCATAAAGAGGTTTTCATCTATAGCCTTACCGTTGACTAAATTGACCCGAAAGGAAGTGAAATTTGTGTGGAGTGATGAATGTCAGCACAGCTTTGAAAAGTTAAAAAATAGGCTAGTATCAGCTCCAGTTCTCACTGTTCCATCCAGTGGAGAAGGTTTTGTGATTTATACTGACGCTTTACATCAGGGTCTGGGTTGTGTTTTCAGGGTACATGGAAAGGTAATTTCTTATGCATCTAGACAGTTAAAGATGCATGAACGTAATTATCCTACGCACGATTTAGAACTTGCGGCTATTATTTTTTACTTGAAATTATGGAGACATCATTTGTATGGAGAGACGTGTGAAATTTTCACTGACCATCAAAGTTTGAAGTATTTATTTACACAGAGAGACTTGAATTTGAGACAAAGACGTTGGATGGAGTTAATTAAAGATTATGATTGTCCCATTCACCATCATCCCGGGAGGGCCAATGTAATTATAGATACTCTGAGTCGAAAGTCATTGGGGAGGTTATCTTATATTCAATGTGCACGGGTTGGCAATGTTATGGAATTAAGACTGATGGGAGTCAAGTTGAACTTATCTAAAATGGGGCGTTATTTGCACACGTTATAATGAGACCTTTACTGGCAGAACACATATGAAATTTGTAAGTCAGTGATCCATTCCTTGAGAAGAAGAAACGGGAAATCCTGGATGGTAAAGAGAGTGACTTTGAAATTAAGAAGGATGAATCGTTGTGTTATAAAAATAGAATTTGTGTACCGAATGATCCGTCCTTAAAGAAGGATATATTAGACGAGGCACATAGTTCTATTTACTCTATGCATCCTAGGGGTACCAAAATATACAGAGATTTGAAAGAGTATTACTGGTGGAATAATATGAAACGTGAGATTGCATAATTTGTAGCTAAATGTTTAGTATGCCAACAAGTGAAGACGGAGCATCAAAAGCCAGCAGGATTATTGCAGTCATTGCCTATTCCAGAATGGAAGTAGGAACATATAACGATGGATTTTATTATAGGATTACCACGATCTCCAAACGGGCATGGTTCTATTTGGGTGATTGTAGATCGATTGACAAAGTCAGCTCATTTTCTTCCAATTAAGATGACCTACACTGTTGACAAATATACACGTATGTACGTTAATGAGATTATCCATTTACATGGGGCACCAGTGTCAATTGTATTAGATAGAGATCCAACATTCACTTCAAAATTTTGGCCTCGTTTACAGAATGCCATGGGCACAAGTTTGAAGTTCAGCATTGCATTTCATCCACAAACCGATGGACAATCTGAAAGGACGATTCAAATATTAGAAGTCATGTTACGAGCTTGTGTATTTGACTTCAAGGGTAGTTGGGATGATCATTTACCATTGATGGAATTCTCGTATAA
The DNA here is from genome assembly GCA_949130495.1 of Sambucus nigra. Classification (NCBI taxonomy): domain Eukaryota; kingdom Viridiplantae; phylum Streptophyta; class Magnoliopsida; order Dipsacales; family Adoxaceae; genus Sambucus; species Sambucus nigra. Next base: position 587,648,377 of record OX422210.1, on the reverse strand, counting down.
TAATAGTTATCAGTCCACCATTGGTATGGTACGTATGAAGCTTTATATGGGAGGAGATGTAGAACGCCTTTGTGTTGGGATGAAGTAGGTGAAAGGAAACTTTTGGGTCCTGACTTGATAGATATGACAACTGAAAAGATCAAAATGATTCGGGAACGGATAAAGATAGCACAAAGCAGGCAGAAATTTTATACAGATAAGAGGAAGTATCCATTGGAATTTCAGAAGGGGGATTTTGTATTCCTACGTATTTCACCGTGGAAAGGCGTTATGAGATTCGAAAAGAAGGGAAAACTAAGTCCAAGATACATTGGACCATATGAAGTGTTGGAAAGAATTGGAACCCTGGCATATAGATTAGCATTACCTCCAGAGTTATCTCGTTTGCATGACGTATTCCATGTATCTATGCTTCGTAAGTATTTAACAGATCCATCTCATCAACTGAAAACCCAACCACTTATTGAACTGAAAGAAGACTTGTCGTACATCGAGGAACCGGTGGAAATTCTTGATCGTAAGGAGTAAGTATTGAGGAATAAAGTTATCCCCTTAGTTAAAGTTATGTGGATGAGCCATGGAATTAAATAAGAAACTTGGGAAACGGAGGATAGCATGAAGAAGCAGTATCCCCATTTGTTTGGTAAGTGGCATTCGTATTAAATTTCGGGCACGAAATTTTCTGAGGGGGAGAAGTTGTGACAACCCGGATATAATTATGATAAATTATATTTAAATCATACTTATAATATGTGATATGAATAATGTGTTATTAGTCTAATATTAAGTGATTATGGTTAGTATAATTCTACTTTCATAAATCATGAAATGTCGAATTATTTACAAACACAAGATTTGATTATTTTCGATAGAAATGTTCCTGTTTAAGACTGGTTTTGACCCTTATAACATTACAATTGACTTGAGGTGAAAGCTACATAGTTGTAGACATGTGAGTTAGGGTTGTAACACAACAAACGTTGCATTAAACGTATGTTCGAGTAAGAAGTTAGGCCGAAATTACGAACAAGGGGCAAATCTGTCAATTCCCTTAAGTGGTAAATTGTCTTTTATTAAACCAAATGTTTTAATTTAATTGGATGGATTTGGAGGCAGCCTTGGCCGACTTAAAACTCTCCATTAACCTCATTTCTTCGGTAAATAAGTCCCTAGGTTCAGTTTGAGGTGTTATTAGCTTGAGGAAAGAGAGGTAGAAGTTAAGGAAGAAAGGGTTACAAGAAAAATCTAGGAAAACAATTCTAAGAAAATCCTTAAGGTGTTTCCAAGGTAAAATTATTTGTTAATATTATTTTAATCTTCTATTATACTTATTTCAAAGTATAAAAATCGTGAATTATTGATAGAAATTCTATCTTCCTTTGTGATAATAGGTATTGGTTCATAAGTGAGATAGGTGGTGTTTATAGGTCATATTGCCTTGTATTCAAACCCCTTGTATTCAAACTAGAATATCTCTTTGTGTGCTTACTAGAATTCAGAAATTCTAATTGGGTATGAAAATAGACTCATATATTCATATCATATCCTAAAATTAGAATTTAACTCCTTGTGGTTAGGCCTTAGTGATGGTTGCAAGTTAGTATACAGTTGTTGTTTGTATATTTCATTTCGGTTGATCAAGCTTTTGTGATAGCAAATGAAGTACAAAAAATATGAAACTTTAATCCTGTACTATTCAGTATGTTTAATTAACATGGGATGAAAATCATAGAAAGTTATATTGTAGAAAAATTATGAAAATTCTTGGAAGTTGAAGGAACAATAGAGGAGTTTGTAGGGCAGATTTCTTGTGTTGTAAAGAAATGGCCATAACTTGCTCTAGGAAGCTTGAAAAATTACACCGTCACTTATAACGGAAAGTATATTCAGATATGTTTCCATATTGATAAGCTTGGATACTTGTATGTGTACTATTTATGAATATGGGATGGTTAATTATGGAGAACAATGATTTGAGGCCATATTGGATACCCCATTAAAGAATGTTTCTATCTGTTCTTTTCAAAGAGTATTTTGAGTACATGTTTCATGCGTATATACATTGAGAAGTATGCTTTAACATTTACTTGGGTTTAGTTATAAATTCCTTATGAGGTATTTCCTAGGGTTGAATGTCCATAACTTTATCAACATATATACCATTGTTTCGACTTTACTCATGTTTCTTGGGATTCTACTTAAGTGGAATCATATTGTGGTTGTGTAGTCATTAAAAGTACATAATTATATTAAGATAATACTTATGATTGAGATTCAGTACTGATTTAGTTGGATTAACAGGTGTAAGGGCAAATCAACCAAGTTTAGCTCCACCCGAGGGAAACGTGAATACATAGTTGACAACCCAATGTGAGTGTACTTAGTGAGTTGATTTTGGATATGATGTATATGTATTATATGTTGAGATGATATGTATTATTTAAAAGTCATGAGATGTTGAGATGTTATGGCTTATTTAAAATCCAAGAGATGTTGAGTTGTTATGGCTTTATAAAAGTCAGGATATGTTGAGTTGTTATGCAATTCAGGAGATGTTAGATTATTAAGACCTATGGATATGATTATTGCCTACGGGCAGGAGATGTGGGGTTTATTAACTCCGTATATGTATATGGCCTAATTTAGCCCAGAGATGGATATATTAATATGTTGAGATGTTAATATAGTACTTTTACTATATAGAGATGTAGTACATTCACTGAGTTTTTTTAAACTCATGGGTTTATATGGTTATATTTTCAGGTTTTTCAGCCATCACTGCCAGGTCTAGGAGGTTGAGTAAATAGAAGTAGGGTTTTGTTAGTTTGTTTTATACACTGTACTAGTTGTAATTAAGTTAAATGATATGTGAGTTCTGTTGAAATTATGTCTCCTTAAAACGATTGGATTTTTAGTATTCCGCGTTTTAACCTTGAAGTTGTTTCAACATGTATTACTAAAATAATAAATAAATTATAATTGTGGTTTGTAAACTATTTAGTTAATTATATCCTAATGGGGTTAGGGGGTGACAGTAAGCTACTAAACAAATGACCGGAACGTAAAGAAGGTATTTTACTCGAACTGCATAAACGATGGCAATTAGTTTTTGTTGCTCCTAAGGTATTCCAGTATGATCTTAATGACAACACTAATTTGAAGGATCTTTCAATTTATTTAGATGAAGATTGAGTGTCAAAACTTAATTTTATCCTTGACAATCCAATTTGTATCCTATTATTATATTGGCCTTGGACAATCTGATTTGTATCCACGTTGTATCCTATTAGTTTGATTTATGAATGTTTATTGTGATTTACGAATGTGTAGTTTATTTATGAACATGACCAAAAATTATAAATAGTTACACATGGGCTTGAATGCATGCGTTGAAGGGTGATAACATAAAACAACATTTAAATGCCCACGTAAAAGGCAGAAACACCTCGCACGGGACGAGGATAAGACGTAGCAATTGGCTGCGTAGTCACGGGATGCCCGATTAGAGAACATGACCAAAAATTATAAATAGTTAGACTTAGGCTTGAAAACATGTCGTTGAAGGGTGAAAATGCAAAACAACCCTAAACGCCCCCGTAAGAGTACCTCGCATGGGACCAATGTAAAATGTAGCAACTAACCGCTTAATCATGAATGCTCGGTTATAAAATATGATAAAAAATTACAAATATTATACTTAAGATTGAAAACATACCGTTAAAGGGGAAAAATGCAAAACAAATCCTAAATGCCCCTACAAGAGGCACGGACACCTCGCACGGGACAAATGTAACACATAGCAACTGACTACATAGTCAGGGGATGCCCGCTTTGAGAAGATGATAACAAATTGTAAATATATATACTTGAGCTTGAAAACTTATCGTTGAAGGGTGAAAATGTAAAATAGCTCCCAAACGCTCCCGTAAGAGGCACGGACACCTCGTACCGGACCAACATAGCATGTAGCAACTGATCGCGTAGTCACGGGATGTCCAATTAGAAAGAATGACAAAAAATTGCAAATATTTATATTTAGGCTTAAAAATATACCGTTGAATGGTAAAAATGCAAAATAACCCCCAAACGTTATCGCAAGAGGCATGAATACCTCGCACAGGACCAACATAACACGTAGTAACTAACCACATAGTCACAAGATGTCTCGTTAATGAACATGACCAAAAATTATAAATACTTACACTTATGCTTGAAAAGATGCCGTTGAAAGGTGAAAATGCAAGACAACCCTAAACGCCCCTACAAAAAGCTCGGGCACCTCGCACAGGACCAACACAACATGTAGCAACTGACCGCATAGTCACGGGATGCCCGGTTAGTGAGCATGATTAAAATTTTCAAACAGTTAGACCTAGCCTGAAAATATTTCATTGAAGGGTGAAAACTTAAAATAGTCCCCAAACACCCTCGCAAGAGGAACGACACCTCGTACGAGACCAACGTAACACGCAGCAACTGATTGCGTAGTCACGATATGCTCAGTTAAAGAACATGACCAAAAATTGTAAATAGTTAAACTTAGGCTTGAAAACAAGTCGTTGAGGGGTGAAAATGTAAAACAACCCCCAAATTCCCCTACAAGAGGGACGATCACCTCGCGTGGGACCAACGTAACACGTAGAAATTGATCGCGTGCTCACGGAATGCCCGATTAGAGAACAGGATCAAAAATTGTAAATAATTATACTTAGGCTTGAAAACATGTCAACATAAAATAACTCCCAAACGCCTCTGTAAGAATCACGGACAGCTCACATGGGACCAATATAACACGTAGCAACTAACCACGTAGTCACGGGATGCCCATTTTGAGAACATGTCCAAAAATTAAAAATAGTTCGACTTAGGCTTGAAAACATTCTATTAACGGGTGAAAATACAAAACAGTCCTAAACGCCCCCACAAGAGACACGGACACCTCGCACGTGACCAACGTAAGACGTAGCAACTGACCGCGTAGTCACGGGACACCCGATTAGAGAACAGAACCAAAAACTACAAATAGTTAGACTTAGGCATGAAAACATGTCGTTGAAGGGTGAAAGCGCGAAACAACCGCCAAATGCCCCTGCAAGAGGAACAAACACCTCGCACGGGACCAACGTAACATGTAGTAACTTATCGCGTAGTCATAGGATGCTCGATTAGAAAACATGACCAAAAATTGTAAGTAGTTATACTTAAGGTTAAAAATATGTCGTTGAAGGGTAAAAACGCAAAACAGCCCCCAAATGCTCCCCCAAGAGGCATGAACACCACGGGAACATCGTAACACATAGCAACTGAGCACATAGTCACGGGATGCCCGATTAGAGATCAGACCAAAAATCATAAATAGTTAGACTCAGGCTTAAAAACATGACGTTGAAGGGTTAAAACACAAAACAACCCTCAAATGCTCCTATAAGAGGCACAAACACCTCGCAATGGACCAACGTAACACATTGCAACTTATCGCGTAGTCACAGATTGCCTACTTTGAGAACATAACTGTGACACCCCGACTAATTAAATACCGGGTAGCTACTCCTTTATAAAATTAATTCAAAATGCCAAGTTGGCTCAGTTAATAGCATCACTGTCGAAAACATTTTAATATTACTAACCACCTAGTATTTAAAAAGCAAGTTGCCAAATTTTTAATTTAAGTCTGATTAACATGTAACAGAAGTAATGAATAACTAAATAACACCAATCACCATGCTGAAGTAAAACGGATAACCATCACAATATGTAAATAAAACCTGGAGGAAAAACTCCTCAATACGAATCCCACAACTGATAAGTAATCTGAAATAAATAACTAAAACTGAATACTGAGCGATACATGCTAGAGTCTGAAAACTGAAATGTAAAATAATGTCTCTAAATAGAAATGGGCAACATGCCCTACAACTGATAGATGCTGAGACTGGAATCCGAATGAGAGAAGCGTCTACATGCAAATCCCTGTAGCTTCCACAAACAGCTACAGCTCGTCACCTGAATGAGAATCCTATGCTTGGTGTCCTTGTGGCTGGGCACCTAAAATGGTTTTACAAGAAAATATATTTGAAAGCAAATGGGTCAGAGCCCGAAAGTGGAAGTTATTTTAAAAACCTGCAAGTGCTTTAAAAACATTTAAAACATTAAATGCAAAGTACATGTTAGGACGTACACTCGCATGATATTCTCACCTCTCGTCTAACTGTGCACTCCTAACGTAAGTACCCATCTATATCGACCCATACTACTAGCTAACTGACAACATAACTAGCTAGACTGCCAAAGGTTCTACCCATATTACTCGGTTCCAATTAACATAACAACGCTCGTAATTAAATAGAGGTTTAACGTAAACTCAGTTACTAAATATGCCATTGATATAACTAACAGCTAACTCATTATATATCTCGAAACAATACCGGAATGTTTTACAACATTAACATGAGGATTTCCATTAAGTAAATGTATATTATTCATCACATAAATATACGATATAAGCACCCCGCAATCTAAGCTGTAGTGCACACATACTCTGCTATCCATCCCGGTACATCACGTACATAAGGATTACATATTCCGAATCTCTCAGGAATAGTTTACCGATAACAACATCACAAATAATGGAGGCGAACACAGTCACCATCACATGGGTCACGCACATACCTACGCTCCCATGGTCAGCGGACTTATTAATATCACAATAAGTCTTTCAATGACCTATGTTCATCAAGGTACCAGTCTATATCCCTCCCGTAGGCACACAAGGATTAGAGGGTCCTAAGCGAACGAAACCTCCCGTGATAGCAAGTATGGTAGGTATGTCATACATACAATCCATATATCAATACTAAGTAAACACACTTCTTAGTAATACCGTATTATTTTCGTAGTACATATTGCACTCTCGTACTAACTAATTATCACAACTTATTTTATTCCGGTTCATAATTATACGCGCTATAATTCATCCTCACATCGTAGTAGACACTCACGTCTCAACCCAAATGATTCATTGAATATAACTCTCGTATATGATTTACTCATCCCAACAACCCAAAAGTCCCAAATAAGTCACTATATCATCAAAGGGATGCTAACTCTACCCTTGAACCATCTCCCGGAACTCCAAAAGTCAAAACAGTCCAAAAAGGGTCAAACTGTCAACTTGTTAGAAGTCTCGTTCGAACGAGGCTTCGAACGAGTTTGGACTGTCAGGTCGTTAGAAGTCTCGTTCGAACGAGGCTGTTCGAACGAGATCCCAGTTCGTTCGAACGAACTAACCCTTCTAATGATATCTCGTTCGAACGAGATATCGAACGAAAACCCCACTCGTTAATAACGACTGGTCAACTCGTTAGAAGCTCGTTCGAACGACCTGGGGGCTGCTTCTAACGAGATGCCAGTTTCGGCCCAGATTTTTCCCCAATTCGTTTTTCACCATTTATAACACTTCTAATCTCTCCCAAAGTCCATCCTAACAACGTTTTAGGGTCTATAATCAATACTAAACATATATAGTCACATCCTAACATGTTTCTAAGGGATCAATCCATCCAAATATTAATTTAATTTACACCCTTCTACACTTTGTCCAATTATCTCAAGAACATGAACCCTAACTACATATCATCATCAAATCCCAGAATTTAATTTCGTTTTCTTTCCTTCTAATCACAATTATAATAAGGGAAATCATTTACCTATCATACTACATGCAATTCTCTTCACAATTTTTAAGTTCTAAACCTCAAACTACATGGGTTTTCATTATCTTCCAAGAACAGTTAGAAATTTATCAATTTCTAACATGGAGGAAACATTCTACTAATTTAAATGCGATTAAAACACTTGCCTTGGTTTGATTTCTGGTTTGGTGTAGGTTTGGTGAAGATTCTGCAGAGTTTCTTCTCTCCCAAGCTCTATCTCCAATGGTGGCTCAAGGTGGCTAGGGTTTTGATTTGGGGAAACTTAGAAAACCTAAATGACAACCTACGTAGCCTTCTAGGTTAATATGGGTTGTCTAATGGGCTTAATGGGTTAATATCCACATCAGATTTAATCTCTAATTTTCGTCACTTTTAATTCCTCAAAATGTAAAATTACCAAAATACCCTTTAAGTTACCGGTATGGCCTAAAAATACCCCGGGATCCAAACTATACCCCCGGCTAGTGTTTTCTGACTATCTCGACCCTTCCGGACGCGTTGGCGCACTCAAAACGACCATACGGATTATCGATTTTTATTTCACTTTTATTAACAAAATATTATACCGTGACGCGGCGGTCCCTCGCGTCTCAACAAAATTTCCAAATTGCCGTATATAAATCTCACGACAAATTTTATAATACCAAATACATATATAATCATATATGTACATAAACAAATACCAAATCGCATCATATTAGTATTTATAGCCCGGATTAATTTCCAATTAATACGCATTTAATTAATTAATCCCAAAAATAAATATAGCCAAAAGTACGGGGTATTACATACTTCCCCCCTAATAACTGAATTTCGTCCCGAAATTCGAAACTAGAAAGTACCTGCTAAAAATAACTCTGGATAACATTGGCGCATCTCATCCTCGCGCTCCCATGTGGATTCCTCGACATTGTGATGTCGCCACTGAACACGCACTAACAGGACTATCTTTGACCGTAGTTTCCTCTCGCTTCGGTCCAAAATAGCAATCGGCCCTTCCTCATAAGAGCTATCCGGCTGGAGATCGATGTCCTCCACAACAATGTGTGAATGAGCCAAATCATCCCTAAGGTATTTCGTCAGCGAGGAAATATGGAACACGTCGTGAATCCGATGCAAATGCTCCGGTAACCCGAGTCTATACGCAACCGGTCCGATCCGCTCAATAATAGGAAACGGCCCCACATACCTCGGTGCCAACTTCCCCTTCTTCCCAAAACGCATAATCCCCTTCATAGGAGATACCCTGAGCAAAACCTGGTCCCCCACTTGGAACTCCCTGAAAAATCTCTTCGCATCAGCATAACTCTTCTGCCTGTCTTGAGCTACCCGAATGCGACTCCGAATCAACTCAATCCTTGCCGAAGTATCCTGGATCACTTCTGGCCCAAGTAGTTTGTTGTCCCCCACTTCTAACCAACATGCTGGGGAACGACAAGGCCTACCGTACAATGCCTCAAACGGAGCCATGCCAATCGTGAACTGATAGGAGTTGTTGTAAGCAAACTCCACCAGTGGAAGGTACTGCTCCCATCCACCCCCGAAGTCAATAATGCACATGCGTAGCATGTCCTCCAACATCTGATTGGTGCGTTCTGTCTGCCCATCGGTCTGCGGATGATAAGCTGTACTCAACCGCAATTCTGTGCCCATGGCCTCCTGGAAACTTTCCCAAAACCGCGAAACAAATATCTTGTCTCTGTCAGACACGATATTCAGGGGCACACCGTGAAGTCTCACAATCTCTGAAATGAAGAGCTGGGCATACTGTCCCGCAGTGTAATCAGTCCTAACGGGTAAAAAGTGAGCGACCTTGGACAACCTGTCCACAATTACCCAAACGGAGTCGTGACCCCTCTGCGACGTAGGCAACCCCGTGACAAAATCCATGGATATGCTCTCCCACATCCACACCGGAACCTCCAACGGTTGTAGCAATCCTGCTGGTCTCTGATGGTCCACTTTGACAAGCTGACAAGTGGCGCATTTCGAAACAAACTCAGCGATATCTCTCTTCATACCGCTCCACCAATAATGCCGTCTCATGTCTTGGTACATTTTGTCCCCTCCAGGATGTACCGCGAACCGTGAGCCGTGCGACTCTGCCATCACCTCGTGCCGCAATTCCTCCCCTTCCGGGACTACCAATCTCCCATTGAAGCGTAATCCCCCGTCTGAGCTAACGGTATAGGATTCAGCTCCCTCTGCAAGTAATCGAACTATCTGCTTCTGACAGAACGAGTCATCGGCCTGTGCCCGTACTACCTTCGTGACAATCTGCGGCGTAACGGTCATCACAGACATGAAAGATCGGGCCACTGCATCCTGGTGTCCCAATTCCTTCCACTTAGCCTTCCACACCTCTGCCACCTCATCTGCTGGCCTGCGGCTCAACGCGTCTGCTACCACGTTAGCCTTACCCGGGTGGTACTGGATGTCGAACTGGTAGTCCTTCACAAATTCAAGCCACCTACGCTGCCGCATATTCAGTTCCTTCTGCGTGAACAGATACTGTAGTGACTTGTGATCCGTGAACAGCTGAAACTTCTCCCCCAAAAGATAGTGCCTCCAAATCCGTAAGGCAAATACCACTGCCGCCAACTCCAAATCATGTGTGGGGTAATTCGTCTCATGAGGCTTAAGCTTACGGGAAGCATAAGCTATGGCCTGTCTCTCCTGCTGCAATACACCTCCAAGCCCTTGCAAAGACGCATCGGTGTAAACCAAATACTCAACTCCCGGTCTCGGCAATGCTAACACAGGTGCTGAGGTCAATTTGTCCTTCAGTTCATCGAATGCCAACTGACAGGCATCACTCCAGATATATGGCACACCTTTACGAGTAAGATGTGTCAAAGGACCTGCTATTTCTGAGAAACCCCGAATAAACCTCCTGTAGTATCCTGCTAGACCCAAGAAACTACGAATCTCCGTTGGTGTCGTGGGCTGTCCCCACTCCCTCACCGCTGATACCTTCCCCGGATCGACAGATATTCCCTGATCGGAAATAATGTGACCCAAGAACTGGACCTCCTTCAGCCAAAACCCGCACTTCTCATATTTTGCATACAGCTCGTTCTGACGAAGTGTCTGCAAAACCAACCTCAAATGCTCGGCGTGCTCCTCCTCTGTCTGAGAGTAAACCAGAATATCATCAATGAAGACAATGACAAACTGATCTAGGAAATCTCTGAACACCCTGTTCATCAAGTCCATAAACACTGCTGGAGCGTTGGTCAAGCCGAAAGGCATAACCCGAAACTCATAAGAACCATATCTCGACAAGAACGCAGTCTTCGAGACATCCTCCTCCCTGATACGCAACTGATGGTATCCCGACCTTAAGTCAATCTTCGAGAAGAAAGAAGCTCCTCTCAACTGGTCGAATAAGTCATCGATTCGAGGCAACGGATACTTATTCCGTATCGTGACCTTATTCAACTCTCGGTAGTCCACGCACAATCTCAGTGAACCATCCCTCTTCTTCACAAACAAAACTGGAGCGCCCCAAGGTGAGGTACTCCTGCGAATGAAGCCCTGCCCTAACAGCTGCTCTATCTGATCCCGTAACTCTCGCATCTCAGCTGGAGCCATACGGTACGGCGCACGTGCTATAGGTCTCGTACCCGGTAGCAAGTCAATAACGAAGTCTATCTCTCGACTGGGTGGTAAGCCTGGTATCTCCTGAAACACATCCGAATACTCCCTGACAACCGGGATCGAATCTAAAGGAATAACAACCTCCTTAGAGGTATCCTCCTCTATGTAATACAGATGAGCGGTCGATCCTCCCTCTGGGAGAGGCATCGCCACTACAAACATCTCTTGCCCCGGAATGGCAAAAACAATGCTCCCGCTGAAGCAATCAATCATGGCCCTATATGCTACGAGCCAATCCATACCGATGATCACATCGTGAACATGCATGTCTAACACTAACATGTCTGCAGGCAATACCAAGCCACCAACCTCTACCCCGACTCCCCGGCATATAAAGAAAATAAGTGACCCACTCCCCAATGGTGAGTCAACACACGTCACTGTGCTCTCTGCCGTAGCTAATAATCCTAAAGCTTTCGCGAAGTGTGTAGCTATGAAACAATGTGTAGCACCCGTATCAAATAACACCCGACCCATAGTGCCATGGATAGGAAACGTACCCTCGATCGCGGGCGGTGCCTGTGGAACTGCAGCCTGGTGAACGTTGTAGACACGTCCATACTGTAGCTGCCCCTGCTGAGCTGGGACTGCTGGAATGGGTGGCAATGCTGCCATCTGTGGCGGTGCAGGAAGAGCGGCGGGAAACATAGGTCTCTGTGGCTCCTGGCGAGCACCCTGCTACTGCTGCTGTGGGGCCCTGCCCCTATCAGGACAATCCTGCTTCTTATGGCCAGTCTTGCCACAAGTAAAGCACTTCCCTGGGAAATTCCCTCCCCTCTGCCCCTGCTGTCCCCGGCCCTGGTGGCCGTTACCATTCCTCCCTTGGCCCTGCTGGCCCTGATGGAACTGCTGCCCATTCTGTCCCTGTTGGCCCTGCTGGCCGTTTGGACCCTGATGGCCCTGGCGGAAACCTCCCTGTCCCTGCCTGTAGTTCCCTGACCGGAACCTCTTGTTATCCCCCTGCTGGGAGCCCTGCTCAGTCTGTCTCTGCCCCTGACCGGTCTGTGCCCCGCTGGCACCATGTCCTCCTGTCCTGCCCTGATGGCTAGACTCCCCTGACCGCTTGCCCTCGGCCATATGAAAACGGTGGTCCTGGCAGTGTAGTAATGCAGCGTTAACCACATCAGAATACGTGGCCAACGATAGGTTCCCAAGCAGATGCTGTCGGATTCTCCAATTCAACCCGTCGGTGAACTTCTCTATCTTCTTCTTCTCTGTTGGAATCTCGTCTGGTACGATATTCAACAGGTTAGTGAACTCGGCCTCATACTCGGCCACTGTCTTGCCCTCCTGCCTCAAACTCATCAGCTTCCTCCTCATCTCTGTATGAACTGCGGACGGAAAGTATTTGTGGTCGAACCTCACCCAGAACTCCTGAATCGTGAGGGTATCCCTCTCCTCCGCGGTGGTGATAGACTCCCACCACTGTAGTGCAGATCCCACTAGCTTGAAAGTAGCTAGCACCTGTTTCTGAACGTCAGTGCACTCATGCATCCTCAAATGCCTCTGTATGTCCTTCCTCCATTGGCTCGAGACTACCACGTCTGAGCTACCTGCAAACTCCGGCGGATGCGCTTTCTGAAAAGCATCACGTACACGCTCCCAAGCAGACGGGAATGCATTAACCTGTACTGGCGCGGCAACCGGCGCCGGTGGTGGTGCCTGCTGAATGACGGCAATCGCAGCATTTACCGCTTGAGCTACTATAGCTGCAACCTCAGCGGCGTTCAACATGCCCTGAACTGGAGCGGGCTGGGGTTCGGGCACTGCATTCCTGGGAACTCGTCGTGCACGTCGTGGAGGCATCTGAAATAAGAACAAAGTTTATAAGTTCACGGTTTATAAACTTAACATAGCTGAAGAACGAAGCATATACAAAAGAATACAACAGTCCTAAAATATAGGGCTCTATATAAAAAAAAAACGTAGCAGAAACATAATAGCCGTACAGATCCTAAAGGACACTAGAACCTGATGCTCTGATACCACCTGTGACACCCCGACTAATTAAATACCGGGTAGCTACTCCTTTATAAAATTAATTCAAAATGCCAAGTTGGCTCAGTTAATAGCATCACTGTCGAAAACATTTTAATATTACTAACCACCTAGTATTTAAAAAGCAAGTTGCCAAATTTTTAATTTAAGTCTGATTAACATGTAACATAAGTAATGAATAACTAAATAACACCAATCACCATGCTGAAGTAAAACGGATAACCATCACAATATGTAAATAAAACCTGGAGGAAAAACTCCTCAATACGAACCCCACAACTGATAAGTAATCTGAAATAAATAACTAAAACTGAATACTGAGCGATACATGCTAGAGTCTGAAAACTGAAATGTAAAATAATGTCTCTAAATAGAAATGGGCAACATGCCCTACAACTGATAGATGCCGAGACTGGAATCCGAATGAGAGAAGCGTCTACATGCAAATCCCTATAGCTTCCACAAACAGCTACAGCTCGTCACCTGAATGAGAATCCTATGCTTGGTGTCCTTGTGGCTGGGCACCTAAAATGGTTTTACAAGAAAATATATTTGAAAGCAAATGGGTCAGAGCCCGAAAGTGGAAGTTATTTTAAAAACCTGCAAGTGCTTTAAAAACATTTAAAACATTAAATGCAAAGTACATGTTAGGACGTACACTCGCATGATATTCTCACCTCTCGTCTAACTGTGCACTCCTAACGTAAGTACCCATCTATATCGACCCATACTACTAGCTAACTGACAACATAACTAGCTAGACTGCCAAAGGTTCTACCCATATTACTCGGTTCCAATTAACATAACAACGCTCGTAATTAAATAGAGGTTTAACGTAAACTCAGTTACTAAATATGCCATTGATATAACTAACAGCTAACTCATTATATATCTCGAAACAATACCGGAATGTTTTACAACATTAACATGAGGATTTCCATTAAGTAAATGTATATTATTCATCACATAAATATACGATATAAGCACCCCGCAATCTAAGCTGTAGTGCACACATACTCTGCTATCCATCCCGGTACATCACGTACATAAGGATTACATATTCCGAATCTCTCAGGAATAGTTTACCGATAACAACATCACAAATAATGGAGGCGAACACAGTCACCATCACATGGGTCACGCACATACCTACGCTCCCATAGTCAGCGGACTTATTAATATCACAATAAGTCTTTCAATGACCTATGTTCATCAAGGTACCAGTCTATATCCCTCCCGTAGGCACACAAGGATTAGAGGGTCCTAAGCGAACGAAACCTCCCGTGATAGCAAGTATGGTAGGTATGTCATACATACAATCCATATATCAATACTAAGTAAACACACTTCTTAGTAATACCGTATTATTTTCGTAGTACATATTGCACTCTCGTACTAACTAATTATCACAACTTATTTTATTCCGGTTCATAATTATACGCGCTATAATTCATCCTCACATCGTAGTAGACACTCACGTCTCAACCCAAATGATTCATTGAATATAACTCTCGTATATGATTTACTCATCCCAACAACCCAAAAGTCCCAAATAAGTCACTATATCATCAAAGGGATGCTAACTCTACCCTTGAACCATCTCCCGGAACTCCAAAAGTCAAAACAGTCCAAAAAGGGTCAAACTGTCAACTCGTTAGAAGTCTCGTTCGAACGAGGCTTCGAACGAGTTTGGACTGTCAGGTCGTTAGAAGTCTCGTTCGAACGAGGCTGTTCGAACGAGATCCCAGTTCGTTCGAACGAACTAACCCTTCTAACGATATCTCGTTCGAACGAGATATCGAACGAAAACCCCACTCGTTAATAACGACTGGTCAACTCGTTAGAAGCTCGTTCGAACGAGCTCGTTCGAACGACCTGGGGGCTGCTTCTAACGAGATGCCAGTTTCGGCCCAGATTTTTCCCCAATTCGTTTTTCACCATTTATAACACTTCTAATCTCTCCCAAAGTCCATCTTAACAACGTTTTAGGGTCTATAATCAATACTAAACATATATAGTCACATCTTAACATGTTTCTAAGGGATCAATCCATCCAAATATTAATTTAATTTACACCCTTCTACACTTTGTCCAATTATCTCAAGAACATGAACCCTAACTACATATCATCATCAAATCCCAGAATTTAATTTCGTTTTCTTTCCTTCTAATCACAATTATAATAAGGGAAATCATTTACCTATCATACTACATGCAATTCTCTTCACAATTTTTAAGTTCTAAACCTCAAACTACATGGGTTTTCATTATCTTCCAAGAACAGTTGGAAATTTATCAATTTCTAACATGGAGGAAACATTCTACTAATTTAAATGCGATTAAAACACTTGCCTTGGTTTGATTTCTGGTTTGGTGTAGGTTTGGTGAAGATTCTGCAGAGTTTCTTCTCTCCCAAGCTCTATCTCCAATGGTGGCTCAAGGTGGCTAGGGTTTTGATTTGGGGAAACTTAGAAAACCTAAATGACAACCTACGTAGCCTTCTAGGTTAATATGGGTTGTCTAATGGGCTTAATGGGTTAATATCCACATCAGATTTAATCTCTAATTTTCGTCACTTTTAATTCCTCAAAATGTAAAATTACCAAAATACCCTTTAAGTTACCGGTATGGCCTAAAAATACCCCGGGATCCAAACTATACCCCCGGCTAGTGTTTTCTGACTATCTCGACCCTTCCGGACGCGTTGGCGCACTCAAAACGACCATACGGATTATCGATTTTTATTTCACTTTTATTAACAAAATATTACACCGTGACGCGGCGGTCCCTCGCGTCTCAACAAAATTTCCAAATTGCCGTATATAAATCTCACGACAAATTTTATAATACCAAATACATATATAATCATATATGTACATAAACAAATACCAAATCGCATCATATTAGTATTTATACCCGGATTAATTTCCAATTAATACGCATTTAATTAATTAATCCCAAAAATAAATATAGCCAAAAGTACGGGGTATTACAATAACCAGAAATTATAAATAGTTAGACTTAGGCTTGAAAACATTTCGTTGAAGCGTAAAAATGCAGAACAACCTCCAAACGTCCCCGCAAGAGGCACGAACACCTCACACGAGACCAACGTAACACTTAGCAACTAACCGCATAGGACAGGATGCCCGCTTTGAGAACACAACCAAAAATTACAAAATTGTAAAACATGTTGTTGAAGGGAAAAAGTGCAAAACAACCCAATTTAGAGTGTTCTCACAATTATGCATTGACATATATTTTCGTAAATACAAAACCAAGAAAAGGGGGGCCTTATACCACATTTTCCAATTTAGAGAGTTCTCACAATTTTCTACATTTTCAATACATTTGACATAAATTTTCATAAATTAAAAGAGACAACCTATAATCGAATTGTAGGTTAGTCCCCAACCTTATTCATCTTACGAACTACGTGGACTTTGATGCCATTTTTTACTACGTGGGCATTCCAAAATTATTTTTGGGATCCAAGTCCATTGTTACTTATCACTTGTGATATTTTGAAGTTTTATTTATAGGACTTAATGGAAAAGGAACATTTGAAAAATATTCACGCAAGCATTCGTTGTACTTTTATTTATGTTGTACATATTCAAACAAAATGAGTTGTATTTTATTTTGTGTTGTAAATATTCATACAAGCATGCATTGTAACTTATTACTTATTCACGCAAACATGCATCAGTAAACTTGTGTGTTGTATTATTACATATTCACGCAAGCATGCGTATGTTAACTTTTATTACACAATAGTGAAATATGCATTTCTAAAAATGTAAATAGGTTTAAAAAATCTACAGGTTCTTTTGGGATGCAAAAAAATTATTTTTTTTTATTCACGATCCGTAATCGTGAACATATATATTTTTTTAAATTAAAATAAAGCAATCGGTTACGGTTCCTGATCGTGGTTAAAAGAATTTTTTAAATAAAAAAATCACGGGTCTGGACCGTGACTAACCCCTTAAACCGCCGTGGTGTCTTGGTCACGAGTGGTGATCATGACCAAAAATTTCCCCTGTAGGTCACAGCCCTGGATCGTGACCCGTCGTGGTGTCCTGGTCACAGGTGGTTGACGCGACTAAGAATGTGTCTCAGAAATGCGTACTCTCTAGGCTCAAGTGTAAGCCTGTCGCTCAAGTAATAATCCGATAAGTCGGGTATCAATCTTCAGGGAAATAGGACAACAGAGTTGTAACGACTTTGGACAGACAAAGGAATCCTAATTCTAACTCTATAGAAAAGGAAAAGATGATATGTTTTGAGAATTGGCTACAACTATATGCAATTTTGAAACTAATTAACTAATGAACTAAAGTATGAATTGAATGCAACTATTCTAAATTACCTAAAATACTGATGATGAATGACTTAAAACTTTAACTATATGATGAGAAAATAGGTCGGGGATACAATCCCTCAACCCTAGTGTTTTGCAGGTATAAAACTAATCATAAATTTAAGTGATTAATTAGACCCAGAATTTATTACTCCCAAGCATTATGTATATGAGGTTCAAGCCCGCACCATACTTAATCAGAGGACGAGTAAATCGGTATTGCGATAGTTACCCTCGAATTGCATTCTGAAGCATCCCGGTTACCCTGAAGCAAGAGAGATCCAAAGATATACAATTGTCGCGTTTCTACGCAACACGGTCGTAATAAATCATTAAATTTAGAGGATTAATTTTATACACATGCAGCAACCACATCAGGTTAAGTTCATGCATCCCGACCTTTTAAATCTTGCCGGACATATGAAAACTTGAAAACAACACGTTTAGAATAAACGAAAACATTTTTTTTCTACTGAATCAAGATGAAGAGAGATGAAATTAGTAATGAAAATGCAACTAAAACAAAGATTGAAATAGAAATTAGAATGATTTTACTTGAATTGCAACTTGAAAACAACACGTTTAGAATGAACGAATACATTTTTTTTCTACTGAATGAAGATGAAGAGAGATGAAATTAGTAATGAAAAAGAAACTAAAATGAAGATTGAAATAGAAATTAGAATGATTTTACTTGAATTGCAACTTGAAAGCAACTAGGGTTTATGTTCTTCTCTTCTAAAATGGATTACAAAGCTTCCCTAATGACTTGGTAGCTCTCCCCCTTTTACATTTGGGAGGAGTTACAATTTATAATCTACGAAATACAAGAGTTTGAACCAAGTTGGATTCTAATTTTTACAAATGGATAAGTTCGAAAAATCGAGAATGGAACCGATCCTGGTAAGGGATTCGGTTCAGTTCCATCTTATGTAGCCTTTATAGAAAGTTTTCCAGGTGATGGATCGATTCGTTATTTGCCAGCTTCGGTTCGTTTCTGTTTTATCATCATTTACAGAAACTTGTCCCATAATGGATTCGCTTCGTTTTAGTTCCCTTGGGTTATGTTCTGTTTTTGCCAGTCTTCACAGAATCCTTTTCTTCTTGTGTTTCTTTGAAGCTTTTGGTACGAAACTTGAATTAAAATACTAGACACCTACGAAATAGATGACGAACACACGAAACTCGATGTACTCATTATAACTTGTCAATAGCAAATATATGATATAAATCCACTTGAATTACATTTCATGGAGCGATAAAAGCCTCTAAATTAAGGGGATAAATGGGAAGAATTTATGCCTAATCAACCCCCCTAACTTAGAACGTTGATCGTCCCGAGCAATGTAAAATAATCAAAACATGGTCTAACTCAAAAATGGGATAGGAAACCTCTTTCGCGGGCGCGCGATTGCATTTAGCGTATGCAACAAGCCTTTAAACCCCTAGGTTACCCTAGTAGGACGAGTTGTGTCTCGTGAGGGTTTGTAGAGAATATACCCAAAAAATTCGACTCAAAGAAACTCAAAATACGCAAAAATTATATAATTCAAACTTTCCCAGAAAATAATCATCATGTCCCGTTCAAGAGTCTCAAATTATAGTGCGTGTGTGTGAAGCCAAAAATTTAATCGCGAATTTCCACCGATTGATCATTACGTTACTTTTCCGAAAATTCATTTTTGATTTGATTTCTCGTAGAATACTCTCACAAACGAATCACTCAGAATTTGGTTATACTCTCGGTGTGCGTGATTTATGCGAGTAAATATATTGGAACCAAGTTCACGCACACAAGTAGAAAGACATAAATTTACGGTAATCGGATCTCATCAAAGGATTACGAGTATTGAAAACGGGAACATTGCCTCTAATTCAGTATCTTTGATATCTTTTATTATCTTTTGGTGTCTTAACTCTCCACGCGATAATTAATTTATCAATCCGGACTCGGTTAGGATTTTTTCGGGCTATAGGTGTATTGGGTAACATGGAAATGGTTGGGAAATTCAGAATTAAATTTTTTTCTTATGATGTCCCTTAGTGCTTTTTCGGGCTTTTGCTCATTTTCTATTAATTTTCTCTATTTTTTCTGTATTTCACTTCTTTTCGTTTCTTGCTATTTTTGTTGAGCATTTCTATTCTTTTTATTCCCCCTTTTTCTGCACTTTTCGGACTTTAATGAATATTCCATTTTCGTAATTCCGGGGTACTTGGGTTTTTCGGATTACCAAACGAAAAGGATAAATTTTATTCGGCTCAATTGGGTTATCAAAGGGATAATTTTTCACATCTTTTTATGGTTAATATTTTTGGGTAACAAACGATGGCCTACTTCATTGTCCGAATTACTTATTAATTTACTATATGCGTTTCGAGATGAATTACATTTAGAGATATATTTTGGCACGTTTTTCAAGGCAATATCATACACATTTTTCATAACCGATTAAAGCGAAAGAATTGAGATCCTCGAAGACTTTGAAGTGAACTTTGAGTTAATCATTAACTCGGATTGATTTAAAAACTCAAAAATATCGATAGGCTCAAAATCTCACCGGGTTTTGTTAATCTCCACACTTATTCATTAAGTCGCAATTTTCGCACAATTTCTATCTTTGGTCAATTTCGGCTTTGTGCATTGTGTTTTTACAATTTGAGACTTTAAACCGGCTTTTAATGATATTTTTGAAAATTTTGAATTCCAATTTTATTTATTTTGAAAAAAAAAATATTTTTTGATTTTTCAAAATTTTTTGATTTTTTTTATTTTTTTTAAATTTCTGGGCATTTTTGAAAATTTGTGAAGTTTTAGAAATACGCACATGTGATCCCCCTAACTTAGACTTTTGCATTGTCCTCAAGCAAAAAGGACTAAAATCTAACTCAAAGCGAATTAAAAGTGCGAAAAAATAAAACAAACAAATTAGAACATAAATGCAACATTTATATAGATAAAGAACAAACTGTGTTACATAGGATAAGGAGAAAACACACAATCAATGCTGAATAAACAACCATTTCACATATACACAACCAACAAACACAACAAAAATCGTCATGGGCTTCATTGGGGGAGATGATTGGCGGGCTCGGGTGCATTGGGATCGTAAGGATCATAGAAGTAACTGAGGGGCAGCCCACCGAAGTTGATCTGGAATAGATGGGCTTGGAGTTGGTGCATCATGATCGTGTACCTCTGGTAAGCTGCCTGATTGTGGTTGTATTGGGTGATGAACCCGTCAAAATGGGATTCCACTGCTGCCAGGCGTCTATTAAAATCAGCACCCGGGGGCTCGAAATCAGAGTCCTCGTCCTCATTGTAGTTGTCTTCTTCAGCCCCGCCCATCTCAACGTCCTCTGCCACGGTCTCTTCAATCGAAATTTCCTCCTCAGCCTCTAAATTGATTGCCTCCCGGGCTTCTCGAATGGTAGCCCTTTGCTGGGCACTCCGCGTGCGGGATAACTTCCCAATGGGCTCCGGGAGGCGTGGGAAAGCTTGCGGTGGATGGATACCAGCGTCGGCTAGGAAGGAGGTGATTAGGCGGGCATAAGGGAGTGGTACCACACCTTTTTGTTCCCAGGCCGCATAAATAATATCAGCATAGAGCATACGGGCCAGATTTATAGATAAATTGGGGTCGAAAAGGTGGTACACAAGTGTGGCTTAGCGAGGACACATCGCCGAGTCATTGGAGGTTTGAAGCAGTATTACGCACACTATATGAAAAGTGATGCGCGCCTTGTCGCTCAGGCGGCCCACGAGGAATGTACCCCGTTCCCAAATGTCGTTGGGTGCGAGCCGGTCAATGCACTGTTGTTTAGGAATGGTGGGGGCGTTGGTTGGGTAGTCGTATACATCTGGGTGGGGAACGCCCTTTTCAGTAAGTTTGTGGGTGAGTATTGCTAAGGATAATCGGATGGGCCGATCGTCAACAAAGGATTGGCATTCAAACTCGCCCGTGCAGACGAGAGAGACATAAAAGGACCGAACTTCGTCCATCCAGACGACGTGGTAAGGTTCCTGTAGGTATTACGTCCACCCCTGCTGGCGAAAAAGGGTGGTGACGGGGCGCGGAAGCTCGTCCCAGTTAACAACCCGCTCAATGTACAATTAGCGGGAAAAACTAAAAAATCATTCAAACCATACGCGCTCCATGTGGGAGCAGTATTACCCATTGCCGTTGGACAGAATGTCGGTTAACATATATTTGGCGGGGAGAGGTTGATTGGCCATTGGGAAATCTGGGAATTAAGATAGGAAAGACTAGAGCTTGTAGAGAGGAGGTGTGAGTGGGATAGTAGGGAAGAAGTGGTATTTATAGGTGGTGGGGAGAGGTTTGGGTGAGAGTTTGTGGAGGGAAAGGGGCGGTGATTTTGGGGGAAAAAAAGGGAAGAATAGAGGGAAGGGAGGGGATAGGGGGTTGAATAGGTTCCTCGGGAAGAACCAAATTCACAGGAACCGAATCGATCTGGTTCAGGGGGATTCGGTTCTGGGGATTTTTATTTTTTGATTTTTCCAAGCCGAACCGATCCGGCTTGGGGATTCGGTTCGGTTCCATCTTTAGCAAAACCTCCATTTCTCAGTCTGCTGCACTGAAATCCTATTCTCTCAAATTTCTAAACTCTTACACTTATTCTCCCACTCGAATACCTCGATGCCCTCATGATTTTTTTTTGAATGCGTGATCTTAACCCTAACCTTACGTAACCAACTTACGGACTCAATCTAATCTATCGAAGCACAACTATTATGCACAAGAGTTTACCCCATACGCGTCGGGGGTGTGACGGGTTAGCTCATTCGACCCCGTAAACAGGGTTCGATAACCAAATGGTGTCGACTTATTCCACACATACCTCTAAATATGGCTTTAGGCGTTGTCCATTTACTTTAAATGTATTTCCCCCTTTTAAATTGTCTAAATCTACAACTCTGTGAGGGAATATATTCTTCACAATGAATGGGCCAGACCATCGTGACCGCAACTTACTTGGAAATAGATGAAGCCGAGAGTTATAAAGAAGTACTTATTGCCCAGAAAGAAACTCTTTGCGTCGAATAATGTTATCTTGAGTGAGTTTCATCCTTTATTTAAAAAAAATTGCGTTTTCATATGCATCATTGCGTATCTCCTCTAACTCATTTATTTGAAGCTTACGAGCTTCACCGGCTTTATGCATGTCATAGTTCAACTTTTTAATTGCCCAATACGCTTTGTGCTCTAATTCAACGGGAAGATGGCAAGGTTTTTCATACACAAAGCAAAAAGGGGACATCCCGAGTGGATTTTTGTATACGGTACGATAGGCCCATAGCGAATCATTCAATCTAAGTGACTAATTTTTTCGGATGGGATTAACGGTATTCTCAAGAATGCTCTTGATTTCCCAATTTGCTAGCTCAGCCTGCCCATTTGTTTGTGGGTGATAGGTCATTCTAACTTTGTGAACGATGCCATACTTTCTCATGAGCTTCTCGAATGGCCTGTTGCAAAAGTGCTTGCCATTATCGCTGAGTATTGCTTTCGGAGCCCCGAAGCGGGAAAGTATGTGTTCCAGTAGGGACCTAATCACCACTTTATTGTCATTGGTCTAGGTAGCTATGGCTTCCACCCATTTAGAAATGTAGTCTACCACGACAAGGATGTATAGGAAACCAAAAGATGGGGGAAAAGGTCCCATGAAGTCAATACCCCAGCAGTCGAAGATCTCAATAATAAGTATCGGGGTGAATGGCATCATGTCTCAACGAATAATTTCTCCCATCCTTTGACACCTATCGTAAGATTTGCAATAGTTGTTCACATCCCAGAATATCGTGGGCCAATAGAGGCCGCATTGAAGGATCTTAGCAGCCGTCTTTTTTATCAAAAAGTGGCCTCCACAAGCTTCCGAATGATAGAATTGGATGAATTTGGGGATATCGTCATCCGGAACACAACATCGGATGATTTGGTCGGCGCAATATTTAAACAGGAAAGGATCGTCATAGAAAAACATGCCCGACCAGGTAATAAACCTCTTCTTATCTTGCGGTGTCCAATCGGGAGGGAGGTCTCCCGTGACAAGATAGTTCACTATATCCGTAAACCAGGGCAAAGAAGAGGTGGCAATGAGTTTCTCATCCGAAAAGTATTCATCTATGGGTATTGGATCGCTAGGTACGTCGGACGAAAGCCGTGATAAGTGGTCGGCAACGACATTTTCTACTCCTTTCTTATCTTTAATGGAGAGATTAAACTCTTGTAGGAGTAGGATCCACCTTATGAGGCGCGTCTTTGTGTCTTTCTTCGCAAGTAGGTATTTCAATGTCGCGTGGTCGGTGAAGCAAGTGATGGGAGAACCGATAAGGTAGGACCAAAATTTGTCAAGAGCAAAGACTACCGCTAGCAACTTCTTATCTGTGGTGGAGTAATTGAGTTGTGGTCCTGTAAGAGTTCGGCTAGCGTAGTAGATGATATAAGCCTATTTGTCTTTTCTTTGGCACAAAACAACCCCTATCGCATAGTCGCTAGCATCACATATAAGTTTGAATTATAAGGACCAATCCGGAACTTGCATGATAGGAGCGGACTCAAACATGGTTTTCAGTTTGTCAAAAGCGCTATGGCATGCTTCTGTCCACTCAAATGGGGTATCCTCCATGAGTAGGTTGCTTAAGGGTCTAGCGATGGCGCAAAAGTCCTGAATAAACCTTCGATAAAACCCTGCGTGGCCCAAGAAGGAGTGCAGGTCTTTGAGGGATTTTGGTGGGAGTAGATCAGCTATGACATCTATCTTAGCTCTATCAACTTCAAACCCCTTGGATGAAACTATGTGGCCAAGAACTATTCCCTCAGTGACCATAAAATGACATTTCTCCCAATTTAGCACTAAGTTCTTCTCCACACACCGGGGAAGTACTTTTTCCAGGTTTTCAAGACAACGATCGAAAGAGGTGCCAAAAATGCTAAAATCATCCATGAACACTTCGAGTTCTCTCTCAACCATGTCACTAAATAGGCTCAACATGCACCTTTGAAAGGTCGTGGGTGCATTACACAAGCCGAAAGGCATACGTTTGTAGGCTACCGTACCAAAGGGGCAAGTGAAGGTCGTTTTCTCCTGATCAAGTACATCTACCTCAATTTGGTTATATCTGGAATAACCATTAAGGAAGCAATAGTAAGGGTGTCCCGCTACTCTCTCAAGCATGTGATTAATAAACGGCAAGGGGAAATGGTCTTTCCTAGTTCCCACATTGAGTTTTCGGTAATCAATGCAAACGCGCCACCCGGTGGTGGTACATTGAGGAACTAGTTCTCCCTTACCATTCTCAATCACTGTTATGACCGACTTCTTTGGGACAACTTGAATAGGGCTCACCCACTTGCTATTTGAGATTGGGTAGATAATCCCGGCATACAATAACTTAATTATTTCGGTCCTCACCACTTCTTTCATATTGGGGTTTAGCCTTATTTGCATTTCTCTCAAGGGCTTGACATCCTCCTCGAGGTGAATCTTGTGGGTTCAAATCAGAGGACTTATCCCCTTCAAATTAGCAATACACCAATCGAAAGCACTTTGGTGCTTCCTCAGAATCTTTAACAGTTTACCCTCCTGCTCTTCGTTTAGGCTAGAGGAGATAATAACGGGAAATGTTTCATCCTCTCTTAGGTATGCACATTTAATATGGGAGGGTAGTTTCTTCAATTCGAGAGTCGGAAATTTTTCATTTGAGGGAACCATGCGTGTCTCCCACGGCGTTAACTCCTCGAATCGAGAAACACAACTTACATCTCTCGCGTCCTCATCCGACGCTCTCTCATCAACTAATTCTCTCAACTCCTCAACTTCCCTCTCGAATTCGGTATTTGTTCCCTCACTCTCGTGTCTCGATACTAAATAGGACCCTAGGGCATCTCCGTAATAATTTTCTTTAAAATACTCCTCTACGATCTCGTCGATTAGGCTCACCGCATGCGGTTCATCTTTTTCCCCCGTATGTTAGGCTATATGGAAGATGTTAGTCTCTAAGGCCATGTTCCCAAAGGTGAGTTGCATCTGCCCATTTTGACTATTGATAATTGTATTAGCTGTAGCTAAACATGGGCGCCCAAGGATGATGTGAACATGATTGCTCGAGGCGAAGGAGGGTTCCGTGTCCCAAATGACAAAGTCTACAGGGAAGTAGAAAGTGTCAACTTAGACGAGTATGTCGTCTACTATACCTTGTGTCATCTTCACGGTTCGATCCGCTAACTGGAGAGTGATCTTTGTGGCTTAAGGTCACCAAGATCAAGTTGCCTATAGATGGCGTAAGGGAGGATATTGACACTTGCTCCCAAGTCAAGTAAGGCTATTTTAATTTTATTTTCTCCAATGATGTAGGAAATGGTGGGTGCACCGGGATCTTTGAATTTGGGTGGGAGATAATTGAGTAGGATGGAGCTCACATTCTGTGCTAGAAATACCTTTTTTTTACCTTCATCTTCCTCTTCACTGTTAACAAGTCCTTGATGACTTTCGCATAAGCTAGAATTTGCTTAATGGCATCGAGGAAAGGTAAATTTAATTTTACTTGCTGAAGCATGTCTATCACTTCATCATAGGGGTTTCCTTTGTGGGAAGGAACTAACCTTTGAGGAAATGGTGCCGCGGTGGGTGGTTTCACTACTACCTCGGGCTCACTAGTGTCTTCTTTGTCACTCTCATTCAAGGGGACATCTTCGAACTCTTTCGTGCCGGGCGAAATCTCCTTATCTTTGGTTGCGTCGTGTGGGGGAGGTGATAAATCAATAACTCTCCCACAATGAAGAGTGGTCACAACTTAACATTTCTTCTGATGTTCTGTCGAGGAGGAGCTAACACTAGTGTGACCTTGGGGCGGTCTTTGGCCCTGTGGAGGAAACTTGCCTTTTCTCTTGGATACTCAACGATGATTGCAACTTTGAAATGTTTGCATTCATGTCGTTGATAATGCGCTCATTCCTAGCATTAGTTGCATTCTAGGTATTGATAAAGTGGTTGATCGTATCCTCGAGATTTCTCCGCGGTGGAGTGATATATGCTCCTTGAGGTGGTGGTGCTTGCACATGTCCTTGCATGTGTGGAGCTTGTTGAAAGTTCGGTGGTGGAGGGGCAACATGTGAATTAGGATTCACCGCAGCATGTTGTTTCCCATAGCTAAAATAAGGATGGTTTTTCCATAAAGGGTTGTAAGAATTCCCGTGTGGTTCACCGAAATTACCCTTGAATCCTACTATACCACTTACTTGTTCTTGAAGCATAACTTTGCAGGCGGGTATAGTCGAGCATTCCTCAGTTGAATGACCCGCCTCATAAATCTCACACACCTTCTCGACTGGGTCTTGGATGCATCCAGTTAATCCCCTTCCATATACTTCAAGTAGGTATCGCATTCAATTTTAAAGTACATCTAGTCGACAGTCCGTTATAAAATTCTTTTCTACGTGAAATAGGTCGAACACCGTTGGAGTGGTGGTCACTTGGTGATTTTGATTTTGAGCATTAGGGTCAGATGTATCCCAGGATTGGGTAGTCTCGACGACATAACTCAGGTGAAGCTCAGTATCATTGGCGTCTAAGTCGACAAATGGACCATCGCACATGGTTTCAACGAGTAACTTGGAATTAATGTTCAGCCCATTATGGATGAAGGAAATTATTTTCTTTTTATCAAATCCATGATGGGGACACGAAGTAATTAACTCATTGAAACACTCGTAGCATCGATCGAACAACTCATTTTCTAATTGTCGAAAAGTTTGAATTTGAGCCTTGATAGAGTTCATTCGATGTGGAGGAAATAATTTCTTGAGAAATTTAGATTGCAACTCGTTCCATGATGAAATTAAATTTGGAGTAAAGACCATAGCCAGGTCTTAGCCTTATCCTTTAGCTGGAATGGGAAGAGTTAAAGGCGGAGCACATCTTTTGTGCAAGTTTGATCACTGAGAGTCTCGCACACCTCCTCAAATTCCATGATGTGGTCATATGGCTTTTTCGAATCCATTCCATGGTAAGTGGGAAGTATCCGGATCATCCCATTCCTAAAGAGAAATTACCCTGCATTATATGGGAGTAAAATGCATCTCGGAGTGACAGTGCGCTCGGAATATAAGATGTCTCTCAATGGGAGATACAAGGCCTCTTCCTCACCGACGGCTGCACTGTCGTGTTGAGACATATTTATCTCACTCAAAGGCTCTGTGTCCTCACTGGGTATACCTGAAGCGTTATCTAAAGTGAGTCCTAAGAGGAAAAATGGAGTGTTATTTGCGATTGAGTGTAACAGTGTGAGAGGTGGAACACAGAATTGTGGAGCGTTAGGAGTGTGAGGGCTATCAGGGTCGTACTCTACTATCGAGTTTTCGTGAATGTGGGTTGGAGTATTATGGGGAGTTAGAGCGAGTTCAGAATTTTGCATTTACATGCTTGTGAGAGATGATGAGGACTATTTTTGTGCTTTTATTTTTTTTGGAAATGTTTGGTCGAAGTTTGAGATTGACTCGATCAAATCCAAAGTCTACCTAATTCCTCAGCAACGGCGCCAAAAACTTGACGCGACTAAGAATGTGTCTCGGAAATACGTACTCTCTAGGCTCAAGTGCAAGCCTGTCGCTCAAGTAATAATTCGATAGGTCGGGTATCGATCCTCAGGGAAATAGGACAATAGAGTTGTAAAGACTTTGGACAGACGAAAGAATACTACTTCTTACTCTCAAGAAAAGGAAAAGATGATATGTTTTGAGAATTGGCTACAACTATATGAAATTTTGAAAATAATTAACTAATGAACTAAAGTATGAATGTAATTCAACTATTCTAAATTACCACAAATACTGAAGATGAATGACTTAAAACTTTAACTATATGATGATAAAATAGGTCGGGGATACAATCCCTCAACCCTAATGTATTGCAGGTAAAAGACTAATTATAAATTTAAGTGATTAATTAGACCCAGAATTTAGTACTCCCAAGTATTACGTATATGAGGTTCAAGCCCGCACCATACTTAATCAGAGGATGAGTAAATCGGTATTGCGATAGTTACCCTCGAATTTCATTCTGAAGCATCCCGATTACCCTGAAGCAAATGAGATCCAAAGATCTACAATTATCGCATTTCTACGCAACACGGTCATAATAAATCATTAAAAATAGAGGATTAATTGTATACACATGCAACTACCACATCAGGTTAAGTTCATGCATCCCGACCTTTTAAATCTAGCCGGACATATGAAAACTTGAAAACAACACGTTTAGAATGAACGAAAGCATTTTTTTTCTACTGAATGAAGATGAAGAGATATGAAATTAGTAATGAAAAAGCAACTAGAACAAAGATTGAAATATAAATTATAATGATTTTACTTGAATTGCAACTTGAAATCAACTAGGGTTTATGTTCTTCTCTTCTAAAATGGATTACAAAGCTTCCCTAATGACTTGGAAGCTCTCCCCCTTTTACGTTTGGGAGGAGTAACTATTTATAATCTACGAAATACAAGAGTTTGAACCAAGTTGGATTCTAATTTTTACAAATGGATAAGTCCAAAAAATCGATAATGGAACCGATCCTGGTAAGGGGTTCGGTTCGATTCCATCTTATGTAGCCTTTACAGAAATTTTTCCAGGTGCAGGATCGGTTCGTTATTTTCCAGCTTCGGTTCGGTTCTGTTTTATCATCATTTACAGAAACTTCTCCCATGATGGATTCGGTTCGTTTTAGTTCCCTTGGGTTCGGTTCTATTTTTGCCAGTCTTCACAGAATCCTTTTCTTCTTGTGGTTCTTTGAAGCTTTTGGTACGAAACTCGAATTAAAGCACTGAACACCTACGAAATAGATGACGAACACACGAAACTCGATGTACTCATTAGAACTTGTCAATAGCAAAGATATGATATAAATCCACTTGAATTACATTTCACGGAGCGATAAAAGCCTCTAAATTAAGGGGATAAATCGAAAGAATTTATGCCTAATCAAACCCCCCTAACTTAGAACGTTGATCTTTCCGAGCAATGTCAAAGAATCAAAACATGGTCTAACTCGAATATGGAATAGGATACCTCTTTCACGGGCGCGTGATTGCATTTAACGTATGCAACAAGCCTTTAAACCCCTAGGCTACCCTAGTAGGACGAGTTGTGTCTCGTGAAGGTTTGCAGATAATATACCCACAAAATTCGACTCAAAGAAACTCAAAATATGCAAAAATTGTATACTTCAAACTTTCCTAGAAAATAATCATCATGTTCCGTTCAAGAGTCTCAAATCATAGTGCGTGTGTGTGAAATCGAAAATTTAATCGCGAATTTCCACGGATTGATTATTACGTTACTTTTCCAAATATTCATTTTTGATTCAATTTCTCACGGAATACTCTCACAAACGAATCACTCAGAATGTGGTTATACTCTCGGTGTGCATGATTTATATGAGTAAATGTATTGGAACCAAGTTCACGCACAAAAGTAGAAAGACGAAAATTTACGATAATCGGATCTCATCAAAGGATTATGGGTATTGGAAACGGGAACATTGCCTTTAATTCAGTATCTTTAATCTCTTTTATTATCTTTTGGTGTCTTATCTCTCCACGCGATAATTAATTTTTCAATCCGAACTCGGTTAGGACTTTTTTGGGCCATAGGTGTATTGGGTAACATGGAAATGGTTGGGAAATTCGGAATTGGAAATTTTTCTTATGATGTCCCTTAGTGCTTTTTCGGGATTTTCCTCATTTTCTATTCATTTTCTCTATTTTTTTCTTTATTTCACTTATTTTCTTTTCTTGCTATTTTTGTTGAGCATTTCTATTCTTTTTCTTCCCCCTTCTTCTGCACTTTTTGTACTTTAATGAATATTTTATTTTCGTAACTCCGGGCTACTTGGGTTTTTCGGGTTACCAAACGAAACGAATAAATTTTATTCGGCTCAATTGGGTTATCCAAGGGATAATTTCTCACATATTTTTATGGCTAATGTTTTTGGGTAACAAACGATGGCCGAATTCATTGTCCGAATTACTTATTAATTTACCATATGCATTTCGAGATGAATTACGTTTAGAGATCTATTTTGTCACATTTTTCAAGGCAATATCATACACATTTTCCATAATCGATCAAAGTGAAAGAATTGAGATCCTCGACGACTTTATAAAATGCTAAAATGAACTTTGAGTTAATCATTAACTCGGATTGATTTAAAAACTCAAAAAGATCGATAGGATCGAAATCTCACCGGGTTTTGTTAATCTCCACACTTATTCGTTAAGTGATCAATTTTCGCACAATTTTTATCTTTGGTCAATTTCGGCTTTGTGTATTGTGTTTTTACAATTTGAGACTTTAAACCGACTTTTAATGATATTTTTGAAATATTTGAATTCCAATTTTAATTTATTTTGAAAAAAAAATATTTTTGGATTTTTCAAAATTTTATGATTTTTTTTTTTTAAATTTCTGGGAATTTTTGAAAATTTGAGAAGTTTTAGAAATATGCACTTGTGACCCCCCTAACTTAGACTTTTGCATTGTTCTCAAGCAAAAAGGACTAAAATCTAACTCAAAGCCAATTAAAAGTGCGAAAAAATAAAACAAACAAATTAGAACATAAATGCAGCATTTATATAGATAAAGAACAAATTGTGTTACATAGGATAAGGAGAAAACACACAATCAATGCTGAGTAAACAACCATTTCACACATACACAACCAACAAACACAACAAAAACCGTCATGGGCTTCATTAGGGGGCTGATTGGCCGCCGACCCGGGTGCATTGGGATCGTAAGGATCATAGAAGTAACTAGGGGGCAGCCCACTGAAGTTGAGCTGGAATAGATGGGCTTGGAGTTGGTGCATCATGCTTGTTCCCCTCCGATAAGTTGCCTGATCGTGGTTGTATTGGATGATGAACCCGTCAAAATAGGATTCCACCGCTGCCAGGCATCTATCAAAATCAGCACTCGGGGGCTAGAAATCCGAGTCCTCATCCTCATTGTAGTTGTCTTCTTTAGCCCCGCCCATCTCATCGTCCTCTGCCACGGTCTCTTCAATCGGAATTTCCTCCTCGGCCTCTAAATTGATTGGCTCCGGGGCTTCCCGAATGGCAGCCGTTTGATGGGCACTCCGCGTGCGGGATACCTTCCCAATGGGCTCCGGGAGGCGTGGGATAGCTTGCGGTGGCTAGAAACCAGCGTCGGCTAGGATGGAGGTGATGAGGTGGGCATAAGGGAGTGGTACCGCACCTTTTTATTCCCAGGCCGCGTAAATAATATCAGCACATAGCATACAGGCCAGATTTAGAGTGAAATTAGGGTAAAAAAGGTGGTACACAAGTGCGACTTGGTGAGGATGCATCGCCGAGTCATTGGAGGTTTGAAGCAGGTTTGCGCCACACTATATGAAAAGTGATGCACGCCTTGTCACCCAGGCGACCCACGGGGAATGTACCCCGTTCCCATATGTCTTTGGATGCGAGCCGGTCCATGCACTGTTTTTTGAGAATGGTGGGGGCGTTGGTTGGGTAGTCGTATACGTCCGGGTGGGGAACGCCCTTTTCAGTAAGTTTGCGGGTGAGTATTGCTAAGGAGAAACGGATGGGCCGGCCGTCAACAAAGGATTAGCATTCAAACTCGTTCGTGCGGACGAGAGAGCCATAAAAGGACCGAACTTCGTCCACCCAGACGACATGGTAAGGTTCCTATAGGTATTAAGTCGACCCTACTGGTGGAAAAGGGTGATGATGGGGTGCGACAGCTCGTCCCAGTTAACAACCCGCTCAATGTGCAATTGGCGGGAAAAACTGAAAAATCGTTCACACCATACGCGCTCCATGTGGGAGCGGTATTGCCCATTGCCATTGGGCAGAATGTCGATTAGCATGTATTTGGTGGGGAGAGGTTGATTAGCCATTGGGAAATCTGGGAATTGGGATAGGAAAGACTAGGGCTTGTAGAGAGGGAAAGATGTGGAGGTGTGAGTGGGATAGTAGGGAAGAAGTGGTATTTATAGGTGGTGGGGAGAGGTTTGGGTGAGGGTTTGTGGAGGGAAAGGGGGGGATGATTTTGGGGGGAAAAAGGGAAGAATGGAGGGAAGGGAGGGGTTAGGGGGGTTGAATAGGTTCCTTGGGAAGAACCAAGTTCGCAGGAACCGAACCGAACCGAGTCGATCCGGTTCAGATTCGGTTCCGTTCTGGGGATTTTTATTTTTCAATTTTTCCAAACCAAATCGATCCGGCTTAGGGATTCGGTTCAGTTCCATATTTAGCAGAACCTCCATTTCTCAGTCTGCTGCACTGGAATCCTATTCTCTCAAATTTCTAAACTCTTACACTTATTCTCCCACTTGAATACCTCGATGCCCTTATGATTTTTTTTTGTTGGAATGTATGATCTTAACCCTAACCTTACATAACCTACTTACGGACTCAATCTAATATACCGAAGCACAACTATTATACACAATAATTCACCCCATATGCGTCGGGGGTGTGAGGACCTCTTTTTTTTTTAGCTCATTCGACCCCGTAAAAGGGGTCCAACAACCAAACGGTGTCGACTTCTTCCACACACGCCTCTAAATATGGCTTTAGGCGTTGTCTATTTACTTTGAATGTATTTCCCCCTTTCATATCGTCTAACTCTATAGCTCCATGGGGGAATACATTCTTCACAGTGAATGGGCCAGACCATCGAGACCGCAACTTACCCAGAAATAGATGAAGCCGAGAGTTATAGAGAAGTACTTTTTGCTCGGGAATAAACTCTTTGCGTCGAATAATGTTATCGTGAGGGAGTTTCATCCTTTCTTTGGAAATTTTTGCATTTTCATACGCATCATTGCGTATCTCCTCTAACTCGTTTATTTGAAGCTTGCGAGCTTCACCGGATTTATCCATGTCATAGTTCAAATTTTTAATTGCCCAATACGCTTTGTACTCTAATTCAATGGGAAGATGGCAAAGTTTGCCATACACAAAGCAGAAAGGGGACATCCCAAGTGGATTTTTGTATGCGGTACGATAGGCCCATAGCAAATCGTTCAATCTAAGTGACCAATCTTTTCGGGTGAGATTAATGGTCTTCTCAAGAATGTTCTTGATTTCTCGATTTGCTAGCTCATCCTGCCCAATTGTTTGTGGGTGACAGGTCATTCCAACTTTGTGAATGACGCCATACTTTCT
Organism: Sambucus nigra; assembly: GCA_949130495.1. NCBI lineage: Eukaryota > Viridiplantae > Streptophyta > Magnoliopsida > Dipsacales > Adoxaceae > Sambucus > Sambucus nigra. Next base: position 587,614,433 of record OX422210.1, on the reverse strand, counting down.
CATGAGCTTCTCGAATGGCCTGTTGCAAAAGTGCTTGCCATTATCGCTAATTGTTGATTTCGGAGCACCGAAGCAGGAAAGTATGTGTTCCTGTAGGAACCTAATCACCACTTTATTGTCAGTGGTCTTGGTATCTATAGATTCCACCCATTTAGAAATTAGTCTACCGCGACAAAGATGTATAGGAAACCAAAAAATGTGGGAAAATGTCCCATGAAGTCAATACCCAGCAGTCGAAGATCTCAATAATAAGTATCGGGGTGAATGGCATCATGTCTCGTCGGGTAATTGCTCCCATCCTTTGACACCTATCGCAAGATTTGCAACAGTTGTTCACATCCCAGAATATTATGGGCCAATAGAGGCCGTATTGAAGGATCTTAGCAGCCGTATTTTTCGTCGAAAAGTGGCCTCCACAAGCTTCTAATGACAGAATTGGATGACTTTGGGGATCTCGTCATCCGAAATACAACGTCGGATGATTTAGTCGGCGTAATATTTAAACAATAAAGGATCGTCATAGAAAAGCATGCGTGACCAAGTAATAAAACTCTTCTTATCTTGCTGTGTCCAATCAGGAGGGACCTCTCCCGTGACAAGATAGTTCACTATATCCGTAAACCAGGGCAAAGAAGAGGTGGCAAAGAGTTGCTCATCCAAAAAGTATTCGTCTATGGGTATTGGATCACTAGGTACATCGAACGAAATCCGTGATAAGTGGTGGGCAACGATGTTTTCTACTCCCTTCTTATCTTTAATGGAGAGATTAAACCCTTGTAGGAGTAGGATCCACCTTATGAGGCGCGATTTTGCGTTTTTATTCGCAAGTAGGTATTTCAATGCCGCATGGTCGGTGAAGCAAATAATGGGAGAACCGATAAGGTAGGACCAAAATTTGTCAAGAGCAAAGACTACTGCTAGTAACTCCTTCTCTGTGGTGGAGTAATTGAGTTGTGGTCCGATAAGAGTCCGGCTAGCGTATTAGATGACATAAGCATGTTTATCTTTTCTTTGGCCCAAAACAGACCCTATCGCATAGTCGCTAGCATCACACATGAGTTCGAATGGTAAGGACCAATCCAAAACTTGCATGATAGGAGAGGACACAAGCATGGTTCTCAGTTTGACAAAAGTACTATGGCATGCTTCCGTCCACTCAAATGGGGTGTCCTTCATGAGTAGGTTGCTTAAGGGTCTAGCGATGGCGCAAAAGTCCTGAATGAACCTTCGATAAACTCCCGCGTGGCCCAAGAAGGAGCGCACGTCTTTGAGCGATTTTGGTGGGGGTAGATCAGCTGTGACATCTATCTTAGCTCTATCAACTTCAATCCCCTTGGATGAAACTATGTGGCCAAGAATTATTCCCCCAGTGACCATCAAATGGCACTTCTCCCAATTTAGTACTAAGTTCTTCTCCACACACTGGGCAAGTACTTTTTCCAGCTTTTTAAGACAACGATCGAAAGAGGTGCCAAAAATACTAAAATTGTCCATGAACACTTCGAGTCCTCTCTCAACCATGTCACTAAATAGGCTCAATATGCACCTTTGAAAGGTCGCGGGTGCATTACACAAGCCGAAAGGCATACGTTTCTAGGCAACCGTACCAAAGGGGCAAGTGAAGGTTATTTTCTCTTGGTCAAGTACATCTACCTTAATTTGGTTATATCCAGAATAACCATCAAGGAAGAAATAGTAAGGGTGGCCCGCTACTCTCTCAAGCATGTGATCAATAAATGGCAAGGGGAAATGGTCTTTCCTAGTTCCCGCATTGAGTTTTCGGTAATCAATGTAAACACGCCACCCGGTGGTGGTACGTTGGGGAACTAGCTCTCCCTTACCATTCTCAATCACTGTTATGCCCGACTTCTTCTGGACAACTTGAATAGGGTTCACCCACTTGCTATACGAGATTGGGTAGATAATCCCGGCATCCAATAACTTAATTATTTCGGTCCTCACCACTTCTTTCATATTGGGGTTTAGCCTTCTTTGCATTTCTCTCGAGGACTTGAAATCCTCCTCGAGGTGAATCTTATGGGTTCAAATGAAATGACTTATCCCCTTCAAATCAACAATACACCAACCGAAATCACTTTGGTGCTTCCTCAGAATCTTTAATAGTTTATCCTCTTGCTCTTCGTCTAGGCTAGAGGAGACAATAACGGGAAATGTCTCATCCTCTCCTAGGTATGCATATTTAATATGGGAGGGTAGTTTCTTTAATTCTAGAGTCAAAAAATTTTCGTTGGAGGGAACCATGCGTGTCTCCTTCGATGGTAACTCCTCGAATCGAGAAACCTAACTTACATCTCTCGCGTCCTCATCCGACGCTCTCTCATCAAGTAACTCTCTCAACTCCTCAACTTCCCTCTCGAATTCGGTATACGTTCCCTCACTCTCGTGGTTCGATACTAAATAGGACCCTAGGACATCTCCATAATAATTTTCCTCAAAATACTCCTCTACGATCTCGTCGATTAGTCTCATTGCATGTAGATCATCTTCTTTCACCGTATATTTGGATATATGGAAGATGTTAGTCTCTAAGGTCATGTTCCCAAAGGTGAGTTTCATCTGCCCATTTCGAGTATTGATAATTGCATTAGCTGTAGCTAAGAATGGGCGCCCGAGAATGATGGGAACATGATTGCTCCAAGTGAAGGAGGGTTCCGTGTTCCAAATGACAAAGTCTACCGGGAAGTAGAAAGTGTCAACTTGGATGATCACGTCCTCTACTATAACTCGTGGCATCTTCACGGTTCGATCCGCTAACTGGAGAGTGATCTTTGTGGGCTTAAGGTTGCCCAGATCAAGTTGCCTATAGATGGCGTAAGGGAGTATATTGACACTTGCTCCCAAGTCAAGTAAGGCTTTTTTAATTTTATTTTCTCCAATGACGCAGGAAATGGTGGGTGCACTGGGATCTTTGAATTCGGGTGGGAGATCATTGAGTAGGATGGAGCTCACGTTTTGTGCTAGAAAGACATTTTTCTTTACCTTCATCTTCCTCTTCACTGTTAACAAGTCCTTGATGACTTTCGCATAAGCTGGAATTTTCTTAATGGCATCGAGGAATGATAAATTTAATTTTACTTGCTTAAGCACGTCTAGCACTTCATCACGGGGGTTTCCTTTATGGGAAGGAACTGACCTTTGAGGAAATGGTGCCGCGGTGGGTGGTTTCACTACTACCTTGGGCTCACTAATGTCTTCTTTATCACTCTCATTCAAGGGGACATCTTCGGCCTCTTTCGTGCCGGGCGAAATCTCTTTATCTTTGGTCCTGTTGTGTGGGGGAGGTGATAAATCAATGACTCTCCCACTACGAAGAGTGGTCACAGCTTGACATTGTTTTTGATGTTCTGTCGAGGTGGAGCTAACACTAGTTTGACCTTGGGGTGGTCTTTGGCCCTGAGCAGAAAACTTGCCTTTTCTCTTGGATACTCAACGATGTTTACAACTTTGAAATGTTTGCATTCATGTCGTTGATCATGAGCTCATGCCTAGCATTAGTTGCATTCTGGGTATTGATAAAGTGGTTGATCGTATCCTCGAGATTTCTTCATGGTGGAGTGATATATGCTCCTTGAGGTGGTGGTGCTTGCACATGTCCTTGCATGTGTGGATCTTATTGAAAGTGCAGTGGTGGAGGAGGGGAAACATGTGAATTAGGATTCATCATAGAATGTTGTTGCCCATAGCTAAAAACATGATGGTTTTTCCATAAAGAGTTGTAAGAATTCTCGTGCGGTGCATCGAAATTAACCTTGAATACTCCTATACCACTTACTTATTTTTGAAGCATAACTTTGCAGACGGGTATAGTCGGGCATTCCTCACTTGAATGACCTGCCTCACAAATCGCACACACCTTCTCGACTGGGTTTGGGATGTATCCAGTTAATCCCCTTCCATATACTTCAAGTAGGTCTCGAATTCCATTCTAAAGTACATCGAGTCAACAGTCCGTCATAAAATTCTTTTCTAAGTGAAATAGGCCGAACGCCGATGGAGTGGTGGTTACTTGGCAATTTCGATTTTGAGCATTAGGGTCAGATGTATCCCAGGATTGGGTAGTCTCGGCGACATAACTCAGGTGAAGCTCAGCATCGTTGGAGTCTAAGTCGACAAATGGACCATCGCACATGGTTTCAACGAGTTACTTGGAATTAATGTTCAGCCCATTATGGATGAAGGAAATGATTTGCATTTTATTAAATGCATGATGGGGACACGAAGTAATTAACTCATTCAAACGCTCGTAGCATCGATCGAACGACTCATTTTCTAATTGTCAAAAAGTTTGAATTTGAGCCTTGATGGAGTTCGTTCGATGTGGAGGTAAGAATTTCTTGAGAAATTTAGATTGTAACTCGTTCCATGATGAAATCAAATTTGGAGGTAAAGACCATTGCCAGGTCTTAGCCTTATCCTTTAGCGAGAATGGGAATTGTTTAAGGCGGAGCACATCTTTTGTGCAAGTTTGATCACTGAGAGTCTCACACGCCTCCTCAAATTCCATGATGTGGTCATATGGCTTTTTCGAATCCATTCCATGGTAAGTGGGAAGTATCTGGATCATCCCATTCCTAAAGAGAAATTGCCCTGCATTATATGGGAGTAAAATGCATCTCGGAGTGACAGTGCGCTCGAAATGTAAGATGTCTCTCAATGGACGATACAAGGCCTCTTCCTCACCGGCGGCTGTACTATCGTGTTAAGACATATTTCTCTCACTCAAAGGCTCTGTGTCCTCACTAGGTATACCCGGAGCGTGCTCTGAAGTGTGTCCTAAGAGGGAAAATGGAGTGTTATTTGCGATTGAGTGTGACGGTGTGGGAGATGGAACACAGAATTGTGGAGCATTAGGAGTGTGAGGGATATCAGGGTCGTACTCAAATATCGAGTTTTCATGAATGTGGGTTGGAGTATTATGGGGAGTTGGAGAAAGTTCAGAATTTTGCATTAATAGGCTTGTGAGAGATGATGAGGACTATTTTTGTGCTTTTAATTTTTTTTTTTTGGAAATGTTTGGTCGAAGTTTGAGATTAACTCGATCAAATCCTAAGCCTACCTAATTCCTCGACAACGATGCCAAAAACTTGACGCGACTAAGAATGTGTCTCAGAAATGTGTACTCTCTTGGCTCAAGTGCAAGCCTGTCGTTCAAGTAATAATCCGATAAGTCGGGTATCGATCCTCAGGGAAATAGGACAACAGAGTTGTAACAACTTTGGACAGGCGAAGGAATTCTAATTCCGACTCTAAATAAAAGGAAAAGATGATATGTTTTTAGAATTGGCTACAGCTATATGAAAATTTGAAAATAATTGACTAATGAACTAAAGTATGAATGGAATGCAACTATTCTAAATTACCTAAAATACTGAAGATGAATGACTTAAAACTTTAACTACATGAGAGAAAATAGGTCGGGGATACAATCCCTCAACCCTAATGTATTGCAGGCATAAAACTAATCATAAATTTAAGTGATTAATTAGACCCAGAATTTAGTACTCCCAAGCATTACGTATATGAGGTTCAAGCCCGCACCATACTTAATCAGAGGACGAGTAAATCGGTATTGCGATAATTACCCTCGAATTTCATTCTAAAGCATCCCAGTTACCTTGAAGCAAACGAGATCCAAAGATCTACAATTGTCATGTTTCTATGCAACACGGTCGTAATAAATCATTAAATTTAGAGGATTAATTTTATACACATGCAAATACCACATCAGGTTGAGTTTATACATCCCGACCTTTTAAATCTAGCCAGACATATGAAAACAACATATTTAGAATGAGCGAAAACATTTTTTTCTACTGAATGAAGATGAAGAGAGATGAAATTAGTAATGAAAAATCAACAAGAACAAATATTGAAATAGAAATTAGAATGATTTTACTTGAATTGCAACTTGAAAGCAACTAGGGTTTATGTTCCTCTCTTCTAAAATGGATTACAAAGCTTCCCTAATGACTTGGAATCTCTCCCCTTTTTACATTTGGGAGGAGTTACAATTTATAATCTACGAAATACAAGAGTTTGAACAAAGTTGGATTCTAATTTTTACAAATGGATAAGTCCAAAAAATCGAGAATGGAACCGACCCTGGTAAGTGGTTCGGTTCGGTTCCATCTTATGTAGCCTTTACAAAAAAAATTCCAGGTGCAGGATTGGTTCGTTATTTGCCAGCTTCGATTCGGTTCTATTTTGTCATCATTTACAGAAACTTCTCCCATGATGGATTTGGTTCGTTTTAGTTCCCTCAGGTTCGGTTCGGTTTTTGCCAGTCTTTACATAATCCTTTTCTTCTTGTGTTTCTTTGTAGCTTTTGGTACGGAACTCGAATTAAAACACTGAACACCTACTAAATAGATGACGAATGCACGAAACTCGATGTACTCATTAGAACTTGTCAATAACAAAGATATGATATAAATCTAGTTGAATTACATTTCACGGAACGATAAAAGCCTCTAAATTAAGGGGATAAATGGGAAGAATTTAGACTTAATCAAACCCCTCTAACATAGAATGTTGATCGTCTGGAGCAATGTAAAAGAATCAAAATATGGTCTAACTCGAAAATGGGATAGGATACCTCTTTCGTGGGCGCGCGATTGCATGTAGCATATGCAACAAGCCTTTAAACCCCTAGGTTACCTTAGTAGGACGAGTTGTGTCTTGTGAGGGTTTGCAGAGAATATACCCACAAAATTCGACTCAAAGAAACTCAAAATATGCAAAAATTGTATAATTCAAACTTTCTGAGAAAATAATCATCAAGTCCCATTCAAGAGTCTTAAAACATAGTGCGCGTGTGTGAAACCGGAAATATTACCGCGAATTTCCACCGATTGATCATTACGTTACTTTTCCAAAAATTCGCGTGTTTTTGGATTTTTTTTGGAATGTTTGGTCAAAGTTTGAGATTTACTCGATCTAATCCTAAGTCTACCTAATTTCCCGGCAACGGCGTCAAAAAATTTACGCGACTAAGAATGTGTCTCAGAAATGCGTACTCTCTAGGCTCAAGTGCAAGGTTATCTCTCAAGTAATAATCCGATAAGTCGGGTATTGATCCTCAGAGAAATAGGACAACAGAGTTGTAACGAATTTGGAAAGACGAAGGAATCCTAATTCTGACTCTAAAGAAAAGGAAAAGATGATATGTTTTGAGAATTGGCTAAAACTATATGCAATTTTGAAAATAATTAACTAATGAACTAAAGTATGAATGGAATGCAACGATTCTAAATTACCTAAAATACTGATGATGAATGACTTAAAACTTTAACTATATGATGAGAAAATAGGTCAGGGATACAATCCCTCAACCCCAGTGTATTGCATGTATAAAACTAATCATAAATTTAAGTGATTAATTAGACCTAGAATTTAGTACTCCCAATCATTACGTATATAAGGGTCAAGCCCGCACCATACTTAATCAGAGGACGAGTAAATCGGTATTTGTATAATTACCCTCGAATTGCATTCTGAATCATCCCGGTTACCCTCAAGCAAACGAGATCCAAAGATCTATAATTGTCGTGTTTCTACGCAACACGATCGTAATAATTCATTAAATTTAGAAGATTAATTTTATACACATGCAACTACCACATCAGGCTGAGTTCATGCATCCTGACATTTTAAATCTAGACGGACATATGAAAACTTGAAAACAACACGTTTAGAATGAACGAAAACATTTTTTTCTAATGAATGAAGATGAAGAGAGATGAAATTAGTAATGAAAAATCAACTAGAACAAAGATTGAGTTATAAATTAGAATGATTTTACTTGAATTGCAACTTGAAAGCAACTAGGGTTTGTGTTCTTCTCTTCTAAAATGGATTACAAAGCTTCCTTAATGACTTGGAAGCTCTCCCCCTTTTACGGTTGGGAGGAGTTACAATTTATAATCTACGAAATACAAGAGTTTGAACCAAGTTGGATTCTAAGTTTTACAAATGGATAAGCTCAAAAAATCGACAATAGAACCAATCCTAGTTTGGGGTTCGGTTCGGTTCCATCTTATGTAGCCTTTACAGAAAGTTTTCCAGGTGCAGGATCGGTTCGTTATTTGCCAGCTTCGATTCGGTTCTGTTTTGTCATTATTTACAGAAAGTTCTCCCATGATGGATTCAGTTCGTTTTAGTTCCCTTAGGTTCGGTTCTGTTTTTTCCAGTCTTCACAGAATCCTTTTCTTCTTGTGTTTCTTTGAAGCTTTTGGTACGAAACTCGAATTAACACACTGAACACCTGTGAAATAGATGATGAACACATGAAACTCGATGTACTCATTAGAAATTGTCAATAGCAAAGATATGATATAAATCCACTTGAATTACATTTCATGGAGCGATAAAAGCCTGTAAATTAAGGGGACAAATGGGAAGAATTTATGCCTAATCAGTGGTGATCGTGATCCAGGTTCTCCCCTATGGGTCACGAGCCTGGACCGTGACCTGTCATTGTGTCCAAGTTACGGGTGGTGACCGTGACCTAGGTTCCCCCTATGGGTCACGGGTACCAATCGTGACCCGCAATTTTATGGCGCTTAATATTATCAAGGGTGAAGTTCTTGCCCCACATTGGTGGTCACGGGTTAAAAATGTGACCATTGGTAATATATGGTGTAGTGAGATCTAGGTTCTCAACCAAGGGAGGAATAAGGAGACAAAGCCTCAGACAACGATTGGGCATAGGTTGTGGCCAATCAAGAGGATGCCGATTAAGGAAAACCCACCAATACTCAAGAGCATGTGAAGGAAAAAAAGGGTCAAATCTAGTTAGGATTAGCTTAGCTCCCCAAAATCTTTATATTCTTATATTTTTTAGTATTTATAAGGGCTTGCCTCATTTCTTTAATCTAATAAAAAGCCTTCAATGTTTGAAATAGTTTCATTTATGCATGAATGATTTTCTTTTGATTCTTGTAGCTTGCAAATAGGACTATAGGGGTCGAATATACTTCAGAGACTGATGATCTAAATCTAGTAGTTAGGCTCGTGGTGCCTTTCTCTCTCTTCAGAAAGCTCTTAAAAAATGGCAAATGCTTTCAATGAATAATCTCGTTTCCTCACTAAATTAAAGAGCGGCGCTAAAGATGTCAGTGGTGTTACGGAGCTATTGTAGAACGAAAATATTTCTCTTAGGGAAGGTCTCAAAAAATCTGAGGAGGGCTCAAAGAGAGATGGTGCGATCAAACTAGGCCTTTGTCATGACATAATGAAGTTAAAATACCTCTTTAGGAGGGGTCCTATGGCAGTTTGGGCCACTGGTTATGACGACGAATGGGTGGAGGCCCCCTTATGCTGGATAAAGCCAAAAAGGTGTTATCTAAGCATGGATTTCTAAATACCCTAGCTATTATAAAAGTCCGTAAAGATTCGGAGCTTTGGTAATGGTATTAAGTGGAGTGCCCTGCTTATAGTCATCCTCTATCTAGAAGTGATGAAAGTTAGATCCCTCATCACGCTGTTCCTCTTTAGTTGGCGAAAGATTACTTGTCGGCATATGACATCGATGACGAGTTTAGGCCAAATCCCGATGATATATGAAGAGTTGCAGTTGTCAAGATGATAAGTCTTCGGGGATGAATGTTTTGTGCCAGGTATGTATTTTTTACTTCGTCTAATATGTAAGCTTTTTGTAAAATGATTGCTTTGTGAAATTCTTAGTTATGTCCACGTTTTTTTATTTTTCCATATCTTATGTCGAGCATGTTTTTATTATCCGTCTTACCTTTTAGATTATGTCATCACAAAACCTTGGGCCAAGGTCAAACTCTAGAAAAATGCACCTAGTTGTAGGGACGTCCGCCCATTCAGGATTTTTAGTCAACCAAAGTCAGGATGCTTAGTGCCTAGGGATCGCCCTTAGGCATTTTTCTTTGTCAAGGAAATTATTGATTCTTTTGTCTATTTTATCACGAAAACTTGTAACCTTGAGGTTTTGATTAAGTGTAATTATACTAAGGCATTTATGCCGATGACTAAACATTGATTAAGTGTAATAATAATTCATAAATAAAAAGAATTGGTCTGCCATTTGGAATAATGATGGAATAATAATGAAGTAAATTACATTAATTGAACTTAAAGTATTTTAGGAAGCACAACCAATAATGCTTAGATTTGCGGGAATCGACTTACGAGAAATAAACTTTTTAAAAATCAAATTTCCTAAGATTGGTTCTATTTCAGGGCCTCCTGCCCTCCATTTTTTCAAATGGTAGGCTCCTCGTAGATTATCTCTAATGATTTTGAATGGTCCTCCCCAGTTGGGACCTACTTAACATTTGAAGGCTCTTTGGCACTATCGAGCCCTTTTTTCAGGATGCAATATCTGACTTAAAATCTTTTTAGGTTGACGTCTTTGTTGTATTACTTGGCCAACTATTTTTTATAGGAAATTAACTTGATTCAGGCGTGCCCCTTCATTCGCTGTCTAGGTTAAGTTTTGTCCTTATGATTTCTCCATTCAAGTCTTGGACGGCCACTGTAGTGTTCATGGTTAGCAAGCCTGCCTCCATAGAGATATTGACTTCCATTCCATAGACTAAAGCGAATGGCATTTCCAAAGTCGATCTTCTGGGCGTAGTACAGTATGCCCAAAGGATATGGGGAAGTTCATCCATCCAAGCACCTTTTTCCTTCTCCAATCTCTTATTTATTTCGTCGAGCATTGTCTTACGAGAAGCCTCAACCAGCCCATTGCTTTGAGGGTAGGCAATTGAGATGAATGGGTGCTTGATGTTATGATTGTCACAAAATTTTTGGAATGACCCACTTTCAAATTACATTCCATTATATGTTATAATTGTTCTTGGTATGCCAAAATGAGTCACGATGTTCCTCCAGATGAATATCAGTATCTTTGATGTTCGCCAATGGCTCTGCTTCAAGCCACTTTTTTAAAATAGTTTATACTGACCAGGAGATACTTATGATTTCCCGGTATTGGGGATAATGGGCCCATGATGTCCAAACCCCACCGAGCAAACAACCATTGGCCAATTAATGACTTTAAGTCACTGGTCGGTTGATGGAGCATGGGGATAACTTCTGACACTTCTCACATCTTCTGATATAAAAGAGTACATCTTTCTGCACGTACGACCACTGGTATCCTTCCTTGACCGCTCTAAAAGCCAAAGATCTACCCTTGTGTGGCTTCCACGAATACCATCATGAATCTCGTATAGGACCTTGTTGACACTATTTTGGTGCATGCATTGAAGGCAGGGGGTGATAAAAGGCCTCCTATAGAGTTTTCCTTTAGGGAATAGGTAGAAACAGATAAATTTTATCCTGACCTAATGGGCTTGTTACTTGTCGGTCGGTAGGACGTCTTCACGTAAATAAGCTATGATTGGATCCATTTAGTTAGGAGATTTTTGAATAATGAGGACTTATTTAGTGACCTTGGGTTTTTTAATACTGGTTTGATCAAGGAATTACACCTTAATGATTGTTTTAAGATTGGAGTCTACTGTCGACCCAAAGCGTTTAAAGCATCGGTGTGACTATTTTTCCCCCGGGGTTATCATTGAATACAAATCATTTTAAACTTAGTAATTAAGGCTTAGGATAATTGTAGATATGTTTTCATTCACTCATCTTTGTCATTGTAATCTCCTAACACGTGGTTGGATACTAGCCTTGAGTCGTAATAGATGATGAGGTGGCTCACGCTAAAAAAGAAGGCTTTATATAACCCGACGATGAGGGCTTCATATTCAGCTTCGTTGTTGAATAATTCGAAGCCAAGTCTGATCCCATGTTCAATCATATTCTTCTTTAGAGAAATGAGTACAGCTCCCACTCCCTACCCTCTTGAAGTAGATGAAACATCTACGTAGAGAGTCTAGTCTTGGATGATTGATTGGTCGATGAAGTTATTATCGTTGGGAAATTCTCCCCCTGTGAACTCAACAATGAAGTCTTCTAGCACTTGAACTTTTATCTCGTTCCTTGGTCAATAGTAGATATCTAGTCTTCTAAGTTCCACCGATGATTTGGACATTAATCTATATTAGTCGGCTTTCCCGAGGACTTCTTTGAGCGATAAAGAGCTAATGACTATGAATATATGAGATTCAAAGTAATGCTTTAATTATCGCAAAGGTATGATTAGATTTTAGTCCAACTTCTTAACTGTAAGGTAGTGTTGGAAGTATCTTACTGACATAATAAATAGGAGATTGTCGCACCTCTTTCTCGTACATAAAGGCCGAGTTGACTGCGTATCTGGAAACCACGAGATACAGATAAACTGGATCCATGGGATTTGGGATTGAAAGAAAAGGAGTCTAGCTTATGTAGGATTTGATTTCATGAAGGTCTTTCGAGCATTTATCACTCCAGGTTAGGCCCTTCTCCTTTTTTAATAGCTAAAAAATGGTCGGCGCCTCTCGTATGACTTGGAGATGAATCGATTGAAAGCTGCTAATATTCCCGTTAACTTTTGAATATCGCAAAGCATTTTTGGAGATTGAACATTATTGATAGACATAATGTGATCGGAGTTGGCCTCAATCCCCTTTTGCTGACAAAGTACCCAGTGAAAATTCTATATTAGACTCCGAAGAAGCATTTGGCTACGTTGAGCTTCATCCTATAGTATCTGAGGATGTTAAAAGTATTTTCCAAATCCTGCAGGTAGTCGAATTTATTCTTAATTTTGAAAAGCATGTCGTCTATGTACACCTTCATGGTGTCTCCTAGTTGTTCCTTGAATATTTTGGTGACCAACCAGTAATATATAGCTCCTGCATTCTTGAGACCAAATGACATGACTTTGTAACGATGTAGGTCGAGAGTGGTGATGAACAAGATCTTATCTTAATCGAGTGTGAACAAGGGGATTTAATGATACCCTAAGTATACATTTAGGAAACTCACCTGTTCATGGCTAGATATGGCGTAGACCAATTGGTCAATATTAGGTAAAGGAAAGTTATCTTTAGGACAAGCTTTGTTAAAGTTAGTGAAGTTTATGCACACTCTCCACTTCTCATTATTTTTCTTTACACACTAGTGTTTAGATAGCTATTTAGGGAATTGAACTTCTTTAATAGACCTTGCCTCCACAAGTTTCTTTTCTTCCTCTTCCACAACCTTTGTTTTTTTTGAGGATATTGGGGGAGCCTTCTGTGTGATCGATGGGTAAGTAGGGTCCATGTGAAGTTGATAACAGTTGAACTCGAGACTGATCCTAAGCATATCATAAGGCTTCCAAGCGAACACATCTTTATTTTACTACAATAAAGAATTCATCTATTCTCTTTACTAGTCGGTGAGTGAATTACTAATCAGGAATATCTTCCCTGGTTGAGAATCATCGAACACTACCTCTTGTAATGGTTCATGAACCTACCTATGAGAGCCACCCTTATCTCTTCTACCCTCGGTCTGCCATACTTTAATTGGTATTTGGATGATGTGTCTTTATCTTTGGTTTCCTCGAGGATGACCTCTTTCCCTTTTTTTCCTCCTGTTTGGGCCTGATGGTAATGATAAAGTATTGTTGAGCAACTATATGGTTCGCCCTAATCTCCATTATTGCATGATATGTGATGCTTTGAGCTTTTGGTTGTAAGTTGATGGGACGACTTGCATATCATGTAGCTATCCTCTTCCAATTATGGAATTATGAGGAGAATTAATGTCCACAACTAGGAACTCGATCAACTCAGAGATATTCCAAGTTCAGTAGGGTAGGACTACCTTTTCCAATAGCATAGTCGTCTTTCCAGTGAAGCTGACTAAAGGGATGGTGGCTTCTTTCAAAACCTCCATCTTGAAGTTAATTTTGTTGAATAGTTATAAATACATAACCAGAGAGGATCTTCCCTAGTGAACTAATAACTTATTCATGTCCTAGTTTTCAATCTTAGGGGTGATTACTAGTACATTATGATGCGGAGTCTAACTCCGATTAGTTCATCTTTCGTAAAGACTAAATGCTTGTTGTAATTTATGTTTTTCGGGTATCAACGCTTTCCCGCTTGACTATTGGCATGGTTGATTTGGAAGGCTTCCATCACCACAGTGAATTTGTTTAGTTTTATCCAAATAGCGTTGCCTTAGATCTGGTTAAGACTTGAGTCATCGTGGATAACCACAAACTTATGTCCTAATTCTTCTTCTAGGACATTATCTGGCTTTTGATGAATGCTAATATCGTCTTTGGACACTATCCTATCCACGTAGTCACTTTATTAGTTGGCTTCAGCCAATTCTTCTGGATGAGACTCGAAAGCCTTATAGTTCTCCATTATATTCCCATTCTCTTGTGGTATGCGCACATAAGTGCGTTATAAATCAGCTCCTTAAACACGTTGTTGATCGCTTGGAAATCCTTGGTAGGTTCTTTCATGTGCCCATTCTTTGATCCTCCATTCTGCTTTATGCCCCCTTTTGGAGTCATTGTCCCTTTCACTACCTTTGGTCTCCTTCAAGCGCTCGTTATCACTCTAGGTGCCGATGACCACATTTTCCACCTTGGCGTATTTTTCAACGTGAGACATGAGGTTGCCAATGGTGTTCTTCTCCTTGTTGATGAGGGACTGAAGCAACATAGAATTGTGGGCAACCCTATCTTGAATAATACCACAGTGATCTGTTCTAAAAATTCCTCAACCTGATTGTAAGTTTCCCAGTACCACGTAGCGTATTCTCTCATGGTTTTGTGGGGATTTTTCCTCATTGTGAGGAGAGAATCCATTTTCTTCAGATTGGTGCTGCTGGTGTTGAACCAATCGGTGAAGGCCTCAATGAGCTGCCTGAAATTATTAACCCACCTATATGGAAATTTCTTAAGCCCCTTTTACGCGAAATCCACCAGTCTTGAGGATAATATATGGCACATAAGAGTGTCGTTATGATTCCACAAGCTTATACTGACGTGCGTGGTCAATGAGTAGGGGTGTAAAACGGACGGATACGGAGCGGATACCATTGTATCCACATCCGTATCCGTCAAGACTCAACACTATTCGTATCCGTATCCGCCCGGATAATAATTTCAGCTATCCATATCCGTATCCTCTCGGATTTTCTAGATTAGGATAATATCCTTATCCGTTTTTATTATTTAAGATACATTAAGATACACATAGCATATTGAACACTAATTTAATCAGTTAATTAAATATATGTTTTTCATTCCATGTAAGATATAGAGAATGTGTGAAGCATAAAATTAAATTATAAAAGAAGGTTTGAGCAAAAGTACTAACCATTAATGTGCATTTTCTTATTCAATTTGGGGCATTTGAAATTTGTATTCTCTTCAGTTTCTCTAATGTTTGAACAAAAATGAAATGAAGCATCATCTTACCTGAAAAGAATAACTCAATTAAAATATTAACGGAGAAAACAAAGAATATATTACAATAAATAAGGGATGTTATTTTTTACCCCTTAAGTTCCTGAAGTGTGTCTTTCTCATCTCCTTTCCTTGCTATCCTTGTCGAATTAAGCATTAAGGTAATAATAACTCGCAAGTTAGTAGTAATGCATAAAGATAAGACATTAATTGTTTGAACATACTAATTCACCCAAATAAAACTTCACCAATATATTGTACTAAAAAGATAAATCCATGAGTTTAATAATACATGTAACATAAGTTTTTCTTATACATAAAAGTTTCTTCCACCAAAATCCGCCCCCGTAACACAAAAATTATCATCTTCAACTTCCAAGGTCCCACAAAGCTGTATTGGATAAGAAGAAAGAAAAAGTTATAGATGGATTATTAGCATTAGCTACTCATTATCACAAGAAGAACAATACTAACAAAAATATTCAATTAATAATAATACCTGAAAATGAATTTTCGAGAGCCTAGCTATTCATTATCATCAGCAACCTTCAAATTTTCTAAAATTTTGCAAACAAATAATAGGTTAGTGTTTATTTATGTTTAATAGTAATGACAAATATAAATTTTATTTTGACTTACCCAGTTTCTCTTCAACAGAAGGCAACCAATCTTTTAAACAAAGAAGAGTCTCGACAGTCTCAGAAGCTAAAGATGAACGTGTATCATCCACAATTCTGCGCCCCTAACTAAAAGCTGACTCTGATGCAACGGTAGTAACAGGAATAACTAAGATATCACATTCCATCTTCGCAACTGTGGGGAACTTTGGCCCATTAGTCTTCCACCAATGCAAAATATCAAATGCAAACTCATTATCATCTTGGTGAGGGAATAAAGCTTCCTCCAAGTAGTGTTCTAATTCAGACTTCTGAACTATAGATGAAGCATTAGAGCACTCCATAATAAACCTTTTAAATCCTCTTGTAAAGCTAGATCTTGCTTGGGGAATAGTATCAACTTGACGAGTAGACTGCTCACATCTATCCCCAAGTATGATGGGAGAACATGAAGATTCACTATTTAGACTTTTATATTCAACATATAACTCAAACAAAGCGGTGCGAACTCTGCGAATGTAACTTTTTGCCAAAGAACCATAAATCTCACGATAAGCATAGTGAACAAACTCCATTTTGTACCGAGGTTCCAACACCAGTCCAAATGTTACCACCAAACTGTAATCCTCCCAATACTTGTCAAACTTTTCTTGCATTTTCAACGCCATCAAATGAATATAATCCACATTACTTTGCATCCATTTATTCAACTGATAATTAATATTACAAACATCACTGAAATAGTAGTTTGCAGTTGGGTATTTTGTCCCTGAAAGGCGATTTGTCATTTCATAAAAAAATTTCAAACATTCACAAATTTTTTTCCCCCGTTCCCAATCATGCTCATTTGGAAGAAACTCATAATCATGATCCAACTCTGCCAAGCGCTCAAAATATCCTCTCAATTCTATGGCACTCTCTAGCATAAGATACGTAGAATTCCATCTAGTTTGACAATCTAATTCCACATTCTTTTTAGAATTCAAACGAGTCTGTCGTAACGCAACATTCCAAATTTGATTTCTTTGAAGTGATGACCCAACGTGCTTAACACTATTACGAATTCTCTTAATAAAAGTATCAATCACTTTCAACCCATTCCTAACAATCAAATTAATAATATGAGTAGTGCAACGAGTATGAAACATATCACCATTTTGGAGAAGAACTTTTTTACCATTCAACCACGACTTAATACGCTCTACCATTGGCTTATTGTATCCAACATTATCAACTGCAATAGTCATGAGCTTTTTATCAATATTCCACTATAATATTCTAGTCTTCACCCATTCAGCTACATTTTCAGCATCATGTGGACATTCGATCCAACAAAAAGAAATTATTTTCTTATGCAAAACAGAATTTATGAAACTCCGTAAACAACCATAAACATATCACCAGATTTTCTGATATCCACTTTTGTGTTGTGTTGTGATGTTTAATTTATGAAACTCCATAAACAACCATAAACATATCAGTGTATCTACAAAAATGTATCTAGAAGGATTTTATATCAAATTCAGTAACCCCATCAACAATGGGTGATGATCAATTTAGTAAATTCAACCTAAAAGCATAAAGCCATTTAATTGTCCAAATCAATTTAACCTAAAAGCATAAAGCCAACAGATCCTGATGCCATTTGATTCGTCGAATCTAATCCAAGTAACCAATAGCCAAAAATGTTGTAATTCATCACCAACAACCATGTGCATACTCGAAACTTATTAAAAATAAAACATTACAAACTAATGCAATAAAAGAAAATTAAAAAGAGAAAGAAAGAAAAAAAATATTAAAACATTATTTGAATGCAATTTGAAGATCTCCAGTTTCATACTCGTTGTTTCATAATCGCAGGGGATTTGAAACTTTGATATTAACAAACAGTTTGTCACCTGTAAGAACTGATAATAACAAACTTTAATATTCAAAAAATAGGTGACTGACCTTGTGACTCATGGGAGTTGTGAGACCGGAGCGGAGGGATATCGGAGGGGAGATCGGAGGGGGATCGCAAGGGAGATGGGAGGAGATTGGAGGGAGATCGAAGGAGATCGGAGGACAGCTGTGGGAGATCGAAGGACAGCGAGGGAGCGACGGGAAATCGAGGGAAGAGGGAATGGTTTTGGGGAAATAAGGAGATACCGTGGTGTGTTTTTGGTTATTAGGGTTAGGTTAGATTTTTAAAGTTTATATAATTATACTTATGCCCAATTTTTTTTTAAGTTTTAGTTTATATTTAAAATATTATATGGATAATATTTTACACTTTGTTAGACAGATACGGATATCCGGTAAAACGGATACTCCGTGTCGGATACGAATTATTCGTATCGGATACTACTGCTATCCGTATCCGTATTCATTTTTCGGATATTTTTATAGAGTATCCATATTCGTATCCATTTCCGTTTTTTCGGATAAATATTCACAAATTCGGATTCGAATATTGGACGAATGCGGATTTTCGAATATCCATTTACAACCCGATCAATGAGTTCAGTTTTTCCATTATAGATTTTGAACCCGTGAGTTATAAAATTCTTGGGCGGTTCTGGTTCTTTAATTGATCTTAAAAAAAGAGGAATATATTTGGATGATGATGTAATACCCCATAATTTTATTGATTTGTATTAAATGAGAATTAATTGAGAATTAATCCGGATATAAATACTAGCGAGATGTGAGTTGGTATTTGATTATGATGTTAAAATTGAATATTTCTGAATATATATGGTAATATATGAGTATTGAAAATATTAAATTGTCAAGAGGCAGAAATACGGCAATTTGAGAAATTTAATTGGAACGTGCGTGTCAGTCGCGTCAGGAATAAATTTATTTAAATTAAAAAGTAGATTATATTTTTATCAATTGAATGATCATTTTGAGTGCGCCAACGCGTCCGGAAGGGTTGAAATAGTCAGAAAACACTAGCCGGGGGTAGAGCTGTAAATCGGGCTGGGTGAGCCGGGCTTGGCGCTGCTCAGGCTCGGCCCGAACTCACATACCCATGCTCAAGCTCGAGCTCGGCCCGAATTATTTTTTCCCACCTAGGCCCGAACTCGGCTCATAAATATTACGGGCTTCGGGCCCGATTTCGGGCAGGCCCGAATTCATTTTTTTTTAATTAAAAAAGTTTGAATTAATTTTTTTTCTTGTATTTCCATCATGGACAAAATTATACATTAAAATCTAATTGATATTTCATGAAATAAAATATATAATTATGAAATGTATTAAATTAAAACAAGGGAAATAAGAGTGAAAAGCTACAAATGCCTATTATAAGATATCTAAGATGTGTGAATGCTTAGTATATGTGGTTATCTGTGTATAATATAGCTACCATACTTGCTATCACGGGAGGTCGGCGTTCGATCAGGGCCATCTAATCTTTGTGTGCCTACGGGGGGATTTAGATTGGTACCTCGAGGACATAGGTCAGAGAATGACTTATTGAAGAGTTAATAAGTCTGCTGATCATGGGAGCGTAGGTATGTGCGTGACCCATGTGATCTGAACTATGTTCGCCTCCATTATGTGTGTTTGATACTTGTCAAAATGATTCCTGAGAGATTCGGTATACGTAATCCTTATGTACGTGATGTACCGAGATTTGATAGCAGAGTATGTGTGCACCGCAGCTTAGTCTAGGGGTGCCATTATTGTATATTATGATGAGATTGATATACCAAATTATTGAAATGAACTGTTTATATAAGTACAAGTGTGAATTAATGTAACATCTTTGTAGAGTTAAGAATGGGAAAACTCTTAGTAATTATTATAACTAATTCTGAGCAAAAACAGTAAGACCTCCAGTTTATATTAAGACATTTGGAAATGAACTTTGAATTGTAAAGTAGTGTCAGGTCATGGATAGGACTAGTTCGATAGTAGTATAACTAGAACGGGTATACGATAGGTGTGCACAATTAGTTGAGAGGTGAGGGACTCATGTGAGTGCACGCACTATCATGTATTTTATATTTACTGTTTAATGATATTAAACACTTGCTGTATTTTAAACTGTTTTCACAATCGGGCTCTGACCCGTTTGCTTTCAAATCTATTTTCTTGTAAAAACATTTTAGGTGCCCAGCCACAAGGACACCTAGTGTAGGAGTTCCATTCCAGTGATGTGATGTAGCTGCTGTGGAAGTTATATGACCTCGATAGTAAACGCCTCCACTTTCTACCTTGACTCTATTTTACTCATCTGTAGGGCATCCTACTTACTCAGTTTTATTTCAGATTTTGGGTTCTAATTAATTTATGATTCAGACTTTGTATTTGGTTGTATTCATTAATTGGATTATTAGAGGTGTATTCCTCCTGATTCATTGTCATTCTATTATTATTTTATTGTGAATGTGTTATGGTTGTGGTATTAGTATTTCGTAATTTAAATGGATTGTATGTTAATCGGATTTAATTAAAATTGACAACTCACTTTTTAAATATTATGTGGCTAGTAATTATTAAAACGTTTTTCGACAGTGATGCTATGAACTGAACCAACTTGACATTTTGTATTAATTTGAATAAAGGAGTAGCTACCCGGTATTTAATTACTCGGGGTGTCACAGATGAGGGTCCTCCTGGGCAGTTCTGGGTGGATCTAGCCCCACGATTAATAGAGTGTTGATTTATTTATTTCCCAATGAGATTGCGAATATCGTGTCTACGATGTACCACCTCTTGATCTCGTATTTTCGAAGTTCTCCTGATCACGACATGATCTCCTTTCTTGGTTACGAGTTTTTCTCCCCCGTGGGTTATGGGTCCATCCATGATTATTGCATTTATTTTCGTGGAGCTATCGTTTCGTCCTTTCCAGACGTCGCTACAAACGTGCATTTTCCTCCTCTTGGAGCTGTGCAACCTCCTCCTGTTGTCGGAGCCGCTATTTGTATGCATTAACTAGCTGTGAGATTTGAGTGGATCTATACTACTTGTTGCTCTGCTTAGAGTGTTGCTCTTATGGGCGGTAACGCTCACGAGGAGTGCCTCGACTCCTACTGGGGTGTATTTCAGAGCTTACTCTGGGTAATGGAAGTCCATTCTACTTGTTGCCATTAAATGAAAGAGGTTCACTGTGTGAGTGAGATATGGTTGTTTGTTGGTTCTAACTGATTTAGGGAAAAAATATTATTTTCCACGCACGACACCAATTGTAGGTGCAATTATCCCATAATAGATAATCCCAAATAATTAATACCATACAAAATAAAACCACTCATTCAAAACACGACACAAATATTTATATGGTTTGACAATGGCCTACGTCTACGTGGTTTTTCTCCTTTCTTATTACTCTTTTCTGATAACAAGAATTACACAACCCATCTCCCTGGGGTGAGGGTTAAATTTATAGGGGAGGAAGAGGTGGTGACGAGAATGTCTCTCTAACTAGTTAATGAAGTTATCGCTTGATTTTACTCATCTTTTCCCGAGATTCAAGGGGAATCTTATTCGTTGTTATCTTGAGTTGCGATACTTTACCCAATCATTCCGGGCTTTGATCCGAGTTGTTTGGGTTGTTTGGATTATTCCCCCACAAAAATCGTAAACGCCCAAATTGAATACAACATAAATATTAAATGACTATTAAACTAAATCAAATGGAATGAAATAAAATAAAACAACAAATAGTCACTCCGGTAAATAAAAAAAATCGGTGAAACTATCTGAAGTAAAATATGAGTACATGAACATGGACATAGACCGGTACATCTTCACCATGCCCATCCTCCTTTAGGCATAATATCATATTTGGGTAAAGTCCATCTGTTGGCCCGAAAATACCTAAGAGGGGGGTAGGGGGAATTGGGTATATGGGTTTATTGGGAAATTTCAAAGTTTATTAATTTTGTATGAAGATTATTTGCAATATGATAAATAAAATCATGAGTAAATAATTAATCAATAATAAATATATGTAGTCATGATAAAGAGATTAAAGGAACTTTACAAATCGAGGTTTTAACATGGTTCAACCACTACCTGCATCCACACTCGAGAGGATACTTGAGAACTTCACTATTTGTGTTTCACTTAAGGTGGAATCAAAATCCTTTAAAGGAATAACACCTTTCGAACCACAACTAACAAGATACTAAACTCGTCCTTGACCAAGTGATACCCATATAAGAGTCTGAGGTCTTTAAAAGCCTTGACCCCCCGCAACAACGACACTACCGACTGAGAAGATACAATGAGGTTTACCGTCAGCCACAATAATGAGATCCATAACCAAAACTTAAAGAAAAAAGCTTTACTAACAAATGGTGAAATTTGTTTAATTTCTTTCTCTAGAAAAGTAAACGAATAACAATCACAAGTATGATGCTCAAACGGGTTTTGGGTTAAGGTTTTAGCACAAGTGGTTGTTGGGTTTATAACTTTGCTAAATAATGATTAATGATATTGATTAAAGCATAAATGAGTTTTGGGGAAAAACTTAGCTTCAATGGAGTTGCTTGGTTGAAATGGGTTTGGAACTTGGTTTCTTTCTCTAAGATAATTCAAGTGGGTATTGGTTTGATTCTTTTGCACAAGTGTGACACCCCACCTACTAAAACACCGAGTGGCCAGCCCATGATCAAAATAAAACGTTGGTCATATGGCTCATTCTTAACACCATTGTCAAAAATTTCTAAACTTACTAACCACCTAGTAATTTAATTAAACCGGTGCCAAATTTTATCTTTCATTAATTAACAATAGGTGGAAAATAAATAATAATAAAACCATCAACGCAACTAATAACCAAATCCCACACAGATGAATAACATAAATCAAGATAACCGAATTAACTAGCAGTTCAATAGTAAAATACAACAGTAACTGAAACAATAACCTGGATACACAAAGTTCGATAAGTAAACTGAATACATAATCTAAGGGCGACATGCCCAAATGAGTACTAAAAAGTTCCTATACTAAGAATAAATGAGAGAAACGTCTATAGCAAGGTCCTGCAACTTCCACATGAGCTGCAGATACGCATCGTTGAATAGAATCCTCAAATTGGGCGTTCCTGTGGCTGGATACCTAATTTTTTTTGGAAAATATTTTAACACGGTTCAGAGCCCAAGTAAAACATTTTAAAAATATTTAGCGAGCAGTTAAATTGCAATAATTAAATATGCATGCACACTTTTCATATTTAAGCTAGTGTCGCACTCTCTTGAGACATAGCTCGCCCCTCATCTAATGTGAACACTTAACGCTTGCCCTCTACCTTTCCTAGTTAATCTACCCCACCTAACTAGCCACAAGTCTCCTTCTACATACTAACTCATTGTACCCACCTATATTACCCATACAATATTTTACCAAATTTCCATGTCTTTTATCCCATTATAAATTTCTCAGTATACGTTTATTTCTCCCCATAATATAGTTATTTTTAATGTCACTATATTTCTTTTGTACTAACCCACACAGTAGAATAAAATCACACGTATACATATATCACTTTGTTATATATATACTAACACTGCACCCCTAAGCTGATTTGCGGTGCGAGTATATTATGCTATAATGTCCTGGTACTTCATCTACCAAACACACGTAATTGAATAAATCATAAGTAAATATATTTATCACTCTAATTATATATATAAAATACAACACCCCTAGGCTAGGACTTGCGGTGCATGCATACTCTGCTATCAAGTCCCGGTACATCATGCACTGTATAAAGGACTAGGGATTCTGAATCGCTCTGGAACCATAAGAATACAAATCACACATATTGGAAGCGAATATAGTTCACATACCCATGGGTTATGCACATACCTACACTCCCATGGTCAGTTGACTTATCAACTCACAAATAAGTCATTCACAGTCCTATGTCCTTAAGGTACCAATCTAAATCCCCCCGAAGGCACACAAAGATAAGATGGTCCTTTTTCAAAAATTAACCTCTCGTGATAGAAAGTATGGTAGGTATTTCATACACATAATAAATCATACAAATCAGTATAGGTATACACACAACCTATATCATATATTCCATACATAGCATATATATCCCCCGAACATACTACGTATTATTAATTACAATTACACTTCTTATCATATATTCCCGAGTAACTCTCACTACTTGAAGTGTGCCAATTATCCTTTAAAATATTTGAGTAGGTAATTCACTCATATCCTACTGATCTAAGTCATAGGTTCGCTCATCACTTGAATCCGTTACATTTCAAATTACACCAATTAATTTAATCAATTTCACATTAATTTATTAAAGTAGTGTCACCCAACTACAATAATCTGACTCACTCATACGGTCCGTATCTTCACCCTCTAGAATTTGTTACACAAGAATGCACTATTAAGGTTAACACCACTCGTTAAATTCACTATTCGATAATTTATTTTATATCTGTATAATAAATTAAATCGACTAATCTGTGCCTAACTCCCGTTGCACTAGTGTAACAACCCGTCCTTTTTGGAAATAATTAAACTCCATAATTATGTATAAATTGGCAATTTGAAGAATTTCTCGAAATAGTGATTTTTGGGATTTTTGAGGATTTAATATTTTTCGATGGGTGTTGTAATTATTTTTGGAACTAAATAGGTCGAAGTATTTTAATTACATGTCGTCGTGGAGTAAAGCGACAAAAAGGTCAGATTTTGATTAGAAAGCCCGCATTAAGTATTATGGGGTAGAATAGTGATTTGTGGTCAAGTACCTCGGATGGAAATTTTGACTGCACCGTGAGTCTCGAAATGTCTGAGATAGTCGGAAAAGAGTGTCCGATTGTCGAAATTGAGTTTCGAGGAATTTTAGAGGTAAAAGTAACTCGTATTTGGGTAAACGAGCCGTTTTTGGGTTTTAAGGGTTAAAACTCTTTTTCTTCCTATATAAAGAGGGAGAGAGGGAAAGAAAAGAGAAAGACAAGAAAGGAAAGGGAAAAGTGGAGAAAAGGGGAAACTCCGAAAAACTCCGCAGGATTCGGCTCGAGGTCGTCGGATTTCATCCTCCAGGCAAGTGTTTACTTGCTTTATTTCAATTATGCATTTATTTCATATCATAGTTGGTAGAACCCTAAAATAAAATTGGAAAACTTAGATATGAGTTTACATATTGATGTAATATAAACTCTTAATGATTTTTTTTAGTATTAAATGCATGTAAATGGAGTGAAGAAATGGTTTGAAATGGGTGTAAATGATAAGTTGGGTTTTTTATGGTTTTAGGGTTTAAAACTAAGAGAAATGGTTTAATACACCAAAATAATTGATGTGTTAGTTGTAAAACATAGATTAGATGTTTGTTGAGTTGTTGGATGAGGTTAGAAACAACAAAAATGGAGAAAAATGGAGTTTGGGATTTTGGGGAAGACAATGAATAGTAAACCCGTAGCTTGTGGGGTTGTTTTGACCAGGAAGCTAAATGATTTAGCTCTTGACCAAAACATGAAAATTGTAGATCTTTTCGATACGGTCGCGTAGGCACTGACTGTGTATTTTTCTGATTTTTCTACAATTTGATATGATTTTTACAAGATGATAGTTCCGGGTTGAAATTACCAACTCGGAAACCAAATCGGAAATTGGAAAAATAAAGGCTAGAATTAATTGTGTAGATGTTTGGGATGATTTTTTGTGTAGATTAGAAACCATGAAAATGAATTTGGATTGAGCTTTGGGTATTTTGGAGATTGAAAAATCACCCAAACAGTGACCCTCGAATGGGCCGAATCGATTTGGGTCCAGGCCGAATCGATTCGTCCAAAGGGGAATTGGGTTTCTGCAGTTGGCCGAATCGATTCGGATTTAGATCGAATCAATTCACCATTTAGGGACCTGTTTGCAGAACCATTTTCGAATCGATTCGGATGGGGAACCGAATCGATTCGCAAAAGGGGCGAATCGATTCGCCTTGGTCAGAATTGCTAGTTTTCTCCTCTTGTGGTTATGGGGAGTTAAATTATATTTGGAGACTTGTATGAGGGACCCTAGTTATGATATGGGGGATTCCTAAATGAGGGTTTTGAGGATAAATAAAACCGTAGATGGGATTTAGGTATGCACTACTTATTAAAGTAAGAAAATACTTTGGGATTATAGGTCATCGCTAGATGTGATTGGCAAATATGGCCATTTATATATATTCAAGGAGGAATATATGGTATATATATATATATATATATATATATATATATATATATATATATATATATATATATATATATATATATATATATATATATATATATATATATATATATATACTATATGATTAAAGTATATATATATATATGATATGATGATAATGATTTTGAAAATAATATAAATGTTTTCAAAATGGAAAGATAAATGATTTTCTTAATTAATAAAATATGGATACACACCTCTCTAAATCGCTATCATAAGGAAAGTTGTGTGCGTATGGTGAAGCCCCCTGGCTAATAAATGCAGGGTGGATATAGTCCTATAGGCCATATGAGCGTTTGTTGTATTTTTCTGCGCTGGTTAGGAGATTCCGGGTGTGGTCTTGACTATCCCACAGACATATGGCCGCTTCCCGATGTCTTGCGATGTAGGATCCCAGGTTGTCTTGATGATAGGCCCTGGAAGATGATAGCCATTTAGGGGCGCGCACAGTGGGAAAACCCGGACGGGCGGTCTTAGAACGCATTATGTTAAAGCAATTCATGATAATGGATTGGCTTTAATTACATTTCCTGGATATATGAAGGGAAATGGGTTATATGAATTGAGATTCGGTAACACTTCCCGGATGGAAGAAGGGAAGTTGAAGCATATGATATGATCAAAGCATTTTTATGATAATGAAAATGGCTTTGAATTCATTTCCTGAATATAAAAAGGGAAATGGGATATTTTGAAACGGAAAAGCATTTTATTGATAATAAAACTGGCTTTTAAAAAGTTATATGATTTGTGAAAGCAATTCATGATAATGAATTGACTTTTAAATACATTTCCTAGATATGAGAAGGGAAATGAAAAGTTTTGAGATACAAATAAAAAGTATTGATAAATACTTTGTATATGAATCCTCAGTCCGGGAGATAGATCCGGATGTATATTGTAATACGAATATGTATATATGTATAAATTGGGTGTCTAGGGTCTAATGGATCCCGACGATCGACCTTGACGTGTAGTAGTGTATCGGGGGGGGGGGGGGGGGGAGGGGGTTCCTTGTTTGTATTTCTCTTTGCGAGACACCCCACGCACGAATATGGCATTGTGTTGAGACTGGGGAGAGGTTTAATCCTTAGTGCTCTTAAATAGAGATTTATTATACGTGTATATATATATATATATATATATATATATATATATATATATATATATATATATATATATATATATTCTGTCTTGAGGGACTGGCGGATCTCGACGATCGACCTTGCTGCATAGTAGTGTATCAGGGGGGTTCCTTGTTTGGATTTCGCTTTGCGAGACACCCCACGCACGAACATGGCTTAGTGTTGAGACTGGGGAGAAGTTTAGCCCTTAGTACATTACTTGGACTATCTAGGATTGATAGGGGTTGGGCGATAGACTAGTTTAGCAGGGTAGCTTGACTAGGATGTTTAGAGGGATGCGTTAGGAGTGCACTGTTAGTGGAGAGGTGAGAGGTATCTCATGGGAGTGCGATACCAATTTAAATATGAGATAAAACATATTTTAAAAAATAAAGCATTTATGCACTTGCTAAATATTTTCACAACTCGGGCTCTGACCCGTTTATCTACTTTTCCCTCTCTTGTTATATATATATATATATATATATATATATATATATATATATATATATATATATATATATATATATATATATATATAGGTGTCCAGACACAGGGACGCCTGGATGACACATCTTTCGAGTCAGACGTCAGCTGCAGTAGCTGTGGATGCGTGCAAGTTCTCAATAGACGCTTCTACCTTTGTACTCTAGATAGGAGGTACTGTATAAGTATTCGGGCCAATGGGCCAATTTCATTTCATTATTCTTTTAGTACAACATTCGATATGGTTGTATATTTTGAC
Organism: Sambucus nigra; assembly: GCA_949130495.1. Classification (NCBI taxonomy): domain Eukaryota; kingdom Viridiplantae; phylum Streptophyta; class Magnoliopsida; order Dipsacales; family Adoxaceae; genus Sambucus; species Sambucus nigra. The sequence continues at coordinate 587,586,395 of OX422210.1, read as the reverse complement.
CGAGTGTTCGATTATTTTATTTTATTTCAGTTTCATTTACGCATAAACTGTGTGGATGTTTTAATTTTATTCGCTTAAAAAGAGTAGTTAAGTAAAATTTTGACACCGTCTTAATAGGTTATTAGTAATTAAATGGACTTTTGACAGTGATGCTAAGAATGATCCATATGAGACTCCTGTTTTAATTTAATATAGGAGTGATCGCCCGGTATTTTATTAGGTGGGGTGTCACAACTTGCCTAAGAAATATCAGAGTCAAAACCCCGATCCTCAATTTAATTAATATCACCTCAATTAGTTTTATCCAAGTGGTGTCACTCAACCAAAATGCTAGGACTCCCTTTATTGGTCCGTATTTTAACCTTTTAGAATTCATTTCACCAAATTCGATTAATAAGTTTGACTTCCTTATTAAATTTAATAGTCCTTAATACTCATCCCATAAGACTCTAAGTATTAGGTTCCATTTAATTTCTATCAATTAAATTCCACCTTAAGACAGCAGCCCGTATGCTAAATTCATCCAAAATTCCCATTCGAATACGTTCGTATATTTTTGACATATATTATCGAGTGTCATTCATTATAAATACTCCTAAATCCATACTCGGGATTCATCCCTATCTAATCCAAGGATAAAGTATTGTTCCTTACTATTTTTCCAAAGTCCTTCACTCATCTATGGACATCTCTAAATAATCCAAATTTATTTCTTTCTAAAGATGTCGGTCTCACGCACCCTATCATAGAAAAATCATATCAAATCCAAAAAATATCCAAAAAATACGAGGTCAGCGCCCACGCGACCTCGTATGTTAAATTCCACCTTAAGATAGCATCCCGTATGCTAAATTCATCGAAAATTCCCATTTGAATATTTTCGTATATTTTCGACATATATTATCGAGTGTCGTTCATTATAAATACTCCTAAATCCATACTCGGGATTCATCCCTATCTAATCCAAGGATAAAATAATGTTCTTTAATATTTTTCCAAAGTCCTTCACTCATCTACGGACATCTCCAAATAATCCAAATTTATTTCTTCCTAAAGATGTCAGTCTCGTAGAAAAATCACATCAAATCCAAAAAATATTCGAAAAATACGAGGTCAGTGCCCACGCGACCGTGATGAAAAGATCTTCAATCTCATGTTTTAAAATTACTGAAGGGGTTGATCAATCTACAAATCGGGTCGATCGATCGATCGACCATATAGCAGTCATCTTCCCCGATTGATTTTTCCACTATTTTTAAACTCCGAAGCTTTCCAACTTCAATCCAGACCTCGATTACTTTATCTCCCATATTTATTTCATCTATAAAAATGTTCAAACACTAATATATGACATTAATCCTCTGTTATGTTCATTAAAATTCTAGGGTTCATATATTGGGTTTTTCTCAATATCCCTTAAATCACGATTCTCAATTCGATTCAATAGTCTGAATTCAACAATAATTTCTACAGGTTTTTTATTCTAAATCATATTATAGCCTCATATGATATTATTATCACATCAATTAAACATCAATTTCACCCTTAATGGTTAAATTCCAAAACCCAGATTTAACATGTGATACCCTCCAAAAATGAATTTTGCTATAATCACGCATCCCAAAATGAATATGGTTTACACCCACCATGATATGAATCGTAATACCACAATTTAAATGAAAGCAAGTTTAACTACTTTTCGGGATAATTTGGTAGGGTCTGATTTCCTTTGTCGTAGATGAATGTTTGACAAAGAACACACTCCTCTTCCTTTAGTTTGGCTCCCAAAGGTTCCCCAATTTCTTCCATTGTTTTCCTCTGCAGCTCTAGGGATTCTCTCCTTGAGTTATGACAGCTCCAATTCCCTCAATTAGATTTTATTTCATTAATCTCATTTTTAAGATTATGGCCAAATTAAAATGGCCCAAACACTCCTGTGTGGACCCGGTTATGCCTAAAATTGTCCTAAAACCCGATTACTGTCCCCGAGTACTCTTTTTCGACTATTTAGACCTATCTGGAGTCAATCGTGCACTCAGAATTTCCATCCGAATTACTTTATAACATTCTCAAATTTCGACCTCAAATCACGACATGTGAATTTCCAAAAATAACTCGAATTAAATAAATCTTAATTCACCAAATTAATATAAATTCTCCAAATTAAATCATTTCTCCAAATCACCAATTTAATTAAGTACTCCCAATTAATTAAATCTTCTATTACCAAATTATATAAATTCTATATCCTCAGATATACGGGGGGTTACAACAAGTAGATTTTGATTTGAAACTTTGCTAAAGTGTGGATTGAAATGGAAACTATCGACTCAATTCGGGTTTCTTACAGCTTTAGCTTTAATGGAGTTTATGGGACTTAAACTCTCAAATGGGTTTTATTGATTTATCTCTAGAAACTCAAGGGTGGAATGACACAATCTTGATGGAACTTTCACTAATGAGATGTTATTCTAATAGCCTGTGTGTTTTGTGATGAAGGTTTGGATGTATATTTATAGGATTAAAAAGAAAATAGATTTTGGTAGAAATTTCGGTAAATTTTGGGGCTTTTGGGAATTAACTTTTAAAAATGAGATATTTAAAATTTGAGTTTTCAAATACTTTTATTCGACTGGATCATTGATTTAGTTGACTAAACCTTTTTGTTTTGAGTTGGCTTGCTTTAGTGAGATGAGGGGAAATGTTTAGTTGGCTATACATGAACATCTAGTCGACTAGAAATAGTTTTAGTCAACTATATCTCCTAAATTTAAGGATTTATGAGGTTGGGTTTTAGGATAATTTTGGGTAGGTCTAGGGAAGTGGGATTTTAGCATATACAAATCAAACAAGTTTTTTACTCTTGTACAATTGTTCCTAAAGTACATCAATAAACTAAGGAATTATTTTTTGGTCTTTTGAATCGTTGGAGACATGAGATGTTTCTTTGTGATATGTTTTGAGAGCACGCTTGCATGAGTTTAATTTTCATAGGTTATTTGATGTTAAGATAAATATGGTCATATGTTTTGAGAGCACGCTTGCGTGAGTTTAATTTTCATAGGTTATTTGATGTTAAGATAAATATGGTCTTTCTTGGTTGATTGCTTTGTGTGATTTGATGATGAGCTTACTTGTATGACTAGTTGATGTTGAACATCGCTGTATCTTTGAGAGATAAACTTTGATAGGGTTTGATGATGCATTGAATCTTTATTATTTTTCTTAGGCATATTTACATGATTGAATGGATGGTATGTTCCTTATAAGATATCTCAAAATGTTTTTAGTGTTTGTTTTAATCTCAAGTACATTACAGAGAAGATAGTGAAGTGTGATCTTATATTAATTGTGTTGTCATCATACAAAATTCTTTTGGTTGAAATACATTTGGTTTCACACCATAGAAAATGGAAGTCACCAGAAATGAACACATTTCATCTATTAAGTCCTCACACAGAGGATTGACACGTATCCCCAAGCCACAAATAATCCATCTGCTATGATAGTAAATGAACAAATAACTATAGGGGTTCCCACTAAAGGGAAGCCCAGTGAAAGCAAATAAATCCAAAGGAATAATTGTTATGTCCCCTACCAGCAGGTGAAAACTGGTGGTGGTGTCCCACCAACGCTCTCCCAAAATAGTCATAATCGCCATAAATCGTCGAAACCCCTCCACTAAGATATCGAAAAACAAACCAAATCAAATTTCATATACAAATGCTCTCATTAACAGGGGATAAGGCACCCAATCCCTACTAACCAATACAATGGATCCCCTAATCCTAATGGAATAAAAAACATGCGAAAAATATGATAGGGAGAAAAGAATGCACTCTTAAAAATATTTTAATTATTAGATAATCACACTTAAGCTATATTTCGTTACTTTTCATTAACTAAAAAGATTAATCAGTCATGAGATAATTTTAAACACTCTAGACCATACCCCCTCTTATTGTTTATGTATTAGGCAGTCACACTTAAGTTATCTTATAATACCCCGTATTTTTATGCTATATTAATTTGGGGATTTATTAATATTAATGTGAATTGATTATTTAATAAAAATCCGGAAATTAATTATGTTATAATTATTAACGTGATGAGAGTTAGTAATTATGGGAAAATTTGTTGAATATTACTAATGAGTAAAGTAATATATAATAGTGGCCATATTAAATGTCACGAGTGAATAAAATGATAATTATAGAAATTTGAGTCGGGACGCGCCCGTGTCGCGTCGGGACTAAATATTGATAAATAAAAGTAAATATTTTATAAGTTATTCGTATGGTCGTTTTGAGTGCGCCAACGCGTCCAGAAGGGTCGAGATAGTCAGAAAAGTATACCCGGGAGTTTGATTTGGGTCTCGGGGTGTTTTTAGGCCTAATTAGTACCCCGGGAGGGCATTTTAGTCATTTTGTATTTTTGGGTAATTAAACCCACGAAAATTAAAGGGGTTATATCAGATGTTTAGGTTATCTCCTAGGGTTAGATAGCTCAAAACACTAGAACGGCCATTGGAGAGGAGAGAGCTCTCAAGGCATTCCAAGGCTCAAAACTCACCCGTTTGCACCGCCGCCACCGCCAACGCGTAGATTGCGAGACGGGAAACGCAACCACACCAAACCAGATTTCTGAAAATCCCAGGCAAGTGTTTATCTTGCATATTTCGTTGATGCATCATCCATATTAGTTTATGAGTTATTAGGATGAGATTTATGGAAGAAAAACCCAATTTGAGATGGAAAATTTTCATGTAGTGATGATTTATATGATATTCTGGAAACCCTTTGTCATGTAAAGGATTAAGAGTTTGATTAAGAAAAGAGTTCTAATCAGATACAAACACTAAAAAAAATTTATTCTGGACGATCGGACTGATAGAAAGACTTTTACGTGTATTTCTTGTCGTTGCTTGAAAAGTCCTTCTAATCAAAACCTCACATACCTACAAAATATAATAAACTCAAGTGTAGTGGTAAGTAAGGGTATCAATCCACTTTCTAGGGAGTAAGCTAGAGACAAATTCAATTGTAATTCACTATTTATTTTCTTTTTGTTCTTTTTCACTTTTCTATTTTTTTAGCTTTTTCAATATTAAAACAAAAGGGTGAGGTGAGGTCTAAACTAAAATAAACTAAATGTAAAATGATAATAACTAACTAGAAAGTAACTAAAATGAAAATTAAATTCTAAACTAAAAATAAGAGATAAAGTGAGGTAAATAATTGTGAGAACAATCAAGGAGTGGGATTACACCACAAATTTTAGTTATTCTAATTAATTAATTTAATTATTTGAATTCTCCCAAATTAATATTAAAATTACAAATCAACTCTCGTTGCAAGTGTAATTAGAATAGTAATCTTTTAGAAAGTTAAAATTAACACCCCACAACTCTAGAAAATTAGATCAACACTCCTTTTAATTAATTACCCGCTAGGATCAATCAATTAGAATTTATGTCAATCTTAGAAATTAAATTTAGAGTTGAAATTCAAATGATAATACCCCACTTAAGAAACCCCTATCTCTAGTTCGAATCTAAAATGGGTATTATCACTAGAATTTCGATTTTCTCTCGAAAATCATTTACCCTCTCTCGAGGCGTAAATCTAAGGGTGAGGGATCAAATTTAACATTCATAGGGAAATTTCAAGTAAGCAAACTAATTAAACTAAAATAATATCAAATAAGGGTTTCACCCCACCCCTTGAAAGGGGATTTAGCCTAACATGATATAAAATATGACAAATTAATAATCAAAGGCATAAAATAAATGAGAAGAGAAGAAAACAATCAAACCCCAATCTCTTGAAGTGAAATTGAACTTCCATTCCTTTGAAATTAAACACAATCCATCCAATATGAGCATCCAACAATAATAAACTCAATAATCAACTCAATTGAATTTCACACATTTATCACTCACAAATATCTAAAAAATGAAAGTAAAACTATTTACAAATATTTCTACCTAATTTATTCTAACCTAACTCTCTCTAGAATTTTCTCTCTACTTGATGATGAATCCCCCTCAAATGAGTCTTCCTCTTCTTTTATATGCAATGGAGCTATGGGGTTAAATTGGTAAAAAGGTAGGGAGTGCATGGGTTTTGGGTGAGGTCACATGTGCATGGGGGTGTGAGGTTAGGATAAAATCAGATTGGGTGAGGGGGTAATTTTGGAAATTGGTTTTGAGTGGTTAGTTAGGGGGTATTATGGGTAAAGGGAATTAAGTTAGTTTTAGGCACATGTGGGTTTTTGTTTGTTTTTGGTTTTGTTGGCAAGCAGATCGTGGCTTGGAGAAGTGGATGACATTGGAAATGGGTATTTGGGTTTTGGGTTTAAAAAAATGGATTTGGGTTTATGGGTTTGGGTTCTTGGATTTAAAATGGGTATGGAGGTGGATCGGGTTGGCGGCTGAAGGGTTACTGGGTTCGGATCAGGGGCAAACCCGAAAATGGGTTCGGGTCACAAGGGAGCCAAGCAGCCGGCGGTTGGAGAGAGGCGCGACGTCACGAGCTGGCCGGACTGGATCGGAGCAGGCGCAGGGAGAGAGAAAGAGGGCCGCGGGTATGGGGTTAGATGCCGTCGGATTTTGGGTTGTGGTGGTTGTCGGGTCGACGATGAGAGAGAGAGGGTCGCGAACTGCCTGGCGCGCCGGAGTTGCAAGCAGCTCCGCGGCTGCGGGTATGGGTTCGTGGGTTAGATGTGGCCAGCGGCGGTGGGGTTCCGACGGTGTAGGGTTGAGTTTGTCGCCGCCGGGGTAGAAGGAGGTCACCGGACAGGGCTGTCGGCGTTCTGGTTTTGGTGATTATTTTGTTGGGTTTTAATGGAGGTGGGGGCTTGGATGATGGAGGTGTAAGAGAGAGAATGGGGTTGGAGTGAGGTTGAAGATGAAATGGTGATGATAGAGTGTAGGTGAGGTGTAGGGAGGTTGGGTGAGGGTGAGGGTAAGGGTGTAGGATAAGTAGTGTGTGGGGTGTGTGTGTGTTAATTTGAACCCCTAAAAAATAATAAGACTAAAAATAAAAATAAAAATAAAAATAAAATCTAACAAATAAAAACTATAAAAACTAAAAATCTAAAAATTAAATTCCTATAAAATAAAGACTCAAAATAAAAATTTAAAACTAAATAGAAATGAAAAGAAAAATGAAAATCTATTAAACTTAAAACTAAAGTCTTAATAAAATCTAATAAAACTAAAAAATAAATGAAATCCTAAAAATTAAAATCTTAATAAAATAAAATAAAACTAGAAACTAAAACTAAAAACTTAATAAAATAAAATAAAATTATATTAATAAAAATAAAATAGAAAAATAAAATCTAAAAATTCTAAAATAAATCCTAAAAATAGAAAAGACTCAAACTAAAAATCTAAAAAAATTAATAAAAGGGCAAATTAGACACACACGGGGTTCGGGGGTATGTTTAGGCTAGGATGGGTTAGGTTAGGGTCAGGAAATTTGGTATTTAGCTCCGTAAAATGCACAATTGCCTTGAAATACGCGTTTGAACACCGCAACGTGCATTAAGCCTGCATAATAAATAATTAAGCACATAAGACCCATATTGTCGAGAAATAGCAACTAAAATACAACTATTCGGGGTATAAAATGTACAGTTTTGGGTGCTTATCACACCACCCCCAAACAGAGCGTTGCTAGTCCTCGAGCAATAAGATAGAGAGACAGAGAAAGATAAGTAACCAAAAGTGTACCACTTTCGCGGGCACTTGCGATTGCACTTAGCATGTGCAACAAGCCTTTAAACCTATAGGTTGCCCTACAGGACGAGTTGTGTCTCATGAGGGTTTGCAGGGAATATACCCACAAAATTCTTATTTTGCAAAAATTTATTGAATGGCAGTCAATCTCTTATTAGACGTAGAATAATCGCACAATCCATCATGAGAAATATTTTCAGAAATACAAGCTAGAATGCATAAAAGGTTTAAGCTAAGTAAATACTCAAGGCACATCCTTCCTAGAACTCAACGTGTGTAGTGTGAATCAGTCAAAACGGGTCGAGTATCACAAGAGTAATTCCTAGATTGCCTTGTCGGAATCAACGCTTCAACTTCAAATCTCACTAGATATATCACTCTCAAACGAACTCTCGAGATATGGGTCAGTGTATCGCTCTTGTGTGTGAGGAGGTGAGTAAATGTAAGCAAGTTCAAACGTCTCACACACGTATAAGAAAGAACGAACAATTGAAAGAAAAATGATCTCATGAAAGAATGCTAATCACTATAGTGAGAACGTTGAGTTATTCACCACGTCGACTTTCCTTTGCCCGAACACTAAGGGGAATATGTATGTATATGGGTGAGGGGGTAAATGAAATGGGATATGTGGGATGCGATGAGGTAGGATAGGATAGGATGATGATATAATGGATGGATGGTGGATATGTGATGTGAAATGGAAGCGATAGAAGAGTGTATACAATTTAGGAACAAATGTCTTTATTTCAAAACTAACTACAACTCTCTTTCTTTTATTTTCTCTCTTTTTTTTTGTTTTTTTCTTGCTATTTTTCTTTTCTTTTCTTCTATTTTTTTCTTTCTATTTTTGCTATTTTTCTCTTTTTCTTTTTTTTTTCTTTTTTTTTCTTTTCTTTTTTCTCTCACTTTTCAAACTAACAATGAAGACATTTACATTTTGAAATCACACTCTTTTATTTGAAAATGATGATGGTATATGAATGGAGTGATATATGGATTGAGTGGGGAATGATGGTGAGGGGAATATGGAAGAACATGGGAATGTAATAGGTGAAGTGAATGGGTAATGTATGGGGGGAATGTAATGGGTGAAGTGAATGGAAAATGATGTATGGAATGGTAAGTGTATGGATGAAAATCTAGTATTCGGGACAAATTTCAAGACACGCGTTTCTTACAACTCGAAAAAGATGTCATTCTCAGTGATCAACCAAAATTTAATGAGGGATAATGAGATCATACAACAATTAAAGTGCGGACCCAAACGAAGTTGAATCAACTTGTGACTCGGAGATTGCGTAAAACACTCAAAAGGGTGAAATGCACAAATCTCACGGGCTAAAGTCTCTACTAGTGATCCTAAAGGTTCTCTTTAGAATTGTAGTACTCCTCAACTCTAACCGTAGTGACATGATAAGTGCGCAAATTTTGTTGAGTCTAGGAATTCATGGTGCAAAATGCCTTGTTACGTATTACATAAGCTATTAGAAAAAATATTCTCTAGCTTGATTCCTAGACTTTTGAAAGATGGATGATTGAAAATTCACATCAATGAGTGAGATGAAAGAAACTGCACGAAATTTTAAAAATCAGGTTTAAAAATCAAAAAATTTCAAAAGAGGTACAATTTTGATAAAATTCCCCACCCCCAAACAAAAAGGAACATCGTCCTCGATGTTAGGTAAAATGATTTGTAAAATTGAGAGCATAAGGTAGGAAAGAGATTACCAGAATGAACCGCTCATGAAGTGGACATGTGAAGCTAAGAATAAACCTGAATGAGTGATATAAGAAAAAGGTGTACAAGTCTATAATCATGAGAAAGCATAGGGTGATGTGAAACACCACCCCCAAACAGGATGAGACTCATACAGGAAACGCGGGCTACCTCCCGGTAGTGCTAAGTTTAATGTCTTCAACCAGACCGATGAAATCTCACCCTAAAGATAAGATCTATGAAAGCGCAGGGCGGCAGAAAAATCGGGTGATGAGAATCACCCCCAAACAAGACTGAAGCGTCAGTCTTGTTGGATAAAGGCTAAAACGGGTCAGTGCACTTGTATGGCAAAGTGCATCACACGATGCAAAGCATCGGTGGACCATGGGTGGGTGGGGATCAGGGTAAAGAGGCATCGGTCTCGAGCCTTATTGAGCCGAAAGGTGAGGGCAACAAGGGCCCTATAAGCATAGTGCTCAAGTTGTATGGGAAGGCAAAAGGGTTTGGTAAGTGGAATAGGGTGGGGCTCATAAAAATCAAACGACCGTTCTATGAATGGGCGATGATAATGGTCGCGCCGTGACACGCCAGGGAGCTGTTGAGAAAAATCAACACCACAAGAGAGTGGCGGACATAGAGGAACAAGCTCGGTGTCATGGGAGTGGAGAGTAGCAGCACAAATACTCTCATGGGTGGTGGAGGATGGGTTCAGGTGAGGATCTAAAAATGTTGATGGAAACTTGAAATGCGTAAAATCTAGATCCAAACCAGGTGGTGGGGTAAAAGATATAATGGGTGGGTCGGGTGGGACAAATGGTGTATCGGGTGGGATAAACGGTGGAGGAAGATGATCCAACTCAAGCGTGGGAGACACACACTCATTGGGAGGAGTAAAGGAATACTCACAAGGGAGTGTGGTTTCTAAAGATGGAGTTGTCAACTTCTCCACAAGAGTAGCTTCGGTAATTGGGGTGGGTGGGTAAAACGAGGCACCAAGATCGGAGATAGAAGAATCACTAAAAATATCGGGCTCAACGGGAACCATGCATGGTGGGATATCATCCATATCCGGATAGTTAGGAACTATCACGGATTCTATCTCGGGAAATTGGTGAGCACTCGTAGCCGGAGCTAACCTAAAAGATATGGTCATGTCAGAGACATAGGCAATTGGGGCATAAGGTAAAAGCTCGGGCATATTTTTGGATATCTCGGGAGTGGGAACCTTAAGTGTGGGTTCTGATGGACATGATGGGATTTGATCAGCCTCACTATCGAAAGGTAAGTCAACACAATTGTCGACTTGGGGCCCGGACCATGGGATGGTCTCAACTTCAAGATTCTCGGGGTGGTAGGGTTGGTCACACTCAAATTTTGTGTCATAAAGGGACACATCATCGTCACACACGGTGGCAACGATGGGTGGGGCCATGGGAATATCCGACTCTCGCTCACACACCAATTCATTTAAACATTGTTCAAGCCTTTGGAGAGCTTGAGTTTGAATTGCTTGCTCTTGCTCAAGTATGCACTTTTGCAAGAGGGTTTCGAGAGTGGATGTGGATGAAGGTGTTGGTGGAATGATGGGTGGTGGTGGTGGGTGAGGTGGACACAACTCGCTATAGTCGTGAGTGTATGGAGAATACTCATATGAAGTGTGTGGGGTGGGGCCAAGTTCATCATACACGAAAGGATTGCTTTCGTGATGGACAAATGGTTGATACGCATGGGGTGCGTAGTGAGGGGACTGATCGTGAGTGGGTGCACAAGGTTGCCATGACGACTGTTGGAACGTGTGAGGATCCACAACATCGGGTTGGGATACGTATTGCATGGAAGGGTGATCAGGCCTCCACGAATAGCTCGGGGACTCACACAACTCGGGATTAGGTATAGCAGGGTAGTAGGCCGAGGTGGGTTCCGAAACAGTGTCATATGGATACACATGTTCCATGGTGGGTGCGTAGGGATATGAAGAGTATGGGCACTCATGGGACATGTGATCGGCATAAGAACAGTGGGTGCACAACAAAGGAGGAGGCACGTCGACACTTGACACCAAGGGTGATGGAATAGGAGGTGAGTGCATAGATGGGTCAAGAGTACCAACGGTACTCGTGAGAGAGGTGAAATCATGAAGAATATCATAAAGAGATCGCTCGGGATTACTCTCACACGTGTCACGTGAAAGGACGTTCTTCGGCCATGAGGTAAAAAATATTTTTTTGGAGTTTTAGGAATTTTTTCAAAAGGAAAGAAAATATTTTTGGGTTTTTCTGAAAAAAAATGGAAAGAAAATATTTTTGGATTTTTTTCTAAAAATAAAAGAAAGAAAATATTTTTGGATTTTTTTTTTTTTTTTGTAAAAAATAAAGGAAGAAAAATATTTTTGGAATTTTCTTTTTTTTTTTTTTGGAAGACAAGGGTGGGGAAAGATGATATGGACTCTTTGATTTTGACGGACTAACTAAAACCGACTACCGAAAAATAAATTGGACACACACACAAGTCAAGGAGAAATCCTAACTAGCACATAGCCAATTTTTATCTTCAAATTTAGTGAGAGGGTAGTCAAATTTTAATTAAGTCCGTGGGCGATAAAAATCACGGAAATATTTGAGTGATCGCCTTTGCAAAATTCTCTCCTATTGGGCCACCTAGTGGATTGATTTTAAATTTAGTGATGGCTAGGGTAGCACAAAATGGTAAGCGAGTGAGTCGGGTGATGAAATCCCTTCTCGTGAGTGACCGGGTGTAGGTCTTAGTCAATTAATTCATCACACCATTCGAAAATAAATGCGAGAATAAAATCAAATAAGAGCACACAAAGCACACACAATAAATGAACTAGCTTACAGGAGAGGCGCGAGGGTTTAGAAATGTACCTCCCACGGTTTTTAGGCCGTGGGGTGCCGAAAAATTTGAGTCGATCGGGGGGAGATCAAGCCTATCTCAGTCGTCCCCGGGAGTCCTACCGACCCAAGGTAGAGAGACTTCTAAATCCTCGCCAATGGACGCCCTCTCTCTACCTTGTCCGGTTTCCCTATCACGCTTGGCTTCAATTATTACAATTTTAAATGAAAAATAAATGGTGTCCTATGCACCGCAATACAAGCCAAGATAATAAAAAGTCCTAATACAATCCTTCTAAAAAAAATAAAAAAATGGTACTAAAATGAAAAAAAGTACAAGATAAATGAATCACAAAATGGAATCCGCTCCGAGCTTCACAATCCCAAGAATGGCAACGACGCCATTTGATAGAAAGACTTTTACGTGTATTTCTTGTCGTTGCTTGAAAAGTCCTTTTAATCAAAACCTCACATACCTACAAAATATAATAAACTCAAGTGTAGTGGTAAGTAAGGGTATCAATCCACTTTCTAGGGAGTAAGCTAGAGACAAATTCAATTGTAATTCACTATTTATTTTCTTTTTGTTCTTTTTCACTTTTCTATTTTTTTAGCTTTTTCAATATTAAAACAAAAGGGTGAGGTGAGGTCTAAACTAAAATAAACTAAATGTAAAATGATAATAACTAACTAGAAAGTAACTAAAATGAAAATTAAATTCTAAACTAAAAATAAGAGATAAAGTGAGGTAAATAATTGTGAGAACAATCAAGGAGTGGGATTACACCACAAATTTTAGTTATTCTAATTAATTAATTTAATTATTTGAATTCTCCCAAATTAATATTAAAATTACAAATCAACTCTCGTTGCAAGTGTAATTAGAATAGTAATCTTTTAGAAAGTTAAAATTAACACCCCACAACTCTAGAAAATTAGATCAACACTCCTTTTAATTAATTACCCGCTAGGATCAATCAATTAGAATTTATGTCAATCTTAGAAATTAAATTTAGAGTTGAAATTCAAATGATAATACCCCACTTAAGAAACCCCTATCTCTAGTTCGAATCTAAAATGGGTATTATCACTAGAATTTCGATTTTCTCTCGAAAATCATTTACCCTCTCTCGAGGCGTAAATCTAAGGGTGAGGGATCAAATTTAACATTCATAGGGAAATTTCAAGTAAGCAAACTAATTAAACTAAAATAATATCAAATAAGGGTTTCACCCCACCCCTTGAAAGGGGATTTAGCCTAACATGATATAAAATATGACAAATTAATAATCAAAGGCATAAAATAAATGAGAAGAGAAGAAAACAATCAAACCCCAATCTCTTGAAGTGAAATTGAACTTCCATTCCTTTGAAATTAAACACAATCCATCCAATATGAGCATCCAACAATAATAAACTCAATAATCAACTCAATTGAATTTCACACATTTATCACTCACAAATATCTAAAAAATGAAAGTAAAACTATTTACAAATATTTCTACCTAATTTATTCTAACCTAACTCTCTCTAGAATTTTCTCTCTACTTGATGATGAATCCCCCTCAAATGAGTCTTCCTCTTCTTTTATATGCAATGGAGCTATGGGGTTAAATTGGTAAAAAGGTAGGGAGTGCATGGGTTTTGGGTGAGGTCACATGTGCATGGGGGTGTGAGGTTAGGATAAAATCAGATTGGGTGAGGGGGTAATTTTGGAAATTGGTTTTGAGTGGTTAGTTAGGGGGTATTATGGGTAAAGGGAATTAAGTTAGTTTTAGGCACATGTGGGTTTTTGTTTGTTTTTGGTTTTGTTGGCAAGCAGATCGTGGCTTGGAGAAGTGGATGACATTGGAAATGGGTATTTGGGTTTTGGGTTTAAAAAAATGGATTTGGGTTTATGGGTTTGGGTTCTTGGATTTAAAATGGGTATGGAGGTGGATCGGGTTGGCGGCTGAAGGGTTACTGGGTTCGGATCAGGGGCAAACCCGAAAATGGGTTCGGGTCACAAGGGAGCCAAGCAGCCGGCGGTTGGAGAGAGGCGCGACGTCACGAGCTGGCCGGACTGGATCGGAGCAGGCGCAGGGAGAGAGAAAGAGGGCCGCGGGTATGGGGTTAGATGCCGTCGGATTTTGGGTTGTGGTGGTTGTCGGGTCGACGATGAGAGAGAGAGGGTCGCGAACTGCCTGGCGCGCCGGAGTTGCAAGCAGCTCCGCGGCTGCGGGTATGGGTTCGTGGGTTAGATGTGGCCAGCGGCGGTGGGGTTCCGACGGTGTAGGGTTGAGTTTGTCGCCGCCGGGGTAGAAGGAGGTCACCGGACAGGGCTGTCGGCGTTCTGGTTTTGGTGATTATTTTGTTGGGTTTTAATGGAGGTGGGGGCTTGGATGATGGAGGTGTAAGAGAGAGAATGGGGTTGGAGTGAGGTTGAAGATGAAATGGTGATGATAGAGTGTAGGTGAGGTGTAGGGAGGTTGGGTGAGGGTGAGGGTAAGGGTGTAGGATAAGTAGTGTGTGGGGTGTGTGTGTGTTAATTTGAACCCCTAAAAAATAATAAGACTAAAAATAAAAATAAAAATAAAAATAAAATCTAACAAATAAAAACTATAAAAACTAAAAATCTAAAAATTAAATTCCTATAAAATAAAGACTCAAAATAAAAATTTAAAACTAAATAGAAATGAAAAGAAAAATGAAAATCTATTAAACTTAAAACTAAAGTCTTAATAAAATCTAATAAAACTAAAAAATAAATGAAATCCTAAAAATTAAAATCTTAATAAAATAAAATAAAACTAGAAACTAAAACTAAAAACTTAATAAAATAAAATAAAATTATATTAATAAAAATAAAATAGAAAAATAAAATCTAAAAATTCTAAAATAAATCCTAAAAATAGAAAAGACTCAAACTAAAAATCTAAAAAAATTAATAAAAGGGCAAATTAGACACACACGGGGTTCGGGGGTATGTTTAGGCTAGGATGGGTTAGGTTAGGGTCAGGAAATTTGGTATTTAGCTCCGTAAAATGCACAATTGCCTTGAAATACGCGTTTGAACACCGCAACGTGCATTAAGCCTGCATAATAAACAATTAAGCACATAAGACCCATATTGTCGAGAAATAGCAACTAAAATATAACTATTCGGGGTATAAAATGTACAGTTTTGGGTGCTTATGACGGACCGTTGTAATTAGATGAAATTTTACAGAGAATTAGCTGAAGACGAGAGGAAACTACACAAAAAAATTTAGCTCGATCGGACCGTTCAATATTTTTTAATATTTTTTTTGCTAGACAGTTTTATGTTTTGAGGACTCTTAGAGATAATAAAAATTCAATTAAAACTCCATTTTAATTCCGATTTCGAAACTGTTTGAAATTCTCATCTTTGAAAATAAAATTCAAAATCCTTTAATGTAAGGAGAAATCTATATTTTTGGGATATTTTGCATAAGGGATAATGTAAGTATATATCAAAGGGGAGAGACACGTAAGAGAGAGTTACGTTGGAACATAAATGGATATCTACTGAATTGTACATTTGGAAGAATAGAGTCCATGAGGGTTACGTAGTAAGTTGGAAAAACCCTTCAAATTAAAGTTAGAGACGAATCTTATACTTGATATATAATAATGGGAAAATAAGGATAAATGTTGTGAATGTGGGTTATGGGATAAACCTAAATTGATATAATAAAAGTGGTGTATTTATATTATTGTGTATGCATATATTATATACTTGTAAAAATCATGCCCGCGCTACTTGCTATCCCTGAGGATACCGCGCTGGGACGATCTTATCTAGTGTGCCTTATGGGGGATATTGACTCGTACCCTAGAAGATAGAAATCCTAGGTACATGCTATCGAATCGGTAGTCACGGTCCTAAGAGACGTGAGGGTATGTACTGACCTCTTGGACTTGGAAACTATGCTTCGCCTCAAGATTGTTTGTGTATGTATTTATACAGTTCGAGAGTGATTCCGAACTTGTATTCCCTTTAGTACGATTGATACGGGGATTGGATAGCAGAGTATGCCCGCACCATAATTTTTATGTGGGGTGCTGTTAGAATATATATATATATATATTATACGAGTATTTAATATATATATGAACTTCTGAAATTTGGGAACTGCCTACTGTGTTATAGTAAGTTAGACATGTATAATGACTAAAATTGGAAATACTTGTTTTGAAAAGTATAATATGATATTGAAAAAAACTTTATGAGTTAATAAAGTTAAAATGAGCTTTTGGGTACTAAATGAAATTATCTTTATAAACCATGATGTTGTTAAATCTTAAATCTTTAGAGTCACCTAAGATAAGTTAAATCCTTGGAAAAAAATAGTGTGATATATGATGAGATAGACCATTGGGAAGGTTAGTGCGATAGGAGTGCACATTAGAAGAGAGGTGAGAATTTCTCAAGAGAGTGTCGCACTAATATGTTGTTGCATTGGCCTGTATCAATTTAAATACTTGCTAAACGAATTTTTAAATCATATACACTATCGGGCTCTGACCCGTTTCTATTCCTCTTTCTATCTTGTATATATATATATATGTATATATATATTACAGGTGCCCAGCCACAGGGGCGTCTTGCTTAGGATCCCTTGGAAGGAACGTGCTGCATCTTAGGTGGGAGTTGCAGGCCACTTGATTAGACGATTTCATTTACTTGATTCCACTTCTATCATTCTCAGTTATTGGGGCATGTGTTGCCCTTTCCTCTATTTATCTGTTTTATTGGGACATTTGTATTTCAGTTATTTCTAGTACTGTTACTTTGGGATTTATTCGACATGTATGTTTTACTTTAAGTTTTAAATGCTGGGATTTAGTTGTTGAATGTTTAAATTAATTGGATTATATGTTCCAGAATTATTGTGGTGTGATTATTTAGATATTGAATTGTTGTAGATAATTAAATCTTTGTTTTCAAAATAAAATTTGGAAAGTAATGTTTAAAAATGGTTTTGACACTTAGCTTAATTAAATAGGGTGTTAAATTTGGAAAAGTTATTTTTACGACAGTGATGCTAAGAATGAACCAACTGTTCACCTTGATTTTAATTTAATAAAGGAGTGATCGCCCGGTATTTAATTAGGCGAGGTGTCACATATATTTCGTTACTTCCCGTTAAATAAAATGATTAATTAGTTGTGAGATAATTTTAAACTCTACGGATCTTACTCTCTCTTAGTGTTTTAATTATCAAACACTCGCACTTCCAAAACAGGGAATTTGCAAGTGTTCAGAACACTAGCAAATCGGCGCATTGCAAAATTTTTGCAAGTGTTCAAAACCATTGCAAATTCTATTTGCAACGGTTTATTGGGAACAAATGTCCGTTATAAAAAATCATTATAAAAAAAATTGCCACATTACAACCGAATATTTTGCAAGTGTTTTAAAACACTTGCAAAATTTAGTAAGCATTTTTTTTGCAACGGTTATAAACACTTGAAAATTAAAAAAAAATCTATTTTTTGTTCCATGTGCAAGTGTTTTAAACACTTGAGATATACAATACATATTAAAAAATATATATATTATTGAAATCCATTCCCATCGAATTTCAGCTGCGACAAAAGCAAATACTTGACAAGAATCAAAACTTTGCATTTCTACTACAAATCCATCAATACACACATCAGTGTAGTAATACAACTATTTATTCATTCAAATCCATTAAAAACATATCAATGTATTAATCTCCCTTTTTTTCCAAATGAGCTTCCAGTAATCTTTTTATCCATTGTCGTGGATAACACCATATGCATATTCTTTGTCAAATTCCAGCCTACATGAGCACAAGCACGTTAACAAAAACTTTAAAATGTAGGATAGCAAATAATATACACCACACTAAGAACATAAATGGTTTAATGTCACAGGCCAGTAAGAGCACGACAAAACTATGCATTATAATAAATTAGTTCAATATTCCACACTTAGTAAAGCACTAGGCAAAGCTATTTATGTAGAATTGTAAGCCTATAAACATAATAACAAGATTTGAAAGTACTAGGACTTGTGAAATTGTTATTTTCTTCTAAAGTATTGCTAAATCAACAACTGCTTCAAATTGACTATTGAGGTAATATACCAGTGCAAATTCCAAATGGCAAACTAAAAATATTAGACCACTTCACCAACCAAGTACCTCTCAACCATCAAGATGTAATCTGACCTAGGCTTTCTAGCACGACCCCTAGACCGAATGTACGCCAAAATAGTTTTTACAAGATTAAAGCGAATAACATCATTTCATTTTTGAGTATCAATACATTCCTTAGCAACATTTGTGTCAACTAGTATAAAGTCATACATAGATGCAATCAAATATAAGATAAACGAAAATTTCAGATTTTCATAAAATATAACTCAAGAGCTCAGCATTGAGACATACACGACCATCTCGAAGTTTGGAAATCATGCCCTAGATTTGGCAACACAAGCAACATTAACGTTGGTTTTGAAAGTGATCGAGAAGCTATTGTGCGCGCTTCGAAGAATAAAATAAAATAAAATTATAATGCCTTTTTATTCTGCTCACTAAACAACGCAAGCATGCCAATTTTCATTCAAATCTATCAAATAAAACATAACAAAATGCGTAACGAGCCCCTCTCAAGGCTGAGCACTGAATATATCCCATATTTCATACAGGGAGCTCTGTTGTCATTTAATCAAAATTGGCCAGAGCAATTCAAAATTTCATGTGAACCCCTATTTTCCCAAACTCCATGGTCTTTAAACTTGTTAACACTGAATCAAGCTCATGCTCGATGAAATTAACAAAACATAAATTATCTTGATGATTTCGTCATCTTTAAGGTTTGATGTAAATTATAAATTTAAGAACGATTGATAATTAGATAATGAGGACGCAATGGGTTGATATATACTGAATGCAATATGATACAGAGATGGAAACAAACATTTGAATGGAAACAAGCATTTGTGTATAACGTGCTTATATCGGGTTATTCATAAATACTGGTGCATGTCAGGTTTGTGTCTCGGCTAGAATTATCAAAACATATGGCTGACTAACCAATTAGGAGGCAATCCCCCTTGCCATTAATCCTCTCTATCAATTCACTACGATTTGCTTGCTCATAAAATTATACAAGGGAATCATTAATGATAAGCATAAGAAAATTCAACAAATAGAGAGTTTGTTAATTGATTACATAATAGCTTTGAGGTACAAATTTTTTTGGGGTAATGATAATAAAAATTATTCGTATTATATATGAGATAAATGAACATAAGTCTTCCATTGTTTACAATTTGGATCGGGACAGTAAGTTCCAAAGTGAGTTTGCAATCAATTAATGAATACTAACAAACAATTCTAATTTTAAATGTCATAAAAACAACGAAAACTAGAGGAATTTAAGTGATTCCAAAAATAGAGGAAAATAATGTTACTAATTCAATTAATTCCAATAAAGCTTCTCAAAATGTTTGGCTGATAAGTTGGAGGTCAGTGCTGTGCAAGAAACAAAAATGCTGATTCACTTTTGTATGGCTGCCTGGTGAGGTTTTGAAATATTGATTTCGTTTGTCATTCAGGTGTGAAATGTAACACCCCGTATTTTTATGATTTTTATATTGGGATTGAATGTGAATTAAATTGTGATTACTTAAATTAAATTGGAATAATTAATCCGGATTAAATAAATATTAATTAACGAGGTAAGGGTTAATTAATGAATCAGCATTATTAATGATAAGAGAAATACTATGATTGTCGTGACTGAAAATACGACGATCACGACAAATTTAGCCGGGACGCACGTGTTAATCGCGTCGGGACTTAATTTGAAAAATAAAATGAAATTCACTTTTGGTACTTTATATGGTTATTTCGAGTGCGTCAGTGTGTCCAGAAGGGACGAGATAGTCAGAAAAGTCTACCCGAAGATTTTGTTTGGATCCCGGGGCACTTTTTGGCCAAACTGGCACCCCGAAAGTATTTTGGTCTTTTGAAATTTTGGGGTAGAGGGACAAACGAAAATTGAGAGGTTATATCTGCAATCACATAAGACTTTCGAGTTTACAGTTATCAAAACAAAGAGAGAGCACAGGAGGGAGAAGGAGAGAGTTCCTGGGAGTTTTAAGGCCAACAATCATCATCTTGCACCAAAACTACCACCAATTTATAGATCGGGGAGAGAGGACCACAACCATTTCCTTCTTCTTCAACGGATTAGACCTACCAAAAGAGGCAAGTGTCTATCTTTCTCTATTATGTGCATATGTTATCCATGTTAGGGTAGATTTGAAGAAAGACTCATGATATTGTGAATTTGACAGTGAAATTAAATCTTAAATCAAGTCTTGCATGTAGTTTGAGTAATCATATGTAGAGAATATGAAACTTGAGAATTATGCATAATAATCACTAAATTAAATCTGGGTTTAGGTTGGACTTTAATGGTGAAAAGTTATACCTAGGGCTTTTGAGGATTTAATGATTTAAGTTATCCTTATATGGGACTTTTAAGGTTTTGATGTTAAAATATGTTAAGGATCATCCAATTACTTGTAGAAAAGGTTTTGGGACTCTTAGTTTTCATTTTGATGAAATCTGAGGAGGATTGGAGTATAAAAAATGGTGAAAAATGCAATTTTTGGAGGAAGGGGACGAACTCGGTAATTCTTGTTCGAACAACCTAGGAAGTCATTCGAACGACTATGTTCGAATGAGAATTCCAACGAGAATTCTAATGAGATTTCAGAAATCATTTTGTTCGAACGACCTGGACTTTTCGTTCGAACGAGATTCCAGGTTCGTTCGAACGACATTTCAGAAAATGGGGATTTTATCTAGACAAGTTTAAATTTGACGTAGTGTCTTCGAGAGAACGAAAATGACCTATAATGATATTTGAGTGAATTTTATTATGAGGATGAGTAGTGTGAGATTTGGGTTAATTACTTGGAATATATATGTAAAAGGGAAATAAAAGGCCTTAGATGGGTGAATCACGTTTGATGAAATACGATAGAGAGAATAATCGTACGTTACAAAGTACCGTGAGTATTAGAGAGAAATATATTGCGTACTTGAGTTGTGTGTTATGTGTATACCTATTGATATACCCGTTTATATCCTCGGCCTGGCTGAAGGTTACCTCCAAACGGACGACCCCTCAGAGGGGCCGACCCTTCACCAGGCTCCAGACGACCCCTCAGGGGAGCCGACCCTTCACCAGGCTCCAGACGACCCCCCAGGGGGCCGACCCTTCACCAGGCTCCAGACGACCCCTCAGGGGGGCCGACCCTTCACCAGGATCCAGACGACCCCTCAGGGGGGCCGACCCTTCATCAGGCTCCGGACGACCCCTCGGGGGGCCGACCCTTCATCAGGCTTCAGACGACCCTCCGAGGGTACGACAGTACGAGGCCAGAATTGGTCCAGACTCACTACTGAAAGGAACTTTGCCCTCGGCCTCGGCCCATAGGCCGAGGGTGACATCATCACAGCGCGTGGTTTGGGAGACGCGTGGAACAGTGCGAGTGAGGCTCACATGGCACAGGGGAGACCGTTATAACAAAATCACACCCTCACGTGAGGGAATATTATGTCATCATTTGACATCTACAGGTGTCAACAGGGGATTGGCTAGATCATGATTCACATGCACCATGCATACTTGGGGGGTATACTACACCCCCCAAGACCTATATATACTTGTCACCTACTACCTTACGGGGGATCGATCAATTGACTATAACCCTAGCTAAAACTCTGCTTGTACACACAGTAGAGAGAGAGAGAGGCTTGTGTGCATTGTATCCTAGGCCATTAGTGACCATACTTAGTGGATCACACACTCACAGTGGATGTAGGCCAAATTGGCTGAACCACTATACATCATTGTCTTATTTCCTCTTATACTCATCCCCTTCTACATACTTATACATCTCTATGGCTGCCATGGCTGCTACTGTTTGAGCTCACTATCACTCATCCGGTGGTGCTAAATCTTAGCATCATCAGTTTAACGTCGTCTGTGGGAAAGAGAAGACATCTCTTCCTTTGTAAAGCTTGACCTCACTGGGCACTCTGGTGGTGAGCCAGCACTCCCCCGGGGAGGAGGTGTTTCACCATTGAAAGAGACCCACTAAGGTTTCCAAGCTCACCAATCTTTTCTTTAGTTCAGCTTTTCATAGCTCAAACATATGGCACCTGAAATGCCACCGCCACCGCTTCCCCCGCCGGATGAGGGTGGAAAACCAGTTCCAGTCAGCCGCCGCCTCAGTCTGAGATGGCTGACGTGGCGGCAACCTTAAAGTCTCTGGCAGCAAGCCAGCGGATGATGCAGGAGCAGTTCACAGCTCTAAGCCAGAACATACTAAGACCCCCAGGGGTTTCACCTGAGATGATTACTCCGACAGCAGCTCCAGGACAGCATGAGTCCAGGGGACCACCCCAGGCACCACGGAAAGACCTGTCACCCCCTCAGCGGCCTAGGGATGTTGCTGACCCCCGACGTCTACGCCTGGGGAGGCAAGGAAACCCTTGCCCTGAGGACATGTATGACGATCTGAGGGAGAGGAGGCCCCAATAGAATGCTGGGAACCGTATGAGGTCTCCAACAATACTGTACGACCTCTCCAGGATAGTAGAGGAAAGTGCGGGAGACCAAACCCTGATGATCGCCCGAGAGGCTCTGCTTTTGATCGCTTGAGTAGGGGGTCAGCCTTTGAGAGGCTGGGCCCAGTAAATGACCTGCGAGAAAAATTGTCCAGGTCAAGAAGTGCTGCGAGATCTAGGAGGGAGGCAGCAGATGGCCGACCCCAAGGACGAGATGACGGCCAAAGGGAAGTAAACAGCCGACACAGGCCTGCCGCAGCAGAACCCTCCGTCCACCTCAAAGAGGCGGCAGGGGATAACATCGGCCAAGTCGACCCTGTGAGGCCCTGGAATGACTCAATCCAGCGACTAGAGGATAAGATCGGTGATATATTGAAGAGCCGAGACCCCCTTCAGAGGGGATACACCATAGGATCACCCTTTGTGGCAAAGATAGTCAACTTCCCCACGCCATCAAAGTTCAAGCCACCTGTGGTCACCCCAAGATATGACGGGAGCACCAACCCCGTCCACCACGTGGAGATGTATCAGTCAGCAGCAGCCATATACTCTATCTCAGATGAGATGAGGTGTCGTGCCTTCTCTGGTACCCTGACAGGGGCTGCACATGTCTGGTACACATCTCTTCCAAAAAATTCCATTGAAAACTTTAAGCAGCTGGCAGACCTGTTCATCCACAACTTTTTCTTTGGGGTGAGGCCACAGAAGAAGACCACCCACTTGCTCTATGTTAAGCAGGGGAAGAATGAGAATCTGAGGGACTACATAGCCAGATTCAATAAAGAGAAGTTAGAGGTGGAAGACTATGAGGAGAGCATAGCTATGACAGCCCTGATTGGAGGACTCCAAAAGGGGAAACTGTTATGGAAGCTTACCGAAGACCCTCCAAGGATGATGGATGAATTGCTGTCGACAGCAGGGAAGGTGATGAACGCCGAAGAGGCGATGGCCGCAAAATATGAAGACGAAAAAGGAAGTGCTAGTGGGGGTAAATACCCTAAGAAGAACAAAGAGGGGAATAAGAGGTTCACGGATGACAAGTTCGCTGGTTACACCCCTCTAACGGTCAGCTGTGAACAGATTCTCAATAAGATAAAGAGTTACCGGTCCCTGAAGTGGCCTGAGAAGCTGAGGGCAGCCCCCAGCAAGAGGAATAAGAACCTGTGGTGTGAATTTCACCAAGACCACGGCCACGTAATAGACAAATGCTTTGCTCTGAAAGATGAGATTGAGAAGATGCTGAAAGAAGGGAAGCTCAGAAAGTACGTCGATAAAGGTGCCTTCAAGAGGGGCCGAGGGGACGACCCCAGAAAGAAGCGAGGCGATGCATGTAGAGAAGGTCCTCAAAAAAGAGGGGACGACCCTTCTGATGATGAGGACGACCCTGACCTCCCTCTGAGAGATGACCATGACCCTGTCAAGAGGCTTAATATGATCTCGCTCGGAGTGGGAATGATCTCCGGGGGTCTAGTAGGAGGAGGGTCTGAGGTTGCTGACAGGAAGGCCCATGTGGCTGAGGCCAAGGCAGTGACGAAGATGGTACACTCAACCTCTCTGAAGGTCAAGTCAGAAAAGAGGAAGAAGGTTGATATGGGCACTCTGATAGTGGGATTTTCAAGAATGGACTTCAAAGGCCTCTTGGCCCCACATGATGACCCTCTCGTCATCACTACCAGGGTGCATGGGTGTGAGGTACCGAGGATCCTAGTAGATGGGGGTAGCTCTGCAGATGTGATGTTTTGGCCATGCTTCAAAGCCTTAGGCCTCAGCCGTACCAGACTCGTTCCATACCATCATCCATTGATTGGGTTCAGTGGGGAAAAGGTTCATCCCCTTAGGGTATATGAGACTGATGTTAGGTTGGGGGACGAGTGGCCAAGATGGCTTATCAGGAAGGTCAGTTTCTTTGTGATGGATGAACATGTGTTTTCGGCCTACAACATCATACTGGGGCGTGTGGCCCTCAAGGGGTTTGAAGCTGTGCCGTCTACGGTCCATCAGATGATTAAATTTCCTACTCCTTACGGGGTGGGGGAAGTTCAGGGAGACCAGACGACAGCGCGAGAATGTTATTACAACTCCGCTGAAGAAAGGGAGGCACATAAGAGGGCTACGACCACTTATAATATTGATACCCTAGACCCCAGGGATGAGACGAAGCTAAAGAAAGGAGAGGCCGCGGAAGAGGTAGAATCCATCATCCTCGATGAGGATGACCCGGAAAAAACCGTCCAAGTCGACAAGTCTCTAAAGCCCAATATCAAGGAAGACCTCATTAAACTGTTGAGGAGAAGGCGAAGCGTCTTCGCATGGAGTCATGTAGATATGCCGGGGATTGACCCTGAAATCATGTGCCAAAAGCTCAATGTGGTAGAGGGAGTGAAGCCGGTAAAGCAGAAGAGGAGAATTTACTCTAGAGAAAAGTATGAGGTCATCAGGGACGAGGTCAAAAAATTAGAAGACGCTGAATTTATCAGAGAGTTCATCTACCCTGAATGGCTGTCCAATGCAGTCATTGTCCCAAAGGCCAACGGGAAGTGGAGAATGTGCGTGGACTTCACAGACCTCAATAATCACTGTCCCAAAGACAGCTTCCCTCTCCCCCGCATTGACCAGATGGTAGACGCTACCGCAGGCCATGAGCTCATGAGCTTCATGGATGCCTATTCAGGGTATAACCAGATCTTCATGAACCCTGAAGACTCGGAGAGGATAGCCTTCATCACTGACAAGGGGACATACTGTTACAGGGTCATACCCTTTGGCCTAAATAATGCGGGGGCAACGTACCAGCACCTCGTAAATAAAATGTTTGAAGACCAAATTGGGAAGTCTATGGAGGTCTACGTAGATGACATGCTGACTAAGAGTCTGAAGGCAGAGGATCACGTGGCAGACCTGGAGAGGACCTTTAATACGATGGACAAATACAAGATGAAGCTTAATCCCGCCAAGTGTGTCTTCGGGGTCGGAGCAGGGAAGTTCTTGGGGTTCATTGTCAACCAAAGAGGCATCGAGGCCAATCCTGAAAAGATAAATGCCCTTGTTGAGATGAAGACCCCCAAGTCCATTAAAGACGTTCAGAGACTCACAGGGAGAGTCACTGCCTTGAATAGGTTCGTGTCTCGGGCCACAGACAGGTGTTTGCCATTATTTAAGATCCTTAGGAAGGCCTTCGAATGGAGTGAAGGGTGTGATGAGGCTTTCAGGGACCTAAAGTCATACTTAGGGTCTCCCTTGCTGCTGTTACGACCCATGCAGGTGAACGACTTTATGTATACCTCGCCGTCTCAGAGTCGGCCATCAGTGCAGCCATTATGAGAGACGAAGATGGGATACAGAGGCCTGTGTATTTTAACAACAAGGCACTCCAGGGGGCTGAGCAAAGGTACCCGAGGATGGAGAAGTTAGCCTATGCATTGATGCATGCCTCAAGGAAGATGAAGCCGTACTGCCAGTCCCATACAATGGTCATCCTCACCAACTCTCCTCTTAGGAAGGTCCTACACAAGCCAGAAAAATTAGGCAGGCTAATGGCCTGGGCTATAGAGCTGGGAGAGTTTGACATAGTGTATCAGCCTAGGACGGCCATTAAGGGGCAAGCGCTGGCAGATTTCGTGGCTGAGTTTACTGGGGAAGATGGAAGACAGATATACAGCAAGACAGGCCCACAGACACACCCGCAGATAGGGCTAAGACAAGCACCGCTAGAAGGAAAGCGACTGAAAACGATGAGGGAAGATACATCTTTAGACAGGGATCCCTCTCCGAGGGAAATTTTTCAGAGGGAAAGACTCTGTGGAGCCTCTTCGTTGACGGGTCCTCCTGTGACAGCGGAAGTGGAGCTGGACTGATACTATCAGCACCCGATGGCACAGACGTTGAATACGCCCTAAGGTTCAACTTCAAAGCCTACAACAACGAGGATGAATATGAGGCCTTAGTAGCAGGCCTCTCCTTGGCCAAGTCTCTTAGTGTCGGCCAGATTTTGGTCCATAGTGATTCAAGGCTAGTAGTGAATCAGATACTAGGAGCCTACGAGGCTAAGGACGAGAGGATGGCTAGGTACCTTGAGAAGGTGAGGTCATTACTGAAGGGCTTCAGAGAAGTGAAATTAAAGAGGATACCTAGGCTCGACAATGGCCGTGCTGATGCCCTTGCTAGGTTGGCCTCGACAACGAGGACAGACATCAGGAGGACGGTCCCAGTAGAAATTTTGCTTCGGCCAACTATTGAAGACGCTGAGGGAACACTTAGAAATTGCCTAAATGTTTCTCAAGAAGCTTCATGGATGGACCCCCTGATCAGATACATTAAAGAGGGTGAGATGCCCGAAGCAAGGCAAGAATGGAAGAAGCTGAGGTACAGGGCTACAAAATTCACTGTCATCGGAGACACCTTGTACAAAAAGGGGTTTTTGCTCCCCTTACTTAGGTGTGTGCATCCCTCAGAAGTCCCTTCCATTTTGTAAGATGTGCACGAAGGATCGTGCTCAAGCCACATCGGGGGCAGATCCTTAGCGAAGAGGCTAATCACCCAGGGGTACTGGTGGCCGACCCTGGGGAAAGACGCAGCGGCATATGTAAAAAAGTGCGACAAATGTCAAAGATTTGACACCATCCCCATCAGCCTCTTACTTCCATTACATTCCCATGGCCATTTGCAGTGTGGGGAATTGACCTAGTAGGACCCTTGCCTAGGGCCATCAATAACTATCGATTCCTCATCGTAGCCATTAACTATTTTTCAAAATGGGTGGAAGCGGAGCCGATGGTGACGATCACAGAGCAGAAGACCTTCCAGTTCATATGGAGAAATATTATATGCAGATATGGTCTCCCCAACACCCTCATCTCGGATAACAAGACTCAGTTCAAGAATACCTCTCTATAGAAGTACTGTGAAAGGGTGAGTATCAAACAAATTTTCTCCACCCCTGGCAGACCTCAGGCCAATGGTCAAACAGAAGTTACAAACAGGACAATCCTAGATGGAATCAAGAAGAGGCTTGAGGAGGCAAAAGGAAGATGGGTCGAGGAGTTATATGCCGTGATATGGGCATACATGACGACAGTGAGGACCTCTACCGGAGAGACACCATTCATGCTAGCTTATGGATCAGAAGACATCATCCCCACCGAGATTGAGTTTCCTACGCATAGAGTCCAAGTGTATGACCCCCAGAAAAATGCGAAAGAGAGGAGACTCGACTTGGATCTGATTGAGGAAGGGAGGGAGGACGCTGGGATAAGGCAGGCCGCCTACCAGCAGAGGACCGCAAGGTTCTACAATCAGAGGGTGAAACAGAGGCCTATCGCAGTGGGGGACTTGGTCCTCAAGAAGACTTGGCAAAAGCCCAACAAGCTTCATCCTAATTGGCATGTCCCATATAGGGTCATCGATGAAGTCGTCCCTGGGACCTATAGACTAGAAAACCTAGAAGGGGAACCTTTTTCCAACCCCTGGAATGCAGATCATTTGAAGAAATACTATCAGTAGTGTTGTAAGGTCTTAATAGACCATAATTGTAATAAGAGTTGCTCCAACAGAACACTTGGAAAATTAATGAGAAATATCAGTGTTTCCCCTCATCCTGTGGTTATCAGTTCTAGTACGCATGGAAACATCTATAGAGAACCACCCTCGGCTATAATGAGGGCCAGTGGAGGGGAATACCCCACCACTGTCCTCAAGAAAGACGAGGGAAAACTTTGTTAAAATCCATTAATTTGGTAAGTTGAACCCTCGGCTATAATAAGGGCCAGTGGAGGGGACGACCCCACCACTGTCCTCAAGAAAGATGAGGGAAAACTTTATTAAAACCATTAATTTGGTAATTTGATCCCTCGGCTATAATGAGGGCCAGTGGAGGGGACGACCCCACCACTGTCCTCAAAAAAGACGAGGGAAAACTTTGTTAAAATCCATTAATTTGGTAAGTTGAACCCTCGGCTATAATGAGGGCCAGTGGAGGGGACGACCCCACCACTGTCCTCAAGAAAGACGAGGGAAGACTTTATTAAAACCATTAATTTGGTAATTTGATCCCTCGGCTATAATGAGGGCCAGTGGAGGGGATGACCCCACCACTGTCCTAAAAAAAGACGGGGAAAACTTTGTTAAAAACCATTAATATGAGGGCCAGAGGAGGGGGCGACCCCATCACTGTCCTAAAAAAAGACGAGGGAAAACCCCATTAAAAACCATTAATTTGGTAATTTGATCCCTCGGCTATAATGAGGGCCAGTGGAGGGGACGACCCCACCACTGTCCTAAAAAAAGACGAGGGAAAACTTCATTAAAAACCATTAATTTGGTAATTTGATCCCTCGGCTATAATGAGGGCCAGTGGAGGGGACGACCCCACCACTGTCCTAAAAAAAGACCAGGGAGAACTTTATTAAAAACCATTAGTTTGGTAATTTGACTCCTCGGCTATAATGAGGGCCAACGCAGGGGATGACCCCTCGTTCACCCTCAAGAAAGACGAGGGAGAGGTTAGTGATTATACAAAAAAATTCACAACACAAACCATACAAAAGGCAAATAAGGAAGACAGTAAAGGAGACGATAGCATGAATGAAATATCAAGTGTTCTACAAGTAGAGTACAAAAATATTGATTACATCAAGAGGGTATGGGCTATAGACAGCCACCCCAAGGAACAACATCAGAGGGCAGGGCCTCAACATCTATAAGAGAGGTTTCCTCTGTGACTATGACAGGCTGAGCCTCAGACGTGCCTGTGCCTTCTGCATATTGGGATTCCACCTGTGTCAGAGCCTCGATGATCAGAGGTTCGTCCAGTTGGACTGCTTCAAGGGACGGGCGGACCGATGAGACGACGTCACCGAACTTGAGGACGACCCACCGACAGGCCGTCCTTATCCCTCTCTCCAAGTACTCAAAGCCGAAACCTTGGAACTCATCTGAGAGTTTATAGGCTTCAACAGCGTCGACCTCGGCTTTCTTCAGAGCCTCAGACAACTCAATCTTAAACTGGGCCTCCCGATGGGTCATGGCTTCATCCTTCTCCTTTAAAAGCAAGTCTCTAGACTTCAGATCCTCATCATGCTGCCTCGTTAGCTCATCCATAATTCGTGCATGATCAGTTCTGGCACTCTCTAGCTCAGCCTTTGGAGTATCTAAGTCAGCCTGCAGGTCGGCCTCATGCTGGATGGCCCTCTCGGCGTCATGGAATTTTTTCTAATTTTCGGCCATCCATTTTGTTGCCGAGGTAAAGGCGCATACAGACTGCACAGAAAAATAAATAGATGTCAATAGGCCGAGGAAACAGTTTATGAAAGAATGAAATTAAAGAAATGGGTGAAGACTAATACCTGTGCAAGGGCGTGCAGACCATAGTCATACACTTGGCTGGAGGCATCTTTGACAAGAATTCGTAGTCAGCAGTCGAGGGAGCAAAAAACATTGAGGCCTTGGCTGCCCTCAAGTTTGCAATGAGTGATGAGGGCTCGGCCCTCAGATGTGCCAAGTTCTGAGACCAGAAGTCCCCCATGATGGACGAAGAAGTAGCCCCTTCAGATGCTTCGACCCTGGCCTTCGTTCAAGAACCCGACCGAGGGTCAACAAGAATCTCAGACTCCTTTCTTTTGTGGCTATCGGCGATCGGCTCAACAACTGTCGGCCCAGCGGCCTTCGTCTTCCTCGAAGCCTGCTGAGGCTCCTTTCCTTTCTTCCTGGCCAAGCCTGACAATAAGCTGGGACCAGTCATTTCCCAAAGATAGTCTGATATACCTGCAGGACGACCTGGAAAGAGGACGACACATGAGAAAAATGCAGAGATAAAAAGGAAACACTTGGAAAAAGTAAAGAAAAGTACAACTCACATAGTTCTGTAAGGGGGCCGACCTTCAGACCAGCTTCCTTGAGGAACCGAGGGGTCATCAGGTCTTCAAATTTTAGAAGTTCACCCTCTCTCCCTCATCCTCTCAGATACTCAACGATGTCCTTCTCATCCAGACTAAGTCTGGGGTCTGACCTAGCCTTCATCGAAGGGTTAGACCATCTTCTGGGGACCCTTGGACCATCGGCTACAAGTTGAGCCTCGGCGGTGAACTCCCACTCCCCAGAGATAAAGAAGAATCTCTTCTTCCAATCGTGGTTGGAGGTTTGTGCCACGTGGAGAAGTTTTTTCTCAGACCTCTTCGCCCCAAGATGATAGTACCCAGGCTGTTTGGACAAGGAGGTGATATTGTAGCAGGCCAAGAATACGTCAGCCGAGGATCATCAGTGAAAGAATTCTTCCACAGGGAGATATAACCTGGTATCGTCCTCCAGGAATTGGGAGGAAGTTGAAAGGGGGCAACACCAAGGGCTGACAGGATATCTATAATAGCAGGATGCAGAGGGAATCTGACACCAACCTTGAACATCTGTTCATAAACTGCAACCTCTCCCTCTTCACAATCAAAAACCCTCTCAGACTCTGAGGTAACCCTCATAGTTATATTCGGGGACACTCCATAGGCATGCCTCCATATCAAGAGGTCGCGATCCCTAACGGAGGAGATATAGGACGAGGCATGGGAGGTATCAATCTGGTCATCTGTATCATCTCCCTCGTCCTCAGTCCCCTCTCCCTCGGCCTCATCATCTTCCAGAGGCCCCTGGGGAAAGGCAATCTAAAAGGTACGGGGAGATAGGGTTGTCACAGGGACAGCCTCGGAGGGGACCATACCCTCGGCCTCTCGGCGTGGGCTTAGGTCAGATGTCTCTCTCCTACCGGAAGGTCCAGTGCCAGTTGGCGAGGAGGCTCTCTCGTCCATCTCGCTTGAATGACACTCGGCTGGACGATGGGACGACCCACAAGACTCAGACGGTTCAAATGGTTTTATTGTGGTTAAAGGAATAGGAAAATGGGTCGTACCCAATTAGGGTTGGCCCCTCGTCTCCTCTCTTCCTCTTCCTCTATTCGTCTGATCTCTGCAAAGAGCTTCTCTCTCAAGGATGGGAATTCAGATGCTAAACTATAAAGCCTCATAAGCATTAAAAGGGAAGACCCTACACTTAGAGGAATTTGGGGAACTTAACTACAAACAAGTTTGCAGTTGACCAAATTAGATTTTTGAATTAAAAAGGGAATTGATGGTTTTCATTCAAGAACACTCAAGAACACTCAACAACCAGTTGCCGAAAAAGTCGTAAAACAACCCAAATCAGGACCTACAGGCCTAAAACCAAAAAGCAAAAAAAGTAATGAAAGTAATGAGGATGCTGGGGCAGAAAGATTACCTGAGAAAGAAATAGCAAAGCTACCGAACTCGAAATGTAGAGATTGCAGGAATGACGAGAAGGCTGGAAGCTAGAAACAAAAATCTTGGGCGCGAAGAAGAAGAAGAAGAAGAAGAGAGAGAGTTCGAAAATCTCTTAAATAACTTAGTAATGAGTGGGCCCATTGACCAAGGCAGGACACAGCCCACGAGGAAGGCATCATTAGGGTGCAAAGCCCCAAGCAAAGTATGCAGCCGCCATGCCATGGAAACTGGAAAGCAATGAGTATCTGCCCAGGTGTCACTCACCTAACTGATCATACGCGCATCTCAATTATAACACTATCCCTCAGCCATCTCAACAGCACCTATGGCTAAGGGCTGGGGGATGATTGATATACCCATTTATATCCTCGGCCTGGCTGAAGGTTACCTCCAAACGGACGACCCCTCAGGGGCCGACCCTTCACCAGGCTCCAGACGACCCCTAAGGGGGGCCGACCCTTCACTAGGCTCCAGACGACCCCTCAGAGGGCCGACCCTTCACCAGGCTCCAGACGACCCCTCAGGGGGGCCGACCCTTCACCAGGCTCCAGACGACCCCTTAGGGGGATCGACCCTTCATCAGGCTCCAGACGACCCCTCGGGGGGCCGACCCTTCATCAGGCTCCGGACGACCCCTCGGGGGGCCGACCCTTCATCAGGCTCCAAACGACCCTCCGAGGGTATGACAGTACGAGGCCAGAATTGGTCCAGACTCACTACTGAAAGGAACTTTTCCCTCGGCCTTGACACATAGGCCGAGGGTGACATCATCACAGCGCGTGGTTTGGGAGACGCGTGGAACAGTGCGAGTGAGGCTCACATGGCACAGGGGAGACCGTTATAATGAAATCACACCCTCACGTGAGGGAATATTATGTCATCATTTGGCATCTACAGGTGTCAACAGGGGATTGGCTAGATCATGATTCACATGCACCATGCATACTTGGGGGATACACTACACCCCCAAGACCTATATATACTTGTCACCTACAACCCTATGGGGGATCGATCAATTGACTGTAACCCTAGCTAAAACTCTGCTTGTACACACAGTAGAGAGAGAGAGAGAGAGGCTTATGTGCATTGTATCCTAGGCCATTAGTGCCCATACTTAGTGGATCACACACTCACAGTGGATGTAGGCCAAATTGGCTGAACCACTATACATCATTGTCTTATTTCCTCTTATACTCATCCCCTTCTACATACTTATACATCTCTATGGCTGCCATACCTGCTACTATTTGAGCTCACTATCACTTATCCGGTGGTGCTAAATCTTAGCATCATCACCTATTTTATGATATATTATGTGTATGACATACCTATGCTGCTTGCTATCGAGTGGAGATTTCGTGACGTGGACGGTCTTATCCTGATGAGCCCATTGGGGGGATTTTAGACTTGTACCCAGAACATAGAACCTTGGATACGTGCTATCTGAGAGTATGATAGTTTCGATGGTTGAATGGGAGCGTAGGTATGCGTGTGACCCATTCGGCTGGTAACTATGTTCGCCTCCAATATGTGTTAATTGAATTTAAGATTCAAGTGAGATACTGAACCAATAGTCCTTTATTTCGTACGTGAGGTACTAAGACATGATAGCGAAGTATGCATGCATCAGGAGGTCTCAGCCTAAGGGTGCAGTATTATTTTATATATATGTAGTGATAAATATATATACAGATGACTTATTCTACCGTATGTGCCTAGTAGAAGAGAAAGATAGTAATATTCAAGTTAACTCTAGTATGTGAAATGAGAAATTTATAATTGACGAATGGATGGGAAAAATGCTATAACGTATTGTATGGGCGATACGGGTGCATGTTATGAGTTACCGTGTGTAGTAATAAATTTGGGTTGGACTAGTTTGACGGGGTAGTATAATTAGGACGAGTTCGATATATACGTTAGGCGTGCACATTAGATGAGAGGTGAGCATCTCAAGTAAGAGCACGTAAACCTAACACGTATATAATATTTGCTAATTTTGCATTTAAACACTTGCTAAAATTTTAAACTATTTTACTCGGGCTCTGACCCATTTTCTCCAAATCTCTATTCTTTTTTTAAAACATTTTAGGTACCCAGCCATAGGGACACCAGGCTTAGCAGGTTCTATCCTGTGAAAGTTGTAGGTCCTTGATATTAGACGCCTCAGTTTCCTCATTTCATTATTATGAGCAGTTATTTCGTTAAGTCGGACATGTTGTCCATTTCCACTTAGACATTTTCAGAGATGTTGGATTTTATTATATTTAGCAGATCGTAGACTGGTTTTATTATGGATGACTGTATTATCATTTCAGACTGGATTTGTGTATTTCAGACACCCTTACTCATTCTATTGTTTTATCTATTATATGGTTAATGTATGTATGGGAATGGTTTATTATTAAATTTTATAGTGGTGTCCTGTTAACTAAAAAGATACAATTTGGTACCATCTTTTCAAATACTAGGTGGTTAGTATATATTAAAAAAATTTCGATACTGGTACTGAGAATGGACCAACTGGATATTCTGTTTTAATTTAATAAAGACCTGATCACCCAGTATTTAATTAAGCGGAGTGTCACATGAAATGTGGTGTTGGTTAGGAACTTACCATCTTCATCTGCAGTCACAATTCCAGACCAGATTGGGTTTGAGATAATAGATGTTGGATATGCTTGTGGACTGGAGAATGGCATCAATCTGGTACCTGAAATGCGTGGCTATTTAATAACATAAAGATGTTTAAATATGACAAAACCCAATTACTTGTCAGTGGGTCACTGTTCAGTTCAGTAATGAGTTACATGTGAGACATGTAAGCAGTAACGGATGGTAAGAACACTGTTATACGCGACACAAACCCGTTATGTGTATTGAATACACACTTAAACACGACATAAACCCAATATGACATGAATTAAAGTATAGACAACACTAAATAAATAAGTTATAAACCTGTAACACAACACGATCCGTTGCCGAGTTGAATACACAATCTCTTTATCCAAGTGAGACATGAGCTATCTCTCTTTCGCTAGGACAAATGATAACACAAAAGCTAATAGACAATGATAAATTAAGTGATGTGTTTTGATCATCAACCTTTTCTTCTCGTTTGGAGAAAATAATATATAATACATATAAATAAAATCGTTATACTGACAACTATGGTAAATCCTCAACTTTCTCTACGCACGCAACTTGCCATTAAAGTTTTATTGTTAAATTGTTAAATTGATTAGATAATAGTCTGAAATTCAATATCCATAATATGAAAAACAATATATATATATATATATATATATATATATATATATATATATAGATGTTCAGAAGCGAACATAAAATATAAACACTTTAATGAACCTTAACAAAAAATACCTACACCCAATCAATTTTAATTCATATGTTGTAATTGATCCGCACCAGCAGTAACGGACACGCGTGTTTTTTAATACACTCGTGTGACACGCATGTACGTTTTGGCTAGCGCGTGTCACATGCGTGTCCGTTGCCGCTGGCGCGGACCAATTACAAGATAAGAATTAAAATTGATTAGATGTTAGGTGTTTTTTTTATTAAGGTTCATTAAAATGTTCATCTTTTATGTTCACTTCTTAACCTCTCCCTATATATATATATATATATATATATAGTAAAACGAAAATAATACAAACATAATACATATAGCAGAACAAATGCATAATATTTTACACGCAGTGATAGGGTACCTGTCGCTGTTGTGGAACCATCCTTTTATTATCTGTATCAATGCCATACTATAATTTTTGTCCTTCCAGACTAGTGTCGATGGTGTGTTTCCAGTTTGATAATGTGCATGCCTAAGAAAGAGAAAATAAACATTGCAAGCAATGAAAGATAACGCCATAAGTAAGATCTCACATCTTGCACGTGCGAGCGAATTTGGATATTCGACGTGATAATATATGGATGTTTTCAACATAACTATCTTAAATATTATAAAGAGGTGGATGACGAAAGTAGGTGATCACCTATGTAAGACTAAGAAAAATGGGAAATGGCATTCAAATCGTCTATACAACACGCATTGAACTATTTCAATCATCAGTCCCAAAGGTTTTTTTATTAGAGCTCAAATAATTGCTCTTAAGGTTCCAACAACAGTTAAAAAATTGAAATTATGTCATAATTGCAAACATGGACTTTTATCTGAATTAAATAACATTCTTCTCTTTTATAAATTTTTCATTATTGTCTGTGACATATTACCATATAAGAAAAGGAAAATATAAAAAATATTTGGCAAATTATGATGATCAAAACCATACCCCTCGTGGTCATGACAACATTATAAAATAACCTGTTATGACTGGAACCAAAAAACAATGCAATCACTCAACACATGGAACTCAATCAGTTGTAAGCTTGCAGCAGCTCAATACAAAGAAGGTATGATATACCGACTTAACTGTAATTCAAATTGAAGAGCATATTTGCATTTTATCTCTATTAATTAGTTTCGTTTACAGTGTCGTTTTAAAGGAGGTCACTTATGCCTCGATAGTTTTTGATCGGTTAGCATCTCATCTGGAAAAAAAAACATGCAGAATTCCTTTGAGAATACCAACAGCAACTTGAAGTACTTAAAGCCCTTATGGTGGCTAAGAACAGGAATCTATCCAAAGAATACTACATTTTAAGCTTCCATAGTGGCCCCAAGGAAAATATTACAAGCGTGTTTCAAATGTTTGGTAAAACTTTATTAACTGTAATTAGGATTGATTATCGGTCGATATGGTCGGTAAAACGAGTTTACTATAACCAAATCGAGTTTTATTTATAAAAATCGGAATTACTAAATATACCGGTCGGTACAATGTTTTATAAACCAAAACCGATTCACACTAAACCACGTTAAAATCGATATTTTTGATAATTCTAAAATTGTAGTAATAACAACAACCAAATTCGTCCAAAAATTCCATTAAAAATAAAATAGACTAAAAAAAATAGGTTTACATTATTTTATACTTAGTCAAATTTTCTTTGACAAAATATCTAATATAAACCAAATTGAATGAAATCTTTTAAATTTTTTATTTGTTAAGACCACGTGAGAATCATAAGGAATTATCCAAGGTTAGTACATTGGATCCACCCCTCATTAGCTTTCTTGCTTTTGTAGAAAGTTGCAACTCCTTTTATGGGAAGGACGTTGTATGAGTCTACCACTCAAACTCGATGTGGGACAATATGAAAAGGAGTTAAGTAAGGAATATTTTAAAATAAGTTAACTGGGTAAGTCATTTGCTTTCAACCGATGTGGGATTGAGGTTTTTGGTCAGTTTCTTAGTTATGTTCAAATATGACGCTCTAATGGTTATGTTCAAAACAATATCATATATTTGATATGTTAGTTTATTAATGTTTTTTTAAATTGGGTGTATAAATTAATTTAGTAAGTTGAAACAATAATACCCATTTCATTTAATGGATGATTGAGATCAATTTAAATGGATATATTTGGTATGTCTAGTTTATAATTTAGGTATATTATCACGGTATTTTTTATATTTCATATTTTGAAATTTTAAAAGCGGTAATTTTGATAAATTGGATTTTAAAATGATTAAACCAAAACCAACAAAAAAAATCGGTAATTTCGGTTTCGGTAGTTTCGATTTTCTAAAAAATGTAAAGTACTACCACTTTTTTCGGTACGAAATGGTACGGTACGAGTTTTTACCATACCGTGAACACCTCTAACTGTAATATCAGATACCTAAGTTATAACTTTTGATGAAATCTGTAAGCTTGCCACATGCTCACAGATGTCTCAGTAACTCTATATGTTACTCATTGATGAAGAAGAGGAAACTGATCAAAGCCCTTAAACAGAAGAAGAACAATTATGTATAACATGAATTTGAGAATGATGTTTAAATCTAAGTCCATTTTCTAGCAGGGATCACCTCTCACCTTACACTTAAATGGTAAAAATGCTGCCCTTAACCATCCTTCTTGACTGTGGGTGTAAACATAGTTTCCTTAATCGAAAGGTAGTAAAAAGGAGGTTGTAAAAATGCCAGTTTCTCAAAATTAGTAGTTGCACCATTGGCAAATTCTTAAGAATTTGAAAATTAGATGCTACTTCAAGTCACACAATTTGTGGGATTATGAAATCCTACACAAAGTAATGTGATTAAAGAATCCCATGTGGTCGAACGCTAAGCAATCTACTTCACCAATAAAAACTCCGGACAGGTACATTTAAAACTAGAATAGTGGATAAATTATTTCTAATCAATATTTTAGCCTATGCATCTTAGTAACTGAGATTCTTCATAGATTGTTGGATAATTATGTCCAAGGAAAGTGTGAATCCACTTTTCAGCTTTAGAGTTCTATATTCTATATGCTTAAAGTTTTCACTATTTGTATGATGGTCTCCAATATATTAAGGATAAGACCATGCACGTGCGAGCGAATCCGGATATTCGACGTGATAATATAAATTAGTGAGAAAAGAGTTATATGTACACATCTTGGGAGTTCACCTACGTCTAGTGGCACATTATTGCGAAGTTGAAGCGTACAAATACAAAAGTACATACAAACTTTTATATGCATAGTTGGTTAAAGTACAAACTAAATGGATAATAGTTCACATGAAGATCTAAACAAAATAATAGCCTACAAAGAGTAATGTGATTTTTAACAAATAACATGTATAAAAAAATAGAATCATTGGACTATATGAAAAGGAAAGAATCATAAAACATCAATAACTATTGTTGTCCCCAACATGAATACTTTTATCTTTGTTCCAAAAATAACAGTCAGATAAAATGTTAATAAGGTGATAAACAACCTGGTAGAATGAGACTATCATCCCAACTCAAATCTAGCATAAACTCATCGAAAACCTGTTAGAAAGAAAGTAGCATCCATGTAAAAGTGATACGTGCTCCTGTTGGATGAAAGTATAGCTTCAGGTGAATTGTTTCTCCCATAATTACAAAAACGATTGGAGTTTGGTGGGATCACGGTGGGAGGCAATATCTCAAGAATTGAGGGGGGAAAAGTTTAAGCTATAGGTAATAGGATAGAAGATATGTAGACGCATTGACATGGAATAATTATTAATAACTTTGAGAAAGAGATATAGGATAACTAAAGAGGCAGAAATCAAAAGACACAAAAAGGCAATCGCCATATGGAAATATGGAGAATATGAGATACATGCATAGTGCCATAGTTTTGGGGTGTTCAAGAAAAATAAGGGGTTAATTTTGTCAAAAAATTCATTCTCGGCTATTCAGGCTTCTTAAGTTGTGCATAAAGTAGATTTTTTGTACAGATGAATGGGAAAAATGAAAGGGTGGATGCGAACACATGAGGGTTGAAGGGAACTATAGGGTTTATATATTATTTGAGTTTTTTCTGTCAATTGACCTTTAGAATAACACTCTCTGTGACACCCCGCCCAATAAAATATAAGGTGATCAGTCCTTTACCAAATTTAAAATAGAATGTTCAGTTGGTTCATTCTTAGCATTACTGTCGAAAAACTTATAAACATATTAGTCACCTAATATTGATTTAATCTAGGCGTCAAAACATTTTCCTTTTTTCATATAACCAAATAAAATCCTTTCTCAATCTAATTATTAAAACATAAACCATTTACCATACAAATGAATACACTAAATACTAAACATGAATCAAACACTGAAATAAATATGACTGGATAAAACCTCCCGGTTCAAAACTCCAATTCACGTACTCATAGTAAAATCCATCCAACTAAAAGAAGTGTAAAGTAAAATGAATAATAACTCTGATAAAATTAGGAATGGGCGACACATGCCCCAACTGAGATGTCTAAATAGAACTGAATGGAAATGATGGATGCGTCTAATGCAAGGACCTACAACTTCCACAACAGCTGCAGCACGTAAAGCATTCCAAATCTCTAGTTCTGGTATCCCTGTGGCTGAGCACATGATATAATACATATATATAGAAAAAGAGAGAAGAGTTGCTAGAAATGGGTCAGAACCCGATGGTTTTAAAATATTTAGCAAGTATTTAAAACTGTAATGAATCAAGTATTATGTGCAAGTTAGATATCGCACTCCCATGTGAGATTCTCACCTCTTATCTATTATGCACGCCTAACCTACATCTAACCCACACTAGCTATGTTACGCGGACTAACTAGTTCGAAATCATAATACCACCATCTACTTTCTCCAGTAGTATACCCGTATCGCCCATACAATACGATAAAGAAATAGTTTATCTCACATAACTAAACGTTCCATTATCCACCGTTCGAATGGTTAATCTTTTACCCACTAAGATTAATATATTTCTCATTTATACTATATCTACTAATTTCACAAAGTAGAATGTTCCCAAGTATATTCATATATATATAGTCACATCATCCATATATATACATATACTAATCCCGCACCCTTAGGTTAAGACCACTTGGTGCAAAGCATTTATTATTATTATTTACATATCTACTAGTTTCACACATTAGAAATATTCAAAAGTTCATAGATATATACACATATAGTCACATCATCCCTATACATATATATACACAAATCCTACACCCCCGGGCTAAGACCCATTGGCGCACCTAACCATAATAATCCTGCACCCCCGGGCCAACACCCATTAGCGCACTTAACAATAATATTCATGTACCCCCGGGTTATCACCCATTAGTACACATAACGATAATATTCTTGTACTCCCGGGTTATCACCCATTAGTACACGTAACGATATTATTCTTGTACCCCCGGCTTATCACCCATTAGTACACTTAACGATATTATTCTTGTACCCTTGTGTTATCACCCATTAGTACCCTTAACGATATTATTCTTGTACACCGGGTTATCACCCATTAGTACACTTAACGATATTATTCTTGTACCCCCGGGTTATCACCCATCAGTACCCTTAATGATATTATTCTTGTACCTCCGGGTTATCACCCATTATTACACTTAACGAAATTATTCTTGTACCCCCCGGGTTATCACCCATTAGTACACTTAACGATAATATCATATAATAGGCATACACACATCCTATTAAAATTCAAAGGTATTCACCCAACCAATTCATATAGATATATTTCATGCGTATTATTCTCTCATTCCTACGTATAATATATTTAATTTGATTACTATCACTCATGTAATCTCCAAGGTCAACATACCGTTCCAATTATTAAAAGTATTTTTTCCCAAATACTTCCTAAAAATTCTGCATTAGGCCAAGTCCATCAAATAGCAGTTTTTTCGCTCAAATTAATTGTGTAACTTAATTTGGGGTAAAAATAGAAATTTCCAGAATTTTAGACCTGTCGCTCGAACCAGAAGGTCAATTCATTTGAACAACTTACACATGTCGCTCGAACCAACATCGTGTGAGTTCACACAGCATCTCTATCTCGCTCGAACGATTAGGCACGACATCGAGCGAGATGCACTGGTTAGTCTTTTTGCCCACATTTAAGCGTTTTTCCACCATTAACACCTCTAAAACCTCTATAGTTAAATCCCAAACTGCAGATCCAATTGATGTCCTAACATATCTAGATGATTTCTAACAACCTAGAATCATTAAATCCTCACCATACATCAATTAAATACGAAATCCCCAAATTTATTTAACAAGAACCCTAGTTCTTAAATTAAGAGCATAACTCTAAATTAAATCCATATTTGTTCATGGAAAATTATCATCAATTCGTGAATGTAGTCATATCTATATGAAGGGATTTAATCTCTTGAAATTTCAGTCCCAATATACGAATCATAATATCAATTTTCATCAAAATGTGGTAAAGGACTGTTCAACCTCTATTTTATTGGGCGGAGTGTCACAGGTGGTATCAGAGGATCGGGTTCTAGAGTCTTTTAGGATCTATGCAGCTTATTATGTTTCAGCGTAGCGTTCTTTGATGTAGATCCTTATGATAGGATTGTTATGTTCCCTTGTGAATGCAACTTACGTTCTCCTGCTACGAATTATAATGGATGTGACTCATTATACAAAATTTTGTCTAATTCGAACACCGAACATTTTAGGACGACCAGCAAAGGCTGTAAGAAGGATTACAGGAGAAGAAACTCGATAGAAGACAAAGTAATCTGGGAATGGTGATCATGACAAATGTCTCCATGAGTACTACTTAAGCAAGTTACAATGAGATCATCACTCATGAACAGTAGATTCCCAGGGCACAGTCGTAGATAACGGTGGAGTGACTTCAAGACCACCTAGCATAGTCGACAAGGGAGAAATCAGAGGGACTCTTTTGTAAACCATCAGTGAAGATGCGGAGAAGAAAGAGAGAAAGTGTATCACGCCAATGAAAGTAAAAAATCCAAAGGCAATTGTGTAGAATGAAGTGTAACGACACTCAGAATTAAATTTGGAATTAAATTGGTAGCTCTTGGTAGCGACATAAAGTGATTAGAATCAATCACCACGTGTAAAAAATGTGTTTGAAATTTAAAGAAAAATTTGGGTACGAGTTGACCGTGAGGTCTTCCATTTGATGTTGTAATAGACATGCAAGTAAAAATTTGAAACTTAGAACAGTGAGTAAGCTAGAGACCGATCATGAAAGAAAGGTTGAATTGCATAATGAACT
Source organism: Sambucus nigra (assembly GCA_949130495.1). Classification (NCBI taxonomy): domain Eukaryota; kingdom Viridiplantae; phylum Streptophyta; class Magnoliopsida; order Dipsacales; family Adoxaceae; genus Sambucus; species Sambucus nigra. The sequence continues at coordinate 587,543,499 of OX422210.1, read as the reverse complement.
TCGTACCTGATAGGGGGCATAAATTATCCAAAGGGTCTATAGTTGATAAAAGACCCATGAGTAAAATACAAGCATAGATGAGAAATCCAACTAGGATGACTAATGTTGATGCCATCAAGGTTCTACGATTATTAGTTATTGCAGTCTTTCCAGAAGAAGTGAGCCAGGAGAGTTTGAAAATCTGGCCGAAAGGCAAAATTGAACTTAACGATGTTAGTGAAACACCACAGGAGAGTATACCCAATAGGGGACTCAGTTAGATAATTTTGAGTCAATCGGGGTCGGGGAGGCCACCTATAGTTCTGAAAGGACAGTGTAGCCAGTGTGTTAAGATTACTCCATCTGAGAGAAGGACTTTTCAAAATGGTCAGTGGGATAAGTGATGGGGAAATGGTTCGTGAAGTTTCCCTATGAAAAGAGAGTAGGACTACAAGTGTTGAATGTGTCCATATTTCAGAAGTGAGACTGATGAGATTGGAAGTGGTAAACCATGCCAGTTAGGCATAACAACTGGAGGAGTGAGACTTCCAGCGAAGAAATTTGGGTCAAGAGAATTAGGCCCAGGAAATTTACAAATCGAGAGTGATGGGTTTAGGTTGGAGCAGTAGAGTTCTCGTTAAGAGTAGCATATGGTATGTCAGGGTCGACGGGGCCCGGGATGTAAATGGGAGGTCAGTAAAGCCATAATTGAGGCCTAGTGATTTTGGGACAACGTTTCAAAAATGGGCGTGAAATCTACATGATGGAATAAATTATCCACAATGAGAGGGGACAACTTTTGGATAAAATCCTAGACGTATCACAATTGCAGATGTTCACAGGTCATGTTAGCAGCCACATGCTGGGACCTTATAATTAGGCGAGACTAATGAGGTTTTGCTTCATCCTTGTGAATAAAGGATTAATTCTAGTGACATGGGTGTGTCACAACTTATATGTGAATTGGAAACCCTAAAATTCACGTACGGGTCGAGTTGAGTGGGAACGTTAGTTTTAACAGTCTTGTTACAAACATATTTCTCGTTGTTAGAAGGGCTTTTTGATGTTGCCCATGAGTGAACCAGGTGGGCCCTAAGAATATGTTTTGTTGTTATAATTTACTACTGCATTGAGTCAGCTTTAGTGGAGTTTATTATGGTAATGTGTAGTGATTAATTACCGTATGGTTAAACGATAGTAAAATGAGTGATATGACTGTCATGTCAGATACTCTGGGAGGAGAAATATTGATTTTATGCGGCGCCACCTGAAATAGGGTTGGGCCTAGATATATGTATATCTGAAAATTTTCATGGTATTATAGACCTCAGCGAGTATGTTGTCTAGTTATATGTAATTCCGGTGCGTAGGAATTTATTTGACTGATAAGGCTTAGTATACATTGTATTCTTTGTCGAACAACGTGATATAGCTCATTAGATATATGTAGCGCCGAGTACTTGGGATAGTGAGAGTGCCATGCTTCTTGTTATGTTTAGGGATATGAGAGTGGAAGAGAAAATAATTATGTCAACATACGGAGATTGTAGAGAGGTACATAGTATGGATTGAGGGCCTTACGGACCTCGACAATCGACTAGGTTAGATAGTAGTGTATCGGGGGGTTCCTTGTTTGGATTTCTCTTTGTGAGACATCCCACGCATGAAACTATCATACGTCGAGAGTTGGAGAGAAGTTTGATCGATAGCACCTAAGTTTTGTACGTTGGTTATTGTACCTATAAAAGAATACAATTGAGAGTTGACAATTCCATTATGACTTAAGGCCAGTAGAGTCACCTAGTCTTAGTATCATTATGAATAGAGCAATGGTGTCGCTGAAAGAGTGATTGAATTATGACTAGTGGGGTGGTTGAGTACACCCCAACTATATCAGCACGCCGAGTGCGAGAGGATTAATTTAAGAGAAATACATGTCATGGTGCAATGATGCACGAGACATAGGGTGTGTGGGCGCCCTAGGTGATCGAAGTAGATAGTGAATTATGGTAGTCATGTGAATCCGACAACACATAGCTGAGAAAGCCACAGCTTTTTCTGTAAAATCTAACAGAGGCCTACAATTCACGAGAAACTGAATTTCAGAATAGGGAAAAGACTTGTGTCACGCGGTGGGGGCACAGTCACAAATATCACGATTAGAAGTACATTCGAGAGAGTATAAAATGTATCAGGTTCCAAATAATAATGGTGAAGGGTTATGATGTAGAGTAATATTGCAAAGTTTGTTCTTGCAGTGGGTCACCTGACTATTGAAAAAAAGGGTGGACAATTCGAAACTAGTAGGGATTTCTTCCACTAGTGAGTGGGAGAGTATTCACAAGGATCTTCTCATGTAGCTAAGATGGTGAGACCATAGGCATGAGATGCGATTGAGTACGGCTTACTAACCGCAGAGGGATGGGCCTAACAAGCGGTCTAATCGGATGCTGGAGAGCAAATTTTATGTGGACCCTTAAATCTTAGGGGAGGACGAGAAAAGTACTTTCCACTAGTGGAGTTTGTGTCCAAATAAATCCTATAAGTTCACGTTTGGACAGAGTGTCAGTAGAGATATGGCACGGTAAAAATTTATTGTTGTCCTACTTCGTAGTTGAAGGTGGGGGAACAGTTATGATTGCAGATATCGGAGAATAATTGATATTATCGTATATATATTGTGGGTGAAATATATATTGTACAACTAACTCTCTCGTACGAACGATACGACACGAGGCGAGGCGTGGTCGTATGTATATGAAAGGATGATAAATCTACTAAGGTGCAAATAGTAGAAGGCTAGATAGTGAATATCTAAAATAAAGCTTAAGTATTGGAACTTAATCGGTAAGGATTGGGAAAGAGCCTATATGACAGGGTAACCTGGAGTTTAAAACAAACACATGTGAAGTGTTCACTAATTAAGGGTATTCGATAGCGTACTATATGGGTGGTACGGAGTAGTTTACTTGGGAGCGCAAGGATGTAATGCGCAACTTATGCACAACATTGTCTATACCTGCTATACTTTTTCCGAATTTCGGGATGAAATATCCGTTGTAAAGGGGGAAGTATGTAACACCCCGTATTTTTGATGTTTTAAAATAATTATATGATTAATTATTATTATTGGATTAATTAAATTAAAATGCGAGAAATTAATTGTTTATTAATACGAATTAAAATAATTATTAACTAGCGTGCCAAGGGTTAATACTTATTATTGAGAATTATTGAATATTACTGTGTGATATATCATATGGAATTATGAAATTTGATAAATTATCGAAAGTGAGAAATACGACAGTTTGATAATTTAAGTCTGACGTGCGTGTGAGTCGTGTCGGGACTAATTGATTGGGATAAAAAGATAATTTATTTTTATTAACTCATATGGTCATTTCGAGTGCACCGTTGAGTCTAGGAGGATTGAGATGGTCAAAAAATGCTATCCGGGTATTTTATTTGGACTCCTGAATATTTTAGGCCAAATCGACACTCCGTAGGGGTAATTTTGTAATTTAGATTTTTGGGGGTTTAATTAATGACGAAAATAAGTAATTAAATAAGTAATTAAATAATAAAGGTACATGGGTAAGACATTACCCATCAGATTCCAAACCTAAATGAGAAAGAGGGAAAATCGAAGAGGGAGAAGAAGGACTCCATAGGTGTTATTGGAGAAAGGCTCAAGCTTTTACACTAGAAATTCCACCAACGCGTAGATCGCGTAGAGAGGAGCGCATCTATACCAACATCACCAAAGGATCATACCTTCGATTTAAGGTTAGTGTTTATTACTTGCGTGCTTTAGTAATAATTGTGTTCATGTTAGAGTAAGTGATAACCCATTAATTATGAAAGTTAATTTTGATAAAAATTGATGTTATGATTCGTATATTGGGACTGAGATTTCAAGAGATTAAATCCCTTCATGTACATAGGATTACATTCACGAATTGATGGTAATTTTCCAAGAACAAATATGGGTTTAATTTGGAGTTATGCTCTTAATTTAAGAACTAGGGTTCTTGTTAAATAAATTTGGGAATTTCGTATTTAATTGATGAAACAACATCAGGGCCATTCTTTTCAAGATTCTCCCAAGCTTCATTTGTTGGAAAATTTGGTGTGTCAAGAACAAAGCTTATTTCGAAGGGATTTCTATGAATGCCAAATCCATCATTTCTGAGATTCATGTTGATATTTCTCTAACTTTTAAAGCTAGACATTACAAAGGACCATTTTCTAGGTTCCTATCATCTTTTATTGTAGATTTTTCTATTTCCTGTAATTCCTTGTACACCACTAGAGAAAGGCTATTTTTCTCTTAGTTTATATATTATTCGGGGTAGTGTTCCTCTTTATAAAAAAAAAGCATTTAATTGATGTATGGTGAAGATTTAATGATTATAGGTTGTTAGAAATCATCTAGATATGTTAGAACATCAATTGGATTTGCTGTTTGGGATTGAACTGTAGAGGTTTTAGAGGTGTTAATTGTGGAAAACGCTGAAATCTGGGCAAAAAGACGAAACAATGCATTTCGCGCGATGTCGCATGTAGTCGTTCGAGTGAGATAGAGATTTCGTGCGAAGTTGTGCGAAGTTCGTTCGAGCAACATGTGTAAGTCGTTCAAACGACTTGACCTTCTGGTTTGAGAGACAGGTCTAAAATTCTAGAAATTTCTATTTTTACCCAAAATTAAGTTACGCAGTTAATTTGAGCAAGAAAACTACTATTTTATGGACTTAGACTAGTTCAGAATTTTTAGGAATTATTTGGGAAATAATACTCTAAATAATTGGAACGGTATGTTGACCTTGGAGATTACATGAGTGATAGTAATCGAATTAAATATATTATACGTAGGAATGAGAGAATAATACATATGGAATATATCTATATGAATTGGTTGGGTGAATAAATATGAATTTTAATAGGCTGTGTGTATGCCTATTATATGATAATATTGTCAAATGTACTAATGGGTGATAACCCGGGAGGTACAAGAATAATATCGTTAAGTGCACTAATGGGTGATAACCCGGGGGTACAAGAATAATATCGTTAAGTGAACTAATGGGTGATAACCCGGGGGTATAAGAACATTATCATTATGTGTACTAATGGGTGATAACCCCGGGGGTAGAAGAATATTGTTGTTAAGTGCGCTAATGGGTGTTAAGCTGGGGGTGCAGGATTATTATGGTTAGGTGCGCTAATGGGTCTTAGCCCGGGGGTGCAGGATTTGTATATATATATATATATATATATATATATATATATATATATATATATATATATATATATATATATATATATATATATATATATATATATATATATATAGGGATGATGTGACTATATGTGTATTTATCTATGAACTTATGAATATTTCCACTATGTGAAACTAGTAGATATGAAAATAATAATAAATGCTTTGCGCCAAGTGGTCTTAACCTAAGGGTGCGTGATTAGTATATGTATATATAGGGATGATGTGACTATATATATATATATGAATATACTTGGGAACATTCTACTTTGTGAAATTAGTAGATATATTATAAATGAGAAATAAATTAATCTTAGTGGGTAAAAGATTAACAATTCGAACGGTGATTAATGAAACTTTTAGTTACATGGGATAAGCTATTCCTTTAACGGATTGTATGGGCAATATGGGTATACTACTGGAGAAAGTATAGGGTGGTATAATAATTTCGATCTAGTTAGGCCGGGTAGAATAGCTAGTGTGGGTTAGATGTATGTATAGCGTGCACAATAGATGAGAGGTGAGAATCTCACGTGAGAGTGAGATATCTAACATGCAGATAATACTTGCTTCATTGGAGTTTTAAATACTTGCTAAATATTTTTAAACCATCGGGCTTTGAACCGTTTCTTGCAACTCTTCTCTCCTTTTCTATATATATGTATTATATTAGGTGCTTAGCCACAGGTATACCAGAACTAGAGATTTGAAATGCTTTACGTGCTGCAGTTGTCGTGGAAGTTGTAGGTCCTTGCATTAGACGCATCCATCATTTCCATTCAGTTTTATTTAGACATCTCAGTTGGGGCATGTGTCGCCCATTCCTTATTTTTATCAGAGTTATTATTCATTTTACTTTACAGTTCTTTTAGTTATATGGATTTTACTATGAGTACGTGAATTGGAGTTTTGAACCGGGAGGTTTTAACCAGGCTTATTTATTTCAGCGTTTGATTCATGTTTAGTATTTAGTATATTCATGTGTATGATGAATGATTTATATTTTAATAATTAAATTGAGAAATGGTTTTATTTGGTTATATGAAAAAAGTTAATTTTTTTGACGTCTAGCTTAATTCTATATTAGGTGATTAATATGTTTATAAGTTTTTCGACAGTGATCCTATGAATGAACCAACTGAATATTCTGTTTTAAATTTGATAAAGGACTGATCACCCTATATTTTATTGGGCCGGGTCTCTCACTCTCCTCTTTTTAGTTGTAGAGATAGGCCTTTGAAATGATCATATCATATATATGTTTAGTGATATTGGCAGCAGACATTGGAGAGCCCTCATATACTCGAGTATCTAGCTCCAAATTTTCCCAAATCAATCCCTAATTTTTAAAACTTTTCCTACAAGTCTTATTATTTCTTTGAATCCAAGCCTCCCAAATCCATTCCAATATGCAACCAAACATAAAAGTAAAAGTGAGCTTTTGAAAACATAATTTTTCAAATAGTAGAGAAGTAATACGTCTAGTGAGACTAATTATTTACTCATGAAAGTGACCTTCTGAAAATATAGTATTCCACGAATAGTATGAAGCCACTATAAATGGTGCATAACAAAGATTTATAAGTTCTAACATTTCCTAGTTTAAGTGATAATAAAAATAGACGAAATTCTTACCACTTTGTCCAAATGTTGAGTAACTGAGTTATGATCATTCGGATCAATGCTCGACTCCTCTTTTAATACTATCTTCACTGCGAGTGTTGAGTAATTTCAGACGTGAGCATAATAAGAAATTAAATCAAACTCAAAAAATGATATTTAATCAATCTCGAAATAATTGAAGAAACCTCGCATTTCTCCCCAGCCAAATTATCCAAAATAATGCAAAAGAACAACAATATTATAAAACTACCAATACAATCGGGTTTGGACCATTAATATACTCTTGTGGGAGTAAACGAAAGGACCAACAAATAAAATTTCCAGGTAAGAATTACGTACTTGATATAATATCAATCAATGTGAATCGGGAGCGTAGCAAAGCATAAGCACATAAACGTAAACAAATTTCTTAGCTCTGTATGGATTTTGATTATTAAAGAAAAGACCTAAAGCCCCAGCTCTACTCAACCAAAAGTTAAAACCCTAAAAAAGCTCAGAGTACTTTTTATTGATTGATCATCAGATGTGTGGTTCAGAAGCGAACATAAAAGAAGAACATTTTAATGAACCTTAACAAAAAACATCTAACACCCAATCAATTATAACTCCTATGTTGTAATTGGTACGCGCTAGCGGTAACGAACATGCATGTGACATGTGTGTTTTTTAATACATCCGTGTGACACGCATGTCCGTTGTCGCTGGCGCGTGTGGCACGCGTGTCCGTTGTCGCTGGCGCGTGTGACACGCGTATCCGTTGCCATTGGCGCGGACCAATTACAACATAGGAATTGAAATTGATTTGGTGTTAGGCGTTTTTTGTTAAGGTTCAATAAAATGTTCATTTTTTATGTTAACTTCTGAATCTCTCCCTATATATATATATATATATATATATATGCAAGACACAATTGCATATACGTGTACATATGTACAGACAATTGAAGGGTTTAAACTCTATAATGCGCTGCTCAAATTAAGAAATGAATATGACCATCGTGAACCAGAGTATATAAATCCAATGACCCGTGGGATGATTAAGCTTCCTGAACTTAGTCATGGAGAGGGAGACACAAAGAACCAGTATAGCGATATTACGGAGGGAACCACAAAACCTGCACATAAAACATGGAGATTATCAATGCACCCAAAGGATAAATAACAATTTATGCAACAAGTCCACGTAACTTGTGCTAATGGAATCCAAATCAGTGTGAAAAACCTTTCAAAAGTAAATACAAGAGAAGAAACCGCCTGATTCCAATTTCTTCATTATTCAATGTATAGATCTAGCATTTCTTCAATATGTAACAACCATGGCCCAACATTAGTTTATCAATGGACTGATAAGATATAACTACATATAATAAATTGCGTGATACCAATTTCAAAAATACTGAATTATTGATCATCAATCCGTGAAAATATTGCACATTACTTCATTATATAATCAAATAATATATAAAAATACAGATTACATCTATACACATCTGATGTTCAAATTATCCTGTTTCACCTGCTGTAGAGACCTAATTGGTCTAAAACATATAACTACATTCTCTCAGATATAAATAATGCACTCATTTGTGGCAGATTATGAATTTTAGATTAATTAACAAAGACTTTATTATATGCTGTAAGAACTTACTAGAAACAAAGCTTTTATAATTAATTCATTACTCATAATGGAGTGAAATAATATAATCCAAATAAAACAATGTGTATGTGTATATATATTAAGCTGTTACTACATAAAATCTATGATCTCCATGCTCGTACAATTCAAAATAGGCTAACCCTAACTAAGGATAATCAACTACAATCCATAGTATAATCATCCATAAGCCATAATACTAAGTTAAATTATTTACCCTAATTTATTTCAAACCCTAGCTAAGAGAAAATAGAAAAATATTGGGAAAACCCAGAAAATCTTACCTGCAATGACAATCGTTGAAGATAGATCAGAAGATGATGATACTAAGGAAGTTTGAGATCGGGGTTCGTCGAGATTGGGGTTTGAGAGAAGGAGGAGACTTAGTGCGAAAGGAAAATCTTACATACCCGAAAAAGATGAGAAAAAGGACCAAAGGGAATGAATTTTGACACTTTTCATAAGTGTTAAGTTGTAAGCACGTGAGAATCATGTGCCTTAAGGTCCTTATATGTGTTAAAATTTCATCTGGAAATGGTTCTGAACACTTATAAATTTTGCAAGTTTTAAAACCATTACAAATTTATAAGTGTTCTGAACACTTGCAATTCATTTTTTTTAATTGTTGCAATATAGCAGATTTGGTGTAGTGGATCTTTTATTAGTTCCTATTAATTAAAATGATTAATCAGTCATGAGATAATTTAAAACTTTATGGAGTTTACTTCCTTTTAATGTTTTAATGATCATATAATCACACTTAAGCCATCTTTCGTTAATTCTCATTAACTAAAAAGATTAATTATTTGTGAGATATTTTTTAACTCTCCTAAGCTTACTCCCTCTTAATATTTTAATTGTCACATAATCACACTTAAGTTATCTCTTGTTAATTCTTATTAACAAAAAGATTAATCAGTCGTGAGATAATTTAAACTCTCTGGAGCTCACTCCCTCTTCATGTTTTAATTATCATACATTCATACTTAAACTATCTTTCGTTAGTTCCTATTAACTAAAGAGATTAATAACCCATGAGGTAATTTTAAACTCTTCGGATCTTACTCATTCTTATTGTTTTAATTATCAGATGATCACAATTAAGCTATATTTCATTAGTTCTCGTTAACTAAAAAGATTAATCAGTCGTGAGATAATTTTAAAAATCTCAAGAGCTTACTTCCTCTTAGTATTTTAATTATATGACAATCATACTTAGTCTATAGTTTCGTTAGTTCCCATTAACAAAAAATATTACTTAGTCATAAGGTAATTTAAACTATCTGGAGCATACTCCCTCTTATTATCCTAATTATTATCATATAAATGCACCTGAAGCATCCACTTGTTAGTTATCGTCAACTAAAAAGGATTAAATTGTTATAAAATAAAGTAATTCTTCTAGGGTTTACTCCCTACTAATTATTATTAGTTGAACTTAAAAACCATCTTATATAGTGTTCCATCAACTTAAAAGGTTAAACGATTTGAGGCATGAGTTCAAGTTTCTTTTTAGGGTTTATATTATAAGTTAATTAATATCTAAGCAATATTTTATTTTAGTTGAACTATAAAAATTCCAAAGTACTTAGGCATAATTATGGTTCGGACATGCGGTAAGTATCACACCTCATGTGAAATATAAAAAATACATGTGAACATACATATACATGGAACTATTCAAGGTTCTAAAAAACGTGGGGCGTGATCGAGGCGTGGAGGCCAAGCCTTAACCCTTAGAAGTCTAGGCGGGTCTTAGGCATAAAAAGGCGTTTAGGACTTTTTAATATATTTTAACCATAACAAGGCTATTAAAATATTAAAAATGTACATATCATAAAAATATGTCTGAATATTTGCAAATTAAAATACTATTTGATTATTTTGGATGAGATAATGGTCCGGTTCGTAAAAAAATCTTTAAACGGCGATATCGGTTCACTAAAGTATTGTTGTTTTTAGAGAAAAAGTGCACCTTAAGGGTTTTACCAAGCATAAGGCGTCAAAATCTTAAGGCGAGGCGTTTCTCCCAAGCATCAAATCTAGGCGTCCGGATTTTTTAGAACAGTGGAACTATATAAAGGAAAATAAAATATACCCGTGGGACACTCGTAGGATGCTCCCAAAGGCCTGGTGACGGTCGCACTCCTATAAAAGACATAGGTGTATGTATCATCCAAGGGGAGGGGTGATATCTACACCGCTCGCGCACCCGCATTGGAAGACTCACTTGACTACACCACCCTTTCCCAATATTTCACATGAGACAACACTTCCAATGGCCAGTGACGGTCTAGGATGAAAATATCCTACCACCCTCCACCCGATGCTCCACCAATAGGCACCGCCCCACTCTAAACGACCTCCCCTCCCATGTCCTGGTTTAAGTCAATCCCGTGAAAGTCCTCCCCAGAAAAGCATGAGAACTAAGATCCACGTGGGCCAAGAAAATATGAAGAAATTTAGAGAGTGAGTGTTGCTAGCTATGGAGGAAACGAGAAGAATAGAACAAGAATATAGATGGAAGAAATTGTTTGGTAATTGACCATTTATAAGTGTACGTTTTAATTGTTTCAATCGCATGGCTAAAATGGTTATTAACTGGACGGTTAAAATGTCAATTAGCCATGTGATTCAGTAATCTAAAATAAAATGAGAAAATCAAGAACGCGGTCAAAAGCTAACCGTTTGGTTAAATCCTTCGGTCACAAAATTTTAAAAATTCCATTTCTCACCTCTAATTTTTTTTCATACGCACTCAGCCACAAAAGATAAATACGGGACCCCGTATCATCCCATATTTCGACGAAAAGTATTTATAAATGTGCATTCACCATTGATCACCTCTATGGACACCTCAAACTTCAACTACGTCTCATTGTCATAGTATACGTGACAAACTCACGTTTGGGACTCCCAAAACATCTCAAAACTATTTCCTAAAAATACCTACTACGGCGATATGAAAATTGTAATTTTCTCATAAATATATGGACACTCTTATAAATACGCAAAACAAGTCCCAAACCCAATCCCAACAGCCAAATAAGCACGTGCCAAATATTAATCGCACGATTAAATCTTCTCTCATCATTGCACATCCAAATCCACTTGTAGTAAAATATTTATAGATTTAACCGCGCCATTAAATTTCCAAGATACGTGACACAAAATCCAGCATAAGATATGCTAAATGGTTAACCATTTAATTGATTAATTAAAATCTCTTTTAACCTTGCAGTTAAAAGGTCAAATTTAGCCTTTAAAAAGGGGTCCTACTCCATGGGAAAAAAGATATCAAACCTAATGTTGATTTTGTTTTTTATATATCCTCCAGTCCCGAGCATCCCGAGTGAAGTTCTGACAGTCCGAAAAAGTCATTTTTTCCAATAAAAAGAGTCGTACCTCTGTGCAAATTCACTATTTAAACCTTTCGAAGATAGAACTTTATCCGATGGTACCACCTCATAGTGGACATTTCCCCACAAAAGCTCGTATCACGCTCCAAGGATAAATTTTGAGGAAAACCCAAGCCTATGTCTTAAATACATACTGGGACCCAAAAATATATATAATGGTATAGTAAAATAACCTACCCCATACAGGGGGCCTAGTATGCATTTTAAAACATTTATATTTTAAAGCATGGTACTCCTCCAGCATTTCTTTCCATTAGCTTGTGTATTACGTTCTCATACCAAAAAGAATAATTGAACTATTATAAGTAAGTACGATAAGAAAATCCACTTTTCAACTCATTTTTAGGAAGGTGTAAGTGTACAGGGTTACTCGGGACTCTTTGTAAAAGCCAAAGCTAAAAGTCGGAATGACCCTCAATATTTTTTGGAGAAAACGTTGTCGTCTCATTGATGGTACTCATCATTGTGTTTTCCTAGAATGATTATCAAAGACCTATCTTTGAGTACATATCTTTATACAAATGATTATAATACTCTAGCTCATAACGAAAATGTTATACAAAGAACTAGGCTCATTAAATACCATAATGTTTTATAGTTTATGTCTGGTATCCCGATGCACGTACATGTAAATACAACCTCGCATTGGAATTTATAGGCTTTGAACCCAGGACTCCCTGGGTATGTAGGCACAATACCGAGCTACACTCGTGAGCCTAAGCCTTATAATACGTCTCTTGATATATTATCTTTAGGGATTCCTCCATCTGTATTCTAAAACCTTCATATAAAATGGCCATATTAACCATCCTAAACCAGCCCGAGGCCCAAGACAGCTCCAAGATATAAGTCGTTCGATAAGGGAAATGAATATCGATGTCAGTGAATTCTCGTTCACTCCACTTATGAAACCGTATTAGAGTCGTTCTAAAATATGACATCCTTAACACGAATTTTCGCAGGTGGTATACAAGGTGTTCAACGCATCCACTTGCTCTCCCATGCCAACTCCTCACACTTGCATACACATCTGATTGGAATAATTTTAATGTGATAAAATAGCATAATGAATATATTAGCTTTGATCTCGTGGATGCACCGTGTAAGAGGTGGGTTCTTATAATACGATTAGCATTTAACGAGGCGTAACCCCTTATCAAGATGGTGATCAGTATTGCAAGAATAACACAATAAATGATAGCTACAAGTCTACAATAAATAGCGTTTAATATCAAAAGTCTACATTAAATGGAGTTCTTGAAACATAAATGCTCTTGGAATATAATAAATGGAAGGGACCCCATAATCAACTTGATTGGAGGGAGAAAGAACAAGAAATCTAGCACAGTAAAGTCAAGGCAATAACTAGAAGCATAATAAATGCTAATGTTAGTGAATAAATGACACCAAAGGAATAATCACTTAATAATGAACTCACAACCAACTCTCTTGTTTAGTGAAAACTTGACAACAATTTTGGATAATCAAAATCGTGATCCCTTGGAATGATATAATTGAGAGTATTTATATGAGGGAAAGGTCACTCAAGTGACCTTGATCATATTAAATGTTCTGACGTCATTTAATGCTAAGGATACGGTGCAATTAATGCTAAAGATATTGCATTAAACACATAAGTTATTATATTTTAGCGGAAACACTGTTTGTGCTATCAAGAGTTCCTTTACATTGATTAAAATGTGATAGGTTAGCACAAAGGTATAATTTATGATAACTGATGGGACATTCCATTAAATAAGTTGGTGGTTCAAGATAGAATCTCACTTGAGTGTTACTTTTCTCGAGTTCCTGAAGTGTCAGGAAACATGACATCACAAAAGGTGGCAAACAGTACCCCATAAGGTGGGATATTCAATCAACTAAATATGGCCTTTCGGATAATGGTCATTTGATCAACCTGGAGCTATCGATGAGAGACCAAAGGAACATATTTGAACAATTGTTGGAAATGAGGTCCCTCGAGAGATGTCCCTCAGTAGATGATGTCTCGAGTGGCCGTTTATTGTGCTTATTGAATAGAGGTTTTGCTTAAGTGTTCCAAAGAGGTTGGTATTGCTTACCCAACGTTACCTTATTCCAAATCCTCCAAACCAATTCCCTGTATGGTTCCCAAAATGAGGTTGTTAGATAGATCATGTGAGCTATCCCATATCCTTCTATACATAGTCCTTCAAAGTTACCGATGAACCTCAGAATCATTATAAAACCAATCTAACTACTTCAATGAAAAGGGAATAAATACAAGTACATCACAATTCCTATTAAAAAATGTGCTTTCTATATCTCTTGATTGAGCTTGATGTTTTTGGCAGGTCCTTCAAGCGGCCTCATTCTTGATGAATTATCTTCTTCCGAATAACTTTGTTGGAGGTCCTTCGCGAGACCTCAGTCTTTGTTCTACCATTAATCCTTTATTTGTGCAAAAATTGGTCTTCTAATCAACTTTGAGCTTAGACCTCTCCCTATATTTACCTCTTTATAGAGATATTTGTTTACCTGTAAATAAATATCGGTACGAAATATCATCATCTCTCTTCAAACAACCTGTAGTCAAGGGTTATTTTAAATAAAGAAACAAATAACTATGGAAACAATAATTATTTGTGAAAAGATATGTGCGAGTGACCACACATATATATACCCTTCGAGTGAGCTTTCGGTCGAGCGACCTTCCCATTTGGTTATGAAGTTTTCTCAGAGATAAAATATTATATTATATGATATATATCTATATATTAGGGAAAGATAATGGTTTTTTAAAATTTCTCCCAAAACTATTCGTTTCCCTAAGTAAGAAAGTCTGCGGAACAGTTTTTTAAATCTCTCAAGCTGTCATCATTAAGGCTTCGCCTCATATTAAAGTAAGCCTGATAAACACCCCCAACTTTACACATGGCGTGTTGAGGTCAACGTGTGTATTCAATACGAAAGACCTTAACCGTCATTAAATAAGACACAATCATTGTGCAGGAATCTGGCGCACAACCATAGGCACGTGAAACCATTCTTGTTGCTTCAATTTTGATATTTTGCCCCTTATAAAAAGCTCCCATCTTTTTTTCAAATGATTTTTACCTTTATGATTTTGGCAAACACTTATCTTCTAGAGAGAGAAATCCATTTTTGGCCTTCTTCTTTTCTACAGAACTTGTTCTTCTTCAAAACCGTAAACTCCATTTCTATAATGGCTCCCATAGCCAAGAAGACTCCTTGTTTAAGGAGCGTATCTCCCAAAATTCACGCCCGCCAAACCCAATGGGTAAAATATCACCGTTCTCCACTTTTTGGGGATGTAGACCACTTTTGGTCTACAACAGATCACTTTCCCGTCTCTATAACTTCCAAGGATGAGCCCCACTTGCTTGTGAATGAAGATGGTGAGGTGAAAGATTGGTCCTATATGCCTGTTGCAACTCTTACCCGGTTTAGAATTGAGTGGGGAGATTTTTCCTATTCCAATGTTGAGTTTGAATCAGTTGAAGGGTCTTGCAAAGACTTGGCTGCCTGAACTGATTATATACGCAATAAGTATGTCGCCAAACTCTCTCGGGTTTATTTATCTTCTTTAATCTGGTTTAGCAACCTTACTTTGGCCCAAAACAACAACATTTTGAGGCTGTTGATGTCTCGCTGGAGTCATCGATCTCATACCTTTGTAACTAGGTGGGGTGAATTCACCTTGGAGGATGTTTGTGAATTATTAGGAATTGAAGATGCTGGGACCGGGACTTTCTTTTAGGAGACTATCTCAGAAGAAGAGGCAGTTGCATGCAAGGGTTTGGAGGGGTTTATAAAGAAATGCATGGTGAGTTATAATAAATGAACCTTTTTGGAGATCATTAGGTATTTCTAATATATGAAGGATAAGGTCACTACCAAGGCTAGGGAGGCAGGAAAAAATGACCTTAAGGGTAAGTAGGTGGCCGAGATGCCTCTAAGTGGAAAAGGGTATGATAGTGATAATGAGCTTGCTGCATACATTTGGATCATCTTATCAAGATATTCCTTTTAGAGAAACTACATGACTTCCTGAGGAGGGACCTCATTAATATGGTTGTTCGTATGTCTTTTGGTGCGAAGAGTCCTTTAGCTACCATCACCCTTAGTTCCCTTTACATCTGGATAGATCGGGTGCAAGCTGACTATGCAAGGTCTATTTGGAGGTTTGATGTCTCGAACTATACTAATCTTGTCCTTCTTACCCCCTTCTTATATGTTAGGTTCCCAAATTATGCCCTTAGCTCTTTACTCGCCACTTCCCATGCTATCAAGGTCCCTCAAATCCTTCTTGGAACCATAAATAATTCTAAAACCCCTTTCACACTTTTCTTGATAATGTTAAGTCCTTTAAATTTTGCCCTTATGTTGGTATCAATCAGTTATTTTACAAACATTTCTTCGAGAAGGACCCTCGATCGATCACAGAGGTCGAAGAGGATTATGACCTCAATTTTCCCTCTTTCAATGGTCTTCTTGTTATGATCCCCTCATATTCTCCCTCCTATACTGAGTGGGCATCTAACTACTTAGTATATTCTCCTCATAGGGTGGTCTTCCAGTTTGGTTATGATCAGGGGGTTCCCTACTTAGTCACAACACTTGCAAGAAGTCTGCAAATTTCTCCTTGGCTTGGGGGAATTTTCTCACAAAAATAGTTGATACTTTATCTTCTCTATACCAGGGCAAACCGGTAATCCCCTCAATGAGAGACCTAGGGAGTAGGTCCCCCATATTCCTTAATATTTTATAGACCAACCAACTGGGCAGGTTCTAAAAGGCTATTCTTCGTCAACCAATTTCTCTATATGTCGAGAGATTTCCCTTAACAAAGCTGGGACTAAGGAACTTCTAAATCAAGCAATCCAATTTCCCCTAAGTACTGTGAATGAAACTATGACCGTTAAGCTTCCTCCATTGTTAACTATGGAGGAGGCTATTTTGAAGAAAAAGAAAGGGGCTTTTACCTCTTATCTTTCTGTGGGGTTGAAATGCCCCTGGCACCTCACTACGTGCTTTGAAGAGGAGACATGATTAGGCATAAATTCTTCCAAATTTATCCCTTTAATTTAGTTACTTTTAGCACCTCGAACAACGTAATCAATTTGATTTTACCTCATAATCTTGCTACTGACTTATTCTAACGAATACCCCAAGTTTCTGGTATTTTGTATTAATTTTATAGGTATTCGATGTCAATAAAGAACAAAAGAAACCGAAAGAATAGAGACAGAAAAGAAGGAAAGTCAAAAGGGCAAAGTTATAATCTTTACCTGGAATTCGGACGAAACATCTAAAGAAGATTTGAAGATATCAAGTTCACGAGCACATAGGAAGAAACGTCACCTTAATTAGAGTCCCGGTGTGAAAGTTATGAGCAGTCAAAGATGGAAGAAAAAGTCAAAGAATAATCGGACCGATCCGGTTCGGACAGATCCAAAATGTAAAGTTCCAGTGAACCCCGGACCCAAGACGGATTGAATCTGAGAGAAAATAAATGAACCGATTCATACTGGATCGACCCGACCAAGAAATAAAAGAACCGATCCGGATCCAAGTCGGACCGAACCGAAAGAATACCGGACCGGACCGGTCCGAATGTCGAAGTTTTGTTTTCTTACTCTTCCTCTAATGGAGAGTCTTGGTTAAGCTAAAACTCTTGGAGTCTTATAGGGTATTTAAATTCGATTTATTATCATTTTAAGGGATGAAAAAATCATCTAATTTTCCCTTTTCAGTAAAAACCCTAGTTTGAAGATTTATTGCAATTTTAATTCCAAGATTGAAGTTTGTTCAGATGTCTGTGATTACAAGTAATTTTAGCTGATGCTTTTAGTGCTTTGGTAAGTTAGTTGATTACTTTCTTCTGTCTAATCTTCCTTCTATATCATTCTTCAATTCTCCCTTAATTTAATCATGATTTCCTGCAATTCAAAAATCATTTTCATTAATTTCACCATGTCAGGCGAGGTTTTTAAAAGGTCGGGATGCATGAAATCAACCTGATGTGGTAGTTGCATGTGTATAAAATTAGTCCTCTAAATTTAATGGTTTATTACTACCGTATTGCGTAGAAACATGACAATTATAGATCTTTGGATCTCGTTTGCTTCAGGGTAACCGGGATGCTTCAGAATGAAATTCGAATGTAACTATCGCAATACCGATTTACTCGTCCTCTGATTAAGTATGGTACGGGCTTGAACCTCAAATACGTAATGCTTGGGAGTACTAAATTGTGGGTCTAATTAATCACTTAAATTTACGATTAGTTTTATACCATCAATAAACTAGGGTTGGGGAATTGTATTCCCATCTTGTTTTCTTCATTATATAGTTTGAGTTTTAAATCATTCATCGTTAGTATTTTAGGTAATTTAGAATAGTTGCATTTCTTTCATAATTTCAAAATTGAATTTAGTTGTAGTCAATTCTCAAAACATATCATTTTTTCCTTTTTTTAGAGTCAGAGTTAGGATTTCTTCATCTATCCAACGTCGTCACAACCCTGTTGTCCTATTTCCCTTAGGATCGATACCCGACTTATCGAATTATTACTTGAGCGATAGGCTTGCACTTAAGCCTAGAGAGTAAGCATTTCTGAGACACATTCTTAGTCGCATTAAGATGCCTCTTAATGCTTCAACTGGGATAGGTGTAAAGGCAAAGAGAAAATAACACAAAAATAAAAACACTGCTACCAATCTCCCGGAGGCCTCCCTTTTAGCAAGAGATATTAATCCCAACTTGGTGAACACAATTTCAAACTAGTTTGACGATCTGGTGATAAAATGGGATCAAGGTTTATCGGCTGATAGAGTTGTTATCGAAGAGCAGATGGCTTCTCGGGGGTTAACTTTTACTCCCCCAGCCAATGTGGGTGGTCGAAAGAGGACAAGATCAGAAGTAAGGGCCCCTCGCCCAATTGTGGAAGATGTTGAAGAAGAGGAGGGTATTGAAGATGTTCCTCTGCTTCGTCGGTCACGCAAGTTGGGTATAATGTATTCCACCGAGAACCTTGCCTCTCTACTTGTAAATTATACTATTCTGGATGACTTCGTTAGTCATGAGGTATTACTTGTGCTTTCATTTTCAACTTATGCTTATATAGTCAGCTCCTTATATTTTTCTTGTGATATACAGATTAATGACTTTTGTAACACTCTCATTGCTTAGTGAGAGAAAGATGGAGATAAAGAGCTAGGGAAAACCTCTCACCATCAATCGGAGCAAGGTTCCCCTTCATCCCATCAAGTCCAAGAAGAACAACTCCTTTCCACCCCCCAACCAACTCTTCCTCCATCTCCTAAAGTTCCTAGAAAGCCAGCAACTGCAACGAACATACTAGAGGTAATGGCGCATTCCCCCTTCGGGGTAGTTGGTAGTTTTTGTCTCAGTGGGTCAATGAGTAGTAGTTATACACATAACTCTTCTTTCTTACACAATCAAGGAACACTTGCTCAAGCTATGAGGGATGCTATGGAAGAGGAAGTGCAACAATCCAGAACTGCTGAACCAATTCATGTGGTGAGTTTTGTTGTTTAGCAATGGGTAACTTTGAACCTTGTACTATTGAGTTATGTATTTTAATTCCCACTTTTCTTCGTTGTTATTGCAGATTAGTCTCCCCAAGGAAACTCCTATTAGTACTTGCGGGGCCTTATAGTTATTCCTACCCATCCAACAATTAATGAACAAGTATTGGTGAACTTATTTTGGCCCTCCATTCAGGAAGGTGGAGCAGATGCTGAGACTGAAAGAGCTGAGGAAGTTCCAAGGGCAGAAGAAGGTAAAGGAATTGAGGAAGTTGGAATTCTTAAAGCAATTGGGACAGTCGAGGGAGTCGAGAGGGCTAAGGAAGTTACCCAAAACCCTACCATTGAACCTGTGGTTGAGTAAACAACTCTTGCGTAATTTCCTCAAAAAGATATATATTTCATATTCGTTTGCCCTTGTTTTAAGCTAAGTGTTAGCTTCACACTTTTGAAGGGTTTTTGGGCCATATTTCCAAAATAGGTAGTATAACCAAACTTACCGAGCATACTTGTTCAAACGACCTTAAAGGTCCTCTAAGTGAACTATTTTTTTTATGTGTGAATATCCATAAATACCAAGTATGTCCAAATTACTTGTTCGAGCAACCTTAAAAGGTCCTTCAAGTAACTTGGGGCTTTAAACCAACGTATTTTGCAAGTGTTCTCAATTTACTTAGTTGATCAACCATAAAGTCTCTTTAAGTAAATGGGGACTTTAAGCATGACCAATTTACTTAGTCGAGCAACCATAAAGGTCCTTTAAGTAAATTGGGACTTTAAGCATGCCCAGAAATCAAGTTCTTTAAGCGTGCCCAATTTACTTAGTTGAGCAATCATAAAGGTCCTTTAAGTAAATTGGGACTTTAAGCGTGCCCAAAAATCAGTGTCTTTAAGCGTGCCCAATTTACTTAGTCGAGCAACTATAAAGGTTCTTTGAGTAAATTGGGACTTTGAACAACTGTAAGGCCAAAGCTTGCCCTTTTTTACTTTGATTACTTTAACTATCAGGTTGAAACCGAGCGGACTACCATCATAATAGAGTCTTCTTTGAAGTTAAACAAGTCCCTCAAGAAGATGCTCTCAGGGAAACAGTTGTTAACTCTGTTGTTGTAGATAATATTGTGAATCAATCTGCTCTTCCCCCTAGTGGTATAAATATTAAGGGGACCTCTCGAGCTACCATGGCTATTTTACCAGAGGAAGATATGACGTCGAACACAGTATTGCCTTCAGCAAGAAACAACATTTTTAGTATTCATCCTTCGGAGGCTTCTCCAACTGATTTAGTGAGGCAGGCCTTTCATGATTTTCCTCACATTTTGATAACTCTCCATCGTAAAGTGCCCGAGAGGTTGCTTGATCACCATCCTTCTAACGTCAATGCCCATTTCATCTACCTCTATCAGTGATGGCTTGCTGGTTGCTCGGATTTTCTACCGTTCTTAGTGAAGTTCTGAGTACCTCATTGTAACCCCTTACTTTACAAAGATTAAAGAGTTTATGTGCAAGATAAAACCTGTAAATGATGGATTCTTCTTGACATGGTTGATCTAACTGTTTAGATCATTCAAGAAAGCTAATCTACCTACCTTATATACCAGACTTCAAGCGAGTAATTGATCTGAACTACTATTGCAGAAGAAATGGCATGTCTTGGCCCTAAACTTATTAAAGCAAGAGAACAAGTTGTGGATGCCCAAGAAACCGTGGCCCAAGATGAGGTAGCATTGGAAAAGTTTCAACAACACATGGATGGCCATAAAAAGGATATGGCTAATATAGCCAACGAGCAGGCTTCTTTGGAGTCTATTTTACCAAATCATCACCACATGCTGATTGATTCCACCAACCTATGGTTTATAATAGATGCCCCGAGCGGCTATTAGGATTTTGCATCTTCTTTTATTATTTTATACCCTGAGGCAGTTGAACCTCATATGTTTTGTATTTTGCCTTAAGTATTATGTTAAACTGTTGGTTCTATCTTCTCTTATATGTGCTTTATATTTGTGCTCATAAAAAGAACACATGAATAATTTGCTATGTAACTTTCCATTTTATTATAAACAATCACATATTTCACCAAGTTATGAGAACAACCTTTCTACCAACTATAATGATTATGAACATAAACAAAAGAGTACAAAGGAAATAAAATCTTAGGATAGATAGAAAAATATTTCACACGCGATAGATTTTCAGCTACATGTTATTGAGCTTAAATGCTACATCATCTTCAATCTTTGAGATCTCACAATAGCCTGAGTCATGTTCCTTACGCACGATATATGGTCCTTCCCAATTAGATTCAAACTTAGATAGTGAGAGACCTCGTTTATGTCTTGTACAAGCCTTCAGAACCAAATCTCCTTCTTGAATTTCCTTGGCCTCACCATTTAATCATAGGACTTAGAGAGCTACTTTGTGAACATCTCAAAGTGCCTCCTTGCATTATCCCTGTGCTCATCTAGTGCCTCGAGTTTCACGTGTTTATTTTGAGGAAGCATTGCACTACGTAAGTTATATCGGGCAGAGGGTATTTCCAGCTCAACTGGAAGGATAACTTCACTTCTCCCATACACAGGTATGTAGGCGCAAAACCGAGGATTCCATTGTGAGCACAAACCTCTTTAATATATCTCTTGATATATTTCTTTTATAGAGACGCTTTAATATCTCATTCTTTCCCACCATTACGAACAAGATATCCAGTTATCTTAAGACGACATTTCTCGCACACATACATATACTAACGACCTCCGTTTACCCATATACTCATTCGCACACATGTACTCTTATGTATCGATACTGGTTTAGTCATGTTCCCAATACCTATCTCTCATACCATTTTTATACCTAAGCATATTTTTACATTTTAAAGGATTTTTAAACTAAGGTCTCTCAGCATGTTCTAAAATAAATTAAAACTAAATGTAATGTAAAATGCGATAATAAGTATATAGATAAGGAAGCATAAAGAACAAGTGGAGTTTCTAATAGTTTCCCCACTCGTAACTTGATTCCCAAACCCACACTAAAAATCTTTGGATCATTCGTAGGTCTCACCCAACCTTAGGGTAAGCCCGAAAGGGATAACATGAACCATTTTGTTTGTTTTTATATAGAACAAACTCGCGATTATGAACAACTAAAAAATGCTTCGCGCGAAATAGGATTAGGCCCAAAAGTGGTGTATACAAAACTGGATATAGTTTGTATCAACTTACGTAGGCACAATAACACACAAAACTGACCTCAGACAAAAAGAAAGATCGAGAAATAATCACTCTTACATCCTCGGGGACACACAACGCAGATGGCGCAACACGCTCCTCCCTGCACACCCCCTCCCTCGAGTCTCATCGGGCCTAAAACACCAAAAATGGATATATTGAAGAATGGGAGAAGTAGAAAATGGAGTCTCACTCAAATTATTGTAAATATAGATTAAACTTTGGAATGAAATGATGGAGTCCACCTAAAAAATCTGAACAATAAACTATCGATGATATTTGAATCTCTGTCCCATGCCTTTACAAAATCATCAAGGTTTGTTGCTTATATCATTTCATGCATCAGATCAATTAAGCCAATATTGGGAGGATTACTTTATCCTCCAGAAGCATTAATATGTTTACAAATTGTATCAATCAAAGTCATATCAACCGTCAATTTTGCAAGGTAAAAGAAAAACTTGAATCAAATTTTGAGATCTCTATTAGTAAAAAAGAGACTCAAGGTTAACCATTACGCAGAGTATTAAATTTAGGAACTTGATGTAGGATAAAAAAAATTGGAGAGGAAATTCCAATATTAGGTTTTCCAATAGCCATTTTTGTAAAATATGTAGGAATAATTCCATTACCTTGTTGTATTGGTAGAGGAGTAAAATCTGTGGGAGGGTCCCCAACACCTACCGTGAACCATCAACAAGAAATCTACAATCGAAATTAAGATAAATGAATTAATGAGGAAATTTAATAAATCAGGAAATATACCATAACCAGTTTGAAGAAAAAAATTTAGAGATAAAGTTTTTCGGTACCTTATATATGACAAACTAAAGAGTTTGGATATAACATGAAATTTAATTAAGCAAGAGCCTTAGGCTAACTACATTGAACTTACATTATAACTTACCACACTTTCATTTCACATCAGGAGTGAAGATATAAAAAGTACTTTGTTATATTTCCAACACGATGTCAAAAGACAGTATAAATTTAATAGATACAAATCCATGGACATGTGCAATGTCCATAACCGAAACGTACTAAATTTGTTAAGAAGTTTATTGACAAACTACGTGGACCTAATAAGTTCTTAGACATTGGCACACTCAGTGAGACACTCGTGACTTGGAATTTTACCCAAAGCATGTTATGAATTTCAAATTTAAAAGGAGCAGCAAAGATAATATTTTGACTATCCAAGATAGGATTGTTCATAGTGCCCAGAGTCTTAGAGCCCATAACACATGATGTAAGCAATGCAGGTCATTGCCTAAGCTCAAACAAGCTCACCTCATAAATTATAAATACTCAACACTTAATTTATGGCATCCACATTGGTAATTGGATTGCAATTGCTACATAATTGTATTATTCTCTCTCTCTCTCTCTCTCTCTCTCTCTCTCTCTCTCTCTATTGTAATCCTTAGCCTCTAGGCAACTTGATATATTTGGCCTCCCTGTAATTATAACTCGGCCTCTTGGCATTTTTAACTTGGCCTTTAACCCATTATAAATATAGTAGAGAGAAACCCTTTAGTTTATCAACGAAAATCCAGCTCTATGGGTTTAACCACGTTAAACACTTGTGTTAAACTCAATTATTACTTTTTATTTTCCAAGTCCAACTAATACACTTCATACTAGGTGACGTTAAAGGTCGTCCAGATTTTAGCTTCATCATATTCCAAGTCCATGGCAAATGTACTGTATAAATAAAATTCATAAGTTTTTGGATCCAACCCATATGTTACAAACCTAGAATATCTAACCCACGAAACCACCCCATCTTTGAATATGGCTCCAATCGAATCACACCATTTTATCTTATTTCTTCACATCACTAATAAAATTTCCTTCAAATATCACACTCTTATTGACCAATGTATTCTAAAAAAACTAAAAAAGAAAAATTGGGCTTTGAACGAAAGAAACATATGATCAAGAATGTTGTAAGACCCTAACCAACCAATAAACACATTTATTAACCATATAATTCATAAAAAAATAAGTAGGAAAAATCGATAGTTGACTATGTAAAATGAGATTACTTTTCCTATTAAACTAAACGTGATGAAATTTACAATATACGTAGAAAAGGAGAATATATTAGATGTTAGACGGGATTAATTATTCCATTCAAACAGGTGTGATTAAATTTACTACATTTATTGTTAAAAAACTGGTTACATCTAATTAAAGTGGGGATCAAATATAGTTATTCATTAAGAATTATATAACCCCTCAAATTTTAACTATACTATTAAAATACTAAATGCTAAGGGAGAGTGCTATTTACCTTTTGAGCCATGAATTAATACATATTTCATGCACCATCTTTAATAGTTTTTGAAGCTCACACTTTTTTCTTTATGAAGTTACAATTAACCACATAAAAATAATAATTATCAAGTCTAAGGATGTTGTTGATTGTTAGCAGTGGTGGAAATTTATTAGAAAATATGATAACATGCCAAAAAATATACATTATTGGTAAAAAATGTGCCTGTGTCGGAGCTTTAGACACGATGTCGCATCATGTAAAAATTAAGACTTGTTTTATCCATTTTATTCACTTTATGTCATATTATTCATATTTTACTCATGTTTCTATGTGAAATTGGGTAGTCGTATAAATGGTTTTGGTTCTGTTATATATTATATGGGTGGTGTATGTTTCAAATAAAAAATGATTTCATTTCGTGTCATTTCCATGTCTAAATGTTTCTATCATGTTGTGTTGAGTCTGTCCAAAATACGACCCAAAAACATGATTTGTTACTGTATTTGAGGGATTATCTGATTGATTATTTAATAGTAAAATAAAAATATCAGGGATAAGTATGGAGATAAAAAACGAACTTGACACGATTTTCTATTTTGGCCATAAAACCTTTTTTTTATAGATATAAGACTGAACTTTCATTTTGTTGCCAGAAACGTAACACCGTTAATTAATCACTAACGATTTCAAATGTGGCATTATGTGTAATCCTATCGCACCAAAAAATAAAAAAACTGTAAATTAAAGTATGTGATGTTGCACCCTAGTGTATAAAAAACAAATTTTGTGTATAAAAAAGAGGGTCTACCTCAACCTCCCCTCTTTATTGTTCTCCTATCGTGAAAATACGACCAACCCGAGAAGTTGTAGTCATCAAACTTTTGTAGTAAATTCTTCGTGAAGTGATCGTACAACTCGTTATTTGACAAATTGAGCTATTTATTACCTTTAGAGATGTAATCCAATCATGAGGGATGGACTTCAAATTAGATTCAGTTTCGTATCTCGCCGGAACGTTAAATTTTCTGAGTTGTTTAAGCTTGATCTATAGATATTCAGTTGAGGTTTGATGTTGAGGTTTACCTTGAATCCTTGTACCATAATGCGAATTTAATGTTTACATTGAACTCGTTAGAATCTCATATTTAATGATTTGAAGATATTTAGTTAGAATCCGATGTTTAGCTTAAATTCGTTTTCGAAGAAGCCATTTTTGGATGTTTAGATATTGAGTTGAGATTTGAGGGTTGAGGTTTGAGCTTGAAGTTACTGAGGAAGTTATTTTTGAGATAGGGGTAATAGTTCAGTTGAATAAAATTGTTTAATTGTTTGACAATGTAGATATTGTAGTGAGTTTAAATTGGGTTTAGTGTCGTTCATATTGAGTTTAAAAGTATTTTGATTGGGACAATTTATATTCTTATTTTTAAAAATATTTTATAATGTTTACATGCCACGTTAGCAAACCGTTAGTGATTAGTTAACGATGTTAAGTTTCTCGGAACAAAATGAAAGTATAGTGTCATATCTGCAGAAAATTTTTAGTAATCAAAACGAAAAATCATGTGAGTATGCGTGAACTGAGCGTATAGGTGTTTGATAATGTGAGTATGCGTGTGTGTTTTTGTGGGTGAAAAACAAGTATATATATATAATAAAAGCGGTTCGGTCCGATTCAAACCCACTTTTTATGACACAAGATCGAGACCGACTCGAATAATGCGGTCCTCCATATTTTTAGACCGAATTAAAACCGAATTTAAAACAACCTGCAAAAATAGGTTCAATTCGATTGGATTTTTTCGATCCATTCGATCCATTCGAATTCGTACACACCCCTATTCATAATGTATGCTTTAAGCAAGTCTTGCGCATTTGAAGGTAATTTTACCCACACGTGTTTTTATCCTTGCAAAAGATGTATACTCATATTGAAGTTATATTACCCATTAAGAGAAACAACAAATGAAAAAGAATTTATGTTGTTTTTTAGGAGACCATAGGCGTTGAAATCTCCCATAGAGCCCATAGATATTTTCAAAATCATGGAAACGTCAGTATTGAATTTGGTGCAACGAGCTTGACTGTGCCTTCGACAGTTCACATCTTTAGGCCAAGATTAACGCAAAAGCTTGCAACATTAACGGCCCCTTTTACTTTATGTCAATTCTTCTATGATGCGCATGATGAAATTTGAGTCCAAATTTTATATATGGATTTTTCAAAACAAGTAATCAAATTTATTTTGGGTCAAATTGGTAAGTAGCGTGATCACCGATGACTTCGAATACCCGTGTAAATTCAAGGCGAATGTAAATCTTAGGGTATGATACTAATATTTATCATGATAAATAAAGAATTTTTTTCATTTTTTCATTTTTAATTGTATTTGATAGTATTTATTTATTTTGAAAAATAATTACAACTTATACTTACACTAAGATATTAACATTTAAAGAACAAAAAATTGATTTGTCATGAAATTCAATTTTTTGGAAATCTCCAAAAAAACTGAATTCCAAAAAATCAATGACTTTGAAAATTTATTTTACCCTCTTCTGGCCTTAGGGTTTTTGATAGGAAGGATGAAAAATGCAAAAGATTTGCCTTAATTTTGCAATCGAATTTTTTATCATAGATGTTTTTTGGGGTTGAGGACGTTTTTAGTCTACATTCAATTTTTTTAGTAATATATGCATTAAATCTTGTAATTTATACATGGTTTTTTTTGAAAAAATTGTAATTTACTAGTTGGTGCACACATGCGTTGCTATGTATAACCAATGTTCGAAATTACGTATTGAAATTAGAAGACACCATTCGTAAAAACAATTATCCCAATATTTTTGTTATGTTTAATTGATGCATGAAATACAAATAAAACTAATGAATTAAGAAAATATTTTTAATATAGCGCTAAACTATATATCGGTAATTAGTGATTTAAATATAATAAATAGTAATGATCTTCCACTTTTTAATTTGGATCCTCTAATTGAACATAAATATAATGTTTCATAAAAAACAACTTTTTTTATGATTTTTTTTAAAGACATTGTTGTAAAAAAACTGTTTTATAAAAATAAAAAATAAAAATTATTTTGTAAAATGATTTTTTATTATACAAAATGGACTTTTTTACCAAATTGCTTTTTTATATATATAAATATGCACTTTTGTAAAATAGTTTTGTAAAAACAATTGTTAAACTTTTTTTTTTATAATAAAAATGGACTTTTTGATAAAATAGTTTTTGTTTTATATATAAAAATGGATTTTTTTTTGGGTCAATTATTAAATAGTCCCTACTATAAATATATATTTTTTAAAAAGGACACATTTTTAGTTTAACCCATTTAGTCCCTCAAGCACTCAATATCCTCTTATTTTTAGAGGTCCGCGCCAGCGGCACTCCCTCTCCAAAATATGTGGCAAAGGACTTTTTGAGGCAAAATAAAAAAGTTTGGACTAAATGGGTATTAAAAAATGTCCGAGGGACTATTTGGTATATGTCCCTTTTTTTTTTATAAAAACAACTTTTCATTGAAATGAATTTTTTTATAAAACAATTTTTTATAAAAAAAATTATGACCTTATTATAAAAAGGCTTTTTATTAATAAGAAATGTTTTTTACAAAGAAAAAAGCTTAAGCGAGAGAGAAGGATGTGTGGGGAGGTTTTAGGAAGAAGATGGATGATGGTTGGTTGAGGTTCGAGATGGTAAGGGTACTTTAGGCATTATATTAGATTAAAAATGGATTGCTAACACCATTAGTCATTTTGGAGTACTGACTAAATAAGTAATAAAAATGGAATTAGGTATAATTACTGCTTAATAGTTTTTTTTTTAAAAAAATGACCCTATTTAAATTCATGTATACAAACACCACCAACGTCCAAAGATTATCTATCCCCACATCTCCTTATTAACCAAAATCTCAAGGTCTCGAAAATGAACATGATTATCAGAAAATTTTCGATCCCGAAAAAAACCCATTTGAACAATAAATTTGAAAAACTATTATGTAGATGTCCCAATGGAAGAGACCCTGTTTTCATTTTGCTTTCATAACATAATACGGTGAATAACAAAAAAAATGGTTGATATATCATTAACATTGACACCGTTGGGAAACAACATAAATTAAAATATAAGAATGAAAAAGTGGAGAGGAGTTCAGATAAGTTGTGTTTTTATTAACCTTTACATATATTACCAATGTAAGGGAACATGAACACGCTGTGCATAACTAACTACATTAAGTATTTACGGTAGAACAATACTCATACTCAACCCGTTAAGCGAGGGTGTGACTATTCCCATGCTCTTAACATTTTTCCCAACACTCTTTTCATATAATTAAAATAAAAAGACAAAAATGCCCTTTTCCATTTCATTTCATTACAATATAATATGATATTAAAACATAGGTAAGATAAAATTTACACATAAGATATAATTTATTATTATTATTATTATTATTATTATTTCAATTTTTTACTTTAACATATTATTAATTTTTCTAATTAGACTATAGTACATTTCATGAATTTATTAGACTTTGCTACAAATTTCGACGCTAAATATGAAACTTTGTTCACGGAAAATGATATTTGATGACATTTAAACAGTTTTTAACCCCAAAAAAGCTTATAACGAAAAAATAGCTTTTTAACAATAAAACAATTTTTGAACATAAAACAATTTTGAACAAAATAAAAACTGTTTATATGAAAAAGCAGGTATAAAAATAATTTCTAATAAAACAAAACAATTTTTAACAAAGAAACAATATCTTACACAATCACTTTTCAACAAATAATATTATTTTATAAAATATTTTTAGAAAAATAAAAATACTTTAGTGAAAAAATAACAATTTTAAACAAAAATGTTAAAAACTGTTTTGTTTTGTTAATTTTTTAGAAACTGTTTTTTGTTATAAATTACATGTGTTAAGTTTGTCTACGTGTGTTAAGTTTATAATATACATGTGTTAAGTTTGTCTACACCCTATACTTTAAGAGGTGAAGAACCTTATTGATAAAAAAATATATAAGTGAATTAAAGCGAAAAAAAATAATTGGGAGAACTCCCATTTTTTTAAGTTAAAATTTTGAGTTTTTTTTAATTAACCTCCACTCTTTAATGTACTAGTTGACATATCTTCACTTTACTAATTTCTTTGACATAAATCTCCAGCTTGATAACTGAACGATAACACCATCAGAAAATATATGATTTATAATTAGACATACCCCCCTATAATATTTGAAGGTCCTTTTTAAAAATCTAGCAATACGTATATGTAAACCATTACCGACCAATACATTCATACATACCACATCGATATGTAATTAAACAAAGGGAAAAAGACACCACAAACCCTGATGTTTTGGGTAATTTTCAATTCTTAACATAATATTTTAATTCAGCATGAAAAACTCTGAAGTAGATTAATGCTAACAATTGAAATCTTGGCGCTAATACCGTTAGTCCAACTTGACGAAAATCCAAGGTGACAACTTATGTGGTGGATGATGAGGCACAAACTTTCAAAATACCAACTAAAATGATGCCATGTGGAAAATAAAATTAAAAAAATTAAATAAGAAAAATAAAGAAAAAAGTTTAAATCACAAGAAAATTTATTTACAAAAACTAAAAACATAAAGATTTTTTTATAATAAAATAAATACTAGAAACACTAAAAATATATTTCAACAAATACTCAAACACTAAAAAACTAAAAATATAATATAGAATATTAGAAAATATATTTGAATAATTGAAAAATAAAATATATTTAAAAAAGATAAAAAAAATATACTGAAATTGGAAAGAAAAAAAATGTAAAACATAGATGATCCAAAAAAACTCACAAATAAGAAAAAACTAAAAAATAAGAAAGTTTAATAAAGAGAAAAAATAAAACAAATACAAATACCCATCATTAATATCTTCAAAGCAAACGAGGCCAACATCTTTGTTTGATTGGTTTTAAAAAATGGTACGTTCAAAAGAATTGAGTGAAAAATATATGATATTTGTCTAACTTTTAAGAGTGTTATAGTCGAAGATCAACGTGTTTGCACAATGAATCCTAGTTATGCTTATCATGTCATGATGCTATTGATTTGTAGAATTATCAAAATTCTAGGCTTGCATTGTTCTTGCTGTAAGAACAAATTTTCTCTAATTACTCTAATAGCTTAGGCTTACATACATTTTTGGCATATTCCGCTACCGTTTGATTCAAGCCGAGACGAAGTCCAAGATGCAACATCTCCAATGTTCAAGCATTTCAATACTTTGAGGTATAATGCTCCAGTGTTTAAATTTATTTTGGGATGTTTATTTTTATTAAAACTGGAAACAAGATTTAAAAAAAAAAAATTGAGGCAGTTTTTCTGTATTTAAAAATAATTTTTGTACGTGTATCTCATTCAAACGAGATTGGTATATCGTTAGAAGGGTTCGCTATCAGGTTTCTTCAATTGAACATTTCACGAGTGCGTACTAGTTTAGTTCGTTCGAAGCTCATTTGGAGCTCGTTCAAATGATATTTGGATGTCGTTCAAATGACTTGATTGTCGTTCAAACGAGGTCCATTTCTCGTTCAAACAACCCTGTGATTTCGTTCGAACGATGCCACCGCCTCGAAATTTGTGAACATCCTATAAATACCTATTTCCTATTTGATTTCTTTAAGACTTTTACGAGAATTTTTTTTTGCATATCCTTTGCAAAAGTTTTCAACTTGTTATTTTGAGAAAACCTTTTTTTTGATTCACAAATCATCATCCCCTGAATATATTTGAGCGAATCAAGTTTAAACCCTATAGCTTGTATCTAGCATATAACTCTTGTGGAGAGCGTTTCTTCATGGCTGATTTTGTGATATCTAAGGAAATTTACTATTGACGACGAAGGCTGATCGGTGGATACTAAGCCTAAAAGGCCACTGTGGACGCCTCTTTACGGAGCCGTATTCTTTAGAGATTTGCTAGGCACTGCACATTATACGTGTGGAGGTTATCAATTAGTCTGTAAGTCGGTAGTCTTGTAAACTCTCTAAAGTGCTGAATGAAAAAAGGTTTTACCCAAAAGTTTTTTTCCTTAATTTACCTTTGTTGTGTGCATGGTTTATTTGATCAGCTTTATCACCTAGATGCATGTTTGAGATAATAAGATAAAATTTGGACTTGTCTGTGTTGAATACTGAATTATGTAAATATTCCATTAAGATCGAGATAGCGCACTCTCAAATTGGTATAAAATTCTATTGCAAAAATTTACCCTATGATCTTTTTCGCAAAAATATTTTTCTTTTGATATCAATTTTTCAGAAAATTGTTGATCTTTAATTTTTTTTATTTTAATGGAGAATTTGAATAATCGAGTGCCCATCTTCAACGGGACCAATTATGCACACTAAAAGGCTAGGATGAGGTCCATTTTAAAAGCCATAGATGAACGTGTCTGGATTGTCTGTGAAAGAGGGTGGACTCCTCCCACTGTCATTGTTTATAATATTGTTGGCCCTAAACCTATTTCATCCTAGACTGCTGAGGAATTTAAGTGGAGTAATTATAATTCTCGTGGACTTAGTGCTATTTTTGAAGCTGTCACCCCTGACGAGTTTCGTCGCATCATGACGTGCACTACGTCTAAGGAAGCATGGGATACCTTCCAGCACTCACGAGGGTACCAACAGTGTAAAAACATCAAACCTTCAGAATTTGGCCACCCAATTTGAGACCATCACTTTGTCAGAGTCTGAGTCATTTGATGAGTTTTATATGCGTTTGTCGGATATTCTCAATTCTAGTTTTAATCTCGGTGAGAGAATTCTGACAGTGAGAGTTGTAAAAAAGATTATGAGGTTACTCCTCGCCCGCTTTATTCCTAAGGTTATCGTGCTTAACTCATTAGGAATTTTAAACATTTTTAGGTTAGAAGAACTTGTAGAAGATCTTAAAACTTACGAGTTAGATATGTTCCATAAAACCATTAAACCTAAGGAAGTATGGATAACTTTAAAGACTCAAACTATGAAGAAGAAAAAGGAGAAAGTTTATGAGTCTGAATTTAAGGGTAAAATTGATTTTGATGACTTGGCCTTTGTTGTGAAATTTTTTAAAAAATTTCTCAAGTTTTCTAAAAATAAATGATTTTTGAGAAAAAAAAAAGATGAATGAGGTCGAGGATAGCGATGAGAAAGATGAAGATATAAGGTCTCATGAGTACGAGGAAAAAGGGAATAAGGCAAATGAGTGTCCCACTAGGATAAAGAGAAACAACAAAGAGAATGAAAATAAATCCACTGTTAGCGATAGTTCCATCGATTCGATTGATTCAGGGGGAGAATCACCACCTGTAAAGTGCTTTGCTTTCATGGCTAGTCTCGTTAGTACTTATAATTTGTCCCACATCGATGAGGACGTATCTAAACGTGAGAGCCTCGATAATATTTTGACTCATTCGGGAGATAGTGAAAGTGAGGATGGTGCTTTAAGTGAGGGAGAAGGTGATCTCCAAAAAGCCTTTAATGATTTGTACACCAAGACGTTGAAGACAAAAAAGATTAATAAGGACTTGTCTCTTAGGGTGTTATATTTGGAGAGATAGGTAAAAGCTTTGAGGGTGTGTGAGACGTCGACGAATCAACTCGAGAAAGTGAAGGTTTCTTTGTGTGAGCAGTTGACCGTCTTAGGACAAGAAAAGAGTAAATTGACCAACATCGTGAGTTATCTTAGAGGAGAAATTCAATCTTCATTGGAGACTCATGAGAAACTTGACGCCTGTGTATGCCAACTCAAGAGAGATATCGAACGTGCCCGGGAGGTCAAAGTAACTTTAGAGGACACATCGAAGAAGGTTGGAAAGATGATCCTTGACCCTGCTTTGGTTAATGTTGAGAGGCTAGGAATAGGTTATGATGGTGTGTACACTTCCCATATTACACTCGAGCCGGTTCTCGAGTCTGTGTTAGATCCACATGGAACTCGACCCAACCCACCTAGGTGTTCGATTCCTCGTAGGAGAGCACATCCTAGACATTTTAAGAGAGGTGGTTCTAAGCCCGTATATGCTTGTTCTTATTACAAATAAAGAGTACACCTTAGGGAATTTTGTTTTAAGTTAGGTAGTGTGTCCCATAGGTATCTTCCACAATATGCTATTACACGTGTTCCCGCACGCATGCACTCCCACACATGTTACTCTGCATGCTCCTGCACATCACATGAGATATTTTGAGAATTTTTAGAGCAAGTTGAGTATTTGGTCATGACATCACAAGATTGATGAATGTTTTTCATAGGATGTCATCTCCGTTAGAGAACTCCTCTGGGCTTAATGAATGAGATTTAGATTTTTTTTTTGCTAGAATAGGATATTTTTCATGCTTATTCATATTCATGCCTATTGCTAGATTATACTACCATTGTATTTATCATTTTCCATTTTGATATACTTTTCAAAAACTCCAAAAGGATTTTTGTTTTTCTTGAAAAATTTGGAAAAAATACAACAAAGATTTTCGTTTCTTTTAGAAAAAGTGAAAAAGTGAAAAAGCCAAAAAGATTTTATTTTTGATAATATTTTTGAAAAATTCAAAAAGAGTTTTGTATTTTTATTACACCATATATGGATGAACATTAAAGATGTTCGAGTCACCCATTCATTCCGTATCCACGTGACTCATTTATAGTGTTTTGAGACGTGACATCATTTCATTTTTCTTCTTAATAATATATGGAGTCATTAAGATGTGATATGATGACTACTTACTACATGTTTGACTCATAGGTACCTTTAACGTACACGAGCACGAACTTGTTTGGGCATCACACTTACCTTGCACGTATCGATTATAGTGTTTTCATCTCAATCCTACTTTTAAAATGAACCAAATGCGATAAAACGAGATAATGATAATAGTGCTTTTAAAAACAATTGCCCGAATTGGAAAAATTAAAAACCATATCTTTAGTAAATGTGTTATTCTGAAAGCAATGGAATAGGGCCGCAAAAGACAGCTTGTCTTTGCATGAATATCCACCATTTGCAAAAATAAAAGTGCCTAAAAGATTGAAGGCGCATCAAAAGAAAAAATGTATAAAGTGCAAGGCCAATTTCAAAGAACATTGATGCTTCGCTACATATGAGTATTGATTTCTTTAAAACAAAAGGATTTGATAGAAACTTTAATATATGAGTTTTGAGGGAGTTTAGTCGAAGAACATCTTGAAAAATTCTCATAAAAGCATTACATAGTTTTAAGGGTTATTGGTGTGAAAATCACAGACGATCTTGATTACTTGAATAAGTTAATTCAATTTCACTCGAGTTCACCATTTTTACACCTAAGGTAGACTTTGAGATCTCGTGTTAGTGGTGTCTCATTCTTTTTTTCACATATGTTATACTTTTCTATGTTGATTAACCTATAACATGTGTTCACACCCCTACATTTCGTTCCCATGATTCGGTTATTTTTGTGTTTCTCCATAGTGTATTGTATATGTAAATATTATTTTACTTGAAAAGTTTTAAAAATAAAAAATAGTTTGTGGAGCCTTTGAGATTATCATTGCATGTACTAATTTGATATATGTTTGCGATGATATCTTATTCTTTTCAGTGACATTCCCTATAGTCCATGTTTAGTTTATACTCCTTATCTATTTTGGATAATATAAAATGGGGAGAACAAATTATGGGGGATAGTTTGATGTATGGGGGGATATTTTCATATCCTTATGCAATTTATTTGATATATTTAAAACTCGATGAATCACGAGTTATTTGATTTGTTTCATGTGTATAGGTATTTTGAAATATCATAATTAGATTACACTCAATGAAGACAAAGAGACCAAGAGAAGTCAAAGAAGAAGTGGAGATTTGAGACTTGAAGACTTTGAATTAAATATAATTTTATCTTTGTACCTATCCATTTTAGGGTTTTAGAGGGTTTAGGATATTGTATTTTTCTTGGGACATTTATTTGTAATTTGGATTTTGGTTTTATGTTTGTACCGAAATAGCCAAAAAAGGGGAGATTTGTAAGAGCATATTTTCTCAAATTGCTCTAATAGCTTAGGCTTAGATAAGTTTTTGGCATATTCAGCTACCGTTTGATTCGATCCGAGACAAAGTCCAAGATCCAAAATCTCCAATGTTCAAACATCTCCACACTTTGAAGGTATAATGCTTTAGTGTTTAAACTTATTCCTTAAATTTATTTTGGGATGTTCGTTTTTATTAAAACTGAAAACATCGAGGTAATTTTTTTGTATTTAGAAATGATTTTTGTACGTGTATCTCATTCAAACGAGATGGTAATCTCATTCAAACGAGCATGGTATCTGGTTAGAAGGGTTCATAAGAAGGTTTCTTCGATTGAACATCTCACGAGGGCGTATTATTTTAGATCATTTGAATCTTGTTTGGAGCTCGTTCAAACGCAATTTGGATGCCATTAAAATGATTTAATTGTCGTTCAAACGAGGTCCATTTCTCGTTCAAACAACCCCGTGATTTCTTTCAAACTACACCATCGCCTCAAAATTTGTGAATGTCCTATAAATACCTGTTTCGTATTTGATTTCTGTAAGACTTTTACGAGAACTGTTTCTGCATGTCCTTTGTAAAAGTTTTCGACCCTTTGATTTGAGAAAACCTTTTATTGATTCGAAAATCATCATCCCCAGAATATATTTGAGTGAATCAAGTGTAAACCATATAGGTTGTATCTAGCATACAACTCCTGTGGAAAGAGTTTCTTCACAGCTGATCTTATGATACCTAAGGGAATTCACTGCTAATGACGAAGGCTGATCGGTGGATATCAAGCGTGGAAGGCCACGTGTGCATGACTTTGGACGGAGTCGTATTCTTTAGAGATTTGTTAGTCACTGTGCATTATACTTGTGGCGGTTATCAAGTAGCCTGTAAGTCTATAGTCTTGTAAACTCTCTAAATTGCTGAATGATACCCGAAAGGTTTTTTTCCTTAATTTGCCTTTGTTAAGTGCATGGTTTATTTTATCAGTTTTATCACCTAGATGCATGTTTAGGATAATAAGATAATATTTGGACTTGTGTGTGTTGGACACTGAATTTTATGTAAATATTTCATTAAGATCGAGATAGCGCGCTCTTACTTATTTATTCATTGATTTCACTTTATCTATCACTTTAAGCTAAATTTTAGTTTGATAAAGTTTTGCGGTCAAATAGAACTCATTGGACATTTTTGAATGATTCAACCATAATTCATTTGTATCTAGTTCATGCCCCTTCACTCCATCCCACATGTTTAGACACATCACTACTATGATAGTGTGTTATGTGTTTTGTGTCATTTTGTGGTTTTTATACCGATATATATGCTTGTATGTCATTGATATCTTTTTTTCATATATATATATATATATATATATGGTATCGTTTAGTTTTGAGTCTTTGCGTTTGCATTTTATCCTTGTTTGCCATGTGTTTTATATTTGGACCAAATTGGTATGCTATATTATCATATTGGTATCTCTTGTTGCTTGTTTGCATTGGTATCTCATGCTTCATTGTGTATTCAAGTTGGTATAATATTTTTTCAATATTGATATTAATTGATCATTGTTAGGATTATTTGTGCTTTTGTTTCCAGGTTGTGCTTATTCCACATCACAACATTGCAAGATATTACTCTTTCCTCTATATTTCCTATTGATATCACATGTTCTCACATTTTGGGGGAGATATGGTTTATAGGGGAGAAATGGTTATTATACACCCTTACTTTGTCTAATCCTGAATAAAAAGAGGGAGAAATGGTACATTTCACGTTAGTGTTAGGATGATATATTTATCTTAGGGGAAGACATACTACCTAGATGGGGATTGTTAAACATAGGGGGGGTTTATTCATATGCAGATTTATATTTCTTATATTTTCTCTTTGCATTTGAAAGCGTGTTGAAGTGTGCCGATTTGCAACATGCGACAAAGCAGGTGTGTTTAAGTGTGCATGTTTGAAACATGTAACAAAGTTTACGAGCATGAAAAGCTACTCAGTGTATATGTCTATCAAGTCTGTACTTTTTTCTTTTAGGGTTGCGAGTTTAGTCGTTTAGAGAGCTTGACATCTCACTGGAGTCTTTTATTTTCTGGTTTTCTCGAAATAGACAAAGGGGGAGAATTGTAAGGATAATTTTTCGATTGAGTTAATTTGTATGTATTAGCTTAATTCCGGACAATATATTTTGAGTCATAGGTTAAGCTTTGTATGTTGACCTTTTAAGCCTATGATGGGTTTTACCGAAGACGTAGCGACAAAGCTTCGGAGATTGCATTATCGTGTAATGTTTCTTACCATGTTTTGTCTTCGTGTTTTCGAGGATCTCTCAGGTATGAATACTTATACATTTTAATTATTGGAATTTTATTTTGGGCGTTTGTTTTATAAAATGTTTGGAGATATTTTTAAAATTTTTTCGAACGAATTTATGGGTTTCTTTTGAATGAGTTTAACAGTTCATTCAAACGAACTTGAAACAAACATCAAACGGCATTTCTCTGTTAGCAGAACCAA
Organism: Sambucus nigra; assembly: GCA_949130495.1. Lineage (NCBI taxonomy): Eukaryota > Viridiplantae > Streptophyta > Magnoliopsida > Dipsacales > Adoxaceae > Sambucus > Sambucus nigra. The sequence goes on along the minus strand of OX422210.1, from coordinate 587,504,882 downwards.
TGTCATTCGAAGCCCATTTGAAGCTGGTTCGAATGAATTGGTTGTTCATTCAAACGAGTTTTGAGTTAGTCCAAACGAGATTGTGTTTTCGTTTGAACGAATCCTTATTTTCGTTCGAACGAGAGTTCTCAGAAAACGTGTCACCTTAAAAAACATGTGTTTTTTTATATAAAGGAGTTTAGGAATTTATTTTTAGAGGCACTTTTGGAAAAAAATATTTTCCCATACATAACCAAAAGCTTCCAAACCCTAGTTTCACCTAAAATTTATATGATCCAAGTTACATCGTCATATATGCTTTGCGATCTTGTTTGTGGGCACCATAGTTTGTTTCTCTCATCATCTTGATAGAAAAGATTTTTGTGCAGTAGATTTCGTACTCGGTTTGGAGTTTACATTCGATGAACTTCATGGTATGGTGTTGCGGTGCATCCGTGTTCCATATCCATGGGCGATTGCTGAGCCTAACTTAGTGGATACAGTTGCGTGTGTGGACTCACACATTAATTCAACTTCGTCGGTGGACTCCTGCGTTTCACTGTGTGGAGGTAGAGGAATGAAAAACGTCAAGGCTTGTGAGGTCATCAAGTCTGTCTATAAGTCTACTGTCATCTTCGTGTGATTCCATACATATTGAAATTTTCATGGTTGGACCGTTCGAGTTTTTTTCATTGTGGGCTTTTCTCGTACATTGACGTGTTGTGATTTATTGCTTTATTTTATGCACGTACTCACCTTGATGAATGTTTTAGGACAAGACGAAATTTGATAAACTGTTTATCATAACATGTGTTTAAAATTGTTCTAAGTTTTAATTTAGATTAACTTGTTTAAGTTTTATATTTAATTTGAAAAAATTAAAAAATCAATTATTTTTACCACCCTCTGTATTCCTGCAACTTCAAATTAGTATTAGTGCAAGAATACTATCCTTTTTTCTTAAATCCGTGTTTAGGCATGAGTTTTAGCATTTTTTATTCGGAGGGTCATTCTATTTTTAGGTGACTGATGTTTGATGGGTCTAGTCATTCATACTGGAATATGTGTATGAAATCAGCACTTAAGGCGATAAATGAGAAGGTATGAAAGCATTTATTATAAATTAATCCCCACCCACAACCTTAGCTGGTGATTATAGTATTCTCAAACCCATAAAAACATGGAGTGGGGAAGAGCATATGTTAGCAAATTATAATTCTTTAGGTTTAAATGCTCTATTTTGTTTAGTCAAACTGGATGGTTTCGCCGTATTATGACATGTGAAGCGTCTATAGAGGATTGGGACATACTCAAACTCATCCATGATGCTACCAATGCTATTAAGGCTTCCAAACTCCAAAACCTCATCACTTAGTTTAAAACCATTATAATAGAGGAAAATGAAATCTTTAACGAGTTCTATGCTAAACAAAGAGATATTATGAACTCGTCTTTTAACTTGGGGGAGGGAATACTCGAATCCCGTGTAATTAAGAAAATTTTTAGGTTCCTGCCTGAAAGATTTAATTCCAAAGTGATAGTTATGAATTCCTTGTGTACTTTAGACTCTACAAACTCGAAAATCTTGTAGGTGATCTCAAAACTTATGAGCTCGACATGTTTTCCTCCAAAAAGAAGAAGAAAGATTAGGGCATTGCTTTAAAAGATCGAAAGGAGGAAATATGTATTTTAGATGATCAATTTGACATCGATTATAATGATATGGCCAGGTTTGTAAAAAAGTTCAGAAAATTTCTCAAGTTTGAAAAACAATCAAAAGATGTAAAGAAATTTGAGAAAAATAAGTATATTAAGGACGATTATTCCCCAAAAGTCATATTGATAATTTTACGAAGGATGAGTCGGATAGATGCTTTGGGTGTGAGGGTTATGGCCATAGGGAAAATGAGTATCTGACATAAATAACGAAGGAGGGCAGGAAATCAAAGGGGTACAATGCTAACCTCAGTCATAGTGATCCGAAAAAGGGACTCAATTCCCCTCATTGAGTGCAACTACTGCGCACTCATAGCTAGTCATGAGAGCCTTAATGAAAAATCTCCCCATGAAGATAATTCTGAGTATGGAGGTCATTGCTTATGATTCCTAAGAGAGTGATGGTAAAGAGAATGGATAAGAATAAGAGGATGAATAAGAGAAGGGGGAGAGTGAACTCCAAGTTATCTGTCGTGAATTTTCTGGGAAACGTAAAAATTAAAAAAGGTAAACTTGAAGTTGGAAACTAGGTTGAAAGTGCGTGCCATGGGTTATGATAATGCTAAATTGATTGAGGATCTTAGGGAACATGAGAGTAATATTAATGAGAATCTCGAGTATGTTGAGGCTAGGAGAAATAACCTTTGATGTTTGATGGAGGTTTTAAAGAAGGAGCTTCTTGAGTTTGAAGAGTTGAGGTGTTTACTCGAGTATCGAATAGTAGATCTAAAAGAGATATTGAGAGACATGGTAATTGCAAATTTGATTTGGAATCTAGGTCGAAGATGTTGGATAAAATATTAAGCACCATCCGAATCAAATATGGCAAGTGTGGGATCGATGATATAGATACTTTCTCTGCTAAAGAAAAGACCATGCCTTTGAGAGAGCGAACCAAAGCTAGGGTCCTTAGAAAAGGTCAACCTAAATGTAACATTCCTCCACACTTGCACATATTGCGATAGGAAAGGTCACCTTATGCATTTTTATTATGATCTTAGAAAAGGCCCTAGGAGTAACCAAAGTTCCCCAAGCCCAAGTTCAAGTCCATCACATTACACCTATGTGGGTTAGAAGATCCGATTTGGGGGCACTTAATATTACGCTTATTGACTCTCGCACGTTTTCACACGATTCATCACATGCTATATCTTATGAGTGATTGCGTGCATGTTTTGTATATATAAATACTAGTTGTATAATATTTATCTTTTGTATTTTAATTTTTTCATTTATTGGGTTTTGCTGAAAAATAGAGAAAGATTTTTTTTATTTTTTGAGTTATTTTTTTAAATTTGTATAATTTTGAAAATTGTTTAAAAACTCAAAAGGATTTTTGATTTATGTGTAGTTTAGTTTTACACATTTTGTGTGGCATATTGGTGTGGTTGAATCCACTTCATTCCTTGTTTTCATGTGGCTAGGATATTTGATAATGATATTCATTGCTTAGATTGTTCTTAATCATGCTTGTGTGGCATATTGTTGTGTTTAAATATGGATGCTTGCAACATGAGGCAAAGATTATAAGCATGCAAAGCTACTCAATACACGTGTTTGTCAAGTCTATGCTTTTTTCCTTTTGGGTTTGGAGATTGAGTATTTAGAAAGCTTGACGACCCATAGAGTTTTTTGTTTTTTGTTTTGTCCCGAAATAGCCAAAGGGGGGATTTATAAGGACAAATTTCCAACTAAGTTAATTTGTATGTATTGATTTAATTCTAGACAAAACATTTTGAGTCATAGATTAGGCTTTGTATGTTGACCTTTCTAGCCTATTATGCATTTGATTGAGGACATATCGGAAAAGCTTTAGAGATTACATTATCGTGTCGTTATTCATGCCATGTTTTGTCTCCATGTTTTCGAGGATATCTTAGGTATGAATGCATATACATTTTGAGCATTGGAGTTTTATTTTGGGTGTTTCTTTTTAGAAACTGTTTGGAGCTGCTTTTAAATTTTTTTAAAAGAAAAGCTTTTATTTTTATTTTTTATTATAAGTCATTCGAACGACTTTATAGGTTTCATTTGAATGAGTTTAATAGTTCTCTAAAAAGCACTTCAAACAAACATCGAACGCCATTTCTCTATTAGTAGAACAAATGTCATTCAAAGCTGGTTCGAACGATATTGGTTATTCATTCAAACAAGTTTTGAGTTGGTTCGAATGAGATTATGTTTTCGTTTGAATGAATCCTTATTTTCGTTTGAACGAGATTTCTAAAAAAATGTGTTGCCTCGAAAAATATGTTTTCTATATAAACGAGTTCATGCATTTTTTTAGGGGGACTTTTGGAAAAAATAATTTTACCATATATATCCAAAAGCTCTCAAACCCTAGTTTCACTCAAACTTGGTAGGATTCAAGTTGCACCTTCATATATGTTTTGCGATCTTGTTTGTGGGCACCATAGTTTATTTCTCTCATTATCTTGATAGAGAAAATGTTTTTTATGGTAGATTCCGTACTCGATTTGTAGTTTAGACATGGTGGAATCCGTGGCGTGGTGTTACGGTGAAGAAGTAATGCGTCCATGTTCCGTATTCGTAGACGATTATTGAGCCTGGATCGGTGGATACCAAGGCCTTTACTGGAATCACACATTATGGAAACTTAGTGAGTGGAATCTTGCATGCCACTGTGTGGAATCTTGCAAGTCGACTGTTGTGTCAGTGTAATTCCATACATAGTGAATTTTGCGATGATGGGTTGCCCGAGATTTTTTTCGTTGTGGGTTTTCCTCATGAATCGGCGTGTTGTGGGTTGTTGCTTTATTTGTATTCTTTTACTCACCTGGATGAATGTTTTAGGAGAGGATAAAATTTGGTAAACCGTTTATCATAATATCTATTTAAAATTAATGCTAGGTTTTAATTTGGGTTAACTTGTTTGTTTTATATTTAGTTTGAAAAACTTAAAAAAATTGACTTTTATTTTGACCACCCTTTGTACCCCCTCAACTTCATTGATTAATATCAACTGCAACACCACTATAGCCACTTTGTCTTCTATTCGACCCTGCATATACCATGGTGCACCATACATCTCCTTTTATCAATAACCTATACATGACTATAGCCTTATGGCCCATACCATCACCCACGCATACAGTGATGTATCTCCACATAGTACCCATAACTATAGCCGAATTTTCCTAGGTACCACATATACTATAGTAGTCAGGCAACCCTAGACACCGCAGATACCGTGATACCCACATAAAACTATTACTATAGCCAATTTGCTTAGGTCTCGCACGTATTATCATAGTCAGTCAACATTAGACTCTTCACATATCGTAACACCCACATAAATCCCATTATAGTGTCCAAGTCAGTACATGTTCCGTACATACAGTGTAGCCTGTCAACGTACACCCACACATAGAGTGACATCACAATCCAACAATCTCTAATACCCATTATTATATAAGGTATTATTATTTTCTCATTTATTTTATTATATTCTCATGGTTTATCACTTGCCCGCAAAATACTCGGGCATCACAAACCAAATCAAATCCTAGTCGCATACCTCGAGATCACTAAAATCACACATATTTCCTAGTCTCAAACCTCAAAATTACCTAAAACCATAAACCACATCTGAGTCCCTCACCTAAGATATAATCAAAATAACACGCATCTCCTCTCCCATACCTAAGAAATACCCAAAGTTATAAACGTTCCCTATTCCCATACATAGGAAACAACTAGCTGTAAAAATGACCATTCTCTAATCCCATACCTAGAGAACATCAACAAAAGATTATATAAATCCGATTACAAACTAAAATACGTAGCTCGATAGTCCCAATAATGTCATTATTTTAACATAGGCAAATTATACAATTATTACATTCTCTTGGCCAAAGTCGTATTCTTTTAATCCATTTTTTTTACAAATTCGATTACATGCGAAATAAGTTAATCTCATAATATTTTTTACAAGTTCTATAAACTATCCTAATAAGTTATACAATTCTAATATACTAATTCGGGTGAGATTTAACCAAATTAGAGCATAAACCGATTTAAACAAGTGGCTTAAAATTTTTATACAATATATTTCAATGTGCTACATAATATTGATCATTTATACGATTTCGTAATTCTTATCATATTTTCTAGATTAATTTCAATTGAACATGTTCCACGATCTGATTTTCAATATCAACAAAGCCTAATATTCTAATCATTCTAGATTCAAGTATTTAATCCAATTTCATAATTTCATAAAAACAAATTTTTATTTTGGCTACCATTTCCCCTAATTAGATTCCTAATTATATTACAAAGCGTGCTTGACTAGTATTTAGGCAACATTTAAAATAAATAATACTAAAGGAGAAAAATAAAGATATTCCTTCCTTCTAAAAATACTCTGAAAAATATGATTTGAGAAAATTGATGATCCTTTAAAAATGTTTAAAAGTTCTTCTTTGATTTTATTAAGATTCCAAGTGCAAGGCTCTTTATTTGAGGTTAAAATGAGTTGTAATGGAGGTTTTAGGGTTTAGAGATGGAGAATAAAAGGTTATGTGGTTTCTGTTTTGAGAATTTATGTGAAAATTATTAAAAACTCATCCAAATTATTATATATAACCAAATACAAATTGAGACCCGCAACCAATCCGTGAGGGGGACGCATGCCTAGAGGTCACGGTCCCGTATGCCAACCCCCGTTGTCGCGAATCCTAGGTTGCGGTCATGGCTATGATACTGCGGTCATGGGTTTGCCCGGGATGTCCCACTATCGCTCTCTCTATGATTTTAGAGTTTAATTCAATTTTTAACTTATTAAAAGTCCATCTTTAGCAAAATTCTAAACCAACTAGAAATACCACACATGATTGCCTTTTTAAAACTCCTAGATTGCAGTCCAATCAAGTCCAAAAAGACTCAAACACCCCTAAGATTTTTACGAAAACCCTGAATTACCAAATTTCTAATTAAATTTTCAATTTAACCATTTAATTAGCCAAAATTCACTAAATTAATTTAAATTAAATCTTTTCTTATATAATTCAAAGTCCACTTCCACAATTCAATTTATTTAATTAATTAAATTTGATTCTAAAAAATACGGGGTGTTACAGTCACTAGTACATGAATTCCGTCCTTGGAATTCGATAAGGAGAAATCATAGAATCATAACTCGTACAAATACCATAAGCTTATATACGCCTAACATAGTGTATGATGACTAGGGTGCCCATATACCCAATTCGATGTGCACAAACCCCCCAAGTAAAAAATACATATATATTTTGTATATATTTATATAAGGGATACCTATAAAATAAAGAACATACCGTACTACCCCACTAGACACATCTTGACTGCTCCCAAGGTTGCCCAAGCTATGCTTCGGGTGGTGCAATAACACCCTATGCTCATGGTGCTAGAAATTCTTGGCCTTGAGCCTTAGTTAACCTCATATCTCAATGTCCTATCTCCCTACAAGAATAATAAGAGCCTTTAAAGGGTGCAAACTACCTATTCGTCACACGCTCTCCCTGTTGTTGTCCCTGTACTTGTCCCAAAGGAACTTGTGGTACTTCATTTCCCTGTTGAAAGGCTGGTTACTAATCTTCCCCCCTTAGGGATTCTTCCATGGATGTTTCCCCTGATGCTCATTACGACCCTTGTTCTCTCCCGTAGCATTACCCCCACTTGCCTTGGTCCCATCCGGACCACTCGACTAAATCTTTTTCCCCATCTTCTTTTTACTTTCTCTTGCCAAATCATAAGTACACAATCTACCACCCGATCATAAGTGGTGCATTCCTTATTTCCCTTAACTACTGTCTTGATAAGTTAAACCATTAATAAACCAATTCTTCACTATCTCTTTCATGTTCACCTCCTCAAGTGCAAACATATACAAGTTTGTGAATTCCTGCTCATACTCAGTAACAGTCCTGGAACCATACTCCATATTAAGAAAATACTTCTTCTTTGAGTTTCTAATAGAATACTAAAAATATTTCTCGTTGAATTTCCGTATAAATCCACCATAATTCAGATGATTCCAATCCTCAGGTGTGGTCACACTCTCCTACCACTGTAAAGCTCTCCTTGTTATTTTAAAAGTATCTAATATATGCTCCTGCACATCAATTCATTCCACTATCCTTTTGTGCCTCTCCATGTCTCATCCACTGGCGAGCCACCGTTATGCCAGATCCCCGATAAAGTGGGAGGATTACCCTTACTGAAGATGGTCATCTCCATATCCCATGTTGATGTGGGAAATCCCTACTACTGAGCCTCTAATATTTGTCTACCCAACTCAATACATGCCATCGTGGCCTCCGCAATGATAGCCGCTAACTTATCGTCTCCCCAAAAAGCTGTAGCTAATATATGCTCCTGCACATCAATGCATTCCACTATCCTTTTGTGCCTCTCCATGTCTCATCCACTGGCGAGCCACCGTTAGGCCAGATCCCCGATAAAGTGGGAGGATTGCCCTTACTGAAGATGGTCATTACCATATCCCATGTTGATGTGGGAAATCCCTACTACCGAGCCTCTAATATTTATCTACCCAACTCAATACATCCCTAGGAACCAGTAATTTAACCGTCTTTCCAAGCTCATTCTCTCATAGTGATTTCCATTTAAAAGAGAGGAACGAAGTACATCAGACTCAAAGCCTAAATGATATAAATCATAAAAGGTATCAAATATCAACATTAGGAAAATAATAACGGACTCATAATGGTCGAGAACTAAAATCGTGAGTCAGACTGCATACATCCACTCTCTCCTTAACAACAACCCACATGCATGCACATTGTAAATCTTCCTATGTATTTCCCCTTATCACCGGATACACTTTGTTTCTTATATTCTATAGGCCATTATTTTATGATGTTTTTACATTTATCCTCCATATTTTATTCATCTAATGACCCATTCAATATGGTGTATATATACCCCTCCACACTAGTTAATTTTTATAAAAAGTTAACTAGTGGATTGTTGTTTACACCACACAAAAAGTCACAAAGTTTCTTCGACTTTGACAAGTGATAGTTGGTTGGGCTTCCCATGTCTTGGAATTGATGCCTATAGTTATGCTCTGGAATCCGCCTCTTTATTTTGATCTCCGGGAGACAAAGTTGATTTGTATCTTTAAGATTTTCATTTTTCTTTTACCTTTCCTCTTCCTCTTACACTCATTTTTCTCCGCTTCACTTTTTTTAGGCACCACGTATTCTAGTGATGATGATGAATGTGTCTGTCTGTCTTCTTCTTCTTCTTCTTCTTCTTCTTCTTCTTCTTCTTCTTCTTCTAGTGGCGATGATTATGCATCATATAATATTGTTTCTTATCCTCAAGGTATTCTTAATTAAACTATTGGCGAGTACAAATATCTTAATTTGACTATCTTTGATTAATAAGCTACCTTCACTATGGATGTCCTCATATTTATTATAAAAATTCCCTTCCTACCAAGGCCATGTCCTTCGAACAATGGGCCTCTTTTATCTCTCTTCTTCTTCTTCTTCTTCTTCTTCTTCTTCTTCTTCTTCTTCTTCTTCTTCTTCTTCTTCTTCTTCTTCTTCTTCTTCTTCTTCTTCTTCTTCTTCTTCTTCTTCTAAACAGTCTATCATAAAAAATGATCGTGAGGCCTAGAACAATTTTAAAGTTAATATATGAGGTATGTTACCGATATTAGAATATATTATTGAGGTTGAGACTCCTTAATATAATCCGCCAAATGAAAGACCTTAGGAGGACCTTTCTCAACCTCCATACAATACCACAACAATTATATTTTTCTATTTTAGACCTCGTATTCCTGTTCAATACCACCCTCAGACTGTTTACCTAGTTATTTCTCCAACTCCAAAAGATTCACATGTGATGAGTCTAATGGTCAATTATTATAATCTTTTCGAAGCTTCTAAGAGTGCAGAGGTCAATCTTTTGACTACTTATCTTTTCTTAAGCTCTTCTTCAATCTTAGATTTTTATGATGATGGTTATGATGGTATCAATCATAAAAATTCCTTGATTCATACCTTCGTTAACCCATCCCCACCTTCTTTCAAGAATGATCCATACCCTTCTGATGAAATTGTTAGGGCTAAAATTGATTTGGGTTACCTTTCGAAGCTTTGGTGAGCAGGGATAACTTTGATTTTTCTAGGGATAATATAACATTTATGATTTATATAAACTCTCAAGTGATTTTTTTGAACCTAAAGGCTTACTTCCAAGATAGCCCTTATTTTTATTTTACTTGAATTGGCTACCCTTATTTAAAAGCGGATCTTACATAGGCCTAAAAGTTGTTCCATGCATTTTCTCATCTCCTTTTTACTATCCTTATTCAATACACTTTTACAATAATTTTAAATGGACCAACAAGGTTGTAAAATATCTTAAAACAATACATCCAATCACGAAGGGCCATACATAATTCATTTTAGATTTTTTCCCCATATTTTTGAAGTGCGTGTCAAGTCCCTCTTCTAAAAATATTGCCTTTGACGATCTTAAAACTCCCCATATGGACATTTTATAAGAGGTTCAATCCTTGATATATAATATAGAAGAACTGGAGCAGGTCTATCTTGACCCATTCGGGTCCCTCTTTATGATAATGATTCATATCATTGAAAATCCCTTACTAAGTCATTTAATCAAAAGTTCAAACAGTTAAGAAGCGTTCGAATGTTTTCTTGAGGAAACTCTTTGAATAACTCCAAGGAAAACTCAAGTTATGTTAGAAAATGCGTTTGAACAAGAAATTTCAATTAATTAGAAACTTAAAGGTTTAAAAGAATTTTAAACACTTATAGCAGTGATAACAAGAATAAAACAAGTATAAAAAATATTCACATAAGACAAAGATTTTAACATGGTAAAACCCCCATTAAACAGGGGAAACATCCACGACTCCCTTTACGGAGTAAAACAAAAATCCACTTGAATGAGTTATAGAGTACAAGCAAGCAACGTATTATCCAACCAAATCAAACCTAAAACTAAGTCAAGGAATTATACCAGCACTCCTAGTTTTTTTTCTTCGACTTTTCTGGCTTCTGACTGTTGTCTTTAACATCCTCCAAGCTTTACTCCTTAGCTCCTTCTTTATGCCGACTCTGATGGTAAAAACCTCTTTATTAACACAACTTTAGTGTTGTTGTGAGATAGTATAGTGACGTGATGTGCATAACACATTCATGCAACTCACTCACACTTATACAGGCAGTTTCTTGTGAATTACAAATTAATTCTAAAATGACATGCAATAGTCTGACTCAACTTTTCATGAAATTAAACTTATCTTTTTAAGGCAGATTAGAAAAAAATCTTGCTATAATAAAAGGGCCAAGATCCTATATATCTCACTCTTATTTATTTACAAACTTATTTCACAAAATGTGAAATGTGAACTTGGAGACATAAACGTCTTTAGATATGAAAATTTTGAAGTCTTGTTTTTTCACGAAAACTTGAAAACAGAAAAGGAGATATGTTGGGAACGATTTGATATAAACATTTTTTAAAACTAAAACCCAACAGAGAGTTGATTTCTAAAAAGGAAATCAGTCCTAAAAGAACGTCACTATATCACTTAGTCAGATCTCAAATCTCAAATATGTGTGATGAGATCAAACTTGGTGACAGCATTTGGACATGAGATTTGAATCAAAAGAGGAACTTGAATCACGAAAACACTCTCAAACTCTCAAAAGTTTTTTGGAAAAATTTGGCCAGAGTTTGGTTTATGTTTTTCTTTTTCTCTCTAATTGCCTCTCTTCTCTCTCTCTCTCTCTCTCTCTCTCTCTCTCTCTCTCTCTCTCTTATTTTTTCCTCTCTCCCTGACTTGCCAAAAGATTGTAAACGATTAACCCTCAGTCTCTATTTATAATGGACGAAGGAAGAATCTGGAATGTTAAGGGTAAGTCAACGATCGAGATTAATTCGACTGTTCGGTGATCAATCTAAGGGATCTAAATGCACCATTTCTAAACGTTCAGCGATTGTCTAAAACAAGTATCACTTGGATTGAGTTATAACGCATGCCAACCATTGATTAAAATGAATGAACGTTCCAGATTAAGTCTTGAGTATGTGAGTATAAAGAAACACAAATCGGGTCGTTAGTAAGCCAACACGTGTATGTTCTAGAACACTTCAAAAACGCGTGTTTTTAATCTTTGAAAAATCTTATTTTCTACCCCAAATGTCTCTAGATGAAGTTTATGATATTATGAATTAGGCCCAAACAATTTTAAAACCTAATTTTAAATGTTTAAAAAATAGATTTTAATTGTTTAAAAATTCCAAAAAATTCTTTAAGAATATTAAAAAGTATTTTTAAGCCAATGGGAACACACACACCTCATACACATAAAATGCCAAGTGTTGTGAGTTGTGATGGTAACTACCTTTTCCAGCCTTGAATAGACTTTGATGCAAATAATGAAGAGGTATGGCTTAGGGTTAGATAAGGGATGACACAATTTTGTCTCAATTTTCAAACTAGATAAGCTCCTATATTTAATACTCCAGTGAGTCATATATGTAGTGTGCTTCAATCTCCCACTTTGGAAATATGAGATAAAATCTCCTTTGAGTCATCTAGGATTCGTAGAGATATAAAAAATAGAAAACCTTAATCCTATACAAAAATTCTATATACTCCATATACTAGAAATGAAAAATACATAACTCAACTAATTACGGACTAATACCCTAAAAATATCCAGATGCACAAAAAGGTACTGATTCCTGTACATATGAAGCAACTAAGATCAAGCCTTTTGAAAGAAATGTACAAGAAATATCCAAGATGGACTCAAATATTTTTCCACCATTTTATCTCAAATGGGCAAAGGGAAAAAAAAAATTAACTATCGTATATAAGCATAACATTGAAAATTTAAATGATGATATTCGATTCTGCCGGAACCATTCCTATATATTTACTTAATGAATCAAAACAAGTGAAATACAAAGATTTTGTGAATATGTCTTCTAATTGAGGATCAGTAGGTAAATAATTAATTTCCAATTCCTTAGATTCGACTAACCCACGTATATTTTTAAATTGAATGTGTTCCTCTTGCATAACATTTATCCAATAGGAATCATTTAAGGCTTCATTCACATTCTTCGATTCTATAAGAGAAACAAAGCATGCGAAATGTGCAGTATTACGTAATTGGGATCTTGTTCGAATAGGCTCTTATGGGTTACCGACCACATTATCTAAGGGATGATCCTTAGAAACCTAATTTGGCACCTCAGGGGTTTCATTAGGTAAAGACTCAACTATATCTGAAGAGTCATGGGTATGAATGTTTTCTGACTCATCAATAACGGTTAGTCCTATGTTCTTATTCTTTACATTGGTGTCACTCACTACTACATTTATGGATTCCATTACGATTTTGGTACGAAGGTTGTAGACACAGTAGGCTCTAATATTTGGAGAATAACCTCGAAAATTGCATTATCACCTCTGGTTTCTAATTTGGACAAAGGTTCTATGTCCTTGCAAACATAGCATATACTACCAAAGGTTCTAAAATATTTTAGGTTAGGTTTTTTCCTATGCCAAATTTCATAAGGTGTCTGTTTGGTATCTTTCCTAAGATAGAATATTTTTGTTATATGACAAGTTGTACGAATGACTTCAACCCAAAAATATTTAGGTAAATCCTTTGCATGGATCATAACATGAGACATCTCCTGAAGAGTACAATTCTTATGCTCAACTATCCCATTTTGTTGGGGCGTCTTAGGTACGCTAAATTTGTGTTTGTAACCATTGTAGTCACGATACTCGATAACTCCTAAATCTGTGAACTCGCCTCCTCTATCATTATGGATTCAATTTACTTGGGAGTATTTTTCATTTTCAATTCATAATTTTTTTTCGAAAACTTATGGAAAGTTTCTGATTTTTGTTTCAAAAAGGCCACACAGGTAAATCGAGTAAAATCGTTAACCATAACCTGAATGTAACTGTTGCCTCAAAGATTAAAAGTACGAGGGGGACCCATTTGGTTCATATGGATGAGTTCTAGAGGTTTAGTGGATAGGACTTGTTTAACTTTCTTATGAGGAGCTTTGACTATCTTTCCTTCTTGATAGGGCCCACATACTATATTAGAAATGGGTTTAATTTTGAGAAGACCTCTAACAATTTCTTATTAGCTTAACTTACTAAGACTATCGTAATTTATGTGACCTAACCTATTGTGTCTGATTTCATTATCTTCCATCATGGCTATATTATCGATCTCAGTTCTGATATTTACTGTATAATAGTTATCAGGTGTCATGAGGCCTGTAATAATATAGTCTCCATTCTCATTTATGATTTTACAACTAGATTTTTATAATGTGACAGTATGGTTTGAGTCACAAAATTGCGATATACTCAATAAGTTAGCTTTAAGACCCTTTACTATTAGAACATCCTCAAGTGTAGGTAGACCTTTTTATTCGAGTGTCCCCTTACCTATGATCTGGTCAAAGACTTTATCTCTAAATAATACATTTCCTCCTAAGAAGTTGGTTTTGTTGGTAAGCTTAGTCTCGTCCTCGGTCATATATTTAGAACAACCCGAGTCCAAATACCATCCAGATGAAGCGTGTTCAGATTTTAGAGCACTAATAACCACATTACACGTTATTTGGGGTATTAGATCATCTTTCATAACCCAAATTGCTCTAGTTTTAAAACGTTTACGCATATTTGCTCGGATATGATAAAATTTGCGAGCATCAGATTTTTCTTTTAAATATTTTCGCGTATTAAACTGATTTTTGGTAGATTGTTAAGCATATGTTTTTTTCATTCTTTTAATGTTAGGTCATTTCTTCCTATTTCAATAGTTAGAGTTCTTATCGGGCTATCTAATAAGGACGTAGTAATTTTTGTTTTGCCTAGTATAATTGAAGTTTCTATACACGGGAGTGTAAGAGATGGATTGGCCTAGACGCTTTTGAAAACAGGTTTCAAGTGAATGTCCATAGACATCACAATAGGAGAAGTAAAGGTGGCTTGAAGGTTTCTTAATGTCTTGAAGACCTTTGAAGATGGGTTTGTCTAAATATGGGGTTTTGATCCTATGTCTCATATCGACAGGTTGGAACGAGTCTTCTCCTTGCCATATGGGGGGGGGGGGGGGGTAGATTTATTTAGTCTTAGATATAACATTAGCTTTAGACTCACTGCTTATCAAAATGTCTTTCCCTTTCTGTTTTTTTTATCAAAATCAACTTTTATAGACTGAAAATCTGGACAAGTTTTCATAGGCCTTTTTCCTCCTGACACAAACTTTATGGTTTATAAATTCTTCATTTGCGTGTCAGTGTTGAATCCAATACCCATTTTTTTCCTCAAAATTGGTTTTACTGGTTCCTACAAAATCTTCTAAAGAATTAGCATTTTTTTCAAATTTTGTAAACTTTTTGAAGACTGTTGAAGCCTTTTCTTTTGATTGTTCCAATTATAATAACGTGGCCTTGTATTTCTTTTCTAGAATTTCATTAGATTCAGAAAGATCCTTGATTTTTTCAGAAAGATCCTTAGTTTGATATTCATGGGCTAGACATTGATTAGTGCAATCTTCAGCATTTTGTTTAACCATAAGACTAAGAGATTATATCTTTTCTGTCAGGTGTTTAATGGTTATTTCTAATCTAGTGCTCTTCATAAGTGTCTTTGTGTACAGTGTGTGGATGTTTGGAAGGTCATCATCATCGGACTCACTAAGTGTGGTGGATGATTTGTCCCCTGTCGATTCATTTCTCAAACTCAGACGCACATTCAGTTCGTCATTTATACGATCCCTTTGACTCACACACACGGCAGTATAGATACTATTGTCAGCAAAATCATTACTAGCAATCTCAGGACACATAGCATATAAATTATTATCAGGCATAATCATAACATTATTAGGCAGACTCTCATCAGCATTATCAGAATATACTATCTTAGCAAAAAATAACATATAGGGTAAAAAATCTTAGATGATTCAGGCTCATCATCATCTGAATCGCTAGAATCATCCCATATTTTACACAAGTTGGTCTTATTATGCTCTTTCGAGTTGACCATACAGTTAATGGCAATGTGACATATTTTACCACATCTAAAGCATTCAGACTTGCTATGGTCTTTGTCAGGTCTGGCTTTGTTCTAGTGTTTCTCTAGTCTTCTCTCAAGAGGTCTATTATTGGATTGATTTGAATAAGGAGACTTTTTTTGTTTAGCAGCCACATTATTCCTAAGCTTCAGTATTTTCTTGAAATGTTTAGACATTAAGGCCATTTGATTATCCAAATCATCCAAGTCACAGTTATCATCAGATGGGATTTTAAGATTAGGCATAATTTTAGATTGAAACATCACATTGGGACTAATGTTTTTCTTATGACTTCCAAGCTACTGAGGAGTTCAGGGGTAAGATTTGGATCTTCTGTTTCCTCAATTGCATATTTTTTACTGTTAAATTTATGTGGAAGTGATCTTAGGATTTTAGAGACAATTTATCTTCTGTCATAAACATTGCCATTTGCATATAGCTTAGCTATGATATCAGTTAGTTTAATATAAAAAACATAGAAGGTTTCAGTCTCATTCATAACTAGGGTGTTACATTGTTGAATGAGCAATTTAGTCTTGGCATCCCTAACACATGTATCACCTTCATGGGTTGTGACCAACGTGTCCCAGGCTTCCTTGGAAGTGGTACATATAGAGATTCTTTTGAAATCATGCTCATTAACAAACATGAATATTGCATTCTTTCCTTTATTACTGCAGGGGAGGCCAGTTTATCCTCTTTAATAAATTCAGTGAGAAGTTTTCTGATTATTCTTTCACTGCCTTTTGCTAAGGTTTAGTAGGATGAAAGTAGCCATTTGCTATGGCATCCCAGACTTCATCTCCCATCGTTATTTGGATGAAGGAAACCATCCTTACTTTCCAGTAAGGAAAATTGTTTCCATCGAAGAGGGGAGGTCGGGAAAAGTTTCCCAGTGTCTCAAATTTCTCGTCCACGAGGTGTTTTTACAACAATTTTAAAAAACACAGGATTCTGAACAGTTGTTTTGAAAAATAAGAACCCTCTTTGGTACCAATTGAAAATCCCTTACTAAGTCGTTTAATCAAAATTTAAAACTGTTAAGAAGGGTCCGAATGTTTTCTTTAGGACACTATTTTAATAACACCAAGGAAAACTCAAGTGATGTTAGAAACTGTTTTTGAACACGAAATTTCAGTTACTTAGAAACTTAAAGGTTTAAAAGAATTTTAAACACTTATAGCAATGATAGAAAAAGTAAAACAAGTACAAGAAACATTCACACAAGAAAAAGATTTTAACGTGGTAAAACCCCATCAAACAGGGGAAACATCCACGACTCCCTTTACGGAGTAAAACAAAAAACCACTTGAATGAGTTATAGAGTACAAGAAAGCGACGTATTATCCAACCAAATCAGACCTAAAACTAAGTCAGGGAATTATACCAGCACTCCTTGTTTTTTTTTCTTCGAATTTTTTGTCTTCTAACTATTGTCTTTAACGTACTCTTAAATTTACTCCTTAGCTCCTTCTTTTCGTCGACTCTGATGGTAAAAATATCTTTACCAACACAACTTTAGTGTTGTTGTATGATAGTGTAGTGATGTGATGTGCGTAACACATGCATGAAACTCACTCACACTTATACAGACAGTTTCCTGCGAATTACAAATTAATTCTAAAATGATATGCAAGAGTCTGACTCAACTTTTCATGAAACTAGACTTCTGTTTTTAAGGCAGATTAGAAAAAAATCTTGCTATAATAAAAGAGCCAAGATCTTATATTTCTCACTCTTATTTATTTACAAACTTAATTCACAAAATATGAAATATGAACTTGGAGACATAAACGTTTTTAGATCTGAAAATTTTGAAGTCTTATTTTTTCAAGAAAACTTGAAAACAGAAAAGGAGATATGTTGGGAAAGATTTGATATAAATGTTTTTTAAAACTAAAACCCAATAGAGAGTTGATTTCTGAAAAGGAAATCAGTCCTAAAAGAACGTGACTATATCACTTAGTCAGATCTCAAATCTCAAATATGTGAGATGAGATCAAACTTGGTGACAGTGTTTGGATAAGAGAGTTAAACCAAAAGAGGAACTTGAATCACGAAAACACTCTCAAACTCAAAAAGTTTTCTTGAAAAATTTGGCGAGAATTTGGCTTAAGTTGTTCTTGTCTCTCTCTAATTTCCTCGCTCTCCCCCCCCTCTCTCTCTCTTATTTTCTCCTCTCTCTTTCTCTCTTGCCAAAATATTAGAAACGATTAACCCTCAATCTCTATTTATAATGGACAAAGTAAGAATCTGGAATGTTAAGGGTAACTCAACAATTAAGATTAATTCGATTGTTCGGTGATCAATCTAAGGGCTCTTAATGCACCGTTTCTAAACGTTCTGCGATTGGCTAAAATAGCTATAACTTGGATTGAGTAATAATGCATGCAGACTATTGATTAAAATGAATGAACGTTTCAGATTAAGTCTTGAGTATGTGAGTATAAAGAAACACAAATCGGGTTATTAATAAGCCAATACGTGTATGTTCCAGATCACTTCAAAAACGCGTGTTTTGATCTTTGAAAAATCTGATTTTCTACCCCAAATGTCTCTAGAGCTTTCGGATTCGACCCAATGCATATTTTAGACAGTTTAAGATATTATGAACTAGCCCCAAACAATTTTAAAATCTCATTTTAAATGTTTAAAAAATAGATTTTAATTGTTTAAAAATTCCAAAAAATTCTTTAAAAATATGAGAAAATATTTTTAAGCCAATGGGAACACACACACACACACACCTCATCCACATAAAATGCCAAATAAATGCAGTCCTAGGTGTTGTGAGTTGTGTTGGTAACTACCTTTTCCATCCTTGAATAGACTTTGATATAACTTTGATACAAATCATGAAGAGGCACGAGGCTTGGGGTTTGAGAAGGGATGACACAATTTTGTCTCTATTTTCAAACTAGATAAGCTCCTATATTTTAGACTAAAGTGAGTCATATATATAGTGTGCTTAAATAATTTCTTGACCACTAGGATATTGCTTTGACGAAGGTTGAGTTGGAGGTAAAGTCTAGACAATATCTTCAAAGTCTTTTGGGTTACAAAACCTTGGATTTTCAAATACCTAAAATACATACACAACTGGATCGAGGGCATATCCATTATTAGTTTATGTGGGACATCTATTATAAGTTTGTAACTTACATGGTCCCTATTATTATGTATTGTCCCCTACCTTGTCTTGATGGATTTTGTATTTAATTATTTTTTAACGTATCAATGTAGATTATGGCAGTATGAGTATAAATTTGTGGATATTGAATGCTATTATTGTTAATCCAATTATCACATTAGTGAACATTGTTTGGTCTTTCAATTATACTAATATCCTGGTGACTTCAAAGGTTATCACCAACATATTGTCTAAGATTTTAATAAAAAGTAAATATCATAATTTTGTCTTTCAAAGCATTAAACTATATATGATCTCTAAACTTTGAGCACAAACATTTTAATTAAAGATGGGAAAAACTAAAATTCACCAGCTAAGTATTTGACCTTCTTTGTTACCCAGGTGTAAAAATTAACTTGCCTATAGTTTTAATTTTTGCATTAAAAGAGTAGGGAAGATATCCCATTGTTCCATTCCTAAAGATGGAGGGAATATGATATGCCACGTGGCCATTCTAACTTAACCATCACGATAAAAGTGACACTTTGTTTAAAAAGCTATTTTCACCCTAGGCTATTACCACACTCTCCAACTCATCTATTGTTGTAAATTTCCCGATTCTTTTTCTTCCCAACGGCTCCAAATTTTTAACGGCTTCCAACTCTTCTTATCTAACCTCACTCTTTAACTAGTTTAAGAAAATCGTGGTTGAAGACAGAAAGGCCTATCTCTCTGGGAAATCAGTGCCACTTATTGGGGAGAAAACTATTCTGGTTGACTCATCGACTGAAGGAGTCATGTATTAATGGGACCAATTTTTGGTGATTATATACCCTTAAGGTACTTTGTTTATTATTGAAAAAAACGTGACTGTGTGATAATTGATTAAATTCACAATTTTCTAATTTGGCACACTTATTTAATTAGAGTCTATTTTTAAACAAGCTTAATTCAACCCCTAAACATGCATCTAAATATGATAAATCATTCAAACCATGCATGAAAAATAAAGATGACTGATATAGGAAATAACCCCTTTCGGGTAAAATTTTTTTATAACACTTTGAAGAATTCACAAGACTTTTGACTTAGATACAATCTGATAATCGCCCACAAGTATATAATGCACAGTGCCTTCAGCAAACCTTCAAAGATACGAGAGACAGCGAAATACCCTCCAGATGTCGGTTCGTCGTCTTCGGCTCGTCCACACGCAGAATGACTACGCTCGGTATCCATCGATTAAAGATGGAGATGCCTTCTCCACAGTGGCTGAACAAAAGCAAAGTTGTTCTTAAACACCAAAAAAAATTCACTAAAGCATATGGGAGTTTTGTGAATTGAAAACCAAAAAGGGATTAAAACCCTAAAAGGAAGATGCCTAAAGAATTCTCCATTCGCAGTGTTTCTATTCTGGAAAATTTATGGACTTCTTAATGAAAACGTTACCATTTAATGAGTATTTATACAAAAATGCACCGCCTCAAAAAACATGCTCGTTCGAACGAGAAGCAGATGTCGCTCGAACGAAGGACGCATGTCGTTCAAATGACATCGCGCGACTTCCAATCTCGTTCAAATGAGATACTGATCTCGCGCGAACGACCTGGGCATCAAAATCGAGGTCCGCTTCAAAACTTAGGAAAAATACTCATTCTCCATATTTGACGAGAAAGTCTGCTCCAACACTTAGAAAATATTTTGTAAAAATCTCCCCAAAGCTCTAAGTGAAAAGTAAAGGTATTTAAAACATAACCTTACCAAAGTAAACTTCGCGGAGCCTTGAATGATGAAGAACTTGAGTAATTCGGATCCGTCTTTGATGTAGATTCTTTCTTGAATGCTCTTCGACGGTGTAGCGGTATAAGACATAATAAAATGATAATGGACCTATGAAAATATGTCCTTAAAAATCTCCCCTTATGTCTATGTCGGTACATACATAAAATATCCGAATTATCAAAAATCGAAATGCCTATACAAATCTACCCTCCCATGAATAAATTTGCAAGACCTCAAACTGTTCTTCAAAAAGTCTTCATCAAATCTCAAAGCTTTTCTCATCAGGGTGTGCAACATAATGATCTTCTGTCTTTGTACCTACACACATGAGATAAAGCAAAATACCTTCATGATGCATCGAGTTTGAAATGATATAAGAATAAAGCATTAATAAATCAAATCTCCCCCATAATGCAAAACCTCCCCCATAACATGATAATTCTTTCTCTCCCTTTTTATGACGTTCCCAAATAGAGAGATAAGAAGAAAAAATCAAAACATGGAGTCTCACGAAAAAATACATAGCAAACATGGATCAATCAACACGTATGCAAAGGAGTAACCCAAAAACATTCACAAACTATTTTTGTATTTTTCAATTTTTCATACAAAAATAAGATACCACTTTGAAAAATATGATACAAAAATCACACAATGGATTTAGACTCAAACAACCAAGTCATGGAAATGGAATGAATGGGTGTGAACACATTCGATAGGTAAATTAACTCAATCAATCGTATGTGCACGATGCATACGTGTACCCCTAACGAACGAACATCAAAAGTATCCTTAGGTGTAAAAATTATCGAATTTAAATGACATCGTCTTAATCAAATCAACAAATCAAAGTCTAAATGATTTTCACTCCAATAACGTTAAAAAATATTTAGTGTCGTTTCGAGAACTTTTCAAAGGATGTGCAAACCCATTGATATATCCATCCAAAACTCCCTCATATATAATAATGCAATTTTTTATATCTAAAGAGGTACTAAATTCTCAACTTAGAGAAAACCTCTATTGGCCCAAATTTTTGGCATATTTCATCTTTTTATTGCCTTAACTTTTTGTGTGGGTTCTTTCCAAGCGGTGGCTTTCACGACATGATTACTATTCACTCGCAGCCCTTTCCCGTGTTCACTCATCATTTTTTCAAACTAAAAAGATTCCTCACGGGAAATGATTTTTACGTGCACTACTTTTATCACTCTCGTATTATTGCACTTGGTTCGTTTTAAGGACATGATTGAGATGAAAACACCCAACCAACATGTGATAAGTCAAGAACAATAATCAAACAAATCCGTGCCTGTGTGTAATAAAGGAAATTATGAGTCAAACATATAGGAAGTGACACTTAATTACATCTTAATGACTCCAAACGTTAGAAAGATCATGGATGAATTGACCTATTATCTCAAAACACTATCAAATAGTCACATGGATAAATGGAATGAAATTGTGACTCGATTATCCTAAGTGTTTATCCATAAACGGTGTAAATAAAATACAAAAATCTTTTTGGATTTTCAAAAATTTTATCAAAATAAAATCTTTTTGTATTTTTTTCAAAATTTTCAAACAAAAAAAATATAACTACAAAAAGATACAACCAGCAATAGGCATATAATATAAATATGAGCAACATCCCATGCTAGCAAACAGTAATCACACCAGAGAATCCACAATGAAAGCAGATGTGATAAACGAGCAATGCAGTGTTATCAATTAAGCATGGATACCAAGAATAACTGCATATAAACTGACCAGAAGCAACCCATCAGTACCAAAAACCTAAGCATATGAACATCGGGTACTGAAATCAGAAGGGAAGCAAAAAATAAAATTTCCAGACAGTCCAAAAATACTTCCAGCAGTACCAAAATATTAAAATAACCCCGAGGACGATAAACCAATCAGAAGCAAGATTCATCCTATCGTTCGAACGAACCAGGGACTTCGCTCAAACGAGTTGAGGAAGTCGCTCGAACGAAGGGCAGTTGTCGTTCGCGCGACTAGTAATGTCGTTTGAACGACTTCTCGCGACCTGCCAAAATTTCCTAGATTCCCAAAAAAATAATATAATATTGCCAAGTGAAAAAATTTCGTGAAAATAGTACCTGTAAGGGGCAAACAGATCCAAAACAGTGCTAAACCAGTAGAGAAACACGCAAATGCAACAAATATACCAATGTGCGCTACATCAAAGTGAGTCATAACACTAGAAAGAGTATAACATGATGCGTCGCTAGTGTATGACAAACATTCAACATAATCAACCAAAAGATTTCACATGTGGTGAATCACGTGCAAGCAAACGGGAATTGTGTACAAGTAAATCATAAGCCTCTAAATACGATTTCCTGACCCAAATCGATGTGTAACGAGGTTTGGGGGTGTGGGGAATCAAATTTATTCTTCTACTAACCTTCCTAGGTTCATTTAAAAGCCCTTAATATAAACGCCTAAGATGACCTTGCCTACCGCAATGTGTGCAAGTGTAAATCGGGTTGCGTGTGCTACCTAAAGGTGGCCCTCTCCTCAAATTTCTCGGTTGCTATCTCCAAATTTGCCTAGGTGGGTCTCTCCTAATGATCCTAGGAGGTTCTCTCACGATGTTCCTAGGGGGCTCTTTCCTAACAAACTTAGGTGTCTCTTTCTTAACAATCCTATGAGGCTCTCTCACACGTGTGGGAATGGGTGCAACATATTTTTCAAGACCAATCCCACCCCTATCCTTTTTGATCTCGACGGTGCCTAAAATCTTATCAAGTTTTTCAGACCTAGACTCCAAATCAAATTTCACCTTACTTGAATCTTTCAATTTCACCTATCCTAGATTCAAGTACACGTCTAGAATCCTCAAACTCTAAAACTCTTTTTTCATAGTCTCCATGAACCCTCTAAGACTATCTATCACACCCTCGACGTATCCTAATTTCTCTTTAAGCATCTCCTCACGTTCCCTAAGATCCTTAATCAATGCATCAGTATTATCATTATCTAAATCATGTTTCTTCAATTCAGCTTTAAGTTTCAAGTTTGACTTTTTTGTCTTTAAAGATTCAAAATACAAATTATTGTAGGAAACTTGCAACTCACTCAATTCTTCTTCTTCCTCCTCATTCTTTTCACCCTCACTCTTATCACTAATCACACGGATGGGAAGCTCTCGCCTAGAAGCATAAAAACTTCTTCTTCCAAATCACTATCACTAAGGGTAGAAACATGAGAGATCGGTTTATTCTATTTCTTCTTTAAATTTATGGTACGCTCATCTAACGTGTGACCAACACCCTCACAACAAGGACACCACTCAGATTCGTTTTCGACAGAAGATTTAAGACAAGAGTTCGTGTGAATTTTCCAATTAACTTTTTCAAAAATTTGACATCGAAGATCATCAAAACCATTAAAAGCCATTTTTGTGCAAAATCAGGATCAAAACACAATAACTTAGTGCAATAGGCTCTAATACCAATTTGACGTCCTGAGAAGTCAAATTGTATCAAAAAAATAAATCCTTGAAAAATCAGGATCACGCGATTAATTAGCGTAACCCACTCTGATACCAATTTGTAAAAAACGTGACTGTGTGATAATTGATGAAATTCGCAATTTTCTAATTTGGCACACTTATTTAATTAGAGTCTATTTTTAAAGAAGCTTAATTCAGCCCCTAAACATGCATCTAAATATGATAAATCATTCAAACCAGGCATGAAAAATAAAGATGACCGATAAAGGAAAAAAACCCTTTCGGGTAAAAACCTTTTATAACACTTTGAAGAATTCACAAGACTTTTGACTTACATACAACCTGATAATTGCCCACAAGTGTGTAATGCACAGTGCCTTCAGCAAACCTTCAAAGATACGAGAGACAGCGAAATACCCTCCGGGTGTCGATTCGTTGTCTTCGGCTCGTCCACACACATAATGACTACGTTCGGTATCCACCGATCAAAGATGGAGATGCCTTCTCCACAGAGGTTGAACAAAAGCAAAGTTGTTCTTAAACAAAAAAAACAATTCACTAAAGCATATGGGAGTTTTGTGAATTGAAAACCAAAAAGGGATTAAAACCCTAAAAGGAAGATGCCTAAAGAAATATGCTTTTGCAGTGTTTCTGTTCTGGAAAACGTATGGACTTCTTAATGAAAACATTACCATTTAATGAGTATTTATACAAAAATGCACCGCCTCGAAAAATGTGCTCGTTCGAACGAGAAGCAGATGTCGCTCGAACGAAGGACGCATGTCGTTCCAACGACATCGCGCGACTTCCAATCTCGTTCGAACGAGATACTGATCTCGCGCGAACGACCTGGTTGTCACAATCGAGGTCCACTTCAAAACTTAGAAGAAATACTCATTCTCAATATTTGACGAGAAAGTCCGCTCCAACACTTAGAAAATATTTTGTAAAAATCTCCCAAAAGCTCTAAGTGAAAAGTAAAGGTATTTAAAACATAAGCTTACCAAAGTAAACTTCGCGGAGCCTTGAATGATGAAGAACTTGAGTAATTCGGATCCGTATTTGATGTAAATATCTCTTGAATGCTCTTCGACGGTGTAGCGGTATAAGACATAATAAAATGATAATGGACCTATGAAAACATGTCCTTACAATTATCTTAAGTTTGGTTACCAAATCATCCTATCACGAGGCTCGATTGAACCTATCTCTTCTTTTAGGTTTAGGGTTTGGCCCAAGACACTTGATTTCAACTGCAAAAAATAACTTAATAGTATGTGTTTTAATATACTTTTAGAAATGGATCGAGTAGGTATCTTGCCTGCCATTTATTTGCTCTGGAAGGACATTGATATTTATGTCATTTAGAGTGCCATTTTTCAAACCCTACTTACAACTATTTTGAATTTAAATATGGAATGGTAGGAACCACAGTGCTTGACATTTGTCAACTTTGGGAATTTTTTTATAATTGGGGAAAATGTACATATGTTCATTCCTGAGATGGTCCCCATTCCTTCTTTCAAAGTGAATAATTCTTAAATATCCTTTTGTAACTTTATGAAAAATTACCAAAAATTCTTTGGTCCAGTCACTGACCAATAATTGTATCATTTTCTTCTTTTTTAATTGTCAAGACATGTTTTCTGTGATAAATCCCAATGTGTCATGTTGAAATTTTCGTTTATTTCGAAAGCTTTAGCTGTAGTCCATAAATTACCTCTGGCCCCTTTCTTCTAGGGTGCGTATATAGGAGTTACTATGAGATATATGAGAATCCCTTTAACATCAACCAAGGTGGACCCTTTTAGGGCTTGCAAATGTGGTTTTATGCCAATTTACCTGAGATTGTCCATGATTTGACGGAGGTTGATCCCCAAAACTATGGCCAAAAGTTTTATAATTGTTTCCTAGCAATAAATAATTTAAAAAAAACTTATTCATATTAGAGAGGCTGTATAAATTCGAGGTCATGGGATTTTCAAGCCAATAATTTCTCTCACCAAATTCCAAATTGGATGGTTACTACATGTAACCGATCTGAGTACAAGAGGGCCATAAATGAGAACTAGGGAATTTATTTTATATTTCCAGGGATCAATTTTGTGTGACCAAACCCCCAAAGAGTTTGGCTGGAAAATCCTTAGGGTATCTCAACCCCTTACTCAATATTCTCGATAATTGAGATCTGTACAAGCCATTCATATTCCTAACATGAGTTTTGACAACCCTCTTATCTTTACCTCATCTTCTTTGGTGGAAAAAGAAACCATTATAAGCATCCTAAAGATCTATCGGGAATAGTTTTGAACCTTTAGTTTAGAGGTCATCACATTTTTTGTGAGACTATAAATGCCTTTGATTACTAGTGGTTAAACCATATTGATATATAAATAAAGCCTCCCTTTATGTCTACATAAAGGGATCTTACTCCTACTATTGGTAAGGAGAAATTTAAGTTTATTAATACCTTTAAATGTGATGATGATATTAGGTATGGAAGCTACTGATTTATTTAAACTGTAAGTGTAGAGGATATGGGGAAGTAAAAAAGGATGACCACTGCACCAAATCAGTAGAACTTGTCAAAAGAGGCAACTACTTCCCCAAAACCTGCTACTTCAAATAGTATGAACCATGTCATATCATAAGATAATGAATATGAGGTAGTTGAAAACACACCACAAAAGAAAATCTTCCTATGACGGGGACGGGAGTTGGGGTACCAAGAAAGGAAGAAATAGAAGAATAAATACTTCTCTAATACAGGCCTAAATGACCTTTACCTTCTTATCCCAGTGATAGTCAAGGTTTTGCCGCAGTGTCACGTCATCGATATTGGTCGTTTGTTATATTCGGCTCACCAACTCTATACAAAAACCTAAACTATGACTACACTCTTTTAAAGGAGTATAGCGGCCAAGTTTCAGTATCGAATCCACAAACACTAGTTGCTAGAATTTAATTGGTTTCATACTTCTAAAATAAACGTGTAAAAGATAATTTCTAACAAAAAGGAAAAAGATAACAAAAGGAAAAGATTAAACGAGGTGAGTAAGCCTGGTATCTCCTGAAACACATCCGAATACTCCCTGACAACCGAGATCGAATCTAAAGGAATCACAACCTCCTTAGAGGTATCCTCCTCTATGTAATACAGATGAGCGGTCGATCCTCCCTCTGGGCGAGGCATCGCCACTATAAACATCTCTTGCCCCGGAATGGCAAAAACAATGCTCCCGCTGAAGCAATCAATCATAGCCCTATATGCTACGAGCCAATCCATACCGATGATCACATCGTGAACGTGCATGTCTAATACTAACATGTTCGTAGGTAATACCAAACCACCAATCTCTACCCCCACTCCCCGGCATGTAAAGAAAATAAGTGACCCACTCACCAATGGTGAGTCGACACACGTCACTGTGCTCTCTGCCGTAGCTAACAATCCTAAAGCTTTCGCGAAGTGTGTAGCTATAAAACAATGTGTAGCACCCGTATCAAATAACACCCGACCCATAGTGCCATGGATAGGAAACGTACCCTCGATCGCGGGCGGTGCCTGTGGAACTGCAGCCTGGTGAACGTTGTAGACACGTCCATACTGTAGCTGCCCCTGCTGAGCTGGGACTGCTGGAATGGGTGGCAATGCTGCCATCTGCGGCGGTGCGGGAAGAGCGGCGGGAAACATAGGCCTCTGTGGCTCCTGGCGAGCACCCTGCTGCTGCTGCTGTGGGGCCCTGCCCCTATCAGGACAATCCTGCTTCTTATGGCCAGTCTTGCCACAAACAAAGCACTTTCCTGGGAAGTTCCCTCCCCTCTGCCCCTGCTGTCCCCGGCCCTGGTGGCCATTACCGTTCCTCCCTTGGCCCTGGTGAAATTGCTGCCCATTCTGCCCCTGTTGGCCCTGATGGCCGTTTGGACCCTGATGGCCCTGACGGGAACCTCCCTGTCCCTGCCTGTAGTTCCCTGATCGGAACCTCTTCTGGTCCCCCTGCTGCGAACCCTGCTCCCCTGTCTCTGCCCCTGAACAGATTGTGCCCCACCGGCACCATGTCCTCCAGTCCTGCCCTGATGGCTAGACTCTCCCGACCTCTTGCCCTCAGCCATATGAAAGCGGTGGTCCTGGCAGTGTAACAAAGCAGCGTTAACCACATCAGAATACGTGGCCAACGAAAGGTTCCCTAACAGATGCTGACGGATCCTCCAATTCAACCCATCGGTGAACTTCTCAATCTTCTTATTCTCTGTTGGTATCTCGTCTGGAACGATGTTCAGCAGATTAGTGAACTCGGCCTCATACTCGGCCACTGTCTTGCCTTCCTGTCTCAGACTCATCAACTTCCTCCTCATCTCCGTATGAACTGCGGACGGAAAGTACTTGCGGTCGAACCGCACCCAGAACTCCTGAATCGTGAGAGTATCCCTCTCCTCTGCGGTGGTAATAGACTCCCACCACTGTAGTGCAGATCCCACTAGCTTGAAAGTAGCTAGCACCTGTTTCTGAATATCAGTGCACTCATGCATCCTCAAATGCCTCTGTATGTCCTTCCTCCATTGGCTCGAGACTACCACATCTGAGCTACCTGCAAACTCTGGCGGATGCGCTTTCTGAAAAGCGTCTCGTACACGCTCCCAAGCAGACGGGAATGCATTAACCTGTGCTAGCGCGGCAACCGGCGCCTGAGGCGGTGCCTGCTGAATCACGGCAATCGCGACATTTACCGCTTGGGCTACTATAGCTGCAACCTCAGCGGCGTTCATCATGCCCTGAACTGGAGCGGGCTGGGGTTCGGGCGTTGCATCCCTGGGAACTCGTCGTGCACGTCGTGGAGGCATCTGAAATAAGAACAAAGTTTATAAGTTCGCTGTTTATAAACTTAAGATAGCTGAAGAACGAAGCATACACAAAAAGAGTACAACAGTCCTAAAATATAGGGCTCTATATCAAAGAAACTTAGCGGAAACATAATAAGCCGTCAGATCCTAAAGGACACTAGAACCTGATGCTCTGATACCACCTGTGACACCCCGACTAATTAAATACCGGGTAGCTACTCCTTTATTAAATTAATTCAAAATGCCAAGTTGGTCCAGTTAATAGCATCACTGTCGAAAACATTTTATTTTTACTAACCACCTAATATTTAAAAAGTAAGTGCCAAATTTTATTTAAAGTCTGATTAACATGCAACAAGTGTAATGAAGAAATAAATAACACCATTCACCATACTGAAGTAAAACGAATAACCATCACAATAGAGTAAATAAAGTCTGGAGGAAAACTCCTCACTACAAATCCCACAACTGATAAGTAAACTGAATACTAAATCAATACATGCCAAAGTCTGATAACTGTAATGGAAAAGTAACTCTAATAGAAATGGGAGACATGCCCTACAACTGATAGATAATGAATCTGGAATCCAAGTGATAGAAGCGTCTACAAGCAAATCCCTGTAGCTTCCACAAACAGCTACAGCTCGTCACCAGAATGAGTATCCTATGCATGGTGTCCTTGTGGCTGGGCACCTAAAATGGTTTTACAAAGAAAAATAGATTTGAAAGCAAACGGGTCAGAGCCCGAATGTGAAGTTATATTTTAAAAAACCTGCAAGTGCTTTAAAAACATTTAAAATATTAAATGCAAAGTACATGTTAGGACGTACACTCACATGATATTCTCACCTCTCGTCTATCTGTGCACTCCTAACGTAAGTACCCATCTACTACGATATAAACTACTAGCTAAGTGACATCATAACTAGCTAGATTGTAATAGTTCCTACCCTTATTACCCGATTCTATTAACATATAACGCTCGTAATTAGACAGGGATTTAATGTAAACTCAAATGCTCAATATGCAATATATTTCTCTATCAGCTAACTCATTATATTTATCGAAACAATACCGTAATTATATTCACATCATTAACATGGAGGTTCTCATTAATTAAGTGTATATTATTCACATCATAAATATACAATACAAGCACCCCGAGAACTAAGCTGCGGTGCACACATACTCTGCTATCCATCCCGGTACATCACGTACATAAGGATCACATATTCCGAATCTCTCAAGAATAGTTCAGATAACACAAATCACAAAGAGTGGAGGCGAACACAGTCACCATCACATGGGTCACGCACATACCTACGCTCCCATGATCAGCAGACTTATTCATATCACAATAAGTCCTTCTATGACCTATGTTCATCGAGGTACCAGTCTATATCCCCCCCGTAGGCACACAAGGATTAGAGGGTCCTAAGAGAACGCAACCTCCCGTGATAGCAAGTATGGTAGGTATGTCATACACACAATCATATACCAATACTAAGTAATCACACGTCTTAGTAATACCGTATTTTAATCGTAGTACATATTCTCATACTAACTTATAATTATCACAATTCATACTGTTTCGGTTTGTAATTGTACGCGCCATAATTATCTCACGTCGTAGTAGACACTCACGTCTCAACCCAAACCGTCCATGTAATACACTCTCGTATGTAAATTCCTTCTCATAAAAACCCAAATGTCCCAATTCTATCATTACTACATCTACGGAATGATATCTATATCCTCGAACAAGTTTACGGAACTCCAAAAGTCAAAACAGTCCAAAAAGGACCAAACTGTCAACTCGTTAGAAGTCTCGTTCGAACGAGATTGTTCGAATGAGATTCCTCTGCCAACTCGTTAGAAGACTCGTTCGAACGAGGCTGTTCGAACGAGGTCCCAGTTCGTTCGAACGAACTGTACCTTCTAACGATATCTCGTTCGAACGAGATATCGAACGAAATCCATACTCGTTAGCAACGACTGGTCAACTCGTTAGAAGCTCGTTCGAACGAGTTCGTTCGAACGACCTGGGGGTTGCTTCTAACGAGCTACCAGCTTCGGCCCAGATTTTTCCCCAAATCGTTTTTCATCCATTTTAACACCTCAAATCTTCTAAGCTAAGTCCCAACAATCGTTTAAAGGCCTATAATCAATACTAAACATATATAGTCACATCCTAACATGTTTTTAAGGGATCAATCCATCCTAACACCAATTAAATTTACAACTTTCTACACTTTTTCCAAATATCTCAAGAACATGAACCCTAACTACATATCATCATCAAATCCCATAATTTAATTCATTTTTTTCTTTCACCCAATCATGTATTAACATCAGATTAATCGTCTCCAAACTATTCTACATGCAATTTATCCTCAATATTCAGAACCTAAGTCCAGTTAATCATGGGTTTTCATTCATCTTCCAATAACAATTATAAATCTTCAATTTTCTAACATGGAAAGAACATTTGCTGAAGTTAAACATAATTAAACCACTTGCCTTGTTTGTTTCCGGATTTGGTGTTGATTTGGTGAAGAATCTCTGCAGAATTTTCTCTCTTTCTCTCCTTCTCCAATGGTGGCTTAAGGTGGCTAGGGTTTTGATTTGGGAACTTAGAAAACCTAAATGATAACCTACGTAGCTTTCTAGGTTAATATGGTTTGGTTAATGGGCTTAATGGGTTAAATCCACATCAGATTTACATCTCTAATTTTCGTCACTTTTAATTCCTAAAAATGTAAAATTACCAAAATACCCTTTAAGTTGCCGGTATGGCCTAAAAATACCCCGGGACCCAAACTACACCCCCGGGTAGTGTTTTCTGACTATCTCGACCCTTCCGGACGCGTTGGCGCACTCAAAACGACCATACGGTTTATAGATTTTAAATTCACTTTTATTATCAAAATATTATACCGTGACGCGGCGGTCCCACGCGTCTCAATAAAATTTCCAAATTGTCGTATATAAATCTCACGACAAATTTATAATACCAAATACATATATAATCATATATGCACATAATCAAATACCAATTCGCATCACATTAGTATTTATAACCCGGATTAATTTCCAATTAATACGCATTTAATTAATTAATCCCTAAAATAAATATAGCCAAAAGTACGGGGTATTACATACTTCCCCCCTAATAACTGAATTTCGTCCCGAAATTCGAAACTAGAAAGAACCTGCTAAAAACAGCTCTGGATAACGCTCGCGCATCTCATCCTCGCGCTCCCATGTGGACTCCTCGACATTGTGATGTCGCCACTGAACACGCACTAACGGGACTATCTTTGACCGCAGTTTCCTCTCGCTTCGGTCCAAAATAGCAATTGGCCCCTCCTCGTAGGAGCTATCCGGCTGGAGATCGATGTCCTCCACAGCAATGTGAGAATGAGCCAAATTATCTCTAAGGTATTTCCTCAGCGAGGAAATATGGAACACGTCATGAATCCGATGCAAGTGCTCCGGTAGTCCAAGTCTATACGCAACCGGTCCGATCCGCTCAATAATAGGAAACGACCCCACATACCTCGGTGCCAACTTCCCCTTCTTCTCGAAACGCATAATCCCCTTCATCAGAGATACCCTGAGCAAAACCTGGTCCCCCACTTGGAACTCCCTGAAAAACCTCTTCGCATCAGCATAACTCTTCTGCCTGTCTTGAGCTACCCGAATGCGACTCCGAATCAACTCAATCCTTGCCGAAGTATCCTGAATCACTTCCAGCCCAAGTAGTTTGTTGTCCCCCACTTCTAACCAACATGCTGGGGAACGACAAGGCCTACCGTACAACGCCTCAAACGGAGCCATGCCAATCGTGAACTAATAGGAGTTGTTGTAAGCAAACTCCACCAGTGGAAGGTACTGCTCCCATCCACCCCCGAAGTCAATAATGCACATGCGTAGCATGTCCTCCAACATCTGATTGGTGCGCTCTGTCTGCCCATCGATCTGCGGATGATAAGCCGTACTCAACTGCAATTCCGTGCCCATGGCCTCCTGGAAACTCTCCCAAAACCGCGAAACAAATATCTTGTCTCTGTCAGACACGATATTTAGGGCACACCGTGAAGTCTCACAATCTCTGAAATGAAGAGCTGGGCATACTGTCCCGTAGTGTAGTCAGTCCTTACGGGTAAAAAGTGAGCGACTTTGGACAACTTGTCCACAATTACCCAAACGGAGTCGTGACCCCTCTGCGACGTAGGCAACCCCGTGATAAAGTCCATGGATATGCTCTCCCACATCCACACCGGGACCTCCAATGGCTGTAGCAATCCTGCCGGTCTCTGATGATCCACTTTTACAAGCTGACAAGTGGCGCATTTCGAAACAAACTCAGCGATATCTCTCTTCATACCGCTCCACCAATACCGGCGTCTCATGTCTTGGTACATTTTATCCCCTCCGGGATGTACCGCGAACCGTGAGCCGTGCGACTCTGCCATCACCTCATGTCGCAATTCCTCCCCTTCCGGAACTACCAATCTCCCATTGAAGCGTAATCCCCCGTCTGAGCTAACGGTATAGGATTCGGCTCCCTCTGCTAGTAATCGAACTATCTGCTCCTGACAGAACGAGTCATTAGCCTGTGCCCGTACTACCTTCGTGACAATCTGCGGTGTAACGGTCATCACAGACATGAAAGATCGGGCCACTGCATCCTGGTGTCCCAATTCCTTCCACTTTGCCTTCCACACCTCTACCACCTCATCTGCTGGCCTACGGCTCAATGCGTCAGCTACCACGTTAGCCTTACCCGGGTGGTACTGGATGTCGAACTGGTAGTCCTTCACAAATTCAAACCACCTACGCTGCCGCATATTCAATTCCTTCTGCGTGAACAGATACTGTAGTGACTTGTGGTCCGTGAACAGCTGAAACTTCTCCCCCAAAAGATAGTGCCTCCAAATCCATAGGGCAAATACCACAGCTGCCAACTCCAAATCATGCGTGGGGTAATTCTTCTCATGAGTTTTAAGCTTACGGGAAGCATAAGCTATGGCCTGTCTCTCCTGCTGCAATACACCTCCAAGCCCTTGCAAAGACGCGTCGGTGTAAACCAAATACTCAACTCCCGGTCTCGGCAATGCTAACACAGGTGCTGAGGTCAATTTATCCTTCAATTCATCGAATGCCAACTGATAGGCATCACTCCAGATGTATGGCACACCCTTACGAGTCAGATGTGTCAAAGGACCTGCTATCTCCGAGAAATCCCGAATAAACCTCCTGTAGTATCCTGCTAGACCCAAGAAACTACGAATCTCCGTTGGTGTCGTGGGCTGTACCCACTCCCTCACCGCTGATACCTTCCCCGGATCAACAGATATTCCCTGGTCGGAAATAATGTATCCCAAAAACTGGACCTCCTTCAACCAAAACCCGCATTTCTCATATTTTGCATACAACTCGTTCTGACGAAGTGTCTGCAAAACCTGCCTCAAATGCTCGGCGTGCTCCTCCTCTGTCTGGGAGTAAACCTGAATATCATCAATGAAGACAATGACAAACTGGTCTAGGAAATCCCTGAACACTCTGTTCATCAAGTCCATAAACACTGCTGGAGCGTTGGTCAAACCGAAAGGCATAACCCGAAACTCGTAAGAACCATATCTCGACAAGAACGCGGTCTTCGAGACATCCTCCTCCCTGATACGCAACTGATGGTATCCCGATCTCAAATCAATCTTCGAGAAGAAAGAAGCTCCTCTCAACTGGTCGAATAAGTCATCGATTCGAGGCAACGGATACTTATTCCGTATCGTGACCTTATTCAACTCTCGGTAGTCCACACACAATCTCAGTGAACCATCCCTCTTCTTCACAAACAGAACTGGAGCGCCCCAAGGTGAGGTACTCCTGCGAATAAAGCCCTGGCCTAACAGCTGTTCTATCTGATCCGGTAACTCCCTCATCTCAGCTGGAGCCATACGGTACGGTGCGCGTGCTATAGGTCTCGTACCCGGTAGCAAATCTATAACAAAGTCTATCTCTCGACTGGGTGGTAAGCCTGGTATCTCCTGAAACACATCCGAATACTCCCTGACAACCGAGATCGAATCTAATGGAATCACAACCTCCTTAGAGGTATCCTCCTCTATGTAATACAGATGAGCGGTCGATCCTCCCTCTGGGCGAGGCATCGCCACTATAAACATCTCTTGCCCCGGAATGGCAAAAACAATGCTCCCGCTGAAGCAATCAATCATGGCCCTATATGCTACGAGCCAATCCATACCGATGATCACATCGTGAACGTGCATGTCTAATACTAACATGTCCGCAGGTAATACCAAACCACCAATCTCTACCCCCACTCCCCTGCATATAAAGAAAATAAGTGACCCACTCCCCAATGGTGAGTCGACACACGTCACTGTGCTCTCTGCCGTAGCTAAAAATCCTAAAGCTTTCGCGAAGTGTGTAGCTATAAAATAATGTGTAGCACACGTATCAAATAACACCCGACCCATAGTGCCATTGATAGGAAACGTACCCTCGATCGCGGGCGGTGCCTGTGGAACTGCAGCCTGGTGAACGTTGTAGACACGTCCATACTGTAGCTGCCCCTGCTAAGCTGGGACTGCTGGAATGGGTGGCAATGCTGCCATCTGCGGCGGTGTGGGAAGAGCGGCGGGAAACATAGGCCTCTGTGGCTCCTGGCGAGCACCCTGCTGCTGCTGCTGTGGGGCCCTGCCCCTATCAGGACAATCCTGCTTCTTATGGCCAGTCTTGCCACAAACAAAGCACTTTCCTGGGAAGTTCCCTCCCCTCTGCCCCTGCTGTCCCCGGCCCTGGTGGCCATTACCGTTCCTCCCTTGGCCCTGGTGAAATTGCTGCCCATTCTGCCCCTGTTGGCCCTGATGGCCGTTTGGACCCTGATGGCCCTGACGGGAACCTCCCTGTCCCTGCCTGTAGTTCCCTGATCGGAACCTCTTCTGGTCCCCCTGCGGCGAACCCTGCTCCCCTGTCTCTGCCCCTGAACAGATTGTGCCCCACCGGCACCATGTCCTCCAGTCCTGCCCTGATGGCTAGACTCTCCCGACCTCTTGCCCTCAGCCATATGAAAGCGGTGGTCCTGGCAGTGTAACAAAGCAGCGTTAACCACATCAGAATACGTGGCCAACGAAAGGTTCCCTAACAGATGCTGACGGATCCTCCAATTCAACCCATCGGTGAACTTCTCAATCTTCTTATTCTCTGTTGGTATCTCGTCTGGAATGATGTTCAGCAGATTAGTGAACTCGGCCTCATACTCGGCCACTGTCTTGCCTTCCTGTCTCAGACTCATCAACTTCCTCCTCATCTCCGTATGAACTGCGGACGGAAAGTACTTGCGGTCGAACCGCACCCAGAACTCCTGAATCGTGAGAGTATCCCTCTCCTCTGCGGTGGTAATAGACTCCCACCACTGTAGTGCAGATCCCACTAGCTTGAAAGTAGCTAGCACCTGTTTCTGAATATCAGTGCACTCATGCATCCTCAAATGCCTCTGTATGTCCTTCCTCCATTGGCTCGAGACTACCACATCTGAGCTACCTGCAAACTCTGGCGGATGCGCTTTCTGAAAAGCGTCTCGTACACGCTCCCAAGCAGACGGGAATGCATTAACCTGTGCTAGCGCGGCAACCGGCGCCTGAGGCGGTGCCTGCTGAATCACGGCAATCGCGGCATTTACCGCTTGGGCTACTATAGCTGCAACCTCAGCGGCGTTCATCATGCCCTGAACTGGAGCGGGCTGGGGTTCGGGCGTTGCATCCCTGGGAACTCGTCGTGCACGTCGTGGAGGCATCTGAAATAAGAACAAAGTTTATAAGTTCGCTGTTTATAAACTTAAGATAGCTGAAGAACGAAGCATACACAAAAAGAGTACAACATTCCTAAAATATAGGGCTCTATATCAAAGAAACTTAGCGGAAACATAATAAGCCGTCAGATCCTAAAGGACACTAGAACCTGATGCTCTGATACCACCTGTGACACCCCGACTAATTAAATACCGGGTAGCTACTCCTTTATTAAATTAATTCAAAATGCCAAGTTGGTCCAGTTAATAGCATCACTGTCGAAAACATTTTATTTTTACTAACCACCTAATATTTAAAAAGTAAGTGCCAAATTTTATTTAAAGTCTGATTAACATGCAACAAGTGTAATGAAGAAATAAATAACACCATTCACCATACTGAAGTAAAACGAATAACCATCACAATAGAGTAAATAAAGTCTGGAGGAAAACTCCTCACTACAAATCCCACAACTGATAAGTAAACTGAATACTAAATCAATACATGCCAAAGTCTGATAACTGTAATGGAAAAGTAACTCTAATAGAAATGGGAGACATGCCCTACAACTGATAGATAATGAATCTGGAATCCAAGTGATAGAAGCGTCTACAAGCAAATCCCTGTAGCTTCCACAAACAGCTACAGCTCGTCACCAGAATGAGTATCCTATGCATGGTGTCCTTGTGGCTGGGCACCTAAAATGGTTTTACAAAGAAAAATAGATTTGAAAGCAAACGGGTCAGAGCCCGAATGTGAAGTTATATTTTAAAAAACCTGCAAGTGCTTTAAAAACATTTAAAATATTAAATGCAAAGTACATGTTAGGACGTACACTCACATGATATTCTCACCTCTCGTCTATCTGTGCACTCCTAACGTAAGTACCCATCTACTACGATATAAACCACTAGCTAAGTGACATCATAACTAGCTAGATTGTAATAGTTCCTACCCTTATTACCCGATTCTATTAACATATAACGCTCGTAATTAGACAGGGATTTAATGTAAACTCAAATGCTCAATATGCAATATATTTCTCTATCAGCTAACTCATTATATTTATCGAAACAATACCGTAATTATATTCACATCATTAACATGGAGGTTCTCATTAATTAAGTGTATATTATTCACATCATAAATATACAATACAAGCACCCCGAGAACTAAGCTGCGGTGCACACATACTCTGCTATCCATCCCGGTACATCACGTACATAAGGATCACATATTCCGAATCTCTCAGGAATAGTTCAGATAACACAAATCACAAAGAGTGGAGGCGAACACAGTCACCATCACATGGGTCACGCACATACCTACGCTCCCATGATCAGCAGACTTATTCATATCACAATAAGTCCTTCTATGACCTATGTTCATCGAGGTACCAGTCTATATCCCCCCCATAGGCACACAAGGATTAGAGGGTCCTAAGAGAACGCAACCTCCCGTGATAGCAAGTATGGTAGGTATGTCATACACACAATCATATACCAATACTAAGTAATCACACGTCTTAGTAATACCGTATTTTAATCGTAGTACATATTCTCATACTAACTTATAATTATCACAATTCATACTGTTTCGGTTTGTAATTGTACGCGCCATAATTATCTCACGTCGTAGTAGACACTCACGTCTCAACCCAAACCGTCCATGTAATACACTCTCGTATGTAAATTCCTTCTCATAAAAACCTAAATGTCCCAATTCTGTCATTACTACATCTACGGAATGATATCTATATCCTCGAACAAGTTTACGGAACTCCAAAAGTCAAAACAGTCCAAAAAGGACCAAACTGTCAACTCGTTAGAAGTCTCGTTCGAACGAGATTGTTCGAACGAGATTCCTCCGCCAACTCGTTAGAAGACTCGTTCGAACGAGGCTGTTCGAACGAGATCCCAGTTCGTTCGAACGAACTGTACCTTCTAACGATATCTCGTTCGAACGAGATATCGAACGAAATCCCTACTCGTTAGCAACGACTGGTCAACTCGTTAGAAGCTCGTTCGAACGAGTTCATTCGAACGACCTGGGGGTTGCTTCTAACGAGCTACCAGCTTCGGCCCAGATTTTTCCCCAAATCGTTTTTCATCCATTTTAACACCTCAAATCTTCTAAGCTAAGTCCCAACAATCATTTAAAGGCCTATAATCAATACTAAACATATATAGTCACATCCTAACATGTTTTTAAGGGATCAATCCATCCTAACACCAATTAAATTTACAACTTTCTACACTTTTTCCAAATATCTCAAGAACATGAACCCTAACTACATATCATCATCAAATCCCATAATTTAATTCGTTTTTTTCTTTCACCCAATCATGTATTAACATCAGATTAATCGTCTCCAAACTATTCTACATGCAATTTATCCTCAATATTCAGAACCTAAGTCCAGTTAATCATGGGTTTTCATTCATCTTCCAATAACAATTATAAATCTTCAATTTTCTAACATGGAAAGAACATTTGCTGAAGTTAAACATAATTAAACCACTTGCCTTGTTTGTTTCCGGATTTGGTGTTGATTTGGTGAAGAATCTCTGCAGAATTTTCTCTCTTTCTCTCCTTCTCCAATGGTGGCTTAAGGTGGCTAGGGTTTTGATTTGGGAACTTAGAAAACCTAAATGATAACCTACGTAGCTTTCTAGGTTAATATGGTTTGGTTAATGGGCTTAATGGGTTAAATCCACATCAGATTTACATCTCTAATTTTCGTCACTTTTAATTCCTAAAAATGTAAAATTACCAAAATACCCTTTAAGTTGCCGGTATGGCCTAAAAATACCCCGGGACCCAAACTACACCCCCGGGTAGTGTTTTCTGACTATCTCGACCCTTCCGGACGCGTTGGCGCACTCAAAACGACCATACGATTTATAGATTTTAAATTCACTTTTATTATCAAAATATTATACCGTGACGCGGCGGTCCCACGCGTCTCAATAAAATTTCCAAATTGCCGTATATAAATCTCACGACAAATTTATAATACCAAATACATATATAATCATATATGCACATAATCAAATACCAATTCGCATCACATTAGTATTTATAACCCGGATTAATTTCCAATTAATACGCATTTAATTAATTAATCCCCAAAATAAATATAGCCAAAAGTACGGGGTATTACAAAAGGTTCATAACGGAAATGGCCATAACTTCTTTATTCGAACTCGAAACGACGCGCCGTTAGTGGCCACGCGATGCTAACTCAATGAACTACGCATTCGTGGAAATTCCATAAGATGGATATGAAGTGTGACTCGGATAAAATTCCCTTAAAGAAGTGTTCGGTGATGGGACTTCTCTGAAATGCAACCGATCCTCACTTTTAGCGTTCCAATACCTACAAAAGCACAATTAACCCCTGCAAAACATATATAGGTCCAAATCCTAGGGTGTCTTATTAATGAGCATAAAAATAGGAATTAATAACGTAAAAGATCTAGAATGCACAAAGATAAAGTGCGTAAATATGCAATATTCGCGACGTATCACCCATTCCTTACATTTATCCTCACTCTGCAAATATTTATGTTGAACCTCCTTCGAATCAAAATTTGAAAATGTTTTGAATGATGAAAACCAGGGCGAAGAGGCTTCCCTACCAACCTTATATCTCTAGATGCAGCTGGATGTATTTCAATCAATATTATTTTTTTCCATTGCATTCTATGATTTTGTAATCATCAACTCCCTTAATTAGGTTCAAAATTTCCTATTACTGAAGATCATGTAGCCATAGGAAGTCATTCACCCTCAAGGTCTGCTGTGCATGATATGGGGCTTGCTGAGGTTTTCTTACTTTGTTCTTAAGATGAGGACATTATTCATAGCCTTGCAAAAGAGACTATTTATGGTACTTTGCCTCACTCTTCAACTTTTAATTAAGTAAATACAATAAGGTATCTTGAGTCCCAAGCCAATTCATCATCAAATGGCTAACTTCATAAACCTCTAAAACTGACTCTCAAACTCTTAAGTTTCAGATCATGTCTCCCAAAGAGTTGGTCATTTTTCAGGAGAAATTTTAGCTAACTCTTTCCCAAGGACATTGTTCTTCAATGGAAACAACCTTTCCTATTAATTTGGAACAAAAAATAAGTGTATTGTTGGGGAATAGGCCTTCATAGTCAATAATCCACTTGGATCCTTCCAAAATTTTAGAGATCATTCGAAGGTTTTCCATGGCTCCTATTGAGAAATTGTCTAATTTTACCTTTTCTTTTATGTTCATTTGGCATGTGATAATTTGTCCAGATCCAAGACTATTTATACACACATTCGCTATTAGGTGATGAAGTTTTCCTCTTCACTATGTTTTTACTTGTTTTTAGTGACTTAAGCCAAGGAAGCAGAATCCAATTTAGTAGGATGCCAAGTTGTTGTAACACTTGTGAAATTAAAAAATAAAAATATTTAAAATGCGTGACAAATTGAACCTTTTTAAAAGAAATACAATTTATAATAAATCATTTAACTTGTGAAATCTTAAAATGACATTTGTAAGTAAATAACCAATCTTCATTTTAATATAAATATAAAGATTCTTTTCTCATCAATAATCAAAGTCCCTTTTTACAAACTTGGAGTGAAAATGAAATATACAACTATTTTTTTTACAACAAATGAAATAAACACACATATCTAGTGTATGTAATATGACACTCGTTCTAAGTTGTCAACATAACAAGAATCAATATTATTTACTCACAACATCTCTACACAAAATTCGATCCCAAGCATCAAATGACCAACACACTTTCGAGATAGTGTCGACTTTCGTTATACTTTCTTATTACTTATCTTCCAAACAATCCATGAATAAAAAAAATAGTAATTAACGATATCATCTAAATAATAGAGGCATGATGGGCATATCCTCATCGTCCTACCATCAAAACATTGTTATAACCGTCAATCTTGGCACAACTGCCAAAATCGAGTTCATAACAATTGTTCATCTAATACGAATAAAAAACATAACGCGAAAGCACACCTCGCATCGCAGATGGTTTGGCTAAAGGATGCCAATACATCCTCTAATAAAATTATAATTTAATTTATCATTCTCCTGAATAATATAAATAATTTGGTTTCCACAATTTGAGTACAAGTTTTCTACCCAAAATTCTAATCCTACCATGCAGGTAAATTACCCTAATTACGTTATCTTAAACTACATGACATGAAAACAAATCATATAACATGTGTGAGATAAAGTGAATACTCCTAAACAAAGTTATAATATGTAAAATGTACAACAATCATGTATTACATATACAAACATGGGTGAATACGAGTAGTATACAAATAATCTACGGGAGAACGAAACTACTTTAAACTGTAAACGTTGAGAATGTCGAATCAAAACACCAAAAAGCTTCCAAATATTTTGTTGTAAATAATTATCATAATCTTCTTTCTCTTATTCAGAAAAAAGTCATTTTATTTCTCATTTAAAAATATCTCCCCAGTTCTTATTTTCTCTCATTTTCTCATTATTCTCAATAATTCTCTCACTAAGATGTGTC
Organism: Sambucus nigra; assembly: GCA_949130495.1. NCBI lineage: Eukaryota > Viridiplantae > Streptophyta > Magnoliopsida > Dipsacales > Adoxaceae > Sambucus > Sambucus nigra. Next base: position 587,462,430 of record OX422210.1, on the reverse strand, counting down.
TCAAGGCCCTATACCTTAACAAAATTTTATATATCTGAATCACCCTATATCCTTGACTTACTTAAGTCTATACTATATAGGTGCTCATCCAGTTTGGAAATTGTGACAAAATTTGAGTTCTATCCCTAGTTACCAAAGAACCTCAGAGTCTTCATTTAATTCCTCTATAAGTTCTTAAAGGTAGCTCACCAACACAACACACTAGGATTGCATACATACATCATATCATGCTATATTTGGTTGTGTGTGAGTTGATTCCCTTGAAATTGATTTTCTACTATTTTTGGGAAATTTTAAATTATTTTTAAGAATTTAAAATGATTTTTTTGGAATTAAAATTGTGGATTAAAAACCTTTGGGGTTAGATTTATAACTTATTTTTATGGCATAAATTCAAGTTGGGTAGAATACGAAAGCGCTTGAGAATATTTTGGGTGCAAGTGGTATTTCTAAATCTTTAAAAACATGCGTTTTTCACTCAATCTCTACGTTACACGTGTTATCTTTACAACGGCCTAATGTGTGTTTTCTTATACTCACATTCTTAACACTCACTGTGCACCATGGGATCTTCTTAATCAATGATCTGCATGTGTTTTGTTATAATCCCCATGTTTAATTTTGAACCATTCAAAACTATTTTAAATGCGGTGGCTTGACAGCCCTTAGATTGACTTCGAATCAATCCTGATCATTCATTTCGCTTTGATCTTCCAGAGACTTCTAATCAGTATAAAAGGAGAGCTCATCTTCAATTTTGTAACTTTTGGTTATTTGTGAGAGAGAGCGAGTAGAGAGAGAAAGAGTTAGGGAGAGAAAGTTCATACAATTTTTACAAACCCTAATTCAAACTTCAAACCAAATCCAAACCACAAAACCTTTTTCTGAGTGTTTATAGTTCGTGATTTGAGAATTTTTTCCTCTACTATCTAATATCTCTTTGCCAACTTAACCACGTTGATTAAGTCTTTATTTCTTCATATAGAAATATGAGATTTGATCTCTATGATACATATCACTTAGTTGTTTGCTAGATCTGATTTCTTGTGTTGAGAAATCTATTCTTTGTTGGTTATTTTCAAAATAAATGTTATTTTCAAACCCCAAACCAACAATACCCTTTCTGATTTCAACTTACTCAAACTGTCAGACGTAGATCTAGTTTTGAGATCTTGATTGGGGTTTTCACTTTCATTTACTATTTCCAAAACAAAGAAAGTGCATAAGATCTTGGCTAGTTTGTATAGCAAGATTCCTACTTGATCTGCGATTATTTGAAAGATCCAAAGTCTAACTTATTGACTAAGATGATTTTAGAAAACTTTGCATGTAGAGAGATCTGTTTGTAATTTGATTCTCATGTTGTTTGTAATTAAGTGTGTGTGTGTGTGTGTGTTGCATGCATGAGTTTAAAGCACTACACCATATACACCTTCACACTACTACACTGAAACGTGTAATTAATTAGCTTTATCCAATGCCTCTGTCTCAAATTCAGTTCTCTTTGTGTAAACAAGTATTTCAAACTTTGATGATTCATAAATATCTCACAAGTTTCTCCATACAAGTAATGTCTCCATAACTTCAAAGAAAAAATAATGGCTACAAGCTCCAAATCGTGTGTAGGGTAGTTTCGTCCATGCGTCTTTGATTGCCTGGAAGCATGTGGTATTACCTTCTCATTCTTCATAAGAACACATCCTAACCCCTAAAATAAAGCATCTGTATAAATTACAAAAGACTCATTCCAACACGGAATAGTAAGTATAGGAGCTGAAACCAATCGCTTCTTTAATTATTTAATACTCCTTTCACATTCTTCATCCCACACAAACTTCACTTCTTTACGGTTTAACTTTGTCAATGGTAATACTATTGCTGAAAATCCCTTAATGAATCTGCGATAGTAACCTGTCAATCCTTGCAAACTCCTAATTTCTGTCACATTCTTAGGACTCTCCCATTCAACGATTGCTTCTACCTTCTTTGGATTAACATATATCCCATTCACCGAGACAACGTGCCCTAAAAACACAATTTCATTCTACCAAAACTCATACTTGCTGAATTTAGCAAAAAATTTCTTCTCTCTCAAAATCTGCAATACAAGTCTAAAATGTTTCTCGTGTTCCTCCATGTTATGCGAGTAAATCAACACATTGCCTACGAATACAATAACAAATGAATCAATGAAAGGGAGGAATACGTGGTTCATCAAGTCCATAAAAACTTCTGGAGCATTTGTCAATCCAAATGGCATCACCAAAAACTCATAGTGCCTATATCGAGTTCGAAAAGCTGTTTTGGAAATACCACTATCCTTTACTTTCAATTGGTGGTAACCCGATCTTAAATCAATGTTCGAAAATACTGTGTCCCCCTGTAATTGGTCAAATAAATCATCGATACGAGGTAGAGGGTACTTATTTCTAATGGTGACCTTATTCAATTACCGATAATCAATACATAATCGCATTGTTCCATCTTTCTTTTTCACGAATAACACCGGGGCTCCACATGGAGAAACACTAGGCCAAATGAAACCTCTGCTTATCAGATCTTGCAATTGCACTTTAAATTCTTTCAACTCTGTCGGTGCCATTCTATATGGAGCAAGGGAAATTGGACCAACACTCGAAATTAATTCAATGGAAAACTCTACTTTCCTATCGGGTGGCAATTCTGGCAATTCCTCTGGAAAGACATTAGAAAATTCTCTAACCACTGGTATATCTTGAATTTTAAATGTTTCTTTACTAGTATCAACAATATAAGCTAAATACCCTGTACAACCTTTACTCAACAATCTCCCTCTCGTAATTGATGATATAAGGCAATTAGGAACAATGTTCCTTTCCCTTATAAACTGGAACTCGGTTTCACTAGGCAAATGAAATGTAACTTCTTTTTTAACACAATCAAAGCACGATATGATGATAACCAATCCATCCCCATTATAATATCAAAATCTCGAATGGCCAACGGTATCAAATCAACATATAAATCTCGTTCCCCCATTCATAAGAAATAATTTTTATAAACATGCTCAGCCAGAATTACACTTTCCGTTGGGGTAGAAATATATAAGGCACATTTGAGAAATGAACACGGTTTACCCAAATGTGAAATAATATGCCATGCTACGAATGAATGCGTAGATCCAAGATCAATGAGTGCATATAAATCTTTATTTATAATTGAAAGTTTACCTTTTACCACTTCTGGTGTAGCCTGGGCATCTTGTAATGTCATCCCAAACACTCTTCCTCCTGCCTTCGATCCACTTTCTTGTCCTGTATCTTTTCCCCTGGTTACATTCCCTGGAGAGGATCTTTTATGAGGCCCCACACTACTAACTGAAACTGTTCTTGCTAACATAAGATAATTCTTTCTCAAATGACCCTTCTGGTGATAGTTAAAAAATTTATATTGAGTAACTTTGGGAAATTTCTCTTTATACGACCCGATGTCCCACAAAAGAAATAAGAATTTGGATTCCCTTGTGCTGAATTCCCTGAACCTCTTCCACCACTAGCTTCACCCCTTTGAAAACTACTTCCACCTCTACCATGTTGGAATTTATGTCCTTTAAACCTTGAATATTCGGTATTACTACCCTTTTGATATTTTGGATCGAATCTACTTCTCTTTACGCTTCGTTCTCATTTTCCTCTTGCTTAATTCACATCATTTTCTACCAATATGGCTTTGTTCACCATGGCTGAATAATTAACTGTTTCTAAAGCTGACAATCATGATTTAATAAGTAACTCTAGTCCATCGAGAAATCGGTTGCACATATCTTCCTCATTATGTATAAACCTCGAAGCAAACTGAGATAAGGATGTAAGCTTAGCTTCGTATTCGCTAACTGTCATGCTTCCCCGATTCAACATGAAATATTCCTTCTCCTTTTATTTTTGATACATTGGGGGAAAATACTTATCATACAAGGCTTTAAGAAAAGCATCCCATGAGATCACATTCCCGCCTCCTAGAGTAATCAACAAATGTTTTTTGTCATCGCAGTAATATTTAGCTTCCCCTTTCAGCATATATGTCACCAAGGTCACTCGTTGATTTTCAGGCATTCTCATTACCCCCAAAATAAGTTCAATCTCTTTAACGCATACTTCTGCCTCTGTTGGATCAACTGCTCCTTCAAATGAGGGTGGATTCATTTTAATAAATTTCTTATATGAAGTACTCCTTTCTTCCCAGTGTATTACCTCCTCAGCCCTAGCCAATGCTTGTGCCTCTAGTTGCCTGGCTTGTTGTTATTCCATCTGAGCCATGAATATAGCTTGCTGCTCTTCCATCAAAGTCATAGCACGTCCCATTTTTTGTATGTTTGTCAATTGTTCCGGGTCAGGTTTTACATTTCCATGAACAGGTTGCTCAACCTCTGCCTCTGCTGCCATATTTGAAGCCTCATCTTCTATTCCCACATTCATATTCCCTCCTTCCATTCTTTTATATCTGAAATGGGTCAAAGATATAACAACATACATATATACATATTTTTCCTAACATAATCGTTCGTATCAAACAAAATACATTTTTAACATTCACAACTAAACCTAGACTCTTCTCCCTCCAGAACCTCTAAAACCTAGGCTCTGATACCAAAAGCTGACACACTCCAACCCATTTACTTATAATTAAGTTTGAAAGTCAAAGTGAGTCAAACCATGATTAATTTAACTAAACCATAAACACGAGTTTTAATTTCAGAGTCATCATTGTGAATCCATATAACTAAAACCCTTTTTACAACATCAGAGTAGTCATGCCCATAAAAACTTTCTTGAAGGATAAGTTAACTTAATTACACCATTTAAATTAAACTAAATATTTGTTTCTCCCATTCCTAGTTAACCCAACCCGACCTCCTAGATTTGGCAGTGACATCGCGTTACCTGAAAAAAATGTGAACATAGGAATCGTGAGCAAAATAGCTCAGTGAATGCATCACTACTATACTACTGTATGAATTTAAATGTAATAAATCATGTCCATATAATTATGTATTAACTTATCCATCTCATTCATAATGAATGACTAACTTTGTCGAATCATGATTCACATATCCTATATAAATAGAAAATTCTCCCCCATTCCTGGTCGAGGAGTAACCCCTTGTCATTAATAGACAAATTCCGAGTCGGGGAGTAACCTCCCATTTTGGTAAATCGAAGTGAACAATTTTATATTCATAACATTATGATCATATTCGTAATAGTATACAAATACATCATTCCAGTGAGTACACTCACCTTGGGTTGTCAACTATGTATTTATGTTTCCTTCGAGTGGAGCTGAACTGGGTTGATCAGACCTTACACCTGTCAATACAACTAAATCAGTACTAAATCTCAATCATAAGTATTATCCTAACATAATTATGTAACTTTCCATTACTATACAACAACAATATAATTTCACTTAAGTCACATTTCATGAAACATGAGTAAAGACAAAACAATGGTACATATGTTGATAAAGTTACGAACATTCAACAGTAAGAAATACCTCATAGGGGATTTATAACTAAACCCAAGTAAATATTAAAACATACTTCTCAATGTATATACACATGAAACATGTACTTAAAATACTCTTTGGAAAGAGGAGATAACAGTATTCTTTCATGGGGTATTCAGTATGGCCTCAAATTATTGTCTTCTATACTCAACTATCTTATATTCCTAAATTGTATAAATAAAGGTGTCCAACCTTACCAATATGAAAACATATATGAATATACTTACCAGTACAAGTGATGGTGTAATTTTTCAAGCTTCCTAGAGCAAGTTATGACCATTTCTTTACAACACAAGAAATCTACCTTACAAGCTCCTCTATTATTACTTCAACTTCCAAGAATTTTCATAATTTGTATACAGAATAATTTTCCATTATTTTCAACCCATTTTCAGTACACATACTGAATAGTACAGAATTAAAGTTTCATAATTTTTTTACTTCATTTCCTGCCAAAATCTTGACCAAACTCAAGGCATATCGAAATGAAATATACAAACATCAACTATATACCAACTTGAAATCATCATTAAAGCCTAACTACAAAGAGATAAATTCTAATTTTCGGATATGATATGAATATATGACTCTAGTTTCATATCCAAATGGAATTTGTCAATTATAGTAAACACACAAAAATATATTCTAGTTTGAATGCAAGGGGTTTCAATGCAAAGCAATTTTAAGGGTTAGTGCATTCAACTTAACTTAAACTTGCATCTAACCATACATAAATATAAAGGGCTGAAATTTTAGTAAAAAAATGATGATTTCTATCATCTAAATCAGTAATATAAGAAAAATAACAAGATTTGCGATTAGGATTAGGATTACCTTCGGGACTTTTACGTAATTTCTACGGATTTTCTACTCTTTTTCTCCTCACTTTTTCTTCCTAAACTTCTACTTTCTATTTCCTCAAGATAATAACACTTCAAACTGAACCTAGGGCTTAATTTACTGAAGAAATAAGTTAGAGGGAGAGTTTTATGTCTGCCAAGGCTACCTCCCATGCCAACCAATAAAATTAAACCATTTGGTTTAATAAAAGACAATTTACCACTTAAAGGGAATGGACAAATTTACCCCTTGTTCGTAAATTCGGCCTAACTTCTTACTCGGACATCTGTTTGATGCACCGTTTGTTGTGTAGAAAACCCAACTCATATATCTACAAATATATAGTTTTCACCTTGAGTCAATTGTTACATTATAAGGGTCAAAACTAGTCTCCAACAGGAACATTTCTAGAGAAAATAACAAAATTTTGTGTATGTAAATAATTCGACATTTCATGATTTATGAAAGTAGGATTAGACTAAACATAATCGTTTAACATTAGATATAATAATAACACATTATTCATATCACATAAGATAAGCGTGATTTAACTATAATTTATCATAATTATATCTGGGTTGTCACAATTACAGTTGTGGTCTCCTTTCAACAATTCGAGGAATTTTTCTTTTTGAGTCTCTCAAGTTTAAGAAAGATCGAAAGACTATATTGATTGAAGAGAAAAGAATACTATAATATCAAGTATCCAAGGTCAATGAAAAGTTGTCTAACACTAAAGAGGAAGTCACTGATTTTTTTTCCAAACCGAACTTAGTAGACTTGGAGCTTCCAGTTTCAACACTTAAGTCACCATATTTTGCTGTTAGACAACTTCAAGTTATAGTATTAAAAGTTCAGGTCCGATTTCACGTACTTTGTAATATAATATTTAATTGGCGAATGAATGAAATATTTTGTTTTTTAGTGACTTCTTTATTTCATTGCTCCCTATATTGTAGGACAATATGGTTGTGGGAATATGTCATTAGTTTTCCTCATATGAATATTACCATTCACGTGTTTGAGATGATAAATGCTTGACAAATTTGATATATCCCTTCCCATTTGGTAGATGAATTCCCCAAAGATGGGTCTTTCAACCTAAGTGGGAGCATTATTTTCCATAACATATCCCCTTCGTTAAAAGTTCAATTTTTAACTCTTTTGTTATAGCTTTCAACCACTTTTTCTAATAAACTGAAATGTTGGTCAAGGCCCTAGTTGCGTCTTCTTTTATATTTTGCAATTCCATGTGAATTTATTGGTCATGACTTTCAATTTTAAATTCATTTTGAGACACAACCGTTAGTGAATTCAGTGTGATCTTAACAGAAAGCACAACATCATGTCCATATGTCAGAGCATAATGGGTCACTCTTGTACTCGATGGCTGTGAGGTTTTATATGCCCACAAAACTTCTGGCTATAAATTTTCCAATCCTCGGGATTATTTTCAATGACCATGAATTTAACACTTTATTCACAGCTTTTTCTTATCGATTTGACTAGGCATAATATGGTGCAAATTTAGTTAAAGTAATTCCTAACCTCAAAGTGAAACATAAGACCATATCTCCTTAAAAAGTACCTGAATTGTTTGTAACGTTCACTGCACCAAAATTAGATTTTGTTACTAATTTTTCAATTACTAATAATATTATATCATTACTAATTCTCGCAATAATTTACCGTTAGTAATATTATATTTTCATTACTAATTTTATTTTATAATATTAGAAGTGAAATATAGAAGGAATTTTTTTTTATATAACACAATCAAAAAATTAAAGGCCTATGACATTTTCCTTCCTAAACAACTGGACCTAAAATTTCCCCCATTCTCACTAAGGACTCTTTCACATGAAAATATATAAAGTATTGCCTCTCCTTACTTCATCGCCATCGCCTCTCTCTCTGTCTATTTCTCGTTCCTGGTATGTTGATTCTCTACAATGCGTGATTTTGATTTTAGTTGTGTATCCCATGATTTTGATTATGCATTGCATGATTTTGATTCTCTCTATTCCACCATCCATACACAAAATATCATTAACTGTCAATAGTATGAATCTAGGGAATTATTCATGTTTAATTATTTTTAACATTTGTCTTTTATATTCATTGCATATGTATTGTTTGTATAGTTAAAACTAATTTTTCTAATTCGTTATATCTATTATTATCTGTATAGATATAAATATCTATACATATAGAAATCAATGGATTTCTATGTATTTTTAGGGATTCGTTATATCTATCATTTTTTATTGTGTTTTATCATCCATTGGATGTTTAATATGAATATATGGATTTATTCTTAGAATTTTTCTTTTTCCTCTAGCTTAGATATTAAATTTATTTGTAGATGTTTTGAATTTGATAAATACAGTTTTATCTAGTGCGAGATCGATCGAAAGGCTTTTGTTTTGAAAAATTTATTATATGCGATACATGTTAGGGTGTTTACTCTATAATTTATCAAAAAATTTATAGGTTAGGGATTTCAACCGTGTAGCTGATTGAAATGTTAGGGCATTGTATTTGAATTGATGGTTTTTGAAGAATCAAAACTTTTCTAGGGGTTATTTGTTGCGATTTGTAAAAGTATGAAAATTATTGAATATTAATCGAGAAATGTGTCTTCATAGGCGGAGTTTGTTCCATATTTCCTTGCATTATATCAAAATCTATGTAAAGTGAACATATTAATTTTTTGTTGTCTTATGGTTTAATTGGATAAACCATTATTGAGAAAAGTTTGGCTTTAGTTTGTTCATAAAATCTAGGCATTGATTTTGTCACAAAGTATCACACTTTATTCTCCTGCAATAAAATTGCATATCTAGATTTTATATTTAAGAGGATAAAGAACGTTTAGGACCTACGTATTTGGTTATGTGAAGATATAATCTATTATGAATATCCAATGAAGTCAATTTATGGAGTATGTTCACTGCATTCATCAATATGTTAAGATTGATATTTAACAATGAAAGTTATAATTGAGTTAAAAATGTTGGGTTTAATGAAGATGTTTCTTTTTTTCTCGAGAAATGTGCATGTACATTGAGTTAGATACCGATATTGTTTATTTAAGACATACATCTAATGCTTAATTTAATTTTTGTTTTATGATTTGATTCACTCGTTAGGAAGATAAAAGAAAAAGTGAGAAGCTTTATTATATAGATATTTATCTATCTGTTTTAGATTTATTATTGCTTATTATCATGCTTCAGTTTATATATTTAATCTATATTTTTTATATACAACCAAGTTATAGGTTGACAACAGTTTGTTTGCATAACTAAAATTGTTATTGAACCATGTAGAAAAGATTCTTATGAAGTTAGATTAAATTCATGGAAAATCACAACTTGCTTAACCGAAATAGTTGCAATATAGTTGTTCTCTGACATCATTTTGTTTACTATTGGTTTTGTTTGATTTTGGTCTTATAGTTCTTTACTTTCTTTGGTAAGAGATATTGCTGCTGATTTGGTTCCCTCTTCACCAATCCCCATAACTAAGATCCAATAACATTGAATATAAAGGTATTATCTCACATTCTCTCTGCATAGGGGTTCTTTATGATCAGGATGTCCTACACTGTGTAATGAGTTGAAGTACATTTCAATTACCATGAACTCCTGTGACAACACCTAGAATTTGGTATCATAGGTGTAAACTGATAAGTACACATTGATTTGAGTGTTCTTACAACATTTACTAGCTTTGAAACTGATTTGCCAGAATATTATATTTTCTGTTTGGCTTGTTTATTTGACTTAGCAGTAAATTTATGAGATCTCTTATTGTATCATGTGATTTTGTTTATACATTAGACTTGTCCTAATTCATTTGTACAGTAGCTTTAAGGTTACAATATATTCATATACGTTAAGACATTGATTACACACTATTACTTTAAATCATCATAGTTGAATATGTGATCTTTAGTTAGTTGGATATTAAATAGAATTTTTGTTACTATTAAGATTTATGGCATACAATATTCTGCAATGCTTGCGTTCGTGTAAGATTTATGGCATCCAATGTTCATTGGCGTTTGTTCCATTTTGCAAATGATAGGGACTTACGGCTATTAGTTTAAGAAAGGATCAAATTTTTGTTAGTGATATAAATACACAATAAAGGAGTGGAGATACTAGTGTGATGTGAAAGTTGATACCTACTCTAATGCAAGAGAAGATGATAAGGCCATAAGAATTTAACTTCGCTAGCCTTCTTGTGAATTTTTTCTCTTTTGATTCAATTTCAAGAAAATTTTGGAGTATTCTGATAATTAGATAATTATCTTTTTTTTCCATGTGTATTTTTCTATGTGTTTAACTGCAAGTCTCAACCAAAGTAACCATTAACGAGATGTTTTTATTATAAAAGCAACATTTAACTTCAACATACCAGATCACAAGTTTTTGCAAGGCCAGTGGTTCGCAACTTATAATAGAAAATAAGATCGATTGATGCAACATATAGAAAGCAACAAATGTGATTGTTTGTAATATCACTTATTTTAGTTAATAAAAAAAATTAGGAATCAATGTGGTTTTGTAGTGTTGTCAAATTTCCAACATCACTATTTTTTAATAGGTGGTCTTAATAAGGCTTCTAAGTTTTTCAGACACTGTTAGACAATAATCATCATTGGGTGATCAATGTTATTAATAGTGGTACCAGTTGATGTAATCAACACTGGTACTGGTTGAGATAAGGTCCAATTAATAGATGGACCCATAAATATAAAGAAGCAATGAAAAAGAAATTAGATAGGGTACTAACAAAATACTCATTTTGAAACCCTATAAGTACTAAAGGTAGCTATTAAACAGTACTAGTTGAGAAAGTTTTTTTTGCGTGTGAGAACCCATTTTGCATCTCTAATATACTCTAGAAAGTACTTTATAATGTTTGTCCACCGTTAAAGTTCAGTTTTAAGATCACATCATAGATGCTCTTACAACTAAAGTCTTAGATACAATTTATACCGCTAGGTAGGAGACAATACTGTATCGAAACGTATAAGAGTGATTGTCTTATATAAAGCATCAATTATATCATAACATGAAAATAACACCAATGAGTGACTCAATTTTGATATTGGGTTAATGAGTCGGTACTTAGTGGATCGTCGTACGCACTTTTTGGAGGTGGCAAATTTCTCGTGTTTGTGGTAGGGCAATTGCAGCAAAAACTAGCCGGATAGGGAAATTGTAATCATTAATGTTTTATTTGTTAATCATTAATGTTGGTGTTCTTTCCATCATCAATTTCATAAGCCAAACTTTCACGAGGCTTAGTTTTATTTCATCAAACCATAGGCGTTGGGGTTATGTATGACCTTGGTGTACGTGCGGGTGCTCTTGGTCTCATGATAAACTTAGTGGTGACATCCTTAGCTGTAGAGCTTCACGACACACGGGTTACAATGTAGATGTTATAATGTCAAATCTGGGGCATTATCATGTTACAATGTAGATGTTATTTCAATAGCGCATTGAGTTGTTTTCTCCGCGAAGAATCAACGTTGCATATTCAATCATCCAAAATCATGCAAGACATGGTAAATTCTTTTTCTTTTCTTTTTTTGAAGTGTTAGTGTTGGATTACATAAACAGTTTTGTTTTATTTGTTAATCATTAATGTTGGTGTTCTTTCCATGATCAAGTGTTATTTATGCTTATATAGTTCTTATAATTTGTGTATTTAAGTAGCACATATATAGTTGTTGGTGTGGGTGTGAAGTTGTTGAATTTTTGGGAAGGTTCTTTCTTTTTATTTTTCCTTTTTTCCCTTATTATTTTAGAGTTTAGTCTTAGGTACTAATGAAGGGAGAAAGAAAGAGGAGAAGTTAGGATAAGAAGTAAGACCAAGGATTGAGATTGGATGTGGCTAGAAGGAGGCTTTGGGATGACTTTGATATGCTTCATGAATAAATTTGAAACCCATGGAAGACTATTGGAGACGTTAACTGTTTAAGAGGAGCTCACGAATGTAAAAGTCCATGGATACCTTATTCTGTTACTTCTACTGATTTCAATAACATGATCAATATTTGCCAATTCTCGAAAGTCGATTCTCAAGGCTTTTTATTCACTTGGAAGAAAATCTAATTCTCTGAAGTGATTTCTTACTTAGAGCCTGGAGGATAAGAGATTTCTAATCCAAGGGCCATTTAATACCACATCATTCAATACTTTTCTAATCTATATAAGTTAAATAATTCCACTCAAGATACAAGTCTTATTAATGTTGTCGTTCCAAATATAGTTTCTAATGAGGATAATGAATCTTTGAAAGAAATTTTAATAACGGAGGAAGTTAAATCCGTAGTGTTCTCTACAGAGCCATCTTCTACTCTCTATCTAGATGGATTTGAAAGTTGTATTTTTTCACAAATGTTGGGATATTAATACTATTGATGCGTGCACGACCATTATCAACCAATATATGCATATAGCTTTGGCCAACTTTGTGTTCAAGATTATTACTGAGATCATTGAAAAGCAAACGTAAATACATTGTACTTTTTTATCTCACCTGTTTGACACAAATAATATATAAGCAGTAATTCTTTGATCACACTTAATGTAACAACCCATATTTTTAAAGCATTTCAAATTACACGTGTGCACGTAATTTTAAATTAACCTCGAAATAAAGTGACTTAAATAAATATTAATTAGCAAATAAAAGGATTAATATTTATGTATATCGATATTTACTTGTGTGATAAGTAAATGAAAACATATTAAAAAGTGTTACGTCATAAGTGTTTTAAATCGATGGGTTTATCGGTATTTCATGTGGGACGTGCGGTTATAGTTGTGTTGGGCATGGAATGAAAATTAATGTTAGATAACTCAATGGTAATTTTGAGTGCGCCGATATTTCGAAATGGGTCAAAATAGTCCAGAATAGGTACCCGGGGGTTACAATTTTATTCTAGGAGATTTTTAGACTAACTGAGAATCGTAAAAGGGTGTATAGGTCATTTTACTTGAGGGGATTGATCCTACTTCGAGATTAGGGTGTTTTAAGTGAATATATAATCAAGGAGCATAGAGGGGGGTAGGTGTCCATCCACCCAAAGAGGCTAGGTCTTGGGAGAAAGTGTGACAAGTGAGGATTCAGGGAGAAAAGAAAAGGAAAAGAGGATTCAGGGAGGAAGACTACTGTTTTTGGATTGAAGATCACCATCAAAAGAAGATTTTCGACACCAGAAATCTCATAACTCTCATTTTAAAGGAAAGTATATTACTTTCCTTAATATTTATATGTAGTTTCATTTGTTCATGCAATTTGGTGTAGAATATCATAAATTTCGGGCTAAGAAAACTATGTAAATCCGAGTTTTGAATGAATTAAATGTTAGGAGATGAATTTAAGGATGTGAAAGAGTGTGTGCTTGCGTTCAAATAAGAAATTAAATAATCAAACTCAGTTCAACCCAAATAAACCCTAAACAAGCAACAAGGTGTGATTGAAATAATATGAGATCAAACACACACATGTGAGGAAAAATCCCCCAAAGGGGCAAAACCATTTATTTTCATTATAATATTGTAACATACAATTTCGAATTACAGTGAAAAATTCAATGACACAGAATTACCCGCAGGTGTCGGATCTGTAGTCGGCGGCTGGAAGTTTCCCTTTCTAGGAGAGTTGCAATGAAGAAGAAGAACGATATTCTCCACAAGGGTATGATCAAAACAGTGTTTGTGTTTTAGGGTTTCAAAATGATTCACAAATGATTTGGAAATTTGTGTGAATCAAAACATGAGTTTTGGTAACTCACAAAGGTGAAGACTTTGAGTTTATGAACTCTGAAAATCGTGTTTAGAAGTCTTTTCAAGCCAACTCCCCGTAGTGGGTTTACAAAAGAAAAAACTGGCCCTTAAAAATCAGACCATAATCTGCACGATTCTATCCTAGGCGGACGGGTCAAAAATCTGAGGCGGATCGGTTCGAGTTCGGACCGATTTGTTTTTTAAAGAGGCCTCTTCGATTCGCAGTCGATCCGGGGTCTATTGGATTCTGAGCAAAGCGGATCGGTCCGGAGGGGCGGACCAATTCTTTTTCAAAAGGGATGGATCGGTCCGGGGCCCTTTTTAAAATAGGCGGACCCGTCCGTATGTGCAGAATTTTGATTCCTTGATTTCTTTGATATTCGGATCCCTTGGATGACGATGCAAGCTTGAATATCTTCAATGGTGTAACGGCGTATGCCATATAATTGATAATGGACAGAAATGTCCTCTTGTGCCAGATGCCTCAGTGTAAATTCGTCCTCCGCTACAAAAAACTTCTGGAAGAACTGCCTGTGCATCTCTTCCCAAGTAGGGACGCTGTTAGGCGCCAAGTGGGAATACCATGTATAAGCTTTCCCAGTGAGAGTCTTTGAGAACTCCCTCAACCTCAGGTTCTTGTCGCCAGCATGTACTCCCAGGTACTCGACGAACCTCTTCACGTGCTCTCTAGGGTTCTCCCCCTACCGTCAAACTTGATAAATTTTGGTGGAATGTACCCCTCAGGGTATGGCTTCTCTCTTACTTCTCGTGGATAGGGGTCTTATAACTCCTCGTATAGGTGGGAACCCTCTCTTTGAGAGGAGGAGAGGAGCTTCCTCACTTCTTCCATAGTATCATCCTTAGAGGGTGACTCCTCTAAACACGTGCTTTTAGCAGCTGGAGAACCTGTTGGCGCCAGGACCTGCTCCAACACCGCCTTCCGAGATGGAATCGTCTCTGCCGGAATTGCAATAGGAGTGGCTACCCCTCTAGAAGGGGCAGCAGGAGGTGTCACACAACCTTGACCCAAGCTTGATAGATACACGTTGTTTTGCTTTAAAAAGTAAAAAAACATTGCCATAAGATTCATACCTGCCATTGGAGCCACTGCCGGAGAACTGGTCTGTCCTCCCTGAGGCTCTGGCGCCTTGGCTCCAATCACCACCACTTCTTCATGAGTAGTCTGGTCACTGTGAGCTCCATTACCAGACCGGATGTCCTCAAAAACCAACTGCTTAGAGACATTGAAACCTTCTTTGTCCATGGAAGTGAGGATACCTCCCCAGCAGAGTCGCCAAATGTAGGAGGGTAGTGAGACTGGGGTCTATGAATAACTGGAAAGGGTGAGGCGTGATCCACTCCAATGGACGCTGCCTGCAAGGCCTTCAAGGTCTCCTGGTGCAACTTCTGAAGAAAACTTCTCCTTCTAGTAACAATGGAACTCAAGCTTCAACTCACTCCCTGCAAGAAGATGAACTTTCACAGCAAAAATAGTAATTTTCTCAAGGGAAACACCTGAGAGTGATGGCTGTCAGTGAGGAGTGAAGGAACAAGGCACTCAGCACTATGAGAATGAGCAAGGAGAGAATACTAGGAAGGTCTGGTGATATTTTAGCAGAGTAACAGTGCAATTTCTATTTTCTATCTCTTGACCTTGCCCAGAGGTCTATTTATACTGGGGTGTTAGGGGTGAGTGGCATTTTTGGGCGCCAAAATTGAGAGAGTTGTTGGGGAACAATGTCTGAAGTGTACCATTTGTCCCTACCTGTGGCAGCCTGCCTGTCCCCTCTGCGGGCGCCACCTGGCGCCAACCAAAGGTCAAAAAGCACATATGTCCCCTAACGGAGACAAAATATCAAATTTAGTAATTATCTTTTAAAACGGTAACTTGTGGTGCAATTTTGTAAATCTTGAGAGAGGAGACCTTAAGGACTCCTTTCCTCTAAAAAAAATATTATTTTTCTTGAGAGGGACCTTGAGGACCCCCTCTTATGGAAAAGTCATTTTCTTGTAAAGATTTTATTTCTTGTGAGTAGCCAGCTCTTTGGCTGCTCACTTCGCTTGTGATCAAGTGTGAAGTATGTGTAGTCTTGAGTGACTTCTGGGTCTTCCTACTAGTATCCTCTCAATCCTATAGCGCTAAGTGGTTGAGCTTACTCAACATACCTTGTTCCTTAGCCGCCAAGCCAAAACTCCCAGGAGGTCCCAACGCGCCTGTTCGAGCCCTTCTTGCTCGACTAGGCAGCCTGTGCAAGAAAGTAAAGTGTTAGTGATGTTGTTCATTTAGAGGCTGATGTTTCATGATGAGGAGTTGCTCGTGATAGCTACTCCCTCAATATGAGTTCCTACCGAAACCTTTATAGCAGCACTCCTCGAATAACATTTCTGCAGTGACCCTCGCAGTGACGCTGACTCTCTCGACAGTCATTACTGCAGTGACCCTTGCAGCGGCGCTGACCCTTGCAGTGGTACTTCTTAATTATGGATTTCTGTGGTGACCCTCACGGGAACCTATCGAATGTTATTGCTGTAGTGTCCCTTGCTGTAGTGGTGCTGACGCTTGAAGCGACGCCGACCCTTGCAGCGACGGAGACACTTGCAGCGGCGCTGACCCTTACAGCGGTGCTGACACTTGAAGCGGTGTGGACACTTACAGCGGCGCTGACACTTGAAGTGGTGCCGACCCTTGCAGCGGCGCCGACACTTGCAATGGAGCTGACACTTGCAGCGGCGCTGGCACTTGAAGCGGCGCTGACCCTTGCAGCGGTGCAGACACTTGAAGCGGCGCTGGCACTTGCAGCGGTGCCAACACTTGCAGCGGTGCAGAAACTTGCAGCGGCGCTGGCCCTTGTAGCGGCGCAGACACTTGCAGCGGCGCTGACCCTTGCAGCGGTGCTGACACTTGAAGCAGCTCCGAGCCTTGCAACGGCGCGGACACTTGCATCGGCGCTGACACTTGAAGCGGTGCCTACCATTGCAGCGGCGCAGACATTTTGCAGCGGCATTGACACTTACAGTGGCGCTGACACTTGCAGCGGCGCTAGAACTTGAAGCGGCGCTGACCCTTATAGCGGTACAGACACTTGCAGCGGCGCTGACACTTGAAGCAGCGCTAGCATTTGAAGTGGCGTCGACACTTGCAGCGACGCTGACCTTTGCAATGGCGCAGACAATTACAGCGGCGCTGGCACTTGAAGCGGCGATGACCCTTGCAGTGGCGCAGACACTTTCAGGGGAGCTGACACTTGCAGCGGCGCAGACACTTGCAACGACGCAGACACTTGAAGTGGCGCCGACACTTGCAGCGGAGCTGACCCTTGCAATGGCGCAGACACTTGCAGCGGCGCTAGCACTTGAAGCGGCACCGACACTTGTAGAGGCGCGGACACTTACGGCGGTGCCGACACTTGCAGCGGCGCTAGCATTTGCAGCGACGCTGACCCTTGCAGCGGCGCAGACACTTGAAGCGGCGCTGGCACTTGAAGCGACGCTGACCCTTGCGATGGACTTTCGACTTCTGGGTGACCCTCGCGGGCACCTCTCGGATGTCATTAATAAAAGAAGAATTTTTATTTTATTTTCTTTTTTTATTGATAGACACCCATCTACACCTATGATGGCATCTATTCATCAGGCCATCCCGGGTTGGCAACCTCGGCTGAGTGAGAGCCGAGGTTACAGAAGCTACACTATCATCATAACTAACCTCGGCAGAGAATCAGCCGATGTTCCTTGGCTACTCCTCCCTAACCTCAGCTCAGGCCGGCATTATGCCTCAACTCGTCCTACCTCGGCCTCGTAGGAGCCGATACCACCCTAATTAACCTCAGATTGGGCAACATCCAGACTTCACCAACCTCGTACTCTTCCAGGCTGAGGATGGGACTAATAAAAGACAACCGAGCCTTTATTCGCATATGTGTGACTGGGAACACGTGTACACAAATCAGTTATAACAAATCATTCCCCTCACGTGGGGGGAATATTTCAACATCATTCTCTACATGTGACAGTGACAGATGTCTTCATCAGATTGGCTAGATCAACACACACATGCTCATTGCATGCATAAGGGGGTGCATTACACCCTCTCATACTATATATACTTGTCTTCTCCTTCTTGGAAAAAGGTCCAAAATTAAGAACCCTAGCTGAAACTCTGTCCAAATACACAGTAGAGAGAGAAAGATTGAGAG
The DNA here is from genome assembly GCA_949130495.1 of Sambucus nigra. Taxonomy (NCBI): domain Eukaryota; kingdom Viridiplantae; phylum Streptophyta; class Magnoliopsida; order Dipsacales; family Adoxaceae; genus Sambucus; species Sambucus nigra. Next base: position 587,444,036 of record OX422210.1, on the reverse strand, counting down.
ATTTGTATTCATGGCCATTAGATCCCTCATGCAGTGATATTAACCATACACCTTCACAGTGGACGTAGGCCTAATTGGCTGAACCACTTATATGACAGTGTTCATCCTCTTCTCCTCACCTCATTCTCTTATACTTGAAATACTTGTGCTGCTATTGTTATACACTGATTAGATCTCACAAACACCTAACCTGGTGGGGCTATTTCCAACATCATCACTTTGGTGCCGTCTATGGGAAAGAGAAGCTATCTCTTCCTCATTTTGTGCTTAACCTCACCGAAGACTCTGGTGGTGAACCGGGTCTCAACCCTTGTGTGGAGTTGTTTCACTATTGAAAGAGGTCCTGTAAGGTATTAAGCTCATCTACTACACCAGCTCTTTAGTGCTAACACATAACACCGGAATTACCACCGCCTGGGGCTGGTGGACCTAGTTCCAGCCAAGCACCACCCCAGTTCGAAATGGCTGAGGTGGTGGCAGCCTTGAAGTCCTTAGCAGCAACGCAGCAAGCGATGCAAGAGAAATTTGCACAACTCAATCAGAACATGATGAGGCTACCTGGGGTCTCACCGAAGATGATCACTCCGGAGGCTATTCAGCTTCATCCCGATGCCATGGGACCACCACAGGCACCGCGAAAAGACCAACCTACACCTCAGTGGAGGAGGGACGTTGCTGACCTTAGACATTTGCGTCTGGGAAGGCAAGGATACCCTTGCCCTGAGGATAGGTATGATGATTTGGAGGCAGAAGATGCTCCAAAAGATTATTGGGAGCCGTATGAGGTTTTAAATAACACAGTACGTCCTATCCAGTAGAGCCGAGATTATGGAGGTCGAAGAGGTGAAGAATCCCAATTAAGAGGGTCAGATTAAGCAGAGGGTCAGCCTTTGAAAGGTTCGACCCAATGAACGACCTACGACAGAGGTTGTCAAGGTCGAGAAGTGCATCCGACTCACAAAGGGAAGATGATCAACGTCGACCTCATTGAGGCCGACCCCATATAGGACAGGGAAGAGACCAGGGAGAGGTCAACATCTGACGTTGTGATGCGATTGGGGAACCCTCAGTCCACCCCTCGGATGGGAACAACCTCGGCCAGGCCGACGTTGCGAGACCATGGAATGACTCCATCCAACGTCTTAAGGAAAAGATAGGAGACCTCATCAAAGTCGGGATCCACTGCAAAGAGGTTTCTCAGAAGGCTCTCCATTCATGGCTAAGATAGTGAGCTTTCCTACCCAAGCCATGTTCAAGCCACCTACAGTGACTCCCAAGTATGATGATAGCACCAATCCTGTACATCATATTGAGATGTACCAGTCATCGACGGACATTTACTCAATACTAAATGAGATGAAATGCCGAGCCTTCTTTAGGACTTTGACGGGGGCTGCACACATCTGGTTAACCTCTCTCCCGAAGAACTCGATCGAGAAGTTTCAGGGTTTAGCTGAACGATTCATTCATAACTTCTATTTTGGGGTAAGACCTCAAAAGAAGACAACCCATATGTTTTACATCAAACAAGGTAAGAACGAGAGCCTAAGAGACTACATTTCCAGATTCAATAAAGAGAAACTTGAGTTTGAGGACTGCGAAGAGAGTATAGCCATGACCGCCCTCATGGGAGGTCTTCAGAAGGGGAAGTTGTTGTGGAAACTTGCGGAAGACCCTCCCAAGTCCATGGCAGAGCTGTTGGCAACTGCGAGAAGGGTCATAAACGCTGAAGAGGCAATGGCTACAAAAAATAAGGATGATAATGGCCGTAGCAGCGAGAAGTTCCAAAGAAAAAAGGATGGAAAGAAGAGGTCAGTTGATGATAAGTTTGCACGTTATACCCCTCTTACTGTAAGCTGTGAACACATCCTCAATGAGATCAAGAATAACCGGTCCCTAAGATGGCCAGAGAAGCTGAAGGCTCCTTCACATAAGAGGAACCAGAACTTATGGTGCAAATTCCACCAAGACCATGGCCATGTAACAGACAAGTGCTTCGCCTTAAAGGATGAGATCAAAAAATATTGAAATTGGGAAAGTTGAGAAAGTACATTGATAATAAGGCTCCCAAAAGGGGAAGGGATGACCCTAAAAAGAGGAAAAATAATAGATGTCGTGACGATAACCCGATAAAAAGGGGCGATGACTCGGATGGCGATGATGAAGATGATTCGTACCTTCCAACGAAAGATGACTACACCCCAGTGAAGAGGGTTGGTATGATCTCCTTTGGTATTAACACCATATGCGGGGTTGCAGGGGGTGGTTCTGAAGTGGCTGACCGAAAATCTCATGTCGCAGAGGCCAAGTCAGTGGACAAACTTGAAGTAGTAAATTTGACGTCTTTCGAGACAACGCAGAAGACAAAGAAGGTGGACATGGACACTCTCATAGTTGGGTTCTCCCGACTTGACTTCAAAGGCATCCTACCTCCATCTGATGACCCTTTGGTGATCACAACAAGAGTTCATGGATGTGAGGTACAGAGAATTCTTGTAGATGGAGGAAGTTCAACAGATGTGATGTTCTGGCCCTGCTTCAAAAGCCTAGGTCTTAGCAGAGCTAGGCTGATACCCTATCATCATCCGTTAATGGGCTTCACCAGAGAAAAGGTCCATCCATTGGGCATGTATGAGATGGACGTGCGAATGGACGATGAGTGGCCTAAGAGGTTAACCCGGAAGATCAATTTTTTCGTTATTAATGAAAACGTCTTCTCGGCCTATAACCTCATCATAGGAAGAGTATCCCTTAAGGAGTTTGAGGCCTTGCTATCGACGGTCAACCAGATGCTAAAATTCTTGACCCCCTATAGGGTAGGGAAGTCCAGGGTAACCAAACCATAGCACGAGAATGCTACTTTAACTCGGCCAAAGAGAGAAAGGCCCATAAGAGAGAAACTACCACTTATAACATTGATACACTTGGACCTAGATATGAAACAAAGTTGAAGAAAGGAGAGGCCGCAGAAGAGGTAGAATCCATCGTCCTCAATGAGGACGAGCCAGAAAAAACCGTCCAGGTCGATAAAGCCTTAAAGGCAGAAATCAAGGAAGAGCTGATAAATTTCCTGAGGAAGAGGAAGATTGTCTTCGCTTGGAGTTACGCGGACATGCCTGGCATCCGCCCTGAGGTTATGTGCCATAAGCTGAATGTGACTAAGGATGCTAGGCCAATCAAACAAAGACGAAGGGTTTGCTCTAGGGAGAAGTACGACGTCATCCGGGAAGAAGTCAGAAAGTTGGAAGAGGCTGAGTTTATCAGGGAAGTCATATATCCAGAGTGGCTATCGAATGCAGTCATTGTGCCCAAAGCCAACGGAAAATGGATGATGTGCGTAGACTTCACCGACCTGAACAAGTCTTGCCTGAAAGATAGCTATCCCTTACCTCGGATCGACCAGATGGTAGATGCAACTGCAGGACATGAGCTCATAAGCTTCATAGACGCGTATTCGGGTTACAACCAGATCTTCATGGACGCCGAAGACTCAGAGAAGACATCCTTCATCACTAACAAAGGGACATATTACTACAAGGCCTTCAGATTGAAAAATGAGCGAGCAACATACCAACATCTTGTGAATAAGATGTTTGGGGACCAAATAGGCAAGACTATGGAGGTTTATGTAGACGATATGTTAACAAAGAGCTTAAAGGCCTGCACCTACGTGGCAGACCTGGAAAAAACATTCGATATTATGGACCTGTACAAAATGAAACTCAACCCCGCGAAGTGTGTCTTCGGGGTAGGAGCTGGGAAATTTCTTGGATTCATTATCAATCAGAGGGGAATAGAGGCAAATCCTGAGAAAATCAAGGCTTTGCTCGACATGAAAACACCAAGGAGTATCAAGGACGTTCAGAGGCTCACTGGAAGAGTAGCTGCACTCAACAGATTTGTTTCTAGGGCGACGGACCAGTGTCATCTGTTCTTTAAGGTTCTTAGAAAGGCCTTCGAATGGGACAAAGATTATGATGAGGCTTTTAACCAACTCAAGTCCTACCTCGAATCTCCCTTGCTCTCCTCTCGGCCCATAGTAAGAGAGAAGTTGTATGTCTATCGTGTAGTTTCTGAATCAGTTATAAGTGCAGCCATAGTACGGGAAGACATTGGGGGTCCAAAGGCCTATGTACTTCAACAGTAAGTCCCTTCAAGGGTCTGAACAAAATTATCCTCGGATGGAAAAGTTCACCTACACCCTGATACATGCTTCTAGGAAGATGAAGCCTTACTTTCAAGCCCATTCCATGGTCATCCTCACCGACTCCCCACTAAGACAGGTCCTCCATAAACCTGCAAAGTCGGGTAAATTGATGACATGGGCCATTGATCTGGGAGAGTATGACTTTACTTATCAGCCCAGGGTGGCCATCAAAGGGCAGGCACTTACGGATTTTATCGCTGAGTTCACATGGGAGGAGGCTGAGGTTGAGAATAACCTAGAGGCAGAGAGGGGTCAAAAAGCAATGTCTTTCAAGATCCTGAAGAGGTTGTATCCAAGAGAATTAGAAACAAAATATCTGAGAATGAGGAAGATCGGTACCTCTTCAGTCATGGAGTTATGTCAGAAGGGAGCTTCTCATCGGATAAAGACATCTGGAACCTCTTTGTTGATGGGTCTTCTTGCGATAGCGAAAGCGGTGCAGGGCTAATATTTTCATCTCCAGATGGTGCTAACGTCGAATACGCCCTAAGGTTTAACTTTAAGGCATCAAACAACGAGTCGGAATATGAGGCCATGGTAGCAGGCCTCTCGCTGGCAAAGACCCTTAGGGTAAGACGACTCCTGCTTCATAGTGACTAAAGGTTGGTTATTAATCAAGTATTGGGGGTTTATGAGGCCAAAGATAAAAGGATGGACAAATACTTGAAGAGGGTGAGAACGAAACTCGAAGGGTTCGAAGAGGTAAATATGAAGAGAATACCTCGACAAAATAATAGCCACGCAGATGCATTAGCAAGGCTAGCCTCAGCGATAAGGACAAACATCAGAAGAACAGTCCTAGTTGAGATCTTACCCAAGGCGGACATTGAAGAAGAAGAGGTAAGTAACCCTTACCTCAATTTGAACCTAGGGGACTCATGGATGGATCCCCTTATCAAATATATCAGAGAGGGAGAGCTACCAGAATCAAAGTTAGAGAGGAGGAAATTGAGGTACAAAGCTACAAAGTTTTCAATGGTAGGAGACGTCCTATATAATAAGGGATTCTTATTACCTCTCCTCAGATGCGTTCATCCCATGGAAATTCCTCGCGTCCTACAGGAGGTACACGAGGGTTCTTGATCCAGTCATATAGGAGAAAAAACTTTCGCTAGGAGGATTATTACGCAAGGATACTGGTGGCCGAGCTTGACCAAGGATGAGGTAACCTATGAAAAGAGGTGTGAAAAATGTCAGAGATTCTCCACTATCCCCCATCAACCTCATCAGCCTATGACGTCAATCAGTTTCCCTTGGACATTCACAATATGGGGAATTGATATGGTGGGTACCCTGCCAAGGGCTGCAAATAACTACCAATTTTTTATAGTCGCCATTGATTACTTCTCCAAATGGGTAGAGGCTGAGCCGATGATCACGATTACAGAGCAAAAGACCTTCCAAGTTATTTGGAAGAACATCGTATGCAGACATGGCCTCCAAAACACCCTTATCTCGGATAACGGAACCCAGTTCAAGAATTCTTCCTTGGAGAAATATTGCGAAAGAGTTGGGATAAATAAATTTTTCTCTTCTCTTGGCCAACCTCAAGCAAACGATCATATCGAAGTCACAAACATAATGATCCTTGACGGGATCAAAAGGAGGTTTAAAGAAGGTAAGGGAAGATGGACTAAAGAGGTTTATGCTATGTTATGGGCCTACATAACAACATCTAGGATGCCAACTGGGGAGACCCCGTTTTTATTATCACATAGCTCAAAGGTCGTCATACCAACAGAGGTATGACTCCCTACTCATAGGATCCAGACCTATGAACCTGAGAAGAATGGGGAGAAGATAAGACTCGACCTAGATTTGATTGAAGAGAGAAAGGAAGATGCAAAAATCAGGGAAGCAGCTTACCAGCAGAGAACAACAAAGTTCTACAATCAAAGGGTAAAGTCAAGACCTATAGCCGTGGGAGACCTAGTACTTAAGATGATGTTGCAGAAGGCAAAAAAGCTTCACCCGAATTGGCATAGTCCATACAAAGTGATTGAGGAGTTTGTACCCGGGACCTACAGGCTAGAAAACCTTGAAGGGGAACCTTTCTCTAATCCTTGGAATGTTGATCATCTAAAAAAGTATTACATATGATGTTACCAGGGCTTTCATGTAAATGTATCATCTTATGAAGAGATTATTAATGAGAAGATCAGTTTTCATGCCAATTCTTGGTTCATTTGATAACATTTATGAGGATATAATCTTAGTTGATGACCTCAGACCTTATAACATCATAATTTGGTGACAAAGTCTGAGGTAATACATCATACTTGGATAACCCCAGACCTTAGACATCATTAGTTTAGTGAAAAAGGCTTTGTGGGGATAACATCATAGTGATGACCTCAAACCTTATAACATCATAATTTGGTGACAAGGTCTGAGGTAAGACATCATACTTTGATGACCTCAGACCTTACATCATTAGTTTGGTGACAAATTATTTATGGGGATAACATCTTAGTGATGACCTCAGACCTTATAACATCATAATTTGGTTACAAGGTCTGAGGTAAGACATCATACTTGGATGACCTCAGTCCTTACATCATTAGTTTGGATAAAAATTATTTATGGGGATAATATCTTAGTTAATGACCTTAGAGCTTATAACATCATAATTTGGTGACAAGGTCTGAGTCAGGACATCATACTTGGATGATCTCAGACCTTAGATATCATTAGTTTGGTGAAAAATTATTTATGGGGATAACATATTAGTGGATGACCTCAGACCTTAGACACCATTTATTTAGTTTACAAAGACATCATTGTATTGAGACTTCAGACCTGAATACACATTGCATGTCAAAGAAAATCATTCAAAGAACATTCAACAAATAAATAAATGAAGCATGTATCAGAGGTTAATATAGACTAAGAGTTACAAGCTATTTGGCAATTGAGTTTAAAATCAGAGGTTACAGTTTAAAACCCATAATGAAAAATTACAAAAAGCTTCACAAAAATGGCCTAAGGTTCTGCAGCTACAATGTTGGCATCCTCGGCTTCATTCCCTTGGCCGATGTTGGTCACCTCAACCCCTTCATATCTGAGGTTGGCACCCTCCGTCTCTGTAACATCGAACGAAGAAGTCTCTGCAGGGGTAGCATCTTCCTCTTTAACCTCTTGAAGGGCTTGAACAAACTGAGGGTTGGTAAAACCCAGACCAATGAAGTCAAGGCCTTCAGGCTCCCTGACTCCTTCTCCTTAGCATCCGCCCATTTGCCAGTTGCCTTAATACCACTTTTGAGGTATTCAAAGCCAAAGATGATGAATTCATCAGAGACTTTGTAATCAGCCAGGATCCCCTCAGAAGGATCCTCAAGGGTTTTTTTCACTGCAGCATCAACCTTCTGCTGGAGAACGTCGTCCTTGCCCTTCAGAGTAGAGGTCTGCTCCTTTTTTAGCTTGCAGATCTATTTCTCCAACTGCTTAACCTTCTTGTCAGACCCTTCAAAGGCAAACTTCAGACGATCTACCTCGGCGTTCAGAGAGTCCTGGACTTTCTCGACCTCTTGGCCTTTCTCGATGAGGGGCAGCCTCTTTAGAGTCTAGTTGGCAAAATGATGCATAACCACGATGCCCTACAAATCAAGAGTCAGATGTATAAGTTTAAATTCAAAGAAGAGGTTACACTTCAGAATAAAATTTAAATTTAAGTCTTATCTCGATAGTCCTGTGAAGACCAAACTCAACCACTAGGGGAGTATCCATGGAGCGACATAAGCGTTTATCAGCATCGGTATAGAAGAGGCGATGGCATCTAACGCCTGAACGCTATGGCCTATAATACTATCATTATTTTTTAGCTGCTGCAGACGAGCAGCCAGTGTATCTTCAGAGGATATGGGGATGGCCTTTTGGGCCTTACCTTTCCTCTGATCCTCAGGGGAAGTGGTTGTAGTTTTCCTCTTTCTTGTAGCGTCGGCCTTGGACGTGCCAACACTCTTCTTCGGTGGGGGAGGAGGGGGTGCATTCAAGCCTGCCTTCTTCACCAGCTTCGTGAGACTTGGGGCAGACATCTCCCAGATATTGTCTGAGATGCCTTCAGGGCGTTCTGTAAATGGAAAGGTCAGAGTCAGAAGATCAGAGACATAAAAAATCAGAGGTTTAACTTGTTGAAATAATAAAATAAGAACTTATGGAGCTTGGTTAGAGGGCTCCCCCCAAGGTCAGTCTCAGAGAGATAGTTGGGGGTCATAAGATGTTCGAACTTGACCAACATATCATGCTCCCTTGATCTTGAAGGTCTTTTACTTTTTGAAGATTATTTTGGCTTAGCCCAGGGTCGGCCCTAGCAGCCATTGTCACCTTGCCCCATCTCATGGGTATCCTCGGCTCTAAGTTCGAAGAAGGGACACAAGGGCCAAATTCCCATGCTCCCGAGGTAAAAGAATACCGCGGATTCTAATTATGATTACTAGTTTGGGTGACCTGCAACATCTTGTTAGTTGAATTTCGAGCTAAGAAATGGTAATATCTCGGATGATTCCTTTCAGAGGAAGGGATATAGCATCCGGTGAAGACCTAGACAGGAAGGTCTGAATGGTGGACTGAACTCCATAGAATTATAGCTCCAATTATCACCCTCCAGGCATTGGGGGATAACTACGAAGGAGCTAAGTTAATGTAGGACAGTATGGCCCTAATAATGGGATGAATGGGCAGACGAAATCCTAACTTGATCATCTGCTCGTACAAGTAGATCTCACCATCTCGGCCATTGAAAGCCCTCTATTCCCTCAGAGGTCTCGTAATTTTTATGGAGGGGCTTATTGAATAAAGATGTCTGAAGGAAAGAAGGTCGAGCTCGCTGACAGTACTTTCTATCTCGGTTGCCTCCGAGGTGTCAACATCGTTCTCATCCTCATCTCGATCAACGTCGGCTAGAACGGACGAGGGATTACCTTCAGGAAACCTCTAAGCAAACTCAGCCCCTGTGGCAGCTGACAGGGGGACAACATTAATAAGAGGAGGAAAGGCTACATTTGGTGCGACAACCTCAACATCTGAAGAAGTTAGGGATGTGCTAGACTCGTTATGGGATGAGACGTGGCTCGAAACCTCAGCTGGATCAGGGACCTGATCCTGCTAAATGGAAAAGTCCATGGCCTCCTGAAAGGAGTCCACAGACATAGGGTCAGAGGTGGATGACTCAGACTCAGACATAGGAGAGGGTTCGACTGGGACCTCTACTTGGGTAACTGGTTCGGTTGGCTCAGGGTATATGACCTTCAGAGCGGATGGAAAGATAGGTCAGAGGGGGAAGGCCTCAGCCCTATGAGCTTCCTCTTGGGCCCTCTCTATTTGACTAATCTTTTCCAAAGTCTTCTCTTTAAGAGAGGGGAATTCCTCTAAAATTTGATACAGAGGTCTAAGCATAGGAGGACGACCTAACACTTGGGATACTAAACCAGGAACAAATAACTTGACTCGACTTAGCTAAGGATCAAACTGGGTTTTAAACAATAACAGTTAAGAACAAAGGCAACCAAAAAATGCAAAGCAATCGCCAAAAAACTCTTACACTCGCCGAAAAATGCAAGAAACAGTAATTGAAGGCTAGAAAAATAGAGAAAAAGAAGTGATAAGAGGATACCTGATGGAATGCAAAGGAGAAGGAGGGAAACATTGGCAAGAACTCCACCCAATGCACTCCTGACCAAGCTCTTGTAGAGAGAGAGAAAATAGGAAAAGCTCAGGCGAAGAAAATGAAGAAGTGTGGAAGAAAGAGAAAGGAAGGGGGTATAACCCTCAAAACCTAATGCACGCATCCCAAGCCCTATCATTGCCTTGGGAGCCTAAAGGACAGCTGACATCACACACTTACCAGGCACGCTTCCCACTTCAGCAATTGACAAGTGTTAAAGGAATATCGGTACAAAGAAGAAAGACCTCAGAGCTGTACACCCCGTAGTCACCTGTTACCACATACAACTAAGGGCTAGGGGTGCTTGATATACCATATATGTACCCAACTACTCAGAGACGTAAACCTCATCCAGGGAGATGGCCGAGGTTAGAAGGTACCTAGAACGACAACCAGCGACCTCATCCCCAGCAAGGTCAGCCATGGCCGACGTTACTAGTTTCCTCATAGCCATTCAATAGTTGAGGCCTAAATGACCCATGATGGCAGTTATTCATCAGGCCATCCAGGGTTGGCAACCTCGACTGAGTGTGAGCCGAGGTTACAAAAGGTACACCATCATGATAACCAACCTCGGTAGGTAATCAGCCGATGTTCCTTGGCTACTCCTCCATAACCTCGGCTCAGGCTGGCATTATGCCTAAACTCGTCCTACCTCGGCCTCGTAAGAGACGAGACCACCCTGATTAACCTCGGATTGGGTAATAGCCAGACTTCACCAACCTCGTACTCTTCCAGGCCGAGGATGGGACCAATCACAGACAGTCGAGACTTTATTCACATATGTGTAACTGGGAACAGTGTACACAAATCAGTTATTATAAATCATTACCCTCACATGGGGGGAATATTTCATCATCATTCTCTACATGTGATAGTGACAGATGTCTTCATCAGATTGGCTAGATCAACACACACATGCTCATTGCATGCATAGGGGGTGCATTACACCCCCTCATACTATATATACTTGTCTTCTCCTTCTTAGAGAAGGGTCCGAAATTAAGAACCCTAGCCGAATCTCTGTCGAAATACACATTAGAGAGAGAAAGCTTGAGAGATTTTTATTCATGGCCATTATAGCCCTCATACAGTGATATTAACCACACACCTTCAGAGTGGACGTAGGCCTGATTGGCTGAACCATTTATATGACAGTGTTCCTCCTCTTCTCCTCACCTCATTCTCTTATACTTGAAATACTTGTGCTGCTATTATTATAAACTGATTAGAGCTCACAAACACCTTACCTGGTGGTGCTATTTCCAGCATCATCACATTGTAATCCCCATTTCAAAATATTTTTTTACGATGAATGCCCATATTCCCCCTTGGATGTAGGTTAAGTTCGGTCGAATCATATATAATTTTTATTTCCTCTCTTCTCTCATCTTTTTCACTTGACTGGCATTGCAATTATTAGTTTATTGTGTCGAGGGTGTAAACACAATTTTTACCTCAGCATAATTAGCTCTGTCTATGGGAACGACGATTTCCAAAGTCTTGAACATGAATTAAGTTACACATGCCATCAATGGCCTTAGATAGCAACAACAAGTTCTTCAAGATTAGCTCGCAAAAATCCTAGAACATTTATTGCCTCCACCACCACTAGTATCAGAGAAGTAAGTAGACCAGGCTCCTCCCATGGAACAAAGCATGGAGAATGAATTATCCCGATAACCTCCTCCATGTCCGTCACTATCCTCTATCGTTCATCAAGTGTCGGTGGACAAGCAGGCCAAGCTCCAACTAATTGTCAAGAATACTGAAGATGCCAGAGAAGAGTCTCTATTCCATCAAGAATTCATGGATTGTCCAATGCCATCTCCCTTCAAGTTCCCAAGAATGGACTCTTTTGATGGGACCACCGATCCTAGGGATTACATAAATCATTATGGGGCCCATATGGAATTTCTCGCCAGCCCAATCAGAATAGGATCTAAGCATTCGCCACAACACTAAAGGGATCGTCAAGAACTTAGTTCAACCGTCTGCCAACCAATTCGATCACATAATTCAAGGAACTCATTGAGTGCTTTGCTCGACATTTCATTGGGAGTCAGATCCACAGGAAGACCACCGACCATTTGTTTAACATTTTTCAGATAAAGGATGAGAATCTCAAGAAGTATGTGAAGAGATTCAACAATGAATTCCTCTATATTGATCAACCAGACGAGAAGGTGGTTGTGTTAACTTTCTTACGAGGGCTATACGACAGTAGTACAATCTAATCCTTATCAAAGAATCCACTCACCAACATGATGAAGCTTATGAAAAAAGTGGAGAAGCACATCCATGCAGTGGATACGATTAACAATCGGTAGTCAAGCCATTAACTAAGAGATTTTGGAAATAGAAGGTTCGAGGACGAGCAGAGAAGGTAAAAGTTTGCTTCGAAAGGAGCTCAACTGGTGAACCAGACGTATATGGAGAAATTTACTCCCCAAAATGCGATCGTGGGGAGATTGCAGAACTTTATAAATGACCTAAAAATATTGAGATGGCCAAACAGATCGAAGAACAAGCCAGTCAGACCCAAGTTAAATCTCTACTTCTAATTTCATCGAGATTGTGGGCATGATACTAATGAATATCTTGACTTGAAGAGAGATATTTAAGCATTGGTCTAAATGGGGCATTTGAGAGAATTTATACAAGGTGGTAGGACTAAACAAAGCAACGAATGGAAGGATCATCATAAGAAATACCAATCAAAAGATAAAGAACCAAGACGAGAAGAATGAAGGGAAGTTGCCATTGGCGAAGAGAAAAGAATAATGAACATGATCTCCGATGGATTAGCAATCATGTTGAAACCATAAAAGAGAATTAATGAAGGTATGAACATAGGAACCCATTAAAGATTATGAGGACATCACTTTCACTCCGAAGGACTCTCAAGATCTGATCACTCCCCATGATGATCCCCCATTGATCACAACAATGATCTCCAACTGGACAGTACAAAAAATCATGGTGGTCACATGGATTTTCGCAGATATAATATATTTTGAGTGCTATGAGCAGATGAGTCTTGAGGGACCAAAGTTGAAGCCAGTGAATGGCCCACTATCGGGATCTTTTAGAGATAAAGTTTATCCATAAAGGAAAATTGAGCTCCATTCACGATCATAAAGGACCCTAAGTCAACCACTTTGTAGGTGGAATTCTTGGAGTACAATAGCCATTAGCTTATAATATACTGATCGAGCAATCTACCCTAAGGGTCTGTTTGGCAACCCAATTCCAAGGCATGGAAATGGAATTAGAAGATCAATTTTAATTCCACGGAATTGAAATTAGCCTTCCAATTTCAATTCCAAGCCTTGTAATTGGGTTGCCAAATGGGCCCTAAGTAAACCTGATTCAGTATTATCAATCAAGTACCTCACAATTCATTTGTAAATAACAAACATGATGGGGGTAGTACGCGAAAGCCAACCGCGCGCTAGGAGTTGTTAATTTTTATATATGAAGAAGAATATATAGACTTTAAATATTCATGGTCTTAACCTAAGCGAAGAATCGTTCGTGGGGTCTCTAATTGAAGACCTGTTCTTGAGTCCTTTATACGATAATTGCCCAGAGAGTGCAGAATATGTGGGATAAGACATTTACGTGGATTCATGAGGATATGATAGGCATTGATGCCTCAGTAATGACTCGTCAATTGAAGGTGGATGCATCTAGTCGATAAGTAACGCTGAAGAAGAGGGTGTCCACCAATGAAAGGAATTAGGCTGCACATATTAAGGTGGGTAAAGTACTTGAAACAGGTTTCATTCAGGATGTCAATTATCTCGAGTGGTTATCGAATATCGTAATGGTTCAAAAACTAAATGACAAGTGGAGATTATGTGTTAACTATTCGGACCTGAATGAGGCATGTCCAAAGGACACATACCCTCTATCGAGGATTGATAGCCTTATGGATGCCATGGCTGGGCACGAAACCTTATCAATCATGGAGATATATTTTGGGTATAATCAGATCTAAATGCATTAGTCCAATGAGGAAAAAATATCCTTCGTAACTGACAGGGGGACGTATTATTACCGAGTGATTCTATTTATCTTAAAAACTATAGGGACCACCTCGTAGAGGCTAGTCAATCGAATGTTCGAAGATTAAATAGGGAAGACCATGGAGGTGTATATGGATGATTTGTTGGTGAAGATCCTTAAAGGAGAGGATCATGTGACCAACATAGAGGAGGCTTTTAAAAATTTTGACCGATACAAAATATAAATGAACCTTGAGAAATGTGCCTTCGAAGTGATATTGAGGAAATTTTTTAGATTTACGGTAACGCGAAGAGGGATAGAAGATAACACCAAAACAATCCAAGCTATATTGAATAAGAGGATCCCAAAAAATTATCAATGAAATCCAATCACTTACCTAAAGGTGCTTATACTAAATCAGTTTATGAGAAAAGCAATGCACAAGTGCATTTCATTTTTTTTTGAACTCTGAAGAAGGAGTTCATCTAGACGAATGAGTGCGAACAAGCATTTTAATATTTAAAGCCTACATAATAGATGTCCTGATACTATCAAAGCCAATAAATGGAGAAGAATTATGTCTCTACCTCATCACTTCTTAAACGACAGTTAGTTTGGTCCTGATCCGGGATAATGAAGGAGTTTAACGACCAATCTACCGTGTTTAGTGTTTTTTAAGGAGCGAAATTAAGATACCTGATGTTGGAAAGTCTCACTTTGCATTGATCATGCCAGCTAAAAAGTTAAGGACATACTTCCAAGCTCATACTATTATTGATTTAACCAACTATCTGCTCAGATGAGTCCTCCATAAGCCATAGGTCTTTGAACGATTGATGAAGTGGTCAGTCGAGTTCTAGGAGTTCGACATACACTACAAGCTGAGAGTAGTAGTTAAGGGGAAAGTTATTGCCGATGTTATTACAAAGTTTACTAGTGTTAAGGGGAAAAGTGCTCCCCGACAAATCAGTGAAGGAAAGCAGACAAGGGTCCTTTACGTGGATGGACCATCCAATAAAGAGGGTTATGGATAGGGGCTTATAGTGAATATACCCAAAGGGACTAGCATGTAATAATCACTAAGGTTCATCTTCATAACTTCTGTTAATGTTGAGCATGAAGTGATGATCGCTGGATCAGAACTTGCGCTATCCCTCAAGGTCGACTAGGTACAGTTCTTTAGTACTCCAACATAATCGACCAGTAGGTGATGGGAGAGTATGAGGCTAAAGGGAAGAACATGATGGTCTACTTGAAGAAGTTCCAAGACGAGGCAAGGCAGTTTGAGAGGATCACCATCCAATATATTCCATGGGAAAATAACACCAAGGCTGACCATTTGGACATGTTGGCATTAACAGACCATGGGAATCCCCTAGTGGGGATATTAGACCAACCCAGTATTCACATCAAGGAATCCAAAGAAGTCAGTGTTGCAGAATAGGGACCAAGATGGATGGATAAGTACATCCAGTTAATAAAAGTGGGGATTCTTTTTGAGGGACAATTGATGATAAGAAAGGTGTGAGTCATGATAATGAAGTACCTTATGTACGAAGGGATTTTATATTGAATGGGTTATGACCGACCCATCCTACGTTGTATTCATCCCACGAAGGTAAAGACCTTCCTAACAAGACCCCACGAAGGTTCTTGTGGGAGGCACACCGATAAGAAAAGTTTGGCTTAAAGATCCTTAACTCAAGGTTATTACTAGCTGATGATGAGAAAGGATGCTGAGCACTACGTTAAAAAGTGTGCTCGATGTCAAAGGGGTGCCAACGACATCTATCAACTTGCTGATGAGTTATCAATGATCATCTCCCCCTGGTCATTCGCCTTGTGGGTAATTGACATCCTTGAACCGTTTCTAATTGACAAGGGTCAATGTAAGTTCCTATTAGTAGCAATTGATTATTTTACAAAGTGGTTGGAGGCAGATCCACTTGCCAGAATCACTGATCAGAAGTTACATTCGTTCATTTGAAAATTTATAATTAGTCATTTTGAGGTTCGAAATGTTATCATTTTGTATAGTGGGAGGTAGTTTGACAGTGTTAGGATTAAAAATTTATACGACCAGTTCAAAATCAAGAACTACTGCTCAACATCGAGGCATCCTAGGTGTAACAACTAGGTCGAGGTGATGAACCGAATGCTTTTCCACGGGAAAGAAATATAACTTACCAATTCCAAAGGAATCTGTGTAAAAAATTTAGTCTTCATCCTATGGGACTACCGAATAATGATGAGAGGACCAAAAAGGGTCACACCTTTTGATTTGACTTACGACACTAAAGCCGTGATACTGATTGAGTTAGAAGTGTTAAAATAAGGATAAAATATTTCAATGAAGAACAAGATGATGAACGAATCTTGAAAAACTTGGGCTCTTGGATGAGGGGAGGGAAGAAATAATGCTGAGGGTGGTCATGACATAACAAAAAGCAGCCCAATACTATAATCAAAGGGTGAATAAATGATCCTTCTAGAGTTAAGATTTGGTCCTTAGGAAGATGGTGCAATCAATGAAAAATCCCAGCCAAGTGGGAGAGCCCTTATGTGTTGGATCACCTCATACAATCGGGGACATATGGGCTTTAAGATCACGAGGGTAACACCCTCTCTCATCTATGTAATATTGAGAATCTGAAGCTTTACTACTAATGAAAGTGATCTCCGAGAAAAATTAAGCGGATGACTTGAGGCATCTTTTAATTTCATTTATTTCTTTTATGCAAGATGTAATCTGAGAAACATTGGAAATTAATAAAAGGGCTTTATTGTTCTCTAAATGGTATATTTTTCTCCATTGATTGACTAATCTCCATTAAATACCCAGTCCACTCGGTCCGCACTTGTGTAATTGGTATCAGAGCCTTGTTATTACAGGTTAGTATTCTAATTATGTTTATAATATGAATGTTGTTATAATATGAATGTTAAGATAGAAACCGTTATATTACATCATCGTACTTATGTTTCTGGAGAAAATTTTAGAGTAAAATATAAAATTATAGGAACTAAGTGTCGTAATAATTGTTGTAAGAAATATCGTTTATACCTAATTCTATATAAATAACTATGCTATTTGATATTAATGTCTGCTTTATTGCTAAAATCAATATATGCAGTTATAATGTCCATATTATAATTAAGTTACGCTTGTCTTTGTAAAAAAAAGAGAGTATAATATTTGTAAACATCTGTTTTGTAATTAAGGTGAATTAAGCATAAGCAATAATATTGTATTATAGTGAAAATCTTTAAAGTTTTCATAAAAACCCATAT
The DNA here is from genome assembly GCA_949130495.1 of Sambucus nigra. Lineage (NCBI taxonomy): Eukaryota > Viridiplantae > Streptophyta > Magnoliopsida > Dipsacales > Adoxaceae > Sambucus > Sambucus nigra. Next base: position 587,426,865 of record OX422210.1, on the reverse strand, counting down.
ACCTTTTATTGTTTCAAAGACCATATTTCCGTTTACCAAAAAGCTATTGTAGTTAGCAATCGGCGTTAGGAAAACCGGTTTTAGGCACCTGAAACAACATATAATAGGAGGTCTTAGGTACCAATGGAAACTGATCAAGATGAACTAAATAATAATAATAATAATATTAATTTATAATGTTTAGCACCATGGTTACAAAAAGATGAGTCTATGCATAATCAAAGTTTACATATAGATAAAAAAACTGAAAATGATATTAGTAAAATTAGTACTACTATAAATAGTTTAACTGATATAGTCTTTAGTTGGGTAAAACGAACTGAAAGACGTCAAGTAATAAACCAAAACTATGTAGAGAAAAAATTGGATAGTATTGATTTCAACTTAAACAAAGTTGATCAAAAAATTAGTCAACTCGAAACAGTTTCAAATTTAGATCTAAAAGAGCAGACTAAACAAAAAATTGAAAATATATTAAACAAAATAGATAATCAAAACCCAGAACAACTGGAATGAATAACCCAGGGGATAACAAAATTCCTAGGTTATATTATGGTTCGGAAGAAATTAAAGCCCTTCAAACAGAAGAATTTAATTACACCGAATATATAAACGTTCGTGAAATATTAGATTATTGGAGAAATCTATACAAAGATCCAATATTAACTGTCTCAGAACATAATAAACTCATTGAACAAATACAAACTACGTATTTGGAAAATGAAAAATTATTACAACATTATCAGTATGAATTAAACCAATATTCATATGATGAAGAAGAAATTCCACCACATGTAGTAAATACAATTGATGGAAAAAGGAAGGTTGAAGAACCACTTCAGGAATTCCAAAATTAGGAAGCTTTTGAAGATTATATGCAAACCCCTGCATATAAAAATGAAAAATAAGATTTTGTTAAAACAGGCAATGCTTCTACAAGTAACACTAAAAATGAGGATGAACCAAGCTGTAAAAGGCTTCCTAATAAATAAAAGAAATATTTTAGAAGGAAGAAGACTTAAATGTTTCAACCAAATTGCCATTTATACTTTTGAAGTTGAACATTTAAATGGTACTAATAATTTTCTTGCAGATTATCTTAGCAGGAACTATGACGAAAAATCTACTAACCAAGTAGAGTTTTTAGAAACCTACTAAACAAGTGGAGAATGTAAAATATTTTAAAATAACACCCACTAAACAAGTGGAATATTTTGAAATATATTTTATCAAAACCACTAAACAAGTGGATTTTTTCTATTTTCAGGATGGGAGATAAGCATCTAGGAGAAACAAAAGGAGATTGGGTGACTGTTGCTAAAAAGGCAGAAACTCAAGCATCATCATTTACACAGCCTAATTGTTGCTGTAGTAAAGGGATTTTTACTATAACTTTGTTGAGGGTTAAATTTATAGTTCCCTCATCAATACTTATAGGCAAATATTCTGAAATAAAATTGTTGCCTAATATAAAATCTCCATGCATTTATGGAAAGTATAAGATTTTTGGAATGATGAATTTCTTTTCATTTGACCATATAGCCAGTTTTTTGGCCGTTAAATCAATGAAATTTTGTGCCCCATTGATGCCTGTTACAGCAATAGGATTTTTCATTTTTATCCATTTTTCAGGAGGTAAAGCATTAGGTCTATAAGAACATATGGTTGCTCCTGTATCAATTAATGTGCATAATCCTAAACTAGGATGACCTACAATTACAAGATCATATCATCTCTAAAATAAGAGATTTTAATGAGGAAATTTTGGATAAAAAATAATTACAAAGTTTCCTAGGAATCCTTAATTATGGAAGAAATTTCATAAAAGGATTATATCCAAAAGAATTACCACTTCTTGAAAAACTTAAAAAGAATGAAGTTTTTACATGGAGTGCTAATGATACTTTTGTTGTTAAAACAATTAAACAAGAAATCATTAATAATTGTCCAAAAGTTTATTTTCCTAAAACAGGAGATAAATTAATATTGGAAACCGATGCTTCGGATAATTGCTGGGGATGTGTTCTCAAAGTAATTCCTTCAGAATATTGGAATGAAAACAATCCTTCCAATAATTTAGGTATTTGTGGTAAGAAAACTGCCATACCAAAATCAATTCAAAAACATGAATTAATATGTGGATATAATTCAGGAAAATTTAAACCAAACGAATTGAATTATATTATTTTTGAAAAAATAATTACTAGCAATAAAACTTTCTATTAAAAAATTCCATATTTTCTTAGCACCTGAAGACTTTACTGTCAGAACAGATAATAAAGCTGTAAAAGACTTCCTGATAAACAAAAGAAATATTTTAGAAGGAAGAAGACTTAAATGGTTCAACCAAATTGCTATTTATACCTTTGAAGTTGAACATTTAAATGGTACTAATAATTTTCTTGCAGATTATCTTAGCAGGAACTATAATGAAAAACCTACTAACCAAGTAGAGTTTTTAGAAACCCACTAAACAAGTGGAGAATATTAAATATTTTAAAATAACACCCACTAAACAAGTGGAATATTTTGAAATATATTTTACGAAAACCACTAAACAAGTGGCCTTTATTTTTTATTTTTAGGATGGGAGATAAGCATCCAGGAGAAACCAAAGGAGATTGGGTGACTATTGCTAAAAAGGCAAAAACCCAAGAATCATCATCCACACAGCCTAAACCAAACCCTATTTATGTTGTATTCAGTGGAAGAAACCCAGGATTCTATGACAACTGGAATGAATGTTTCATGCAAGTAAACAAATTCCCTGGTGCATGTCACCAAAAATATAATACTATGCCAGAAGCCATTACAGCATGGGAAAATTGGATGAAACAGTTAGGACCTCCTAATATGATTTACCAGTTCTCCAAACTTCAGACCAAGGAAAGCCTCATTGATACTAAAACTTATGACTTTCACAACCCAGGAATCCCCTGCGAGTTGTATACACCATTAAATGAAGAATGGAAATCTCATCTCCGAGATAGGAGAAAAGATTTTAGAAGAAATATGAGTATCCTTGCTAACAAAATTGTTGAACAAACAGCAACTTTGGATAAATTCAAAAGTTCGAACCTCAAACTCATAAAAGGCTTAAACTATGAAAATGAAGATTTTTCTTTAGAAAAAATTGATACTTTTCTGGAGTTTTCTGAATTACTGGAAAATGATTTTTCTGACAAGATCTTCAATACTATCAGGAGAATTTGTCTATTTGAAAAAGCAAAGATAATTCTCCCACGTCCTTTATTCCAAATTGAAATTTTACCAAAAATTGAGGACCATGAGCAAAAGATAAAAAGTCTTTTACTCCAACATTTTTACTCTAGTTTAAATTATAGTGATGACATGCCAAAACTCGATTTCATTACTGAAGAAGGGTATCCACCTTGGGATATTAAAACAATTGAATGGGGGTTAGTAAACAAACTAATCTTCTCTAGTGTAGCTTGTTTTAATCATTTTGAATTTTTACCTATGATGATCAAAACCATGATCTATCATGTATTGACAAAAAGCAAGTACAAATATACTCGCTATCTGTAATTTCATATCACAAGCACAATTGGTTGGAGATCAAGAGAAATTTTCTATCAACCCTACCATATCTGGTACCTCCGAGCCACTGAGGACTATGAATGGGACGAGATTGAACCAAATTGAGAAATTGCACTTAATGTATCGTTGGACGAGTTGGACACAACAAGATATTGGTCAGAAAACCTGATCAATACTTCAAATTATGCAGAAAATATTTGTCAGGAATCAGCATTAAAATTCATGGTAACTGATGGCAGACGATTATTTGTTATCGATTTACTGATAAATTATACTACCTCGCTTGAACAACGAGCGGCAGTAAGGGAGTTTCTAAATAACTTGAAAAATAAAAATAATTTAGATGTTCCCTTTGAACAATTAAGCCATCCGGAGAAATACGAACAAGCCCAATTACATGGACCTCCAAACCACAGCCTTAACGACAGCATGTCCTTCGACTCTGTTGCTGAGGCCAACAGTGCCAATGCCTTTGATGCATGACAATTGGACAAAGAAAATGAACCCACATGGACGACTGCAAATCATCCAACACACGAAGTGGGATATGCACATGGACAGTAAACAGCTGACGCATGTGATGACGATTTGGACGTTTAAAACAAAAACATCCAAATCAGTTACTATTTACTTTTTAAATTATTGTAAATTACCGTGTGCTTTTACTGTGCAATCACTATGCACTTACGACTTTTTGTAAATCAATAGCCCACGTTTTTTTTAGAAAAAGGGAAGGTTATCTGGTAGAGGCTATAAAAAAAAGAGCTTCTCCTCAGTTGTAGTGAATAAGTTGTAATATTTCTCTTCTCTCTCTTTTGTAACATTTTCTAGAATATTAATTCAATACCATTTCGATCTTTTCCGCACTTGTGTAATTGGTATCAGAGCCTTGTTATTTCTTGTTATCAAAGGTTAGTATTCTACCATTTTGTTAGTATTCTAATTATGTTTATATTGTTATACTAATATGAATGTTAAAGTAGAAACTATTATACTCCATCACATAACTTATGTTGCTTCAGAAAATTTTAGGGTAAAACATAAAGTTATTGGAATTAAGTGTCGTAATAATTGTTGTATGAAATACCGTTTAATCTTAGTTCTATATAAATAAGTGTGTTAATCTTTTGAAAAAAAAAGAGTTATTTTGAAAATCTTTAAAGTTTTCATAAAACCCATATCCCTATTATTGTTTCAAAGCCCATATTTCCGTTTGCCAAAAAGCTACTGTAGATAGCCATCGGCATTAGGAAAATCGGTTTTAGGCACCTGCAACAACTTATAATAGGAGGTCTTAGGTACCAATGGAATCTGGAAAAGATGAACAAAATAATGATAATATTAATTTACAATGTTTAGCACCATGGTTACAAAAAGATGAGTCTATGTATAATCATAGTTTGCATATAGATAAAAAAATCTGAAAATGATATTAGTAAAATAGCTTAACTGATATAGTTTTTAGTTGGGTAAAACGAACAGAAAGACATCAGGTTGTTAATCAAAATTATGTAGAGAAAAAATCAGATTGTATTGAATTCAACTAAAAAAAAGTTGATCAAAAAATTAGTCAACTCGAAACGGTTTCAAATTTAGATTAAAAGAGGAGACTAAACAAAAAATTGAAAATCTATTAAAAAAATAGATAATCAAAACCCAGAACTAACTGGAATGAATAACCCAGGGGATAACAAAATTCCTAGGTTATATTATGGTTCGAAAGAAATTAAAACCCTTCAAACAGAAGAATTTAACTACACCAAAATATATAAACGTTCGTGAAATATTAGATTATTAGAGACATCTATACAAAGATCCAATATTAACTGTCTCAGAACGTAATAAACTCATTGAACAAATACAAACTACGTATTTGGAAAATGAAAAATTATTACAACATTATCAGTATGAATTAAACCAATATTCATCTGATCAAGAAGAAATTCCACCACATGTAGTAAATACAATTGATGGAAAAAGGAAGGCTGAAGAACCACTTTAGGAATTCCAAAATTGGGAAGCTTTTGAAGATTATATGCAAAGCCCTGCATATAAAAATGAAAAAGAAGATTTTGTTAAAACAGGCAATGCTTCTGCAAGTAACACTAAAAATGAGGATGAACCAAATCCTTTTTTCTGAAGAAGAGATAATTTGAACAAACATAATATATCCAACATGGTATTTATCTTGATGTAAGGCATGTACCTTTTAAAGATCAAGAACAAACTATTAATGAGTGGGCATAATCCATGTCTATACTCATTACTAATTATAAGAATGTATGGTCTAAGCAAAATTTTTTAGATTACTTTGCTTCAACACTTTAAGGAGATGTTTTACAATGGCTGCAACAATGGAAAAGCTCAGAAAAAGGAATTCAACAAAAAACTGAGCTCCTACAAACCTTCAAATCTTTTGATGAAATATTAAAAGGATTTGTTGAAATAATTAAAGAAAATATGATTGGATATACTGGATAACCCAGACTCCAAGAAGATGCGTGTTACATACTATCTAAACTAGAACTATGTAACATCTGTCAATTTGAAGAATTTGTTGAAATATATAAAAAATATTATTTCAAACTAAAACATTCAGAAACCAAACACTGGATGGATCAATTCTTTCACAAACTCCCAAATCCATGGGATGAAATATCCTTACAATCTTATCTAGTCTGGTTAAAAACTATCGGGAAGGATAAAACGGATGATAATCTTGGTTTTCGCATTAATTGGGTCTTAAGAAAAATATCTGACAAATGTATTGAAATAAAAGCCAAGAAACAAATTAAAAATCAAATCACATATTCTAAAGCTGGTTATAAATGTTGTGATAAGATTTTAAAAGAAAATTGGAAGATAGGATGTAATCCACCTCCTAGAAATTCCAAATATTCTAAATATTCTCGGAAGGGAAAATTTAAATGGAAACCCTGGAAAAAGAAAACATATTTTTCAAAGAATGAAAAACATATTAGGAAAAAGAAACCTTCTAAAAAAAACCCTCTGAAAAAGAAGTGTCGTTGTTATATTTGTAACGAAGAAGGTCATTATGCACCTGATTGTCCTAAAAAGGGAAAAAGGGCAAATAAAATGATAAATTTCTTGAAGAACAAGAATTAAAAATATTTTATGGAGAAGATTTATCTGATTCATATATTTCTAATTATTCTAATAAAATTTTATATGAACTTGAATCTGATTCGGAAACATCCGATGAAGAACTTGTATTTATGTATAATACTGCAGAAGTACGAGGTAGTAGTGAAGATGAGCTACAAACAATAGCCCTTCGTGAAATAGTTGGAGAAGAAATCACTTTTACCAACGAATAGTTACAAGAAATTGATAGTCAAAGACAACTTATAGAAAAGGAAGATATTTATAAATTATCAAAATTCAAATTATTCTCAACAAGAATATTTGAACAATTTAATGGTAATACTACTGCTAGCTCAACAGATGATGAAACAGAAGATATTAAACTTTTTTATTTAAAAAAGATCAAAAGATGGAAGAAAAAATAGCCAAATATTAAATATATTCATATCGGGTTTATTCAAATATGTATTATTGCCCTGTTTAGACAAGGTATGGATACACCCGTTGCTATACTGGTCTTAGACAAAAGATTCAGTAATACTATGAATGCCATAATTGGAGAAGTCCAATCCAATTTAGTAAATGGAGTTATTTGGTTTAACATAAAACCAAATTTCTTCATATCAATTGACGACCCAAATATTGAGGAATCTGTCATTATAAAATCCAAACAAAAGGAATAGGAATGAAAGACACCTCTCGAAATATGTCAATACATTGGAAAATAATCCATGAATTGACAACTCTGCCACATACAAATACACAAATGTGGATAAAAATATTATAGAAATATTTGAACCTCGACCATTTGATTTGGCAATACAGCCCAGATTAATCAATTGGAGAGATTTGGAAGTACCAAAATAATGGATACTACCCCAAATAACAGAACCACCTCCTGAAAAACAACGAAACAACGTTGAATTGCCGGTATCTGGTAATAATATTTATTTTATATATAAACATTCAGAAAATTGGCAAAAGAATTTTCCTGATAATGATTGGGAAAAATTAAAAGGAAAAAACCTTTTAAAAAGAGAGAGTAGTAATAATAGTAATAGTAAACCTCCTATTGCTATGAAAAATATACAAGTACCAATATTACCTGGAACAAATTATCTAAAAGAAGATAATATAAAATCCAGTCAAATTTATCATTTCCAATTAGGAAAAGAGGAAATAATCTTCTCACCAAGCCATGGAAAGAGAAGGCATACTTATATATTAGGTTATTTCAATTTTGCAGGCTATAAATCATATAGTCTTTGCTCATTAATTGATACAGGTGCAACCATATATTCTTGTAGACCTAATGCTTTACCTCTTGAAAAAAGGATAAAAATGAAAAATCCTATTGCTGTAACAGGCATCAATGGGACACAAAATTTCATTGATTTAAAGGCCAAAAAAGTGGCTATATGGTTTAATGAAAAGAAATTCATTATTCCAAAAATCTTATGCTTTCCAGAAATGCATGGAGATTTTATATTAGGCAACAATTTTATCTCAAAATATTTGCCTATAAGTATTGATGAGGGAAATATAAATTTAACCCTCAACAAAGATATAGTAAAAATCCCTTTACTATAGCAACATTTTCGCCCTACTAAGAAAGGGGATATAACTCCTTTTATCAAATCCCTTGAAAAAACTCATTGGCTTTATACTATATTAAATGATAATTTTAGTGAAAACCCACTAAAATTATGGAATAAAAGTTCAAGATATTGTAATCTCAAACTAAGAGATCCCAATGTCATTCTAAGAGTAAAACCAATGATCTATACCAGAAATGATATAGATGAATTTGATAAACAAATCAAAGAATTATTGGATATAAACCTTATTGAAGAAGCAATAAGTCCACAATCTAGCCCTGCCTTCATGGTGAGAAAACACAGTGAAGTCATAAGAGGAAAAGCTAGAATGGTTATAAATTATAAAAGACTAAATTAACAATTAGAATTTGATGGTTATTTTATTCCATGAAAAGATGTATTAATTAACCAAACTAAAGGAAAAAAGTTCTTCAGCAAATTTAATTGTAAATCTGGATTTTGGAAGTTAAAACTAACTGAAGAATCCAAGCTATTGACAGCCTTAAGTACCCCTAGAGGACACTATCAATGGAATGTTATACCTTTTGGACTAAACACAGTTCCTCAGGTATATCAAAGACGAATGGAAAAAATCTTTAAAGACCTTAAAGATTTTTGTGTTGTCTATATAGATGACATCCTTGTTTTTTCCAAAACCATAGAAGAACATAGATATCATCTAAAAATAATCTGTGAAAAATTCCAAAAACATGGAATCATTTTATCACCTAAGAAAATTGATGTTGAAAAAATAGAAATTAATTTTCTTGGCATAATCCTAAACCAGGATGACCTACAATTACAAGATCATATCATCTCTAAAATAAGAGATTTTAATGAGAAAATTTTGGATAAAAAATAATTACAAAGTTTTTTAGGAATCCTTAATTATGGAAGAAATTTCATAAAAGGATTATCTAAAAAAGAATTACCACTTCTTGAAAAACTTAAAAAGAATGAAGTTTTTACATGGAGTGCTAATGATACTCTTGTTGTTAAAACAATTAAACAAGAAATTATAAATAATTGTCAAAAAAGTTTATTTTCCTAAAACAGGAGATAAATTAATATTGGAAACCGATGCTTTAGATAATTGCTGGGGATGTGTTCTCAAAGCAATTCCTGAAGACTATTGGAATGAAAACAGTCCTTCCAATACTTTTGGTATTCGTGGTAAGAAAACTATTATACCAAAATCAATTCTAAAACATGAATTGATATGTGGATATAAAATAGGAAAATTTAAACCAATTGAGTTGAATTATATTATTTTTGAAAAGGAATTATTAGCAATCAAACTTGCTATTAAAAAATTCCATATTTTCTTAGCACCCGAAGACTTTATTGTCAGAACAGATAATAAAGTCGTAAAAGACTTCCTAATAAATAAAAGAAATATTTTAGAAGGAAGAAAACTTAAATGGTTCAACCAAATTGCCATTTATACTTTTGAAGTTGAACATTTAAATGGTACTAATAATTTTCTTGCAGATTATCTTAGCAAGAACTATGACGAAAAACCTACTAACCAAGTAGAGTTTTTAGAAACCCACTAAACAAGTGGTGAATGTAAAATATTTTAAAATAACACCCACTAAACAAGTGGAATATTTTGAAATATATTTTATCAAAACCACTAAACAAGTGAATTTTTTCTATTTTCAGGATGGGAGATAAGCATCCAGGAGAAACAAAAGGAGATTGGGTGACTATTGCTAAAAAGGCAAAAACCTAAGCATCATCATCTACACAGCCTAATTATTGTTGTAGTAAAGGGATTTTTACTATATCTTTGTTGAGGGTTAAATTTATAGTTCCCTCATCAATACTTATAGGAAAATATTTTGAGATAAAATTGTTGCCTAATATAAAATCTCCATGCATTTCTGGAAAGCATAAGATTATTGGAATAATGAATTTCTTTTCATTAAACCATATAGCCATTTTTTTGGCCTTTAAATCAATGAAATTTTGTGTCCCATTGATGCCTGTTACAGTAATAGGATTTTTCATTTTAATCCATTTTTCAGGAGGTAAAGCATTAGGTCTACAAAAACATATGGTTGCTCCTGTATCAATTAATGTGCAAAGACTATATGCACAGCCTAAACCGAACCCTGTTTATGTTGTATTTAGTGGAAGAAACCCACGCTTTTATGATAACTGGAATCAATATTTTATACAAGTAAACAAATTTCCTGGGACATGTCACCAAAAATATAATACTATGCCAGAAACCATTACAGCATGGAAAAATTGGATGAAACAGTTAGGAGCTCCTAATATGATTTACCAGTTCTCCAAACTTCAGACCAAGGAAAGCCTCCTTGATACTGAAACTTATGACTTTCACAACCCAGGAATCCCCTGCGAGTTGTATACACCTTTAAATGAGTTATGTAAATCTCATATCCGAGATAGGAGAAAAGATTTTAGAAAAAATATGAGTATCCTTGCTGACCAAATTGTTGAACAAACCAAAACTTTGGATAAATTTAAAAGTGTGAGCCTCAAACTCATAAAAGCCTTAAACTATGAAAATGAAGATTTTTATTTAGAAAAAAATGATACTCTTCTGGAATTTTCTGAGTTACTGGAAAATGATTGTTCTGACAAGATCTTCAATACTATCAGGAGAATTTGTCTATTTGAAAAAGCAAAGATAATTCTCCCCCGTCCTCTATTCCAAAGACATTAATATCAAATAGACATTAATATCTCATCTCCGAGATAGGAGAAGAGATTTAAAAAAAAATATGAGTATCCTTGCTGACAAAATTGCTGAACAAACAACAACTTTGGATAAATTTAAAAGTCTGAGCCTCAATCTCATAAATGGCTTAAACTATGAAAATGAAGATTTTCCTTTAGAAAAAATTGATACTTTTCTGGAATTTTCTGAATTACTGAAAAATGATTTTTCTAACAAGATCTTCAATACTATCAGGAGAATTTGTCTATTTGAAAAAGCAACGATAATTCTCCCACGTCCTCTATTCCAAATCGAAATTTTACCAAAAATCGAGGATCACGAACAAAAGATAAAAAGTCTTTTACTCCAACATTTTTATTAAAGTTTAAATTACAGTGATAACATGCCAAAATTGCATTTTTCCACTGGAGAGGGATACCCACCTTTGGATATTGAAACAATTGAATGGGGGTTAGTAAACAAACTAATCTTTTCCAGTGTAGCTTGTTTCAATCACTTTGAATTTTTACCCATGATGATCAAAACCATGATCTATCATGTTTTGGCAAAAAGCAAGTACAAATACACTCGCTATTTATCATTCCATATCACTAGCACAATCGGATGGCGGCCACGAGAAATTTTCTATCAACCCTACCTGATCTGGTACCTCAGATCCACTGAGGATTATGAATGGGATGAAATCGAATAGAATTGGGAAATTGCACTCAACGTACCGTTGGACAAATTGGACACAAGGAGATACTGGTCACAAAACCTGATCAATATTTCAAATTATGCATATTACTTTTATCGGGAAGCGGTCTTAAAATTCATGGTAACTGATGGAAGGAGATTATTTGTTACTGATTTACCGATAAACTATACTACTTCGCTTGAACAACGAGCGTCTGTAAGGGAGTTTCTAAATAATTTGAAAAAAAAAATAATTTAGATGTCCCCTACGAACAATTAAGCCATGCGGAGGAATACGAACAAGCACAACAACATGGACCAACAAATCACAACCCTAACGATAGCATGTCATTCGACTCTGTCGCTGAGGCCAATATTGCCAATGCATTTGATGCTTGACAAATGGACAAAGATAATGAACCAACATGAATGACTGCAAACAATCCAGCACACGAAGTGGGACCCGCAAGCGATCAGTAATCAGCGGACGCATGCAATGACGATTTGGACGTTTACAACCAAAACATCCAAATCAATTACTATTTATTTTTTAATTATTAAGAGTTATTGTGTACTTTTCACTGTGTATCTACTGTACACTTTACGACTTGTCTTGTCAGCAGCCCACGTTTTGTTTGCTTTCATATTTAAATAACCTTTATGAAGGTTATAAAAGGGGCAATACTCCTCACTTGTAAACCCTCTTCTGAATCTCTCACTTGTAATATTTCTCTTTCTCTTGTAATACTCTCTCCATTATTATAATAATATCTCGATCATTCCGCACTTGTGAAATTGAAAATCAATTAAACAAAATAGATAATCAAAACCCAGAAAAAATAGGAATGAATATAATAAAAATCCCTTTACTACAGCAACATAAATATAACTATGCTATTTGATATTAATGTCTGCTTTATTGCTAAAATCAATATATGCAGTTATAATGTCCATATTATAATTAAGTTACGTCTGTCTTTGTAAAAAAAAAAGAGTACAATATTTGTAAACATCTGTTTTGTAATTAAGGTGAATTAAACATAAGCAATAATATTGAATTATAGTGAAAATCTTTAAAGTTTTCATAAAAACCATATACCTATTATTGTTTCAAAGGCCATATTTTCGTTTGCCAAAAAGCTACTGTAGTTAGCAATCGGCGTTCGGAAAATCGTTTTTAGGCACCTGAAACAACATATAATAGGAGGTCTTAGGTACCAATGGAAACTGATCAAGATGAACTAAATAATTATAATATTAATTTACAATGTTTAGCCCCATGGTTACAAAAAGATGAGTCTATGTATAATCATAGTTTACATATAGATAAAAAATCTGAAAATGATATTAGTAAAATTAGTACTACTATAAATAGTTTAACTGATATAGTCTTTAGTTGGGTAAAACGAACTGAAAGTCGTAAGGTAATAAACCAAACTATGTAGAGAAAAAACTAGATAGTATTTATTTCAACTTAAACAAAGTTGATAAAAAAATTAGTCAACTCGAAACAGTTTCAAATTTAAATCTAAAAGAGGAGACTAAATAAAAAATTGAAAATCTATTAAACAAAATAGATAATCAAAACCCAGAAGAAACTGGAATGAATAACCCACGGGATAACAAAATTCCTAGTTTATATTATGGTTCGGAAGAAATTAAAGCCCTTCAAACAGAAGAATTTAATTACACCGAATATATAAACGTTCGTGAAATATTTAATTATTGGAGACATGTATACAAAGATCCAATATTAACTGTCTCAGAATGTAATAAACTCATTGAACAAATACAAACTACGTATTTGAAAAATGATTTTTTTTTACAACATTATCATTATGAATTAAACCAATATTCATTAGATGAAGAAGAAATTCGACCACATGTAGTAAATACAATTGATGGAAAAAGGAAGGATGGAGAACCACTTCAGGAATTCCAAAATTGGGAAGCTTTTGAAGATTATATGCAAACCCCTGCATATAAAAATGAAAAAGAAGATTTTGTTAAAACAGGCAATGCTTCTACAAGTAACACTAAAAATTAGGATGAACCAAATCCTTTTTTCTTAAGAAGAGATAATTTGAACAAACAAAATATATCTCAACATGGTATTTATCTTGATCTAAGGCATGTCGCTTTTAAAGATCAAGAACAAACTATTAATGAGTGGTCACAATCCATGTCTATACTCATTACCAATTATAATAATGTATGGTCTAAAGAATAATTTTTAGACTACCTTGCTGCAACAATTCAAGGAGATGTTTACAATGGTTGCTACAATGGGAAAGCTCAGAAAAAGGAATTCAGCAAAAAACTGAGCTCCTACAAACCTTCAAATATTTTGAAGAAATATTAAAAGGATTTTTTGAAATAATTAAAGAAAATATGATTGGATATACTGGAGAACCCAGACTCCAAGAAGATACGTGTTACATACTATCTAAACTAGAACTATGTAACATCTCTCAATTTGAAGAATTTGTTGAAATATATAAATAATATTATTTCAAACTAAAACATTCAGAAACCAAACACTGGATGGATCAATTCTTTCACAAACTCCCAAATCCATGGGATGAAATATCCTTACAATCTTATCTTGACTGGTTAGAAACAATCGTGAAGGATGAGACGGATGATAATCTTGATTTTCGAATTAATTGGGTATTGAGAAAAATATCTGACAAATGTATTGAAATAAAAGCCAAGAAACAAATTAAAAATCAAATCACAAATTCTAAAGCTGGTTATAAATGTTGTGATAAGATTTTAAAAGAAAATTGGAAGATAGGATGTAATCCACCTCCTAGAAATTCCAAATATTCTAAATATTCTCGGAAGAGAAAATTAAATGAAAACCATGGAAAAAAACATCTTTTTCAAAGAACAAAAAACATATTAGGAAAAAGAAACCTTATAAAAAACCACCTCTAAAAAAGAAGTGTCATTGTTACATTTGTAACGAAGAAGGCCATTATGTACCTGATTGTCCTAAAAAGGGAAAAAGTGCAAATAAAATGATGAAATTTCTTAAAGAATAAGAATTAGAAATATTTTATGGAGAAGATTTATCTGATTCTGATATTTCTAATTATTCTAATGAAATGTTATATGAACTTGAATCTGATTCGAAAACATCCGTTGAAGTACTTGTATTTATGTATAATACTGCAGAAGTACGAGGTAGTAGCGAACAGTTACAAGAAATTGATAATCAAAGACAACTTATAAAAAAGAAAGAAGTCTATAAATTATCAAAATTCAAATTATTCTCAACAAGAATATTTGAACAATTTAATGGTAATACTACTGCTGGCTCAACAGATGATGAAACAACAAATATTAATCTTTTTAATTTAAAAAAGATCAAAAGATGGAAGAAAAAACAGCCAAATATTAAATATATTCATATCGAGTTTATTCAAATATGTATTACTGCCCTATTTAGACAAGGTATGGATACACCCGTTGCTATACTGGTCTTAGACAAAAGATTCAGTAATACTATGAATGCCATAATTGAAGGAGTCCAATCCAATTTGGTAAATGGAGTTATTTGGTTTAACATAAATCAAAATTTCTTCATATCAATTGAGGACCCAAATATTAAGGAATCTGTCATTATAAAAATCCAAACCAAAGGAATATGAATGAAAGATACCTCTCGAAATATGTCAATACATTAGAAAACAATCCATGAATTGACAACTCTACCACATACAAATACACAAAATGTGGATAGAAATATTATATAAATATTTGAACCTCCACCATTTGATTCGGCAATACAACCCAGATTAATATCCAAAGCATAGTTATTTATATAGAATTAGGTATAAACGATATTTCATACAACAATTATTTCGACACTTAGTTCCTGTAATTTTATATTTTACTCTAAAATTTTCTCCAGAAACATAAGTACGATGATGTAATATAACGGTTTCTATCTTAACATTCATATTATAACAACATTCATATTATAAACATAATTAGAATACTAACCTGTAATAACAAGGCTCTGATACCAATTACACAAGTGCGGAATGATCGAGATATTATTATAATAGTGGAGAGAGTATTACAAGAGAAAGAGAAATATTGCAAGTCAGAGATTCAGAAGATGATTTACATGTGAGGAGTATTGCCCCTTTTATAACCTTCATAAAGGTTATTTAAATATGAAAGCAAACAAAACGTGGGCTGCTGAAAAGAAAAGTGGTAAAGTGTACAGTAGATGCATAGTGAAAAGTACATAGTAACCCTTAATAATTAAAAAGCAAATAGTAATTGATTTGGATGTTTTTATTTTAAACGTCCAAATCGTCATTGCATGCGTCAGCTGATTACTGATCGCTTGCGGGTCCCACTTCGTGTGTTGGATTATTTGCAGTCTTTCATGTGGGTTCATTATCTTTGTCCATTTGTCAAGCATCAAATGCATTGGCAATATTGGCCTCAACGACAGAGTCAAATGACATGCTATCGTTAGGTCTGTGATTTGGAGGTCCAAGTTGTTGTGCTTGTTCGTATTCCTCCACATGGCTTAATTGTTCGTAGGGGACATCTAAATTATTTTTGTTTTTCAAATTATTTAGAAACTCCCGTACAGCCGCTCGTTGTTCAAGCGAAGTTGTATAGTTTATCGATAAATCGGTAAGAAATAATCTCCTTCCATCAATTACCATGAATTTTAAGACTGTTTGCCGATAAAAGTAATCTGCATAATTTGAAATATTGATCAGGTTTTGTGACCTGTATCTCGTTGTGTCCAATTGGTCCAATGGTACGTTGAGTGCAATTTCCCAATTCTGTTCGATTTCCTCCCATTCATAATCCTCAGTGGATCTGAGGTACCAAATCTGGTAGGGTTGATAGAAAATTTCTCGTGATCTCCATCCAATTGTGCTAGTGATATGATGTGACAAATAGCGAGTGTATTTGTACTTTATTTTTGCCAAAACATGATAGATCATGATTTTGATCATCATGGATAAAAATTCAAAGTGATTGAAACAAGCTACACTGGAAAAGATTAGTTTGTTTAGAAACCCCCATTCAATTGTTTCAATATCCCAAGGCGGGTATCCCTCTTCAGTGTCAAAATGCAATTTTGGCATCTTATCAATGTAATTTAAACTTTAATAAAAATGTTGGATTAAAAGACTTTTTATCTTTTGTTCGTGGTCCTCGATTTTTGGTAAAATTTTGATTTGGAATAGAGGACGTGGGAGAATTATCTTTGTTTTTTCAAATAGACAAATTCTCCTGATAGTATTGAAGATCTTGTTAGAAAAATCATTTTTCAGTAATTCAAAAAATTCCAGAAAAGTATCAATTTTTTCTAAGGGAAAATCTTCATTTTCATAGTTTAAGACATTTATGAGTTTGAGGCTCAGACTTTTAAATTTATCCAAAGTTGCTGTTTGTTCAGCAATTTTGTCAGCAAGGATACTCATATTTTTTTTTAAATCTTTTCTCCTATCTCGGAGATGAGATATTAATGTCTATTTGATATTAATGTCTTTGGAATAGAGGACGTGGGAGAATTATCTTTGCTTTTTCAAATAGACAAATTCTCCTGATAGTATTGAAGATCTTGTCAGAACAATCATTTTCCAGTAACTCAGAAAATTCCAGAAAAGTATCATTTTTTTCTAAATATAAATCTTCATTTTCATAGTTTAAGGCTTTTATGAGTTTGAGGCTCAGACTTTTAAATTTATCCAAAGTTTTGGTTTGTTCAGCAATTTGGTCAGCAAGGATACTCATATTTTTTCTAAAATCTTTTCTCCTATCTCGGATATGAGATTTCCATAACTCATTTAAAGGTGTATACAACTCGCA
This sequence comes from Sambucus nigra, assembly GCA_949130495.1. Lineage (NCBI taxonomy): Eukaryota > Viridiplantae > Streptophyta > Magnoliopsida > Dipsacales > Adoxaceae > Sambucus > Sambucus nigra. Next base: position 587,409,360 of record OX422210.1, on the reverse strand, counting down.
GGGGATTCCTGGGTTGTGAAAGTCATAAGTTTCAGTATCAAGGAGGCTTTCCTTGGTCTGAAGTTTGGAGAACTGGTAAATCATATTAGGAGCTCCTAACTGTTTCATCCAATTTTTCCATGTTGTAATGGTTTCTGGCATAGTATTATATTTTTGGTGACATGTCCCAGGAAATTTGTTTACTTGCATAAAACATTGATTCCAGTTATCATAGAAGCGTGGGTTTCTTCCACTGAATACAACATAAACAGGGTTCGGTTTAGGCTGTGCATATCGTCTTTGCACATTAATTGATACAGGAGCAACCATTTGTTTTTGTAGACCTAATGCTTTACCTCCTGAAAAATGGATAAAAATGAAAAATCCTATTGCTGTAACAGGCATCAATGGGACACAAAATTTCATTGATTTAGAGTCCAAAAAAATGGCTATATGGTTTAATGAAAAGAAATTCATTATTCCTATAATCTTATGCTTTCCAGAAATGCATGGAGATTTTATATTAGGCAACAATTTTATCTCAGAATATTTTCCTATAAGTATTGATGAGGGAACTATAAATTTAACCCTCAACAAAGATATAGTAAAAATCCCTTTACTACAGCAACAATTAGGGTGTGTAGATGATGATGCTTGGGTTTTTGCCTTTTTAGCAATAGTCACCCAATCTCCTTTTGTTTCTTCTGGATGCTTATCTCCCATCCTGAAAATAGAAAACATCCACTTGTTTAGTGGTTTTGATAAAGTATATTTCAAAATATTCCACTTGTTTAGTGGGTGTTATTTTAAAATATTTTACATTCTCCACTTGTTTAGTGGGTTTCTAAAAACTCGACTTGGTTAGTAGGTTTTTCGTCATAGTTCCTGCTAAGATAATCTGCAAGAAAATTATTAGTACCATTTAAATATTCAACTTCAAAAGTATAAATGGCAATTTTGTTGAACCATTTAAGTCTTCTTCCTTCTAAAGTATTTCTTTTATTTATTAGGAAGTCTTTTACGGCTTGGTTCATCCTCATTTTTAGTGTTACTTGTAGAAGCATTGCCCGTTTTACCAAAATCTTCTTTTTCATTTTTATATGCAGGGGTTTGCATATAATCTTTAAAAGCTTCCCAATTTTGAAATTCATGAAGTGGTTCTTCAGCCTTCCTTTTTCCATCAATTGTATTTACTACATGTGGTGGAATTTCTTCTTCATCAGATGAATATTGGTTCAATTCATACTGATAATGTTGTAATAATTTTTCATTTTCCAAATACGTAGTTTGTATTTTTTCAATGAGTTTATTACGTTCTGAGACAATTAATATTGGATCTTTGTATGGATGTCTCCAATAATCTAATATTTCACGAACGTTTATATATTCGGTGTAATTACATTCTTCTGTTTGAAGGGCTTTAATTTCTTCCAAACCATATTATAACCTAGGAATTTTGTTACCCCCTGGGTTATTCATTCCAGTTTGTTCTGGGTTTTAATTATCTATTTTGTTTAATAGATTTTCAATTTTTTGTTTAATCTCCTCTTTTAGATCTAAATTTGAAACTGTTTCGAGTTGACTAATTTTTTGATCAACTTTGTTTAAGTTGAAATCAATACTATCTAGTTTTTTCTCTACATAGTTTTGGTTTATTACCTGACGTCTTTCAGTTCGTTTTACCCAACTAAAGACTATATCAGTTAAACTATTTATAGTAGTACTAATTTTACTAATATCATTTTCATATTTTTTTTATCTATATGTAAACTATGATCATACATAGACTCGTCTTTTTGTAACCATGGTGCTAAACATTGTAAATTATTATTATTATTATTATTTTGTTCATCTTGATCAGTTTTCATTCGTACCTAAGACCTCCTATTATATGTTGTCTCAGGTGCCTAAAACCAGTTTTCCTAACGCCGATTGCTAACTACAGTAGCTTTTTGGCAAATAGAAATATGGGTTTTGAAACAATAATAGGTATATGGGTTTTTATGAAAACTTTAAAGATTTTCACTATAATACAATATTATTGCTTATGTTTAATTCACCTTAATTACAAAGCAGATGTTTACAAATATTATACTCTTTTTTTTACAAAGACAGACGTAACTTAATTATAATATGGACATTATAACTGCATATATTTATTTTAACATTAAAGCAGACATTAATATCAAATAGCATAGTTATTTATATAGAATTAGGTATAAACGATATTTCTTACAACAATTATTACGACACTTAGTTCCTATAATTTTATATTTTACTCTAAAATTTTCTCCAGAAACATAAGTACGATGACGTAATATAACGGTTTCTATCTTAACATTCATATTATAAAAATAATTAGAATACTAACCTGTAATAACAAGGCTTTGATACCAATTACACAAGTGCAGAATGATTGAGATATTATTATAATAGTCGAGAGAGTATTACAAGAGAAAGAGAAATATTACAAGTGAGAGATTCAGAAGATGATTTACAAGTGAGGAGTATTTCCCCTTTTATAACCTTCATAAAGGTTATTTAAATATGAAAGCAAACAAAACGTGGGCTGCTGAAAAGAAAAGTCGTAAAGTGTACAGTAGATGCATAGTGAAAAGTACACAGTAACTCTTAATAATTAAAAAGCAAATAGTAATTGATTTGGATGTTTTTGTTTTAAACGTCCAAATCGTCATTGCATGCGTCAGCTGATTACTGATCGCTTGCGGGTCCCACTTCGTGTGCTGGATTGTTTGCAGTCGTTCATGTGGGTTCATTATCTTTGTCCATTTGTCAAGCATCAAATGCATTGGCAATATTGGCCTCAATGACATAGTCGAATGACATGCTATCGTTAGGTCTGTGATTTGGAGGTCCATGTTGTTGTGCTTGTTCGTATTCCTCCGCATGGTTTACTTGTTCGTAGGGGACATCTAAATTATTTTTGTTTTTCAAATTATTTAGAAACTCCCTTACAGCCGCTCGTTGTTCAAGTGAAGTAGTATAGTTTATCGGTAAATCGGTAACAAATAATATCTTTCCATCAGTTACCATGAATTTTAAGACTATTTCCTTATAAAAGTAATTTGCATAATTTGAAATATTGATCAGGTTTTGTGACCAGTATCTCGTTCTGTCCAATCGAGCACCAGTACAACTGTCGGATGCCCACCTAAGCATTTCGATCATACCAGATTATGAACCAACCACTGGGTTAGATGAAAGCTCACACTAACACACATCTTGATACACCTTTTCAAGACTCAAAGTATTTAGAAGAACGACTTGGACTATACCCAATTTAACTCCGAACCCCCTCAGATCTGACCAAGTCTATATAGCATGGTCGCGCGAGTATTGATCGAGTGGAAAAGCCGAGCGTCCGTGTAATACGCTAGTCGTTGTTATCGGCTTCCAACCTTGATACAAAAAAACCTAAACTTGTAACTACACTCTTAAGGAGTATAGTGGCGAGTCTGGGTATCGAATCCACAGGGAATGGTTGATAGAATTTAATTGATTTATTACTTCTAAAGAAAAAATGAAAAAGATGATGATGGTTGAAAAGGGAACAAAATAAGTAAATAAAGAAGTTAAATTAATTAAGATGAATAAGAAAGTAGGTTGGAATACAATCCCCCTAACCCTAGTAATTTACCGTATAGAAATCTAGAATTGTAAATTATAAATTTGAATGAATCCAATCTTTATAGATCCTAAGCATTACATATATGAGGATCAAGCCCGCACCATATGAAATCAAAGGTAAATATAAAGCGGTGATAAATAATTTTACGCACATCATATTCTTAAACATCCCAAGTACCTAGGGCAAGAGAGATTAAAAGATCTACAATGGTTGTAAAATTGTCTCGCATGAATCTTTCAAATTTTTAATTTAAATTCTATTTTCTACATAAGTAATTTACATTGGGATGGGTTCATGCATCCCAACCCTTAAAAACTTAGCTTAACATGATGAAATCAAAATAAAACTTACAAATTAAAGTGTAGGAATTCATAATTAACTCTAGAAAATTGAGAACATGACTTGAATTGAGAATGGAAAACTAGAAATCAACAATTAATTAAACTAAATAGGAAAGAAGTAAAAACAATATATTAAAATTACTTGCAATGGATGAATGATGAATCTTGAATAGAACTTTGAATCTTGAATAGTAGACAAACTTCAAAAACTAGGGTTTATGAAAATTTCTACCAAAGAAAACTAAAAAGACTCTCTAAAATCTGACTTTATCTCTCTAAAATTCTATTCTACTCTCTAGAATTCGACTTCCTCTCTCTAGAATTCAACTCCCTTGAAATGAGGTAGGGCTTAGTCTTTTATAGCACCAAGTAGCACTAATTTGACAGCCAGAGTTGCTTGTTGCACAAGTTTTCCAAGAGTTGCACTACTTTAACTGCATAATTAATTGCCTGGATTTCGCATGACCGGACCGGTCCGGACCCGGATCGGTCCTGTCCCCACCGGATCGGTTTGGTTTCTGGTCCATTTCTCTTCATTATCTCGCAAATTCAAAACATCGTAACTTCTTCACCGTAGCTCGGATTGAGGTGCCGTTTTTTCCAGTGTTCTTGTAATTTAGAGATATTCAACTTTATAGTTGGCCCCACCTCCGGACTAAGACTGAAAAATTACGAAAATGCCTTTCAACTCTCCATTTCTTGGTTTCTTTCACTGTTTTGAGTTCTCTTTCGCACCAATTTGCATGAAATACCTGTAAAAGACATGAGAAATACACAAAACGCGAAATACTTGCCAAAAGAGGTTAGTAGAATAAATACGAGACAAATCCAAGCTATTTACACTACACGGGATCATAAAAATACCGAAATTAAGGGGATAAATGTGAAGAATATGTGCCTAATCACACCCCCTAACTTAGAAATTTGTGCGTCCCGAGCAATGTAAATGAATCTAACCAAAATTACACTCTTGAAAATTCTTTTATTGGGATAGAATACCTTTTTCGCGGGCAAGCGATTTCATTTAGCATATGCAACAAGCCTTTAAACCCCTAGGTTACCCTAGTAGGACGAGTTTTGTCTCGTGAGGGTTTGTAGTGAAGACACCCACAAAATTATTTATTGACTCAAATAAATATCAAAATACTTAAAAATTGTACAATTTAAACTTTTCAAAAAATAATCACCATAAATTCATATTCAAATGTCTCAAACCATAGTGTGTGTGTGCAAAGCCAGAAATTAAACCTCAAATTTCCACCGATTGAGCATTACGTTACTTTCTGAAAATTCATTTTGATTCAAATTCTTACGGATGCACTCACAAATGAATCACTCGGATTGTGGCTATATTCTCTCAGTATGCATGATGTAAAGAGTAAATATAATGGACACAAATTCATGCATACAAAATTGAAAAGAAGGAAATATATGGTGAAAAGATCTCATCATCGGAATACAGTTATTAGGAAATGGGAACATCACCTCTATTTCACACCATTTAATCTCTCATGTTATCTTTTCATCTCTTAGCTCTCCACGCGGTAATTAATTTCTCCATTCGGACTCGGTTAGGACTTTTCTTGGGTTAAAAAGTGTAAAGGGTAAAAATGGGAATGGACGGAATGTTAAGAATTGGAAAATGTCCTTATGACGTCCATTTGTGCTTTTTCGGGCATTTGCTCATTTTTTCTCTTTCTCTTTCTATTTTCTTTTTTTTTTCTTTTTTTTCACTATTTTTTTTTGAACATTTTTTTTCTATTTTTTTTTCTTGCACAATTTGGACTTACTTGATGAATTTCCTCAATTTTCACAATTTCGGGCTATTTAGGTTTTTCGGGTTATCAAACGAAAGGGAAATATTTTATTAGGCTCAAATTGGGTTACAAAGGGATAATTTTTCACAACTTTATTATGGCTAATATTTTTGGGTAACAAACGAGGGCCTACTTCATTGTCCAAATTGCTAATCACATTACCATATGCATCTCGAGATTAATTAAGCTTAGAGATATATTTAGCACGAATTTCGAGACAACATTTCACATATTTCCCATAACCGATCAAAACAAAGGATTGAGATCATCGACGACTTATTAAAACGCTGAAAAGAACTTTGAGTTAATTATAAACTCGGATTGATTTAAAAACTCATAAAAAATTAAAAGGCTCAAAATCTCACCGGGTTTGATCAATCTCCACACTTATTCGTTAAGTCGTCAATTTTCTTTCAATTTCCATCTTCGATCAATTTTGGCTTAGTGCAATTGAGATTTAACAATTTGAGACTTTAAATAGAATAAAGGTGATATTTTTGATAAATTTAAATTCCAATTTTTATTTATTTTGAACAAAAATATTTTTGGCTTTTTTAAAAAAATTTCATTTTTTTTTAAACACACTTGGAAAGAACATGTGATCGAATCAATGAATCTAAACAATAAATGGGAAGAATATCCCACACCCCTAACTTAAATGTTGTATTGTCCTCAATGCAAATCAAGAACACAACATAAAGAGAGGAAAAGAAAGATATTACCCAAATGGAGCGATTCCGATGAGTGCGAGTCCATTGAATCTACAAAACATGTTAGAACCAAGCATAACAAAAAAGAATAACAAAAACTTTAACTAATTACTCTAAATGCAACAAGACACTATATACCACCTATTCATGACTCAAAAATACAACAAAAATCACCCCATACGCGTCGGGGGTGCGATGACCTCTCATCTCTCTCCATAAATCACCCGACCCCTTTCTTTGGGTACGATGCGCTCCTCGTCTCTCCTGTCTTACCATCATACGTGAATAGCCGGAACAAATTGGGCCCGTGCCCATAGATAAAGGAAAGATCGGAAGATGCATTATGATAAACCGGAAAAAGGATCCTCTTGTTGCGTAGCACGTGGGCTGGTCTCTAAGTCGGACGAGATATGAGTCTTATCTTCAAGTACCTCCGAAGACTCAAATGGTATGAGTGGAGGTTTGGGAAGGAGAAATTCATCAATTCTATTTTCCCACTCGCTTTCGTCTAAATGACTAAATGAGGCCCAAAAAGATTGGACTTCATCATTGAGGCTTGCATCCACCTGTCCGAACTCGCTCTCAAACTCTGCTAGGCTCAACTCCTCTAGCTCTCTCTCTTGATTGGTGTCCTCAACATGCCTTGCGTGCTCACTCACCGAATGATAGGGGGTGTGGGTGGGTGGTAATCGAGGAGAAATGTATCGATAGTGTCCTGCCATTCTCTTTCCTCTAAGTATTTCGACGAGCCTCTCCTGAGACACTCTAAATCTCCTCTTTCACTCTTGTTCATGGGATCACTCATGCTCTCGAATGCATTAACTGAACATACCTCCCCTACCTTGCTCTCGATGTTGCAACCACTCCTCTCACTGTGCGCAACACAACCTTCCCCTAATGGCTCTTCCTTGTAATTTCTTTCTTGCTTGTGTGCTCCCCCAAAAGATCCAATCCTCACGGTTCCCCTTCATCACCCTCTTTCTTGAAATTATTAAAAATATTTGTTTCGAGGGTCATGTTCCCGAAAGTTAATTGCATACGCCCACTTCGGGTATTGATAAGAGCATTAGCTGTAGCTAAAAATGGGAGGCCAAGGATAACGGGAACATGATTACTTGGGAGAACGGAGGGTTCTTCGTCCCAAATGACAAAATCCACCGGGAAGTAGAAAGTGTCTATTTGGACAATCACATCCTCAACAATTCCCCGAGGAAGCTTCACAGAACGATCCGCGAGCTGGAGAGTCATATTGGTGGGCTTAAGGGCCCCCAGTTCTAGTTGCCTATAGATGGAATAGGGCATAATGTTAACACTAGCCCTTAGATCTATTAGAACTCTCTCGATTCGGTTCTTCCCCATGATACATGAAATAGTGGGTGCACCCGGATATTTATATTTTAATGGAAAGTCACTCGACAAGATTGCGCTGACATTTTGGGCCAAAGAGACGTTCTGGTTTACCTTTAGCTTACGTTTCACCGCGAGTAAGTCCTTAATAAACTTAGCATACGCGGGAATTCTCTGTATAGTCTCGAGAAAAGGTAAATTAATTTTTACTTGCTTAAGAACTTCTAGAACTTCATCACGGGAGGTCGTTTTGGAGTGAGAGACCAACCGTTGAGGGTATGGGGAAGCGGTGGGGGTGATGGCCTTGGGTCCACTAGTATTTTCCTCCTCCTCACTCTCAATTAAAGGGGAATCTTCGGCCTCTCTTGTGCCGGGAGAAACATCTTTATCTTTAGATGCATTGCGTGAGGGAGGTGACAAATCAACTACTTTCCCACTACGTAGAGTGGTAATAGTGATACAATGCTCTCGATGGTCGTGGGATGTAGTGCCAACACTGGTTTGTCCTAGGGGAGTTCGTTGGCTTTGAGCAGGAAATTTTCCCTTCTCTTGGACATTCAATGCAGTTTGCAACCTTGAGATGCTAGTATGTATTTCATTGAACATTCGATCATACTTAGCATTGTTCTTCTTTTGAGATTGGATGAGGTGATTTAAGTTGTCCTCAAGAGATCGCCTCGGTGGAATAACATATGAACTAGGAGATGGTGATTGCATAGGGTTTGGCATTGTAGGAGGCATTTGCTGAAATTGCAGTGGGGGTGGTAAAGTCACATGTGGGTTAGGAGCCATCCCCCCTTGAGGTAGTACATTATAATTTATGCGAAACCCCCCTATTGCCTCAACTTGTTCAGTGTACATTGCCTTGTAAGCGGGTATTGTCAGACATCCTTTGGTAGAATGACCCGCCGCACAAATGGCACACACCTCTTCTTTTTCAGCTGAGATATGTCCAGTAGCTTCTCTAAACCGAACCTCAAGGATGTCTCTTATCCTTTTTTCAAACTGATCAAGCCGACGGTCTAACAAAGTGTCCTTGTCCAATTGATAAAAAACGGAAGCACCAGAAGTGTTGGACACTTGTCGATGTCTGTTTTGGCTGTTGGGGTCAGAAACATCCCATGATTGCGTAGTCTCTGCTACGTATTTCAAATGAGCCTCAGCATCGCTCGAATATAATTCCCAAAAAGGTCTTTCGCACATGGTTTGAACAAGTTGTTTAGACGCCAAAGTAATCCCTTGATGAAAAAATGAAATCAGATGATGTTTTTCAAATCCATGATGTGGGCAAGCACTAACTAACTCCTGAAATCTCTCCCAACACTTGTCAAAGGCTTCATTGTCATTTTGGCAAAAAGCTTGGATTTGATCCTTGACATAATCGGTTTTGTGTTGAGGAAAAAATTTGGAGAGAAACTTGATCTGTATATTTCTCCAGGACAGAACAGAATTCGGGGGTAGAGACCATAGCCAGGTCTTAGCTTTATCCTTTAAGGAAAAAGGGAAAAGCTTTAATCGAATAACATCTTGTGGGCAGGCTTGATCACCAAATGTCTCACATGTATCTTCGAATTCTCGAATATGGAGATATGGCTTTTCATAATCCATACCATAAAATGTAGGAAGAATTTGAATCAAACCATTACGAAAGTGGAACTGACCGGCATTATACGGGAGTAAAATGCAACCAGGGGTAACAGTTCTCTCTGGAAATAAAAGGTCTTTCATGGGAAGATATGGTATCTCTTCCTCTCCAGCACCAACACCAACACTATCGTGCACCGACATATTTCTACCCAACGATTTAGAATTCACACTCAGTGTTTGACTCAAAAGTGTGGATTTTTGTGAAATTAGGTTGGAGACAACAGAGGAGTTTGCATGAACAACTTATGAAAGATGAGATGAGATGAGATATTTTTTTTTAAGTTTTATGAAGTAGTCAGTCAATTATAATCTATAAACACTCCCCGACAACGGCGCCATTTTAATCGAGTGGAAAAACCGAGCGTCCGTGTAATACGCTAGTCGTTGTTATCGGCTTCCAACCTCAATACAAAAAAAACCTAAACTTGTAACTACACTCTTAAGAAGTTTAGTGGCGAGTCTGGGTATCGAATCCACAGGGAATGGTTGATAGAATTTAATTGATTTATTACTTCTAAAGAAAAAATGAAAAAGATGATGATGGTTGGAAAGGGAAAAAAATAAGTAAATAAAGAAGTTAAATTAATTAAGATGAATAAGAAATTAGGTTGGAATACAATCCCCCTAACCCTAGTAATTTACCGTATAGAAACCTAGAATTGTAAATTATAAATTTGAATGAATCCAGTCTTTATAGATCCTAAGCATTACATATATGAGGATCAAGCCCGCACCATATGAAATCAAAGGTAAATATAAAGCGGTGATAAATAATTTTACGCACATCATATTCTTAAACATCCCACGTACCTAGGGCAAGAGAGATTAAAAGATCTACAATGGTTGTAAAATTGTCTCGCACGACTCTTTCAAATTTTTAATTTAAATTCTATTTTCTACATAAGTAATTTACATTGGGATGGGTTCATGCATCCCAACCCTTAAAAACTTAGCTTAACATGATGAAATCAAAATAAAACTTACAAATTAAAGTGTAGTAATTCATAACTAACTCTAGAAAATTGAGAACATGACTTGAATTGAGAATGGAAAACTAGAAATCAACAATTAATTAAACTAACTAGGAAAGAAGTAAAAATAATAAATTAAAATTACTTGCAATGGATGAATGATGAATCTTGAATAGAACTTTGAATCTTGAATAGTAGACAAACTTCAAAAACTAGGGTTTATGAAAATTTCTACCAAAGAAAACTAAAAAGACTCTCTAAAATCTGACTTTCTCTCTCTAAAATTCTATTCTACTCTCTAGAATTCGACTTCCTCTCTCTAGAATTCAACTCCCTTGAAATGAGGTAGGGCTTGGTCTTTTATATCACCAAGTAGCACTAATTTGACAGCCAGAGTTGCTTGTTGCACAAGTTTTCTAAGAGTTGCACTGCTTTAACTGCATAATTAATTGCCTGGATTTTGCATGACCGGACCGGTCCGGACTCGGATCGGTCCTGTTCCATCCGGATCGATCCTGTCCCCACCGGATCGGTTTGGTTTCTGGTCCATTTCTCTATATTATCTCGCAACTTCAAATCATCGTAACTTCTTCACCGTAGCTCGGATTGAGGTGCTGTTTTTTCCAGTGTTCTTGCAATTTAGAGCTCTTCAACTTTCTAGTTGGCCCCACCTCCCGAATAAGGCTGAAAAATTACAAAAATGCCCTTCAACTCTCCATTTCTTGGTTTCTTTCACTGTTTTGAGTTCTCTTTCGCACCAATTTGCATGAAATACCTGTAAAACACATGAGAAATACACAAAAAATGAAATATTTGCCAAAAGAGGTTAGTAAAATAAATACGAGACAAATCCAAGCTATTTACACTGCACGGGATCATAAAAATACCGAAATTAAGGGGATAAATGTGAAGAATATGTGCCTAATCAAGTATAAATAAGGTTAGCCCTTAGTCAAGAAGGTTTGTCTCCTACCACTTAATTATTTTCAAATAAAAGAGGGAGTGTATTGTGGTAATAAGGCAAGAGTGCTGAAATTCAGAGAGAAAGTTTTATTTTAACCTAACCAATGATTGAAAAATAAGTGGTCATTCATCCCACCCTTTGCCAATTGACCTTCGGAGCATAAAAAACTCAGTTCTTCAACCAAATATAAACAACCTGTTCAGATACATTTGACATCACATCAGATAAAGATAATGAAATAGTTCAGTTTTCACCGACCAGGCTATTAGAATACATTCAAAACTAACAAATTAGACAATAACCAAGTATATGTATATAAAATTAACATGATTTTCACCTGCAAGAGAACTACCTAACTCTGTTCATCAGCCAAGTATAAACAACTTGTATGAGCAACTCGGTACACCAATCGTGTATAAATAATTTTTACAATCATCTCGACAATTACCGACCACATGACAAACATTAAGAGTAATCTAATATAAGCATACAGAGTTAACACAGTCTTAAGAAGTATGGGAGAAACCAATCTTCAAATATAACATATGAAAAAGTTGTCAGAGCATGCATTCAGAAATAAAAAAAATCATTGCAATTTAAACAAAACGGTCTAGTACGACTATACCATTAAGATTACATCAGTATCCAGGCCGAAGTCGATTAGATAAATATTAGAGGGTGAAGCTCGTATTACAGACCCATGGATATTAAAATTTTAAATATTTATCAGAGAAAAATTATGGATCAAGGGGTGGAGCATAGGGAGCCATATATGGTAGAATTCGACACATCTTCTCACACATGGAGATTTGGAGATCCTTGACTTCGAAGTTTATCGGGGGCCAAAGTGCGATCTGAAGTCCTCAATACTGGGTGTACCCCCATTTTTCCAAACATGAGGAGGAAAGCACTAGCTCCTCTTCAGTTTCATAGTCATCGGGGTCGAAGAATGAAAGATCCCATTCTGGATGAGCCTCTTTGGCTCGTTTGTCCAACTTAATGTAGTCGTTGGTAAAGGATTGGTACTTCATTATGCCACAATACTCTGAAATCAAGAAAGACTTCAGGTACTTAAACCTAATCAAAAGGGAAAAGCTTGATCGACCTTAATTGTTTCGATCTTCTCTTTCTCCTTCTCAATAAGCTATCACTTTAGTTTACAGACTTTGTTCAGCAATCGATCCCTTTCCTCGACAAGACTATTCTTATCTAATAAATCGTGATCCTCTGACATCTTCTCATTGTCTCTTTCTCCTCGTGCAGTCATGAGGTCCCATCGGTATCGGTCTTGGAATTCTTCAAGGTCTCTAGCTTCACTTTTAACTCTCAGACCTTCTTAGCCTCATCCTTCCTCTGCACCCATTTTTAGGACATATAAGATACCATGAATCTCACCTAAAGAGCATTCACGCTTAACAAAGAAATAAAGAGATGAAAAATGATAGTTTGAACAAAAATGAATAAGGATTTATCCTTGATCATAGATGGATCATTTCCTTGGCACTACCGATCAGACCCCCACTCAATCGATCGATGGTATATATGAGATAGGCATTCTAGAAAGTGAGGTAATTCTCATCTGGGTCATCAAAGAAATGATAGGGGATCCCTGTTTTTTACCTATCTTCAGTTCCCCTCTCTCCCTAACTATCTTCCTCCTATTCATTTATAATCAACCTTCAGTGGACTAAGGTAAGAGTGGTCGATTTCCTAGCTTCGGCCTTCAAGGTCCTCTTTTCCCTTCTCATCTTATAAAGGGCCTCAGTGTCCACTAGCTAGATGAATGACTTTTCCTAAATAATTTTAAGGGGACAATTAACTTTATCAACCCAGTCTGTTGGACTGGGGGTTCACATTAGCTTCATGAGGGTTCAGCTGGATGGTAGAAGGCTATGGTGCGATCGACATCTAAGTTAGTGTTCGCAAAGAAGCACAATACCCTCAATGAGCTATTTATTTAGAGACTACAAAAGCAATAAGAGGAAATAGAATGATCATTACAGTAAAGCAAGTTAATGAGAGTGTTCTATATGAAAAAATTATACCTGAGGAACGAGGGAAGAATACAGATTAGAAATTGAGAAGTAAGTGATGATCCTCTTCAGTGTCAGCACAAAGATGTAGGGCATCGCGGTATCATATCTCCTCACCTTTAGAAACAAAGTTAATATCCTTCAACCTCTTAAGATCACAAATCTCCTTGAACGGGCGAGCTTTGTTTATAGTTTCCTGAACCCTATCCTATCTGTTCGTCGAAATGTCAAGAAGCTTGTTGAAGATCTCTAAAAGATACCAAAAAGGAGAATAGTTAGTGGTGTCGAAGAGCAGTTAGTGAAGTCAAAATTAAAAGTAATAAATTTTCTATAACTAAGATTTGGTTTGTTCTACATGAGGGGAATAGTGAAAAAGTGACCAGTAAGGCCATTCTCGTAGTCACACTCTCATCCCTCCCCTTTGAGATAAAGAAAGGGATGCCTCCAGTAAATACTTGTCACACCCTCATTTTTGGTATGAATGCACAAGAGAGTATATATAAAGCAATGAGTTAAAGTTAAAGCTAAAAAGAGATCTTTATTCATTATGAAAATAGTACACATAGAGTTATACCACCACAGGGGTGAATTAGATTTATTTGACTCGAATTATAATCTAGAAAATAAAAACATGGCACTCATTGCTCCCATATGACTTATTACATACCTACATAGTCACATATGCAAACAGGGGACCGACATCTATCTCTAATAGGGAAGAGGTATTATCCTCTTACTCCTGGGCCATTTGGAGGAAAACGAAATTAAAAAAAATATGCTAAGGAGGCTTCACCAATTCTATAACAAATATATATATATATAAATGAGATGTGGAGTGTGCATAGAGTTCAATGTTTGTAAAGCAACGCTAAACAATTAAAGCTGATAATTCCATACGTATAAGTTTATTAAAGTTTACATAAGAAAATTAAGGATCTTTGAAGTAATAATACCATACTTACCAGCTCACTAGGTAGGTATAGAAATAAGTAAGCCATCAGTATAACCAAATAACAAATAATCCAAAACCTTTGGATAATAACTGGATAGGCACAAAGTGACAATCATACATATGTAGCAATAAAATATGCTCTCAACATCGGAGACCATAAGCAGAGTAGAAAAATTTCGTGGGATAACACGACAGTCTACTCCCTAGTTAATACTAATACTTTTTCAATAAAAATAATTTAAAAAACTGGAGGCTAAACTAAATCGTCATAACGAATTGTTATGATATAAATTTTTAGGTGAGAAGGGTTAAATTTGATCTCAATGATCATAATTAAAAAAATCAGTCGATATAACAACATACGAGTATGGTAATTTATGCACATACTTGGGATCAATATTGGTTATCATTAAATGATCAATAGAAGTAATCAAATACGCAAAATTTACTATTAAAGTGGTAAAAGAAACTTTCTTTCTTGGCACTTTGAACTATTTATGTATCAAAAGACGATATTAGGAGGAGCTGGAACTTGATTATCTGTATACCATGTTTTATTATATAAGCATTTGTTGGAATTGGAGTTGGTTTGGTCAATTTATATAAAAAAAATGTATCTTTTAAAGTTCTAGAGGTTTAGTTGTAAATAACTTGGGACTTTAAAATCTTGGACTTAAGATTATATTTGAACTTTGGTGTAGGAGACTTTTCGTCTTCAAATATTTTGAAGTACTTTTAGGCAAAGTTTAGGGTTCAAAATTCATAAGTTAAAGAAATCAGGAGGGGTCAAATTGCAATTTAGAAAAAATATTTCAAAGTTAAAACCTCATTTTTCCATAACTTATTCTTGGCTGAACCAAATATGGCCTTACTTATACCATTTTGACCAGAAAAATAAAATAAAAATATTGGAAAAGTTTTAGAAATTTTTAATTGGTCACGCGTCCTCATGCTCGTGGTCAATGTTTCTGATAAAAAAATTCATCTTCAACCACTCGATGGTTGACTTTAGGGTTTAAGATTTTAGATCTTGAATATCTCATTCATTTCTACACCATTTTATATGATTTCTAAACAGACTCAACTTAAAATTTCATAAGGAATCCAAATATATAGGTTTTATGGATTAAAATGCAGTATATATTGTAAGTTTTATAACTGTATTTTGTCGAAATATTGACTTAAAATTCGTGGCTATCAAGATTATGGTAGGAATTCTAATAAACCTAGTTTGGTTTTGATTTCAAGGTTTGGGATGGATTATACAGGTAGAATTTAAATTTTTTAGTTTTCTAGCTCGAAAAACACTTTTGACAAATTGAAGCTCGTTTTGCAAATTCATGGGTTTTGATATTTGCACTAGAGTTCCTAAGGTTCCAGTGAAGGTATTCATAGCTTCAAATTAGAGCTTTAAAATTTATATCCAAATTCACCATTAAAGCTCAAGCTTCAATGGTGTAATTTCATATTTTTCCTATTCTACATTGTTTGCACGTAAAATCCTTAATATTATGATTGCTCTAAGCATGACAATCACGCAGAAATCATTTAAAACTGTAAGAGCTGAATATAACGCATAAAATCAGAGTGTACTTGTTCAGAATGAAATTTACAAGACTAGAATATGCTTATGGTATGTGTGTTTTAACTGATGAAAACGTGCGGTCTTTATAGTACCTCATCAGTGAATTCGATTGGTTGATGGTGGAGGTGGATTTCGGGCAAAAATTTCAAAGATTTCAAAGTGAGTTTTAAAACTTCACACGCTTGCATAATGATAACATGTGTTATTCTTGTCTTTTATTACTGATGTGTTGCATATGTGATCAGGGGATTATGTGAAAATACTCAAACTTTGGTGATTGGTCCTTGTTTGGTAAAAAAATTGAGGTATATAGCCTTAAAAGTATACTTTAAAGAAAGTTTTGGGTATTTTTTAATTTTAAAAAGTTTCAAGGGTTGAAATTATAATTTTGTGTTAGTCGAAGTCTAGAGGATTAATTCGATAAAAAGTTAAGGTTTATGGGTTACGTATAAGTCAAATTATACTTGCTTGAAATATTCAGCGGTTTATAATTATGTAAGCTTCAGGGTCTCTAGGTTAATTTAATAAAGTTATAGGGCATCAAGGGTAGTTTCATTATTCTTAGAAGACTTTTGGTTTCGAGGCCATCATAAGGGTTTTAAATAAATACTTTAGGGACTTCTTTATCGATATGTTTGGTTTTGAAAATTCCCAAGTACTACAGTCTACCTACCTAAAAAAAATTGTCCACGAATTTACCTTGGAAGAGATCAGGATATTGATCACTCAGAGCCTAAACTGGTTCCCATGTGGCTTCTTATTGATTTTGATTTTCCCAAAGTACTTTGAGTGAGGGGATTTCCTTGTTCCTGAGACGTTTCACTTGGCAATCCAGAATTTGAATAGGGCGTACTTAAAATTCATAATTTGGTTCGATAGAAATTGCTTGCCATGTGATGGTATGAGGGGGATCATAAATATACTGGCGAAACTGAGACACATGACATACATTGTGAATGTCTAATAATTCTACAACTAATTCTAATTGATAGGCTACAGTGCCAATATAATTAGAAATGGTGAAAGGTCTAATATATCTAGGGTTTAATTTTCCTTTTCTTCCAAAGCAAAAAAATCCTTTTTGAGGAGAAACTTTCAAAAATACTTGGTCATTGACTTGAAATTCTAAGGGCTTCCAGTGCTGATCTGCATAACTTTTTTGACAATCTTGGGCTATTTTTTATCTTTCTCAAATCTATTGTATCTTCTGAGTAGTTTCTTGGATTGTCTCGGAACCAAATTATTGATTATTTCCCGATTCTATCCAACATATAGGCGAATGACAAAGTCTTCAATATAAAGACTAATAAGTATTGTTAGAAGAAAACTCAACAAGGGGTAAATGTTCATTCCAATTTTTAAGCATATCTAACGTACAAGCTCGTAGAATATCTTCCAATGTTTGAATAGTACGTTTCGATTGTCCATCCATTTATGGGTGGAGTGCTGTACTCAAATAAATTTCAGTTCCCATTACGATTTTAATTGCTTGCCAAAACTTTCCTACAAAACTGGAATCTCTGTCTGATATATTGATAAAGAAATTCCATGTAATCGGACAATTTCTAGAATGTAGAGTTTACCGAGCTTTTGAAACGAATCGGTGGTTTTTACTAGGAGAAAATGAGCAAACTTGGTATGTCAATCCACTATTACCCAAATCAAATTATATCCTTAGGACGTAGTAGGTAGTCCACTGATAAAATTCATGGTAATATGATCCCATTTTCACTCGGAAATTGGTAAGGGTTGGAGGAGTCCACCCGGGTGTTGGTGTTCTATCTTTACTTGTTGACAAGTAAGGCATTTCCTTACAAAATTCTCGATATCATTTTTCACATTTGGAAACCAATATTGCTTCTTTATGGTATGGTACATTTTGGAGCTTTCGGAATGAATCATAAACTTAGAATGATGGGATTCTTATAATACTTCTTCTTGAAGAGATAAATCATCAGGTACATATAATCTATTTCTAAATCGTAAGCCTGTTTCCTTATCGTATGAGTAGTTGGGATTCATGTCCTACAGAGATTTCATAAAAGGATATTGATCTTGTTGGGCTAAGATTTTCTTTCTTAATTCGGGATATATGTAATGATGTTGGAAAATTTTGAGAATGGTCATATTAATTGAAGATCATATTGCTCTATGGTAGCATTAATATCGTAAGAAATTAAAGTATGGATTATTCATATTGGATTACGACTTAAGGCATCAGCTATTACATTTCCTTTCCCTCGACGATAGTTTAACTTAAATCGATAATCTTCCAGAAATTCTATCCATCGTCGTTGTCTTAAATTTAAGTCCTTTTGAGTAAAGATGGATTTCAAACTTTTGTGATCAGAAAAGACTTGAAAATTTTCACCGTAAAGGTAACATCGCTAAATTTTTAAAGCAAAAACTACATCTGCTAATTCAAGATCCTGGACAGGGTAATTTCGTTCATTCGATTTGAGTTATCGTGATCCATACTCTACAACTTTCTCATTTTGCATTAAAACGCATCCTAAACCTTGCAACATGGCATCAGTATATAAATCATAGCTTATATCCAAAAATGTGCGGGGTATTACACTTAAATCCTCATAACTCGAATTAATTTCCAAATCAGTTAAACCTCTCACATTAACCTAGTTATGTTTATCATTAAATACGCCATTATGAGATCAAGCCTAATACCCACCTAGGCCTACTGGTCGTCTAACATAAGTCTAAGTATATTAAAACAAATCCCAAGAATAAATTCCCAATGATTTTCGAACCATAATAAACAAAAGGAGAAAACTGGTCAAAACTGGGCAGCCGAATCATATACAATACATGCTCAATTACAACCTACACTAACATGGGTGATATTATTGCTCAAAGTTTGCAAGATTAAACACTTGCTTCTCGAAGGAAGGTTTGATCCGCTGGTGTAGTTGGTATTGTTGTGTTCCTTGTCCTTCGATTTACGCGATGGTGGTCTCGGTGTTGCAAGATGGTGATTTTAGCCTTAACCTCCTAGAATTGGCTATCCTACTTCCTTTGTGACTCTCTCTTGGATTTTGTGAATGGAAACCCTAACTTCCCTAACATATTAGATATATCCCCCTCCTAATTTCGTAGGTAATTAAAACCCAAAAATAGAATTACAAAATGCCTTCTCGGGATGCCAGTTTGGCCTAAAATTTCCCCGAGACGCAAACTAACCACCACCACCACCACCACCCCCCCGAGTAGACTTTTTTGACTATCTCGACCCTTCCAGACACATTGGAGCACTCAAAATGACCATTTGGATTACTTATAAATAGTTTACTTTTTATTCCCTTAATTTAGTCCCAACACGACTGACACGATGTCCCGACTTAATTACCGTAATTATCAATTGTCGTATTTCTCACTCGCAAAAATTCCATAAATTCACAATCATATATTACTTTATTCACTCAGTAATATTCAATATAATTCTCACTAATAAATACTAACTCTTATCTCACTAATTAATATTTATTTTAATCCGTATTAATTATCAATTAACTTCCCATATTTAATTTAATTAATCCAATATTTAAAAATCAATAAAAATACGGGGTGTTACATGAGAAATCTGAATCCCCTCGCCATTCTATGGACTTTTTCTCAATGGGGCATGGACATAGTGGTTCCATTACCTTCCACAACAGGTAATCAAAGATATCTAATAATGGCAACGAATACTTCATAAAATGGGTTGAGGAAAAGCCACTCGCCTTGAATGGTACTATAGTTTGAATTTATCTACTCTAAAAATGTATTTTTTATGATTTAAATGCTTTTAGTAAATTTTCCCCAGTGGGTGATTTATTAGAAAATGTTTAAATTTAATTTTTGTGAGAATGTGAAATTTAAATATTAATCTTCTAAAAAGGCTATATGTAAATTTACATTTGCAACGAGAGTTGATTTGTGAATTTATATATGTTTTGGGGTGTTTGAAATAGACAAACTAATTAATTAAAATAAATAGGGTAAGTGGTGAAGTTTAATCCCTTGAATTATCTCATAATTATTGTCTCCTCATATTTAGCTCACTTAATCATTTTCTTTATTTATTAGTGAAGTTTTAATTTTTAGTTCATAATTAGTAGTATAAATACCCCTTCATAATAATTTTAAAAATCATACTTGTTTTCATTTTTCTCTTGTCCACATTAGAGAGCGCGGATTGACCCCTTACTTGCTAATATACACTTTTAGTGTATTTGTAGATACCAAAAGGGATTTTTTATTAACCGTCTTTTCCCCCACAATGACATATACGCAAAAGACGAGCTATCACCTTTCTTGGTCGGTCTTCCTCGGCGAGGTTGATTCGCTGAATGTAGGAACAAGCTTGGACCTCATTGAGGTAAGCTTTCCTTTATGTTGTATGATCTGGTCCTCTTGCATCTCCACCTATAATCATGTGTCAATCAAAAGATCCAAAACTGAGTGTGAATACCTCATGTTCCGGTTGTCTAGTCTTCTTGGGGAGATCAGGATCATCTTCTGGATCTTCGGCGTGGTTACTCTTCTTATATTCTCTAGGCTTAACTAGTGATTTAGATCTCTCCCTACCTATACTTTCAGTTCTTCCACCGGCTTGTCGATCAACAAATTTGTCCAACTTTCCTCTTCGGATGAGCGCTTCTATCTCATTATGGATGGCAATACAATGGTTGGTAGAATGACCATGATCTTTGTGAAACTCACAATACTTGGACTTATCCCTCTTATCAGCAGGTGATTTTAACTTTTCAGGCCATCTCAAATCATTGTTGTGCTTGATTTCCTCCAACACGTGATGCATGTCCACCGTTAAGGGAGTGTAATTAGTGAATTTCCTAAGTCGAACTAGGCTTTCTTTTACTTTTGAACTCCTGTGCTCATTGTAATTCGTGTGCTCCTTCTTATCTAACTTCCCTTCTATTTTTGCTTCTGCCTTTGTGTCTGAATTCTTTTTAGCAGCCATTGCTTCCTCGGCGTTCATAATCTTTGTTGCCTTGGCCATTAATTCTATCATCGTCTTTGGTGGATATTTTGCCTATAATTTATCAGGGAGAAAACCACTCATGAGGGCAGTGATTGTGGTCTTCTCTTCATAATCAATGACTTCTAGTTTCTCGTTATTGAAACGAGTGATGTAATCCCTGGTACTTTCTCCTTCCTTTTGTCTTACACTGAGCAAATGAGCTACTCGCTTCACTAGTTTTGCTCCAAAGCAAAAATTACTAATAAATAGCTCGACGAGTTGTTGAAAGCAAGAAATCTTCCTCTGAGGAAGGTTATTATACCAGATTTGAGTAGATCCATTGATTATTCCTGAAAATGCCCTACATCTCATTTCATAAGGAACAGCATAGATATCAGCAGCTGCTTGGTATTGTTCTATATGAAGAACTGGATCAGTCTTCCATCATACTTGGGTGTAACCACTGGAGCTTTAAACTTGGTCGGCGTAGGGAAATCTACGATGGTTTGCACAAAGGGGTATCCCTTAATAAAACTTCTTTGGAGGGGATTCTTAGCCTTGGCCATTTCTCCCAAGCTATCTTCCAAACTTCGAATGGAACCTTTCCAGGCATCACTACCACCACCATAGGTGGAAGCTTTTTTATGCCGGCCAACAAATCGTGCTGAACTTTCTTCTTGCGAACCTTCCCTCTGACTGGATCTATCAGTTCGTCGAGTACTTAATCTGGATTGGGCTGAACCTTCCCTTAAATTTCTTGGTCGTCGAGTATTTCTCGATGCAACCCGTAGGGCATTTCACTGGGGTCCCAAATAATCGAAATGAGAGGCCCTACTTAGCTTTTCGAATGCACTCGATCTTTTTGAGATGAGGGACTGTCCATTAGTGGAGTTAGTGATCCAGATTAAAGCAGTTGCTCTAGGAAGGTATAAAGGATCCCTAGAAGTTCGGGAACGGCTATGACCAACACTCCTTATTGACCGCGGTGGCATATTCCTTTGATTAAATTGTGTAAGAACTCTAGTTTGCAGAGTTTGGGCCAACTGTCATATAGTATCATGCATAGCCTGTTGACCCTTGGCCAAACTAGACAAAATTCCTGTTAGATCATTGTTGTTTAGAGGGGCATAAGGATTAGATGGAATTCCCTCATTTCTGGTACTTGATTCACGTATTTTAGCCATGAATGGTGAATTAGTGAAAACGTTTAGCAATACGTTCCCACAAATGGTGCCAATATGTTGATGCAAAAAACTAAACTAGACCTAATTAATTGATCACAGATAAATTAAGTAAAACAAACAAGACAAAAGAAATTTTAGAGTGGTTCGTCTCAAAGAAATATCCTATGTCCACTATTATGTATTAACTGCCTTGATTTGTTTTTGGTCACTTGCAATGAGGGTGATACAAAGTATTCATAGCCCAAGAGGGGTCCTCATAATTGTCGTGTGAAAGGATGGAATGCATTTATTTGTTAATCATTTACATCAATACATAATGGGAGTTAATTGTATGAAGGTTGTCCCTTTATTAGAAATATAGGTTGTAGGACTACTGTCGCTTTGTTATCAATACAGGTTGTTGGACTAGCTTCCCCATCGGTCGGGTTGACTTAGACTTGTGCCACATTGGATGACACGTGTTGGCTTGTGAATGTTCCACGTAAGGTGGTAAATTTTGGTATCAACACTCACGTGTTAAAAATACATTAATGAAAGGTCGATGCTTGAGAAGTATTCAAAGAAAACACATATTTGGGGTGTCTTCATTGAGATAAGTTTTGCTCGCTCGGAAAAGCGGTGGGAGAAGTTCAATTTTAGACTTTGGCTTTAGCTAAGTTTCGTGATGACTTGGCTCACTAAAACATTCCCAAGAACGGGTTCAATCTTGCATTTGAGGTGTGTATAAGGATTTGAGGGTATATAAATGGTTGAGTTGAGTTATATAATGAGTTTTATGTTAGTTATATACTTGGGTTGAAGATTGATGGAGAGAAATTGATAAAATTGATTTTTTGGAATTTTTGGGTTTTGAAGAAATATATCTCATTTCATAGCTTGCTGAACAAACCGAATCGATTCGCCCCTTCCGAATCGATTTGTCCTGCTGCAGAACTTACAGGTCTTTAGGGACAAATCGATTCGCCCCTTGCAAATCGATTCGTTATGTAGAAGACTTACAGGTCCCTTTGGGCCGAATCGATTCGCTGTTAGGACCGAATCGATTCGGAGGGGCCGACTCGATTCGGAAATACGGCTATTTTTGTGAGGTTTTTCTGGAGTGAGATTACTATCTGGAGATAATTATGGCTCTATAAGAGAGAGAGGCAGGATGCACTTAGCGACGTTGGACCTTTGGATTAAATCACAAATGTGATAGCATTAATATATTGATTGAATCGGGAGACTTTTCATATTCATAGGTGTTATAAATGAGCTTCAAGTGAGAGCTTGTATTGTGAAATAATGGGAAGGTATGCGAGTTAGAAACAGGTAGTGTAATGAGAGTTATATACTATAAATGAATTTACTTCCTTTACATACGGGCATATTATAGTATGTATTCCTATATGGCATAATTATATAGACCTTGTGTGATGGTTTGCATTTATACGATGTGATTGTATATATATATCTAATGTGAATGATATATGTATATTTATTGTGTGAGTATACCTTCCAGTGCTATTATGGGAAGTTGCGTGATGTGGGTGAGGCCCCTGACTTGAGGAGCAAGGTGCGTATAATCCCCAGGTCATAGTCGTCCATTATTTATTGTGTGATTTTATTTGGGGGTGAGAAGTCTTGGGTATGATTCATTCTCACTTTACGGCTGGTAACTATGATCGCTTCCCATACGTTGTGATTTATTTTATTACCATGGTGGTGTGATAATAGTCCGATATATGGTAACCTGGGATAAAGTGAGTAATTCCTGGAAGATGATAGCATTGTGAAGTATGTTGTATATCCACGTGTGATTGGATTTAGGATATTTATATGTACACTATGTGTGTTATGTGTACTTAATTATTGGGATTGAATGCTTGTGCTTTATAATTAGAGTAATGTTGTAGACCTAAATGGTTTGGAGAATTATCTTATTCATGTGATTAGATATTATTGCTCCCTTTATGTATTCGTAGTGATTTTGGGGTACCGAGGGCATAATGGACCTCAACGACCAACATTGTCAAGGAGTAGTGTATCGGGGGAAGGGGGGTGTTCCTGGTTTGGATTTCGCTTTGTGAGACGTTCCACGCACGAAATGCAGTGCAATGTTGGGAATGGGGATAAGTTTAGTCCTTAGTACTCAGATTTATATGTTATAGTGAAACAAAGTTTTATGAGAATAGACTAGAGTAATATATAAATTAAGTGGATGATGTTATATGCATCGTACATGAGGGACTAATGAATCTCGACAATCAACAGTGTCAAGGAGTAGTGTATCGGGGGGGTTCCTTATTTGGATTTCGCTTGCGAGACATCCCATGCACGAAACACAGTGCACTGTTGAGAGTTGAGAGAAGTTTAGTCCTATATATTAAATAAGTAATTTAGGGTTATATGCGTCGTGCATTGAGGGCATAATGAATCTCGATAATCAACACTGTCAAGGAGTAGTGTATCGGGGGGTATCTTGTTTGGATTTTGCTTGCAAGACGTCCCATGCATGAAACGCAGTGCAAAGTTGAGAATTGGGAGAAGTTTTTTCCTTAGCATTTAGATGCTAATAACTCGTGTATGTCAATAACTGGAATTCGATAATTCTAGTAATACTATATGTATATCTATATTTATAAGTTAAGATAAGATAAGTTAGCCACATAATTGGGTTTAAGGGAGAATCGAAAGTTGATGGTTATTGTTTAGATGAAGAGTTACGCAGGTGTGGATTTGGCGTAGGTTAAATTGAATTGCCCCTAAATAGTGTTGGACAGTTATTTTGAGGATGATGTGCAGACGTTTAGGTGCGCGCTCTAGTTGAGAGGTGAGTTGGATTTTCTAGAGAGTGCGACTCCACTTAAATAATGTTATAGTGCATTTATAATTATTATGCATTTTAATGCACTTGCTAAAATGTTTTCACACCTCGACCTCTGACCCGTTTATATTTATCTCTCTTGCTATATACATATTGTATTATTTTAGGTGTTCCTCCGCAAGGACGCCATTGATGCTTTTCTATCCAGCTTATTCGTGGAATTGTGGCAGTAGCGGACTGTCACGGGATTTTGTTATAGTTGTTTCCTATCTTTGTATATTTAGATTAGGATTCAGTTTGTATATCGGGTTTACACCCTAGAGTTGTAGTCGTAGCATTTTGTTTATATTTCTTTTCACAGTTGTTGTATTGTTTGTGATTCGACAACATATTCGGGTATTTCCTTTTGTTAATTTTTGGTGTACTATAGAACTATTCTCTTTTATCTCTGTATGTGTGTATTCTTTATCATTGTTCAGTAGTTATTATATTGTTGGTTGGTTATTGCATAGTATGTTTTATAATTTTTTGGCACCCTATTTTTGTAATATTGGGTTGTTACCTGGGTTTATTTTAGTATCGTCAGTTGATGCTGAGAATGATCCACTTGATATTCCTGATTTATTTTAGTATAGGGCTGGCCACCCGTTATTATGTTAAGCGGTGTGTCACACTATCCCATTTAGAATTTTCACAGTTTAACGCATCCATTTCTCAGCGTCATTGGCACCTGGATTTCTAAGAAATGACGGAGGTTGATGTCACAAAAATTCTTTGAGAGCGTTCATTTTACGGACTTCTTAAATTTCCTTTGGAGCAGAGTGATGAATTTGTTATTGTCGGGCTAAAGAAGTTAATTCCTGAAGACATGACATGATTCCTTCAGTGTGGTTCTGTTAAGTTTGAGTTTCAGGGGAGGGAATTCGATTACTAACCATCCTAAAATGTAATATGGCAGTCACAATAATAAATAAGAGCATAAATAGGAATATGTCACAAGCCTATTATATTATACAAAATAGAGTTTGAGGATACATTAGAGTTATAGTAAATTAGTTTCTCTATATCAGTATCTATACTAAAACAGTTAAAGTCAATCCTCCTCCTAAAGTTTAGTACGTCACACTTTGTACATTACTTTGTTCTACTATATAACACTAGGAGAGATGAGTTTTTTTTGGAATTTCCTTAATTGGGAACAGTAGCATCATTGTCTGAAGAGTCGGAAGCTGGAATATTAAGATAGTGATTTAGTTCTAAAGGATCATCATCATCTGTTGAATTACTCGTATCAAAAGACATGCCAAGTATGTTCACCATTCGATGTAGCATCTAGATAGATCAGTGGAGTCGGTGGTGCATCGGCTGAGGCAAGATTTATAGCTTCTTAGAGTATCACTGGATCGTTGACATAGTCATCCACTTTTCTCATTACTTCCATTTTTCCCAACACTTGATTAGTCAGCACAAGACTCTTTATATCGCTACTGGAACCAACCCAATCCTCATCTACCGCACTAATAATTTCTCTAAGCTTTGTTAGTGTTTCTTCCCGAAAGTATTTTCCCAACGGTTCATTGTTCCAATATCCATATTAATAAATATGAATCCCACGTATCCATACTGTAAAATGGAATTACCATATATTAGTAATAAAAGAAGTTACAAAAAGATAAAATAACTAATATCTTACAAACTTTCCCCGTATAGAATGCTAACCCGACAATATGTTTAAATTTAAAACATGCTTTGATACCAACTTGTCACACCCTACCTTTTGGTATGAATGCACAAGAAAATATATATAAAGCAAGTAATTAAAGTTAATGTGTAAAACATAACTTTATTCATTATAAAAATAGTACACATAGTGTATTATGAGCGCAGGGGTGAAATACATTTTTTTGTCACGAACTATAAAGTAGAAAATTGAAAAGAGCCACTCCTTGCTCCCATCTGACTTATTCTCAACCCACAAAATGACATATGCAAACAAGTGACCGGTATTTGTCTCTAAAGTGGAAAAGATATTGTCCACTTTCTCCTGGGCCATCTAGAGGAAAATTGAATTAGCACAAATATGCTAAGAAGGCTTTACCAATTCTATAACAAATATATGTATAGATGATAGGTGGAGTGTGTATAGAATTCGGTATTTGTATAGCAACTCTAAATAATTAAAGTTGATAATCCGATACTTATCAGTTTATTAAGGATTACATAAAAAAATCAAGGATCTTTGAACTAATGATCCCATACTTACCAGCTGACTAGGGTGGTATAAAAATAAGTAAGCCCTCAGTATAACCAAATAATAAATAATCCAAAACCTTCTGAAAATAACTCGCTAGACACATAATTAAAGTGGCACTCATATGTTTATAGCAATAAAATCGACTCTCAACATCGGAGACCATAGGCAAAGTAGAAAATTTTCGTGGGAAAACAAGGCAGTCTACTCCCAAATTAATATAGATGCTTTTTCAATAAGAATAATGCAATAAAACTACAGGGTAAACAGAATAGTAAAAAAGAATTGTTTTCATATCAGTTATTTGTGAAAAGGGTTAAATTTGATTTTGTAAGGACATTGTCCGTCACATTTAGTATGTCGTATGCCGCTAGAAGTTTGTTGAAGATTTGGGAAGCTTACAGCTACAATCGAAGATCCGAATTTCAAGAAGACTTCAACAATCACGCCCAACAAGGACGAATTTGGTAAACTGTGTTTTAGTTCCATTTACATTTTACACTAAAAGTGTTGGGATATTTTTGAAAAGCTAAAATATTTTTCCATTTATGAAAAATAATTTTTGAAAGATTTTAAATGATTTTAATCATAAATATTTTGGATAAATATTTTCAGATTTGTACGAGTTTTGGTTTTAAAGGTTTCAAAAGATTTTAAATTTGTGCTGACGAATCTCGAAATTTGTGCCTAGTGGTTCAAATGAGATAAGTTCTCGTTCGAACGAGATCAGATATGATTCCAACGACGTAGTTTTTTGTTCAAACGACAGAGTTCAATTCTGACACGTCACCGCCTTAAATGTTTTTATATAAAGGGTGTCAGACCTCTGTAATTCGTGTGGAGAAAATACTAGTTTTAACAGAATACGTTTTGAGTATTTTTATTTATTCTTCATTCTTTGTGAGGGTTCAAATATTTATTTTATAATTCACAAATCCCAAACTTTTTGTGTGACTTATTTTATGGAACCCAAAGCATAGTTTTGCTGAGAATTTTGCTGCTGAAACTAGGTGCCTTGGAAAGGTGTTGGGCTGACCATAGGTGCCACTTGCGAGAGGTACTAGGTTGATCGACTGCGTGTCATAGGGAGTGTTGCGGTGTTTTTGGGCTGACGACTACGAATCGACACCTAAGGGTATTTTGTGAGTCAAATTGTATTTTCGTTGTAATCCGATTGTAAACCGTTCCTTTACAAATTAGAGTGGAAATAAAAGGTTTTTTCCTTGTGGGGATTTTTTTCTGGAATCTTTCTTTGTCAACTTATTCACCGCATTATTTAATTTGAGATTTGAATTGACACGTCGATGCATGTTTAGGAGTTGATTTAATTGGTATTTTGGTTTGTGCAAATTTAGACATCCAATTCAATAAGTCTTATTGGAAATTGCAAATCTATTTGAATCAATATCGCAAACGGCATTTTTCAAATCGGTATCAGAGCGGGTTATGCGATTTTATTACGTTTGATCTTTATTTTCCGTATAACTTTGTGTCATATTGATTTTTTTCGTGAAATTGTGTCGCAATTCTCATTGACACTAGATTTTAGACATGATGATTCTCGTTTGCTTGCACATGATTCTTCCCTTGCTATATCATATAGATGATTGTGTTCGCATGTTAGTCATACGATAGTTTTGTTTCATGAGTTATATCTTTGGTATTGTTATGGCAGGTACGTTTTGTATTGGATTTTTGTTTTAGAAAAAAATTGAAAAATCCAAAAAGTTTATTGTATTTTGTTTACACCTTTTATGAATGCACACTTAGGATGACCAACTCACAACTTCATTCCCTATCCCTGTGACTATTTGATAGTGTTTTGTGACAACATATTTTGTCATTCATGTGCTTTACAAAGTTTGGAGTCTTTGAGATGCTATAGTGTTGCTATCTACATGTTTAACTCACTTTGCCCTTTATTGCACACATGCACGGATTTATTTGATGTTTGTTCTTGTCAAATCACATTTTGGTTACATGTTTTCATCTCAATTTTGTCTATTAAAACGAGCAAACTGCGATAAAATAACATAATAAAAGGTGTACATATTTTTTTAACCGATTTTCCATAAGTTTGTGTGAATTTTGAAAACGGAAAAGGGCTACGAAAGGTACTATTTTTTCTTTACGATAAAGTCACCGTTTAAAAGGACCTAAAAAATTGAGGAATTTTAATTATTCGGGGTCCAATGAGGTCTAAAAGAGTCCAAAAAATTGAATGGCGATAAAAAGAAATATATGACAAAAAGGGGGCCATTAGGTTTATTCACCAATTCTCCAATGTTTGAGAATTTAGATCACCTCAAAAAGAAAATATATATGAGGGGGTTTGGTTGGAGACTTAAAACGGATTTACACGTCTTAAAAAGTCTTGAAAAAACCTGAAAAGTTTTAAGACATTATAGGTGTGAAAATCATGTTGACTTTGATTTGTTAATTTTGATTTAAGACAACGTCGTCTAAATTCAACATTTTAACACCTAAGGAAGATTTTGATGTTCATTCGTTAGGAGTACATTTATGCATCTTGCACATATAATACGATTGAGTTTTATTTCCTATGGAATTTGTCACACACAATCATTTCGTATTCATGCTTTCGTTATCTTAGTGTAAATTCCTAGTGTGTGATTTTTGTAAAATCATTTTTGCATTTTTTGTATGAAAAATTCAAAAATTGTTGGTTTGATATGTTTCCCGTGACACCCCGATTTGCTTTATGTGATTTATTCTTTTCCTTGTCTATTTCGAACAAATAAAAAGGGGGAGAACGAATTATGATTTTATGGGGGAGTTCAAGTATGGGGGAGATTTGATTAAGCTTTAATTCGATTATGCTTTATATCATTTAAAACTCGATACGTCACGTGGATTTTGCTTTATCTCATGTGTCTAGGTATGATTGAAGATCTTTGGATTGCACACCCTGATGAGAAAAGCTCGGAGTTTTTTTTAAAAAGTTGATTATTGAAGAATAGTTTGAAAACTTGTTCAGTTTATCTTTTCATTTTTGAGTTTTTGGGAGGGTAGATTTGTGTAGGTCATTTTGTTTGATAATTCAGATAGTTTTTATTTTGTACCGGCATAGACATAGGGGGAGATTTGTAAGGACATTGTCCGTCACATTTAGAATGTCGTATACTGCTACAAATTTATCGAAGATTTAGGAAGCTTACATCTACAATCGACGATCCGAATTTCAAGACGAATTCAACAATCATGCCCAACAAGAATGAATTTGGTAAAATGTGTTTTAGTTCCATTTACATTTTACAGTAAAAGTGTTGGGATATTTTTGAAAAGCCAAAATATTTTTTCATTTATGAAAAATAATTTTTGAAAGATTTAAAATGATTTTAATCATTAATGTTTTGGATAAATATTTTCAGATTCGTAAGAGTTTTGGTTTTAAAGGTTTCCAAATATTTTAAATCTCTACTGACGAATCTTGAAATTTGTGCCTGGTCTTTCAAATGAGATAAGGTCTCGTTCGAACGAGATCAGATATGGTTCGAACAACATATTTTTTCGGTCGAGCGATATATTTCAGTTTTGATATATCACCGCCTTAAATATTTTTATATATTGGGTGTCAGACCTCTGTAATTCTTGTGGAGAAAACACTGGTTTTAACAGAATACATTTTGAGTGTTTTTATTTGTTCTCTATCCTTTATGAGGGTTCAAATCTTTGTTTTATAATTCACAAATCCTAAACTTTTTGTGTGAGTTGTTTTATGAAACCCAAAGCATAGTTTTGCTGGGAATTTTCTTGCTGAAACTAGGTGCCTTGGAAAGGTACTGGGCTGACCATAGGTGCCACTTATGAGAGGTACTGGGTTGATCAACTGTGTGTCATAGGGAGTCATGCGGTGTTCCTGGGCTGGTGACTACGAACCGACACCTGCGGGTATTTCGTAAGTCAAATTGTATTTTCACTGTAATCCGATTGTAAATCGTTCCTTTTCAAATTATAGTGGATATAAAAGGTTTTGCTCTGCGAGGATTTTTTTCCTGAAATCCGTCTTTGTCAGCTTATTTGTCACATGATTTAATTTGAGATTTGAATTGACACGTAGAAGCATGTTTAGGGGCTGATTTAATTGGTATTTTGGTTTATGAAAATTTAGACATCCAATTAGATAAGTCTTATTGAAAATTGTGAATATATTTGAATTAATATCGCACACGACATTTTTCAAATTAGTATCAGAGCGGGTTACGATATTTTATTGGGTTTGATCCTTGTTTTTTGCAAAACTTTGTATATTTTAGACATGTTGATTCCCGTTTGCTTACACATGATTCTTACCTTGCTATATCATATAGATGATTGTGTTCGCATGTTTGTCATACGCTAGTTGTGTTTCATGAGTTATATCTTTGCTAGTGTTTTGACATGTACCATTTGTATTGGATTTTTGTTTTAGAAAATTTTTGAAAAATGCAAAAAGTTTTTGTATTTTTTCTACACCATTTATGAATGCACAATTAAGATGACTAAGTCACAACTTCATACCGTATCCCTGTGACTATTTGATAGTGTTTTGTGACAACATATTGTGTCATTCATGTACATTAGAAAGTTTGGAGTCTGTGAGATGCTATAGTGTTGCTATCTACATGTTTGACTCACTTTGTCCTTTATTGCACACATGCACAGATTTATTTGATGTTTGTTCTTGTCAAATCACATGTTGGTTACATGTTTTCATCTCAATTCTATCTATTAAAATGAACCAAATGCGATAAAATAAGATAATAAAAGGCGTGCATATTTTTTTAACGAGTTTGTCGTAAGTTTGTATGAATTTTGAAAATGGAAAATGGATGCGAAAGGTACTATTTTTTCCTTTGCGATAAAGCC
Organism: Sambucus nigra; assembly: GCA_949130495.1. Lineage (NCBI taxonomy): Eukaryota > Viridiplantae > Streptophyta > Magnoliopsida > Dipsacales > Adoxaceae > Sambucus > Sambucus nigra. Next base: position 587,377,274 of record OX422210.1, on the reverse strand, counting down.
ACCGTTTAAAAGGACCTAAAAAATGAGAAATTTTAATTATCCAGGGTCCAATGAGGTCTAAAAGAGCTCGAAAAAAATGAATGGCAATAAAAAGAAATATATGCCAAAAAGGGACTATTAGGTTTATTCACCAATTCTCCAATGTTTGAAAATTTAGATCACCTCAAAAAGAAAATATATATGAGAGAGTTTGGTTGGAGATTTAAAATGGCTTTGCACGTCCTTAAAAAATCTTGAAAAAGAATGAAAAGTTTTAAAACGTTATTGGTGTGAAAGTCTTGTTGAATTTGATTTATTAATTTTGATTTAAGACGATGTCCTCTAAATTCAACATTTTAACACCTAAGAACGATTTTGATGTTCATTTGTTAGGAGTACATTTATGCATCTTGCGCATATGATATGATTGGGTTTTATTTCCTATCGAATTTGTCACACACATTCATTCCGTATCCATGCTTTCGTTATCTTCGTGTAAATTCATGGTGTGTGATTTTTTGTAACATCATTTTTGAATTTTTTGTATGAAAAAATTGAAAAATTCAAAAATAGGATGTTTGATATGTTTCCCGTGACACCCCGATTTTCTTTATGTGATTTATTCTATTCCTTATCTATTTCGGACAAATAAAAAGGGGGAGAACGGATTATGATTTTATGGGGGAGTTTAAATATGGGGGAGATTTGATTAAGCTTTAATTGGATTATGCTTTATATCATTTCAAACTCGATACGTCACATGATTTTTTCTTTATCTCATGTGTGTAGGTAGGATTGAAGATCTTTGGATTGCACACCTTGATGAGAAAATCTTAGAAGTTTTTTTTGAAAAGTTGATTGTTGAAGAATAGTTTGAAATTTTTTTCTGTTTATCTGTTCATTTTTGAGTTTCTGAGAGGGTAGATTTGTATAGGTTATTTTGTTTGATAATTCGGATAGTTTTTATTTTGTATCGGCATAGACATAGGGGGATATTTGTAAGGACATTGTCCGTCACATTTAGTATGTCGTATGATATGCCCAAAGTGCACCCTCTTACTTAGAGTAACTAACCTCGGCCAGTCTCACTGCCGAGGTGACAGAAGCTTGACAACCATCAGCAAGGTCATCTCTCATGAGGTCGGCCCCTCAAAGATCAACCTCGGTTGGACATCGGCCGAGGTCAGTAAGGATTTATGGGTTTAATCATCTACCAACATCGTCATCGGCCCCAACCGATGTTGCACTCATCATCCAAAGTCAACAATGCCCCATGAGCTCAATCATCATCGGCCCTCGCCGTCGTTACAACTACTCCATACCTAACCTCGTCCAAACCTCCTGGACGAGGTCATCATGGATATTGACCTCGGACAAAGAAACAGTCGAACTTCACCAATCTAGTACTCATCCAGACCGAGGTTTCACCAATCAAAGGCAGGGCCGAGCATTTACAAGCACGTATGGTTTGGAACACGGGGACAAATCTGTTATAACTGAATCATTCCCTCCACGTGAGGGAATATTGAGGTCATCATTATTTACTTAAGATCAGTCAGGTGTCATCGTTGTACTAGTTTGATCCTCACGCACATGCTCATTGCATGCTTGAGGGTACATTACACCCCCCAAGCACTATATATAGAGGTTATCCTCAACCTTGTAGAGGGATCCAGAATTGCAACCCTAGCTAAAACTCTATCATTTTACACAGTAGAGAGAGAGAAAGCTTGAGATATTGTATCCATGGCCATTAGTGCCTTCTTCTTGTGATATTACTCACACACTCAAAGTAGACGTAGGTCGGATTGGCTGAACCACTTAAATCCTAGTGTTCTTCCTCTTCTCCTTACCTCCTTCTATAATATATATATATATATATATATATATACACACACACACACACACTCTTATGCTGCCATTGTTATAACTTGCTTGAGCTTATCAACACCTCATCTGGTGGTGTTGTTTTCGGCATTATCATTTTGTTGTCGTCTGTGGGAACGAGAAGATCCATCTCTTCATTCTTTGAAGCTTTACCTCACCGGAGACTCTGGTGGTGAACCAAGCCTCACCCTTCCCGTGAAACTGTGTCACCGTTGAAAGAGGTCCATTCATGTATCAAGATAGCTCTTTAATCCTAACGTATGGCACCGGAGTTACCGCCACCTCCTCCACCATCTGGTGTTGGAGGACCCAGTTCCATCCAAGAACTACCCCAGTCCAAGATGGCTGAGGTGACAGCAGTCTTGAGGTCCTTGGCTGAAACGCAGCAAGCGATGAAGGAAGAATTTGCCCAGCTAAGCCAGAATATAATAAGACCACCTGGGGTGTCACGGGAGATGATCACTCTGGAAACTGTCCAACCACATCCTGAGGCCAAGGGACCACCCCAGGCCCCGTGAAAAGACCAACCTACTGAGACACCCCGCCTAATTAACTACCGGGTGATCAGTCCTATATTAAATTAACTCAAAGTGTTAGGTTGGTTCATTGTTAGCATCACTGCCAAAAAATAATTTTCTTATTTAATCACCTTATAAATAATTAAGCTAAGTGTCAAAACATTTAGTCTTATAAATTAAGTCTGAATGTTTTTATTAATTACAAAGTCATTTTCACGAATACAATTGATATTATTAAAACCAAACCATCCAAATGAAAGAACACGCTAGATAAAGCAATCCAAATAAAATATCCCAAATCGCAGGACAATGTAATAATTACAAGTAATCCCAACTACAACAGAATACTGAAATAAATCAAAAGTACAAATCTCTTTGAACTAGATAAAACTAGAAATGGGTGACACATGCCCTATCTAAGGAGAACTAGATGAAAGATTGAGAAAATAAGGATGAAGTCGTCTACTACAAATACCTTCTAGTGTTTTTACATGTAACTTTTGTATTGTGTTTTAGAAAATATTTGAAAAATATAAAAAGTTTTTTGTATTTTTTCTACACTGTTTATGAATGCACACTTAGGATGACCAAGTCATAACTTCATGACGTATCCCTGTGACTATTTTTGCAGTAGACGAATTCATCCTTATTTTCTAAATGTTTCATCTAGTTCTCCTTAGATAGGGCATGTGTCACCCATTTCGAGTTTTATCTAGTTCAGAGAGATTTGTACTTTTGATTTATTTCAGTATTCTGTTGTAGTTGGGATTACTTGTAATTATTACTCTGTCCTGCGATTTGGGATATTTTATTTGGATTGATTTATCTGGCATGTTCTTTCATTTGGATGGCTTGGTTTTAATACTATCAATTGTATTCGTGAAAATGACTTCGTAATTAATAAAAACATTCGGACTTAATTTATAAGATTAAATGTTTTGACACTTAGCTTAATTATTTATAAGGTGATTAAATAAGAAAATTGTTTTTCGGTAGTGATGCTAAGAATGAACCAACCTGACACTTTAAGTTAATTTAATAAAGGACTGATCACCCGGTATTTAATTAGGCGGGGTGTCTCACCTACTCCTCAGTGGAGGAGGGATGTTTCTGACCCTAGGCGTTTACGCCTGGGGAGGCAAGGAAACCCTTGCCCTGAGGTTAGGTACAATGGAATTGAAGCAGAGGATGCTCCAGCAGATTGCTGGGAGCCATATGAGGTTTCAAACAACACAATATGTCATATACAGCAGGGCCGAGGTTGTGGGACAAGACGAGCCGAGGTTGGTGATTCCTAACAAAGAGGGTCTGCCTTTGTTCGCTTAAGTAGAGAGTCGACCTCTGAAAGAATCGACCCAATTATTGACCTGAGGTAGATGCTATCTAGGTTAAGAAGTGAAGCTGGATCATAAAGGGAAGGTGGTGAACATCGGCCTCATTATGGTCGACCCCAACAAGGCCGAGACAGTGGCCAGGAGGTCAATAGCCGACATTGTGTAGCAGCTGGGGAACCCTCAGTTCACCCCTTGGAGGTGGCTGGGGACAACATCGGTCAGACCGACGTTGCTAAACCATGTAATGACTCCATTCAACAGATAAAAGAGAAGACAGAGAACCTCGTAAAAAGCTAAGACCCACTGCAAAGGGGATTCTCAGAGGGTTCCCCATTTATGGCAATGATTGTTAACTTCCCAACTCCTGCCAAATTCAAGCCACCAATGGTGTTTCCCAAGTATGATGGAAGTAACAACCCTGTACATAATATCGAGATGTATCAGTCTGCAGCAAACATTTATTCAATCCCTGATGAGATGAGGTGCTGAGCTTTCTCTGAAATAGCGTTGCCAAAGCCGTTTATGAAAATAAACTATTTAAGCAACTCCGAAAGTTTGTTGAAGAAACTCTTTACTTAAATCAAAACTATTTTGAACACAAGATGTGTTAACAAAATTATGTACGAGATATGGACAAGATTTGATAACAAGTTTTAGTAAACAGTTTAAAATGTTTTAAACTCAGCACACTATTAGAAAGGGATGAGAAGATGTAGAAATATTGATACTCAGATTTTTAACGTGGTAAAACCTCAACCTTGAGGAAACATCCACGACTCCCTCTACGGAGTAAAACAAAAACAATCACTAAAACAAATATATGAGTTACAACCTATTTAACTAACATGCACACAAAAACAAATCTATACAAGTTCAGGATTGTACCCTCTGGCGTCCTTAACTTTTCTGCAGATCTTGTTTGTTGATGTAGTTGTCTCAGTTTGTCAACTCTTCTTTGTTTCAGCACTTTACGTCGACTTATTGTTCACCAAATCTTATAGCCAACACTTTGAGTGTTTGTAGTGTGACAATGTTTGTGAATGGTGTTCTAAAACACATGCATGCACACACACACACTTATTAGTTACAGACGATCCTAATAAATCACATATAAAGTCTATATGCAGTGTATTTGTTATTTTTCTTTCTTACAAAACCAAGAACCTTTTCGACCTTTCAAAATAACCCAGATTCCACGGAGATCTTGCTTAAGAAATCGGTCAAGACCTTTCTCAATCAGTTTTGAAAATATTATGAAGATTGAGAACCCTCCAAGTGCGAATCCCACTAGGTCAGGTTAGGTTTTGTAAAAACAGAAATAGAAAAACATCTATTGTTGATCTTTGAAGAAGAAAAATGTTTTAACAGAAAATAATCAACAACGAAATTCTCAAGATGAGAAAAAAATGCAGCTAAGTGTTCTGTGACATGAAAAACTTCAGATCTATGATTTCTATTGAAAAAGAAACAAGATCTGAGTCTATGTCTAAGTTGGAAATAAGATTTATGAACACAAGGATTTCAGCAACCCAAGATCTCTTAACCAGAACTCTCATAAACCAAAAAAAAAACACTAAGGATGGTGTTTTTGGTTTTGGTGGTTTTTCTGGAGAGGTAAGTAGTTTGGGCTTGAGAAGTGTTTGGACGAAGTTAGGGTTTCTAACTAGGGTTTGGTTTCTCTCTCTAACTTCTCTCTTCTCTCTTCTCTCTCTTCTCTCTCTCTCTCTCTATTCTCTGAGACTTTGCAAAATGGCAAAAGCTTTCGAAGGCTGAGATGAAGGGTCTTTAAATAGGGAGAGGAGAAGATTCCAGAGCCTCGTTCAAAAACAATGGCTGAGATTGAGTCAAGCTCCATTGACTGCAATCCAAGGGCTCACAACAGGCGGTGGATTAAACAGCCTATGATTGGCTTAAGGTATTACACGGGGATTCACTCAAAAGACATGCAGGCCATCGATAAGGATAGATCCAAGGGCTGTAAGCGTGCGATGGTTTGTCTCAGTAAAGAAACACAGTTTGGTCCAATCAGAAGACAGCAGGTGTTGGCCTGTGAACGAAGGTAAACGCGCGTCACAAAATAATTACAAAGCCAACCCTAAAGTCTCTAGCGCTTTCGGTTTCTACCCAGAGTAACTTTAGGCCAATAAACACAACAATCCATATTTATATAATAACCCCAAGACTTTTTAAATCAAATTTTAATTAAATAAAACCTTGTTTAAAATATGTTTTAAATTCCCAAAAAATTATTAAAAATCAAATTGAGGGATTTAAACACACTCACAACATTAAAACACATAGGGGTGCAATATGATATGCAAGAATCAAATTCTAAGTGTGTGAGTGATGGCTATAGTCTTAGGATCATTACATGATAGATAGAAGAAGAAGCAACCCAATCTCTGAAGCTCTTTGGTTTCTAGGATAGACTCTATTTTGTCACAATTTCCAAACTAGATGAGCTCTTATACAGTCTAGACTCAAATGAGTCAAAAGTATAAGGGCTTCAATCTCCCCCTTTGGAAATATGAGACAAAATCTCCTTTGAGTCATCTCAACTCGTAGGGCGACAACAAAAAAAACTTATACCTATAAAGGTTCTATCTACCCAAATCCTAGAAAGCAAAAATTACATAACTCAACTATATACAGTTTAACATCCTATTATTACAATGAAGAATGACTGTACAAGAAGAATACCTGCAAAAAATTACTAAGATCAAGCTTTTTAGTATATGCAGTAGACTCAAATTTCTCCCCCATTTTGTCTCAAATGGACAAAGGGAAGAAACTTGGCAAATATAACACGTATTTACTCAGCACAAATCATACCAATAGATTTACGTAAAGAAATGAATCTACTATAATCAAGAGGTTTGGTAAATAAATCTGCAAGTTGTAGATCAGTAGAAAGATAATTGATTTCTAATTCCTTGGTTTCAACTAATTCACGAATAAAATGATGTCTTATTTTAATGTGCTTAGTTCGCGAGTGTTGAACTGGGTTCTTAGAAATGTTAATCGCACTTTGATTATCACAATAGAGATGAAGTGTGGGTTCTAGAATACCATAATCACTTAGCATTTGTTTAAGCCATAACAATTGGGCACAACAGCTACCGGCGGCTATGTATACAGATTCAGCAGTCGAGAGAGATGTGCAGTTCTGTTTTTTACTACTCCATCCTACCAAGTTATTACCAATATAACAACATGCGCCTGAAGTGCTTTTACTATCATCAGTACACCCAGCCCAATCAGCATCAGTGTACCCAATAATAGTGCTAGGTGTGTCATTCGTGTACCAAATTCCTAAATTTAGAGTGCCTTTAACATATTTAATTATGCGTTTTACAGCGTTTAAATGGCTCTCCTTGGGGTTGTTTTGATAACGCGCACAAACACAAACAGCATACATGATATCAGGACGCGAGGCAGTCAGATAGAGTAATGTGCCAATCATACTACGATATAAGGTAGAGTCTACAGATTTTCCATTTTCATCTTTAGATAATTTCTCTGTAGTACTCATAGGCGTTTTAGCACTCTTAGCACTCTCGAGGCCAAATTTCTTAACTATCTCTAATGCGTACTTAGTCTGCGAAAGAAACAAGCCATCTGGTTGTTGTTTGACTTGGAGACCTAGGAAGAACTGTAACTCCCCCATAAGGGACATCTGAAATTCTTTACTCATAATTTCAGCAAAAGATTTTACTTCTGAGGTAGAAGTGGATCCAAATATGATATCGTCTACATAGACTTGAGCGATAGTAATGTGTTTGCCAAATTGTTTGACAAATAAGGTTTGGTCATTTCCACCTCTTTTGAAACCTTTGTCCAGCAGAAAACTGGAGAGTCGCTCATACCAAGCTCTAGGAGCTTGCTTAAGACCATATAAAGCCTTTTTTAACCGAAATACATGAGTAGGATAATTAGGGTCAATGAACCCTTTAGGTTGTTCTACATAGGTTTCCTCGGCAAGTATTCCATTAAGGAATGCAGATTTAACATCCATTTGATATAATGTAAAACGCATGTGACAGGCTATAGCAAGAAGCAGACGAACTGATTCTAAACGAGTGACAGGAGCAAAGGTCTCGTTAAAATCAATTCCCTCTATTTGGGAATAACCTTGAGCAACTAGTCTAGCTTTATTTCTAATTACTATCCCATTTTCATCAGTTTTATTTTTGAAAATCCAACGAGTGCCAATAACCTTTTTGTGATCAGGACGTGGAACAAGAAACCAAACATCATGAATGACAAATTGTAAAAGTTCATCCTGCATAGCAGAAATCCAGTGAGAGTCATTCAATGCCTCATTTACATTCTTTGGTTCCAAGAGAGAAACAAAGCATGCATAGAGTGCATAATTTCTAAGTTGGGATCTTGTACGTACTGGTTCACCAGGGTTACCAACTACATTGTTGATGGGATGGTCTTTAGAAACCCAGTTAGGTACTTCAGGTGACTCAATAGGTAATGAATTATCTATTTCAGAAGAGTCATTTTCTAAAATATTTGACGATTCTTCTTCAATAGTTAATTCACTAGTCTTGCTTTCTATAGTGGTGTCACTAACAATTACATTTATGGATTCCATTAAGGTTTTAGTGCGAAGATTAAACACTCGATAAGCTCTACTGTTAGGTGAATAACCTAAGAATATGGCTTTATCTCCTCTACTCTCAAATTTAGATAAGTGTTCCCTATCTTTGCAAACATAGCAGGTACTACCAAAGGTTCTAAGGTACTTAAGATTAGGCTTTTTATTGTACCAAAGTTCATAAGAGGTTTGTTTCGAATTCTTTCTAAGATAGACCCTATTAATAAGATGGCAGGCTGTACGAATAGATTCTACCCAAAAATACTTAGGTAAGTTCTTAGCATGGAGCATGACACGTGCCATCTCTTGAAGAGTTCGATTCTTTCTCTCAGCTATACCATTTTGTTGAGGGGTCTTAGGAGCACTGAACTCATGTTTGTAACCATTATAGTCACAATATTCTACAATACCAGTGTCTTTGAATTCACCACCTCTATCACTTCGGATTCTATTCACTTGAGTGTCTTTTTCATTCTCAATCCGTAAGAGAATCTTTAAAAAGGTTTGAAAGGTATCGGATTTTTGTTTTAAGAAAGCTACCCAAGTGAATCTGGTGAAGTCATCAACCATAACAAGAATATAACTGTGTCCACAAAGACTAACAGTTTGAGAAGGACCCATTAGGTCCATATGGATGAGTTCTAAGGGATTAGAGGTAAGGATATCTTTAACCCTTTTATGAGGTGCTTTAACAATTTTTCCTTCTTGACAGGGACCACAGACAATGTTATGAATAGGTTTAATTTTTGGTATTCCTCTAACTATCTGCTGAGAAGACAATTTACTCAAATTTTCGTAATTAATGTGACCCATTCTGTTATGCCATATCTCGTTGTCATCCATTCTGGCAACACTACAGATTTCAGAACTAGACATGACAGTATAACAATTGTCAGGGGTCCTGAATCCTGTAATTAAGCAATCTCCATTTTCATTTAAAATCTTGCAATTGTTCTTTGAAAAGGTAACAGTGTAGTTTGAGTCACAGAATTGTGAAATGCTAAGTAAATTAGCCTTAAGACCTTTAACTAAGAGAACATTTTCAAGAAGAGGAAGTCCTTTTTCTTTAAGGGTTCCTTTGCCTATGATCTGGGATGATATACCATCACCAAAAACAACTTTTCCACCATCAAAATGGGTTTTATTTAAAAGTTTTGTATCATCACCTGTCATATGCTTGGAACATCCAGAATCCAAGTACCATCCAGAAGATGTAAGTTCAGCTTTTAGAGCAGAAACAACAATGTTACACTTCATCTGTGGTGCTAGATCATCTTTTCTAACCCAAATTGCCCTGGTTTTTAGTTTGCGCTTGTTTGCTCTTATTTGATAAAATTTGCGAGCATTAGATTTTTGTTGAAAAACATTTTGCGCATGATTTTGTATAAATTTGAATTCCTGAGCATTTGATTTAGAAAAGGTTCTGGTTATCCTTCTAGTAAATGTCCTTTTAGGTTTAGTCCTTCTATTCCTATAGTTAGAGTTTTTGTCTGGTGGCCTGGGAAGGACATAATTGTTACGACTCCTCCTAGAATAGTTAAAGTTATGATACATAGGAGTGTTGTAGATAGGTTTAATCAGTCTCCTAGCATAGCAATTATCGAAAGAGTGACCATATATATCACAATAGGAGCAATAAAGATTGCTCAGAATAGGGTTTTCCTTAGGAAAGTCTCTAAACAAAGGTTTTGAGAAATTTTGAGGCTGAATTTTATTCCTAGGTAGCACAGATTTGAAAGCAGGTTCACTTTTCCTAATAGGGGGGCAGACATATTTTCCCTTTGATAAACTTTCAAGCTTAGAGCAACTTGCATCTTCAGTGTTGGTGTTTTGATGGTCAAACTTAGTTTTTAGAGAATGAAAGTCTGGACATGTTTCAATAGGTCTTTTGCCTCCTGACACAAACTTGATAGGTTCAACATGTTTAGTTTGTGTCTTCAAATTGGGGCAAAACCCTATTCCAGTTCTATCATCAGAATTGGTTTTAGATTCAGCAACGAATTCCTCAAAACATTTAGAGTTGTTTTCAAATTTGGTAAATTTTTTGAAAACAGTTGCTGTCTTTTCTTTTGTTTGTTCCAATTCTAATAATGTCCCTTTGTATTTTTTCTCCAGAATTTCATTAGCTTCAGTCAAAGTTTTCAGTTTTTCATCAAACACTTTAACTTCACTGTCATGAGACATGCATTGTGTAGTATACTCTTCAGCATTCAGTTTTACCATTAGGCTTAGATCTTCTAACTTTTTGGTAAGATCTTTAACAATCTTTTCTAGTCTAGTGCTTTTCTTTAGAGTTTTAGTATATAGAGTGTGGATGTCTGGGAGATCATCATTATCTGAGTCACTAAGTGAGGTGTGTGAAGTGACCCCTAAGGTTTCATTTCTTAAACTCACGCACCCATTGACATCAGCAGTATCGATTTCCCTTTGACTCACACACCCCGAGGAAGAGGTATTAATGTTCTCAGTAAGTAAAGCATCTAAACCAGTTAAAGTATGATTCAAAGCAACAGAACTAGAATTACTAAACTCATCCTCACTATCAAGCATAGGCATATCATCATTGTATATGATTTTGGCAAAGAAGGCTAAACAAGGATCAAAACCATCAGATGTCTCAAGTTCCTCATTTTCAGAATCACTTGAGTCATCCCAGGTTTTGCAGATATTGGCTCTAGAGTGTTTGTTTTGGGCATTTAAATTAACTCTACAGTCTTGAGCTATGTGTCCTAGTTTACCACATCTATAGCATTCAGTCTTCTTGAGGTCTCTGTGAGGTCTTGTGTTGTCCTTGTTCTGTTTGTCATGAGGTTTGTGATTTGAAGGAGTGGTATAATTAGACTTGCCCTGTCTATTTGCAACACTGTTTCTAAATTTAACAATTTTCTTAAATTGTTTTGTCATTAGGGCAATCTGATTATCTAGACTTTCTAAGTCACAGTCCTCATCAGAATCATTACTAGAGGTGTTTAACTCAGGCTTAATCATCTTAGAGGTAAAGCTAAGATTGGAATTGGTATGTTTCCTATTAGTGTGGGTCAATTGTTTCTTAAACTCCAATTCCATTTCCACAGTTCTTAATTTACTACTGAGTAATTCAGGAGTAAGATTTGTATCACACATCTCCTCAATAGCATATCTTTTATTGTCAAATTTCTGTGGTAATGATCTCAGAATTTTAGACACAATTTCTTGTCTATCATAAGTTATACCATTGGCATGAAGTCTAGTGACAATATCAGTAAGGTTCATATAGAAATCATCGAAAGACTCAGATTCAGACATGATTAAGGTATTATACTGTTGGATTAACATCTGAGTCTTAGCAGCTTTTACCCTAGAGTCTCCTTCATGTGCAGTAATCAAGGTATCCCATGCTTCCTTGGAAGTGGTACAGGATGAGATTCTCTTGAACTCATGTTCGTTAATAGACATAAATATAGCGTTCTTGCCTTTGTTATTATTTCGAGAAACCTGTTTCTCTTCTTGAGTAAACTCACTCAATATTTTCTTAATCCTTTCATTGCTTCCATCAGTGGCTGGTTTAGTTGGATAAAAGTATCCGTTTTCAATAATATCCCAGACATCATCTCCCAGAGTGCCTTGAATGAAAGCAATCATTCTTACTTTCCAGTAAGAAAAATTGGTTCCATCAAAGACTGGAGGTCTGGTCAAGTTACCATATCTTTCGTTTTTCTCGTCCATAATTGATTTTGAGAAAACAGTTTCAGAAACTCAGGATCTTTTTGAAAAAAGTTCACCAAAAGCTCTGATACCAATTGAAATAGCGTTGCCAAAGCCGTTTATGAAAATAAACTATTTAAGCAACTCCGAAAGTTTGTTGAAGAAACTCTTTACTTAAATCAAAACTATTTTGAACACAAGATGTGTTAACAAAATTATGTACGAGATATGGACAAGATTTGATAACAAGTTTTAGTAAACAGTTTAAAATGTTTTAAACTCAGCACACTATTAGAAAGGGATGAGAAGATGTAGAAATATTGATACTCAGATTTTTAACGTGGTAAAACCTCAACCTTGAGGAAACATCCACGACTCCCTCTACGGAGTAAAACAAAAACAATCACTAAAACAAATATATGAGTTACAACCTATTTAACTAACATGCACACAAAAACAAATCTATACAAGTTCAGGATTGTACCCTCTGGCGTCCTTAACTTTTCTGCAGATCTTGTTTGTTGATGTAGTTGTCTCAGTTTGTCAACTCTTCTTTGTTTCAGCACTTTACGTCGACTTATTGTTCACCAAATCTTATAGCCAACACTTTGAGTGTTTGTAGTGTGACAATGTTTGTGAATGGTGTTCTAAAACACATGCATGCACACACACACACTTATTAGTTACAGACGATCCTAATAAATCACATATAAAGTCTATATGCAGTGTATTTGTTATTTTTCTTTCTTACAAAACCAAGAACCTTTTCGACCTTTCAAAATAACCCAGATTCCACGGAGATCTTGCTTAAGAAATCGGTCAAGACCTTTCTCAATCAGTTTTGAAAATATTATGAAGATTGAGAACCCTCCAAGTGCGAATCCCACTAGGTCAGGTTAGGTTTTGTAAAAACAGAAATAGAAAAACATCTATTGTTGATCTTTGAAGAAGAAAAATGTTTTAACAGAAAATAATCAACAACGAAATTCTCAAGATGAGAAAAAAATGCAGCTAAGTGTTCTGTGACATGAAAAACTTCAGATCTATGATTTCTATTGAAAAAGAAACAAGATCTGAGTCTATGTCTAAGTTGGAAATAAGATTTATGAACACAAGGATTTCAGCAACCCAAGATCTCTTAACCAGAACTCTCATAAACCAAAAAAAAAACACTAAGGATGGTGTTTTTGGTTTTGGTGGTTTTTCTGGAGAGGTAAGTAGTTTGGGCTTGAGAAGTGTTTGGACGAAGTTAGGGTTTCTAACTAGGGTTTGGTTTCTCTCTCTAACTTCTCTCTTCTCTCTTCTCTCTCTTCTCTCTCTCTCTCTCTATTCTCTGAGACTTTGCAAAATGGCAAAAGCTTTCGAAGGCTGAGATGAAGGGTCTTTAAATAGGGAGAGGAGAAGATTCCAGAGCCTCGTTCAAAAACAATGGCTGAGATTGAGTCAAGCTCCATTGACTGCAATCCAAGGGCTCACAACAGGCGGTGGATTAAACAGCCTATGATTGGCTTAAGGTATTACACGGGGATTCACTCAAAAGACATGCAGGCCATCGATAAGGATAGATCCAAGGGCTGTAAGCGTGCGATGGTTTGTCTCAGTAAAGAAACACAGTTTGGTCCAATCAGAAGACAGCAGGTGTTGGCCTGTGAACGAAGGTAAACGCGCGTCACAAAATAATTACAAAGCCAACCCTAAAGTCTCTAGCGCTTTCGGTTTCTACCCAGAGTAACTTTAGGCCAATAAACACAACAATCCATATTTATATAATAACCCCAAGACTTTTTAAATCAAATTTTAATTAAATAAAACCTTGTTTAAAATATGTTTTAAATTCCCAAAAAATTATTAAAAATCAAATTGAGGGATTTAAACACACTCACAACATTAAAACACATAGGGGTGCAATATGATATGCAAGAATCAAATTCTAAGTGTGTGAGTGATGGCTATAGTCTTAGGATCATTACATGATAGATAGAAGAAGAAGCAACCCAATCTCTGAAGCTCTTTGGTTTCTAGGATAGACTCTATTTTGTCACAATTTCCAAACTAGATGAGCTCTTATACAGTCTAGACTCAAATGAGTCAAAAGTATAAGGGCTTCATTCTCAAGGACTTTAACGGGAGCTGCGCATATTTGGTTCACTTCCCTTCCCAAAAATTCTGTTGAGAACTTTACGGGTTAGCTGAACAGTTTATACACAACTTCTATTTTGGGGTGAGACCTCAGAAGAAGACCACCCATCTACTCTATGTAAAGCAAGGCAAGAATGAGAGCCTCACAGACTATATTGTAAGATTTAGTAAGGAAAAATTTGAGGTTGAATATTATAAAGAGAATATAGCTATAACAACCCTTATAGAAGGACTTCAGAAGGGGAAGTTTCTTTGGAAGCTCGCTGAAGACCCTCTAAATTCTATGGCCGAGTTATTAGCAACAGCTGGTAGGGTCATGAACGTTGAAGAAGCAATGCCTACAAAATATGAGGATGATAATCGAAGTAGCAGTGGGAAATTTCAGAGGAAGAAGGATGGAAAGAAGAGGGCATTAGACGACAAGTTTGCACACTACACTCCTCTAACTGTGAGCTGCGAACACATCCTTAACGAAATAAAGAATGATAGGTCCCTGAGATGGTCGGAGCAGCTGAAGGCTCCTCCGCATTAGAGGAACAAGAATTTATGGTGCGAGTTCCACCAAGACTATGACCATCTGACTGATAAGTGCTTTGCCTTGAAGGATGAGATTGAGAATATGTTTAAGTCTGGAAAGCTCAGAAAGTACGTGGATGGTAGAGCCCCTAAAGGGGGAAGAGATGACCCTAGAAAGAACAGAAATGACAGATTCCAGGTAGATACCCCTACCAGAAGAGCTGAGGATTCAGATGATGATGATGATGACCCAGACCTCCCACCAAAAGATGAAAATGTCCCGGTGAAGAGAGTTGGTATGATATCCTTCGGGGTGAACACCGTCTATAGAGGACTAGTAGGAGGAGATTCAGAGGTCACTGATCGAAAGGCCCATGTGGCAGAGGATAAGGTAGTAACTAAATTTGAGGTTGATAACTTGGACCCTACAGAGACTAAACACGAGAAGAGAAAGAAGGTAGATATGAATACCCTCATATTTGGATTCTCAAGACTTGATTTCAAAGGTATCTTAGCACCGTATGGTGACCCTCTGGTAATCACTATAAGGGTGCATGGGTGTGAAGTTCAGAGAATACTCGTTGACGGGGGAAGTTCAGCAGACATTATGTTTTGGTCCTATTTTAAGAGCCTAGGCCTCAGCAGACCTAGGCTTATCCCTTATCATCATCCCTTGATCGGCTTCAGCGGTGAAAAGGTTCATCCATTGAGTATGTATGAGATGGATGTGAGAATGGGAGATGAGTGTCCTAAGAGGTTGACCAGAAAAATCAATTTCTTTTTTATGGATGGGAACGTCTTCTCAGCTTACAACCTCATCACAGGAAGAGTAGCCCTCAAGGAATTTGAGGCCGTGCCTTCAACGGTCCACCAAATGCTAAAATTCTTGACTCCCTATGGAGTAGGGGAAGTGCAAGGTGACAAAATATGGCACGCGAATGCTACTTCAACTCTGCATGTAAGAGAAAGGCTCATAAGAAGGAAATAACCACGTACAACATCGATACACTTGATCCTAGGGACGAGATAAAGCTCAAGAAGGGAGAGGCCGCGAAATAGGTAGAATCCATCGCCCTCAATAAGGACAAATAAAAAAACCATCCAAATTGGCAAAGCCCTAAGACCTGAGATCAAAAAAGAGCTGGTGAAGCTTTTGAGGAAAAGACAAAACGTTTTTGCCTGGAGCCATGCAGACATGCCAGGTATTGACCCCGAGGTCATATGCCACAAACTCAATGATATGGAATACGCTAAGCCCATCAAGTAAAGAAGAAGAGTATTCTCAAGAGAGAAGTATGATGTCATCAGAGAAGAGGTCTAAAATCTTGAAGAAGCCAAGTTCATCAGAGAGGTCATATACCCTGAGTGGTTATCTAACGCCGTCATCGTGCCAAAAGTTAATGGGACATGGAGGATGTGCGTCGACTTCACCGATTTGAACAAGTCTTGTCTAAAAAATAGTTTCCCCTTGCCTCTAATTGATCAGATGGTGGATGCCACAAATGTACATGAGCTCATGATCTTCATGGAGGCCTATTTTGAGTATAATAAGATCTTCATGAACCCGGAAGACTAAAAAAAGACAGCGTTCATTATAGAAAAGAGGACCTATTGCTATAAGGTCATGCCCTTCAGACTGAAGAATATAGGGTTTACTTACTAATGTCTTATAAATAAGATGTTTGAGGATCAAATAGGCAAGTCCATAGAGGTGTATATAGACGACATACTGACGAAGAGCCTGAATGCAGACACTCAAGTGATAGACCTTGAAAAAACTTTCGACACCTTGGACAGATACAGGATGAAGCTCAACCCAGCCAAGTATGTCTTTGGGGTAGGAGAAGGAGAATTTCTGGGATTCATCATCAATCAGCGGGGAATAGAGGCCAACCTTGAAAAGATTAAGGCCTTGCTAGAAATAAAGACACCCAGATCTATCAAAGACGTTCAGAGGTTAACTAGAAGAGTTGTTGTCCTTAACAGGTTCGTCTTAAGAGCTACAGACAAGTGTCTTCCTTTTTTCAAAGTAATTAGAAAGGTCTTCGAATGGGATGAGGAGTGTGACAAAGCTTTTAAGGAGCTCAAGTACTACCTCAGATCCCCCTTACTCCTGTCTAGACCCATTTTGGGGGAGAGGTTGTATGTGCATCTCGTTATTTCTGAATCAGCCATTAGTGCAGCCATAGTAAGAGAAGATGATATAATGCAGAGGACAGTATACTTCAATAGGAAAGCTCTTTAAGGGTATGAACAGAAGTACCCACGGATTGAAAAATTAGCTTATGCTCTGATATATGCTTCTAGGAAGATGAAGCCACACTTCCAAGCCCACTCTATGGTTGTCCTCAATGATTCCCCACTTAGACAGGTCCTTCATAAGCCTGAGAAATTAGGGAGGTTGATGACCCAGGCCATCGAGTTAGGGGAGTATGACATTATTTATCAACCCAGGGTTTCCATCAAAGGGAAGGCACTTGTAGACTTTGTATCAAAGTTTACCTGGGAAGAGGTTGAGATTGAAATTAGTCGGAGGGTTGCTGATGAACCAAATTGAAATGTCTTCTAAGATCCGGACGAGGTTGGGTCAAGCAGGCCCGAAAAAAGGGTAGTTGAGAGTGAGGAAGACAGGTACATCTTCAAGAAAGGGACCCTATCATAAGGGAACTTATCTTCAAATGAAGATGTTAACCTCTTCGTTGATGGGTCATCTTGTGAAAATAGAAGCGGAGCAGGGTTGATAGTGTCAGCACCAGATGGTACCAACATTAAATATGCGCTGAGGTTCAACTTCAAAGCTTCGAATAATGAGTCAGAGTAAGAGACATTGATAGCAAGTCTCTCCTTAGCAAAATCCCTTAGTGTTGGTCGACTCCTAATCCACAGCGACTCAATATTAGTTGTCAACCAAATCCTGGGAGTGTATGAGGCCAAAGATAAAAGGATGACCAAATACCCTGAAGAGGGTGAAAATGATACTAGAAAGCTTCAAGGAAGTGAAGATGAAGAGGATACCTCAGTAAGAAAACAGTCAAGTCGATGCACTCATGAAGTTAGCCTCAGCAACAAGGACAGACATAAGAAGAACAGTACCAGTTGAGATTCTGCTCAAGCTAACAATTAAATAAGAAGAGGTTGCTAAAACTTGCCTCAACTTGAATATGGAAGCCTCATGGATGGACCCTCTTATCAGATACATCAGACAGGGAGAACTACTAGAATCAAAGTTAGAATGAATAAAGCTGAGGTTCTCAGCTGCCAAGTTCTCAATTGTAGGAGATGTTTTGTATAAGAAGGGGTTCCTACTCCCTCTCCTCAGATGTGTCCACCCTTCAGAGGTTCCACATGTCTTATAAGATGTACATAAGGTCTCTTGATCCAGTCACATAGGATGAAGACCTTTAGCTAAGAGGATAATCACTAAGGGGTACTGGTGGCCGACCTTCGCCAAAGATACAACAGCATATATGAAGAAATGCGATAAGTGCCAGAGATTCTCCACCATCCCTCATCAACCTCATCAACCTATGACGTCAATCAACTCACCTTGTCCATTTGCATATGGGGTATTGACTTGGTAGGACCCTTGCCAAGAGCTGCGTATAACTATCGATTCTAAGTACTGGTAATTGATTACTTATCCAAATGGGTAGAGGTTGAGCCAATGATCAAAATTATAGAATATAAGACCTTTTAGTTCATGTGGAAGAACATCATATGCAGGTATGGTCTTCCAAACACCCTCATCTCAGATAATGAAACCCATTTTAAGAATGCTTCCTTAGAAAAATACTGTGAAATAGTGGGGATCAAGCAGTTCTTCTCTTTTCCTGGCCGATCCCAGGAAAATGGTTAGACTGAGGTCACGAACCGAACAATCCTTAATGGGATAAAGAAAAGGTTAGAAGAGGCCGAAGGGAGATGGACAAAGGAGATATATGCCGTATTATGGGCCTACAGGCCAACAGCAAGGACGCCGATAGGAGAGACCCCATTTATGTTAGCCTATGGATCATAAGTTGTCATCCTTACGGAGGTAGGACTTTCCACTCATAGAGTTCAGACCTATGACCCTCAGAGGAATGGAGAAGAGAGAAGACTTTATCTGGATTTGATTGAAGAAAGAAGAGAGGATGCGGAGATTATACAGGCAGCCTACCAGTAGAGAACTGCGAGGTTCTACAACCAAAAGGTAAAATCAAGGCATATAGCTGTGGGAGACCTAGTCCTAAAGAAGACATTACAGAAGGCAAATAAGCTCCACCAAAACTGGCATGGTCCTTACAGAGTAGTTGATGAGGTTGTGCCTGGTACCTACCGGTTAGAAAATCTCGAAAGGGAACCTTTCTCCAATCCTTATAATGCGGATCACTTGAAGAAATATTACATATGATGTTACAGTTGTTTCTTTGCAATACATGTATCATTTCATGAAGAGGATGTTAATGAAAAGAGCAATGTTGTGTTGATACTTTTGTTATATGCTCAAACATCATTAGTTTGGTGAAAATTATGAGGTAAAACATCATATTATGGTGACCTCGTACCTTAAAAATCATTAATTTGATGAAAATTTATGAGGTAAAACATCATAATTTGGTGACCTCGGAACTTAAACATTAGTGTGGTGAAAATTATGAGGTGAAACATCATATTATGGTGACCTCAGACCTTAAACATCATTAGTGTGATGAAAATTATGAGGTGAAACATCATATTATGGTGACCTCAGACCTCAAACATCATTAGTTTGGTGAAAATTATGAGGTGTGAAATTTATGAGGTGAAACATCATAATTTGGTGACCTCAGACCTTAAACATCATTAGTTTGGTGAAAATTATGAGGGTAAACATCATCATATGGTGACCTCAGACCTTAAACATCATTAGTTTGGTAAAAATTATGAGGGTGAACATCATCATATGGTGACCTCAGACCTTAAAGATCATTAGTTTGGTGAAAATTATGAGGGTGAACATCATCATATGGTGACCTCGGACCTTAAAGATCATTAGTTTGGTGAAAATTATGAGGGTGAACATCATTATATGGTGACCTCAGACCTTAAACATCATTGTATGGTGACCTAGGACCTTAAACATCATTAGTTTGGTGAAAATTATGAGGGTGAACATCATTATATGGTGACTTCAGACCTTAAATATCATTAGTTTGGTGAAAATTATGTGTGTGGACATCATTATATGGTGACCTCGGGCCTTAAACATCATTGTATGGGGACCTCAAACCTTAAACATCATTAGTTTGGTGGAAATTATGAGGGTGAATATCATATTATGCTGACCTCAGACCTTAAACATCAGTAGTGTTATGAAAATTATGAGGTGAAACATCATATTATGGTGACCTCGGACCTCAAACATCATTAGTTTGGTGAAAATTATGAGGTGAAACATCATAATTTTGTGACCTCAGACCTTAAACATCATTAGTTTGGTGAAAATTATGAGGGTGAACATCATTATATGGTGACCTTGAACCTTAAACATCATTAGTTTGGTGAAAATTATGAGGGTGAACGTAATCATTTGATGACCTCGGACCTTAAATATCATTAGTTCACTGAAAATTATGAGGGTACACACCATATTATGGTGACCTCAGACCTTAAACGACATTCAAGAGGGAAGACATTCATACAACATTGAAAGAAGCAATATAATCTGAAGAAGATGGGTTTAATGGTTATCATTTAACATTCAAAGTTACAAATTAGAAGTACCAAAATGCCATCAGAGTACAAAAAATCTAAGGAGTACAGACAAGAAAGGAATCAAAATTACAAACTTAAAAGCTTCACAAGCCTATGTCTTTGTAGTTGTAGTCGTGTCTTCGTGGCCGACGTTGGTCACCTCAGCCCCATCATCCTGAGGATTAGCATCTTTAGTCTCAGTGACTTCCAGGGGACCAGTCTCAGCAGGTGTAGCATCGACTTCCTCAACCTCTTGCAAGGCCTGAGCAAACCGGGGGTTAGCAAAGTCTGAGGCAGTCAGACTCCCTGACTCTTTTACCTTAGAGGCTGCCCATTTTCTAGTTTCTTTGATACCTCTTTCAAGGTATTCAAAGAAAAAACTAACAAATTCATCAGAGACCTTATAGTCTTCAATGATCTTCTCTACAACATCCTCTAAAGCATCCATGACTTCAGTACCTACCTTAGTCTGAAGGGCATCATCTTTGGCCTTCAGGGCTATATCATGGTCCTTCTTGAGATTGGCCATGTCCTTATCCCTCTGCTGGACAACATCCTTCAACTCTTCCTTCAGCCTTTCAACCTCTGCATTCAAAGAGGCTTGAACCTTCTGAGCTTCTTGACCTTTCTCCATGAGGGGCAGCTTCTTCAGGGTCCAATCAATAAAATGATGGAAGGACAAGATACCCTGTACTAGAAGATTAGACGTATAAGCATATGAGCTATAGTTTGTAAAATAGCCGACGTTACACTTGTGGAAAGAAGATGAACAGAAACTAGTACCTGAATTGATCTATGGAGAGTAAACTCGACCAGTAATGGGACGTCCAAGGAGCATAAGAAATTCTTATCCTCTTCAGTCATCACTGCGCCGATAGCATCGGTAGCCTTCAGGCTGTGGCTAATGAGACTATTGTTGATCTTCAGCTAAGAAAGACGAGCTACTAGGGCATCATTTGTAGAAATCGGGATGGAACGATCCCCTTTCTGAGTCTTTCTCGGCCGCAGATGTTCCGGGTTAGTAGTGGTTTTCCTCTTTTTGGTAAAATCGACTTGGGATGTGCCGAAATTTTTTGTAGTTACGGGAAGGGGTATAATTTTGCCACCTCTTTTCTGCATCATTTTCGCCAGACTTAGAGCAGACATTTCCCAAAGATCGTCTAATATGCCGTCAGGGCACTCTGTAAGAGGTATCTGAGTTTGTAAGTCAGAGATATACAAAAGTAAGAGGTACGAATTTGAAAAATTAGGACTTACGAAGCTCTATCAAAGGACCACCACCCAAGCCTGTCTGAGAGAGGTAGTAGGGGATCATCATATGTTCATATTTTACAAGATGACCCTGCTCCCCTTGATCGCGAAGATCCTCAACTTTTTAAAGATTATCCTGGATAAGTCCAGGGTCGACTTTAGTAGCAAGGGAGACCTCCCCCCATCTCAGAGGGGTCCTTGGAATTGACATTCCAGAAGCCTCATGTGGGCCAAATTCCCATGCCCCGGAGGCAAAGAAATACCGAGGTTTCCAGTTATGGTTTAAAGTCTAGGTAACCACCATTATTTTCCTCTCTGACTTCTTAGCTAGGAAGTGGTAATAGCTTGGTTGGTTTTTGGCAGAGGACGGGACGTAACAACCTGTGAAAACCCTAACTGGAAGGTCTGAGTGGTGGACAACCCTCCAAAGGACAACCCTCCAAACCCTAACTAGATTTATGTGGGATAATATGGCTCTGATGGAAGGGTGGATAGGAAGATGGAAGCCCAACTTGAACATCTGCTCATATACGCAAATGTCTCCATCTCGATCGTCAAAGGTCCTCTCTCCCCTCAGAGGTTTCCTAAGGTGGATAGAAGAGCTTATCGAATATAGGTGCCTAAAAGCTAGAAGGTCGTACTTGTTGACGGAGCTCTCAATCTCGACCACCTCAGATGTATCTATATCACTCTCTTGACCATCATCATCCCCAGCAGCATCGACCTGAGCAGGTGCAGGGACACGGCTAGGAAACCTCTGAGCAAATTAAGCCTCGATGGCAGTCGATAGAGGAATGGCATCAATGATCGGGGTAATGTCCACACTTGACCCTATAATTTCAACATTAAAAGAATGTTGTGAGGTACTAGAACCGTGGTGAGATAAGGCATAGCTCGAAACCTCGACTTCCTCAGGGACATCACCCTGTCTAGGAGTGTAATCCATAGCCTCCTGAAAAGAGTCCAGACTTAGACATTGGTGTTGGGTCCACAGCAACCTCTACAGACACAACAGGTTCAGATGGCTCAGGGTAGATAACCTTCGGAGGTTGAGGAAAGATGGGTCTGAGAGAAAAGGCCTCAGCCCTACGAGCTACCTCTTGGGCTAACTCTATTTTCCTAATTTTCTTAAAGGTCTTCTCACGAAGAGACGATAACTCTTTTATGAGATGGTACAAGGGTCTGAGCGTAAGGTAGACAACACTACACTTACTCAAAACCACAATCAGGAAAACAACTTATTCAATATAATTTAAGGATTAAACCAGGAATTTGAAAGGGTTTCACCAAGAACACTAAGAACATTCAAGAACAAGGACACCGGAGAAGGTGACCGAAAGTTCGCTAAAAATATAAAAAGGGGTTGTTTCTGGCTGAAACAACCTCTGAGCAGCTCGGGGTAATGCCAAAACCTCTCAACCACCACTATCTTATCCCTACAACCACCTAACTAAGGAAAAAATAATCGCCAAAAAACAAAAAAATTCGCCAAAAATTTTGAAATGAAAAGAAACGAATTCAAATGGAAAAGAAGGGTAAAAAAATAAACCTGGCAAGTTGGGAAGGAGAGAAGAAGAGGTTTAGAAGTAGTGGAAACCTTCAAATACAGCCAACACGAGGTTTGTAGTTACAGTTGCAGAGAGAGAAAGTTCCATCGGGAAAAAAGAAAAAAGAAAAGACGAGAGAGAATAGGGTTTTAAACTTAAAAACAATGATGGGGCATGAGTCCCAATGCCCCATCATTGCCCTAGGAAGCCTAAAAGGTAGGGCAAAATTACCGTCTTGGGGAACATGCTTCACTTCAACAAGTGACCTATGTCAAGAGAATATTGGCACTCAAGGAAACTCAGCCTCGGCCTTGCATACCCCTCAATCACCTACTCACATAGGTAACTAAGGGCTAGGGGGTGATTAATATGCCCAAAGTCCACGCTCTTACTCAGAGTAACTAACCTCGGCTAGTCTCACTACCGAGGTAACAAAAGCTTGACAACCATCAACAAGTCCATCTCTCATGAGGTCGGCCCCTCAAACATTAACCTCGGTTGGGCATCGGCCGAGGCCAGTAAGGACTCATGGGTTCAATCATCTGCCAACATCGTCAGCCGAAGTCAACAATTTCCCATGAGCTCAATCATCATTGGCCCTCACCGACGTTACAGCTACTCCATACCTAACCTCGATCAGACCTCCCAGTCGAGGTCATCGTGGATATTGACCTCGGACAAAGCAACAGTTGGACTTCACCAACCTCGTACTCTTCCAGGACAAGGTTTCACCAATCAAAGATAGGGTCGAGCATATACAAGCACGTATGGTTTGGAACACGGGGACAAATATGTTATAACTGAATCATTCCCTCCACGTGAGGGAATATTGAGGTCATCATTATTTACTTAAGATCAGCCAGGTGTCATCCTTATACTAGTTTGATCCTCATGCACAAGCTCATTGAATGCTTGGGGGGTACATTACACCCCCCAAGAACTATATATAGTGGTCATCCTCAAGCTTCGAGAGGGATCCAGAATTGCAAACCTAGATAAAATTCTGTCATTTTACACAGTCGAGAGAGAGAAATCTTGAGATATTGTATCCATGGCCATTAGTGCCTTATTCTAGTGATATTACTCACACACTCACAGTGGACGTAGGCCGGATTGGCTGAACCACTTAAATTCTAGTGTTCTTCCTCTTATCCTCACCTCCTTCTATAATATATATATATATATACTCTCTTGTGCTGCCATTGTTATCACTTGCTTGAGCTTGTCAACACCTCATCTGGTGGTGTTGTTTCCAGCATCATCATCGTATACCGCTACAAGTTTGTCGAAGATTTGGGAAGCTTACATCTACAATCAACGATCCGAATTTTAAGACGACTTTAATAATCATGCCCAACAAGGATGAATTTGGTAAAATGTGTTTTAGTTCCATTTACATTTTACAGTAAAAATGTTGGGATATTTTTGAAAAGCTAAAATATTTTTCCATTTATAAAAAATAATTTTTGAAAGATTTTAAATGATTTTAATCATAAATGTTTTGGACAAATGTTTTCAGATTCGTAAGAGTTTTAGTTTTAATGGTTTCCAAAGATTTTAAATCTCTACTAATGAATCTCGAAATTTGTGCCTGGTGGTTCAAGAGAGATAAGATCTCGTTCGAATGAGATCAGATATGGTTCGAACGACGTAGTTTTTCGTTCAAATGGCAGAGTTCAATTTTAACACATCACCGCCTTAAATGTTTTTATATAAAGGGTGTCAGGCCACTGTAATTCGTGTGGAGAAAACATTGATTTTAATAGAATACGTTTTGAGTGTTTTTGTTTATTCTCCATCCTTTGTGAGGGTTCAAATCTTTGTTTTACAATTCAAAAATACCAGAATTTTTGTGTGAGTTGTTTTATGGAGCCTAAAGCATAGTTTTGCAAGGAATTTTGCTGCTGAAACTAGGTGCCTTAGAAAGTAATTGGTTGACCATAAGTGCCACTTGCGAGAGGTACTGGGCTGATCGACTGCGTATCATAGGGAGTGTTGCGGTGTTCCTAGGCTGACGAACACGAATCGACACCTGTGGGTATTTCGTAAGTCAAATTTTATTTTCGCTGCAATCCGATTGTAAATCATTCCTTTACAAATTATAGTGGAAATAAAAGGTTTTTGTCCTGCAGGGATTTTTTCCTGAAATCTATCTTTGTCAGCTTATTCATCGCATGATTTAATTTGAGATTTGAATTGACACGTAGATGCATGTTTAGGGGCTGATTTAATTGGTATTTTGGCTTGTGCAAATTTAGATATCCAATTAAATAAGTCTTATTGGAAATTGCGAATCTATTTGAATCAATATCGCATACGGCATTTTTCAGATCCGAATGATCATAATTAAAACATCAGTTGATGTAATAACATATTCTTATGGTAATTTCTACACATACTTGGAATCAAGTTTGGCTATCATTGGATGATATCAGTATTTGTTGTCAGATACACAAAATTTACTATTATAGAGGTAAAAAAAACTGACTTTCTCGGTATTTCGAACTACTTATGGATCAAAAGAGGATATCAGGAGGAGCTGGTACCTGATTATTTGTATACAATATTTGAGTTTATAAGAATTTGTTGGAATTGCGGTTGTTTTGGTCAGTTTATACCAAAAATTGTATATTTTAAAGCTACAGGGGGTTTAGTTGTAAATAACTTGGGACTTTAAAATATTGGACTTAAGATTATATTTGAACTTTGGATTAGGAGACTTTTTATCTTAAAATATTTTGAAGTACTTATAAGAAAAGTTTGGGGTTCAAAGTCATTAGTTCAAAAAGTCAGGACGGGTCAAATTGCAATCTAGGAAATGTATTTCAAAGTTAAAACCACATTTTCCCATAACTTACGCTAGACTGAACCTAACATGACGTTTCCTTATACCATTTTGACTAGAAAAATAAAATAAAAATATTGGAAAAATTTCAGAATTTTTTTATTGGCCATGCACCCTCATGCGCGTGGTCATTGTTTCTAGTTTAAAATTTCATCTTCAACCTCGCAATGGTTGACTTTTGGTAACAGATTTTAGACCTTGAATATATCCTTCATTTCTACACCATTTTAGTTGATTTCTTAAAAAACTCACCTAAAATTTCATAAGGAATCCAAATATATAGGTTTTATGGACAGAAATGCAGTATATTGTAAGTTCTATAATTGTGTTTTGTCAAAATTCTGACTTAACATTTGTGGCTTTTAAGAATATGGCAAGGATTCTTATGAACCTAGTTTGGTTTCTACTATGTTAAGGAGTGGTTTGGTTTTGATTTTAAGGTTTGGATGGATTATACAGGGAGAATTTAAGAATTTTAGTTTCTGGTTCGAAAAATACTTTTGACAAATTGAAGCTTGTTGTGAAAATTCATGAGTTTTTATTATTGAACTAGAGTTCTAAGGTTCTAGTGAAGGTGTTCATAGTTTCAAATCAGAGCTTTAAGCCTTATATCGAAATTCACCATTAAAGCTCAAGATGTAATAGTGCAGTTTCATGTTTTTTCCTATTCTACAATGTTTATACGTAAAAGCTTTAATATTATGATTGCTCTAAGCATGATAATCACGCAACAATCGTTTGAAACTGAAAGAACTGAATGTAATGCATAGAATCACAGTATACATATTCAGAGTGAATTTTTCAAGCTTTAAATATGCTTATGGTGTGTGTTTTAACTTATGATAATGTGGGGCATTTATAGTACTTCATCAGGGAATTCGATTGGTTGTTGGTGGAGGTGGATTTCAAGCAAAACTTCAAGGATTTCAAAGTGAGATTTAAAACTTCACATGTTTGCATAATGCTAACATGTGTTATTATCGTCTTTTAGTGCTGATGTGTTGCATATGTGGCCGGGGGATTATGTGAAAATAGTCAAACTTTGGTTGTTGGTCCTTTTTTGGTAAAATATTATGGGGTATAGCCTTAAAAGTATACTTTAAAGAAAGTTTAGAGGTATTTTTGCAATTTTGAAAAAATTTCAAGGGCTGAAATTTTAATTTTGTGTTAGTTAAAGTCTAGAGGATTAATTTGATATAAAATTGAGGTTTATTAGTTACGTATAAATCAAATTAGGTTTGTCTAAAATATTTAGGGGATAATTTTAAATTATTAAAACTTCAGGGTGCCTAGGTTAATTTAGTAAAGTTAAAGGGAATCAAGAGTAGTTTCATTCTTCTTAGGAGAATTTTGAATTTGAGGTCATCATAAGGGTTTAACATAAATACTTTAGGTACTTATCTATCGATATATTTAGTTTTGAAAATTCTCGAGTATTACAATATTGGAGGAAGCCATGAGCTTGTAAACACTTAATAATTGCCCCATAGTAGACGATGATCAACAAGTCATGAAAATGCACCATGGCGACGATCAAAATTCTCCATGAGTTTGGAAACCAGGATTTCGGAATGAGTTAGGAAGGGTCAATATTTAGGAAGGATAAAGCATACCGAATAGGTATCGGGCTAGGAATTCTAAGTCCTACCTAGAAATAATGCCCATAAAAGCATACATCACCTTCAAGAGTGTGAAGTGCGCGATCAATCTCATCGCCGAGACGAACGAATAGAGACCTAGGGAGGGAGATGTGTCCTCATCACCCGTTGGCCGTCTCTTTGGTCATATAGTTGATGGCATTATAGGGGCCTAGGGGATTTCCTCGAGGACCCCCAACCAACGAAAGTCAGATGGGCTACGTCTTAAACATTTTGTTGGGTCATATTTGGGTCTTTAGGAGGATGAGTTGGCCTATTGGCATTCGACGAGGAAACCTTTCGGGTGGAGGCCCTCATTTCATTTTATTCATGACTAAAGGATTCAATTATCTCCACCATGTTTGTTAAAGTCCATTAGTGTTGAAGCCTTTATTGTTGGTCCAGAGAGACAAACCAAGCGGCTGAATCCCCTTAAGGTATTAGAACATAGGAGAGTTGGGGGCAATGAATTATGAAATGTGAGAGTTTCCCTCGTGAAATTGGGATAGGAACTTACTAATTCTAGTAAAATAAAAGACAAAGCCTAAACTATGATATGCCATATTTTTTAAGGAAATAAATTAAAGAAAATAAAGATGAAGGAAAAGGCATACTAGTAAGGAGAGAGACACGATGATGGAAACATAGTCGCTCCTAAGAAGAGAAAATGTCAAAACCTCCAAAAAAGATAATGCGATGGTTCGAAATAGAGGAAGGAGTTCACAGGAAGAGTGTGGGAAGGGGCTCAGAGGTAGCAAGGATGAAGTTTTTAAAAAAGAAGAAAGAAATGAGAGCTCTAGTTGAGGGGATATGAAACGCAAAAGTTAGAAAAGAGGGTTTGGGAAGTCTTTTATACCAAGTAAAGAAACCCGTTCAAATTCAACGGCTCGATCTAAGTGAATCAAATAGTCCATGATAGTTTAGTGGAAAACACGTGCAATCGGAATGTGTGGGGTGGGCTCATAGACCCTTGCTCACGTCGAGAAGTTACGCGTCATTAATCGTGTAATGATTACAATGCTTTAGCTAATTGGCGTCCTACGTTGGAAACAGTTCATGCGGAATCGAAATTACCATAAGATCCTAAGTGAATCATGACGAATAGAAAGAAGGTCAGCTGTCACACTCAATATTAAATACCATAAAAAGTTGACATATAGAATGGACTTTATTCGTCCACAAGACTCATCATCTCATCTCCTAAAACACAAAGAGTCTGGGGGTAACTGATAAGGGATATTTTCGATCAGACTGAGGCCGAACGAATCTCATCATGATCAGGAGAATGGAGTAGTAGCCAAAAATGACCAGGGGACAACTGAACTAATCATCAAACAGATGATCAAACACACAGCATCGGAATGGGAAATATAATAACATTTCAAAAATAAAAAATATGTCACAGTCGACCGAGCGCTCATTTTTATAAGAGGAATGCCTCCTTTCGATCATCAGAGAGCCCAACTGCGGCAGATGAACGACAGTCTAACTATTTGAACCTTCAAATATTCATACGGAGTAATAAAAGATATGGAATAAGGTCGAGTATATAAATTATCTTGTAGTATGGAATAAGGTTAAGCTCATAATCTCTGTAACTCTTTGTACTCTTACTTTCCCAAAGCAATAAAAGATAACCCCAACCCCTTTACCCCGTAGATGTAGGCCAAGCCCGAATGAAACACATATACTTGTTGTTTTTCTCCTCTTATATTGTTCACTTTTTTGGCATTGTAATTATAAGTTTATTGTACCGAATGTGTAAACACGATTTTTCACCTCAACAATACATATTAAATGGAAAACCAAGGAGATAGAAGCTCTCAAAATAGAGCAAAAACCCTTAAAATACCTTATATATCATCTAAAATAAGCAAACTTTCAATATATATATTAAGTGGGAAAAAGAATAGAAAAATGTTGTTAAATTAAAAAAGGAAAAAATGTGGCTGCTTCAACACAAGGCCGACTTGGGATGGTTTTTCATTTTGGGAAGTTGTTGCCTTGGTCCAATTCGAGTCCATTTTCACGCAGTGGTACGAGAATGGCCATAAAATATTCATACGGAGTCTGAATAACACACGGTCAGAAGCCACAGGAAGACAATTCAATGATATATATGCGTTTATTCACAATCCTCCAAATTATATAGTATGAAATTATCAAATTTCCCTTGAAGTAAAAGAACATGTTGAAACATTCTAAAAACAACCATAACTTCTTCATTAGGGATCGAAATGATGCACGATTAGCGATCACGTGGAAACAATTTAATGGTATAAATGTTGCCACTTTTATACCATCCAAAACATAGAGTTTTATATGACCAAATTTCCCTTGAAGTTGTTTTTTACGACGAAACATTCTCGAAACGCATCCAACTTCACACTTTGCATCTCCAACACATACGAAAGTAAAAAAAACCTTAAAAAATAGAGAAACATCAATAAAAATGGTTTGGAATATATGATATTAATAAGAATAATTAACGGATATGGGAATGCTAGAATGCGTAAGAATAAAGGGTAATAAATGCAATATTGGTGACTAATTAAAAGCTCGAACTATAAGATAAAGTAAGATTTGCCATTTTATTATGGTGGCATAAGAACTATTGGTTAGGTAAGGTAACATTTGATGTTGTCAAAAGCGTCTTGACACTATTGATTCTATAATTTAACTGAATCTTTAAAAAGGAGCTTAAAAATGGGTTCACACATGGAAGTGAGCCGAGTGATAAACCGACTGAGGTATTTAAACATGGTACGGAAACTGTAAATTTCCTTTTTAGTGCGAGCAGAGGGCATATTAAGGGTAACTTAGAATTTAGGATGTTGTTATTCTATTCCCTTTTCACTGACCATAAAACCAAGGAGTTTTCTCTTAGTAACCCCAAAGATTCACTTTTTTAGGTTGAAACACAACTGCTATTAGCGTAAGCATTCAAAGAACTTTTGGAGGGCTGTTATACCACCCTCCAGACTCTTGGATTTAATGATCATATCGTCCATATAGACTTCAACTTATTGGTGAATTAGGTTATGCAGACACATTGTGTATCTCTATGGTATATAGCTCATATGTAATTGAGACTAAACAACATCACCATGTAACAAAATATTTCCCATTGAGTGAAAAATGTTGTTTTCTCTTGATGATCGGGATGCATATTGATTTGGTTCAGCGAGTGTAAAAGCGTTGATCTTCTTAAAAAGCTTTGATATCAATTTGTACACTTGCGCTGTACGGCGGAATATTTCAATTGTTTCCAAATCGATTTAATTGTATGACAAATCAACCAAATTCAATTAATCCCAAATTTTGGCTAAACCCTAAATCAAACATCTAGGTGATTTGAAATCATAAAATTAGGAAGCATGCAGATGAAACCAATTTTTAGGGAAAAACCCTTTCAGGTAAAAACCTTTATTTCACTAATAATTTTCAATTTACAACTTACTAGATTACCAACGAAATCTACAAAAAAAATTATCGCAGCAAACTCTCATAGGCTGCAACCTAAATCAAAATGGACTCCCACAGAAAATCCATAAGAATCGCAATTCTATCTTCAGCAAGGAATATCCATGGTTACTCCCAATTGAAACGCAGTCAATAACCTGACACCTCCCTCAAGTGGTACCAAAATAGCAGTAGAGATGGCATCCAACAAAGATAAACTTCAACAAAGTTAAATCTTGGATTCCCAAAAGATTCACAAAAGTATATGGGATGTTTTTTTAATCAAAAAGGTGTATGTGACTTAAAAATATGAAGACTTGTTGTATCAGGGCTCTAAAAATGTTTTCTCAAAGTCTAAAACAAACACATCCCCAAAATATGTATTTATAGAATCTTAAAAAATCTGAGGCGGTGAAAAAAAATATGATCTCGTCAAACCAAACCGGTCCGGTAAAAAACCATGGGTTCGATTCGATCAAAGTAGTAAAGGGGATCGACCTAGGTAAAAGGGTATCGGTTCGGTTCTATGCTGCCAAAAAAAATTCTTCTCTTCAAAAACTCAACAAAGTTTTAGAAAATTATCCGAACACTTTTAAATGAAACATTTAAAGAACCTTAAACTCAACCTTACAAAACTTAATCTCGTCGAGGCTTGAATGTTGAAGAACTTTGATATTCGGATCCATCTCGATGTTTGAATAATCTTGAATATTTCTTCGACGCTTGTAGCAGTATACGACATATTCAATTTTGAACAGACAATGTAAAATAATGTCCTTAAAAATCTCCCCCTATATTTATGCTCGTACAAAAATAAAAACATTCGAATTATCAAATCAAAATGCCTATACAAATATAATACCCTCCCTTAAACCCCAAACTGAAACGGTACTAAAAATATAGGTCTCAAAATTTTCTTCAAAAATCTTCAATTTTAGATCTTCAAATCTTCAAGGTTTTCTCATCTGGGCGTGCAATCCAATAATCATCAAACTTTGTACCTACACACATGAGAAGAAGCAAATACCTTCATGACGTATCGAGTTTGAAATGAGATAAACATAAATCAAAACAAATATCAAGTCTCAAATCTCCACCATAATGCAAAAACTCCCCCATGATTCGTTCTCCTCCTTTTTATTTATTCGAAATACACATGAAAACGAATAAACAAAACAAACATGGAGTTATCATGATAAACAAGGCAAACAACTATGATCATCAAAGAGATACTCAAAATTATTCCACAAACTATTTTTGATTTTTCAAATTTTTCTACAAAAAGGTAAAAATGATTTTACAAAAATCACACACCATGAATTTGCACTAAGATAACCAAATCATGGAAAGGAAATGAATGGGTGTGAACAAATTCGATAGGAACATTAATGAAATCATGCATAACATCTGTGCACGATAAATTCGGATACTCCTAACGAATGGACTGAAAATCGTCCTTAGGTGTTAAAAGTGTCGAATGAACTCTACTCAATCCATCAACACATCAAAGTGAAAAGTGATTCCCACACCAATAATGTCTAAAACAATGTAATGCTTTTTCAAGACGCTGTCAGGACGTGCAAACCCATTGATTTATTCCCAACCAAACTCCCTCATTAATAATAATGCATTTATTTTTCTTTTGAGGTGACCCCTTTTTGGCCTTTTTTTCCTGTTTATTGCCTTTAATTTTTTCGGGCTCTTTTTGAACGGTGGCTTTCACGACGAGTCAATTTTACACTCTCGCAGCCCTTTCCCGTGCACTCATATTTTTTGCAATTTAATTCCTCACGGGCAATGGTTTTAACATGCACTACTTTCATTGTCAATTTTTATCGCATATGGTTCGTTTTAAAGAAAAAATTAAGATGATAACACTGTGATAGACAGGTACAATAATCAAACAAATTCGTGCAAGTGTGCATTAAAGGAAATTATGAGTCTAACATGCTCGTAATCACAAAGTATATCTTAATGACTCCACACATTATAAAGTAGAAAATGAAATGATGACGCACATCAAAACACTTTCAAATCGTCACATGGATATGGAATGAAATTGTGACTTGGTCATCCTAAATGTCCATTCATATATGGTGCAAACAAAATACAAAAATATTTTTGTCTTTTTCCAAAAAATTTATCAAAATAAAATCTTTTTGGCTTTTTCAATATTGTTTTTAAAAACAAAATGAAAATCTTTTTGTATTTTTTCAAAAAATTTCAAAAACAAAAATCTTTTGTTTTTTCAAAAAATATATCAAAAATGGAAAATATAAATACAAAAATGGTACATGTCATAACACTTGTAAGAATATATCATGAAGCACAACTAGCATATGGCAAACATCCAACACGATGAACTGAGAGATCTAACATTGGGTGAATCATGTGCAATCAAACGAGAGTCATGAACAATCAATCCAAAAGTCTCTAAATCCGACTTCCTAACCCCAAAAAATTTGTAATGACATGTGGGGGTTTTGGGCATCGAATTTTTCTCTTATTAAACTTCCTAGGAGTATTTTGAAGTTTATAACATAAATGCCTAAAATGACCTTGCCTACCGCAGTGTGTTCAAGTGTAAATTGGGTGGTGAGTATTACATAAAGGCATCCCTCTCCTAAAGTTTCTAGGTGGCGCTCTTCTAAATTCGTAGGTGGCTCTCTCCTAACGAACCTAGGTGCCTTTTTCTTAACAACCCTAGGAGGCTCTCTCCCACATGTGGGGTTGGATTTGGGAATGGGTGAAATAGTGTCAATGAAGCCTAAACCACATCTATCATTCTTGATTTAGACAGTGCCTAACGTCTTATCTAGCTTTTTCGACAGACTCCAAATCAAACTTCACCTTGCTTGACTCTCTTAAACTCTTCACAAGATCACCTATCCTTGATTTAAGTACTCATATAGAGTCCTCAAACTCTAAAATCTCCCTTTTCATAGTCTCCATCAACCCTCTAAGATTATCTCTCTCACCCTCGGCATATCCTAGATTCTCTCTAAGCTTATCCTCATGTGACCTAAGATCATCAATTAACTCTTGGGGGTTATTCTCATCTAAGGTACGCTCTTTCAACTTGACTTCTAATTTCAAGTTTTCCTTCTTTATATTTATAGACTCCATATACAGATTATTGTAGGCAACTTGCAACTCACTCAACTCTTCCTCTTCCTCCTCACTAACATCACTCTCACTTTCCTCACTCAACATAGGGTGGTGTAAAAGACTTCTTTTTCAGAATCACTATCACTAAGGGAAGAAAGATGATATGAAACATGAGATGTCAGTTTATTAAAAATTTTCCTTAGATTAGTGGGACACTCTCATCTATCGAATGACCAATTCCCTCACAACCAAGACACCTCTTAGAGTCGTTTTCAACTGAAGATTTAAAACAAGAATTCGAGTGAATTTTCCAATTAGCCATTTCAGAAACTTGATATCTTAAATCATCAATACCATTAAAAGTGATAGTTAAGAAAATCTGGATCAAACACAATAACTTTGTGCAACCTGATATGTTACCAATTTGTAAAAGCATTGATCTTCTTAAAAATCTTTGATATCAATTTGTAAACTTGTGCAGTGAAGCGGAATATTTCAAATGTTTCCAAATTGATTTAATTGTATGACAAATAAACCAAATTCAATTAATCCAATAATTGGTTAAACCCTAAATCACGCATCTAGGTGATTTTAAATCATAAAATTAGGAAGCATGCAAAGGAAGCCAATTTTTAGGAAAAAAAACCTTTCGGGTAAAAACCTTTATTTCACTTATAATTTGAAATTTACAACTTACTAGATTACCAACGAAATCTGCAAAGAATTTATCGCAGAAAATTCTCATAGGCCACAACCTAAATTTGTAATGGACTCCCGCAGCAAATTCACAAGTACCGTAGTTCTATCTTCAGCAAGGAATATCTACGAGCACTCCCAATTGACACGCAGCCATCAGCTAGCACCTCCTCAAATGGTACCAAAATAGCAGTAGAGATGACACTCCACAAAGATGAACTTCAGCAAAGTTGAATCTTGGGTTCCCAAAAGATTCACAAAAATATATGGGATGTTTTGTGTGAATCAAAAAACTTATTTGGGACTTAAACATATGGAGACTTATTGTATTAGGGCTCTAAAAACATTCACTCAAAGTCTTAAACAAATACACCACCGAAATAGGTATTTATAGAATCTTAAAAAATGTGAGGCGGTGATAAAAATTTGATCTCGTCAAACGAAACCGGTGCGATAAAAAACCATGGGTTCAGTTCACTCAAAGCAACAAAGGGGGTCGATCTAGGTAAAAGGGTATCGGTTCGGTCAAAGCAGTAAAGGGCCAAAAAAACTTCTTCTTTTCAAAAACTCATTTTGATAAAAACAAATTTTTAGAAAATTATCCCAACACTTTTAAATGAAACATTTAAGGAACCTTAAACTCAACCTTACCAAAATTAATCTTGTTGAGGATTGAATGTTGAAGAACTTTGATATTCGGATCCATCTCGATGTTTGAATAATCTTGAATATTTTTTCGACGGTTGTAGCGGTATACGACATACTCAATTATGAACGGATAATCATACTTCGGGTACCTTTTAATTTTGGTACATGGATAGTGTTAGAAAATCGTGATGGATACTCAACTACCTGGATAAATCCTACATTCAACTTCTTGATTGTATCATATTTTATCTTGAGAGATCATTTGAGAACAATCTACCTAATTTTTTTCTTCACTAGTTTTCATTCCAAAATGTCAAAATCTCATTTTGCACAATTTTAGGATCAATCCTGGGAATGTCACTATTATACCAAGCAAAGACATTGACAAATTCCAGTAGTAACTCTTCAAATGAGAAGAACCGAGATTAATAATAAAAATTTCATCATCGTTAGTTTTAACGCAATCATGTTGTTTATTATTTTGCTTATTAAGATAGATTAAGAACTATTCATTCATTAAGCCATCTTCATTAGTTGTTTGATCAGTTAAATCAAAAAATTAATATAAGGCACAATGAGATATTCAAAATTAAAATTCATTTCATTTATAGATTCATTGGGGAGTACAATATTCAAGATGGGGTCAACCGACTTTAGGGATACATCAAATAAGGGAATAAGTGATATAAGTTTTACTAGTTGTGGAGGATGGACTAGTGGGTACACTCCATTAATTGTAGAATGGTTCTTTAGTTGTGTGGATTCGATTAGCTAGATTCTCCTTAGTGATCTTAGATATGACCATGAAAATATTCATTTCCATCTCGGCTAGACCAAATGATTCATCAGTGTCACTACTTTCGCTGCCAAAACAGTTTGATTTAACATGTTTGAAAAGCAGGGGGTTACTTTTTGGGACCCAATTCCTTCTTCCATCTGATTTTATATTCAAATAAAATCTCAAATCCAGATTTCATCTTCTTCTTGATGGGATCATACTACGACTCTAAAAATACACAGTGGGGTAATATTCCCCTTTTTTTATGAAACGACCATTGAGATAATCTTTGGATATGCACTCCTTCTTCAAAATCGTCTTCAGATAAGTATGATGAATTTGAGTAAATTCTTGATGTGATGGTCTATAACCCAAATCGTAAGAGGGGTAAGCAGAATTCAAATTGATGGGTGTAGTAATTCCTTATTGGCGACATCTTTTCCCCATTATAGGAAGTGAATTTTCTTGAACATTTGTGTTATATTAACTTTCCCAAGTGGATCGTTATGAGACACCTATGCTTTGAAGTTTTCTTTTATAGGAAGAATTAGAGGGCCTAACAACCTTATGTCATTTGATCTATGTAGAATTTCTAGGACATGGTTATTGGTGTTTATGCCATCAAAATTACCCTAGTCACCAATGAGAATAATGATATGATCTACAAAGAGGAATTTGAGATTTTGATAAAAGGAGAAATCCACTCCTCGAATATTATGAAACCAAGGACATCCTAGTAGAACGTTGAAGCAAGCAGAGATGTCTATCGCTTGAAATTAAACTTAGGGAGTGATTGAGATAGTCCTAAGAGTAAGAAGGATGGTATGTTATCATACGTATGTACCATTATTAAGGTAGGATTTAAGTCACTAACTTGTAAGCCTAAGCATACGAGAGTCCTGAGGGGACAAATATTAAGATATAATACTTTTTTAAAGCACCTGCACAAAAATATTGAGAATGAAATTATGATTTGGACCAAAGTTTGTAATCTCTTCATATGCAAAGGTTATAAGTCTCTTGGAGGTGAGTGTCCCCATAAGTTTAATGGCTTGATTAGGAGAAAGATCACGTATTACCTGAACCAGGGGCAAGAACTTGAGAAAGGCAGTCCAATGTAACTGGGAAGACATTAAGAGTACCCACAGTATTATATTGGCTTGATTTTCATCTCATAAATGGGTATAGGATCCTTTTATAATTGCCTTAAGTGGATTACATGATTCACCGTAGATGGGTGAAAGTGGAATCCTATTTCTTCATTGACTCTGGGCATGATAAATACTTGATTAATCTCATATAAGAGTTCTTCAAGAAATATGTCCCCACAAAAAAGGTAAGGTAAATTAAATTTATTGAGTCGGGCATAACCAAATTATGGTCAGACATATCATAATCATCGTCCCATCTAGTAGGAACGATCTTTAAAAATAAGTTGATAAGTCATATCATAGAAGTGAGGAGGTTAAGAGGACTAGAAAATTCCCCTTAATTGATACTTTCCCAATCATAATTTGCACAATTCTATCAAAATTAAACTTGGTTGGCTTAACAACCTAATCATCAAACTGTCGAGATAGGGAGTGGGCTTTCGTGTACATCTATTCACACAATAGTCAAGTCGCAAGGTCAAGTTCTTAAGGATTTGCATTCCAAAATCCCTCAACTAAGGATGCATTTGTTTTTTCATCTGAGTCTGAATCTGAATCTAAACTCTAAAGTTTGTATCTAAAAAATGTGTTTATTATTATATCTGAATAGATGCATTTAAACTGATTTAAATTCATAGGTTATTTTATCTCTTAACCATACAAATGCAAATATAAACCTTAACCTCTTAACATTTAAAAAAAATAAACGCTATTTGGTATCTCTTAAGTTTGAATGGTTCAAATTCAGACTTAAGAGGCAAAAAAAAACTAAGAACAATGATGATATTCAAGCTCTGATCTAAGAACCAAGTTTTGATAATTATACATGCTCTAGTGAGAAATCTTAAGAAACGGTCTTGGGCAGTATTTTATTGAAGCAAGTTAGAGGGGAAAGATTTATCTTGGATTGGAAGAATATGAGATGAATTTTTTCGTTTAATTAATGTCGAAAGGCCAAAATTCTCTTTGACTTCCATTTGGATGGAATTGACACCCGATGTATAAGTGGAAAGTGGATTTTGGGTATTGTTTGGCTTAATAGTGGTTGGTGCTAAATATTATTGAGTCTGAATAATTAATAAGTGTCATGACCAAGTATTAGATGATAAATTCAATAAGCATTGTGTCTGATGTTTTGAGGTAACTGATCGAGTAAGGGTTTTGGGTGAACGGGTTTTATAAGGTTACGAGAGAATACTTTGGACAAAGTGGCATGGAGTTTAGTTAAGTTTCTCCTTGGTTGGAAAAGAGGTCAAGTTTTGGGATTCCATGTTTCCTTATCACTCTTTCCAGGGATGAACTGGGATAAGTTACCGTTTGATTCCATTTTAACTTTCAATGGTTGATTTGGTAAATTTTCTTCAATTTCAACCCTAGCTTCACAAAGTGGTCTAAAATGATGCTACTATTGGCTACCTATTACATTCTAGATATGGGCTAAGAAGTCAATCTTCATGATACCGACGTATTCCTGTTTCAAATGGTGATTGATCAGAGTGGATGCGCTTTCTCTCCATGGAGTGATGAAATTATTAGAAGACTCTCCCATATTTTTTGAAAGAATCTCGAGATTATAACACATAACTTTTAGTCTCTAGAAACATCCTCCTAATTACTAATTCAAAAGGATAAGAACCACCTGAGTGAGACTTCAATAAGTGTTTGTTGGAACATCTTAGCTATGATTTCTTCTGTGGCACTCCAGAGACTCCTAGTCTAGTAATAATTGTGCATACGAAGGATGGAATAAAAACTTTTTATAAACATATTTAGTTCAGGTATCTTGAATTTCACAAGTAATATGGCCTTTGTATAAGGCGACATATGATATTAATCAATGTTGTTCCCAGTCAGCTTGTTAAATTTATGGGGGATTAATTCTAAGTCTTTTTTCATTTGAGTGAGTTCAGAATCTTTTGGATTGACTTGAGCTCACAAATTAGATCTTAGTTGGATAGGTGGAAGATTTGAAGGAATAAGAACGACTGGATTAACAACAGAAACGGGGAGAGGAATTCAAACATGTTTGATAGAATTCTCGATAATAGGCTGAATCGGATTCTCGACAAGAGGTTGATATTCAGTGGGAGTCCAAATGGGTTAGGGTATTCTTTAACTATTAACAAGAGGTTAAAACACATTCTATTTCTCATTCTCATACTCATTCAAATTATAATTAGGCAACTCCAGATCACGGCCCTCTCAGATATTATCCCTCTATTATTGAAGTATAAATACCTTAGCTTAAACATTGCCTAGCACGGTCATCATATGATTCAACATATTAACCAAATATGGCTATGGATTAAGGTCTTAATTGTAATTCTCCATAAGATAGATATATAATGAGATTTTTATTTCCTCTAATGAATTTGATGATGAGAATCTTATGATGGAGCTCGAAGGTGAAAGTGTAGAGGATCACAACCAATAAAATGTTGGGCCAAATTTGGATAAATGGTTATACTCCTCAAAGAGAATAAATCTTTAGATATGGGATAGTGTACCTTTCAAGCATTTTGATGGAATAAGGAAAATACAATACCATAGAGGAGCACAGAAAATCCCATGTGTGGAGTTTTCCCTTGAATTTTTGTTTCACTTAGGGTATGAGAGAAATGAGGGATAAGACTCGAGTCTGGTAAAAATGTGGAAGCATAAATGGAATGCAAGAATGAACTTGGTTCCACATTCACGGTCATTGCCTTATTTTTTAAAAATGGGCGACAACTCAACGAATAAAAACCACAATATATAACAACCCAAATTTCTATAGAGTTTCTTACTGAAACCATCAACCTATATATGAATGTCTTAGGGTAAGACTCATATAGGAGGACTGATTAAGGGTTTAGGTGTGTGTACTTCCCCTTGGTGTGACCCTAAGATATACCTCTTTCCTGTAAGGGAAATCATCCATCAATATGTGTGGAAGACATTTTATACACATCTTGTGGTGACAGTACATGTGAGAACGAAGTACATATGCTCGACATCTATGAGATAATTACCGTTATATACCTAGACTAATAAGTATGATCATGCAGTAGGATGTGGAGGAACCGTTCGATATAGTTCAAGGGTGCATGGAATAAGGAGTATGGTGACCTATTGATAAGGTCCACCTCACCCTATTAGCCCGAAAACCAATCAACAAGTGACCTCATAGTACGAGTAAAAAGTAAGGCCAATAGTCAATGCTTTTTGAATGTAGTGTGCAAAAAGCATGGGTCTTATTAACATATTATGCACATTTTATTCTTGATGCATGTAGAGAGAGAGAAATATACAAGTATGGAGACATCATAAAAATCATGCATATACAATTAGGAATAACATGATAAGGTGACATATAATAAAAGTTGATGTGTGAAGCATATAAATAAAATACATATATAGAGAAAAAGAATGGGAAGGATAAAAGAGGCATGTGATAAGGAATCTGTGTAGAACTAAATAATGGAACAAAAATATATATAAGAAATAAATAATAAGATAAGAAAGAAAGAAAGAAATAATAAAACCAACAAAAAACAAAGTCGAGTCCTCAAAGAAATCCCCAGCGGAGTCGACACTATGGATATCCCGACCTGTGCAGGAACATCGAAAATTCTATGACATGTGGGATATCCGGGACGATGGCGAATATTGATGGGTTAGATTGGAGTGACAAAGTGAACTCTGAGTTGCCAACCTATTTTACCAAAACTTGGCAAAAGAAATAATTAACCCCCCTTAATAAGATCTTTAAGATGAGTGATTAACACTAAATTTAGAGAATGTGATCAGGGACTAAGTTACAGACAGGGAAGGTGTTAGGAACCCTCTCCCCCTTTTTGTCTCTAGGCAAAAATGTTCTATATTACTCCTTTATATGCGCCTGTATGTGAAATTAACTTGAAAAGAAAAATGTGTGTGTGATATGCATGTGATGTACATGAATGTACAAAAAAGTAACTAAATGGTGAGTATATTTGTATTTACCACAACATTACCAGGAGTGAGCATGTCTATCCATGCGAGGTAAAACATAAATCAAAATATTTACTAAATATAGGTTATGATGATATGAAAGAAAATAAGAACATAAAATGTACGTGTAACAAATCTTGGCAACACATGGAGGTACATCAAAAGAGGTCAAATAAACAAATTTGACTAACATAATGAAATGAGGATATATGGACTTAAACCTCAAAATTACATTTGAGATGACTATATACCCTTTAAAAGGGATCAAGGCCCAAGTAGTTTGCACACGGTTTAGAAAATATGTATGAACATAATTCTTGATAATTTAAAGGAAATTATGGATTGATGTAGGAGAAAATAGTTATCAAAACCTTTTTATAAAAATACCCAAAGTGTCCTTTAATTAACCTAGAGTCACATAAACCCTATTTTTGTATTTGTAGTTTAGGAAAATACTTGATGAATATGGATTAAAATTAAATAGTGAATATTAGCACCAACTTGTTTGTAACAAAAATATCGCTAAAAGTAAATGAGGGGAGCATATATCAATAAAATATAAATATGAAAATAAATATTATAAGTAGAATAGGAAAATGTACAAAATTAAGGATGATACACGCTTTTGAACCTCTGATATTAGTGGCTTTGTGAAAATTTTCAAAGTTCCAATCCAAAAGATTCTTACATATATGACGAGGATGGTAATTTACTTGGAATGTTGTGAAAATGATGCTACGTTTAAGGTTTCTATATGGGGTAAGGCTATTGCATGAATTTTAAGATCCATGAAAAAGTGATGAAACTTCCATTTTTAAGACCAAACTACCTAGATCACTGCCAATCGACTGGTCTTGAAGGATATTGATTAATAGTGCCTCTCTGCAAAAATTGGATTTTGCTGTTTTTTTTTACAATTCGAAAATCCAATTCACGCACGGGCTATACCGTTAGGAAGGTATTTCACAGACTTAAAACCTTCATTTTCAAAAACTTCAAAACTTAGAAAATACGGATGTCAAGTTGTGTCTAGAAGTCATGTGGGAGGCCAAGATTTAGGGGTTTAGATGGCATAATGGTCTCGGGGGAGAGATATTCTCAATGGGGAGCTCTATAAAATAGAGGGGGGGGGGGTAAGAGATTAGGGTTTTTACAACGTAGTTCAGATGAAAAATAATAGGATATTTCTAATGATGCAAAGCATCCATTTGGTGCAGCTTCAAGGCAGTGACCCATTGATGACCAATATTTAAGAGGGAAGGTATAGGTATCTAAAGTAAAATTCATGGAAAGTAGAAGATGAGGGTATCCTTTGGGAAGTATAAAGTGATAGTTCATTTGGTTGGAGACAAAGACATACTTTGGAAGAAAGTATAATGCAAACCACAACCCCTAAACTCATGAGGCAAATTAAAAACTCCCATTATAATTATTTTGTCAAAAATCAAAAGGCTATTAGGACCTCTATTTATTGAAAAGATCTTGAGTTCATGAAGTTGATGATGGCTGAGGAGCACAGGAGAAACTAGGTCAAAAAATTTCCTCAAGTAGTTAATGACTTTTCCTAAATTTTTGTCATTGTAATTTAAATTTGTTATAACTTATTTCTTCCCTCACAGTCTTCCATACTAAGGTGCTCTCAAAAGAAAAATGCTTAAGATATTCATATTAAACTTACCACGCCATCAGAGACAAGATCTCACTTAAGAAAAATCGTCTCATAGCGAGTATAAAATAAATACTCCAAAATATATTGGGAATACCAAGCTCGAGGTTAAAAATAAATTAAAATTTATAATGATAGGGTTATGAAGCTTCCTAAAGAGAAGGTAGGTGGGTTGTGTAGAAATGTCAACGTGTAGATGTATAATATCATATTTAAGGAATATTATACAGGCCTTGAGAAGGATAAGGAGGTTTACATGGGTATAAGAAGTCAATATAAATACATGAGTGGGGCGCCATTAACCCTAGCTTATGTTATAAGGAAGCACCGGAGCTAGATTATAATATCATGACCTTTATGCTCATTTATTTGAGTCGAGGCCCAAGAGATAATGGTCGACATAACTAGGGATCTATAACATGGCATTAACCAATTGGAGGTCAATTCCCTCCATGTAGAGAAGGCGATCAATTAAGGGCCAAAGAAGTTGCAGACGAATCCTTGTTGAGTACGAGAAAAAAAATTATACCAAGGTGACCTCTATTTCAATTGATATTCAGACCGACAATGATTTCAATACACTTCAATCGTGATAGTCCCTTACTCCTACAATTTTTTTGTCATTTTAACATTTTGATGATCATGTGTGGTCATTTTTTCTACTATTTTTGTGAAACACTTGAATATTTTGTTCTTATCTTGTACTTAAACATTTTTATGAATGACTTTAATTTTTCCTTATTTCCAATAAGTTCTTGATAATCTCCACCAAGTGATTAATTATTTATTTATGTGCTTAAGGAAATCCGAACTCATGTTATACAAAGCTTTATAAAAGCAATAAAATCTTCAAAGTGTTTTTCTACATTGAAGTAATGGTTAGTGTATGAGAATCAATGTATGATGTACTGACCCTAGCCTTTTTACGCGATACCTTAAAAATTTGAGATTTTTTTTTAATAATTTTTCTTGTCCTTGATAAGGTCGCGCTAAGGGATTTATATCCCCATGATACTAAGGTGGGGTCAAAAGTAAAACGTTACAAAATTTTATGCATCATGATGGTGATGAGATTTAGTGTTTTCATTTTTAATTCAATTTTTATGTTACTTTCAAAATGTAGCTTGGTATTTGGTTTATTGGGATCCATATAATGATAAG
This sequence comes from Sambucus nigra, assembly GCA_949130495.1. Classification (NCBI taxonomy): domain Eukaryota; kingdom Viridiplantae; phylum Streptophyta; class Magnoliopsida; order Dipsacales; family Adoxaceae; genus Sambucus; species Sambucus nigra. The sequence continues at coordinate 587,332,974 of OX422210.1, read as the reverse complement.
AGGAATGCTTAAACATTTTATGCAGTGGTATTGTAAAATGGCATCCTACTTTTCTATGATATTGTAGAACCTTATAGCATAATTTCACCTAAAGATTGTTTTAAAAAGTTCAGAATCTTGAAGAAAACAATGAAAGATATAAAGGATGATATGGGAAAAAATCATGAAAGATACAAATGCTAGTTTGATTATAAGAAATTGTATTATAGGATTGGGTAAATAATTTTAATACTGATAAGTTACGATCCAAACTGGCTATTGATATTTGGGTTTATATGCCTCGATACATGTTTATGTATTTGAATATATCTTATTTATAAGTGAGCAACTCAATCATGAGGATTTATCCCATAGATCCAAAGAACTTTGATACTTTAAAAAAAGGAATTACATTGATTTAAATATTGAACATACATTCTTTACTTAAAAAGAAAAATATTGGGACAACTCTATTTCTATCGTAAACACTCAAAAGTAAAGGCATTAGCCTAGATATCAAGGCATTGGTAGCAATGGAAGATATGTTGGGGTTTTATTATTAAAACCATTTATGAGATTTTTCTTTAAAATAGGAATCATGCTTCCCATATATTTATAGAAATCATAAGTGGGGAATCACCCCCACCGGGGGCTTACATCAATGAAGAGCAATATGAGCACCTAAATTCGAAAAAGCCTCCATCATATCAATATAATATCTAGTTTAAGTGCCCTTAAGAGAAAAAAATACGAAAAACAAGTTTAATCAACCCGTAAATTAGATTGACAATAGAAGACTCCTTCATTGGAAATCCTTCATTCATGCTTTTGTTCCTAGCACACCACAAGTGACACAAATGAAGGCGGGAATAATACGATAAATAATACCTCTAATTTTGTCAACCTTAGAATTAATCCACCAATTCATCAAGTTTCTACTAAAATTTGAAGAACTAATCCTCAACCCGAGAATGTTGTAGAAACGACTCCAAATAGATTGAGCAATTGCTCTACTCCAAAAGAGATGGTCTTTGTCCTCCTCACAAGACACCGTGCAACATATACCCTTTGAAATTGATGGTATTTAAATCCGTTTGATATACTCGTATATGGAAACCCCTCTATGAAGTAAACGTGACATGAAAACTAATGTTTTTAGAGAAATCCTCTTATCCCATATTAGAGAAAAGGAGCATTGAATATAACTTTTAGCCCTCACTAAATGCCAAGGGGATTTTACTGTGACGCATCCATATTTTATCAATGACCATTTTTCGGAATTAATATCAAAATTTTACAATAACACATCCTCCTAAATCATTTGCATTATCCTACAAACTTATGATGACACTGATATTGATCCTCTAAAATTTTGAGCCTCCAAATTTTTTATATTTACTATGCATGAAACGAGACCATAAATAATTGGAATTAAAAAACTTCCCCCACAAGTTATGGGCATATGCAAGGGATAAATCAAGCACAGATATTTAACTTAGCCCACCCTCTTCCTTTGTTTTGCAAATATCCTTCCATTTCACCTATTGAAATTTTATCTTCTCTTCTTGTTTACACATAAAAACTAGGTTAGGAGATGATTTATATAATTAAGAACCGACCCTGGGAGGTTAGTTTCTCAATCTTCCATCTTGAGAGATTCTTTGATGGTTCAAATAATTAAGTTTCCTAACCATCTTGTCAATGTATGCCATAAAATAAGATTTCTTTTTTCTCCCTGAGAATAATGGAATCCCCAATTATATGATCGGGAGATTTTTAAATTTGAATCCGGTGGGATTTTCTTCAATTTTCTTCGTACCATATGTCTCATTTCTCGAAAGATAAAAGGAACTTTTATTGCAATTGACCACTTTGCCCAACTCCGCTTCACAAGATTTCAAAAATTCCAAGAGATTTTTTTAAAGAACGTCTATCTCCATTGGGAAAAATAAGAATGTCATCTATAACTGGAAGATAAGAAATAATGGGGCAACCCCTTCTTAGTGCGAAATGATTCATTTTTTGAATCCCTTGATTAAGAACTTCCAATGCTATAAAAAATAAAGTCGGCTATAATGGATCCCCTTGTCTCACACCCTCTAGATTTAAAGAAACTAAGAGCTTTCCATTAACCACTATTGAGTACCAACAATTTAATATCACCCTCCAAATTAAGTCGATCACAGTCTCTGCGAAACCAAAACTTCTAAAAGTTTTTATGATTAACAACCATGACATCTTATCATACACCTTTGACATATCAAGCTTTACAATAAGGTTTGAACCCCTTACTTTTGTTTTTAAATGAAGTCATCAGTTCTTGGGCTAAAAGCACATTTTCCAATGTAGATTGACCCATAATAAAATCGAATTGAGAGGGGGAAATAATTTTTGGAAAACTTTTTCCCATCCTTTTCGCCAAATTTTTTGAGAGAATTTAGGACGAAAACTTACAAAGACTAATAGCATGTAAATCCTTGCAATTTTTTGGTTTCTCCATTTTTGGAATAAAAACCACATTACTTGAGGTCCAACTAATCAGAAGGTCCTCATCGATAAAAAAAGAGAAAATTTCTTTATAAAGATCTTCTTTGATAATTTGCCAACAAGTTCTAAAAAATGTACTATTAAAACCATTCGGAGCAGCTGCCTCGTCACTGCTCAACTCGTAAATTACCTCGCGAATCTCCTCCTACGTTGGCATGTTACTTAGTAGCTCATTATCTCCAACCAAAACTATTTTAGGAATGTTATCTCATAAATTTTCTATACTCCGAGAAGAAACTGCACTAGAACTTCCATGGCAGCTGTTGTTCGTGTCAATATTGCCACTATTTATGGTAGTACCCAAACCCAAGCTATTATTCGTCCACATCAAACTCAAAAACCAACCAGCAACTTATTTTCCAATCCTTATTCATCCATCACCCACTGCCTTTCTTCATTTTGAATCCGGGATAAATTAAGAGCAACCCCCTTCTTCCACGTTATGGCAAGAAGGAATTTCATATTGCCATCACCATCTTTGGGCAATCTAACTCTAGCCTTTTCTGATATTCATCATCAAGTTTTAATGATTTTAAGTACTCGACTTAAACTTTGTGAAATTTATTTCGATTTTGCATAGACGGATCCACATCAAATTCCACTTCCTTACCCAACATGTCCTCCTCTATTTTGCTCACAACTTGGAAGATGTCATCAAATTTTGTTCTCGACCAAAATTAAAGGAATGATTTAACCCTTTGAAGCTTCTCTATAAAAATATTGAGAGGTCAACCTTTCATCTCATAGCACCACGCTTAACTTGCCACTTGAAGGAATTCATCATTCTCAGTCCAAATTGACAAAAATTAAAAGTTCTAGAGATAATTTTATTTTCTTCTTTAATTTTGAGGAGCAAAGGGATATGATCCGAATTTTCCCTATGAAGATGATCCATTTATTAATAAAGGTGTGTAAAGTTCATTTTGAGATGAGAATCATGTTTCTGATATTGCCTTATATTCGTTTGAAATATATTATATAAATATTGGTCATTTAAACTTAGTAAGAATTCTGGTGTGTTGGGTTCAACCTGATCATAAAAAATTAAAATATAAGTTCTAGTTAAACTAGAAAAAATTCGCAACCTATATAGGGAGTTGACATCCTATTGGTAAGGCTGGGAGTATGATCTTAGTAGTTTATCCAGACTACAGGAACCTATCTGATTATTTGAAAACCTGTATGATAGTTCAAAGAGGATCGTATCGGTACATCAGGAATGTATGGAATAGGATAAGGTTGAGATTCAATTCTAGGTGCTGACTATATTGGACTTGCACAATCTCACATTGTTTGATAGGGGTGCATAGATTCTTAAACTCAGTGACTATAAGGAATGAAATGTGAATATAATTATTTCTTTGATTGTTATAGTTACTATCCAATTTATTGGGTCTAAATATCCGCAAGTTCGGTATTCATTGTGTGTACATGTCTGAGATCATATTGTGTGTGTACATTCTGAAGGAATTTGCATCTAGAAGATATCCAAGATTGTGATATCCCTTAATAAACTTATGAGTTTTAATTCTACCAGTAAACCTCATCAGTAGATCACTTATAATCTAGTAGAGTATCTAATAAGTTAAGTTAGAGATTAATGAATAAATAAGATGTTTGTGCAAATCAATTAGTGGAAAATCGAATTTCACTAAGCACTTATTGTATGATTCACGTGGGGAATCACACTATGCACTATCTTACTTTGTAAACAATGGCCTCATTATTCGAGATAATCTAATTGGAGAACAATTATAGTTATTTAGTGAAATTAATTATAACTAAATAGGAAAGAAAATATATTATGGGAAGTAATATGGTATTTTTATATTTCCATTTAAAATCTAATTTAATTATTAGTCTTGGTCCCTAGTATAGTCCATTACCCAGGTAATAGGCCCAAACTCTATAGAAACCCTAATTAGTCGAAACCCACCTTTTGTACTTATTTATATGGGTATAAAGTAGAGTTTTAAGTTGTATAACACATCGTAAGGGTCATAGCGAGAAAGAGAGTAAAACCTTATTTATGTTTTTTTTAAAGGGTGCAGAGAGAGAAAATGAGTTCCCTCACAAATCATCAAGGTTTCATGTACAAAAGTGCTCACACACTAGGAATACTTTGGGGGGTCATATCTAAAAGATTCAAGGCATTTATGGAATTTTAAAAATCTTTTCAAGGACAAAGAAAATCATATATAACAAGCATATTGAGCACATGTACATAAATACTATTTAATGAACACGTTTAAAGAAAAATTCATAAAATGCACAATGCTTGTAGTACCTAGTGAAAAAACTGTTACTTAGGTCGTTTAATATAAGATTAAACTATTGAAGTAACTCCGAACTATTTTTTGAGGAAACTTTTTTCTTTAAATCAAATCAGTTTAATCACAAGATGTGTTTAATAAAACATGTACGAGATCAATTCAACAAGAATGAGATGAGGAGATGTAGAAAGATTAAGCACAAGGCATTTTTAACGTGGTAAAACCTCACCCAACTGTGGAAACATCCACGGTGACTTCTATGTCACAAACCAAAAATCCACTAAAATAAAATATTCAAGTTACAAACAATATAACACACATGCACACAAATCAGACCTATACAAGTTTAGAAATTTACCCATTGGTTTACTTCTAACTTCTCTGCAGTTCTGATGTTGATGTGGCTTTCCCAGTTTGCTAACTTCTCCACATTGTTTCTATCTGTTCGTCGACTCTTGATGATTCAAGATCATATAACCAACACTTTTGTGTTGTAGTGTGTCAAGTGTTTGTGATAGTTCTCTAACACATGCATGCACTCACACATGCTTATTTTATACAAACAGTCCTATCAAATTACAGATCATATATATATGCTGTGATTATCAGTTTCTCTCTTCTTAGGAAATAAAAGAACTTTGTTTGACCTTTTAATTAATCCTGGAATACAAGGTTACCGTGCTCGAAAGACGGTTCAAGGTCTTAATCAATTTCAGACGGTTTTGAAAATATTTTTGAAATTGAAAACCATCGATTGTGATTCCAACTAGGTCAAAAGTCTTGTTTCAAAAGAACTAGAAACAGAAAATAATTTTTTTGATTCTAGAGTTGTGAAAAACACTTACAGAAAATGAATCAACAAAACTGATTTCTCAAGATGAGAAACTAAATATGCAGATCTAAGTGTAATATAATGTAAAATGACCAGATCTATAATTTCTATGAAAAAGAAATATAGATCTAACCTAAATGTTTAAGTTGGACACAAGATATTAAACTTAAGAGGATAAATCACGAGCAGGCTTTCAAACAAACTCACAAACCACTCTCAAACACTCAGGGTTGGTGTTTGGTGTAAATGGTTTAAGAAAAATGAGTTAGGTTTTGAAACTGGGTTATGACGATTTAGGGTTTCTCTCTCTCTCTCTCTCTCTCTAATTTCTCTATCTTCTCTATTTTCTCTCTTCTCTCTCTACTTAGACGAAATGCCAAAACACTCTTAAGGCTGAGGGTAAGCCTCCTTTTATAGGGAGAGGAAGGATCGATAAGGTCGGTTCAAAATAAAGGGTTGAGATTAAGTCAAGGGTTAAAGACTTTGATCCAACGGTTTAAGAATATTGGTGCATTAAACTGATTCTGATTGGCCTAGAGAGGTTTCACATGGATTAGCCTCAACGCATGCAGAGCGTTTATAACAACGATCCAAGGGCTGACAATGGACAACGGTTATGTGTCTTCAAAGAAACACAAATCAGTTCGGTATAGCTGTGACGGATGTAGGGCTACGATTGAACCTCACGCTCGTGTTTTGAAAATAAATACACAGACACCCTCAATTCTCAAGCACTTTCGGATTTTACCCAAACAAACTTTCAGGTATGAAAATATAAAACCAAGAATTAAAGAATGACCCCAAAATCTTTTTAATCCAAATTTTAATTTCCAAAAAATATTTTAAAAATTATTAAAAATTCCCAAAATTTATTAAAATCAATTTTAAATGGGATTAAACACACACAACTCTCACACGATCATTTTATGGAATATACATGGAATGAATACAATCCTAATGTGTGTGGATTATTGTGAATATACCTTTGAACAATCAATCAGGAGGAATGAAGAGTAGAGTCTAAGGCTTTTTGGATTCTAGGGAATGGACTCAATTTTGTCACTATTTCCAAACTAGATGAGCACTTATACAATGTAGACTCAAGTGAGTCGAGAGTATAAGGTGATTTAATCTCTCCCTTTGGAAATATGAGATAAACTCTCCTTTGAGTCATCTAGGACTCGTAGGTCTACAAAAAAAAGGAAAAACCTATTCCTATACAAAAATTTTATCTACCCATTTCCTAGAAAAGAAAATTACATAACTCGACTAATTACAAATCAATACTCTAATCACATCTGTTGAATACAACTGTACAGAATCCTGTAAATAATCACTAAGATCAACCTTATTAGAAATATTTACAAAAGAATGAACTCATAAGACTAAAATTTCTCCCCCATTTTGTCTCAATGCACAAAGGGAATATTACTGAAGTCATAGGTGTTTATTCAGCACAAACCATTCCTATCGATTTACACAAAGCAATAAATCTATTGTAATCCAAAGGTTTGGTAAACATATCTACAAGTTATAAATCAGTAGGAAGATAATTGATTTCTAATTCCTTAGTATCTACTAATTCGCGTATAAAGTGATGTCGAAATTTTATATGTTTGGTTCGCGAGTGTTGAACAGGATTTTTAGAGATATTGATCGCGCTTTGATTATCACAATAAAGATGTAATTGTTCTTCTTGAATACCATAATCACTTAGAATTTTCTAAGCCAAATTAATTGAGCACAACAACTTCCAGCGGCTATGTATTCAGATTCAGCTATTGATAAAGAAGTGCATTTTTGTTTCTTACTACTCCATCCTACAAAATTATTACCGATATAGTAACACGCTCCTGATGTGCTCTTACTATCATCAGTACACCCTGCCCAATCGGCATCAGTGTATCCTATTATAGTACTAGGAGTATCATTGGTGTACCAAAGTCCTAAATTTAGAGTGCCTTTTATGTATTTTATGATTCTTTTAACACAAACTAAATGGCTCTCTTTAGGATTGTTTTGATAACGGGCACACAAGCAAACAGCGTACATAATATCAGGACGCGAGGCAGTAAGGTATAGCAAGGTTCCTATCATACTACGATACAAAGTAGGATCTACGGATTTTCCACTCTCATCCTTAGATAATTTGACCGTAGTACTCATGAGAGTTTTAGCTTCTTTGGCACTTTTAAGTCGAATTTTTTGACAATCTATAAAGCATACTTAGATTGCAACATAAATAAACCTTCTGAATTCTGTTTGACTTGAAGACCCAAGAAAAACTGCAACTCCCCTATAAGAGACATTTTAAATTCTTTATGCATAATTTCAGAAAAGGATTTAACTTCTGAGGGAGATGTTGATCCAAAGATGATATCATCAACAAAAACTTGAGCTATAATAATATGATTGTCAAAATATTTCACAAAAAGGGTTTGATCATTTACACCTCTCTTAAAACCTTTATTTAAGAGAAAATTAAAAAGACGCTCATACCAGGCTCTTGGCGCTTGTTTTAGGCCATACAAAGCCTTTTTAAGATGAAAAACATGATTTGGATATTAAGGGCCAATGAAACCTTTTGGTTGTTCTACATAGGTATCCTTAGTCAATATTCCAGTAAGGAAGGCAAATTTGACATTCATTTGGTAAAGCATAAAAAGTAAGTAACAAGCTATGGCAAAGAGAAGACGAACAGATTCCAATCGAGTAACAGGGGAAAATGCCTCGTTAAAATCTATTCCTTCAATTTGAGAGTATCCTTGAACAATTAATCTGGCTTTATTTCTAATGATTATTCCACTTTCATCAGATTTATTTTTAAATATCCAACGTGTGCCAATAACCTTTTTGTGATCAGGCCTAGGTACAAGATACCAAACATCATGAATGACAAATTGAAGAAGTTCTTCCTGCATGGCAGAAATCCAATGTCGATCATTCAATGCATTATTTACATTCCTTTGTTCCACAAGGGAAACAAAACATGCATAGTGAGCATAGTTTCTTAATTGAGATCTTGTACGTACAGGCTCACTAGGGTTACCAACAAAATTATCTATGGGATGATCTTTAGAAACCCAATTAGGTACTTCAGGTGTCTCAATTGGTAAAGAACAATCTATTTCTGGAGAGTCATTTTCTACAAACATTTTCAGACTCTTCCACAATAGTTGGTTCTCCAATCTTACTCTCAACAGTATTGTCACTTCCAATAACGTTTATAGATTCCATTAAGGTCTTTGTGCGAAGATTATAGACAGGGTATGCTCTACTGTCAGGAGAATATCCTAGAAAGACAACTTTATCTCCATGAGTCTCGAATTTGGATAAGTTTTCTCTGCATTTGCAGACATAACACGTACTACCAAAGGTTCTAAGATATTTAAGATCGGGCTTTTTCCCATACCATAGTTAGTAAGGAGTTTGTTTAGAATTCTTACTTAGATAGACCCTATTGATAATGTGACAAGCAGTTCGAATAGATTCTACCCAAAAATATTTAGGTAAGCTCTTCGCATAAATCATAACACGTGCCATCTCTTAAAGAGTACGATTCTTTCTGTCAGCAATTCCATTTTGTTGAGGAGTCTTGGGAGCACTAAATTCATGTTTGTAACCATTATAGTCACAATACTCTATAATACCTATGTCTATGAATTCTCCACCTCTATCACTACGAATTTTATTTACTTTAGTTTCCTTCTCATTTTCTATATGAAGTAGAATTTTCAAAAAAGTTTGGAAAGTATGATACTTTTGTTTTAAGAAGGCTACCCAAGTAAATCTAGTGAAGTCTCAACCATAACAAGAATGTAACTGTGTCCACAGAGACTAACAGTTCGAGAAGGACCCATGAGGTCCATATGGATGAGCTCCAAGGGTTTAGAGGTAAGGATATCTTTGAATTTCTTATGAGGTGCCTTAATAATTTTTCCTTCCTGACATGATCCACAGACAATATTAGAAATATGTTTGATCTTTGGAATTCCTCTAACTATTTCTTGTGAAGACAATCTACTAAGATTTTCGTAATTTATGTGACCCATTCGATTATGCCATATCTCATTGTCATCCATTCTGGAAATATTACAGACCTTAGTACTGTTTTGGACAGTGTAACAATTGTCAGGAGTCCCGAGTCCTATAATTATGCACTCACATTTTTCATTTAAAATTTTGCAATTATTCTTTGAAAAGGTGACAGTATGACTTGAGTCACAAAATTGCGAGATACTAAGTAGATTATCCTTAACCTTTTACTAAAAGAAAATTTTCAAGTAAAGGTAATCCTTCTTCTTGGAGTGTTCATTTACCAATGATTTGAGATGATACACCATCACCAAAAATAACTTTTCCTTCAGCAAAGCTAGTTTTGTTTAAAAGTTTGGTATCATCCCCAATCATGTGTTTTGAACACCCATAGTATAAAGACCAACCAGAGGGAGTGTGTTCAGCTTTTAAAGTAGTAATCACAATATTGCACTTCATCTGGGGTAATAGGTCATCTTTTCTAGCCCAAATAGCTCTTGTTTTTATTTTGGGCAAATTTGCTCTCATTTGATAAAATTTGCGAGCATTAGATTTTTGTTGAAAAATATTTTGCGCATGAGTTTGAATTTTATGGAAAGTAGGAGCATTTGGTTTAGGAAAGTACCTAGGAATCCTTCTTGAAAATGATCTTTTAGGTTTGGTCTTTCTCTTTCTATAGTTAGAGTTTTTGTCTGATTGTCTAAGCAGAACATAATTGTTACGACTTCTCCTAGAATAGTTAAAGTTCTTGTATAGAGGAGTATTACAGACAGGTTTTACTAAACATCTAGAGTATAAACCTTCAAATGAATGACCTTATAAGTCACAGTATGAGCAATATAAATTTTTCGAAGAGGTTATCTCCTTAGGAAAATCTCTAAACATAGGCTTCATGGAATTTTGGGGTTGAACCTTATTCCTAGGGAGTACAGTTTGAAATGAAGAAACACTCTCCTAATTGGAGGTCAGACATATTTATCCTTAGGTAAAATTTCACACTTAGAGTATCTTGATTCCCAAATATCAAACTTTTTTTCATCAAACTCATCTTTTAGGGAATGAAAATATGGACAAGTTTCTATAGGGCTTTTGCCTCCTGACACAAACTTGATTGGTTCAAGGTTTTTATTTTGTGTCTTTAAATTGGGGCAAAACCCTATTCCAGTTCGATCATCAGAATTGGTTTTTGAATCAGCAACAAAACCATCAAAACAGTTGGAATTATTTTCAAATTTTGTAAATTTTTTTTAAAACAGTTGTTGTCTTTTCTTTAGATTGTTCCATTTATAATAATGTCCCTTTATATTTTTTCTCTATAGTTTCATTTACTTCAATCAAATTCTTTAATTTTTTATCACAAATTTTGACTTCGTTTTCATGAGTTAGACATTGGCTAGTATACTCTTCAGCGTTAAGTTTAACCATTAGTAGGCTTAGGTCTTCTAGTTTCTTAGTGAGATCTTTCAAAGTATTCTCTAGTCTAGAGCTTTTCTTGAGAGTTTTTGCATAAAGTGTGTGAATATCAGGGAGGTCTTCAGTGTCTGAATCACTAAGTGTAGTGTGTGAATTGACCCCTAGAGATTCATTTTTTGAACTCACACACCCCGTAGTAGAACTAGCATTGTTCTCATAAATTAAAGCATCTAAACCAGTAGCAGTATGATTCATAACAACAGAAGTAGAGCAATTATCATCATTCTCATACATAGGCACATGCATATCATCATTATAGATTATCTTAGCAAAGAAAGACATGCAAGGATCAAAAGCATTAGATGATTCAAGTTCCTTATTTTTAGAATCACTTGAATCATCCCATGTTTTGCAAATGTTGGCCCTAGTATGTTTATTTATCGTGTTGAATTTCACTCTACAGTCTTGTGCTATATGTCCCAAGTTTTCACATCTAAAACATTGAATGTTCTTGAAATCTTTGTTAGGTTTCGTATGAATGCCCTTGTGATGTTTGTCTTGACCTTTCTCATGAGGTTTGTAATTAGACTGAGTTGGATAATTTGACTTTCCATGCCTGTTTGCCATTTTATTTCTAAATTTGACAATTTTCTTAAATGGTTTTGACATCAAGGAAATTTGATTATCCAAATTATCTATATCACATTCCTCATCAAAGTCATCATTGGGAATAGTAAGGTCAGGTTTCATCAGCTTGGAGGAAAAGCTCAAATTGTAACTAGTCTGTTTCCTATGGGACTGGGTCAATTATTTCTTATATTATAATTCCATCTCCACAGTTCTCAGTGTACTATTGAGTAATTCAGGAGTGAGATTTTGGTCACTCATTTCCTCAATAGCATATCTTTTGTTATCAAATTTATGTGGTAATGATCTTAGAATTTTAGAGACAATTTCATGTCTATCATAAGTTATCCCATTAAATGTTAGCCAATTTCATGTAAAAATCATCAAAGGATTCAAAGTCTGACATAATTAGAGAGTTATACTGCTGGACAAGCATCTGTGTTTTAGCTGCCTTAACTCTAGTGTCACCTTCATGTGCAGTAATCAGTGTATCCCAAGCTTCCTTAGAAGTGGCACAAGATGAGATCCTTTTGAACTCATTTTCATTTATAGACATAAAAATGGCATTCTTTCCTTTGTCATTATTACGAGAAACTTGCTTCTCTTCTTGAGTGAATTCGCTTAATACTTTCTTGATCCTCTCATTAATTCCTTCAGTGGTTGGTTTTGTAGGCTAAGTATATCCATTTTTAACAATATCCTAAACATCATCTCCCAAGATTCCTTATATGAAAGCAACCATCCTTACTTTCCAGTAAGCAAAGTTGTTTCCATCAAAGAGAGGAGGTATGGTCAAGTTACCAAATCTTTCATTTTTCTCGTCCATTGTTTGATTTTAAGAAAACAATTTCACAAACACAAGATCTGTTATAAAAAAATTTCCAAAGCTCTGATACCAATTGAAAAAGCTGTTACTTAGGCCGTTTAATACAAGATTAAACTATTGAAGTAACTCCGAACTGTTTTTTGAGGAAACTCTTTTATTTAAATCAAATCCGTTAATCACAAGAAGTGTTCAATAAAACATATAGGAGATCAGCTCAATATTTGTTAATAGGTTTGGTAAAATAGTTTAAAACAATTAAACTCAGCACAACCACAAGAATGAGATGAGGAGATGTAGAAAGATTAAGGACAAGTAACGTGGTAAAACCTCACCCAACTGAGGAAACACCCACGGTGACTTCTAAGTCACAAACCAAAAATCCACTAAAACAAAATATTCAAGTTACAAACTATATAACACACATGCACACAAATCAGACCTATACAAGTTTAGAAATGTACCCACTGGTTTACTTCTAACTTCTCTGCAGTTCTGATATTGATGTGGCTTTCCCAGTTTGCTAACTTCTCCACTTTGTCCCTATCTTTACGTAGACTCTTGATGATTCAAGATCTTATAACCAACATTTATGTGTTGTAGTGTGTTGAGTGTTTGTGATAGTGCTCTAACACATGCATGCACACACACACGCTTATTTTATACAAACAGTCCTATCAAATTACAAATCAGATCTATATACTGTGATTTTCAGTTTCTCTCTTCTTAGGAAATAAAGGAACTTTGTTTGACCTTTTAATTAATCTCGAAATCCAAGGTTACCTTACTCGGAAGACGGTTTAAGGTCTTAATCAATTTCAGAGGGTTTTGAAAATATTTTTGAAATTGAAAACAACCGATTGCGATTCCAACTAGGTCAAAAGTCTTGTTTCAAAAGAACTAGAAACAGAAAATAATTTTGTTGATTCTAGAGTTGTGAAAAACATTTACAGAAAATAAATCAACAAAACTGATTTCTCAAGATGAGAAACTAAATATGCAGATCTAAGTGTAATATAACATAAAATTACAATGTCTATAATTTATATGAAAAACAAATACAGATGTAACCTAAATGTTTAAGTTGGACACAAGATCTTAAACTTAAGAGGATAAATCACGAACAGGCTTTCAAACCAACTCACAAACAACTCTCAAACACTTAGGGTTGGTGTTCGGTGTAAATGGTTTAAGAAAAATGAGTTAGGGTTTGAAACTGGGTTATGACGATTTATGGTTTCTCTCTCTCTCTCTCTCTCTCTCTCTCTCTGATTTCTCTCTCTTCTCTCTCTACTTAAAAAAATGCCAAAAGTCTTTTAAGGGTGAGGGTAAGCCTCCTTTTATAGGGAGCAAGGAAGGATCGATAAGGTCGGTTCAAAATCAAGGGCTGAGATTAAGTCAAGGGCAAAAGACTTTGATCCAACGGTTTAAGAATAGCGGCGCATTAAACTACTTCCGATTATCCTAGAGAGGTTTCACATAGATTGGCCTCAAACGCATGCAGAGCGTTGATAACAACGATCCAAGGGCTGATCATGGACAATGGTTATGTGTCTTCAAAGAAACACAAATCAAGTCGGTATAGTTATGACAGGTGTAGGGCTATGATTAAACTTCACACGCGTGTTTTGAAAATAAATACACAGACACCCTCAATTCTCAAGCGCTTTCGGATCCTACCCAAACCAACTTTAAGGTATGAAAACATAAAACTAGGAATTACAGAATGACACCAAAAGCTTTTTGATCCAAATTTAAATTATCAAAAAATTATTTAAAAATTATTACAAAATTCCAAAAATTATTAAAATCAATTTTAAATGGGATTAAACACACACAACTCTCACACAATCATTTTACACAATATACATGGAATGAATGCAATCCTAATGTGTGTGGATTATTGTGAATATACCTTTGAACAATCAATCAAGAGGAATGAAGAGTAGAGTCTGAGGCTTTTTGAATTCTAGGGAATGGACTCAATTTTGTCACTATTTCCAAACTAGATGATCACTTATATAATGTAGACTCAAGTGAGTCAAGAGTATAAGGTGCTTCACCTAGGAAGTATGAAAAAGATCCAAATATAGAAATTGAATCAATCACACTCGTCAAATGATCCCAAATGAATCAAGTGGTACCTAGGAAGAGATTTAAAACCAACAAAGATATTTTGTATCCTATTCATCAGCCAATTTAGGTATACGAGGGTGTTGTCTCTCCCGACCCTTTGGGTGGCACAAAGACTACATCCATTTCTTTTGAGGAATTTCAGTCTAAACGTTATCTCAATTAGCATTCTTAGGCCTACCTCTTTTAGGTACCTAGTCTTCTCTCCCAAAAGAAACTCTATTCCTGGGAAACATATTTATATGTCTTGGTAAAATAATATTTTTCCTATCATGTTGTTTATGTATCACAAAATCAACTTTTTTTTTATAAAATTTTCTTTGGAAACAAAGTTTTCCAAACTTTCTCTTACTAAACAAGTGAGGTCGGACCAATGGCAAGGGTCTCAAATGTTTAGCAGTACGATATCTATCAAACTTATTGCTTTGAAAGACATCCTGTGGCACAATATTTACATCTCTTTCCAAACATAAAGTGTAAACTTTAGACACAATATCATAAACATTACTTCTCATGTCATAAAAAACTTTCAATTCCTTTGAACGATTTACAACATGTTAATCCCTAAGTTTGAAGCGAAGACTTTATAAGGAGTTCATGTTCATGATAAAAAGTGCATACATAAGTTTTACACTGCATGTTCGTAGAATAAGGCTTGGAATAAAATCTTTCCTCTTTCCTTTTATTGGTTCTTCTTCTATTTAGAAAAAAATGACTTAATATGACCTTCCTTATGACAAAAGGTGAAGAAAATGCATGTGCATGGTCTTTTGGAACATTTTGATCATATATCTTTTTATTTTGAACATTTTCTTTCACTTTTTATTTCTTGCATTTCTTTTTATTCAAAGTTAATTAATCAATATCATTCGATTCATGTGCTAAAGATCAAATCTCGATGTATGTTTTAACTTAAGAAGAAAATTCCTTGTCTTTCAGGGATCTAAAAAAGTTTAATTAATATTTCAAAGATTCCAATCTCTTCTCAAGTTCATATTTCGAAACTTCACAAGAGAAAAGGTCCTTCTGCATTTTTTGGAGTTAAAGAATCAAATCATTTTTCTCCATTCAACAACCTTAAGTCTTGCGAAATCGAATCTTTTTGAATTATTTAAATTTCTCAAATCATAATTTTTTCCTCTCAATGCTTTCTTTTCTTATTCCAAAGAACACGTTAAGTCTAATCGTCCATCCTTCTCATTTTGAATAGTTTTTACCTTTTGATTGGTAATTTGTCTAGTCTTCTCAAACTCACTTTTCATATAAATATTTTCATTTTAAAGAGTTTTATTTTTGTACCCAATCTAACATTCAAACTTTTCATTTTGAGAAGTTGATATATTAACTCTTCATTATCTTAACTCAATTATTTGACATTATTATCTTTAATGCATTCATCAAAGTCAATATCAACAGACATTGGTTTTTCCAAAACATGAGAAGATTTATCTTTCTTCTTTTTAAAGTTGGATTTCAAAAGTTTTTCCTGTCATTAGGAAGCAAATGCATGGAATAATTAACACTAGGTGAACTAGGGAAGAACACGTCCAACAATTTATAACACAAGGCAAACTAGGGCAGAACACGTCCAACAATTTATCACTCATAGAAATATCCATAACCACAAGCGATAATAAATTAAAAATATCTCAACAAACAATCAATATCTAAACACCTACAAACTAGATCTAAGAGTAACAACACACTAGTAATAAAAACGACCATGGACCTACTCTAGCATGTGAATTCTTATAAAAGAAGCAACCCCTCTAATACTAATTGGGGATGTATCACACAGTGAGTATTATTTGCAGGTGTGTGAATAGGTTCCTCTATGAATATTGGCCAATTGTAGAAATCCTAGTTAAAATACAACCAGGTGAGATGATAAGGCAATTAGATTTAAAATTAAATAAAAAAATAGGTGATCTAAGTTAAATACCATAAAAATTAATTAGATGCAATTCCTAGGTTCAATTTCAATGGACCTTCATATATCCAAGCTACATCTAAGTGAAGTGTGTGATAACAATGTGATCATCAATGTAAATGACATACAAATAATCCACAAGATAGATTTATGAGCAAATATCCCTCCCCCCCCCCCCCCCCCCCCCCCCCCCAAAGGGTAAAAAATACCTTGATGAATCCTAATATCTCATTCAAATTGAAATTTTTTTTTTAAATGTAGGAAGATACCTCACTCTTATTCCCTAATGATAAGATATTTGATGAATGTTGAACTCTCCCCTAGTGACAACGAGTGATCCACCTAAAGTTCCATCGGAAGAACAATGAAATCACATTCTCCTTCTTAAAATAACACTATTATTGAACTCTTTAATATCTCAAACATCTATTTCAGACTTTAGTTTTGATTTTAAATTCATATTAGATCGGTTGAATTGAATCTATGCTAAGTGTATTTGATCACAAAATACTCTCAATTCCTCACAAAAGTAAAATCAAGTATAGATTTAGGCTTTCTCTTAATTATGAAAGTAAATTGTGAATTTTCTTTAAAAGAAGCAACAGTTGGTATTCTCTCAACCTAAAAAATAATCTCTCGGTATATAATTAGTATAGAGGAATAGTAATTTTTTAAATTATAGAGGAAATGCTCTATTTATTGAAAAGTTTTACAAAACTGACAGCATCGTGTGCACGATTTGTTGCAATGAGCAGGTCTCAACCAAAATGTGTTTTCATGATCAAGGATATAAAATCCATTCATGCACATGGTTTTAAGAAAAATCCAAAAACCTGCAGGGCCATGTGCATGAGCTTAATGCAAAGTCATGCGAATGGTTTAGGGCTGAAAAGATTATAACCCTAAAAAACTGCATTTTTCAAAGTCAGACTTTTACCTTTTGCAATAGTTCTCAATATACAAGATTATTTTTTTGTTTCAAAAAATTTTTTCAAAGTTAAATGAAAATATGTGTATATGATCGTAGCCTTAGATTTTCAAATCAACAATTCGCAAAAAGGATATTGTTCAAAGTAGTTGGAACAGAAGTCTTTCATGTTGAGAAGTCATATATGATCTTCAATGTCCAAGGCTCACCAATGTTTAAAGAAAAATATTCCATTTAGCAAACCTCTCTAGGAGATCAAAAAATTTGGCTTGATAATGCATGACTCAGATGTTTTGACATGAAAGTAAGCCAACCAAAGTAACATAAATGATTAACACATTTTCAGATTTACCAAAATCTTTTCTTAACATATCAACTTATTCTCTAAATATGTATTTTCAACTTGGAAGAAAGGTGGATATTGACATTTTTCCTTTTTAAAACACTACTTTATGTTTTTAGTTTTTTATTTTCCATTTTTTTTCTTGGTGAAAAGTGAATATACAAAAATCTTGATTTTTGTATTTTATGACAATGTGGGTATCAATAAAATTATAAATTACTTACAACCATTTTGTCATAATATTATCTTAACCGAGCAAAATCTATCATAACATATTTTTAGTGATACTATTAGCATAGAGAAGATTGAGAGAGCTTGAATTTACCTCATTACAATTTGATTCTTCTTAGTGGAAGGATTGATTTACTTTTCTACATATGAAGATGATCTTGCACACTCCTGGACAATCACTTCATATTTAGTCTTAGTGAATGAGAAAAAATATCTTCTTCTTCCTACTCTTCTTTAGATTAAGATATTCCTATACATGATTTTCTAAACTGTGGATTATTTTTGTCTTAAACTCGGAGTTGAACTTTTATTTCTACCTTATTTATTTGGACATTTTCTTTTTAATATTTCTTCACAAGAATGTTCCAAATATTTCATGCTTCCTTTTAATGCTCTATCCTACCTCAAGTCTAATCATTTAAGGAAAAGAATAAAAGTTTTGTAACTTCTTCATTTAAGTTTATTCTCTATGAATAATTTAGATTTTTCATAATAGGTGATTATTTATCACTAATAATATTCCATACATCCAAACTAAAACTACACCATATACCAATAATGGTCACGATTTTGGATTGTGATAAAGGATTAGGGTTACGATTTTCGTTCGTGGACATTTTGAGGGTGACTCTTTTGGGGGTGACTGTCGAATTCGTAACCATAATTGGTGGTCATGGTCCTTTTGATGAAATCAACATTAGGGGCTTGGTCACATCTCCGAACGGTTACCCCACCTGTGATGATTGACCATGTTGTTTTGATGGTCACGATCCCCAACCGTGACCATCCTTGGTGGAACTTTGATATTGGTCACGATCTCCAACCGTGATGCTCTGTTGTGATCAATATGGTCACGACTCTGTGACCATGTATTAATACAATTTAAATGTCATGATTTTGGTCATGCATCTGAGCCGTGATAGAAAATAAAATTTTAATTTTTTTCCTCCCCAAAGTACATGTTTTCAAACTTATACACATTTCCACAATAGAACTAACTAATCCATAAATCAAATAACAATAATCCAACACAAATTAAATAGTTATTAAGCCATCAAATTGTTCAACACAAATAATAATACATCACAACCTATATACTTTTTCATAAAGAATAATACAGCACGAGCTACATACATTTTCACAAATAATAATACAACACAACATGTATACATTTTCATAAATAAATATTTAAACCTTTAATGTGTTCCTTCAATGAAACATATGCAAAATGTTCAAAATATTCTTTGTCCAACTAGGATTGCAATATTCAACATGTTTCAAATGCGAAAAAAGAACTTGAATCCCAAAATGTCTTCTGAACACCTACATAGCCAAAAATTTCATCAAAGTCCAAGTAGTTCATACGATGAATGATGTTCCGTCGAACCCATAATCCAAATCTCGTGTGTCACTTTTGATTTATCAAAATAGATTTCACATGAGTTAGAAATGTAGAAAATTATGTGAACACTCTATATTTGGAATTGGGGTTTTCGATTTATGAAACTAGATTTAAATGTACATATGATAATAAAAGTAGTAGGATAAATGATAAAAGTATTATAAACAATACATACGATACAAACAGGGTTGCTATTCATGGGTTAACTAGATAAAAATAAAATAATGTTTTCAAACTTAATCTTTATCTAAATTAACTAAAACATCCTTCGAATTAGGGTTGTCATCAAGAGGAGTCCAGAAGTCGGTAGGGGCCTTTAACGTGTCTTCTTGAGTAGTCAAACCCTTTGGTGCATGCATAACCACATACTAATTGTCGTCATTTATTCACTTTGAGTAGAATACCTTCTTCATGTTTTGAAAGGCACAAATAAAAGGCTCGTCTTTCATGCGATCTTTACTCTTCATCTTAGATTAATCTACCATAATAAGTTTTGAGTCAAGATCAACTTTACAACCATTCATATCAAGGCATGTATTATAATATATACAAAAATAACTACAATAGAAGAGGTGGAAATTATTACTTTTGATACCCATGCCGTAAAATCATTCACCGTTCAATTTCTATTTTGATTTTGGTCAATTTTTCTCTCATACTTCGTAAACGGGTTCATGAAATTATAGAGTTTATATGATAATATTAAATACACCACATATCGAAAATGGTCACGACAAAATGGTCATGGCCCAAGACTATGACCAAGTGGTCACGACTAATGACCATCACCAATGCCAAAATATCTGTGATCAGGTCCATAACCACCATTATCTGTGGCATTTAATGGACACGGTCACGATCCCGAACCGTGACCAAGGGATCATGATCGTGGTCTGTGGCAGCCCCCATTACCACCATGACACCAAACTTGTGCCAAAATTCCTACCAACATTGGTCACGCCCCAAGACTATGGCCAGGTCCATGTCCAGATTAAGGTTTTTAGTTAACATTGGTCATGGCTTTGGGCCGTGACCATTTTGAAATGGTCACGATTATTGGTCATGGCTCTTGTTCGTGGCCACACAGCCCTGATAATATAATTTTCCACATCATCAACATGGTTATTGGCTAGGACCAAGATTATGTTGATGGTGTGGAAAAAATAAAATGGTCACAGACAAGGGCCGTGGCCACAACCTTTAGATATAGGGCGCCAACCTTACCTTCATATTTCACATGATATTTCTATCTTTCTACACTCACTCACTCTCTCGACCACTCTCCGACCGTCCCTCGCAATCTCTCGCTCCCTCTTCGACGAACTCTCATCGACAACCCTCTCGCTATATATATGTATGTGTATATATATTGTGTGTATATATATATGCGCGCGCATGTGTGTGTACATATTGTGTGTATGTATGTATGTGTATATGTATGTACTTATATATGTATGTGTATATGCGTGTGTATGCCCAAATACCCTACTACCCCAAGATGTACTACCCCGCTAACTTTAAAAAAATCAATTAATTTAGTGGGAAATTTAATTTCCAATTGACTTATGTTTTAATGTGGATTCAAGTGATGAATTAACTTTGTTTATTTAAGATAATTAAATAAAATGAAAAATCAAACCCTAATTAATAACCCGAAAACATAAACCCTAAGCCCTAATTAATAAACCTAAAACTTAAGCCCAATTAATAACCCTAAAACACAAAAATTAACCCCTAATTAATAACCCTAAAATGAAAAATCAAAACCCTAATTAATAGCCCTAAAACACAAAACCTAAACCTTATTTACTAAACCTTAAAAGATAAGCCCAAATCAATAAACCCTAATGACTAAACCTAAACACCTAAACCCTAAAAACTAAACCCTAATACTTAAACCCTAAAATGTAGACCAAAAATCCTAAAACCAAAATCCTAAATCATATACCATAAATTTTATATTGAAAATCATGTACCCTAAGTTGTAAATTGTACCTTATGCTTTGAGAGTAGTACCTTTGATATTTACCAACCAAATTGATGAGATTTACAATGAGAACCCCATTCATGTTATAAGAATTATCTTGAATGCATTATTAATGACTTGGGACACTTGACAGATATATGAGCCCTTATGATGTAACACACTTAAGTTAATTACATGTCTCTTTTGTGAAAGAACGTATATAAGCCCTTACTTGAGATATTACTATTAGTAGTATGCGTTTTATCATGTAGACGATAGATAAAGTATGGGATAGTTGTTGATTACTGGTTTGGTTAATGAACAGTGATGTCGGATTGCTTGGATTGATAGTACACATAGACTTTCAAACTCTTGCCATACTCCCTTATAATAAACCCTAAAAAAATGTGCCTTAACAATTACCCTATCTAAATGTAAGTGTTTCATGGGGTCCCTTTTTTGGATTTCACTTCGATGAGACGTCCCGCACACGTGGTTTAGAGAAGGGCATTTTCTATGACTCAAAACCTTAATCAAACTAATATACCCTTATTTAAATGTCGTGCCTTAAGAAAGGTTATATGTAATGATACTGATCCCTTAGCCCCTTATAAAATGGTAAGTAGTGGTTTGCAAATACTAATGAAATGGACAGAAAAATTAGTTCTCTGCACATTCATATGCACAGTTCCAATTCACATCCATTCGCATATTACTCATATTTTAAAATAACACAAACTTAAATTGGATCGGTTGAAAAATAATAAGTGATTAATGATTAATTAGAGCTATTACTTCTAGGACTCATATTCACACCCTCATATATTTTTCTCAAGAAACATGAGGCACAGTGATAATAACTGGCAACAAGATTATAAGAGTTTGCAATTGAACCGCATTTATACATTTGTTATTAGTGCGTACCATTTGGAGAGTACTCCTATTTACAGGTACAGAAATAAGAAGATCGAACCATTTAAATACCTTACAAATCATGGAGTTTATCTCTAGCAAGAGTACCTATTCGATCGTATTCTATTTTCCCTACCAGAAAGATGGGATGAAGCTGTAGAGAATAAATTCCACGTATGCACGTTAAATCGAATCTTGCAAATAAGTTTAATAAGATGGAATTCCGAGTTCATATCACACACATCTTTACATTAATTATAAATATTCTTCCTCCTAGTTAGCCACATTCTAAAATTCATAGGTTTTCAAAATTTAATACCAAATGGATGGAGATCAGATACATTGAATATATTTTGAAGTCTTATTATGAGAATGTATGTAGATATATATAGTCTTAAACATGATTAGTTAGTTATATTTTCATGTCAGTATAATTATTTCGTCGCTTATTTTTTTTTATTTTTTTATAGATAATGTCAAGTGGCAATATACATAACGTACCAAGTGATGAGGTAACACCCTAATCAGGATTCTCATTTCTTGCAACCTAATAACAATTCTCATCATTACATGGTGAGAAATTCTCTACTCCACCATTGGTTTAGTCCACTGCTCCTTCTACGAGTAGGCAACAAACTCTTGTTACTCTAATGCCCCAATATACCATTCCTGAAACCTCCCGAGAAGATATAAAATAGTCCATTGGGTTCTCATTTCTCGAGAATAATCCCACTAAAAATAAAAATGGCCTTTAAATATTAAAACCGCAGTGTTTATTGCTTGGGAAAATGAATGTGGGAGTCGGGGATGCAGATAAGTGGAACGCAGTTGATCAATCCATCAAGGATGACATTTATAACCAGCTTTGTACGCATTTTTCATTCCCCAACCATTCAAAGAAAAATATTCTTTAACAGGCTGCTAAACAGCTAAGAACATATCAAAAAAAACTTCGGTAGAGACATTTCCTGAAGAGGGAATCGAGCTTCAACATTTTGGCGTTGAGAGACAAAGTGCCTACGAATGTTAAAATATCAGTTAATTAATGGAACAGTTTTCTTAAAAATGACGTGATGGACAAAAGGTTGGTCCAGAGGGAGGAGAATAAACAAAACAGAGCGAGAAAAATTGATATCCACAGGCTGGGGTCTAAATATTTTGAAGATTTGAAGAGTGAAAGGTGATATTGGACAAAGGGCGGTCCAGATGCCGACAAATAACCTAATTAAGCCACCTTTTAAGTGCATGCCCGGTATAATAAAGATAATAAATTCTAACCACACTTGGATAAGTCTCTGGAACCGATCAAGGTCATTAGCAGTCAGTCCGATTCGAGCCATGACGATGACATTTAAAATGATGCCCTGACCCATGCCTTTGGAATTGACAAAAAAGGAGGACGAGAGGTGCCAAATCACATATGACGAAAACCAAATTAAAATAAACTGCACCTCTTATGGATGAACTTTTCTTGGGTTAAGAATAGTATCTCGAGCGAAGAGGAAAGTCAGTCTAAGACATATGTGGATGTCCTAAGAGTCTTGACGAGTGAAATCCAGTGCCTTGTGTCCTTATTTACCCAAGGTTTTTGGCCTCAGATGCCTCCTCAAATTATCCCCTACCCTCCATCTTAAGGTTTTCCCTATCCTCCCTCTCAAGGTTTCCTCTAACAAGCGTTCCTCCTTTAACATTTTCATCATAAATGTCACCTCCTTCATCATTCCCCTTACTAGTGCCTTCGCCTGCCACAGTCCCTGGATCATTATCATCCACTCATAGTGATTATTGTGATGGGTACTATTTTAAGGACTTGACCAATCGTACCATTATTGATGTGTTCACACTTGTCTCCGTAATTTTTAGAAATCCAGTACATAATCGCCGTTTGCATATGGGTGAGGCTCAGATTCTGGTTGATAAAATGTGCCACTGTTGTATAGATATGCCTGTGCACGCTGACATCAGAGAAGTGAATGCACTGACATACTACACAAATTGTTTTATCACTTGGCCAGTTTATTTGTTGGTCAAGCCTAGACCATGAATAATGCTTGACAATTTGTAATATTTGAGAACAAGATGTAATAATATTTTTTTATTTAAGTTATTTTAATTTATTTAATTAGAGTTAAGTTGTGTTGAATAATTTGATTGAATTATGAATTGTACCTTCTTATATACAACATGATCTTTGTTTCAACCTATTAATATAGGTTAATTGAATTTTAAAGATTATTTAATGGATTTGCCACAATACAAAGAGTGGACGGAGGAGAGTAACTGAATATCTAATAATCTTGTAAAGTGCTTTCAAGAATTTGTTAAATACGCTTATAGAAATCTTAAAAGTGATAACATTCCATATTTGTGCACTGGTTGTATGAACGAAAAAAAAAATCTTAAAAGACATTGAGTTGCATTTACTAAAGTGGGGAATTTGGAAAGATCGTAAGATATGTACATACCAAGGTGAAAAGAATACACCTTATGTTTAGAAATAATTAACGGTACCCCACTGAGTGGAAGTGGTACATGATTCACCAACACATCATCCTTTGATCGACTTAATTAATGATGCTTAGAGAGTCCACCAACATTAAAACATCTAACCTATGGACACAGATAATGTGCATTTTGACCGAGTCAATAAACAAGTTAATACTGAATTACTAGAAGATTAGGAATATATATAGTCGAAAGTTGACGCAGCTAAACTGTAGTACAAAGATTGAGATAAAGATCACTTGGTATGATATGCAATGATTGGTTTGCATAATTTGAAGAGTCAATTTGGTTTGTTTGGAAATAGCGTAACTGGAATTCTTAAGTGGGTTAAAGACATTCTCCCCGAAGAGAAGACTTTACGAGATAATTATCCTAACATGAAGAAGAGCTTGAAGGGTTTAGGGTTGACGTACAAATCTATTCATGCATGAAAGTATGAATGCATATTGTACCGCAATGATCACGAAGAGAATGATGAGTGTCCTATATGCAATGAGCCTAGATATGTGGCTTATGAGAAGGGAAAAGACAAGACTACAATATATTGCAAGTGCTCGTAAGTTCCATAAAAGGTTTTGAAGTATTTTTCCTTTAGTCCATGATTAAAATGGTTTCTCACTGTATTATGGATAGAAGAAGTCGTGACATGGAATACTCAATGAAAGGTGGGTATGAATCTCATGTGTGATCTGGTTGATTCACTCATCTAAAAAATTTCAAGTGAGCGACACTATGAATTTTCAAAGGAACCACATAATGTTCGTCTTGTATTATCCACCGATGGGCTAAACCCTTTCAGTAATTTAAGTACTAATCAGAGTTACTGTCCAGTTCTCATGGCGCCTTTAAGCCTCCTTCCAACACTGTGTATGGGAAAGGAATTCATATCATTATCTTTATTAATACTCGGGATGAAGGCTCTTGATGATGATATTAATATATTCTTAGACCCATTAATCGAAGAACTTAAAGAGTTGTGGCATAAAGGCATGACGACATTTGACTCTCATAAGGGTGAAGAGTTCACACTTAAAGCAATGGTGGTGTGGGAAATCTAAGACCTTCCTGCGTATGGGACCTTATTCGGTTGCAATGTTCATGGTTATTATGGATGTCCCGTATGTGGGGAGGAAACTGAAGCCACTTGGCTACATTATAGTGGTAAGATGAGTTATACAAGTCATCGTAGACTTTTGTCGACCAATCACCCTATTAGGAATGACATGTCTAACTTCTTACCTATCACTCACGAGCGTAGGATGGAACCTTCTCAGCTTTTTGTTTCATAAATTGAGGACAAGGCTAAGGCTATGATCACGTATTTAGGAAAAAAACATCAATTTATAAACCTGAAGCATAAAGCTAGGGAGGATCCAAACAACCCTACTGGAATGAAGGCATGGTCCATGCGATCAATATTTTTTGACTTTTCATATTACAAAGATCACCATGTAAGGCATGTAATTGATGTGATGTGCACGGAGAAGAATTATGCGGAATATTTGATTGGAACATGTTTGGGTGGATCTCATTCAAAATATGGAAAATGGGTGCGCCATGATCTACATAAGATGAAAATAAAGAAGCAATTGTGGTTAAAAAGTGATCCTACAGCAAGAAGAATTTCTATCTCCCCGACTTCTTTTACTTTGACTACTAGTTAGAAAAAGATCCTCTTAGACATGTTATTCAACTTGAAGGCTCTAACTGTCTATGAGGATCTTTTTCTTACTAGCAGTCAAAGTGAAAGCACCCACGGGAATCGAATTTCCTCATGTTGTAAGATCAAGTTTTTTACCACAATTTGTTTTTTTTTCATCTCCTTTAGATCGCGGTGTACCCTCTCTCCATCTTTCAAATGAGATCCACCCAGACATGTTCCTATCAGATATTTTGTAAAATTATTCTTTATGAGCATCACATTAATTACATGCCTTATACGGTGCTTTTTCCAATACGATAAATAAAATAAGATTGATCATCTGGACCATTAATTTATTTTACTATAATCTTTCGGATCCTCCCTAGCTTTATGCTTCTGGTTTGAAAACTAAGGGCTATTTCCAACAAACTTATTCCTTGAAGTCGCAGCCTTATCCTTCTCCTTCTTCTCGATTTGATAACCAGAAATCAAACAGGTTTCGTCTTATGCTCATGACCGATAGGTTAAAAGTTGTACTTGTTATTCCTAAACGGGTCATTATTCGACAAAAATCTAGGAAGACCGATATAACTCATCTTACCACTATGATATAGCCAGGTCGATTCAGTTTTCTCCCCACAGATGGGATATCCATAATAATTATAAACATTGCAGGTGGACAAGTTGCCATAGGCAGGAAAGTTGTGGATCACCCATAACACCAATGCTTTAAGTGTGAACTCTTCACCTTTATGAGTGCCAAACGCCCTGACGCCTTCATCCCACAACTCTACAAATTCTTCGATTAACAAGGCTAAGAAAATATCAATATCTTTATCGGGATCCTTTGGCCCGGGTATCAATAACGACAATAATATGAACTATTTCTCATTCAGAGTGTTGGAAAGAGACTTATAGGTGCCATGATAATAGGCCAATAATTATGTTTAGTGCTTAAATTATCAAAAGGGTTAAACTCTCTGATTAATAATGCAAGATGAACATTGTGTATTTCCTTTGAAAATTCACGGCGTCGTGCATTTAAAAGCTACCACGTGAGTGTATATATGGGATAATGCATGATATTACCACCCATTTTGTCTTAAGAGTGCCATGCCACGACCTCTTATATCCATGGTACAATGAAAAATATTTTTAATTATGGGCTGAGTGGAAAATAATTCAATACCCTATGCGGAACTTGTGAGCACTTGCGAAATTTTCCAAGTTTTTCTTGTCTACTCTCAGAAAACATATATCTTGGTGCATTGCATACATGACACTCATCCTTTAGTTTTTGTTCATTATGGTATGATATGCAATCATACTTGTATGCTTAAATAAATTTGTACTTCAAACCTAAACCCTTCAAGATCTTCTTCATTCTCGAATAACTAATCTAGTAATGTGTTCTTTTGGGGGAGAATGTCTTTAACCTGCTTATGAATTACGGTTATGTTGTTGCCTAACAAATCAAAATAAACTCTTAAAATTATGCAAATCGATCATTGCATATAATACCGAGTGATCTCCTTTGTCTTTTTTATACAGAGGTCTGTCACATCGGTTCTTAATCGTATATATTGTCGATCTTTGGGTAATTCAGCATTAACTTGTTCATTGACTTGGGTCGTAATGCATATTATTCATATCCATTGGCTGGTTCCACTTAGTGGGGTTCCGCTACGCGATCGAGTACCGATAATTCTTCCAGAACATGTGGTACACTCTTTTCCCCAAAGAATGTCCATATTTTATCGTCTTACGACATATACCACCATTGTAAATGTAAATCAACGTCTTTCTAAGACATAAATTGGTCGTTCATGCAATGGTTGCATGGACATAGACTCTTATCATTATTAAGATTTCTATCTTCATATTTAACAAATTCATGAACACCCTTTACGTGATTATTTGAGACTTTATTACTCTCTCCTATCAACTCTTTGTATCGGGGGAATACCATTCAATAGTCTTTAAAATTCAAGTCACCTATATAAATAGGTTAAAATGAAGGTCATGTTCGATACAAAAACTCTCAGTTTATAATCCAAGAAAATTTATTCAATCTAGGCAAATTCAAGTAAATTCATTCAAGTTCATTCAATCCGAGCATTCTATAACTATGAAATTAAACCAACCATATTAACATGTCATTAAACCCCAAAAAATTAAAATTAAAATAACTTATGATGTCAATAGATGTCCCACATAATTAAAACATATAAACTTGTTCCCAAATAAAACATTGTCCATCGCCTAATCCCCACCAACAATAAACTAGTCAGACAATATAATAATTTTGATGATATTTTAACATAGGCACATCACTGGAGTCAACATACACAGGCTCCTCTCTATAACCCTAGTATATTTTATTAACCAATATCTGAGCCTTACCCACCTCCAAATGGCGACTGTGGAAAGGTGTTTTTGGTATTCATAAAAATAGGCGTGCAAGTGCCGATGACCCTGCTATCGGATAAGTCCCTTAAATGATGCTCCTCGCCATAGTTACCGTGCATAGATGACGATGATCCATGAAATTTTGTAGGATAAGGAACTTGGGAGAGGAATGTTATGGGAGGAGGAACTTGGAATGAAAAACATTAAGGCGTAGGAAGGGAAAATGTTTGATGAGATATTTGGGAGGGAAAACCATATTATTGGCTAAATAATTGGGCCAATCCCTTGATTTCATTTGTCATTAGTCCAAACGTATTGGTAACATCGACCATATTATACTTAATCTCTAACACCTCCTCTTTAGTCCTGGTATATTCTTCTGCCTAGCTCGATATGTGATCCTTCACTGAAAACATATCGCCCAATAGAGGTGCAGTGTGCTATAGTTTTTAACTTGTCATATGTGAGCCAACACCTCTTATCCTACCCCTTCTGTACCTCCTGGATACCTTGGATGGGGCATCTGATTCAATGTCATAGGGGTTGCACTTGGACTGACTCCTCGTCTGCCTTTTATCGTTTCATGTAACATAATATTATATTTAGGACTATGATTTCAAACTTATTTTATTATAGTGTCTGTATATATATAATAATTAAATTTAAACTCACCATAGTCGGAGCCAAATTGTCTAGGAATTTATTAGTCCCTCTATCTCGTCGGGAATATAACTACAAGTTGACGCAATTAGAGATTCTTCTGAATCCCCTTGGTCCTGTCTATCCATTCATCATTCAAATCTTCATATGATTTTGTCCCAAGTTTGTGGGAATTAACTTTATTTGCCTTGTTATATTTATTTGCATCCCTCTTGGCCAGTTTTTTCTCTCTGGCCTCATTCTCCAAGAAGTTATTCCATTGGTCGATGGGCATTTGAAAATTTTGGTGAACTTTGTCTTTCAACCCAAAAATATTATAAGTTGATGCCTCCTTCAGGAACTTTTTTTAAGTTTCTTCCGATAGGTTTTCAAATGTTCACTAACTTTGGAAATAACCCTTGCTATTGAACCAGGTGAAAATGTAAAACTCTTACAAAGTTGATCCCACATGTCATCTTTTACGGCATGATCAACCTTCTTCCAGATGTATGATCCACGACACATATAATCTTCTTTTTGAGAGACAAATAAGGGCTTTAAAAATATGGACAAAATTTTTTTACTTGTGGGATTCCCAAAATCGAAGAACCCAATGGACTTCTTATCAATTGCTTGGGATTCCTCGATAGTGGGAGGTGGGGGTGTTGATTAACAGGGGTTTGTTATGTTTGATGACTCGGAGATAGAGTGGTAGACTGAACCTGTGACGGAGTAGAGTATTGTCAACCCGCATGTGATTAGAATTGAGGCTGGGGTATAGGAAAGGATTGAGTTGGAGGTACTACATTATTTGGCTGATAATCTATGTTCCCGTTCGACATATCCTACAGATAAATAAATAAAAATATGTGAAGAATGTACGATAGTCATGTTTACGATTATATATATGTATATACCTTTATAATAACTTTTAAAACATGCTCGATGTACCTCATTTCCATCCAATCAGTATTAGTTTTCAACAATTTATGAAATTTTGCATGTGCGAGTATATAAGGGACTTCACGTATTTAAATATTCATTTTGTCATGAATAATTTCCTTTTTAGTTTTAGTATTGATTTGTGTGAGTGTAAATATGTGTATATATATGTACGATTGTGTTTATATATATATATATATATATGTGTGTGTGTGTGTGTGTGTGTGTGTGTGTAGGGGGTGTATGTGTGCGTGTGTGAATATATGAGGGACTTCATCTATGTAAAGGAATTCATGGATTTATATATTCATTTTATCACGAACCATTTCCTTTTTTCGTTTTAGTATTGATTTGTGCGAGTGTAAGTGTGTGTGTGTGTGTGAGAGAGAGAGAGATTGTGTTAAATTATATACGTGTATGTGCTACATATGTGCACATCTGTGTATTCTTAATCTTCCAATTCCATACCCAAAATATAATATAACCCATCGA
Organism: Sambucus nigra; assembly: GCA_949130495.1. Lineage (NCBI taxonomy): Eukaryota > Viridiplantae > Streptophyta > Magnoliopsida > Dipsacales > Adoxaceae > Sambucus > Sambucus nigra. The sequence goes on along the minus strand of OX422210.1, from coordinate 587,301,971 downwards.
GGGTTTAATTAATTATAAAGTTACTATTCTCATGCATATGAAATATCTAAACATATGAATCTATGTTAGCGTATCAAATTACATTAACACCGTACGATTATACCCTTATCCCAATCCCGTATATGGTTTTAGATTTCAATATACACAATTGGGTATGAACAAAAAATAAATGTACAAAAATTATACAATATTGTACCCAATTTTAGATTTATGCTTATTTCAATTTCATATTTAAATAAAATATGGGTCTAATTTCATATTTATACCCAATTTTTGCAAACAGTAAATTTATCTAATACACACACATAATATATATATATATATATATATGTGTGTGTGTGTGTGTGTGTGTGTGTGTGTGTGTGTGTAATACCCTGTCCCAAGAATTTAATTAAAATTATATGTGGACTATGAATGATGAAATATTGATTATAATTATGGAGGAATTGTGGATAAAATTGGAGAAATATAAAAGAGGAACAAAATTTGGGTCGTTCAAACTATAAGTCAATGTCGTTCGAACCACATTGTCAGGTCGCGAGAATAGGGCTTCTAACGACATGCTATTGACTTACAGTAGCTCGAGCGAAGGGTCACACGATCCAAAATTCAAACGACATAGGATGTTATTCGAATGACGTAGGAGAGTCGTTCGAATAACGTGAGTCGAGATTTTATATTTGATTTCCCTTTGTGTTGTCATAATTTGGAGCATTGATTTTGTGTGCTGGCGAGCCCAGAACAACTTAAATTGGGAAAAACGGGAATTTGGAGTCTTTGGAGGTTTTATAAGCGGTTGTTTGGGCTCATTTGTTGGGATAAATTGCAAAAAGAGAGAGAGGAGGAGAAGAGGGTGGTCTTTCTCCATGGGAGGATTTCTCCCACCACTCTTACACCATCCCACCCCATTCCACCACCATTTTATGTAGTATCCCACCTTGTCCCAACCCACAATACCATTTCCACCATTGTTATAGAAGAGATACGAATTTTGGAGGAGTATTTGAGGGATTTCTTGGAGAAGATGAAAGTGGAATTTAATGGAGTTGAAGTGGGTCTTGCTTGGAAGCTTGGAAGAAGAATATTTTGGAGCTTTTGGAGGATGCATTTGGTAACCCCTTGATCCCACCTTTGGAGGGGGGTTGCTCCTCACCAGCACATCCACCACCATTTAAGACATAAAGGAAGGAAAAAGGGTAAAGTAAGTGGGTAAATGGGTGGTTAAGCAACCAAGTGTTTAAACCCATAATTTTCATTAGTATGTATTGAAAAAGGTTTTCAAGTGATAAATAAGTATTTTCTAATAAGGTGGATGCGTGTGATGAAAGGGTGAGCTTCAACGAAAAACTAAAGTGTATATGAATAAATAAAAGAGTGATTCTGATAAAGGAATGTGTTTGGATAAATCAAATATAGTGGTTTCAAGTGTTGAATCGAGTGTGTTAAATGAAGTGAGAAATGTTAAGAATGACTAAAGGTAGTCTTCCACAATATTAAGGTAAATTAATCTGAATAAGTAAGGTTTTCAGTTGTAAAACTATTAATGCATTGGAACATGTATTTTTCAAAGGTATACATATGGTTGTAGCGTGTGAGTATTCTTTTGGCGTTCATTTTTATATTGTATTTGTATAATCCCCCTAATCATTTGCTCACACCCTCGCTTTGTTACGACAGGTTGGGTGCGATTTCGTATTCTGAGAGCGTTATACATGTAATTATAACTTATTTATTTTACATTAGTAGATCTATTGACTTGGACTTCGGGGTGCTCCCCATGGGTCCTTCAAGTAGTTTATTCCGAAGCAGGAATCGCATGGTAACAAGTGAAATGTTAGATAAAATAAAATTGGACTAGAAACATTATGTAGGTTGTTCCATTTCACTTCACACCTAATGCTCAGGTTGAATCGGGTTGACTCACGGTTAACTAATAAATTCGGGTCGGGGCATTACAAATGGTATCAGATCTTTGGGTCAAGGTTTTTTTCGGGAGTGATGTGGTCAGGTAGGTATAGTATCTTTCGACGTCGGTGTGGATTAGGCCGTTCATGCTAATTTGATGACGATTTAGTTCGTGTCCTCGATGGTAAGGTCAAAGAGGTTAGCACGACAAGTAAGTTAGTGCCAAGTGGCACACAATTAAGTTGATAGTTATTAATCGCTTCCGCATTTCTGATTCAAATTGTAGTAATTTACGAGGGTCCATGCAAGCCTATAGCGGTGACACTATAGTTGTTAGTGTCACGTGCTTGTGTTGAATTTTAATGGCATAGAATAATTTGAGATGTCGATAGAATGGAATGACGCCCAATGGAGAAGTGACACAAGTTGCATATATTCAACAGTAGAAGTTGATGGTTAAGGTGTCTTGACTAGATACTAATGATTAATGATTAAGAGGTATATACAACCCTTTAGTACGACACTTATGGGTAGTTAACGTCGATGATGTAATTAGGAAAAATTTGATCCTTGAGGTGATATCGCAATTAATGATAATTCAAAGAACACATGAAGTTGTGTAAAATAATAGAGGTAATGTCGTAAATACTTGTACGATATGTGGTGTGAAATGACTTTGGTGATGAGAGTAGCCTTGTTAATGACAACGGTGAGTAGTCTTCGCTACGACCTAGCTGTCAATATTGTGTATCACATGTGTGGAGACTAGATAACTGAATAGCATTCATAAATGTTGATTTTGTGGTGGGAACGTATTAGTTCCTTCAAATTAGGACTTAGGTTAGGTTCATCTTGATTATATTGGGATATTTAGGAATAGGATTTCGTGCGGTGTTCGTGGTATGGACCTGGTATTTATAGGTAATACCGGACGTCCGTATCCTACCAAGATTTATATAGTCATGTTAACTCGAAGGTCAACCCATGGTGTGATGTTTACATAGTGAGGTAATTTAGTTTCCATAGTAGAACAGTCATTCAGGATTGGGTGGGGAAAGCCTTGAAGTTTAGAGGTTGCAGGCGACGTCCTATACCCTACCAGAATCCGTAGTAGCATTGGTTGTGGTTTGTACGTGGCTTATAGTCATAGTCGTTTAGAAGAGAGGTAAGATTAGTATCTAAGTGTTAAGATTCTTTTTAGCCACCTATGTAATGGAAAGGTGCGAGGTAATACTAGTATGTGAGTATTTCATAGGCACGTTGAGGTTCCCATAGGACAAATTATGTGTGGCATCATTGAGGATAAATATCGAATGTTGTGATGTCTTGAGATGTTTAAGGATTAAGGTGAACTATGGCTAGAATCTCGTAGACTAGTGTCTTTTCGAGCACCAAGTAATATCGATGTAGGTAATGAAAGGTTTGTAGAGTGCACCAATTATGATAAAAGTATAGACGATGAAACCTTGTTGAGCTTTGGGACTTTACATGAAGTGTGTTTGCTATTTTTAGGAGACAAATTAAGCTCGGTAAAAGAGACAATAGCATTCTATTAATGGTTGAGTTGAGGGTCGGATGATGATCCCAGATTGCTGGTTGTTTAGTATGCGTGTCAGATATGGCCTTCCAATCGGCACATATGGGTTGTGCAATCCCTAAGGTAGTATGATAGTAGTGTCTCTATAGGAGTGATGCTCAGATTTTATGGAATGGCTAATATAGGTATGGTTATACACGGTTTCGGGATGTGCTAGGAAACATATTTGAGACTTAGAGTGATGAAAATATGTGAAAAATTCAAAAATAGCAATTAAGGTGGGGTAGCATCGAAACATGATTATTATGTTGGGATACCAACTGTGTATGCTAGGGTAGCCTTAGTAATGGAAGGATTAGTTCTTGGCACATTTTGCCAAGTTAGTACAAGTTAGAAAAATATCTCGTTGCGATACTTACTACCCTTAGAATGCCAACGGCGGAAGGCTTCGTTTTCCCTTAATTTTTGTGTGGGTAGAAACCTAAGGTAAGTTAAGTGGCAATCTCGTGTGGTAAAAATGGAAAAATGTTAGGTGGGTGTTTCAGTTGAACCAGGTAATGAATTTGGAAGTTTGAGATTTTGATCACAATATATAAAGCAAATAATAGCCTAGTTGCAGTAGGTTAATGACGTCATCACCAGTAATTGGGCAAGATCAATGACTAAGGCGTGAGGTATCTGTCAATTGGAGTGATTCATTTACGCCGAGGATTTGAAAGGTAGGGCCTTGCTCCCAAGGAGGGAAGTCGGACATTGACTTCCTCGAGGACTGCCGATTTGTAAATTGCATTCATGGTGTGAGAATGAATGGTTGTGATTCGATTCATTACGACTAATGATCCATGCCAGAGTATATGGACAAAAGTGGAACTTGGTGAGATTTTTGATAATGAGTGGCATGATTTCAAGTTCATGGCGAGATTTCTTGGGATAATTATTTGTTCTTTCTGACTCTCTCTTGTATTCCTTTTGGTAATTGGGAATCGGTATTCACGCCACTGTGGTGACTCTAATTGTCACCATGTCATGGTACAATGAGATTGGGCCCATGAGAGCGCAGTGGGCCAAGTTTGGTCAATTCAACTCAATAACTAGGTGCGTCCTAGGGTATCCTTATGATTGCATACAGTTTTTCGTATAGATGGTTATGCTTTCGACCACGTGGTTTGCTCGTAGTAATAATCTTTCTTAGAACTAGTTGACTTTTGGCTGGCTAGCTTGGCAGCCAGTGGCTCGGGTAATGAAGAGCGGGATGATGACTTGAGGATACGATATAGTGTTTGAAATCGAGGAAACTTGGCACACGATGTTTCTTTGCCATGGTGAGTGGATTATAGTTAGACTCTAGTGAGAACTCGAGGATGAGACGCCTAAGATAGTACTAGGTTCATCAGAGTGATGCAGTGAAAGATGCAAACCGGGTGTGCGGTAATGAATTGATGGGATTATTCCTCCTTGGAGCGAGATAATAGCTTCATATGAGTTATTTAATTAGGATAATCTGGAAATTTGAGGAACAAATGATGTTTAGTCTCAAGCGAGAGTTAATTTTGGTGGTATATACGATGGTCGGTTGTATTATGATTGCTTTGGATGAGAGTTGATCGCTAGAAAGGGTTTGCCCATAAAGGCACCGATATGCCTTAGGTACTAGCATAGGTAGTGTTAGGAATGGTTTGGACTTGGTCTTGAGGCGAGTGGAGACTCGGGTTGATTAAGTATCATCATTGTCAGTGAAATGGTGAGCATTAGGGCATATCATACGCTGATTATTTGGTGACCTTAGTGTTAAAGAATTCAATAGATTTTCTTGAAGGATTTCTGGGACTTAGAATGGAAGTTGGCGGACCCTATAAGCTTGAGGATCGATGGATTGAGAATTTTGGGGACGAAATTCTTTAAGGAGGGAAGTTTGTAATACTCTATCCCAAGAATTTAATTAAAATTATATATGTATTATGAATAAGGTGATATTGATTATAATTATGCAAGAATTGTCACTACACCAAATCTTGAGAATGGTCACGGCATTGGGGTCACGGCACATAGCCGTGACCATATCCAAAGTGCGGGTGACCAAGTCCATGTCTCAGTGTGGTCATGTATCGTCTTATATGAGGTCACGGACCCAAGGCGTGACTCATGTGGGTCACGGCAATGAGCCGTGATCCATCCGTGACCACTATGGCACCAAGTTTCCCCCCAAATATGGTCTCGGATGGGGTCACAATCTTAGGTCGTGACCATAAACCCAAAGCCACACTGAGATAGTCACGGTTGAAGATCGTGACCAATGTACTATTAACATGATGTTGTGTTAAAAATTAAAGGGGTCACAGCATGTGGTCATGGCTTAGGTTCATGACTAGTGTTTTTATATCTAATTCCCAGACGAACTTTTCATTTCCCTCAAAAATTTCTAAACCCTCTAAACTTTCCCTCTCCCTGGTGATTTCGTCTCTTCTCCGATGATTTCGGATCTCTCTCAATCTCAATCTCAATCTCAAGTTCTTCATTCAATCTCTCTCTCAATCTCAAAGGTAATATTTTATGCATTTGTATATCTATGTGTGTATTTCTGTGTGTATATGTATGTATATGTGTGTGTATGTGTGTATACGTGTGTGTATTGTGTATGTATGTGTGTATACTATATATGTGTGTATTGTGTATATGTATATGGGTATACTGTATATGTATATTATATATATGTGTGTGTGTGTGTATTCTAGAAAAAAATACATATATATGACTAATATTGGTTTAAGTTTGGGGCTGAAATATTAAAAAAAAAACATCTCCTTTAATAGTGATGTTAAATTCGAGATTAATTTTAGGGGTAATGTTTGTAAGGGATTAATTTTAGGGGTAATGTTTGTAATGGATTAATTTTATGACTAATGTTTGTAAGGGTTAATTTTAGGTTTTATGTTAGGATTGATTTTAGGTATTATTGGCTTAAATGACAAAAGTAGGTATTCGAAACCTAATAAATTAACAGTGAGATACACATACATACACAGGATTTACTCGTGGAAGACTACGTGGCTCCGCTGGTTCTTTGGAGTTTTATCTGGATAGTCTTTGCACCAGTGCCCTGACTTTTTATAACTATGGCAATTGTTCCCAGTACTGATTTTAGATGGTGGAGTTCGATTTTGTTGAGGAGAGTGAGGGGAAGTAAGGCTTGTTATTCAACTATAGTTTAATTCAATGCTCTCCTTATCAAATGCCATATTGTTGGTGGGAATTTCCATTGTAAAGCGAAGACTTAATATGAGCGAGAAAGTAACCATTGTGTGAAGGAAATTAAAGGTTGGGTCACAAAGATTTTTGCGACCTGGGCTGTACCGTTCTCTGCTTTAATTACAAGCTATGTCAGTTGCGGAATTATAACGCCTAAAAAAGTGAGACCTATTTTGGGATTATTCCACCCCAAGTGATTCCACAATCACATTCATATATCTTTACGTAAAACACCCACAAAACGGCCAATGTAACCCCCAGGAACCGACTGTGTAGTCACGGAACCCCTGGTCTGTGTGTGTATTTTTGTATGTATGTGTGTATTTCTATGTGTATGTGTGCACGAGATTCACGCCCTCGTACATAATATTTAGTTAATTATTCATTAGAGCCACTATTTATAGGAATAATATTCACGCCACCGTTCATTTTCTCAGGAAAAATGAGTCACGGTGATAATAAATGGCAACAAGAGTGTGAAAGGTTGCAATTAGAATGCACTCATACCTCTTTCATTAATGATACTCTTTCATAGGGTACTCCGATTTACTGGTACGAGAATAGAAAGATCGAATAATTTAACTACCTTGTAAATCGTGGAGTTCATCTCCAGCAAGAATACTTGTTCAATCGTATTCTGTTTTCCCTACCAGAATGCTGGGATGAAGCTGTACAATATATATTTCGCGTACATAATCCTGATACATCACTGAGAATTCTTACGCTATTAGAGAAGGCAGAAAAAAATTCGCCCATTATGGGTAGAATTATGTACAAAAAGCATTATCCAAGACTGTGATATCTCGCGACACATGCACGTCAAACTCAATCTTGCCAATAGGATGAAGAGGATGAGATTTTGAGTTTATGTCGCTGACATCTATACATCCATTATAGATGCTCTTCCTCCTAATTGGCCACGTGAAAAAATCCAGAGGTTTTTAAAAACAAATCCCGACTGGATGGAGATCAGACATATTGAACTTTTATTAAAGTCTTACCATGATGATGATACGAGAAATCGTCCATAAGACGTTCTCATGCCAGCAAGTCAAGAGTAAAGTGTATAGTAAATAGACAAAGCAAGTAAATAGAGAGACAACAAGATATAAAGTTGTTCAGCCTCTAAAATAGGCCTACGTCCACTGTGTTTCTCCGTTCTCATTATATGCGTTGCATTGTACAATAAAATCGTTCCTAAAGAGGCGTACATGATAGTATTAATGATTTCGGTATGCCGGAGAGGTGGATGCGATGCCAGCGAGTGGCCCCCCGACGGTCTGTTGAGGTTGTGTAGAGAGAGAGTGTGGAAATGTTTTGCTAGATATTGTAGAAACTGTTCCGAGGGAGGGGAATCTATCCCTTATTTCGAGGCGTAGACCTCTATTTATAGGAAGTATGTGAGTTGCGTCACGTGTCCTGAGCACGTGATGTATACCAAGTCTGAAGGTGCTGTAATGGACAGGGATGCAGCCTGTAAGGTAAGCATTGAATGTTGCATCCTATATGAGGCTATAGCAAAAATGGGTCCGCACCCTATATTGGGTAGGGCCACGACCCATATACAAGCCCAAGAATTTCATGCCGCACTATGTAGTCGATAGGGCCACACCCCATGTTGAGAAACGTCGCGCCCTATGCTGAGAAGGGTCACGCCCTGTGTTGAGAAGGGCCGAGGCATATAATCATATGCGGTGCAGAGTACCCATCTGTGGCAGGGTGCAATATTTGTACTATCAATAAACCCCCAAGCCATAGTGCTAAGAGATTGCGATTGGTGATGCGGATTAGTTGTCTTCGTAGGTGCCACGATACTTCCAAGGCGACGATTCATCTTCCGCGCTCTCTTATATAAATTGTTCAGGCTATGGGCTTCATTATGTTTTCCAAATCCTTAAGAGCATATCGAGAGTGAGTTCCTGCACGCGTGTCTTCTTGCATTTTTCGGCGATCTTCCAAGGATGTGTGTGGTGGTGCTAAGGCGGTTTGAGGTTGATTATCATCATCTTCTTCATATAGGTAATTTTTCAACCAATATCCTTTTTAATAGCTTTGGTAGTTTGTAATTATTCTTTAATAATCGAACATATATGAACTTCTGCATTGCTTGGTAGGAATCTAGGGTTTTATTTTAATAACCTTCTAATTTCCAAGTATCGAATACATACGCGTGGTAAATAATTATAATTTTTGCTAGAATTCCTTGAATAGACCTTCATAATACGAAACGCACCCTTAATCTTCCACTGCTTAGACCATATAAACTGCGTTTATGTCGAATCATATTGAAATTATACAACTGTTCTTGTTATTCTTGAATAAACTCTTCGTATTCTAGTTCTTTGATCTTTAAACGAATAAACATTAGATACTTAGCTATTTGAGCTAATGGTCGCAGCATGATGAAGTACCCATTCAGTAATCGAGGGCAGCACTTAATCCTTCAAATATTCCTTGATTTGATCCCTAGTCGCGGCTTGTGGTGAGCGATGGTTGCGGCTCCTTAGGTTCTTAGATTTAGACTTCGCAGCGATTTAGCCCATAGCTACCATTAAGTGAGTAGCCGCGGCATTGTAAAACCAATCCAATCAATGTGTCGCGGTGATGTTTGTCTTTTGGGGATCAAACCCCACACTTGTACATTTGGCCTCAATATTTCATGTTCATCTTGATATTCTATTGAACCTGTCGTGGCCTCTAAGAGGCCTTTATACCATACTGGTTGCATCACCTAACTGCGGCTTGTTCTTTTTAGGTACTTCCGCAGCCATATGAGCTTTGACCCAGACGAGTTTTTGAGAGGCTTTTGGGTAAAGCATTTTGGAGCCTCGCCTCCTGAACTCCCTTCCGTGCCTCCTTTGAAGTCAATAGGGCCTTGCCAACTGAAGAATTTCCCCAACTGAGTAGTATTAGACTCAGACTCTATGGAATCTTCTTCTAGGAAGGATTTTGAGCCCACGCGGATGGAAGAGGAAGATAACTCTAGTAACCGACCAATAGATATGGCAGATGATGTCGCGGCAAGGGGGGCTGCGGATGTTAGGGATGAACCAGTTGGTCCATCTGGGAGGGCTGAGAGACCCCTAGCTGCACTTGATATCCGCAGCATCATGACCTAAGAATGGGTTGACCAGGTAGCTGAGGCCTTTGAGTTTCTAGAAAACTTGAGTGCTCTGCACCTGCCATGAACCAAAGACCGTACACAACACTTGCTGACGATGGGGTATGTTTTCCACTTCATGCCTTTGTTTATGGGTTGTGACTTCCAGTTCTTGTTCCCATCAGATGAATTTTTCAAACCATTAAACTAGCACCGACACAGTTAGATCCCAATGGTTGGAGGTCCATCCTTGTCGCAGTCGTGCTTTGGGAGAATAAATTCAAGAAAGACATTACTCCCGCAAAGTTTTTTCACTTCTACCGCCCGAAGGAAAACTCCGTGAAGTTTGCTAGGTACTATTACTTCTCCATCCGTGGCAGGGACGAGACCCTTTACTCTGGGAGGCCGACCAGTGTAAAGAACTGGAAGGGTAAATATTTCTACATCTTTGGAGAAGGATGGGAGATACACCCTCAGGAGAACGAGTGGGAGAAGTCATTTCGAATGTCGCGATAACGGGGTTATCCCTCTAAACTAGGTAATTGGATTATAGCCGCGTCCCTTCTATATAATTGCACATTCTCTGTACTAACCCCTGAAATATTTTCTGTAGTTCTCGATAACTTACAATTGAGAAAGCGGCAAGAGAAGTGAGTTGCTGAGGCCGCGACCGTTCCTGCCGAGCATAAAACATCCATCACACTTGTTACTTCGGACTCTTTATTTGAAGCATGCTACTTCCCAAATTAATCTATACCCAAAGATATGGCCGCGGAAGGTAATAACTCAATCAACAGTCTTACTCCGCGGTAACTTATATTTAAAAATTGAAATATTTACTGTTGCTTTTCCTATTTCAGGTGAGGAGGTTGATAGGGAACTCTTGGCTTCCCAACTCGCAAAAATGGATGGGGATATAACTGCTCTCAATAACGCTGCAAGGTACAGGAAAAGGAAGAGGCCCAGGACCAAAACTCCAGCCGTAGTCCCTTCCAGTGACCCAAATCCTTTTACCGTGACCCAAAATCAAGCCGCGGAAAAAACTACCAATGCCGCCCCCAATAACAAGATGAGTTTGATGACGATATAGGGGCAGGTTTGGTAGCGGCAGGTCTGATGTCAACATCGGATGTACCTATGCATTCATCTTCTCCATCGTCGTCGCCTGTTGTAGTGGTTAATGCAAACTTGGCACCTCCTCAGTGTTGTGTCGGAGCTGCTCCTGATGGTTGAGCGTACCCACAATTAAGATAGCTACCGCGAAGGCTGTGCGAAGGATGTAAAGGGCCCTCGACACCGCGGATCTTAACAGGTTGGTGGAAGAAGATCATGATGATCTAGAGGACTGCGACATCCATAGTCTTTTGAGGGTAAGTGCAAGTGCTCTCTTAGTTTTAATTTTGCATTAGTTAGCCTGCTTTTAACTTTTGCTTTTTAAGCCGCGGACGTGATAGTGGCTCAAAAGAGGAAGTACGGGGCCCTCTACAAACTAAAAGAGGCAGCAAGGAGGGTACACGCCACTGACTTGGAGGCTGTGCAAAATTCCTCTTTCGAAGCTGGGAAGCAGTCTGCAGTTATGGCTCTTCAGGCAACCCAGATGAACTTGGGGGCTGCAATAAAAGCCAAAGAGGAAGCAGAGGAAAACTTTAAATAGGCCAAGGAATCCCTCAAGGTCTCCCAGTCTCAGACCGCGGAAGTTGCACAGGCCGCAAAAACTTCCAGTAATAATCTCAGGCTTTTTCAAAAGAATTATGAGGAGCTGGAGGCCAAGTCTGCCCAAGATGCCCTAGCCCATGCCGTGGCAATAAAGAAAATGGAGGGGTACCATGCCTAAGCCCTTCAACTTTCCATTGATAATACTGTGGAGTCATTCAAGGGCTCTAGGAACTTTTACCTCATCAATAATAGGGCCTACCTCTGCATCTACCAAGAACTTAGGCATAGGGTCGTAAAAAACTTTCCTGACTCTAAGGAGACCATTCTTGCCTGGGGACTTGGTGATGTTGAGCATCAAGAATGCATAGTGGAGCTCAAGGTCGTGGCTGAAGAGAAAGCCAGGTTGAGGGCAGAGTCTGAGGCTTAGGCAATAGTTAAGGATGAAGAAACTGAGACTGTCGTGAATGGTGATGAAGAAGATGATCATGATGATGCAGTTTCCTGAACTTGTGTTAATTTTTGAACTGGTCATTAATATAGGGCTGCATCCCTCTTGTTATTTTAACTCCTTATAGTGCTTGCGGCCTCTTTGTTGTACGATAATATTAACTAAGGCTGCGATAACCTTTTCTGGATTATTTTCCCTTCATTTTCTACTAGCTTCTTTATTTTTCTACTTTTCTTTCTTTGATACTTGAATGAATGTTTTTCTTCCTTGAATTATGCATTTTCTTCTTGTAAACGTATGGGTTATGGGCTGTGGCCCTATTTAGAAATCGAAATGGAATATAACTTAAGGCCACGGCATTCTGATGTGGATTGGCTGCTTGAACCATATAGTTGTTTTTTGTCATCCCATAACCAATATGTAATATAAAGAATGGCCAAGGCTGCGACTTGCAATTTTAATTAAGGCTGCGGCCACCCAATGATTTTTCTTCCAATTCGTTGATACTTCAACTGACGCTTTTACATCTTGATTGCTTAGTTAAACCCTGAATTAGATTAAGGTTGTGGCACTGTATCGTAGATTACCATGTGCACTTTACATAGGTCGCGGCACCTTACGACTGGATCATTATAATAGTGCTTCTTGATCATGGCCGCGGAAGGTCAACTGCACTGCTTGCCTTCGTCACTCAATGGATTTATTTAATTATCGCGACCTTATATTTATCCTTTAGGAGATTCAATAGCTTTGGCATGCTTTTGTGATTATAGCAAAATAGAAACTGCCTCTCATGGCTTTCCTCTAGTCGCTTCAATTGGATCTAAATCCAAGTCATTACCACATCAACTTAGTCGTTTTAATGGCTACTGCTGTATTGACAGGGTACTGCACTCTTTTAGCCATTTCATCTGAACATGGGCCTTTGTACATATACGAGATACCCACAGTTAACATACAGGATACTTTCAAGCCTCCCTAGGCTAGGTTAGGTTGTTAAGCCACCCATAACTAACATATAGGATACTTTCAAGCCTCCCTAGGCTAGTGATATGAAGCCACCCACATCTAACATACAGGATAATTTCAAGACTCCCCAGTCTAGGTTATGTTAATAAGCCACCCACAGCTAACATACAGGATACTTTCAAGCCTCCCCAGGCTGGGTTATGTTATGAAGCCACCCACAGCTAACATACAGGATACTTTCAAGCCTCCCCAGACTGGGTTATGTTATTAAGCCACCCACAGCTATGGATATATATAAAGCCATACCTGGATAGATATTACAAGTCTTCCGACTTAATGACGCATCCCAAAAGCTAAAAAAAGGGCATTGGAAGCCCTTGCAACTAATGACGCATCCCGACAGCTAAGAACGGGCATTGGAGGATCTTATGAGAGATGTTGAAGTCAAATTTGGATAACTTCTTTCAGTATTTGGTTTCATCATTTTCAATTATCATCTGCTTTTGGATAATTAGGCATCTTATCGAGCATTTGTGGGCCCATCTAGACATTATCATTATCGATATAACATCTTGTCACGGATCGAGATATGTATGTATGTATGTTTAAAACAAAATGGTCAATTGTAAGATAACATATCATGGAAATGAAAATCATAACATGACAATATAAGAGTGAACTTGATTTCATATATTTATACTTATATGTTCATGACTTTATGATGAGAACACAAAGTTTAATTAGATATAGCAGAAGAAGAGTTGTCACTGTAAAGTAGAGACAGATGGAATATAAGACATAAGCGGAAAAATGGACATGCGGTCTATGAGACTAGACTTTATCCCCTAAACATCTTTGAGGAACCTTCGCAGTATCCCTTTCCCAATCAACCTTTTAATTTCATCCTTCAGAGCATAGCATTTCTCAGTGTCATGGCCATGGTCCTGATGGAATTTTCACCAAGTAGCTTTGTTCCTCTTGTGGGGTGGAGTTCTCAGCTTTTCTAGCCACCTCAACACCTTCTATTCTTTGATGAACTCAAAGATCTCTTCAATTGAGAAAGCCAACAGAGTGTAGGCCTCAGTTTTCTTCTATGTCTTCTCCATTCTCCTTTTTAAGACCCTGGTCGAGGCCATGCATTCTGCGGCCAGTGCTTTTAGCTCGTGTACTTCCTCGGACGGAACTTCTGGAGCTACGGCAGCACCGATTCTTGGTGCCGCACCCACATTAGGTGAGGCCGCGACCTCTAGCATTAGGACCCTCTGAGCCAAATAGTTTACCTAGGTCTGGAGTGAGGCATGACTGTCGTAGAGGTGGTTGAGGTGATTGTACAGCTGCACAATCTTATCTTTGACTTCTGTGCTCTAGATGGATTCTCCCTCAATTTTTGCTTTTGTTAGTCTTTACAAAGTATATATAATCTGAGACAAAGCTAACAGAAGTGAGTAATCTCAGAAGTATTGGAGTAACCAATTAGGAGATGGGGATGCAGCGTTTGCACTGCTATATGGTATTGCTGTTGAGGTCGCGGCCAGTATGCCACATAGGTGCACTGTCGTGGCCTTTGCATGGTTTTCACCAAGGTTAAGCTGGAGACCACTTGAGTCCATTCCTTGATGTTTTAAAGCTTCTACAATGCAACTGCCCCAGTAGAGGTCGCGGTATGTAAGGTAGTTGAACTACCATGCCGCATCCCTACCTAGGCAGTGAAGGGACAATCCCAAAGTTAAAACCCAAAAACTGAGTTTCTCTCCCGAAACTCATGGAGAGCATACCTACTAGGGTCTATCCATTGAGAGAATAACCTCTTGGTGCACAAAATAGCATAATTCTAATGATAAACCCTAGATCATAGGCAAAGAACAACAAAAAGGGAGTAAACAAAATCCTTCCCTAATCATTCACCTTTTCGGGGCTAAAGCCCATCATGCTTTTCAGCATTATCTAGATGGAATGATATCACAGGGGTATGTAGAATAGATCTAAGGTCATGAGATGAAGACCCAAAAGCAGATCTTAATATACAAAATACCCATTCAAGGGTGTAAATGTAAAACTGAGTTAAATAACTAAAATTTACTCATGGGATGATGATCCAGAGGATCCTCATGAATAGAATAACGTGTTTAAGAACTCGAAACATAGAGAAACGGGATTGAAATACCTCGTTTCTCACAGACGACGCCAGATTGATGATACAAGAAATTGGCCATAAGACGTTCTCATACCAACAAGTCAAGAGTAAAGTGTATAGTAAATAGACAAAGCAAGTAAATAGAGAGAAAACAAGATATAAAGTGGTTCAGCCTCTAAAATAGGCCTACGTCCACTGCGTTGCTCCGTTCTCATTATATACGTTGCATTGTACAATATAATCGTGCCTAAAGAGGCGTACAAGTATGAGAATAAAGGAGAGTACATAATAGTATTGATGATTCCGGTATGCCGAAGAGGTGGCTACGATGCCAGCGAGTGACCCCCCGGATGTCTGTTGAGATTGTGTAGAGAGAGAGACTGTGGAAATGTTTTGCTAGGTGTTGTAGAAACTGTTCTGGGGGAGGGGAATAGGTCCCTTATTTCAAGGCGTAGACCTCTATTTATAGGAAGTATGTGAGTTGTGTCACGTGTCCTGAGCACGTGACGTATACCAAGTCTGAAGTTGCTGTAATGGATAGGGATGCGGCCTATAAGGTAAGCATTGAATACTGCATCCTGTATGAGGCTATAGAAAAAATGGGGCCGCACCCTATATTGGGTAGGGCCGCGGCCCATATACAAGCCCAAGAATTTCATGCCGCACTCTATAATCGATAGGGCCGCATCCCGTGTTGAGAAGGGCCGACCCTGTGCTGAGAAGGGTCGCGCCCTGTGCTGAGAAGGGCCGAGGCATATAATCATATGCGGTGCAAAGTATCCATTCGCGGCAGGGTGTTATATTTGTACTATCACATGAAAAGGTAGATTATAATATATGGTCAAAAAAATTATTTTGTTAGTTATAATTTCATATTGAGCTTTGAAATTATGCATGTATTATTATAGATACATATTGAGCTTTTATTATTTTTATAGATAATGTTGGGCGATAATGGAAACAACGCTCCAACTAAGGACGTGACACCAGCATAAGAAGAACTCTCATCACCAATTGGTGAGCAATACTCAACTCCACCAACGGTTCACTCCCCTACTCTGAGTTGCATTAAATAAGGTACTCCCATTAATCCAACAGATGCACCCAATGCTCCTGAAAATGTCGGGTCAGTTGAGAAGAAGCCCATTGGGTTCTCTCTATTGGGAAATCACCCCACAGGGGATAAGAATCACGTTCAACAATTTAACGCCCAATTTTTGTCCTTGACAAAAATGAATGTGAGAGTGGGAGGAAATGAAAATTGGAACCTTGTATGTAAAGCTATTAAAGATGACATTTATGAGTAACTCAACAAATGCTTTTCATTTTCTGCAAACTCAAAAAATAAGGTTCATTCTCGGGTTGCTGAACAACTTCGAACATATCGGAGAAACCTTAGGCAGAATTATTTCCATGAGGGAGCATCAAGCTCCGACATTTTGGTGCTCAAAGACAAAGTCCCTTCGAATATTGAGATTCCAGTCAGCCAATGGAATAATTTTCTGGAAAATGAGGCGAAGGACTCAAAAATGCTGCAAAGGGAGAAAAATAAGTAGAATAGGGCCAAAAAATGGATGTCCACCGGCTTGGCTCAAAATCTTATGAATATTTGAAGCACGAGTGGTCGACCGAGATAAAAGGCATCCCAGATGAAGGAGAGACACCGAATAGGGACAACTTTTATGTTCATGCAAGATGAGACAAAGATAATAAATTCCCTCATCCCTTAGCTAAGACTCTAGAATCAATATAGTCTATCAGTAGTCAGCCAGCTTAAAGCCCGTTCGACAACACTGACAATGATGACCTCGTACAGACCGTGGGGAAGGACCATAGAGGGTGGACGAGAGGTTTGGGGTCACATATGTCCAAAAATAAGATTCAAACACGTCGCACCTCTCGTGGACGAGCTTTTTTTGTTAATAAGTGTTTCTCATCCTACGATGAATGTCATTCTAGGACTGAAGGGGATGTAATGGGGCTTCGAAATGAATTGAGAGGTTTGAATGATAAACTTTAACAAATTGTGTCCCTTTTAACCGGTCGTATGCCCCTGTAGCCCCCAATGCATCTCGGTTTCCCCTTACCTCCTCAAAATTTTCCTCCTTCTCCAATTCCCTTACAAATGTCGATTCCTCCTTCAATATTTCCCTTCTCAGCACCACAGTATGCCATAGGTGTTGGATCATCATCAATAACCCACACTGACTATGGTGAGAAATACTATATGAAGAACCTGAGCGGTAAATTTGTCATTGGGGTATGCACTATCATCTCTACTCAAGTAGGAACTTTAGTACATAATCGGCCTTTGCATGAGGGTGAGTGTCAGATCCTGATTGATAAAGTATATTTCGGTTGTGAATATGCTCCAGTGCACGTCGACAATGGGGAAGCGAATTTGCTGAGAAATTATTTAAACTCTTTTACCACTTGGCTAGTTTACCGTTTGATGAAGATGTAGTAATATTTTTCTTATGTTGTAATAATATCACAAGATAAATTTATTTAAATTGAGCTTAAGGGGTTGTGTGTTCTTATATTTTAGTTATTGCATAGTTTGATTGATTGGTGCATTGTTGACATTATATTTTACTTTGTTTTGACATTATATTAGTGTTTTACTATGCAAAATGATATTTATGAAACATGATATTTATACAACATGATATTAATTTTATCATGTTAACACATGATTGCAATTTGAAGATTATTAAATGGATTTTCCACAATACAAAGAGTGGATGGGGGAGACTGACCGAATAGCTAATAGTTATGTTAAAGACGTTCAATAATTTATTAGTTCTTCTTTTAAGAACCTTAAAAGTGAGAAGAATCCGTGTCCGTGCACCCGTTGTATTAACGAAAAATATAAATCTTTAGAAGATGTTAAGTTACATTTAATAAAGTTTGGAATTTTTCAATTATAGCAAATGGACATACCGTGGTGAAAAATATGTACATTATGTTCCTAAAGAATTACCGGTAACCAATCGCGTAGCAGAACACCAACGAGTGAAAGTGTTAAATGATTCACCAACACATCGTCCATTGACTGACCTAATTGACTATAATGCGGGCAATAAAAAATTTGAAAAATTTAGAGACATATAATGCGGGTAATGAAAAATTTGATACTGAACTACCAAGAGACCGAGAATATATATATGGTTGAAAGCCGATGCGGTTAGACCGTTGTATAAAGATTGTGATGAAGATCACTCTGTATTATATGCAATGATTGGTTTGAATAATTTGAAGAGTCATTTTGGTTTGTCTGTGAATAGGAGTGGTAAACAAACGAATATGGAGCGAATACCATGCTATCCAAATTCGTATCCTCTATCTGGATGCACTATCGGTATTTGCCCAAATAGTAAAAACAACTATCCATATCCATATTCTCTCGGATTCCTCAGATTCGAATAGTATATGTATCCGTTTACATTAATTATCCCTTGGAATTGACTTGCCTCTTTTAACAGGTAATATCAATACTACTGCAAAAATATCATACCCTAACTATTTAGAATCAATAATTTAGAATCAACAAATTGATATACCATTTCATAATCAACAACTTAGAAATTACAATCAATAATTTAGCCATAACAGTTGTTGTGTGCGTCTATGTGTGTACGTATTACTACATTTGCATGCGTGTGTTTAATGTGTGTGTCGCTGTGTCTCTGTGTGTGTTGATGTTACATTTGTGTGTGTTATTATGTGCGTGTGTGTATGCATGTGTTATGTTATTATGTGCGTGTATGGTGGTGGGTGTGGGTGTGGGTGTGGGTGTATGAGTGTGTGAGAGAGAGGGGGGAGGTGCATACCAACTTACCAGTAAAGGGAAGGTTTTGGAGAATATGGTGTGCACCGAAAATGAAAGAGAAGGAAAAAACGGGTAAAATGAAAGAGAACGGTTTTAGATCAAATGTTTTATTTGAGTTTGTTTTGTCTGCTTTTTGTTCTTTTTTATTGCTTTTTTTTAAGCCATTCATTATCTTTTAAATTTTTAAAAATTATTATTTCTTTATTTTTTAAATGAGTGAAAAGTGATGATTAACATTTTCATATTATATATTTATATTTTACACTATATATAATAAATAATAATTATATATAACTAATATTAATTATAAATTTTTATTAAATACAATACGGATACAGATATCCGAAAAAATGGATATCGACAAATATGGATACTCCGCCTCGGATACGGATTATAGTGTCAGATACACATACTATTCGTATCCGTATCCATTTTACGGATATATTAACACACTATCCATATCTGTATCTGTATCCATATCCATTTTTTCGGATAAATATCCGCATAATTTGGACTCGAATACCGAATGGATTCAGATTTTTGAATATCCATTTACACCCCTATCTAGGAACAACGTAATCGAAATTCTTAAGTGGGTTAAAGAAATTCTCCCAAAAGAGAACATGTTACTAGATAATTATCCTACCATGAAGAAGAGATTAAAGGGTTTGGGATTGAAATACAAATCTATTCATGCATGCAAGTATGATTGCATATTTTACCGCAACGAGCATGGAGAGAAGGATAAATGTCCAGTATGTAGTGAGCCTAGATATGTCGTTTGTGAGAAGGTAAATAACAAACCTGCAAAATATCAAAAAAGCTCGCAAGTACCACAAAAGGTTTTGAAGTATTTTCCACTTGGGCCATAGTTAAAACGGTTTTTTACAGTATCGTGGATAGCGAAGGCCATGACATTGCATGCTCGATGCGAGGTGGTTGCGAATTTGATGCGTCATCCGGTTGATTCATTCGTATGGAAAATTTCAAATCATGACACCATGAATTTGAAAAGGAACAGCGCAATGTTCGTCTTGTAATCTCAACCAACGAGTTTAACCCTTTCGATAATTTAAGTGCTAGTCAGAGTTAGTGGCAAGTTCTCATGACGCCTTAAAGTCTTCCTCTAACACTATGCATGAGAAAGGAGTTCATATTGTTATCTTTATTGATACCCAGGCCGAAGGCTCCAAGCGATGATATTGATATATTCTTAGCCCCATTAATCGAAGAACTTATTGAGTTATAGGATAAAGGCGTGATGACGTTCTACTCTCATAAAGGTGAAGAGTTCACACTTAAAGCAATGGTGATGTGAGCGATCCACGTCCTTCCTGATTTTGGGACCTTATCCGATTGTAATGTTTATGGTTATTATGGATGTCTTATATGTGGGGAGGAAACTCAAGCGACTTGGCTACAATACATAAGTAAGATGAGTTACACGTGTCATCGTAGATTGCCGACCAGTCAGTCTTTCAAGAATGATAAGTCAAAATTTTATCCTATTGGGCAAGAGTGATGGATGACACCTGCTCGACTTTCTAGTCAGCAAATCGAGGATAATGTAATGACTGAAACTGCAGGGAATAGACACGTAGGCAATCACCCCAAGTTTGTAAACCTGAAGCGAAAAGTAATAGGACATCCAAACGACCCTAGTAAAGTAAAACCATGATCCAGGCGATCAATATTTTTTGATTTGTCATATTAGAAAGATCATCATATAAGGCATGTAATTGATGTGATGCACACAGAGAAGAATGTTGCAGAAAATCTTATAGGAATAGGTTTGGGTGGATCTCATAAAAATGGAGAGCAGGCATGCCGAGATCTACAGGATATGAAGCTAAAGGAAGAAACTTTGGTTAAAAAATAATCCTATAATAGTAAGAATTTCTACCCCTCCGGCTACTTTCACTTTGACTACTAGTGAGAAGAATATATTCTTAGACACGTTGTTCAAGTTGAAGACTCCAATGAGTTATTCTAGTAATTTACATAGGGTAGTAATCAACCAAGCAAATGACTTAAAATAGTGCAAGTCTCACGGCTGGCATGTAATTGTCCAATTAATCCCTCTGTTATTTCGGCATTGCTTCTCTGAACACAAAGATCTCCGTCGAGAAATTATGAAAAACAATTTGTGTTTTACCCTAGTTTATACAAAAGTGGTAAACAGAAGGCATATTAAAGATGCAAAATCAACTTTAGCCGAGGAAGTTTGTGTATTAGAGAAATATTTTCCTCCGTCGTTCTTCAATATCACCATCCACTTGCTTCTGCAATTATGTGATGAAGCTTTATCATGTGGTCCCGTTAGGTATCGTTGGATGTATCCTTATTGAGCGCTTAATGAAAACCTTCAAAGATTACGTAAATAATACACGGTATATTGGAGGGTCAATTTCTGAAGAATACGTAATTGTGGAATCATCGTTATACGCTAGGGAATATATACCAGAATTAGTGGTGATGAGGTTCAATCCTCATTGAGGAGGAGTCATCGATGAACCTGACGAGTTTGAGGACGAATTACCGTTTAGGAACCCTAAAGAGGTGAACCTCACAAATATACAATACTAGCAAGCAACTCGTTATGTCATCGAATTTCAAGATGAAGTCGAAGACTAAAGAGAGTGAGTATCTACTGAATTCTTCTTCTTTCATTATATGTATTTTATACTTTCTAATCTAAACTCTACAATTTACTCGTAGAGAGTACGAGAATGAAATTTCCCAAAATCAATGGAGAAATTGCACGACAACTGATTTTCGGTCATGGGTATCAAAAGAGGTAAATTTCACATCTTATGTGTGCGGTTATTTATTCGTGTGTGATAAAAACATGCTCTAATAAAAAAAATATTAATAAATGCAACTTCTAAAAATAGGTTATGTCTCTTCCAGGCTTGTATGCCTAGCAAAAGGCCCTAATTTTTGTGCGAAAGAGTTTAACAAATTCCACACCAACGGTTTTTATTTTATTTCATATCCATATGAGGAAAAGCTTTTGTCGCAAAATAGTGGAATATCAATTTCAGCCTTAACCACCTATATCGCTAGCAAAAGCGATAAAAATCCAAAGAATACGGTGCTAACCTATTATGGGATAATCCAATAAATTCTAAAACTTGATTACTTAGATTTCACTTAAACTGTATTCTATTATAATTGGGTAAAGGTGGAAGATACTACAAATGCTTGCAAAGTTGATCCTGACTCCAAACTTATTATGGTAGATTTATCAAAGCTGAGTAGTAAAGATCGCATAGTCAAAGAGTCGTATATTTATGCCTTTCAGAACGTAAGGAAGGTATTCTACTCGAAGTGTATAAACCATGACAATTGGTCTATTGTTGTGCATGCACTAAAGGGTATGACTACTCAAGTGGATGATTTAAAGGCTCCAAAAGAGTTTTAGTCATATCTTGATGACAAACCAAATTTGAAGGATCTTTTAGTTGATTTAGAAGAAGATTGAGTATCAAAATATTATTTTATCCTTGTCATTCTTATTTGTACCCTATTATGATATTGACACTGTATTAGCGCTTTACTTTGATGTATGAATGTTTAGTTACTTTTACGAATGTTTAATATGATTTACTTTGATATATGAATGTTTAATTAAAATGACCCAGCTCAATTTCCACATGTTCCTGTACATATACATCTGTTGGATAATTATTAGTTGTTGACTTGTTATTGGATAGTATGTTAGAAGGAGTATGGGATAGTTATTGGTTATTAGCAAGTTGTTGGATAATATTTTTCTCAAGAAAAATGAGGCACATTGATAATGACTGGCAATAATATTGCGATGAAGCTCACTCGATTTGAGAGGTGCCAACACCTCGCACAGGACAATCATAGCTCGTAGGGATCGATCGCGTGGACACGGGGACCCTGGTTTGAGAGAACGACCCAAATTTTAGAATATCTACACTTAGGATTAAAAACATGTCGTTTGAGGGTGAAACCCCAAAAAAAAAACCATATGACCCCGTGAGTGATACCAACACCTCGCATGGGACCAACGTAGCTAGTAGGAACTGCCCGTGTGGCCACAGGACCCCCGATTTGAGAGCACGACCTAAATTTTAGAATATCTACACTTTGGCTTGAAAACATATCATAAGAGGGCGAAACCCCGAAACACCACCCAAACGGCCCCGTGAGTGACGCCAATACCTCGCACGGGACCAACGTAGCTCATAGGAATCGACCGCGGGGCCATAGGACCCACGGTTTGAGAGAATGATCCAAATTTAAGACTATCTACACTTAGTCTAGAACACATGTACCTAGGGGTGAAACCCCGAAACACCCCCCAAACGTCCCGGTGAGCGGCACCAACACCTTGCACGGGACGAACTTAGTTCGTAGGAACCGATCGCGTGTCCACGGGACTCCCGATTTAAGAGCACAACCCAAATTTTAGAATATCTACACTTAAGTTGAAAACTTACCATTAGAGGGCTAAACCCCGAAACACCCCCCAAATTTCCCCATAAGAGGTGCCAACCCCCCTCACACGGGACCAACATAGCTCATTGAAACCGATCGTGTGGCTACGGGACCTACGGTTTGAGAGCATGGCCCAAATTTCAGAATATCTACACTTAGGCTTGAAAAATTACCGTTAGAGGGAGAAATCCCAAAACACCTCCCAAATAGCCCCGTAAGTGGTGTCAACACCTCGCACGGGGCCAACATAGCTCGTAAGAACTGATCGCGTGGTCACAAGACCCCCCGATTTGAGAGCACGACCCAAATTTCAGAATATCTACACTTAGTCTTGAAGCATGCCGTTACAGGGCGAAACTCTGAAACACCCCTCACACGTCCTCATGAGCGGTGCCAACACCTCGCATGGGACCAACGTAGCTCTTAGGAACCAACCGCATAGCCACAAGACCCACAATTTGAGAGCACGACCCAAATTTTTGAATATCTACACTTAGGCTTAAAAACATGCCATTAGAGGGAGAAACCCCAAAACAACCCCCAAACACAGCCCCATGAGTGGCTCCAATACCTCGCACGGGACCAACATAGGTTATAAGAACCGATCGTGTGGCCACGAGACCCCCGATTTGAGAGCATAGCCTAAATTTTAGAAAATCTACACTTAGGCTTGAAAACATACCGTTAGAGGGTGAAACCCCGAAATAACACCCAAACAGTCCCGTGAGCGGTGCCAACACCTCGCACGGGACCAACATAGCTCATAAGAACCGATCGTGTGACCACGGGACCCCTTATTTGATAGCACAGCCTAAATTTCTAAATATCTACACTCGGGCTTGAAAACTTGTCATTAGAGGGCAAAACACCTGAAACACCCCCCAAACGACCCTGTGACCGATGCCAACACCTCGTACGGGACCAACATAGCTCGTTAGAACTGATCGTGTGGTCACGAGACCCCCGATTTGAGAGCACGACCCAAATCTTAAAATATCTACACTTAGGCTTGAAAACATACCGTAAGAGAGAGAAATCCCGAAACACCCCCAAATGGCCATGTGAGCGATGCCAACACCTCCCACGGGACCAACGTAGCTCATAGGAATCGACAGCGTGACCACGGCCCCCCCGGTTTGAGAGCACAACCCAAATATCAAAATATCTACACTTAGGCTTGCAAACATATCGTTAGAGAGCGAAACCCCAAGATACCCTGAAAATAGCCATGTGAGTGGCGCCAACACCTCGCGAGGTACCAACGTAGCTCATAAGAACCGATCTCGTGGCCACGAGACACCCAGTTTGAGAGCACAGCCTAAATTTCAGCATATCTACACTTAGGCTTGAAAACTTATCGTTAGAGGCGAACGCCCGAAACACCCCACAAACGGTGCCGTGAGCTGTACTAATACCTCGCACGGGACCAACGTAGCTATTCGAAACTGATCAAGTGAACATAAGACCCCTGGTTTGAGAGCACGGTCCAAATTTTAGAATATTTACACTTAGGCTTGAAAACTTGTCGTTAAAGGGCGAAACCCCGAAACACCCCCACACGACTACGTGAGCGGTACCAACACCTTTCATGGGACTAACGTAGATCGTAGGAAGCGACTGCGTAGCCATAAGACCCTCGATTTGAGAACACGGTCCAAATTTTAAAATATTTACACTTAGGCTTGAAAACATACCGTTAGAGGGAGAAACCTCGAAACACCCCCCAAATATCCCCATGAGCGACACCAACACCTCGCATGGTACCAACCTAGCTCGTTGGAAACGATCGTATTGCCACGGGACCCCCGGTTTGAGAGCACGGCCCAAATTTTAGAATATCTACACTTAGGCTTGAAAATATGCCGTTAGATGGAGAAAGCCCAAAACACCCCCAAACAGTACCGTGAGCCGCGCTAACACTTTCCACGGGACCTATGTAGCTCGTAGAAATGCATGGCCACGGGACCCCCGATTTGAGAGCACGAACCAAATTTCAGAATATCGTCGTCCTCTCAAACTGGGGGTCCCGTGATGACACAGGCTTTTATAATTTATTGTTTAGCATTATGGCCGTGTGGATTTTACATTATGCAAGTTGTAGAATGTCTAGAAAAAAGAGAAAATTCTACCTATTTTTTTTATTTAATATACTTAAAAATGGTCACGGTCATAGTCCATGACTATATCTATTTTTTTGTCACGCATAAAAGGGGTCACGGCCTAGGACCATGACCATTTTAGGAACATCAAAGTATGGGACACGGTCTAGGGCCGTGACTATTATGATAACATCAGAGTATGGGTCACGGTCCAGAATCGTGACAATGTCCGTGACCATTTTATACGTCGAAAGATTGATCACGTCTTTGAGTCGTGACCCACATTGTGAACATTCGCATCAATTGAAGGTTGAGTCACTACCCAAGTCCGTGACCAGGTGTGTGTATGGGTCACGAATAGTGTTTGCGACCATATGCCATAACCCCTGAGATCCGTAACTAATGTGTGGTCAGGGATTTGGGTCGTGACAACTGAAGATGGTCCTACCCGATTTGGTCACGGACCAAATCCACGACCCACAACCAATGGTCAGGGATAAATTCGTGACCAATCGCCCAGTTTGGTGTAGTGTGTGGATAAAATTGGAGAAAAATAAAAGAGGAACAAAATTTGGGTCGTTCAAATGACAAGGCAATGTCATTCTAACGACTTTGTGAGGTCGAGAGATAGGTCGCGAGAACAGGGCTTCTAACGACGTACTACTGACTTACAGTAGGAGGTCGCACGAAGGGTCGAATGATCCAAACTTCAAATAATAGAGGATCTCGTTCGAATGACATAAGGGAAGTCGTTCGAGCGACCTGGGTTGAGGTTTTAGATCTGATTGCCCTTATGTGCTGTCACAATTTGGAGCGTTGATTTTGTGTGTTGTCGAGCCCAGAACAACCCAAACTGGGCAAAATTTAAATTTGGAGTCTTTGGAGGTTTTATAAGGGGTTGTTTGGGCTCATTTGTTGGGAGAAATTGCAAGAAGAGAGAGAGAAGGAAGAGGGTGGTCTTCCTCTATGAGAGGGTTTCTCCCCTCATTCCACCACCAATTTATGTAGTATCCCACCTTGCCCCAACCCATAATACCATTTCCACCATTGTTATAGAAAAGCTATGAATTTTGGAGGAGTATTTGGGAGATTTCTTTGAGAAGATGAAAGTGAATTTTAACGGAGTTGAAGTACGTCTTGCTATGGAAGACGAACATTTTAGAGATTTTGGAGGATTTATTTGGTATCCCCTTGAGGCCACCTTTATAGGTGGGGGTTGATCCTCCTACACCAATACTCCCAACACCATTTGAGCCATTAGAGGAGGGAAAAATCTTACTCTTAGTGTAAGATGTTATTTTGCATTTGTAGTCTTGCGATTAGACTATTTGAGTAGGGTGTATTTAGTTCAGTGGTGTAAATAATGTGTAGAAGGTAATAAATATTTTTTTTTTTAGAATAAAAATGCTGATAAAATGTTATTTTGTTGAAAATAAAGAAGAAATAAATATTTCAATGTTTTGAAATAGTAAAAGTTGATGTTTTATGAAAATGGTGTATAATCTGGAAATATTGATGAAAACATTTTATGAAATAAAATTTTTGAAGATAATGACATATTTTGATAAACATTGATGAAATATGTTCTTGCAAAAATGATGATTTTACGAAAAATAGACATTTGTTGAGTTTGAAGAAAATAAAGGTCTTTTATATCTTAAAAATGTAATTTTAAAAGTGTTATGAAATTCTAGAATGAAAAATGTATACACACACACCAACACACACACACACACACACACACACACACACACACACATATATATATATATATATATATATATATATATATAGAGAGAGAGAGAGAGAGAGAGAGAAAAAGAGTATTACCATGAGTGTAGAGAGACAGAAGAGTGCTGGTGAGAACGAGATGGAGAAAGATGATTGTTGGTGAGTGGAAAGAGAGATATAAGCGTCGATGAGAGAGAGAGAGAGAGAGAGAGAGAGAGAGAGAGAAAGGTCAGTGAAATAAAATAAAAAACCCAGGGGGTTTTATTTATACCCGACACTTGGTCACAGTTCCAGACCGTGACCCATGTTTTAACCAATTATATTGTCATGGGTCCTAATGTATGATCACAATTTTCCATCTGTGACCTACTATGTCACCCTCACTTGGTCATGATCCCAAATCATGACCATTGGGCCATGACTAATTCAAATTAAAATATTGTCACAGTTTTAGGTCATGATTCAAACCGTGACCATTCTTCACTATGGTTTGTCTTGGTTTGGTCACGATTCAAAATCGTGACCCTCAACTTGACAAAATTGGCACCAAAATATCCTCCATATGGGTTACATTTTAGATTCATGGCCATGGTGCTCACTGTTTGGAACCGTGACCATTGTCCTGTCTAGGTCACTCCTGGAAGCGATCACAGCCTTGGTCACGGTATTTTACTGTGGTTAAGGATTTGGATCGTGACCCCTATGGTCATGAACTTGGAGTGTGACCCACTTCCCGTGACCATTTATTACAATACATAGGTCATTCTTGACTTCAAAGTACCAAAATGGGTTTTTATCAAAGATAGGTAAGTTAAAAGGTTTATTTATATTTTAAAGATATAAATAACGGAAAGATTTTACCAAGCTTCAATTTGAACCAATAAAATAATTATCTATGAACTAGGCTTTAATACCAATAATTGGTATAAAAATATCCAAGAGAGGGGGGAGGGGGGAGTGGTGAATTGAGTTTTTATCGTAGCAATGGAAAATCAAATTTTTCTTTTGCTATTGAAATATGGAGAGTCAATGTGAGTGTAAGAAATTAATTGAACAACAACAGCCAAAATAAATATAGAGTTAAAGAGACTTTTCAAACGTATATTCTTAAGTGGTTTAACCTTACCTACATCCATGCCCGAGATGGTACTCGAGAACTTGGATATCTTTCGGTTCACTATGGTGGAACGAACATCTTACAAAAATTTATCACACCTTGAAACCTCTAATAATAAAGGCATTACCTTATTCCTCTCTAAAGAGTTCATGGAAAAGCTTCAATGAAATACTCATTCCTCGACTTTTCCCAGACACAACACTAATGACCAATAAGATACAATGATGTCTACAAAAATGAAGGTTGAAGCCCAAGTATTACGATAAAAAATCCTTGAACGAAAAAATTCAACACTCCTTTGGATTATTAACTAACGCCTCAATGAATGAAAGTGAGACTTCAAAGATTTTTCTTTCTTTTCTTTTGAGATCTCAAAGAATATTTTTTTAATCAAATGTTGTGAATTTTATTGATTTTTTTATGCTCATGTGTGTGTGTGTAAACATGATGTTCCGAGTGGTATAAATAACCTTGGGATAAAATATATTCATTGGGAGTAAGTGAGAAAATCGCTTTGCGTTTTTAAAAAAATTAGTCATCACTTCTAAGGAAAGCCTAACACATGCAACTCTAAGTGGATAAAGTTAACTCTTTTAGTTATGGTTGACTCTTTTAACCTTTAGGCAACTATAAGCCATAGTTTTTTTCGTCCAATTTGATGGAGTATGAGATTCGTTAACATAGTCATTTTAAGAACTTATAGTCAACTATATCTTAGGCTTTATGGCTATAAATATTGTATGATGATGGGAAATATTTTCAGAATTTGTTTGAGTATTTGATCCACCAATTTGATCATGTTTATGAAGTGTTATACCTTACATCATTCCTAATTCTGTATAGTGTTTATTTAATCATTCTAGCTTGATCTCCTGCAT
This sequence comes from Sambucus nigra, assembly GCA_949130495.1. Taxonomy (NCBI): domain Eukaryota; kingdom Viridiplantae; phylum Streptophyta; class Magnoliopsida; order Dipsacales; family Adoxaceae; genus Sambucus; species Sambucus nigra. The sequence goes on along the minus strand of OX422210.1, from coordinate 587,272,849 downwards.
ATTAGTGGAGACTTTTGTATGAAGCTTTGAGATTCCATAGAGCATCGATTGATTAGTTATTTGCTTAATGTCTTTGATTTTTTTTCTTATGTCTAACTTGAATGAATGAATGAACGAGTCTTGTGATTTTCTCAATTAATCTTCCATGTTCATCCTCGACAAGATCGATGTTGTCTTATATCTATTTATATGATATTGATGATGCTCTTAATGAAACTTGAATGTCGTTGACAATGTATTTCTTGCATTGAATAGTTTCAGTTGCATGAATGTATCATTTTCTTTCCTTGTGATGATTCATATCATGTTTTGAGAAAATTGTTTTTAACTCAAGGAAATTAAAGAGAAAGATAGTGAAGTATGTAATAGTTGTCCTAAGTATAAAGAATATAGGTATCGTGAGTACTGATAAAGGTTATAAAGATCTCCAAAATCTTTATGAATATTAAGTGTAGGGGTTGGGGGGTTAGGTGGAGATGATGCATAGGCTTCTAAATGAGTTGGATTTTTGTTTTGGTTTGGTTTGTCCCAAAATGACCAAAGGAGGATATTTTAACGAATATTTCTCATTGACGTATGATGTTCACGCCTATTGAACGATTGGGTGACATGTAAAACAATCTTGCAAATCAGAAGTAGCACTTCAATTTGGTTTTCCTACAACCCAACTTTTCTTTTATGAACTCCCTTCGATGTAGACTCCAAACTACTGATTTTCTTATGACAGTTTGAAATTATAAATTTCTGAAATCACCAAATGTAGGGACGACGAAGTATATAGATGGGATAAGGCCCAAGCCCATGAACTTGGAACTCGAGCCAAGGTAGGCAGTCAGGTGACCTTTTGGCTCAAACTTCAAACTATGCATCATGTAGGTTCTTCCGTCTAAGTTTTCTATTGGAGACAAACTCATTACACTCAATTACGCACTAGTTTACCCAATTCAAATGGAATACTTTGAGGTCAACTTTTCATTCACTTCTTAATGATTTTGAAAATTGTGAATGTACCATTTTAATGTTCTTACGAAGAGAAAGGCGTTGGTATGTGAATCCTCTCAAAAACTATGTGCCTCTTATATAATTTGAGTCAATTGACAAAAAAATGAGATGTTAGGTACTCATTTGTCAAGTCATTCCATTAAATACATATGTGAATAAATCCCATTGCAACGTTGAGAAATTTATTTCAACCCAAAAGATCCTAAGAAAAAATCAATATTTTTGGCATGAGAAATGGTATTTGCGGGAAGTTCAATTGTTGAGTGTGTCCAAATTCGAAAGTAAACCGAATTTCATTGATATGGATTTTGACCAAGATGAAACAATGGGAGTGAGAAAGTGACTAACAAAATAATCACATTGGTTGCATACTCTGCACAGATGAAATGGAGATCACATTCTCAAGACTTTTTTCTTATTTTTTAATTTGTGTCACTTTTTTAGGGCGAACTTGTTCTCTCTCTACATGCACACTTTCAAAAGATCGAATTCATTCTTTATCGAACTTCAATTTCGGAATGGAGCCCATCTGTTGCAAAACTAAGCATGAACCTGCTCACATCATTATGCTAACATGGTAGGTCTCATTGTGGCATTTAATATTTCAAAATTTGCTTTCCAAGATCGTAAATCGAGTTACCTTTCTCTTATGACACACTAGACGTGATTAAAGTCTTTCGCTCCTTTTTCTTTTCTCTTTTTAATTGGTGGAGCATAGTTATGATTGCAACTAATTGAGCTGGTGAATCCCATTCGAAATTCGTAGCATAATAGGTCCACCTCTAGCATGGGTTTCTTTTTTCTCTTCCTATACTGTGAATATATGCCCCCTCCTCTCATAATGAGAATAGATTCCAAGCTTTCTCTCTCTCCACACAACACACACACAGGTGTGTGCGCTTCTTACAGACTTGAATCATTTTTATTATATTTTTTTAAGTCACTTTGAGATGATTAATAGGTGAAAACAAAATATTTTGTATTTTATTTAAAGTTGAAAATTTCACATATCATTCAAATACCATCTGAGAAAGACATTTCAATAAATTGAATTCTTGCATTCTACTTTTAAGGGAAAGCTCTCACAACATGTTTGTGAACATTCATTTATGTCCACGATGAGGGGTGATGACCATATGAGTTTTTTTTATTTTTTTGACGTATTGTACCATTCCTTTTTTTTTTGTTGCCAAAAAACAAAATAATTGAAACCACTAATTTTTTAGATGATTTCAGTTTAAGCTGTTACAATACAAAATTAATGATAATACATATAGGAATTACCAAAAAAATTATTTATTCGAATTGGACTCGTTAATATTTTCACATTTTAAGCTTTTGGGTATTCCATTTTTCAATTTAGTTGTGATGTTTGGTATTATTAGCAACTGGTACAAAGTAATATAATTTTGTTTCATCAATGTGCAATTTTTAGACAAGTTTGATGCCCTTCAAATTTTATTTTACTATTGAGAAACAATCAATATTTTAAATATTTCAATGCTTATTGTCATTTTTCTCACATTAGACCATCCCCAAGGCATGCAAGCACTTTTGCACGTTCAAAATGCTCAAATGCATTTTTATTCTCCAAAAAAGTTGATTTGCTCCAAGACAATAAGCCAAAAGGTACTCCCGCGACAAGTGAAGCGCCACAAGAAAAGTGGGAATTTTAAAAAAAAATAATAATTAAAAAAATGTCGAAAAACGCTGAAAGATTGAAAAAATAATAAGGCTCGGGCGACAAGTAAAATGACGCGATAGCCTAATTTTGCCACTTTCGAGTTAGCAAAATTTGTTGCAATCAATTTTGCAAATATGTCGACAGTTCTGAAGAGCAAAAAATACAAAATAAAACGATAAAAATATCATTTCGAAAGTATGTCGACGACTCCAAAGTTAAGTCTTATGATTGTGTATAATACCAATTGGGTAGGTTGGGAATCAAAACGTTGTTTATGTTGATAATAGAATAGAAGTTGTTGAGATACATTATCTTACAATAATATATTTATTTTTTGTGGGTTTTCTAAGTCTGACAGTGTGATAATCAAAATTCATAATTTTAAAATTTATGTTTTAGTTTTCTTTTTTTTATTCGAAAAATATTGAAAACTAAACAATACCGAAAATGGAAAGTTTGAAACTAAACGTACCAAAAGTAATATGAATGAAAATTAAAAATTATCAAAAATACCCCCGTGTGGTCATGTATTCAAGAAACTCAATTTAAAAATCGCTTTTAATTACAGTTTTCTATGTTAATAAATATTGATATGCGTTTGGTAAACTTGTTTCTAAATCCAGTATTATCATAATTAAAAAATAACACATAAAAAATTGGTAAACATGTGAATATTAAATATATACGATGTGTTCTTTATGTATGTTTATTGAAATATATTGAAAAGATTGACTAGATAGATAGATAGATAGATAGATAGATAGATAGATAAACATACATATAGATGCATAAATATAGATCTTACATATACTATATAGATCTTAGTATAATATATGATTTAATAATACATACATATACGTAATTTTCAGTATATGTACATATATAATTTTTACTTATTATAATTTCACACATATTAATGCATTATATATATATATATATTAAGGTATAAATGCATACAAATATAGAGAATAAATGATTATGAGTTGAAAAACAAAATTTAGAAAATAACTTTTTGTTGTTTTCTAAAAATATGATTATAACACAAAAAATATTATAATTTTTGTATTTAAAAACAGGTGTGGTAAACACAAATTCTTGTCATAATTATATTTAAACACAGAAAACAGTATTATAATTCATAACCAAATAGTCCCTAAAATATTTTTATTTTAATATTGGCATAGGTCACGTAATGACCATACCCCCTCCTACCATAATATCTAAAAATGTACTCCCTGTTTCGCAAATTAAGTGTAATGGTATGATAATGGGTTGTATACTAGATTAATTCACAACACTATTCAACACTTTATTGTAACTACCCACTTTAGTGTAAATTTTAACTTAATTTCTTGATGTACATCACTTTTTCTCACATTCAACCTCCTCTACCTACCATGAAAATTAGGTTCTAAAAAATTAGTTTTGGGAGTCCCGTTTCTAAAGTTTTGTTAGGCTTCTTTCTATGTATTTTTTAAATTGTATTAAGTAGCATAATCATCCAAAATTGTCTACAATCGTCTTGTAATCGTCTTTCTTTCTTTTCACAGAGAATAAAACTTGTTCATTAGTTGTTAAAATATGATTAATAATTAAAAAAATAAAAATATAGAAGTGGCTATAAATGAATTTTTAAATCTGGATGATTAATAAGTGGAAATAGAGAATATTATGTTCCAAGGGTCATTCATTTGAGTGAAGTTTGAGGAAATTTGGGAGAAAATGTTCAAAGGAGAGAATCTGAATATTGTCTATTACTACATAGAAACCGATCAAACCTTTCATGTTTTACTGCACAAGAAATGTTGTTTATCCTCGTGACACATACAAATATACTTAGTACGTAGTAAAGATTCATATTTTTATTCTTATAATATAAATGAAAAGTTACATCTTAAATTAAGAGCCATATTTGACAAATCAATATAGAAAGTTTTGTTATTATTCTTGATTATATTATTTAAAAACAAGTCATTAGTTGTATTGAATTTATTATTATAAAACTAACTTTCACACTAATGAACTTTGGTAAGAGGCTATATGAACCACAGATTCCAAGTACCCATTACAATTTACATGGGCTATCAAAGAGACTATGGAACCGTTCTATGACTATGGCCCAGGAATATGGATATTATTCTGGTAGAGTAGAAAGTGACCCAAATCTAATTCTACGCATCACTTTTCAGCGTGATTAATTAAAAATATAAACAGTAAGTCGTATATAGTAATTATCTCAAATGACTCAAAAAAATGACACGATTAGCTCGCACTAGATTCATAAGTCTCAAAAGTTATAGTGAACCTTAAAACATCACAATCCAAATATGACATGACTAAACCAATTGTCCGCTTTGAAAGTTTGGGATAATTTATAATTCTTATCCCAATATTTTAATGAGTAATTTATAATTAGGACTCTTGTTGATAATTTTTAAACATTTGAGGACAAATTAATATTAGATCCACTTGTTATACCACTAGCGTGAATTTCTACAATAAGAGAATTAGTGGACCTAAGTGTTTAAAATTTATCAAAATTTCTTTAATATTTAAAATTTATTTACGCGGGACCTAAGAATACTTTGCTATATTTTAATTTAGCATGATAAACCCTGAAGTACGTTAACTTTAGCAATTGAACCCTTAGTTTTAACATCGTTAATTTAACTTAACACCAATCATATTGACAACCTATGTGGCGAATGATGTGGCACAAACTGGCAATCCACCCAATAAAGGATGTCGTGTGAAAAATAACATGAAAAAATATTTTTAGCTTTATATATATTTTTTCCTATATTTCTTCCTATTGATTTAGTTTTTAAAAATAAGTGTTTATTTTTTAATTTTTTTGTGTTAAATAATTATAAATATTTTTTATAATTTATAATTTCTTCTTTATTTTTTTGTATTTTTTTTCTTTTTTTCTTTTTTTCTTTTTTTCTTTTTTTCTTTTTTTTGTTCACACGACATTCTTTTATTGGGTGAATTGTCAGTTTGTGTCACGACATTCCGCACATAAGTTGCCACATAGGATTGATGTTAAGTTAAACGAACGGTATTAGACTTGAGGGTACATCTACTAACATTAACGTACTTTCGGTTTTATCATGACAAATTGAAATGTCGGGGTAAGACTTGCATGTTAACGTACAATTGCTAGCGATAATGTACTTTGGATTATGTTAATGTTTTAAATGAATTCAAGAACATGTCAAAATCGTTATATTCGTTGGGCTATCCTACATAGCCAAAAGCATTTTTTTTAAACCCATGGCTACGCATACACCACACATTGTGCATACAATATGCCCATGTATCATGCAAATTTTTGTGTGACCCTCTCATTTGTTGAAAATTATGTAGAAAATGCAGAAATAGAATTCTTTATTGTATCACAACAATGTCAACTTTAATACAACAATGTAACTTTATGAATCTTCAAGGCGTGATGCCACTTTTCTAAATACAGTATTTGCCCCACACGAATAACTTCGGTATACAAACAGGAATCCGCAAATCCGTACTCAAGATACAATGAAGCAACTTGCACTGCCTGCAACTTGTATATTTGAAGACAGCCCTTGGATGCAACAACGAAGAACAGTCAATCAAGTTCTTATTCTGTTTATGTGCACAAAACAGAATAAGAGAATTTGTATCTCCTGAAAATTGTAAGAGAGTAATAGCAAGGTTTGGAAATCTGAAACTGGTCTTTGTTATCAATCTAATTTCGTTTTAGGCAGCTTTTATTTATGGATAATGAAAAGCTTTGTCTTCAAGAGTCATGACTGTTGAATTAACAGTCTTAAGTCAATTCCGAAATGGTATGACTGTTAATTACCAACAGTCTTAAGTCGTTTCCGAACAGGTATAATAATACCGAATCGGTTTTGCACGGGTCAACAAAAAAGTGACCGTGCTACAGCGATCCGACCCGGACGAATCCCGGCAACCCGCTACCACTGCGGCGTGTGAAGTGCAAACTGCGCCACTAGCGTCTCTACAGCCCACTGCCCCGCATGCGCGCGCGTGTGCGTACGGTGCTTCGCACCGTATTGACGTCTCTTGAATGGCGTCTTAAATGCTAGATGAATTAACTCTTCATCTTCCATTTGTACTTATTAAGTGCACAAATTCTTAATATTTTTCCAATGTGGGACTCAAAGGTTGCCCACTCCTTTTATAGCATAGTGGTGACACTTAGCTTTGTACATTTTCCAATGTGGGACACTATCCCCTTTTATATATGGGTTAGCTTCCCACCTCTTCCACACACTTCCAATGTGGGACAAACTTTTTAAACTTTTAAAACCCAAAACTCTTACTCACTTATTTTATACAATCTCCAACATCATTTAGCTTATAACATATGTCATCATCAACAACTAATGTAGCATGTATTCACCACTATAAAGTGACTAGTGTTTACTAAAAAAAAGATGATAGTAAATTCTGACGTGTGAGGTAATTTGTAATCCGTATCTTAATATTTTAATTTGAGATGATAAACTCTAAAGACATTAAGTTTGAACCCTTACATTAACATCGTTAGTAAAAGTGTATGGAAATTTGATGTAACACCTTACGTGGCAAGTGCCGTAGAAAAAAAATCATTGTTTGCAAAACACCATGAATCCTACAGCTTAAGGTATTTTATAATCCTTATCCCAATATTTCAATTTAGCATGTAAACCTTAAACTACATTAAATTTCGACAGTAGACCATTGAGAGATCAACAAAAATCCTATGTGGGGAGTGATAATCCATAATGGTTTTTGGCATCTAATTAAATTGACTCCACTTGGCAATTTTTTAATTGAAAAACAATTAATTGGTAGCCATCACCCAAAGTTCGCACCACCATGGGGTGTGGGGGGGTGGGGGTGGGTGGATGGGCAACGTTGCCTATTACAGTCTTTTTGTTTTTAGTTTTTTTTGTTCAATTTAGTTTTTAAACATATTTTTCTAAGTTTCTAGTTTTCAAAGAACATATTTTTCTAGTTTTTAGTTTTTTATACCTTATTTTGGTTTCTTAGTTTTAAAACATATTTTCTATTTTTTTTTCTTTTTCATAAGTTTTTATAGTTTTTAGTTTTTTTAAATAGTTTTTAAATTTTTTTTCTTAGTTTTTAAACACATTTTGCTGCTTTCTAATTTTTTTAAACTTTTTTCAGTTTTCAAATACATTTTTTTAGTTTTAGCATAATTTATTATTTTTAGTTTTCCCCTATTTTTCTTAATTTTTCTAGGAAATTGCAACTATTATATTGCAAATTACCAAATCATGGGTGTTATACAAGAAAGTAAATTGGCATTATATCTACAGGGTTCAGTAAATCGGCCTTGCCTATGTTCACAGGAAAAGATACGGGAGTTAGTTCACTGGAAGAGAAATGACTTGGAGTTCTAAGATTGTTTGTTGATAGTCCAGGTCGTGAGGGGTTTTGTGTGTAAATTAATATCTTATAACCTAATTCCATCCTAATAATGGGGGATCTTATTTATACAAATAATGAGTCGTAATCTAGTTAAAACAATGAAGATCTTGAGTTTGACTATGATCGGTTTCTTTTTGAGTTAATCGTTTATGATATGGTTGAGTTAGAGTAAGACTGAATTATTGGGGGCGACGTTAATCTTTATCCTAGGTGAAATATGAATCCATGCTTAGTCAGCTTCTTCTTCATTTGGTTATCCATTTGCTCTAGGGGTATTATGGAAAATCCTTGCCACGTATTTTTCTATGTGGATTAGGTTGACTCCATTTTTCTTCAATTTTTAAGCAGATTATTTTTTTTGCATTTGTTTTTCAATTAGTCAAAGGTGAATATTTGTTTCCACATGGAATCGCTTGATTAGCTGCGCATAATCATTTTGAAACATCACTTGTCACATAGGATGTCACATTATATTTGTGTTGACCTTTTCACTAGTTGCGTTAGTGTTATGGGTCTAATAACTAACTTAATTTACTTTTGGATTTTGCGTGCCAAATTGAAAGATTGGGTTCATAATTGCAAATTAACCTAAGTTATAATATCTTGACAACAATGACTTTTATCCATGTAACTTACTACATAGAACTCCTTATCACATTTTCGTTAACTAATGGTGTTATCGTCATGGGTCATGTTGGACCGAAAATATACCCAAGAGAGGGGTGATTGGATATTTATAAAAATTAATAGTAGTTTCAAAACCTTCTTAACTTTATTTTAAGATTAATTGCAATATGATAAATCAGTTTTAAGTATGAAAAAATGATCAAACCATAAGCGTGAGTAATTAAGAGAGAGGGTTTAGAGATACTTTGCAAGTCGAAGTTTTAACGTGTTTCAACCTCGCTTGTATCTACGCTCGAAATGGTACTCGAGAAACTTTATTATCTCCAGTTTACTAAGGCGGAGCCAAAACATCACAAGAAATTACTGAAGGGGTGATGGTCCCCGAAATATCCCAAATTTCATATTTCTTTCAAGATTAACAATTAAAGTCCTCAAATTCAAATTTCGTCAAATTAAAATGAGATTAAAATTAATCTAAACAAATAATTAAATTTTCACTTAAAAAAATTAATCCAATTCAAGTTAAAATTATGCCAAACAAACTTAAGCATGTATTTTGCCAAATTAATTCTGCCAACTTAAATTAAATTAAACTAAAATGACCCAAACATAATTAGCACCAAAAATTATAATAAGTTGTGATTTAACCAAATTTTTTCTTTTAGTCCTAAGCATGCATCTAGGTATTTTTGCAAGATAAAATAAGCAATCACAACACAAGACTGTGATGTACTAGGAAAACCCACAGCGGGAAAAACCTCAGACGGCTCAACCAATAAATCCACTATGTATGGTTTTACATAAACAAGACAAAAGACTTACTTCCTCGACTCGGCTCCCCCTTAAGCCTTGATGCTTCTTCTTGTTTCTACCTTCGCCTAGTTGATAACTCCAAAATCTATTGCAGTCTCGGAATCCACCGATGGGGCTCAGCTACCGTCAACTACACACGAAGTTTCTTCTTATGCACATCGCAAAACAATTACAGACTCCTCCGTAGAAAACTTTTCTCCTGTTGGGTAGAAAAGAAACTCGGTGCCAATAATATGATCTCAAACAATATAATATATGTAGGAACTTGGATTAAACTAAAATATGGGTGCAAACTTTGTGTTTTGCTACAAATTAAACCATGAAAAATCAACACACAAAATGGGACTTTTGTTTGGATAAGAATATCTTATCTCTAATCCTCTCTAAAGTCTGAAAAAGTCACTTGAAAAAGTTGTTCCCGAAGTCTTAAAAGCAGGTACAAAAGTAGGGAGAAATTGGGAAGTTTTTTTAAGCAAAACTGTCAAAAACTGACGCCAGGCATTCGAACGACTTTTGAATGTCGTTCGAACGGCATGGTTCGAACGAGGTTACTAACGAAAACGCAGAGAACAAAGTCGTTAGGTATGTCGTGCAAACGAAACTTCTAACGAGAAAACAGAGTAAATTTTGTTAGATATGCCGTTCGAACGACCTCGTTTGAACGAGAAAAAATTATCGTTCTAACGACATTTCAGAAAAATAAAAAATGCTTTTTAAGCCCAAAAACTTTTATACGAAGTTTTGAAAAGATTTTCTGACAAAAATAAAAAGTCGATATGACAAAAGTTTTATAAAAGGACAACTATAAAAAAAAATAACTAAGTCTCTATATATATTAAAAGCATTCATACCTTGAGAGATTTTGGAAATAATGAAATGTTTATGACGTAAAAGCTTGGCACATAAATCGATAATGAAATGTTTATGATGTAAAAGCTACGTCTTCAACTCAAACGTCATAGGCTTGAAAGGATATGACAAAGTATTATCATATAACTCAATTAGTTTTTTTCGGAATTAAGCCAACATTACAAAGAGACCCGATTGGAAATTTTCCCTTACAATTATAACACTTATCAAACGGCAACCAACAAGAAAACTATACTCATCCTAACGCAAGCGGTACACGCAAGAGCCGAAGGTCTTATCATGCGTTGACTCCCCATAACTATGGATCTAACATCCGTCAAATATAATGAAGTTCAATCGTAAGTACCAACAATAAGATATGTAACTAAAATGTAAAGAAAAGTTATTTTACTAAGAACAATGGCAAAAACTTTCTCTCTCTAAGATTGTAAACCATGAAGTAATCACAAGTGTTTCTCAAGTGGATTTTGAGTTTAATCTATAACACAAGAGAGTACGGAGTTTATATCTTTGGCTAAAGAAGATTTGAGGAAGAAGCTTAAGCTCAAGAGAGTTTTTTATTGGAGCTTTGCTTTACTAGAGTTTTGGATTTGAAACTTCTAAGTTGTAATTGAGTTTTGGGACTTGGTGTCTGTTTCTTAGTAAACTAAAATAAAGGGATAAAAACTTTTAATAGATCTTTGATCATAGTAGATGTTGTATAAATCTAGCGTGTTTGAAGAAGGAACCTAAAGGGTCCTTTTATGGGCTTTTTCAAAAACCAGTTATTGAAAGGTACAATGGTCAGATTTGAAACTTTTGGAATATAAGTTTTAAAAACTATCCGTTGGAATTTTGGCCAACTAAGAGTTTTGAGTCTACTAAAAGTCTGGGGTCCAATTTTAAAAATTTTAAAAATAAATTTTCAGGCAGATCGACTTAATAGTTATAGTCGACTTAATCTCACTTTAAGTCAACTTAAAGTGCTTCACTTTATGTTTAGGATATTTGGGTTTGGACAAGGTTTAATTGGTTGTGTTGAGTAAGTACATGATCACACAAGTTCATTTACACCATTACAATCATTCCCTAATCACTCAAAGATTTGAGAGGGTCTTTTAGAGTTTAATCACTTCATTTAACTGTATGGAACATATAATTTAATTTTAATTAATTCTAATGATCATGAGATTTGAATGATATTTTTCATCCATGGTTTGATGGGATGAAGTTCATTGAGCTATGATAGTGAGACACTTGAATTAGTTTGTACTGCTAGGTTGACCTTTTCATGGAATGAGTGAACTTCGAATTATTTAGTATGTATGAATTTTTGTTCTTCTTTCTTTGGATGAAAATCTCTAGGAATGAATTCATGGATTTTATATGGATGATGATCAAGACTTGGATTTCTTCTGCTTTAGTTTATGTTTTTATGAATATTGAAAAGTCAAATTTCCTTTTATGTGAAAAACAAACACGAGATGATGCGGAAGCGTAAAGCGGGATGGTTCAACTTTTAAAACAACAAATTTTAATTTCTTAAACAAATTAAAATTACACCAAGTGAAGTAAAATTAAACAATTAATGTATTCACTTAAACCGATTAAGATATCCAAGTCCTAGAATTTGCCTAAGCCATATTTATCAATATTAGCAGATTAGGCGAAACCAAATTTTAGCAAAAGACTTGAATTAACTACACAATTACCCAATATTTAATTTAGTCCCAAATTAAATGAAGTGTGATACTTTACACCGAATTTTATCTTGAATTATCCTACGTATGCGTTCTAAATAAATTATGCAAGATAAAATAAACCAATCACACTACGCCGCGATGTACGAGGAAAAACCCAAGACGGGAAACAACCTCGGACGGCCCTAGCCACAAATCCACTAGATACAGAATTACAATTACAAGACAGATAGACTTACAACGCACGACTCGATCCCTCTCAAGCCTCGACGCTTCTTCTTGTAGACACCTCTTCCTAGCGGATAACCTTGGAACACCACCGCGGTCTCGGAATCCACCGATGGGACTTTATATGGTCACCGTCACCCGACCATGGAGCCTTTCTCCGTGTGGGTAAATTAACATCGAAACACTTCTTCTTTCTTTGTGGGTGGTGGAAGCAAAACCCAAAACTTCTCTTCAATCCGGTGTAGAGAAAACCGGTGCCAAACTCCAAGCAATTGATAAGTATATAAGAACTTGGAATAAACTCATTTGGGTGTAAACACTAGAGTGATGGAAATTTTTCTCTAAAAAACTCACTCAAAACATGATCTTTTTCCCTCTTTTAATTTTCTCTCAAAACACTCTCTAGGAATTAGAAGGTTGTGACAAGGATAAATTATCAAAAGTGATTCCCGCACATAATAAAGTCTGAAAAAGTTGGTTAAAAATCAAGTGGGGAAGTGGGTGCAAAACTGCTAAAAACTCTTCCAGTCTGGCATCTCGTTCGAACGACATTTCGTTCGAACGAAATCTCGTTCGAACGAGACTTCTAACGACGTTCCAGATTGAACTCGTTAGAATCTCGTTGGAAATATCGTTAGAACGAACAATCTCGTTCGAACGACATTTCGAACGACGGACCAGTATACTTTGGTGGGAACTCGTTGGCAGGTTCGTTCGAACGACAATCTCGTTCGAACGACTCTATCGAACGAAAAACCAGAAAATTTAGAAAATTCGATTTTAGCCCAGAAAACTTTATAAACATTTATTTAAAGTTTTAATTAATTCATTCTTGAAACAAAACGCAGTTTTTATAAACCTAACACCCAATAAACTTTGTTCCAAGCTCCTATATATATATAATTGCATTCATACCTTGGGAGCATGGAACTATGGTTGATGACGTAGAAACGAGGCACGCAAACCAGCATATTGATGAAGCTTTATACTCTTGGCCGCTACGTCTTCAACAAACACTTCATAGGCTTGAGAATATTACAAATAAATACTATCCTATGAATAAATGTTTTTGTCCGGAATTGAGCCAAAACTATATATGGACTCAATTGGAAATTTGTGTCCTTACAAATCTCCCCCTTTGGCTATTCCGGGACAAAAACCAAACAAAAATCCTAAAGGGCCGTCAAGCACTACTAGACTCAAAACATAACCCACCCAAACTTGACTCAACCCAAGGATTAAACGCTTTTCCATAAAACAATGCCACTTTTAGAAGAAATCCTGCACACTTAAGCAAACACATCAAATGCATAGGGAATATCAAAGTATTAAATGCAATCCCCTAAATTAATTCTCCCCTTTATCACACACATGACCTACTTTAGAAAGACGTCTCCCCCTAAGATAAATCTCCCCCAAACTAAGATACTACGATTATAATAGGATTAGATACCATTTCTCCCCCTATCATCATTCTCATGCCATGATTTATACTTAGTAAACTTTCTTGATATGCATGATTGTGAATCATGATCTTTCTTTGGTGGGAAGAAATATTTTGATTTTTTCTTGATAAATAGGATACAGGTTACTTGATCATATGTATTTCTTGATTAAATTAATCTTCTTTGGGTGACGATTCTTTTGTGGTTCTCGTTGCTTGGTTGTTATAATCATGGAGATGGGTCTCATCATATCTTGAGCGTATGTTTTCATCTCGAGTACATTAGAGAGAAGACTATGAAGTGATGTCAAATATCAATTAGATTGTTATCATACAAAATATTTATTCTTGAAAATGCTTTTATTTTCACAGTCTCCCATTTTTTGTAATAACAATACAATTAATAGGTTTAAGAAAAGACTTGAAGTCTCCCCATTTCTTTGAGACTTGCTTTTGATAAATACTATGTCTTCCCCATTTATTGTAGATCTTTTCTTATTTTGATCTTTTTCTCAGTTATATTTATCTTTATTATATCATTTATCTCCCCATTTGTCATTAGCAGGAGGCAGGGTTTTGAAAGAGGTAATCATGTTATAAAAAATGTGAGTTGTAGGCATGGATTAGTAAAGACCAGCCAAATGCATGTTTTTAAAGAACTCGTTCACACTAACAAAATGCATCATTGTATTTAATAGGGGACACACATATAAAGGATAAATAAATATAGTAAGAGCGTCACAAGAGTAGACATAACACATGATTTGTTTAGAAGTTATATTATTGGTAGGTGGAACCAACTCTTTGATTATTTTGGTTAATTACTTGAGAGGTGGCATTACATCTATCTTGCCTTTGAGGATGATTAAGATTTTCATCCTCCCTTGGAATGAAGTGATATGAAAACAATGTCATATGGTGAAGGATTTCATGGGTGTTCCAGTATGTAGAATTTGTGGAGGTATCATGTTGAGCCGACTATGAGGTCGGTTGTTAAGTGTGGAGGTTTTGGATATTTTGGATCATATGGATGTTTGAAGAAATGAATGTAGATATCGGGAATATTATTCGAATGAGATGGAAGTTTACCTTTCTTGGCATGAGCCCTTGATGAGGAAGCCATTGAGGATATGGAGAGTAAGACTTAGTTTGTTTTGATCAAAATGGGTGTGGGGTGAGGGGAGTGAGTGTTTGTACCAATTTACTTTAATTGCTTCGAAGGAATTTACAATGTTAGGGGGTTATGTTGCACAATACATAGTTTAAGTCAACTTAAACTTCTCCATAATTTTTTTTTATGTTTTGTCTAGAAGTTGGTTTTATTAAACCTTTGATTTGATGGGTCTAAAAACTCAACCTTGTCTATTTGTTAAGAAGGATGAGGTAAATGAAAAACAAAAGACATTAAGACATGGTGTAAAAGTACATGGGGATGTGATGTGTTGAATTTATAAGGGTTATTTGGGTTTAACACCCATTAATTAATCGTTATTGAGTAAAACCTCATAATTTTTACGTCTTATTTGGCCTTCATTTTGACAGATTTCGTTAGTTAATCATGAAGTCACTCATTTTAACGCATAAAATATCTAATATACCCCTCATTCACAATCCAACAACCATTATTTAGATAAGATAGCCTTAAAATTAAAAAATAAAATTAAAGTATAAAAATTATCATAATAACAAATGATTGTTTTTAAAAACACAATTTTTTATAAATATAAATTATTTTTTAAAACACTTTTTCAAGAAAAAATATATATTTGTAAAAAATCTACAAAATGTAGCCATTTTTTATTATTTATGTTTTTAACTCTACGCTATTTAAAAACAATTTTTAAGATTTTAAATAAATATTTTTTTGTCATTTCAAGTGTTTTTCATTTTCAAAAAAAAGTGTCCGCCTTTTTTAATATTTCATTCATGTACATTACTTATAAAAATAAAATTTTTAACTATTTTCTATAAATAAAAATTCGAAAAAAGTTGAAAAATATTTTTATTTTTTAAAATAATATTATTATTTTTTTAAAAATAAAAGTTAAATATATTTTTTAATTAAAAAAATCAATATTTGAAAAACATTTTTTCTTTTTCATAAACCAGTTAAATGTTTTTTAAAATGTAAAGCCGTTTAAATGGTTTTTTAGATATAAAAAATGTTTAAATAATTTTTTTTATATAAAAAAATGTTTTTTTTAAAAACAAACTCCCTTTAAAAAATAACAAACTAGTTTTTATGAAAAAATGTTTAGAAATTTTTTTAACTATTTTAAGAATACGAAAGCACGTTTAACTGTTTTTAATTTTTTTTAATGTTTTAAATGTTTTATAAGAAATTAAAAGATTTATTGTAAAAAAAAATTAAAAATACTAACTATTTAAAATAAGTAAAATAGTGATTTCATTAAAAAAAAATCTTTCGAAAATATTTTAACTTTTAAAAACTGTTAATTATTAGAGATTTTTTTTGTAAATTAAAAATAATTATATGAAAAGATATTTTAATAGGGTTTTAACTTTAAAAAATATGATTTAATTGTTCTTTCCAGTTTTTATTTATAGAAAACAATCAAATGATCAATTACTAAAAAGTCCCTCTAAAATTTTTAAAACACAGTTAGTCCAACCCTTTTTATTTTGTTCCAAAAAGTCCTTCAAACACTCATTTAACCAATATTGTCTCATTTTTAAAGGTCCACGATAATGGCACCCCCACCCCCACCTTCCCCCCACCTCCACCCCTCCATTACCGGAACTCCGACGATCCTTATCGGAGCTCCTTTTTTTTAGTGTTTTTATTTGGTGAGGGACTGTAAGGACATTTTTGTCCATTATCAATTTGTATGTCGTACGCCGTTACACCGTTGAAGAAACTCAAGATCGCATCTACATCAACGGATCTGAATATCAAAGCGTCTTCAACATCATAGCCTCTGCGAGAATGAACTTGGTAAAATTTTGTTTTTACATTCCTTAAAGTTCATATTTAGTATTGGGAAATTTTTATAAAATATTTTTTATAAAAATAAGAAGTAAGTTTTTTAAAGCAAAATGAGGCTTTTAAAAGGATTTTACTTTTCTGGGAAAACCGGACCGGTCCGCCCCCTACCGGACCGATCCGCAACTGGACCGATCCGTCCCTCAACCGGACCGACCCGCCTTGCTCGAGGTCCAGTATACCACGGATCGAATGCGAACCGAAGAAGGAAAATTTTAAAAGAACCGATCCGAGGTCGGACCGATCCGCCCCCAAGCCGGACCGGTCCGCCTGGCATAAACTCGAACAGTTCCGTGAGTTATTTTTCCACCAACTTATTTTTTCTATATATATACCTATTTCGGTGGTGTTTTTTTTTAAGTCTTTGAGAAAACGTTTTTAAAAGTACAAACACAACAAGACTTCTATTTTTGATGTGCCAAACATCTTTTTGATTCACACACAAAAATCCCAATTACTTTTGTGAATCTTTTTGAACCCTAGAACACAAACTTTGTTGTTGTTCATCTTTGTGGAGAGATCTTTGCAACCAAGGGCTGCGTGTCATTGCTGAGGGAGTCTCTACAAAGTTTCATGGTTGCGTGTCATTGAGGAGTGCTGCGGTTCTTCCTTTGTTGATTGGACTGAGGTTCATGTGGGTTCGCTGCGTGTGGATTCATTGCTGCCCTCCTGGAAAGGGATATTTCCAGCCGCCGACTACAGAATCCGATACCTGAGGGTAATTCTTAGTCACTGTATTTTCATTGTAATCCGATTGTAAGCCGTTTTCTTACAAATTATAGTGAAAATAAAAGGTTTTGCCCCTTTGGGGGATTTTTCCTGAAATTGTTTGTTTTTATCCTGCATGCTATATTTTATTTGATAAATCATCTAGATGCATGTCTTAGGGTTTTAACTAAAATTTGGGTTTAATTAAAATTGGTTTTTTATTTGAGAAGTCGCAATATTTCCGCTGTAGCTGCACTCTCAGGGACTTTTTGGAATAAAATAAAAAGGCTTGGACTAAACGTGTATTAAAAAATATTCGAGGGATTATTTAGTAGATCTCCCTCAAAAAATTATAAAAAATAATTAGTTGTTTATTTTAAAATACAAAAGTCTTAGAAATACATATATTTTTCCTAAAATAAAAATATTAAAAATAATAGGATATTTTTATTTATGAAAATATGTTATAAATAACATACGTATAAAAATATATATAAAAAATGGTTAAATGGTGTATATTTTATTAAATAAAAAGCAATTTTTATATAAAAAATAATTTTTTAAAAAAAACTATTTTTTAACAGCTTTATTAAAAAAAGAGTTACTTTAAAATGATCAAAACAATTTTCTTTTAATAAAAATAGTTTTTATGTTTTATAAATATTTTTTAAATAAAAGAATTTGTTTTTTATAAATAATGGTGTTAGCTAATGAATGGAGGGCATATGAGACATATTAGGATTGAAATTGAGTGACTTAATGATCAACTCATGAAATCCATCAAAATAGGGGTCAAATCCCAATAAGTGAAAATTATGAGAGTTTGACTCGATAACGAATAATTAATGGGGGTAAAACCCTAAATAACCCAATTTATTAAGTTTTTTGCATTTCTTTGCTTTCTAAATGCTAAAACGAAAGGCATAATATATTGATGATGATAATCATAGATTGTAGTAATCTAAAAGTTTACACACTTCCCTTACTTTTCCTTCAATTCAATCGTTTTTTTCTTTTTGTGCTTAATGGTAGTTTTGACGACATCTTTTTTGTGTGAATGTTTTGAGGTAGATGATGGCTCGGCGTTCTCGTTGTAAAACTCTTGTGGAAGATGGTATGGTCATGACGGTGGAGAAAAATTTGGAGCGTAGGAAGGAGAGTTTCGAATTGCAAATAACGTCATTTCTTTGTAGTGATTTTTTTGTGAAAGCTCCCCCAAAAAATTCACTTGATGTTAAAATTATTGCCATTTTATTGTTAAAACCATGTATGGTGTTTACTTTTTAAGTAAAGGCATTTCAGTTCATTTTGAAATAAGAATCATGGCTATAAGAATGGATAATATTTTATTTAAATATAGTGTAGACATATTAGTCACTTATACTTAGTAGTAATTCCGATGAGTTGATATCGGCTTAATCACGGGAGATTGAAATTTCAATTCTAGTACTAATGAACAGTTCACGACCTATATATGGAGTTGAGATCCTATCGAAATGATTGCGTTACAATCTTAGGGCTTTATCTCAAATTACGAGAACCTATCTGATGGTTTGAGAACTTGTGCGGTAGTTCAAAAGATGATTATGACTGGTACATCCAAGAACGACTTGAATAGGACTACTCGTGAGATTTTAAGTCTAAGGGTTGTCTTGATTAAACTTAGGTAATCTCACACCATTTGCAAGGTGCATATATTTTTAATCCCGAGAATTATGAGGATTGAAATACTTGCATGATTGTTGTTTGGATTATTATGGGTGTAGTTCAATTATATATTGGGCCAATAGATCCCCAAATATGGAGAAATCATTGCGTGAGTAGGTCTGAAATTATAACTCTATGGAATATGCCTTTAAGAATGTGATACCCAATTAATAGACTTATATTTTTTTTTTCACCATTAAAACACGGTCGGTAGCTTATTTTATAATCCGACGAAGTATCATATAAGTTAAGTTTGAGAATCAAGGAGATATTGGTTAAAATCGATTAACAACAAATTGATTTGATCAACGGGTATCAAAAACTTAACTTAGATAATCACATTATGTACCATAATAATCTTTATAAATAAGATATCTTTATATCCGAGTGATTTTAGAGATAGTTAAATTAGAGTACAGGCGTGATTATTTAGTGGAGTTAACCGCGATAAAATAAATAAAGAAAATAATTACAGTAATTGTAATTAGAATTTTTTGAGTAGGTATTTAGAATCCAATTTAATTATTTGTCTTAGGTCCCTATTATAGTTCAATACCCATGTAGTACGCTCGAAGCTCTCTGTAAGCGCAGTTTGGCTAAATCTCGTGACTTATACCTATTTATTTTGGTATAAGCTAGGGTTTTAGGTTAATGATCCATTATGAAGGGTTAGAGAAAGAGAGAAAAAACACTATTCATATTTTTTTAAGGGGCTAGAAGAGAGAAGATCATTTCTCTCATATTTCACCGTGGTGCCATCTCCAAGAGTGCCCACACACAAGGCTTACTTTGGATGGATCATATACTAGAAGATTTGAGGTGTTTGGATCATTTTAGCAAGGTTTTTGGAGACCTTGGAGGGAAGAAAGATCTTCATCTTCTTCAACATTTTTCTCCTCATACGAATCACAACATGATTCGTTATTGCATTGTTTCTTGAAATTCTTGGTTTATTCTTTAAACGTAGTTCTTGTTTTCTTTAAAATGCATGATTAATCAAAGTTATTTTGGTTAATTTTTTTTCTACATTTAAATGTTAATCCCAGTTTCCCAACACAAACTCCCCCTAAGTAGCATATATTCATGTTTGGTGACCTATCCATATTATGAAGAAATTGCCCTCACCCATGGATAACTTTTATTATGTGAGGAAAGGAGAATGAGGTTTTAAATAGAATGATGAGAGGGTTTGAATAGTAATCCATGTAAGTGAACACATTTTTTTGTTCCTATGTGGCTTAATGGACTAAAACACAAAAATATTTATGTGCCACTTTGTCTAAATGATGGCAGTACCTATCATTGAATTTTAGGTCCAAAACTAAAAGTCCAATATTTATTCAATGGTTTCTTATTTATTCCTTCACCAATATCCTTTATCCACACGTTCCATCCATTATGTATTTGGTTATTCAGTTAACATCCGGTGGAATGAATAGAGTAGTATATGGGTGGAAAATCATTATAATTTTCTTATCCATGTTGAGTTTTGTTTACTTGATAATTAGTAGGTGGTATCATAGACTTTCTTTGTCGATTGATAAACTATTCTTTGCAAGTGATGAAAAAATGATTATTCTTTTTTAATCTAGTCTTGCAAACGTAAGATGTGTGATTTTTGCCTTTATAGAGCGTGCACAATACAACCTGTTTATTTTTTCCTGGATCATTTCTTCTTTTAATTTTTTCTATTTTTATCTTAGGAACAACTTCTTTAATGTACCATTCTTATTTGGTACTTCACTCTTTAGTTTTTCCCTTTATTTTCAAAAAATAATTGTAGGCAATTTTGATCAAATTTTCCAAAATAATTTTTCGTAAATAAACTTCTTTTATTAGTTTATTGTTTTCGATTTGAAGGTGTGGAGGGTAGTTATTTTTCCTTTTGTTTAGCGAATCAATGCTCTTTGAAGTTTGTCATTTTGTAATATCAATTCGATGTTTTCTTTTAGAGTGTTTTCTCGTGATATATAAAGTTCTTTGTTTTCATTTTGTATAGTAATGTAATAATCAATGAGTCTTATATAATTAATAAATAATATATCATAAATTTTATTTAATTGATCATACGCACTTATCATATCTTCTTTTGGAATACTATCGACAACATTTGATTTTAAGTTTACCTCCTTGTTACTTGATGTAGTATTGGATGATGATGTTGTACATCCTTTTATGTTTACTTTATCTTTTAAGATAGTGGAAGGGGAATTTTCTTCTATTGCTAGGTTTTTTGGACAGGAGGGCTGGGGTGGTAGATCGTTCATTTCTTCACCATAATTTTCTTTTGATCTCAAGAATTCATTTTCCTCTATGAATTCTTTTATAGTTCCAAAGTTCATTGGCTTCAATGAATTGGCTCATTTTTCCTAAAATATTATTGTCTAAAAATAGCATAATATTTTCAAGGATTAATGGTTTAGTAATTATTTTCACTCTTCACTTAGTCTTGATAAGAGAGGTGAGTTCTTGTCACTAATTACTTTCCAAAGCTAGAAATCAACAGATTAAATAATATAGGATATTTTAGTTCTCCATAATTTATAATATCCCTTAGTGGACATAGGAATCTTAATTATATACAAAATACTTTCAAAGATGTTTGCCATTGTTTTTCTTATCTTTATACATAAAATATACTTTTTTCAAAATAAGTATCTATGAGCTGGGTTCTGATACCAATTTTTAGCCCGAAATTTTACTCGGGAGGGAAGTGAATTGGGTATTTTATAATATTAATGTCAATTTGAAAACTTCTTTAATTTCTTTTTTAAATTGATTTCAATATGATAATAAAATTTAAGTATGATCAATTAATCGAACAATAAGCAGAAGTAGTTAAGAGAGATAGTTTAAAGAAACTTTGTGAACCAAGGTTTTACATGGTTCATCTTTGTCTACATCCACATTCGAGATGGTATTTGAGAAGCTTCACTATATGCGGTTGACTAAGGTGAAACCAAAATCTCATAAGGAATTATTACACATTACAAATCTTATCCAACTAGGGAACTATATTCCTCTTTGTCCAAGCAGTAGAAGTAAGAGTCCAAGGTTTTATCACTCCTCGAATACCTGCAACTTCGAATCTAACAGCCATAAAGATACACTGAAGTTCAACCTTAAGTGTCAACAAGAAGATATGTAACCAAATGTAAATCAAACTTACTTTACTAAGAATAGATGATGTGAGTGAAATTAATTAACAAATAATAAACCTAAGAAGTTAATGCCGAACAGAAAATAAACAATCTCACAAGGCAAATATTTACATTGTTCTGTAATGGCCTATGTCCACGGGGTGTTTCTCACTTTCTTATTACTCTTTACTGATTTGATAACAAGAAGTTACATGCCCCCTTTTCCCTGGGGTAAGGGCTACATTTATAGAGATGTGGGAGATAGAATCATGTTGGACATATTCATTCTACTGATTAGGCCGCTGCTTTATTGTGTTAATCTCTATAGAGATTTATGCATGTGGGATTTATCTTAGTGGTTAACTCTTATAACAATCTTTACCTATTACTTATTGGGTTGGCCGTCATTTAGACCTGGACTATTTGGGCCACTTGTTTTGGGTCGCTCAATTTATACTCCATAATTTCCCCCAAAGGTCTTAGACTTAGATGGAGCGGAGGGTTTGATAGGTCTGTCGGCTTAGATAATTGTTTATCCTAAGTGGTTAATCGTCATCAGAGATTGCATCCCACTTGGAAAATTCTTCTAGAAAGAATTATGAATTAGATTCCTCTATTCTCACCGTTGAGACCTAAAAGGATAAGCATGTAATTTCTTCAATTAATTAAGGGTACGCTAGTAATGATCCGAAAATGAACCATTGGTTGCATTCAATGATATTTGGGATTTTTTCTAAGATGGTTAGATGTGTGGGAATTTGTTCAAAGTTTAATCAAAAGTTTCTACTGTCATTTACACACTTCACTTCATTCAATACAAATGCATGGAGCTTCAGCCTCTACACACTTCGTCTGTAAGTCTTCTTCACCATTAACTTTTATTTTTCTTCACAATTTTTTTGAATTTCTCCATTCTCTGAGAGTCATCTTCTCTTTGAGTTTATTCGTCTTCCTTGGTATTTTCTTTAAAAAATTGGTGTACTTTGTCAATGAGAGTACCATATGGAACTTTAGGCGATCCCCCCATGGGTGATTATTGGGTGCACTAATCTTCCAGCATACTATAATTATGTTGATGTTGGACACTGGATTCACATCCTTTCTGCCGTTGAAGGGGGCATAACCTTTCCCCTAAATCAATTATTTTTGGAGTTATGCAAAATATTTGAAGTCGTTACCGCCTAATGTTCCACAAATATATGGGGGATTGTAAATGGAGTACACAAGATAAATAAGTTGTATGGGATCCATATAGGGATCCCAGAGCTTAGGTATTATTATTTGTGGTCCTACACGACTAATGGGGTTCTCTACTTAAAGGAGAGGAAAGCCGATAGAGTTTTGTTTGTCAACCTCCCTATTTCTAATAAGGGATGTTGGAACTAGGGCTTTATGGCTAGGAATTAACAATACCCGCCACTGAGAGAATTGTTTCTTTGCTTTGCACTTTTGATTTAATTCATTGAGGTTGTTACTGATGATGATTTTATTATAGTTTTGTTCATGTTGATCAAAAAACAAAAAGTCTTCTCATTTTGTCAAAAAATAACTAGTTTAAGTCAGGAAGTTCAGGAGGCCAGCGATTACAGGTGGCGAACACCCTAGGTCAATCTCGTTCTTTCTTGAATATACTAATTTCACCAATAGATTCATTGCTCAACCTATGGATTCAATCCTTAACTTGCCCATTCCTTCTATGAGTGAGGGATCTTCTATTTCATCTTCCTTTGAATCTGTGAATGTGAATACTATCACATAAACTGAGGAGGAGGTGATGTCTCCCAAGAAGATAATCTTCCTAATTGATGATGTTGATTTTATAACTTCTCACAAATCCAAAGTTACTAAGGGGAATGTGAATAGAGCCCTTCTAAGCTAATCTTTCTGACAGATTCCCCCATCGAAGAGAAGAGAAAGGATAAGGTCTCTTCTTCTTCTATTACTGTTATTCGTTCCGACCTTGGGAGGGGCAACCAGGTGATGCCAGTGGCCAAAAATCCATTTATGGATCCTGACAGGTTAAGGGGGTCGTGCTCGTGCTTGACCATGAGCAAGTTGACAAGTTGATCCCCAACCAACTTTTTTCACACGCTGCTCAGGCGTTATCTCTGATAATCATAACTCTTTTTTAAGCTTTTCATTTTTACTTTGTCTTGGTCGTTGAATAAACATAATGTTGTTTATGTAATTCGGGGCGAACTTTATTGCCATTCTAGATAAACATTTTGACGTGTCCAAGATTAGTAATGACCTAACAAAGGCCTTGAAAAAGTTTAAGGATGTCCTTGTTATTACTCAAGGGGGATACGAGGTAGAGAAAAAAATCTATCTGCTTGGGCCTTTGACAAGATGAATAATTAGTGTGATGAGATAAAGGTCACGTTCAACCAATTAAAGGTTAAGCAAGACCCATTAGTGGTGGAGCACGACCCATTAAAAAAGGCCTAAGATGATCAAGCACGTGTCCTTACAGCAACTAAGGATGAGGGCCATGATCTTGGTTATGTGGATGCTTTTACCGAAGCCAAATAATAGCTGGCTTTCATAAAAAAGTCACAATTTAAGAAGGGTTTGGATATTGCCTTGGTTAAGATAAATGTCCCAACTGACTTTGAGTTGTTCGGTGAACATGATCTAGGATCCCCACAAAGGGAGGAAGAGGTTAGTTAGGCTGAGGCATTTGGCGATCAAGAACCAGCTGGGGCAAATCAGGGCAAAGCCCTAAAAACATAAGAGCGGGTGAAGGAAAAGGAGACCCGAAGCTATTTAGGAGATAACTTAGCATAAAAATCCTTGTACTATTTATGTTCTTGTATGTTTTTAAGGACTCTGTCCCATTTTTAGTGCAATGAAAAATTTCCTAATGTTTGACTTTATATCTTCCTATTGCTGAGTATGTTCCTTTTTTCTCTTTTAGCCTAGTAATATATCTGCAGGGGTTCCATCTTTACTAGCAATCGAGATCTAATCCTTGGTCGAGGGGTTAGTAATCAGGCTTGTTGTGCATTTAGCTCTGCTTAAAAACCTCTTAAAAATGATTAAATCCTATAAAGAGTAGTATAGTTTGGTCGCCAAATTAAAAGGATGACGCCAAGGACATTTGTGATGCAGCTGAACTTTTGTCGAATGAGAACATCTCCTTGAGAAAATAACTTGGCTAAGCTAAGGAAGACATAAAGAAGGATGGAGTGATTAAGATAGGGCTTATCCACAATATACTGAAGTTGAGATATCTCTTTATGAGAGGTCCTCGCTAAGTATGGTCTACTGATTATGATGAGGGGTGGATGGGTTCTCCTCTTAGGCTGGATGGAGTAAAGTATATAGCGTACAAATATGGTTAGTTGAATGATTTAGGAGTCATGAAGGTCCTAAAATATTTTAAACTTTGGTACTCGTACCACATGGATTGTCCATCCTACTTTCACCTCCATTTAGAAGAGAGGAGAATTAGACCCCCTTGATGTTGTTCCTTTCCAACTAGCCAAAAATTACTTGACTTCTCATAGTAATAACGATGAATTCAAGTCAAACTCTGATGATTTCCAAAGGGTTGTTGTGGCCAAGGTGATAACTCTTCGAGATGACAGTTTTACAAGTAATTTTGAACTTCTACCGATGTATATTTTTGAGTTTTTTTCGATGTACACTTCTCTTGTGTAATTCCATGTTATGTAACCTGACTTTTGTATACTTATACACTTTTCATTTTTTTCATTTCTTATGTCGAGCATGTTTATATCATTTGTGTTACCTTTTAGATTGTGTCATCACACTACCATAGGACTAAAGAAGACTTTGACAAAAATACACCTGGTCTCAGGGTCATCCACCCATTCAGGATGTTCACCCGACCAAAGTCGGGTTACTTAGTTCCTAGGGATCCCCCGTAGGACTTTTACTTGCTTGAAAATTCTTTAAGCCTTCGTGTTTTTTATGAAGAAAATAATTAAACCTTGAAATTATGATTAAGTATAATCAAACCAAGGAATTTATGCTAATAACCAATATCCAACTAGATGCGATGATCGAACGTAATGATAGTCTAAAAAATAAAAATGTAAGTCTACCTTTTGGAACAATGTGAAATGATAATGAGGCCAACTGAACCACTTGAGCTTGTACTTTATTGAATTTGAAATATTCTGAGAATTATAAATCAGAAATTAAATATTATGAGAAGTAAATAAAAAAACTTTGCTAAAAATAAAACTTTCTAAGATTGGTTGCATTCCAGGACATTGGTATCTCCCTGTCCTCCATTGTTTCCAAATGGTAGGCACCTTGTTTATCATCTCTGATGATTTTGAATGGTCATTCCCATTTTGGTCCCAAATTTCCATCCAAAGATTTTCTAACGCTACCGAGCACCTTTCTGAGGATGTAATCGCCAACCTGAAATCTTTTTGGGCTAATAACTTTATTGCATTACCTAGTCAACTGTTGTTGGTAGGAGGATAACTTTATTATGGCTTTCTCCCTTTGTTCGTCAGCCAAGTCGAACTCAGTCCTTATGATCTCTTCGTTCAAACCTTGTTCAACGACGATGGCCTTCATAATTGGGAGGCCAGCTTTTAGAGGAATAATGTCTTCCATCCCATACGCCAATTCTAAGGGACTTTCCCTAGTTTGTCTTTTGGGTTTAGTACGATATGCCCATAGAATGTGGGGAAGCTCGTCCACCCAATATCCCTTTACCTTCTCTAGTCTTTTCTTTATAGCGTCGAGCATCATTTTTTAGAGGTTTCATCTTTCCCGTTGCTCTGCAGGTAGGCTATAGAACTGAAGTGATGCCTGATGTTGTGGCTATCTTAGAAGCTTTGGAACATACCACTTTTAAATTGTGTTCTATTTTCCCTGATAACCTCCTTAGGTACACCAAAGAGAATTACGATGCTTTTCTTGATAAATATAATCATGGCAGTGTCTATAATGTTCTATAATGGCTCTATTCAATACGCCTTATGAAGTAATTTGTACTAACAAGAGGTACTTACGATTTTTTGTTGTTGTTAACAGTGGGACTTCGATATCTAGACCCCATTGGGACGAAAGACCACGGTATGGTTAGCGATTTTAAATCGTTGGTCGGCTGATGGAGCATGGGAGATAACTTTTAACACTTCACACACTTTTTAACTTAAGAGATCACATCCTTCTGCATGTACGGCCACCAATATCCCTCATTGGTTGCCCTAAAATCAAGATATCTTCCTCCAGCATGGCTTCTGTAAATTTCGTCATGTTCATATAATACTTGGTCGATGTCACTTGGGTGCACACATTGGAGGTAGGGATATCTTATAGAGTTTAACCTTAGGTGATAGGTAAAACCTTATGGCTTTATCCTGATCTAATAATCTTATTTCTTGTTGATTGGTAATACGCCCTCTTATAGATAATTGATTATAAAATCCATCCAGCTAGGACTTTTTTTCACAATAAGGATCTACTTTATGACCACAGGTTTTACAATGTTGGGATTGGAAAGGATCTTCACTTCAATGGTTCTCTTAAGATAGGAGTCATTTACTAACCCCAAAGCTATTAAAGCATCATCATGGCCATTATGCCTTTGGGGGAATTATTGAATGTGTACTTTCTCAAATTTGGCCATCAAATCTTGAGTGATATATAGGTATGCTGACATTTATTCATCTATGGCATTAAAATCTTTAGTCACTTGGTTGGATATCAGCTTTAAATCATAGTATATGTCAAAGGGTCTTGCCCACAAAAAGAAAACTTTGCTCAATCCAGCAATAAGAGCTCCATACTCAGCCTCGTTGTTTGAAGCTTCAAATCCAAGTCTGATCCCTTACTTGATCATGGTATTCTCTACTGAAATAAACATAATTCCTACTACTGCCTCCTTTGAGTTGGATGTGCCATCCATATAAAGGGTCCACTATTTGGACTGGTCGATCTCTCGGCTTATTAATTGGTTAACTATATCTTGGTCGCTGGGATCCCCTTCCCCTATAAATTCAGTGATGAAATCTGCCAACACCTGACCCTTAATTGTTGTTCTTAGTTGATAGTGTATATAAAGTCTCTTAAGTTTAACTGGCCATTTGGACATCCGTCCAGACAAATTTGCATTTCGAATAACAACTTTGAGGGGGAAGGAAATAATGACTATGATTGAATGAGCTTCAAAATAGTTCTTCAACTTGCGTGATGCGATGACTAAAGAGTAGGCCAATTTTTCAAGTGGGAAGTAGAGTTTCTCGAAATCCATGAGCATTTTGCCGACGTAATAAACGGGGGTCTGACATCCTTCTTTCTTTCATATTAAGGATGAATTGGTTGCATGGTTGGAAACTACTAGGTAAGGATAAATAAGGTCTTGTAGATTTGGAATAGATAGTAGGGGAGGCTTGCTCAGATAGGATTTTATTTCTTCAATGGCCTTTGAGCATTCCTCATTCCAGGTGAGGCCGTTTTCCTTTTTCAATGGATAAAAGAATGGTTGATGTCATTTGGAAGACTTTGAGATGAAATGGTTAAAGGCATCCAATATTCATGTTGACTTTTGGATCTCAGGCAATATTTTTAGAGGTTGAACGTTGTTGATCTCCACTATCTGATCGAGATTAACCTCAATACCCCTTTTGCTGACTAAGTACCCCAGGAATTTTAAATTGAACCCCAATGGAGCATTTATCCATGTTGAGCTTCATTTGGTAGTGCATGAGGATCTCAAAGGTCTCCTATAAATATTCCAGATGGTCAGCTTTAAGCTTTCTCCTGACGAGCATATCGTGAATGTACACTTCTATCGAGTCCCCCAACTGTTGCTTAAACATCCTCGTGACTAGTTATTTGTATATGGTTCTTGCATTTTTAAGGCCAAAAAGCATGACCTTGTAATAATATGAGACAAGGGTGGTTATGAA
This sequence comes from Sambucus nigra, assembly GCA_949130495.1. Classification (NCBI taxonomy): domain Eukaryota; kingdom Viridiplantae; phylum Streptophyta; class Magnoliopsida; order Dipsacales; family Adoxaceae; genus Sambucus; species Sambucus nigra. Next base: position 587,243,599 of record OX422210.1, on the reverse strand, counting down.
TGAAGTTTTGTCTTGATCGAGGCTGAACAAAGGTATCCGATGATACCCTGAGTATGCATCCAGAAATCTTATCCGCTCATAACTGACTGTGGATACGACCAACTGATCAATATTAGGTGAAGGAAAGTTATCTTTGGGATATGATTTATTAAGATCTGTGAAGTCTACACACACTCTCCAACTCCCACTACTCTTTTTTACCACCGTAGAGTTTGAGAGTCGCTATGGGAATTCAACTTCTCTGACAAACCTTGCCTCTAGAATCTTCCCTACCTCTGTTTCCACTGCCATCGATTTTTTTCGTGGAAGTTCGACAATCCTCCTACATAATCGATGGATAGGTGGGATCCATGTGAAATCTATTACACACTACTTCGGGTAAATCCCAGGCATATAATATAGCTTCCAGGAAAATAAGTCTTAATTCTTCTTTAATAGAGAAAATAACTCCTCCCTTTGTTCTTCTAATAATATAGTGCCGATTAGGAATTTCCTTCTTGACTGAGATTTGTTAAAAGCTATCTCTTCTAACTACGCCATAATCCTATCTGTGGGGTCCATTCTTATTTTTTCCACCTCTGATCTTCTATACTTTAGTTATTCTTTAGACAGTGTGGCTCCGTATTTGGACCTTCGGGAACGATCTCTTTTTATTTTTTTTCTCTTACTTAGGCCTGACAGCAGTGATAAAGAACTGTCGAGCAATGGCTTAATTGCCATTGATCTCCATTATTTCGCGATTCATGATGCACTTGAGCTTCTGGTGGTAAGTGGAGGGAATGGCCAGCATGGCGTAGAACCATTATCTACTAAGAATAGTGTGGTTAGGAAAATCAATGTCTACTACCAATAACTCAATTAACTTTGAGATATTCCCATCCTTAACTCGTAGGACCACCTTTCCTAATGGCATAGTCATTTTTCTAGCAAAGTTAACCATGAGAATGGTTTCTTCTTTTAATTCTTCTATCTTACTCTTGAGCTTATAGAAAGCTCCAAGTACATAACTTTAGAGGAACTTCCTTGATCAACTAGTAGTTTATCCACATCCCACTTTTCAATCCTGAATGTGATTACTAGTGCATCATAGTGTGGGGTCCTAACTCTGATCAAGTCATCTTCTGTGAAGACTATATGTTTGTTGTAGTCTATATTTTTTAGGTGCCAGCGCTTGTCTGCCAAACTTTTGTCAAGGTTAATCTGGAAGGCCTCCATTACTGCGGTGACCTTCTTAAGCTCTACTCAAATAGCATTTACTTAGATCTACTTAGTTATTGAGGCACTGTCCCAACTCATCTTCAACCACATTATCTGGTATTTGGTCGACACCAGAGGCGACCTTGTCACCTTTCTTCTATATGTACTTATTCAAATATCCAATATAGTTTAGCTCTTCTAGATGAGGTTTGAGGGATCTATGGTTCTCTATCTTATGCCCATTATCTTTGTGATAGGCATATTTTATATAGTTATTCCTCTTGCTCGGATCGCCTCCCATATTCTTCATCCACTTCAAAAATTATTGATCTTTGATCTCACTTAGGATCGTGTAAATTATCTCCTTAAATATGGTATTCATTTCTTAAAAAGCTTTGGTTGGGTCTGCCTTATCCCAATTTTTAGGATATCTGTCCAGTTTCTTACCCCCTTCTTAAGGATGCCTTCCTTATTATTCCATTTTGTTGTCTTTGCGTGACTATTGTTACCTTGGTTGAGAGTAACTACATCTTCCATCTTCTCATACTTCTCTATGCATGACATAAGATCGTAAATGGTATCTTCCTCCTTCTTAGATAGGGACTGGTGAAACATGGACTTTTGGGTCAACCCTATCTTGAATGATGCCATGGTGACCTACTTCGGGCAATCTTCCACTTTGCTATAAGTTTCCTAATATCGCTTGGCATAATCCCACAAAATCTCTTGGGATTTCTTCCTCATTGTAAGGAGATAATCCACTCTCTTCAGATGAGAGATGCTTCTAATAAAGCGAATTATGAAGGGTTAGGTGAGTGACTTGAAATCTTTGACTGACATGTGTGGAAACCTTTCAAATCACTTTTACATGACATCCACCAAGCTAGATGGGAACATGCGAAACATAAGGGAGTCTTTGTGGCCTACTTATATAAATGTATATGATGAATGGGGTAGATCTTTTCATCATACACTTTGAACCTTGGGGTTGTAAACTTCTTCGTGGGTTCTTACTCATCAATTTCCCTCGAAAAAGGGGATTGCATCTGACTAATGAGGGCTTTTCTGACCAATTCTTTAGTGGATCTAGCCCCACGATTAGAAGGGTGTTGATCCATATCCTTTCGTACCAGACTTCGAATATCATGTATGTCTTCTAGATTCCACCTTACAGGGTAACTTTCATGCTCAGAGTTATCCCGATCATGGTGTGAAGTCCTTCCTCAGCTATGAGTTTTGCTCGCCTAAGAGTTATGTGTCCGACCATGACGCTTGTAATTATCTCTACAGAGCACCTGCTCCATTCTTTTTAAGCATCGTTGGAGACACATATTTCCCTCCAATTTGAAGCGTGTTTCCTCCTCTTGATGATGGAGTCGATGTTCATATGCATCGACCAGCCTCGATATTTGAATGGATTCGGGATGCTTATTGCTCTTTTCAGAGTGATGATAATAATAAGGATGAGTCTATCAGACGGTGCTAATTTTGAGTGCAATTAATTTACAAACAATAAACCTAAGCAGTCAATGTCGAACAGAAAATAAACAATCTCACAAGGCAAGAATTTACGTGGTTCGGCAATAGCCTATGTACATTGGGTGTTTCTCACTTTCTTATTACTCTTTACTGATTTGATAATAAGAAGTTACATGTCCCCTTTTCCCTGGGGTGAGGGCTACATTTATAAAGATGGAGGAGATAGAATCGTGTTCGACTCATTCATTCTACTAATTAAGAAGCTACTCGATTTGTGTCAATCCCCACCGAGATCCACGCATGTGGGATTTATCTTCGGGGTTATCTCATATAACAATCTTTGCATGTTACTTATTGGTATGGCCGTTATCTGGACCTGGACTATTTGGGCCGCTTGGTTTAGGTCTCTCGATTTATACTCCACAGGTGAAATGGTTTACTTTCTCTCTTTAAAAGTGTAAATTGAGAAGTAATCATAAGTGTGTTTCTCAAGTGGGTTTTGGTTTGGATCTTTTGCACAATAGAGTATTGGATTTATATATATTGCTAAATAAGGTTTGAGGAAGAAACTTAAGCTCAAGAGAGTTTTTGTTTGGATCTTTGCTTTAATGGAATTTTGTGTTTGAAACTCTTAACTTGGAAATGGGGTTTAGGACTTGGTTTCTGTTTCTTGGAAAACTAAAGTAGAATTACATGAGTTATGAACTAGTTCTTTGATCAAGGGAAATGTTTTAGAATGACTATGTTCTTAAAGAAGGAACCCAAAGGGTCCTTTTATAGTCTTTTTCAAAAACTAGTCGTTGGAAGGTACTATGATAAATTTTAGAATTTTTGGAAATTGAATTTTGAAAACTAACCGTTGTAATTTTAGATGATGATACCCGATTTAGTATCAACAAGTTAACTTGTATGAGCTCAATTAAGAACATATTTTAATGGTGTAATAATGGTGGAAAACAAGTATTTAAGTAAATAAGAAAATTTGTCAAAGAGGAATAAGACTAGAATATAAGTGGTTCGGCCATTGGCCTACTCCACTGTGCTTGTGAGTGCGGATTTTACTATAAAAATGGGCACTAATGGATTTAGTGATACAATTATCACCACTTTCTCTCTCTACTGTAACAAAAGCAAAGCTTTTACTAGGGTTTTAATATTTTGATCCCTTTCACTAATGAAGAAGATGAGTATATTTAGTGCTTGGGGTGTGTACTGTACCCCCCAAGCATGTAGTAAACATGTGTAGAATGTATTTGCCAATAAGTATTATCCGCTTGTCACTAGCGAATGTAGGTCATGGTGATGAAATATTCCCTTATATGTGAGGAAGATCTTATTATAACGATTTTACGCACATGGGATCTGCAACCCACGCGCGTTCTTTCATGCGGGCCCCATTCCACGCGCTCTGTCAAGTATAAACTATCGGACGCTCAGACCAGGCCCAAGCCATGTTGTCAAGTCTGATGCTCTGATGGTAAAGTAACTATCATGTTCGGGTGAGTCTTCATTCGGTCTCTTGCCTCTAGGTGATGGACAATACCGAGGGAAATTGGGTCACTATATTATTAATACTCATATCATTGGCCAAATCTGAGACAAGGACGAGTACTTTTGTGATGGATTTATGACCGAGGATGAGACCCTTCGTGTTGGGTCTAGGCCGAGCCATAACCTGCTCAAATAGACGATTTGTCATTGGTCGACCTTGGTCGAGGGGTATAGCCCAGGGACGAGGTCATACTTGGTATATTAATCACCCCTAGCCCTTAGTCTTTAATATGAATGGAAAGCTAAGGGATAAAGTATCTTTGGGAAGAAGTTGATAAGAAATCCTTGATTGACAGCTGTGTAGGCCTCTTTTTCTTTCAAATGTGTTTTAAGCATGTCAAAAACAACATTCTTTTTGAAAATTTCTTTTCCAAATTTTATACGCACCAAGTATGTGAACCAACTTTTAGTTAAGCCCAATTTTACCTTGTTTAATCCTAAACATGCATCTAGGTGTTTAACGCAAGTAAAATAAATAAGTTAACAAAAGCGATGACGGATGTACGAGGAAACCACTAAAGGAAAAAAATCTCGAACAGTCCAAGCCAGACAATCACTATGATATGGTATTAAAGATTACAGACGATACACTTACTCAACGACTCGATCCCCACAAGTCTTGACGCTCCTCTAATCCTTAGACCACTCCTCCACAGTGCCCATGCAGAAGTCCTTCTACGATACATGTACATGTCACACACGTCCACGAATGCCTCGATGTCCATCGATAAAGCTTGGCAACATCTACGATGTTGAACATGAACTGCTTCGTTTTTTCACCGCAAAACCTAACCAACAATTATTCATAGACAAGAGAATAAAAAAATGGTACAAACCAAGATCTCTATATCATATGGGTATGAAAGATCGGATCTTGAAACTCTAAGGATGTTTTTAAAATTTAAAACACTTAAAAAACTTGTGTAGAAAACGTATTGTATGTAAACTATTTTTTGGTTCTGCAACTCATGAAATTCTGAGTGACGCACACCTTAAATAGAAAATTTAAATCGGCGCATCATTCAAACGAGATGAAGTTATAGTTTGAACGAGATAGCAATGTCATTTGAACGACAGTGAATGTCGTTTGAACCATTTAAACACAAGGGAAGGTTTTATACGACTCTCAACAATCATTATCTGAGAATAAACAAAATTAAATCTCATTAAAATCATTTTTAACATTTTTAAACCATTTATATATAAAAATAATATCCTAAAACATTTTTCGAGTCCCATAAACATTACGCATTCATACCCAAGAGATCAGAATACAATGAAGACGTGAAACATGAACCAAATTAATCTCAGCATGATAAATCTTTGAAGCTTGGTCGCAACATCTTCAATAAACTTTATCTCATGGACTATGTGGGAGCTTGACAATAAAAAATCTATCTATGAGTCAAAAATAATGTTTTGTTCCGAGAATAAGTCAAATAACATGCAATGGACTCAATTGGAATTTTTTTTCCTTACAAATCTCCCCCTTTGACTATTCTGGGACAAAACCCAAACAGTGAAATGCCTAAATCGCATCGTCAAGCCATACGACGCCTAAATCCCATCCCTTAAAACCCAAAATTAAAAATTACAGAACAAGACTAGTTAATGTTTGTTCGGCAAGCATGAGTTGTCTGAATGTGATGTAGTCTTGAAATCTCAAATCCCTTAAGCATACCTACACACATAAAACATACAAATACCCAATAAAGTATGGAGGAACAAATGATATAAAAGATTATGATACCAATATGAAATATCAATACCAATTTGTAAAATCAAAATCAAATCATTTATTAAACATATAAGCAAATTTGATACCAATTTGAAAAAAATATTGAAATTAGGATATCAATTTGGTCAAACTTATTAGTACCAATATATAAGCATGAAAGCATATGATATGTATTTATAATGCAACAAAAATTATGTGCTCATAAACTCTCCCCCTACATCACATACATCTATCTCCCTTTTTGTCTCGAATAGACAATAAGTGGAAAAGATAAACAAATTATTAAATCTTAGCATGTGATAATAAATTAAGAATATCTAGCTAAAGATAAACCACCAGATAAAAATAATCACAAAGTACCAAATCGTAGTAAGCACACAGAAGTCATATGAAGGATATCATCAAAATCAGTAATGATGTGACTAAATGAATAATGCATAATCACCCAACACTGCATTAAACTGCCCAGAAGTACCAAAATAGAATAATATTATTAATCAAACGAAGCAGGTACGAAATAGGAACAAATCTCAAAAAAATCCTCAAGGTCGCTCAAAAGACAATGCACTGTTGTTTGAATGACTTTGTATGTCACTCAACCCATGCATCAAGCGACATCAAAAATTGTAAAACAGTAGCATGTCACACGATCAAACTTATCAAATGACCTTCGTTCGACCTATCTCGCTACCCATACCTAACATTTTTCACTATGTCTCACGAACCTCTCGAGATCCAGACTTCAAGCGATATGGACTTGTCGCTCGAACGAGGTCCAGATGTCGTTCAAACGACATCAAAATTTCTCAATTCCAATTCCAAAAATATTAAAAAATTTGCCCAGCGAAAAAATTTCCTGAAAATATCAACTGGAAATACCAAACAACAACAAAACAGACTCAAAATTGAAAAAATAAAACAAGTAAAATAATGTGAGTTTCATGCCAACATAGTATCATTGTGCTCAAACAGGGATACGGAGTGAATGTGTGTGAACTACAACAAATGAATCATAACTCCAACACATTGAAATTTTCAATAAGCTCTAATTGATAGCGAAAAGTCATCAAAGTCTGTTTTAGCCACATGTATCAATTAAAATATTGAGATAAATAAAGTAAACAATCAACGTGCACATAATCCCGAAATTTTGATGACTCTACAAACAATAGCGTCATTATACGATTTTTCAACATAAGGATTCGTGGTGCATACTCGTTTATATATCCATCCAAACTCCCTCAAATATCATCATATTATCTTTTTGAATGAACATATCAAACTAATTGGCCCATTTTTTGGCATATGATTCTTTTTTAGCGCCATAAATTTTCGAGCTCTATTCAAACTTTTATGACCTTGGCTACTTTTTATAATGCCACACTTTCTTAGGTGTGATTTAAGCGATGGATTAATCACAAAGCACAAGTGTTCCTTTCGTAGCCTTTCCCCGTGTACACTCGTCAGATTTTCAATTAAATCCTTACGGGTAAACGATTCTAAAATGCACACATCCTACTAAGTCTTATTACGCATAGATGACAAAATTGATATAAGAACGTCTCATCAAACTCAAATATGCATGAGATGTCAAACATTCATATAAACTCGTGCATGTGTACAAAGATGGAATATATACAAAGTCGAATTCAAATGCATATCAACTTCGAAATAACCCCATAATACAATGGTTAAGATCATTCAACGCATCATCAATTATGACCAAATGTCCTAGGCAATGGATAATAAAATGATGGGGGTCCAAGCACACCAATATGCCATATCAAACATGAAACACTCACAACACAACAATAAATCCAAAATCTTTTTATGTTTTTCTAAAAATATTTTTGAGCCAAAAATATTTTTTTTTTGTATTTTCTCTAAAATATTTAAAACAAAAAATATTTTTGTATTTTTCAAAAAAAATTATCAAAAACAAAATTTTTTTGTATTTTTCATACAAGACTCAATAAGTGAAAAAATATAGTACAAAAGATACACATGTCATAACACTAGCAAGATATAAATCATGATGCAAAGACTAGCATATGGAAAAGATGGAAACACAATCATCCTTTAGATCTAGCATGGGAAGAATCAAGTGCAACCAAATAAGAACCACGAAGTTTAATTCCTAAAGCCTCTAAGTTTGATTTCCTAACTCAAGTAGATGTGATTACAAATAGGGGTTTTGGGAACCGAAATGACTTTATTCCTTAACTTACTAGGAGTATTCCTAAGTTCATAGCAAAAACGTCTAAGGTGACCCTTCTAACCGCAATGGGAATAAGTGTAAACACGGCGTGAATGATCACAAAAATGTCGACCCTTCCTAACTTTCCTAGTGGGCTCTCTCACACAATTAATTTTAGCTTTTAGAATGGGGACAACACGATCATCATAGCCTATACCAAACCTATCTCCCTTGATTTGGACGGTGTCTAACATCCTATCCAACTTCTCCGATCTAGCCTTCAAATCAAACTTTACCCTACTCGAGTCTTTTAATTTTTCTTCTAACTCACAAATTTTAGACTCAAGCAAACGCCTAGACTCTTCAAACTCTAGAATATCTTTCGTTAAAGCCTCCATCAAACCACAAAGATTATCTCTCTCACCCTCGACGTATTCTAGTTTCTCTCAAAGAGTCTTCTTCTGTGCCCTAAGATCCTTAATCGAATCATCATTATTCTCTACGGCACGCTCATTCAATTTAGCTTGCAATTTTAAGTTTTCCTTTTTCACCTTCACTGCTTCTACATACAACTCACTAAAGGCAAATTGAAACTCTCTTACATCAATCTCCTCATCCTCACTAGCTTCACCCTCACTAACGTGAAAATCACACTAAACGGCCTCGAAAGTGTCATGCACATGCGGATATTCATGGGAAGATTTATTGTCATCGCTCACATGGCATGCCATAAATGCTATAAAGTTACACTCAATGGGGGATCTTTTTCCCTGTTCCAGTTCACTATCACTTAAGGCGGCATTATATGTTATCGATTTCTTTCCCTCCTTCTTAAGTCTAGTGGGACACTCGATAACCTTACGACCATACCCCTCACACCCAAAACACCTATGCAACTCATCCCTCTTAACTTTATCACTCTTATCCTCAGGGGCCGGATCGACCTTATTATTCTTGAATTTCTCAATTCTTTTGGCATATTTCAATTGCTTTTGTAACTTAAGAAACTTTTTGAACTTCTTTGCTAACAAGGCTACATCCTCAAAATCAAAATCGAAATCTTCATATGAAACTTTAGTCTCTTCCTTCCGAGCTTTCAAAGTAATGCCATTTTCTTTCCTTGGCACTTGCTTGGAGGTAAACATATCGAGTTCATAGGTTCGTAAGTTACCAACAATCTCTTCAAGTTTCGTCGATACAAGCATACTTAACGAGTTCAAAACGGTTATTTTTGCATCAAATCTACTCAGCAATAACTTTAAGATTTTCTTTATGACTCGATTATCGGGTATTTTCTCTCCTAAGTTAAAAGACGAGTTGATAATATTTGACAATCTAGCGTAAAACTCATCAAATGACTCACTCTCTAACATTTTAATCATCTCAAACTGTGTGGTGAGGTTTTAAAGTTTAAAGGCCCTAACCCTGCTCATGCCCTCATGAGTAAGTGCAAGAATATCCCAAGCCTATTTTGAAATTCACACGTCATGATCCTATTATACTCTTCCGGTGTGACATTTGTGGAAATAACGTGAAGACCTTTAGAGTTTCAAAGTTCAAGTCTATGTTCAGCTTCGGTCTATGACTCAACGGGTTTTAAAGTAGTGGCCTCACCCTCTCATGCAATCGGTGGTGTCTAAATCTTTTCGATCACCAACCACACACGCTCATTAATTGATTTCAAAGAACTTCTCATTTGCATTTTCCAATAAGCATAATTAGTTCCATAAAAAAAAGGTGCTCTAAAACTTTCAAAATTTCTAAAATTAATCCTTAAAAACACAAGGGATCAACATAATAAAAATATATTTCTAGCTATGACACCAATTTGTAGGCCCCTTTTTCTTTCAAATGTGTTTTAAGGATGCCAACAATAACTTTCTTTTTTTTAAAAAAATTCCAAATTTTATATGCACCAAGTATGTGAACCAATTTTACTTAAGCCCAATTTTTTCTTATTCAATCCTCAACATGCATCTAAGTGATTAAAGCGAGTAAAATAAATAAATTCACAAAAGCGACGTCGGATGTACGAGGAAACCACTAAAGGAAAAAAACCTCAGACGACCCAAGCTAGACAATCATTATGATGTGGTATTACAAAGTACAGACGATAGACATACTCAATGACTCGATCCCCGCAAGTCTTGACGCTCCTCTGATCCTTCGACCACTCCCCCATAATGCCCACGCAAAAGTCCTTCTATAATACCTATCCACAACACACGCATCCACGAATACTTCAGTGTCCATCGATACAGCTTAGCAACGCTTACGATGTTGAACACGAATTCCTTCGTTTCTTCACCACAAAACCCAACGAACAATTATTTATTGATGGAGGAACAAGAAAATGGCGCAAACCAAGATCTCTATAGCATATGAGTATGAAATCTCGAATATTGAAACTCTAAGGATGTTTTTAGACTTTGAAGACCTTAAAAAACTTGTGCAGAAAATATACTATATATAAACGTTTTTTCTAGTTCTGCAACTTATGAAAAGTTATGTCGGTGCATCATTCGAACTAGATGAAGTTGTCGTTCGAATGAGATAGCAATGTCATTTGAACAACAAAGCCGTATCGTTTGAGAGACCTCCACATGTTGTTTAAACGACAGTGAATGTCGTTTAAACCATCTAAACATAAGGGAAGGTTCTATACGACTCTCAATAATCATTGTCTCAGAATAAATGAAGTTAAATCTATTTAAAATCATTTTTAACATTTTAAAACTATTTGTATATATAAATAACATCCTAAAACATTTTTCGAGTCCAATAACATTACGCATTCATACATGAGAGATAGAAATGCAATGAAGACGTGAAACGTGCACCAAATAAATCTTGGCATGATAAATATTTGAAACTTGAACGCAACATCTTCAATAAACTTTATGTCATAGACTATGTGGGATCGTGACAGTAAAAAATCTATCTATGATTCAAACACAATGTTTTGTTCCAAGAATAAGTCAAATAACATACAATGGACTCAATTAGAAATTTTGTCCTTACAAGCTGATATGTCCCTTCATATGTCAGGTTTGGGATGTTGAATGAGAACTTTGGATTGACACTTGGCAGTCATCTTGTGGGTTAACGTGTTGCCCAAAAGTGATGGCTATAAGTGGGCTACAGGGGGTTGTGCCCAAATGATGATCGCCTTGGAAGTTGTGCATAATGATTGCCTTCATTTAAATGTTTTGAAAATCCCATTTTCTCTTTCCTACTTCTCTCCTTCTTCGCGCTAAGGCCTCTCTCTAATAAAAATCATTTTTTCTTTCTCTCACCACCGTTCAAGGATTTTCGGCGACATTTTGGGGCCTTTCCTCTTCTTTAGGCATACTCTCTGTTCCAGGTAACCTCCTTTCTTCTTCCCCCCATTCATTTTAAGGTATCTTCATCATTTTAGTTGTAGTTAATTTTTTAGGCGATTATCAGTAGGAGTTCTAGGTCTAGTGTTAGGAGGTTTCTAGGTGGTTTAGGGGTTTAATTGGTAATCATTTAGGTTTGCTGAACTTTGTTAAACCTCATTGTCTTTTATTCAACCACAAGAACTGTAACTGTTATATTTTTCGGCGAGCTCTGTTAGAGTATTATTGAGTTGTTCTTGATAAGAACGATTTGTTACCCCCTTTTGATCTTTAGGTCTACTTAGGTCAAACTTCAAGTTATTTGTGCCCTATTTACCCTCTAATCCAACCAAGTTGAATCTCAGCCACTTGAATGTTAAGAACCCTTTACAAGTTAGCAGAACAATACCCCACACTTAAAGAGAGATACTTTCAGGAGATACGTAGAATTGAGAACGAGGCTGAGGCGAGTGGTAGATCCGAGACCGACCTTAATCACCTCATTTTCCCCATTCCTTTAAAGGTCATCCCTCATTCATCAGTCGAGGTTAGTGGGGATGTGATGTCTTACCCATCCTCCTCGGATGCTAGTAGCTCGGCCTTTGCCCGAGCCGAGAGTGGAGATTTTTTTTATGAGGCCATGAGGTTTTCACCTTCAAATCCTTAGGGGTCGGAGGCGGCCCAGAGTTCATCTCGGTCTTCATCTTCCAACCACATTGAGTTATCTAGCAAAAGATGACATTTTAGTCCAATATGTCTTGAACTTTGATGAGTCGAGAGTTAATATTGACATTCCACCAAGAGTCGTTACCCTCCCATCTATGATCGAGAGATATTTCCCACTGGGAACCTGACCGATGAATCTCCTACGGATAATGATAGTTATGAGGTCGAGGAACTATTTGACTACTCATATGCCCATACTTTCTCGTCCACTGTTAGAGTCTGACCTTCTTTTATGGAGGCATTTATATGGCATCAAGTCAAATATCATTATGTGTGTTCCAGACGAGGACGAGAGAGTATATGATGGACGATAAGGTGAGGTCGTTTTCTATGAACAAATGTTCAGGGTCGGCTTCGACTCCCTTTCCATCCCTCTATTCGAGCAATTTTGTCCAGTATAGGGTTGTTCCTTCCCAATTGGTGTCGAACTCATGGAGGATTATTCTCGGCTTCTTGTCTCTTTGGATGAATAAGTACGAGGGAGGTATTTCAGTAATGTTGTTAAAGGCTTGTTATAATGTCTCATCATCAATAACTTAACCTGGTTACTATCATATAGGAGCCAGAAAGCCTGACAAGAAAATCATCCACGTCAACTAAAGCTTTAATCACCTTTGGAAGCCAAGGTTCTTTTTTATATCTAGAGCTTGGGAATTCTCGACCGACACCGACTATTCTGAGGACTAGTTAAGAGTTCCCTGCACTTGGGCCAACCCTTCCATGTTCGCCAAGATGGACCCAAGCATCAGTATTACCGATAGGGAAAAGGTTGACTTTTTGAGAAACCAGGGGAATGACGGGGCCCTTCCTAAGTTTGAATACTTAATGTCTCCCAGCTTTTTAGAGACATGTGGTCTGGGGGTTGACCCCCTGGACGAGTTGTGTGAGTTACTTAATTTTTTTGATTAATGAAAGTCTTTGCTCATCTTATGGATTTATTACTAACCATTTTTCTTTCTTCTTTATAGACCGCCCACCTCACATTTCAGATGAACTTTAGAACATGATGACCCCAAATCTCCAAAATTCTTTTAGAAATAAGGTTGGCAAGCAACCTACCAAGAAGATAATCGTCAGTGGGCCGACCTGACCTGAGGTCGACTAGAAGAGAAAGGAACCAGTCGCTCCTATGAACTATCATCGCGATCGTGGTATAAGGCTGAGGGTAAACCCATCTAATTCTGAGCCAATCTCCTCATTGTCGAACTTATTATAAGCTTATTGGGTGGCCAATATATCCCAGCTTAGGGCATTCACAAGCTCAATCATACCTTCGACGACGAGGCCGAATGCTGCCATGCTTGTCGTCTCCTCAAAGGGAGACTATGAATTCATGGAGAAGATGCAGTCCCAAAAGGTTTATGACTTTGATATCCATTATCTGGCATAGGTATTTGCCTCGTCTTTGATTTTATCTTCATCTCATTCTTTTTAATTCCGTCCTTTTTTGACATATGTATATTTTCTTTTTCTGTAGTTTGTGTGCACTTTTACCTCGGTTACCAAATAGATAACTGAGAAATACCTAAAAATCCAAGAGGTCGAGAAATCTCTCCAAGCCGAGGAATATTTGAAGGTGAAGTTGAGGGAACGCAGGGTCGATTATAAAAAGGCCCTTGAATTATTGAAGGCAGATAAACAACGCTTTAAAGGAAAAGGACAACGCTTTGAAAGAGAAAGACGGTGCTTTAAATGCCCAATCTGCCAAGTATGCTATCGACCTCGTTGTCTCCATCAAAAAGGCCAAAGATAAGGACCTCTCTGGCGATGCCATAAAAAAGATTCCAGATAAGGACGTTGAGGTTTATAAGGCATTAGATGAGTTTGTCATCTTCGGTTATGAATACCTTAAAATACGTATTAAGGCAGCCTGTAGATGGGTCATCTTAAAAAATTTTGATGTCGTCTCATCAATTCGTTCAGAGTTGGAGGCCCCTGACATAGGGGATCCTTTTTTACCTCAAGCCTTGGTCAATGTTGGATCAATGGTCCCAGCCAAGAGAGAAGAAGATATAGTTGAGGTTCTTATTGAAACTACTAGTACCAATACCACTACTGCTGCTGGAGGGGCGTCGGTTAGGACAAATATCTATGATGGGTCAGTTCTAGTGGAGATTGATGGGAACCAAGCATCTTGAATCCTCTTTTTTCTTTTTCTATTAGGGCGGTAATTTGTGGCCTGATGCCCCTTGTGTAAAATTTGATCAATTAATTTTTGAATTATGATGGTTTAACTTTTATTTGAACAATGTATTTGTACCCTCGTCTCAATTACTCTCGTCTTAAACTTCGATGAATGATATTGAATGCAAATAATTGAATGCAAAATATTTGTATCACTTATTTTTCCAACTATTCTAATTATGTTGCGTTTGTTTGCTTTGAGTTTGCACTGTTTGTTAAGCAACTTTGCAACCTTTTGAATGTGGATATATTCTCGTCCTTAGCCGAGAAGTAATTTAACCAACTTAATGATTTTTTAAATTAGATATCATCGCATTGTGATGTTAAATAGGTTATAATTAAATTATTTTTCAACTTTGAACCACTAAATTAATGGTGTTTAACTATAAGTCCCCTCTCGTCATTTTGAGAGTGTATGGGCGAGCGTCGTCTCATCCTACATTGTCGTCTCGCCTAGAGAGTTTGACTTTGATACCACCAAATTAATGATGTTTAGATGAACCATAATTAAATTATTTTCAAATTTGAACCACCAAATTAAGGGTCTTTAACTACAAGTCCCCTCTTGTCATTTATGAGAGTGTATGGGCGAGAGTTGTCTCGTCCTGCACTGTTGTCTCCCCGAGAGAGTTTGACTCTGATACCCCCAAATTAATAATCTTTAAATGAACCATAATTAAAAGATATTCAAATTTGAATCACCAAATTAATGGTGTTTAACTACAAGTCCCCTCTCATCATTTTTGAGAGTGTATGGGCGAGAGTCGTCTTATCTCGCACTGTCGTCTCGCCGAGAGAACTTTGACTCTAATTCCACCACATTGAGATGTTTAAAGCATCCATAATTAAATTATTTTCAAGTATTAAGTGATTTTCACCACTTTAGTGATGCTACGGCACTATTCTCCCCTCTCGGTGTTATTGAGAATCCACAGATGAATTAAATCTTGTCTGGTTTCTTATGTCACCGAGAATGACTTGATGATTTTTCACCATATGAATGATGTTTTTTTAGCTTAGGATAACTTGAACTATGAACTTGAACAATTCATACAACAAAAATATGAGGGAACGCTTGAACAAATTCTTCATTCATCACTTTGGAATATCTCTCATACAATGGTAAAAAACTTATACAAAATTCTAGTGATAGTATTTCTTTAATTGATCGACGTTCCATAGGTATGAGAATGGCTCTCCCTCTAAATCCTCAAGTCTATAAGTTTTAGGAATGACTTCTTCGGTAACTCTATATGGGGCATACCAGTTTGTGTGGAGCTTATTTGGCTTCTTCCATGCCTTCTTCCGAACTAGATCTCCATCGGCTATCGGCCTAGCCTTAACCCTCTTATTGTAAAACTTTGCATCCCTCTATTGATAAAAAGCCTATCTGATTATCTCATCTTCTCGTCTCTCTTCAATCAGGTCCAGGTATAGTCTGCGCTCCTCTGTGTTTACCTTTGGGCTATATATTTTGACCCTATAATTTAACAGGCCGATCTCAGTGGGTATTATAATCGATGAGCCGTAGGCAAGCATGAAAGGGGTCTCCCCTACTCGAATTCTCTCTATCTTCCTGTAAGCCCAAAGGACGACATGTACTTCTTTTGTCCAAAGACCCTTGGCATCTTCCACTTTATTTTTTATCCCATCTATAGTCTTGTTAATCACCTCAGTCTGGCCATTTACCTGAGGTCGATCGAATGCTGAATAAAACTATTTGATGAAGACTTTATTGTAGTAGGCCTTCAGGGACGATTTCTTAAAAATTTTACCGTTATCGAAGATTAAAGTGTTGGGCAGACCATGCCTGCAGATGATATTCCTCCGAATAAATTTGAAGGTATTCATCTCAATTATAGTGATCACAGCCTCAGACTCTACCCATTTTGAGAAATAGTCAATCTCCACAATTAGGTATCTACAATTACCTGTTACCCTAGGCCGGGGTCCCACCCAAGTCAATCCCCCAAACTATAAACGGCTAAGGAGAAGTGATAGATGATAGGGGTTGATAAGGGATGCATGCATATCTCTGACACTTGTCGCACCTTTTCACATAGTCGGTTGTGTCTTTCGCCAAGGTCGGCCACTAGTAATCCTGAGTAACTATTCTCTTTGATAAAGACATTCCTCTGATGTGGCTTGAACAGGAACCCTCATGCACATCTTTTAACACATACTCCAACTCTGTGGGATGAACACATCGTAATAAAGGGAGGAGTACATATTTTTTGTACAAGATATATCCTATTATCGAGAACTTTGTTTCCTTGTATCTCAACATCTTCTTCTCAACTTTTGACTCTATAAATTAACCATCTCTGATATATCGGATGATAGGGTCCATCCATGATGCCCTTAGGTTCACGTTTAAACAAAACTCGATTGCCTTATCATCCTCTTCAATGGTTGGTTGATATAAGAGCTCCATCGGCACTGATCATCTACTCTCAGTTCTCGTTGCAGATGTTATACATTGCCAGGGAATCGACTCAGCTATTTTCTAGCCAAGGGATCCTTTTGAACTTTACCTCTATGAAGTTATTTAACATTATATTCACCCTTGACAAGTATTTTCCCATCCTTTTATCTTTAGCCTCATATGCACCCAAGATCTAAATTACCACTAATCGCGAGTCACTGAGAACTAACATTTGGCAAACATTTAATGCCTTGGCAAGGGAGAGTCCATCCAAAAGGTCTTCATACTCTGACTCATTATTAGATTCTTTGAAACTGAACCTCAGGGCGTACTCTACGTCGGTTCCATCTGGGTCGTAACTATCACCCCGGCTCCACTTCCTATTTCACATGAGGAGCCGTCTATAATTAAGCTCCAAATTTTGCATTTTTTTATAAAGTCCCTTCACCCAAGACACTATTTTTAAACAAGAACTTTTTTTCTTCGGTGTCAGACAAGACATGCCTTACAACACTTATCTCAGCCTCAGCCGAGCTTCCACTTGCTTTCTCTAGCTTAATTATTGGCACCATAAACTCTTCACTGTCGGCCTTATCCCAAGTGAACTTGGCTATGAAGTTATCCAAAGCTTTCCCTTTAATTATTGTTCTCGATTGGTATATAATATTAAATTCTCTTAACTCAATCGACCACGTCATCAACCTACCCAATTTCTTGGGTTTATGGCCTAAATATAGGGTTTCATTTTTCTCGAGGCATGTATCACGGTATAAAGTAGCTTTTCAATTTTAGGGACCTCTGCTCGGCCTCTTGAAGGGCCTTACTATTAAAGTAGACCAACTTATGCAACCCATCATCATCTCGTACAATTGTTTCACTAATGGCCGACTCAAATATATCCAAGTATAGATATAACTTCTCTCCCTGAACTGGTCGGTACAATAATAATGGGGAGCCCAAGTAAGCCTTCAGCTTCTGGAAGGCATTCCTTAAAATTTTAAAGAAGGGCATATATTTTTCGGCGGCCCTTGATATGAATTTATTCAGTGTAGTGACTTATCCTATAAGCCTCAAAACATCCTTAATGGTCTTCGGAGTCTTCATCTCAATCAAGGCTTTGATCTTCTCAGGATTTGCCTCTATCCCCCGTTGGTTGACAATGAATCCCCAAAAAAAATTCTCCTACCCCAAACACACACTTGGCAGGGTTGAGCTTCATCTGATACTCGTCTATAGTGTTAATGGTACACTCAAAGTTGACCATATGCATCTCATCCTTGAGGCTTTTATCAATATATCGTCCACTTACACTTCCATGGTTTTGCTAATTTATTCCTCAAACATCTTATTCACCAGTCTTTGATATGTCGCCCCGACATTTTTTAAGCAAAAGCGCGTGACTTTGTAACAATACGTTCATTTATCTATGATGAATGAGGTCTTTTCAGCATCGGATGACTCTATAAAGATTTGGTTATAGCCTAAATAGGCATCCATGAAACTCATCAATTCATAACAAGGCATGGCTCCTATCATTAGATCGATCCTGGGGAGAGGAAAGTTATCTTCAGATAAGCTTTATTCGGGTCATTAAAATCTACACACATCCTCCATTTACTGTTTGGCTTTGGTACGATGACTGCATTAGCCATCTACTCAGGATAAACCACTTCCCTGATGAACCATCTTTTTTTAATTTTTTAACTTCATCTTTAATTACCTCATACTTTTCTCTGGAGTAGACTCGTCGCCTCTGTCTAATCGTCTTCATCCCTTCATCCACATTCAGCTTATGGCAGAAAATCTTTGGGTCTATTCTTGGAATGTCCTCGTGACTCTAGGCAAAGATACTTTATCTCTTCTTCAGCAACTTGACCAGTTTATCTTTTATTTATTTATTCAGGGCTCTACCAATTTATATGGTTTTTTCCATCTCGTCCTCATTGAGGATGGCGGATTCTACCTCCTTAGTGGCTTCAGTCTATTCTTGCTAAGTCCCAATCCTTTGAAGTATTACCAAAATATCACGTCATCCAAACTTCCTCCATCGATGAGTATTTTGGTAATGTCATATCCATGCACCCTTGTGGTAATCACTAGTGGGTTATCATGAGGGGCCAAGATCCCCTTAAAGTCTATTCTCGAGAAACATATCACCAGGGTCTTCATATCTCCCTTCTACCTCTTATTCAGCTTGGATTCAACTGCAGCCGAGTTTATGACCTCACTTTTTGGGAGTTCTTTTGCCTTCGCGACATGGGCCTTCCTATCGGCTATATCCTTGACACCACCTGCTAAACCACTACATATCATCTTCACTCACTCCCAAAGAAATCATATTGAGCTGACCTTTGTTTGCAGTTACCATTATTAGGAGGTCAGGGTCGGCCTCATCACCATCGTCAAAGATATCATCATTTATGTTTGCTTGAACATCCCATCTTAGCTTGTCGTCTCATCTCTTCTTGGTGTCATCTCTATCACCTTTCACACCGCTCTTATTAACATATTTCCTAAGCTTTCCATGCTTCAACATTTTTTCCATCTTATCCTTGAGTGCAAAACACTTATCAGTAGTATGGTCGTTATCCTGGTGCAACTCGCACCATTTTCTCCCTCTTGTGAGGATGGGCTCTTAGCTTTTTTGTCCATTTCAAAGATCGATCATTTTTTATTTCATTTAATATCATATCTGGACTGGCCGTCAGTGGAGTAAAGTTAGGGAACTTATCATCTCCCAACCTCTTATTTCCTTCTTTTCCTTTGGACTTCTAAGACTTACTCCCACTCTCGCCTTTATCGTCCTCTCCCTGACAGCCATGGTGCCTCCTCCGCATTCATAACTCTCTCGGCCGTGTCCAGGAGTTCTTCCATAGTTTTTAGAGGATCTTTGGCAAGATTCCATAAGAGTTCTCCCTTCTGCAATCCTCCCATAAGGGCAGTCATAGCGATGCTATCTTCGTTGTCTTCTACTTACAGCTTTTCTTTGTTAAAACGGGCTATATAGTCTCTCAGAGACTCATTTTTCCCATGTTTGACATACAACACATGTGTGGTCTTCTTTCGAGGTTTTGCTCTAATATAGAAATTATGGATGAACCACTCGGCCAGCTGCTTAAAATTATCAATGGAGTTCTTGGGGAGAGAGGTGTACCATAAATGTGCATCACCAGTAAGGATGCTTGAGAAAACTTAGCATTTCATCTTATCAGAGACCGAATAGATGTTGGCTACCGACTAGTACATTTCCACATGATGAACAGAGTTTGTGCTCCCATCGTCCTTTGGCATCACAACTGGCGGCTTGATCTTGGCCAAGGTTAGGTAATTAATAATTCTTGTAATAAATGGAGACCCTTCCATATATACTCTCTGCATGGGGTCTCTCATCCTCAAGAGATCATCAATTTTATCTTCCAACCTCTATATGGAATTATTATATGGCTTGTCAACCGTTATTGCATTGTCTCCCTGAGCTTCCACAGCATTGTCCCCAGCCCCTTCTCTATGGATTGGGCATTGTACGGGCTCTTTTTTATTTGTCCTCTAACGATTGCTAAGTTCTCTGTATTCCTCGTCTCGGCCACATGATGGTCATTAGTCATTACAATGGCTTCGCCAATAAGGATTAGCCACTTGTCACTAGCACATATAGGCTATGATGATGAAATATTCCCTCGCATGTGAGGAAGATCTTCTTATAACGGTTTTACGCATGTGGGATATGCAAGCCATGCGCGCTCTTCCATGATTGCCCCATTCCACGTGCTCTATCAGGTATCAATTATCATCCACCCAAACCAGGCCCAAGTCGAGTTGTTAAATTCGATGCTCTGATGGTAAGGTAACTGTCATGTTGGGGCGTGTCTTCATTTTCCCTTACCCCGACCTCTAGGTGATGGACGAGGCTGAGGGAAATTAAGTCATTAGATTACTGATACTGATATCGTTGGCCTTATCTGAGACGAGGATGAGTCCTTTTGCAATGGATTTATAATCGAGGACGAGACCCTTCATGTTGGGTCTAGGTCGAGCCATAATCTGCTATAATAGACGATTTGCCATTGGTCAGCCTTGGTCGAGGGGTATAGCCTAGGGACGAGGCCATACTTGGTATATCCTTTGTCGCCTAATCTTTATAAGTCAAATTTAAGTCCTAGTTCCACTTTTAAAAAAAATTCAAAACCTCATTTGTAAAAACTAATTTTGAGGCACATCAACTTAGGCAACTTAAGTCGACTTAAAGTACCCGACTTGATGTCTAGACTATTTTGGGTTTGTTTTGTGTTTAGTGAAGGTTTGGATGGTTGGACTAAGAAAGTACATGACCATACAAGTTCATTTACACTATTAAAATCATTACCTAATAACTCAAAGCTCTGAGAAAATCTTTTAGAGTTTAATCACTTTATTTGACTATATGGAACATATGATTCATTTTTATTTAATTCTGATAATCATGAGCTGCGCATTATATTTATCATACACAGTTTGATGGAATAAAGATTAAGCCTTGATGGTAAGATGCTTGGATTTGATTATATTGATCAGTTGAGCTTGCCATGAAATAAGTGAACCTCTGATTATTAAGTATGCATGGATCTTTGTTCTTATTTATTTGTATGTGAATATCTAGAAATAAACTCGTGACTTGTGTATGGATGATGATCACGACTTAGCTTTCTCCTACTTTGGTTCATATTTTTGTGGATATAATGATCTTGACTTTTTTTATAATGCATGATTTCTTCTTCTCATCCTATGACTGATACTTAGTGGGCTTGCTTGTTATGCATGGTTATAAATCATGATCTTTATTTGGTGTGAGGAGGTATTTTGAATTTTTTTTTTCCCAAGGATCTTCTTTGGGTGACAATTCTCTTGTGGTTCAGGTTACTTGGTTGAAATATATATATATATATATATATCAAGGTTCTAAAAAACGCGAGGCGTGATCAAGGCGTGGAGGTCAAGCCTTAAGCCTTAGAAGTTTAGGCGGGCCTTAGGCGTGAAAAGGCGTTTAGGCCTTCTTAATATATTTTAATATTTTTAAACCATAACAAGGCTATTAAAATACTAAAATATTTCATATCATAAAAATAAGCTTGAATATATGCAAATTAAAATACTATTTGATTATTTTGGATGAGATAATGGTCCGGTTTGTAAAAAAATTCTCTAAAAGGGGATATCGTTTCACTAAAGCATTGTTGTTTTTAGAACAATATGCGCCTTAGGGGTTTTACCAAGAATAAGGCGTGAAAGGCGTAAGGCGAGGCGTTTCTCCCAAGCCTCAAGCCTAGGCGTGCCTAGGCGGAGCCTAGGCGAGTTTTTTAGAACAGTGATATATATATATATATATATATATCTCATAATGTCTTGAGGGCATGATTTCATCTCATGTACATTGGAGAGAAGATGGTGAACTGATGTTAAAAATAAATTTGATTGTTGTCAAACAAAAACTTTATTCTTAAAAATACTTTTGTTTTCAGAGGTCCAATAATTAAAATTAATGTATTTCAGGGTTTACAATATCAAATTGAAACATGGGGGTAGGGATAGAAAATTACCCCAAACATCAAGGTTTATTGTGTCTTTTACCCTAAATTTAAATTCCATAAATGAGATATCATGGCGATGAAAATCAAACCAATATTCATTAAATGGCTCAAATGTTATTGTTATAAAAACATCCTATAGACTAGTCATTTCTTTTCTATCATTATTTATTGTTCAAATGTTATTGTTTTTTAGTTTCTTTCTCCAACTATCTATTTTTTTATTTAAACATTAACTATATAGAATATTAGAATTATTATGTTTATCCTTTTCAACAAAAAGTAGATAAGGAATAAGACTTGCACAAAAAATTATTCAAGCAAATGAAACCAAACTACATGTTGACCAGAAGGTGAACGGTGCTAGTGTAAGACTAATATTTAAAGTCACTTAATTTTTTATGACTTTATGTTCAAATCAAGAAACATTATTTCTCCAATGAAATATATAGGGAATCAATATGAAACTTCAAAAAACATAAAAAAAATTAAAGAGATTTATAAATAAATCGCAAACGAAATAAAATTTAAAACCCTCCGTTTTAGATGTCCTTCATTCATAATCACCACTTAAAACTCCAAAACATTAACAAATAACATGAAAATAAGAAATTTATATCCCTATATAGAAATCCTAATGTGACTCCCCGCCTAATTAACCCCGGGTGATCAGTCCTAAATTAAATTAAAACAGGTTTCTCATTTGGTTCATTCTTAGCATCACTGTCGTCTTTTTAATTACTAACCACCTAAGTGAGAAAATTAGACTGGTGCCAAGTTTTTATCTTTCATTAATCTAATGAAATACTAATGCGGAAACAAATTTATTTAAACAATAACAATTCACTGAAATCAACCATTCACATCTAAATAACTGACCGAATAAACCATCGGCTCAAAACCAACAAAAGTAAAGACAAGTAACAAATCTCAACAAGTCTGACATAAGTACTGAATAAACTGTGAGTGACATGCTCGAGTAACTGACAGGAAATCTCTCCACTAGGAATGAAAAGAACGAGGCGTCTATCAAACTCCTGCAACATCCACATATGCTGCAGCAACAGATCCATGGAATGAGTCAAGCCTGGCGTCCCTGTGGATGGACACCTAAAAGGTTTTTAAAATTTTTTATAGCAAGGGTTAGTACCCAAAATATTTGGAAAACATTTAGCAATTGATTAACTTGCAGTAATAAGTATGTATGCATGCTCTTCATATTTTAGTTAGTGCCGCACTCCCTTGAGGACATCCTCACCCCTCCTCTATTTTGCACTACAAACGCCTTAATTAATTTACCTAGTTATTTTTTCCATGACTAGATAACTGATATAACCCCTTGTAACCACCCTACTCTACCCGAGTATGCCATAATTATGATTTCTAAGTTATTATCAACATTAACTTAATTTATCATTCCCCTTTTTAAATTCATATAACCTTCACACCCATTATACATATAATACAATTCACGGTCTGCAATAATTAACCCGTATATAATTATCTATCACATTATATACGTATAGTCATATTACAACATTCACAAATATGCTGAAATAATAATTAACAATGAACATCCTCCCGAGTAATAACTCACCGTATGTATATTCTCTAAAGTTCTATCCTACTAGGTATATTCACATAACCTAGTTACCCCAAGTCAGAATCGCTCACTAACTTGGTTAATACATAAATATTTGAGGCGGTCATATTCCTTCCCTGAAAGTGAGATGCCCTTCACCCATATAATGGACGCTATGACCTGGGAATATACTCGCTCTACTCCTCAAGCTAGGGGATTCACCCTCTACGCGCAACCTCCCCCGATAGCACTAGAGTATATATAATAATAATAATAATAATAATAATAATAATAATAATAATAATAATAATAATAATAATAATAATAATAATATCTAACCACTGATACTAATGCGCACACCATATATATATATATATATAAATAAAATACCCCGGCTATGCCGTGTAGTAAGTCCGTAACACAATCCCATACAAGTTACCATGACTTTACGTCCCAACTCTGATTATTAAATTAATTTGCACATTAATTAATAAGATTACTCTTGGTGTCGCTCCCACCAATATATTTAGACTCGCTCTCGTGGCCTGAAATAAAACAATACCCCAGTCTAAATCCCCGACTCCAAATTATTTACCTTTCACTCTAAATTAATTCAACGCCTTGGTATCGCTCAACCAATATACCCGGACTCCCCCGCTCGATCCGTATTTAATTATTTCGAAATACTCTTCCCAAAGTTTAACCATAGTCTGTTACACATAAACTCCCTCCAATCCCAATTATTTTTTCCCCATAATTAATTAGGTTGTGTGTCCTATATTTATTTATTATTAAATAAGGTATGGGAAGAAATTTTAATCAAATCCACTTATATATATAAACTAGACGAAATGCCAAAAATCCCTGACCATTGATCGATCGATCCCCAGCCATCGATCGATCGATCAAACAGGTCTTCGTCTTCCCCAGGTCTCTGTTTCAGCCATGGATGAAAAACTCAAATCCTCAACTTCTTATAAAGTCTAACCCAAGTCCTCTCATCAATATAATACACAAAGAACCTCATAAGGAACCCCTATAAAGTCCCTCAAACACAGTTAAATTTCTGTTCTCTACTGTTTTTCTAAATTGGGGAAAAACTCGTATTATTCGTTAACCCATCTCAACATCAATCTTTATCTCAAATTCGTTCCTAACTTGTTTGGGTTTACACATCTTACTAGATATATACAAATCTCAAATTATACATAATTTCTACACAATTTCGAAATCAGGAAATTGATTTACAAGAACCCCATTTTTGTACCCCTTTAATCCCAAAAATAAATTTTGATTTCTCACATCACGTAAATATGAATCATAATGCAAATTAAATGCTATAGCAAGTTAACCACTTGCCTTATGGATTTGTAGGGTCTGATTTAAAGTTGTGAATCTCAAGGTTAAAGATGAAATCCCCCTTTGGCTCTTTCCTTTGTTCCCAAAATTGCCTTTAACCGCTTCTTAGGGTTTTCTCTCCCACTAAGTATTTTTAATCTCAAATCAGTCATTCTCCTTTTTCTTTTAATTAAGTGATTAGGGTTAATCCCGTTTTTAGCCTAATGGGCCAAGCCCAAGTGACCCAATTATCCCCGTGTGGGCCTGACTATGCCTAAAAACGTCCCTTGACCCGTTTACTATCCCCGGGTACACGTTTTCGACTATCTTGGCCCATTCGGGCTCAATCATACACTGAGAATTGGCATCCGAATTTATTTATAAAAATCCTTATCTCACACCCAAATTAGTCTATACTGACTCCCGGCTGAGATAAGTACATACCCCGTCACTAATACCCAAAATGACGTAAATAAATTATTACTATTCACT
The DNA here is from genome assembly GCA_949130495.1 of Sambucus nigra. Taxonomy (NCBI): domain Eukaryota; kingdom Viridiplantae; phylum Streptophyta; class Magnoliopsida; order Dipsacales; family Adoxaceae; genus Sambucus; species Sambucus nigra. The sequence goes on along the minus strand of OX422210.1, from coordinate 587,217,770 downwards.
TAGTAATTAAATTTCCCTAAATATTAACCATTCCCTCCCCGATTAATATTTAAATAAATATTACCATAATTAATTCAATCAAAATTAGGAGACACAAGTAATTTAGAATTCCCTAATAAATTAAATATTAAATGCATAAAATTACGGGGTGTTATATACTCCCCGCCTTACAAAGGAATTTTGTCCCCGAAATTAGGTCATACCTGTGGTGAATAGCTCTGGATATTGTTTCCGCATATCCTCCTCCCGTTCCCAGGTAGACTCGTCAACGTTGTGATGACCCCACTGTACTCTAACTAGTGAAACAACCTTGGATCATAACTTACGCTCACTACGGTCCAGAATAGCCACCGGTCTCTCCTCATACGAAATGTCTAGCTGTAAATCAATTTCCTTAAGTGGAGTGTGCCAAAAGGACCTCTCGCTCCTTCGATATTTCTTCAGTGATGTCACATGGAACACATCGTGTATCCGCTGGAGATGCTCTGGCAATCCCAGTCTATATGCTACCGGTCCCACCCTCTAAATAATAGGGAAAGATCTCACGTACCTCGGTGCTAATTTACCCTTCTTGCTGAACCTCATCACCCCTTTCATAGGAGATACTTGGACTAATACCTGATCCCCGACCTCTAACTCCACATGCCTCCGTAAAGCATCAGCACAACACTTCTGCCAATCCTTAGCTATTCGAATCCGCCCTCGGATCAACTCTATCTTGGAAGACATCTCCTAGACAATCTTCGGCCCCAATAGTTTGTTGTCCCCCACCTCTAACCAACAAGTGGGTGAACAACAAGGTCTGCCGTATAGTGCCTCAAACGGTGCCATGCCAATCGTGAATTGGTAAGAGTTTTTATACATGAACTCTACCAAAGGAAGATATCTCTCCCATCCTCCCCCAAAGTTTAGAATGCACATACTAAGCATGTCTTCCAGCATCTAATTGGCTCTCTCAGTCCGCCCGTCGGTCTGTGGATGATAGGTTGTACTAAAACGTAACTCTGCGCCCATGGCCTCCTGAAAGCTCTGCCAAAAATGTGTAACAAAAAATTTGTCTCTGTCAGACATAATATTTACCAGCACCTCGTGCAGCTTAACAACCTCCGCTATGAATAGCTGCACATAATGCATCGTCTCAAAGTCTGTGCGAATCGACAGGAAGTGGGCCACCTTGGTCAACCGATCCACAATGACCCATATGGAATCGTGACCTCTCTGCGATGCAGGTAACCCTGTAATGAACTCCATGTAGATTCTCTCCCACTTCCACGCTGTAATCTCTAGTGGCTGTAGCATCCCTGATGGTCTCTAATAGTTAACTTTCACAAGCTGACACGTGGCACATTTCGAGATAAACTATGTTATGTCCCATTTCATTCCTGCCCACCAATACTATCTTCTCATATCCTGGTACATTTTATTCCCATCGGGATGTACCACAAATCTCGAATCATGGGACTCTGTCATAACAGCGTGCCTCAACTCCTCATCCTCTGGCACAATTAACCTCCCATTTAGGCGTAAGCCTCCTTTCGAATTTATCGAGTAACCTTCCTCTCCCTCAGCTAACAGCTGGCGTACCCTATCTTGGCAGATCTGGTCCTCCACCTGATCCCTCACTACTCGCATAATGATCTCCGGTGTGATGGATAAAGCTGACATGCAAGCCCTGGTTACATCGTCCTCATATCGAAGCTCTCTCAACTTTGCTTTCCAGACTTTTGATATTTCCCCAGTTGGTCTCCGGCTCAATGCGTCTGCCACTACATTAACCTTACCAGGATGATACTGAATATCAAACTAGTAGTCTTTCATAAATTCTAGCCACCGCCTCTGCCTCATATTTAGATCCTTCTATATGAAGAGATACTAAAGTGACTTGTGATCCGTGAATAAAGTGAATTGTTCCCCCAGCAGATAGTGTCTCCATATCCTCAAGGAAAAAACGATCGATGTTATCTCTAGATCGTGAGTGGGGTCATTACTCTCATGGGGCTTTATCTCTCTGAATGCATAAGCTATGGCTCGCTATTCCTACTGGAGCACATCCCCAAGTCCTTGTAAGGATGCGTCGATGTAAACTTGATACTCTAGTACTCCCCTCGACAAGGAAAGTACTGATGCAGATGTCAACTTGTCCTTTAGCTCGTCGAAAGCTAATTGACAATGGTCACTCCAAATAAAAGGTACCCCTTCCCGTGTCAGATTCGTCAAAGGGCCCGCAATCTTTGAGAACCCCTTAATGAGCCATCTGTAATAGCTTACTAATCCCAAAAAACTACGCACCTCGGTCGGTGTCATGGGTTGTCCCCACTCCCTCACTGCCGACACTTTACTTTGATCCACTGCAATACCCCGGTCTGACACCACGTGACAAAGAAACTATACCTCCCGCAGCCAAAATCCACACTTCCCGAATTTGGCATAAAGTTGGTGATCCTGTAGGGTCTGTAGAACCATACGCAGATGCTCTGCGTGCTCCTCCACGGTGCATGAGTAGATCAGGATGTCATCAATAAACACGATGAAAAACTGGTCAAGATACTCCCTGAAAACCCTGTTCATGAGGCCATGAACACTGCTGGCGTATTGGTGAGCCCGAATGGCGTCACCCTGAACTCGTATGATCCATACCGTGACAAGAAAGCGGTCTTAAGAACATCCTCCTCTCGAATACGCAGTTGATGATAACCTGACCTCAAGTCGATCTTGGAGAAGTAAGACACCCCTCTCAATTGGTCAAATAAATCATCAATACTAGATAACGGATACATATTCCATATCATCACCTTGTCCAGCTTCCTATAGTCCATGCACAATCAAAGTGAACTATCCCGCTTCTTTATAAATAACACCGGTGCACCCCATGGTGATGTACTCCTCCAAATGAAACCCTGACCCAGGAGCTGCTGAATCTGCTCTCTCAACTCATGCATCTCTGAAGGGGCCATACGGTAAGGTTCTCGAGCAATCGGCCTCATCCCTAGTGTTAAATCGATTACAAACTCGATTTCCCTACTGGGTGGGAACCCTGGTATTTCCTGGAACACATCCTTAAAGTCCTTCACTACTGAAATCCAATCCAACAAAACTACCACCTCCTATGAGGTCTCCTCCTTGATATAATACAAGTGTGTGAGCGACCCTACCTCAGGTAGAGGCATCGCTATTAGGAACATCTCATATCCCGGAATGGAGAACGCGATTGTCCTTTAGTAACAATCCACAGTCCCCCGATAACCTACCAACAAGTCCATACCTAGGATGACATCGTACCCCTCCATATCTAACACTAAGAGGTTTATCGCTAAACTAAGCCTCCCAATCAAAATGTCTACCCTTCGAAAAATCGAGTGAATTAATGCCCCGCTGCCTACTGGCGACTCCACACACATACGAAGATTACTCGCGGTCTCTAGAAACCTGGACCATTTAGCAAATTTAGATTTAATGAATGAATGAGATGCTCCCGTATCAAAAAGTATACTACCCTCATGACCATGGATGAGAAACATACCCTCAACTGCTGGAGGTTCCTGCTGTGCTAGAGGATTGGGAACATCCCAGACGTTGTAAACATGCTCGTAGTGCATTTTCCCCTGCTATTGTGGGGTTGGTGGAGCCGGTGCTGATGGCGGCATCTGACCCTGCTCCCCTTATTGGGTACCCTGTTGTTGGCCTCTACCCCTTTGCGGGAACTCCCTCTTGAAGTGTACTATCTGACCACAAATAAAGCAGCGTCTCTGACCGTCCCCCTGCCGTTGGCCCTAACTTGGCTGACCCTTCTAGTCTCCCCCATTGTTCCCTTGGCCCTGTCGGCCCTGAAGAACCTGATGCTACTGATTTGGCCCCAGCTGGCCCTACTTGAATCCCTGTCCCCCCGGTCATAACCCACCAGGCCTAAATTTCTTAGCCTGATTCCCTTGCTGACTACTAGTCTACTGCTGAGCACCACTTGTGTTACTACCAACAATCGCCTTGCCCTGCTAGCTCAGCTCCCCTACCCTCTTGCTCCTCTTCGCATAGAAGCGATGATCCTGGCAGTGTACAAGAGCGGCATTGATGATATCTGTATATGTCATCAACGCCGGATTACCAATTAAGTGCTGCCTGATTGTCCAGGCCAAGCCATCCATGAACTTCGACTTCTTTTGCTCCTTGTCGCTCGCCTCATTTGGCACAAAGTTCGCCAAATGGGTGAACTCTTCCTCATAATCTGCCACTAAACGGTCACCCTGTACTAACTCATTGAACTTCTTCCTCATTTCGATTTCTACCGCAGGTGGGAAGTATTTGCGATCGAACCGCAACCAGAACTCGGATATAATCATCAAATCCTTCTCCTATGCGGTGGTAACTGACTCCCACTACTGTAAGGCTACCCCCGATAGATGAAAGGTAGCAAGCATCTGTTTCTGCACATCGGTACACTCCAGCATGGGCAGATGGCGCTGAATATTCTTCTTCCTATCACAAGAATCTACTACATCGAACTGCCTCGAAACTCAGGTAGGTGACCCTTTTGAAAGGTTTCCCTTAGTCGCTGCCAAGACGGTGGCTCCACTGGAGCCTGAACTACTGGTGCCACTGGAGGTGGTGCCTAGGGCTGAGGAAAATGGGCTGCCATAGCCCTCATTATTGTCTCAACTTCCTGGGCCACTATCACTGCCACCTGAGTAGTGGAGATCAACTCGGGTGGTGGTGGTGGTGGTGATACCTGTGGCTCCTGATGAACCTCCCTGAGTTCATCCTTAGCCTCAGCCCTCTCTGCTCTCTGTCTTTTCGATGGCATCTGAAAATAGATCGAATCTTATAAGTACACAATTTATACAAAAATCTAATAGCAGAAATATGAGATCTCAAAAGCAGAAAGTGAATCAACAATCCTAATAATAGGGCTCTATAACAATCGAACGCTACGCTGAAATGTAGTAAGTCGTACCGATCCTAAGGACACTAGAACCCAATGCTCTAACATCATCTGTGACACCCCGCCTAATTAACCCCGGGTGATCAGTCCTAAATTAAATTAGAACATGTTTCTCATTTGGATCAGTCTTATCATCACTGTCGTCCTTTTAATTACTAACCACCTAAGTGAGAAAATTAGACTGGTGCCAAGTTTTTATCTTTCATTAATCTAATGAAATACTCATGCGGAAACAAATTTATTTAAACAATCACAATTAACTGAAATCAACCATTCACATCTAAATAACTGACCGAATAAACCATCGGCTCAAAACCAATAAAAGTAAAGACAAGTAATAAATCTCAACAAGTCTGACATAAGTACTGAATAAACTGTGAGCGACATGCTCGAGTAACTGATAGAAAATGTCTACACTAGGAATGAAAAGAACGAGGCGCCTATCAAACTCACGCAACATCTACATATGTTGCAACAACGGATCCATGGAATGAGTCAAGCCTATCGTCCCTGTGGATGGACACATAAAAGGTTTTTAAAAGTTTTTATAGCAAGGGTTAGTACCCAAAACATTTGGAAAACATTTAGCAATTGATTAACTTGCAGTAATAAGTATGTATGCATGCTCTCCATATTTTAGTAAGTGTCGCACTCCCTTGAGGACATCCTCACCCATCCTCTAATGTGCACTACAAACGCCTTAATTAATTTACCTAGTTATTTTTCCCATGACTAGATAACTGATTGCAACCACCCTACTCTAGCCGAGTATGCCATAATTATGATTTCTAAGTTATTATCAACTCTAACTTAATTTATCATTCCCCTTTTTAAATTCATATAACCTTCACACCCATTATACATATAATACAATTCACAATCTGTATTAATTAACCCGTATATAATTATTTACCTCATTATATATGTATAGTCATATTACAACATTCACAAATATGCTGAAATAATAATTAATAATGAACATCCTCCGGAGTAATAACTCACCGTATCTATATTCTTCGCTCAACCAATATACCCGAACTCACCCACTCGATCCGTATTTAATTATTTCGAAATATTCTTCCCAAAGTTTAACCATAGTGTGTTACACATAATCTCCCTCCGATCCCAATTATATTTCCTTTATAATTAATTAGGTTGTGCGTCCGATATTTATTTATCGATCGATTCCCAGCCATCGATTGATCGATCGAACAGGTCTTTGCCTTCCCCAGGTCTCTGTTTCAGCCATGGAAGAAAAACTCAAATCCCCAACTTCTTCTAAAGTCTAACCCAAGTCCTCTCATCAATATAATACACTAAGAACCTCATAAGTAACCCCTATAAAGTCCCTCAAACACAGTTAATTTATGTTCTCTACTATTTTTCTAAATTGGGGAAAAACTCGTATTATTCGTTAACCCATATCAACATCAATCTTTATCTCAAATTCGTTCCTAACTCATCTGGGTTTACACATCTTACCAGATATATACAAATCTCAGATTATACATAATTTCTACACAATTTCGAAAATAGGAAATTGATTTACAAAAACCCTATTTTTGTACCCCCTTAATCCCAAAAATAAATTTTGATTTCTCACATCATGTAAATATGAATCATAATGCAAATTAAATGCTATAGTAAGTTAACCACTTGCCTTATGGTTTCGTAGTGTCTGATTTGAGGTTGTGAATCTCAAGGTTAAAGATGAAAGCCCCCTTTGGCTCTTTCCTTTGTGCCCCAAATTGCCTTTAACTACTTCTTAGGGTTTTCTTTCCCACTAAGTGTTTCTAATCTCAAATCAGTCGTTCTCCTTTTTCTTTTAGTTAAGTGATTAGTCTTAATCCCATTTTTAGCCTAACGGGCCAAGCCCAAGCGACCCAATTACCCCTGTATGGGCCCAATTATGCCTAAAAACGTCCCGTGGCCCGTTTACTACCCTCGGGTACACTGTTCCGACTATCTCGGCCCCTCCGAACTCAATCGTACACTCAGAATTGGCATCCGAATTTATTTATAAAAATCCTTATCTCACACCCAAATTAGTCTATACCAACTCCCGGCTGAGATAAGTGCAGAACCACATCACTAATACCAGAAATGACGTAAATAAATTATTACTAGTCACTTAGTAATTAAATTTCCCTAAATATTAACTATTCACTCCTCGATTAATATTTAAATAAATATTACCATAATTAATTCAATCAAAATTACGACACACGAGTAATTTAGAATTCTCGAATTAATTAAAAATTAAATGCATGGGTGTTACACCTAACTTACCACATGAATCAAAATTTTAAGAAACATGAAAAAAATGAAAACCTCAAGAATATATATCAAAATTAAAACAAAATAAATTAGATTCAGGAATACTAAAAGAGGATAAGAGAAGAAATGGAAGTGTATATTGGTGGATTATGGTCGTTTGAGAATAATATATCATGGAAAGAAGGACGAGGGAGAGAATGTGAGAGGGATATGGTGAAGACGGTAGTCATTATCAATCTTCATAAATGATAATAGTTTCATCCCCGCACTAGGTTGCAATTCGATAGTCTTCAACGCACATACAGAGAGAGAGAAAGAGAGAGTAATAAAATATGTAAATGTGGTGGATAGGACTACTTCTCTAGTTGAAGTAAATATTATTTTTTAATATTTGGACATAACTGTTGTAGGACTACCAGCTTGTTTGGGAGTTCTAAAATGGAGAGAAAAGAAACGAAAGGGAGAAAAAGCTCACTATTTCTATAGTATGGGAGTTTGATTCAGAGGAAAAGGGAGAAAAAAAGGAGAGAAATACTTTTTAGATTTTATCGAAACTTTCTCTCCAACATATTTTTTCCAATCTAGAAAGAAATCGAGAGAAGAGAAGGCTTGGCTTTGGGAACTTTATTTCACTTCTAATTTTATCCCTTTTATTTTTTAGTGACCTACTCATTATAATTACCTAATAGAGGCAGATATACATCCATTAAAATAAGGAGAGTGGATGATTGGCCACGCAAACTCCATTATATGCAAACTCCATATTTTAGCAAACTTCATTATACGCAACGATCATACCTAGAATAAACTATACAAATATACATCCTACTTTTATAAGTTACTTAAGTGTTTTCATTCCATTCCATTTACATCTGTTTTGTTTTTTTATCTCCGTCAAGTATTTATGTTTCATTCCATCTTTATACACCATTTTGTTCACATTTGTTTTTACTATCTTTGTACAAAACCTATATATATATATATATATATATATATATATATATATATATATATATATTACCATTCCATTCCATTCCATCTTCATACAAAAAATATGTGTTATTTACATCGGTCTTTTTATCTCCGCCATGTATTTATACACCATTCCATTCACCTTTGTTTTTACTATCAATCATCTATTTCTGACGTGGATAATCACATACGTATATTTTCATTTCACATAAGTTATTATCAATCATGTAAGTATGTGTGTGTGTACACACACACACACACACACACACACATATATATATATATATATATAAAGCAGACATGTAATACATGTCGTTACTTTTTTAATGTCATAATGAGATACTGTAGAATAGCCTTTATTTTTTAATTTCATATTGAGAATGTAATACATGTCGTTACTTTTTTAATGTCATAATGAGATGCATGTGTGCGTGTGTGTGTGTGTGTGTGTGTGATTATAACTAATACGAGAGAAGTAATTTAAATGTGGCCATTACATTTATATATGTATTCTGTCTTTCATTCTTCATACAATTTTCACTTGTTTGTTATGTTAATTATATTAATAAAAAAGATAATTCTATTTTTTCAATTATGCTTTTCCCATTTACTAGATGGATACTCAAGAAGATGAAATAATAAATGAACTCATCATGTGTAACACCCAAAATTTCAAGGACTTTTAATTTAATTATTTTGGGGAGAAATTAAATTTATGATTTAGAACATTAAAATAGAGGATCTATTAAAATTGGCGAATTGAGATTTAATTATTCGGATTATTTGGTGTCGCATTTTTTAGGTCAAAAATTGGAAAGTGTTATAAATTCATTCGGATGGCAATTCTGAGTGTACGGTTGGGTCCAGGCGGGTCGAAATAGTTAGAAAATAGTACCCATGGGTAGTAAATGGGTCTCAGGGTATTTTTGACATATTTGAGCCCACATAAGAGTATTTGAGCCCTTTTAATAAATCCCCCAAGCCTAAAAACGGGATTGTGTTATTAAACCCTAAAAGTGAGAGGGTGTGGCAGTCATAACATATTTTAGAAAATCAAATTTAGAGAGAGTGAAGTGGGTGCAATTGGACAAACCATGGGAGCCAGAATCAAGAACAAATGTGAGTGTTCTTCACCAAATAATCATCATCTACACCAACGAATTCAGACCCTAGAAATCCTAAGACAAGTTGTTAACTTGCTTCTAAAGTGATTGTTTCAATTCATATCATGGAGGGTGAAATTGATAATCGTTTTTGGTAGGATACCGCGTGAAAATGGGTTTTGTCGGATTTGACAATTGTATTATGTTAAATATGAAATTAGTAACGGTAAATGGTTTAATGATTATTAGGATCTAAATTCCATTAGAATCCCCACTACTGTTGCTGATTAACTCTGAACCGAAAGTGAGAAATCCATCGCTTGAATTTGTTGAAAACCCAACTCGAGAACTAATGGTTTGGGGCAAGATTCAAGGGGGATTATGATTCATCCACAACATGAATCTGTTTAGAGGAGGAATTTGAGGTTGGGGAAGGTCGAGTGAAGGTCGGGTTTGGAAACAAGAACTCGAATGGATATTAATGGCACAAGCCATGCACTGAGAAGAAGAAGAGCTGGCTAACCCAGCCCGGTCGACTGTGGGTGCCAGATTTTGGAGAAATAGCTTTTTTTGTTGTTGTTTTTCTTGCCTAAATTTTTGTAAAGCCTCTAGAGTTTTATTATTGTAATAATTAAATCGAAATTATGTCTACAGTCATGGCGAAATATTTATTTATAAATATTAACACTAACAAATGGAGTGTTGAATTTATTAGTGGAATTTAATAAAAGAGGTGAATTATGGACCAAACGAGTGGGTTAGGGAACTATGGGTGAGAGGCATATAAAGAAAGATTTAATACTAAAAGCTTGTTTACAAGGTTAATAACAAAATGTTATAAATTGTGTACACTCTGTATAAACTTTTTGGGCAAAACTCTTTTTGAAAAATACAAGATGTGTTTTAAAAACTTTCTGAATATAGGGTCTAGATTTGATAGTTGATTACCTTAGTTTTTAAAATTTAAAAACCATCTACTAAAGCTACCGTGCAACCCTAATCATAACAAAAGTTAAGAACATTCAAAGGAATAGACACAGGAATTTAACGTGGTAAAACCTTTAATCAAGGGAAACATCCACGGTGCCCTCTACAGCACAAAACATAAAATTCACTAGAATAAAGAATCAAGTTACAACACTTAAGCAAACACACAAGGATCCTAAATCTAAGTTTAGAGTTATACCTATATGAGCTACTTCACTCCAAAGGTTTTCATACTAGAACTGATCTCTTCTTTGTTGCTTCTTTGCTTTTTCCTTGACCTCCTTCTCTTTGAATTATGATTCCAGTAACTCTTTCAACTTTAAGTCTCAAACATAACCACTGTGTCTAAGTGTTGATGTGAGAAGTGTTTGTGAGGTGCATGCAACTCACCCTATCAAATAATTTATACAAATAATATCCTATGAATCAATAAATTCTATATAACATGCAAAATCGGATTCATTGATTTTGTAAAAGACACTTCTTATTGAAGATCAGATTTAAAAAAAACCTTACTTTCAAAAATAGCCAAGGTCCTATGTGTCTCGTTTTTATTTTTGTACACGTTTATTTCACAAAGTGTGAAAAATAAAACAGGAGACACAAACGTTCTTAAGGATCTGATATTTTCTTGAAGACTTAGAGTTTTTTTTTTTAAATCTTAGAATTAGATGGATCTAAAGAAAGAGATCCAAAAAAAGAACTTAAAAAATAGGCATATGATGTTCTCTTTAGAAAATCTCAAGTTTCAGTATGTGAAACTCGTTATTTTCTCAAAGAAGAGTTCTGGAAGAGACTCAAACAGAAAGGTCTTCTTCCAGACGTCAACCCTACCACCAAACTAAATGAAATCCTAGAATGGATCTAACTCTTATTATTTTGGTTTCTAGTAGATGATTCTTTGAAGGTTAAAGGTGTATGGGTTGTAGGGAATCTCTAAGAGGTGTGAGGGATTGAAGACGGGTAATCTTCTTCTCTTTTTTCTCCTCTCTTTCTGCCCTTCTCTCTCTTCTCTCTCCACTCTCTTTTTTTTTTCTTTTTTTGGACGAAGTGGAAAAAGTCTTCTAATGCTGAGACTTGGCTCTCTTTTATACTTAGTGAAGAAGGATCTCGAACATCATTTGCAATCCACGGGCTGAGATTTGGTCTTCTAAGATTGACTTAAAATCTAATGGCTTATAACAAACAAAGTCTCATTAGTTAATAGGTATGCACTGGGATTGTAACTAAAGACATGAAGATTGTCGATTAAAGTCATCCAAGGGCTGAGATTGGTAGGCGGGTTTGTGTATATGAGAAAACACATATCGAACGCTTAATGAATCAACACGTGTATGGACCAGATAAAATAAAAATGCGTGTTTTGAAAATAAATACAAATGCACCCTGAAGCCTCTAGTGCTTTGACATTCTACCCAAGCTAACTTTCAAGCAAATTAAACACTTTCTAAAATACAATTTATATCCCCAACACTTTTAAAAACCAAATTTTAATAATTCCAAAAATTATTTTAAATGTTGTAAATGAATTAAATTGATTTTAAAAATGGTTAAAGTGTTTTAAAAACCATCAATGCAAATAGGAATAAGATATTATGCAGTGAGAGTCCTATAGTGGTTTAAGGATATAATTAACTTCCCTATTAGGATTGGTTGGACTGGATTGCTTCTTCTTCCTTCCTCTTCTTAAACCTTTGGGTTATGCAGCAACTCATAAAATCTAACCTACTTTGTCTCAATATCCAAACTAGTTGAAACTCCAATATAATATAGACTCAAGTAAGTCAATTATATAATGTATTCTCAATCTCCCCCTTTGGATATTGGAGACAAAATTCGCTTGAGTATTCTGAACTCATGGGTGAAAAATGAAAAATCCAAGTTATCCTATACAAAAGGTTCTAACTACCCATTCCCATCCTATAACCGAAATAAGATGAAAAAAAATACATTACTCAACTAAATACAGACCAATACCCTACAAATATGTAAGAAGCTATACAACGGGTCTGAAATGCCTGTAATAAAGTAAACACTGAATGACATATTAGTTGAGTTAGAATCAGGAATAAATATATAAACCGCGAGTAAATACTCAAGATCTTCTCAAATATATAAGGGGTCTAAAATAGAAAAACGGAGACAATCACTATAGATAAGTATGCATAAACAGAGTCTATCACAGTATATATCATAAGCATAGCAGAATCAGGGGTCTCCTACATAAAACAGTATTTAGGAGGTACATTTAGTCTTTTATCAAACAATCATGCCCTAAAACCTCAGAAACCAATTATAAGCAAGATACTACCTATGTTATGATAAGTGTGAGAAAAATTAAGTGAGAGTTATCATGCCTATAGCTGTTCGCAAATACTCAAATCGTATGTTGTCTAATGGTTTGGTAAATAGATATGCGAGCTATTTTTAAGTGTTCAGATATTCAATGATGAGATCTTTGGATTCGACAAGGTCACGGATAAAATGATGTTTAATCTTAATGTGCTTAGTGCGAGAGTGCATTACCGAATTTTTGGAAATATTAATAGCACTTTGGTTATCACAAAACATAGTTAACTGATTTTCGGTGACACCATAATCTCTAAGCATCTGTCTAATCCACAATAGTTGTGAACAACAACTACCAGCTGCTATATACTCAGATTCGGCGCTAGATAAGGAAATACAATTATGTTTCTTACACGACCAACCTACGAGACTATTTCCTACGTAGTAGCAAGCACCAGAAGTGCTTTTACGATCGTCAAAACAACCGGCCCAATCGGCATCGGTGTACCCTACAATAGAACTAGTTGTATCTTTCGTGTACCAAACGCCAAATTTTAGTGTACCTTTAACATATTTATTGATTCTTTCCACACTTAATAACTGGGATTCTTTAGGGTTACTTTGATATCTAGCACAGACACAAACAACGAAGGATAATTCGGGTCGAGAAGCGATAATATACAGCAAACTCCCTATCATATCTATATAGAGTGGGATCAACATTTTCCCATTATCATCCTTAGAAAGTTTAGTTGAAGTACTCATGGGGGTTCTAGAAGGTTTAGCGTTTTCTAATCCGAATTTTTTGACTAGTTCTGCAGCATACTTGGATTGAGAGATAAAAAGTCCATTATTACATTATTTTACTTGTAAAACCAAAAAATATTGAAGTTCACCCATAAGTGACATCTTAAATTTGGCATGCATGATATCAGAAAAATTCTTGACTTGTTTAGGACAAGTGGAACAAAAAATAATACCGTCCACATATACTTGTGCGATTAAGATATGTTGATTTTATTTTCTAACAAATAACGTTTGATCATTTCCGCCTCGGAAAAATTTGTGAGACACTAGAAAAGTAGACAATCGCTCATACCAAGCTCCAGGGACTTGTTTCAAGCCATATAAGGCTTTCTTAAGACTAAACACATAGTTAGGGTGTACAGGATCTACAAATCCTTGGGGTTGTTCTACGTATACTTCCTCATATAAGATTCCATTTAAAAAAGTGAATTTAACATCAATTTGGAATAATTTGAATTGCATATAACAAAAGATGGCAAAAAGGAGACGAACTGATTCCAAACGAGTAAAAGGTGTAAAAGTTTCGTCGAAATCAATTCCCTCAATCTGAGAGTAGCCTTGTGCGAACAACCTAGCTTTATTTCTAATGACCTCCCCATTTTCATCTGTTTTGTTTTTAAAAATTCATCTTGTGCCAATAACCTTTGAATCTTTTGGTCTAGAAACAAGATTCCACATATCGTGACTCTGAAATTGGACTAGCTCTAATTGCATAGCATTTATCCAAAATGAGTCAGAAAGGGCATCCTTAACATTCTTAGGTTCCTCCAGAGAAACAAAATAAGAAAATTGTGCCACTTTTCGAAGTTGGGATCTCGTTCGAATAGGTTCCAAAGGATTACCGACAATGGTTTCAATGGGATGATCTTTAGAAACCCGAATGGGTACTGAAGGACTCTCAGGTGGCAGTGAATCAGTGTCATTTTGAGGATCAGTATATAAATTAGGCTCGTCCTCATCTAATGCTACTGGTTAACCGTCACTTCTCCTTACACTAGTGTCATCTACAATTACATTAATTGATTCCATAATTGTTTTAGTTCGATAGTTAAAAACACGCAAAGCCCTACTATTTTGGGAATAACCAAGAAAAAATCCTTTTTCTCCTCGGGTATCAAATTTTGAAAGTTTCTCTCTATCTTTGCAGATGTAGCAAATACTCCTGAAGGTTTTAAATTATTTCAAGTTTAGCTTTTTGTGGAACGAAAGCTCATAAGAGGTTTGTTCGAAATTCTTTCTGAGGTAGACACGATTAATAATGTGACACGCGATTTGGACAGATTCTTCCCAAAAATATCTAGGGAGTTTATTAGCATGTAACATAACCCTAGCCATTTCTTGTAAGGTCATATTCTTACGCTCAGCTGTACCATTTTATTGCGGGGTTTTGGGAGCACTAAACCCATGTTTATACCCATTAGCTACACAATACTCAGAAATACCAGAGTACTTGAACTCTCCACCTCAATCACTCCTAATTCGACACACCTATTTATCCTTCTCATTCTCTATTTTCAAAAGGATTCTTAAGAATTCATTGAAGATATCCGATTTTTGTTTCATAAAAGCTACTCATGTATATCTCGTATAATCATCCACTTTAACTAGGATGTAATAGTTTCCATAAAAACTAACAGTTCTTGAGGGACCCATAAGGTCCATATGGATAAGTTCTAAAGGCTTAGTGGTCACGACATCTTTAACTTTCTTGTGAGGGGATTTACTTATTTTGCCTTCTTAACAAGGTCCACGTGTAGGATTAAAAGAGTTTTTTATTTTAGGTAAACCTTTAACTAATTCCTGGGAACTTAATCTTCTAAGATTATAATAATTTGTGTGTACCAATCTATTGTGCCATAGATCAGAGTCCTCTAATCTGGTAACATGACAAGATTTAGAATTGGAATTGTTGTGTAAAAGTTTTTCGGAGTTTTGTTTCCTGTTAAAATACAATTAACTTTTTCATAAATAATTTTACAATCACTTTTTGAAAAAGTAACTGAGTGATTGGAGTCGAAAAATTGTGATATACTTAGGAGAATAGATTTAAGGCCTTTAACTGAGAGTACATAATTTAGTTCAGGAAGCCCATGCTCACTCAATGTTCCCTTACCTATGATCTGAGATGAAATACCATCTCCAAATATGACACTACCTCCAATGAAGTCTGTCTTTGGTCTCTGGCAAAAGGACAAACATATTTGGTCTGACTATTTGGATTCAACTGTTAATTATACTAATTATGTTTTACTTGAGAGACATTGAGACTAGATTCACCCTTTTGAACATTTTGACAAGTTTGGCCTTGTTTTACAAAAATAACATTTTTAGGAGAAACTTTGGTCTTACTGGTGTGCACTATTTCCCCAAAGCCTAGGCTAGACTTATCTTCAGAGTCAAATTTGCTTCCAATAATAATTTTTTCATAAGGCATAGTTTTTGTTTCAAAGTGTTGGCATTTTTTAAACACATTTGAAACCGTTTGCTTTGACTCTTCTAGTTCAACAAGGGTCCCCTTGTAATTTTGTTCAAAATCATAGTTCTTTTGAGTCAAATCTTTTATTTTTAAGTCATAGTCTTCAATCTCAGTCTCGTGAGCAATATACTGGGCAATATATCTTCAGTGTTCTTCCTAATCGCCTGGTTAAGCAAATCGATATGCTCACTTAAGGTCTTTATCATTTTTTCTAGGAGAGCACTCTTCTTAACCGTTTTAGTGTATAACTCGTGTAAATCAGGAAAATCATCATCAGACTCGCTAAGTTCATCGTGTGGAGTGTCCCTAAGTTTTTATAGGTTATTTACTCACGCACACGTTCAATTCATCATCAATATCATCACTTTGACTCACACACAGTTTTTCAGCAGTAATAGGAATAGACTTATCAGTAATATCATTAACAACATCAACAGGCATTGAAGGTTCATGAGCAATCAGGCATGCATCATCATTATATATAATCTTAGCAAGGAAAGACATGCAGTACTCATCTATCTTGGTTGACTATATTTCATCCTCATCAGAAGACTAGAATCGTCCCATGTCTTACATTTGTTGGACTTGTTATTGTTATTGAGACTGGTTGGACATTTATTAGCATAGTGACCTAGTTTACCACAACGATGACATTTAACATCTTTCATGTCAGGCTTAGGTATATTGGGGCCATAGGTCTTCCTATTGTCGTAAGTGTCCCCCCCCTAACCCCATTAGGACATAATTAACTAAATAGTTCACAAACCACATTATTTATTTAGTAATAAATATTGAAAAACCTTTAAGGCTAAAATACGGAGTACTAAAAATCCAATCATTATAAGGAGATATAATTTAAACAGAACTCACATACCATTTACTTAATTATAACTAGTACAGTGTATAAAACAAAACTAACAAGACCTTACTACTATTTACTCAACCTCCTGGACCTGGCGGTGGAAGTTTCAGAACCTAAAAATGTAAACATATAAAATCATGAGTTTAAAAATTCATTGAATGTAATGCATCTCTATATAGTAAAAGTACTATTTTAACATCTCAACATATAAATATATATCCATCTCTGTGCCAAATTAGGCCATATACATATTCGGAGTTAATAAACCCCACATCTTCTGCTCGTAAGCAATAATCGTATCCATAGGTTTTAATAACCTAACATCTCCTGAATTGCATAACAACTCAACATATCTTAACTTTTATAAAGCCCTAACATCTCAACATCTCTTGACTTTTAATAAGCCATAACATCTCATGACTTTTAATAAGCCATATCATCTCAATATATAATAGATTCACATCATATCCAAAATTAACTCAGTAAGTACACTCACATTGGGTTTGTCAACTATGTATTCACGTTTCCCTTGGGTGAAGCTGAACTTGGTTGATTTGACCTTACACCTGTTAATCTAACTAAATCAGTACTGAATCTCAATCATAATTATTATCTTAATATATCTATTTAACTTTCAATGACTATACAACAACAATATAATTCTACTCAAGTCATATTCCATGAAACATGTGTAAAGACGAAACAATGGTATATATGTTGATAAGGTCATGAACATTCAACCCTAGAAACTACCTCGTAAGGAATTTATAACTAAAATCAAGTAAACATAAAAGTATACTTCTCAATATATATACACGTGAAACATGTACTCAAAATACCCTTGGGAAGGAGCAAATTATTCCTTCATGGGGTATCCAGTATGGCCTCAAATTATTGTCCACCATACTTAACCATCCCATATTCATAAATTGTACATATAGAGGTGTAAAATATTATCAATGTGAAAAGATATCTTAATATACTTTCCATTACAAGTGACGGTGAAATTTTTCAAGCTTCGTAGAGCAAGTTATGACCATTTCTTTACAACCTATTAAATCAGCCCCACAAGCTCCTCTATTGTTCCTTCAACTTCCAAGAATTTTCATAATTTTCTCCATCATATCTTTCCATGATTTTTCATCAATTTTCAATAAACATACTGAATAGTACAGAATTAAAGTTTCATAATTCTTTGACTTCATTTGCTATGTCAAAAGCTTGACCAAACTCAGGGCATATTGAAATTAAATATCCAAACAACAACTATGTATCAACTTGAAACCATCACCAAGGCCCAACCACAAGGATTTAAATTCTAATTTTCGGATATGATATGAATATATGAGTCTAGTTTCATATCCAATTAGAATTTCTCAATTCCAATAAGCACATAAAAATATATGCAAGTTTGAATATAAGGGATTTCAATAACAAACAATACGAGCTACATACACCACTTATCTCACATGTGAACAAATACTTATTATCACAAATGAGGATGGAATTTTAATCAATTATTCACTATTTATATACTTTGAAATAAGTATAATACCAGATTAAAACAATATTAATCACATAATCATACCTTGGAAACACTTTAAGGATTTTCTTGAAATTTTCCTAGCCTTTCTTGACATCTTTTCTTCCTTAAACTTCCACTTTCTCTTTCCTCAAGCAAAAACTCTCCAAAACTGAACCTAGGGTATTATTTGATGAAGAAATATCTTATAAGAAGAGTTTTAAGTTGGACAAGTCTGGCTCCTATGCCAACCAATCAAATTAAATCATTTGGTTTACTAAAAGACAATTTACCAGTTAAAGGAATGGACAGATTTGCCCCTTTTTCATAAATTCGGCCTAACTTCTTACTCGGACATCCGTTTGATGAACCGTTTATTTTAACGCAAACCTAAATCATATATATACAACTATATAATTTTCACCTTGAGTCAATTGTTATATTATAAGGGTCAAAACAAGCTCCAACAGGAACATTTCTACCGAAAATAACAAAATCTTGTGTTTCGAAATAATTTGACATTTCATGATTTATGAAATTAGAATTATACTAACAATGATAGGTTAACATTAAATATAATAATAACATATTATTCATATGACATAAGGTAAGCATGATTTAAATATAATCTATCATAATTATATTCGGGGTGTCACAATAAGTGTGTTTAGTATTGTCTCTGTCATGAGGTCTGCGAAATTGATTACTTTGAAAATTAGGTTTGCCTTGCTTAGAGGCTACATCATTTATATATTTCATGATCTTTTTGAAACAATTGCTCATAAGAGCTATTTGATTGTCAAGGTTATCCAAATCACAGTTTTCAAGACAGTTAGTGTTAAATTCTAAAGTGTTCAATTTAGGCACTAACAATTTAGAAGAAAACACAACATTTAAACTAGAGGATTTATTAGTCTGTTTGGTCAATTTCTTTTTGAAGTCTAATTCCAATTCTATAGTCCTCAGTTTACTGCTAAGTAATTTAGGAGTCATATTAGGGTCATCCATTTCTTCAATAGCATATATCTTGTTGTCAAATTTGGATGGAAATGACCTAAGAATCTTTTGAATATTTTCCTTGTTTCTGTAGGTTATACCATTTTCATGAAGTTTTGTAAAGATATTGGTTAACCTAATGTAGAAGTCGCCAAAGGATTCATTGTCATCCATAATCAGGGTGTTATATTTCTGGATGAGCATTTGAGTTTTTCCAGCTTTGACACGTTCAGCACCCTCATGAGCAATGACCAACGTGTCTCATGCCTCTTTTGAAGTAGAACATATGGATATTATTTTAAATTCATGGTCGTTAATGGACATAAAAATGGCATTCTTTCCTTTGTTATTATATAGAGATTCTTTTTTCTCTTCCTTAGTAAATTCACTGAGACATTTTTTAATTCTTGTTGGATCAGTTTCAGATGTCGGTCTAGTAGTATGTCCATACCCTCTTTCAAGCATGTCCTAGATATCATCACCAAGGGTTCCATGAATGAAAGAAAGCATTCGTACTTTCTAGTATAAAAAGTTGTTTCCGTCAAAGAGTGGTGGTCTGGATAGGTTACCTAACTTCTCAATTCATTCTTCCATATTCAGAAGTTTTTAGAAAGAAGTTTCTAAAATAATTTCTCAAGTTTCTGGATCACAAAACATGTTCCTGCTCTGATACCAGTTGAAGAAAGATTTAATACTAAAAGCTTGTTTACAAGGTTAATAACAAAATGTTATAAATTGTGTAAACCCCGAATAAACTTTTTGGGCAAAACTCTTTTTGAAAAACACAAGATGTGTTATAAATTTTTTTTGAATATAGGGTCTAGATTTAATAGTTGATTACCTTAGTTTTTAAAATTTAAAAACCATCTACTAAAGATACCATGCATCCCCAATCATAACAAAAGTTAAGAACATTCAAAGGAATAGACACGGGAATTTAACGTGGTAAAACCCTTAATCAATGGAAACATCAACGGTACCCTCTATGGCATAAAACATAAAATTCACTAGAATAAAGAATCAAGTTACAACACTTAAGCAAACACACAAGGATCCTAAATCTAAGTTCAGAGTTATATCTACATGAGCTACTCTACTCCAAAGGTTTTTTTACTAGAACTGATCTCTTCTTTGTTGTTTCTTTGCTTTTTCCTTGACCTCCTCCCCTTTGAATTTTGATTCCAGCAACTCTTTCAACTTTAAGTCTCAAACAGAACCATTGTGTATAAGTGTTCGTGTGAGAAGTGTTTGTGAGGTGATCTATATACAGATTTACACAACTCACTCTCTCAAAGAATTTATACAAATAATATCCTACGAATCAATAAATTATATATGACATGCAAGATCTGATTCAAATGCTTTTATAAAAGAAACTTCTTGTTCAAGATCAGATCTAGAAAAAAAAACCTTGCTTTCAAAAATAGCCAAGGTCCTATGTGTCTCGTTTTTATTTTTGTACACGTTTATTTCACAAAGTGTGAAATATAAAACAGGAAACACAAATGTTCTTAAGGATATGATATTTTCTTGAAGACTTAGAAGTTTGTTTTTCAAAAACCTTAGAATCAGATGGATCTAAAGAAATAAATCCAAAAAGGGAGCTTAAAAAATAGGCGTGTGATGTTCTCTTCAGAAAATCTCAAGTTTGAATATGTGAAACTCTCTATTTTCTCAAAGAAGAGTTCTGAGAGAGACTCAAACAGAAAGGTCTTCTTCCAGACGTCAACCCTACCACCAAACTCATATAAACCCTAGAATGGCTCTAACTCTTATTATTTTGGTTTCTGATAGATGATTCGTTAAAGTTTAAAGGTGTATGGGTTGTGGATAATCTCTCAAAGGTGTGAGGGATTGAAGAAGGGTAATCTTCCTCTCTCTTTTTTCTCCTCTCTTTCTTCCCTTCTCTATCTTCTCCCTCCACGCACTTTTTTCTCTCTTTTGGATGAACTGGCAAAAGTCTTCTAACGCTAAGACTTGGCTCTCTTTTATACTTGGTGAAGAAGGATCTAGAATATCATTTGCAATCCAAGGGCTGAGATTTGGTCTTTTAAGATTGACTTAAAATCTAATGGCTCATAACAAACGATGGAATAACGAAATCTCATTGGTTAAGAGGTAAGCACTAGGATTGTAACTAAAGACATGCAGATCGTCGATTAAAGTTATCCAAAGGCTCAGATTGGTAGGTGGGTTTGTGTCTATGAGAAAACACAGATCGAACGCTTAATGAATCAACACGTGTATGGACCGGATTAAACAAAAATGCGTGTTTTGAAAATAAATACAAACTCATCCTGAAGTCTCTAGCGCTTTGACATTCTACCCAAGATAACTTTGAAGCAAATTAAACACTTTCTGAAATACAATTTATATCCTCGACACTTTTAAAAACCAAATTTTGATAATGCTAAAAATTATTTAAAATGTTTTTTAAAAATGTTGTAAATGAATTAAATTGACTTTAAAAATGGTTAAAGTGTTTTAAAAACCACCAATGCAAATAGGAATAAGATATTATGCAGTGAGAATGTCCTATAGTGGTTTAAGGATAGAATTAACTTCCCTATTAGATTGCTTGGACTAGATTGCTTCTTCTTCCTTCTTCTTCTTGAACCTTTGGGATATGGAGCAACTCATAAAATCTAACCTACTTTGTCTCTATATCGAAACTAGTTGAAACTCATATATAATATAGACTCAAGTTAGTCTATTATATAGTGTGTTCTCAAGATACCACGAAAAAACTAAATAAAGAGAGATTTATTATTCATGAGTCGGGACATAGACTCGGATATATTCTAGGCTAGTGCTACGAGGGCTTAGGCACGGATTTAGCCAAATTAATTTATTATTGGGTTATATGATAAATTAGGGAATATACAAGATAAAAAGGGAGTTAACCTTAATAAGTGGAATTTGAGGAATAAGTTCTACAATATGAAATTTCGGGCTGAAAGAGCAAGTTCGGGTAATTTTGTTTGGTGATACAACTCGAGTGATAAATAAATAAATGTGGGAATTATTTAAATACCAAGTCAGAATATAGACTTGGGAATGTTAGGCTAGTGTTACGATATTTTTACACGGGGAGCCTGAAATATATATATATATATATATATATATAGGGGATGTGTAGTATGTATTTATTTGTGTTAATTATAATTATTTATGTGAATAATATTTATAGGAATACATACCCTTCTAGTGCTATCATGAGAATTTGCGCGATGTGGGTGAATACTCTGGCTTGAGGAGCAGGGTGAGTATAGTCCCCCGGTCATAAGGTCTGTAGTTAAGGGTGAGACGTCTTGGGTATGATTCGATCTCATTTTCGGGGGGAACTATGGCCACCTCCACTGCATTTATTCTATTTTACTGATTCGGGGAGCTAACCGTGTCAGGGGTCCGAATGGATGAGTATACATAGAAATGATAGCATTTTAGAGAACATCCGATGAATACCTACTCGGGAGGATGGATTATATATTTACGACATGTGTGTGAATTTTGTAATATGATGATACATGTATATGGTGCAGATATTTATATACGGGTAAAATACAGGATGTAAATTTTATTGATATTTTAATATAACTCGTGAGAATGATATGGTTCCAAATGACTAGTGATTAATTAAGTTAATGTGATAAATGACTTATAAATCATATATTAAACATAATCGGGCTAGAGTATTGTTACAGGAAGGATATTGTTGAGAACTAGTTATGGTGTAGGTGACTAGGTGGATTATATAGAAAAGCGTTTGGTGTGCACAATAGTTAAGGGGTGAGTCGGTCCTCAAGGGAGTACGACACTAGCTTAAATATGAAGAGCATTCATGCATTTTAATTTACTGCAATTTAACTCACTTGATAAATATTTTCAAAATGTTTTGGGTTCTAACCCTTGCTATAAAATATTTTTAAAACCTTTTAGGTGTCCACCCATAGGAATGCCAGAATTATTATATTCCAGGGTTTGTGCAGCTGCGGCATATGTGGATGTTGCAGGACTTTGACTTAGCCACTTCAGTCATTTTATTTCTGGAGTAGGATGAAGTCAGTATTTCATTTGGGCATGTAACCCTAGTTATTCCATTTTATTTCAGTCAGTTGATGTACTCATTTTATTATTCTTGTGATCTATATTCTTGGTATTTGGGTTTGTAGCTGATGGTTTTCTCGGTAGGGGTTGTAAATATTCATTTTCAGTATTGTTTGATTTAGTGATTATGTGAATGGTTTATAATATATTCTTTCGCAGGTTGTTAGTGATGTTTAATAAAAAGATAAAATTTGACACCATGTCTTTTTGAATACTAGGTGGTTAGTAAGTTTTAAAAAAGGTTTCGACGGTTATGCTAAGAAGAACCAGATGAGATTCCTGTTTAATTTGATATAAGACTGATCACCCGGTATTTTATTAGGTGGGGTGTCACATCATGCTGGTGAGAAGTCCACAATTAGTTGTGTTTGAAGTTATGTGTCACATAATTAATTATATTGCACGTCGAAGACTTCGCAGAGATCGACCTATATGGGGTTCATTGACCGAACGAAAAAGAGTACATGATAAATAATGTTACAAATTACCACGTCGTAATGGTGTCGCGATATTATATACATGGGACCATAAGCTTTTATAACACTTTGAAAAATATTAGAAAATTTTGGTGATTTGTTGCCAACTCAATGGATGTCAGTTAAAGAGCAAGTTTCCAAGTTCTTTTACATATTGTCAAAAGATGTGAGGAACCGTATAATTTTGTTTTTCTTTTGTCGATCCAGTGAAACCATTAATCGTCATTTTCATAAATTTTTGAAAGCAAAAAGAAATATTTTTGCGACAACCGATCGGAGCACAAGTTCCTCATGAAATAATTGACAATGATCGATTTTATCCTTACTTTAAGATAGCTTAATGCAACATATTGTCTATTTGATAATTTTGTATTGAATTAAATGGACATTCATGTGTCATATTTATGCCAGGATTGTGTTGCGGCAATGGATGGCACCCATATTCGTGTCAAAATAGCTGAGAGGGAAGTTATGAGGTATCGTGAGAGAAAGGATTTTCCAACGCAAATATGTTGGTTGCGTGTACATTTGACTTAAAATTTACCTACGTACTGACCGGATGGTAAGGGACTGCTCTTGACTCTAGGATTATTTAAAATGCACTTACGAGAGAAGATAAATTGTAAATGCCTAATGGTAAATTTTTTATTATGATACAAGTTTTTGTATATTATTTTAATGTGTGTACCAATTACTCTCACTTTTAATAAGAAAATATTATCTTATCGATGTGAGGTTCATGAATAGGATCAAGCTTATGAAACCTTTTAGAGGTGTTCGTTACCACTTAAAAAAACTACTCCACTTAAAACCCTGAGAACTCTCGAGAGTTAAATAACCATCAACATTCATCACTACACAATGCAATTGAACGAGCATTTAAGGCATTGAAGAGGCGATTTCCAATTATAAGAAGTGGAGTGGAATTATTCTTTTCTATTGACATACGATTTGAGATTATTTTGGAATGTTGCATTTTACATAATTACCTAATGGGGGAAGATCATGATGAAGCTATTTTAAAATCAGTTGATGAAGAGTTTGTGAATGAAAATCCAAATAGAGATGATGAAGTTGGCCCTCCAAGGGATGGAAATGAGGATGCCGCACGAGGCGAATATATAAGAAATTACATATCGACTAATATGTGAAAGGATTATGTGTTGTGATTGCAAGTTCTCGTAAGTTTAATTTTAATCATTTAAACATTTAATTATAATAAGTATTAGAGAGTTCGATGGAAAGTTTGATTTGATGTAAATGTTGTTATTTATTTTTACGTTAATGTTTTTTTTATATAAGCCACTATTTTATGCTTGCATGTTTTGTACATACTAACAACGAGACTAAAAATAAAAGATGATTTTGTGTAATGACTAATGTGTGGAATGATTATGTGTTGTGACTGAATTTTGTCATAAGTTCAATTTTAATTATTTAAAAGTGCAATTATATTTAGTAATGGAGAGTTTAACATAAAGTTTGATTTGATGTAGATTTGATGTAATTGTTGTTAATTATGCTTTTGTATAGATACTAATAATGATCCTAAAAATAAAAGATGATGGCACAAGAAAAGTTCATTTGACTTGGACATCTCAAATGGATGATATGTTCATTGAAGCCATGCTTCACCTAGATCGTAAAAGAAATAGGATTGATGAAACCTTCACAATTACTGTGTACAGTAATATATTGAACGAGTTGCATGAAAAAGTTCCTAACATTGAGCTTACAAAAGAGCATTTAAAAAATTGGCTAAAAAATCTAAAATAACATATCAACAAATACTTTGATTTGTTTAAAAATTTAAGCAGTTTTGCTCGGAGTGCGATAACCAAAATGTGGAGGGTTCAGCCAGAAGATTGGAAAATTTTAGTCCAAGTAAACATTCCAAATTATTTTAAGTAAATTAGTTTGCATTTTACTAATAGTAGATTAATTGTTAATAATTTTTTTATAATAGGCAAAACCTAAAGAAAAAAATGGATGTCAACAACAATGATAAGTTGACAGAGCTATTTTCTAAAAATAGAGCCACAGGTGGCGGTACTGGGACAACTAAGGAAAAGAAGCGTAATTTGGATAGGTCTGTTGTTTAGAGTGAGAGTATTACCATTGATTATATTGATTTGCATGATGATATTATTTTGGAAAGTTTTGGTAGAGATTTAGATGACGGGGGGCGTCATGCTCAATCAAATGCATACTCAACGTGATGGCACGACATCATCAAAGAGAAAAAAGTAGGCATCACATAATGAAGATGAAAATGATCGTTTGAAGAGTGCTCTTGACAATGTGCCCATGCAATTCGAGAGGAAAATACAGTTGCTAAAAAATCTCGTCAATGTGTTTACTCGGAGTTAGAAATTTTTGAGGAGTTGTTGGCTATTGGAGTACATTCAAATTTTATCGATGATGCAAACCTTTTCCTCTCACAAATTTTTGTCAAAGCAAGGATAGTATCCGTTTACCCATTTGAGAGACTCTTGAAAATTTTGGAGAAAATGATGGCAGTTACTCCTGCTCCATAATGCATTATGAAGTTTATGTCTTGGGGACATCTTATTTTCTTAATAACTTAGTGTAATTTTTTTTAGAATATATGTTTAAAATTTATTAACATGGGTTAATACATTTCATTATGAATTTAGTTTTTCAGACTTGAAATTCATTATTATGTTGGTATGCATGATGAATCAATGTGTTATTATTTACTTTAAAATGTTATAACATATATTGTTAGTTATAAGGGTATAAATGTATTTTTCCTTTTTCTTTTACTTCCTTCTAAACTCACAAACAAGTGGTTAGGCATAAATTCTTCATATATATCCCCTTAATTTAGTTACTTTTGTTATCTCGAGCGATGTTAATTAAACAATTTTATCTCATATTATTACTACTGGTCGCTTCCTACAAGTATATTGTGTTTCGTGTATTTTTCTTATATTTTACAGGTATTTTATGCACGTGAAAACAAGATAGAAACCAGAATGAGAATCGAAAATCAAATAAGGAAAGCCAAGGTCAAATTCGTAATTGTACAATCGAAATTTGAATGTTGGAAAAGAGAATTCGAAGACAACGAGTTCACGAGTATATAAGAAGAAACAAAAACCAAGTTCGAGCTACAGTTGAAAAGATATGACCACGAAAAGATTGGAAGAATCAAAATCAAAAAGGAAAATCTAAGAAAATATGAGAACAAAAGAGTTAGGACCAGTTCGAACTACATAAAGACTTGGCCACACTGGAAAATAGAACTGGTTCGGTTCTGAAAGTGGAACCGGTTCGATTCTATGATGGATGAAATTTATAAGTTTATCCTGCTTATTTTTTTAGAAATTAGTTTTCTTTAAACACTTGTAAAAACAGGAATAATGATTTATTTTATATTCTTGATGATAGTTAGACAAGTTTTAACCTAGTTTTGAGAGAAAGAAGAAGGTAAGAAACCTCAAAGTAAGATTTATCAAGAATATCATCAATTTCTTCATTATTTCATGTGGTGTTCTTCAATATAAGTGTTTTCTTCATTTTCTTTCAAGATTTATCTTAATTCTAGATCATTATTTCTTAATTTCTTGTTGGATCTCGTTCACGTATATTTAGTTGCAATGTTTACAAAATAATGAATTCATGTAAATTATTAGAGGTTTTGGTTACATGAATCCAACCTAAGTATTATGAATGGATTTAAAAGTGGATAAAATCTAATTAATAATTCAAAGGTCTGAAATCTTATTGAAATAGACATTATAAATCTTTTAATTTCATTTGTCCTAGGTAGCCAAAATTTTTAAGAATATGATACAAGTTTCGATAATTAATCATTCCCGTTAAATATGATTTTTGATTTGATATTGTGAGGACTAAAATCCGCATATGTCGAATGCTTAGAAACTATTTAATATTTCTTTGAATTGGGAATTAAGTTTTTGAAGGTTTTACGTTCTAAGTAATTACCAACGGTTTGGGGGAGTATACTCCAACTCCATTTTCTCACGTAGATTTAAAAATCAAATAGTTAATCTTTCATGTATAGTTAGTTCACAATCTAATTAATTTGCATTCGTTGATAGAAAATTCCCAAAAACAATCACCTTTTCCTTTCTTTGTCTGAGTCAAACGTAAGGTTATTCATCATTCCTATTCATCGTCGCATTCTTCATCCTATTCCCTGAGTTAGATACCCGACTTTCTCGAATTATTACTTATGGACGAGCTGTTATTAGCACGCACTAGAAACACTTTTAGAGTCACATCAACTGTCTGGCGTCGTTGTCGGGGATTAGGTAGACATTTAGGTTAGGTCGAATTAATCTAAAATTTTACTCTAATTCATAAAAAGCCAAAAAAAAATCAAAAATCCAAAATCCAAAACTACAAAAAAAAAATTAAGAAAATAATAGAATCTCTCAAATCCTTACATGCAAAATACTAAACCAAATCCTCATTCTACTCCTATTAAATACCACGAAAACCCCATAGTTGAGTAAAACCTCGATAGCCTACACACTCCACGCGTCCCACAATTTTAGGTCGCACCTCCTACACCGCATAACTCCATTACGAGTCACATTGCGAGTAACACTTCTAGGGCGTCGAGTGAGGATATTGAGTTATTAAGAGAGAGTGAAATGTCCGACAACGCTAGTTTTGGTACGGGTGAGGGTGATATGTCATATCGCCCTATAAGAGACCTCTTATATCCCAAGCGAACCGTCGCTCTAGGATGCATTATATTCCCATATAATGCAGGGAAATTTCACTTTCGTAATGGGATGTTTCAGATTCTTCCCTCCTTTCACGGTATGGGGTCGAAAAAATTATACCTCCACGTCCGCGAGTTCGAAGAGGCGTGCGAAACATTTAACGATCAAAAATGCATTATGGATGTCATTCACCTCAAACTTTTTCCCTTCTCCCTGAAGGATAAGGCCAAGACTTGGTTATGGTTTTTGCACCGAACTCGATTAGAACGTAGAGGGACATGCAAGCAAAGTTTCTCCAAAAATTCTTTCCCCCACATCGAACCAATTCAATTAAAGATCAAATTCAAACGTTTAGACAACTCGAAATAAGCCTTTTGATAGATGTTGGGGGCGTAATAATGAGGTTCTTAATATGTACCCCCACCACGGTTTCGAGAAGTGGAGACTCATCTCCTTTTTCCATCATGAGCTAAACTTAAGTTCCAAGCAACTCATTGAACCCATGTGTCCCGAGGAGTTTCTAGGGTTAGACGTGGATGATACAGAGGCTCACCTTAAGTATTTCATCTTGACTACTCAAGCGTGGGACAAATTAGATCCAAACACCCAATCATGGGCTCGACAAATGCCCATAGCTCCTTCTGTGTCTGGACTTTATCATTTGGACAAAGAAGCCGAGTTGAAACTTCAAATCAACTAACTTGCCAAGAGGTTGGAATACGTAGTCGAATTGAGAGGAAGAGAAACTTATAGCTCCATTCGGGCATTGAAAGAGGAAGTGTGTGTGATTTGTGAGGCGGGATATTCAACAAAGGAATATCCCAGCGATATCCACCTACAAAGTTATGCTTCAAGAGCAAGTGGAAGCAGTAGGAGCATTTGAGGGTTATTTTGATGCTGATCATGAATTCCTATAACCCTTCGTGGTTAAACCATCCCGATTTCAATTATGGGCAACCACACGCAGCGATAATACCTAATTCCCATGTTGTCCCTCCTCTTCCACTGCCCCCGTATTTCCAACAAACTCCACCTATGCAAGCACCACCTCATGCGCCTTATATCACCCGACCCCATAGAAACCTCGAGGACAATTTGAACCAATTTATGCAAACTCAGTCGGCGATCAACGTTCAAAATGCCTCAAATTTTGTTGAATTAAAAGAGTCATTGTCCAAGTTGCAATCATCCTTAAGTGTCCAAAGTAAGGGAAAGTTTCCATCCCAAGGACAAACACCTCCCCAAGGTCAAAATAGTGATAGCTTTATTTCTGACAAAACTAAATAGCAATGTCAATCCATTATCATTCTACGTATTGGGAAATTCGTTGATTTATTACCTTCCCCACACGATGAGCCTAAAGACGAGGAGGATTCACCCGGCACGAAAGAGGTCAAAGATGCCCCCTTGAATGGGAGTGACAACGATGACTCCACTAGGCCCGAGGTTGTAATGAAACCGCCCACTTATGCTCCATTACCTCAATGGTTGGTTCCTCCTCCTAAAGGAGCCTCCCGTGAAGATGTGCTAGATGTGATAAAGAAAGTCAAGCTAAATTTACCTTTTTCTCAAGGCAATCAAGCAAATTTCCGCCTATGCAAAGTCCCTTAAAAAAATTTACGCTGAAAGGTAGATTAAAGGTGAAAAATAATGTTTTCTTAGAACAAAACGTGAGCTCAGTTCTTTTCAGTTACCTCCTGATTAAGTGCGAAAAGTAGCGCGTGTAAAAGCGCTAATCGTTGTTTTCGTTTCGACAACTCAATACAAAAACCTAAGTTACTACTACACTTGCGAGGCAAGCACAGCGGTAAGTCGGGTATCGAGAATCCACAGGGACAAGTTGTTAGAATTTAAGTGATTTAATACTCCTAAAATAAAAGTGTAAAAGATGATTACAAACTAAAAGGAAAAGTTAATCTAGGCAATGTGTTGAAACTAGATTATGAAAGCGAGTAAAAACTATAGGTTGCTTCGAATATCCCTCACCCGAGTTAATTAGTATAAAATGGCCACATGGGTCGACGAGTTATTACAAATGCATCTCGTTTCAACAGTTAATTAAATCAAGGGTTGTTACGCCCTAAATCGTCATAAAAGCCTAATAAGATTTTGGCGTCAACAAATATCTCGGAAATTACGTGCGAAAGGTCGTAAGCACGGGACATACAAGATATGCCCCGTCAAATCTCCTAGGCGTAATAACTAGGACAACACACTCGAAATAGACCCGTAAACTCCATCACCAAAGCAAAGCAACGCGTCAACCCGAGTGAGTTCAATTCAAACACAACCTAATTTAAGTTACCTAGAAAGCATGATAAAAACGCGATAAATGGAAAGCGGTAAATAAACGCGGTAAAATTACACTACAAAGCAAGTAATCAAAGCATGTAAATAAAGCATGTAAACCTAAATTAGAAAGCTTGTAAATTAACTAGAAAGCAAGAAATGAAGAAATACAAACTATATTAATGGAGAGGATGATGAATAGTCAACATTCAAGCCCAAAAGTGTGTCAATCCAAGAAGAAATGAAGAAGAACTAAGCAAATCACCCAAACCCTAACTATTCTATCTAAAATGAAATATGTCTCCAAAGAAATGCCCCTAACACTCTATTTATACCCCAAAATAAACCCCCAACAAAACCAAGCCAAAAAACCCAAAATAAGTCAATTTTCGTACATATCTGATGGGACCGGTCGACCTCATGTTTGGGACCGGTCGACCGCACTTTTGGAATTTGCCTTGGGCTGGAGGCAGCCCACTTTTCCACTTTGAACCAATTTTGAGGCGTTGCACGGAAACGACTATAACTCCCTCATACGGAATCGAAATGAGGCGTGGTCGGAACCGACGCGAAGCTAATTCAATTCTCTACATGATTATGTTTTGAAACCATCCAAATTATACAGTATGAAATTACCAAAATGCCCTTGAAGTAGAAGAAAATACTGAAACCTTTCGAAAATGGGCATAACTTCCACATACGGAGTCAGAATGACGCACGGTCAGTGGCCATGGAAAGATAATTTGATGATCTACATGTTGGTAACTTCATTCCATAAAAAATAGCGAGTTTGAAAAGATCAAATTGCCCTTGAAGTAGCATTCGACGACGGAACTTCTCCGAAATGCAACCGAACCTCACTTTTAGCGTTCCAATACCTACAAAAGCACAAATAACCCCTGCAAAGCATGTATATATCCAAATCCAAGGTTTTCTGGTTAATGAGCATAATTATAGGCATTTAGGACCGTAAAAGTGCTGGAATGCATAAAGATAACGGGCGGAAATATGCAATATTCGATACGAATCACACCCCCTAACTTAAACATTGCTAGTCCCTAGTGATGAAACAAGCAAAACTAGTCCATAGAAGGAAATAAAAAACGTATATATGCATCGAAATATAATTGCCACTTTCGTAGGGAACACGATTGCATTTAGCATATGCAATAAGTCGTTAAACCCCTAAGTTACCCTAGTGGACGAGTGTCGTCTCGTGAGGGTTTTCAGGGATGATACCCACAAACATCATATGGTTTCCTCAAAATATGCCCAACCTAACATGCGACAAGCCCAACAAAAGCGAAAATGATTTCATACGCATTATTAGCACATTGAATGAATTCAAACAAAAGTCCAAATCATTAACATTATAGAATGCACCTCATAGAATTGAAACCTTAAAATGTGGGAGGGGAGCGAGCACAAGCAAAGTGTGATTTGGCAAAAACTTATATAAACCGGATAACATTAAAGCAAGCATATATTCAATCCTCACGTGCATTACGCTCATCAAGCGAATTCACTCGAAACAGGGAGGTAACAGACGGAACATGCGGGCATAAGGAGTAAATGTAAATGAAAACTAGGCCACACACATGTCACAGATGAAGAACGCTATATAAAAACTGAAAAATGTAATCCCAATGAAAGATACCGCACATTAAAGGAGGCAAAATGCATTTTCACAGATTATCAAAACTATTTCAACTTTTAAATTACATCAACCTAAGATCACATAGGACTTTATAGGGTTGTAATGTAGGTTTGGGGTTAAGGTACGAAATGAAAGGTATATGTACGGATTCAAAGTGTTCGGAGATGAAAACTTGGAATAATGGGAAGGATGCGAGCAATATCAAAAATGGAAAGTAGTTTCCAAACAAGCATTAAATGTATCATCGAGGAGAGGAATCAAAGCTTATTGAACACTATACACAACATAAACAACTTTCTCTTTTCTTTCTTTTCTTTCTTTTCTTCTTTTTCTCACTTTTTCTTTTTTTGTTTTCTTTTGCTTTTTGCTTTCTCTTTTTCTTCACTTTTTTCACATCACTTTTCTTTACTTATCAAACTCTCATATGCCTAAATTGCAACCGACATCATAACAACAACATTCAATCCCAAGTAACATTCCAAACAAAGGTATGGAAAGTGTATGTATGGTATATAACTCCAATTTAGAGTTGGTTATGGGAAGGGGGTTATGAAACAAAAGGCTATATTTAGGCTCAACGGGGTTAACGAGGGTAAACATATAAGGGTGAGGTCAAGGCTAATATGGGTGATATAATAAAGAACGTCTATGATCATTTCACAAAGTTTACGCAATTCTTGAATCAAAACAATATATAAAAATCATGCTCAAGTAACACATTTCAAGTATGAACTCAATTAATGAACGGTCAAATGAAAGAATAGTGAGATCACCGACGAATTCAACGTTTTCAATGAGAAAAGAATAGTGTATACACTCACAAACGACGAAAGGTACAAAGCTTACTCGATGTCAGTATATACAATGCAACAAAAGATTACCGAGTTATAAAAATCTTAAACCAAATCAATATAACCATAAAAGTGCATGTGCTCATGGGATTAAAGTTTAATTCATGAAGTTATTCACAATAACAATAATCGAGACTAAAGTCTAATAACTTCTAAAATCGAGAACATGCATCATTGGGTTGTCAATTGGATCGGGTAGTTATTGAAATTTATCATCGGAAACAAAGGCAAAATGCCCAAAAAGGAGAAAAAAGAAAGAAAATCTTTTTGAAATTTTTGAATTTTTCTAAGAAAAGCATACTAAGTAACTAACATGTGAGCAAAAACATGGACTAAAATAAGAAATGGATAGAATATCCCACACCCCCTAACTTAAAACTTGACATTGTCCGCAATGTAAATTAAGAACCAAGTCAAAGAGAGGAAAAGAGCGATATTACCTAAAAGTGGAGCGATCCCCATAAGAACAAGTCCAAAGAATCTACAAAACAAGTTAGTACCGAGCACAGAAAAAACAAATAATAAAAAGTTAACTAATTACATTATACTAAATTAAAAAGGAAGGAAAAAAATAAAAATAAAAAATAAAAAGCTAATTATATACAACCTACTATTTAGACTTCACACTAACTGTACACTAGAAGTCTAAATAGCTGAGGGTCCACCATAAGAACGATTTGACTTTGGAGGATAATCGGTGTACCCTTACATACAAGCATGCGTTCCGAAAAATATGAATTCCGTTTTAACAACGGAAGGCATGTGTAAGGCGAAAGAAATGAACCATCGCCAATTAAAAGTTTTGGAGGGACAATGGGGGGTTTGGATTGAACGGGTGACAAAAACAAGTGGGGACCGAGAAAAGCTGAATATCCTCCCAATGATTTTGAAGTTGGAATGGGAGGCGGCGCACACAAAGGCAAAAATGCGATCGTGGAGGGCGACTCGAGCAAGTATTCCTCATCGGCGATAGGGTTTGAAGCATTAAAGTTTGAAACCGAATCATCGGGTACTTGTTCCAGCGGGGTAATAGAGAATGAAAATGGGGATGAAAGAAATTCAAACTCATGAGATGAATCATCATCGCATGAAGTTGGAATTTCAAAGGAAATAATATCATTTTCAATGAAATGTTCTTCTTTGGGGGCCAAAGAAGAAATCATTTCATTGCAAATAGATATTACATCATTTTCATCCTCACTTTCAATATCTATTACGAGATGGGCAAAGTCTAGAATGGCTTGTTCCAAAGTAGGTACACGTACTTCATTTGGTTCAAAACATTCCTCGACTTCAAAAGTCTCGGAAGCAAAATCGTCGTCGGACTCAAATAATAAATCCAACTCATGTTCCCACGAATGATTTTCTTCCCGATAGTGATTTTCAATTTTCTCATTTTCATACATACGCAAGCCCTCACCGAATGTCATAGGTTGAGGTGCGGATGCATTAGAATGGGAACTTTGAAAATTACCATCGGACTTAAACGAAAACTCATTATTATAGGAATTTTGAAAACTATTGCAATTCGTTTCAAAATTCCTATTATAAGGAGGTAAAGGCCCAAAATCATTATCTTCATCATCAAAATTCCAATAACCTAAATTTTGACTTTCGTTATACTCGCCCAAAGTAATATTTGAATTTGCAAATTTTTGGGATTCTAAGTATTCACCGAAAGTCGTAGGTTTGCGAGAATTTTGAGAATTATAACAAGGATTACCGAAAGAATCGGAATAAGACATGCTTACCCCAAAAATGGCTCAAGTGGCGAATTCCACAAAGTAGGTGCGCGCGGAAAGAATTCGAGCGTTTCTAAGTGCTCAAATGTGGAAGTCCTGCAAAATATTAGCAAATAATACAAATAGAAAGAAAATATTATGAAATATTAAATCAAATAAAGTCTAAAACAAACTAGTCCCCGGCAACGGCGCCATTTTGATTAAGTGCGAAAAGTAGCGCGTGTAAAGGCGCTAATCGTTGTTTTCGTTTCGCCAACTCAATACAAAAACCTAAGTTACTACTACACTTGCGAGGCAAGCACAGCGGTAAGTCGGGTATCGAGAATCCACAGGGACAAGTTGTTAGAATTTAAGTGATTTAATACTCCTAAAATAAAAGTGTAAAAGATGATTACAAACTAAAAGGAAAAGTTAATCTAGGCAATGTGTTGAAACTAGATTATGAAAGCGAGTAAAAACTATAGGTTGCTTCGAATATCCCTCACCCGAGTTAATTAGTATAAAATGGTCACATAGGTCGACGAGTTATTACAAATGCATCTCGTTTCGACAGTTAATTAAATCAAGGGTTGTTACGCCCTAAATCGTCATAAAAGCCTAATAAGATTTTGGCGTCAACAAATATCTCGGAAATTACGCGCGAAAGGTCGTAAGCACGGGACATACATGATATGCCCCGTCAAATCTCCTAGGCGTAATAACTAGGACAACACACTCGAAATAGACCCATAAACTCCATCACCAAAGCAAAGCAACGCGTCAACCCGAGTGAGTTCAATTCAAACACAACCTAATTTAAGTTACCTAGAAAGCATGATAAAAACGCGATAAATGGAAAGCGGTAAATAAACGCGGTAAAATTACACTACAAAGCAAGTAATCAAAGCATGTAAATAAAGCATGTAAACCTAAATTAGAAAGCTTGTAAATTAACTAGAAAGCAAGAAATGAAGAAATACAAACTATATTAATGGAGAGGATGATGAATAGTCAACATTCAAGCCCAAAAGTGTGTCAATCCAAGAAGAAATGAAGAAGAACTAAGCAAATCACCCAAACCCTAACTATTCTATCTAAAATGAAATATGTCTCTAAAGAAATGCCCCTAACACTCTATTTATACCCCAAAATAAACCCCCAATAAAACCAAGCCAAAGACCCAAAATAAGTCAATTTTCGTACATATCTGATGGGACCGGTCGACCTCATGTTTGGGACCGGTCGACCGCACTTTTGGAATTTGCCTTGGGCTGGAGGCAGCCCACTTTTCCACTTTGAACCAATTTTGAGGCGTTGCACGGAAACGACTATAACTCCCTCATACGGAATCGAAATGAGGCGTGGTCAGAACCGACGCGAAGCTAATTCAATTATCTACATGATTATGTTTTGAAACCCTCCAAATTATACAGTATGAAATTATCAAAATGCCCTTGAAGTAGAAGAAAATACTGAAACCTTTCGGAAATGGGCATAACTTCCACATACGGAGTCAGAATGACGCACGGTCAGTGGCCATGGAAAGATAATTTGATGATCTACATGTTGGTAACTTCATTCCATAAAAAATAGTGAGTTTGAAAAGACCAAATTGCCCTTGAAGTAGCATTCGACGACGAAACTTCTCCGAAATGCAACCGAACCTCACTTTTAGCGTTCCAATACCTACAAAAGCACAAATAACCCCTGCAAAGCATGTATATATCCAAATCCAAGGTTGTATGGTTAATGAGCATAATTATAGGCATTTAGGACTGTAAAAGTGCTAGAATGCATAAAGATAACGGGCGAAAATATGCAATATTCGATACGAATCACCTCCCAACAAAGTTCAAACATCCAGGTGCACCGACCATTTTGTGCATCATTGGAGAGAACTGCATCGAGAGAGCCTTATGAGATTTAGGGGAGAGTGTTAACATTCTCCCGTATTCCATCTATAAGCAATTAAATTTGGGGGACTTCAAGCCCACTAGTATTACTCTCCAACTCATAGAACGTACCATGAAGATACCTCAAGGGATTATTGAGGACGTCATTTTCCAAGTGGACACTTTCTACTTCTCAATAGATTTTTTCATTTAGGACACGAATCCCTCCACTCTCTCAAGTAATCATGTTCTCGTGATTCTTGGCCACCCATTCTTAGCTATGGCTAATGCACTGATTAATACTCGAAATGGGAAAATGGAACTCACATTCAGGAATATGACTCTTGAGATAAATATCTTCAACATTGCCAAGCAAGTGGGTGATGAGGACGAGTTTCACGAGGTGGATCTTATAGAAGAGGTAGTAGATGAGCACATTGAGGGAAGTTTTAGTGGGGTAAGATTGTTAAGAGAGATTTTAGATGAAAGAGCGACTGATGAGAATGTTAGCTACATTAGATGGGCTTTTAGATTCGAGTAACTACCACCGAAGGAGTCGAGCATGATTTTCTCCGATGAGAAATTTTCCACCCTCGAATTGAAGAAACTACCGTCAAACGTAAAATATGCTTATTTGGGAGAGGATGAGACATTTCTCATGGTTGTCTCATCAAGTCTAAGTGAAGAGCTAGAGGGTAAATTACTACCTATTTTGAGGAAGCACCGTATTGATTTTGGTGGAGCATCACGGATTTGAAGGGTATAAGGCTCCTAATTTGTACCCATGAAATCCATCTAGAGGAGAATGTGAAGCTTTCGAGGGAGATGCAAAGGTAGTTGAATTGCAAGATGAAAGATGTCGTGAGGGTGGAGATTAGACGCAGGCCTCATTTGTCCCCCTTAGAATAGCAAATGGTCCAGTCCTATTTAAGTCATCACGGAGAAGTCGGGAATGACTGCGGTTGAAAACGCAAAGGGTGAGCTTATTTCACAACATACCACCATCGGGTGGCGCATTGGCATTGACTATCGGAATCTCAATGCGAACACTAAGAAAGATCATTTTCCCTTACTTTTTATCGACCAAACTCTAGAGTGAGTAGAGGGACACCGATTCTATTTCTTTCTTGATGGTTATTTCGGGCATAATAAAATTGACCTATATGTGAAAGATTAAGAAAATATGATATTCACATGTCCATTTAGCAAGTTTGCCTACAAACATATACCTTTTGGATTATGTAATTCACCTACGACCTTTCAAAGGTGCATGCTTAGTATTTTTAGCGATATGGTTGAAAGGGGCCTTGAGATTTTTATGGATGACTTTAGTCTCTTCAACCCCTCTTTTGAACTTTTCGTCGCTAATCTTGAAAAAGTGTTAGCCCGTTGTATGGAAAAGAAATTGGTACTAAATTGGAAGAAGTGTCGTCTTATGGTTACCGAAGGCATTGTTCTTGGCCACATAGTTTTGTCCAAAGGTATCGAGGTAGATAGGGTGAAAATTGACATCATTGTCGAACTTCCCCCACCTAAGTCACTAAAGGAAGTGTGTTCTTTCTTGGGCCACGCAGGTTTCTATCATAGGTTTATTAAGGACTTTAGTGCCATCACTAGGCCCTTAAGAAACCTACTTTTGAAAGACGTCTCCTTTGAAGCATGCCAAGGTGCTTTTGAAAATTTGAAAAGCATGCTTGTTTCCACCCCCATTATGCAAGCTCCATATTGGTCCTTTCCATTTGGGCTTATGTGTGATGCGAGTGATTATGATATAGGGGATGTTTTGGGACAAAGGAAAGATAATAAGGCTCATGTCATCTACTATGCTAGCCGGACCTTAATCGAACCATAACTTAATTACTCCACCAAGAAGAAACAATTTCTAGTTGTAGTCTTCGCCCTAGACAAATTATGCTCTTACCTCATAGGTTCGCCCATTATATGCTTCACAGACCAAGCAGCTCTTAAGTATCTCCTTTCTAAAAAGGGTGTTAAACCGTACCTCATAAGGTGTATCCTACTCCTACAAGAGTTTAATCTTTCCATGAAAGATAAGAAAGGAGTAGAAAACGGCGTAGCCAACCATTTTCGAGGCTTTCGTCCGATATACCTAATGATCCCATACCCATAGACGAATACTTTCCGGATGAGAAATTATTTACCACTTCTTCTCTCCCCTGATTTTCAGATATAATAAATTACCTTGTCACATGAGTCGTTCATTCTTATTGGACACCACAAGAGAAAAATAAGTTCCTTACTTGGTCGCGCATGTTATTCTATCACGATCCCTATTTGTTCAAGTATTGCATAGACTAAATCATCCGAAGATGTTTACAGAATGATGAGATACCTAGCCTCATCCTTTTTGTCATACGAAAGCTTATGGAAACCATTTTTCTTTGAATAAGATGGTTGTTAAGATTCTTCAAAGCAGAATCTATTGACCCATAATTTTTCGGGATGTAAATGGATATTGGAAATCGTGAGATAGATGCCAAAGGATAGAGGCCATCACTCGATGAGATATGATTCCATTGACCCCTATTCTCATCATCGAGATATTTGATTGTTTGGGTATTAACTTTATGGGTCCCTTTCCTCCCTTCTTTGGTTTCTTATACATCCTTGCCGCGGTAGATTATGTATCCAAATGGGTTAATACCATAGCTACTCATACAAATGATATCAAAGTAGTGATTAAGTTCTTACAATAATAAATACTTTCTCACTTCGGAGCTCCGAAGCTAACCAATAGTGATAAAGGTACATACTTTTACAATAAGCCATTTGAAAAACTTATGAGAAAGTATGGGGTCATCCACAAGGTTGGGAGAACTTATCACCCCCAAATAAATGGGCAAGTCGAGCTAGAAAATCGTGAGATTAAGAAAATTCTAGAGAAGACAGTCAATCCTAACCGAAAAGATTGGTCTCTCTGACTAAGCGATGCACTATGGGCTTCCTGGACCGCTTATATGAACCTCCCTAGGATGTCCCCATTTCACAAGCCTTTTCATATCCCCGTGGAGTTAGAGCATAAGGCGTATTAGGCGATTAAGAGGTTGAACTATAACTTGGATAAAGTCGGTGACGCACGCAAGGTTTAATTAAATGAGTTGGAAGAAATACACAACGATACGTATGAGAGTGACAAAATATCTAAAGAAGGGATGAAACTCGTGCATGAGCGAACTATCCATAGAAAGGAGTTTCACTCGGGTCAAAAAGTTCTCATATACAACTCTCGTTTACATTTTCTTCCCGATAAGTTACATTCACGGTGGACTGGCCCATTTATTGTGAGAGAGGTGTTTCCCCATGGATCCGTTGAGTCAAAGAATACTAAGGGGGGAGACACATTTAAAGTGAATGGATAATGATTAAATCCATATCTAGATGCATGTGCTAAGGAAGCTGATACAATTTGATTGTCGGACACCATTTACGGGGTTGAGTGAGTAAGTTTAGAGGTCATCGCACCCCCGACGCGTATGGGATGATTCTTGTTGTAACATATTAACTCATGTTAGGTTACGTTAGTAGAGGTCCGTGAGTCACAATTTAAAAAGGATTACGTACACTGCTACAAACACGAGAGAGTTTACATTAAATTACGGTGAAATTTTGACGGCCCCGAAGTAGCAACGTAGGTAGAAGAGTTTCGAAGATTTTGAAAATTGAGTCAGATACATTGTCTACGCTTCGAGGTCGAGAAAAGATGAAATTCATAGGCAAAGTACCAGATATCCAAATCAGTTTGCCCTGGGCATACTCCAAGGTAGAACAAGTTCTCTTTTCCAATGTGGGTTAGATGATATCTGAATCGGTTCGCCCTGTTTATGCTTATAGGTTCGAACCGGTTTGATTTTCCGGGCGAGTAAAAAAAGAGATCCGAATCGGTTCGGGTCCAGAGTAGAACCGGTTCGATTTTCTGGAATTCCACATTCATTACCTCCATTTCTTCCCTCCTTTTCAATTCCCCCACATTCATCCCCTTTTTAGATCCGAAATTCACCCTCCAAAAACATTCCCTCCACCCAAACCTCTCCCATTTTCACGTCCCTCCACCTTTTCCTAGCACTTCCATCCCCCTTTCCCACTAAAACCACCTCCTCCTCCATTATAGATACCACTCTCCCTCCACCCCTCTACTCACCACTTCCATACTTCCAAAAAAATTCTTTTTCTCCTGTACAACTCCAATATTTCATTTGATATGGCCCAAGTTGAAGATGTCATTGAGAAGTACAATGATACACAAATCCTCAAAGGGCTTGACTACCATTACTGCTTTGATCCAGAACGATATTGTTGTGAGGCATTCGGCGATAAATAATTTGCGGGGAGCTACCCCAAGAGGTCACTGACTTATTCCTCCATCAGGGGTGGTGTTCTTTCTTTGAGCAACACGACGGGGATATTTGGCCCGAGGAGGTCCATATTATCTATGACACCCTCATAAAATTATTAAGTATAACTTGCGAGGCATATGTTAACGAGATGATCATCCTCTTCTCTCTCCACCTCGTCATCAGTAAAAAGCGAGCCAAGCGAGTTTTTGATCCGCAATAATACGCCTACCCACTATGGCCAT
The DNA here is from genome assembly GCA_949130495.1 of Sambucus nigra. NCBI lineage: Eukaryota > Viridiplantae > Streptophyta > Magnoliopsida > Dipsacales > Adoxaceae > Sambucus > Sambucus nigra. The sequence goes on along the minus strand of OX422210.1, from coordinate 587,176,235 downwards.
ACCATTGTGCAAGGTCGAATGCATTGCAAGAACCGCAAATCACCATTGGCCGCGCATTCATTTCCCGTGTGTAACCTAGACAAGTGGGCCCGCATGGACTTTCTCATCATTTGTGGGGAATTTTTGCAAACTTCCACAATTTTTTCCATTTGCATCCGTCAAGCCAACTTCCTTTTCTATCTCCTTGATGAGGTCTATCCACCTCTCCCGCACTTTCTATGGGGAAATCGTACATGTCACGTATGATCAAACCGGAAAACCGACCATTCTCTATGCCCCCTTCATCACTTCTATCCTTAAGGAAGCGGGCATCGAGGCACCACCCATGTAGCCCCGCCTCTATTGGCGATTCCTCCCTCATAATGAGCACTCACCAAATATGGTTCGTACATCATCATGAACCGACGTCTCACGTGGAAGAGGACATTTTAATGGGTGAGGAGGAAAAAGAAGAGTACATCAAGGAGGACGATCTTGACTACAAGCCAGGACATTACTCCCCGTATTGACAAGCTCGAGGAACGGTTCGACAGATTTATTAATGAGAATTGAGAAGAATGCCATGCTTATCGTTCTGATACTAGTATGATTGTTTGCCTCCAAGTGGAAATGTATCGGCTTCAAATGGGTCCCAATTTGTAATTACCATCGTATTTCTATGACCCGTATGATCCAAATGCCCCCGGACTCTCACATTAGTATTTCGGGCTTTCTTTTCATAGTTATACTTTTCGATGTTTATCTTTTTAAGAGCTATGTATGCGTATCCTTTTTATTTTCACATGGTAATGGTGTTGGTTGTTGGTAATACAAAATTCTGTATTTTGTTTATTTACTCTCTTTTTATGCACCTTTCTATTTTCGAGATTTTAGTTCTTGCATGAGGACATTGCAAAGTCTAAGTTAGTGGGGTATATGTGCGTTTCTAAAGTTTCACAAACTGCAAAATGCCAAGAAAAAAATGAAAATTTCAAAATAAGGCCAAAAATATTTTTCTTCAAATTAAATAAAAATCGAAATTTAAAAGATTCAAAAATATCACTAAAATTTTGGTTGAAGTCTAAAATTGTAGAAATCAAATTCACAAAGCCAAAATTGACCAAAAACGAAAAATTGAGCAAAAATTGACAACTTTGCGAATAAGTGTGGAGATTAATTGACCCGGTGAGATTTCGAGCCTATCATTTTTGTGAGTAATTAAATCAATTCGAGTTAAAATTAACTCAAAGTTCAATTTAGCTTTGATTAAGTCGTTGAGGATCTTTCTTCCTTTGTTTTGATCGGTTACGAAAAATGAGCGAGATGTTGTCTTAAAAAATGAGTTAAAATATATCTAAATTAAATAAATCTCGAGATGCATACAGTAAAATAATTAGCATTTCGGAACAATAACGTTAGGCCATCATTTGTTACCCAAAAATATCAGCCATAAAAGGTTGTGAAAAATTATCCCTTTTTGCAAACCCAATTAAGCCAAATAAATTTTCAATTCGTTTGACTAACCCAAAAAGCCTATAAAGTCCGAAGTTGGAGAAATCGAAAAAATCATCAATAAGGTCCAAAAGGTGCAATAAAAAGGGGAAAGAAAAGAAAAAATGCTCAAACAAAAATAGCAAGAAAAAAATAGAAAATAGAAAATAAATAAATAGATAATGAAGAGCAAATTCCTGAAAAAGCGCCAAGGAACGTACTAAGCAAAATTTTCCAACTCCGAATTTTTCAACCATTCTCAATTTACCCAATACACTTTACAACCTGAGAAAATCCTAATCGAGTCCGGATAACGACATTAATTACCGTGTGGAGAGCCTAAGACATGAAAATATAATAAGAGAGATTGACGTTTCTCATTTTCCAATTACTGTAATTCGATGATGAGATTTTTTCACATTAAACATTTATCTTTCTATGTGTATGCGTGAATTCGTGTTCCATCCCGTTTACTCTTCAAATCACACATGTGGAAAGAACTAGCCACATTCCCAATGATTCATTTGTGAGAGTATCCCGTGAGAATTGAATCAAAATGAAATTTTAAAAAAGTAACGTAATGATCAATCAGTGGAAGTTAGGAGCCTGATTCATGACTTCGCACACACACACAATAAATTTAGACTATTGACTATGAGTTTACGGTGAATATTTTGGGGGAGCTTAAATTGTATAATTTTTAAGTATTTTGATTTTTCTTTAAGTCGAATATCGAAATTTGTATGTAGATTCACTGCGAATCCTCACGAGGCACCACTCTTCCTATTAAGGTAAGCTAGGGGTTTAACGGCTTGTTGCATACGCTAAATGCAATCGCTCGTCCGAAAAAAAGACATTATATTCCAATAAAATACTTTTCAAGTGTTGGAACCATGTTGTGATTCTTTTACATTGCTCGGGACGATCAAAGTTTTAAGTTAGGGGGTTTGATTAGGCATTAATTCTTCGTATTTATCCCCTTAATTTAGCTACTTTTGTTATCCCGTGCGATGTTAATTAGACAATTTTAATCTTATATTATTTCTACTGGCCTGTTCCTGTAAGTACATTGTGCTTCGTGTATTTCTCTTATATTTTACAGGTATTTTATGCACATGAAAACAAGAGAGAAACTAGAATGAGAATCAAAAAGCAAAGAAGGAAAGTCAAGGGCAAATCCATAATTGTACATCAAAATCTAGATAAAGGACCTAAAGAGAATTTGAATACGTCGAGTTCACGAGTATATACGAAGAAACGACAATGATTGAAAAGATATGAGCGCGAATATATTAGAAGAATCAAAATCAAATAGGAAAAGCTAAGAAAATTTGAGAACAAAACCGGTTCGGTTCCTGAGTTAGAACCGGTTCGAACTACACAAAGACTTGGCGACACTGGAAAATAGAACCGGTTCAGTCCTGAAAGTAGAAATGGTTCGATTCTCTGATGGACAAAATTTACAAGTTTATCCCACTTATTTTTTTAGAGTTTGCTTTTGTTTGAACACTTGAAAAAATGTGAATAATGATTCAATTTTTATTCTAGGAGATAGTTAGACAAGTTTTAACCTAGTCTTGAGAGAAAGAAGGAGACAAGAAACCTTAGAGCAAGATTTATCAAGAATATCATCAATTTTTCATTATTTCATGTGGTGTCCTTCAAAATAAGTGTTTTCTTCCTTTTCTTTCAAGATTTATCTTAATTCCAAATCATTCTTCCTTACTTTCTTGTTGGATCTCCTTCACGTATATTTAGTTGCAATATTTACGTAATAATGAATTCATGAGGCGTAGAACCCATGCTAAATTGTAACTCCACCATGTCCGGCTAAGTTGTTAGAGGATTGGGGTACATGAACCCAACCTAGGTATTATGAATGGATTTAAAAGTGAATAAAATCTAATTATTAACTCAAAGGTTTGAAATCTTATTGAAACAAACAATGTAGGTCTTTTAATTTCGTTTGCCTTAGGTAACCGGAATGTTTAATATGATACAAGTTTCGATAATTTATCATTCTTGTTAAATATGATTTTTTATTTGATATTGTGAGGAGTAAAATCCGCATATATCGAATGCTTAGAAAGTATTTAATATTTTTTTGAATTAGGAATTAGGTTTTTGAAGGTTTTATGTTCTAATAAATTACCCACGATTCGAGGGAGTGTACTCCAACTCCATTTTCTCACATTGATTTAATAATTAAATAGTTATTCTTGTATGTGTTGTTAGTCATAATATTAATTAATTTGCATTAGTTGATAGAAAATTCCCCAAAATAATCATCTTTTCCTTTCTTTCTCTGAGTCAAACGTAAGGCTATTTGTCTTCACGTTCTTTGTCATATTCCCTGAGTTCGATACCCGACTTTCTCGAATTATTACCTATGCGACTGACTTACACTTGATCCGATATTAGCCCGCGCTAAAGACACTTTTAGAGTCGCATCAACAAGGAGGAAAAAAAGCAACTTTCTTTTCTTTGTAAACTCATAGACAAAGGAAATAAAGTCATTTTTCTTTCCTTTATTTTTTCTTCTCTCCTAATAAAACTTTATTTTCTTTTATTTTCTCTAAAAAAACAAGCGAGCTTTAGATTAATTGTAAAACATCTCTGAATTCCATAATCACCCTAGCAATGGGCCAAAATGTGTCATTACCGTAAGCCACACTAAAACCCTATAGATTATGGAAACCCAACACAAAATCATTATAAAATGTAGCGTTGGAGTGCCAATCGACTTATAGAATCAGAAAAGGAGATTGATTATAAGATAAAACAGGAGGCGTACTTGGAAAGAAAATAAACCAACTGCTGCAAGGAAAGAAGAAATTTTTTGGTGAAAAAAAAAAGCTTAGAGAAACCATAATGGTTGTTAGCGCTTTGGGGGTGAAAGAGAGATGATTGCATGAAGTGTTGAAGTATAGGGAAATGAAGTAATTGTATAGTCTTATATAAGAATGATTACAATGTGGAATACCATGCCTTGCGAAGGTCAAGGAGGTGCACGTGTCCTACACGTGCTCAAGAAAATCACTTCGAAAATCCTGGGCTTCACTTCAAATCAGATTCTGCCAATTAGAAATCGTCACATGCCAAGTGACAAATGGAGTAGTAGACGAAAGGATATGTTTGCAAGGATACCCTCATTAATATTTTGTGGCTATCCATTCATAGTGACTTGGTGCCAGGACATGGAACCATACTCTCATACTTTTATAATTTTCTTAGTACCGTTAGTAGGACAAAGTTTGGGGATAAATCAGCATAGGAGAATTTGGACAAGGTTGACTTATTAATCGACGTCATGTCGATTGGATTGTCCATTGAACATAAGTCCACTTGTGAAGAGGCCAGACATTTACCTAAAGGGCATTCAGCTAAGGCCTAAGATCCCCGACCTCATTAGAACATCATCATATTTTTCTTAAGGTCACATGGCATCATCCACTCACTTTGCCTAATGAATCCTAAACTTATTAGAGCCTCGGTCAAGAGGGGCCTGAACCTCGAGATTGGGATTAGCACAAGCAGAAAAATCACTTTGTGCACATGGTGTGGAGTGTAAATTGGACATTTATGGACAACATAATGGATTTGGAAAAATCATCACATTATGTGTGATAATGGTCATATGGAGGAAGCATATGTTCTCCATGGTGTACATACTTCAGCACCTCATATGTATATAAGATGTATTCCATGTATGCATAAGCCAAGTGGAGGTAGTGTAATGTTCCTCTATCAAAATATTATGGGAGAAAGAGGATGAAAGAGAGAGAGAGAGAGAGAGAGAGAGAGAGAGAGAGAGAGAGAGACTTTTGTAATGGCAGTCATACTCATCTCATAGTGAAGTCAAGGTTTATCCATGGACGTAGGTTTATTAACTGGTCGAACACCGTACATGCTCGACTCACTATTTTCTTTTCCTTCCTACTATGTATATTCTCATACGTTATACAATGTTGCTTAGCTAGTTCATATGTTTCCATATCGATTGTTGATTGAGTCAGGTATTAATTGTTGAGTTAAATCTTCCAATTATCACTATGAGTACATAACTCATCACGCATGTTAACGCAAAAATTCTCCATCTACGAGGACCAATCAGAAAAGGACACATTTCATCTTACGTGGCAATATTCGACACCCGAGGAGAGTTGGTCGGCACCCGAGGAGAGTTGGTCGGCACCCGAGGAGTGTTAGTCGGCATCCGAGGAGAGTTGGTCGGCACCCGAGGAGTGTTAGTCGGCATCCGAGGAGAGTTGGTCGGCACCTGAGGAGTGATAGTCGGCACCCGAGGAGAGTTGGTCGGCATATCAACCAGGAAGATCAAAGGATAACTATGCATTTAATGAGCATTAATGTACATTTATACTGTAGATGACAACACATAGCATACCAAGCAATTCAACAATTAGATTCATTGAATGTAGACATAATGTATAAATGTCTACATACAATGAATCTCTTTATCTCCCATCACTATAAATACATGTATTCCCTTAGCCAAGAAAAAGAGGGAGAGAGATCCAAGAGAACCTAGAAACCCCATACACAAGATACACATCCTTTCTCTCTCTACACCCTATGGTGCTATTGTAAACCCCTGGGAATAAAATAATAGTGGACGTAGGCTTTATTCATAGCCGAACCACTTTAAAAATCTTTGTCTCTTATGTGCTTGATTGGATTGCTTTCATCTATTTATCTGTGATCATAAAAATGGGATTCGGTCCAGTTTTTTGCATCAACAGATTGGCGCCGTCTGTGGGAACGTGTTACAAGCATTGTTCTCCATCAAAAGCTAAGTTTTTATTTTCTATATGTATAATCAATTATATATTATACATACATCTTTTGATTCAATCATGATTTTTATGTTTATATACATAAATTAATTGTCCAATTTTTATCTGCAAAATGTTGCATATCATGATTTTTAAATCATAACTGTTAGATTAATTCTTATTTAGAAATCTGAAAAATAGTGGATTTCATAAATCATAACTTTTTTCTTGATTCTCAAGTTTCAATTTTATATCATGGAATAAATATTTTAAATGATTAAATATACCAATATATACGATGATGATAAGATTTGATAATTTTCTTTGTTGATTTTGAAATAATTTGTGAAAGATCTTTGTTGATAATTGATGATGATAAGATTTGATATTTTTGTTCAAATCATGATTCTCATATGTTTATGTCCATAAAATTAGAGATCAAATCAATTATATATTGTGCATACATCTTTTAATTCAATCATGATTTTATATTCACAAATTGTTGAATCTAATTTTACAAATTTGGATAAATGTACATTTCATAATCACAAAGTTTGAGAAATTTGTGTACATATTATATTATTTCTTCTTTAAGGAGATAGAATAATTTCTCTATATTCATAAATCTCTTTTATATGAGTATATACAAATTTGATTCATTTGGAAATCTTTTAATTTAGTCATAATTTTTATATGCACTAATTGTGTGATCGATTTCAATTTGGGAATCTGGTGAATTTTAGACTCATAAATATTATACAAATCCTTGCATCTATGGATCCACTTGAAGATTTTCTGAACAAATATGTTAGGATATGGATAAGCATTAAGAACGATTATGTATTTTCCATTCCGATATTAACATGAATTGAATCAGACCCATTTTCTCTCTCTTCAAGAAAATTATGTTCTCTGCACAAATAATCATATTATGTAATTGTGTTGATACGATCAATTTTATCAATATATGAATAATCAATTATATGTTGTACATACATACATACATCTTTTGATTCAGTTATGCTTTTTATGATTATAAACATAAATTAGTTGTCCAATTTTTCATTTATCAAATCTGCAAAATATTGCAAATCACGATTTTATTAAATTAGTGGATCAGTTTTTATTTCAAATATGAATAAACGAAAATTTCATAATCACAAGTCCGTTAAATATTTTTATGGAGACACGTTTATGTACATCATATTTTTATGAGAGCACGAGATATTTTGATTGTTATCTCTCATATTATTATCTGGAAATTTAAATTGTCCAATATTGAAGTCAATGCACACTATATATTGGTCAGCTGAATAATTATTCTAATCGTAATTTTTATATGATTCAGCCTCAACAGGTGCTCAGGAAAAATTGTCTGCCCAGTACAATTCTTGGATGCTCATCAACAGCACATAAAGACCTTAAAAGGCCAATACCGAACAAAAACAACGCAGCTAAACTGCACACAACACAGCAGCAAGACTGCAAACAACAATTCAATTGGCACCATTAGATTCATTTCATACATGCCCCAATCCTGGGCATAGAGCTTCATACTTGACTTAATCGAGTTAAGAGTAGGATTGAAGAAGTTCGAGGCAGTGCCATCTACAGTACATCAGTGCCTAAAATTTCCAACAAATTTTGGAGTAGGAGTTGTGAAAAGTGATCAAAAAGTAGCTCGGGAATGTTAATATTCATCTGCCGAGCAAGAGGAGTTGGAGGAGTCGAGGAAAAAGACTACTACTTATCAAGTGGATGAAGGTGCAGAAATTGAAACATTGGATCCTAAAGATGAGTTGCAACTCGTGAAGGGTCAAGTGGTGGAAGCTACTAAAAATATCATTCTGGACGACGAGCACCCTGAACAAACTACTCAAATATGTTCGTCGTTGGAAGCCTCATTAAAACAAGAATTGATAACTTTCCTTAGAAGCAGAAGACAAACTTTTGCATGGAGTCATGAAGATATGCCAGGGATAGACCCAAACTTCTTATGTCACGAACTCAATGTGAATAAGGAGATCAAGCCTATGAAGCAGAGAAGAAGAGTATTCAGTCCCGAGAAGAATCAAGCTATACAGGAGGAAGTCGAGAAGCTCCAGAAAGCTTGTTTCATTGAAGATGTTAAATATCCGGACTGGTTAGCAAATGTGGTGATGGTAAAAAAGAAGAATAACAAGTGGAGGATGTGTGTAGACTTCACCGACCTCAATAAAGCATGCCCAAAGGATCACTTTCCGCTGCCCCGAATTGATCAACTAGTCGATGCTACCTCGGGACACGAGCTGCTGAGCTTCATGGATGCTTATTCTGGTTACAACCAGATTAAAATGAAACCTGAAGACAGGGAGAGTACTTATTTCATTACCCCTAGGGAAACTTATTGTTATAATGTTATGCCGTTTGGTTTGAAAAATGCAGGTGCGACATATCAGCGGCTGATGAACAAGGTCTTTGCTGAACAAATCAGTTGCAATATGGAAGTCTATGTTGACGATATGCTGACAAAGAGCAAGAAAGCTGTCGATCATCTAGTTGACTTAGGCCAGACCTTTGATCAACTGGATAAATATTAAATGAAGCTGAACCCGATGAAGTGCATATTTGGAGTTCGAGAAGGCATGTTTCTCGGGTACATTGTCAATCAATGAGGCATTAAAGCAAATCCTGAAAAGATCAAAGCCCTATTAGGGCTGCGATCTCCAACGACGAAGAAAGAAGTACAGAGTCTCACAGGACGAGTAGCAGCACTCAACAGATTTGTATCGCGAGCAACTGATAGATGTCTCCCATTCTTCACAACGCTCTGAAAGACTTTTGAGTGGAATGATGAATGTGAGAAGGCCTTTCAAGACTTGAAGAAATACCTGGGAGCACCTCCACTGTTGTCCAGGACGGTGATGGAAAAAATTGTACTTGTATCAAGCAGTATCGGAGAATGCAGTTAGCTCGGCGTTGATCAGAGTGGAGAATGGAGTGCAAAAACCAATTTATTACACGAGTAAGGCCTTCCAAGGAGCAGAAATCAGATATTCGAGGCTGGAAAAATTGGCACTGGCGTTGATTGAGGCAAGTAGGAGAATGAGGCCATACTTCCAGGCTCATACCATAGTAGTATATACTGATATGCCGTTGAGGCAAGACCTTCATAAACAAGAAAAATTAGGGAGATTGATGTATTGGGCAATAGAGCTCGGTGAATATGATATAGTTTATGAACCCAGATCATCGCTAAAAGGGCAGGCTGTTGCAGATTTTATAGCAGAGTTCACTTATCCTGATACCCCCGAGGAGCAAAAGTTGCTCGCTGATCAACCTGTGGATGTTACAGGATCAACAAACACTAGCTCAGACCAACTCCGATTGGTAAAAGGGCAAGTGGATGTTACAGGATCATTTAATTCGAGCTCAGACCAACTCCGGTTGGTAAAAGGGCAAGAAAAAATGATCGATGAAGAAAGAGAAATATCCGGGGAGGATGAAAGGAAGCAACAAATATTTCACCGAGGAACTCTAACTGATAAGAAATTTGAAGACGAGTTACCTATATGGAGGCTATATGTAGATGGCTCATCTTGCACTACAGGATGTAGCGCGGGGATAGTTTTGAGCACTCCGGACGAGGTCGACATGGAATATGCCCTACATTTCCAATTCAAAGCTTCTAATAATGAAGCTGAGTATGAGGCAATGATTGCAGGACTTAGTTTGGCAAAAATTATGAAGGCACAGCAGATTATTGTCTTCAGTGATTCTCAATTGATCGTAAATCAAATGTTGGGAGTATATGCAGTTAGAGAAAAATTAATGATCAGATATCATGCAAAGGCAAAGGAGCTGGTGTCAGAATTTGTCGTTGTTCAGCTAGTCAGAATACCAAGAATGGAGAATGCGAGAGCAGACGCCCTAGCTCGACTAGCATCAGCTACTCGCACCGAGCTACGACTAACAATCCCAATTAAAGTGTTAACTGGTCGGAGTATAGATGAAGATCTGGCGATGAACTTCATTACCCTTGATTTAGGACCATCTTGGATGGATCCCATCAGGGCATATATTGAGGAGGGAGAATTACCAATTGACAAGCTCGCAGCCAAGAAATTGAAGTTTAAAGTTGCTCGGTATGTATTAATTAACGGTATTCTATATAGACGAGGAATTATGGCAGGTTTGCAAAGATGTGTGCATCCCACCGAGGTGAAAGATTTGATTGAAGAGGTCCATGAAGGGTCTTGTGGAGCCCATGTAGCAGGTCGGACGCTTTTCCAAAGGATGATGACGCAGGGATACTACTGGCCAACGATGAGAGCTAATTGTATAGCCTATGCCAAGAAATGTGACAAGTGCCAGCGCTTTTCCTCTATCCGAAGAACTCCACAAGCATTGTTGACACCATCACTTTCCCTTGGCCCTTTTCCATGTGGGGAGTAGATCTGGTCGGGCCACTGCCAACGACCAGGGGAAGGTTCAAATACCTCGTTGTCGCAGTGGATTATTTTACTAAGTGGGTAAAAGCGGAGCCTCTCATTTATATGACGTACGACAAGGTGTACCAATTTATCTGGAAGAATATCATCTGTCGATATGGTCTTCCTCATGCCTTCATCACAGACCATGGAACACAATTTGACAACGAGGAGTTCGCTGCCTATTGCCATTAGTCAAATATCTTAAAGATCCACTTGGCACTAGGACATCCTCAAAGCAACGGACACACTAAAGTGACGAACAGAACACTGCTAAATGGATTGAAGAAAAGACTAAGTGACGCAAAAACAAACTGGATCGACGAGTTACAATCAGTACTGTGGGCTTATCGTATTACTCCCCGAGCAGCAACTGGAGAATCACCATATATGCTGGCGTTTGGAAGTGAAGTTGTTATACCAGCTCCTTTTATTGAAAAAATTTCGGGGAATACTAGTGCTACACACTACTCGGCAAAACTCGGCAAAGCTCAGACTACTCAGCAAAAATATTCCTAAAAATGCCAACCTCGGTTGGTTAGGAAACAAAATATTCCTAAAAATGCTAACCTGTTTGGCTAGGAAACAAAATATTCCTAAAAATGCCAACCTGTTTGGCTAGGAAACAAAATATTCCTAAAAATACCAACCTGTTTGGCTAGGAAACAAAATATTCCTAAAAATGCCAACTTATGTTGGTTAGGAAGTACATATATTCTCAAAAATGCCAACTTATGTTGGTCGGGAGGTAAATATATTCTCAGAAATGCCAACTTATGTTGGTCGGGAGGTAAGATTATTCCAGAAAGTGCCAAAGTTGCTCGTAGAGGAAAAATCCACTAACTATGGCTGGTCGGGGATAAAAACCCACTAACTGTAGTTGGTCGAAAAAGAAAATTTATCGACCTTGGTTGGTCGGAAACATTTTATGAAAACGAGAAAGTGATCGAGCAACATTTTTTATACTCGTAACTTTTTTACTAAGTTGGTCGACAAACAAAACATCATTTTTTATCAAATGGTTACCACAAATTCAAACTAGTCGACAATAAGTTGATCGACAAACAACATCATATTGTTATCTTTTTAACAGATACATATGCACAGATGTAAAGTATTTTACAAGACAATAGCAATTAAGATTGCGAACAAAAATGAAAGTCTTTCATTAAAATAAAAAACAAAATACATCAGGAATGAAATACAAATTTATTACATCAATATTCCCATTCTATTGGTTTCTTCCCCTCTGCTTTTGAAACAGGTTCCTCGCCAGCAGGTGGATCATTTAAAGCAAGAGGAGAATTTATGAAGTTAAGATCTTTGAGCATCCTGATATTCATCACGGATGGTCGATCTAGGAGGTGCTCGATAAAGTATTTGTTCATTTGGGGGCTTCTATTACAGATATATTTGTTCATTTGGTGGCACATTCTTATAACATCATGCAGTCGAGCACCAAATTCAACTTCACAAACTCACACGGAGGCGTATTCAGAAGTTCAGGAGGTACATTCAGAAGTTCAGGAGGCATATTCAGGAGTTATTATGCACATAATATTGAAGTTCAGAAGTCAAATTTAGCATCTACAACACTGAGATCTTTACTACTACTATCCCGACCAATATTGAAGAAGAAATTGTATGAAAATGTTTCTAAGTCCACCACTAGCTTGGTACTAATCAGATTGAAGAGTTGGGTTCAAAAGCTAGTATGTTACTCGACAAAGTATTCAGAGGATCATAAATCAGAAGAATCAAGCACGTGAAGTTATCATTCAGTTGCTCGGCACAGCCAGCAGTTGGTCGGCTAGCCAAACCAATCAACATACTTGAAGATTATGACAAGCTACAAGATGCATACTATGGCATGGCTGCATCTAAATTCCCAGGGGTGATACATAGCACGCAGAGTTCCTCTAAAGAAAGATTAGCAACCATCGATCAGCCTGCATCATATGTCGTCCAGGAGATAATGCACTTTATATTGAACAAATCAAGAAGGTAGATCAAGAATTTCACGAGCACCGAGCAACACTGCAGAATAAATACTCCATCCTTTCAAGTAAACCATCAAGCATGGAGCATTGGGGGCTTCTGTTAACGCAAAAATTCTCCATCTACGAGGACCAATCAGAAAAGGACACATGTCATCCTATGTGGCAATATTCAACACCCGAGGAGAGTTGGTCGGCACCCGAGGAGAGTTGGTCGGCACCTGAGGAGTGATAGTCGGCACCCGAGAAGAGTTGGTCGGCATATCAACCAGGAAGATCAAAGGATAACTATGCATTTAATGAGCATTAATGTACATTTATACTGTAGATGACAACACATAGCATACCAAGCAATTCAACAATTAGATTCGTTGAATGTAGACATAATGTATAAATGTATACATACAATGAATCTCTTTATCTCCCATCATTATAAATACATGTATTCCCTTAGCCAAGAAAAGAGGGAGAGAGATCCAAGAGAACCTAGAAACCCCATACACAAGATACACATCCTTTCTCTCTCTACACCCTATGGTGCTATTGTAAACCCCTGGGAATAAAATAACAGTGGACGTAGGCTTTATTCATAGTCGAACCACTTTAAAAATCTTTGTCTCTTATGTGCTTGATTGGATTGCTTTCATCTATTTATCTGTGATCATAAAAATGGGATTCGGTCCAGTTTTTTGCATCAACAACGCAATATAAATTTTAAGAGAGAATACAAATGAGGTGAGGGATAAAGAAAATGAACTATATAATTTTAATCTTAGTCCACACGTCAAGACTAAACTTGGTAAATATCCATTATCATGATCCTTTTAACACAAGCAAGGATTTCACCTTTATAAGCTCCATCGAGTGCAAATCTTCCATCAATGGAGAAGGTTAAGTCCACCTTTTAAACTCATCAACAAGCTTCGACCTTGATTCTCCTCTAGCAAGATCCTTCCACTCCAAGCTTGCATCCGATGGCTTTTCGAGCTTACCAGTGACCTAGGCTTTTGGGGTTCATTGTAGACTCGTATAAACCTCAAATCTAATTTGAACTTGGATTCTTATAAAACGAACACATTTACAATGGGTACTTTTTCGAGTAAAATAAAAATATTAAACTCACATTCTCCTTGGTGAATGAATAAGCAATGTAGGGTCGCACATGTGGAAAAAGACTTCAAGCTGATTTATTGTAAAAAACTCAATTATCGCCCTTCCACGGAGATGATCTTTTAGGCTTGTAGGAGGTTTAATGGATTTTTCGTCGTCGTCTATTCAATGATAAGGGAAAGTCTTCATTTAGATAACTATGGGTTAGCTCTTAAAGAGCATTATATTTTGTCTCAAGAGATTTGAATAATATTCTCGAAGATGGATTAATAATCTTTAGATTGCCATTGTAGGCGCCTAGTATAAGCTCTTTCTTTCTTAAACGTGTATATATACTACCTCAATGAAATATGGTTGTTAGGGGCATTTTAATAAAGTTGGGAGACCATAAAATCATTTTATGAATGACTTGATCCCCATGCCTTTGGCCTGTTTGATGTCCAGAGTTTGATATTTTTTATCCTTTGAATTGTTTGTGTAACTTCTGGAGTCTTGATCCTATTGTAATCTTTGTGATCCTATAAACTCAAATGCACTTGGAGGAAAGATAGTTAGATGGACACGTATCATAATTGAATTGTTGTCGTATAAATCAATTAATTAATCGTTGAGAAACATTTGGGTTCGCAAAGAGTTTAAGCTAGCTCCAATGGATTTGATAATCTTTGTAATGTTCAATCCGCCTTCTGCTTGCTTCATATTCAGTGTTTCTTAGTGTAATATTTCCTCACTATCGGATCTTCTTGTGAATTTCAAGGCTTTCTACTGATGTTTTAGGTTAGTTATTTAAGGTGACTTTTGTTGTTCATAGTAATTGTCTTGTTTTAGTAGTTCTCTTGTTACCTGTTTTTCGCTTCATTTTAAGGTATTGTCTTGTCTTGATCATAGGGCTGTCAACGGGTCAGAGACGGGTCGGGTTTAGGGAGATCCAGATCCATGTAATTCGGGTCTTCAACGGGTTCGAATTCGGGTTCGGGTCTTCATCGGGTCTACAATATTAGATCCAGACCCGGATCCGTTCGGGTCTTCGGATCTCGGGTTTGGGTCCGGGTCTGGTCAAATATGTACATTTATTTTATATTTATTTTATTTTATCCCCCTTCTTTATTATTTAATCTTAAATTAAAATATTTTATAATGTATTGTAGAATATTATTAGTATAAATAAAACATATATTACTTATATTTATTATATACATAAATATATATTTTTATATATAATACTTACAAGTTATATTGATAAGATATATTTATAAATATATATAAATTTATAGTATATATGTATATATATACAAAATAATAATGTACAATTCGGATCGGGTCTTCGGGTCCGGATCTTGTGTAAGATCCAGACCCTACCCGTTTAATAAACGGGTCTTCGGGTATTCGGGTCTCGGGTCCAAACAAATATGCTCAGACCCTATTATACGGATCGGATTCGAATCGAGTCCAAATCCAGACCCGAGCTATTGACAGGCCTACTTGATCCTAGTCCCAAGGTTGCTTTGCCTCCTTTTATTATGTTGTTTTGTTTTGTTAGATCCTTGTCATGGCTTTGTTGTAACTTTCAGTTATATTATACAATTCCACCCCTTCGAATGTCCAACAATAAAATATCGTGAATCGAAAATTTGTGAATGGCCAGTTTTGAATCAGATATGATCGAGCTAGTGAGCCTAAAAATTAAGAAGTACAAACGGAACATAATTGAAAATACCCCAATGCAAAAATATGAAATAGAGTGATTATGGTAATAAGCCGCAGAAGTAATGTCCGGACTGAGGAAGGTGCGGGTCCCCGTTAGTGATCACCACAAGAAGAAGATCAAAAGTGGAGGTGAAGACAATGTCCACGTGTGTGAAGTCTGTTGGGGGTCAAGTAATATTAAGGATGGAGCTCATTACCTCATTGGTCCGAAATCTATCCAATAGATATCCCAGATCAGATTTCACTTGTCTTACCTGGCATCCTCCAATTAGAAAGCCACCCTTTTCATCATCCCCTCACTCTCACTTCCCACATAGCTAGACACAACAAACCAAGTGTTCATCTTTAATTTAAAGAAGCGGATCAATCTATTCCATCTCTGTGTTTGTGCGTGTGTATATAGAGAGATGGCTGCTACATCAGCTGCAGTTCTAAATGGGTTGGGGTCTCCCTTCTTGGCAGGTGGAAAGAGGAGCCAAGCTTTGTTATCTGCCCCTATCGGAGCTAGGGTTGGTGGTGCATCTGGGAGTCCAAAGAGGTTCATTGTGGTAGCTGCTGCTGCTCCTAAGAAGTCTTGGATTCCTGCTGTCAAAGGTGGTGGCAACTTCCTTGACCCCGAGTGGCTAGATGGCTCGTAAGCTCTCTTCCCTTTTTTTTCATGGTTTTTAAATTGCCTCTTGTGTCTCACAATGCTTTTTCTCTGTGAATAATCCATTATGTCTGTTACATGTATATTCTTACTTCACTAATTCAGATCTCTCACATCTTTAATTTAACACCCAACCCACCACCACCAGAACCACACACAATCTTCATGTTTCAGGAAATTTTCCTTATTTGATGACAATAAAATTAGAAATGAAGAAATTCGTGAAACGGTAAAAGTAGCTCCTATAGAAGATAAATAAATTGAGAGAAAATCGATTTAGATGGTTTGGACATGTCAAGCGTAGACCAATGGATGCTCCCGTAAGGAAAAGTAATTTAGTTAGTATTAATAGTAACACAAGGGGTAGATGTAGGGTTAAATTGACTTGGTGGGATATTATAAAGAAGGACATGATATCACGTGGTTTAACCGAAGATATTGCGTTGGACATAATGAAATGGAAAAATAGGATTCATGTAGTCGACCCTAAATAATTGAGAAAACGCTTTGCTGAGTTGTGTTGAGTTGAGTTGAGTTGATAACAATAATGTTGAATACATAAATAAAGAGAAATTGTTACTCTATTTCAAAAAGAGTCTCAAAGGCATACTACTATGAATGAAAAATATTTTATTTTATTTTTTTACTAAGAATGAAAAATATGATGTGGCGATGCAGTACATTTCTGTTTGATCATAATCACGTCAATCTTTACTTTTGAATTGCATTTCTAGGCTAAATAATATTATTGCATATAAAAATTCAATAATAATACACAAATATTTACAGACGTGCCTTTCATACTTTGAATAGATAGAGTTTTAAGTATTTAGAAATGAGACTAGTTTATGACTAAACAAATTAATGACACATGTTTGTGAAATAATTTGTGTGAACTGTTGTGTGTGTCTAACAAAATATCATTAATAACAAGCTAATATACAAAATGATGTGATAATAATTTGATTGATGACCTGCAGGCTCCCAGGTGACTATGGTTTTGACCCACTAGGGCTAGGCAAGGACCCAGCATTCCTGAAATGGTACAGAGAAGCCGAGTTGATCCACGGTCGGTGGGCAATGGCTGCCGTCCTGGGCATATTTGTGGGCCAAGCCTATAGCGGCATCCCGTGGTTCGAAGCCGGAGCTGACCCAGGTGCCATCGCACCCTTCTCCTTCGGCTCTCTTCTCGGCACCCAACTCCTCCTTATGGGGTGGGTCGAGAGCAAGAGATGGGTCGATTTCTTCAACCCCGAGTCTCAGTCGGTCGAGTGGGCTACCCCGTGGTCCAGAACCTCTGAGAACTTTGCCAACGCCACTGGTGACCAGGGCTACCCCGGCGGCAAATTCTTCGACCCATTGAGCCTCGCGGGGTCTATCCAGAATGGGGTTTACATACCGGACACAGAGAAGCTCGAGAGACTGAAGCTGGCGGAGATTAAGCACTCGAGGCTTGCTATGGTGGCTATGTTGATTTTCTACTTTGAGGCTGGGCAGGGGAAGACGCCTCTCGGAGCTCTTGGTTTGTAAGGAGGGTTTTGTTTGTTTCATTGATCTCAACATTGATGTAAAAAAGGAAAGTAATTGGATTTAGAGAAACCCACAATGCTGCTGAGTTAATCTCTTGTTCATGTTCTTTATGATTGAGTTCTCTTTGTAAGTATTGTTTAGAACGTGAGCAAATGCTGGTGTATGGTAATTTAGGAACAAGTGCTTTTAAGTAGTTCCTTATCATTTTATAATTAACTCAACGCGCATACGACTTTTTGACATTTGTGCCATGGATAGGTGTATTAGTGTCTTGTATAGCAAGATACGTGACTTGTGACTTCAATCTGTTTAACCTCCATGGAAGAAACTTGATAATTCCGTATTAATTCAGTGTTGTATTCACAGGTAGTGTCAATAAATGTCAAACCTGTTGAGCATACTTGCAGAATGTATATAGAGATACCCATGCAGCTTGCACTGCTTAGGCCATCCACACTGGGCTATGTAAATGTAAACATTTGCATTGTTTCTTAGAAACAATACACAGTCTCCTGTTCAAATGTTTATCAACGGTGTAAATTTGCTTTGTGGATAGAGGGTGTATAAATGGGCCCTACAGAACTGGGCAGTAAACTATTACCCGCCCAGTTGCTGTGCGTGGTATATTGTATCCCGTCCAGCATAAATGAATCAAAAAAAAAAAATGATTTAGAAACAGTTGGATTGATGTTGGATTTTAAACTATAATGGACAACACAAACGTTCATTGGTTGCAGTTAACGGATATATACTGGGCGGGTAAGTGTTTACCGCCCGGTCTTGAACCTCACAGGCTGGGCGGGCAACACTCTACTGCTCAAGCCCTTTTCCCATTATCTCACTGTGTATACCACAATGTAAACCTTAGGATCCGTTTGGTAGCACAAAAATTTCAAGGCAAATTCTCAAAAGTTGGAAAATTCTGGTATTTTTCAGCTTTTAGGCTGTTTGATAGCCTTAATTTATCTTGGAATTTGTTTTCTATGTACAACACTCCTTAAGCACAATTTGTCACCCTAGGGTGGAATTCAATTCTTTGGGGGGGGTGTCAGGTTTTTGTTTGCCACCGTTGGGTGGCAAATCACTTAAAACCAATTTTTTTATAACTCTATATATTTCATAAATATATAAATATATATTGTTAATAAATATATAAATATATATATTTCGTATATTTTAATATATATTAGTATATTTTATATATTTTAGCACATATATGTATATTGCGTATATTTCGTATATTTATATATATTTCATATATTTATATATTTCATACATTTATATAATTTATATAATTCATATATTTTAATATATATTTATATTTTGTATATTTCATGTATTTCATATATTCCTTATATTTAATATATATTATTTACAATATATGTATATATGTATTTATGAATATATACATATATATTATTTACAGAATATATACATATATATGTATATATTATGTATATTATGAATATATACATATATATTATTTACAGAATATGTATATATATATATATATACATATTATATACATATATAATATTATGAATATATATATACATATATACATATTATATTCATATTATATACATATATATATTATATATACATATTATATTCATATATTATATATACGCATATATACATATTATATTCATATTATATACATATATATATTATATATACATATTATATTCATATGAATATATATATATATACATTATGTTCATATTCATAATATGAATATAATGCATATATATTCATATTATGTATAACATAATATTATATATGTATATAATATGAATATATATATATATGTATAATATATATATATATATATGTATAATATATATATATATATATGTATAATATATGTATAATATATATATATATATATATGTATAATATATATATATATATATTCATAAATACATATATACATATATGTATATATTCTGTATATTATGAATATATACATATATATTATATATAATTATTATGTATAATTATTATATTCTGTATATATGTAAATATATATAGATATGTAAATATATATTCTATATATATGTATATATTCTGTAAATAATATATATTTAGTATATTCAGTATATAATATAATATATATTCATATATAATATATTATTTACGGAATATATATTACATTATTTGCGAAATATATATATTCCGTAAATTATTATTAATTTTTGAAAAAATATACAAAATATATGAATATTCCGGAAATTAATAATAATTTACGGAATATATATATTCCGCAAATTATATTAATTTCTGGAATATATATATTCCGCAAATAATATAATATATATTCTTATATTTTGTATATACGGAATATATATATTCTGCAAATAATATAATATACATTCATATATTTTGTATATTTAATAATATATATTTATTATATATATATATTCCGTAAACAAATTTTTCACTATTTTCCAGCTTTTGCGTTTGATAGAAAATGTGAAAAATTGATGATTTTCCAACTTGTATCAAACAGACACAAATTGAAAAATATTCATTTGCCTTAGAATTGTTTGCCCTGGAATCAAATGTCCTGGAATCATTTGCATTTTCCCAATTTTCTATCAAACGGACCCTTAGTATAAATGTGTAGTTTTTACATCTTTTTAGCTTTCCTAGGTGTGGATGGCCCTTAGTAGTGCATCTAGCATAAAATGAATGGAAAGTTCATTTGGCTCAAACTTTAAGAGACAGAAGGTATCTGTGAGGGAGAAAGGAAAGAGAAACTGGTAACAAACACCATGTCTTTTCTTTTCTACAAATTCTCCATTCCCTTCCATCAAAACCAAGTGACCAGCAAGGAAACAAGTGTTCTTTTCAACTCGTCGTCATACACCACCAAATTCACTATCATAGAAAGTGCTCATCTTGTAAAGAACACCAACATAAACAATAAGACCACTGATATTAGGATGTGTTCAGTTACAAGATTGTAGAAATTTTGAAAAACAATCCATATAATAAGCTAGCATATGGGGATGGCTCCAAGACATGTATGATATTTTTGACATTTCATGCCAATGCATGAAATGTCATGCTAAAAGCTGTTTTTTTTTTTTTTTTTTTAATTAAATTTTTTTTATTAATAAATAGATATGGATTTTTTTGACTATTTTTTTTATTTTAATTTTAATTTTTTTATGGGCTGGATTTTATCACGGGGGTAAATTTATTACCGTGCTCTCGGCACGGGTATCCGCTAGTTCATTTACATGAGAAGATGGAAAGGAGATGAGTGTCTCGGTGAGACCTTATATTCATCGGATTTTTCATGGAACTCAATTATTTAGGAAGTTATCAGATTTTTCATGGAATCCAATTTTTAGGAAGAAGAAAAAACTGTTTCCCTTAGAATTAAACAAAACAGAGCACATCTCACATTTAAGACTAGTTCTTATAGAATATAATTGCAATCAATAAGCATAAAAGTAAAAATGATTAAAAAGAAGTGTCTTCCATGATCCAAATATTTAGGAACACACCCTGAGTTTCTCTAAATAGGGGGATTCTCTCTAGTATAAATTAGATACTCATAAGTTCTGACAAATTAAGAGAGAAAAAAAAATCAACGAGAGCTGCAAAATTACAAACCCAAATGTTGCCTCTCATCCCATAGCCATCAAAAATTCGCCCTCACATACCACCTCACCACCTACGTAAGCCTTTCCTTCCATCTTTGCTATCCCAAAGCGTCTCTGCAGCTTGGTAAGTGTCATTCTCATTACCAAGGTGTCCCCTGCAATCACAGGTTTTCTGAACCTCACTTTGTCGATTCCAGCAAAGAAGAAATTTTCCCGAGAGCCCCCTACTTCTGGCTGCAGCATAACCAACCCACCAACCTGTGCCATCGCCTACAACAAAAGACAACCCACATTATATATATATATATATATATAGATATAGAGAGAGAGAGAGAGAGAGAGAATTGGATGTCAAATTCCATTAGGGGGCAACCAACATTGTTTTATCTAGTACAATTCTCATTAGCACTAGCCATCTCAAACGAACTGTAATACCCCGTATTTTTACGCATAATTATTTTTATGGAAAATGGGGATTAATTAAATTAAAGGGAGAAAATTTAAATTGTAATTAATTTGATTTTATGATAATAATCACTAGCGTGATGAGAGTTAGTAATTATTGAAATAATATTATGGCCGGGGATGAGATACACGGTAGTTATGTATAAATATTTGGGCCGCGTATGAGTCGCGTCACTAGTATGTATTTGGGGGTTTAAAAAGATAAATTATTTTTGTATAACTCGTACAACTATTTTGAGTACGCCAGAGTGTCCGGAAGGGTCGAAATAGTCAGAAAACACTACTCGGTTATTTTATTTGGAGTCCGGGGTATTTTAACCCAAAACGATACCCCGAAGGGGTATTTTGGTCCTTAGGGATTTTTGGGTAATTAAATGGACGAAAATTAGGTTTAATTAAAAGCATTTAGGGTTAGTGGCCTGTCAATTTCAACCTACGTGAAAAGAGAGGAAAAGAGAGAGAGAACCAAGGAAGAAGAAGGAGACTCCATTAGAACCCCAAGCCAAGAACTCAAGCTTTCACAACAAAAAGTACACCAGCGCGTAGATTATGTTAGGAGGATCGTCCCCATACCAATTTCAATCCGCGAATCAGAAGTTCATTTTAAGGCAAGTGATTATCTTGCTCTCTCTCTTAGCAATTATTACTCTTGTTAACATATGTAGAGGTTTTAGAACAACTAATACCAAATTGGGTTTACCTATGATGAGATCGTGTAGAAATTTTAGAAATCTGATGGGGGTTTGCATGTAGAGGATTTTCCCCTTAATAGAAATGTGAAATTTGGTGAATTAGATGTTAAGCACGAAATAAAAATGGAGTTTTGATAGATTAATAATTCTGGGTATATGTTAATATGATTTATGGGAATACTTAGGAATTTCTTGAAATTACATGATGATTAAAAGGATTTGACCCCAAAACTATGCTAAGAAGTGTTCTAGGGTGACTTAGAGTCGTTTGTAAACCTTGTACTTGGGTTGGAATGGGTTTAGGTTGAGATTTGAGTGGAGAAAATCTGGAAAAACGAGCATTGGAGATGAACTGGGCAACTTCGAAAATTTCGTTAGAAGTCCAGCCTAGGTCGTTCGAACGAGACTTCTAACGAGATTCCAGTGGCCTTCTAACGAGTTTGGTAGTTCGTTCGAAGTCCCTTCGTGCGACCCTCGTTCGAACGAGATTCCATGGGTCTTCTAACGAGATTACAGAATGACTTTTAAGGCCCGATTTTGTTTTAAAATCCTCGTAGACTTATATAATTGAGTGTTAGGCCTGTATGAATGTCGAGTAACTTAAAATTTATAATTATTAGTGAGCGGAGAATATGTCGACCCTCGGAAGGAATGAAATTTATAGAAATTGAGAGATGCGAAAATACGAGGGAGAATATATATACAAATAAGGTACGGGGTATAATAAGGGATACATATTATACGTACTGCAAATACTAGGCTGCGGGAAAGCCAATGAATTTATAAAAGTTGTGTATACTTATTGCTCAAAATATTATGTGTATGACATACCTAGCTACTGGCTATCGAACGGAGGTTAACGCCTTGTGCACGATCGGATCTTGTGTGCCTTCGGGGGATTTAGAGTCGTACCACTAGAGCATGGAACCTAGGTACGGGCTATCCGTGAGAATGATAGTGACGACGGTCGTATGGATGCATAGGTATGTGCGTAGCCCATCGGCTTGGGACTATGTTCGCCTCCAATAGGTGTTTATGTTTTTATTAGTTCTCGAAAGATTGAACCCGTTGTCCTCTATGCGTGAGCGTTGCAATTGAACTTGATAGCCGAGTATGCGTAGCACTAAGAACTTCTCAACCAAGGGTGCAATATTGCTATATTTATATAAAAATTGATATGTATACATAAAGAGAATAATGTGTGTATATCGAAATCCTGTTTGGTGTCTTATATTGATGACTCTATTTTGAAATGTGTACTTATGGTATTATCATCTGGGCAGATTAGAAGAATATAAGAATAAACTAAAGTAATCCTAAACCTATATCGAAATCTGTAATACGTCGGTTTGGAGTTATTTAGGGAGTCTTTCAAGCATAATATTATGTACTCATTAGTCAGTTAGGGTATCATGACTAGTATGGGTAGTTAGGCTCGTTAGTCGTGCACACTAGATCGAGGGGTGAGTATCTCAAGTGAGTACGCTAAGTTAACTTGAAGAATAATTGTGCTAATTAAATCAATTTAAGCACTTGCTATTTTAAACTGTTTTCAACTCGGGCTCTGACCCGTTTTCCTATATATCTTTCTATTGTTCCATTATTTTTACGTGCCCAGCCACAGGGACACCAACCTTAGGAGACTCTATTCAGTTGTCATGTTGTAGCTGATGTGGAAGCTGTAGGATAATTTCTAGTAGACGACTCAACCTATTCTTCCTTTTTAGATATCTATTCTATTGGACATGTCGTCCTTTCTTCTGTATACTTGTAGAGATTCAGTTATTTTAAATTCTCTCTTAGATTTGGTTTCATTTTATTGGATTTATTGTATGGGATTGTATCTGGATGTGTTTTACTCCAATCATTTATTTTACTTCAGTTAGACTTTATTTATATTACTGTGATGTATGGCAATTGTTAGTATTCTTTTTTATATTGGTTAATAACAAGATAAAATTTGGACATCACCTTTTTTAAATACTAGGTGGTTAGTTTTATTAAATTAAAATTTGAACTTTCGACAGTGATGCATCTGGACCAACTTGATATTCTGAAATTAATTAATTAAGGACTGATCACCCGGTAATTAATTACGCGGGGTGCCACAGGTGGTATCAGAGCATCAGGTTCTAGAATCCTTTAGGATCTGTACGGTTTATCATGCTTTCAGCTTAGCGTTCTTTGATATAGAGCCCTATTATTAGGACTGTTGCACTCCTTGATTTCGTTTTGTAGACTACGTTCTTCTGCTACAATGATGTGTATGGTCGATGGACTTATGTAATTCATTTGAATTTCAGATGTCACTCATGAGAAAGATACAAACTAATACTGCTGAAAGAACAAATGCGGGACAAGACCAACAAGTACCTCAGGTACACCAAGAAAGAGCGGAAATCGCTGAGGTAGCGAATATCGTGGCACAAGCAGTGACTACAGCAATATTGCAGTACCAAAATAGCAGTGTACAGCTTGTAAGGGGCAAAAGAACGAGAGAAGTTGATCAATATGACATTACTAAAGTTAGCAACAAAGGGAAAATACCGCCGCAGCAGTGACAAGTGCTTCAGAGTCGTCGATGACGGGAGGATAATAGAAATGGCGGGAAGAGCCAAACCCGCCAGAGCCAACAAAGACAGGAAAAGAGGGCTACCACCAAGAGGTGTTTTAAATGTGGGAAAATTGGCCATACCCGTCGGGACTGCCCAGATTCGGCCGGTGAGGCACCTCGTCCCAATCGGCAAGGGCAACAAGGCATAAGAAGAAAAGGGTTTCAGGGTGCGAAAAGCAGGGTCACCGGTGGAGGGACTGCCCGCAACAAGATAAAGTAATAGGACAGGATGCCTAACATGAGGATGGTTACCCCAACATCACAGGCACCACAACAACATCAAGGAGTACAGTATAGATGTATCTATAATGCCCGATATGCGGTTATGCCATTGATACCGCAACTATCACCTGCGTTTGGAGGTACGATACTTCATTAATTATAATGTCTTTTAAAATAAAAGGGAAATCTCGAATAACTTAGATGTGTTACAGTTTAGTACTAATACTCTAAGAAACGTTAGCGTAGAATGCAGTATTATCTTGATTTTCGAATTAACTAACGACGGTTTGAGTGATAATAGACCATTACAGTAGTATTTTTGTGTTCGTTAGAGATTGCGCTAAGTGTCACTTGAGAAGAGGCAAGGCTATATATATATATATATATATATATATATATATATATATATATATATATATTGATAACGACGGTTTGAGTGATAATAGACCATTACAGTAGTATTAATAGACCATTACAGTAGTATTTTTGTGTTCGTTAGAGATTGCGCTAAGTGTCACTTGAGAAGAGGCAAGGCTATATATATATATATATATATATATATATATATATATGGTAGCTTATAAAGACTTCGTAAAGTACGTCACCTGGTTATATCTAATCCCGGTGGGTGGGGATGTCTATTAAAGAAATTCAAGATTTGATGAAATGTTTCCGCGCCTGGGGATTACCCATAGTGTATACTAGAGTCTAATGCCAAGTTAGTAGGAGGAATGTGTTGAGTGTAGCCTCACGTATCATGAGAATAGGTAAGTTAATTTCTTAGCAAGAAGTAAGGATACGGGGTACAAGTCAGATACCGATGGCCCCAAATCTCCTTGACCGACAATGTTAGATAGTAGTGTATCGGGGGGATTCCTTGTTTGGATTTCGCTTTGCGAGACATTCCACGCATGAAACCTAGCGAACGTCGGGAGTTGGGAGTATTTGGCCTTTAGTACACGGATTAGTACCCTAATTGTCATCCGTAAAGGGAACGATAACTTAAGCGTTGTCAAAAATCTTACCTCGCAAATAAATCGGAGCGACAAGGAGGCTAATATGACTACAATTATTAGACTGATTGAGCCTAACCCTATCGAACCTTTGAAGTTACAAGATCAGGTAGAGCATCTGTTGGGCCAGGGGTTTATTCGTAGGAGTACTTCGCCGTGGGGTGCTCCCGTGCTGTTCGTTAAGAAGAGGGATGGATCGTTGAGGTTATGTGTTGATTACCGGGAGTTGAATAAAGTCACAATACGGAACAAATATCCGTTACCTCGAATCGATGACTTATTCGACCAGTTGAGAGGAGCGGCTTTCTTCTCGAAGATTGATTTGAGATCGGGATACCATCAGTCACGTATCAGGGAACAGGACGTGTCGAAGGCTGCTTTCCTGACGAGATATGGTTCCTATGAATTCAGGGTTATGCCTTTCGGGCTAACCAATGCCCCAGCCGTGTTCATGGACTTGATGAACAGGGTGTTCAGAAAGTTCCTGGACCAGTTCGTCATCGTCTTCATAGATGCCATTCTGGTCTAATCACAGACTGAGGAAGAGCATGCCGAGCACTTGAGGCAGGTATTACAAACGTTGCGCCAGCATGAGTTGTACACAAAATACGAGAAATGTGGGTTTTGGCTGAAAGAGGTACAATTTTGGGGCATATCATCTCCGATAGAGGGATATCCGTGGATTCGGGGAAGGTGTCAGCGGTGAGGGAGTGGGGACAGCCCCCGACACCAACCGAGATACGCAGTTTCTTGGGCTTAGCCGGATACTACAGGAGGTTCATTCGAAGGTTTTCAAAGATAGCGGGCCCGTTGACACACCTGACTCGCAAAGGGGTGTCGTTTATCTGGAGTGACGCCTATCAGTTAGCCTTTGATGAGTTGAACGATAAGTTAACCTCAGCACCAGTGTTAGCATTACCCAAACCGGGAGTGGAGTATCTAGTCTACACTGATGCGTCCTCGTTAGAACTTGGAGGTGTACTGCAGCAGAAGCATCAGGCCATCGCTTATGCTTCCCGTAAGCTTAAGCCTCATGAGAGGAACTACCCCATCATTTAGAGTTGGCGGCGGTGGTGTTTGCAGTTCGAATTTGGAGACATTTCCTCCTAAGGGACAAATTTCGTTTATTCACGGACCACAAGTCATTACAGTACCTCTTCACGCAGGAGTTAAATATGCGTCAATGTCGGTGGATTGAGTTTGTGAAGGATTATCAATTTGATATCCAATACCACCCAGGGAAGGCTAACGTGGTAGCAGGCACGTTGAGCCATAGGCTAGTTGGTGAAGTGGTCGAGGTGTGGAAAGCGAAATGGAAGGAGTTAGGGAACCAGGATGCGGTGGCTCGATCGTTCATATCTGTGATGACAGTTACGCCCCAGTTTATTTCGGATGTAGTACAGGCTCAAGCCGATGATCCGTTCTGCCAAAGTCAGATAGTGAAACTTCTAGCCGAGGGGGGGTGGCTGAGTCTTACACCGTGAGTTCAGACGGGGGTCTACGTTTTAATGGGAGATTGATTGTTCCTAAGGGTGAAGATTTGCGACACAAGGTGATGACAGAGTCGCATGGGTCCCGATTTGCGGTACATCCCGACGGGGATAAGATGTACCAGAATATGCGTAGACAATACTGGTGGAGCGGAATGAAGAAGGTTATTGCCGAGTTCGTCTCGAAATGTGCCACTTGTCAGTTGGTAAAGGTGGACCATCAGAGACCAACGGAACTTCTACAGCTATTAGAGGTTCTTATATGGAAATAGGAGAGCATTTCCATGCACTTTATCACGGGATTACCAACATCGCAGAAGGGTCACGATTCGATATGGGTGATATAGTGGATCGGCTGACCAAAGTAACACACTTTCTGCCAGCCAGAACAGACTACACCACAGGACAATATGCCCAGTTATTCATAGCAGAGATAGTGAGACTCCACGGAGTACCTCTCAATATCGTGTCTGACAGAGATAAGGTGTTCATTTCTCGATTTTGGGAGAGTTTTCAGGAGGCGTTGGGTACGGAGTTGCGGCTGAGCACAGCCTATCACCCTCAGGCGGATGGTCAGACAGAGCGGACGAATCAGATGTTGGAGGACATGTTACGTATGTGCATCATTGATTTTGGCGGAGGTTGGGAGCAGTACCTTCCACTGGTGGAGTTTGCTTATAACAACTCTTACCAGTTTACTATCGGTATGGCTCCATTCGAAGCCCTATACGGAAGACCTTGTCGTTCCCCAACATGTTGGCTAGAGGTGGGGGACAAGTTACTGGGTCCGGAGGTGATTCAGGATACTTCAGCGAGGATAGAGTTGATACGGAGCCGTATTCGAGTTGCTCAGGACCTACAGAAGAGTTACGCTGATGCCAAACGTTACTTTCGAGAGTTAAATATTGGGGATCAGGTGTTACTTCGGGTGTTTCCTATAAAGGGTGTTATGCGTTTTGGGAAGAAGGGAAAGTTGGCGTCAAGGTATGTAGGTCCATTCCCCATTATCGAGAGGATTGGGCCAGTTGCTTATAGACTTGGGTTACTGGAGCACTTGCATAGAGTCCATGACGTGTTTCATATCTCTTCGCTGAAAAGATTTCTTCGAGATGATTTGGTCCATACTCACATTGCGTTAGAGGAGATAGACTTACATCCTGATAGCTCCTACGAGGAGGGGCCGGTTACTATCCTAGACCGTAGCGAGAGGAAGCTGAGGTCGAAAATAGTACCACTGGTACGTGTTCAGTGGCGACACCATAATGTTGAGGAATCAACTTGGGAGCGCATGGATGACATGCGTCAACATTATCCAGAGTTATTCTTGCCATGTATATATATCTTTTTCCGAATTTCGGGACGAAATTCTGTTATTAGGGGGGAAGTATGTAATACCCCGTATTTTTACGCATAATTATTTTTATGAAAAATGGGGATTAATTAAATTAAAGGGAGAAAATTTAAATTGTAATTAATCTGATTTTATGATAATAATCACTAGCATGATGAGAGTAATTATTGAAATAATATTATGGTCGAGGATGAGATACACGGCAGTTATATTATAAATAATTGGGACGCGTATGAGTCGTGTCACTGGTATGTATTTGGGGGTTTAAAAAGATAAATTATTTTTGTATAACTCGAACAACTATTTTGAGTGCGCCAGAGTGTCCGGAAGAGTCGAAATAGTCAGAAAACACTACTCGGGTATTTTATTTGGGGTCCGGGGCATTTTAACCCAAAACGATACCCCAGAGGGGTATTTTGGTCTTTATAGGGATTTTTGGATAATTCAATTGACGAAAATTAGGTTTAATTATAAGCATTTAGGGTTAGTGGCCTGTCAGTTTCAACCTACGTGAAAAGAGAGGAAAAGAGAGAGAACCAAGGAAGAAGAAGGAGACTCCATTACAAGCGCGTAGATCGTGTCAGGAGGATCATCCCCATACCAATTTCAACTCGCGAATCAGAAGTTCATTTTAAGGCAAGTGATTATCTTGCTCTCTCTCTTAGCAATTTTTACTCTTGTTAACATATGTAGAGGTTTTAGAACAACTAATACCACATTCGATTTACCTATGATGAGATCGTGTAGAAATTTTAGAAATCTGATGGAGGTTTGCATGTAGAGGATTTTCCCCTTAATAGGAATGTGAAATTTGGTGAATTAGATGTTAAGCACGAAATAAAAATGGAGTTTTGATAGATTAATAATTCTGGGTATATATTAATATGATTTATGGGAAAACTTAGGAATTTGTTGAAATTACATGATGATTAAAAGGATTTGAACCCAAAACTATGCTAAGAAGTGTTATAGGGTGACTTAGAGTAGTTTGTAAACCTTGTACTTGGGTTGAAATGGGTTTACGATGAGGTTTCAGGGGAGAAAATCTGGAAAAACGAGCATTGGAGATGAACTGGGCAACTTCGTTAGAAGTCCAGCCTAGGTCATTCGAACGAGATTCCAGTGGCCTTCTAATGAGTTTGGTAGTTCGTTCGAAGTCCCTTCATGCGACCCTCGTTCGAACGAGATTCCATGGGTCTTCTAACGAGATTACAGAATGACTTTTAAGGCCCGATTTTGTTTTAAAATCCTCGTAGACTTATATAATTGAGTGTTAGGCCTGTATGAATGTCGAGTAACTTAAAATTTATAATTATTAGTGAGCGGAGAATATGTCGACCCTCGGAAGGAATGAAATTTATAGAAATTGAGAGATGCGAAAATACAAGGGAGAATATATATACAAATAAGGTACGGGGTATAAGAAGGGATACATATTATAGATACTCCAAATACTAGGTTGCGGGAAAGCCAATGAATTTATAAAAGTTGTGTGTATGCTTATTGCTCAAAATATTATGTGTATGACATACCTAGCTACTGGCTATCGAACGAAGGTTAACATGTTGTGGACGACCGGATCTTGTGTGCCTTCGGGGGATTTAGAGTCGTACCACTAGAGCATGGAACCTAGGTACGGGCTATCCGTGAGAATGATAGTGATGACCGTCGTATGGGTGCGTAGGTATGTGCGTAGCCCATCGACTTGGGACTATGGTCGCCTCCAATAGGTGTTTATGTTTTTATTGGTTCTCGAAAGATTGAACCCGTTGTCTTCTATGCGTGAGCGTTGCAATTGGACCAGGTAGCCGAGTATGCGTAGCACTAAGGGTTTCTCAACCAAGGGTGCAATATTGCTATATTTATATATAAATTGATATGTATACATAAAGAGAATAATGTGTGTATACCGAAATCCTGTTTGGTGTCTTATATTGATGACTCTATTTTGAAATGTGTACTTATGGTATTATCATCTAGGCAGATTAGAAGACTCTATTAAGTTGCCGTGTTGTAGTAGCTGATGTGGAAGCTGCGGGATAATTGCTAGTAGACGACTCAGCCTATTCGTCCTTTTCAGATATCTATTCTATTGGACATGTCGTCCTTTCTTCTGTATACTTGCAGAGATTCAGTTATTTTAAATTCTCTCTTAGATTTGGTTTCATTTCATTGGATTTATTGTATCTGGATGTGTTTTACTCCAGTCATTTATTTTACATCAGTTAGACTTTATTTATAATACTGTGATGTATGGCAATTGTTAGTATTCTTTTTGATATTGGTTAATAACAAGATAAAATTTGGACATCACCCTTTTTAAATACTAGGTGGTTAGTTTTATTAAATTAAAATTTGAACTTTCGACAGTGAAGCATTATCTGGACCAACTTGATATTCTGAAATTAATTAATTAAGGACTGATCACCCGGTAATTAATTAGGCGGGGTGTCACACGAACATACACTGGTGAATTGAACGCGACCTTGCCATGTCCATTGGTTTATTGCATACTACATGGAAGCATTTTTTTTTTTTTTAAATCAGAGGCACCACATATTTGATGTGCCATTTCAAACGCCCACACAGATTAAACTAGGAATTTTGTATGTGAATTAGTTTTGGTATATGAAATCTCTCTCTCTTACACACACATTGGCATGGGCACACACACATACTCATTTCATAGCATTACCTTAGTAGTTAGGGCCACAAGACAGGTATTTTAGACACTTGGACAGAACCTTTTGACAACTGAATAAAAAGGACCTTGTATTATGAAAGATTCAAGAACTAGACATTAAAGTCGGATGCATTAAAATCCAGATTAGAAAATAATTTGGCTTATTTTTCTCCTCCTTTCGAACACCCAAGATCTCACTTAATCTATAGTTTATATATGATATATTTCAAGTTGTGTACCCAAAACTTGTTATTATTTACAAAACCTTACAGAAGGTCCAAACCAGTCCTTACTGTAAAAATTACTTTCTTGCAAGGATGACATTTGTTTGCATTATCTTCTAGTATCCAAGAGAACATCGATACATCAGACCATTGCATAAAGGTTAATGTCAAACGTCTATAACTATCCCAAGAAAGTATATAACAAACATAGACATAACATCTCCTCTAAACTCTTATAAGTCTCTCATCAATCATTCCTTCTGTGACAATTTGATTCAACTTACTTTGGGACAGAAAAAATGGAATATGCACAACCATATTCCGACTAGGATTTTTGTAACTATTTTTAGGCTAACTCTAGCAGGAGAATCATGCAAACACACTTTTTTTGAGTCTTAGTTGGGACACTATTTTGGTTCACAGTTTGTTTGGAATCATTTTGGGTAACCTTATAAAGTGTATTCACATATATAGTGAGGCTCTCCAACATACCTCCTAAGTGACAACATACCTATGAACATATTCATTTTTAAAAATAATAAAAATATATAATTTTCAACCAAATTTGGCATACATGATCTCCACAAAATGAGTAGATCATCTACAAAAAAATCTATCAAAAAAATACAACTTCCAAGAAGTGGGTGATTTAAAAATTCAATGAATACGTGCACTTTTAACCGTCGAAACTTGTGATCATCATCTCACCCTCTTCCAGATTGTATTTTTAGATGACATTTCTCATTATGGAGATCATGTATATCAAATTTGGTTGAAAAATATATTTTTCTACTATTTTTAAAAATGAGTATGTTCATGTTGTTAGGAGGTATGTTGGAGAGTCCCATTGTTCACACACAAACTGATGTAAACGACCCGTCAAAAGGCTCCTAAAAATATCTAACACACACTTTTAGAGAGAAAAATATTCTTCTTCTATTCAAAATTCAAGTATACCTCAAATGAGGCTACAAGGGGTTTATTTATAAGTGGGGAAGGGGAGCACTAAATAGTTCTCTAACCAATGTGGGACTCCCACTTTACAAATAAGCCTAATACCCATTTGTGCTCACCTATGCCCAAACTTACAAATAAACAACAAAACAAAATTAATAAAAATAAAGAAAA
Source organism: Sambucus nigra (assembly GCA_949130495.1). Classification (NCBI taxonomy): domain Eukaryota; kingdom Viridiplantae; phylum Streptophyta; class Magnoliopsida; order Dipsacales; family Adoxaceae; genus Sambucus; species Sambucus nigra. The sequence goes on along the minus strand of OX422210.1, from coordinate 587,143,011 downwards.
ATAACAGAAAGAAAATAAACTACTAATACGCCCAAAAAGACAATAATGCCCTCGATTCACATCAATCTCCCCCTCTTAAAACCAAGCTCATCCTCGAGCGTTCAAAAAAATTGGGGATTCATGAGAAAATTCCAAAAATTGTGCCAAAAACTTGTGGGGACTAAAAATTAATTTTTGAAAATTGAGGGGTTCACATCCCACAAATTTTGGTCTTCATTTCTTCATCATCTCTCATCTTCTCCACTTTCTTCACCCAATCAAGCCCTAAAAAATTCCACCCAGGTCAAAACCATGGTTTGGAAGCGGGTAGAAGGGTTTGGTGTGGAGTAGGGTTGTCCAGGGAGGTTTCGAGTAGGTCTAGGGTAAAATCCTTGGTTTCTGGGAGCAAATCGGGACCGAGGGGCCTGCGCGACCACCAGGGGTGGTCGGCGGCAAAGGGGGAAAGGGCTGGGGTGGTTTAGGTTGAGGCGGGAAGGCAGGGGTGGGCTGGGGCTGCTGTCAGCAGGTTTTTTTTTGCTATTGGGATGGTCGGTGGGTGGGCAGGGAGTTGCCAAAGGGTTTTGGGGATTGGGGCAGCCTGGGTTTGGGTCGTTTTTAGGTTTTTATTTTTGGTTGGGGCAGCAAGTAGGGTTTTGTGGGTAGACTAGAGGGTTTTGGGACTCCTATGGTGGTGGGGTAAGGCTGAGGCAGCGGGGCGGAAGATAGGGTTAGGGTTAGAAGGTGGGGGCGCTAGGGTTTGTGGTTCTTTTGGGGTTGGGGCGGCCATGGAGGTTGGAGGGTTAGGTTTTAGCCCTAGGTTGACAAAGAGTTGGGCTATTTGTTGTTGTAACTCCGCAATTTGTTGCCTCAACTCTCGATTCTCATCTTCTTGTTGTTGTTTGAATTTCTTGGGAGCCATTGAAGAGTAGTGAACGATTTTGATAAAAAAATACACCAATGTGGAGCTTCACCCGCTCTGATACCAATTTGACGTAAACCACCCATCAAAAGGCTCCTAAAAATATCTAACACACTTTAGAGAGAGAAATACTCTTCTTCTATTCAAAATTCAAGTCTACCTCAAATGAGGCTACAAGGGGTCTATTTATAAGTGGGGAAGGGGAGCACTAAATGGTTCTCTAACAAATGTGAGACTCCCACTTTACAAATAAGCCTAATACCCATCTGTGCTCACCTATGCCCAAACTTAAAAATAAACAACAAAACACAATTAATAAAAAAAAAGAAAAATAACAAAAAGAAAAAGAAAATAATACTACTAATATGCCCAAAAAGACAATAATGCCCTCGATTCACATCACACACACACACACACATATATATATATATGTGTGTGTGTGTGTATGTGTGCGTGTGTGTGTTTTCTAAGCCCTAAAAAACTTTTTTTCTTTAATTTTTTTATTTGACCCATGGAGTTAACCTTCCAATCAACACATGTTCAAAAAATTATATCAAAATACAATTTCTAACTATTTTTTAAAAATAGCTAGAAAATGTATTTTGACCTAATTTTTTGAACATGTGTTGATTAAAAGGTTAATTTCAATAGAAAAATAAAAAAATTGGGAAAAAGGTTTCTTAGGACCTAGAACTAGGTGTGATATATGGAGTGTGATGTTGAAGAGCCTTCCTATATATACACACGCACACTACACCCAAACACACATACTACTTTTTTATAATTAATTAAGTGTTTGTATTAGACATTTAGTATTGGAGTACGTAAGGTTTTGTACTTATACTTGAAATTGAGCAAACCAAGGGAACTTTCTAAAATAAATGTTTTCTTATTTGTTTTTCTGTTTGTTTGTTTGTTTTCTTTTCTTTCTTCAAATCAAATGCGGGACACAAGATTTTGAGGTTCAGGGCGTTAAAGTACCTTAATGGGTACCTGAGAATTGGACGTGGTACTTAGGGGAGAGAGTATCTGGTACTATTTGATATAAAGTGCTAGAAATCATGCGTGTCTCTAGCCCAAGCCTTCACAAAATCCTCAATTAGGATACCTCGATCATAACCACAATAGGTGGAGCGAAGAGGCCCCAAGTTGAGTCTCTGTGATCACGAAAAGTAGGAATGGATGACCTTTTGAAAACTTTGCAATGAGGGTATGAGAGACAACTAGTTTTGTGAGTATTGCAGATTCGCACCTTCGTGGAGGGATGGAGACTTAGGAATGTTGGGAATGTATGTAACAAGAGAAGTGTTGGACAGAAATCACGAATGGTAAGAATGGATGACGTACCTTGTGAAAACTTTGCAATAAGGGGGTGAGAGACACAATTTCAAGTTTTGTGAGTTCAACGGGAGGAGCAAGATCGCAGGTTCGCACCTTCAAGAAGGGATTTAGGCCTAGTAACGATCAGAATGTAAGTTTATAGAAATTTGACGAGGTCTTCCTTGAAACCACTGCTGCGAACGATAGAGGAGAAGGGGTCAAAGGATTTTCAGAGGAGATCAAAGATGATGGGAGACAATGGAACTGCTGGGACCCCGAGCGGCCCCTTGATGCATCTATAGCAGCGATCCTCTCTCTCTCTCTCTCTCTCTCTCTCTCTCTCTCTCTCCACTCTGGGATTTTCAAAATCTATTGCTTTAGCTTCAAAATTGTTTTTAGGTAGACGCTAACCGCAAAAATTTTCAGAGAAAATCTGAAGATCTTGTCAATTTACTGCTGATTATGCTGTAATAAAATACGATTTTCAAAACTTTACTCTGGCCATTAATAAATTTTTCACCTTGAGCCCCATAAATGTTCATATGCATATAAACCCAACAATCCATGGATGGAAGACAAGCCTCAGCTTACAGGGTCTATAATCTAACACACCCTCAATTTTTCACTACTCAAATACAAGTCTTTTGCTTTTAAAATTTTCAAATATTTTTCCTTTGTTTAGTAATATCAATCTTGATTTACACCAAACTATTTAATTAATGGTGTTAAAATTCGACGCTAACCCACCACCATGTTTTTTAATGTGTAATGTTGAAATGACACGCGTAATTCATAAACGAAAATATAAAACCATGTCCAAAGCATTGAACCATTTTTTTCACCAAATTGCTTGCTCCACCAAAAAAGCTATCTCCAAGGGTGCGTATAATACACCCTCCCGTGGTATTTCTTTAAAAGGTGTTAATTGACTCATTTTCTCTTTATTAATGGACAACAAAAAAGATGTTAATTTAAATTCAAAATGTGTACAATAAGCATTTGGGTTAATTACACTTGACCCCTTCAACTTTGTACTTATTTTTCACTTCACCACTTGTACTTTATTTTCTATACTTAACCCTCTTAACTTCTAAAAACGCATCATTTTACCCCCTCATTGTTACGATGTTAAGTTTTCACATAAAAAATTGATCATTTGCACAAGTGGTTGGACAAAAATACCCTCATGTGCAGCGCACACGATAAATTTTTCGTCCAAAAATTCAACACCAATAGTGTTTGGGGGTAAAGTGACACATTTTTATAAGTTGAGGGGCTCAAGTCTAGAAAATGAAAGTACGGGTGGAGAAGTAAAATGAGAGTAAAGTTGGGGGGGTCAAAGAGTAATTAACCCTAAGCATTTTTTGTTAAGTTTTTTGACGGTGACTAACGGTTGTCCAACATTGCATTAAAATTAAATCAGCAAGGTTAACATTGCAAAAACTGAAAGAATATATCTTACATTGCAAAACCCCCTGAACAATAGGGACAAAATTTCAATTTACCTTAATTTAAAAAAGAAAAATTGATTTTAAAATCCAAAAAAAAAATAACTTTGATAAATACAAAAAATATTAGAAAATCATAATTACAAAAAAAAAATACAAAGTCCCAATATTAGTAAAACATTATGTTTTATGAGAATTAGGGGAAATTGAAAAGCATGTCACATTTTAGTCTATGCAAAAAAATGACTTTGATAAGTAAAAAGTATTAAAAATATCATAGTTACAAAAATGCAAAGTCCAAAGACAAATGACGTTGACAAATAAAGTTAGGATATTTTTTTGTATTTTTGGAATTATGATAAATATAAAGTTAGAAAAAATATAAATCTCCAATGTTAGAAAAAAAAACTATGTTTTATGAAAATATGGAAAAAAAATGAATAACATGTCATATTTTAGTCTATTGTTCTAATATAATAATATATATGGTATAAAGTCCTATAAAATAAATTGGTAAAAAAGTAATTTTTTTTATGAAATAAACCGGACAAACCCATTGGTAGACCCTAAACATCTTTTTTATAAACCCAGAAATGACACAACCTTCCATTAGGAATAATAAATAATAAATAGGTCATGTTATTGTTAACCATGAACATCAAATAGATATGGTGGGCAAGTGTTGAGTCTTTTAACATGATTAATTATATAATTTGGGGTAAAAAAATAATGGTATGACTGGCCAAAGGAAAAATATATGAGAACTATAATGCAAAAGACTTATAATTGAGTAGTGAAATTTAATAGTGGAGCAAGAGAAGGTTAAAATTTGATGTATTTTGAGCATGCAGAGTCCCTTCATGATACCCCACTTTTCTTTTGTTTTCGAAAGTGATTTGTTTATGGGAAGAGACCTAAAGATCATAAAAACCAACAAAGCTTAACGAGAAATGATCAGTAAATATTTTTGACTTATAATTTAGGGTAAAACAATCATTCAATCAACATTTTGGAGCGCCTTGGGATTTTGGAGGAACGCCAATAGCGTTACCCTAAAAATAAGTTAAAATCATATTTAACAAAGGTTCGTAGCCTTTAAAGTACATATGTACCACCTAAATTTCATCATCAAGAACTGATACTCTCACTGCCCATAAACCATAACCAAGACAGCTTAAAAAAAAACATGGGATTTTATTTATTTGTTTACTTATTTTATTGGACATTGGTTAAAAAGCTGTGGCAATATCGATGTTTAAAAAGGCACAAAGCGAGGCGAGGCGAGGCGTAATCCTCGAAGTGTATTGAGGAGTAAGTCCCACAAAAAAAAAGAGCAAAATAATATTAAAAATATACTAATAAAACCATAAAAAAATAAAGTAACAAAAAAATATAAAATAAAATTACAAAAAAAAAATCTTTGAGGACTTTCTCACATAGTTTAACATTTTTTTCCCCCCATATGACTTTCTTTAAAAAAAGTAATTTGACAATCAATTTTAACATATTGGTTATTTTGAAATATGACAATAAATTAATCAATGCAAAATCATATTGACAAAATCATTTTTTTTAGTTTCATTCACATATTGGTTATTTTATAATATGACAATAAATTAATCAATGCAAAATCAAATTGATATACATATTTATTAAGTATATAAGTTAAGTGCGATTTTAAAACAAAAAAGGGAAAAAAGAATAGGAGTTCGTAGATTAAAACACCAATTTTTTTAAGTTAAGTGCAATTTTTTTTTTTTTTGGGGGGGGTGGGGGGTGGGGGGGGGGGGGGGGGGGGAGGGGGTTGAAGCAGCAGCTCTTTAACCATTAAAAAAAACAGTGAATTTGAATGAAAAAGAAAAAAACAGAGCATTTGACATTTAGTAATTTTCTTTTACGAAATAGTTAAAACTTCTTTTCTACACAAAAAAAAATAAACATTTAAAAGTCGCGTGAGCTGTAAACATTTTTTATTTTGTAAACATTTAAACATGAGTGAGCTCAGAGATGTAAACTTTTTTTTATTTTATGTACAGAATTATTTCTTTTTTAATAAAATAGCTAACTTTTATCTTGTACAAAAAATTGGAACTTAGTCAGGTGTAACTTGTTTGTCCTCAGCTAACTTTTGTCTTGTAAGTAGATGTGGGGAAATTATCCGAACAACCCAAGTAACTCGGCTTGGATAAATACCAGCCTGGCACGAGTGGGTAAAGGATCGCAGCTCAAGCTAACAATGAAGAAGAGTTCCACCCACAAGGATCGTAACAATTTTTTTAATCACTGAATAATGAATATGGCTAATGAGATGAATTATTTTGGCTAAAGGATGATAGGATCAAATAATGGATGGAATGTGGGTATATGTAGGCAAAGGCAAGTGAGTCTAGCATTTGCACAAAAGAGATGGTGATAAGCTGTGTAACATGTATCGATGAATAATGACAACTAACTAGTTGCAGAAATATATGTATATGACCTGATACGGGCCACAATACATACGTCTACATATTTGTAAAACCATATAATCTTAGTTGACAATGAAGCACTCAATCCAAATCAAGACTCAAATGAAATAACTTCTATATACAACAAATTTCTTTCTAGATACAGCTGAGATCACTGTTGGTGTGACAAAAAACTTAGATTGAACGAGAGGTTTTATTTAGCATTAATGGGTAGTAAAGACATTTTCTCTCTTGCGAATAAATCATCACTTCAGTCCCCGTTGATGTATTCTGAAGCCTTTAATCTCCATCAAATATCAATTCTTTAGATACTAAGATGTCACTCTTTCATTAACAAAAAATGAGCTTTAAGAAAATACCTAATGTATTCTACAAATTTCAACTAAAGATAAGAGAATAATTCTGAAAGTTTTGTGGAACTTTAAAAATCTTAGCAGTTTTATGCATATAAATAAATTGCAATTAACCATCATACTTGGGGAAACACACTAAAATCATCTACTTTTCAATGTTCAGTGCAAGAAATAAATATTTGACAATTGATTTGTCAGTGAGAAAGAAATAAGCTCAATTGACAAATGAAATGCAACAAATCTCAAGAAAATAAGGAATGTATCCAACAAATTTCGACTAAAGATAAGAGAGAGATTCTTTAAGTCATGTGAAACTTGAAAAATCTTAGCAAGTTATCCACAATAGAAAAAGCAACCAACTTTCATATTCTAAACAACAAGCACTAACTAGACACCTACTTTTTAATGCTTAATGCAAGAAATGAATGGCTGACACTTTATTTGTCATGTGAATAAATAAAACACAATGTAGAGAATATGCGCTCTTTTTTGGCATATTGTTCGTATCTCTTTGTATTAAATTTAAAAATATTAGTGTATCCTACAAGATATAATTGGTTACCTCAACCATGAGCACACCAGGCATAATTGGCCTCTCAGGAAAATGGCCAGGGAAGAAATTGTCATTAATGGTCACATTCTTGATGGCCACGGCCGAAACCCCCGGGTTATATTCAATCACTCTATCCACTAGAAGAAATGGGAACCTACAAATTCACCAACACAAATCAGGATTAAATTCTAATACAAGAAACAAAATGAAGGAAGGAAAAAACAAATTAATAAATGTACCGGTGGGGTAAAATCTCACGAATCTGATTTATATCCATCACAGTGGGGAATGCTGGGTACCCTGCAATAATAACGAGTTGATGTGTAAATAAAAAAAAATGTTTGAAAGTGAGAGAGATAATAGAAGGGGAAAATGCGTACTCAATTCAATTGGGGTCTCTTGGGGTCCATTTTCTTGGGTACAGTTGGTAATGAAATTGGGTTTATGCAAGACAAGAGGAGATCTGGATTGCCGAAGAGACAGAGAGACATTGTTGTGGGTTCGGTGAGAAATTGATGAGTGAGAATTCAAAGGGAACAGAAGAGAATGAGAGAGAGCTGTTGAAGCCATTGGAGAGAGAATAGAGAAGAAGGTGGTTTGAGCGTATTTGAAGAGGTTAGGGGGGCGATAGTGTCGAGGGGGAGTGGGTATGGGTCTGCTGGTTAAAAGCGTAAAGGGCGGAGATCGCAAAGTTTCATGTTTATAAAACTCCTTTTCTCGTTAAATGATTAAAAATAAAATTGGAATTTGATAATTAGATAGTAAACTTGATTTAAATTTTAATAATTAGATATCACACTAATTTTATAAAAAGAACTCTTGATTTGCATGGAGTCGTACACCAACTGGTAGGAATTCTTTGTAACTACTAAAGCAACCGACATTAATTGTATTTGTGGATCGATATGATATTATGTATAAAGATTTGTCATCGTGCAATTCAAACTGAATTGGAAGCATTGTCGAAAAGTTGTTTGTCAACAGTTATAAATACGATATATGGCAAATATAATGGCGGTAGCTTATTACAAATTTGGTTACCTTTTTTACTTCACATTCAAATTTATGAGTAATTGTTTTTCCAAAATGGTAATTGTTGATGTAAAAAATTAGATCGCTCTAATTATTCAATCACAGATAAATAAAATGAGACAAAGATTTTTAAAGTGGTTCACCTTATAAGAATGGCTTACGTCCACTGTTATGTTATTGCTGAGTGTTTGGGAATTCTCCATTACAAGTTCAGTCAAGAAATTCCGGTCCCCTTGAATGAGGATGATACAAGGTATTTATAGCCTTGAGGCTGTACATGAAAGGGTCGATACATTAAATGATATACACATGAAAGGGTAATACATTTAATGCAGCGTGTGTGTCAAGATTATAAACATTCAATGAATAGTTGAACTGTTGTCTATCTGGTAATTAATGATACGGCCGAGATGCAGCTCGGACCGCCTTAGTTGCTCGTTGATCAAGAGTTCCTCGGAGCGCTTGAGTACCTCGGAGTGCTGGAGTTCCTCGGGGTATCTTCGCTGCTCGGAGAGAACATGAATTGGTCGGGGAAATGAACTTCCTCGTTACTATTGTGCCACGTATATTGACACGTGTCTTCGTATTATTCGTCTACATCAGCGTATTAATTTTGGTATCAACAGAAGCCCCCAATGTTTCGTATTTCGAACTTTGAGGAATATGGAACATTCTTTCTCGGTATATGGCAATATTGAATGATCTTCCTGGGTTTTAGGAGCATCGTATTTGAATTTATTTCCAAATTCACAGAATCCGCCTTTTTTCGAATTTTTAAGAGTGCTTCGATCTTTGTGTCCTTTTAGCCACCGGAAGCTCAATAGTTTCTTTCGTGTAATTATTTCCTTCGCCGCTTCCCTAGGCAAAGTATTTAAACTTCTTAGGTAACCATACCGTCTTCTTCTTTTTCCAATTTTTTGCATTCAAGCTTTCTATTCTCTCTTTCTTTCTTGTGCGTTCATCTTTTCCTTCGCTAGTTGTCAGCAGATCTCCTTCCTTCCTGTAAGATTTTCTTCCTTCTTCTTTTATTCATCATGGTTTACATTATTGAATCTCTTGAAAAATTCCGTTCTGACTTTTCCATCCCATCTTGGGTAATTTTGGAGGAGCTTTCTGAACCTCAAAATTACTTTCGTTTGGCTGAGGGACATTGGTTCCCCAGTCTTTTTATTGCTGAATGTGGTTTTTCCTTTCCACCAAACCCATTGTGTCTTGAGTTTTGTCAGTATTTTGATCTTGTCCCTGGGGTTTGCATAAGAACGTTGCAGACGAGCACATCAGGTATGCATCATATTTGCTACAGTATAAGAGCTATACAACCTCTTATACTGCTCGTCCTGTGGAACCAGCTTCAACTCCAGAGGATTATTCTTCAGATTCTCACATCCTTTTAAGTCAGAGAATGGGCAAGAAAAGAGCTCCTCCTGCTCTATTTGATGACATTTCATCTGCTGCTGAGGCCAATAAAAGTAAAATTGATGTCCCAGAGGGGACTAAGAAGGTGGATGTTGCGCCTTCAAAAGCTACCGAGAAGCCCCCAGTGGCTCCGAGCAAGAAAGTTGCTCATGTGGAAGTGATTACTATCTCTCCGACCAAGAGTTCTTCCTTGGTTGAAACTGCTGAAGTCCCTTTGAGAAGGTTGAGGAAATCATCCTCAGTCAATTTGGCTGAAACTGTCTCCTCTCTACCAGCTGGTGGTGTTGGTGTTCCAACCATCATTCCTCCGAGCTCTGCAATGAGCTCGGTAAAAACTTGGATCATACCCGAGGTCCAAGGAATTGATGAAAAAATTTCTAGGGATATGCTGACATCCCTAGCTACTCGTCATCTTGCTTCAGTAAATTTCTCACACTCTGAGTTTTCTTTCTTTCTCTGAAAGCTTGCATTTTTGTATTGACTTTACTGTTTTTCTCATCTTTCAGCTGGTGAATTGTTTCAATAACATCGTGAAGAAAGACGAGGCAATTAAAGCTTCCAGCTCCTCGTCTGGTGTAGAGGATGCTCTGTTGGGTTTAACCCAATCTTTGAAGGATTCTCGTCAGCAGTATGACGAGGACAAAGCCGAATGGGAGAAAAAGTTATCTACAGTTGAGGCCGAGAAGGTGAAGATGGCTGAGATCTCCAAGAGTTTGGAGAATAAAGTGAAAAGTTTAGAGGTCGAGCATAAGAAATATGACGACAAGCTCAAGAATTTTGGAGAGCTTGAGGATAAGCTGAGGAAGGCAGAGGAAGAATTGTCCGCCCTGCGAGATATCAAGGGCCAAAAAGAAGAATTGGATGCGAAGCTCTCCTCGGAGAAACTGAAAAGAAAGCTCGCAGTTAAAAAATCCTTCAGCGCTGGCTGGGATAAAGGATGGGACAAGGGAATTGCTGCGATGACATCCCAAGTTCAATACGGGAAGTTGAAATACTTCTGAGATGGCTGGGTAGCTGCCCTGCAGGAATTGAAGATCAAAGAAGATTCTGGGCTATTCCAGCTACACCTCCCTGGTCCTCCCCCCGTAATTGTGGAGGAAGAAGAAGATGAGCCTGTCTCTGATGAATCTTCCATGGCCATAGGTGATCAAGTCCCTGCATCTCTATCTTCTGCCAACGAGGACATTTCTTCCATGCCTCCTCCTCCTGAAAAAATTTCAACTCCTGCAGATCAAGTCACTATGACCACCGAGCAACCAAGCTCCTCGTCCCAGCCTCCCGAGAAAGTCTTGGGAGACAAGGAAAAGGTGTGAAGTTGTTCAATATCGTTTCTATCTTTCATTATTTGTAATCAAACAATGTAATCCTTTTGTGATCTAATAAAATACATCTTTGTTCATCTCTGTTGTTGATGATTTGTTTTTGTTGATTGTTGTCTTTTTCTCATCCTTAGTTTGTTGCTAGAATGGAACTGATATCTGCACATGATACAAAGCTGATGCAGCAATGTCGTGAGTATTATAAAGCTGGTCATACAAATTTGAGTGGATCAGAAATTGCTGACATCCTTGGTCATGATGCCTCAGAACAAGCAATTGAAGCTTATCGGTACTTGAAAGATTTACTCGACCGAGCTGTGGCCAACAGTGTGGCCTACTATGAATTGATCGAGGAACTTCATTATACCTTAGAAGATCTACAACATCAACACAATGAATCAACTGCTTTGCTGCACAAGTATGAAAATAGATATCAGCAGCTTTCTTCTGAAACAGGCCATAAAAAGATCCTTGCTGGATACGATGTTAGGGAAAGAACTTTAAAAGGTGAAGTTGAGGCCTGCAGGCAGATTGCTGAGTTGCTGGAACAAGAGAACAATAATTTGCATAAAAAGTTATCACAGTATGAATCTGCAGCGTCATCTTCCACTGCTTTAGTACAAGTTACCGATGAAGGTTTCTCGTTCTTAGAGGTTGAGAATGCCAAATTAAGGCAAGAACTGGATAACTTAAGAAGATCTGTTATTCCTGTGACTGCTCGGGGACGAGGAAGAGGTTCTCGTGGGTGCGGAAGAGCTGTTCAAAATGTTGCCGAGGAGCAAAGTTCTCCAGTCGCTGCTCGGAGTCGATCAAGAGTTCTTAGCCGCAATGTTGAAGAGGCTCGCACTCAGTCTACTTTGAAAACTCAAGCATACCAATTAAACGCCAAAGATCGAGCTTTATCTGAATTGTCCAAGAGAAATCTGTCTTTGGAAGATCAACTTACTGCAACGAAGTCTGCTTTGTATGATAAAGACGTTTTTGCCAGGAACCTTCACGAACAATTGGATAGATTAACCTTCCAATTCCATAAACAGCCCAGGGAATTTTGGATGGCAGGATACAATGAAGCCCTTGTTCATTTATATGCTCGTATTGAACATGCCAATAATGAAGGTTATAAGCATGGGTGGTTGAACGCCCTAGGTGTACTAAAATTGGAGCAAGGGCATTTTTTATGGGATTATCATGCTCCAGGGTTATTAGATTTGCCTGTGCCACCTTTCAAATTGGACATGGAATGGATCCCAGCTCGTTCCATTCCTCGGAGTTTAATTTCAAAATATCTCAGCGACTATAGTCTTCATTCTCAGACTGAATTATCTCGTCCCGAGCATCTCTTGGATACACCTTCTGTGATGAACGTCAGAATGCTCAGAGATATTAATTTCATCAATTCTCCTCTTTGCTTAGAAGATCCTCCTGCCGGCGAGGAACCTGTTTCAAAAGCTAAAGGAAAGAAACCAATATAATAGGTTTTTCAATGTAATAATTAGCACATATGTATAGCTTGTAATATATTTTTATCTTAATGAAAGAATTTCATTTTCTGTTTGCAAATTTGTATTGCGATTGTCTTGTGTTTATCAAACATTTTTACATTTGTGTATATGTATCTGTTAAAAAGATAACAATATGACGATGTTCATCAACCAACTTAGTAATCAAAATTACAAGTATCAATGTTGCTCAATCACTTAATAATAAAGTAATGAGTATAAAATGTTTAAGCTGTTTCCAACCAACCAAGGTTGTTAAATTGTGCTTGTCGACCAACTACAGTTGATGGGTTTTTATCCCCGACCAACCATACTTGGTAAACTTTTTCATAAAATGTATCCGACCAACCATGGTCGATAATTTATCCTCGTCGACCAAGTATAGTTGATCACCGACCAACTATACTTGGTTCAGTTTGGAATTCTTTGTATTTTCTGGAATGATTTTACCTTCCGACCAACTTGTTGTCCTATTTTCAAATCAAATGATATTGTTCTTCCCTCAACCGTAGTTGATTATTGAATTATCAGGTTCTTTCGAACTATCTTGTCCACTAGTTATCTTACCAACCTTAGTTGGTCACGCTAGTGTACGCCTCCTAACCAAAGGAGTATATTTTTTTTTTCTTTCGAACTATCTGTCCACTAGTTATCTTACCAACCTTAGTTGGTCACGCTAGTGTACGCCTCCTAACCAAAGGAGTATATTTTTTGGTTCTTTCGAACTATCTGTCCACTAGTTATCTTACCAACCTTAGTTGGTCACGCTAGTGTACGCCTCCTAACCAAAGGAGTATATTTTTTGGTTCTTTCGAACTATCGTCTTCTTTTTGCTGTCGAGCAGCGTAGTGTACAACACTAGTATTCCCCAAAAAACTTTCAAACAAAGGAGAGGAAAATGGTGAAAACATCATCGTTTTATTCATATTGATGAAATCGTTGTACATTTTACATCATTGATAATACTTGCGAAGGTGTTCAACATTCCAAGCATTCTTGAATTCTTCTCCTTCTAAAGTTTCTATTCGGTAAGTTCCTGGTCGAACAACTTCTGTAACTCGGTAAGGTCCATGCCAGTTTGCCTCTAATTTATTGTGTTTCTGAATTACCTTCTTTAGCACATAATCTCCTTCTTTTAAATCGCATTTCCTCACCCTTTTGTTGTAGAAAAGAGTTGTTCGTTGTTGATAAGCAGCATTCCTAATGGTTGCCTCTTCTCTGACCTCCTCGAGCATATTCAAATCCAGTCTTCTCATCAAGTCGCTGACTGGGGAATTGAAATTCAGTACTCTGTGTGTTGGGAGACCCAATTCGGCAGGTATTACAGCCTCACTTCCAAATGCCAGCATATATGGTGATTCTCCAGTAGCTGCTCGGGGAGTTGTTCGGTAAGCCCACAATACTGATTGTAGCTCATTAATCCAATTCGCTTTGGCATCACTTAGCCTTTTCTTCAAACCATTTAGCAATGTTCTGTTCGTCCCTTCAGTCTGTCCATTGCTTTGAGGATGACCTGGTGCTGAATGAAACTTCAGAATGTTCGACTGATGATAATAGGCTGCAAACTCTTCGTTATCGAATTGTGTTCCGTGGTCTGTGATGAAGGCATGAGGGAGACCATATCGACAGATGATGTTCTTCCAGACGAACTGGTATACCTTCTCGTATGTCATATCAATAAGCGGCTCAGCTTCTACCCACTTAGTAAAATAGTCTACTGCGACGACGAGGTACTTAAATCTTCCTCGGGTGGTCGGCAGTGGTCCAACCAAATCAATTCCACACATGGCAAATGGCCAAGGAGAAGTTATAGGTGTCAACAATGCTTGTGGAGTTCGTCGGATGGAGGAAAAGCGTTGGCACTTGTCACATTTCTTGGCATAGGCTATACAATCAGCCCTCATCGTTGGCCAGTAGTATCCTTGAGTCATTACCCTTTGTAAAAGTGTTCGACCTGCTACATGAGCTCCATAAGACCCTTCATGGATTTCTTCAATCAATTCTTTCACCTCGGAGGGATGCACACATCTCTGCAAACCTGCCATAATTCCTCGTCTATATAAAATACCATTAGTTAACACATACCGAGCAGCTTTATACTTCAATTTTTTGGCAGCGAGCTTATCCTCTGGCAATCCTCCCTCTTCAATATATACCCTGATGGGATCCATCCAAGAGGGTCCTAAATCAAGGGTAATAACATTCATCGTCAAGTTTTCATCTATGCTCCGACTTTCCAATACTTCAATTGGTATCATTCTTCGCAGCTCGGTACGAGTAGCTGATGCTAGTCGGGCCAGTGCGTCTGCTTGTACATTCTCCATCCTCGGTATTCTCACCAATTGAATGGCATCAAATTCTGTTAGTAACTCCATCACCTTTGCATGATATTTTGCCATTAAATTTCCTTTAACTGCATATGTTCCTGTCATCTGATTTACGATTAATTGAGAATCACTTAATACAATTACTTGTCGTGCTTCCATAACTTTTGCTAAGTTTAAACCTGTTATCATGGCATCATACTCAGCTTCATTATTAGAGGCTTTGAATTGGAATCGTAAAGCATATTCCATGTCAATCTCGTCTGGGGTGTTCAAAACAATTCCGGCGCCGCAACCTGCTGTGCAAGATGAGCCATCTACATATAATCTCCATATGGGCAACCCGTCTTCAAATTCCTTATCTGACAGGGTTCCTCGGTGAAATATTTGTTGCTTCTATACCCTCTTGGATGGATCCCATCAGGGTATATATTGAAGAGGGAGGATTGCCAGAGGATAAGCTCGCTGCCAAAAAATTGAAGTATAAAGCTGCTCGGTATGTGTTAACTAATGGTATTTTATATAGACGAGGAATTATAGCAGGTTTGCAGAGATGTGTGCATCCCTTCGAGGTGAAAGAATTGATTGAAGAAATCCATGAAGGGTCTTGTGGAGCTCATGTAGCAGGTCGAACACTTTTACAAAGGGTAATGACGCCAACGATGAGGGTTGATTGTATAGCCTATGCCAAGAAATGTGACAAGTGCCAACGCTTTTCCTCCATCCGACGAACTCCACAAGCATTGTTGACACCTATAACTTCTCCTTGGCCATTTGCCATGTGGGGAATTGATTTGGTTGGACCACTGCCGACCACCCGAGGAAGATTTAAGTGCCTCGTCATCGCAGTAGACTATTTTACTAAGTGGGTAGAAGCCGAGCCGCTTATTGATATGACATACGAGAAGGTATACCAGTTCGTCTGGAAGAACATCATCTGTCAATATGGTCTCCCTCATGCCTTCATCACAGACCACGGAACACAATTCGATAACGAAGAGTTTGCAGCCTATTGTCATCAGTCGAACATTCTGAAGTTTCATTCAGCACCAGGTCATCCTCAAAGCAATGGACAGACTGAAGTCACGAACAGAACATTGCTAAATGGTTTGAAGAAAAGGCTAAGTAATGCCAAAGCGAATTGGATTAATGAGCTACAGTCAGTATTGTGGGCTTACCGAACAACTCCCCGAGCAGCTACTGGAGAATCACCATATATGCTGGCATTTGGAAGTGAGGCTGTAATACCTGCCGAATTGGGTCTCCCAACACACAGAGTACTGAATTTCAATTCCCCAGTCAGCGACTTGATGAGAAGACTGGATTTGAATATGCTCGAGGAGGTCAGAGAAGAGGCAGCCATTAGGAATGCTGCTTATCAACAACGAACAGCTCTTTTCTACAACAAAAGGGTGAGGAAATGCGATTTAAAAGAAAGAGATTATGTGCTAAAGAAGGTAATTCAGAAACACAATAAATTGGAGGCAAACTGGCATGGACCTTACCGAGTTACAGAAGTTGTTCGACCAGGAACTTACCGAATAGCAACTTTAGAAGGAGAAGAATTCAAGAATGCTTGGAATGCTGAACACCTTCGCAAGTATTATCAATGATGTAAAATGTACAACGGTTTCATCAATATGAATAAAACGATGATGTTTTCACCATTTTTCTCTCCTTTGTATAAAAGTTTTTCGGGGAATACTAGTGTTGTACACTACGCTGCTCGACAGCAAAAAGAAGACGATAGTTCGAAAGAACCAAAAAATATACTCCTTTGGTTAGGAGGCGTACACTAGCGTGACTAACTAAGGTTGGTAAGATAACTAGTGGACAGATAGTTCGAAAGAACCAAAAGATATACTCCTTTGGTTAGGAGGCGTACACTAGCGTGACCAACTAAGGTTGGTAAGATAACTAGTGGACAGATAGTTAGAAAGAACCAAAAAATATACTCCTTTGGTTAGGAGGCGTACACTAGCGTGACCAACTAAGGTTGGTAAGATAACTAGTGGGCAGATTGTTAGAAAGAACCAAAAAATATACTCCTTTGGTTAGGAGGCGTACACTAGCGTGACCAACTAAGGTTGGTAAGATAACTAGTGGACAAGATAGTTCGAAAGAACCTGATAATTCAATAATCAACTACGGTTGAGGGAAGAACAATATCATTTGATTTGAAAATAGGACAACAAGTTGGTCGGAAGGTAAAATCATTCCAGAAAATACAAAGAATTCCAAACTGAACCAAGTATAGTTGATTGGTGATCAACTATACTTGGTCGACGAGGATAAATTATCGACCATGGTTGGTCGGATACATTTTATGAAAAAGTTTACCAAGTATGGTTGGTCGGGGATAAAAACCCATCAACTGTAGTTGGTCGACAAGCACAATTTAACAACCTTGGTTGGTTGGAAACAGTTTAAACATTTTATACTCATTACTTTATTATTAAGTGATTGAGCAACATTGATACTTGTAATTTTTATTACTAAGTTGGTTGATGAACAACATCATATTGTTATCTTTTTAACAGATACATATACACAAATGTAAAAATGTTTGATAAACACAAGACAATCGCAATACAAATTTGCAAACAGAAAATGAAATTCTTTCATTAAGATAAAAATATATTACAAGCTATACATATGTGCTAATTATTACATTGAAAAACCTATTCTATTGGTTTCTTTCCTTTAGCTTTTGAAACAGGTTCCTCGCCGGCAGGAGGATCTTCTAAGCAAAGAGGAGAATTGATGAAATTAATATCTCTGAGCATTCTGACGTTCATCACAGAAGGTGCATCCAAGAGATGCTCGGGACGAGATAATTCATTCTGAGAATGAAGACTATAGTCGCCGAGATATTTTGAAATTAAACTCCGAGGAATGGAACGAGCTGGGATCCATTCCATGTCCAATTTGAAAGGTGGCACAGGCAAATCTAATAACCCTGGATATTGATAATCCCATAAAAAATGCCCTTGCTCAAATTTCAGTACACCTAGGGCGTTCAACCACCCCTGCGTATAACCTTCATTATTAGCATGTTCAATACGAGCATCTAAATGAACAAGGGCTTCATTGTATCCTGCCATCCAAAATTCCTTGGGCTGTTTATGGAATTGGAAGGTTAATCTATCCAATTGTTCGTGAAGGTTCCTGGCAAAAACGTCTTTATCATTCAAAGCAGACTTCGTTGCAGTAAGTTGATCTTCCAAAGACAGATTTCTCTTGGACAATTCAGATAAAGCCCGATCTTTGGCGTTTAATTGGTATGCTTGAGTTTCTAAAGTAGACTGAGTGCGAGCCTCTTCAACATTGCGGCTAAGAACTCTTGATCGACTCCGAGCAGCGACTGAAGAACTTTGCTCCTCGGCAACATTTTGAACAGCTCTTCCTCGCCCACGAGAACCTCTTCCTCGTCCCCGAGCAGTCACAGGAATAACAGATCTTCTTAAGTTATCCAGTTCTTGCCTTAATTTGGCATTCTCAACCTCTAAGAACGAGAAACCTTCATCGGTAACTTGTACTAAAGCAGTGGAAGATGACGCTGCAGATTCATACTGTGCCAACTTTTTCTGCAAATTATTGTTCTCTTGTTCCAGCAACTCAGCAATCTGCCTGCAGGCCTCAACTTCACCTTTTAAAGTTCTTTCCCTAACATCGTATCCAGCAAGGATCTTTTTATGGCCTGTTTCAGAAGAAAGCTGCTGATATCTATTTTCATACTCCTTGTGCAGCAAAGCAGTTGATTCATTGTGTTGATGTTGTAGATCTTCTAAGGTATAATGAAGTTCCTCGATCAATTCATAGTAGGCCACACTGTTGGCCACAGCTCGGTCGAGTAAATCTTTCAAGTACCTATAAGCTTCAATTGCTTGTTCTGAGGCATCATGACCAAGGATGTCAGCAATTTCTGATCCACTCAAATTTGTATGACCAGCTTTACAATACTCACGACATTGCTGCATCAGCTTTGTATCATGTGCAGATATCAGTTCCATTCTAGCAACAAACTAAGGATGAGAAAAAGACAACAATCAACAAAAACAAATCATCAACAACAGAGATGAACAAAGATGTATTTTATTAGATCACAAAAGGATTACATTGTTTGATTACAAATAATGAAAGATAGAAACGATACCGAACAACTTCACACCTTTTCCTTATCTCCCAAGACTTTCTCGGGAGGCTGGGACGAGGGGAATTTTGGATGGCAGTATACAATGAAGCCCTTGTTCATTTACATGCTCGTATTGAACATGCCAATAATGAAGGTTATAAGCAGGGGTGGTTGAACGCCCTAGGTGTACTGAAATTGGAGCAAGGGCATTTTTATGGGATTATCATGCTCCAGGGTTATTAGATTTGCCTGTGCCACTTTCAAATTGGACATGGAATGGATCCCAGCTCGTTCCATTCCTCGGAGTTTAATTTCAAAATATCTCGGCGACTATAGTCTTCATTCTCAGACTGAATTATCTCGTCTCGAGCATCTCTTGGATACACCTTCTGTGATGAACGTCAGAATGCTCAGAGATATTAATTTCATCAATTCTCCTCTTTGCTTAGAAGATCCTCCTGCCGGCGAGGAACCTGTTTCAAAAGCTAAAGGAAAGAAACCAATAGAATAGGTTTTTCAATGTAATAATTAGCACATATGTATAGCTTGTAATATATTTTTATCTTAATGAAAGAATTTCATTTTCTGTTTGCAAATTTGTATTGCGATTGTCTTGTGTTTATCAAACATTTTTACATTTGTGTATATGTATCTGTTAAAAAGATAACAATATGATGCTGTTCATCAACCAACTTAGTAATCAAAATTACAAGTATCAATGTTGCTCAATCACTTAATAATAAAGTAATGAGTATAAAATGTTTAAACTGTTTCCAACCAACCAAGGTTGTTAAATTGTGCTTGTCGACCAACTACAGTTGATGGGTTTTTATCCCCGATCAACCATACTTGGTAAACTTTTTCATAAAATGTATCCGACCAACCATGGTCGATAATTTATCCTCGTCGACCAAGTATAGTTGATCACCGACCAACTATACTTGGTTCAGTTTGGAATTCTTTGTATTTTCTGGAATGATTTTACCTTCCGACCAACTTGTTGTCCTATTTTCAAATCAAATGATAGTGTTCTTCCCTCAACCGTAGTTGATTATTGAATTATCAGGTTCTTTCGAACTATCTTGTCCACTAGTTATCTTACCAACCTTAGTTGGTCACGCTAGTGTACGCCTCCTAACCAAAGGAGTATATTTTTTGGTTCTTTCGAACTATCTGTCCACTAGTTATCTTACCAACCTTAGTTGGTCACGCTAGTGTATGCCTCCTAACCAAAGGAGTATATTTTTTAGTTCTTTCGAACTATCTGTCCACTAGTTATCTTACCAACCTTAGTTGATCACGCTAGTGTACGCCTCCTAACCAACGGAGTATATTTTTTGGTTCTTTCGAAATATCTGTCCACTAGTTATCTTACCAACCTTAGTTGGTCACGCTAGTGTACGCCTCCTAACCATAGGAGTATATTTTTTGGTTCTTTCGAACTATCGTCTTCTTTTTGCTGTCGAGCAGCGTAGTGTACAACACTAGTATTCCCTGAAAAACTTTCAAACAAAGGAGAGGAAAATGGTGAAAACATCATCGTTTTATTCATATTGATGAAACTGTTGTACATTTTACATCATTGATAATACTTGCGAAGGTGTTCAGCATTCCAAGCATTCTTGAATTCTTCTCCTTCTAAAGTTGCTATTCGGTAAGTTCCTGGTCGAACAACTTCTGTAACTCGGTAAGGTCCATGCCAGTTTGCCTCCAATTTATTGTGTTTCTGAATTACCTTCTTTAGCACATAATCTCCTTCTTTTAAATCGCATTTCCTCACCCTTTTGTTGTAGAAAAGAGATGTTCGTTGTTGATAAGCAGCATTCCTAATGGCTGCTTCTTCTCTGACCTCCTCGAGCATATTTAAATCCAGTCTTCTCATCAAGTCGCTGACTGGGGAATTGAAATTCAGTACTCTGTGTGTTGGGAGACCCAATTCGGCAGGTATTACAGTCTCACTTCCAAATGCCAGCATATATGGTGATTCTCCAGTAGCTGCTCGGGGAGTTGTTCGGTAAGCCCACAATACTGACTGTAGCTCATTAATCCAATTCGCTTTGGCATCACTTAGCCTTTTCTTCAAACCATTTAGCAATGTTCTGTTCGTGACTTCAGTCTGTCCATTGCTTTGAGGATGACCTGGTGCTGAATGAAACTTCAGAATGTTCGACTGATGACAATAGGCTGCAAACTCTTCGTTATCGAATTGTGTTCCGTGGTCTGTGATGAAGGAATGAGGGAGACCATATCTACAGATGATGTTCTTCCAGACGAACTGGTATACCTTCTCGTATGTCATATCAATAAGCGGCTCAACTTCTACCCACTTAGTAAAATAGTCTACTGCGACGACTAGGTACTTAAATCTTCCTCGGGTGGTCGGCAGTGGTCCAACCAAATCAATTCCCCACATGGAAAATGGCCAAGGAGAAGTTATAGGTGTCAACAATGCTTGTGGAGTTCGTCGGATGGAGGAAAAGCGTTGGCACTTGTCACATTTCTTGGCATAGGCTATACAATCAGCCCTCATCGTTGGCCAGTAGTATCCTTGAGTCATTACCCTTTGTAAAAGTGTTCGACCTGCTACATGAGCTCCACAAGACCCTTCATGGATTTGTTCAATCAATTCTTTCACCTCGGAGGGATGCACACATCTCTGCAAACCTGCCATAATTCCTCGTCTATATAAAATACCATTAGTTAACACATACCGAGCAGCTTTATACTTTCAATTTTTTGGCAGCGAGCTTATCCTCTGGCAATCCTCCCTCTTCAATATATACCCTGATGGGATCCATCCAAGAGGGTCCTAAATCAAGGGTAATAACATTCATCGTCAAGTTTTCATCTATGCTCCGACTTTCCAATACTTCAATTGGTATCATTCTTCGCAGCTCGGTACGAGTAGCTGATGCTAGTCGGGTCAGTGCGTCTGCTTGTACATTCTCCATCCTCGGTATTCTCACCAATTGAATGGCATCAAATTCTGTTAGTAACTCCATCACCTTTGCATGATATTTTGCCATTAAATTTCCTTTAACTGCATATGTTCCTGTCATCTGATTTACAATTAATTGAGAATCACTGAATACAATTACTTGTCGTGCCTCCATAACTTTTGCTAAGTTTAAACCTGCTATCATGGCCTCATACTCAGCTTCATTATTAGAGGCTTTGAATTGGAATCGTAAAGCATATTCCATGTCAATCTCGTCTGGGGTGTTCAAAATAATTCTTGCGCCGCAACCTGCTGTGCAAGATGAGCCATCTACATATAATCTCCATATGGGCAACCCGTCTTCAAATTCCTTATCTGACAGGGTTCCTCGGTGAAATATTTGTTGCTTCTTTTCGTCCTCCCTTGACACTTTTCTCTTCTCGTCGACCATCTTTTCTCGCTCTTTAACCAACAGGAGCTGGTCTGAGCTCGAAGTTGACGATCTGTCTTCATCCATAAGCCCTTTTACCATCCGAAGTTGGTCTGGGTTTATGTTTGTTGATCCTGTAACATCCACAAGTTGGTCAGCGAGCACCTTTTGCTCCTCGGGGGTATCAGGGTATGTAAACTCTGCTATAAAATCTGCTACAGCTTGCCCTTTTAATGATGATCTGGGTTCATACACAATATCATATTCACCGAGTTCTATTGCCTAGTACATCAGTCTTCCTGATTTTTCTGGCTTGTGAAGGGCTTGTCTCAATGGCATGTCGGTATATACGATGATTGTATGGGCCTGGAAATATGGCCTCATTCTTCTATTTGCTTCAATTAATGCCAATGCCAATTTTTCTAGCTTTGGATATCTGATTTCTGCACCTCGAAAAGCCTTACTTGTGTAATAGATGGGTTTCTGAACTTCATTCTCCAATCTAATCAATGCTGAGCTAACTGCATTCTCTGATACCGCCAGATATAAGTACAACTTCTCTCCTGTTATTGGCCTGGATAATAATGGAGGTGCTCCCAAATACTTTTTCAAGTCTTGAAAGGCCTTTTCACATTCATCAGTCCACTCAAAAGTTTTTTGAAGTGTTTTGAAGAATGGGAAGCATTTGTCAGTTGCTCGAGACACAAATCTGTTGAGCGCTGCAACTCGTCCTGTAAGACTCTGCACTTCTTTCTTTGTTGTTGGAGATCGCAACCCTAAAAGAGCTTTGATCTTATCTGGATTTGCTTCAATGCCTCGCTGGTTGACAATGTATCCGAGAAACATTCCTTCTCGTACTCCAAATGTGCACTTCGTCGGGTTGAGCTTCATCTGGTATTTATCCAGTTGATCAAATGTCTGAGCTAAGTCAACTAAATGATTTACAACTTTCTTGCTTTTTGTCAGCATATCATCGATATAGACTTCCATGTTACAATTGATTTGTTCGGTGAAGACCTTGTTCATCAGCCGCTGGTATGTCGCTCCTGCATTTTTCAAACCAAAAGGCATACCATTATAGCAATAAGTTCCCCTAGGGGTAATAAAAGAAGTACTTTCCCCGTCTTCAGGTTTCATTTTGATCTGGTTGTAGCCAGAATACGCATCCATGAAGCTGAGCAGCTCATGTCCCGAGGTAGCATCCACTAGTTGGTCAATTCTGGGCAATGGAAAATGATCTTTTGGGCATGCCTTGTTGAGATCAGTGAAATCAACACACATTCTCCATTTATTGTTCTTCTTCTTTACCATCACCACATTTGCCAGCCAGTCTGGATATTTCACATTTTCAATGAATTGGGCTTTCTGGAGCTTCTCGACCTCCTCTTGTATGGCTTGATTCTTCTCGGGGCTAAATACCCTTCTTCTCTGCTTTACAGGCTTGCTCTCCTTATTCACATTGAGTTCGTGACATAAGAAGTTTGGATCTATTCCTGGCATGTCCTCATGACTCCATGTGAAAGTTTTCTTCCTGTTTCTCAAGAACATTATAAACTCTTGTTTTATTGAAGCATCCAACGACGAACCTATCTGGGTTACTCGTTCAGGGTGCTCCTCGTCCAGAATAACATTTTCTGTAGATCCTACCACCTGTCCTTTTACAAGTTGGGATTCATCCCTGGGATCAAGAGTTTCAATTTCTGTACCTTCTTCCACCTGGTAGGTAATAGTCTTTTTCCTTGATTCTTCAAGCTCCTCTTGCTCGGCAGATGAATAATAGCATTCCCGAGATATTTTTTGATCACCTTTCACAACTCCTACTCCGAAGTTTGTTGGGAATTTTAAGCATTGATGCACTGTAGATGGAACTGCTTCGAACTTCTTCAAACCAACTCTTCCCATGAAGATGTTGTAGGCTGACTGCACATTCTTAT
This sequence comes from Sambucus nigra, assembly GCA_949130495.1. Classification (NCBI taxonomy): domain Eukaryota; kingdom Viridiplantae; phylum Streptophyta; class Magnoliopsida; order Dipsacales; family Adoxaceae; genus Sambucus; species Sambucus nigra. The sequence continues at coordinate 587,118,944 of OX422210.1, read as the reverse complement.
CCATCACAAAGAAGCGTATTCTTTCTGTTCGACAAGCGGGCCAAGTTCCAATGAATATGTCCAACTTGATCGTCCCAAGTGGAAAAACTTTCTCGCCAGCAAAACCCAGAAGGGGTCTATGATAAGGTTCCAATTGAGATAATTTCAAATTCAAGCTATCAAAACATGAATAGTACATGATGTCTGCTGAACTACCATTGTCCACTAACACCCTTGAAATCACCACATCTTTCATCCTCATTTTGATCACCAAAGGATCGTCGTGAGGGTAAAGAACACCTGCCAAATCGTTTTTTGAAAAACCAATAACTAACTTCTCTTTATTTACCTTCCTCGGACGATCATCCTCGGCCAGATTTATTCGTTGAATATATGAGCAGGCTTGAGCCTCTCCGAGATAGGCCTTTCTTTCTGCAGTAAGGTCTCCCCCTCCAGCATCTCCTCCTGTAATAACATTACAATCAAATGACCCAAAACGTATGGAAAATACCTCTCGCTCAGGCTGCCTTGGCTTTTTTGGAAGATCGGGGTCTTCATCTGGATCATCTTCATGATTTCTTTTCTTTTTCTCCTCCGTCTGACGAGGAGATCTGGAACGATCTCTGGTTCTATCATCATTCTTCCTTTCACCTCTGCGATCTACATACTTTGACAACTTTCCTCTTCGGATGAGCGTTTCAATCTCGTTCTGAAGGGCTATGCAATTTTTGGTCGTATGGCCATGATCTTTATGGAATTCGTAATATTTGACCCTATTCCTCAGGTCAGGATTGGTCCTCAGTTTATCTGGCCACTTGATTTCTTCGTTATTCTTGATTTCCTCCAAAACATGATTTATACCCATTTTCAATGGAGTATAATTATCGTATTTCTTCAGGACTTCCCATGACATCCTATTATTCTTGGAGTGCTTGTCACCGCCATTTCTTTTTTGCTCTTTCTTCTTAGATTTGTCAACCTCCACCTTGGTTTCTTTATCCATATTCTTCTTCGCAGCCATAGCCTCCTCGGCATTCATAATTTTGGCCGCTTTTGCCATCAACTCCGACATAGTTTTAGGTGGATCTTTGGCCAAAGTGTAGTATAACTTGTTAGGCAGTAATCCACTCATCAAAGCAGTGATCGCTGTCTTTTCTTCGTAATCTATGACTTCCAACTTCTCGTTATTGAAACGAGTTATGTAATCTCTAGTACTCTCACCTGATTTTTAAAGTGGTTCAGCCTTATAAGAATGGCCTACGTCCACTGTTATGTTATTTCCGAGTGTTTGGGAATTCTCCATTACAAGTTCAGTCAAGAAATTCCGGTCCCCTTGAATGAGGATGATACAAGGTATTTATAGCCTTGAGGATGTACATGAAAGGGTCGATACATTAAATGATATACATATGAAAGGGTAATACATTTAATGCAGCGTGTGTGTCAAGATTATAAACATTCAATGAATAGTTGAATTGTTGTCTATCTGGTAATTAATGATACGACCGAGATGCAGCTCGGACCGCCTTAGTTGCTCGTTGATCAAGAGTTCCTCGGAGTGCTTGAGTACCTCGGAGTGCTGGAGTTCCTCGGGGTATCTTCGCTGCTCGGAGAGAACATGAATTGGTCGGGAAAATGAACTTCCTCGTTACTATTGTGCCACGTATATTGACACGTGTCTTTGTATTATTCGTCTACATCAGCGTATTAATTTTGGTATCAAAAGTAATAGTGATTCGCGATGAGTCTTCGGCTTAACAATTTAGTTTGACTTGTTGCATAGATTAGTTCAAATCCATTTATTACTTCCAAACTAAGTTAACTAGCTATTTCACACTAACATTTAAATTTCACTTGAGTGAGGAAACCAGATACACAATTGTTTGGTTATTAGTGAGTAACTAAAAATCATACTTAATAAGTAATTGCTAATGTGGCGCACTCACGTCATCTTCGAAAAAAAGTTTATGTCAAAATATAATTGTAAACGGTTCAAGTCGGACTAGGGTCGGCCCTAAGGGAATGTGAGAGAGGCGTTTTCCTTCAACCCTCAAATATTGGTCAATTATAGGGACCTCGAATTTTTTTAAAATAATAATTATTCTATGTACCTTTATTTTAAATATGTGTAACTGCTTAAACGATAATACTAGTAGCTCTGCTAGTCACATACATTTTAGAGAAGCATGAGCTCCCTTATTCAATCCCAAGAAGTTGCATTACGTCATTTATTTTACATAAAATAAGTCACAATTGGTCCAATTGTGCGAAAAGCAGGACAACTAACTAGAAAATTACTTTTAATGTTACATTTTAAAATCCCAAGATATTTAAAATTTGAGTTTTGAATTTAATTATGATTGTTATTTTTTATATTAGTTAATTTAAATTAAATTAGTCTAGACCTTAAATCAATTATCTAAAATGATATATTTTTCTCATTGTCCCAATGAGCACATTTGCTTTATATAATATACTCAATTTTAATTCTAACAAACTTGCATTTGGGGATTACAATATATTAAATTTTTGAACGTTTTTATGATAATAAATACTTATATTTTGTCATAAATTAAAATAAAATAAAGAGACCTCATTTAGAGAGTTCGCCTCGAGCCCCCATATTCTTTGGGTCGGCTCTGGGTGGGGCATATTATCAACATGTCTAGTTGGAGTACGCGAACTAAAAGAAAGGGAGATGACTCCCATCAAGAAAGTATTGACATTAATGAAGTTGTTGGTGATGATTCTCGAAGGTGTATCAAGGGGGAGCCTAATTGTTGTCGAAATATGTTATCGAAGGTATTCTCATAATTTTTACGATAACTATTGATTAAGTTGATGTAATGTGTTCGTTCGTATGTGTTTAGGAACTCAAAATATAGAGAAACAAGATTGAAATAACTCATTTCCCACAGATGGCGCCAGATTGTTGATATGAGAAATCATCCACTTGTGGTTCTCGTATCAGCAAGTCAAGTGTAAAATACATAATAAGCAGATAGAGCTAGTAAAGAGAGATAAAAGACAAGATATATAGTGGTTCGGCTATTAAAATGAGCTTACGTCCACTTTGGTGCCACACTCTCATTACATGTATTGTAGTACGAGTTTACAATGTCGTAATAGGCATACAATGTAGATGAGAGAAGAGAATACATATCTGTGATGATTCCGACCGTGATGCCGATGAGTAGCCACCAAGTTGTATCGAAGGGTGTAGAGTGTTTGGCAATGCCTCCTCAAGTGTCCTGGTCTCCGGACTGGATATCAATATAAGAAATGTACTCGGATCAGGATCCCCCAATCTCGAGGTGTGGACCTCTATTTATAGGAGATGTAAGAGTTGTATTGTTGCTGTGAATGGAGAGGGATGCAGCCAGCTAATACGGAAGGCTGAGGCCGCACGGTATATAGGGTGGGGGTCGCACCCTATAACGTGAGAGGGGCCGCGGGAACAAAACTTTTGTGCATACTTCTCAAGGTTCCGCGGCAGGGGCCTATATTTGCCATATCAGATACCATAATTGAGATGATCGTAGAATGTCAAATGGTATTAAACACGTGGCTTGTTATTATAATCACATGCATTTTATAAGTTCTATTGACTCGTTATCATTGAAAATGTATTTTTGGCTACTTGACTACTACAAACATGTGCAAGTAGCTTTAAACTAATTATGTTTGCAAGTTGGGCCAATACTTCTACATGTTCGTCTTCAAAGGGTATCAATTAATTGTGTTAATTTATTTGTTTTCACATCTGAATATGAAATTTGAATTTGAAAAATATATTTTTTTTTATTTAAATAAATTTATTTAGATTGATTCAGATTATAAAATTAAAATTAAAATGTTTTGTAGACAAAAATAAATATTAACTTCTTATTCATTTAAAAAAAAATATACGAGTGAATACTTGAAGTGTCGACGGTTGAAAGTGAGACCTGAAATCTCTATATATTATAAAATGTTAAACAAGTATTTAATGACAGCTTCTTCTACGTGGTATTTCTATCTCTATTCTCTATTTATATATGCTTATGGATAATCAAAAGAAAATCTTTTATTTTGGATAACCAAAAGTCAGGAAGACATATGCGTTGGTTTATTAGTCTTAGCAAAGCCCAAAACCTTTTCATTAGAATAAGACTTAAATAGGTATACAAACAGTTGAGAAGATGAATGGGTCCCCTACACATTTTGATGTTAGCTTCTACCAAACTATGAACCCAATCGTGGCTATTTTATATATATACTGTCAAAAAGCAATTTCCCCATGTACTCAGGTAATATGCTATTTCTTTAACCCTTTGATTTTTGAAAGCCCAATTAAGAAACAGGTAATATGGTATTTCTTTAAGCCTTTACCAAAGTAAAGATACACCCTCTTGCACATGTTATAGATTGATGTTTTTTTTAATCCAAATTTTCAGATTTGTATTTTTAAATTATTGGATAAAGATTTTTTATTTTTTCTATGAGATTTGATAATAGTTTTTTATATATTAAAAAGCAGGTTTTTTGGATAATTTTTTTTTTCTAGAAATCATTTTTATTCTGCTAGAAAATATTTTTTTAGGATGAAAACATTTTTTTTTTCTAAAAATCTTTTATCAAAATTATTTTTATGTTTTTTAATCCTGTTTAGAATTTTTATTTCTGATTTTTTTTTTCTTTTTTATTATTTTTTTTAAAAAAAATTATTTTTTTGTATACGCTAAATTTGGGTTGTCTCTATCTTATCATTCTTTCTCATTATAGTATGATTTGAATATTTATAAGATCTGATGCATTTATAAGTTTTTTTCCCCTTCTCGGGTATAATGAAAATATGGGTTTTTTGAGATTAGGGGTATCAACTATATTATCACTCTATAATTAACATTACAAAACTATTTAATTTGAAGTTTGATCCTCTTTAATTATAGTCCATTCATTTTGATAAAAGAATCTTATTTCTCATTTCTCAATGTAGTATAATCAACCTCATATAACATTTTTTTTATAATACATTGTTTGCCATTTATCGATATTTTTAACGAAATCGCTCGCGCATCGCGCGGGTTTACACCTAGTTAAATATGATGATGGGGGACGTCTAAAGATGACAGGTTGATCATATTTGTCTTGGCCAAAGTTTTTAAGCACTCTCTTTATCTTTTCTTTCAAGATTATTAATTTTTTAAGTAATAAAGTTGCTTAAACGATCTATTCACCCCTTCCCCTTCCCCTTCTCTTTTGTAATTTTTGTTTATAAAAACAAAATATTTAAGTTCCGAATCCCATTATCACATGTAAACGTTTTTGTTTGAACTCTAGGTTGAGAAAGAAATGGACGGCGGTGAAGGTGCATTGAAGAACTCTTTCATGACCCACACGCTGGATGTCAAAGAAACTCATGATGAATTTTTGGACGACTTTTGGACTGGTAATGCTGAAACCGGGGTTGCTTCAGTTGATGACATATTCGTAGACAATTTTTTTGATTTCTCTAACGACGGACTAGCGGAAGAAGAAGAAGAAAAACAAAACCAACAAAAGGAATTCAACAATTCCAATTCTGGTTATGGAAGTGAACTTTGCGTCCCGGTAAGAAACCATTATATATGTTTTATTTTTTTTTTATTTTTTTTAATGTGTGTAAGGAAGAAAAATGGATTGTTTTGATAGATGGATGACTTAGCGGACATTGAATGGTTGTCTAATATTGTGGATGATTCATTTTTCGAGGACCCTTTACCATTCCCACTAAGGAAAATATCTGAAAGCCCACGAGTTTCAAAGGAGCCGTGTTTTATGACCAAGTTTCGGACCAAAGCTAGAAGCAAACGAGCAAGAACAGGCGGTCAGGTTTGGTCACTGGGGTCACTTTCATTTACTTATTCATCTTCTTGTAAGCAGAAGAAGAAAGAGGAGAGAGAAACCATTCAGCAACGGCGGTGCACACATTGCCAAGTACATAAGACTCCACAATGGAGAATGGGTCCTCTTGGGCCCAAAACATTGTGTAACGCATGTGGGGTCCGGTTCAGATCGGGTCGGCTCTTACCCGAATACAAACCCGCTTGTAGCCCCACTTTTTCAAGTGAAGTTCATTCAAACAACCACAGGAAAGTTTTGGAGATGAGAAAGAAAAAGAAGGTTGAGATTGGATTGGGTTAGCTCACTCGGTTCTGAGTTTTTGAAGCTTTTGGGTTAATTTAGTTTGGTGATGTCACAATGGCCACAAAATTCATGTCAGTTTGGCCACTGAGCGTCCTCACCGTACCTCCTCCTACTGAACTACATTTTATGTAATGGAACCTTGCTTTACTTTTATTTGGAACTAAAAAATAAAAAAGGGATGATTTTGTCCTTGAATGGATTTTGCATGTAATGTTTTTACCACGTTTTTTCTTACTTTTGTGTTTATTCCACTTTTAAATTTTATTTCGTATTAAACCCAATATTTGGTTTTGGGAGTTAACCCAGGTGATGGCATAGATTTACAAGATGTGTAGATGAGCGTCGGGAGTTTTTGTTGTGTTATTGTTTGGCCATTATGCTTTTCGACTTGGAACACGTGGGTGATAATACAACTAATTGGTGTTAATGCACACAACATGTTTGAAAGACCCGTCTTCCACTTTTATAATGTATGGATGTGGTGATAGTTCTTAATATTTTTAAAATTTGATTTGAAATAGTATCTAATTTTACTTTTCAATCTGTTTGAAAGAATGTTTTTGGATATGACTAATGAAAGATAGGTTTCTTTAAGAAGCTAGGAATATGTAAATGTTTTTTTAGGTTTTATTAAAAAAATTATTTTTGGCAAGAAAAAAAAGGTTAAATAGTGTAAAAAAAAGTTACTAAAATTTAATATTTCTAGTTCTTAATATTTTTAAAATTTAATTTGAAATAGTATTCAATTTTACTTTTCAACCTGTTTAAAAGAATGTTTGTGGATATGAGTAATGAAAGATAGGTTTCTTTAATAAGAATATAAATATGTAAATCTTCTTTTAGGTTTTCTTTAAAAAATGTTTTTAGAAAGAAAAAACATTAACTCAAGTAAAAAAAAAGTTACTAAAAAAATACTTTTTATTTACATTATCTACTATTTTTACTAAAAGAAGTTATTAAAAAACAGTTTTAGGAAAACAATTTTTATTTGCAGCTTTAGAAAACTAAGGGCTTGTTTGGTTTGCAACTATAATTCTGTTTTTTGTGTTTAAATACAATTCTGATAAAAATCTTCGTTTGGCAACCTGTTTTTAAACACAGAATTATAATATTCTTGTGTTATAATCAAGTTTTTCAGAAAACAGATTTTGGGTGTTTTATAACATCTGTTTTTTTATTTTTCAACTCAGAATTATTCATTTTTAATATTTTAAAGCAATTATACCTTAATATATAATATACATACATAATACATTAATGTGTGTAATTCTTATAAATAAAAAATATATATGTACATATACACAAAATTACGTATGGAATAATATAAAGTTAAATAATATTATCAATAGATACATGATACTTATATATAGTTTTATACATATATTATTAATGTATGGAATAATATAAAATATACATATAGTACATATGTATTAAAAAATATTATCAATTCATGTATGTATATAATTTTATAGTGAATTATATATGCGACATCATTATATATATATATATATATATATATATATATATATATATATATATATATATATATATATATATATATATATATATAGAGAGAGAGAGAGAGAGAGAGAGAGAGAGAGAGAGAGAGAGTTAAACTCCCTAACATACCTCATTAAATATACTTAAAAATACATGATATTAAATGTACGTGTATATAATTTATGATGTATGTATATGTATACATTCATGTATCATGTATGTATGAAAGTTTTATGTATGTTTATATGTACATACATATATATATAACATACCTCGTTAAATGTACATGTATATAATTTACATTTAATGAGGTATGTTATATATAATATATATATAACATACCTCATTAAATGTAAATTATATACATGTACATTTAACGAGGTATGTTATATATATATGTATGTACATATAATACATAAAACTTTCATACAATATACATGAATGTATACATACATACATACATCATAAATTATGATGTATGTATACATTCATGTATGTATATATATATATGTATACATTCATGTATGATGTATGTATGTATACATTCATGTATGTATGTATACATTCATATATATATATATATATATATATATATATATATATATATATATATATATACATACATTTAATTATATATTATATATATAAAATTAAATGTATATATATATATATACATACATACATACATACATGAATGTATACATACATACATACATAATAAATTATGATGTATGTATGTATGTATGTATACATTCATGTATGTATGTATGTGTGTATATATATATATATATATATATATATATATATATATATATATCCACACACACACACACGCATATGTATGATATAAATATACATATTTGTCAATTTTGTCAAATTTTCAAAAAAATGTATTTAAAAACAACTTTACCAAACGCACACCAATAATTATAAACACAAAAAACTGAATTTTAAAACTATATTTAAAAACAGTGTTTAAATCGAATTTTCTGAATAGAGAACCAAACGGGCCCTAAGTAACTAAAAAAGAGTTTTTATTCTAAAAAAATTGTTTTTTTTAGAGTTTTAGAAAAACAGGTCTTATTTAGAAAAAAAAAAGTTACTAAAAAAAGTTTTAAAAAATTTTGAGGAAAAAATAGTAAAAAAAAGTTTTTCGCCCAATATTTTAAATAACGTAAATAAAAACTGTATTTAAATTCATAAATCAAAATTTTCTTTTTATGTATATTTAATTTTCTTTCAAATGTAATCTTTTACTTCAATCTTTTTAGATTTAAGAATAATAATCAATGAACATATAAATGTTTAATGTCAATTTTACGTTTTAAGCATATATTCGTCCAACTAGTTCTAAGTGGAGAGGAAAATCAGTTTGGAAAGGATTTGAAATTTCGCTTGCCAAAAGAACCTTTTTTTAATTTTAATTTTTTTAGTTTAACACTCAGGACAACATTTTTTGGGGAGTTTGATTCTCGTATGGAATGATCATTTTGATGGTTTAAAGATAGATTTGATATTGACATAATTTTTAATTGTGAGATTTTATCCTTTTTGTGGAAGTTGTTTTATCTTTTCTTGTGATATTTCATTTTTTTTATGAAATCTATAAAATTTTGATGTTTTAATTTCAAGTCAATTGTTATTGAATATTATTTTAACTCAAACATCAGAGCAATCGCCACCCACGCATCGTGCGGGTTTAATCCTAGTTAAAAACAAACATGAACTTAATCATGAGGAATCCGAATTGGGAGTAACTGAGCCGGCATTTATTACGCCAGCACCAGTTTCCATTTGTCAACAACAATAACCACCACAGCAGAGGCGGAGCCCTCCGACTTTTGAAACCCTAAGGAGCGATGGATTTCCACATCCACGGCAGCTCCTCTTCCTCCGACGAGTCAAACTCCAACCACCGCAACCCCAACGACCCAATGCATTCGTGGTGGGAATCTATCTCCAAAGCCCGCTCTCGCATCCACCTCCTCTCCTCCCTCCTCCCCTCCACCTCTCTCTCCCTCTCCTCCCTCGCCGACTCCGACCGCCCCGCTCGCTCTCTCCTCTCCTCCTCCTCCGCCTACTCTTCCATCTCTTTCTCCCTCTCCTCCCCCTCATCCGGCTCCGGCGACGACCCTCTCTGCAACTGGCTCTACGACACTTTTCTCTCCTCAGATCCAGACCTCCGCCTAGTCGTCCTCTCCTTTATCCCCATCCTCTCCGGCCTTTATCTCTCCCGCATCCACTCCACCTCCAATTCCACTCAATCCCTTGCCGGATTCGAAGCCGTCTTACTCTCTCTCTACGCCGCCGAAACCAAATCCCGCGCCGGCAAACCTGTTCTCGTCTCAATCCCTGATCTCTCTCAACCATCTCTCTACCACGCTCCTCGAATCAACAATACTAAAAACAACCCTAATCTTACAAACCTCAACCAATCTGGACCCTCCGTCGGAGTCCTCTATCCCCCTCTCGAGCCACAAATCGCAGTCAAATCCACTAAACGCGCGTGCATTGTTGGCGTAGCCCTCGATTGCTATTACAAACAGATCTCCCAAATGCCAGCCTGGTCCAAGCTCGATTTTTGTAACTTTGCTTCTGATTGGGCTGGTCAGGATTGCCCCTGCAAGTCTGAATTCGACACAATTCAAAACAAAGATGCCATTACGATTGTCGAAATCGAAGATGATGTTGCGGAGGATATGGATAATTTGGGAATTAATGAGGATTTCGAGCGTAAAGGAGCAAAAATCCCGCTTCCTTGGGAGCTTTTGCAGCCGGCGTTGAGGATTTTAGCGCATTGTTTGTTGGGTCCTCTCAATTCAGATGAGGTTAAGGACGCTGCATCAGTGGCAGTGCGTAGTTTGTATGCGAGGGCTTCTCATGATTTGGTTCCGCAGGCGATTTTGGCAACCAGGAGTTTAATTCAGCTTGATAAGAGAGCGCGTGAGGCTGCACAGGTGGCCGCGGACGCCAATGCTGCTTCCAACGCAAATACGCCAACTAAAGCTAAGAAACCGGAGATACTTTTAGTATCGAAATGAAGGTAGACTAAGTGTGCTTTTTTTTTTTACTTGTTCTTGGTTTTGGGTTTTTGTTGTGAGATTGTAAGTTGTATGTGCTTTTGCCTAGTACAGTGTTATACACGGAAATGAGTTATTGATTCTTGTATTTATTCGTCTTAAACTGGTAAAAGTAAGATACAGTTGCTGTGTGAATGCTACTTGTCGTTGTATAATATTCATTGTGTTTATATAAAGTGGTTTTGTATTTTCATATGTTCAATACCATTTGATTTCTCTGGGATATATTAAATGTGTGTTTAGAATTGTTAGTGCTGATTGTTCTGATTGAATTTCATTCCATATGTTAGACCAATCTCCTGTAATATACTTTGTTGGTTTATATTACTAATTTGTTTAATACTTGTCTCTTTGTTGTTTTTAATGAGAGAAAAAAGGGCAGTAAAATTACCGTGTCAGGTGGATCACATAGAAAGAGGAGGACATTTTTTTTTGCCTCTTCACCCCTAAATCAATCAAAACTATGAGGGTTGGCTTTATATACCAGCCACCTTTATGTAACATATAGAAAACTTAAAAATAAGCAAAAAAGAACAGCTGCCAGCCAACTATGGCAAGGCAATCCAGAAGCAGCCTTACCAATGCCTGACTAGCTATGCTTGAACCGATCATGATTTGAGGAAGTTGAAGAGCCTCAAGCCATCCCAACGAATTGCAATTAGTATATGCAATAGTAGCCAGTGAATCTGTCACCTGATTAGCTTCCCTAAAACAATGTTGTATTTTAAATTGTAAGTTGAGGCGAATCTGCTGACAAGCTATCCTCAATTAGTGTCATTTCCAAGGAATTTTAATGGATCAAATCATCGATTTAATTATAATTATTTAATAATAGTCTCCGAGTCTAACTCGATAATAATCTTATTGCATCTCTATCTCCAACTAGTTTAAAACCATCGTAAGCTCTGCTATATTATTAGTTAACTGACCATCGGAATATGAGAAAGCCTCCAAAATTCTCCCATTATGAGTCCTCAAAATTCCCCCTCCACCAGCATGACCTGGGTTCCGCTTGCACAGCCATCACAATTAAGTTTAATCCACCCTTCATTTAGAAAACTCCATTTGATGGTAATGAAAAACTGATTAGGAGACCTTCTGCTGGACAACTTTATTAAGCAATGTGAGTATCATTAATAAATTTTAACGTATGAAGTTTACGAGTACCAATGATTCCCTGTGATGTAGTTTGAGTGCTGTCTAAATTGGACCTGTTCCTGTTCCGATCCTTCTAAAGGTTCCAGCTTATAAGTGAAGGTATGATTTTGAACAGGAGCCCTCATCATAGACTTATCGTCAGCTCTCAACCACCAATGAACTAATCTAAGATGAAATAACTTATTGTTAAAGGCAATCCAAATAATTGTTAAAGTACTTCCACACCTCCCTAGCTTTAACGTGAATGAGAATACATGTTGATAGATTCCACCTGAGGACTTTGAGGACTTCATCTACATTTTGGGGATAACCTCACACCATGCATTATTTGATCATCACCAGCTTCCTAGATAGCAACCTCCACATAAATATCGAAATTTTGAGAGGCAACCTCTTATGCCAAATTTGAGAGTAAGTTAACTGAACAGGCCTCTTTTTTTTCTCTAACAATCCCTGGCTGAAGCTACAGTAAAAGCTCCATTAGAATTCAAATTCCAGACCCCTATGTCATTGCCTTTGAACATACCACTATAATATTAGCTTACCCCCATGGATAAAAGCCCACTTCTCCATCCTTTCACCTTATCTCCAGTTTTCCTCACCAAAGATTTATATAGACTACATGGCTTTCTTCCAATATAGAGAGGGCACGCACCCTAAGTACGGAATTGGGAGCATTTCTGAGTAAAATCCTTGGTTCAGCCCTGCTAATATGAGATTTAGGAGATGTCGGAAAACAACTCTTCCCTTTTTTGATCAGTTGACCAGAACAGGTCTCATATTCAAGAGTCCAGACAAAAAATCAAGCAACTTTTGTAGAGATCTTTTGCTTCCGTTGGTAAATATGAGGTTGTCATCTGCTTATGTGTGATATCATAAGAGCATTTCTCACAGAAATGTAAGGTTTAATATCTCCTTTCAATCATTCTGTTGTTTAATAATATCTCCTTTCAGTCATTCTGTTGTTTAATAATTTCTCCTTTCAATCATTCTGTTGTTTAATCCCCTACTTAAAACCTCAGCTGCAGTTATAAATAGGGCAGGGGGAGAGGGAACCTCCCTGCGTCAGATCTCTGGCTGACTTGAAAATTGCCATGCACAATTTCATTCACCAGTAAAGAGAACCAACGTTATGAAGTTAATCTCCACACTAGGTCAATCCAAACCTCTGAAATCCAAAATATCTCCAAACTTTTAAGTACAATTAACAATGGAATTCTATCATAAGCTTTGACCATGTACAATATAATAACTACATTACCCCCATGGGCCTTATTATTAACATTTTTGACAAATTCCTGAGCTAATAACACATTTTCAGCAATTTTCCTCCCTCACAGATATAATTTTAGGAAGAATATCAGCAACTCTTTTGGCCATAATTTTTGAAAAAAATTATTGAAGAAATTACACAGGCTAATGGGCCTCAGGTCCCCAAATCTAATTGGAACCTTAACTTTAGGAATGAGGATGATAAAAGTGCTAGTACAAGCCCTTGGAAGCTCACAATCTGCAAAATGATTTCTTACACCATCCAAAATATTACTTTTAATAATCTTACCGCAAGTTTTGGAAAAACAACCATTACAGCCACCCGGACCAGCTGCACTTCCCTCATTCATCCCAAAAATAATCTCCTTGAACAATTCTGGGAAAAGCAGTTAACCTCATTATATTCACTAGTCAGTGGTCACCAACTGGTTCATAATAAAATTTATAGCAGTTTGAGGACTTCATCTACTAATCTAAGAATTATCACCCTCACTGATCTTATCCAAGAAAACCCTATGCCTTCCAGCTTTAGTAGTAGCATCATGATAAAATCTTGTATTTCTCTCCCCATCCTTCAACCATTTTTCCTTTGACTTTTGCTTCCACTAATCCTCTTTAATTTTTATTCGACTATACAGTTGCATCCCTAAGACTGCACATCCTATAAACAGAGAGATTAACATCATACTCTTGCTCTTTTCTTAGGAAATTATCCTTTGCATCCTCAACTCCTCGAAAAATATTGCCAAATACATCATTATTCAAGCTTTTCAGAGCCACCTTGAGCCTTATAAGCTCCCTACAGACTTTCTGTATTGGGTTGCCTGTGATGTACAGTTTCCAATTCTCTTCCACTAAACGCTAAAAACCAATGTGATGGATCCACGCATTGATGAATCTGAATGATTAGGAAACACTTATAAAAGTAGTTGAAAGATCAATCGGTAAGGGGCAATGATTTGACTTTGTTTGATTAGGGCGAGTGACTTTTGTATCTGAGAAACAGTGTTGCCAAACAGTATTAATACATACCCCATCTAGCCTAGCCCACGTAGTGCCATTAGTGTCCAGAAAACATACTCCAGTATCATAAAATCAACAAATCATACTCTTCAAATGTATCTCTAAATTCAGAAACTGCTCCACTGTCTATGTCATTGATCCCCACTTTCTCTTCTGATCCAAGCACTACCATTAAAGTCACCTCCTACCAACCAACACAAGCTATAATTAAAATCCATGTGCGCTGCCACAACATTATTCTGTCCACCCTGTTAGATTTAGTTTTAACACGTCACCAGCACAGGATATGCTAACATTTCAACACTCACTTCTGGAGATAGGTGTTGAAAATTATCTCTTACAAGAGAAACATCAATCCCTTCTTTCCAAAAGCACCAGAGTTTTATAGCAGAATCAACAAAATTCCCTTAACATGAAGCTCCCTCTGAATATTCATTATTTGATCCTTAGGAATCATTGTTTCTAAAAGAGCAAGAAAATATAGAGTCAACTTACACAATTTCTTCAATCTTTTGAATTTCCAATCCCGCTATTCCAAATTAGACAGTTAATCCTTTGGAATTTTATTAGCATTCACCGCGAAGTCTGCTGTAGTTATTCTTTTTGTGTTATTGTTGGCTACTTGGATGTACTCCCTTTGTTAGATGAAATCTCCGTAGAACCTTTCCATTTGGCAACCACAAGGGTAAATTCTTCTACAAAATCTGCAAATCCTATGATTGAGAAACATCCTTTGAGTTGAGCAACAAGATAATTAAGCAATTCTGCCGATAGCAAGGGCTGGTATTCCAATGAATCAGTGACTACATCAGATTTTGGCTTCATAATGGACTTGGCAAAATGCCATAACTCCTATTTGGTTAACTCTCTTAAATTCTCATCCCCTCTTGGAGATAAATTCTTATTTGAAATGCACTTCTTGTGAGTAGCAGCTACCATATTCACCTCTACATCTTTCCCTTTCTCAACATCCTCATCCACTTGGCTTCGATCCACATGCTTGCTCAACTGAACTTCATAATTTACCTTCCTTTGCTCTCCAGTAGCCTGATATTTGATTTGTGTTGCCTTACTTTTTCAACCCCATCATTATCTTGGATATCGATGATTTCAATAACTTGAACATCATCCTATTTGCTTCCACTTGTACATTCTACTTGTTTTTCAATCACTTTACTATTTTCATCTACGTCTTGCCTTTTCTCCACATTCCCTGCATGGATAAGTCACTGCCAGGAGGCCATCTCCTCCCTTAAAATTTCGATTAGTAGGGGAGCACAAGCTTTTTGCCATCCAATTTCCTTTGCATAGTGCACTCTTGAATTTATCAACATTATGCTCCAATTTATAACACTTTGTATAATATGAAGGAATATATTCATATTCCACCTTTTGCCAAAACTCTTCCTTCCCACATCCAATTCAAATCCTCAAAGGAAAACCTTCAAAAGGTTCATCGCAACACATACCTTAGCCACACTCTGCTGAGACATGTTCAGCTCTTGCATCCAACTTCATAGGTATAGCCAAAATATTCACCAAAGAGAACAAGCATGATTTTGAAAAGAACTACAAGGGTGAGACATGCAGGCTTACCTCAACATCCAGTTGAAGGTCTGGAGACCATTGAAATATTCTACTAGAAAACCTTCCCACATACCACAATTCCTCGATCCACATCCAATGGTAATCCTCCTAATTATTAAGCCTAATTAAAATATTCCTAGGATCTATCAATCCAACGGTGTACGCCGCTTTCAACCCAAAAAAGTACCGAGAAACTTTCAAATTTCATCATTGGAGGGCCTTCTATTAGAAAACTTGTCAATGCGAGTCATCGTCAAGGGGAATGTGAGGGATGCAATCTCTTCATCTGAAAAAGACATAAGGCAGATTTTCCTTTGAATACTGAAGGTTGCTTGAGAGGCATGGAAGGAGAGGGTTGTCTTGCAGCATGGCCATGAAAGTTATAAGTGAATCCAGCGGTTTAGGATTAAAAGGGTTGAGAATAAGAAAATGTACCTTGCACTGCCCTATAGAGGAGGCAGCCACGAGAGCCATGCGAACCCCAGTGGAAATCGAGGGAGAGTAAGGGAAGTCGAACCAAGTTTTTACTTGTCTAACACTCAAAATTTGACAACACTATAAAATTATATGGCTTACAATAATTACATCATGCATACTTATATATAGATAACTCGCAGAGGCGAATATTATACGTGTGCACATGTGGCTAGCAAGATATCTGATTTTACTAAACAATTGAATTATGAGAATCAAGTGTGAAATCCACATGCATGTCGTATTGACTTTTACAGAGGCCAGTGTTACGAATGAATTGGAGATCAAAGCTGGTTCATCTTCGAATGCTCGCCCAGTTATATAACTGGATCTTATGTAAAGCAATGTTCTAAAAACCACTAGGCGGTCCTCTGGGGACTTCTAGCTTATAGGCGGCCTTCTAGACGTTTATTTTTTATTTTTAATATGCATACCTTAACAAATTATTCAGCTACTAGTAATGTCATATTAAAACAAAAGTAAGTCCAAGCATTAAAAAAACTACCAAGCAACCATCAATAACAATAATATGCAACGATTATAGGGATTACAATGATAAAATAATTCAGAAAAACAAACAAACAAAAAGCTTTAAAAAAACAGCAGTAAAAATAAATTAAAAACAAATTTTAAGAGAAACAACTTAAAAAAAGTACATTTTGGCCTTCCAGCACATTGGAAGGCCTTCCAACATATTAAACAACCATTTAAACCCAACACCCTTTTTAGCCTTTTTTTCAATAAAAAACTCCAAGGTATATCACCTTTGTTAAAAGAAATAGGGTACAGAGAGAATTTTAGAGAGAGAGAGTTCTCATTAATTGGTATCTAACAAATGGGGGGGTCACCCCTTATTTATAGTACAAGTTAGTAGAGTCCTAATATGAGTGGACATCCACTTAAATAGGATAAATACAATATTTATAACACTCCCTCTTGGATGTACACCATATCCACCATTCAATGATTATTGCCTCATTAAAACCTTACTAAGAAAAACCCATTGGGAAAAAATCGTAGTGAAGGAAAAAGAGTACAATTTATTGTGATCATTGAGTCGGTGTTGGACGTGCTTAATGCTGCCTCGTTAAAACCTTTACTAGGAAAATCCAGTGGGATAAAACCTAGTTAAAGGAAAAAGAGTACAACGCACAAATGCCTCAAATTACATGTTCTTGTATCCTTCCCCTGATAAGATGCTCCCCCTGATTGATATGTCCAATTTCACCGTTGGTGAAGCCGACGCATTCCAATCTCGTACACAAACTTTTGAAATGTTGTTGTTGGCAGTGACTTTGTGAAGAGATCAATGAGGTTATCACTTGAACAAACTTGCATGACTTCAATCTCATTTTTCTTCTGAAGCTCATGAGTGAAGAAAAACTTTGGTGAAATGTGCTTGGTTCTGTCTCCTTTGATGAATCCTTCTTTAATTTGTGATATACATGCTGCATTATCTTCATAGATAGTACTTGGAATATTTGTAATAGAAGGAAATTGACAAGAACTACGAATATGCTGAATTAAAGATCTCAACCACACACATTCACCGCTAGCTTCATGAAGAGCCAAAATTTCATAGTGGTTAGAAGAAGTAGCTACTAAAGTTTGTTTAGTAGAACGCCAGGAAATAACAGCATTACTACAAAGAAATACATAACCTGTCTGAGATCGACCCTTATGAGGATCAGAGAGATATCCAGAATCTGCATAACCAACTAATTTGGAACTATTAGAGTTATATGAATAAAATAAACCCATGTCAGTGGTTCCACGTAGATATCTTAGGATATGTTTGATACCAGCCCAATGCCTTTTGGTTGGTTCAGAACTATATCTAGCAAGCAGATTCACAGAGAATGAAATATCCGGCCTAATGCATTCCGCCAAGTACAATAATGCACCGATTGCACTTAAATAGGGTACTTCTGGACCCAATATTTCCCCATCTTTTTCTTTAGGACGGTATGGATCTTTCTTTATGTCCAACGACCGAACAACCATGGGGGTACTTAGTAGGTGCGCTTTATCCATATTAAAACGTTTTAATACATTTTCAGTATAATTAGACTGATGGACTAAAATCCCACTATAAATTTTTCTCGATCTGCAGGCCGAGACAAAATTTAGTTTTCCCAAGGTCTTTCATCTCAAATTCTTTTTTCAAATAGTTAGCAGTTGTTTCGAGCTCTTCTGGAGTTCCGATTAAATTTATGTCATCCACATAGACTGCTACTATTGCATATCCTTTTGAGGATTTCTTTATAAATACACAAGGGCAAATTTGATTATTTTCATACCCTTCCTTAGACAAGTATTCACTAAGATGATTGTAGCACATTCTTTCGGATTGCTTTAAACTGTACAATGAACGTCTCAGTAGTATCGAGTACGTACTCCTCGTCTTTGCTTCAGGCAAAGGAAATCCTTCAGGGATTTTCATGTACATTTATGTGTCCAAGTCCCCATATAAATAAGCGGTCACAACATCCATGAGTCTCATATCAAGATTTTCAGAGACCGCTAAGCTAATCAGATATCTGAAAGTTATACTATCCATAACAGGGGAGTATGTTTCCTCAAAATCAATCCCAGGTTTCTGTGAGAAACCTTGTGCCACAAGTCGTGCCTTATATCGAGTGATTTCATTCTTCTCGTTTCTTTTTCTTATAAAAACCCATCGATAACCTACCGGGTTAAAACATTTTGGGATTTGTACTATAGGTCCAAATACACCACGTTTATTTAGAGACTCGAGTTCTGCCTTGATGGCAATTTCCCATTTTGGCCAATATACTCTTTGTCGACATTTATTTAGAGTACGTGGTTCAGTATCACGATCACTGCCCTTTGAAATTTGTGTAGCTACTGCATATGAAAAAATGTCATCAATGACAGTTTCTTTTCGATCCCACATTTCTCCCGAATATGTATAAAACATAGAGATCTCGTTATTATTATAAGGTACCTTTGCCTCTTCAGGGGCTTGTATAGTCACTTGACTTGTATGTTTTCAGAAACAATAACCTCTTCAGGGGTTTAAGAGAAAGTGGATCTTTTATTCATAACCTCTTCGGGAGGATGATTAGGGCATGATTTTTCATTTGATCTCTGCTTCCGGGGAGCAGAGTCTTTGGAACCTACAGGTCTTCCACGTTTCTGGCGTGCAACAGATTCATTTGCTGCTGATGTCAATATTTGTCCCACTGGTACATCAATTCTTGCAGGCACATTTGCAGCGGGTACATGAGACTTGGTTACTTTTGCAGCATCATTGAATGCATCGGGTAATTTATTTGCAATTTTCTGAAGATGCAATATCCTTTTCACTTCATGCTCACATTGAGTAGTACGAGGGTCTAGATGAGACAAAGTGGAAGTGTTCCATGTTAATTCTCGCCGTTCTTCAGGAACGGACCGTACTTCTGGTACGTTCTTTCCTCCCCCTAACGGCGGGAAGAGTGTCTCATCAAAATGACAATCCGCAAATCTAGCGGTAAATGTATCACCTGTCAGTGGCTCAATATAACGAATAATTTATGCCGAATCATAACCAACATATATTCCCAAACGACGTTGGGGACCCATTTTGGTACACTGGGGTGGAGGGATGGGTACATGCACTGCACAACCAAATTTACGCAAGTGGGATATATTTGGTTGACATCCAGACACAAGTTGAAAAGGTGAAAATGGGTGATAAGCCGTGGGTCTAAGCTTAATTAACTTAGCAACGTGTAGGATAGCATGTCCCCAGGCAGAGACTGGGAGTTTAGATTGCATAAGCAAAGGTCGCGCAATAAGTTGCAAACGTTTAATCAAAGACTCAGCTAAACCATTTTGAGTGTGGACATGCGGGACTGGGTGCTCAACGTCAATACCTTGTGATAAACAATAGTCATCAAAAACTTGAGAAGTAAATTCTCCCGCATTATCTAAACGAATGGATTTAATGTGTTGATCAGGAAAATGTGCTCTAAGTTTTATGATTTGAGCAAGAAATTTTGCAAAGGCCAAATTACGAGTAGATAACAAACAAACAAACATGTGACCAACGAGTGGACACATCAATAAAAACCATAAAATATTTAAAAGGTCCACTAAAAGGGTGGATGGGCCCACAAATATCCCCTTGAATTCTTTGTAAAAAGGATGGTGACTCAAAAGCAAGTTTGAGAAAAGATGGCTTAGTGATTAATTTACCTTGAGAACAAGGGGTGCAAAAATGATCATCGGGTAAGGTAAGTTGTTTGTTTGTTAACGAGTGCCCGTATGAGTTGTTTATGATTCGACGCAACATGTTTGATCCAGGGTGACCCAATCGGTCATGCCATAATATTAAATTATAAGGATCATTGAGCTTCCGGCTCATGACAGTATGTGATTCTACAACATTAATTGTTGTATGGTATAACCCCATGGATAATGCAGGCAATTTCTCTAGTGTGAGCTTTTGGCTTCCAACACTAGATGTAATGCAAAGGAACTCTTTATTATCTTCATTACATGTTTCAATATGGTACCCGTTCACTCTTATGTCCTTAAAGCTCAATAAATTTCTTCTGGAATTTCTTGAGTATATAGCATTATTTATGAATAAGTGGGTACCATTAGGTAACACCACGTGGGCTTTCGGAGCCTTCAATGATCTTAGCAGGACTAGCTATAGTGGAAACATTCGCTGTATTGTATACCAAGTCTGAGAAAAACTTCTGGTTTTTCAAAATGGTGTGGGTTGTCCCACTGTCTACCAGACAAGTATCATCGCTTGCGCTTACTTTCGGATCCATACCTTTAACATAATTAAACATAAATTGAAATTCAATCCACCAATCATATAAGCATAAAAACAAATGATCAAAACCATTCCATTAACTACTAAAATCTTGAAATAAAGATATAAAATTGTCTAAGCTCTAAGGATAAACTACTAATGTTTCAATAGAAAAGATGAAGCAGATAAATAAATAAATAAATAAATCATAATCATTTAGGTCTTCAGGACCGTCTGAGGTGGTTCTCCAAGCATGTTATCAAATGTCTCATCATCAATAGCATTTCCATCCTCATCTTCGAAAAAATCATTGAAATTGAGATCAGTATCGTCAAGTTTCCAACGGTCTTCAGGACCTTTCACAATGTTTGTCTCCATTTTCTTTTTCGAGGCCTGATATTTTTCAACCAATTTCTTAGACGAACGACAGGTACGTGTCCAATGCCCACTGCGGCCACATCTATGGCAAATATCATTTGGATTTTGTGGATTTGACTTCTGATTCCCTTTATTGCTGTGATTATACCACTTCTGGTGGTTCTTGAATTTCGTATTTTGTCTAGGGCCATGATTATTGTAGCTACCTCTTCTGGAGTTGCCACGGCCTCGCCGCATATTTCCTTGGCCTCTTTCATTATTCTGAACAGAGTTAGCATTCAGTTCAGGGAGTGCTACAGATCCAGTGGGCGTAGATGTATGATTCTTCATCAGTAAGTCATTGTTCTGTTCAGCAACTAGGAGACATGAGATTAGTTCCGAGTACCTTTTAAACCCTCGCTCTCGATATTGCTGTTGCAGGAGCATATTCGAGGCGTGAAAAGTTGAGAATGTTTTCTCCAACATATCTGCATCCTCTACCTTTTCTCCACATAGCTTTAGTTTGGAGGTAATATTGAACATAGCAGAATTATATTCAGACACAGTCTTGAAATCTTGAAATCTCAAGTTGAGCCATTCATGGCGTGCACCTGGAAGTATGACCGATTTCTGGTGGTCATAACGCTCCTTCAGGGAGTTCCATAAATCAAGAGGATCTTTTACTGTAAATGTTAACTGCAATCCACTAAACGACGGTATTTGTTTCTTGGGTCAGAGCATGCTGATAACGTGTTAAAAGAAATAGAGCACATAGAGAATTTTAGAGAGAGAGAGTTCTCATTAATTGGTATCTAACAAATTGGGGGGTATTTCCCAAAAAAAAAAAACAAATTGGGGGGTCACCCCTTATTTATAGTACAAGTTAGTAGAGTCCTAATAGGAGTGGACATCCACTTAAATATGATAAATACAATATTTATAATAACCTTCTACTTTTAGGCGGCCTTCCCGACCTTTTTATAGAACAGTAATTTAAAGAATTCACCCCCTGACGAGTTTAAAGTTTAGCCATCACTCACTAGTATTTATTTTCTAGTAATTTCTTTCCCTCATCTTCTAGCATCTAACTTCAAATATTCAATAATTTCAGTGATGCTTTCTAGAGTATAATTAATTGTCTACGCCTTTATTGATTTCCACTTGTCACTTGTTAGAGATTATAAATATTGCAAATCAAACAGAAAGAGGAGATCACTTTAATTATAAAATGGAATCTGACTTTTAGGAATCACTAGTTGGTGCACGTGTGTTACACGTGCGACTATTATGTGATTGCCCCTGTGCGGTGTGTCGATGAAGTTGAGAGATAAATAATTTGTTAAATGCAATGTTCTAAAACGCACGAGGCGTAGAGGTCAAGCCTCAAGCTTTAGGACCCTAGGCGTATAAAGGCATTTTTCTTTTTTTATTATTTTAATTATTCTAAGGCTAGTAATATAGTAAAATAATACATACCCTGAATTTTGAAAATATATATGTATGTTTGGTAGCCATCTTTCTCAGATGCATGCTCCATAATCAATATAGAAAATGTATTTCTCAATATTTAATAAGCAATATACAAAACGTATTTTCATAATTCAATAATTAATAACAATAATCAATAATCAAAATACAAAATGATTCAATATAAGAAATGTATTTTTCACCTTTCATACGGAACATATAGACTTTTGGTCGGAAGTTGGTCGACAATGTTAGGCCTTTTTTTGGACGAGATGCAGAGAGATTTGGGATATTGCTTGTCTTTTGATTGTTTTGGACGAGATATTGTCCGGTTTGTAAAAAAAAGTCGTTAAAAGACGATATCGTTTCACTAAAGCATTTTTCTTTTAAAAAAAAAAAGTGTGCCGTAAGCCTTTAGCTAAGAATAAGGCGTACAAGGCTTATTAAGGCCGGGCGTTTCTCCCAAGGCTCCCCCTAGCCGCGCCTTTTAAAACATTGGTTAAATGTAATTATCATAAGGAAATAAGGACCAACAAATATTTTTAATATATTATTTGGAACATTTGACTGTTGAATACCCAATGGACATGAAGTTAACTCGTGGAAAATATTCTACGTTCATTTTCTCAAAATTTCTCCCCATGACAAAGAAAAAATATGAAGGCCATAGTTTCATCTTCCACTAGACGGCTAGGCGGGGATTAATTTGCCTTCTAGGTGGATTTTTTTTTCATTTTATATTATTTCAATATGTGTACTTCTTAGCAAAGCTATTCAATTACTTAGTAATGTCTTATTCAAACCAAAATAAGTTAAATCATACAAAAATAAGTCCAACCATAATGAGCAACCAATAAAAACAATGTTTAAATCATAATGAACCCTAAATCTAAGCTTCTAAGAACATATAGTAGAATAAAATCCAAAGTAATAATATGGTGCATGCACAAATAAATCGAAGCGTAAAACCTCAAATTTAGTTGAAAATAAAATTTAGGGAACAAAACGAGTTCGAGACTTTAGCATCAATATTTTAATGAGAGATGGAGTTCAACAACAATTTCTTCCTTGTCCAAGTGAGAGAAATGGATTTCGAGTGAGGTACTGGTTCGTTCAAGAGAGAGATAAGAGGCATCATAAGATTTTAAGGCATCATAAATGTTGTGATAGAATTTTAAAAGAAAACTGGAAAATAGGGTGTAATCCACCAAGATCTTTTTAAAACATCCAGAAAAAGAAAATTCAAATGGAAATCTTGAAAAAAGAAATAATCTTTTTCAAAAAATAAGAAATACATTAGAAAAAATAAATTTTCTAATAAAAATACAAAAATAAATATAAAAAATAAATGTAAATGTTACATATGTAATGAAGAATGACATTATGCACCGGAATGCCCAATGAAAAGAAAAAAGGGCAAAAAGAATGATAAAATTTCTTGAAGAACAAGAATTTAAAGTATGTTTTGGAGACGAATTTACAGATATTTATGATAATGAAGAAATATTATATGAACTAGAATCAGTGTCAGAATCATCTGACGATGAAATTATATTTATGTACAATACGACAGAAATACGAGTTAGTAATGAAAATGAGTTACAAACACTAACTCTTAAAGACATTGTTGGTGAAGAAATAACTTTTACCATTGAACAATTACATGAATTGGAAAACCAAAGACTCCTTATTAAAAAAGAAGATATCTATCTCAACAAGAATATTTGAGCAACTTAATGGAAACACCACTGCTAGATCAACTGATGGAGAAACAACATAAATAACACTTTTTGATAAAAATAAAATAAAACAAGACATAATTACAAATTGTCCCAAAGTCTATTTTCCTCAACCAGAGGATAAATTAATTTTAGAAACAGACGCTTCCGATCATTGTTGGGGATGTGTTCTCAAAGCAATTCCATCCCAATATTAGAAAGAAAGTAATTCCAATATATTAGGTATCTGAGGAAGAAAACACCCAATACCTAAAAACATTCAAGGAAAAGAATTAATATGTGGATATAATTCGGGTAAATTCAAACCCAATGAATTAAACTATATCATTTTTGAAAAAGAATTACTAGCAAGAAAACTTCCTATTAAAAAATTCCATATCTTCTTAGCCCTAGAAGATTTTATTGTCAAAACTTATAACCAAGCAGTTAAGGACTTCCTTATAAATAAAAGAAATATTTTAGAAGGAAGAAGACTTAAATAGTATAATCAAATTATAAATTATACCTTTGAAGTTGAACATTTAAAAGGTACTAACAATTTTCTTGCAGATTATCTTAGCAGGAATTTTGTAGAAGACCACTAAACAAGTGGGCTAACAACCAAAATTCATATTTTTATTTCAGGATGGAAGACCCTAACAAAAAGGGAAGAAACACAAAGAGAATGGGTAACAATTGCTAAAAAAGCAAAGACTCAAAATATTGCATCATCTTCTACTACACAATCTAAACCAAGATATGTGTATGTTATTCTAGTGGATGTCACCCAGACATCTACTATAACTGGTATTAATGCCATGCCCAAATAAATGGGCATACTGGAGCATGCCATAAAAAATATGACAATATTCAGGAAGCAATAGCTGGATAGGAACAATGGATGAAACAACTGGCACCCCCAAATTTAATATACCAATTTGCTAAACTTCAAACACAGGGAAAAACTCTTGCAGTTGAAGTAAAAGATTTTTATAATCCAAGAATTCCTTATGAATTATATGAACATTTGAATGAATCCTGGAAGTCCCATATTTTAGAAAAAAAGAGAGACTTTAGAAAAAATATAAGTATTTTAGTTGAAAAAATTGCTGAACAAATGATAATTTTTGATCAACTCAAATCCCTTAGTCTTTAGATATTAAAATAATTGAGTTATGAGAATGAAGACTTTTCACTTGAAAAAATTAATATCTTTTTAGCAGTAGCAGAACTGCTAGAAAATAATTTTTTTGATAATTTTTTTATACTATTTGGAGGATTTGCTTGTTCGAAAAAGCGAAACAACTTCTTCCCCGACCAGTATTTCAATTAGAGATTCGTCCAAAAATTGAAGATCATGATGAAAAGATAAAGTCATTTAATCCAATTTTCTGATAAAATTAATCATGCCGATGAAATCAATCTGTATAATGATGTACCCAAATTACATTTCTTCACAGAAGATAATTGGGATATTGAACCAATTGAACAGTGATTAGTAAACAAACTAATATTCCCAAGTATTTTACCAGCATAATTTTCCAAGTTTTTTATATTGATCAAAACAATGATCAATCATGTGGTTTACAAATATAAATATACCAGATATTTAACTTTCCACATTTCCGGCACCATTGGATGGAGAGTTAAAGAAATATTTTACCAACCTTATCAGATAAGAAACCTCAGAGCAACTGAGGCATACAAATGGGATGAGATTGATCAGAATGACTATGATCACCCCATTGACTACATTTGTACAAACCAGTAGTGGATAAGGAGTTTAATTAATATCTCCAATATAGCAAAATATTTATACTCTCAACAGGAGCTCAAATTCATAGTCACAGATGGACGAAGACTGTTTGTCATGGACCTCCTTATTAATTATTTTGTATCACCTGAACAAAAAGTTGAGGTGAATGAATTTCTTTAAAACCTCAAGAATAAAAATAAATTGGATGTCCCTTATGAGTTATTAAGTGATGCAGAAGAATATGAAGAAGCACATCTACATCGCTATAACCAAAGTCCAATCAATAACATCTCATTGGATTCCATTGGAGAAGCTCACATAGCCAATGCAATGGAAGGATAATCCCATATTTTTTGGACCACAATGTACGACTGCACAAATTATTCAGCACACGACATGTGGCCAAAGAAAAGACAAAAGGAAGGTGGCAGAAGCGCCTAAAAACAGACGAATCTACCTACATTAGTGAAGTCCTTACTTTATTAAAGTTTCTTTAAAAAAAGAAACATGTTTATCATTTTTCTTATCTTTTATCTTTCTATAATGTATTGTAATTTGGCGTCCGACGCTTATAAAACGGACAGTCCAACTCATTTTGGAGGGCATCTCCTCATTTCTCATTTTGTAACTCTACTCTCTCTTTAATAAAAGTTTCTCTTTCTTCCACCTTCTATATTTAACCTATATCACCACAATACTATTCCACCCACCACATAATAACCTACCCAACTCTACTATGATTTCTTTAAATGAGTTTCTATATATAAAAGAAAGCCCAGGTCCAGTTAATAACCCACCTTGTAACAAAGGATTGATCGACACCTAGCTAGTTAATCGACCTAATTATTGAATTAACCTTTTTTTTCTTGAATGGTAATTACTCACGATGGTCAACCACCTTCTACATTCTATGAGGGGATTCATCGGTCTTCTCGACCTTTTTTACTATGATTGCTTTAAACTATGCAGTCTTTGCAAGGTTTTTTGCATCACTTATGCAAACATAAAGTTATCCCTATGTCGTGTTTCTAATCATCAAGGAAATCCACTTTGTAATCCATTTCTCTTATTGGATATACGCTTATTCACAAAATAAGAGTTGGTCATTTTGGAAAAAAGAAAGAATTTTAGAACAACCCATCCAACGATTCTATAAAATTTTAAAATAACCAGGCCAACCCTTCTATTATACTAGTGGAAAGATGAAAATTTATGCCATGTATGTGCTTGGCAATGTTATTCAGATTTAATTATTAATATCTCTCACTTTTTCCTCACACCCCTCACACACTATCCTTGTAATACAATTGTTTTGAGGCGCAACTAAAGTTTTGTTATAGGTATATCTGTTAGTGAGTGTATTTATCTAGGTAATAAGTGAATCATACACATATCTGGTCTATTTGTCTTTTGACGAGCTACATGGTCTTTTTCTTTGATAGATTATCCCTTGCAAGTGGTCATTGGTTTTATATTCAACTTTCTTTTTTGTGTTCCTTTCTGACTCATCTAAATTACCTGGTTTTTGTTTGTCCCTCGTGCCTATGCCTCTGCCGTGTATACACACGTTTTTGTTTATTACCCTTCGTTAGTAGAAAGATAACTTGATTAAAGCACTAATTATTTTTTTTTCAAATAATTAATTTGTTTTCAAATAATTAATTTTTTTTATCCAAAAAATTTGGCACAGTTCAAAATCATACCAAAAGTGTATCAATTTTTGACACGGTTTTTAACTGTACCAAAAGAGAATAAAAATGTACTCGATCTGGCACAGCTATAAAGTGTGTCAAAAATATCAAATTCTGGCACAGTTTTAAAGTGTGCCAAAAGTGTTTCTGTTTGGTCAAATTTGGCACACTTTTGAGTTGTGCGAGAAAAAACTGACCATTTTGGAACAACTGATTCTCGCACAGTTCAAAACTTTGCCAGATTTGATCCGACACAGCTTTAAACCGTGCCAAATTGTTATTTTTAGTGTAGTGAATGTTGCCTTTGCGGACATGATGTAAATATGTGAACTACTTGAAGGTGACATGTATGCTAAATGAGTAGGAGAATAGGTTGTTAGGGGGGTGGTTTGTAGAGGTGCTATGCTGTAACACTTAGCATTTGCACCTCGTGGTGTTAGGAATTATTGGTGATTAATCATCACGGCATATTAGAGTTATCCCAAATCCACCATATCTAATTTGGCTCGTGGGATGCTCTCATGATTGTGATCTTAAGAATTGAGGTTTACCTAGACTTACATTTGGATGATTAGTATCATCTAAGGTAACGATATTAACTGCCATGCCACACTTGAGGAGACTTTTTTTTGCATTAAGTGGAACATTTGGTTGGAGTGTAATAAGGGAAAAATTGAACGGTGTCTAAGTTTCTAAAGAAGTTATTCTTGAGAATATTTTATTCTTGCTTTTCCAAAAAGTCTTGTTATGGGCTGGAATCCTTTTTGGACCTTATCGAGGGATACAAGATTTTTTTTATCATAATTTTTTGGAGTCGAGTTTTTCTTCCTCCTTGGGTAATCTATATCTTTTATTATTGTTTTTTCTTATATGTGTAGCACGGATGTGGTTTCCCCCCATTTGCCTCTCTGTGCTATTCCATTGAACTTAGTTAAATGTGGTGTTAATGTGCTATGATTGTTGGATAAAATGGAACACCGTCTTTTTTGGTATCTTTATAGTGTTTTAATGACTTTTTAATTTTGTTCATTATGAAAGCTTTCTTTGGGATTACATCAGTAATCAACTTCAATTTATTTGTGACATGGTTATAAGGATTACTAACTCCTTGGTGCCATCTTAATTATATGAAAAAATATTAAATATATTATATAACACTCTAAAATAGAATATTTTAAGCCTTTCGGTTGAGCCACGTGTCATCCTAACTTATAAGGCAAATTATTGCCCATTGTCATATAAAATTTATGCTTTTATTCATGTCTTCTCTGCTATTATCAAATGTTCCCATTCTAATTCTTCCGCTTCCTCTGCAACTGACTATTCATCTATCTAAACTCTTTCCTCGCCTCCCGCTCTCTCCTATACGTACTATATAAACTAACATTCCTCAAAACACCACTCCTCCTCCTCCTCCTCCTCCTCCTCCAACCATACTCCCTCCTCCTCCATCTCCATATAACACCTTGTAATATCTATGGTTTCACCATCCAGAATTGACCAAAGACATGTATTTCTCACACCGCCGACGATATATTTATATTAAGGTTTGAGACCGTTTCTGTAACAACCCCTATTTTCTCACGTACAGGTTGCCCATTTCAATACACCGAAGATGGGGTGTGTTAATCAATTTATATCATTCTCAGCATCAACAATAAAAATAATAATAATAGTAATAACAATTTTAGTGAATTCAAACCATCCACGATATGCAATGAAATAAATAAATACTAGAATAATCAACCGTCTCAACATCCAATCGTAAATAAATACTACGGTCTAAACTCCCATAAATAAGCCGAACTAAATAAATAAATGGGACCAATATGGTCCATACAAATTTATGAATAATAGTATAAAATTGAAAGACTGAAATGAAATAACAACCTAATAAATGAATCAAATGAAAGACTCGATAGTTATGAAGTGGCGAGTCTAAATTTTCTCAGCTTTGCTAATCCTATCTATGAATGCCTGAAAAATATTATATATAATCTGGGTCCCAAAAGTTGCAAGAAGTATCTCACTATATCGATGTAATAATAATAATGCAACCCATTTATCATAAAATACGACAATCCGTCGACACTCACATGCAATATATACCTCATCGCTCATCATAAGTGAGATACTATGTGAGTGTCCCAACACAAGACATAAGGAATACTAATAAGCTCTCTCATTAGACTAATAAGTGAACATCCCATATTACTACGCTACATCGGGATGAAATTATCTACACACGTACACAATATAACCTAAAACCAATCCC
Organism: Sambucus nigra; assembly: GCA_949130495.1. Lineage (NCBI taxonomy): Eukaryota > Viridiplantae > Streptophyta > Magnoliopsida > Dipsacales > Adoxaceae > Sambucus > Sambucus nigra. The sequence continues at coordinate 587,088,665 of OX422210.1, read as the reverse complement.
CACTCATGTCACCGAAAAGTAAGATACCCATAATCTCATGCAAACACATTAACATGACATAGTGTCTTTTAAGTTAAGTGCCCATCACTGGACTATATCATATATTTACAAGTCTTGTAATAACTATATGAAGACATCTACCTTCGGGGTCCTTCTCGTGCCTCTATCGATAAACCCCTAGGAGTCAGTAACCGGCTGAGCGTATGGTCAAATATAAAACTACCTCCATAAAGTCCCACATCATCATCCAGGAGTGAAGTATCTGCTCACAAACCATTCATATCAAACCCCAACTAATAGATGCCCCCCAAATCAAATATAGTATGTCCACATTAACACATAATTTATTTACGCACACACACACACATATCCATATACATACACACATAGAATACGACATTCTCTCAACGTACCTGAATCATTCCAATCCCCAATGACGAATAGTCCAATTAATTAAAGGTTTGTTACTCTCAAACCCTAATTAAACCATACCTATATATTTCTTAATTTCCATAATCGTATATATACAATTAACTCTCTCTCTCTCTCTCGCGCGCGCACACACACACACACACACACACACACTGTGCAAGAACTTTATTTAAGTTCCTAAACAAGTAATCCCAAAGAATTAGTAAGGAAATAAAAATAAACAAATAAAAACTAGGCAGCCAGACCCTTTTCCAAACTGCCATAACGATCCCGTGTGGGAATTATAACGGCCTCCACCCTACTATAGCGAGGGACCTCTTTTTCTTCCCCACTTCTCCTTTGTTCATCTAGCTAAAGTATATATGCCATTAAAACTCCACAGAACCTTCGTTTAAAGCCTAAATTAAATTGGATTATTCATACGAAACCCAAATTAAATTGCTCAAAGGAATATATCAAAACCCAACAAAATAATAATGTAAAAAAATCCCAACTTAATAAAACGTCTTATATGGATTCAATTTATTTATTAATTTTATTATTAATTGATCTCTTTCATACAATAATCAAATATCAATAAAAGATCAATCATAAACATGGATTCTAATATCAAATCATCAAGGTTAAGAATTCAACAATAGTTCTTCCACATAAACATTCACAAAATCATAATTTTATATCCAAAATAGTTTATAACATGAACCCGTATTAACTAAATACCCACATGATTAAATAAAAGATTTAAATCCTAAACATGATTCTAATTCCAAGTCAGTTTAAATGATAATGAAATCATAAATAAGGTACAAATTGTGTGAAGATAAAGTAAGAAATTTCTTGCCTGAACAATAATAATAAATAATCTCTTCTCTTTGATCTCTTTGTTCCTCTCCAAAGTTCTCCTCAAGTTCTCCCATTCTCTTAGGCTTATAGGGTTGTGTTTTATGTGTAAAATATTTAATTAAAGAGGGTTAACACCCCTTAAATAAACTTAAACCTTATGGTCATTAAACGACATAATTTTTGACCTCCACTTGAGCCCAATCACTACCCAAACACTACCCAAACTAGTTTAAAACTTAATCCAAAGATATACTTACCTCCAGACCAAATCCAAAGCATTAAAAATACATCTATGGGCCTCCATATCACTTTAGAATCATGTACAAACAATAATAATTTATAACACACAGTAATACCTCATAATGTAAAATATAATATACACTTACTTACATTACGCATAACAACACATAATCAAACCTCATGTAATTAATTACATCGATTAATTAATTATAACATGTGACACAAAATCACATAACATGTAAAATTCAATTATCATCTAAGTTTTGCATTTTATTACTACCATTTCACATAAGTAATATATAATCATATTTATTAATTACTTTTTAATTAATAAACAACCAAAAAAATCTCAACAATACGGTATTTTTCAATCTTTCCCCCTAATAAAGGAATTTCGTCCTCAGAATTCGGCACACATCTGACTAGAAGAGTTCCGGATATCACTCTTGCATATCCTCCTCCTTCTTCCATGTTGACTCTTCCTAGTTATGGTGCTCCCACTAGATTCTTAAAGGAGCAAAAATTATGCTTCGTATGATCCAATATAGGAATTGACTTCTCGTAATTCATGTCGAGCTAAATATTTATCTCACTGAAATCAATGTGCTAGTATGCTAAGGCGTCCTAAGAAATTTTCGCAATATTAAGACATAGAATACATTGTGCACCTGCTACAAATGATCCGAAAAAGCTATACGATACAAAACTGGTTCGATACGATCGATTATGGTCAATGGCCCCACATATCGGGGAACCAATTTTTCCTTATTCATGAATCCCAACACACCCTTTGTAGGAGACACCTTAAGCAACACCTGATCCCCAACATAAAAATCTAGATGCATTTTCCCCAAATCGAGCGTGACTTTTTTACCTATTCTGGGCAATCCTCATCCCCTCTCTGATAAGTTCCACCTCATCTAAGGTGCCTGAATAAACTTGGGTTCGAGAAGCTTGTTTTTCCTCACCTCCATCCAACAAGTGGGAGAATGATAAGAGCTCCCACACAACTTCTCAAATGGTGGCATGATAATAGGGTTTTTAATTCAAGCCTACAACATATCCTTCAGTACCTGGTTCACCCGCTCAGTCTATCCATCCGTCTGTGGGTGGTACGAGTTACTTAATTATAAATTTGTCCCCAATGCATGCTGAAAACTCCTATAAAAATGAGACATAAGATTCTTGTCCTTGTCAAACACGATATCAAGTGGGACACCATACAATCTCACAATCTCATATGTGAAAAGCCTGTTGTACTGCTCCGAAATGAAATTTGTTTGAACCGATATAAAGTGAGATATCTTAGTCAAACGATCCAGAATCACCCCTATAAAATAATATCCTCGTTGTGACTTAAGAAACCCAGTAATAAAATCCATGGGGAATCTCTCCCATTTTCATACCGGAATCTCAAGAGGTTATAGAATACCCGCCGATCTCTAATGATCTACCTTCACCATTTGGAAATTAGTAACTTGGACATAAATACCACAATGCCCTTCATGTATGCCCACCAATACTAGTGCCTCATAACTGGGTATATCTTATCCCCATAAGGATATACGTAAAATATGGCCCATGACCTTAGTCAACACAAATCGCATGTAACTCCTCATCCTCAAGTACTATTAATTTGTTGGGGAACCATAAACCTCCATTCGATCGGATCGAGTACGACTATGATCCCTCAATTAATAAATCCCAGACCTTCTTCATATAAGAAGGGTATCTTGCCTATGACTTCATAATCTGAATAATAATCTCTAGTGTGTTGGTAAGAACTGCCATAAAAGGAATGTACCAACTATCTGTTGTGTTGCCTTTATGGCTGAGTCGGTGATGCTGTTATTATTGGTACCACAACAACTGGTGGGGCTGATAACTGCTTTGGCTTTATTGGCCTCTACTTTGTTGTCCTTGGCCCTGGTTGGCCTTCTACACTACACCAAATCTGCCCATTTGTCAAGGTCATTGACCTTGACAAATTCACCTTGTCAAGGTCAATGACCGTGAAATTTCGAGGCGAGACAACTTTTTTTGTCACGGTCGTATCACGGTCATTGACCTTGACAAAAGACTCGCGTTTTGTGTTACGGTCGTGTCAAGGTCAATGACCGTGACACGTTTGTCACGATTTAGAACCGTGACATAACCGTGACCCCTCTTGCCCAGAATTGTCACGGTCATTGACCGTGACACGTCCGTGACAACTTTTGTCGCGGACTTGTCACGGTCAATGACCGTGACAATTCTGGGCAGAATTTAAAAAAAATCTGCTGGGCAGTATGGCCACCGCCACTGCCCAGCAGTATATTTGTACCTGTTATAGCAACGTTGTACCTGTTCCAAACATCATATATCCAACACAAACTAAAGATAATGCAAATATATATTCATGACGATATAATCCAAATATTCAAAGTAAAAACAATATACATGACGATATAATCCAAATTTAATTAAAATGGACAAACTTAAAAATAATGTTACTACATGTCTTGGATAAAACTGAGGAGGTGAGTAGGCCACACGACATACGAATTGACGCACCCACTAATATACGTCGTGCCACATTGTTCGCGCAACCACAATAGGGAGTTCTCCTTCCCGGGTATGACATGCGTGACGAGCACCCTCGACTCCATCTCTTGAAGCACACGTCCATGGACTATTCCACCCTCGACGATATTCGGGTCCCTCAACCCCCGCCCTATCCGCTGGCCATCAAATACGTCCAATATGAACACGCTCGGCCAACCAATTGTCGACAATGGTCTGTTGGAGGGCGTCAAATAGGGAAGTGGATCGTCGAAGTACGAACATGTCGGTGATGAAACAACGAGGTCCACATCCTCGTCATCCTGCGCCTCGTCCTCCCGCACCTCCTCCTCCACCGCCTTCTTCTTCCCTTTACCTTTCCCTTTACGGTCTCCACCCAACGTACGCTTCATGAATGCGTACATATCTTGGACAGTCGCCTCCAAACGGGACAGCTTCGCGTCGTGTGAATCCACCGTTCGAGACAACCCGGTGTCGCTCGTCTCCAATCCGATGATCCTAGATTTGGCCACCCGCGAGCTCACTCCCCTTGTCCTCCCTTTGCGATCAGAGCCAAGCACTTGGCTGAGTGCGTCTGTGGACAAAGATGCCTTGTCGGCATCAGACTGCGACTCATGCACTTTCTTAAGCTTTGCTTGAAACGACAAAAAGCACATGATTAGTAAAATAAGTAAACTAAAAAATTATAACGTAATTAACAATAATTAAACTGTCGGATTACTTACAATCGTGGCCGCGACGCTCGGGGACACCTCCTTGTCCTTCCCCTTCTTCGTCCGAAGAGCCACATAAGTATCGAGCATATGTGGCTTACCCCCTGGCCCACTCCCTACCCCCTGAAATAAAATAGAGTAAAGTAAAATTAGTATCGACCCCGTAAAGTAAAATAATATCCAATAATATATTTCTGTAGTTATAGATAAATTAAATCTTACCTGCATCCTATGCTCCACCTCAGCGTAAGAGGTCCGGCCGGAGTAGTGCCTGTCCGCCTTTTTAGCCCGATTTTCCCTCCCCGATTGGCGAGATGCCAATTGTCGATCCTCGATCTCATTGTCAATGAACTTTTGCCATTGTGCCAATGAGATCGACTCCTTGGGCGGGACGGATCCGCGCCATTGTAAAATGGACTCTCGTGTTTTTCCAAAGTACCGTGTCCGCATATTTTTCTTCCACGTCTTGTGTTGCTCCCTCAACTGCTCCAAGACGGAATCGCGTAGCTTTGGATCCAAGTTGAATTGTTCCTGTCCAACAAATACAATGTTAGTTGCGAATAAATATAAATATAAATATAAATTGAAATATTCATATAAATATTACCTGTAGTGCCGTCCAAACAGCTAACTTGAGCTCATACGACACCTCCTTCCAACTCATAAACCCCGGGCCGATGACCGTCTTTAGCAGCTCGAGGGATCTCGCTAAAAGCTCCGACTTGTTTTCGACGGTAATCCCAAATTTTCCATATTTGGGGAGCCTAGCGGCGGAGGATCCCTCGTCGCCTCCGCTACCACCGAACCCAGACGACATCATCATAAACAGCATCATCATCTTCGCCTTAACATCTGAAGGAGACATTTTTGCTGTAAAAAAATGTTATTAGTACAGATAAAAAAAAAAAATGTTAATAGTACACATTTCGTTTTACCTAATTGAATTAATTGAATTAATAGTACAGATGAAAAAATGTTCCATCTATATTATAACGTATGTGTAAGTTCCGTCAATACCATTTCGTTTCAATTTTGTAATATTATATTTTTTCCAAATATTTAAAGAGTTATTAAATGGGTGCCCCACCCCCACCCCCACCCACCGCCACACACACACGCACACCTACGCACCTACGCACACCCCCCCCCACCCCCACCCCTACACACACACACACACACATATGTTAGTTGATGCCATTATATAGGAATTGATCAGATACTCATTAAAATTGGTTAGTAGAAAATTTATTTAACCAAGAGGGTATCGAAAACATAACGTGGGGAATCATAATATATCGTAATCAACTTTAATAATAAAAACACATTCTTTCGAGTGATTTATAAATAATTAAATTTGAGTGCAATCATGATTATTTAGTGGAATGAATCGTGATTAAATAAATAAAGGATATAAATTAGACGGTTATAAATTGGGATTTCCTAGTATTTACTTTGAATCCAGTTTATTTATTTATCTTTGGTCCCTAGTATAGTCATTGCCCAAGTAGTAGGATCGAAACTCTATAAAACCCTAGTTTAGCTAAAGCCCGTGAATTATCCCTCCCCCACCACACACCACCACACACACACACACACACACCCCACCCCACCCCACCCCACCCCACCCCCTGCCCCCCTCCCCCACCACACACCACAACACACACACACCCACCCCACCCCACCCCCTACAAGTCTAAGGATGTTCTTGATTAAACATGGGAAATCTCATATCGTTTGCAAAAAGTTCATAGATTCTTAATCCCTAGGGTTATGGATATTAAATTTCTTTCACAATTATTTCTTCGATTGCGATGGGTGAAGTTCAATTATATGTTAGAACAATAGATCCTCGCAAGTTGGTCAATCATTGTGTGAATAGGTATGAGATCATAATTTGGAGGAATTCACGTCCAAGAAATAATTTGGATTGTGATACCCCTTGATAGACTTATATGTTTTGTTTACCCGACCGATGAACTATTTTATAATCCTATATAATTAAGTTTTAAAATCAAGGAATTGATCACATATTCATTAAAATCGGTTAGTAGAAAATTTATTTAACCAAGAGGGTATCGAAAACATAACGTGGGGAATCATAATATACCGTAATCAACTTTAATAATAAGAACACATTCTTTCGAGTGATTTATAAATAATTAAATTTGAGTGCAATCATGATTATTTAGTGGAATGAATCGTGATTAAATAAATAAAGGATATAAATTAGACGGTTATAAATTGGGATTTCCTAGTATTTACTTTGAATCCAGTTTATTTATTTATCTTTGGTCCCTAGTATAGTCATTGCCCAAGTAGTAGGAGCGAAACTCTATAAAACCCTAGTTTAGCTAAAGCCCGTGAATTATCCCTCCCCCACCACACACCACACACACACACACACCCCACCCCACCCCACCCCACCCCCTGCCCCCCTCCACCACCCCCTCCCCCACCACACACCACCACACACACACACACACCCCACCCCACCCCCTGCCCCCCTCCACCACCCCCTCCCCCAAAACACACCACCACACACACACACACACACCGCACCCCACCCCACCCCCTCCACCACCCCCTCCCCCACCACACACCACCACACACACACACACACCCCACCCCACCCCACCCCCTCCCCCCTCCACCACCCTCTCCCCCAAAACACACCACACACACACACACACCCACAGCACCCCACCCCACCCGACCCCCTGCCCCCCTCCACCACCCCCTCCCCCACCCTGCCCCATCCCGCCCACACGCACACACATACACACATATATATATACACATACACACATAAATATACACACAAATATATATATAAATCGAAGAGAGAGAGAGAGAGAGAGAGAGCAGCGTCGAGAGAGAGAGAGAGAGAGAGGGAGGGAACGGTGGGAGGGAAAAAAGAAGGGGGAAAGGGTTTTTGCTGAAAAAGTTGTCACGGTCGTGTCAAGGTCATTGACCGTGACAAGACCGTGACAATTAAATTTATCACGGACTTGTCACGGTCAATGACCGTGACAATTAGTTGTCACGGTCGTGTCAAGGTCAATGACCGTGACATAAAACGCGTGTTTTTTTGTCACGGTCAATGACCTTGACAAGGCTGGCCGGCTGAAAGGTGACAATTTGCCCATTTTGGTGTAGTGCTACCCATAACATTAATGGCCATAATGGTTATGGTCATTGAAAACCCTCTACCTCTTGTGAGGATATTCTCCAGTCTGAGGCCCCTTAGACTGTTAGCCCCCTGAGCTATGCCTCCACCTGTCTTGCGTTGCTGGATAAATGAGTCTCTATTGGGAATATTATTTCCCTTTCCATTTTGAAACTCCTTATAGTCCTAGTAGTGTAACAACACGTCATTCATAACATATGTATATGTGGTAAAGTCTAGGTTCCCCAAAAGTGTTTATCTGATATGCCATGTTAATCCATAGATGAAACACTCGATCTTATTCTCCTCAGCGTCCACCACCTCCAGTGCAAACATTGAGAGGCTGGTGAACTCATGTTTGTAATACGCAACAGTGCGACTCCCTTGAGTCATACCCAAGAACTATCTCTTTTTTCGACCCCTGTCAGTTAGTGGATAATAATTACCGTCTAACTTGACCTAGAACTCTGTATTATTCATAATAATTCTCTGCTCTACGTAAAGCCTCTCATACCCACTTAAAATTGGCCAACATCTTCATTTGTATATCCGTGCACTCAATCATCCTCAGGTGAGTATGGGTGTCCTTCCTCCACTGATTCACAACCAAAATATCGGTGCTCCTTACGAACTCGGGTGGGTTGCCTTTAGAAAAGTTCCCACATGCTTTATCCAAAGCTGTAACCCATGGTTAGGGGAGCACTATTACCCGTGGTTGTGGGGACTTCTAAAAGTGTTGTAACATGGCGGGAATGCTAAAAATAAATGCCTGAGCTATAATGGCAACCATATCTGTTGCGTGCCATGCCAATGGTTATGTTGTGGTTGTGGTTGCTGGTCCTATTGAGCATCCCTATCGGCCACCTTGTTGGTAGATAGTCATCCTCTTCCACCTCATGTGTTTTCTATATGAAAACAAACCAAGATTCGTATTAGATAATGATTCAAATAAGAATACAATGATTCCTAAATATAGTGCTTTAATAAAATAAAGAACACAACACAGAATGTGACGAGAATCCTAAGGAACTTAAACACTATAACCTGGGTTGCTCTGATACCAACTGTAACACCCCTTATTTTCCCATGTGTCAGTTGTATATTCCGATATACTGAAGATAGGGCATGTTAATCAGTTTATATTATTCTCAACATCAATAACAAAAATAATAGTAGTAATAACAATCGTACCGAATTCAAACCATCCACGACATGTGATGAAATAAATAACTACTAGAAATATTAGTTGTCTAAACATCCAATCACAAATAAATACTATGGTCTTAACTCCCATAAATACACTAAACTAAATTAATAAATGGGACTCATATGGTCTATACAAATATCCGACTAATAGTATAAAATTGAAAGACTGAAATGAGATAACAACCTAATCTATGAATCACATAAACGATTGGATAGTTATGAAGTGTCAAATCTAAATATCCTCAACCCTACTACTCCTATATACGAATGCGAGGAAAATATTTTATATAATTTGAGTCAGAACTCGAAAGCTGCAAGAAATATCTCACTATATCGATATGATAATAATCATGCAACTCATTTATGATAAAACATGGCATCCTATCAAAACAAACATGCATGATATACGTCACCCCTCATCATAAGTGAGATACTACACGAGTGTCCCAACCCAAGGCATAAGCAATACTAATAAGTTTCTCTTTCTAGACTGATAAGTGAACATCACCCATTACTACATTACATCGGGATGCAACTAACTGCACTCAACCTAAAACCAATACTCACTCATGTCACCCGAAAAGTAAGATACACATGATCTCATGCAAGAACATTAACATCGAATAATGTTTTTTAATTTAAATGTCTTATCATTGGACTATATCATATATTTTACAAGTCTCATAATAATAACACAAAGGCATCTACCTTCGGGAACCTTCTCGTGCCTCTATTGGTAAATTCGTAGGAGTCCCCCACCTAACAAAATTAAAAACTTGCACACAAATAAGAATGGGGGATCATTACGTAATCAAACCATCAGTGAGTCCTGTACCACAACATGTATGATGGATCAAGTAATACACATCTCTCGTCTCAAGGTAGTGACCGACTGAACGTACGGTCAAATATATAACGACCCCCACAAAGTCTCGCATCATCATTCATGAGTGCGGTACCCGATCGCGAACCATTTAAATCAAACCCCGATCGATAGATTCCCCATGAGTCAAATATGGTATATCCACATCAACACACGGCACACGCACACACACACACACACATACATACACACACACACACACACACACACACACACACACACACACACACACACACACATATATATATATATATATATATATATATATATATATATATATATATATATACACACACCTATTTTATGCATAATCGAACATAGTCAAATTTCACATAATCTATTACACCGATTAAGTAATTATAACCTGAGACACAAAATCAAATAACATGAAAATTTAATTATCGTATAAATTATGCATTTAATTATTACCAATTCACAAGAGTAATAACTAATCCCATTTAACAGTTTATTTCTCAATTAATAATTAATAAATAAATATCTAAATGATGTGGGGTATTACAGTTCCCCACTAACTATCGACCCAAGCAACTTCTGCCCCTTTCATCCTCTGGTGGTCGATCAAAACTTCTACAATAAGTGGTGAAACAAGTTGATTGTGGGTTTTTCCCCGTTAGAATACGTGATGTTATACGACTGGACAAAGGGGATTATCTAGTTATAAGGATTGAATATTTGAATTTGAATATAATGAATGCAATCTATTTAAGTTTGGTATTTGAGATGAGGTTGTGGATGGTTGATGTGTGGCAGACAGGAAGGCGGATGATGGTGTCATGGATAAAAGTTGTAGGGGAAACAAACTAGGCTCCCGCCATGAGCTATAGCCAAGAATAGACCAACAAACGCACTATTAGTAACATGTGTGTATTTTTCATTTAAGAATGCACAAATGATACTAACTCCAATTCGGATCTAAATCTATATGAATTTGTTGCAATTTATATAAGTTTCACCGTCATCACATTTTGGGTTCTTGGCATTATTTTAATTTATTGTTTGTAAATATTGATGGGAATATATACATATAGGATCGAGTTTTTAACAAGCACATATGAAGTTCATCTTCTCATAAGAAACTCTCATGAGAAGTGAACTTTGCACGGGGACTCCTTATACAAAGATCTCGTTCGACCTAGGAAACATTTTTCTTGAGAATCGTGTTTTAGTAACTCTCTAACACTTATGTGCATAAAGATTTATCAAACATGGTTGCAAAGAGAAACAACCTTATATTTTTGAAACCCTAATACAAGGTTTTGAGAGAATGGTGATCCTCTCGAATCCATGTTTTCCAAACAAGAATTTAATTTACAAATCCCTTACAGTACAATCTTTATACTTGAATATTTTAGCTCGACTAATCAAACTATTTCGCCTGTGATTATATCACCCTTAAATGCCCCTACTTCATTGTGCATGAGACCACAATTTTTTATGTTGTCTTTATTGATACCTGGGCCAAAGGCACCAAGTGACGACATTAATGTTTACTCAAAACCTTTGGTAAAAGAATTGAATGAGTTATGGGTAGGTGGTGTGAAAGTATTTGACTCTATCAAATAGGAAGAGTTCGCGTTAAAAGGTATGTTGATGTGTAAAATTCATGATTTCCTAGCGTATGGAACTTTATCGGGCTATATTATTCACGATTACTTTTGATGCCCATTTGTGGAGAGGAAACTAGATCTCAACATCACAAGGATAGTGAAAAAATTATATATCATTCTCATAAAAGATTCTTGCCTCCCGATCACATGTTTAGATTTGATAAAAGTTTTAATTTTTTTCCGGATGGGGTGAAACATAGTCTACCTCCGAGAAAGATTTCAAGTTCAGAAATTAAAAGGAGCTCTTCCAAATTTGGAGATAATGTGCTAGGGAAGCATCCTGAATTCAAGAATGTCAAGCATAAAATGACCCTTGCTAAGAATGAAGCCGAGAAAAGGATGGGGTGGTTTAGGAGATCAATATTATTTGACCTTTTCGTATTGGAAGGGTAACCCCATGCGCCATGCATTAGATATCATGCATGCTGAGAAGAAGATCATCGTACATCTTATGAGCACATGCCTATATGAAAATCTTTTGTAGGATGGAGAAAAGACTCAAGTGATAGTAAAGTGTTAAAAATTTAGTCATAATTACGATTGAAAGAAGATAGTAATGGGAGGAATACTGAGGTGTTGAATGCTTCTCTATTGCATTGCCAGGATCACCGCTTCCATGTTAAGGGAAAAAAATGAGCAGGTGCCCATCTAGTAGGACAGGGGGTGGTAGCGCTAGTGGGGCACAATCAGCTCAGATGGAGTCTAGGCAGGCTGAGAAGGGTTCCCACCAGGGAGATCCTGCTAAGCGATTCAAATCTGGAGACTTTAGGTAGGGGCAAGGAGGTTTCAGGCAGGGCCAACAGAGTCAGTGGGGCCAGCAGGGCCAATGGAGGGGTGGTAACGACCAATTGGGCCGAGGACAATAGGGACAAAGGGGAAGTAATTTTATTGGGAGGTGTTTTGTGGAAAGAATGACCATAAGCGTTAGGATTGCCCCGATAAGGTCAGGGCCCCGCAGCAGCAGCAAGGTGCTCACTAGGAGCCACAGAGGCCTATCTTTCCAGCCACCCTTCCAGCACCAGCACATATACCATCCTTGACTACAATACTTGTTGCTCCCGTAGTCCCACCTCAGTAGGGGCAGTTACATTATGGCACGTGTATCATATCCACCAGGCTACAACTCCACAAGCTCCACCCGCTATTGAAGGTATGTTTCTTATCCATGGCACTTTGGGGCCCATTTTATTTGACACTGGGGCATCACACTCGTTCATAGCTACTAGATTTGCACGAGCCGTAGGGTTGTTAAATACGATAGACAATATAGTCACATGTGTAAATTCTCCATTGGGTAATGGGACGTTGATATTCTTTATCTGTCAGGGAGTGAGTATAGATATTGGGAGGTTAGTTTTGCCTGCTAATATACTTGTATTAGATATATCAGAGTACGACTCCATCATAGGTATGGATTGGCTAGCTGAGTATAGGGCCATGATTTACTACTATAGTAGGAGTATAGTGTTTGCGATCCCCGATCATGAGATGTTCTTAGTGGCGATGCCTCGTCCCGAGGGAGGATCATCCACTCATTTGTACTACATAGAGGCTGAGACCTCTCAGGAGATGGTGATTTCCATTGATTTGATCCCAGTCGTATGTGAGTTTGTTGATGTGTTTCAAGAGATATCAGGACTACCCCTAGTAGAGAGATTAATTTCTTCATTGACTTATCATAGGGCACTCGACCAACATCGCGTGCATCGTATCGCATGGATCCTATAGAGATAAGGGATCTATGAGATCAGATTGAGTAGCTGTTGGGGGTAGGGTTTTATACATCTTAGTACGTCACCTTAGGGTGTCCCCGTATTGTTTGTTAATAAGAGATATGGATCTTTACACTTGAGCGTGGATTACTGGGAGGTGAATAAAGTCACAATACAGAATAAGTATCCGTTGCCCTGACTCGATGACTTATTCGATCAGTTGAGAGGAGCCTCCTATTTATCTATGATATATTTGAGATTTGATTATCACCAGTTGCATATCCGGGAGCAGGACGTGTCTAAGACTACCTTCTTGACCAGATATGGGTCCTACGAGTTTCAGGTTATGCCATTTGGTCTAACCAATGCATCATCCTTATTTATGAACTTGATGAATAGGGTGTTCAAAGAGTTCTTGGATCAGTTTGTTATCGTCTTCATCGATGACATTCTGATTTATTTTCGGACCGAGGAGGAGCATGCCGAGCATTTGCATCGGGTCTTACAAACACTACGTGAGCATCATTTGTATGCAAAGTTTAAGAAATTTGGGTTCTCGCTACATGAGGTACAATTTTAGGGGCATATAGTTTCTGAGTTGGGGATATCGGTGGACCCGAGTAAGGTGTCAGTGGTGAGAGAGTGGGGATTGCCCACGACACCGATATAGGTGCGCAGTTTTTTGGGGTTAGCCGGGTATTACAAACGGTTTATTAGGGGATTCTTGAAGATTGCGATTGACTAATTTGACTCGTAAAGGTGTACCATTTATTTGGGATAACTCTTGTCAGTTGTCTTTTGATGAGCCGAAGGACAAGTTGACTTCAGCACCCGTACTCACACTTCCCAGAGCAGGAGTGGAGTATCTTATTTTCACCAATGCATCCCTACAGGGACTTGGGGGTGTGTTACATCAGGAGGACCAGGCTATAGCTTATGATTCCTGCAAGCATAAGCCTCACGAGAGGAATTAACCCACCAATGACTTGGAGTTAGCGACAATCATGTTTGCATTGCGGATTTGGAGAAATTATTTACTGGGGAAGAGATTTTTCATGTTCACAAATCATAAGTCACTGCTATACCTATTCACTTAGAGAGAGTTAAATATGCGTTAGCACACGTGGCTTAAATTTATTAAAGACTATTAATTTGACCTCCAGTATCACCCGAGAAAGGCTAACGAGGTGGCATATGCGTTGAGCCACAGACCAGTAGGGGATGTAGCTGAGGTTTGGAAGGTAAAATGGAAGGAGTTGGGACATTAAGAATTAGTTGCCCGATCATTTATGTTAGTTATGACTGTCCCCCCAGATTGTCACAAAGGTGTTACACGCACAGGCAATAGATTATTTTTGTAGGAGCGAATTAGACAGCTCTTAGACAGAGGAGTAAAGTCCTATTCCGTGAGTTCAGAGGGAGGTTTGTGATTCAACGAGAGGTTAGTTATCCCAGAGGGGGAGGAGTTATAGCACAGAGTGATGGCGGAGTCACAGGGGTCCCGATTTACGGTACATCCTAGAGGGGATAAAATGTTCCAAGACATGAAACGATAATACTGGTGGAGTGGGATGAAGAGAGACATCGTAGAGTTTGTTTCAACGTGTACCACTTGTCAGTTGGTGAAAGTGGATCATCAGAAGCTGGAAGGGGTTTTACAACCATTAGAGATCTCGATGTGGAAATGGGAGTGCATTTCCATGGATTTTATTACTGGATTACCTACTTCACAACGAGGTCGCGATTCCATATGGGTGATAGTGGGTAGATTGACCAAGGTAGCTCACTTCTGCCAGTTTGGACTGATTATACTACGGGACAGGATGCCCAGATTTTCATTACTGAGATAGTGAACTTTCATGGGATGCCATCCGATATTGTGTCTGATAAGGACAAGATTTTTATGTCTCAATTTTGGGAGAGTTTTTAGGAGGCTATGGGTACCGAGTTGTGGTTGAGTACGGCTTATCATCCACAAATGGACGGGAAGACGGAGAGGACTAATCAGTTGGAAGATATGCTATGGATGTGCATCCTCAATTTTTGGGGAGGTTGGGAGCAGTATCTTCCACTGGTGGATTTCACGTATAATAACTCATACCAGTTCACGATTGGATTGTTACCATTCAAGGCGTTGTATGGTAGATCTTGTCGTTCGCCTGCTTGTTGGTTGGAGGTGGGGGACAATAATATTCTCGAACCAAAATTAATTCAGGATACATCGGCCAAGATTGAGTTGATTCAGAGCCGTATACGGATAGCCCAAGACCGATAGAAGAGTTATGCGAATGCTAAGCAGTACTTCCTGGAGTTTAATGTAGGGGATCAGGTGTTTCTACATGTATCTCCTATGAAGAGGATAATAAGGTTCGAGAATAAAGGGAAGTTGGCACCGAGATAAGTGGGGCAATTCCCGATCATTGAGCGAATTGGGCCAGTTGCATATAGATTTGGGTTGTCGGAGCATTTGCATCGAATTCACGATGTATTTCATATTTCTTTGCTGATACGGTATCTCCGGGATGAGTTGGCTCACACTCACATTGCTTTGGAGGAGATCGATTTGTAGCCCGATATTTCATATGAGAAGAGGACATTTGCTATCATAGACCATAACGAGAGGAGGTTGAGGTTGAAGTTACTTCCACTTGTATGGGTTCAGTGGGGGCATCATAATGCCGACGAGTCCATTTGGGAGCGCAAGGATGAGATGCGCGAAAAGTATCCAGAGTTATTCATACTAGGTATTTCCTTATTCTGAATTTCGAGACGAAATTCTGCTGTTAGGGGGGAAGTATGTAACACACCGTAATTTTATTGATTTTTTAATTGGGAATTGATTGGGATGAATTAAATTATATTTGGGAAAATTAACTCGGTAAAATAAATATTAGTTAGCGAGATAAGGGTCAATATTTATTTATATTGAATATTACTTAGTGAAGGAGTTATAATAATGATAAGAAAATATTATAATTATCGTGAGTGAAAAATATGGCAGTTATGATAAATTTAGTCGGGACGCGCGTGTCAGTCGTGTCGGGACTTAATTTGGGAAATAATGTTTAATTTTACTTTTAATATTCCATATGGTCATTTTGAGTGCAACAGTGTGCTCGTAAGGTCGATATAGTCAGAAAAGTTTACCTGATGGTTTAATTTGGGTCCCGAGACACTTTTAGGCCAAATCGGCACCCCGGGAGGGTATTTCGGTCTTTTGTAATTTTGAGGAAGGAGAACTGATGAAATTCATAGGCTTATATCATCTGATAAGTTAGGTCTTCAAGGGTTAGAAGTTACCAGTTATAGAGAGGCCATAGGAGGAAGGAGAGAGGAGACCCTAAGGCCATATCACACCATTCTTGCACCACAAACACCACCATTGCATAGATCAGGAGGAGAGGATAACAACCACACTATTCTTCTACTGAGGATCAAACGTTCAAAGAGAGGAAAGTATTTATCTTGCTAAATTTATGAAAGATATACCATCCATGTTAGAGTATGATGGATTATATCGTATATACATGAATGTTGATGTTTATTTGGGAGACTTTAATCCTATTCTTGGGTAGAATTCATGCTAGGTGTAATTCCTTATGTAAGTAGAACGAAACTGATGATTTAGCATGTTAAATTTATGAAGAAATCTGGGTTTATGGGGAAGTTCTTGAGCAAGATGATATCTTAGGGTTTTCTAAAATTTAATGTTGGTTAAATTCTATTTAAAGGATTTTATTGATGATTAAGGGATGTATTAATGTTAGAAATCATTGGTATATATTGGAATAATGTTTAGTAAACTTGTTTTGGAGTTTGGGTTTAAAACATGGAGTTTTTTAGGGTTAACAATGGTGTAAAAATCGTAACAGCGAAGAAGATGAACCCAAGTACAACGAACCGGTTCGCATGTACCCCCAAACCGGTTCGGCTATACCTTCAAACCGGTTTGCATGTTCCCTCGAACTGGTTTGGGGAACCTCGTATTTATGAAATTCATTTTTGTTGCATCTTGATAGGCTTGAGTTGATTATTTCCTTCCACATGAAGAGAGTTTGGGGTTAGCAATATAGGCAATATATTTCATAAGTGATTTCACTAGTTATGATGGATACAAGTTAACAACAGGGCTTAGTTTAACATTTAAATGTTCGTTAGTAAAATAGAATGGGTCACAAAAAGTGTAAGTGAATATACGACCAGACCAACAATGAACGGATATTTTCATTACTGAAATAACTCAATGGAGTGAGTAGGATTATTCGAGTAGTGGGGGAAAATACTCGGGAAGAATACAGTGAATAATTTAATGGAGAATTTAAAATGCGTAGGATATCCGGGTATTACATATACTACATTCGATATATGATCTAGAATAGATTTCTTAAAGAACACATTAACGCATTTTTTGTCATTTTTTGCACGTGGTCCCCTCGTGGTCCCAAAGACTTTTTGTTATTCTCTTTATATAGTCCCCCTCTTGTCTTATATTAAAATCTTATTTTAAGACTATATTTAAAAGATTTATAATTTAGACCCAAATTTGTATCAAGACCTTAAAAGCCTTAGAAACCTTCCAAATTTTGACCAAAACCCTAATTCTGGTATCAATGCCATAAGACGCTCCTTTTAGACTTATAGTAAAAAGACTTTAATGCCTTTGAGATTTATCCCTCGCATTCATAAAGATATTTTTGGAACCAACCCAGACTACCAACCTATAACCATAACTGATTTTGACTCAGAAGGTTGTTTAACCTCTCACATAAATGATTGTTCACATACTGAACACATTCCAACCAAGCACGCAGATAGTAGACAAGTTACTGCCAGTGCTATTAATAACATAATAGACCAAAATAAGTGTATACTCCTTATATTAAGATAATTAATAAAAGGCACTCATACGCTAGAAACAGAGATAAAAAAATATCTCTAAAAGAACATTATAAATAGATAGCCAAATCCCTATAGACTTAGTACAAGTTCTACAAGAAATAAATATTAAGACTAATCATATAAAAGTCCTTAACAAAGACATTTTAGAAATTAATACTTTAATAAAAAAATCAAGATAGTGAGTTAATTAAACTTACCAAAGAACAAGCTATGCTTATTCCTAGACTAGACAATTATCTACCTAACTGAGATAGTTAGATCAGGCTGGAATGAGGTACCAAGAGACCTCTCCATTCAGACCTTAGCAGATTTTTACAAAAGAATTTTAGAAAAGATAAATGATGATAAATTTTATTATAAGATAAATGAAAGTGAGATTGCCAATGCTTCTAAAGCAACTAGACTTGTATTAGAAAGATTAAATTTAATCTCTACATCCATAGCAACTACCCAAGACTATATTAGCAACTTTGTTAAAGAATTACAATTAAATTTAAAAGCTAAGACAAAAGGATTAACCACCTTCTACACAGACTTTGCTAAATTTTGTTAAAATTTAGCAAATTATCTTAATAATATGGAAAGCCATAACCTATCCAAAATGGATAGTATTATTAATGAACTTAGACTAGACATGGGCCAAGTAGAAGAAAAATATGAAGAAATTATAAAGGGAATTAAGTTTATATATAATAAACCCTCCCAAGCCGAATTAGACTCTCCATTTATTTTAACCCGTTGAAGCTAGAATGGCACATGAATCGGTGCAAAAATAAGAAAACGAAGATGAAGTAAAAGACTATATTAATAAGATCGCTAATTCTTTTGTTAATACTCTTGTTAAAAATAATGAAGATATTAACAATAATGCAAGAAAAGAGAATAAGACATTTAATGAAGAAATCCTTAGGCAGATAAAAAGATAAAAAGATTATTCAGACTCTTTAGAAAGGATTGAAAAAAGACTTGAACAAAAACAGGTAAACACCTAAAAATTTAGAGAATATCCTTATGTAGGAACTAAGGAAGGAAAGACCATAACTAGAAGAATCATAAATGATGGATTAGATAAGACTAGTAAGATAGTTAGATCTATCCCAAATATTATATAGAGTAATTGTATGCTCCAAAGACTTAATGATTCATCCTCCAATGTTAGAACATGGTGGAAGGAGAGAAATTTCACGAATCCTCTCCAATGGAAAGAATGGGGTGAAGTTGACTGGAAGATTGTTGAAGATTCCATTCATAATGGACAACTTCCAGCCGTTAGATACATAGACTTGTTTAAAGAAGGTGCCACTCCTAAGAATCCTAATTATAACATGACTTATCATTGTAGAAATCACGTGTTGGACAAATCCTACACCGAGCTTCAAGTTTTTGACTCAGAAGGCTTAGATCGAGAGGAACTGATAGGAAGTTCCAATTCCTAACCTTTGGACTCTTTCAAGCAAGAATCCAAGGATTACATCGACCTCAAAATAATATCAACATATTATGTTGTTTAGTAGATAAAAGATGGAAAGATTTTGAGAAAAGCCTTATTGGGATATCCCAATTAGAAATGTCAGATAATATAGGATACTTTAATGTCATCCCGACATTTACAGTAATCGTAGACACAACCAAATATTTTAAGTTAATCTTATATGCTAGTGGCTATGAAGACTATAGTATCCCAAACGCTAATATAAATATATAATTCCAAAGCTATGTGAAGTTCTCCCGATTTCCTTATGAAGGAATGCAATCAGGAATTCCTAGCGGTAGACTTACTGAAGAAATCTTAGTTAGAACCAATATTTCATACTACAATCATACTTAAAGTATTAAGAATACTGGACCTATGAAAGAAAAAGCTAAGACCCTTTGGCAATTGCCAGAATTTTAAGAAACTAAGACTATACAAAATAAACCTTTGTTTATTAATCAAGACGATGTCACTGGAAATATTACTATCCAGTTTGACCCTCCTAAGATTATCAATAAGAATATCCAGATTGAAGAAGTTAGATTTAGGAATATGGGAGAAGCCATAATCAATGATCCTTCAGAAGGAGAACGTAGTAGCAAGACTAGTTATAATTTACTAAGAAATGTCCCGATAATTCGACCTAGAAGATCATTTGAACAAAAAAACTTAGTTAAAAAAGCTAGGATCAAAAACTTTGGACATGAACCCTCAAAATTGGACATGAATACATTTAAATATCACCTTAAGAAAAGTCATTCTGTTAGATTTCAAGAAAGAGAAAAATTTAATATGATAGCTCAAGAGGGTATATTAAAATTTAAAGAATCTAAGAATACTAAAGAACTTCTTAGAAACTTAAGACTAATAGAATAAGGAGAAGAAAGACTAATTCCAGCTACACAAGTATGTCCTAATAAACAAGAGATATGAAGTAGTAGTAGGCTAGAAGATGCTCCTAGACTTTTTAGTAAACCAATAGGAATAAATATTACTATATACTCTAGCACTCTAGTTAAGACTAAACCTGATTATATAAAAGACTTTCCAACTAGTGATAAGAGTTTTGCTCCTGTTAAGACCATGTCAAGTCAAGCCATAAATTCAGTTGGGATATACCTTAACTTAGACAATGTCCAAGATAGGAAGAAGTCCTTAGATGAATGGCGTAATCAGATGAACATGTGTTTTGCATCTAATGAACAATGGGATGAAACTTCATGTAAGCAATACACTGAGTAATCCATTAGAGGAATTGAGAAAGACTATTTAGATAGTTTGAGAAAGGCTATAGATGAAGACTTCTTAGCTAAGATTGAGAAAATGAAGGAAAGCCTAGAAGAAAGATCAATGGGAGAATATATTCAATTGTTCACGTCAGAATTCATTGGAGTTGGACATTTAGCTCATATCAATGAACAAGACCTAGAAAAAACTAAGTTAACCCTCCTTAGCATTTGCAAACTAGATAAGATCAATGAATATAACAATAATTATGAGGAGCTATATTACCAAATTAAAGAATTTGGAAAGACCTTAAAAGATGAATACTTTAGAAAGATACCTGCCATAGGATAAATTCTAATTAATGAATATAGGAATTGGCCAGGAGTAGATGGAGTTAAGAATAACTCCCTTAGTGAAAGAATCAATTTTGCCGAAGATTATATCATATCTAAGAGACGTGATATAACTCAAGGAAACAAACAGATCCCTCCAATCAAAGATAAAAGAGACATCGCTCCAATCCATTGGGGATGTGGAAGTGAATCTAAGAAATTAAAAAGGAAATTAAAATGGAAACATAGGAAGTTTAAGACTAGATCATTAGGATTTCCTAAGAAATATGGATTTATACCATCTACTACCTTTAGAGAAAGGAACTCTAAGACTAAGAAAAATAGATTTAACCAAAGAAGATATTTTAAAAAGAACACTAGTAAGTATAATAAGGTTCCTAATTATAGGAAAGAAAAAGATGTAGCTCAATCCAAGACTGCCATCAAAGAATGTTGAACTTGCGACAAAGAAGGACACTTTGCTAAAGACTGTCCTAATAAGAAAGATAAAGAAGGTATTAAGATTATTAATACAATATTAGACTATGCAGATCAAGAAGAATTAGATATCCTATACGCTATATAAATATCAGATATAGAAGATGATGATAATACTAGTATCTGTAGTGCATATACAGATAGTGATTCGAAAGACTATAATAGTGATACTGATAAGTATGAAGACTCTCAGGATACTTTAGATTTATATATGATGAAAACTAATCAAGACTATTTAGATGATGAATATATAGACTTCGAAGAAGCTTGGTATACATGTATATTGACCCTTTTTAAAAAAAAAGAAGATGGATAATTAGTAATCCTGAGTTAGTAACATATATACCTAGATGTTACTTTGATGAAATACATTATTTCACATTTGAAATGAAATGTAGCAAGAAAGACTTTATATGTGTAGAATGCTTTGAGACTATACAAACAAAATTATTTATGGTTTGTGTTATTTGTCAATTACACTACCATGAAAACTATTCGAGAACTAGATTTATAGCAATTTATACTAGCCAGTATAACGCTCAAATTGATTTATATATTAAAACATATTATCAAGACATTGATAGAAATATAGCCAAAAGATTACAAGAAAATGAAGACTTAAAAGGAAAAGGAATTTCCTATGATTTAGAAGGACACCGCTCTGATAGTAGTTCAGAAGACCTAATACCATTAGATTTTATAGATTAACCTTCGAAAGGAATATCTATTTTAGAAAAGAATAATTTAGGAATTTCTACTAAACCACATGTTTGTTTTGTAGAATTGTTTATAAAACACAAAGATTATCCTAAAAGACTTTCAGCTTTTATAGACACAAGATGCTCTCAGAGTATTTACAAGGCTAATGTCTTCCCTGAAGATTATTTTCTAGAAAGTAATCAAGAAATATATGGTAAGCTAGATAATGGAGAACCATTTATCTTATATTTTCAGACTATTCCTATTTATGTCAAATTAGGAAATCAGGCAAACAAAATCCCTAATCATCGATTTTGGATAATGGATCCTCGTCCTAGTTTCACAAGAAATATTATTTTAGGACAAGGCTTTATTAGTAAATATCATCCTTATACTCAGTATAACGATAATATATTAATTAGCAATAAAGAGGAATTTAATATTAAATCCCCTCTAATTGATCACAAGACTGCCTTTGACCTTATGTAGGTCAAACGCAATTAGAGACCCATAAGACATCAGAGTTCTTCAGCTGAGCATGGTGGACCTAGACCTACAACCCAACAAGAAGCCCTAAAAATTACTAAACCCTTACAAAAAGAATGTAAGTGTCCATACCAAAAGTGTTATGAGCAAATAGTGCTTATACAACAAGACATTCTAGATCAAGCCCAACACACCTTATTACAGGTTCAAGCTATATCCAAACAAAGGAAAATGGATATAGAGGTCGAAAAAGAAAAGATTAGGCAATTAGCATGGCCGACTTTCTGAGAAAATCCCATCACTAAATGGGATAAAGATTAAAGTTATTGTAAAATTATCCCTATTAACCCAGATGCCACTATTAATGGTAGAACCTATAAGAAAGGATATTCACAAGAAGACAGGGAAGAATTTTAAAAAAGACATAGATGAAATGATTAAGCTAGGCACTATTAGAGAAAGTAAAAGTAGACATAATAGCCTTGCCTTCTACGTTCAAAATGAATCTGAATGAAAAAGAGGAAAAAGACGTATGGTTATAGACTATAGACAACTAAATAAGAATTGTGAGTTTGATTCTTATAAGATACCAGACAAGAATAATTTAATCAATTTGATTGAAGATAGAATTATATTCAGTAAGTTTGATTACAAATCAGTCTTCTAGCAAATTAAGATGCATCCAGACTGTATTACTTGGACAACCTTTAGTGTGCCCCAAGAAAAATACGAATGGCTAGTAATGCCATTTGGATACTTGAATGCTCCTCAAGTATTTCAAAAAATAATGGATAATATATTTAGACCTTATTCAGAATTTTGTCTTGTATACCTAGATGAAATTCTTGTAGCCAGTAAGACTGAGATAGAGCATGTAGACCATCTTAAAAGGATTATTTTAGAATTATATAAACATAGTATTGTTATTTCCAAAAGGAAAATGTAATTATTTCAGACTGAAATAGATTTTGTGGGAATGCATATAACTAAAGTAAAGATATCCTTAGCATAACACATTAAGAAGATTCTTGAATTTCCAGATCGGCTTAAAGATTGAAAATAATTACAATCATTTTTAGGATTGCTTAATTGTGTTGGAGATTTTATTAAAGACCTTGCTTTAAAGAGACAAAGTTTAACTGCCAAATTAAAAGGAACAGACAAGACTAATCCTTTTTATTGGACTAAAGATGATTTTGAAGTTATAAGACAAATTAAAGAAGCAGTAAAAAATATTCCTTTACTTGAACTGCCCAACACTGAAGACCAATTTATAGTAGAAATAGATGCATCTGATAAATAATGGGGTGCAACATTCTTTGCCATTGGTCATAAGACTAAAAATAAGAAACTTTTGTAGATATAGTTCTAGGACTTTTACTGATCCAGAAACAAGATACACTGCCCATGAAAAATAAGTTTTAGCTATAGTAAGGGCAATAGAAAAATATATGCTTTTTCTTAGACCTAAACATTTTACTGTGTATATTGACTCTTCTCATGTAGTAAAATTTAAAGATTTAGACTTGTCCAAATCAAGGAATAATAGACTTATTAGATGGAAATAATTGCTTAATGGTTATGACTTCTCTGTCATATATATTAAGGGAAGTAAAAATACCATTCCAAACATTATATCAAGAGAGCCAATGTTTGCTGTTGATGTAAAAAACTAGATTGGATCTAATTAATCAATCACAGATAAATATGAAGTAAGAAATAAGACAAAGGACTTTTAAAGTGGTTCAGACTTATAAAAATGGCCTACATCCACTATTTTGTATTGCCGGATGTCTTTGCCTTAATCTCGATCACAATTGCTAATGATCAATTACCCTGTTATGGAGGGCGTTACAATGTATTTATAGCCTTGGGGATGTCAGTATGAATAGACGATATGCCATTATTCAATAGACATATACATCTGTACAATAAGAATATTCATTGAATGTGCAATTGTCTTTTGATCTTCTTGGCCAGATGCTCTGCACGTTGAGTAACTCGGCACGCTAAGTAGCTCGGGGTGATGTGTAGCTCGGTGTTGAAAGTTGTTCGATGAATATAAGCATTTATCACGTAAGATTCCACATGTCTTCATATAATTGGTTCACGCCAGCTGACTAACTTTCGTATCAATAGACGCCCCCAATGTTTCACAGTTGAGTTTTGATATGAGAGTGTGGAACATTTTACCCAAAAGTTGCTCGGGCATATTTTTACGTCTTGATTAATTACAGATCTCCAACACTTTGTAATTTTCCATTTAGTCTTGTCATTTGAGCACAAAATGGAAAACTTGTAAATATTTTGAATCTGCGACTGACGCTTGGATATTTGCGTCTTTTTCATCATTTAATCGTAAAAGCGATAAATACGGATCGTCATCTACTTTTTACCTCCAGATTTCTAAACTCTTTGTCTTTTCATTTTATCCTTGTACTGTCGTTCTTTCTGTCATCCGCCTTAGCAGATTTCTCAATCCCTCTGTAAGAACTTTTTCTTTCTTCTTTATTTGCTTTAGCCACTATGGTTTATCTTATTGAATCGTTGGATAAGTTCCAAGCTACTTTTACGATTACCTCTTAGGTTATTCAAGAAGAACCTCCTTGCCCTTATGATTTATTTTCTCTGGCTGAGGGACATTGGTTTCCCTCCCTTTTTGTAGCGGAGTATGGCTTTTCTTTTCCGCCTAATCTCTTGTGTTTGGAGTTTTGCCAATATTTTTATATTATTACTGCAAGAGTAGCTCCAAATACATGGAGGGTAGTTAATGGCGTACATAGGTTAAACCAAATTCATGGAACTCATTTAGGGATCCCTGAGATTATGTTTTGTTATAAATGGGTTACCAGTGATACCACATTTTATTTAAAAACTAGGTTCTCCAATAGAGCTTTAGTGGTCAATCTTCCCGATGCTAATAGGGACTATTTTGATCATGGAGCTGTGATGAAAAATTGGAAACACCCCCCATTAAAAGGAAATGATGTTTACCAAGGTCCCAGATGTCCACTTTATGGCAATGGGGTTTGCATCAATCAGTTGTAGGGGAGCAAGTTAGAGCCGCTTCTTATTTGCTGAGATATAAGAACACTACTTCCTCTTTTATTGCTCGTCCTCTTGCCCCTCCTGTGATAATTGATCTTGATCAAATTCCATCATCTCGAGCCAGTGTAGAAGAATCTTCTTCTGATATGGGTACTTATATTGCTGATTTGATAACGAGGAAGAGGAGAATGCCTGAATTCTTTGCCAAAGATGCTCCTGGCAATGATGGGGCAAAAAAGAGAAAAGGGGATGTCCCAACTGAAGGGATGAAGAAAATGGATATGGCTCCATCTAAGGAAAAAATTCCAACTATCAAGGAGGTCGACAAGAAGCCACCTGTTGTCCCAAAAGAGGCAGCACCTTTGATTGAAGGTGTTGCTATTACACAACAAGAGGCAACACCTTTGATTAAAGGTGCTCCTTTAAGGAGATTAAGGAGAGGTCTCGCAGAAAGACCTATAGAAACTGCTGCTCAAACTTCTGATGTTGAGGATCCTTCTTTGAGAGCTAACACTCTAGCTCTCATTGCTCTGAGATATTCCAAAAGTTTGATCAAGTCATGGACCATTCCCGAATATCGAGCTGTTGAGGGTTCCCTTTCTTGGGCGAAGGTCACTAATTTAGCCGCCCAACATATTGTGTAAGTAAGTATCATCATCCTTACTATTTCATCTCCATGTATCGTGTTCATAATATGATCCGAGCTTATTTTCTTTTGCAATTTATGACGTGTTTTAATAGTATCCTGGAGAAAGATGAGGCTACCAAGACTTCAACTTCCTCCAGTGGGGTGAAAGAGGCTTTTGCTTGGTTATCACAATCTTTGAAGGGCTCTCGATAGAAGTACGAGGAAGATAAAGCTGCTTGGGAGAAGAAACTTCTATCTACAGAGACAACTCATCGACAAGATGATACAACTCGAGATCAAGCTAAAAATGCCTCCAAGGAGTTGGAGGAAAAATTGAAGGTCATCGTTTCCAGTAAGGAAGAAGCTGATGGCAAGATTGAAGAGGATAAATGGCGTAAGAAATATCTGGAGGAGATGGTGAAGCTTACTGAGGGATATGATTCTTTTGAGAAAGTGAAGAGAAAAGCTGTTGTGAAGAAGTCCTTTATCTCTGGTTGGGACAAAGGATGGAACAAAGCCTTAACTTCTATTACTTTCCAGATGGAATATGTAAGTTTGAAGTACTTCAGAGACGGATGGGTCACAGCATTGAAAGAGTTGAGTGTTGTCGATGATTTTGAATTATTTTAGAAACACACTCATGGCCCTCCTCCTACTATTGACGAAGAAGAAGAGGATAAAGATGCATCTGATGAGTCTTCTATGGTGATAGTAGGACAAGTACCTGTTGTTACCATTCCTCAACCCTCCGAGCAAGTTCAGCAGGCAAATACTTCTACCGATCAATGCCAACTTCCCTCCGAGCAACCAACTCCTTCATCCAAACCGACTGATGATGTTGTAGGAAATAAGAAGAAGGTGTAGAGTTGTTTGTCTTTTTAATTATGTTGTTCTTCTGCTTTTCCCTTTTTTGTTGTAGCTTTGGTTATACTTGCTTCTCCCGTTAATCAATCAAAAGGACTTTATTATTTATTCTCTGTCTTTTACTTTACTTGCTCAACATGTAGTTGCACTGTAGTTGATTGATTCTGTTTGCCTTGCTAGTTTATTGATATGATGGAACTCTTGTTAGCTCATGATGTGGATTTAATGAAGAAACGTAATGATTACTTCAAAGCTGGTCATGTAGACTTTACTGAAGCACAAATAGTTGATATTCTTGGATTTGAGGCCTCAGAACGAGCAATTGATGCTTATCAATACTTAAAATGTTTGCTTGACCAAGTTGTGGCGAATAACATGGCGTATTATGAAATGATGGAAGATCGTCAAGGAGTAATCGAAGAACTCTAAATTCAACACAAAGAAACCACTGCTCTTCTGCATGAAGGTTATGAGAAAAAATACCAATAGTTGATTGCTGATCGGGGCTACAACAAATTCCTCTTAGCCCATAAGAGGAGAGAAAGTGTGTTAAAACATGAAGTCGAAGAACACAAGTACATTGCCAAGATGCTTGAAGAGGAAAATATTGCTCTAAGAGAAGAATTGAAAAAACTAAAGTCTGCCTCTTCCTCTGGAGCTCTGATCCCAATCAATGATGAGGGATTTTCATTTTTGGAAACTAAAAATGCTGCCTTGAGAGAAGAATTGGAGGCTTTGAAAAGAGCCGAACCTACATCGTCCACTCATGGCAGAGCAAGGCCTTCTATCCGTGGCCGAGCAAGAGCTGGTCGGATTAATATTGAAGGGACGAGGACCCAACTAGCTTTAGAAAATCAACTCATTCAACTGATAGAAAAAAATCAAGCCTTGGCTGAGATGTTTAGAAAAATCCAAAGTCTTACCAATCAACTTTCCAAGCAAAATTCTGCCTTGGAGAGTAAAGAGAATTTTATGAAGAAACTCCATCAAAATGTTGAGAGATTGACATGTCAATTCCACAAACAGCCACAAGAATTATGGATGGAAGGATATTATGAAGCCTTATGCCACTTTGAAGCCAGGTTGAAGCAGTCAAAGAACGAGGGGTATAAACAAGGGTGGTTGAATGATCTTGGTGTGATGCATCTTGAGAAAGGAAATTCCTTATGGGATTGCTATGATCCTGGAGTACTTGATCTACCTAATCCTCCTTTTAAGTTGGATGTCAGGTGGATTCCATCTCATACCATACCTCAATGTTTGATTTCCAAGTACCTTGGTGTTTATAATCTTCATGAAGATTATGAAATATCTTGACCTCCTCATCTGCTAGAGCGACTAAGTTCGAGAAACACTAGGATGCTACGAGATATGAATTTCATCAATTCTCCTTATGCTTTAGATGACCCACCAGCTGGAATGGAACCTGTATCAAAATCTGAGGGAAAAAGGCCAGTAGAATAGAAAATTTGTATTGAATGAAGAAAACTTCATCTTTTGTAATTTGCTTTCCTGTATTTAATGAAGAAAAATTTCATCTTTGTGCACTTTTCTTTCCTTGGAAATAGTTTTTAAGATCTTTTTCTTATAACATATTGTCTGTTGATGAATGCATATATATCTATAGAGGGACAATTTGTCCTATTTTTGTTTTAATTGCCTAGACAATGGAGCTTGCCCCACTTGATGCCTAGTTGTAGTGACTTGTCACCCATAATTGCCTAAGCAATGGAATAATTTTCATCCCATGATCCTGCTTATTTGTAGTAAGCTTTTCAGGATTACCTTTGTGCCTAGACAGTGGATTCCCCGTGAGGTCACCCATCTTCTTGCCTAGTTTGGGATACCCCTTGAGGTCACCCGTGATCAAACAGACTTTGCCTTATATGATTGTTATGGCAACATTGTTGGTTAAATTTATTGATGTCGACCAACCGTGGTTGGTGGTTGTTGATATGCCAACCAACTGTAGTTGGTTGTTGCTGATATGCCGACCAACCGTAGTTGGTTGTTTAGTGTGTAGCACGAGTACTCCGAAAAAAAATTTGAACAAAAAGAATATGGAGAAAATATCATCTTTATTCATATTGAAAGAAATGGGGTACATG
The DNA here is from genome assembly GCA_949130495.1 of Sambucus nigra. Taxonomy (NCBI): domain Eukaryota; kingdom Viridiplantae; phylum Streptophyta; class Magnoliopsida; order Dipsacales; family Adoxaceae; genus Sambucus; species Sambucus nigra. Next base: position 587,059,017 of record OX422210.1, on the reverse strand, counting down.
TGAAGTTGTATTACTGATAATATTTGCGCAGGTGCTCCACATTCCACGCATTTTTGAATTCTTCTCCTTCTAAGGTTTCTATTTTGTAAGTCCCAGGTCGAACAACCGTAATTACCCGGTAGGGCCCATGCCAGTTGGCCTCTAGTTTATTATGCTTCTGAATCACTTTCTTGAGCACATAATCTCCCTCTTTAAGATCACATTTCTTGAGTCTTTTGTTGTAGAACATGGAAGTTCGTTGCTGGTTAGCTGCATTCTTGATTGCCGCATCTTCTCTTACTTCTTCGAGCATATCCAAGTCTAAACGTCTCATCAAATCACTTACAGGAGCATTAAAATTAAGCACCCTATGTGTGGGTAAACCCAGTTTAGCTGGTATGAGAGATTCCCCAGTTGTTGTTCGGGGTGTTGTGCGATAAGCCCATAACACAGAATGCAGCTCGTTAATCTAATTTCCTTTTGTATCATCCATCCTTTTCTTTAACCCCTTCAGCGGAGTTCTATTTATCACTTCAGTTTGTCCATTGCTCTGGGGATGACCTGGTGCAAAAGGATTTTCTGGACATTAAATTGATGACAATATGCAGCGAGCTCCTCATTATCAAATTGCGTACCATGATCAGTAATGAAAGCATGTGGAAGACCATATCTGTAGATAATATTCTTCCAAATAAACTGGTAAACCCTTTCATATGACATGTCAATGAGAGGCTCAACCTCAACCCACTTGGTGAAATAATCAACAACGACTACTAAATATTTGAATCTCCCTTTGGTGGTCAGCAGAGGTCCGACCAAGTCTATACCCCACATGGCAAATGGCCAAGGGAAGTGATGGGTGTTAACAATGCCTGGGGAGTTCTTTGAATGGAAGAGAAACATTGGCACTTTTCATATTTCTTCGCATAAGCTGTACAGTCAGCTCTCATCATTGGCTAATAGTATCCCTGCGTCATCATCCTCTGCATGAGAGTTTGACCTGCTACATGAGATCCACAAGAGCCTTCATGAATTTCTTCTATTAAATCTTTAACTTTTTAAGTATGCACACATCTCTGTAGACCTGCCATGATACCCCTTCTATATAAAACACCATTGTTCAGTACATACCGAGCAACTTTAAACTTCAGCCTCTTGGCTGCAAGTTGGTAAGTTGGTACAACTCCTTCTTCGATATATGCCCTGATGGGGTCCATCCAGGATGGTCCCATATCCAGGGTGATGAATCTTACCATTAAATCTTCATCTATATTTCGGTCCGCCAGAATCTCAATAGGAATCGTTCTTCGTAGCTCGGTACGAGTAGCTAAGGCTAACCGAGCTAGTGCATCAACTCTCATATTTTTTAATCTCGATATTCTTATTAATTGGACCGCAGCAAGAGTGGACACAATCTCTATATCTTTTCAGTGATACCTTGACATTAAGTCTCCCTTTACTGCATATAACCCAAGAATCTAATTTACGATTAACTGTGAACCACTAAACACAATAACTTGCTCAGCATTCAGTGTTTTGGCTAAACTGAGGCCCGCAATCATAGCTTCATTGTTGGAAGCTTTGAACTAGAAACGTAATGCATATTCCACATCCAATCCATTTGGGATGTGAAGAATTATACCGGCTCCGCTGCCTGTGGTACACGAAGAGTCATCAATAAACAAATTCCATATGGGGATGCCATTATCAAACTCTTAGTCTGATAAAGTTTCCAAATGGAATATTTGGTACTTCCTTTTATCATCTCCTAACACTGGGCTTTTATCTGATGGTTCTTGCTGCTCGGCACTTGTCCCCTTCGTTACATCTGTTGATAGGAGTTGATCGGAGGTAGTGTCCGATAATTCCCTAACATCCACTGGTTGTTCTGCATTAGACCCTTGTTGGTCGGCAGTATCTGGGTAAGTGAATTCCGCAATGAAATCTGTTGCCGTCTACCCTTTGAGTGAGATCCTTGGCTCATAAACAATATCATACTCTCCTAGATCGATTGCCCAATACATCAGTCTTCCAGATTTTTTTGGCTTGTGCAAAGCCTGTCTGAGTGGCATATTAGTGTATAATGGGCCTTGAAATAAGGTTTCATCCTCCTACTTGCCTCTATTAATGCTAAGGCCAGCTTCTCCAATCTGGAATATCTTACCTTTGCTCATCGGAAAGCTTTGCTCGTATAATACACAGGTTTTTGTACTCCATTTTTAACTCTTATCAATACTGAACTGACTGAGCTCTCAGAGATAACCTGATATAAGTATAATCTTTCTCCTACCACCGGCCTGGAAAGTAGGGGTGGCATCCCTAAGTATTTCTTCAAGGCTAGAAATGCTTGCTCGCACTCGTCATTCCACTCAAAAGTCTTTCTAAGCACCTTGAAGAATGGGAGGCATTTATCCGTCGCTCTGGAAACGAACCTGTTTAGAGCTGCAACACTCCCCGCAAGGCTTTGCACTTCCTTCTTAGTAGTTGGAGATTTCAGTTCTAACAAAGCCTTTTATCAGGATTTGCTTCAATGCCTCGCTGATTCATAATATACCCGAGGAACATGCCTTCTCGTACGCCAAAAACACACTTAGTCGGGTTTAGCTTCATCTGATATTTCTCTAGTTGATCAAAAGTTTGGCTCAGATCAGCTATGTGGTCTGCATCTTTCTTACTCTTTATCATCATATCATCTACATAAACCTCCATGTTTTTGTCGATTTATTCTGCGAACACCTTATTCATCAATCGCTGGTACGTTGCACCTGCATTTTTGAGACCAAATGGCATAACATTATAACAATATGTACCCCTTGGGGTAATAAAAGAAGTGATCTCCCTATCTTCTGGTTTCATCTTAATCTGGTTGTAATCGGAATAAGCGTCCATGAAACTCAACAATTCATGCCCCGAAGTAGCATCCACCAGCTGATCAATTCGGGGAAAGGGAAAATGATCTTTCGGGCAGGCTTTGTTGAGGTCGGTGAAATCTACACACATCCTCCATTTATTCTTCTTCTTTTTACCATCACCACATTAGCCAACTAATCAGGATATTTAACATCCTCAATAAAAGAGGCCTTTTCTAGTTTCTCGACTTCTTCCTGGATAGCTTGGTTCTTCTCTGGGATAAATACCATTTTTTGTTATTTCACTCGCTTGATATCCTTATTATCCTTCATCTCATGGCATAAGAAGGTTGGATCTGTCCCAGGCGTATCTTCATTACTCCATGCAAAAGCTTGCTTTCTGTGCCTTAAAAATGCCACTAACTCCTGCTTTATTGACGAGTCCAGTGAGGCGCCAATTTGAGTTGTTCGTTCTGGACGTTCGTCGTCCAGAATGATATTCTTCGTAGTCTTTATAACCTGACCCTTCACAAGCTTGGATTCATCTCTAGGGTCTAAGGTCTCAATCTCTGCATCTTTAGACTTCTCCACTTGGAATGTGGTGGTCTTCTTCTTAGCTTCCTCCAACTCCTCCTGTTCGGCAGATGAATAATAGCATTTCTGAGCTACTTTCTGGTCACCCTTCACAACTCTAACTTTAAAATTAGTCAAAAACTTCAAGCATTTATGTACCGTGGATGGCACTACCTCAAACTTTTTTAGGCCTACCCTCCCTATGATTATATTATAGGCTGATTGGAAATTTTTATCCATTACGAAAAAGCGTACCTTTTCTGTTCTACGAGCAGGCCAGGTACCAATAAGCATATCCAACGTGATCGTCCCAAGTGGAAAGACTTTCTCTCCAGTAAAACTGAGGAGGGGCCTGTGGTATGGGTCTAACTGGGCTAGCTTTAGATTTAAACTATCAAAGCACGTGTAGAACATGATATTTGCAGAGCTGCCATTATCTATCAACACCCTTGAGATAACCACATCCTTCATCCTCATCTTGATAACCATTGGGTCATCGTGAGGATATAAGACACCTTCCAAATATTTTTTAGAAAAATTGATGACCAGTTTATCCTTGTTAACTTTCCTCAGACAATCATCTTTAGCCAGGTTTATGCGCTGTATATAAGAATAAGCTTGGGCCTCATTGAGGTAATCTTTCCTTTCAGTAGTATGATCTCCTCCTCCTGCATCTCCACCTGTAATCACATTACATTCAAATGCTCTAAAATGGATTGAAAATACATTGCGTTTGGGTTGCCTTAGCTTTTTAGGGAGGTCGGGGTCATCTTCTAGATAATCTTCGTGGTCCCTCTTCTTGTCATCTTTTGTTCGAGGAGGAGATTTGGACCTTTGTCTTCCTCTTTCGTTAGCCTTTCCATCATTTTGACGATTAACGAACCTGCTCAATTTTCCTCGTCGAATAAGTGCTTCAATCTCATTTTGGAGAGCTATGCAGCGCTTGTTCATATGGACGTGATCTATGTGGAACTCGCAGTATTTGGACTTATCCCTCTTGTCAGGGGCTGTCCTTATTTTCTCCGGCCAAGTTAACTCCCCGCTGTTCTTGATCTCCTCCAGAATATGGTTGATATCCACCTTTAAGGGAGTATAATTCCCATACTTCCTCAACTGCTCTAGCATTTCTTTGCCCTTTAGCTGTTTGCTTCCCCCATTGTGCTTTTGATCCCTCCTCTCAGTTTAACCTTTAGCTTTAGCCTCTGCTTTGGTCTTACCCTTCTTCTTTGTAGCCATAGTTTCTTCAACATTAATAATTTTGGTTGCCTTAGCCATTAATTTTATCATGGATTTGGGGGGATCTTTGGCCCATGTATATACAACTTATTGGGTAACAGACCACTCATTAGAGATGTAATGGCTGTCTTCTCCTCGTAGTCAATTACCTACAGTTTCTCGTTGTTAAAACGAGTGATGTAATCCCTGGTGCTCTCTTCTATTTTTTGCCTTACACTCAGTAGGTGTGCTACTCTCTTCACTGGCTTCGCTCCAAAATAGAAATTTTCTATGAATATCTCTGTCAGCTGATGGAATGTAGCGATCTGCTCTTAAGGAAGGTTATTATACCATATTTGGGCTGACCCAGTGATAGTTCCTGAGAATACTCTGCACCTTATCTCATCGAGAACTACATAGGTATCAGCAGCATCTTGGTACTACTCTATATGAAGGACGGGATCCGTTTTTCCATCATTCTTAGGCATTACTACAGGAGCTTTAAATTTTGATGGTGTGGGAAAATCCACAATTGCCTGTACGAAGGGTGATCCCATGACGAAAGTTCTTTGGAGAGGGTTCTTGGCCTTAGACATTTCCCCTAACCTGTCCTCTAACCTCTTAATGGAGCCCTTCCATGCGTTGTTTCCATCCTCGGACCTATTTTCCCGAGCAAAAGATCGCGTTGATTTCTCCTCTTGGGATCTTTCATGACGAGTTACTTGTCGTGACTGGGAAGAATCTCCCCTTAGATAATTTGGTCATTGATGATTTCTCGATGCAATCCTAGGTGGATTTCTATTCCTCCTAGGGCCCAAACGGTCAAAGGGAGAGACTCTACTCAACCTCTCCAGAGCGCTTGTTCGTTCTGGGGCTAAAGTAACATTTCGTTGAGAATCTTTAGCTCTTATAGAAGAGGTCCGACCAGGCTGATATGAGGGATCATTAGTCCTTTCAGTATGATGAGAATCAGTGCGTCTGGACTGAGAAACATCTAAGAATAGCATACGTAGGGTTGTTGACAATGGCATATGCGTGGCTCTCTGAACGCTTCGTTGACCTGACTGGGCAGGCGCATTGTTACGAATAGTTTGGATGAGTTGACGCATGGTCTCTTGCATATCTATTTGACCTTGGGCTAAATTGGACACTATGCCGGTGAGATCTTGAATAGTTGGGGAAGCAGATGGATGGGGGGAACTAGGTCATTGTTCCTGTTACTGGATTCTGGGATCTCAGCCATTTGTGAAGAGTGTTTTAGCAAAAACGCTACGTATAGTCATTCCCACAGACGACGCCAATCTATTGATATAATAAACTAGATTGGATCTAATTAATCAATCACAGATAAATATGAAGTAAGAAATCAGAGAAATGACATTTAAAGTGGTGCAGGGTTATGAAAATGGCCTACGTTCACTATTTTGTATTGTCGAATGTCTTTACCTTAATCTCGATCACAATTGATAATGATCAATTACCCTGTTATGGAGGGCGTTACAATGTATTTATAGCCTTGGGGCTGTTTGTACAATAAGAATGTTCATTAAATCCGATGTTCATTGAATGTGCAATTATCGCTCTATCTTCTTGGCCAGATGCTCTGCACGTTGAGTAGCTCAGCATGTTAAGTAGCTCGGGGTGATGAGTAGCTCGGTGCTGCAAGTTGTTTGGTGAATATAAGCATTTTCCATGTAAGATGACACATGTCTTCATATAATTGGTCCACATCAACTGATTAATTTTCGTATCAACATTTGCTAACACTAATATGATTTCATGTTTTATGTTGCAAACATAAGACTTAGAAAACATGAGTTCCTCTAGAACGAATAGACTGAACAAAGAAGACGTTACAAACCATCTTAGACCCGTAAGACCAAATGCTGGTGTAACGCAAAGACAGACTCACATTCAAGACTCTCAAGAAAGACCAATCCTATAGAACTTTGATGATATCTTAGTTCCTCCTGGAAAATCTAGACATGAGATTGTTTCTCAAAATAAACTCATCGGGAAGATGTATTTTCGCCAATATAGAACTAATCAAAGATATTCAGACTTGATAAAATTTAGACAAGAATTTTTAGATGATGAAAATACTCTTATAGACGCTATATGGTGGAACGTGAAGGATAGACTGTGGATAGAGTTCAAACAAAATTTGGTATCCATTGTCAGATTCATGAGGACTCAAAGACTTGCAGCCACCCAACTCAGTGGTACTTCTATTCCTAGATCGTAAACTGAGACTCTTGGAGAATCCTCCAAAACTAGACCTGCTGATAATTTTTGTTATCAAAAAATGACTTTTAAGACTAAGATTGTTATACCTTTTGGTCATAATAATATATCTATATCAGAAGACTATCAGAAAGACGTTAATAACATTATTGAACATTTTAATATGTTATTATCCAAAATTAATAGAGATGCCTTAATGTTTAGAGGTTTCTTCAAAGATGTTCCAAAAATTTATCTTTTTGGAAAAGCAGACATATCCCAGATCACCTTAGCAGTCTATAGATTCATCGAAATTATCCGGGTAAAGATGGTAGAAGACGCTATTGCTCTTAGAAAAATAGTCCATGAGTATGTTAAAAAGGCAGAAGACTTCCTTCCCCTATTTTCCAGGATCTACCAGATCGCTCCAAGTTCTTGTAGAAGAATAAGAGTTGAGGGGTTTAGACTTGTTAGATTTTCCAATTATTCTTTTAAAGACGTGGAGATTCTATCTGAAGACGAGACTAAAGACTTAAGTGTTAATAATTCCAAACTCTAGATTGTCTAAGCTATGGATACGATAGAAATCATGGAACTGTTAACAGGTGAAGACTGATGGTATACTACATACCATACAGAATACCTCATTATCCAGGCTGATGATCCATTTAATGGAAGGCTCAAGAAAGAATCTATGGAAATGGTGGAGATTGCTTTGCCAGCCAGCCTTAGAGTGGTAGGCCTCATTGATGAATTCTTCAACAATAATGCTTTACCAGACGGAGACAAAGACGAAGCAGAAGAAGATGAAGATAGAACAGATAAGGGCCCCACCCTACTCAACGAATTATTAAAGACCGAAGACTCAATTATTTAGAATGATGATTCCCTTGCATTATGAAGATGAAGAAATATCAGTCTTTCTCCATATGGGTCCCAGACAGCTTCTTTTCATAAAGAAGAAAGAGACAACCACAAAGATGTTAGCTTCGTAATTACCACAAGATGCCAAGACTGCTTTTGAAAAAGAAAAAACATGAAGACTCAAAGATGCTAAAGCTATAGATCTTTAATTATTTTATTTTGCTTTAATTATTCTTTGTTTTCAATCAGATCACTTTTTGTAACCGATTACCAATCACATGTAAGCCTCCTTATGCTATAAAAAGAGAGGTAGAAAGTAGAGAGAAAGGAGAGGACGAAGAGAAGGGATAGAGAGTGTGTAAGCTTGTAGAGATTAATGTGTACGTGAGTGAGTAAACCTCTCATAGTTAGGGGAGTGGGGAGAGTTGCAATTACTTATGCTATGCAATAAAAGTAATTTCTTTTCCAGAAATCTCTTATGTTGAGTTGTTAATATTTTCCAACTAACTGTTCATAAAGAACTATTGTGTGGAACCTCTGGTGTATCACACAAGGTGTTATACTGTTGAACCTCCGTCAAGTGCCAATTTATCGTGAGCGTTTAGCCAGGTAGGCATTAGGCGTAAAGGTAGGAATTGGGTACAATGCCAAACTAGTGGATTGAGGTGCGATACATAAAGAGAAAGTTACAAGAGGCCCAAACCAGAGAAGAATAATAACAAAGCTGAAGAGAAAAAGGAAGGAAGATAAAGATATTGCAGACCAAAAGGAAGGTATAACTCGAACCAAACCCTTAACTACTTTACATTTATTATTTTAAAAGAAACTTTCATGAGCCTACAGATCACTGCAGATTTTTTATCATTGGTTAGTCAAACAAATTTAGACTTAACTAGAGAAATTCAAGATTGGACTCTTACAGACCCTAAAGATAAAAGAACTTATAGAATATGCTTTAACATATGCAGGAGGTGCTTTCAAATATGTAGAACAGGTTATTGAGTGGTTAGTACATGAAGTATCTAGAATAAAAATAATTAAATTAGGGATCCATGATCTCTTTAGAGAAAAATTAAGAACTGAAGATTTTGCAAAAGAACTGTCAAACCTAAAAATATAAAGAATATACTAAAATACTTAAAGACAATATAGATGTATTAAAATATATTAGACGGAAAAGGCTAGCAGAAACCAAAGATATTTTAATTAGACCTGAAAGAATCTGTCATATCCTTAAAAACGTAGAAACGGCTGCCCCTAGAACATATCGTAGATTTTTGTCATCATATGGTGATAATAATTTAAACGAATTTATAAATAACGATATAATAGATATTGTTAATCAGATATATAAAGAAACTAGACTGATAAAATCGCAATGCCGTATAAGGTGTTTAAGACTATAATATTTCCCTTCTAAACCACTTGCAATTTCCAGACTCCCTGAAGAAAATATTTATATAGATATTCCCCACTATTTCGAAATTCAGTACGATAGTGGCGGAAGAAGTCTGAGAAGTAGCATCTCTAAAACTTCTCTTAGACTCCCAGATTAATTTAGATATTAAAAATAATCTTAAATACGCTAGGAGTTATTGGGGTAAAAATTCCTATTCCCTAAAACATAGAAAAAAACAAAGGAATATAAAAGACATTACGGCCCCCAAAAGGTTGTCCTAAAAAGACAAAGCGGTCCCAAGAATGTGTGGACAATATTAATCCGTCGATTACATCCGTTAACTAAATCCGTCAGAGAACCAATTCGTATATATATATATATACACACACACACATGCACACACACACACGCACACACACACACAGACACACACACATACACACACACACATATGATGCGCGAATGCCTATTGTGTGACTTATTATGTGTATGACATACTTACACTGTTTGCTATCGCGGGAGGTTTAAAAAGGGGACAGTCTTATCCTAATGAGCCATCTTCGGGGATTTTAGACTTGTACCTCAAAACGTAGAATTTAGGGATGACCACTGCTTGTGTGAATGAGGGTGTACCCGGTCATTTGGGTGCGTAGGTATGTGCGTAGCCCAAAGGCCTAGAACTATGTTTGCCTCCAATTATATGTGAATTGTATAGTGTGATTCGAAAATGATTCCTAATTGATAGTCCTTATATAGTACGCGAAGTACTGGGACTTGATAGATGAGTATGCATGCACCGCAGGTCTCAACCTAGGGGTGCCGTATTAGTATATATATAAATAAAGTGATACAAATACATATACTTGTGATTGTTTCTAATGTGTGTACTTAGTAGATGAGAAAGATAATTATAGCTAAAATAACTTAAGTATGTGGAAACTTAACATCTATTTGGTTAATTCTTAATTGATTCAAGAGATATGAGAAAACAAAACAATAACGTATTGTATGGGTAATAGGGGTGGGCACCACGAGTTAGTACGTGTCGTAAGATAATTGACTTCAACTAGTTAGGCAGGGTAGCATAACTAGGACGGGTTAGTAGAATACGTTAGGAGTGCACAATAGTTGAGGGGCGAGGACCTCAAGTGAGAGCACGTGAAACTAACATGATATAATATCTGCATATTATGCATTTTAAATACTTGCAAATATTTTTAAATTATTTTTCTTGGGCTCTGACCCGTTTTTCAAATCTATTTTGTAAAAACCATTTTAGGTGCTCAGCACAAGGACAGCAGTCCTATGAGTTCACATCATTTGACGTGTTGCAGCTGTTGTGGAAGTTGCAGGACCTCGGTAGTCGACGCCTCCCTATTTATCATTTCTTCCTTATAAGTTATCTATTTCATTCGAGCATGCCTTCCACTCTTATTCAAACGGTATTTTAGAGACATTAAATTTTTATCTTTACTTTTCAGTTATGAGACTAATTTTCATTTATGCATTACTGTATTGGAGTTTAGGATGGAGTGTTAATTCAAGTCCTATTTATTTTATTCAGTCATTTCGTTATTATTTATGTTGGTTGATGGTGATGGTGATGAGTTAATTATTTATTTAATTATGTTGTCGCATGTTAAAAAAAAATAGAATTTGGCACTAACTTAATTAACTAATAGGTGGTTAGTATTTAATGGTTTTCGATAGTGGTGTTAAGAATGAACCAACTGGATATTCTGTTTTAGTTTAATAAAGGACTGATCGCCCGGTATTTAATTGGATGGGGTGACATATGGGACCCACATTCTCCTCTGTGGATCTTCTGGATCATTTCTTCAATATTAGCCTCTGCTATGCAGTGTAAATGGGTTGTATCGAAGTTTCTCTTGAACAATGATTTATTGTAGATGATATAATGGGCAACTAATTTGCGAAGGGTTGCAAGAACTTTCTTATTGGCGTCTTGGGGATACCTATCATATTTGATAAGGCACCAAATGTTATAATACTATAACCTGACCATATTAGAATCTTCCCCGGTAATGAGTTCATTGTGGTAGCGGTGAGTGGGATTATCCTTTTTCTGAAACATGAAAGGGGCCATTGTTATTCCCTTAGGCATGTCAACCATAGAGGTTAGGGTAGAAAGGGCATCATCCAAGCTATCCGTTACACGGGGAAAGTAGCGGAAGGTGACATCTTTAAATTGTGAGAATAGTTCTTCTAAGTGGGAATGAGAGGGTAGGATCTTCTTGTCTTTAACTTTCGATTTTTTGAGGATTTGGCTTACGATAAGGGTCTAGGTGCCGGACTCCATTCTTGAAGGCGATCTTCATCCCTAGAGTGCATGCCTCATACTCAATCATGTTATTAGTAGAGGAAAAGTCTAGTTTGATGGCAATGGGGGTGTGAGAGTCATCAGGGTTGATTAGGAGTATCCCAATGACATACCCTTTATTGTTGGAAGCTCCGTCAAAGAATAATTTCCATATAAGGTCCTTTTGAGAGGTGCACATAATATCTTCGTCCGAGAATTTAGAGACCCAAATCTCGGTCCCTTCCATGGGATAATCAGCAAGGTAGTCAGAGATGTCTCTCCCTTTTATAACTTTCTGCGTGATGTACATAATATCTAATTTCGATAGCAACATCATCCATCGGGCCATTCATCTGGATAAAGCGGGCTTTTTTAGCAAGTACTTGACGGGATCCATACGAGATCCTAGTCTAATGGGGAAGGCACGCATATAGTGTCGTAACTTCCACGTGATCCAAACCAGGGCGACATATGCCTTCTCTAAAGAAGTGTAGTTGACTTCATACTTAAATAATTTTTGACTGGCATAATAAATATTTATTTCTCTGTGAGATTCTTAAATGTATTGGGCTAGCAAAGCCCTTGTTGCAGTATCTATGATGGTTAAGTACAAGAGTAGGGGGAGACCTAGCTGTAGAGGCATAAGCACCGAAGGTCGGGTAAGGTACCGCTTGATTCGATCAAAGGGTTCTTGGTAGACCTCATTCCAGACTTTAGTTAAATATTTTTGTAGAAGTTTGAAAATGGGTTCGCAGATAGAAGTCAGCTGGCTAGTGAATCGACTGATGTACTGTAGTTTACCCAGGAATCCTCAGACTTCCTTCTCTATCCGTGTTGGTGGCATCTCAAATGTGGCTTTCAACTTGACAGGGTTTTATTCGATTCCCTTCTCAGTGACAATGAATCCTAAGAGTTTTCCGTTTGTGACACTCAAAACACATTTCTGTGGTTTAGCCACATTTTGTATTGCCGTAGTTGATCAAAAAACTTTTAAAGGGAGGGAATATGACCATTTTGAGTCTTAGATTTGATGATCATATCATACATATAAACTTAAAACTCCTCGAGAATAAGGTCGTGCATGATGGTTATGGAAGCCCTTTAGTAGGTAGCCTCGATGTTTTTGAGTCCGAATGACATAATAGTGTAGCAGAAGGTTCCCCAGTCTTGATCTGCTTATATTTGACAAATCCATCTACAAATGACTTGAGGGCGTGGCTAGCCGTGTTTTCCATGATCATGTCGATGCTTGGTGATGGGTAATCATCTTTTGGGGATGCTTTATTCAAATCTCGATAGTCGACGCACATGAGGGCCTTTCCTCCCAATTTTAGCATGGGGATGTTATTTTATTATGCGAATGAAACCGATGTTCAATTGCTTCACTACTTCCTCTTTGACTTTCCATTCAGTGCGGAGCTTCCATAGCTACTATTTGATCGGCTTATGTTATGAGAATATTGGGATCTCGTGCTGAGCAATTTTTGGATCATTATTGGTCATGTCATCATAGGACCACGTAAATACATCTACAAATTTCTTTAGTAATTATTCAAATTCCATACGCTCATGCTCGTTAAGGGTGGACCCTATCCAAATCTCGTGCTGATGGCTACTAGGACCGAGCTTAATAACAACAGTCTCATCATCATTAATTTGAACGCGGTTATGTTATTTTTTATTCTCCCTATTAAGACCAGTTAAGAATTTTTCATTTGAAAAATCATCATCATAAAGAGTTTGATTAGAATCATGAAAATTAATGTAAGGCACAACAAGTCACTTAAAATCTTCGTTTAGTTCATTTTTGGGGAAAAAACATTGAGAACCTCATCAAAAGAGGTCCCAGTTACATGATATTTGAAAAAGGAATAATAACATTAGATGAAGAGATTTGAATAGGGTGAATAGCAGGGTCAACTTAAATCTAAGCGGGTTAAACAGACACGACATTCTAGTTGAGGAGAGGCATGTCAGTAGATCCGATTCGGGTTCGATGGAATGACATCTGAATGGATCATGTAGAGACTCATCCATAGTGTATGTAGGTTGAATGAGTACTTGGAATCACTTTCCTTAAAATCCTTGATAACTATTACAGCTTTCACGATGAGAGGTTGCACTTCATGTTGGCAGTCTGCAGCCCAAGAGTTGCTATCTTGAAAGAAGATTTCTAGCCCTAGTTTTATCTTTTTGTCGACAACGTCATACCATGGTTCATGGAAGTCGCGGAAGGGGAAGTTTTCACCCTCCTTGATGAACCTTCCATTCAAAGAGTCTCTAGAAATAGTCCTTTCTTCTTTTAAGCTTCTTTTTTGTTATGGTCACTAGAGTGCTTTGAGTACTTCTGGCGAGGGCTAGTAACCCAGGCCACATGGGGGAAAGGCCTCATTCGGGACTATGGGATCAAAGATCGCTTAATGGTGTCACCCTAGCCCCATTCCGAGCAAAAAGTGCATGTTTTTAAAGATCTAAATTGCATTAACGTTATCGTACGAGTTATGTTTCGGAGTAACTTGATTGTTGAAATTATCTCTTGTTGGAAGGAGAAGTGGATCAATTATGAAGCCAAAGAGGAGAATGCCATTCTTCCCATAATGGATGTCTAATTACGGGTTGCTAGTGCTATCATTTTCTGTACTATCGTTATCCCCCAAGATGGTGATAACCTGGCCTTTGACTGAGTATTTCAATTTTTAATGAAGAGAAGAAGATACCCCTCGAATTATGTGGAGATATGGACGACCAAGGAGAGTGTTAAAACATGAAAGTATGTTAATCACTTGGAACTCGGTGATAAGATTGATAGGACCATCCACTACTGTGAGTTTTATGGACCCCATTACCTCTCGATGGGTATTGTCATAAGCATGCACGACGATAGAAGTTGGAGTGAGATCACTGACTTTCAATCCCAAGAATTAAAGGTTCTGAGAAGATATACGTTGACAGGAGATCCATTATCAATAAGTAAGAGTGGGAATGTCTTTGCCAATACTTCAACGGAGATGTTAAGGGCGTAATTGTGGTCAGGGCCGATATTTGGTATCTCTTCTTCAAAAAAATAGAGGAGTCTGGAAGAAGTCAAGGACCAATAATGTTTATGACTTCTTAGGGAGTGGTGAAAAGAGGGATTGTAGGCCCAGTGAGGAGTTTTATTAGAGCATTCCGGTGCAGTTGGGAGAACATGAAAATCCCCCATTGGGTGATGTTGGCTTTGGTTTTCTTGAGCTTGTCAAGGACTTTACTTTTTTTATGGTCGTTTATGGCATGGGAAGTTCTTCGAAAACTCCCTTTCCTTTATATGTCCTGGTCACATGAGGAATCAGATATTTGTAGTGACTCACTGAACTGATTATGTGATTTACTGAGGTGGGTAAGAGCAAGAACCCCGTGTCTTCATCTACTTCTGGTTGAATGGTTACCTTATTGATTTCCCTAAACGTATCTTTGAAGGATATCATTCCATATAGACTGGACACTAGACATGTTTCTTCCCAACTGAGTTCGTCATCTGAGCTATCAAAGTCATCCCCCTATCATGTGGCCATAATGTCCTCTTGCCAAGAGAAGTCAATACATTCAATAAAATCGATGAATTCATTGTACAGATCTTCCCACTCAGCGGGGAGGTACAGTAGTGAAGGGATCGACCGTCTCTGAAGCTTCAAAGCGGTGAGTAGCTCATTGAACCTGTAAATTTCACATGTTTGTCGAAATGCATTGATCGTTATCTATACTACATCATCTAGACTGAATTCGTCAATAGGTACCACCCATTTATCTGATTCTCGAGCCCATTTATGGGATTCCACAAACAAGCAACTGGATTTATGACAATTAACAGTCATTTAGGTAGGTAATTTCAACCTAAACTCCAAGAATTAGTTCAACACAACTGGTAACTCCATGTCTTTCCCTTCAAACCGGGTATGGATGGTAATGTACGCCCTTGTAAGGAGTGATAAGAATTGATTGGTGAAGCAAGTTAGGTGTAAGAGAAAATATAGGTAAACCTTGAGTGGTTTGGGTGAGATTACGAGTATGATGGGTGCTTTGCTGGGCATAATTTGAGAAGATGTATCAAATTCCGAGTCACTCTATAGAAATACAAAATTTCTATGGGTTGGAAGTGGGTTATAAGTGTTATTGGGTTGAGGATTGGCTGGTGGGGTGATGATACCTGGATTAATTAAACCTTGGATCACATTGCGACGGTGGAAGACCTGGTTGGCAGTATGGCCTACAAACTAGTGGAAATCACCACGAGCATCGACTTTGAAGTTTTTAGTGAGTGGATTTGGTAGTGGACGAGGGTACAAGGGTTTGATGAGGTTGCAGCTTAACAGGGCCTGGTAGACTTTTAAGAGGGGAGCATGGAGCTTAATGTACTCTTTCTTAGCAGGGTTGGGGAGACTTTTCAGTGCCCAAAAGGTAATAGGTTGGTAAATATTGTTGATGGTTGAGGCTGTAGAACTAGAGGTCTTTTCATACTTTTAGGGATTGAACTATTTGGTCACCTTCTTTTGCTCAAATTTGACTTTGCTAACGCCTTCCTCAATTTCTACACCAGCCTCTTGAAGGGCTCGAAAGTGCATGTAGTACAGTCCTCCCATGGACGGACGAATATGAGGCAAGAAGTTGTTCCTCATAATATTGACTTGTTCCTCCTCAGAACGTCTGTTGGTCTTGGCAACAACTTTCTCTCTCCACCTTCCTATGAAACTACTAACTGTTTCCCCAGAGTTTTGCTTAAGAAGCTCTAAATCTCGGCACGTAACCTCTAGCTCCTCATTGTACTTGTATCGGGACATGAATTCTTGGGAGACATCCTCCTAACTACGGATTATGGATTCTTTGAGGTACAAAAACCAATAGAGGGCGCTTTCTTTCAAGGTCTGCTGGAATATCTGGGCCATTATCTATTCGGAGGCACCAAGGAGGGTCATAGATCAGTGATAGCTTCGAAGGTGAACAATTTGGGGTCCACTTACCCCGAACTTCACTACACTAAAATTAAAAATTTGGCACACCTTGATATTAAAAATCTGGCACAGTTTAAAACTGTGCCAAATTTTGACACAGTTTAATGACAATCTGGCACACTTTAAACAGTGCCAGAATTTGGCACTGTTTAAAAGTGTCCCAGAATTGAGCACACTTAACTAAAATAAGTAATACCCCCCCAAAAAATACTAATCTCATTTCTTTTGGTTTCTTTCTCTCCTCTCCCGCTTGTTCCACTCTCTCTTTTCACATGCCCCCCGCTCTCACTCATAGGTTCGCCTCCCCTCTCTCTCAACAACCATCTTCATTTTCTTCATCAACAACCATCTTCGTTTTTGATTACCACCGACTGCTGACCTACTCCATACCTCTGACCGCGGAGCGTAAGGAAAACAACTTTATTTTTCATTTTGTTTTTAGATTTCGTTGACAGTGTTGGAAGAAATACACACACACACACACACACACACACACACATACACACACATATAATTTGAAATCGATGGAGTTAGGTTTTAAAAAAAAATTGAGTTAAGTTTGAAAATTGATTTGAAAGTGAATTTGGTTGGTTTGTAATCAAATTGAGTTAGGTTTTGAGATGAATTTGAGTGGGGTTTTGAAATTGATTATGAGTTGGGTTTGAAGAGCCAGATTTCCTTTGGGGTTTGCAGAGTTGGATTTTCAATCAGGTTCGAAGAATTAGATTTCCGTTGGGTTGGTTCATTCCTTTGTTCAGTCATTGTTCAGACGTTGTTCATGATTTCAATAGATTTCATGGAATACAACTGTTTGTTGTAATCTATTTAAAATATTTCTAATAATTAAACTATTTTTTTGTCCTGTGGCTGCTTTTGCTTAGTTTTGTGATTTCAAAGATCTCAAAGAATCCAATCGCCCTATGATCTTGATATAGCGTCGATCGGATTCATACTCCATGTGTATACCATATTCCATGAAAAACTATGGGGATGGAATGTAGACAATGAGGGGCTCATCTTCCTCATGTTGCGGGGATTGCTGGGCAATCAATTTATGGTGTTTAGTCCGTGGCACTCTTGGGAGGCTACCAAAATGATGACCACGGTGAGTGGTTCCTCTATACATGAAGGTATGTGCCCTTTATTTTTATATTAACTTTTAATTTTAGATATTCAATACTTGTATTATGTGCCCTCTATACAGGAATTTCAAGCAATGTAGTGCTTTAAATATCTTTATTGCATCTAACCCATTTCATAATATGCTAATTTTCATCATTTATAAAGGTACATTTTAAATTCAGATTGTGTTTGAATACCAATACAATCCTGTTATTATAAGAATACTTGAATGAAAGAGAATTTTCATAAGGAAAAAAATAATACAAAATGAAATAAACCCGTTACGACTATGGTATAGCTACCTATGATACAACCTTCCGGTACTTATCTTTTTGGTGACGTATTGTATCGTATTTTACTATATATACAACTATGTCTCTGTGTTTAGTGACATGTTTGTCTAGAAATTTACTTTTGTTCCAGTTATTTTAAAGATAACATGAATACCTCTGCTCTCAATTAATGTTATGAACTTGCACGTGTAAATTATTTCCAATATCTGTTGATTATGTTGGGAAAGTTTATCGCCTCAATTTGACATACCATTTCATATGGGCTTGTAGTTTTTCCTCCTAGCTTAACCTTATTCTATGTTCTTAAGCTAAAATCCCCATGTCAATGGTCATATCCCTCAAGGAGAAATGTTCTTCTTATGCTCTAGAAACAGGAGTCCGATATGATGAGGTTTATAGAATTGAGAAATGCTGGCGCAAAGATGGAGTTCAGGTAGGGTTACTTACAAAATGATCCTTTACATGTGGATCTTGCTATATATCATTACATTTTGTCAAACACTTCTATTTTCCAGGGATTTAATGTCTGTCGATATCTTTTCGTTCGTTGCAATAATGAACCTGCTCCATGGACAAGGTTTGCAATTGTTGTTGTCATCTTCGTTTTGTATGTGTATGTATCTATCTCTGTGCATATATAATGTTTACTTAAAATCTACAGTGATGAGCCTGGGGGTTTACCAACTTTATGCATGGGTAAAGGGGGAGTCTCTTGGCACTAGAGTACTTAAAGCCATATAATCAAACATCTCAAACAAGGGAAAATAAAAGCTATAAAAACTAGGGAGGTTAATTTTAGTAGTGTCACCCCTATCCTCTTTAGTCTAATGCAATAATTTGTATTGCACATACTTTGTATCAGTTGGACATATTTTTCATATCACTTTTTTTTGCAAAAAAATAAAGACTCATTGCAATTATATCTCTTAGGGGTATGCCATCAAGGATGATCTCATCAAATCAATCCATGTAAGTTAATTTAATTAAGATATGTCTTTGTTTTTGTTTTTCTTCTTTTGAGTTGTTTTCCACATTAATTATGAATAGACATTTGTATCTATTCCATTTATAACTATAATATGAGTTTCCCTAAACAGTTGATTTGGAAGATGGTTGTGTTGGAGATAAATTCTTTTCCACATATTATTTAATTGCGTCAAACAATTATAACTTGATGAATATGGCTATCGTTGACAATACCTATTTAGGTGGTTTATTCAAATGTATTTTTAGTTAACATTAGTTGAAAATTGAAAATGTAATAACAACCCATATGTTGTGTTGGAGATATATAACCGTTATAACTCTATAACTGTTATAACTGTATAACACATATGCGTACATAGAACTGTTATAATTGTAGAGGATTGATCGAGGTGGAAACCAAGCACCCGTGTAAATACGCTAATCGTTGTTATCGGCTTCCAATCGCAATACAAAAACCTAAACTTTAACTATACTCTTATGGAGTATAGTGGCTAGTCTGGGTATCGAATCCTCAGGGAGTCAGGACAAGTGAACGTGACGACAAAGGTAAGAATGTTAACCCTAACTTGACTCTAAAAAGAAACAAAAAAATGATTGAGATGGGAAATAACTAATGAACTAAACGCACACTAAATTAAACTACTACAATAAATATGTGAGAAAAAATAACTAAATAAGAATGAAGGGAAAATAGATTGGGAATACAATCCCCCAGCCCTAGTAAATTTATCGTATATAATTCTAGAATTTTGAATTAGAAATTTAATTGAACCCGGTCTTTAGTACTCCCAAGCATTACATATATGAGGGATCATAGCCCGCATCATACATAATCAAAGGATGAGTAAAGCAGTGTTAAAATAGCTACACGCGCATCACATCCTTAAACACCATGATTACCTAGGGTCAACTGAGGTAAAAAAGTTTATGATGGTTGTGATAACTACACAACATGATTCATTAAAATTTCAATTCAAACCCTAGTTTCTACATGGATAAATTACATCGGGTTGGGTTCATACACACCAGCCCTTAGAAATCTAGCCTAACATGGTGAAATTAATTAAAAATATGAATCCTACGTCGCATGTAATTGAATCAATAAGAAAACTATCTCTACGCATATATAAACGAATTAGAAACCCAGAAATAAAGAAAACCTGTAAATAAATTAACTACAAGATTAAGAAATAAAGGAACAAACTTTATTTAAAGAAAACTTGTAATTCAAACAATAAAAGTACCTACATGATGGAGAATTATTTTCTAGGGTTCTAAGATACTCTCCTACCTTCCTTTCTATAAAAAACTATTCAAAACTATTTTTCTAAGTCATTATAAAGATACAAATACGTTTTAGAAGAGTTTGTTACATAATAGGACTCTTTGGACCAATCAGCGTTAAAGTGAAAATTCGCGCATCAGGTACCCAGAATCGGTTCTGGTGTACCCCGAACCGGTTCACCCTGTGGTTCTGGGGAACTTTCTGGAAATTCAACACTTTTCAAGCTTTATTCTTTTCTTTCTTAGATTTTGTCTCAACATTCAAATGATCATAACTCCTTCACCGTAGCTCGAATTGGGGTGTCATTTTTTCCAATGTTCTTGTTTTGTCGAGCTCTTCAACTTTCCATTTGGCCCTACCTCCGGGATCAAACTGTAGAATTATGAAAATGCCCTTGAAGTTGCCTTCCTAGCCTTTCTTTCATTGTTTCGATTTCTCTTTCGCATCGCTTGCATACTTTACCTGTAAAACACATAAGAGAAACACAAAACATGAAACACTTGCCAACAAAGGTTAGTAGAATAATTACGAGTTAAATCCATATCAATTGCACCACTCGGGTTCACAAAGGTACCGAAATTAAGGGGATAAATATACAATATTTATGCCCTATTAACCCCCCTAACTTAGAACTTTGCGCGTCCCGAGCAATGTAAAAGAAAAGAATAATGTCAAACCTCTTCTAAACACTTTATTGGGATATAATACCATTTTTGCAGGCAAGAGATTGCATTTAGTGTATGCAACAAGCCGTTAAAACCCAAGGTTACCCTAGTAGGACGAGTGGTGTCTCGTGAGGGTTTGCTGTGAATATACCCACAAAATTTGTTATTGACTCAAAGAAAAATCAATGTAACAAGTAGGAGGTACGGACACCTCGCACGGAACCAATGTAACTTGCAAGAACTGATCACGTAGTCAAGGGTCTCCCGATTTGAGAATGTGACGACAATTTGGAAATATCTAGATTAGGCTTAAGAATAAGCCGTTTGAGGGTGAAAACCCAAACCAGTCTCCAAATGGCCAGGTAAGGGGCATGAACACCTCGCACGGGACCAATGTAACTTGTAGGAACTGACCGCATATTCGTGGGTCTCCCGGTTTGAGAATACGATGATAATTTGGAAATATCTATATTTGGCTTAAAAATAAGCCGTTTGAGGGTTAAAACCCAAACGACCCCGTAAAAGTCCCGAACACCCCGTTCGGAACCAATGCAACTTATAGGAACGAATCGTGTAGTCACGAGTCTCTCGATTTGAGAATATGATGATACTTTTAACATATCTAAATTAAGCTTAAAAATAAGAAGTTAGAGGGTGAAAACCCAAACGGCCCCCCAAACGGCCCTGTAAGAGGGTCTCGTGCGTTTGGGGGTTAAAAATTAAGCTTAAAAATATCGCACGAGACCAATGTAACTTGAAGGAAATGACGGCGTAGTCGAGGGTCTCCCGATTTGATAATATGTTGATAATTTAGAAATATATAGAGTAGGCTTAAAAACAAGTCGTTTTAGGGTGAAAACCCAAACCAGCCGCCAAACGGCCCCGTAAGAGGCATGGACACCTCGCACGGGACCAATATAACTTGTAGGAACTGACCGCATTGTCGCGGGTCTCCTGATTTGAGAATATGACCATAATTTGGAAATATCTATATTAGGCTTAAAAATAAGCCGTTTGATGGCAAAAACCCAAACCAACCGCCAAACGGCCCCGTAAGAAGCACGAACACCTCGCACGGGACCAACGTAACTTGTAGGAACTGACTGCGTACTCGTGGGTCTCCCAATTTGAGAATATGACGATGATTGGGAAATATCTAGATTAGGCTTAAAAATAAGCCATTTGAGGGTGAAACCAAAACCAACCCTGAAACGGCCCCGTAAGAGGCACGAACACCTCCACGGGACCAGGGTAACTTGTAGAAACTGAACGCGTAGTCGCGGGTCTCCCAATTTGAGAATATGATGGTAATTTGTAAATATCTAGATTAGGCTAAAAAATAAGCCGTTTGAGGATGAAAAGCCAAATCAGCCGCAAAACGGCCCCGTAAGAAGCACGAACACCTCGCATGGGATCGAGGTAACTTGTAGGAACTGACCACATAGTTGCAGGTCTCCTGATTTGAGAATATGATGATAATTTGAAAATATCTGTATTAAGCTTAAAAATATGCCGTTTGAGGGTGAAAATCCAAACCAGTAGTCAAACGGCCCCGTAAGAAGCACGAACACCCGCATGGGACCGATGTAACTTGTAGGAACTGACCACATAGTCACGGGTCTCCCGATTTGAGAATATGATGATAATGTGGAAATATCTGTATTAAGCTTAAAAAAAGCCGTTAGAGGGTAAAAACCCAAACCAGCCGCCAAACGGTCCCGTGAGAGGCACGAACATCTCGCACGAGACCAATGTAACTTGTTAGAACTGTTCGCGTAGTTGCGGGTCTCACGGTTTGAGAATATGATGATAAGTTAGAAATATTATGATTAGGCTTAAAAATAAGTCGTTTGAGGGTGAAAACCTAAACCACTGGCCAAACGGCCTTGTAAGAGGCACGAACACCTCGCACGGGACCGGGGTAACTTGTAGCAACTGATCGCGTAGTCGTGGGTCTCCCGATTTGAGAATATGACTATAATTTGGAATATCTAGATTAGGCTTAAAACAAGGAGTTTGAGGGTGAAAACCCAAACCAGTCGCCAAATGGCCCCATAAGAGGCACGAACACCTCGCACGGGACAATGTAATATGTAGGAACTGATCGCGTAGTCCCGGGTCTCCCGATTTCAGAATATGTTGATAATTTGGAAATATCAAGATTATGATTAAAAATAAAACATTTGAGGGAGAAAATCCAAATCAGCCGCCAAACGGCCCCATAAGAGGCACGAACACCTCGCACGGGTCCAATGTAACTTATAGGAACTAACTGTGTAGTCATGGGTCTACCGATTTGAGAATATGACGATAATTTGGAAATATCTAGATTAGGCTTAAAAACAAGCAGCTTACGGGTGAAAACCTAAACAAATCGCCAAAAGGCCTCGTAAGAGGCACGAAAACCTCGCACGGGACCAATATAACTTGTTGGAACTGACCGTGTAGTTACGGGTGCCCCGATTTGGGAATATGCTGATAATTGAAAAATATCTAGATTAGGCTAAAAAAACAAGCCGTTTGAGGGTGAAAACCCAAACCAGGCGCCAAACGTCCCCGTAAGAGGAACGAACACCTCACATGGGACCATAGTAACTTGTAGGAACTCACCGTGTAGTCCCAGGACTCCTTGTTTGAGAATATGATGATAATTTGGAAATATCATGATTAGGCTTAAAAACAAGCCGTTTGAGGGTAAAAACCCAAACCAGTCGCCAAACGGACTGTAAGAGGCTGAAACTTCTAGAAACTGACCGTGTAGTCCTGAGTTTCCCGATTTGAGAATGTAACGATAATTTGAAAATATTTAAATTAAGCTTAAAAATAAGTCGTTTAAGGATGAAAACCCAAACCAGCCCCTAAACGGCCCCGTAAGAGGCACGAACACCTCACACGGGACCAATGTAACCTGTAAGAACTGACCACGTAGTCACGGGTCTCCCGGCTTGAGAATATGATGATAATTTATAAATATCTGGATTAGGGTTAAAAATAAGCAGTTTGAGGGTGAAAACCCAAACCAGTCTCCAAACGGCCCTGTAAGAGGCACGAATTCCTCGCACGTGACCAATGTAACTTATAAGAACTGATCACGTAGTCGCGGGTCTCCTGGTTTAAGAATACTACAATAATTTTGAAATATCTAGATTAGGCTTAAAAACAAGTCGTTTGAGGGTGAAAACCCAAACCAGTCGCCAAACGTCCCGTAAGAGGAACGAACACCTCACACGGGACCAATGAAACTTGTAGGAACTGACCGCATAGTCACGGATCTCTCGATTTGAGAATATGATGATAATTTGAAAATATCTAAATTAAGCTTAAAAACAAGCCGTTCGAGGGTGAAAACCCAAACTAACCCCCAAACGGACACGTAAGAGGCACGAACTCCTCGCACTGGACAAATGTTACTTGTAAGAACTGACCGTGTAGGAACGGGTCTCCCGATTTGAGAATATGACTAAAATTTGGAAATATCTAGATTAGGCTTAAAAATAAGCCATTTGAGGGTGAAAACCCAAACCATCCACCAAACAACCCCGTAAGAGGCACGAACATCTCGTACGGGGCCACTGTAACTTATAGGAATAGATCCCGTGGTCGCGGGTCTCTCAGTTTCAGAATATGACGATAATTTGGAAATATCTAGATAAGGCTTAAAAATAAGCCGTTTAAGGGTGAAAACCCAAACCAGTTGCCAAACCGCCTCGTAAGAGGCATGAACACATCGTATGGGACCAATGTAACTTGTAGGAACTAACCATGTCATCACGGGTATCTCGGTTTAAGAATATGACCCTACATTAAAAAAATAGATTAGGCTTAGAAACAAGCCGATGAGGGGTGGAAACCCAAATCAACCTCCAAACGACCCCGTAAGAGGCAATAACACCTCGCATGGGACCAATGTAACTCAGAGGAACTAACCGCGTAGTCATGGGCCTCTCAGTTTGAGAATATGATGATAATTTCATAATATATGGATTAGGCTTAAAAATAAGTCGTTGAAGGGTAAAAACCTAAAACAACCACCAAACGTTCCCATAAGAAGCACTAACACCTCGTACGGGACCAATGTAACTTGTAGGAACTGATCGGTTAGTCCCGGGTCTCCCCATTTGAGAATATGATAATAATTTGAAAATATCTAAATTAGGCTTAAAAATTAGCACTTAAAAGCTGAAAACCCAAACCTGCCCCCAAACGGTCTCGTAAGAGGCACGAACACCTCGTACGGGACCAATGTAACTTGTAGGAACTTATCGGGTAGTCCCGGGTCTCCCCATTTGAGAATATGACAATAATTTGAAAATATCTAAATTAGGCTTAAAAATTAGTAGTTAAAAGCTGAAAACCCAAACCTGTCCCCAAATGATCCCGTAAGAGGCACGAACACCTCGCACGGGACCAATATAACTTATAGAAACTGAACGCGTAGTCACGGGTGTCTTGATTTGAGAGTATGATGATAATTTAGAAATCTATAGATTAGGCTTAAAAGTAAGCCATTTGGGGGTGAAAACCCAAACTAGCCGCCAAACAGCCTCATAAGAGGCACGAACACCTCGCACGTGACCAACGTAATTTGTTGGAACTAACCACGTAGTCACAGGCCTATCGATTTGAGAACATGACCCTACTTTGAAAATATATAGATTAGGCTTAGAAACAAGCCGTTGAGGGGTGGAAACCCAAATCAGCCCCCAATGACCCCATAAGAGGCAATAACACCTCGCATGGCACCATTGCAACTCGTTGGATCTGACTGCGTAGTCACCAGCCTCTCGGTTTGATAATATGATGATAATTTGATAATATATGGATTAGGCTTATAAATAAGCCGTTGAAGGGTGAAAAGCCAAACTAGCCTCCAAACGATCCCGTAAGAAGCACTAACACCTTGCACGGGACCAATGTAACTTGTAGGAACTGACCACATAGTCTCGAGTCTCCCCGTCTAAGAATATGACAATAATTTGAAAATATATAAATTAGAATTTAAAATAAGCAGTTAAAGGGTGAAAACCCAAACCAGCCGCCAAACGGCCCCGTATGAGCTCGAACACCTCGCACGGGACCAATGTAACTATTAGAAACTGACTGCGTTGTCGCTGGTGTCCCGGTTTGAGAATATGACGATAATTTGGAAATATCTAGATTAAGCTTTAAAACAAGCCATTTGAGGGTGAAAACCCAAACCAGCCACCAAACGGCCCCGTAAGAGGCAATAACACCTCGCACCGGACCAATGTAACTTGTAGGAACTGACGTCGTAGTCGAGGGTCTCCCAGTTTGAGAATATGTCGATAATTTGGAAATATATAGAGTAGGCTTAAAAATAAGCCGTTTTAGGGTGAAAATCCAAACCAACGGCCAAACGGCCCCTAAGAGGCACGGACACCTCGCACGAGACCAATGTACCTTGTTGGAATTAACCGCACTGTCGCGGGTCTCCCGGTTTGAGAATATGACGATAATTTAGAAATATCTAGATTAGGCTTAAAAATAAACCGTTTGAGGGTAAAAACCCAAAGCAGCCGCCAAACGTCCCCGTAAGAAGTACGAACACCTCGCACGGGACCAATATAACTTATAGGAACTGATCGGGTACTCGCGAGTCTCCCGATTTGAGAATATGATGATGATTTGGAAATATCTAGATTAAGCTTAAAAACAAGCCGTTTGAGGGTGAAACCTAAACCAACCCCGAAACAGCCCCGTAAGAGGCACGAACACCTCGCACAGGACCAGGATAACTTGTAGCAACTGACTCCATAGTCGCGGGTCTCCCGGTTTGAGAATATGACGGTAATTTGGAAATATCTAGATTAGGCTTAAAACAAGCAGTTTGAGGTTGAAAACCCAAACCAGTAGCCAAACGGCCTCGTAAGAGGCAAGGACACCTCGCACGGGTCCAATGTAACTTTTAGGAACTGACCACGTACTTACGGGTCTCTCGGTTCGAAAATACAATGATAATTTGGAAATATATAGAGTAGGCTTAAAAACAAGCCGTTTTAGGGTAAAAAGTCAAACCAGCGGCCAAACGGCCCCAAAGAGGCACGAACACATCGCACGGGATCAATGTAACTTATAGGAAGTGACCGCGTAGTCGCGGGTCTCCCGATTTGAGAATATGATGATAAATTGGAAATATCATGATTAGGCTTAAAAACAAGCCGTTTAGGGGTGAAAACCCAAACTAGCCGCCAAACGGCCCGTAAGAGGCACGATCACCCTACACGGGACCAATGAAACTTGTAGAAACTAATAGCATAGTCCCGAGTTTCCTAGTTTGAGAATATAACGATAATTGGAAAATCTCTAAATTAAGCTTAAAAATAAACCGTTTGAGGGTGAAAACCCAAACCAACCCCCAAACGGCCCCGTTAGAGGCACGATCACCCTGCACGGAACCAATTAACTTGTAGTAACTGACAGCGTAGTCCCGGGTTTTCCGGTTTGAGAATATAATGATGATTTGAAAATATCTAAATTGAGTTTAAAAACAAGTCGTTTGAGGACCAAAACTAGCCCCTAAACGGTCCCGTAAGAGGCACGAACACCTCGCATGAGACCAATGCAACTCGTAGGAACTGACCGCGTAGTCGCGGGTCTCCTGGTTTGAGAATATGACGATAATTTAGAAATATCTAGATGAGGGTTCAAAATAAGCCGTTTGAGGGTGAAAACCTAAACCAGCCGTCAAATGACCTCGTTTGAGGCATGAACACCTCGCACGGGACCAATGTAACTTATAGGAACTGACCGTGTAGTCTCGGGTCTCCCGGTATGAGAATATGATGGTAATATGATAATATCTAGATTAGGCTTAAAAATAAGCCATTTGAGGGTGAAAACCCAAACCAGTCGCCAAACGACCTGTAAGAGGAACGAAAACCTTGTACGGGACCAATGTAACTTGTAGAAACTGACCGCATAGTCACGAGTCTCCCAATTTGAGAAGATGACGATAATTTGAAAATATCTAAATTAAGCTTAAAAATAAGCCGTTTGAGGGTGAAAATCCTAACCAACCCCCAAAGGGCCACGTAAAAGGCACGAACACCTCGCACGGGACCAATGTTACTTGTAGGAACTGTCCGTGTAAGTGTGAGTCTCCCGGTTTGAGAATATGATGATAATTTGGAAATATCTATATTAGGTTTAAAAATAAGCTGTTTGAGGGTAAAAATGCAAACCAACCGTCAAACAACCCCGTAAGACATACAAACACCTCCCATGGGACCAATGTTACTTATAGGAACTAACAGCGTAGTCACGGGTCTCCCAATTTGAGAATATGACGATAATTGTGAAATATCAAGATTAGGTTTAGAAATAAGCCGTTGAAGGGTGGAAACCCGAATCAGCCCATAAACGACCCCGTAAGAGGCAATAACACCTCGCATGGGACCAAAATAACTCGTAGGAATAGACCTCGTAGTTACGGGCCTCTCAGTTTGAGAATATGACGATAATTTGATAATATAAGTATTAGGCTTAGAAACAAGCCGTTGAAGGGTGAAAACCCAAATTAGCCTCCAAACGATCCAGTAAGAAGCACTAACACCTTGCACGGGACTAATGTAACTTGTAGGAACTGATCGCGTAGTCCCGGGTCTCCCTGTTTGAGAATATGAAGAAAATTTGAAAATATCTAAACTAGGCTTAAAAATAAGCAGTTAAAGGGTGAAAACCAAAACCAACCCCTAAAGGGCCCCGTAATAGGCACGAACACCTCGCACGTGATGTAACTTCTAGGAACTGACCGCGTTGTCGTGGGTCTGCCGATTTTAAAATATGACGATAATTTGGAAATATCCTGATTGGGCTTAAAAACAAGCCGTTCGATGGTGAAAACCCAAACTAGTCACCAAACAGCCCCGTAAGAGGCACGAACACCTCGCACGGGACCAATGTAACTTGTAGAAACTAAACACGTAGTCGCGGGTCTCCCGATTTGAGAATATGATGACAATTTGGAAATATCTAGATTAGGCTTAAAAATAAACCCTTCGAGGGTGAAAACCCAAACTAGTCACCAAATGACCCTGTAAGAGGCATAAAAATCTCGCACGGGACCAATGTAACTTATCGGAACTGACCGCGCAGTCACGGGTCTCCCGGTTTGATAATATGTTGATAATTTCGAAAAATCTAGATTAGGTTAAAAAATAAGTCGTGTGAGGGTGAAAACCCAAACTAGCCATCAAACAACCTCGCAAGAGGTACGAACACCTCGCACGGGACCAATGTAACTTATAGGAACTGACCACATAGTCCCGGGTCTCCTCATTTGAGAATACAGTGATAATTTGAAAATATCTATATTAGGCTTAAAAGTAAGCCATTTGAGGGTGAAAACCCAAACCAGCCGCCGAACGGCCTCGTAAGAGGCACGAACACCTTGCACGGGACCAATGTGACTTGTTGGAACTAACCATGTAGTAACGGGCCTCTCGGTTTGAGAATATGACCCTACTTTGAAAATATGAAGATTAGTATTAAAAACGGGCCGTTGAGGGGTGGAAACCCAAATCAGCCCCCAAACGACCCCGTAAGGTGCAATAACACCTCGCAGGGGACCAATGTAACTCGTAGTAACTGACCGCATAGTCACAGGACTCTTGGTTTGAGATTATGATGATAATTTCATAATATATGGATTAGGCTTAGAAACAAGCTGTTTAAGGGTGAAAACCCAAATCAACCTCCAAACGATCCCGTAAGAAGCACTAACACCTCACACGAGACTAATGTAACTTATTGGAACTCACTGCATAGTCCCGGGTCTCCCCGTTTGAGAATATGATGATAATTTGAAAATATCTAAATTAGGCTTAAAAATAAGCAGTTAAATGCTGAAAACCCAAACCAGCTCCCAAACGGCCCGATAAGAGGGACAAACACCTCGCACGGGATCAATGTAACTTATAGGAATTGACTGCGTAGTCGCGAGTCTCCTGGTTTGAGAATATGATGATAATTTGGAAATATATAGATTAGGCTTAAAAGTAAGGCATTTGAGGGTGACAACCCAAACCAGTCGCCAAACGTCCTCGTAAGAGGCACGAACACGACGTACGGGACCAATGTAACTTGTTGGAACAAACCACGTAGTGACGGGCCTCTCGATTTAAGAATATGACCCTACTTTGAAAATATATAGATTAGTCTTGGAAATAAGCCGTTGAGTGGTGGAAACCCAAATCAGCCCCTAAATGACCCCGTAAGAGGCAATAACACCTCGCATGGGACTAATGTAACTCGTAGGAACACACCGCGTAGTCACGGGCCTCTCGATTTGAGAATATGATGATAATTTTATAATATATGGATTATGATTAAAAACAAGTCGTTCAAGGGTGAAAACCCAAACTAACCTCCAAACGATCCCGTAAGAAGCACAAATACCTCGCACGAGACCAATGTTACTTGTAGGAACTGATCGCATAGTCCCGGTTCTCCCGATTTGAGAATATGACAATAATTTGGAAATATCATGATTAGGCTTAAAAACAAGCCGTTTGAGGGTGAAAACCCAAACAATCCGCCAAACGGCCCGTAAGAGGCACGATCACCCTGCACGGGACCAATGAAACATGTAGAAACTGACAGCGTAGTCTCGAGTTTACTGGTTTGAGAATATGACGATAATTTGAAAATATCTAAATTAGGCTTCAAAACAAGCTGTTTGAGGGTGAAAACCCAAATTAGCCCCCAAACGACCCGGTAAGAGGCACGAACCCCTCGCACGGGAAAGTGTAACCTATAGGAACTGACCGCGTAGTCACGGGTCTCTCGGTTTGCGAATATGATGATAATTTGGAAATATCTAGATTAGGCTTAAAAGTAAGACATTTGAGGTTAAAAACCCAAACCAGTCGTCAAACGGCCTCGTAAGAGGCACGAATACCTTGCACGGGACCAATCTAACTTGTTGGAACTAACCACGTAGTCACGAGCCTCTCTTATTGAGAATATGACCCTACTTTGAAAATATATAGATTAGGCTTAGTAATAAGCCGTTGAGGGGTGGAAACCCAAATTTTACCCCCAAATGACCCCGTAAGAGGCAATAACACGTCGCATGGGACCAATGTAACTTGTAGGAATAGACCACATAGTCACGGGCCTCTCGGTTTGAGAATATGATGATAATTTGATAATAAATGGATTAGGCTTAGAAATAATTCGTTGATGGGTGAAAACCCAAACCAGCCTCCAATCGATCCTGGAAGAAGCACTAACAGCTCGCACGGGACCAATGTAACTTGTAAGAACAGATCGCGTAGTCTCGGGTCTCCCGATTCAAGAATATGGCGATAATTTGGAAATATCATAATTAGGCTTAAAAACAAACTGTTTGAGGGTGAAAACCCAAACTAGCCGCGAAACGACCCGTAAGAGAAACGATCACTATGCACGGGACCAATGAAACTTATAAAAACTGACAGTGTAGTCCCGGGTTTCCCGATTTGAGAATATAACGATAATTTGAAAATATCTAAATTAAGCTTAAAAACAGACCGTTTGAGGGTGAAAACCAAAACCAGCCCCCAAACGGCCCCGTAAGAGGCACGAACACCTCGCACGAGACCAATGCAACATGTAGGAATTGACCGCATAGTCGAGGGTCTCCCGATTTGAGAATATGACGATAATTTTGAAATATCTAGATTAGGGTTAAAAATAAGCAGTTTGAGGGTGAAAATCCAAACCAGCCACCAAACGACCCCGTAAGAGGCACGAACACCTCGCACAGGACCAATGTAACTTGTAGGAACTGACCGTGTAGTCGTGGGTCTCCCGATTTGAGAATATGACGATAATTTAGAAATATCTATATTAGGGTTAAAAATAAGCAGGTTGAGGGTGAAAACCCAAACCAACCCTCAAACGGCCACGTAAGCGGCACGAACACCTCGTACATGACGAATATTACTTGTAGGAACTGATCGTGTAGCTTTGGGTCTCACGATTTGAGAATATGACGATAATTTTGAAATTTCTAGATTAGGTTTAAAAATAAGCCGTTTGAGGGTGAAAACCCAAACCAGCTGTCAAACTATCCCGTAAGAGGCACGAACACCTCGCACGGGACCAATGTAACTTATTAGAACTGACCACATAGTCGCAGGTCTCCCGGTTTGAGAATATGAGGATAATTTGGAAATATCAAGATTAGGCTTAAAAATAAGACATTTGAGGGTGAAAACCCAAACCATCCCCAAAATGGCCTCGTAAGAGGCACGAACACCTCGCATGAGACCAATGTATCTTTTAGGAACTAACCATGTAGTCACGGGCCTCTTGATTTGAGAATATGACCATATTTTGAAAATATATAGATTAGGCCTAGAAACAAGCCGTTGAAGGGTGGAAACGCAAATCAGCCCCCAAACGACTCCGTAAGATGCAATAACACCTTGCATAGGACCAATGTAACTCGTAGGAATAGACCACATAGTCATGGGCCTCTTGGTTTGAGAATATGATGATAATTTGATAATATATGTATTCGGCTTAGAAACAAGCCGTTGAAGGGTGAAAACCCGAACCAACCTCCAAACGATCCCATAAGAAGCACTAACACCTCGCACGGGACCAATGTAACTTATAGGAACTGACCGAGTAGTCTCGAGTTTCACCGTTTGAAAATGTGATGATAATTTGAAAATATCTAAATTTGGCTGAAAAATAAGTAGTTAAAGTGTGAAAAACCAAACCAACCCCAAAACGGCACTATAAGAGGCATGAACACCTCGCATGGGACTTCTAGGAACTGATCGCGTTGTTGTGGGTCTCCCGATTTGAGTTTCTGACGCTAATTTTGAAATATCTAGATTAGGCTTAAAAACAAGCCATTTGAGGGTGAAAACCCAAAGCAGCCACCAAACGGCCCTGTAAGAGGCACGAACACCTCGCGCGGGACCAGTGAAACTTGTAGGAACTAAATGCGTAGTCGCGGGTCTCTCGGTTTTAAAATATGATGAAAATTAAAAAAATATCTAGATTAGGCTTAAAACAATCCGTTCAAGGGTGAAAACCCGATCCTGTCGCCAAATGGCTCGTAAGAGGCACGAAAACCCAAATCTGTAGGAACTGACTGCATAGTCACAGGCTTAAAAACCAACCTCCAAACAGCCCCGTAAGAGGCACAAACACCTCGCACGAGACCAATGTAACTTATTGTAACTAACCACGTAGTCACGGGCCTCTCGGTTTGAGAATATGACCCTACTTTGAAAGTATATAGATTTCGGCTTAAAAACAAGCCATTGAGGGGTGGAAACCCAAATCTGCCCCCAAACGACCCCATAGGAGGAAATAACACCTCGCATGGGACCAATATAACTCGTAGTAACTGATCGCGTAGTCACGGGTCTCTCGGTTTGAGAACATGACAATAATTTTATAATATATGGATTAGGCTTAGAAATAAGTTGTTGAAGGTTGAAAACCCAACCCAACCTCCAAATGATCTCGTAAGAAGGACTAACACCTCACACAGGACCAATGTAACTTATCGGAACTGACCGTGTAGTCCCGAGTCACCCTATTTGATAATATGACGATAATTTGAAAATATCTAAATTAGGCTTAAAAATAAGGAGTTAAAGGTTGAAAACCCAAACCAACCCCCAAAAAGCCCGGTAAGAGGCACGAACACCTCGCACGGGACCAATGTAGCTTTTAGGAACTGAATGCATAGTCGTGGGTCTCCCAGTTTGAGAATATGTCGATAATTTGGAAATATCTAGATTAGGCTTAAAAGTAAGCCATTTGAGGGTGAAAACCCAAACCTGTCGCCAAACGGCCCGTAAGAGGCACGGACACATCGCACGAGACCAATGTAACTTGTAGGAACTGACTGCGTAGTCGCGGGTCTCTCGATTTGAGAATATGATGATAATCTGGAAATATCTAGATGAGGATTAAAAACAAGCCGTTTGAGGGTGAAAAGCCAAACAAACACCCAAACAGCCACGTAAGAGGCATAAACACCTCGCACGGGACTAGTGTTACTTGTAGGAACTGACCGTGTAGATGCGGGTCTCCCGATTTGGGAATATGATGATAATTTGGAAATATCTAGATTAGGTTTAAAAATAAGCCGTTTGAGGGTGAAAACCCAAACTAGCCGTCAAACAACCCCGTAAGAGGCACAAACACATCGCATGTGACCAATGTAACTTAAAGGAACAGACCGCGTGGTCGCGGGTCTCCCGATTTGAGAATATGATGATAATTTGGAAATATCTAGATTAGGCTTGAAAATAAGACGTTTGAGGGTGAAAACCCAAACCATCCGCCAAGCAGCCTCGTAAGAGGCACGAACACCTCGCACGGGACCATTGTAACTTGTAGGAACAAACCACATAGTCACAGGCCTCTTGGTTTGAGAATATAACCATACTTGGAAAATATATAGATTAGGCTTATAAATAAGCCGTTAAATGGTGGAAACCCAAATCAGCCTCCAAACGACCCCGTAAGAGGCAATAACTCGTAGGAACAGACCGCGTAGTCACGGGCCTCTCGGTTTAATAATATGATGATAATGTGATAATATATGGATTAGGCATTAAAACAAGCCGTTGAAGGGTGAAAACCCAAACGATCCCATAAGATGCACTAACACCTCGCACATGACCAATGTAAATTATAGAAACAGACCGCATAGTCCCGGGTCTCCTCATTTGAGAATATGACAATAATTTGAAAATATCTAAATTAGGCTTAAAAATAAGCTGTTAACAGGTGAAAACCCAAACCAGCCCCAAACGGCATCGTTAGAGACATGAACACCTCACACGGGACCAATGTAACTTGTAGGAACTGACCGCATTGTCGCGATTCTCCCAGTTTGAGAATTTGATGAAAATTTTAAAATATCTAGATTTGGCTTAGAAATAAGCCCTTTGAGGGTGAAAACCCAAACCAGCCGCCGAACGACCCCGTAAGATGCACAAAAATCTCGCACGAGACCAATGTAACTTGTCGGAACTGACCGTGTAGTCGCGGGTCTCCTGGTTTGAGAATGTGATGACTATTTGGAAATATCTAGATTAGGCTTAAAAAACAAGCCGTTTAAGGAGAAAAAACCAAACCAGTCACCAAACGGCCCCGTTAGAGGCATGAACACCACGCACGGGACCAATGTAACTTGTAAAAATGGATCGCGTAGGCGCGGGTCTCCCGGTTTGAGAAGATGACGATAATTTTGAAATATCTATATTTGGCTTAAAAATAAGTCGTTTGAGGGTGAAAACCCAAAGCAGCCAAACGACCCCGTAAGAGGCACGCACACCTCGTACAGGACCAGTGTAACAGGTAGGAACTGACCGCGTAGTCACGAATCTCTCGGTTTGAGAATATGATGATAATTTGAAAATATCTAAATTAAGCTTCAAAACAAGAAGTTAAAGGGTGAAAACCCAAATGGGTCCCCAAACGGCCCAGTAAGAGGCATGAACACGTCGCACGAGACCAATGTAACTTGTAGGAACTGACCACGTAGTCGCGGGTGTCCCAGTTTGAGAATATGACCATAATTGTGAAATATCTAGATTAGGCTGAAAAACAAGCCGTTTCAGGGTGAAAACTAAAACTTATTGCTAAATAGCCCCGTAAGAGGAAGGAACACCTTGCACTGGACCAATGAAACTTGTAGAAATTAATAGCGTAGTCCCGGGTTTCCCGGTTTTAGAATATAATAATTTGAAAATATCAAAATTACGCTTAAAAACAAGCCGTTTAAGGGTGAAAACCCAAACCAACCCCCAAACGGCCTCGTATGAGGCACGAACACCTCGTATGAGACCAATGCAACTTGTAGGAACTGACCACGTAGTCGCGGATCTCCTGATTTGAGAATTTTATGATAATTTGGAAATATCTAGATTAGGGTTAAAAACAAGCAGTTTGAGGGTGAAAACCCAAACCAGCCGCCAAACGGCCCCAAAAGAGGCACGAACACCTCGCACGAGACCAATGTAACTTATTGGAACTGACCGCGTAGTCGTGGGTCTCCCGATTTGAGATTATGATAATAATTTTTTAATATCGTAATTAGGCTAAAAAATAAGCCGTTTGAGGGTGAAAACCCAAAACAGCAGCCAAATGGCACCGTAAGAGGCACGAACACCTCACAAGGGACCAATGTAACTTGTAAAAACTGACCGTGCAGCCCCAACTTTCCCGATTTATGAGTATAACGATAATTTGAAAATATCTAAATTAAGCTTAAAAACAAGCCGTTTGAGGGTGAAAACCCAAACCAGCTCCTCGAAAGAGGCATGCAAACCTTGCACGAAATAAATGTAACCTCTAGGAACTAAATGCGTGGTTGCGGGTCTCTCGATTTGAGAATATGACGATAATTTGGAAGTATATAGATTAGGTTTTAAAAAAAGTCGTTTGACGGTGAAAACCCAAACCAACAAAACAGTCCCGTAAGAGGCACGAACACTTCGCCCGAGATTACTCTAACCTATTGAAACTAACCCTGTAGTCACGGGCCTCTCGATTTGAGAATATGATGGTAATTTTGATATATCAAGATTATGCTTAAAAATGAGCCGTTTGAGGGTGAAAACCCAAACCAGCAGCCAAACGGACCCGTAACAGGCACGAACACCTCGTACGAGACCAATGTAACTGTAGGAACTGACTGCGTAGTCACAGGTCTCCCGGTTTGAGAATATGATGATAATTTTAAAATATCTAAATTAGGCTTAAAAATAAGAAGTTAAAGGGTGAAAACCCAAACGGGCCCCAAAACGGCCTTGTAAGAGGCACGAACACCTCGCACGGAACCAATGTAACTTGTAGGAACTGACCAAGAAGTCGCGGGTCTCTCGGTTTGAGAATATGACCATAATTTTGAAATATCTAGATTAGGCTTGAAAACAAACCGTTTCAGGGTGAAAACCCAAACCAGTTGCCACACGGCCTCGTAAGAGGCAAAAATAGCTCGCATGGGATCGATGGAACTTTTAGGAACTAACTGCGTAGTCACGGGTCTCCCGATGTGAGAATATGACAATAATTTGGAAATAACTAGATTAGGCTTAAAAACAAGCCGTTTGAGGGTGAAAACCCAAACCAACCGCCAAACGGCCTCGTAAGAGGCACAACCACCTCGCACGGGACCAATGTAACTTGTAGGAACTAATGGCGTAGCCATAGGTCTCCCGATTTGAGAATATGACGATAATTTGAAAATATCTAAATTAAGCTTCAAAATGAGTAGTTACAGGGTGAAAACACAAACCAACCCCCAAACGGGCCGTAAGAGGCACAAAAACTTCGCACGGGACCAATGTAGCTTGTAGGAACTGATCGCGTAGTAGAGGGTCTCCCAGTTTGAGAATCTGATGATAATTTGGAAATATATAGAGTAGGCTTAAAACAAGCCCTTTTAGGGTGAAAACCCAAACCAGCCGCCAAACGGCCCCGTAAGAGGCATGAACACCTCGTATGGGACCAATGAAAATTATAGGAACTTACCGCGTTGTCGCAGGTCTCCCGGTTTGAGAATACAACGATAATTTGGAAATATCTAGATTAGGCTTAAAAAGAAGCTGTTTGAGGGAGAAAATCCAACTAGCAGCCAAACGACCCCGTAAGAGGCACGAACACCTCGCACGGGACCAATATAACTTATAGGAACTGACTGCATAGTCTAGGGTATCCCAATTTGAGAATATGACGATGGCTTGAATATATCTATATTTGGCTTAAAAACAAGACGTTTGAGAGTGAAAACCCAAACCAGCCGCCAAACGGCGCTGTAAAAGGCACGAACACCTCGCATGGGACCGATGTAACTTGTAGGAACTAACTACTTAGTCAAGGGTCTTTCGGTTTGAGAATATAATGAAAATTTGGAAATATCTAGATTAGGCATAAAAATAAGCCGTTTGAGAGTGAAAACCCAAACCAGTCGCCAAAAGGCCCCGTAAGAGGCACGAACACCTCGCATAGAACCAATGTAACTTGTCGGAACTGACCGCGTAGTCGCGGGGTCTCCCGATTTGAGAAGATGATAATAATTTGGAAATATCAATATTTGGCTTAAAAATAAGTCGTTTGAGGGTGAAAACCCAAACCAACAGCCAAACGGCCCCGTAAGAGGCACGACACCTCGTACGGGACCAATATAACTTGTAGAAACTGACCGCGTAGTCAAACTAGTCGTCAAAAGGCCCCGTAAGAGGCACGAACACCTCGCACGGAACCAATGTAACTTATAGGAATTGACCTCGTAGTCGCGGGGTCTCCCGATTTGAGAAGATGATAATAATTTGGAAATATCAATATTTGGCTTAAAAATAAGTCGTTTGAGGGTGAAAACCCAAACCAACAGCCAAACGGCTCCGTAAGAGGCACGACACCTCGTACGGGACCAATATAACTTGTAGAAACTGACCGCATAGTCACGGGTCTCCCGATTTGAGAATATAATGATAATTTGTGAATATTTAAATTAAGCATAAAAATAAGAAGTTAAAGGGTGAAAACCCAAACGAGCCCTGTAAGAGGCACGAATACCTCACACGGGACCACTATAACTTGTAGGAACTGACCACGTAGTTGTGGGTTTCCCGGTTTGAGAATATGACAATAATGATAAAATTTCTAGATTAGGGTTAAAAACAAGCCGTTTGAGAATGAAAATCCAAACCAGCCACCAAACGGCCCCGTAAGACGCACAAACACCTCGCACGGGACCAATATAACTTGTAGAAACTGACCACGTAGTCGAGGGTCTACCGATTTGAGAATATGACGATGATTTGAAAATATCTAGATTAAGATTAGAAATAAGCTGTTTGAGGGTGAAACCCAAACCAACCCCCAACGGCCCTGTAAGAGGCACGAACACCTCGCACGTGAAAAGTGTAACTTATAGGAACTGACTGCGTAGTCGAGAGTCTCCCAGTTTAATCATATGATGATAATACGGAAATATCTATATTAGGCTTAAAAATAGGCCGTTTGAGGGTGAAAACCCAAACCAGTCGCCAAATGGCCCGTTAGAGGCACGAACACCTCGCACAGGACCAATGTAACTTGTAGGAACTGACCGCGTAGTCAAGGGTCACCCATTTTGAGAATATGAAGATAATTTTAAAACATCTAAATTAAGCTTAAAAATAAGCCATTTGAGGGGGAAAACCCAAAACAGACCCGTAAGAGGTACGAAAACCTTGCACGGGACCAATGTTACTTATAGGAACAGACTGCGTAGTTGTGGGTCTCCTGGTTTTAGAATATGATGTAATTTTTAAATATGTTGATTAGGCTTAAAAATAAGCCGTTTGAGGGTGAAAACCCAAACTAGCGGCCAAACGGCCCCGTAAGATTCACGAACACCTCACATGAGACCAATGTAACTTGGAGGAACTGACCGCATTGTCACGGGTCTCCCGTTTTGAGAATATGATGATTATTTGGAAATATCTTAATTAGGCTTAAAAATAAGCCGTTTGAGGGTGAAAACCCAAACCAGTTGCCAAACGGCCTCGTAAGAGAACACCTTGCACGGGACCAAGGTAACTTTTTGGAACTAACCACGTAGTCACGGGACTCTCGATTTGAGAATATGACCCTACTTTGAAAATATATAGATTAGGCTTACAAACTAGCCATTGAGGGGTGGAAACTCAAATCAGCCCCCCGTAAGAGGCAATAACACCTAGCATGGGACCAATGTAACTCGTAGTAACTGATCGCGTAGTCACGGGCCTCTTAGTTTGAGAATATGATGATAATTTCATAATATATAAATTAAGCTTAGAAATAAGCTGTTGAAGGGTCAAATCCCAAACCAGCCTCCAAACGATCTCGTAAGAAGCACTAACACCTCACACGAGGCCAATGTAACTTATAGGAACTGACCGCGTAGTCTCGGGTCTTCCTGTTTGATAATATGATGATAATTTGAAAATATTAAAATTAGGCTTAAAAATAATTAATTAAAGGCTGAAATCCCAAACCATCCCCCAAATGGCCCGGTAAGAGGCACGAACACCTCACACGGGAGCAATGTAACTTATAGGAACTGACCGCGTAGTCGCGGGTCTTTCGATTTGAGAATATGAGCATAACTTGGAAATATCTAGATTAGGCTTAAAAGTAAGCCATTTGAGGGTGAAAACCCAAACCAGTCGCTAAACGGCCTCTTAAGAGGCACGAACACCTCGCACGGGTCTAATGTAACTTGTTGGAACTAACCACGTAGTCACGGGCCTCTCGATTTGTGAATATGACCCTACTTTGAATATATATATATACAAATTAGGCTTAGAAACAAGCCGTTGAGGGGTGCAAACCAAAATAAGCCCCCAAACGACCCCGTAAGAGGCAATAACACCTCGCATGGGACCAATATAAATCGTAGGAATAGACCGCGTAGTCACGGGCCTCTTGATCTGAGAATATGACGATAATTTGATAATATGTGGATTGCGCTTAGAAACAAGCCGTTGAAGGGTGAAAACCCAAACCAGCCTCCAAACGATCCCGTAAGAGCACTAACACCTCGCATAGGACTAATGTAACTTGTTCGAACTGACCGCGTTGTCACGATTCTCCCCGTTTGAGAATGTGATGATAATTTGGAAATATCTAAATTAGGCTAAAAAATAAGCAGTTAAAGGGTGAAAACCCAAAACAGCAGCCAAACGGCCCCATAAGAGGCAGAACACCACGCACGGGACCAATGTAACTTGTAGGAACTGATTGCGTAGTCGCGGGTCTCCCAGTTTGAGAATATGAC
The DNA here is from genome assembly GCA_949130495.1 of Sambucus nigra. Taxonomy (NCBI): domain Eukaryota; kingdom Viridiplantae; phylum Streptophyta; class Magnoliopsida; order Dipsacales; family Adoxaceae; genus Sambucus; species Sambucus nigra. Next base: position 587,018,466 of record OX422210.1, on the reverse strand, counting down.
TATAATTTGAAAATATCTAGATTAGGCTTAAAAACAAGCCGTTTGAGGGTGAAAACCCAAACCAGCCGCCAAACGGCTCCGTAAGAGTCACGAACACCTCGCACGGGACTAATATAACTTATTGGAACTGACCGCGTAGTCGCGAGTCCCCCAGTTTTAGAATATAATGAAAATTTGGAAATATCATGATTAGGCTTAAAAACAAGCCATTTGAGGGTGACAACCCAATCCTACCGCCAAACGGCCCTTAAGAGGCACGATGACCCTGCACGGGACTAGTGAAACTTGTAGAAACTGACAGCGTAGTCCCGGTTTGAGAATATAATGATAATTTGCAAATATTTAAATTAAGCTTAAAAATAAGCCGCTTGAGGGTGAAAACCCAAACCAGTCCCCAAATGGCCCCGTATGAGGCGCGAACATCTCGCACGGGACCAATGCAACTTGTAGGAACTGATCGCATAGTCACGAGTCACCCGGTTTGAGAATATGACGATAATTTTGAAATATCTAGATTAGGGTTAAAAACATGAAGTTTGAGGGTGAAAACCAAAAATAGCCGCCAAACGGCCCCGTAAGAGGCACGAACACCTTGCACGGGACCAGTGTTACTTGTAGGAACTGACCGAGTGACTGTGGATCTCCCGATTTGGGAATATGACGATAATTTGGAAATATCTAGATTAGGTTTAAAAATAACCCGTTTGAGGGTGAAAACCCAAACCAACCGTCAAACAACCCCGTAAGAGGCACGAACACCTCGTACGGGACCAATGTAACATATAGGAACTGATCGCGTTGTCTCGGGTCTCCCGATTTGAGAATATGATGATAATTTGGAAATATCTAGATTAAGCTTAAAAATAAGCAGTTTGAGGGTGAAAATCCAAACCAGCCGCCAAACGACCCCGTAAGAGGCACGAACACCTCGCACGAGACCAATGTAACTTGTAAAAATGGACCGCGTAGGCACGGGTCTCCCAGTTTGAGAAGATGATGATAATTTCAAAATATCTATATTTGGCTTAAAAACAGCCGTTTGAGGGCAAAAGCCCAAACCAGCAGCGAAACGACCCCGTAAGATGCACGAACACCTCGTCGGGACCAATGTAACTTATAGGAACTAACTACGTAGTCGCGGGCTCCCAATTTGAGAATATGACGATACGTTGGAAATATCTAGATTAGGCTTAAAAATAAGCAGTTTGAGGGTGAAAACCCAAATCAGTCTCCAAACGGCCCCATAAGAGGCACGAACACCTCGCATGGGACCAATGTTACTTGTAGGAACTGACCACATAGTCGTGGGTCTCCCAGTTTGAGAAGATGATGATAATTTGGTAATATCTATATTTGACTTAAAAATAAGTCGTTTGAGGATGAAAACCCAAACCAGCAGCCAAACGGCACCGTAAGAGGCACGAACACCTCGTACGGGACTAATGTAACTTGTAGGAACTGACCGCGTAGTCACGGGGCTCTCAATTTGAGAATATGATGATAATTTGATAATATATTGATTAGGCTTTGAAACAAGCCGTTGAAGGGTGAAAACCCAAACCAATCGCCAAACGACCCCGTAAGAGGCACGAAAACCTCGCACGGGACCAATGTAACTTATAGGAACAGAAGGCGTAGCCACGGGTCTCCCTGTTTGAGAATATGATGATAATTTAAAAATATATAAATTAAGCTTAAAAATAAGTAGTTAAAGGCTGAAAACCCAATCAACCCCCAAGTGGCCCCGTAAGAGGCACGAACACCTCGTACGGGACCATTGTAACTTATAAGAACTAACTGCATTATCACGGTTCTCCCGATATGAGAATATGATGATAATTTTGAAATATCTAGATTAGGCTTAAAAATAAGCCGTTTGAGGGTGAAAACCCAAACTAGCTACCATACAACCCCGTAAGAGGCACGAACACCTCGTACGGGACCAATGTAATACGTAGGAACTGACCGCGTTATCGCGAATCTCTCGGTTTGAGAATATGATGAATACTTTGAAATATCTAGATTAGGCTAAAAAATAAGCCGTTTGAGGGTGAAAACCCAAACCAGTCGCCAAACAGCCCCGTAAGAGGCACAAAAACCTCGCACGGGACCAATGTAAATTTTCAGAACTGATCGTGTAGTCATGGGTCTCCCGGATTGCAAATATGATGATAATTTAGAAATATCTATATTAGGCTTAAAAATAAGCCGTTTGAGGGTGGAAACCCAAACAAGCTGCCAAACGGCCACGTAAGAGGCACAACCACCTCGCACGGGACCATTGAAACTTATAGGAACGGACCACGTAGGCGTGGGTCTCTCGATTTGAGAAGATGACGATAATTTGGAAATATCTATATTTGGCATAAAAGTAAGCCGTTTGAGGGTGAAAACCCAAACCAGCAGCCAAACGACCCCGTAAGAGGTAAAAAAACCTCGCAAGGGACCAATGTTACTTGTAGAAACTGACCGTGTAGTTGCCGATCTCCCGGTTTGATAATATGATGATAATTTTGAAATATCAAGATTAGGCTTAAAGATAAGCCATTTAAGGGTGAAAAACCAAACCAGCTGCCAAATAGCCCCGTAAGAGGCACGATCACCTCGCACGGAACCAATGTAACTTATAGGAACTGACCGCGTAGTCACGAGTCTCCCGGTTTGAACAAATGATGATAATTTAGAAATATTTAGATTTGGCTTAAAAATAAGACGTTTGAGGGAGAAAACCCAAACCAGTCGCCAAACGGCCCGTTCGTGGCACGAACACCTCGCACGGGACCAATGTAACTTGTAGGAACTGATCGTGTAGTCACGAGTCACCTGTTTTGAGAACATGATGATAATTTGAAAATATCTAAATTAAGCTTAAAAATAAGCTGTTTGAGGGTGAACACCCATAACAGCCCCCAAACGGACTAGTAAGAGGTACGAACTCCTCGCACGGGATAAATGTAACTTGTAGGAACTCACCACGTAGTCGCGGGTCTCCCGGTTTAAGAATATAATGATAATTTGGAAATATCTAGATTAAGCTTAAAAATAAGCCATTTGAGGGTGAAAATCCAAACCAGCCACCAAACAACCCCGTGAGAGGCACGAACACCTCGCACGGGACCAATGTAACTTATAGGAACTGACCGCGTGGTCGCGGGTCTCCCGGTTTGAGAATATGATGATAATTTGGAAATATCTAGATTTGGCTTAGAAACAAGACATTTGAGGGTGAAAACCCAAACCAGTCGCAAAACGGCCCCGTAAGAGGTACGGACACCTCGTACGGTGCTGATGCAACTTGTAGGAACTAACTACATAGTCATGGGTCTCCCGATTTGAGAATATGATGATAATTTGGAAATATCCAGATTAGGCTTAAAAATAAGCCATTTGAGGGTGAAAACCCAAACCAATCGCCAAACGACCCCGTAAGAGGCACGAAAACCTCGCACGGGACCAATGTAACTTATAGGAACAGACGGGGTAGCCACGGGTCTCCCTGTTTGAGAATATGATGATAATTTAAAAATATATAAATTAAGCTTAAAAATAAGTAGTTAAAGGCTGAAAACCCAATCAACCCCCAAGTGGCCCCGTAAGAGGCACGAACACCTCGTACGGGACCAATGTAACTTGTAGGAACTGACGGCATAGTCGAGGGTCTCCCGATTTGAGAATATGCCGATAATTTGGATATAAATAGAGAAGGCTTAAAAATAAGCCATTTTAGAGTGAAAACCCAAACCAGCCGCCAAACGGCCCCTTAAGAGGCACGAACACCTCGTACGGGACCAATGTAACTTATAGGAACTAACCACGTTTTCGCGGGTCTCCCGATTTGAGAATATGACGATAATTTGGAAATATCTAGATTAGGCTTAAAAATAAACCGTTTGAGAGCAAAAATCCAAACGAGCCGCCAAACGGCCCCGTAAGAGGCACGAACACCTCACAGGGGACCAATATAACATGTAGGAACTGACCGCGTGGTCGAGGGTCTCCCGATTTGAGAATATGACGATGATTTGAAAATATCTAGATTAGGCTTAAAAACAAGCCATTTGAGGGTGAAACCCAAACCAACCCCCAAACGGCCCCGTAAGAGTTACGAACACCTCATATGGGACCAGTGTAACTTAGAGCAACTGACCGTGTATTCGCGGGTTTTACGGTTTGAGAATATGATGGTAATTTGGAAATATCTAGATTAGGCTTAAAAATAATCCGTTTGAGGGTGAAAGCCCAAACCAGCCGCCAAACGGCCCCGTGAGAGGCACGAACACCTCGCACGGGACCAATGTAACTTGTAGGAACTGATCGCGTAGTCGCGAGTCTCCCTGTTTTAGAATATCGTAATAGTTTGAAAATATCTAGATTAGGCTAAAAATAAGCCCTTTGAGGGTGAAAACCCAAACAAGTCGCCAAACGGCCCCGTAAGAGGCACGAACACCCTGCATGGGACTAATGTAACTTGTTGGAACTGACCACGTAGTCGCGGGTCCCTCAATTTGAGAATATGATTATAATTTTGAAATATCATGATTAGGCTTAAAAATATGCCGTTTGAGGGTGAAAAGCCAACCCTGCCGCCAAACGGCCCGTAAAAGGCACGATGACCCTGCACGGGACCAATGAAACTTGTAGAAACTGACAACGTAGTCCTGGTTTGAGAATATAACGATATTTTTAAAATATCTAAATTAAGCTTAAAAACAAGCCATTTAAAGGTGAAAACCCAAACCAGCCCTCAAACTATCCCGTAAGAGGCACGAACACCTCGCACGGGACCAATGCAACTTGTAAGAACTGACCGCATAGTCGTGGATCTTTGAGTTTGAGAATATGATGATAATTTTGAAATATCTAGATTAGGGTACAAGCAGTTTGAGGGTGAAAATGCAAATAAGCCGCCAAACGGCCCCGTAAGAGGCACGAACACCTCGCACGGGACCAATGTAACTTGTAGGAACTGACGGCGTAGTCGCGGGTCTTTCAGTTTGAGAATATGATGATAATTTGGAAATACCTAGATTAGGATTAAAAACAAGCCTTTTAAGGGTGAAAACCCAAACTAACCCCCAAACGGCCACGTAAGAGGCACAAACACCTCGCACGGGACAAGTATTACTTGTAGGAACTGACCGTGTAGGTGTGGGTCTCCCAGTTTGGGAATATGATGATAATTTGGAAATATCTAGATTAGGTTTAAAAATAAGCCGTTTGTGGGTAAAAACCCAAACCAGTAGTCAAACAACCCCGTAAGAGGCACGAAAACCTAGCACATGACCAATGTAACTTAAAGAAACTGATCGCATAGTCACGGGTCTCCCGGTTTGAGAATATAATGATAATTTGGAATATCTATATTAGGCTTAAAAATAATCCATTTGAGGTTGAAAACCCAAACCAACCGCCAAACGGCCTCGTAAGAGGCACGAAAACCTTCCACAAGACCAATGTAACTTGTAGGAACTAACCACGTAGTCATGGGACTCTTGGTTTGAGAATATGACTATACTTTGAAAATATCTAAATTTGGCTTAAAAATAAGGTGTTAAAGGGTGAAAACCCTAACAAGCCCCCAAACGGCCCCGTAAGAGGCACGAACACCTCGTAAAGGACCATTGTAACTTGTAGGAACTGACCGCATTATCGCGGTTCTTCCAGTTTCATAATATGACGATAATTTGGACATATCTAGATTAGGCTTGAAAATAAGCCATTTGAGAGTGAAAACCCAAACCAGCGGCCAAACGGCCCCGTAAGAGTCACGAACACCTCGCACGAGACTAATGTAACTTGTTGGAACAGATCGCGTAGTCATGGGTCCCCCAGTTTGAGAATATGATGATAATTAGGAAATATCATGATTAGGCATAAAAACAAGCCATTTGAGGGTGAAAACACAATTCTACCGCCAAACGACCCGTAAAAGGCACGATCACCCTGCACGGGACCAATGAAACTTGTAGAAACTGACAACGTAGTCCCGATTTGAGAATATAATGATAATTTGAAAATTTCTAAATTAAGCTTAAAAACAAGCCCTTTTGAGGGTGAAAACCCAAACCAGCCCCCAAACGGCCTCGCAAGAGGCACGAACACCTCGCACGGGATCAATGCAACTTGTAGGAACTGACCACATAGTCACGAGTCACCCGATTTGAGAATATGATGATAATTCTAAAATATCTAGATTAGGGTTGAAAACATGCAGTTTGTTGGTGAAAACCAAAAACTGCGGCCAAATGGCCCCATAAGAGGCACGAACACCTCTCACGGGACCAATGTTACTTGTAGGAACTGATCGTGTAACTGTGGGTCTCCCGGTTTGGCAATATGATGATAATTTGGAAATATCTTGATTAGGTTTAAAACTAAGTCGTTTGAGGGTGAAAACCCAAACCAGCCATCAAACAACCCCGAAAGAGGCATGAACACCTCGTACGGGACCAATGTAACTTATAGGAACTGACTGCGTTGTCTCGGGTCTCTCGATTTAAGAATATGATGATAATTTGTAAATATCTAGATTAGGCTTAAAAAGATGCCCTTTGGGGGAGAAAATCTAAACCAGCCGCCAAACGACCCCGTAAAAGGCACCAACACCTTGCACGGTACCAATATAACTTGTAGGAACTGACCGCATAGTCGTGGGTCTCCGAGTTTGAGAATATGATGATAATTTTGAAATATCTAGATTAGGGTACAAGCAGTTTGAGGGTGAAAATGCAAATAAGCCGCCAAACGGCCCCGTAAGAGGCACGAACACCTCGCACGGGACCAATGTAACTTGTAGGAACTGACGGCGTAGTCGCGGGTCTTTCAGTTTGAGAATATGATGATAATTTGGAAATACCTAGATTAGGATTAAAAACAAGCCATTTAAGGGTGAAAACCCAAACTAACCCCCAAACGGCCACATAAGAGGCACAAACACCTCGCACGGGACAAGTATTACTTGTAGGAACTGACCGTGTAACTGTGGGTCTCCCAGTTTGGGAATATGATGATAATTTGGAAATATCTAGGTTAGGTTTAAAAATAAGCCATTTATGGGTAAAAACCCAAACCAGCCGTCAAACAACCCCGTAAGAGGCACGAACACCTAGCACGGGACCAATGTAACTTAAAGGAACTAATCGCGTAGTCACGGGGTCTCCCGGTTTGAGAATATAATGATAATTTGGAATATCTAGATTAGGCTTAAAAATAATCCATTTGAGGGTGAAAACCCAAACCAATCGCCAAACGGCCTCGTAAGAGGCATGAAGACCTTCCATGGGACCAATGTAACTTATAGGAACTAACCACGTAGTCACGGGACTCTCGGTTTGAGAATACGACTATACTTTGAAAATATATAGATTAGGCTTAGAAATAAGCCGTTGAAGGGTGGAAACCCAAATCAGCCCCCAAATGACCTATAAGAGGCAATAACACCTCGCATGGGCCCAATGTAACTCGTAAGAACAGACCGCGTAGTCACGGGGCTCTTGGTTTGAGCATATGATGATAATTTGATAATATATGAATTAGGCTTTGGAATAAGTCATTGAAGGGTGAAAACCATAACCGGCCTCCAAACGATCCCGTAAGAAGCACTAACACCTCGCACAGGACCAATGTAACTTATAAGAATCGACCGCGTAGTCTCGGGTCTCCTCGTTTGAGAATATGACGATAATTTGAAAATATCTAAATTTGGCTTAAAAATAAGGTGTTAAAGGGTGAAAACCCTAACAAGCCCCCAAACGACCCCGTAAGAGGCACGAACACCTCGCACGGGACCATTGTAACTTGTAGGAACTGACCGCATTATCACGGTTCTCCCGGTTTCATAATATGACGATAATTTGGAAATATCTAGATTAGGCTTAAAAATATGCCATTTGAGAGTGAAAACCCAAACCAGCTGCAAAATGGCCCCGTAAGAGGCAGGAACACCTCGTAGGGACTAATGTAACTTGTTGGAACTGACTGCATCATTGCAGGTCCCCCAGTTTGAGAATATGATGATAATTAGGAAATATCATGATTAGGCTTAAAAACAAGCCATTTGAGGGTGAAAACCCAATTCTATCGCCAAACGGCCCCGTAAGAGGCACGATCACCCTGCACAGGACCAACAAAACTTGTAGAAATTGACAGCGTAATATAACGATAATTTGAAAATATCTAAATTAAGCTTAAAAATAAGCCGTTTGAGGGTGAAAACCCAAACCAGCCCCGTAAGAGGCACGAACACCTCGCACGGGATCAATGCAACTTGTAGGAACTAATCGCATAGTCACGAGTCACCCGGTTTGAGAATATGACAATAATTTTCAAATATCTAGATTAGGGTTAAAAACATGCAGTTTGAGGATGAAAACCAAAAACAGTCGTCAAACGGCCCCATAAGAGGCACGAACACCTCGCATGGGACCAGTGTTACCTGTAGGAACTGACCGTGTAACTGCGGGTCTCCCAGTTTGGGAATATGACGATAATTTTGAAATATCTAGATTAGGTTTAAAAATAAGCCGTTTGGGATGAAAACCCAAACCAGCCGTCAAACAACCCCGTAAGAGGCACGAACACCTCGTACGGGACTAATGTAACTTATAGGAACTGATCGCGTTGTCTTGGGTCTCCCGATTTGAGAATATGATGATAATTTGGAAATATCTAGATTAGGCTTAAAAAGACGCCATTTGAGGGAGAAAATCTAAACCAACTGCTAAACGACCCCGTAAGAGGCACGAACACCTCACACGGGACCAATGCAACTTGTAGGAACTGACCGCATAGTCGTGGGACTCCGAGTTTGAGAATATGACGATAATTTTGAAATATCTAGATTAGGGTATAAGTTGTTTATGGTGAAAATGCAAACAAGCAGCCAAACGGACCCGTAAGAGGCACGAACACCTCGCATGGGACCCATGCAACTTGTAGGAACTGACCCCATAGTCGTGGGTCTCCGAGTTTGAGAATATGACGATAATTTTGAAATATCTAGATTAGGGTACAAGTAGTTTGTGGTGAAAATACAAACAAGCCGGCACGAACACCTCGCATGGTACCAATGTAACTTGTAGGAAGTGACCGCGTAGTCGCGGGTCTTTCGGTTTGAGAATATGATGATAATTTGGAAATACCTAGATTAGGATTAAAAACAAGCCGTTTAAGGGTGACAACCCAAACCAACCCCCCAAATGGCCACGTAAGAGGCACAAACACCTCGTACGGGACAAGTGTTACTTGTAGGAACTGACCGTGTAGCTATGGGTCTCCCAGTTTGGGAATATGACGATAATTTGGAAATATCTAGTTTGTGGGTAAAAACCTAAACCAACCGTCAAACAACCCCGTAAGAGGTACGAACACCTAGCACGGAACCAATGTAACTTAAAGGAACTGACCGTGTAGTCAGGGGTCTCCCGGTTTGAGAATATAATGATAATTTGGAATATCTAGATTAGGCTTAAAAATAATCCATTTGAGGGTGAAAACCCAAACCAATCGCCAAACGGCCTCGTAAGAGGCATAAAGACCTTCCATGGGACCAATGTAACTTATAGGAACTAACCACGTAGTCACGGGACTCTCGGTTTGAGAATACGACTATACTTTGAAAATATATAGATTAGGCTTAGAAACAAGCCGTTGAAGGGTGGAAACCCAAATCAGCCCCCAAATGACCTATAAGAGGCAATAACACCTCGCATGGGCCGAATGTAACTCGTAAGAACAGACCGCGTAGTCACGGGGCTCTTGGTTTGAGCATATGATGATAATTTGATAATATATGGATTAGGCTTTGGAACAAGCCATTGAAGGGTGAAAACCCAAATCGGCCTCCAAACGATCCCGTAAGAAGCACTAACACCTCGCACAGAACCAATGTAACTTATAGGAACAGACCGCGTAGTCCCGGGTATCCCCATTGGAGAATATGATGATAATTTGAAAATATCTAAATTTGGCTTAAGAATAAGGTGTTAATGGGTGAAAACCCTAACAAGCCCCCAAACGGCCCCGTAAGAGGCACGAACACCTCGCACGGGACCATTGTAACTTGTAGGAACTGACCGCATTGTCGCGGTTCTCCCGATTTCATAATATGACAATAATCTGGAAATATCTAGATTAGGGTTAAAAATAAGCCATTTGAGAGTGAAAACCCAAACCAGCTGCCAAACGACCCCGTAAGAGTCACGAACACCTCGTACGGGACTAATGTAACTTGTTGGAACTGATCGCGTAGTCGCGGGTCCCCCGGTTTGGGAATATGAAGATAATTTGGAAATATCAAGATTAGGTTTAAAACTAAGCCGTTTGAGGGTGAAAACCCAAACCAGCCGTCAAACAACCCCTTAAAAGGCACGAACACCTCGTACGGGACCAATGTAACTTATAGGAACTGATCGCGTTGTCTCGGGTCTCCTGATTTGAGAATATGATGATAGTTTGGAAACATCTAGATTAGGCTTAAAAAGACTCCCTTTGAGGGAGAAAATCCAAACCAGCAGCCAAACGACCCCGTAAGAGGTACAAACACCTCGCACGGGACCAATATAACTTATAGGAACTGGTCGCGTAGTCGAGGGTCTCCCGATTTGAGAATATGACGACGATTTGAAAATATCTAAATTTGGCATAAAATAAGTCGTTTGAGGCTGAAAACCCAAACCAGCCGCCAAACGACCTCGTACGTGGTACGAACACCTCGTACGGGACCGATGTAACTTATAGGAACTAAGTATGTAGTCGCGGGCTCCCAATTTGAGAATATGACGATAATTTAGAAATGTCTAGATTAGGCTTAAAAATAAGTCGTTTGAGGGTTAAAATCCAAACCAGTCGCCAAACGGCCCCGTAGGAGGCACGAACACCTCACATGGGACCAATGTAACTTGTTGGAACTGACCGCATAGTTGCGGGTCTCCTGATTTGAGAAGATGATGATAATTTGGTAATATCTATATTTGACTTCAAAATAAGCCGTTTGAGGGTGAAAACCCAAACCAGTAGCCAAACGGCCCCGTAAGAGGCACGAACACCTCGTACCGGACTAATATAACTTGTTAGAACTGACCGAGGATTCACGGGGCTCTCGGTTTGAGAATATGATGATAATTTGATTATATATGGATTAAGCTTTGAAACAAGTCGTTGAAGGGTGAAAACCTAAACCAACCTCCAAATGATCCTGTAAGAAGCACTAACACCTCGCACAGGACCAATGTAACTTATTGGAACATACCGCATAGTCTCGGGTCTCCCCGTTTGAGAATATGATGATATTTTGAAAATATCTAAATTAGGCTTAAAAATAAGGCGTTAAAGGGTGAAAACCCAAACAAGCCCCCAAACGGCCCCTTAAGAGGCACGGACACCTCGTACAGGACCATTGTAACTTATAAGAACTAACTGCATTATCACGGTTCTCCCGATTTGAGAATAGGATTATAATTTTGAAATATCTAGATTAGGCTTAAAAACAAGCCGTTTGAGGGTGGAAACCCAAACCAGCTACCAAACAACGCCGTAAGAGGCACGAACACCTTGTACGGGACCAATGTAATACGTAGGAACTGACCGCGTTGTCATTGGTCTCCCAGTTTGAGAATATGATGACTACTTGGAAATATCTAGATTAGGCTTAAAAATAAGCCGTTTGAGGGTGAAAACCCAAAGCAGCCGCCAAACATCCCCATAAGAGGCACAAAAACCTCGCACGGGACCAATGTAAATTGTCAGAACTGACCGCGTAGTCGCGGGTCTCCTCAATTGAGAATATGATGATAATTAAAAATATCTAGATTTGGCTTAAAAACAAGCCGTTTGAGGGTGAAAACCCAAACAAGCCGCCAAACGGCCCCGTAAGAGGCACAACCACCTCGTACGGGACCATTGTAACTTGTAGGAACGGCCCACATAGGCGCGGGTCTCCCGATTTGAGAAGATGATGATAATTAGGAGATATCCTTATTTGGCTTAAAAATAAGCCGTTTGAGGGTAAAAACCCAAAGCAGCTGCCAAAAGGCCCCGTAAGAAGCACGCACACCTCGCACGGGACCAATATAACATATAGGAACTGACCGCGTACTCGCGAGTCTCCCAATTTGAGAATATGATGATGATTTGGAAATATCTAGATTAAACTTAAAAACATGCCGTTTGAGGGTCAAACCTAAACCAGCTGCCAAATAGCCCCGTAAGAGGCACGATCACCTCGCACGGGACCAATGTAACTTACAAGAACTGACCGCGTAGTCACGAGTCTCCCAGTTTGAACAAATGATGATAATTTGTAAATATCTAGATTTGGCTAAAAAATAAGGCGTTTGAGGGAGAAAACCCAAACCAGTCGCCAAACGGCCCGTTAGTGGCACGAACACCTCGCACGGGACCAATGTAACTTGTAGGAACTGATCGCGTAGTCACGGGTCACCTGGTTTGAGAATATGATGTTAATTTAAAAATATCTAAATTAAGCTTAAAAACAAGCTGTTTGAGAGTGAACACCCAAAATAGCACTCAAACGGACCCGTAAGAGGTACGAACTCCTCACACGGGACAAATGTAACTTGTAGGAACTGATTGCGTAGTCGCGGGTATCCCGATTTAAGAATATGACGATAATTTGGAAATATCTAGATTAAGCTTAAAAGTAAGCCATTTGAGGGTGAAAATGCAAACCAGCCACCAAACAGCCCTGTGAGAGGCATGGACACCTCGCACGGGACCAATGTAACTTATTGGAACTGACCGCATGGTCGCGGGTCTCCCGATTTGAGAATATGATGATAATTTGGAAATATCTAGATTTGGCTTTAAAATAAAACGTTTGAGGGTGAAAACCCAAATCAGTCGCAAAACAGCCCCGTAAGAGGTACGGACATCTCGTACGGGGCTGATGCAACTTGTAGGAACTAACTACATACTCGTGGGTCTCCTGATTTGAGAATATTACGATAATTTGGAAATATCTAGATTAGGCATAAAAATAAGCTATTTGAGGGTGAAAACCCAAACCAACCACCAAACGGCCCCGTAAGAGGCACGAAAACCTCGCACGGGACCAATGTAACTTATAGGAACTAATGGCGTAGCCACGGGTCTCCCAGTTTGAGAATATGATGATAAATTAAAAATATCTAAATTAAGCTTAAAAACAAGTACTTAAAGGGTGAAAACCCAAATGACCCCCCAAGTGGCCCCGTAAGAGGCACGAACACCTCATATGGTACCAATGTAACTTATAGGAACTGATCGCGTAGTCGAGGGTCTCCCGATTTGAGAATATGACGATAATTTGGAAATATATAGATCAGACTTAAAAACAAGCCGTTTTAGAGTGAAAACCCTAACTAGTCACCAAATGGCCCCGTAAGAGGCATAGACACCTCTTACGGGACCATTGTAGCTTATAGAAACTGACCACATTTTCGTGGGTCTCCTGGTTTGAGAATATGACGATAATTTGGAAATATCTAGATTAGGCTTAAAAATAAGCCGTTTGAGAGCGAAAATCCAAACGAGCCGCGAAATGGCCCAGTAAGAGGCATGAACACCTCGCAGGTGACCAATATAACTTGTAGGAACTGACCGCATAGTCGAGGGTCTCCCAATTTAAGAATATGATGATTTGAAAATAACTAGATTAGGCTTAAAAATAAGCCGTTTGAGGGTGAAACCCAAACCAAACCCTAAACGACCCCGTAAGAATCACGAACACCTCGTACGGGACTAGTGTAACTTATAGCAACTGACCGTGTAGTCGCGGGTTTGTCGATTTGAGAATATGACAATAATTTGGAAATATCTAGATTAGGCTTAAAAATAAGCCGTTTGAGGGTGAAAGCCCAAACCAGCCGCCAAACGGCCCCGTAAGAGGCACGAACACCTCGCACGGGACCAATGTAACTTGTAGGAACTGATCGCGTAGTCGCGGGTCTCCTAATTTGAGAATATGATAATAATTTGGAGATATCTAGATTAGGCTTAAAAAAATGCCCTTTGAGGGTGAAAATCCAAACCAGTCGCCAAACGGCCCCGTAAGAGGCACGAACACCTTGCATGAGACTAATGTAACTTATTAGAACTGACCACGTAGTTGCGGGTCCCCCGGTTTGTGAATATGATGATAATTTTGAAATATCATGATTTGGCTTAAAAAAAGCCATTTGGGGGTGAAAACCCAACCCTATCGCGAAACGGTTCATAAGAGGCACGATGACCCTACACGGAACCAATGAAACTTGTAGAAACTTACAGCGTAGTCCTGGTTTGAGAATATAACCATAAATTTAAAATATCTAAATTAAGCTTAAAAACAAGCCGTTTACGAGTGAAAACCCAAACCAGTCCGCAAACGGTCCCGTAAGAGGCACGGACACCTCGCACGGGACCAATGCAACTTGTAGGAACAGACCGCAGAGTCGCGGGTCTCCTAGTTTGAGAATATGATGATAATTTTATAATATCTAGATTAGGGTACAAGCAGTTTGAGAGTGAAAATGCGAACAAGCCGCCAAACGGCCCCGTAAGAGGCACGAACACCTCGCACGGGACCAATGTAACTTATAGGAACTGATCGCGTAGTCGTGGGTCTTCCGATTTGATAATATTATGATAATTTGGAAATACATAGATTAGGATTAAAAGCAAGCCATTTAAGGGTGAAAACCCAAACTAACCCCCAAATGACCACGTAAGAGGCACAAACACCTCATACGGGACAAGTGTTACTTGTAGGAACTGACCGTGTAGCTGTGGGTCTCCTAGTTTGGGAATATGAAGATAATTTGGAAATATATAGATTAGGTTTAAAAATAAGCCGTTTGTGGGTAAAAGCCTAAACCAGCCGTCAAACAACCCCGTAAGAGGCACGAACACCTAGCACGGGACCAATGTAACTTAAAGGAACTGATCGCGTAGTCACGAGTCTCCCGATTTGAGAATATAATGATAATTTGGAATATCTAGAATAGGCTTAAAAATAAATCATTTGAGGGTGAAAACCCAAACCAACTGCCAAACGGTCTCGTAAGAGGCACGAACACCTTCCACGGGACCAATGTAACATGCAGGAAGTAACCACCTAGTCATGGGACTCTCGGTTCGAGAATATGACTATACTTTGAAAATATATAGATTAGGCTTAAAAACAAGTTGTTGAAGGGTGGAAACCCAAATAAGCCCCCAAATGACCCCATAAGAGGCAATAACACCTCGCACGGGCCCAATGTAACTCTTAGGAACAGACCGCGTAGTTACGGGGCTCTTGGTTTGAGCATATGGCGATAATTTGACAATACATGGATTAGGCTTTGCAACAAGCCGTTGAAGGGTGAAAACCCAAACCAGCCTCCAAACGATCGCGTAAGAAGCACTAAGACCTCGCACAGGACCAATGTAACTTATAGGAACAGATCGCATAGTCTCGGGTCTCCCCATTAGACAATATGATGATAATTTGAAAATATCTAAATTTGGCTTAAAAATAAGGTGTTAAAGGGTGAAAACCCTAATAAACCCCCAAACGGCCCCGTAAGAGGCATGAACACCTCGCACGGGACCATTGTAATTTGTAGGAACTGACCGCATTGTCGCGATTCTCCCGGTTTGACAATATGACGATAATTTGGAAATATCTAGATTAGGCTTAAAAATAAGCCATTTGAGAGTGAAAACCTAGACCAGCTGCCAAACGGCCCTGTAAGAGTCACGAACACCTCGCATGGGACTAATGTAACTTGTTAGAACTGACCGCGTAGTCGCGGGTCCCCCAGTTTGAGAATATGATGCTAATTTGCAAATATCATGATTAGGCTTAAAAACAAGCCATTTGAGGGTGAAAACCCAATCCTGCCGCCAAACGGTCCGTAAGAGGCACGATCACCTTGCACGGGACCAATGAAACTTGTAGAAACTGACAACGTAGTCCCGATTTGAGAATGTAATGATAATTTGAAAATATCTAAATTGAGCTTAAAAATAAGCCGTTTGAGGGTGAAAACCTAAACTAGCCCCCAAACGTCCCCGTAAGAGGCACGAACACCTCGCACGGGATCAATGTAACTTGTAGGAACTGATCGCATAGTCACGAGTCACTCGATTTGAGAATATGACAATAATTTTGAAATATCTAGATTAGGGTTAAAAACATGCAGTTTGAGGGTGAAAACCAAAAACTGCCGCCAAACGGCCCCATAAGTGTCATGAACACCTCGCACGAGACCAGTGTTACTTGCAGGTGCTGACCGTGTAACTGCGGGTCTTCCGATTTGGGAATATGACGATAATTTTGAAATATCTAGATTAGGTTTAAAAATAAGCCGTTTAAGGGTGAAAATCCAAACCAGCCATCACACAACCCCGTAAGAGGGATGAACACCTCGTACGGGACCAATGTAACTTATAGGAACTGACCGCGTTGTCTCGAGTCTCCCTATTTGAGAATATGATGATAATTTGGAATAACTAGATTAGGCTTAAAAATAATCCGTTTGAGGGTGAATACCTAAACTAGCCGCCAAACTGCCGGGACAAATGTAACTTGTAGGAACTAACCACGTAGTAACGGGACACTCGGTTTGAGAATATGACTATACTTTGAAAAAATATAGATTAGGCTTAGAAACAAGCCGTTGAAGGGTGGAAACCGAAATCAGCCCCCAAATGACCCCGTAAGAGGCAATAACACCTCACATTGGCCCAATGTAACTCGTAGGAACAGACCGCATAGTCACGGGGCTCTTAGTTTGAGCATATGATGATAATTTGATAATATATGGATTAGGCTTTGAAATCAGCCGTTGAAGAGTGAAAACCCAAACCAGCCTCAAAACGATCCCGAAAGAAGCACTAACTCCTCGCACATGACCAATGTAACCTATAGGAACATACCGCGTAGTGCCGGGTCTCCCCGTTTGAGAATATAAAGATAATTTCAAAATATCTAAATTATACTTAAAAATAAGCCGTTTGAGGGTGGAAACCCAAACTAGGCCCCAAATGGCCCCGAAAGAGGCACGAACACCTCGCACGGGACCATGGTAACTTGTAGGAACTGATCGCATTGTCGCGGTTCTCCCGATTTGAGAATATGATGATAATTTTGAAATATCTTGATTTGGCTTAAAAATAATCCGTTTGAGGTTGAAAACCCAAACCAGCTACCAAACAGCCCCGTAAGAGGCACGAACACCTCATACGGGACCAATGTAATACGTAGGAACTGACAACGTTGCCGCGGGTCTCCCGGTTTGAGAATATGATGACTATTTGTAAATATCTACAGTAGGCTTAAAAATAAGCATTTGAGGGTGAAAACCGAAACCATCCGCCAAACAGCCCCGTAAGAGGCACAAAAACCTCACATGGGACCAATGTAACTTGTGAGAACTGATCACGAAGTTGCAGGTTTCCTGGTTTGAGAATATGATGATAATTTAGAAATATCTAGATTAAGCTTAAAAATAAGCCGTTTGAGGATGAAAACCCAAACAAGCCGCCAAACGACCCCGTAAGAGGCACAACCACCTCGCATGGGACCATTGTAACTTGTAGGAATGGGCCGCGTAGGCGCGGGTCTCCCAATTTGAGAAGATGGTGATAATTTGGAAATATCTATATTTGGCTTAAAAATAAGCCGTTTGAGGGTGAAAACCCAAACTAGCAGCCAAACGGCCCCATAAGAGGCATGAACATCTCGTACGGGACCAATGTAACTGGTAGGAACTGACTGCATATTCACGGGTCTCCTAATTTGAGAATATGATGATAATTTGAAAATATCTAAATTAAGCTTACAAATAAGAAGTAAAGGCTGAAAACCCAAACGGGCTCCCAAATGGCCCTATAAGAGGCACAAACACCTCGCACGGGACCAATATAACTTGTAGGAACTGATCACGTAATCGCAGGTCTCATAATTTTGAAATATCTACATTAGGTTTAGAAATAAGTCGTTTCAGGGTTAAACCCAAACCAGCTGCCAAATGACCCCGTAAGAGGAACGAACACCTCGTAGGGGACCAATGTAACTCGTAGGAACTGATCGCGTAGTCAGGGGTCTCCCAATTTGAGAATATGATGATACTTTGAAAATATCTAAATTAAGCTTAAAAATAAGAAGTTAAAGGGTGAAAACCCAAATGGGCCCCCAAACGACCTAGTAAGAGGAACGAACGCCTCGCACGGGACCAATGCAACTTGTAGAAACTAACTATGTAGTCGTGGGTCTCCCTGTTTGATAATATGACCATAATTTTTAAATATCTAGATTAGGTTTAAAAACAAGCCGTTTCAAGGGGAAAACCCAAACCATACGCCAAACAGCCCCGTAAGAGGAACGAACACCTTGCACGGGACAAATGAAACTTACAAAATTTATAGTGTAGTCCCGAGTTTCTCGGTTTGAGAATATAACGATAATTTGAAAATATCTAAATTATGCTTAAAAACAAGCTGTTTGCGGGTGAAAACCCAAACTAGCCCCCAAACGGCCCCGGAAGAGGCACGAACACCTCGGACGGGACCAATGTAACTTATAGAAACTGACCGCATAGTCACGGGTCTCCCGATTTCATAATATGACGATAATTTTGAAATATCTATATTAGGCTTAAAAACAAGCCGTTTGAGGGTAAAAACCAAAACTAGCCACCAAACGGCCCCGCAAGAGGCACGAACACCTCGTACGGGACCAATGTAACTTCTAGGAACTGACCGCGTTGTTGCGGGTCTCCCGATTTGAGAATACGATGACTTTTTGGAAATATCAAGATTAGGCTTAAAAATAAGCCGTTTGAGTGTGAAAACCCAAACCAGCCGCCAAATGGCCCCGTAAGAGGCACAAAAACCTCGCACGGGACCAATGTAACTTGTCAAAACTGAGCCCGTAGTCGCGGGTCTCCTGGTTTGAAAATATGATGATAATTTAGAAATATCTATATTAGGCTTAAAAACAAGCTGTCGGAGGGTGAAAACCCAAACAAGCCGCCAAACAGCCTCGTATGAGGCACGGACACCTCGCATGAGACCATTATAACTTGTAGGAACAGACTGCGTAGGCGCGGGTCTCTCAGTTTGAGAAGATGATGATAATTTGGAAATATCTAGATTTGGCTTAAAAATTAGCCGTTTGAGGGTGAAAACCCAAACCGGCAGCCAAACGGCCCCGTAAGAATCACGAACACCTCGTACGGGACCAATGTAACTGGTAGGAACTGATCACGTAGTCACGGGTCTCCCAATTTGAGAATATGATGATAATTTGAAAATATTTAAATTAAGCTTAAAAGCAAGAAGTTAAAGGGTGAAAACCCAAACCGGCCCCCAAATGGCCCTATAAGAGGCACGAACACCTCGCACGGGACCAATATAACTTGTAGGAATTGACCACGTAATTGCTGGTCTCCCGATTTAAGAATATGTCCATAATTTCAAAATATCTAGATTAGGTTTGGAAACAAGTCGTTTCAGGGTTAAACCCAAACCAGCTGCCAAACGACCCCGTAAGAGGAACGAACACCTCGTACGGGACCAATGTAACTTGTAGGAACTGATCGCGTAGTCAGGAGTCTCCCTATTTGAGGATATGATGATACTTTGAAAATATCTAAATTAAGCTTAAAAATAAGAAGTTAAAGGGTGAAAACCCAAACGGGGCCCCAAACGGCCCTGTAAGAGGAACGAACGCCTCTCACGGGATCAATGCAATTTGTAGGAACTAACCATGTAGTCGCGGGTCTCCCAGTTTGATAATATGACCATAATTTTGAAATATCTAGATTAGGTTTAAAAATAAGCCGTTTCAGGCGGAAAACTCAAACCATATGCCAAACGTCCCCGTAAGAGGAATGAACACCTCGCACGGGACAAATGAAACTTACAAAAATTTATAAGTAGTCCCGAGTTTCACAGTTTGAGAGTATAGCGATAATTTGAAAATATCTAAATTATGCTTAAAAACAAGCCGTTTGAGGGGGAAAACCCAAACTAGTCCCCAAATGGCCCCGGAAGAGGCACGAACACCTCGCGCGGGACCATTTTAACTTGTAGGAACTGACCGCATTGTCGCAGTTCTCCCGATTTGAGAATATGACGATAATTTTGAAATATCTTGATTAGGCTTAAAAATAAGCCGTTTGAGGGTGAAAACCCAAACTAGCTACCAAACAGCCCCGTAAGAGGCACGGACACTTCGTACGGGACCAATGTAATACGTAGGAACTGACCGCGTTGCCATGGGTCTCCCGATTTGAGAATATGATGACTATTTGGTAATATCTAGATGAGGCTTAAAAATGAGCGTTTCAGGGTGAAAACCAAACCATTCGCTAAGCAGCCCCGTAAAAGGCACAAAAACCTCGCATGAGACCAATGTATGTCAGAACTGATCGCGTAGTCGCGAGTTTCCTTCTTTGAGAATATGATGATAATTTAGAAATATCTAGATTAGGCTAAAAAATAATCCGTTTGAGGGTGAAAACCCAAACAAGCCGCCAAACAGCCCCGTATGAGGTACGAACACCTCGCACGGGACCATTGTAACTTGTAGGAACGGATCGCGTAGGCGCGGGTCTCCCAAGTTTGAGAAGAAGATGATAATATGGAAATATATATATTTGGCTTAAAAATAAGTCATTTGAGGGTGAAAACCCAAACCAGCAGCCAAACGGCCCCGTAAGAGGCACGAACACCTCGTACAGGACCAATGTAACTGGTAGGAACTAACCGCGTTATCACGGGTCTCTCGATTTGAGAATATGATGATAATTTGAAAATATCTAAATTAAGATTAAAAACAAGAAGTTAAATGGTGAGGACCTAAACGGGCCCCCAAATGGCCTTATAAGAGGCACGAACACCTCGCACGGGACCAATATAACTTGTAGGAACTGACCACGTAATCGCAGGTCTCCTGGTTTAAGAATATGGCCATAATTTTGAAATATCTTGATTAGGTTTAGAAACAAGTCATTTCAGGGTTAAACCCAAATTAGTTGCCAAACAACCCCGTAAGAGGAACGAACACCTCGTACGGGACCAATGTAACTTGTAGGAACTGATCGCATAGTTAGGGGTCTCCCGATTTTGAGAATATGATAATACTTTGAAAATATCTAAATTAAGCTTAAAAATAAGAAGTTAAAGGGTGAAAACCAAAATGGGCCCCCAAACGGCCCTGTAAGAGGAACGAATGCATCGCACGAGACCAATGCAATTTGTAAGAACTAACCATGTAGTAGCGGGTCTCCCAGTTTGATAATATGACCATAATTTTGAAATATCTAGATTAGGTTTAAAAATAAGCCGTTTTAGGGGGAAAACCCAAACCATATGCCAAACGGACCCGTAAGAGGAACGAACACCTCGCACGGGACAAATGAAACTTACAAAAATTTATAGCGTAGTTTCGAGTTTCTCGGTTTGAGAATATAACGATAATTTGAAAATATCTAAATTATGCTTAAAAACAAGCCGTTTGAGGGTGAAAACCCAAACGGCCCCAGAAGAGGCACGAACTCCTCGCACGAGACCAATGTAAGTTATAGAAACTAACCGCATAGTCGCAGGTCTTCCGGTTTGAGAATATGATGATAATTTTGAAATATCTGTATTAGGCTTAAAAACAAGTCGTTTGAGGGGCAAAACCAAAACTAGCCACCAAACGGCTCCGTAAGAGGCACGAACACCTCGTACGGGACCAATGTAACTTATAGGAACTGACTGTGTTGTTACGGGTCTCCCAGTTTGAGAATACGATGACTATTTGGAAATATCTAGATTAGATTTAAAAACAAGCCGTTTGAGTGTGAAAACCCAAACCAGCCGCCAAACGGCCCCGTAAGAGGCACAAAAACCTCGCATAGAACCAATGTAACTTGTCGGAACTGACCGCGTAGTCGCGGGTCTCCTGGTTTTGAAAATATGATGATAATTTAGAAATATTTATATGAGGCTTAAAAACAAGCCGTTTGAGGGTGAAAACCCAAACAAGCCATCAAACAGGCCCGTATGAGGTACGAACACCTCGCACGGGACCATTGTAACTTATAAGAACGGACCGCATAGGCGCGGGTCTCCCAGTTTGAAAAGATGATGATAATTTGGAAATATCAATATTTGGCTTAAAAATAAGCCGTTTGAGGGTGAAAACCCAAACCAGCAGCCAAACGGCCCCGTAAGAGGCACGGACACCTCGTACGGGACCAATGTAACTTGTAGGAACTGACCGCGTTGTCATGGGTCTCCTGATTTTAGAATATGATGATAATTTCAAAAGCTTAAAAACAAGAAGTTAAAGGGTGAAAACCCAAACAGGCCCCCAAATGGCCCTATAAGAGTCACGAACACCTCGCACGGGACCAATATAACTTATAGGAACTGACCACGTAATCGCAGGTCTCCCGGTTTAATAATATGACCATAATTTTGAAATATCTAGATTAGGTTTAGAAACAAGTCGTTTCAACCAGCTGCCAAATGACCCCGTAAGAGGAACGAACACCTCGTACGGGACCAATGTAACTTGTAGGAACTGACCGCGTAGTCAGGGGTCTCCCGATTTGAGAATATGATGATACTTTGAAAATATCTAAATTAAGCTTAAAAATAAGAAGTTAAAGGGTGAAAACCCAAACGGGCCCCCAAACGGCCCTGTAAGAGGAACGAACGCCTCGCACGGGACCAATGCAACTTGTAGGAGCTAACCAAGTAGTCCCGGGTCTCCCAATTTTATAATATGACCATAATTTTGAAATATCTAGATTAGGTTTAAAAATAAGCCGTTTCAGGGGGGAAAACCCAAACCATCTGCCAAACGGCCCCATAAGAGGAACGAACACCTCGCACGGGACAAATGAAACTTACAAAAATTTACAAGTAATATAACGATAATTTGAAAATATCTAAATTATGCTTAAAAACAAGCCGTTTGAGGGTGAAAACCAAAACTAGCCACCAAACGGCCCAGTACGAGGCACAAACACCTCGTACGGGACCAATGTAACTTGTAGGAACTGACCGCATTATTGCGGGTGTCCTGGTTTAAGAATACGATGACAATTTTGAAATATCTAGATTAGGCTTAAAAACAAGCCGTTTGAGTGTGAAAACCCAAACCAGCTGCCAAACGGCCCCGTAAGAGGCACAAAAACCTCGCACGGAACCAATGTTACTTATAGGAACTGACCGTGTAGTCGCGGGTCTCCTGGTTTGAAAATATGTTGATAATTTAGAAATATATATATTAGGCTTAAAAACAAGCTGTTTGAGGGTGAAAACCCAAACAAGCCACCAAACAGCCCCGTGTGAGGCACGAACACCTCGCACGGGACCAATGTAACTTGTAGGAACGGATCGCGTAGGCGCAGGTCTCCCAGTTTGAGAAGATGATGATAATTTGGAAATATCTATATTTGGCTTAAAAATAAGTCGTTTGAGGATGAAAACTCAAACCATTAGCCAAACGGTCCCGTAAGAGGCACAAACACCTCGTACGGGACCAATGTAACTTGTAGGAACTGACGACCTAGTCACGAGTCTCCTGATTTGAGAATATGATGATAATTTGAAAATATCTAAATTAAGCTTAATAATAAGAAGTTAAAGGGTGAAAACCCAAACGGTCCTTTAAGAGGCACGAACACCTCGCATGAGACCAATGTAACTTGTTGGAACTGACCATGTAGTCACGGGTCTCCCGATTTGAGAATATGATCGTAATTTTAAAATATCTAGATTAGGCTTGAAAACAAGCCGTTTCAGGGTGAAAACCCAAACTAGCTGCCAAGCGGCCCCATAGAAGGCACGAACACCTTGCATGGGACCAATGTAACTTGTTAGAACTAACTGCGTAGTCGCGGGTCTCCCGATTTGAGAATATGACGATAATTTGGAAATATCTAGATTAGGCTTAAAAACAAGCCATTTGAGGGTGAAAATCCAAACCAATCGCCAAACGGCCCCTTGATGGGCACAAACACCTCACACGGGACCAATGTAACTATTAGGAATTGATCGCGTAGTCGAGGGTCTTCGGTTTGAGAATCTGACGATAATTTGGAAACATGTAGAGTAGGCTTAAAAACAAGCAGTTTTAGGGTGAAAACCCATACCAGCCGCCAAACGGCCCCGTGAGAGGCACGGACACCTCGCACGGGACCAATGTAACTTATAGGAACTAACCGCATTGTCTCGGGTCTCCCAGTTTGAGAATATGACAATAATTTGGAAATATCTAGATTAGGCTTAAAAAGAATCCATTTGAGGGAGAAAATCCAAACCAGCCGCCAAACAACCCCGTAAGAGGCACGAACACCTCGCAAGGAACCAATATAACTTGTAGGAATTGATCGCGTAGTAGAGGGTCTCCCGATTTGAGAATATGACGATTATTTGAAAATTTCTAGATTTGGCTTAAAAATAAGACGTTTGAGGGTGAAAATCCAAACCAGCTGCCAAACGGTCCCGTAAGAGGTACGAACACCTCGCACGGGACCAATGTAACTTGTAGGAACTAACTACATAGTCGCGGGTCTCTCGATTTGATAATATGATGATAATTTGGAAATATCTAGATTAGACTTAAAAATAAGCCGTTTGAGGGGGAAAACCCAAACCAGTCGCCAAACAGCCCCGTAAGAAGCACGAACACCTCGCACAAGACGAATGTAACTTGTAGGAACTGACCACATAGTCGCGGGTCTCCCTATTTGAAAAGATGACGATAATTTGGAAATATTTATATTTGACTTAAAAATAAGTCGTTTGAGGGTGAAACCCCAAACCAACAACCAAACGGCCCCGTAAGAGGCACGAACACCTCGTACGGGACCAATATAACTTGTAGGAACTGATCGCATAGTCACGGGTCTCCTGGTTGGAGAATATGATAATAATTTTAAAATATTTAAATTAAGCTTTAAAATAAGAAGTTGAAGGGTGAAAACCCAAACGGGCCCTGTAAGAGGCACGAACACCTTGTACGGGACCAATGTAACTTGTAGGAACTAACCACGTAGTTGTGGGTCTCCTGGTTTGAGAATATGATAATAATTTTGAAATTTCAATATTAGGGATAAAACCAAGCCGTTTGAGGGCAAAAATCCAAACCAGCCGCCAAACAGCCCCATAAGAGGCACGAACACCTCGCACGGGACCAATATAACTTGTAGGAACTGACCACGTAGTTGAGGGTCTCCCAGTTTGAGAATATGATGATGATTTGAGAATGTTTAGATTAGGCTTAAAAACAAACCATTTGAGGGTTAAAACCCAAACCACCTGCCAAACGGCCACGTAAGAGGCACAAACACCTCGCATGGGATCATTGTAACTTGTAGGAACTGATCGCATAGTCGCGGGTCTCTCGATTTGAGAAAATGATGATAATTTCGAAATATCTAGATTAGGCTTAAAAACAAGCCGTTTGAGGGTGAAAACCCAATCCACCCGCTAAACGGCCACGTAAGAGGAACGACACATCGCAGGGACCATCGTAACTTGTAGGAACTGACTGCGTAGTTGAGGGTCTCCCGATTTGAGACTATGATGATAATTTGGAAATATCTAGATTAGGCTTAAAAATAAGCCGTTAGAGTAGGAAAACGCCAACCAACTGCCAAACGGCACGTTAGAGGCATGAACACGTCGCACGGGTGCAATGTAACTTATAGGAACTGACCGCGTAGTTACGGGTCACCCGGTTTGAGAATATGACGATAATTTGAAAATATCTAAATTAAGCTTGAAAATAGGCCGTTTGAGGGTGAAAACCCCAAACAGCCCCGTAATAGGTACGAACACCTCACACAGGACCAATGTTACTTGTAGGAACTGACCGCGTAGTTGTGGGTCTCCCGATTTGAGAATACTATGATAATTTGGAAATATCTAGATTTGGCCTAAATATAACCCTTTTGAGGGTGAAAACCCAAATTGGACGCCAAACAGCCCCGTAAGAGGCACGAACAGCTCGCACGGGACCAATGTAACTTATAGGCACCGATCGCGTAGTCGCGAGTTTCCCGATTTGACAATATAATGGTAATTCAAAAAAATCTAGATTTGGCTTAAAAACAAGACGTTTAAGGGTGAAAACCCAAACCTGCCGCTAAACGGCCCCGTAAGAGGCACGAACACCTCGCACGGGACTAATGTAACGTGCAGTAACTGATCGGGTAGTTAGAGGTCCCCCTATTTGAGAATATGACGATGATTTGAAAATATCTAGATTAGGATTAAAAATAAGTCGTTTGAGGGTGAAACCCAAACAAGCCGGTAAGAGGCACGAACACCTCGTACGAAACTAATGTAACCTGTAGGAACTGATTGCGTAGTTGTGGGTCTCCCGGTTTGAGAATATGAAGATAATTTGGAAATATCTAGATTAGGCTTAAAAATAAGCCGTTTAATAGTGAAAACCCAAAAGAGTCGCAGAATGACCCTGTAAGAGGCACGAACACCTCGCACGGGACCAATGTTGCTTGAAGGAACTGACCGCGTAGTCGCGGGTCTCCCGATTTGAGAATATGATGATAATTTAGAAATATCTAAATTAAGCTTAAAAACAAGCCGTTTGAGGGCGAAAACCTAAAACAGCCCCCAAACGGCCCGTACGAGGTACGAACCCCTCGCACGGGACCAATGTTACTTGTAGGAATTGATCGCGTAGTTACGGGTCTCCCAATTTGAGAATATGATGATAATTTGGAAATATCTAGATTAGGATTAAAAATAAGCCATTTGAGGGTGAAAACCCAAACCAACTACCAAACAGCCCCGTAAGAGGCACGAACACCTCGCACAGAACCAATGTAACTTATAGGAACTAACCACATAGTCGCATGTCTCCCGGTTTGAGAATCAGATGATAATTTGGAAAAATCTAGATTTGGCTTAAAAACAAGACGTTTGAGGGTGAAAACCCAAACCAGTCAGCAAACGGCACGTTAGAGGCACGAACACCTCTCAAGGGACCAATGTAACTTGTAGGAACTCACCGCATAGTCACGAGTCACGCGATTTGAGAAAATGACGATGATTTGAAAATATATTAATTAAGCTTAAAAAAAGCCGTTTGAGGGTGAAAACCCAAAACAACCCCCAAACGGACCCGTAAGAGGTGCAAACACCTCGCATGGGACCAATGTAACTTATAGAAACTAACTGTGTAATTGTAGGTCTCTCAGTTTAAGAATATGATGATAATTTGGAAATATCTAGATTAGGCTTAAAAATAAGCCGTTAGAGGGTGAAAACCCAAACCAGTCGCCAAACGGCGAGTTAGAGGCACGAACACCTCGCACGGGACCAATGTAAATTGTAGGAACTAATCGCGTAGTTGCGGATCTCCCAGTTTGAGAATATGATGATAATTTGGAAATATCTTGATTAGGCTTAAAAATAAGCCTTTTGAGGGTGAAAATCCAAACGAGCCGCCAAACAGCCCCGTAAGAGGCGCAAACACCTCTCACGGGACCAATGTAACTTGCTGGAACTGACGACGTAGCCACGGGTCTCCCGATTTGAGAATATGATGATATTTTGAAAATATCTGAATTAAGCTTAAAAACAAGTAGTTAAAGGGTGAAAACCCAAACCAACCCCCAAACAGCCCCGTAAGAGGCACGAACACCTCGTACGAGACCAATGTAATTTGTAGAAACAGACCGCCTAGTTGAGGGTCTCCCCGTTTGAGAATATGATGATAATTTGGAAATATATAAAGTAGGCTTAAAATAAGCCGTTTAGGGTGAAAACCCAAACCAGCCACCAAACGGCCCTGTAAGAGGCTCAGACACCTCACACGGGACCAATGTAACTTATAAGAACTGACCGCGTTGTCGCATGTCTCCTGATTTGAGAATATGATGATAATTTGGAAATATCTAGATGAGGATTAAGAATAAGCCGTTTGAGGGCAAAAATCCAAACCAGCCGCCAAACGGCTCCGTAAGAGGAACTAACACCTCAGAGAGGACCAATATAACTTGTAGGAAATGACTGCGTAGTCGAGGGTCTCCCGGTTTGAGAATATGACGATGATTTGACAATATCTACATTAGGCTTCAAATAAGATGATAGAGGGTGAAAACCCAAACAAGTTGCCAAACGGCCCTTTAGAGGCACGAACACCTCGTAAGGGACTAATGTAACTTATAGGAACTGACCGTGTAGTCACGGGTCACCTGATTTGAGAATATGATTATCTAAATTAAGCCTAAAAATAAGCCGTTTAAGGGTGAAAACCCAAAACAACTCCTAAACGGCCCCGTAAGAGGTACGAACACCTCACATGGGACCACTATTACTTGTAGGAACTGACCGCGTAGTTATGGGTCTCCCAGTTTGAGAATATTATGATAATTCAGAAATATATAGATTTGGCCTAAAAATAACGCTTTTGAGGGTGAAAACCCAAACCAGCCGCCAAACAGCCCCGTAAGAGGCACGAACACCTCGCAGGGGACCAATGTAACTTATAGGAACTGACTGCGTAGTCGCTGGTCTCTTGGTTTGAGACTGTGATAATAATTTAGAAATATCTAGATTAGGCTTAAAATGAGCCGTTAGAGGGTGAAAACCCAAACAACTCGCCAAACGGCCAGTAAGAGGAACGAACACGTTGCAGAGGAGTAATGTAACTTATAGGAACTGACCGTGTAGTCAATGGTCACCCGGTTTAGGAATATTATCATAATTTGAAAATATCTAAATTAAGCCTGAAAACAAGACGTTTGAGGTGAAAGCCCAAAACAGCCCCGTAAGAGGAACGAACACCTCATACGGGACCAATGTAACTTTTAGGAACTGATGATGTAGCCATGGGTATCCTCGTTTGAGAATATGATGATAATTTGAAAATATCTAAATTAAGATTAAAAACAAGTAGTTATAGGGTGAAAACCCAAACCAACCCCCAAACGGCCCCGTAAGAGGCACAAACACCTCGTACGGGACCAATGTAACTCGTAGGAACTGATCGCGTAGTCGAGGGTCCCCCGATTTGAGAATATGATGATAATTTGCAAATATATAGAGTAGACTTAAATATAAGCCGTTTTAGGGTGAAAACCCAAACCAACCTCCAAACGGCCCCGTAAGAGGCACGAACACCTCGTACGGTACCAATGTAACTTGTTGGAACATACCGTGTAGTCACGGGTCTACCGATTTGAGAATATGATGATAATTTGGAAAAATATGGATTAGGCTTAAAAAGAAACCGTTTGAGGGTGAAAACCCATACTAGCCGCCAAACGGCCCCGTGAGAGCCACGGACACCTCGCACGGGACCAATGTAACTTATAGGAACTGACCACGTTATCTCGGGTCTCCCAATTTGAGAATATAACAATAATTTGGAAATATCTAGATTAGGCATAAAAAGAAGCCATTTGAGGGAGAAAATCCAAACCAGCCGCCAAACGATCCCGTAAGAGGCATGAACACCTCGCACGGAACCAATATAACTTGTAGGAATTGACCTCGTGGTCGAGGGTCTCTCGGTTTGAGAATATGAAGATGATTTGAAAATATCTAGATTTGGCTAAAAAATAAGTCGTTTGAGGGTGAAAACCCAAACCAGTTGCCAAACGGCCTCGTAAGAGGTACGAACACCTGTTATGTGACCGATGTAACGTGTAGGAACTAACTACATAGTCGCATGTCTCCCGATTTGAGAATATAATGATGATTTGAAAATTTCTAGATTTGGCTAAAAAACGTGTCGTTTGAGGGTGAAAACCCAAACCAGCTGCCAAACGGCCCTGTAAGAGGTACGAACACCTCGCATGAGATCGATGTAACTTGTAGGAACTAACTACGTAGTCACGGGTCTCCCGATTTGAGAATATGATGATAATTTGGAAATATCTAGATTTGGCTTAAAAATAAGCCGTTTGAGGGTGAAAACCCAAACCAGTCCCCAAACGTCCCCGTATGAGGCATGAACACCTCGATCGGGACCAATGTAACTTATAGGTACTGATCGCATAGTCGCGGGTCTCCCGATTTGAGAAGATGATGATAATTTCTTAATATTTATATTTGACTTAAAAATAAGCTATTTAAGGGTGAAAGCCCAAACCAGCAGCCAAACGGCCCCGTAAGAGGCACGAGTACCTTGTACGAGACTAATAAAACATGTAGGAACTCACCACGTAGTCAACGGTCTCCCAGTTTGAGAATATGATGATGATTTGAAAATATCAAGATTAAGCTTAAATATAAGCCATTTGAGCATTAAAACCCAAACCAGTCGCCAAACAGTCCCGTAAGAGGCACAAACACCTCGCACGAGACCATTGTAACTTCTAGGAATTGATCGCGTAGTCGTGGGTCTCCCGATTTGAGAATATGATGATAATTGGGACAGATCTAGATTATGCTTAAAAATAAGCCGTTTGAGGGTGAAAACCCATTCCACCTGCAAAACGGCCACGTAAGAGGAACGAACACATCGCACGAGACCATTATAACTTGTAGGAATTGGTTGCGTAGTCGCAAGTCTCCCGATTTGAGACTATGATGATAATTTGGAAATATGTAGATTAGGCTTAAAAATAAGCCGTAAGAGGGAGAAAACCCAAACCAGCCGCCAAACGGCTCGTAAGAGGCACGAACACGTCGCACGGGTGCAATGTAACTTATAGGAACTGACCGCGTAGTCACGGGTCACCCAGTTTGAGAATATGAAGATAATTTGAAAATATCTAAATTAAGCTTGGAAATAGGCGTTTGAGGGTGAAAACCCCAAACAACCCCCAAACGGCCCCGTTAGAGGTACGAACATCTCACACGGGACCAATGTTACTTGTAGGAACTGACCCCGTAGTTGTGGGTCTCCCGGTTTGAGAATATTATGATAATTTGGAAATATCTAGATTTGGCCTAAAAATAACCCTTTTGAGGGTGAAAACCCAAACTAGACGAACACCTCGCACGGGACCAATATAACTTACAGGAACTGACTGCGTAGTCGCGTGTCTCTCAGTTTGACAATATGATGGTAATTTTTAAATATCTAGATTTGGCTTAAAAACAAGACGTTTGAGAGTGAAACCCAAACCAACTAGTAAATGGTCCCGTAAGAGGCACGAACACCTCGCATGAAACTAGTGTAACCTGTAGGAACTGACCGCGTATTTGCGTGTCTCCCGGTTTGAGAATATGAAGATAATTTGGAAATATCTAGATTAGGCTTAAAAATAAGCCGTTTGAGGGTGAAAACCTAAGCCAGCCTCAAAACGGTCCCGTAAGAGGCATGAACACCTCGCACGGGACCAATGTAACTTGTAGGAATTGACAGCGTAGTAACGGGTCTCCCGATTTGAGAATATGATGATAATTTAAAAATATCAAAATTAATCTTAAAAACATGCCATTTGAGGGTGAAAACTTAAAGCAACCCCCAAACGGCCCCGTAAGAGGTACGAACCCCTCGCACGGGACCAATTTTACTTGTAGGAACTGACCGCGTAGTTGTGGTTCTCCCGATTTGAGAATATGATGATAATTTGTAAATATCAAGATTAGACAAAAAAATAAGCCATTTGAGCGTTAAAACCCAAACCAGCATCCAAACAGCCCTGTAAGAGGCACGAACACCTGGCATGGGACCAATGTAACTTATAGGAATTGACCGCGTAGTCACGGGTCTTTCGGTTTGACAATATGACGGTAATTTATAAATATTTAGATTTGTCTTAGAAATAAGGTGTTTGAGGGTAAAAACCCAAACCAGCAGGCAAACGGCCCACAAAGAGGCACGAACACCTCTCACGGGGCCAATGTAACTTTTAGGAACTAACCGGGTAGTTACGGGTCTCCTAGTTTCAGAATATGATGATGATTTGGAAATATCTAGATTAGGCTTAAAAACAAGCCGTTTGAGGGTGAAACCCAAACCAACCTCTAAACGGCCCCGTATGAGGCACGGACACCTCGTACGAAACCAAAGTAACCTGTAGGAACTGACCGCGTAGTTGCGGGTCTCTCGGTTTGAGAATATGATGATAATTTGGAAATATCTAGATCAGGCTTAAAAATAAGCCATTTGAGCGTGAAAACCCAAACCAGCTGCAAAACGGCCCCGTAAGAGGCACAAGCACCTCGCACGGTACCAATGTAACTTGTAGGATCTGATCGTGTAGTCGCGGGTCTCCCGATTTGAGAATATGACGATAATTTAGAAATATCTAGATTAGGCTTAAAAACAAGTCGTATGAGGGTGAAAACCCCAACTAGTAGCAAAACGGCCCTGTAAGAGGCACGAACACCTTGCACGGGACCAATGTAATACGTAGGAACTGACCGCGTTGTCGTGGGTCTCTCGGTTTGAGAAGATGACATTTTTTTGGAAATATTTGTATTTGGCTTATAAACAAGCCGTTTGAGAGTGAAAACCTAATCTAGCAGTCAAACGGCCCTGTAAGAGGCACAAACACCTCGTACGGGACTAATGTAACTTGTAGGAACTGACCGCGTAGTCACGGGTCTCTCGGTTTGAGAATAAGATGATAATTTGAAAATATCTAAATTAAGCTTAAGAATAAGAAGTTAAAGGGTGAAAACCCCAACGGGCCCCCAAACGATCCTATAAGAGGCACGAACACCTCGCACGGGACCAATGTAACTTGTAGGAACTGACCATGTAATCGCGGGTCTCCCGATTTTAGAATATGATAATAATTTTGAAATATCTAGATTAGGGTTAAAAATAAGCCGTTTGAGGGCCAAAATCCAAATGAGCCACCAAATGACCCCGTTAGAGGCACGAACACCACGCATGGGAGCAATATAACTTGTAGGAACTGACCACGTAGTCGAGGGTCTCCCGGGTTGAGAATATGATGTTGATTTTCAAATATCTAGATTAGGCTTAAAAATAAGATGTTAAAGGGTGAAACCATAACCAACCCCCAAACGGCCCTAAAAGAGGAACGAACACCTCGCACGGGACCAATGTAACTTGTAGCAACTGACCGCGTAGTCGCGGGTCTCCCAATTTGAGAATATAACGGTAATATTGAAATATCTAGATTAGGCTTAAAAACAAGCCGTTTGAGGATGAAAACCCAAACTAGTTGCCAAACAAATGTTAGAGGCACGAACACCTCGCACGGGACCAATGTAAGTGTAAGGACAATTTGTCCATCTTTATGCATATGTTATGTCATATGCCGTTACAAGATTGATGGTTGAAAAGATCACATCGTCATCAACATCTGAAGATCAAAAGAAGAAGGAATTTGGGAATCAGACCTGGCCGGACCGATCCGGTTTCAGAAATAGAACCGATCCGGCTAAAGGAACCGGACCGATCCGCCTGCTGAGTTGAGACCAGTACACCCCGGATCCATAACGAACCGATGAAGGCAAAAAGGCCGAACCGATCCGATGCCAACCGGATGGATCCGGTTTCAGAAAAAGAACCGATCCGGCTTACCGGACCGATCCGGCTAATGGACCGGACCGATCCGACGAGGATAGACTCTGCCAGATCGTGTAGCAGATTTTTAGGGCAAATGAATTCTTATTTATACCACGATCGGGGAGTTGGTTTTCTTAAGACTTTTCAACGATTATCAGAGCATATCAACCCTAAAGTCTTCACCTATTGAGTCCTATGATTCTAGGTTTTTAGATTCACACATCTTCCATATCCTAGTGAATCAAGTTTGGTAACCCAAAGAACACCATTGCTGTTGTTCAACCCTTGTGAAGTGGACCGCTCCTTCCTCTTCATTGCAGCCCTACTGGACAGGGATAGTTCCAGCCGCCAGCCCTACTGGAAAGGGTTTCTTCCAGCCGCGACTACAGAATCCGATACCCGAGGGTAATTCTTAGTCAAAAACTTGTATTTCAGTGTAATCCGATTGTAAGCCGTTTCTCTTACAAATTATAGTGATATACAAATGGTTTTGCCTCTGTGGGGGATTTTTCCTTAAACTTTGTGTGTTGAATATTTATTGCATGAGTTCATATTGTTTCAATCACACCTAGTTGCATGCTTAGGGTTAATTTGGGTTAAAAATGGTATTTATTATATTATTTCTTAATTGAACGCAAGCGCCAACTCTTTCAAATTGGTATCAGGGCAGGTTGCGCAAATTTATCGCGTATTCCTTTTTCCGCAAATTTTTTTCTAAGATATCAATTTTCTGAACAAAATTGATTTTTGAAAAAGTGCGTGTTCAAATGGAGAAGTCATATTATAATCAGATGCCTATTTTTGACGGGTCTAATTATGCCTACTGGAAAGCTCGTATGAAATCGATTTTAAAATCTATTGACGAGCGTGTTTGGTTGCTTTGCGAAAATGGTTGGACTCCTCCCACGGTCACTGTTAATAACATCACCACTTTAAAACCCGTGTCAGCCTGGACTGAAGATGATTATAAATTGTCCAATTTTAATTCCCGTGGTCTGAGTGCTATTTCTGGAGCTGCCTCTCCTGATGAGTTTCGCCGAATTATGACGTGTACCACGTCTAAAGAGGTTTGGGATGTTTTGAAATTGACACATGAGGGTACGAACGCGGTTAAAGAGTCAAAATTACAAAATTTGGCCACCCAATTTGAGACTATCACCATGTCTGAGTCCGAATGCTTTGATGATTTTTATGCACGATTGTCGGACATTGTTAACACATGTTTTAATTTGGGTGAAGTGATTGATAACACGCGTGTCGTTAAAAAGATTTTGAGATCTCTCCCAAAACGCTTTATTCCTAAAGTCACTGTTTTGAACTCTTTGGGAAATTTGAAATCACTTAAGTTGGAAGAACTTGTAGGAGATCTTCAAACCTATGAGATTGACATGTTTCCCAAAACAATTAAGGCTAAGGATAAAGGCATTGCTTTAAAGACTCATCTTAAGAAAAAGAAAGAAAAAGTTTGTGAGTCCGATTCTGAGGGAGATTTTGATGATATGGCATTGTTTGCGAAAAATTTAAAAAAAATCCTCAACTTGAACAAAAATAATTCTTCCAATAAAAAGAATTTTTTTGAGAAAAATAAAAGGAAAGGAAAGGCCAAAGAAAGTGGTGAGAGGGAAAAAGAGAATGACTCCGATGAGGAGTGTGAGGAAGATTTTGAGAACGTCACTTGTTTTGAATGTGGGGGTAAGGGACATAAGTCATTTGAGTGTCCTACGTGGCTTAGAAAGAAAGGAAAGAAAGTAGCCATGCCTGCCACACTAAGTGATAGTGAGGGTGATGAGACTAGTGGTGAGAAGTTTGTAGCTTTTTCTAGTCGTGTGAGCACACCCACCTTGTCCCACAATAGTGCACACGAAAGTGATAGTGATGGTTTGAGCGCTTCAAGTGAGGGAGAAAGTGAGAGTGAAAGTGGAGATGAAAGTGAGATCCAAAAAGCTTTTAGAGATTTTTACACCGAGACCTTGAAAACAAAGAAGTATAATAGGGATTTAGGTCATCGGGTTTTAGATTTGGAGAAAGAGAAGGAGGTTTTGAGAAAGGAGAAGTGTGATTTGACCAACACGTTGTCTAGTCTGACGACACGTGTATCCCAACTCGAGAGTGATCTCGAACGTGCCAGGGTGGTCAAAGTCAAGTTTGAGAACGCACCTAAGAAGATTGAAAAGGTGTTTCTTAAGGGTAAAGGTGAGAAGTTAGGAATAAGTCATGACGGTGCTTCTACTTCCCGATTAGCACCCGAGCCAGTTCCCACTTTAGTGACAGTTTCACATGTGTCTCACCCTAACCCACCTAGGCGTCCCATTCCTATTAGGAAAGTGTGTCCTAGAGTTTTTGAGAGAGGTGTTCCTAGTCCCATTTATGTTTGCTCACATTGCAAAAGGAGAGGACACCTTAGGGAATTTTGCTTTAAGTTGGGGTATGTGTCACGTTTTGCTTCGACACGTGTTTCTGGCACACATGCACCCACACATGATACTTTACATGCTCTCGGAGACTACATGAGAGAGTTTGCACATTTAGGAGAGCAAGTTAAGTTTTTTGTCAAAACTTCACAAGAACTGATGGAGGTTTTTCATAAGTTGTCACCACCTTTGGAAAACCCCTCCGCACCTAATGATTGAGGTTTGACTTTCTTACTAGCATAGGATGATTTGCATGATGTCATTGTTTGCCTATTTCTAGTATGTATCATTTTTGTATATATTTTTGTTTTGAAATTTTTTTAGAAAAGCACAAAAAGATTTTATTTTGATAAATTTTTTGAAAAATCCAAAAGAGTTTTATTTTTATGGATGAGCATTTAAGATAGCCAAGTCACAACTTCATTCCATATATCCATGTGACTGTTTGATAGAGATTTGAGAGGCTACATCATTTCATCCATGTGCTTAACATTGATTGGAGTCCGTGAGATGTAATTAGTGATATTTCCTACATGCTTGACTCCTATATCCTTTATTGCACACATGCACGACTATATTTGATTGTTGCACTTGTCAATCTCATGTTGGCTTAAGTGTTTCCATCTCAATCCTGTCTATACAATGTATAAAATGCGATAAAACTTGACAAGATTGGATTGCATGTAAAAACCGTTTTGGTGAGACTGTGTGTATATTTTCATAACGGGGAGGGGCTGCGAAAGTTGATTCTTATCCTTTGCGCAAAAGCCACCGTTACAAAGGACCTAAAAAATGGAGGAATTTTAATATCCGAGGTCCTAAGAGGTTAAAAGAGCCCGAAAAAAAATTGATAAGGCAATAAAAAGCATTTCATGCCAAATATGGGCCATTTAGGTTTTCACCATCAATTCTCCAAAGTTTGAGAATTTAGTATACCTCTATTAATAATATAAATCTGAGGGAGTTTGGTTGGAGATTGAAAAACGGGTTTGCACTTCCTTGAATGTCCTGAAAAAGCATGAAAAACATTTTGGACGTTATTGGTGTAGAAATCACTATGAGCTTCGATTTGTAGATTTGATATAGTCAATGTATTATATTTCCAATCTTTTACACCAAAGGAAGCATTTGAGTTCATTCGTTAGGAATATCCAATATTCATCGTGCACATATGTCATGTTTGTATGCTTTTATTTTCCTATCGAATTTTGATCACACCCATTCATTTACGCTATCACCGACTTGGTTGTTTTATGTTCATTCATGGTGTGATTTTATGCCTTGTGTCACCCCGGTTCTTGATTGTTTGATTTATTTCTCTTATTTGTCTATTTGGGGACATCATAAAAAGGGGGAGAATGAATTATGGGGGAGTTTTGAAATTTGAGGTTCATCATAAATCTGGTATATATTGCTTATGTTTATCTCATTTCACACTCGATACGTCACTTGGTATTTGCTTTGTCTCATGTGTGTAGGTACATCTTTTGATAATCCCATGTTGCACACCCTGATGAGAAAAGGTTTGAGATTCCTGAAGAATTGAAGAACAAACGATGCAGCCTTAATCATTTGTACCTCTTTCAGTTTTGGGTTCATGGAAGGGTAGATTTGTATAGGCATTGTGAGTATAGATAATTCGGATTTTTTTATGTTTGTTCCGGCATAGACGTAGGGGGAGATTTGTAAGGACAATTTGTCCATCTTTATGCATATGTTATGTCATACGCCGTTACAAGATTGATGGTTGAAAAGATCACATCGTCATCAACATCCGAAGATCAAAAGAAGAAGGAATTTGGGAATTAGACCTGGCCGGACCGATCCGGTTTCAGAAATAGAACCGATCCGGCTTACCGGACCGATCCGGCTTACCGGACCGATCCGGCTAAAGGAACCGGACCGATCCGCCTGCTGAGTTGAGACCAGTACACCCCGGATCCATAACGAACCGATGAAGGCAAAAAGGCCGAACCGATCCGATGCCAACCGGATGGATCCGGTTTCAGAAAAAGAACCGATCCGGCTTACCGGACCGATCCGGCTAATGGACCGGACCGATCCGACGAGGATAGACTCTGCCAGATCGTGTAGCAGATTTTTAGGGCAAATGAATTCTTATTTATACCACGATCGGGGAGTTGGTTTTCTTAAGACTTTTCAACGATTATCAGAGCATATCAACCCTAAAGTCTTCACCTATTGAGTCCTATGATTCTAGGTTTTTAGATTCACACATCTTCCATATCCTTGTGAATCAAGTTTGGTAACCCAAAGAACACCATTGCTGTTGTTCAACCCTTGTGAAGTGGACCGCTCCTTCCTCTTCATTGCAGCCCTACTGGACAGGGATAGTTCCAGCCGCCAGCCCTACTGGAAAGGGTTTCTTCCAGCCGCGACTACAGAATCCGATACCCGAGGGTAATTCTTAGTCAAAAACTTGTATTTCAGTGTAATCCGATTGTAAGCCGTTTCTCTTACAAATTATAGTGATATACAAATCGTTTTGCCTCTGTGGGGGATTTTTCCTTAAACTTTGTGTGTTGAATATTTATTGCATGAGTTCATATTGTTTCAATCACACCTAGTTGCATGCTTAGGGTTAATTTGGGTTAAAAATGGTATTTATTATATTATTTCTTAATTGAACGCAAGCGCCAACTCTTTCAAATTGGTATCAGGGCAGGTTGCGCAAATTTATCGCGTATTCCTTTTTCCGCAAATTTTTTTCTAAGATATCAATTTTCTGAACAAAATTGATTTTTGAAAAAGTGCGTGTTCAAATGGAGAAGTCATATTATAATCAGATGCCTATTTTTGACGGGTCTAATTATGCCTACTGGAAAGCTCGTATGAAATCGATTTTAAAATCTATTGACGAGCGTGTTTGGTTGCTTTGCGAAAATGGTTGGACTCCTCCCACGGTCACTGTTAATAACATCACCACTTTAAAACCCGTGTCAGCCTGGACTGAAGATGATTATAAATTGTCCAATTTTAATTCCCGTGGTCTGAGTGCTATTTCTGGAGCTGCCTCTCCTGATGAGTTTCGCCGAATTATGACGTGTACCACGTCTAAAGAGGTTTGGGATGTTTTGAAATTGACACATGAGGGTACGAACGCGGTTAAAGAGTCAAAATTACAAAATTTGGCCACCCAATTTGAGACTATCACCATGTCTGAGTCCGAATGCTTTGATGATTTTTATGCACGATTGTCGGACATTGTTAACACATGTTTTAATTTGGGTGAAGTGATTGATAACACGCGTGTCGTTAAAAAGATTTTGAGATCTCTCCCAAAACGCTTTATTCCTAAAGTCACTGTTTTGAACTTGTAGGAACTGACCGTTTAGTCATGGGTCTCCCGGTTTAAGAATATGACAATAATTTAAAAATATCTAGATTATGTTTAAAATAAACCATTTGAGGGTGAAAACCCATACCAGGTTCCATACAGCCCCGTATGTGGAACGAACACCTTGCACGGGACCAATGTAACTTATAGGAACTGACCACATAGTCGCGGATCTCTCGGTTTGAGAATATGATGATAATTTAGAAATATCTAGATTTGGGTTAGAAATATGCCATTTGTGGATGAAAACCCAAACGAGCCGCCAAATAGCCCCGTAAGAGGCACGTACACCTCGCACGGGACCAATGTAACTTATAGGAACTGACCGCGTAGTCACGGGTCTCC
This sequence comes from Sambucus nigra, assembly GCA_949130495.1. NCBI lineage: Eukaryota > Viridiplantae > Streptophyta > Magnoliopsida > Dipsacales > Adoxaceae > Sambucus > Sambucus nigra. The sequence continues at coordinate 586,978,913 of OX422210.1, read as the reverse complement.
CGATTTGAGAATATGATGGTAATTTAGAAATATCTAGATTTGGCTTAAAAATAAGCCATTTGAGGGTGAAATCCCAAACCAGCCGCCAAACGGCCCCGTGAGAGGTACGAACACAGTGCACGAGACCATTATAACTTGTAGGAAATGACTACGTTATCGCGGGTCTCCCGGTTTGAGAATATGTCAACAATTTGGAAATATCTATATGAGGCATAAAAATAGACCGTTTGAGGGTGAAAACCCAAAACAGTCGGCAAACGTTCCGTTAGAGGCACGAACGTCTCGCACGGGACCAGTGTAACCTGTAGGAACGGACCGCGTAGTCACGGGTCACCCGATTTGAGAAGACGACGATAATTTGAAAATATCTAAATTAGATTTAAAATAAGTCATTTGAGGGTGAAAACCAAAACCACCGGTCAAACAGCCCCATAAGAGGTACGAACACATCGCACTGGACCATCGTATCTTGTAGGAACTGACTGCGTTGTCACGGGTTTCCCGATTTTGAGAATATATCAATAATTTGGAAATATCTAGATTAGGTATAAAAATAAGCCGTTTGAGGGTGAAAACCCAAACCAGTCGGCAAACGGCCCGTTAGAGGCACGAACACCTCGTACGGGACCAATGTAACTTGTAGGAACGGACCCCGTAGTCCCGGGTCACCCGGTTTGAGAAGATGACGATAATTTGAAAGTATATAAATTAAAGTTAAAAATAAGTCGGTTAAGGGTGAAAACCAAAAATAGCTCCCAAATGGCACCGTAAGTGGTACGAACACCTCGCACGGGACCAATATTACTTGTAGGAACTGACCGCAATGTCGTGGGTCGCCCGGTTTAAGAATATGATGATAATTTGGACATATCTAGATTAGGCTTAAAAATAAGCCTTTTAAGGATGAAAACCCAAACTAGCCACCAAATGGCCCGTTTGAGGCACGAACACCTCGCACGGGACCAATGTAACTTGTAGGAATTGACCACGTAGTCGAGGGGTCACCCGGTTTGAGAATATGATGATAATTTTAAAATATCTAAATAAAGCTTAAAAACAAGCTGTTTGAGGATGCAAATCCAAAACCACCCTCAAACGGCCCCGTAAAAGGTACGAACACCTCGCACGGGACCAATGTAACTTGTTGCAACTGACCGCGTAGTCGCAGGTCTCCCGATTTAAGAATATGACGATAATTTAGAAATATCATGATTAGGCTTAAAAACAAGCCGTTAAAGGGTAAAAAGCAAATCCACCAGCCAAACGGCCCTAAAAGAGACGCGAACACCTCGCACGGGACCAATGTAACTTGTAGGAACTGACCGTATAGTCGTGGGTCTCTTGGTTTAAGAATATGAAGATAATTAAAAAATATCTAGATTAGGCATAAAAACAAGCCGTTTAAGGGTAAAAACCCGAACCAGTCGCCAAACGGCCCCGTAAGAGGAATGAGCACATCGTACGGGACCATCGTATCTTGTAGGAACTGACCGTGTTATCACGGGTCAGCCGGTTTGAGAAGATGACGATAATTTGAAAATATGTAAATTAAGCTTAAAAATAAGCCGGTTGAGGGTGAAAACCCAAAACAGTTCCCAAACGGCACCGTAAGAGGTACGAACACCTCGTACGGGACCAATATTACTTGTAGGAACGGACCGCATAGTTGCGGGTCTCTCGGTTTGAGAATATGAAGGTAATTTTGAAATATCTATATTAGGCTTAAAAATAAGCCATTTGAGGGTGAAAACCCAAATCAGCTACCAAACCGCCCCGTAAGAGGCACGAACACCTTGCACGGGACCAATGTAACTTATAGGAACTGATCGCATAGTCGTGGGTCTCCCGGTTTTAGAATATGACAATAATTTGGAAATATCTAGATTTGGCTTAAAAATAAGACGCTTGAGGGTGAAAACCCAAACCAGCAGCCAAACAGCCCCGTTAGAGGCACGGACACCTCGTACTGGACCAATGTAACTTATAGGAACTGACCGCGTAGTCACGGGTCTCCCGATTTGAGAATATGATGACAATTTGAAAATAACTAAATTAAGCTTATAAACAAGAATTTAAAGGGTGGAAACAAAAATAGGCCCCCAAATGGCCCTGTAGGAGGCACGAACACCACGCACGGGACCATTGTAACTTGTAATAACTGACCACGTAGTCGCGGGTCTCCCATTTTGAGAATATGAAAATAATATTTATATATCTAGATTAGGCTTAGAAACGAGCCGTTTGAGGGCGAAAACCGAAACCAGTCGCCAAACGGCCCCGTAAGTGGCAAGAACACCTCGCACATAACCAATGTAACTTTTAGTAACTGACCGGGTAGTCGCGGGTCTCCTGATTTGAGGAGATGACGATAATTTGAAAATATCTATATTTGGTTTAAAAATAAGCCGTTTGAGGGTGAAAACCCAAACCCCGTTAGAGGTATGAACACCTCGTACCGGACCAATGTAACTTATAGGAACTGACCATAGTCACGGGTCTCCCAGTTTGAGAATATGATGATAATTTGAAAATATCTAAATTAAGCTTAAAAATAAGAAGTTAAAGGGTGAAAACCTAATGGGCCCCCAAATGGCCCTGTAAGAGGCACGTACACAAAGCCCGGGACCATTGTTACTTGTAGGAACTGATCACGTGGTCGCGGGTCTCCCGATTTGAGAATATGATAATAATTTTTAAATATCTACATTAGGCTTAGAAACAAGCCGTTTGAGGGCCAAAATCCAGTCCATCCGCCAAATGGCCCCATAAGAGGCACGGACACCTCGCACGGGACCAATATAACCTGTAGGAACTGAGCACCTAGTCGAGGGTCTCCCGATTTGAGAATATGATGATTTGAAAATATCTAGATTTGGTTTAAAAATTATACGTTTGAGGGTGAAACCCAAACCAACCCCCGAACGGCTTCGTAAGAGGCATGAACACCTCGCACGAGACTAGTGTAACTTATAGCAACTGACCGCGTAGTCGCGGGTCTCTCGGTTTGAGAATATGATGGTAATTCAGAAATATCTAGATTAGGCTTAAAAATAAGACATTTGAGGGTAAAAACCCAAATCAGCCGCCAAATGCCCCCTAAGAGGCATGAACACCTCGCACAGGGCCAATGTTACTTGTAGGAACTGATGGCGTAGTCGAGGGTCTCCCGGTTTGAGGAAATGATGATAATTTGGAAATATCTAGATTAGGCTTAAAAATAAGCCATTTGAGGGTGAAAACTCTTACCAGTCGCCAAACAGGCCGTTAGAGGCTCGAACACCTCGCACGGGACCAATGTAACTTGTAGGAACTAATCGCATAGTCACAGGTCACCCAGTTTGAGAAGATGATGATAATTTGAAAATATCTAAATTAAGCATAAAAACAAGCCGTTTGAGGGTGAAAACCCAAAACAACCTCGTAAGAGGTACGAACACCTCGCACGGGACCAATGTTCCTCGTAGGAACTGACCGCGTAGTCGCGGGTCTCCCGATTTTAAAATATGATGATAATTTTGAAATATCATGATTAGGCTTAAAAACAAGCCGTTTGAGGGTGAAAACCCAAACTAGCCGCCAAACGGCCCCGTAAAAGACACGAACACCTCGCACGGGACCAATGTAACTTGGAGGAACTGACCGCGTAGTTGGGGGTTTCTCGGTTTGAGAATATGACGATAATTTTTAAATATCTAGATTTGGCTTAAAAATAAGACGTTTGAGGGTGAAAACCCAAACCAACTGCCAAACGGCCCCGTAAGAGCCACGAACACCTCGCACGGGACTACTGTAACCTGTAGCAACTGACCAGGTGGTTGCGGGTTTCCCAGTTTGAGAATATGACGATGATTTAGAAATATGTAGGTTAGGCTTAAAAAAAGCCGTTTGAAGGTGAAACCCAAACCAACCCCCAAATGGACCCGTAAGAGTCACGAACACCTCGCACAAAACGAATGTAACCTGTAGCAACTGAGCCCGTAGTTGCAGGTCTCCCGGTTTGAGAATATGATGATAATTTGGAAATATCTAGATTAGGTTAAAAAATAAGATGTTTTAGGGTGAAGACCCAAACCAGCCGCAAAACGGCCCCATAAGAGGCACGAACACCTCGCACGGGACTAATGTAACTTTTAGGAACTGACCGCGTAGTCGTGGGTCTCCCGATTTGAGAATATGATGATAATTTAGAAATATCTAGACCAGTCTTAAAAACAAGCCGTTTGAGGGTGAAAACCCATACCAATCGCCAAACGGCCTCGTAAAAGGCACGAACACCTCGCACGGGACCAATGTAACTTGTAGGAACTGACCGCGTAGTCGCGGGTCTCCCGATTTGAAAAGATGAAGATAATTTGGAAATATCTATATTTGGCTTAAAAATAAGCCATTTGAGGGTGAAAACCCAAACCAGCAGCGAAACGGCCCCGTTAGAGGCACGAACACCTCGTACGAGACCAATGTAACTTGTAGGAACTGACCACGTAGTCACGGGTCTCCCGATTTGAGAATATGACGATAATTTGAAAATATTTAAATTAAGCGTAAAAATAAGAAATTAAAGGTTGAAAACCCAAACGGGCCCCCAAATAGCCCCGTAAGAGGCATGGACACCTAGCACGGGACCATTGTAACTTGTAGGAACTGATCACGTAGTCGCGGGCCTCCCGGCTTAAGAATCTGATAATAATTATTAAATATCTAGATTAGGCTTAAAAACAAGCCGATTGGAGGCAAAAATCCAAACCAGCGGCCAAACGGCCTCATAAGAAGCACGAACAACTCGCACGGGACCAATACAACTTGTAGGAACTGACCACATAATCCAGGGTCTCCCGGTTTGAAAATATGATTATGATTTGAAAATATCAAGATTTGGTTTAAAAACAAGCCGTTTGAGGCTAAAACCCAAACCAACCCTCAAACGGCCCCGTAAGAGGCATGAACGCCTCGCGCGGGACTACTGTAACCTGTAGCAACTGATAGCGTAGTGGTGGGTCTCTCGGTTTGAGAATATGACAATAATTTGGAAATATCTAGATTAGGCTTAAAAATAAGCCATTTTAGGGTGAAACCCAACCCAAACCCCAAACGCCCCCCTAAGAGGCACGAACACCTCGAACTGGACCAATGTAACTTGTAGGAACTAACCGTGTAGTAACGGGTCACCCGATTTGAGAATATGATGATAATTTAAAAATATCTAAATTAAGCCTAAAAACAAGCCGTTTGAGGTTGAAAATCCAATCCACCCGCCAAACGGACCCGTAAGAGACACAAACACCTCGCACGGGAGCAATGTATTTTGTAGGAACTGACCGCGTAGTTACGGGTCACCCGATTTGAGAATATGACAATAATTTTGAAATATCTAGATTAGGCTTAAAAAAAGCCGTTTGAGGGTTAAAATCCAAACCAACCGCCAAGTGGCCCCGTAATAGGAACAAACACATAGCACGGGACCATTGCAACTTGTAGGAACTAATTGTGTAGTCGCGGGTCTCCTGATTTTAGAAGATGACGATAATTTGGAAACATCTATATTTGACTTAAAAACATGTTGTTTAAGGGTTAAAAACCAAAACAGCCCTCAAACGGCCCCGTAAGAGGTACGAACACCGCGCACGGGACCAATGTAACTTGTAGGAACTGATTGTGCAGTCATGGGTCTCCCTGTTTGAGAATTTAATGATAATTTGGAAATATGTAGATTCGGCTTAAAAATAAGACATTTGAGGGTGAAAACCCAATCCACCCACCAAACGGCACCGTAAGAGACACGAACACCTCGTTCGGGACCAATGTAACTTGTAGGAACTCACCACATAGTCACGGGTCTCTCGATTTGAGAATATGATGATAATTTGGAAATATCTAGATTTGGCTTAAAAATAAGCCATTTGAGGGTGAAAACCCAAACCAGCTGCAAAATAGCCCCGTAAGAGGCACGAACACCTCGCCTGGGACCAATGTAACTTATAGGAACTGACCGCGTAGTCGCGGGTCTCTCAGTTTGAGAATATGATGATAATTTGGAAATATCTAAATTTAGCTAAAAACAAGACGTTTGAGTTTGAAAACCCAAACTAGCCTCCAAACGGCCCCGCAAGAGGCACGAACACCTCGCACGGGACTAATGTAACTTGTTGGAACTAACCGGGTAGTTGCGAGTTTCCTAGTTTGAGAATATGGCGATGATTTGGAAATATCTTGATTAGGCTTAAAAATATCCAATTGAAGGTGAAAGCCAAACCAACCCCCAAATGGCCCCGTAAGAGGCACGAACAACTCGCAAGAAACCAATGTAACCTGTAGGAACTAACCGCGTAGTTGTGGGTCTCTCGGTTTGAGAATATGACAATAATATGGAAATATCTAGATTAGGCTTAAAAATAAGCCGTTTGAGGGTGAAAACTCAAACTAGTCTCCAAACGACCCTACAAGAGGCACAAACACCTTGCACGGGACTAATATAACTTGTAGGAACGGATCGCATAGTCGCGAGTCTCTCGGTTTGAGAAGATGACGATGATTTCGAAATATCTATATATCGCTTAAAAACAAGCCGTTTGAGGGTGACCCAAATCTGCAGCCAAACGACGCCGTTAGAGGCATGAACACCTCGAACGGGACCAATGTAACTTATAGGAACTGACCGAATAATCACGAGTCTCTCGGTTTGAGAATATGATGATAATTTGAAAATATCTAAATTAGGCTTAAAATAAGAAGTTAAGGGTGAAAATCCAAACGGGCCCCCAAACGACCCTGTAAGAAGCAGGGACACCTCGCACGGGACCATTGTAACTTGTAGGTACTGACCACCTAGTCGCGGGTCTCCCAGTGTGAGAATATGATAATAATTTATAAATATCTAGATTAGGCTTAAAAAAGCCGTTTGAGGGTGAAAATCAAAACCAGCCGCCAAATGGCCCCTTTTTAGGCACGAACACCTCGCACGGGACCAATGTAGCTTGTAGGAACTGATCGCATAGTCGTGGGTCTCCTAATTTGAGAAGATGACAATAATTTGGAAATATCTATATTTGGCTTAAAAACGAGTCGTTTGAGGGTAAAAACCCAAACCAGCAGCCAAACGGCCCTGTTAGAGGCAAGAACACCTCGTACGGGACCAATGTAACTTGTAGGAACTGATCGCGTAATCACTGGTCACCCGGTTTGAGAATATGACAATAATTTAAAAATATCTAAATTAAGCCTAAAAACAAGGCCTTTGATGGTGAAAACCCAAAAGAGCCCCGTAAGAGGTACGAACACCTCGCAGGGGACCAATGTAACTTGCAGGAATTGACCACGTAGTCGTGGGTCTCCCAATTTTAGAATATGACGATAATTTGGAAATATCAAGATTAGGCTTAAAAACAAGCCGTTTGAGGGTGAAAACCCAATTCACCCGCCAAACGGCCCAATAAGAGACACGAACACCTCGAAAGGGACCAATGTAACTTGTAGGACCTGACCGCGTAGTCGCGGGTCTCACGATTTAAGAATATGATGATAATTTGGAAATATCTATATTAGGCTTTAAATTAAGTCGTTTGAGGGTGAAAACCCAAACCAGCCGCCAAATGGCCCCGTAAGAGAAACGAACACATCGCAAGGGACCATTGTAACTTGTAGGAACTGACTAGGTTGTCGCGGGTCTCCCGATTTGAGAATATGATGATAATTTGTAAATATCTAGATTAGGCATAAAAATAACCCGTTTGAGGGCGAAAACCCAAACTAGTCGCCAAACAATCCCGTAAGAGGCACGAACACCTCACACGGGACCAGTGTAACTTGTAGCAACTGTCCGCGTAGTCGCGGGTATCTCAGTTTGAGAATATGACGATAATTTGGAAATAACTATATTTATCTTAAAAAAAAGCCATTTGAGTGTGAAAACCCAAACTAGCAGCCAAACGACCCCGTTAGAGGCACGAACACCTCGTACGGGACCAATGTAACTTATAGGAACTGACCGCATAGTCACGGGTCTCCCGTTTTGAGAATATGATGATAATTTGAAAATATCTAAATAAAGTTTAAAAACAAGAAGTTACAGGGTGAAAACCCAAACGGACCCCCAAACAGCCCTGTATGAGGCACGAACACCTCCATGGGACCAATGTAACTTGTAGGAACTGATCGCGTAGTCGAGGGTCTCCCATTTTGAGAATATGATGATAATTTGGAAATATCTAGATTAGTCTAAAAAACAAGCCATTTGAGGGGGAAAACACTTACCAGTCGCCAAACGGCCCGTTAGAAGCACGAACACCTCGCACGGGACCAATGTAACTTGTAGGAACTGACCGCGTAGTAACGGGTAACCCAGTTTGAGAATATGACGATAATTTAAGAATATCTAAATTAACCTAAAAACAAACCATTTGGGGGTGAAAATCCAATCCACCCGCCAAACGACCCTGTAAGAGACACGAACACCTCACACGGACTAATGTATTTTGTAGGAACTGACTGCGTAGTTGCGGGTCTCCCGATGTGAGAATATGATGATAATTTGGAAATATCTAGATTAGGCTTAAAAATAAGCCGTTTGAGGGTGAAAATCCAAACCAGTCGCCAAACGACCCCGTAATAGGAACGAACACATCGCACGGGACCATTATAACTTGTAGGACCTGACTGCGTAGTCGTGGGTCTCCCGATTTTAAAATATGATGATAATTCGGAAATATCTAGATTAGGCTTAAAAATAAGCCGTTTGATGGTGAAAACCCAAATCAGCTGCCAAACGGCCACGTAAGAGGTACGAACATCGCGCAAGGGACCAATGTAACTTGTAGGAACTGATTCTGCCGTCGCGGGTCTCCCTATTTGAGAATTTGATGATAATTTGGAAAATTGTAGATTAGGCTTAAAAATAAGCCGTTTGAGGGTGAAAACCCAATCCACCTGCCAAACGACCCCATTTGAGGAACTGACCGCGTTGTCACGGGTCACCCGGTTTGAGAATATGATGATAATTTTAAAATATATAAATTAAGCCTAAAAACAAACCGTCTGAGGGTGAAAATTAAAAATAGCCCCCAAACAGCCCCGTAAGAGGTACGAACACCTCGCACGGGACCAATGTAACTTGAAGGAACTAATCGCGTTGTCGCGGGTCTCCTGATTTTAGAATATGATGATAATTTGGAAATATCTAGATTAGGCTTAAAAACAAGCCTTTTGAGGGTGAAAACCCAAAGCAGTCGCCAAACGGCCCCGTTAGAGGAACGAACACATCGTACGGGAACAATATAACTTGTAGGAACTGACCACGTAGTCGAGGGTCTCCCGGCTTGAGAATATGATGATCATTTAAAAATATCTAAATTTGGTTTAAAAATAAGCCGTTTGAGGGTGAAACCCAAACCAACCCCCAAACGGCCCAGTAAGACGTACGAACACCTCGCACGAAACTAATGTAACATGTAGGAACTGACCGCGTAGTTACGGGTCTCTCAGTTTGATAATATGATGATAATTTGGAAATATCTAGATTAGGCTTAAAAATAAGACGTTTGAGGGTGAAAACCCAAACCAGCCACAAAATGGCCCCGTAAGAGGCACGAACTCCTCGCACGGGACCAGTGTAACTTGGAGCAACTGAACGCGTAGTCGCGGGTGTCTCAATTTGTGAATATGATGGTAATTTGAAAATATCTAGATTAGGCTTAAAAACAAGCCGTTTGAGGGTGAAAACCCAAACCAGTCGCCAAACGGCCCCCAAAGAGGAACGGACACCTTGCACGAGACCAATGTAACTTGTAGGAACTTATTGCGTAGTCGAGGGTCTCCCAGTTTGAGAATATGATGATAATTTGGAAATATCTAGATTAGGCTTAAAAACAAGCCGTTTGAGGGTGAAAACCCAAAATAGCCCCCAAATGGCCCCGTAAGAGGTACGAACACCTCGCACGGGACCAATGTAACTTGTAGGAACTGACCGCATAGTCGCGGGTCTCGTGATTTCAGAATATGATGATAATTTGGAAATATCATGATTAGGTTTAAAAATAAGCCGTTTGAGGGTGAAAACCTAATCTACCCGCCAAATGGCCCCGTGAGAGACACGAACATCTCGCACGGGACCAATGTAACTTGTAGGAACTGATCGTGTAGTCGCGAGTCTCCCAGTTTAAGAATATGACGATAATTTATAAATATCTATATTAGGCTTAAAAACAAACCGTTTGAGGGTAAAAACCCCAACCAGTCGCCAAACGGCTCCGAAAGAGGAACAAACTCATCACACGGGACCATTGTAACTTGTTGATACTGACTGCGTAGTAACAGGTCTCCCAATTTGAGAATATAATGATAATTCAGAAATATCTAGATTATGCTTAAAAACAAGCCGTTTGAGGGTGAAAACCCAAACCAGTCGCCAAACGGCCGTTAGAGGCACAAACACCTCGTACGAGATAAATGTAACTTGTAAGAACCGACCGCGTAGTCAGGGTCACCCGGTTTGAGAAGATGACGATAATTTGAAAATATCTAAATTAAACTTAAAAATAAGTTATTTGTGGGTGAAAACCCAAAACAGCCCCCAAACGGCCCCATAAAAGGTACGAACACCTCGCACGGGACTAATGTAACTTGTAGCAACTGACCGCATAGTCGCGGGTCTCCCAATTTAAGAATATGACAATAATTTGGAAATATCAAGCTTAGGCTTAAAAATAAGCCATTTGAGGGTGAAAACCCAAACCAGCAGCCAAACGGCCCCGTACGAGGAATGAACACTTCGCATGGGACATCGTAACTTGTAGGAACTGACTGCATAGTCGTGGGTCTCTCGGTTTGAGAATTTGATGGTAATTTGGAAATATCTAGATTTGGCTTAAAAATAAGACCTTTGAGGGTGAAAACCCAAACCAGCTGCCAAATGGCCCCATAAGAGGCACGAACACCTCGCACGGGACCAATATAACTTTTAGGAACTGACCGGGTAGTTGCGGGTGTCCCAATTTGAAAATATAATGACGATTTGGAAATATCTAGATTAGGCTTAAAAAAAAGTCGTTTGAGGGTGAAACTGCAACCAACCCCCAAACGACCCCCTAAGACTCCCGAACACCTCGCACGAAACCAATCTAACCTGTAGGAACTGACCACGTAGTAGCGGGTTTCCTGGTTTGAGAATATGACGATAATTTGGAAATATCTAGATTTGGCTTAAAAATAAGCTCTTTGAGGGTGAAAACCCAAACTAGCCACAAAACGGCCCCGTAAGAGGCACGAACACCTCGCATGGGACCAATGTAACTGTAGGAACTGACCGCGTAGTCACGGGTCTCCCCATTTAAGAATATGACGATAATCTGGAAATATCTATATTAGGATTAAAAATAAGCTGTTTGAGGGTGAAAACCCAAACCAGTCGCTAAACGGCCCCGTAAGAGGCACGAACACCTCGCACGGGAATAATGTAACTTGTAGGAACTGACAGTGTAGTCGCGGGTTTCCCGATTTGAGAAGATGACGATAATTTGGAAATATTTGTATTTGTCTTAAAAACAAGCCGTTTGAGGGTGAAAACCCAAACCAGTAGCCAAACGGCCTCGTAAGAGGCACAAACGTCTAGTACGGGACCAATGTAACTTATAGAAACTGATTGTGTAGTCAAGGGTCTCCCGGTTTAGCAATATGATGATAATTTGAAAATATCTAAATTTGGCTTAAAAATAAGCCGTTTGAGGGTGAAACCCAACCAAACCCCTAAACGGCTCTGTAAGATGCACGAACACCTTGCACTGGACCACTGTAACTTGTAGCAACTGACCGCGTATTCACGGGTCTCCCGGTTTGAGAATATGATAGTAATTTTGAAATATCTAGATTAGGCTTAAAAACAAGCTGTTTGAGGGTGAAAACCCAAACCATCCGCCAAACGGCGTCGTTGGAGGCACGAACACCTCGTACGGGATCAATGTAACTTGTAGGAACTGATCGCGTAGTCGTGGGTTTCCCGATTTGAGAAAATGATGATAATTTGGAAATATCTAGATCAGGCTTAAAATTAAGCCGTTTGAGGGTGAAATCCCAAACAAGCAGCGAAACTGCCCCGTGAGAGGCACGAACACCTCACACGAGACCGATGTAAGTTATTGGAACTGACCACGTACTCGTGGGTCGCCTGGTTTGAGAATATGACGATAATTTGGAAATATCTGGATTAGGCTTAAAAACAAGATATTTTGACGGTGAAAACGCAAACTAGCTGCCAAATGGCCCCATGATAGGCATGGACACCTCACACAGGACCAATGTAACTTGTTGGAACTGACTGCGTATTCGCGGGTCTCCCGGTTTGAGAATATGATGATAATTTGGAAATATCATGATTAGGCTTAAAAATAAGCAGTTTGAGGATTAAAACCCAATTCACCCGCGAAATGACCCTGTAAGAGACACGAACTCCTCACACGGGACCTATGTAACTTGTAGGAATAGACCACTTAGTCGCGGGTCTCCCCGTCTAAGAATATGTTGATAATTTGGAAATATCTAGATTAGGCTTAAAAATAAGCCGTTTGAGGGTGAAAATCCAAACTAGTCGCCAAACGGCCTCGTAAGAGGAATGAACACATCGCACGGGACCATTGTAACTTGTAGGAACTGATTGCTTAGTCGCGGGTCTCCTGGTTTGAGAATATGATAATAATTTGGAAATATCAAGATTAGGCTTAAAAATAAGCCCTTTGCGGGTTAATACCCAAACCAGTCGCCAAACGGCCCGTTTATGGCACGAACACCTCGCACGGGATCAATGTAACTTGTAGGAACTGACCGCGTAGTCGCGGGTCTCTTGGTTTGAGAATATGACAATAATTTGGAAATATCTGGATTAGGCTTAAAAAGAAGCCATTTGAGGGAGAAAACCCAAACTAGCAGCCAAATGGCCCCGTAAGGGCCACGAACACCTCGCATGGGACCAATGTAACTTATTGAAACTGGCCGCGTAGTCGCAGGTCTCCCAATTTAAGATTGTGACGATAATTTTGAAATATCATGATTAGGCTTAAAAACAAGCCGTTTGTGGGTGAAAACCCTATCCACCCGCTAAACGGCCCCGTAAGAGAGACTAACACCTCGCAGGGGACCAATGTAACTTGTAGGAATTGACCGTGTAGTCGCGGGTCTCTCAGTTTGAGAATATGAGGATAATTTGGAAATATCTATATTAGGCTTGAAAATAAGCCATTTGAGGGTGAAAATCCAAACGAGCCGCCAAACGTCCCCGTAAGAGAAACGAACACATCGAACTGAACCATTGCAACTTGTAGGAACTGACTGCGTAGTCGTGGGTCTCCCGATTTGAGAATATGATGATAATTTGGAAATATCTAAATTAGGATTGGAAATAAGCCGTTTGAGGGTGAAAACCCAAACCAGTCGCCAAACAGCCCGTAAGAGGCACGAACACCTCGCATGGGACCAATGTAACTTGTAGGAACTGACCGCGAATTCACCGGTAACCTTTTTTGAGAACATGATGATAATTTGAAAATATCTATATTAAGCTTAAAAATAAGACGTTTGAGGGTGAAAGCCCGAACAAGCTGTGAAATAGCCCCGTGAGAGGCACAAACACCTCGCACGGGACCGATGTAACTTATAGAAACTGACCGCATAGTCGCGGATCTCTCGATTTGGGAATATGATGATAATTTGGAAATATCTAGATTAGGCTTAAAAACAAGCCGTTTGAGGGTGAAAACCAAAACCAGCCACCGAACGGCCTCGTAAGAGGCACGAACACCTCGCACGGGACCGATGTAACTTGTAGGAACTGACCACGTAGTCGGGGGTCTCTGGGTTTGAGAATGTGACGAGAATTTGGAAAAATCTGGATTAGGCTTAAAAAAAACCGTTTTAGGGTGAAAACCCAAAGTAGCTTCTAAACGGTCTCGTGAGAGCCATAAACACCTCTCACGGGACTAATGTAACTTGTTGGAACTGACCGCGTAGCTGTGGGTCTCCCGGTTTAAGAATATGATGATAATTTGGAAATATCATGATTAGGTTTAAAAATAAGTTGTTTGAGGGTGAAAACCCAATCCACCCGCCAGATGGCCCCGTAAGAGACACGAACACCTCGCACGGGACCAACGTAACTTCTAGGAACAAACCGCTTTGTCGTAGGTCTACCGGTTTAAGAATATGACGATAATTTAGAAATATCTAGATTAGGCTTAAAAATAAGCCGTTTGAGGGTGAAAATCCAAACAAGACGCCAAACGGCCCCGTAAGAGGAACGAACACATCGCACGGGGCCGTTGTAACTTATAGGAACTGACTGCGTAGTCGTGGGTCTCCCGATTTGAGAATATGACGATAATTTGGAAATATCTAGATTAGGCTTAAAAAAAAGCCGTTTGTGAGTGAAAACTAAAACCAGTCGCCAAATAACCCGTTTAAGGCACGAACACCGCGCACGGGACAAATGTAATGTGTAGGAACTGACCGCGTAATCCCGGGTCTCCTAGTTTGAGAATATGACGATAATTTTTAAATATATGAATTAGGCTTAAAAAGAAGCCGTTTGAGGGTGAAAATCTAAACCAGCTGCCAAACGGCCCCTTGAGAGCCACGAACACCTGGCACAGTACTAATGTTACTTATTGGAACTGATCGCGTAGTCACAAGTCTCCCGATTTAAGAATATGACGATAATTTGGAAATATCGTTATTAGGCTTAAAAAGAAGCCATTTGAGGGTGAAAACCCAATCCACCCGCCAAACAGCCCCGTAAGAGCTACGAACACCACGCACGGGACCAATGTAACTTATAGGAACTGATCGCTTAGTCGCGGGTCTCTTGGTTTTAGAATATGATGATAATTTGGAAAAATCTAGATTCGGCTTAAAAACAAGCCGTTTGAGGGTGAAAATCCAAACAAACCGCCAAACGTCCCTGTAATAGGAACAAACGCATCGAACGGGACCATTGTCACTTTAGGAATTGACTGCGTAGTCGTGGGTCTCTCAGTTTGAGAATATGACGATAATTTGGAAATATCTAGATTATGATTAAAAATAAGCCGTTTGAGGGTAAAAACCCAATCCAGTCGCCAAACATCCCGTAAGAGGCACGAACACCTCGCATGGGACCAATGTAACTTTTAGGAACTGACCACATAGTCACGAGTCACCCGGTTTGAGAACATGATGGTAATTTGAAAATATCTAAATTAGTCTTAAAAATAAGCTTTTTGAGGGTGAAAACCCAAACCAGTCGCCAAACGGCCACATAAGAGGCACGAACACCTCGCACGGGACAAATGTAACTTGTAGGAACTAACCGTGTAGTCGTGGGTCTCCCGGTTTGAGAAGATGACGATAATTTGGAAATATCTATATTTGGCTTAAAAACATGCCGTTTGAGGGTGAAAACGCAAACCAGCAGTCAAACGGCCACGTTAGACGCACGAATACCTCGTACGGTACCAATGTAACTTATTGGAACTGGCCGCGTAGTCACGGGTCTCCCGATTTGAGAATATGATGATAATTTGGAAAAATATGTATTAGGCTTAAAAAGAAACCGTTTGAGGGTGAAAACCCAAACTAGCAGCCAAACGGCCCCGTGAGAGCCACGAACACCTCGCACGGGACCAATGTAACTTGTTAGAACTGACCAAGTAGTCGTGGGTCTCCCGGTTTAAGAATATGATGATAATTTTGAAATATCATGATTAGGCTTATAATTAAGTCGTTTGAGGGTGAAAACCCAATCCACCCACCAAACGTCCCCGTAAGAGACACGAACAACTCGCACGGGACCAATGTAACTTGTAGGAACTGACCGCGTAGTCGCGAGTCTCCCCTTTTGAAAAAATGATGATAATTTTGAAATATCTAGATTTGGCTTAAAAACAAGCCGTTTGAGGGCGAAAACCCAAACAAGACGCCAAACGGCCACGTAAGAGGAATGAACACATCGCACGGGACCATTATAACTTGTAGGAATTGACTGCGTAGTCGCGGGTCTCCAGATTTGAGAATATGATGATAATTTGGAAATATCAAGATTAGGATTAAATATAAGACGTTTGAGGGTGAAAACCCAAACTAGCCGCCAAATGGCCCGTAAGAGGCATGAACACCTCGCACGGGACCAATGTAACTTGTAGGAACTGATCGCTTAGTCACGGGTCACCCGATTTGAGAACTTAACGATAATTTGAAAATATCTAAATTAAGCTTAAAAACAAGACGTTTGGGGTGAAAACCCAAAACAACCCCAAACGGTCCCGTAAAAGGTACGAATACCTCGCACGGGACCAATGTTACTTATAGGAACTGATAGCGCAGTTGCGGATCTCCCAATTTCAGAATATGATGATAATTTGGAATTATCTACATTAGGCTTAAAAATAAGCCGTTTGAGGGTGAAAACCCAAATTGGACGCCAAACAGCCCCGTAAGAGGGACGGACACCCCGCACTGGACCAATGTAAATTATAGAAACTGACCGCATAGTCGTGGGTCTCCTGATTTGAGAATATGATGATAATTTGGAAATATCTAGATTAGGCTGAAAAAGCAAGCCGTTTGATGGTGAAAACTAAAACCAGCCGCCAAACGACCCTGTAAGTGGCACAAACACCTCGTATAGGACCAATGTAACTTCTAGGAACAGATCGTGTAGTCACGGGTCTCCCTGTTTGAGAATTTGATGATAATTTCGAAATATCTAGACTGGGCTTCGAAATAAGACGTTTGAGGGTGAAAACCCACACCAGTCGCCAAAGATTCCCGTGAGAGGCACGAACACCTCGTACGGGACAAATGTAAGTTATAGGAATTGACCGCGTAGTCGCGGGTCTCTCGGTTTAAGAATATGATGATAATTTTGAAATATCAAGATTAGGATTAAAGACTAGCCTTTTGAGAGTGAAAACCGAATCCACCCGCCAAATGGCCACGTAAGAGACACGAACACCTCGAACGGGACCAATGTAACTTGAAGGAACTGACCGAATCGTGGCGGGTCTCCCGATTTGAGAATATGACGATAATTTGGAAATATCTAGATTAGGCTTAAAAATAAGCTGTTTGAGGGTGAAACCCTAAACCAGTCGCCAAACGGCCACGTAAGATGAACGGACACATCGCACAGTACCATTGTAACTTGTAGGAAGTGACTGCGTAGTCGTTGGTCTCCCAGTTTGAGAATATGATGATAATTTGGAAATATCTAGATTGGGATAAAAAACAAGCCGTTTGAGGTTGAAAACCTAAACGAGATGCCAAACGACCCCGTGAGAGCCACGAACACCTCGCACGGTACCAATGTGACTTGTTGGAGCTGACTGCGTAGTCGCGAGTCTCCCGGTTTAAGAATATGACCATAATTTGGAAATATCATTATTAGGCTTAAAACGAAGCCGTTTGAGGGTCAAAATCCAATCCAACCCCCAAATGGCCCCGTAAGAGACACGAACACCACGCACGGGATCAATGTAACTTATAGGAAATGACCGCTTAGTCGCGGGTCTCCCTATTTTAGAATATGATGATAATTTGGAAATATCTAGATTAGGCTTAAAAACAAGGCGTTTGAGGGTGAAAACCGAACCCAACCGCCAAATGTCCCTGTAAGAGGAACGGACACATCGCACGGGACCTTTGTCACTTTAGGAACTGACTACGTAGTCATGGGTCTCTCAGTTTGTGAATATGACGATAATTTGGAAATATCTAAATTAGGATTAAAAACAAGCCGTTTGAGGGTAAAAACCCAATCCAGTAGCCAAACAGCCCGTAAGAGGCACGGACAACTCGAATGGGAATAATGTAACTTTTAGGAACTGACCGCGTAGTCACGAGTCACCTGGTTTGAGAACATGATGGCAATTTGAAAATATCCAAATTAGTCTTAAAAAAGACGTATGAGGGTGAAAACCTAAACCAGTCGCCAAACGGCCACTTAAGAGGCACGAATACCTCACACGGAACAAATGTAACTTGCAGTAACTAACCGCGTAGTCGCGGCTCTCCCGATTTGAGAAAATGATGATAATTTCGAAATATCTTTATTTGGCTTATAAATAAGCCGTTTGAGGGTGAAAACCCAAACAGGCAGCCAAACGGCCCCGTTAGAGGCACGAACACCTCGTACGGTACCAATGTAACTTGTTGGAACATACCGTGTAGTCACGGGTCTCCCGATTTGAGAATATGATGATAATTTGGAAAAATCTGGATTAGGCTTAAAAAGAAACCGTTTGAGGGTGAAAACCCATACTAGCCGCCAAACGGCCCTGTGAGAGCCACGAACACCTCGCACGGGACCAATGTAACTTATTGGAACTGACCAAGTAGTCGCGGGTCTCCTGATTTAAGAATATGATGATAATTTGGAAATATCATGATTATGCTTAAAATTAAGACGTTTGAGGGTGAAAACCCAATCCACCCACCAAACGACCCCGTTAGAGACACGAACACCTCGCACGGGACCAATGTAACTTGTAGGAACGGATCGTATAGTCACGGGTCTCCTGCTTTGAGAATATGACGATAATTTTGAAATATCTAGATTAGGCTTAAAAACAAGTCATTTGAGGGCGAAAACCCAAACCAGCCGCCAAACGGCCACGTAAGAGGAACGAACACATCGCATGGGACCATTGTAACTTGTAGGAAATGACTATGTAGTCGCGGGTCTCCCGATTTGAGAAAATGACGATAATTTGTAAATATCAAGATTAGGATTAAAAATAAGACGTTTGAGGGTGAAAACCCAAACTAGTCGCCAAACGGTCCGTAAGAGGCACGAACACCTCGCACGGGAGCAATGTAACTTGTAGGAACTAATCGCTTAGTCACGGGTCCCCCGGTTTGAGAACTTGACGATAATTTGAAAATATCTAAATTAAGATTAAAAACAAGATGTTTGAGGGTGAAAACTCAAAACAACCCCCAAACGGCCCGTAAAAGTTACGAACGCCTCGCACGGGACCAATGTTACTTATTGGAACTGATCACGTAGTTGCGGTTCTCCCGATTTCAGAATATGATTATAATTTGGAAATTTCTAGATTAGGCTTAAAAATAAGCCGTTTGAGGGTGAAAACCCAAACTGGCCGCCAAACACCCCGTAAGAGGGACGAACACCTTGTACATGACCAATTATAGGAACACACCGCGTAGTCGCGGGTCTCCCAATTTGAGAATATGACGATAATTTGGAAATATCTAGATTAGGCTTAAAAGCAAGCCGTTTGAGGGTGAAAACCCAAACCAGCTGCCAAACGGCCCTATAAGAGGCACAAACACCTCTCACGGACCAATGTAACTTGTAGGAACTGATCGTGAAGTTGTGGGTCTCCCTTTTTGAGAATTTCCTAATAATTTGGAAATATCTAGATTAGGCTTAAAAATAAGCCGTTTGAGGGTGAAAACCTACACCAGCCTCCAAACAGCCCCGTGAGAAGCACGAACACCTCGTACGGGACTAGTGTAACTTATAGGAACTGACCGCGTAGTTGCGGGTCTCCCGATTTAATAATATGATGATAATTTGGAAATATCTAGATTAGGCTTAAAGACTAGCCTTTTGAGGGTGAAAGCCCAATCCACCCGTCAAACGGCCCCGTAAGAGACACGAACACCTTGTACGGGACCAATGTAACTTGAAGGAGCTGATCGCGTCGTGGCGTGTCTCCCGATTTGGGAATATTATGGTAATTTTGAAATATCTAGATTAGGATTAAAAATAAGCCGTTTGAGGGTGGAAACCCCAAACCAGCCACCAAATGGCCACGTAAGAGGAGAGGACACATCGTACGAGACCATTGTAACTTGTAGGAAGTGACTACGTAGTCGCGGGTCTCCCGGTTTGAGAATATGATGATAATTTGGAAATATATAGATTAGGATTAAAAACAAGCCATTTGTAATGAGAAAACCCAAACGAGTCCCCAAACGGCCCGTAAGAGGCACGAACACCTCACATGGGACCAATGTAACTTGTAGGAACTAACCGCGTAGTCATGGGTCACCCAGTTTGAGAACATAATGATAATTTGAAAATATCTAAATTAAGCATAAAAATAAGATGTTTGAGGGTGAAAACCAAAAATATCTCTCAAACGGTCCCGTAAGAGGTACGAACACCTCGCACGGGACCAATGTTACTTATAGGAACTGACAGCTTAGTTGCGGATCTCCTGGTTTGAGAATATAATGATAATTTGAAGATATCTAGATTAGGCTTAAAAATAAGCCGTTTGAGGGTGAAAACCCAAACCAGCCGCCAAGCGGCCCCATAAGAGGCACGAACACCTTGCACGGGACAAATGTAACTTATAGGAATTGGCCGCGTAGTCGCGGGTCTACCGGTTTGAAAATGTGACGATAATTTGGAAATATCTAAATTAGTCTTAAAAACAAGTCGTTTGAGGGTGAAAACCCAAACCAGCCACCAAACGGCCCCGTAAGAGGCACGAACACCTCGCACGGGACCGATATAACTTGTAGAAACTGACCACGTAGTCACGGGTCTCTTGGTTTGAGAATATGATGATAATTAGGAAATATTTGGATTAGGCTTAAAAAGAAGTCATTTCAGGGTGAAAATCCAAACTAATCGCGAAACGGCCCCGTGAGAGTCACGAACATCTCGCACGGGACCAATGTAACTTGTTGGAACTAATTACGTAGTCACGGGTCTCCTAATTTAAGAATATGACGATAATTTGGAAATATCATGATAATGCTTAAAAACAAGTCGTTTGAGGGTGAAAACCCGATCCACCCCCAAACGGCCCCGTAAGAGACACGAACACCACACACGGGACAGCGTAACTTGTAGGAACTGACCACGTAGTTTGCGGGTCTCTCGGTTAGAGAGTATGACGATAATTCGGAAATATCTAGATTATGCTTAAAAGCAAACCGTTTGAGGGTGAAAATCCAAATGATTCGCCAAACAGCCACGTAAGAGGAACGAACACATTACACGGGACCATAGTAACTTGTAGGAACTGACTGCGAAGTCACGGGTCACCCGGTTTGAGAATAGATGACAATATGAAAATACTTAAATTAAGCTTAAAAATAAGTCGTTTGAGGGTGAAAATCCAAAATAGCCCCCAAATGGCCCCGTAAGAGGTACGAACACCTCCCACGGGACCAATGTTACTTGTAGGAACTGACCACGTGGTTGCAGGTCTCCTGATTTGAGAATATGATGATACTATTGGAAATATCTAGATTAGGTTTAAAAATAAGCCATTTGAGGGTAAAACCCAAACTAACCCCCAAACGGCCCCGTAAAAGGCACGAACACCTCGCACGGGACTAATGTAACTTGTAAAAACTGATCGTGTAGTCGTAGGTCTCCCGGTTTGAGAATATAATGGTAATTTGGAAATATCTAGATTACGCTTAAAAATAAGCCGTTTGACGGTGAAAACCCAAACCAGCCGCCAAACGACCTCGTAAGCGGCACAAACACCTCGCACGGGACCAATGTTTCTTGTAGGAACTGACCGCGTAGTTGCCGGTCTCCTGGTTTGAGAATATGATGATAATTTGGAAATATCTAGATTAGGCTTAAAAATAAGTCGTTTGAGGGTGAAAACCTCAAACCAACTGCCAAATAGCCCCGTAAGAGGCACGAACACCTCGCACGGGACCAATGTCACTTATAGGAACTGACCGGGTAGTCGTGGGTCTCCCGATTTGAAAATATGATGATAATTTTGAAATATCTAGATTTGGCTTAAAAATAAGACGTTTTAGGGTGAAAACCCAAACCAGTGGCCAAACAGCCTCGTAAGAGGAATGAACACCTCGCATCGGACCAAGGTAACTTTTAGGGACTGACCGCATAATCCCGGGTCTCCCGATTTGAGAATACGATGATAATTTGGAAATATCATGATTAGGCTAAAAAATAAGCCATTTGAGGGTCAAAACTCAATCCACCCGCCAAACGGCCCCGTAAGAGACACTAACACCACGCACGGGACCAATGTAACTTATAGGAACTGATCACGTAGTCGCGGGTCTCCTGGTTTGAGAATATGAAGATAATTTGGTAATATCTAATTCGGAATAAAAACAAGACGTTTGAGGGTGAAAACCTAAACTAGTCGCCAAACGACCCTGTAAGAGGAACGAACACGTCGCACGGGACCATTGTAACTTGTAGGAACTAACTGCATAGTGGCGGGTCTCCTGGTTTGAGAATATGATGATAATTTGGATATATCTTGATTAGGATTAAAAGCAAGTCGTTTGAGGGTGAAAACCCAAACGAGTCGCCAAACGGCCCGTAAGAGGCACGCAAACCTCGCATGGGACCAATGTAACTTGTAGGAACTGACCGCATAGTCACGGGTCACCCGGTTTGAGAACAAGACATTAATTTGAAAATATCTAAATTAAGCTTAAAAAAAGACGCTTGAGGGTGAAAATCCAAAACATCCCCCTAAATGGCCCCAAAAGAGGTACGCACACCTCGCACGGGACCAATGTTACTTATAGGAACTTACCGCGTAGTTCTGGGTCTCCCAGTTTGAGAATATTATGATATTCTGGAAGTATCTAGATTAGGCTTAAATATAAGCCGTTTGAGGGTGAAAACCCAAACCAACCGGCAAACAACCCCGTAAGAGGCACGAACACTTCGCACGGGCCCAATGTAACTTCCAGGAACTGAACGCGAAGTCACGGGTCTCTGAGTTTGAAAATATAATGATAATTTGAAAATATCTAGATTAGGCTTAAAAACAAGCCATTTGAGGGTGGAAAACGAAGTCTGCCACCAAACGGATTCGTAAGAGGAACGAACACCTCGCACGGGACCAATGTAACTTATAGGAATTAACCGTGTAGTTGCGGGTCTCCCAGTTTGAGAATACGACGATGATTTGGAAATATCTAGACTAGTCTTAAAAATAAGTCATTTGAGGGTGAAACTCCAACCAACCCCCAAACGCCCCGCACGGGACCAGTGTAACTTGTAGGAACTGAGCACGTAATCGCTGGTCTCCCGATTTGAGAATACGGTGATAACTTGGAAATATATAGATTAGGCTTAAAAATAAGCCATTTGAGGGTGAAAACCCAAACGAGCCGCGTAAGATCCACGAACACCTCGCACGGGACCAATGTAACTTATAGGAATTGGCCGCGTAGTCGCGGGTCTCCCGGTTTGAGAATATAAAAATAATTTTGAAATAAATAGATTAGGCTTAAAAACAAGCTGTTTGAGGGTGAAAACCCAAACCAGTCGCAAAACAGCCCCGTAAGAGGCACGAATAGCTTGTACGAGACTGATGTAACTTATTGGAACTTATCGGGTAGTCGCGGGTCTCCCGATCTGAGAATATTATGATACTTTGAAAATATCATGATTAGGATTAAAAACAAGCCGTTTGATTGTGAAAATCCAAACTAACCGCCAAACGGCTCGTAATAGGCATGAACACCTCGCATAGGACCAATGAAACTTGTAGAAATTGATCGCGTAGTCCCGGGTTTCCTGGTTTGAGAATATAACGATAATTTGAAAATATCTAAATTAAGCTTAAAAACAAGATGTTTGAGGGTGAAAACCCAAAACAACCTCCAAACGGTCCGGTAAGAGGCACGAACACCTCCCACGGGAGCAATGTAACTTGTAGGAACTGATCGTGTAGTTGCGGGTTTCCTAGTTTGAGAATATGAGGATAGTTTTGAAATATCTAGATTAGGGTTAAAAATAAATCGTTTGAGGGTGCAAACCCAAACCAGTCGCCAAACGGCCCCGTAAGAGGTACGAACACCTCGTACAAGACCAATGTAACTTATAGGAACTGATCACATAGTCGCTGGTCTCCCGATTTGAGAATACGATGATAACTTGGAAATATATAGATTAGGCTTAAAAATAAGCCATTTGAGGGTGAAAATCCAAACGAGCCGCCCAACGGCCGCGTAAGAGCCACAAACACCTCGCACGGGACCAATGTTACTTATAGGGACTAACCATGTAGTTGTGGGTCTCCCGGTTCGAGAATATGATGATAATTTGGAATTATCTAGATTAAGCTTAAAAATAAGCCAATTGCGGGTTAAAACCTAAAACCAGTTGCCAAACAACCCCGTAAGAGGCACGGACACCTTGTACTTGACCAATATAACTTATAGGAGGTTATCGCGTAGTCGTGGGTCTCCCAATTTTAGAATATGATGACAAGTTCAAAATATCTAGATTTGACTTAAAAATAAGCTGTTTGAGGGTGAAACCCAAATAAACCCCCAAACGGCCCCATAAGAGGCACAAACACCTCGCACGAGACGAGTGTTTCTTGTAGCAACTGACAGCGTAGTCGTGAGTATCCCAGTTTGAAAATATGATGGTAATTTTGAAATATCTAGATTAGGCTAAAAAATAAGCCGTTTGAGGGTGAAAACCCAAACCAGCTACCCAAAGGCCCCGTAAGAGGCACAAACACCTCGCACGGGACCAATGTAACTTGTAGGAACTAACCACGTAGTCGTGGGTCTCTCGGTTTGAGAATATGATGATAATTTGGAAATATCTAGAATTGGCTTAAAAACAAACCGTTTGAGGGTGAAAATCCAAACCAGTCGCCAAACGGCCCCGTAAGAGGCACGAACGCCTCGCATGGGACCGATGTAACTTGTAGGAACTGACCACGTTATCGCGGGTCTCTTTGTTTAAATATATGATGATAATTTGGAAATATCTCAATTAGGCTTAAAAAGAAGCCATTTGAGGGTGAAAACCCAAACTTGCCGCCAAACGGACCCGTGAGAGCCACGAACACCTCGCACGAGACCAATGTAAGTTGTTAGAACTAACCACATAGTCGCGGGTCTCCCAGTTTAAGAATATGACAAAAATTTGGAAATATCATGATTAGGCTTAAAAACAAGCCGTTTGAGCGTGAAAACAAAAACCAACCCTCAAACGACCCTGTAAGAGGTACCAACATGTCGCACAGGACCAATGTAACTTATAGGAACTGACCGCGTAGTCGCGGATCTCCCGGTTTGAAAATATGACGATAATTTGGAAATATCATGATTAGCCTTCAAAACAAGCCATTTGAAGGTGAAAACCTAATCTACCCTCCGAACGGCCCCAAAAGAGACACGAACACCTCGCACGGGACCAATGTAACTTGTACGAACTGACCACATAGTCGCGGGTCTCCCGATTTGAGAATATAATGATAATTTGGAAATATCTAGATTCGGCTTAAAAATAAGCCGTTTGAGGGTGAAAACCCAAACCAGCCGCCAAGCAGCCCCGTGAGAGGCACGAACACCTCGCATGGGACCGATGTAACTTGTAGGAAATGATAATGTAATGTCGGGTCTCCCGATTTGCGAATATGACAATAATTTGGAAATATATGGATTAGGCATAAAAACAAGCCGTTTGAGAGGGAAAACCCAAACTAGCTGCCAAACGGTCCCGTAAGAGACACGAACACCAGGCACGGGACCAATGTAACTTGTTGGAACTGACCGCGTAGTCATGGGTCTCCTAGTTTGAGAATATGAATATAATTTGGAAATATCTAGATTAGGCTTAAAAAGAAGCCGTTTGAGGGTGAAAACCCAAACCATCCACCAGACGGCCCCGTAAGAGGAACGAAAACATCGCATGGGACCATTATAACTTGTAGGAAATGAATGCACAGTCGCGGGTCTCCCATTTTGAGAATATGACAATAATTTTGAAATATATATATTAGGATTAAAAATAAGCCGTTTGAGGTTAAAAACCCAAACAGGTCGCCAAACGGCCCGTAAGAGGCACGAAAACCTCGCAAGGGACCAATGTAACTTGTAGGAACTGACCACGTAGTCGCGGGTCTCCCAGTTTGAGAATATGATGATAATTTGGAAATATCAAGATTAGGATTAAAAACAAGCCGTTTGAGGGTGATATCCCAAACAAGTCGCTAAACGGCTCGTAAGAGGCACGAAAACCTCGCATGGGACCAATGTAACATATGGGAATTGACCGCGTACTCACGGGTCACCTGGTTTGAGAACATGACGATAATTTTAAAATATCTAAATTAAGCTTAAAAATAAGACGTTTGAGGGTGAAAATCCAAAACAACCCCCAAACGACCTCAAATGAGGTACGAACACCTCGCATGGGACCAATGTTACTTATAAGAACGGATCGCGTAGTTGCGGATCTCCCGGTTTGAGAATATGATGATATTATGGAAGTATCTAGATTAGGCTTAAACATAAGCCATTTTGAGGGTGAAAACCCAAACAAACCGCCAAATAGCCCCGTTAGAGGCATGAACACCTCGCTCGGAACCAATGTAACTTACAGGAACAGAACGCGAAGTTGCGGGTCTCCCAGTTTGAAAATATGACGATAATTTGGAAATATCTAGATTAGGCTTAAAAACAAGCCGTTTGAGGGTGGAAAGAAAAGCCTGACGCCAAACGGTCTCGTAAGAGGCTCGAACACCTCGCACAGGACCAATGTAACTTGTAGGAACTGATCATGTAGTTGCTGGTTTTTTAGTTTGAGAATATGACGATAATTAGAAATATCTAGATTAGGGTTAAAAATCTGTCGTTTGAGGGTGAAAACCCAAACCAGTCTCCAAACGGCCCCGTAAGAGGCACGAACACCTCGCACGGGACCAATGTAACTTGTAGGAACTGATCGCGTAATCGCGGGTCTCCCGATTTGAGAATATGATGATAATTTAGAAATATCTATATTAGGCTTAAAAACAAGCCATTTGAAGGAGAAAACCAAAACCAGTCGCCAAGCGGCCCGTAAGAGGCACGAACACCTCGCACGGGACCAATGTAACTTGTAGGAACTGACCGTGTAGTCCCAGCCGGGTCTCCCGATTTGAAAATATAATGATAATTTGAAAATATCTAAATTAAGCTTAAAAACATGCCGTTTGAGGGTGAAAACCCAAACCAACCCCCAAACAACCACGTAAGAGGCATGAACACCTCTCAGCGGATCAATGTTACTTGTAGGAACTGACCGTGTAGCAGCGGGTCTCCCAGTTTGAGAATATGATCATAATTTGGAAATATATAGATTAGGCTTAAAAATAAGCCGGTTGAGGGTGAAAACCAAAACCAACTGCCAAACAGCCTCGTAAGAGGCATGGACACCTCACATAGGACCAATGTAACTTATAGGAAGTGACAGCGTAGTCGTGGGTCTCCCAATTTGAGAATATGATGATAATTTGGAAATATCTAGATTAGGCTTAAAAATAAGCCGTTTCAGGGTGAAAACCCAAACCAGTCGCCAATAGGCCTTGTAAGAGACACGAACACCTCGCACGAGACCAATGTCACTTATAGGAACTAACCACGTAGTCACGGGCCTCTCGGTTTGAGAATATGACCATACTTTGAAAATATATAGATTAGGCTTAGAAATAAGCCGTTGAAGAGTTAAAACCCAAATCAGCCCCCAAACGACCCCGTAAGAGGCAATAACACCCTGCATGGGACCAATGTAACTCCTAGGAACTGACGGCATAGTCCCGGGCCTCTCAGTTTGACAATATGATGATAATTTGATAATATACAGATTAGGCTTAGAAACTAGCCGTTGAAGGGTGAAAACCCAAACCAGCCTCCAACCGATCCCGTAAGAAGCACTAACACCTCGCACGAGACCAATGTAACTTATAGGAACTGACAGCAAAGTCCTGGGTCTCCCCGTTCGAGAATATTACAATAATTTGAAAATATCTAAATTAGTCTTAAAAATAAGAAATTAAAGGGTGAAAACCCAAACCATCCCCTAAACGTCCCCATAAGAGGCACGAACACCTTGCAAGGGACCAATGTAACTTATAGGAACTGACCGCGTAGTCACGGGTCTCTCGATTTGAGAATATGATGATAATTTAGAAATATCTAGATTAGGCTTAAAAACAAGCCATTTAAGGGTGAAAACCAAAACTAGCCGCCCAACGGCCGCATAAGAGGCACGAACACCTCGCACAGGACTAATGTCACTTGTAGGAATTGACCACGTAGTTGCGGGTCTCCCGATTTCAGAGTATGTTGGTAATTTGGAAATATCTAGATTAGGCTTAAAAATAAGCCATTTGAGGGTTGAAACCTAAAACTAGTTGCCAAACAACCCTGTTAGAGGCACGGACACCTCGTACAGAACCAATGTAACTTATAGGAGTTGATCGTGTAGTCGCGGGTCTCCCAGTTTGAGAATTTGATGACAATTTTGAAATATCTAGATTTTGCTTAAAAACAAGCCGTTTGAGGGTGAAACCAAACTAGCCTCCACGCGGCCCCGTAAGAGGCACAAACACCTCAAACGGGACAAGTGTATCTTGTAGCAAATGACCACGTAGTTGCGAGTCTCCCAATTTGAAAAAATGACTGAAATTTGGAAATATCTAGATTAGGCTTAAAAACAAGCCGTTTGAGGGTGAAAACCCAAACTAGTCACCAAACGGCCCAGTAAGAGGCACGAACACCTCGCACGGGACCTATGTAACTAGTAGGAACTAATCACGTAGTCGTGGGTCTCCTGGTTTGAGAATATAATGATAATTTGGAAATATCTAAATTAGTCTTAAAAATAAGCCGTTTGAGGGTGAAAACCCAAACCAGCCTCCAAACGGCCCCGTAAGAGGCACGAACACCTCGCACGGGATCGATGTAACTTGTAGGAACTGACCATGTTGTCACGGGTCTCCTGTCTTAAGAATATGATGATAATTTGGAAATATCTGGATTAGGCTTAAAAAGAAGCCGTTTGAGGGTGAAAATCCAAACCTGCCCCCAAACGGCTCAGTGAGAGCTACGAACACCTCGCACGGGACCAATGAAACTTATGGGAACTGACCGCATTGTCGTGGGTCTCCCAGTTTGAGAATATGCATATAATTTGGAAATATCTAGATTAGGCTTAAAAAGAAGCCGTTTGAGGGTGAAAACCCAAACCATCCACTAGACGGCCCCGTAAGAGGAACGAACACATCGCACGGGACTATTATAACTTGTAGGAAATGAATGCACAGTCGCGGGTCTCCCATTTTGAGAATATGACAATAATTTGGAAATATCTAGATTAGGATTAAAAATAAGCCGTTTGAGGTTGAAAACCCAAATAGGTCGCCAAACGTCCCGTAAGAGGCACGGACACCTCGCAAGGGACCAATGTAACTTATAGGAACTGACCGCGTAGTCGCAGGTCTCCCAGTTTGAGAATATGACGATAATTTAGAAATATCAAGATTATGATTAAAAACAAGCCGTTTGAGGGTGAAAACCCAAAATATCCCACAAACGGCCCCATAAGAGGTGAACACCTCGCACGGGACCAATTTTATTTATTGGAACTGATCGCGTAGTTACGGGTCTCACGGTTTGAGAATCTGATGATATTTTGGAAGTATCTAGATTAGGCTTAAACATAAGCTGTTTGAGGGTGAAAACCCAAACCAACCGCCAAACAGCCCCGTAAGAGGCATGAACACCTTGCACGGGACCAATGTAACTTACAGGAACTGAATGCAAAGTCGCGGGTCTCCCGATTTGAAAATATGATGATAATTTGGAAATATCGAGATTAGTCTTAAAAATAAGCCGTTTGAGGGTGGAAAACGAATCCTGTCGCCAAACTGCCTCGTAAGAGGTACGAAGACCTCGCACGGACTAATGTAACTTGTTGGAAGTGATCATGTAGTTGTGGGTCTCCTAGTTTGATAATATGATGATGATTTGGAAATATCTAGATTGGGCTTAAAAATAAGCCGTTTGAGGGTGAAACCCAAACCAACACCCAAACGGCCCCGTAAGAGGCACGAACACCTCGCACGTGGCCAATGTAACTTATAGGAACTGACCACACAGTCGCCAGTCTCCTGGTTTGAGAATATGATGATAATTTGGAAATATCTGGATTAGGATTAAAAACAAGCCGTTTGAGGATGAAAACCCAAAAAAACCCTAAAACCGTCCCGTAAGGGGCACGAACACCTCGCATGGGACTAATGTTACTTGTAGGAACTGACCGCATAGTTGCGGATCTCTCGTTTTGATAATATGATGATAATTTGGAAATATCTAAATTTGGCTTAATAATAAGCCGTTTGAGGGTGAAAACCCAAACCAGCCACCAAATAGCCCCGTAAGAGGCACGAGCACCTCGCACGGGACCAATGTAACCTGTAGAAACTGATCGCGTAGTCCTGAGTTTCCCTATTTGATAATAGAATGATAATTTGAAAATATCTAAATTAAGCTTAAAAACAAGCCGTTTGAGGGTGAAAACCCAAACCATCCCTCGAACGGCCCCGAAAGAGGCACGAACACCTCGCACGGGACCAATCTAACTTATAGGAACTGACCGTGTAGTTACGGGTCCCTCGATTTGAGAATATGATGATAATTTAGAAATATCTAGATTAGGCTAAAAAATGAGCCGTTTGAGGATCAAAACCAAAACAACATTCAAAGAACCTCGTAAGAGGAACAAACTCCTTGCATGTGCCCAATGTAACTTGTAGGAACTGACCGCTTAGTAATGGGTCACCCGATTTGAGATTATGGGATAATTTGAAGATATCTTAATTAAGCTTAAAAGTAAGAAATTTGAGGATGAAAACCCAAAATAGCCCCCAAACCGCCCCGTAAGAGGCAAGACACCTCGCATGGGACCAATTATACTTGTAAGAACTGATCGCATAGTTGCAGGGCTCCTATTTTGAGAATATGATGATAATTTGAAATATCCAGATTAGGCTTAAAAATAAGCCGTGTGAGGGTGAAAACCCAAACCAGCCGCTAAATAGCCCCGTAAAAGGAATGAACACCTTGCATAGGACCAATGTAACTTATAGGAACTAACCTTGTAGTCGCGGGTATCTCAGTTTGAGAATATGATGATAATTTGGAAATATCTAGATTAGGCTTAAAACAATCCCTTGGGTGAAAACCCAAACTAGCTGCCAAACAGCCCCATAAGAGGTACGAATACCTCGCACGGGACCAATGTAACTTGCAGGAAGTGAACGTGTAGTTGCGGGTCTCTCAGTTTGAGAATATGATGATGATTTGGAAATATCGAGATTAGGCTTAAAAATAAGCCATTTGAGGATGAAACCCAAACTAAACCTCAAACGGCCTCGTAAGAGGCACGAACACCTCGTACGGGATATGTGTAACTTATAGTAACTGATCGCGCAGTCGCGGGTCTCCCAATTTCAAAATATGATGATTATTTGGAAATATGTAGATTAGCCTTAAAAATAAGTCATTTGAGGGTGAAAACCCAAACCAGTCGCCAGAAGGCCCCATAAGAGGCACGGACACCTCGCATGGGACCAATGTAACTTGTAGGAACTGATCGCATAGTCGCGGGTTTCCCAGTTTAAGAATATGATGATAATTTGGAAATACTTTGATTAGGCTTAAAGACAAGCTGTTTGAGGGTGAAAACCCAAACCAGTCGCCAAATATCCCCGTAAGAGGCACGAAAACCTCGCACGGGACCAATGTATCTTGTAGGAACTGATCGCATAGTCGCGGGTCTCCCAGTTTGAGAATATGACGATAATTTGAAAATTTCTAGATTAGGGTTCAAAACAACCAGTTTGAGGGTGAAAACCCAAACTAGTAGCCAAATGGCCCATAAG
The DNA here is from genome assembly GCA_949130495.1 of Sambucus nigra. Taxonomy (NCBI): domain Eukaryota; kingdom Viridiplantae; phylum Streptophyta; class Magnoliopsida; order Dipsacales; family Adoxaceae; genus Sambucus; species Sambucus nigra. Next base: position 586,947,243 of record OX422210.1, on the reverse strand, counting down.
AGGCACGAACACCTCGCACGGGACCAATGTAACCTGTAGGAACTCGTCGCGTAGCCACGGGTCTCTCGATTTGAGAATATGATGATAATTTGGAAATATCTAGATTAGGCTTAAAAATAAGCCATTTGAGGGTGAAAACCCAAACTAGTCGCCAAACGGCCCGTAAGAGGTACGAACACCTCACACGGGACTAATGTAACTTGTTGGAACAGACCGCGTAGTCACGGGTCTCTCGGTTTGAGAATATGATGATAATTTGAAAATATCAAAATTAAGCTTAAATATAAGCCGTTAGAGGGTGAAAACCAACCCCCAAACGGCCACGTAAGAGGCATGAACAGCTCGCACGGGACCAATGTTACTTATAGGAACTGACCGTGTTGCTGCGGGTCTCCCAGTTTCAGAATATGATGATAATTTGGTAATATCTAGATTAGGCTTAAAAATAACTCGTTTCTAGGTGAAAACCCAAACTAGTTGCCAAATAACCCCGTAAGAGGCATGAACACCTCTTACGGGACCAATGTAACTTATAGGAATTAACCGATTAGTCGCGGGTCTTTGGATTTGAGAATATGATGATAATTTGGAAATATCTAGATTAGGCTTAAAAATAAGACGTTTGAGGGGGAAAACCCAAAGCCGTCGCCAAACGGCCCCGTAAGAGGCACAAACTCCACTCACGGGACCAATGTAACATCTTGGAACTAACCGCGTAGTCACGGACCACTTGGTTTGAGAATATGATGATAATTTGATAATATATGGATTAGGCTTAAAAATAAGCCGGTTGAGGGTGAAAACCCAAACCAACAGCCAAACGGCTCCATAAGAGGCCCGAACACCTCGCACGGGACAATGTGACTTGTAGGAACTAACCGCGTAGTCGCGGGTCTCCCAATTTGAGAATATCATGATATTTAGAAATATCTAGATTAGGCTTGAAAATAAGCCGTTTGAGGGTAATACCCAAACTAACCCCCAAACAGCCCCGTAAGAGGCACGCACACCTCGCACGGGACTTGTGTGACTTGTAGGAACTGGCCGCGTTGTCACGGGCCTCCCGATTTGAGAATATAATGATAATTTGGAAATATATAGATAAGGCTAAAAAATAAGCCGTTTGAGGGTGAAAACCCAAACCAGCAGCCAAACGCCCTCGTAAGAGGCATGAACACCTCGCACAAGACCAATGTAACTTGTAGGAACTGATCCCGTAGTCGTGGGTCTCCTGGTTTGAAAATATGATGATAATTGGGAAATATCTAGATTAGGCTTAAAAACAAGCCGTTTGAGGGTGAAAACCCAAACCAGCCGCCAAATGGCCCCGTAAGAAGCAATAACACCTCTCATGGGACCAATGTAAATCGTAGAAACTGATCGCGTAATGACGACCCTTTGATTTCAAAATATTATGATAATTTCATAATATATGGATTAGGATTGAAAACAAGCCACTGAAGGGTGAAAACCCAAACCAGCCTCCAAACGATCCCGTAAGCAGCACTAACACCTCACACAGGTTCAATGTAACTTGTAGATGCTAGTCGCGTAGTCCCGATTCTCCCGATTTGAGAATATAATGATAATTTGGAAATATCTAGATTAGGCTTAAAAATATGCCGTTTGAGGGTGAAAACCCAAACTAGTTGCCAAACGGCCCGTAAGAGGCACGAACACCTCGCATGGGACCAATGTAACTTGTAGGAATTTACCGCGTTATCGCGGGTCTCTCAATTTGAGAATATGATGCTAATTTGGAAATATATAGATTAGGCTTAAAAACAAGCCGTTTGAGAGTGAAAACCCAAACCAGTCGCCAAACAGCCCCGTAAAAGGCACGATCACCTCGCACAGGACCAATGTAACTTGTAGGAACTGATCGCGTAGTCGCAGGTCTCCCGGTTTGAAATTATGACGATAATTTGGAAATATCAACATTAGGCTTAAAAATAAATCGTTTGAGGGTGAAAAACCAAACCAGCCTCTAGACGACCCCGTAAGCGGCACGAACACCTTTCATGGGACCAATGAAACCTGTAGAAACTGACCACATAGTCCTGAGTTTCCCGATTTGAGAATATAACGATAATTTGAAAATATCTAATTTAAGCATAAAAACATGCCGTTTGAGGGTGAAAACCCAAACCAACCGTCAAATGGCCCCGTAAAAGGCATGAACACCTCGCATGGGTGTAATGTAACTTGTAGGAACTGACCGCATAGTCGCGGGTCTCTCGATTTGAGAATATGACAATAATTTGGAAATATCTAGATTAGGCTTAAAAACAAGTCGTTTGAGGGTGAAAACCCAAACCAGTAGCCAAACAACCCGTAAGAGGCACGGACACCTCGCACAGGACCAATGTAACTTGTAGGAACTGACCGTGTAGTCACGGGTCTCCTGGTTTGAGAATATGATGATAATTTTCAAATATCTAAATTAAGCTTATAAATAAGCCGTTTGAGGGTGAAAACCCAAACAAGCCCCTAAACGGCACCAAAAGAGGCACGAACACATCACACGGGACCAATGTAACTTGTAGGAACTGACCGCGTAGTTTCGGGTCTCCCGATTTGAGAATATGATGATAATTTGGAAATATCTAGTTTATGCTTAAAAAGAAGTCGTTTCAGGGTGAAAACCCAATCACACCGCTAAACAGCCCTATAAGAAGCACGAACACCTCGCACAGGACCAATGTAACTTTTAGAAACTGATCACATAGTCACGGGTCTTCGGGTTTGAGAATATGATGATAATTTGGAAATAGCGACATTTGGCTTAAAAACAAGCCATTTGAGGGTGAAAACTCAAACTAGCCGCTAAGCGGCCCCTTAAGAGGCACGAACACCTCACACAGGACCAATGTAACTTGTAGGAACTAACCACATAGTCATGGGCCTCTCGATTTGAGAATATGACAATACTTTGAAAATATATAGATTTGGCTTAGAAATAAGTCGTGGAAACTCAAATGAGCCCCCAAACGACCCCGTAAGAGGCAATAACACCTCTCATGGGACCAATGTAACTCGTAGGAACTGACTATGTAATCACGGCCTCTCAGTTTGAGAATATGACGATAATTTGATAATATATGGATCAGGCTTAGAAACAAGCCGCTGAAGGGGGAAAATCCGAACCAGCCTCCAAAGGATCCCGTAAGCAGCACTAACACCTCGCACAGGACCAATGTAACCTATAGGAACAGGCCGCGCAGTCCCAATTCTCCCGGTTTGAGAATATGACGATAATTTGAAAATATCTAAATTAGGCTTAAAAACAAGTAGTTAAAGGGTGCAAACCCAAACCATCCCCCAAACGGCCACGTAAGAGGCATAAACACCTCGCACGGGACCAATATAACTTGTAGGAACTGACCGCATTGTCGTAGGTCTCCAGGTTTGAGAATATGACGATAATTTGGAAATATCGAGATTAGGTTTAAAAATAAGCCATTTAAGGGTGAAAACCCAAACCAGCCGCCAAACGGCCCCGTGAGAGGCACGAACACCTTACACGGGACCAATGTAACTTTTAGGAACTGACCGCGTAGTCGCGGGTCTCCCGATTTGAGAATATGATGATGATATGGAAATATCTAAATTAGGCTTAAAAACAAGCCGTTTGAGGGTGAAACCCAAACCAATCCCCAAACGGCCCCGTAAGAGGCAAGAACACCTCCCACGGGACCAGTGTAACTTATTGCAACTGACCGCATCATCATGGGTCTCCCAATTTGAGAATATGACGATAATTTTGAAATACCTAGATTAGGCTTAAAAATAAGATGTGTAAGGGTGAAAATCCAAACCAGTCTCCAAATGGCCTCGTAAGAGGCACGAACACCTTGCACGGGACCAATGTAACTTATAGGAACTAATCACGTTGCCGTGGCTCTCCCGATTTGAGAATATGAGGATAATTTGGAAATATCTAGATTAGGCTTAAAAATAAGTTGTTTGAGGGTGAAAACCCAAACTAGCCGCCAAACGGCCCCGTAAGAGGCACAAACACCTCGCACGGGACCAATGTAACTTGTTGGAACTGACTACATAGTCGCGGGTCTCCCAGTTTGAAAATATAATGATAATTTCTAAATATCTAGATTATGCATAAAAACAAGCCGTTTGAGGGCGAAAACCCGAACCCGTCACCAAACGGCCTATTAAGAGGCTCGAACTCCTTGCACAGGACCAATGTAACTTGTAGAAACTGACTGTGTAGTCCCGAGTTTCTCGGTTAGAGAATATGATGATAATTTGAAATTATCTAAATTCAGCTTAAAAACATCCTCTTTGGGGGTGAAAATCCAAACTAGCCCTCTAACGGCCCCGTAAGAGGCACGGACTCCTCGCACGGGACCAATGTGACTTGTAGGAACTAACTGCGTAGTCACGGGCCTCTCAATTTGATAATATGATGACACTTTTGAAATATATAGATTAGGCTTAGAAACAAGCCGTTGAAGGGTGGAAAGCCAAATCAGCCTCCAAACGACCCCGTAAGAGGTAATGACACCTCGCACGGAACCAATGTAGCTTGTAGGAACTGATCGCGTACTCACGGACCTCTCAGTTTGAGAATATGATGATGATTTGATAATCTATGGATTAGGCTTAGAAACAAGACGTTGAAGGGTGAAAACCCTAACCAGACCCCAATGATCCCGAAAGAATCACTAACACCTCACATGAGACCAATGTAACTCGTAGGAACTGATCTGGTAGTCATAACTTGCGTAAAATTTTCAATTTTAGAATATAATAATAGTTGCAACTCCTATATGTAATTTTTTAGCTTGAGTAAGGTTTTTTTTTATAAATTACATGGTTACTAATATTGTCTCTTTTTTGTATCCTATTTTTTTTAGGACAACATTTTATCGTTAGCATTTATTCATGTGGAACACACGGAGAAGTCAATGTTTTACAACAAGGGGTTAATTTATTTAATGTCGTTTTTATTCATGATTTTATTTTTTTGTACTATGACTGTGCGGGCTTTTGTAGTTTTATTGTTAACTTTTATGGCCGTGCGGGCTTTTGTAAGTTTATTGCTTTATTTTGTGGTCATGCGGGCTTTATATTACACAGGTTTTAGAATGTCCAGAAAATAGAGGAAACTCTGCCCAATTTTTGTTTGGTCTGTGAACTACTAAAGACTTGTAATATTTTGAAGTTTGTATGTACATTAGTTTATCAATAATGTGCAAGATTTGCAATTTGTGAATTTTCTTATTTTCAAATAATTTTTTTTTCTTTTATCCAAAAATTTGGCACAGTTCAAAACCGTGCCAAAAGTATATCAAATTTTGGCACGATTTTGAACTGTGTCAAAATTTTATCAAAATGTGCTCAATTTGGCACAATTCAAAACTGTGTCAGAAACATGAAATTCTGGCATAGTTTAAAAGTGTGCCAGAAGGGTTCCTGTTTTGTCAAATCTGGCACACTTTTAATCAGTGACGGAAAAAAATGGCCATTTTAAAACGCCTAATTCTGGCACAGTTCAAAACCGTGTCAGATTTGATCTGGCACAGTTTTAAATCGTGCTAGATTCCTATTTTTGGGGTAGTTCTTCTCGATGTGTAGCATCTTAAACTTCTCTGGTAGTCTAGCTTTGGGATAGGGAGACATATGGGTGTAGTCCATGTAATTCCCAGATATCTTGACTTGGTCAAACTTCTTTAATAACAAGGTTCTGGATAGGGAGTTGAGCTGGTGGTGTCTCATTGGTAGGTGGGGCATGCAGAGCATGCTAATACTCTTATGGGACCCAAATAGACTTTGGCTGGGCTAAGACGGTCATCAGATCGGGATGCACATTCGGCGCTTAGTCAGTATTTTCCATGAAGATATCATAAAGGTAAATCCTAAACTTAAATGAGGTAGTCGATGAACTGATGTAGATTTGCAGTGGTTTGATGGAAGACCGAATATAATAGGGATCCAGGCCAAAATTGGGTATGCGATCGACTTAAGAAGGAAAATTATTCAAATTTATTTTCAAAATAAGGAAGAAGAAAGGGTATTTCAGAAGGAGGAGAAAAATGTTTTTGATATTTTTAAAAAAGGAGGGGAAAAGGAGAGGGATCTTAGCATAATTATTATTAATGTTTTTATTAAGTTTTCACTTGTATCAGGTATACCTAAATGTAAAAAACATGTCTAATAGGACTCGAGCCTGGGCAAATTGTGTTTGAAAATATGTAAGACATGGTTAGACTTGTTTCCAGGCTCACGAACGGGGTCTTATTTTGAAAAAGGTGAAATCATATAAAAATTTGAGTGGTATACCGACCCAGAATTTTGATAGATTTTTGCACGGTGATTGACAAACTAAATATGAGTGTCCTCGGTTTTAAACCTATATGAGGTTTATGCAATTGTTGGGTTAGTGGAATGGTTCCCTCCTTTGGCATAACTTCCACGATATACCTCTTGCCTATAAGGTCAATCATTCATCGGTATGTGTGGACAAGCCATTTAATATACCTGAGTGCATATAAATTTCCCATTATATACCACGTAGGGACAATACGCGTGAGAGATAATTTAATATACTCGACGTACGTGAATGAGTTCCCTAATATATACCTCTCGTAATGAGTTCGGTCAAGTGGTACAATACAGGGAGAACCGTTCGATATACGTCAAAATTATGAGTCCAATGGAAGATGAGAGTCATATCGCTTAGGCTAACTGTGACCCACTGGACTAACACCTATCATAAAGTGACTCCGGAGTATGGGACAAAATTTAGATCAATATAGCCATGCTCTTAGTGATGTAGTGTGCAAAAATTGCATGAGTCTTAATTAACATATTATGGAGAGAGAGTGTTTTTTATCATTTTTTATTGGCATGACGAGTAAAGAGAATGATACACTAATGAGGAGCATATATAAGTAAATTTAGTAAGAAAACTATACTACGCATGGATACATGTGAGTGAGTAGGTGAGCCTATACATGGATCAACTACAAGTGATGTGTGACATATGTAAGTGAGCATATATACAAGTGTAGGAAGTTTGGTTGTTTGTTAGTGAAACCTAAGCATGGATATTCTAAGTGGTTTGTGAAACATGTGAGTGTAAAGTGAAGTTTAAGTGGAAGTGTGTGAAGTGTACATGGAGAGTATACACAAGAGTGTGAAGTGTATAAGTGAGTGGAAAGAGATATATACAAAAAGGTCAATAGAGGAGAAAATGGAACATACATGTAGGTGCATACGCACACATGAAAAAAAGAATAACACTCATGTAAAAATAGAGTCTAGTCCTCTTATAATGTCCTGAGCAGAGTCGCCACTGTGTCCATCCTGAGGGTCTCTCCGAGGGGGTCCGTGAAAATGGGTATCTCGAGGTAGATCCCTCCTTGCTTGCCCTTTTTTGGCTTGTGTGCAAGATTGTGTCCTTTATCGGGGAGCTCAACCATTATCAATGTGGGGTGATATGTAGAGATAGAGTCGCCAACCTATTTTGCACAAAACAGGCAAAATAAGTGTTGCCGCCTCGAGAGAACGTCATCAAGGACAATATTGATGCTTGCGAAACCAAGTAGTCAAAGGGTTCGGGGACTTAGTTACAAAATCGGAAGGTGTTAGGTACCCATACCACCCTTTCGATTTCTCATGGGAATATGTTAATCTTCTCTCGTAGAACTCCGTGATGTGTGTGCTTACATTTATAATATAAATGGAGGACATAATTGCTCGACGCGCGTCATGGATAAAGGCGGAGCGAGGTCATCCTTAGGACTGTTCCCAAAATAGTAATTAAAAGTATAATGTAAGTGTTTTTCGATTCACAAGTCATTATAGAAGAATGATTGCATATATCAGATAAGACACAAGCAAGCAAGCATATAAAAAAATATATATTATGAATATATGATAAGAATAAAGTAACAAGTGTATGTGGGAGGACTCGTGTCTAGATATTTACCCAAGACGCTTACGTATCCCAAGTGAATTAACGTCCACGTAGTTCAAAGATAATATGAGGCGGGGTTTAACTCATAAATACAAACGGGGACTTTATTATATGTGTGTGTATAAAAAAAGGTGTTTTAGTATGAGAAAGTGTAATGAGAAATCCCTGTTTGGAATTTACAAGTGGACTCGCTTTTTCTTATTTTGGGTTTTTTCTATGAAAATAAAGTATGTGAGAATACTGATAATAAAAAGTTTGAAGTTAAGATGTGTGATGTAATGAAGCAAAGTACTAAAGTGAAATTGAAATAACTAATGCAAAAATAAGAGAATTTAAACACAAAGGGGAAGAATTAGATCTCCTTGTTAAGACTTGAGGTAGATCTTGATTGTAAATGCGCCGATCTCAAGATGAAGTGATGGTGGTTTGAGGAGATGGATGAGAATCTACTCGAAAGAGTATGAAAATGATGGAAGGAATGTGGGAAATGGGATTTTAAGGAAATAATAGCTCTGAATTAGAGGGAATTCTCTTTGAATTACTGAGAGGGATGTTCAGGGGTGCTTTTCAAAGTGAGGTCGTGGCCTATATTTATAGGGACAAGGGGGTGCCGATCGTCATAGTCTTAGACCTTCCTATCGGCATAGAACTCTAGACACACTGTCGATAGGCAGGGTCCTAGGGTTGCCAATTTGCAGTCTGAGGAAGATTTTTTGAAAAAATAACCGCAAAATGTGAACCGTAAGTCAGAATTATGCACAGAGAAAACCGTTGGAAAAGGGTGTTCAGAGCCCTTTAAGAATCCATCAGCCACTCCCGGGTTTGGGAGTTGACCGAAGTCAAATAGGGCCCAGAAATGCCCGTTAGTGACTAAACACGAAATTCCCAGAGGAAAACGAATTGTTCGTTCGAACCGTAAGGCCAATTAGTGCATGGGATGGACAGTTGTAAAGGGTATTTAGTTCCATTCGAGATTTCATTCAGCTTTTTTTAGTTCGGGGAGTTGATTTAGGTTAAATGGGGCCCAAAAAGGGTCAGTGCCCCTCAGAGTAAAATGGGTCGTTTGTTCATACGGTAAGGCTGATTCATGCACGGAGTAGACCATTGGAAAGGGTATTCAGGTCCCTTCAAAGATTCATTTAGATTTATTAGATCTGAAGAGCTAAAAGGAGTTAAGCAGATCCCGGGAGTGCCCCGTGGCTTCTAGATCAATTTTTGAGGTAAAATGGACCGTTCATCCGAAAAAGGCTAATTTGCACATGGGGTAGACCATTTGAAAGGGCATTCAGAGCCCTTCTAAGATTCATTGAGCTTTTTCTCAGGAGAAGAAGTTGACCAGAGACGAAATAGGGCCCGAGAGCATTCAGTGGCATCCTAATAAGTTTTTAATTGTAAAATGGATTATTCGTCAGAATTGTAAGGCCGATTTGTGCATGGGACAGACCATTGGAAAGGGGATTTAGAGACTTTGAAGATTAGTTAAGCTTTTACTTGGAAGGAAAAGTTGATCGGAGTCAAACGGGGCCAAGGAGCACCCCACGACCTCTAGATCTATACTCAGAGTATGACCTAGGGTTTGTAGTGAATGGGTGAGTTCTAGATACCTAAGGAGGTGCTTAAGGGGATCCTAAGATCGGATATCTACAAATACAAATCCACATGCTATAAATGAATGTTGACAAAGAATAATTTGGTCAAAACGAGAAGTTATCATGAAGGCATAATTTGAGTTTCGTAATATACGAAGTTCATTTGGACCCAAAGTACAAACCCTATAAAATGTTAACCCTGAAGGTTACAATTGGGTGTTTATAACAAAGAGTAGTGAGAAAATCACTAAAAATTGTACAATCTATGACACGATTTTTCTATTGAAACGAAATATTAATTATATACAAACTTACCATCCCATTACGTCCGTAAATACTTTTTTAGATATTTGACTAACTTAACCGTTTTTGAAATATATTATATTTAAGACTCATGAAAACTATAGCTGCTTATTTATATGGGATTTAGACAAAGAATACACATAAAAATTCTAGAAAATTTTCATCTGAAGCCAAGATAAGGAGTACATACTCAAATACACTAAGACATTTATTGTATAACAACCAATCCATAAGGATATAAGTACAACTGTATTAGTGAATATTTATCTGAGGAAAGGTAAAAATAATGATCTATGCCAATGTGCCATTATAAAATTATCCTTATAAGGATGTGATCGTAAATAGGTCAATTGAAATGTAAACCCAAATAAGGAATTCAAAAATGAATGGTCGTTGGGTATTAATTATTATCTCGGCCTGCAGATCAAGAATAATTTTGATTAAATACTGATCCATAAATTAAATGGGTTAAAAAGTTCTACAATACTTTAGCATATATTAAGAATGCCATTTTGTATACCCATGGTCTCTGATCTTTGGACATTATTATATGCATATCATCCTAAATAGGATGACAAATATATATTTTGTCCACAAGCACCATACAAGCATGTTGTTATTGCATTTTTTTACGTTATTAGTATATTTTTATACATAACATAGTATCAGACAAAATAATTGCAGTCAATATCTTTTCAGAAATCATTACCTTAGACTTGAAAACATGGGACTAATGTTAATCGCATTATTTGATATCTTTAAATCTAACCATATGTGTCTAGTTATATAAATGCAGGTTATCTCTGTGAGGAACAATCAAATCACTTATGACTTACCCTCATCAACACATGTTATTACCACTACCTATTAAGGCAAATATGTGTGTATAGATCAAATTCAAAGAGTTTATGACAACTGCCATTTTTCACATAAAAGTTGACCAGACACAATACGCCAAAGACGGGCCTTGCCTAACATTTCATACCATTCTTAGCATTGAATCGTAAAAATGAAATTATAATTTAAAACATCCATGCAAAATAAAATCATATGAAGTAATAAACTGACAGTGAATAAATCCCAACTCACATAAGTCATAAAACATCCATCCTAACATAATTGGAAAATAAATGACTAGAATAAATAAATCTTGGGCTTATGCCCATAAAATCTATGAATAAGAAAAACCGAATGAAATAAGGAGTGTCAACCTATTTTAGAATTAAAGAGTCGATCCGCTACTAAGCAAGTGCAACTGCAAGTCTGATCCTCTGTCAGCCTTGCTGTTCCTGTCTAGGATAAACTAGGGGAAAAATATTTTATAATTTGGATGAGTGGCCTAAAGTTACAAGAATTATATTACAAAACCAATAGATAATAATGCAGTCAATTCACATTATATACCGTCCGTCAACGCTCACATGCAATATGTATCTCACCCCTCAACTATGTGTAATGTTATGCGCATTTCCATCCCAAGAAAAAATATGAAATTTAATTTCTACAATAACGTAATAATATCAAATCAACTAGCACACATGATCTCAGTCCTAAGACCAACCCCCATTATACTACACCATAGAAAATACCATTTCATCATATTATGTATTTTACGTAGCACTATGTTCATTAACAGTTATCTACATCATTAGACGACATTAATTTATTCTTAATTTGTTATATAAATATATACATAGATGTAGACACCCCATTCTAGTACCCCCTAAAATACCATCTCAAGTCCCTAACACTCATCCTCCATCCGTAAACCCTAGGTCCTACTTCGAGTACTGATCTAGAGGCCAATGAGCACTTTTGAGCTCCATTTGACTTCGATCAACTCTCCAAACCGAGAAAAGCTCAGTGAAACCTTTAAGGTCTCTGAATCCCTTTTCCAACAGTCCATGTCATGCGCGAATCGGCCTCATAATTCTCACGAATGATTACTTTTACTCTGAGTACTAATCTGAAGGCCATCGGGCACTTTCGGGCCCTATTTGACTCTGGTCAGCTCTCCAACCTGAGAGAATCTCAATAAAACTTGAAGGACTCTGAATCCCTTTTTCAACGGTCTTTGTCATGTGCGAATCGGCCTAACAGTTATCACGAATGACCCTTTTTTACTCCAAAAGGCCATTGTGCACTTCTAGGCCTCATTTGACCTTAGTCAACTCTCCAAATTTAGTGAAGCTCAATAAAATCTTGAAAGTCTCTAAATCCCCTTTCCAAAGGTCCATGCCATGCACAAATTAGCCACAGGGTTCGCACAAAAGATCGTACTTTGAAAGGCAACTGGACACTTTCGTGCCCCATTCGATCTTGATCAACTCTACAAAAAGAGTGAAGCTTAATTAATTTCAAAGGGATCTGAATTCCCTTTTCAACAGTTCATGTCGTGCGTATATCAGCCTTACAATTCACGTGAATAACCCGTTTTACTCTAAAAATTCCCCGTACAGAGACCATCGGGCTCTTTTGATCCCCGTTTAACTTTGGTCAACTCCCAAACCCGAGAGTGTCTCAATGGATTCTTGAAGGTCTCTAAATTTTATTTCTAACGGTCGTGGTTGTGTGCTACTCAAATTTATAGATCGCATTTTAACCCCTTTTTATGGAAAAGTTCATTACGGACTGCCTATAGGCACCGAAGATCCCCTGCCTATTGGAAGGGTGTACATTACTTGCCCAGCAAGGCAAGCACTATACTGATAGGAAGGTTAGGGGTCATGCCGATCGACACCCCAACCCTAAAGTGCCCTATATAAAGAACCCATAACCTCACTCTTGGAGGGGGTCCCTTTCAGTAGTAAGAAAACATTCTCAAAATCAGAGCATCACCATTATAAAAAAAAACCTTATTTTCCAACATTCTCCTAACTCAGTTTCCTACAACATTTGGTCACTTAACTCATTCTACTATATCACCCTTATACCACTACAAAAATCGGCCTTTGTATCTCCCAAATTCAACAACAAAAGTCTTCTAGGAGGTCCATTCCTAACTCATTTCTAGTTTATTCATTTAGTGTTTTTATTCACTTTACTCTAATTTTGTGATATCTTTAGGTATATTTTCATTATCTCACATCAAGTAATATCCACTTTTATTATTAGTATTTCACACAACTTATTTCATAAAAATAAAAAAGACAAAAAAGTGGGTTTACTTGTAAATTCCTCATTTTCTCACACTTTCATATTTTTTTCTCAAAAGCACTCAAAGAGGATTCTTAAATTTGGGTTTATGAATTAATATCCACCTCTACGATATATTCAAACTATGGGGATTTTGATTCCCCTTGGACTACTTAGGTGTGGCCATTCCCGGATATACGCCCTCGCGGCGCGACGGGAGAGGATCCCTCTAGGTCTCGTGCGTCCCTCTCAGGAGCGCTTCGACCGACGTTGGTGAATGAGGTGAAAAATGTAAAGAGATAGAGTCGCCAGTACATTTTATTCAAAACCGACAAAAGAAAAGGGATCCATCCCGAAGGACAACATCCAAAGTCATACTGATACATACGAAACTAAAATGATTCAAAAAGGGTCCGGAGGCTAAGTTACGAAATAGGAAGGTGTTAGGCACTCATTCCGCTCTTACGATCTCTCATGGATTGTTGCTATTTTCCTTTATTTACCCATGATATGTGTGCATGTGTATACGTAGTGGAGATAGGAATCATCGACTTGTATCATGGAAGAGATCAAGGGAGTCATCCATAGGAATGTTTCTAAAAGTAATATTAGAAAATAGGATTTATGCGATTATCCTAGCGTCGATCATTATAAGGGAGTGATAACGCATGTGGAATAATACGCCATTAAGAACAAGTATATATATATATATATATATATATATATATATATATATATATATATATATATATATACACACACACACATGGAATTTAAGAGAGTTAAGTCTAAAGAATATGGAAAAATGGAAAAAAAGTTAAAAAAAAAAGACTCGAGTCTCGGGTTTTACCCCGAGACGCCTACGTAGCCAATAGAGGCATGAAAGTCCACGTAGTTCGTATGAAAAATGAGGGGTGGGATTTATCCCATAAATGCAATCGGGGTCTTCTCTTGTATGTGCGTGTGTGTAAAAAAGTGTTTTAGTTGTGAGAAAAGTGTGAGAATCCTCGTTTGGAATTTATGAGCAAATCCTCTTTTTCTTATTTTTTTTGAGTTTTTATTTATCTGAAAACAATAGATGTGCAATAATACTAAATAAAAAGTATATTAGGATATGTGAGATGAGAGAATAAAAGTACTAAGTAATAAAACAAGTTAATGCGAATTTATGAGAATTTAAGGAGAGAATTGAGAAAATTAGACCTTCTTGAAGATCTTGAGCTTGATCTTGAATGATGGAGAGAAGACCTTGCACTTGGATGATGATGGAGGGTAGTTAATTCACTAAGTTTGATGAAAAGGATGATGAAAAGTGAAGGTTGTAAAGGGATTTGGATGTGGAAACCACGCTTACTTCGAGAGAGGGTTTCTCGATTCGTTGAGAGTAATGTATTTCAGATCTGGGGATCCCTTTGCAATGAGGTCAAGCCCTCCTTTTTATAGGCCCAGGGTATTGCCAATCGGCATAGTCCTATGCCATCCAATTGGCAAGTGCATTTAGGCACACTGTCGATAGGCAGGGTCTGGGACCTACCGTTTGGCAGTCTCTTTCGGGCTCCTTTGGAAAATTGATCGTTGAGCGCAAACCATTGACCTGAATCATGCACGGGATAAATTGTTGGAAAGTTAATTCAGAGACCTTAGAAATTCCTTTGGACTTCTCCCGAGTTTGGGAGTTGACATGGGGTCAAATGTGACTCGGAAGCGCTCGTCAGTCCTTTGGACTGGAAAACTTCGGACTCAAACGGATGTTCGTCCGCATGGTAAGTTAGAATCACACACGAGGCAGACCGTTGGAAAGGTTAGGAGATTTACTTCGACATTATAAAGAGTTTGACCCAGTTTAGGGAGTTGACTTTGGTCAACCGGGCACTTGAAGCATTCGATGACCTCTCGGAGTAAAATGGATTGTTCATTTGTTTCGTAAGTCATAATCGCACACGGGGTGGACCATTAGAAAGTTGTTTCAGTGCCCTTCGAAGATTCAGTCAATCTCGATCGAGCTAAAGAGTTTGACTTTTTGGTTAATTGGAGCCTGGGAGTGTCTTATGACCTCTAGGTTAGTACCCGAGGTATGACTTGGGTTTTTAATGATGAAGGGAGGTGCTAGGGACCTTAGGAGAAGTTAGGGGGTATTAGAATGGGGTGTCTACAGATCCCCTCGACGGGTGAGTTTAGAATAAATGATATCCATCGAATAGACACCGCATGATGCCTTTGAAAGAGGATGACCAGAGGGTCGAGGTCGATTCTGAGGACCTAAGGATGAGGATGACCGATTCTGCGGGTCGAAGCCAATTCTGCAGTCTTGAAAGAACATGCTGGGGATGGTTTTAAAGGAAGTAAAGACCAAAGCAATGATGGGGGTGACCAATTCTACGGGTCGAAGCCAATTTTGCGGGCTTAAGGTGAGATGACCAATTCTGCGGGTCGAAGCCAATTCTGCGGGCTTAAGGTGAGATGACCAATTCTGCGGGTCAAAGACGATTCTAAGAGCTTGAAGATGAGGGTGACCAATTCTGAGGGTCGAAGCCAATTCCGAGGGCTTAAAGGTGGCATGACCAATTCTGCGGGTCGAAGCCAATTCTGCGGGTTTGAAGGTGACATGACCAATTTTGCGGGTCGAAGACAATTCTGCGGGCTTAAGGTGAGGGTGACCAATTTTGTGGGTCGAAGCTAATTCTGCGGGCTTAAGGTGAGATGACCAATTCTGCGGGTCGAAGCCAATTCTGCGGGCTTAAGGTGATGATCCAAGACCGAGGCCAATTCTGACCTAAGAGAGGTGATGACCAAGGACAGAGGTTAATTCTGACCTAACTAAGGTGACGATCCAGGACCAAGGTCAATTTTGATATAAGAGAGGTAACGACCGAGGACCGAGGTCAATTTTGACCTAACTAAGGTGACGATACAGGACCGATGTCAATTCTGACCTAACTAAGGGGTGACGATCGAGGATTGAGGTCAATTTTGACCTAACTAAGGTGATGATCCAGGACCGAGGTCAATTCTGACCTAAGAGAGGTGATGACCGAGGACCGAGGCCAATTCTGACCTAACTAAGGTGACAATCTAGGACCAAGGTCAATTCTGACCTAAGAGAGGTGATGACCGAGGATCGAGGTCAATTCTGACCTAACTAAGGTGATGATACAAGACTGGGCTCAATTTTTACCTAAGAGAGGTGAAAACCGAGGACCGAGGTCAATTCTGACCTAAGATAGGTGACAACCGACCGAGGACTGAGGTCAATTCTGACCTAACTAAGGTGACGATCCATAACCGAGGTCAATTCTGACCTAAAGAGAGGTGTACATTTCCTTTCGAGAAAATCAGGGATTTTGCTAGGGATAAAGATTGCATTTTGGTTTTACTAGAGAATAGCGAATGAGCTGGGGAAAATTTAGAGCATCATTTAGAGACATTGATGGGGAGAATGATTCTCTGGAATTTCGGTGGGGAAATTACCTCGTGATGTTATTTTGAGCTGGGGAGTCGATTGCTAGGGAAGTCCTTGTGTCTTTTGGAGGCTTTGCGGAGGAAAGGAAAATTTGATGTTGTAAACTCCACTGAGGAAGTGATTAGGTGGTCTAAGTATTGGACGTATTGCTTAGGGAGGTTTGATACATTTGGGGTATAGGAGGCGATCCTTAGAGATTCTCCGGGGACGTTGTCGGGAGAATATTCACTTGACTTTTGAGAGTTCCACTAGGGAAATAGGGGTTCAGCTTGAGGGAGTGTGAAATTTCTTTGGTGAAGATGTTCTAAATCTTTCCTGGGGTTTTTAGGAATTTTTTTAGCATTTTTTAGGGTTTTCTAATATTTTTGGGGGAATTTTTGTAGGAAAATTCAAGGGAGGTGCCGGTCGGCATGGTGTGGAGGGTGCCATTCGGAAGTGGCACGATCTTTTGGACTGCCTTGGGAAGGTAAAGGGGCAGTTCCAATCAGTAAATGAGGGTGCAGTGGTGATCGGCATGACCCTTGGCATCCTATATAAAGGGGGAGAATTCCCTTCATTTTTCACAGCTTCTTGCGTTCTCTCTTTCTGCAATTTTCCCCTACAAATCGTTCTAGCATTCCATAATCTGAAAAATGGCCGCCTTTGTGAGCACTGCTGTACACAGGGAGTGGTTGACTGTTGATGACTGGGCGAATGTAGAATGGAGGGCTACGGAGCCTCTTTCTTTGGGGAGAAAGAACTCTTTGATGCGTTCGAGCCGGTTGCGAATGAGCGAACCCTACTGCGGGAGCTATCGCATCATCACCCTTCGAGGGTTGTGAACCCTGACAGTTATGTAAGTAAAAATGACCTTTGTCATTCCTTTTTTGTGTTTTCCTCTTGTCTTGGATTTTGACAAGGTTTTTCTCTTTTGGCAGTCTGATGTTTCTTCGAAGAACATGCGTGCCCGCGGGACGACGGGGCTTAAGGATGTCTTGGAGCATCTTCCACTTGTGATGCATTGGGTGGTATCATCAATGGGTTTTGGGAGGTTGGCGTCTGCGCTGGATGAGACGCCTCATTCGACAGCGGTCTTGTTTGCTCTGGAGGAGAGAAGGTGGGATACTACCCGCACCTTCCATTTTGGCTTCGGGGAGATGACTGTGACTCCCATAGATGTGGAGCAGCTGCTGGGATTGGATTGCGATAGGGAGTAGATAGAGGTGGATCTCTCCCTATGGGTGAGATCGGAGGCGGTGCTGGCGGCGCTCGGTGACGTGGAGAGGATAGTATATGGGGATTCCATTCGGTTGTCCCTTCTGAAGGATTTTTTTGGGTAGGGTGGTTGACATGGAGGATGGGCTGCAGGTGAGGCAGATGGCCCGGTTGTTTATCTTGCTAGCGCTGGGGGGCTTTATGGTGGTGTCGAGCGACAACGTCGTCCACTTGTGGTTCTTGCCGTACTTTAGGGTGTTTTTGAACATCCCTTTCTACGATTTGGGGAGCCTGACTTTGGCGACCCTCTATTTTTCTCTGAATGCATTCAGTCAGTTCTGCCGATAGACTTTTACTGGAGCCATATATCTTCTTGAGGTATTCTTTAATTTGTGCATTTTCCTTTCATGCATTCGCACGTTCCTTATGCATCTCATTTTTTATTGCTACTTTTTGTCTTTGGCAGACGTGGTTCTATAAGGTGATCGGGTGTAATACCCAGCTGATCGCTCTAAAGGATGGGACTATTGGGGACTTCTACCAGTTGTATCGATGGCGCAAGGCCAATCGACAGTCGAGGGGATCTCTTTCTCTAGAGGTTGTACGTCAGGTCTTGAATGGACTGACTAGTGGCAGGGTAGGAATTTTCCTTCCTTAGTTATGTTCCTTGTATGCTTTGATTTTGTATTGGCTTATACTTTCTTAGGATTTTCAAGTGACCTTTTACCCTTGGGGGGTTGCTATTCAAGACACGGGGTTGACTGGGGATAACGCACAGCTGCGGCGCTTACTGGTGCATGGGTTTGGCCACTCTTGGTATCTCGAGGAGAAGGTGGTTCGACAGATCGCTGAGGACGAGGTGGTGGTGCCACCTACACATCCTCCTATATTTATGAGGCGAGAGAGGCTGCTTCCGGAGGATGCGAGGATTACGGCAATGATCGGCGAGTCCTACCTATTGTACACTGATACGGTTGCATTGTATGATTACATGGACTTTGTGATGATATGGCTGATGGCGCCTAGCATATATGATGTCTTGCCTTTCCCTCCTATGGTTTTGAGTCGGCCAGTGGGGTCCTCCCACAGCGGTGGTGGTCCGTCGAAGTCTATGGTGGTGGCGACTTCAGAGGTTCCCTTCATGCGATTGCATACTCCTTTGTACAACATCCGACGGGTTGATGGAGAGATGGTACCTATATTGCACCATCCTCATGCGATGGATCCGGAGGAGATGGGCTTTAACAGAGGAGTCCCTTCATCCTACATTATTCTTTCTGTTCCTCTCTTTCTTTTTGGTTTCTTTTGTTCTTTTCTGCTTGATGCTGATTTTGACTTTTCTTGCAGCAAGTCCGGGTGTTCACCACTTGGCTAAAGGACATTAGAGACTGGATATCTTTGGCGATTGCCCATATTCGGGACGCCGTTCCTGTTCCTTCTTGCTTGGTGTCGTCTGCCTCATCCGGAGAGGAGTTTGGTTCGAGTAGCGGTGGTGCGTCATCTCGCTGCAGTGGAAAGAGAGCGCGTCACAGGGGTGAAAGATCTTAGGAGAGAGAGGGTGAAGGGTAAGTGAGAGAGAGAGATAATTTGGTTTGGGGCTGTGTCCCGTTGTTTTTGCTTTTCCTTATTTCTTGCAAAATTTGATGTAACACAGAAAAACATATTTGTGCAATGCAATAGGGTTTTTTATTATCTTCTATTAATGATGAATGAATGAATGCACATGAGCTTTTTACTTTGCTGGTGAGACCGTAAAAATAAAGTTTTATTTAAAATGAGAATTTTTATAAAGATGAGAAGGGGATTTTTCAAATTCTGTAGAGAATATCAAAAAAAAATTTGAATTTTGATAAAGTAGGAAATATGGAAAATTTCTGAAAGTAGGGTTGGATTTAAAGCTCTGATTAGTACCCTCTTCGGCACGTCAGTCCAGTACCATTAATTTAAAGCTTTGATTAGTACCCTCTTCAGCCTTTAGTACCTTGTGGGGTAGGATTCCCTCCGAATTCTGCAGAGGTTATGTCTTTTGTGGGGGTTTTCAAGTATAAAAGAGGGGTAAGAGTGGACTATTTTCCTCATACCTTCATATTCTTACTTTCTTGTTCTGTGAGATGACTCTCCCTGGAAGTGTTGAGTTTGCCAACTACCTCGAGACTTTAGAGGCAATGTGCTCTAATAATGTCGACTACAATGCTTGCAACATGCGTCGAGTTTCTTTATGACGTAATCGGCCCATAGAGTGGAACATGTTGATGGCGACGGTTCAATTCTGGTATCCCGAAGACCATGTAATCCACTTTGGCATGGATGAATTTTGTCCTACCTATGAAGAGTTTTCTTCCATGCTGGGTATAAATCCCAGCATTGCTGTGACTTTACCTGAATTTTCTCATTCTCCTAGGGATTTGTTAGTCGGGCTTCCTCGTATTTCACCTTCTGCGGCTAGGCCACTGGTCGTTTGAGGAATAATCTCCTTTTCGACGGTGTTACAATACGTGCACTTGCAGGAGGTTGGTGATGATGGATACACTGGAGTTTTTGTTATGGGCTTGGTTTTAAAATTGCTTCTGGTGACTGGGGAACTACTGGTGGATCCACAACTTTCAGCCATTACTTCATATATGTCATACCGTTGCAATCCTATGGCGGTGATACTGGCAAAGACTTTAAACGACATGGATGCCTGGAGAGAAGGTCGTTCTGACTTTTTGAGGGGTAGCCCCGTGATGCTGTTCATGTGGTTGTCTGAAAGACTTTGCCTGGTGACTTCTCTAGAATATCCCCTATCGGCTGTACCCAACTTCTTCCTGCATCCTTTCATCAGCGTTGGCTTGGATATTGAGAGCTGGGAGAACTGGTTTATGGAGCATGGGGGTCTAAATTTGTACTGGTCAGTGCCTTGGTGGGGATAGCTTCTGCCTATTCTGGAGCTGGGAGAATATCTGTACGTTCGATTGGTTGGTCTCAGACATACCTCTTTTAATTTCCCTTGGCGACTTTTGTGCCAATTTATTTGGGAGAAGATCGTGCCACCTCGGACACTAGACTTCTTCTCGGTAGGGGATTTGACTGAGCGTTTGCGCATGCAGCTTGGCTCTTTCTGGAAGAGTTGGCATCCATTGACCCGTCCCTCTCAGTCTGTTGGGAGAGTTTGGCATATCCCTAGGGATTATATGAAGTGATTTTAGAGGAGAGCAGTTAGCAAGATGTTAGCAGAGGAGACTGGACAAAGGTGGCTAGTCTTATTTAATACCATGGAAAGAGGTGTTGTGATTTTTCCGAAGCTGGTTCGATCTTATTGGTCCATGGAGCGTCTGCAACACTCTATGTAGGCAAGGAAAGCTTGGAGACCCCATGATGTAGATGATGACGACGGAGTAGGCTCCTCTGATAGCCGTGGATAGGACTCTTGGAGAGTTTATTTTGTGATAAAAAATAAGTGTGGGGATTTTATTTGGCTTTGAAGGTATGGGGAGGGAATTATTCGTTCCTTTTCTTTTGTAATTGTACCGTAATTTCTTATTAGTGAAATAAATAAGTTTTTGATCATCCAGCTGTGCTTTTTTGATGAGTTTTGTATTTTTGAATTATCTATACCAATCGCTAAGGCATACATAATCCTTTTGTTCAAGTATATGTTAAAATGTAATGTCGTTCTCGGAGATAAGAAAATAATAGTTTTTTTTATGAAAAAGAAAGGGTCGTGCTCATGTAGAATGTGTGAGTTGCCTACGTACCTCTGGGGTTTTGAATTTTTTTTATTTTTCTTGAAAATGGTTTTTACAGAGGATCAGGCCTATGAAGTTTTTGGTAGAGGGAAATGAAGATTTTTTTATAGAATAGAAGGGAGATGAGAAGAGTCGTAGCGCGCCGAGATTTCAGACTAGAGGTAAAATTTCTTAAGATGGTCCAAGTTGACTAGACGAGCCATCTCTTCTCCATCTAAGTCGATGAGCATGGTGGCACCGCTTGATAAGATCTTCTTGACAATGTATGGGCCGCTCCAATTCGGCTTGAATTTTCCTCTGGATCCCAGATGGGTTCAATTATTTCTTTGAGGGCTAAATCCCTTTCTCGAACACCGCGATCCTTAACTATCTTATTAAATGATCGGGATATTCGGCGATGGTATCCTTGTATGTGATATAAAGCTTTCAATCTCCTTTCATCTAGGAAGGTCAGCTCGTCAAGACGGTTTTGTCACCATTCTTCTTCGCTGACCTTGCTTTCAAGCATGACGCGTAATGAGGGTATTTCTAGCTCCAAGCGTAGGACTGCTTCCATGCCATAGACTATAGAGTAAGGGGTAGCCCCAGTAGAGGTTCGGATTGAGGTTCGATAGCCCCAGAGGGCGTATGGGATTTGGTCGGCCCAATATCGATAGCTTTCGATCATCTTAATGATGATGGCTTTGAGGTTCTTGTTGGCGGCTTCGACTGCACCATTGGTTTGAGGTCGGTAGGTAGAATATTTATGTCTCTGGATCCCATACTTGTTGACCACTTCTGTGACTTTTGCCTAAAAATGCAACCTGTTATCTAACACTAGCTCGTGCGGGACCCTATATCGGCAGATGATGTTTTTCTTGATGAATTTGGCCACTTTCTTGTTGTTCAGCACTGCGTATGACTCAGCTTCGACCCATTTAGTGAAGTAATTAATGGAAACCAGGATGAACTCATGTCCGTTAGAGGCCTTGGGTGTAACCTTCCCTATGATGTCGATACCCCAGGTGGAGAATGGCCAGGGAGAAGTCATGTTGTACAATTCACGTGGAGGCAAATATTGAAGGTTAGAGAACTGTTGGTATTTGAGGCATCTTCGAACATGGTCGGTTCAATCTTGGACCATGCTTGTACATTAGTAGCCTTATCGGGTGATCTTCTTGGCAATTATGTGACCGTTCATGTGGGGCCCTCATTCCCCGTTGTGGATTTTTTGCATTATCTTTTCAATGTCATCCCCTACGATGCAATGCAGATGGGTTCCATCGAAGTTTCTCTTAAATAGTGCTTTATGATAGATGATGTACTGGGTGGCCAGTCTTCGAAGGGTTGCTCAGTCTTTCTTATTGGAACCATCGAGATACCTACCATGCTTGAGGAGGTGCCAGATGTCATAGTACCAGTAATTGGCTAGTTTGAGATCTTCTGTGGTAATGAGCTCAATGTGGTAGTAGTGGGTTGGTTTGTCTTGCTTTTGGACTAGGAAGGGGCCATTGTTATTCCTTCGGGAATGTCGACCGTGGAGGCCAAGGTAGCAAGGGCATAGCCTAGGTTATTCTTTGCTTAGGGTAAGTAATGAAAGGTGATATCTTAGAATTGAGATGCTAGTTCTTCTAAGTGGGCATGGAAGGGTTGGAGCTTCTCGTCCTTAACTTTCCACTTTCTAAGCACTTGACTGATGATGAGGGAGGAATCCCCGTAGACATCTAGGTGTAGGATACCTTTTGTTGAGAGAAACTTTGAGGCCTATCGTGCATGCCTCGTATTCAGTCATGTTGTTGGTACAAGGGAAATCAAATTTGATGGAGATGGGAGTGTGGGAGTGTGGGAGTTATCTGGGGAAATCAAAAGTATCCTAATTCCATATCCTTTTTTGTTAACAGCGCCGTTAAAGAACATTTGCCACCAAAGATTGTCCTGGGCAGTGTAGAGGATGTTTCCATCTGGGAATTCAGAGATCCAGACATCAGCTCCATCCATGGGGTAATCAACGAGGTAGTCATAGATGGCTCTTCCTTTCATGGCTTTCTGCGTAGCGTACACGATATCAAACTCGGCTAGGAGCATCAACCATTGAGACATTCATCTGGATAAGGCGGGTTTCTCAAGTAGGTTTTTAATTGGGTTCATTCTGGATATAAGTTTGATGGGGAAGGCGAGCATGTAGTGTCGTTACTTCTAGGTGACCCAGACAAGCATGACACATGCTTTTTCCAAAGCAGTGTAGTTGACTTCGTATCTGAATAATTTGCGACTGGTGTAATAGATGGCTCTTTCTTTACGGGAATCTTCAAGGTATTGAGCTAGCAAAGCCCTAGCTACAGTGTCAGTTATGGTTAGGTATAAGAGCGATGGGAGACCAGGCTATGGTGGCATGTGTACCGAAGGTTGAGTCAGGTTTTGTTTGATTCGGTGGAAGACTTCTTGACAGGCCTCGTTTCAAACCTTGGTTGAATCCTTTTGGAGTAGTTTGAAAATGGGTTCGCAGATGGAGGTTAACTGGCTGATGAACCGACTGATGTATTATAATTTCCCATGGAAACCTCGGACTTCTTTCTCCGTTCGGGGAGGTAGCATATCAAGTATGGCTTTCATCTAGGCAGGATCTGCTTCTATCCCTTTCTCACTGACCATGAATCCTAAGAGTTTTCCCTTTGTAACCATGAAGATGCATTTATGTGGATTAAGTCTCATCTGATACTGTCTCAGTTGTTCGAAGAACTTTCGGAGAGAGGGTACATGTCCTTCTCTAGTCTTAGATTTGATAATCATATCATCCACATAGACCTCAACTTCTTTATGAATCAGATCCTGCAGGATGGTTGTGGCAGACCTCTGGTAGGTAGCCCCAACATTCTTGAGACCAAATGGCATGATAGTGTAACAAAAGGTTCCCTATGGGGTGATGAACGCGGTTTTTTCTTGATGATCTAGGTGCATTTTGATTTGGTTGTATCTAGAAAACCCATCGACGAATGACTTGAGATCATGACTGGCTGTGTTGTCCACAATCTTATCAATATTAGGTAGCGAATAATCATCTTTTAGAAAGGCTTTGTTCAAATCCCGGTAGTCTACACACATCCGAACCTTCCCTCCTAATTTCGGCATAGGCACTATGTTGGCTAGCCATGTGGGATATTCGACCACACGAATGAAGCCTACATTCAACTGTTTGACCACCTCTTCTTTGACTTTGAGCGACCATTCGGTGCAGAGCTTTCTCAACCTTTGTTTAACCATCTTGTAATCTCAAAAAGTGGGGATCTCATATTGAGCTATTTCAGGATCAATGTCGGGTATATCGTCATAGGACCATGCCAAGACATCTACGAATTCCTTCAATAATTCTTCGAGTTGTGCACGCTCATGCTTGTCAAGGGTAGCCCCTATCATAATCTCGCGCAGTTGGCTACTAGAACCGAGGTTAATAACAACAGTCTCTTCTTCATTAACTTGAATGGGATTATGTTGTTTACTATTAACCTTATTTAGATCAGTTAAGAATTTTTCATTTGCAAAATCACCATCATCAAAAGTTTGATTAGAATCTAAAAAATTCATATAAGGCACAGTAAGATACTCAAAATCTTCGTTTATTTCATTGATAGGAAAAATAGCATTGAGAACCTCATCAAAGGAGGACTCGATTACATTTGATCCAGGATAGACAACAAAAGAAGAAATAGGGTAAACATTGGGATTATGGGGGATTTCAACAGGTAGAACTGGCGCAGCATGCCAGTTGAGGAGAGGTGTATCAGCAGCTTTAATCATGTGGGATGGATCCAGTGATGTAGTGTTTGAGTGAACCATGCAGAGTGTCAGCCCCAGTGTCTGTAAGTTGAACGAGTCCTCAGAGTCATTTTCCTTAGTCTTTTCGATATCTTTGATGAGTGGTTGTACATGGTGTTGGGAACTTTCGGCCCATAGGTAGCTATCTTGAAAAAAAATCTCCATTCCGGGTTTCATCTTCTTGTCTGTATGGTTATACAATGGTTTCGGAAAGCAACAAAAAGGGGGAGTCCTCACCCTCTTTGATGAATCTTCCATTCAAGGAGTCGGATGGGATAGTTTGGATGCTGTCTAATCTTCTCTTTGGTCGAGACTAACGGATCATTTTGAGCTCTTGTTCTGATGGTTGATACCCCAAACCACAAGGAGGGAAATCTTTCTTCAGTTCAAGGGGATCAAGTATCCCTTGTTGTCTTTGTCCTAGACCCAGTCCGAGCATGAAGTGCATGTCTTTGAGCATCTGAATCACATTGACGTTGCCATGAGGGTCGTATTCTGGACAAACCCTTTCTTTGAAGTCATCTCCTGTCGGGATTAGAGGTGACTCAACTCAAAATCTTGATAGGAGGAATATCATTTGACCCGTGCTGTATCTCAAGGATTGGATTGCTGGTACTTTTACCCTCGGTATTATCGTCGTTGCCCAAAATGGTGATGACTCATCCGTCGGTGAAGAAATTTAATTTCTGATGGAGTGAGGAAGACACACCCTTGATACTGTGGAGCCAAGGTCGTCCGAGCAACAGGCTGAAACAATATGGGATGTCAATAACTTGGAATTCAACGACAGGGTTTATAGGGCCAGCCCCTATGACAAGTTTTATGGATCCCATCACCTCCCGACAGGTATTATCGTAAGCATATACAATAGCGAAGGTTGGAGCGATGTCACTTTCCTTCAGTCCTAAGCATCGGAAGGTCCTTAGTGAGCAAACATTCAAGGCGGATTTATTATCGACAAGAGAGAGTGGTACGACCTTCCCCATAACTTCGACGGAGATATTGAGTGCTTGATTATGGTTTGGCCCAATTCTGGGGATTTCTTCTTCGAAAAAGGATAGCATTCGGTTAGAGGTCAAGGATTCGACCAAATTTACCGCTTCTTCTGGTGTAGTGGAGGGAAGAACCGTGGGTCCAGTGAGCAACTTGATTAAAGAATTTCTGTGCAGCTGAAAAGACATGAAAAGCCCCTATAGAGTTATGTTAGCTTGAGTTTTCTTCAGTTGATCGAGGATCTTACTCTCCTCGAGGGTTATTTTTGGCATAGGATGGCTTTCGACGCTCTTCCCTTTATCATTGGTTGGTAGTGAGCTTGGGATCTGATAGTGCCTCCCTGATCTGGTCATGTGATTTACTGAAGAAGGAAAGATCATGAACCCTATTTCTTCGTCAATCTCGGGTTGTTCTGCCATTTTATTTATTTCTCCGAGGAGCTCCTCAAACGATATCATCCCACACATGTCAGCCACCGGTCTAGCCTTCTCGAAAGCTTTTTCTTCATTCGAATCTCCAAATTCTTCCCCCCATCAAGTGGCAACAATTTTGTCATTCCATGTAAAGTCGTTGCATTCCACAACTTCAATGGCTTCTTCATACAGGTCTTCCCATTCTGTGGGGGATATGTGATGGTGAAGAGACCAGGCGCCCTTGTAGCTTCAGAGTATCAAGTAACTCAGCCATAATGTAGATGTTGTTGGTTTTCCTAAATAATTTTGTCATGATCTGGACAACATCATCTAGGTTGACTTCATCGATCGGTACTACCCAACGGTCTGATTTTCAAGCCCATTTTCGTGCTTTCAAGAACAGCGTACTGAACCTATGGCAATCAATGGTCATTTGTGAGGGCAATTTCATCCCGAACTCCAAGAGTTGGTTTCACACTTTTGATAATTCCATACTTCTATTTTCAGAACGGGTATGGACGGTGATTCATACTTTAGTAAGGAGTGACAATGCCTGATTAGTGAGGCTAGTAGGGTGTATGAGGAAATATGGGCACGTTTGGAGAGGTTTAGGATAGTGTATGGATGTGATTTGGGTTGAGGGATCAAATTCTGGGTTTTCTTCTAAGAAGATGGCATTGGCATGATTTGGGAGTGGGTTGTGAGTAGTGTTTGGCTTAGGATTAGCTGGTGGGGCAATGGTACCCTGGTCAATTAGAGCTTGGATTATGTTTCGGAGGTGAAAGCAGTGGTCGGTGGTATGACCAACGGTTTGGTGAAAGGCACAATGGGCATCTGTCTTGAAGTTTCTTGGGAGTGGATTTGGCAATGGACAAGGATCCGAGGGTTTGATAAGGTTTCAGCTTAGCAGGGCTTGATAAACTTTGGAGAGGGGAGCATGGAGCTCGATATATTCCCTTCGGACTGGGACAGGGCGGATTTCTGGTGCCCATGAGGTGGTTGGTTGAGAAATGTTGTTGATGGTTGAGATTATAGCACTGGCAGGCTTATCATATTTTCTGGGGGTGAACTGTTCGAACACCTTCTTTGGTTCAACATCTATTTTAGTCATGGCTTCCTCGATTTCTACTCCTGCTTCTCTGAGAGCTTGAAAGTGGGGGTAGTATTGTCCTCCCATGGTCGCTCGAACATGGGGCAAGAAATTCTTCTTCATTATGCTGACTTGTTTTCCTTCGAAAGGCCTATAGGTCATGGTAGCTGCTTTTTCCCTCCATTGGGCTATGAAGTTACTGACTGATTCCCTAGAGTTTTGTTTGAGCAGCTCTAAATCATGGAGAGTGACCTCAAGCTCTTCATTGTACTTGTAATACGACATGAATTCGAGATAAAAAGCATCGAAGAGAGCTATCTTTCAAGGTTTGCTGAAACAATTGGGCCATCACCTCTTCAGAAGCCCCTAGGAGAGTCATTTAACGGTGATAATTGCGAAGGTGAACAATCGATGGTCCACTTCCTTCGAATTTCTCGATATTTGGCATCTTGAACTTCTCGGGTAACCTTGCCATAGGATAAGGAGAGGTGTGGGTGTAGTCCATGTAATTTCCACAGATTCGAACTTGGTCGAACTTATTAGTTAGCATCTTGAGATCTTCTTTGACCTTGTTCAACTCCTCCTCTTTTGGGTCAATGACCATAGGCAAGTTAGCCCCAGACTGGGCAAGGTTCGGCATCGAAAGATGGGTAGGCGGTGACCCATTAACAGGAGGGGCACATGGAGCATGTTAATATTCTTTGGGAATCCAGATAGGCCCGGGTGGACCCATAGCGCTAGGGAATAGGTACTTGAGCTCTTGAGGATCAGGAACCTGGTTTCGTTGCATCTCCCAGACCTCAGTTTGAAGGTTGTCAATATTGGACACGAGCTTATCTAGGACTTCGGTCAGATTCGGCTACACAACAGGTGCTTGGTTTGTGTTTTCCATGGGAAGTGGATAAATACCAGACTCGGAAGACGTAGCAAGGGAACGGACAGGACTCTGTGGTGATTTGACTGAAGACCGAAGCCAGGCCAAGGGCATGCGATGAGAATATTTCTGACAATTTTTTCTTTTTTGAGATTGAAAAACAAAATATTTTTGGATTTTTGATAAAGAATGGAGAAATGTTTTTGGATTTTTGATAAAGAAGGGATAAATGTTTTTTGATTTTTTTTGGTAAAGAAGGGAGAGATGTTTTTTAATTTTTTTGGGAGACGGTCTCATCATGATTATTATGTTCTCACTTGTATTAAATTCTACTAAATGCAAAATGAAATGTCGAACGGGACCCGAGCCTGGAAAAGTTGGGTTTGTAACATATGCAGAGCTATGGCTAGACTTGTAACCAGGCTCACGGGCAGGGTCCCGTTTTAAAAGTGCACAAAAAATTTGGGTGGCGGGCCAACCAAAAATTTCGACACAGTTTCGGGTTAAAATCGGCAATTTAATATGTGTGTCCTAGGCTTGACACCTATATGCAGGTATGCATCTTGGTTGGGTGAATTGGAAAAGGTTCCCCCCTTTGGCGTGGCTTCCACGATATACGTCTTCCTCTTGCGGGCAATCGGTACGTGTGGACAAACCATTTGATATATCCGAGTGTACGTGAATTGCCTCACCATATACCTCATGGGGACGGTACGTGTGAGAGCGAATTCGATATACTCGGCGTACGTGAATGAGTTCCCTGCGATATACCTCCCGTCATGACTTCGGTCAAGTGGTACGATGCTGGGGAACCGTTCGATATACGTCGAAGGTACTTGGCCAATGTAAGGTGAGAGTCATATTGCTTAGGCTAACTGCGCCCTGCCGGACCAGCTCCCATCACAAAGTGACCAGCCAGTTACTGGACAAAATTTGTTCAATAACTATGCTCTTTGATGATATCGTATGAATCATGCATGATCCTCTTATTAGTATCTTATGATGAGAGTGTCTTTCTTGATCATGACCAACGGGGAGCAAATTATGAGTACCAATGGTATACTAAGTATGGGTGATGCGTGCAATATGAGGATATATGTGATCCTAGGTGCACGTGGTGTGAGGTGTACATGGATAATTTTCTACAAGTGTGTGAATAGAAGCATAAGCATGAGGTACATATGAATACTAAAGGGGAACATGCAAATAGAGGGATATATAAGAAAATAAAACACACATGTAAATAGAGTCTAGGGCTCAAAATAAAATATCCCCAATGGAGTCGCTATTGTGGACATCCCCGAATATACCCCCTCGCAGCGCGACGGGAGAGGATCCCTATAGGTCTCGCGCATCCTTCTTGGGAGCGCTTCGATTGGCGTCGATGAATGAGGTGAAAAATGTAGAAAGATAGAGTCTCCAGTCCATTTTACTCAAAATAAACAAAAGAAAAGGGAGCCATTTCGAAGGACAGCATCCAACGACATACTGATACATACGAAACCAAAATGATTCGAAACGGGTCCGGAGGCTAAGTTACAAAATGGGAAGGTGTTGGGCACCCATTACGCCCTTATGGTCTCACATGGGTTGTCGCTATTTTCCTTTATTTCCCCGTGATATGTGTGCTTGTGTATACGTAGTGGATATAGGAATCATCGACTTGTATCATGGAAGACCTAAAGAGAGTCATCCATAGGAATATTTCAAAAAGTAATATTAGAAAATAGGATTTATACGATTATCCTAGCGTCGATCATTATAAGGGAGTGATAACGCATGTGGAATAATACGCCATTAAGAACAAGTATATATATATATATATATATATATATATATGTATGTATGTATGTATGTATGTATGTATGTATGTATGTATGTATGTAAATAAATGGAATTTAAGAGAGTTAAGTCTAAAGAATATGGAAAAATGGAAAAAAGTAAAAAAAAAAGGGGACTCGAGTCTCGAGTTTTACCCCAAGACGCCTACGTAGCCTATAGAGGCATCAAAGTCCATGTAGTTCGTATGCAAAACGAGGGGTGGTACTTATCCCATAAATCCAATCGGGGACTTCTCTTGTATGTGCGTGTGTGTAAAAAAGTGTTTTAGTTGTGAGAAAAGTGTGAGAATTCCCGTTTGGAATTTATGAGCAAATCCTCTTTTTCTTATTTTTTTGAGTTTTTATTTATATGAAAATAAGAGATGTGCAATAATACTAAATTAAAAGTATATTAGGATATGTGAGATGAGAGAATAATAGTGCTAAGTAATAAAACAAGTTAATGCGAATTTATGAGAATTTAAGGAGAGAATTGAGAAAATTGGACCTTCTTGAAGATCTTGAGCTTGATATTGAATGTTGGAGAGAAGACCTTACACTTGGATGATGATGGAGGGTAGTTAATTCACCAATTTTGATGAAAGGGATTTGGATGTGGAAATCACGCTGACTTCGAGAGAGGTTTTCTGGATTCGCTGAGAGTGATGTATTTCAGATCTGGGGCTCCCTTTATAATAAGGTCAAGCCTTACTTTTTATAGGCTCAGGGCATTGCCGATGGGCATAGCCCTGGTCCTACCAATCGATAGGTGCAGGCACACTGTCGATAGGCAGGGTCTGTGACTTGCCGTTTGGCAGTCTCTTTCAGGCTCCTTTGGAAAAATGATCGCTGAGAGCAAACCGTAGATCCGAATCGGGCACGGGGTGAATCGTTGGAAAGGTAATTCATAGACCTTCGAAAGTCCTTTATACTACTCCTGGGTTTGGGAGTTGATTTTGAGTCAAATATGGCTCGGAAGCGCTCGTCAGTCCTTTAGACGGGAAACCTTTGGACGCAAATGGATCGTTCGTCCGCATGGTAAGTCAGAATCGCGCACGGGGTGGACTGTTGTAAAGGTTAGGAGATGTCCTTCGACATTCCAAAGAGTTTGATCCAGTTTGGGTAGGGGTTTTAGTTCCTTTCGAAGATTCATTCAGTCTCGTTCGATCTGAAGAGGTGACTTTGGTCAAACGGAGCTCTGGAGCGCTCGGTGACCTCTAGATCGGGTTTCGAGGGAAAACGGGTCGTTCATTTGCCTGGTAAGTCAGAATCGCGCATGGTATGGATCGTTGGAAATAGGTTTTAGCACCCTTTGAAGATTCATTCAATCTCGCTTGAGTTGAAGAGTTTGACTTTTGGTCAAACGGAGCCTGGGAGTGTCTGATGACCTCTAGGTCAATACCCGGGGTATGACTTGGGTTTGTAGTGATGAAGGAAGGTTCTATAAAATTAGGATAAGTTAGGGGGTATTAGAATGGGGTGTCTACAATAGGTGTCCCAGGCCAATCTTGAGATTTGAGTCCTTTCTTTCTATTTTATGCCTTTTATATTCTAGTATATCTATTTTTTAGTCTGAAACTCCTACATATTTGTGTCTGGTCCGACATGCACGTTCACTTCCCCATAGTAACTCGTGATTCGACGGACACTCACATCATATGTTTATGTTATTTTGGGTACACTCCTACGGATGATTCTGATCCGTCTTTCTTATGACATGAGTCAGATGATTCCCTTATCATGTTATTCATATTACACACATATACACATACATCACACTTTGAAGCAAAAAGAGAAAATTAACATAGCCCATGAGAGATCGAAAGGGAGGAATTGGTACCTAACACCTTCTCATTTCGTAACTTAGTCCCCAGACCTTTGAATCACCTGGCTTCATATGCATCAGTATGACCTTGATGCCGTTCGCTTGAAACGACCACATTCTTTTGCATGTTTTGAGAAAAATAGGCTGGAAACTCTATTTCTTTTTGTTATCCCCTTTTGATGACAACCAATTTTATATTTACGAGAGCCCGTGAAGATGCCAGTTCGAGTGGCAGAAAGAGGACCTCCATATCCTCGAATTATCCACACGCGCATGGAGTGGAAAAGAGGGAGACTCCTTTAAGGGGACTTTCCATCCCATCTCGATTTCGAGTCCGGACCACGTCGGAGGAATTCAACCCGGATGGCCACATTGGCGACTCTGTTGAGGAATATGTTTTAGAGCACTAGACTCTATTTTTGCATGGGTGTTACTTCTTTACTCTCCAACTTTTTTACATTCATATATATACCTCCACTTGTATATTCTCCTTGCTCTTACGCTTACATATTGTATATATATATCTTATTCTTATCATGATGTTTATCTTTACCATGGTCTCCTCTTATGTGAACATCTTCCTTTTATCACACATTTCACTTTTTACTCACTTGTACATGTTCACTATGTTTCACCTTGTGCTCACTTTTATATATTCTCCATACCTACTTCACACACTAACACTTGTAAATAGTCTCACATTTACTTACTTTCTTTACACACCACTTGTAGATTACCCATGCTTAGCTTCACTAGCATATGCCATCAACTTTTAATCACTTGTATATCACCATGTTCACTAACGCATCTCACACATTACTTCCACATTTCTATCACTTCTATATATTATCATGCTTTTCACTCACACTACTCTCATGTCATTCTCTTACCTTGCACATATCTCACTCACCTATATATTCACATGCTTCACACTCTATTACCATTTTTCATGTAATCTCTATGCCCAATGGTTATACTTCCTAGCTTTACTTTCCATGATTATCTTTCTTATCTCATGTTATTTGTATATTCTCCCTCATAGTGGTAGTACTCCCTTTACTTATAATACAAAAATTATCCATAATATACCAATTAAAACTCATGCATTTTTGCACACTACATGACCCGAGCATGGCAATATTGGCCAAAATTTTATCCCGTACTGGGGAGTCACTTTATGATAGGTGTCGATCCTGCGAGGCGCGGATAACTTAAGTGATATGATTCATACCTTCCACTGTCCTCGTACATTCGACGTATATTGAACGGTTCCCCTCTTATTGTACCTCTTGACCGAACTCACGACGAGAGTTATATAACAGGGAACTCGTTCATGTATGTCGAGTATATGAAATTCTCTCTCACACATACCCTCCCCACGAGGTATATTATGAGGTTATTCACGTACACTCAAGAATATTAAATGGCTTGTCCACACGTATCGATGAATGATTGAGCTTATAGGCAAGAGGTATATCGTGGGTGTCATGCCAAAGGGGTAACCCTTCCACTAACCCAACAAATGCATAAACCTCATATAGGCATCTGCCTTATGACACTCATATCTAGTTTACCGATTACTATGCAAAACTCTATCAAAATTCTGGTTTCCATACCAGCCAAATTTTTGTGCTATTTCGCCCATTTTTAAAACAGGACCGTGTCCGTGAGCTTGGAAATAAATCAAACTGTGTCTTGCATCTCATACCCTATCTTTTTCCCAGGCTCTGGTCCTGTTCGACATTTTTCTTGCATTTAGGCAAACATAATACAAGTGGAACCTAATAATAATAACCGTGATGAGGATTTCCCTTTGCCCCTCTTACACACACACACACACACACACACACACACTAAAACATATATTACCCCTTTTAAAAAAAAATACCAAAAATATTCCTTTTTCCCTGAAAAAAACCAAAATAATTTTCCCTCTCAAGTTGATTGCCAACCCAGATTTTGGCATGGATCCTTATTAGATTCGATCTTTCGTAAAACCACCCCGAAGCTCTACTGCTTCCTATGTTGTTTCCATCGTGCTTGAGACCTAATTCTGTAAGTTATTCATGGAAAACATAGACCAGACTCTGAATGCTCAACTAGATTTGATGGTCATCCTGGCTCATCTTAGTGCTAAGATTAACAACCTTCAGGCTGATGTCCAAGAGATGCAGCGACATTGGGCCCAAACTCTGGATGCCCATGAACCCAAAATCTTCTTTCCCTGTCAATAGTCTACCAAGCCCTACTAGCCTGAAACCTCATCAATCTATCAGAACCTCGACCATTACCAAATCCCCTTTCTAAGAACTTTAAACATGACACCCACTGTGATTCTTACCAAATCGCATGACACGCAACTAACCAATGTTTTCACAAAAAAATATGATCCAAGTTCTCATAGATTGGGGCATCATCTCCCACCAGCTAATCCTAAACCCAACACCATTCATAATCCTCTCCCAGCACATGGAATTTGGGTAAATGCCATCTTTCTAGAACACAACCCAAATTTTGACCCGTTTACCCAAATTGTGCGGGTTAAAATACCTAGCATATCTATAATCTCACCCAAACCCCTAAAAGTTTTTCCATACTTGATTCTAGATCACACGAGCTAAACTAATCAAGATATGTCACTCCTCACATGAGCTTGCATTACTGTCCGACCCGATCAAAGGGGGGAGGCATGGAATTACTCACACGTCTGGATCAACTCCAAAAGTATGGGTTGAAATTTCCCACATAGATGACTATCGACTGTGGAAGGTATAACATCCTAGTTGTGGAAGCCCTAAATGGGCTCAAAAATAAGATAAATGGGTGGTGCCTATAGATGAAATAAGTTTGGATGATGTCGTGCAAACCATGTCAGATTTGTCTCGCCAGAAAAGGGGAGATATGCAAAATCCCCAAGTTTCTCACAACCTTGAAACTTCAGGGGCGTATGGTCCCTTCACTCCTTAACTTCCTCGTTGAGTGGGAAGACCTGTATGATGAAGCTACAGAGGTTATTAAATGCATTGACTACACTTGGAAAGATGATATCGTCGCTACCCGATAGGGAGATGACTTTAATATCTCAGATGCTGAATAAAATTATTGAGAAGCTAGTTCAATCACATCTTTGTGTGGAATGATCTCTTTCAAAGAATTATTAGGGGAAGTCAATAAAGTGTATACTCAGACCGAAGTAGATGAAGTCATAGGGTTCTTATTCTTTCTTGTCTATATTATCCACATGACCCGATCTGGGAAATATTACAAAGATTAGATTCCCTAATCAGCTAGAACAGATAAAGGAAACGGAGTTGTCAAGGATCTCCCAATGCCAGAAATGATAGCTAAGGAAATCTGGTTTCTCGATAAACTCAAAAAAACCCAGGACAATATCAATTTGTGGGGAAACTTCATATCTTTCCACCGGTACCAAAATGCTCTGATAAAGCTCCTCACAGGACCCACAGTTCCTCCCTCTATCGCTCCCAAAGAAGGAGTAAATATGGTTGGATCCCTAACCTATACTAGACCAGACTCCTCTCCTTCTCCGAAGAAGAAATCCCAAAAATTGGCCCTGATCACAATTATTCCCTCAACATCTCCGTCGAAGTTTTGAGGAAAACAGTCCTGCTAGAACTTTTAGACAATAGGTCAACTCTCAACATCTGTCCACTCAAAATTCTAAACTTCTTGGGATTAAAAGTCAGCAATCTCACTCCCACATCCACCACCGTGTGAGCCTATGACAACACCTGTTGTGAAGTGATGGGTTTTATAAAGCTTACATTAGGGGCTAGCCCTATCCACCCTCTAATAGAATTTTGGGCCATCGAAATAAATAGATTAAAATGCACGCTGACCACCAAGAGACAACCATCGTCTTCACCTATTTGGAACTTTCTACTATAGAGTCATGCCATTTGGGCTCAAGAATGCCGGGGCTACTTACTAAAGGTCCGTCACAACCATCCTACATGACCTTATCTATATATAATTGAGGTCTAAATTGACAACATGATCATAAAGTCTAAGACTCAGGAAGTTCACATCCCCGCCCTGAGAAAATTCTTCGAGCGACTGCAAAAATACCAGACGTGGATCAACCCTAAAAAATGTGTCTTCGACTTCACTAAAGGAAAACTCCTTGGATTTATGGTCAGTGAGAAAGGGATTGAAGCAGACCCTACTAAACTAAAAGCCATGATCAAGATGTCATAACCCCTAATGGGAAAGAATTACGTGGATTCCGGGGTATGCTGCAATACATTAGTAGGTTCATAAACTAACTGACCTCTATCTGCGAACCCATTTTTAAAGTTCTACGAAAGGACTCAACCAAAATTTGGAACGAGGCATTACAAGAAGACTTTGACCAAATCAAACGATACCTCACCCGACCTCTAGTGCTCTCTCTTCCTATACTTGACCGTCACCCATACTGTAGAAGGGGATTTGTTGTCCCAATACATTGAGGAATATCGTAAGAAGATAATAATCAACTACACTCGTCAAAAGCTAACTAGGTACGAAGTTAACTACACTTCCTTGGAAAGGCATGTGTCGCCCTAGTCTGGGTCATGCAGAAACTACGGAATTACATGCTTGATTCTCAATCAGACTAGTATCCCAAATGGATCCCATAAAATACCTACTAGAGAAACCCGCTTTGTCAAGATAAATAGCTCACTGGATGATGTAGCTAGCCGAGTTAGATATTATGTATGTTACATAGAAAAACATGAAGGGGAGGGTCATCTCCGAATATCTTGTCAACCATCCCACGAAAGGAACCAAAGTTTAGGTCTCCAAATTTCTGGACAAGGACATCCTCTTTACGTCTCAGGAGAACCTTAGGCGGCATATATTCTTTGACGGAGCTGCCAACAAGAAACAATATGGAATTGGTATACTCTGAATCGCTCCTAATGACTATCACACTTCTATTGCCATTAATCTAGACTTCCCTTGCACCAACAACATAACATAATATGAGGCATGCATCGTAGGACTCGAGATAGCCCTCGAGATAGGAATCAAGCACATGGACGTCTATCAGAACTTTCCCTCATTGTTGGAAAAATCCTCAGTAAATGGAAAGTCAAAGACAAGAAGCTCATATCTTTCCAAGCCCATCTAGATTAGATTGCCTCCTAATTCAAAGATGTCATCTTCAATTACCTCCCTTGCTCGAAGAATATCCTAGTCGATGCATTAGCAACCTTGCCCTCCATGGTCGACATGCCCGAGGAAATATAATGGACCCCATCCTGATTCAGAAACAAGTTGCACCCACCCACTGTTACCACATCGAGCTCACCACTGAATAATATCGGGACATGGTAGGATTATGGTCCTATGCATTTGGTGACTTCTCAAACATGGTAGGTATCCCCGAGATGTTGATAAGAAACACAATGCGAACCTTCATAAGTTGGTTGCCTAATACATCATCTATGACAAAGCTCTTTTTAAGAGAAAATTCGACGAAACCCATTTCACTGCATAAGGCTGGAAGTGAATAAATGATGAAAAAATCCATAGCGAGAAATGAAGATCCCACATAAATGGTCACATGCTTTCCAAGAAAATCCTTCGTCAAGGGTACTACAGGCCTACCATGATCCAAGAATACCCCGCCTATTTTTTAAAATACCTCAAATGCCAATAGTTTACTAACCTTCAATACTTGCCTCCTCGATAATTGTACAACATGACGTCTCCCTGGACCTTTTCTAGCATGGGCATAGACATCATAGGGAAGGTCACTCCTAAAACTTGAAACGAGAACGAATTAATCCTAATTGCCATTGACATCTTCATGAAATAGGTCAAAGTCGAGTCATATGTAGTATTGAATGCGAAGAAAATGGCTATGTTCATCAAAAAAATTCATTTACCACTATGGAGTTCCCCATGAGTTGGTATTAGAGAATGGACTCCACTTCGATGCTAAGGTCATCGAACTAGTCGACGAGTATGAAATTCAGAGGCATAAGCCTTTTCCTTACTGTCCTCATACCAATAACACTGTCGAAGCTGCCAACAAGAGACTCAAAACCATCATCAACAAGATGAATGAGAGTTGTAGAGACCGGTCCGATCGAATCCCATATGCCTTCTGGGGCTACCGCACCTTTATCAGTTGGGGGCTACCCACTATTCTATGGTATATGACATGGATGTGGTTCTCCTTGTCTAACTAGAAATGCCTTCTCTGCATGTCTTGCTTGAAAGCAAGGTCAGTTAGGAAGACTGGAATTGGAGCCATTATAACGAACTCTCGCTTCTAAATGAAAAGAGACTAAAAGATATATACCATATACAAGGGTACCATCACCAGATCGTGCGATCATTCAACAGGATTGGCAAGAACTGCGGTGTCTAATAAGGATATCTTACCCTTAAAGAAATCGTAGAACCTTTTTGGGATCCAAGAGGAAAGTTCAAACCTAATTGGAATGGCCCTTATATTGTGAAGAAAATCATGTTAGATAGTGCCGTTATGCTCACAAATATTGATGGAGAAGAAATAGCGCGTCTAGTCAACCTGGACCATGTCAAAAATATTGCCCTTAACCCTAATCTCGTCACACTCTTACTCTTCTCATCCCTCTTATATTCTAAAATAAATCTCTCTTCTTTTACCCCTACTCAGAACTACGTGGGACCTGATCCTCTCTAAACATCCCTTTTTTCAGTGAAGCACTCAAATTTTCAAATCTCACAGAGGTATGTAGGCAGCCCATAACACACACGTGGGCACGATGCTCTCTTTCTCACAAAATGATATTCTTTTCTTCCCCTGAGAACGACGCTCCCTCTCAACATTTAAATAAGAAAAAAGATTATTTATGCCTTAGTGATCGGTATAGATAGTTCAAAAGTGAAATTCATAAAAAGACACAATGAAATATATCAAAATAGCTTTTTTTTATTTAATAACGAATATGGTTATTACATGAAGTATCAATGACGAAAGTCAGATAAATTAGTCCATTCCTAACCCCTCATACAACATAAAAATTCCCTACCATTGAACTAGCTTCACAAAAAGATTCTAAATCGTACCAAATACCTATATAAAACCCAAAACACCTACCCAAACACAAATTCCTCAGAAACATACTCCCAGCTTCTCAAAACCTTATCCTTAGCTACCAGATGGTCTCGCCTCATCATCATTACCTGCCCCTAGACGCCCCCAGGTGTCCCACTCCTGATTATTGCTCTGAATGTGCTACATGTGAAGGTAGGTTTTAATTAGCTTTGATGAACCCACGGCACCCTCTTCTAAGATGTCAAACATGACAAGCCATATTTGTCTGGTCTCCTCCAACTAATCTTTTCCAACCGCCCATTTCCACATCAACTTCAAATAATCCCAGGTATAAACCTAGTCTTTCCCACGAATTGTGATGGACTGGTAAATAGTTGACAGCGCTGCCATAAGGGCCCTTGTATCATTCTCAAAGACTCAATAAAGTCCTCCATTGGAAAGAAATTGGTTATGTGGGGAGGCACAATCTGCTCCCATCCTACTTAGCATAGAAGCCATCAAGGAAAGTAAAAGGAAGTCTAATGAAGGTTAACTAATTGTACACACCGATATTTCTCCAACTGCAAAATAAGTTGCAACTCCTCCCACATGGTATAAACCAATGAAGGAATCGAGCCCTATGCTCTACAAGTTAGGTCACTCAGTTCTCCATCAAGTGGATGTAGCTGAAGAAGGGCCTAGTAAAGAAATTAGAAACCCCCTACAGAGGATACTCGGGAGGGTCCACCTGGAGCTATCCCTTAGAATGGCACATGACGGGAATGATAGTGCTCCCTCATAAAAAGCCAGTCTGACCTTGCTTACAAACATCCAAGTTATTCAAAGTCTCTGCTAAAAACACCACCACATGACTGCAATAGTAGGATAACCACACCACTATCGTTGCCACCTGAGGGTCAGCCGTTAGGTCACTCATCACTAATAAACGCCTGGCAATCAAACCCGAGGCTATAGCTCTGGCAAAGCCATTGTCAGTAAAATCCATCTAATGCAACGAATTCATGACTTTTGGTAGGATTATATTTCCTCCATGAACCAGCGACCGAGCAACTGAGGGGGGGATATAAAGCAACTCTGCCTAAGACACCCGAGGAGAACAGAATAAATCTAGCATTGATGCCACTACACTGAGGTTGACACCTAACATCGTAAAGAACTCCTCATATGTGGGACACACCTTGTCTAAAATAAAGAAAAAAATATGGTCTTTAGGGTACCAGAACTGTACCACTGCTTTCAGAAGGTTCCAGTCTATGGGAAGATTACACCACAAAGGGGCCTAATACAAACCAAAGGCTTCGTGGTTGAAGTTGTAGAGGCAATTTGCCTCTAAACCCTCGAGGTAGGAAGAAAAGGCCTCGAACAACAGAAGAGCTAGATGAGATGAGAAAAAGAAGGCTACAGAGAAGAGAAACTGGAATTTAGTGATGAAAGGCCTCGGACACCAGAAGTCCTCCAAGGCCCTTTTTTTATACTAAAGAATTCCACAATAAAATAAGTCTTTAAAACACCACCGGTTCCCCTGCTTGCAAAGTACCAAAAGTGCAATCAAAGCTAAGGGTGTGATTTGGACTTGACCCTCATGATGATAGGCAGGCTAAAGGGTATGCCGATCAGCGACCCTCATTTTTAATAAATTCTTTATTTTCTCTTTTACACATATCAATTTCAAAAATAAACATTTGCGGTAAAAAATCAATCTTTGGGTTGTTCCTTTTTTAAATCTTTATTTTCTCCTTTTTACATAATTCCTTAAATAAAAAATTTCCTTTTACATCGAGTCCTTTTTTTCCTTTCATTTTTACATATTTATAGTCATGGAATCGTTACAATTCTCACAGGTATAATCAAGAAAACAAATAAAGAAAAAAGAAAAAATACATCCAGACGCTGCCCGAAACCCTAAAAATCTCTCAACCCCCAAGACGGACACATTTTCCTTGGCGACGAGCGATGGACCCTCCACTCACAGAACCAGAACTCTCATTAGATGTGACTAGTGGCACCAAGCAGGCACTAGCTGACTTCCTCACATAGGCTGACATTGACGCCATCCTATCTTTGATATCCCTGAACCCAGTGGTCTACACACGAACAATCTACAAGAAAAAGGAAAAAAAAGCGCCAAAATTGAACAAGTTAATAAAGAGAAAAATAAGGCAAGGAACAAGAAAGAAAACGAAAAAGAAGTGATTATTACTCACTTTGGAGAGTATCCTCAGAAAAACTCGCAAACCCTTCAACCATTGCATGAGGATGATGAGGCACCGACACCACATCCCCTCTACTCAACTGAAGATGATAAGAGGGAGTGGAGATATAAAGAAGCGTAACCTCCCTTACCGTCACAGTCACGCCTCCTACGGTACTATGGGTCGCCGCCATGTGTATACTGGTACCTCTCATCGATCCAGTTGAAGGTGGAGGAATATTCTCCCTGTCATATATGCACGATGACTTCAAATAGCTAGTCGCAAAGTCCAGATAGTCATAGCACATCGTCATGTCGATGTAATATGTGTAGGGCCCTCCTTTCATCACCTTCGCCCTTGCCTTATCAATTATCTCCCCCCCCCCCTGACGAGCGGTAGACTCCAAGGGAATAATGTCAAATGCTTCCCCAGTAAAGAGTTAGTAATCTAACGGTGATCAAAAGATTCTAAAAACTCATAAAGAAATAGGGATCAAAAGTTTAACTTGGTTTCTCGTTAAGGCATTCAGCGCCGCCCGCGCATCCTTCAAAGAGAGGGATTGGTTCAAATATCTGATTGACTTTCTCCATTTGTACATCCTATAGAAGTCTCCAAGCTCATACACCGTCAAGGTCACTAACCCCATGTTGTGACCTATCACCTTATAAAACCACGTGTTGATGTAAAAAAATAGATTATCTCTAATTAATCAATCACCGATAAAAATAAACAAGATAAAAGATTTTTAAAGTGGTTCAGCCTTAAAGGAATGGCCTACGTTCATTGTTTTATTATTGTTGACTGTTTGGGAATTCTCGATATCAGATTTTACCAAGAAATTTCCAGTCCCCTGACAATGAGGATGATACAATGTATTTATAGCCCTCAGGCTGTAAATGTGAAAGGGTAATACATAGTTGTCCAACAGGCGTATACATCTGTATGATAATAATGAGCATTTAATGCGCAGTCGATCTATTGATTATCCGGACATTAATGCTCTGTACGAGATGCAGCTCGGACCGCCTAAGTAGCTCGGTATTCATGAGTTGCTCGGTATAGTAAAGTTCCTCGGAGAGCACCTGTTGCTCGGAGTGTCTGAGTTGGTCGGGGAGGTTGAGTTCCTCGAAGTCAAGATGTTGTTCAGAAATTTTTGTAAGTGCCATGTAGATTGACACGTGTCTCCACTTAACTGATCCACGTCAGCAGACTAAATTTGGTATCAACAGAAGCCCCCAATGTTTCACAGTTCGAGGTTGAGGAGTGTAGAACATTCTTCTCGAAATATAGAGGGATTAAATAGTCATCCTGAATTTTAGGAGTGTTTTCCTTGTATTTATTTTTCCTTTGGAATTCATAAAATCAGACTTTTTGAATTTTTCTCACTGCTTCGGTCTCCGTGCCTTTTTTTGTCCTTTTAGCCGTCGGTAGCGTAAACGTCTTTCTTTGTAATCATTATTTTTACCCCTTCCCAAGGTAAGGTATTTAAGCGTTATAGAAAATCCTATCGTCTCTTACTTTTTCAAATATGTATCTTTGAGCTCTCCATTTCTTCTCCATCTTGTGTGTTCATTCCTTCCATCGTTCGTTATCAACTGATCTACCCTTCTTCTGTAAGATCTTCTTCCTTCTCTTTTATTTTCTTTGTTCATCATGGTTTATCTTATTGAGTCGCTTGATAAATTTCGTTCCGATTTTTCTGTTCCTTCCTGGGTCATTTTGGAAGAACTTTCTGGTCCTTCTGATTATTTTCATTTAGCTGAGGGACATTGGTTCCCCAGTCTCTTTGTAGCCGAATGTGGCTTTTCTTTTCCTCCAAATCCCTTGTGTTTGGAATTCTATTAATATTTTGACGTGGTACTTGCAAAAATAGCCCCCAATACATGGAGAATAGTTAATGGAGTCCATAGGTTAAATCAGATTCATGGAACCCATTTAGGAATTCCAGAGATTATGTTTTGCTATAGATGGGCTGTCAGTGATAGTACTTTTTATTTGAAAACTAGGTTTTTAAATAGGGCTTTAGTTGTCAATCTCCCAGATGCCAACAGGGATTACTTCGAGCATGGGGTTGTTATGAAAAATTGGCAACATGCTCCATTAACTGAAAATGACATATATCAGGGTCCTAGATGCCCTCCCTATGATAATGGGATAGGTTGTTTTCATTTTATTTAGTTTTTGAAATCATGTTTTCTTTATATTCGATAAAATGCGTCACTGATATTTTGATTTTTATTTATTTGCAGTTGACAGCAAAAGAAGGTCTCCAAAGGAGACAAAAGTTAATTTAAAGCATCTGAAACTTAGCTGGGGTTTGCATCAAACTATCACTGATGAACATATCAGATCAGCCTCGTACTTATTGTAGTACAAGAGTTACACCTCGTCTTTCACTAATCGTTCAGTGATAAGTAACATAGAACCATCACTAGTTTCTGAATATTCTTCTTCTGAATCGCATATTCCTCTCAGTGACAGAATGAAGAGAAAAAGAGCTCCTGTCCTCTTCAATAAGTTTGCCTCTACTGTTGGAGAGGCAAAGAAAAGTAGGCAGGATGTCCCAGAAGAAGGGACAAGACAAATTGATGCACCTCCTCCAGCTGCTACTAAGAAGGTTGACGAGAAGCCCCCTATGGCTCCAAGAAAGATTGCAGTTGTTTCCCCTCCAAGCGAGGTTATAGTTATATCACCGAGCAAGATGACATCCTTGGTTGAGAATGTTCCTGCTCCCACGAGGAAGTTGAAGAAAAGCTCCTTAGACAATTTGGCTGAATCCATCTCTCTGCCTCTAACTACTGGAAGCGGTGTTCCCACTTTTGTTGCTCCGAGCTCTACCATGAGCTCGGTGAAGTCTTGGATTATCCCCGAGATCCAAGGTGTTGAAGAAAATCTTTCTCGGGAGAGGGTTACTACCTTGGCAGCTGAACATATTGCCTCTGTAAGTATTACTATTTTAAACTTTCATTTTTCAATGTTCTGTCCTTGCACTGACTTTCAATTATTTTCTTTTTCTAGTTGGTAACTTGTTTCAACACCATTCTGAAAAAGGATGAAGCTATTAAAGCTTCGTGCTCCTCGTCAGGTGTGGAGGAGGCTCTTGTAGGTCTGTCACAGTCCTTAAAGGATTCTTGTCAAAAGTATGATGAAGACAAAGTTGCTTGGGGGAAGCAACTAAAAGACACCGAGCAAGAGAGAGATAAAGTTGTTGAAGTCTCCAAGGGTTTGGAGAAGAAGATAAAAGACTTGGAAAGTAAGAATAAATAGCTCGAGGGGAAGCTCCAAAATTCTAGAGAGCTTGATATCAAATTCAAAGTTGCTGAAGAGGAGTTAGGCAAA
The DNA here is from genome assembly GCA_949130495.1 of Sambucus nigra. Taxonomy (NCBI): domain Eukaryota; kingdom Viridiplantae; phylum Streptophyta; class Magnoliopsida; order Dipsacales; family Adoxaceae; genus Sambucus; species Sambucus nigra. Next base: position 586,902,497 of record OX422210.1, on the reverse strand, counting down.
CTCTGTGAAGCGGATCGTCAGAGGGAAGAGGCAGAAAGGAAATTAAAAGCTGCCGAGGAACTCATGACTGAGAGGGTTTCCTCAGATAAGGCGAAGAGGAAACTTGTTGTTAAGAAGTCCTTTAGTACTGGCTGGGACAAGGGTTGGAATAAGGGTTTGGCTGCCATGATCTCACAAATGGAGTATGGAAGCCTTAAATATTTCAGGGATAGTTGGGTGGCTGCTCTAAGAGATATGAATGTCGATGAGAATTCAGACCTATTTTAGCGACACATTCCTGGCCCCCCTCCTTCTCCCGGGGAAGAAGAAGAAGAAGATGAAGCTGCTTCCGAGGAATCCTCTATGGTGATCAGAGATTAGATTTCTCATCCCCCGATTGTCCAGACCTCCTGCGAGTAACTTCAACCAACCAGGATTTCAACCGAGAAATTTCTAACACCCTTCGAGCAACCTTCTATGCCATCCGAGCAACCTACCTCTTCGTCCCAGCCTCCCGAGAAAGTTTTAGGAGACAAGGAGGAGGTGTAGAGTTATTAGGACTTTTTCTCTTTGCTTTTTTGTTGAATGTAACTCTGGGCTATGTACTTCTTTTATGATGTAATAAAGTTTGAAGTTTTTGGTTGTGCAACTTAACTCCCTTTTCTTGCTCTGCTTTTATTCTTCTAACTCTGTCTGCATTTTATTGATTCTTTCGATCTCTTTTATTTACTAGTTTATGGCCACAATGGGACTCTTATCAGCCCATGATACAGAACTGATGAAAAAATGTAACGACTACTTCAAGGCTGGCCATGCTGACTTAAATGAATCTCAAATCTTCAATATCCTCGCTCCAGATGCTTCAGAACGAGCAGTTGAAGCCTACCAGTATTTGAAATGCCTGCTCGACCGTGAAGTTGCTAATAATGTGGCATACTATGAGATGATTGATGACCTCCAGGGTACCTCAAGGAACTTCAACAACAGTACAAATAGTCTACTATCCTTTTGCATCAGGGATATGAGAAGAAGTATCAGCAACTAAGTACTGATAAGGGATACGATAAGTTGGTTGCTGCTTATGATATAAAGTAAAGGACTTTGAAGACCGAGGTTGAAGAGCATAGGCAGATCGCCAAATTATTAGAGCAGGAAAACAATAATTTGCGAGGAAAGATATCGCAGCTTAAATCTGCAGCCTCTACCTCGGGAGCCTTGGTTCCTATCAATGATGAAGGTTTTTCTTTCTTGGAGGTCGAAAATTCCAATCTGAGAGACGAATTGGAAACCTTGAAGAGAACTGGTCTTTCTACCTCTACTCGCAGACGAGCTAGAGCTTCTCGGGGACGAGCAAGGACTGCTCGGGTTACTGTTGAAGAACAAAGAACTCAATCAGCTTTGGAGAATTAGGCCTTCCAGTTAATGGCGAAGAATCAAGCATTAGCTGAGATGTCCAAGAAGATTCTGAATCTGGACGAGCAGCTCTCTACACAAAAGTCTGCCTTAGAGAGTAAAGAACTTTTATCGAAGAACCTCCACGAGCAACTGGAGAGGTTAACCTATCAATTCCACAACCATCCCAGAGAGTTCTGGATGGATGGTTATAATGAAGCCCTCTATCACCTCGATGACCGGATCCAGTAGTCGAACAACGAGGGGTACAAGCAAGGATGACTTAATGCCTTGGGTGTGCTGCAGCTGGAACAAGGTCACTATTTATGGAATTACTATGACCCTGGGTTGTTGGAGTTACTAGTGCCACCTTTCAAACTTGATATGAGCTATATTCCTTCTTGGTCCATTCCTCAATGTTTGATTTCAAAGTATCTCGGTGACTACAGTCTTCATTCCAATTTCGAGATATCTCGCCCTGAACACCTACTTGATCGGCCCTCAGTAATGAATGTCAGGATGCTCAAAGATCTAAATTTCATCAATTCCCCCTATGCCTTAGACGATCCTCCCGCTAGTGAAGAACCTATTTCAAAGGCAGAGGGGAAGAAACCAATAGAATAGGATTCTTGATGTAACAATTTTTTATGTATTTCATTCTCAATGTATTTGTTCTGGATTTAATAAAAAAAAAATCTTTGCAATCTTGATTGTCATTGTCTTAAAAATATTCTGTAAAACATTTCTTTTATTTATTAATGAATGTGCATGTATATCTGTTAAAAAGATAAAAATATTGTGTTATTTTAAATAGTCGATCAACTAAAGTTGGTGAAAGCTTATTGTTGATTATCCTGAATTGATGATAGTCATCTGACGATCAACCAGAGTTGGTGATATTTCGATTTTTGACCAACTATGGCGGTAGTTTAAAATGTCATAAGTATCAAGAAATTTATCACTTTATAATTTTAAGCCCCGAAATGACTTTCATTTGTTTAACCAACTATTTTCGACCAACCGGAGTTGGTGGTTTTTGTTCCCGACCAACCTTAGCTGGTGGATTTTTATTCCTGACGAACCTTAGCTGGTGGATTTTCTTCCCAACCAATCGTAGTTGGTGTTTCTGGGAAATTTTTCATTCCCGACCAACTATAGTTGGTGAATTTTCTTATTCCTGACCAGCCTTAGCTGGTGGATTTTCTTCCCAACCAACCGTAGTTGGTGTTTCTAGGAAATTTTTATTCCCGACCAGCCTTAGCTGGTGGATTTTCCTCCCAACCAATCGTAGTTGGTGTTTCTTCCCAACCAATCGAAGTTGGTGTTTCTGGGCTTGATGCGTAGTCTGTAGCACTAGTACTCCAAAAAAATTTCAACAAAAGGAGAGAATTGGGCGAAATATCCAAAACTTTATTCATATCGAAGAAAACTGCATTACATATAGAGTAAATTACTGATAATATTTGCGCAGATGCTCTACGTTCCATGCATTCTTAAACTCCTCTCCTTTTAAGGTTTCGATTCTATGCGTCCCTGGTCGAACAACCTCTGTTACTCTGTAGGGCCCATGCCAGTTAGCTTCCAGTTTGTTGTGCTTTTGAATTACTTTCTTTAGCATATAGTCTCCTTCTTTTAGGTCGCATTTCTTTACTCTCTTGTTGTAGAACAGATTTGTCCGTTGCTGGTATGCAACATTTCTGATTGTTGCTTCTTCTCTAACTTCCTCGAGAATATCCAAATCTAATCTTCTCATCAAGTCACTGATAGGAGAGTTGAAATTCAGCACTCTGTGTGTGGAGAGACCCATCTCGGCAGGTATAACAGCTTCACTTCCAAATGCCAGCATATATGGAGATTCTCCTGTGGCAGCTCGTGGAGTAGTACGATAAGCCCATAGTACAAAATGCAACTCGTTGATATAATTTGCCTTTGCATCATTTAATCTTTTCTTCAAGCCATTCAGCAGCGTTCTGTTTGTCACTTCAGTTTGTCCATTACTTTGAGGGTGGCCTGGTGCAGAGTGGGTTTTCAATATGTTCGACTGATGACAATACGCAACAAACTCCTCGTTGTCGAATTTGGTTCCATGGTCTATGAGGAAGACCATATCTACAAATGATGTTCTTCCATATAAATTGATACACTTTGTCATATGTCATATCGATAAGGGGCTCGGCTTCCACCCACTTAGTAAAGTAATCCACTGCGACGACAAGATATTTAAACCTTCCTCTGGTCGTTGGAAGTGGCCCAACTAAGTCAATTCCCCACATGGCAAATGGACAAGGGGAACTAATGGGTGTCAACAATGCTTGGGGAGTTCTTCGGATAGTGGAGAGGCGTTGACATTTGTCATATTTTTTGGCATAGGCTATGCAATCATCCCTCATTGTCGGCCAATAGTATCCCTGCGTCGTTATCCTTTGCAGAAGTGTACGACCTGCTATATGGGCTCCACAAGACCCTTCATGGACTTCTTCGATCAAGTCTTTCACCTCGGTTGGATGTACACATCTCTGCAAGCCAGCTATAATTCCTCGTCTATATAGAACACAATTGGTCAACACAAAATGAGCTGCTTTAAACTTCAGTTTCTTGGCTGCGAGTTTGTCAGTTGGTAACTTCCCTTTCTCAATATATGCCCTGATGGGATCCATCCAAGATGGTCCTAAATCAAGGGTAGTAAAGCTCATCATCAGATCTTTATATATGCTCTGACTAGACAAGACTTCAATTGGGATTGTTCTTCGTAGCTCGGTGCGTGTGGCTGAAGCTAACCGAGCTAAGGCATCTGCTCTTGCATTCTCCAATCTTGGTATTCTAATTATTTGTACTGCAATTAGGCTTAATAAAACCTCCATCGCTTTTGCATGATACCTGATCATTAATTCTCCTTTGGCTGCATATACTCCCAGCATTTTATTTACGATCAATTGCGAGTTACTGAATACAATAACCTGCTCTGCCCCCATGGTTTTTGCCAAACTAAGACCTGTAATCATAGCTTCATATTCAGCCTCATTATTAGAAGCCTTAAATTGGAAGCGCATAGCATACTCCACATCGACCTCATCCGGGCTGTTCAAAATAATCCCTGCTCCATAGCCTGTAGTGCAAGATGATCCATCCACATATAGAGTCCATATAGGTAGCTCGTCTTCAAATTTTTGATCGGACAGAGTTCCTCGGTGGAATATCTGTTATTTCCTTTTATCCTCCTCTAGCACTTCTTATTGCTCGTCGACCATCTTTTCTTACTCGTCACCCGACCTAAGTTGGTCGAGGTTTGAATCTGATGATCCTGTAACATCCACAGGTTGGTCGGTGTTCAACTTTTGCTCTTCGGGGGTATCAGGATAGGTGAATTCTGCTATAAAATCTACTACTGCTTGCCCTTTAAGCGATGATATAGGTTCATAAACTAGTCATATTCACCAAGTTTTACTGCCCAGTACATCAATCTCCCTGATTTTTCTGGTTTATGAAGAGCTTGCCTCAATGGCATATCAGTATACACAACTATGGTATGAGCTTGGAAGTACAACCTCATTCTCCTACTCGCCTCGATCAATGCTAGTGCCAACTTTTCCAGTCTTGGATATCTGATCTTTGCTCCTCGAAAGGCTTTGCTAGTGTAATAGATTGGTTTTTGCACTCCATCGTCCGTTCTTATCAATGCCGAGCTAACTGCATTCTCCGACACTGCCAAATACAAGTACAATCTTTCCCCCATCACTGGCCTGGATAACAGTGGAGGTGCTCCCAGATATTCCTTCAACTCTTGAAAAGCCTTCTCGCATTCATCATTCCATTCAAATGTTTTTCGGAGTGTTTTAAAGAATGGGAGGCATCTATCTGTTGCTCGTGATACAAATATCTTAAGTGCTGCAACTCGCCCAGTGAGACTTTATACTTCTTTCTTCGTCATTGGAGATCATAGTCTCAATAGAGCCTTGATCTTCTCTGGGTTTTCTTCAATTCCTCATTGTTGACAATATACCCGAGGAACATGCCTTCTCGTACTCCGAATATGCACTTGGTGGGATTCAACTTCATTTGATATTTATCTAGTTGATCAAAGGTGTGACCTAAGTCAATTAGATGGTCAGCAGCTCTCTTTATTTTCTTCAGCATATCATCAACATAAACTTTCATATTGTAACTGATTTGTTCTGCAAACACCTTGTTCATCAGCCGCTGATATGTTGCACCTGCATTTTTCAAACCAAAAGGCATAACATTATAATAATAAGTTCCCCTAGGGGTAATTAAAGAGGTACTCTCCCTGTCTTCAGGTTTCATTTTAATTTGGTTGTAACCAGAATAAGCATCCATGAAGCTCAATAACTCGTGTCCCGAGGTAGTATCCACTAATTGATCGATTCGGGGCAAAGGAAAATGATCCTTTGGGCAAGCCTTGTTGAGGTCGGTGAAGTCTACACACATCCTCCACTTGTTGCTTTTCTTCTTTACCATCACCACATTAGCCAACCAGTCTGGAAATTTGACATCTTTAATAAAGAAAGCTTTTTGGAGCTTCTCGACCTCCTCTTGTATAGCTTGGTTCTTCTCGGGACTGAACACACTTCTTCTCTGCTTCACTGGCTTGATTTCCTTATTTACATTGAGCTCTTGACATAAGAAATTTGGGTTTATTCCTGGCATGTCCTCATGACTCCAAGAAAAAGTTTGTTTTATGCTTTTTAGAAAAACTATCAATTCCTGTTTTAGTGACACATCCAACGACGAACCTATTTGATTTGTTCATTCCGGGTGCTCGTCGTCCAGAATGACATTTTAAGTAGCTTCCCCCACCTGACCTTTCACGAGTTGCGACTCGTCTCTGGGATCTAAGGTTTCAATCTCTTCACCTCTATCCACTTGATAGGTAGTAGCTTTCTTCCTAGATTCCTCCAGTTATTCCAGCTCGGCAGATGAATAGTAGCATTCTCGAGCTACCTTTTGGTCATCCTTTACAGCTCTTACTCCAAAATTAGTTGGAAACTTCAGACATTGATGTATAGTAGATGGTACTGCTTCGAACTTCTTCAAACCTACCCTTCCCATGATGATATTGTAAGTTGACTGGACATTCTTATCCATCACAAAGAAACATACTCTTTCTGTTCGACAAGCAGGCCATGTACCGATGAACATATCCAAATTGATCGTCCCAAGTGGAAAGACTTTCTTGCTAGCAAACCCGAGGAGGGGTCTGTGATAAGGTTCCAACTGAAATAACTTTAGATTTAAAATATCGAAGCATGAGTATAACATGATATCCACCGAGCTACCATTATCCACCAGTACTCTTGAGATTATTACTTCCTTCATCCTCATTTTGATCACCAGTGGATCATCATGAGGATATAGTACACCAGCGAGGTCGTTCTTGGAGAAACCGATGACCAGTTTTTCTTTGTTCACCTTCCTCGGGCGATCATCCTCAGCTATATTTATTCGCCGAATGTATGAACAAGCTTGAGCCTCATTGAGGTAAGATTTCCTTTCCGCAGTAAGGTCCCCACCTCCTGCATCTCCACCTGTAATAACATTACAATCAAATGATCCAAAACAAATTGAAAACACCTCACGCTCTGGCTGTCTTGGTCTCTTGGGGAGATCGGGGTTGTCTTCTGGATCATCTTCATGATCTCTTTTCTTGTTTTCCTCTGCTCGATGAGGAGATCCAGACCTCTGTCTTGCTCGGTCGTTGCTTTTTCTTTCATTTCTTCGATCAACATACTTGGCCAGCTTTCCTCGTCTGATGAGTGCTTTGTTTTCATTCTGGAGAGCTATGCAATTTTTGGTCATGTGACCATGGTCTTTATAGAACTCGCAATATTTGGCTTTATTCCTCTTGTCAGGATCTGTCTTCATTTTCTCAGGCCAGTTTAGTTCCTTGTTGTTCTTGATCTCTTCCAGGACATGGTTTATGTCTACTTTCAAAGGAGTATAATTTTCAAATTTCTTCAATATTTCCCATGATGGCTTTGCTTTTGACTACTTGTCACCACCATTGTTCTTATGTTCTTTCTTTTTAGCCTTATCGACCTCCACCTTGGTCTCTTTGGTGTCCATGTTCTTCTTCGCAGCCATAGCCTCCTCGACATTCATGATCTTGGCCGCTTTTGCCATTAGTTCTAACATGGTTCTGGGTGGATCTTTGGCCAAAGTATAGTACAATTTATTGGGAAATAGTCCACTCATCAAAGAAGTAATTGCTGTCTTTTCCTCGTAATCAATAACTTCGAGCTTCTCGTTATTGAAACGAGTTATGTAATCCCTGGTGCTCTCACCTATTTTTTGTCTAACACTTAAGAAATGTGCCACTCGTTTAACTGGTTTTGCTCCAAAATAGAAATTTCCAATGAAGAGCTCGGCCAGTTGAAAGAAAGTTGAAATCTTCCCCCGAGGAAGATTATTGTACCATATTTGTGCAGATCCGGTAAGAGTTCCCGAAAATGCCCTGCATTTCATCTCATCTGGCACGGCATAGATGCCGGCAGCATCTTGGTATTGTTCTATATAAAGGACAGGGTCAGTTTTTCCATCATATTTAGGGGTCACAACAGGTGCTTTGAACTTCGATGGTGTGGGAAAATCCATAATTGCCTATATAAAAGGCGTCCCTTGGTCAAAAGTTCTTTGTAGAGGATTCTTGGCCTTAGCCATTTCCCCTAGTCTATGCTCCAACCTTTGAATAGAGCCTTTCCATGCATCCTTTCCCTCCTCGGTCCTATTAGCTCGAGCAATTAATCGTGTTGAAGTCGCTTCCTGGGATCTATCATGTTGAGCAACTGGTTGTGATTGGGCAAAACCCTCTCTTGGATCAGATGGTCATCGAAAGTTTCTCGACACAGCCTTAAGAGGACTTTTATTCTTCCTAGGGTCCAATCGATCAAAAGGAGAGACCCTACTTAATCTCTCCATTGTACTAGTCCTTTCTGGAGAGAGAGTGATGGGTTGTTCAGTATCTATGGCTCGTACTGACGAAGTTCGACCCGATTGATAAGAAAAATCATCATATCTCTCAGTGCGATATGAATCGCTCTGCCTAATGCACGAAGAAAGTAAAGGGGTATTTCTTTGAACACTTCGTTGTCCTGAATGTGTCGGCGCTCCACCCTAGATAGTTTGCATGAGTTGTCGCATAGTCTCTTGCATGGTAGTCTGGCCTTGAGCCAAATTGGTCATAATTCCAGCCAGATCTTAGATATTTGGAGGAGCGGATGGATTGGAGGGGTTTCCATCGTTTCGATTACTGGATTCAAGATTATCAGCCATTGGTGATAAATTGTTTTGGTGAAAATGATAATTACAGTCGTTTCCCACACACGGCGCCAATATGCTGATGTAAAAAATTAGATTATCTCTAATTAATCAATCACAGATAAAAATAAACAAGATAAAAGATTTTGAAAGTGGTTCAGCCTTAAAGGAACGACCTACGTCCACTGTTTTGTTATTGTTGACTGTTTGGGAATTCTCGATAACAAATTTTACCAAGAAAATTCCAGTCCCCTTACAATGAGGATGATACAATGTATTTATAGCCCTCAGGATGTAAATGTGAAAGGGTAATACATAGCTGTCCAACAGGCGTATACATCTGTATGATAATAATGAGTATTTAATGCTCAGTCGATCTGTTGATTATCCGGACATTAATGCTCTGTACGAGATGCAGCTCGAACCGCCTAAGCTGCTCGGACCACCTAAGTAGCTCGGTATTCATGAGTTGCTCAGTACAGTAAAGTTGCTCGAAGAGCACCTGTTGCGCGGAGTGTCTGAGTTGGTCGGGGAGGTTGAGTTCCTCGAAGTCAAGGTGTTGTTCATAAATGTTTGTAAGTGCCATGTAGATTGACACGTGTCTCCACTTAACTGATCCACATCAGCAGACTAAATTTGTTATCAACACCACGTATGAAAAAGGCACTACTAATAATCAGAAGAAAAAGCAAAAAGACAACAAGAAAATATATAGGAAATTAAACTCAAATATTACATCCAAGAGATATGTGGGTCCTGTAAATGTCTATAGACGACATCGACTGAAGGCATCCAAAGAAGCATAAATATATGCCAAGGTAAAGCTCCCTCAGTCATGAAGATGGATGTCGAGATGATCCTTAATAAGGGCAAAAACTAAAGATGAACGACGTCACCATTCGTTGCCACCACAAATCCGCCTAGCAGAAGTAAAATAAATATGCGGGCTACTCGTCTCTCATGTCACCTATCAGTCTCATCAATCTACAGAGACAAAAGAGTTTCATTCAGCATAGATATACAGATATAATTTGCCAACTTGGACCTTCTGACGTCCTCCAAGATAGCCTTCACCACCGCCTTTGTAACCAACAAAGTACGGTCCACCTCGATCTACTGACCAATACAATCCAATCATGTTAACTACTGGACATCCAAGGGAGTACATTTCATCTCCCCAATCCCCAGGTAAAATTTATGTGTCATATCCCACCATCTCTCTCCCAATGCGCATAATACCTTCGTAGAGCATGGTGTCTCATTCAATACACCCGCTAATGCACTGAACCTGATAGATGCCACCATCCACTGAACCATCTCAGGAAAATGATCCTAAATATCCTTCTTCCCATTTATTCCTTGAGACCGAATGCTTGAAGAATCTATGTCACCTGCGTGAAGTCAAGAAAACCCTTCATTATCCAAAAAATAAGAAGGAAAAGAAAGGTGGAAAACCAAAATACAAATACTCACATAGCCATTAAGGTTTTTCTCCCTCGTCGAATGATGATGTGTAGGCTCTTGCAGCAAAATCCTCTCGTCGGTCATCGACTCAAAATTATCGTATGCATTTTCATTACTCAAAGCGAGCGGTACCGCAACTCACCATTCCAAATATGCCCAATTATCAATGGACACCCACCCGTTGTTATTTCTAAAAGTATTCGCCTTTGAGATATTGTGAAGAAAATAGACTCCAAATCGACTTTTAGTGAGAGAAAGAAAGAGATTTAATCACTTGAAGGTGTGTAAAAATAAAGAGGGCCGCCCCATTTTATAAAAAGCTAAGGGGTATACCGATTTCCTGTCCCCTAGTCCTACCTATGGGTAGTGACTTTTTCCATTCCCTACGAATCCCAGGAGTTCGTGCCTTATACTGACAGGCACCTCCCCAGACTTGCCTATCGACAATCCCCTCAAAATTATATCACATAAATGCCTGAAAAATCTAAAAATTGCCCAAAAAAATCACAAAAATTTACAGAACATCCTTGCAAAGTTAAGAACGTCTTTTCTCCAATAAAAACTCATATTGAAGCACCAAACTAGTTACAAACTCTCATAAATCCCTAGCAGTATCATTAACACTCACTCATATCATCAACATACTTCCCAGCGGAACAAAGAATCCAAGGTGCACCTGTACCAAAGTACTTTATGCTTCCCAGTGAAGCCACAATTCAAAAAGGTCCTCGTAAACTATAATATTTAGGTCCTTGAAATAGACCTTGACCCATTGAATTGGTCATCACAATATTTAGGTCCTAATAATCAACATTATATCCGCTTAATTAGTTATCTCAATCTTTAGAGCCTCAGAATCAACCTTAGACTCACTGAATTGGTCATCTCAATCTTTAGATCCACATAATTGACCTCAACCTGCTGAATTGGTCATCTTAACCTTTAGGTTAGCAAAATCGACCTCGACCAACTGAATTGGTCATCGAAATATTTAGGTCCTCGTAATCTACCTTAGACCCGCTGAATTGGTCATTTCAATATTTAGGTCCTTAGAATTGACCTCGAATCGTTGAATTGAACATTTCAATCTTTAGGTCCTCAGAATCAACCTTAGATTTGCTGAATTAATCTTCTCAATCTTTAGGTTCTCAGAATCAACATCGACATGCTGAATCGGTCATCTTAATTTTTTTATCCATAGAATCAACCTTGACCCGTTGAATTGGTTATCTCAATCATTAGGTCCTCAAAATTGATCTCGGCCTGCTGATTGGTCATCTCAATATTTAGGCCCGCATAAATAATCTTAACGCGTTTAATTGATCATCTCAATCTTTAGGTCTTCAGAATCGACCTTGACCCACTGAATCGATCATTTCAATTTTATGTCCATAAAATTGACATTGACTCACTTAATTAGTCATCTCAATCTTTAGGTTCTCGGAATTGACCCTGACCTGCTGAATTGGTCATTTTAATCCTAGGTTCACAGAACCGACCCCAAGCATTTTTTCAAACATCGATGAGGTGTTTATCTTTCGATGACATTCGCTTATTCCACGGTCGCCCGTCGAGGGACTCTATATACACCCCATCTTATTAACCCTAAAATACCTTCTCTAGTCCCTAACACCCCTCCTCCCTCTATAAACCCTAAGTCATACTCTGAGTACTGATCTAGAGGCTAACGAGCACTTACGGGTCCCATTTTACTTTTATCAATTCTCCAACTTGAGAGAAGCTTAATGAAACCTTGAAGGGATATGAATCTCTTTTCCAACGGTCTGTATTGTGCGCGAATTGGCCTTATGGTTCGCATGAACGATCGTTATTACCTTGAGTATTGATCTGGTGGCCATCAAGTGCTTCTAAGCCCCATTTGAATCTGGTCAACTCTCTAACCAGAGCAAAGCTCAATGAAACCCTTAAGGGATTTGAATCCCCTTTCCAACGATCTATGTTGTGCACGAATCAGCCTCACGATTTGCGCAAATAATCCTTTTTACTCCGAAAGACAATAAAGAGATTTTGGGCCATATTTGACCTTAGTCATATCTCCAACCTGAGCGAAGCTCATAAAATTTTAAAGGGCTCTCAATCCTCTTTCAACGATCCATGTCCTATCCGGATCGGCCTCACAGTTCGCACAAATGACCCATTTTACTAAGAAATAACATTAGGTGTTTTCGTGACCCGTTAAACTTTGATTAACTCTCCAAACTGATCAAAGGTCATTAAAATCTCGAAGGTCTCTGAATTACCTTTTTGACTGTCTGTGCATAGCGCGAGTCGGCCTTATGGTTCTCACGAATGACCCATTTTACTCCAAAATCCTCCTATCTAGAGAGCATCAGGCGCTTCCAAGTTCCATTTGATCAACTCCCGAAATCAAGAGTGGCTCAATGGATTCTTTAAGGGTCCTAAATTCCCTTTCTAATGGTCCTGGACATGCGCGATTTAGACATACAATTCACATTTTATGCTAATTTAAGAAAAAGTCTGTTCCGGACTACTTATAGGAAGCCTAAGCCCCTACTAATAAATAAAATGTACTTTCCTTGCCAACTAAGGCAGTCTCTGTGCCGATAGGTAGCCTAGGGGCCATTTTAGTCGGTACCCCCAACCCTAAAGTGCCGTATTTAAGGAGCCCATGACCTCACTCCAAGTGGGGGTCCCTTTCAGTAGTCAACAAACATTCTCTCGACATCAGAGTGCCATTATTACAAAAAAACATTTTCCAACATTCTCCCACCTCACTTTCCTACCACATTTGGTCACTTACCACATCCTATAATACCACCCATATACCACTACCAAAATCAGCCTACATATTTCCCAACTTCAGTAACAAAATTCTTCTAGAAGGTCCATTCCTAACTCTTTTCTAGTTTATTCATTTAGTTATATTATGAACTTTATTCTCATTTTGTGATATCTTTTAGTCTTGTTTCATTTTCTCACATCAAGTAATATCCACTTTTATTATTATTATTTCACATAAATTATTTTCATAAAAATCCAAAAGAGATAAAAAGGGGGGGGGGGGGGGTTACTTATAAATACCAAAAGTAAGATTTCCTCATTTTCTCACACTTTCACACATTTTTCTCAAAAGTACTCAAATAGAATTCTTAAAATTGAGTTTATGAATTGAAACCACACCCCTACGACATATTCTAAGTACGTGGACTTTGATGTCCCTTGGTCTACATAGGCGTCCCGAGCCAATCCTGGTATTTGAGTCCTCTTTGTCCATTTTATGCCTTTTATGTTTTACAATATTTATTTTGTGAGTCTTGAACTGCTATATATTTGTGTTTGGTACGACATGCACATTCACTTCCCTATAGAAACTCGTGATTCGGCAAACACTCACATCATATATTTATGTTATTTTGGGTACATTCCTACGGATGATTTCGCTTCGTCTTTCTCATGACACAATTCGGGTGATTCCCTTATCATGCTATTCATATTACACACATGTACACACACATCACACTTTGAAGAAAAAGGACAAAATTAACATAGCCCATGAGAGATCAGAAGGGAGGAATGGGTACCTAACACCTTCTCATTTAGTAACATAGTCCTCGGACCTTCGAATCACTTGGTTGTGTATGCATTAGTATGACCTTGATGCCGTTAACTTGAAATGACCACATTATTTTACATCTTTTGAGCAAAATAGGCTGAAAACTCCATTTCTTCTGGTTATCCCCTTTTGATGAGGGCCAATTTTAGATTTTAGGAAGCCCACGAAGATTCAAGCATGAGTGGCAGAACGAGGACCTCCATATCCTCGAATCATCGGAACATGCATGGCGAGGAAGTGAGGGAGACTACTCCAAGGGGACTTTACCTATCGTCCTAATTTCGAGGCAGCATACGTCGGAGGAATACAATTCGGATGGCCAAAATACCATTATATATATACGGCACACGAAGAAATCTACCTTCAGCGTCCAGCTCATGCTCTATCGATATATCCGTTGGAGTACCTCACTAAACAGACATAAACAAAACACACATAAGTGGGGCGGTTACTACAGAGTACACCGTCTCACAACCCATACCCCCGACTATGAAAATGGTTGTGTCTATCCCACTTCTCTTATCATGAATTAGTCTCGCTCAACGTAGGACCTAAAATAACGACCTACATAATGCCTAACCCACCTATGTCGATGCATGCTACCGGTCTGACAGCGTACGCAACCCCAACTGATAGGCCTTCCATGAACAAATCTATGTTCATATAATTAATAATTACATACATATAGTACACAATATGTATAGGTAATTATCCTCATAACTACCGCGACTAGATTTCATCAATCTCGGAATAACAATCTAGTTAATTATTAAATTCCCCAAATATTATATAATGACAAAATTAAATTTTTAATGAAATATCCCTTCACATGGATAACCTCCCACATACTCGCTTGAACTCATGAAAATCCCCATAAAGTTTCCATGGTATAACCTTGACCTATGTCCAGGAGTCGAATCGATTTACCCCTTAGAGCCGAATGGATTTGTCGGGCCGAATGGATTCGCCTAGGAGGTCGATTCGTTTTTTTGCTAGTAGCCCAAATCTGCTATACTTTTCTATATGGGTTTCTTCCCCCAAATTTCATATTCATTTTAAAGATTTTATACCTTCAATTTCAAGAACCATAACCCTATGATAGTCAAGAAAATGTTTTAACATCATTATATACCCAATCTACACATGATAACTCCCCATAAATTCTATTAATTAGATCTAAAACATTAGGAGTTGTCTAACCCAATAAAGTTCATAATTCTTATCTAAAAATTCCTAGAATAATGATATCACTACATGATTTGAAATCAGTTATAAACATTAACCCAGTCACATGGATACTAGTAGTAGTTTCTCCAATAAAACAATATCAATTTTGGGTTTGTTACCAAGGTGTTAAACTCTCAAAATACAATTAATCATCAGTTAATTCTAAATAGTCCTAAATTCAAATTCACCTATATTTCAATCTCTAATTAAGTTTATAACCCAAAAATCGTATGTGAAACATGCATATGAACCAAGACACGTATTATTAAAAGTCTTGCAAGATAATTCTTGCCTTTTAGAGATGGTATGAGCCTCCTCCCTTGAGTCTTTATTCCTCTCTTCTTAACCAACTTTGGTAATTTCCTCCAGAGGGTATAGGGATGTTAGGTGAACTAAAAAATGGATAGAATATGTAATTATGTTGGGTATTAACTTATTTAAATGTTTAATCATGTATCTCCCCTTAATACCCAATTTTGGGCCCCAAATAAGCCCATAATAATACTCAGATTGGTCCAAAATCTATCCTAAGGGTATACATATCCCATGATCCCAACTTAAATGTTTAAAATTCTTAAATTACTTCCTAAATAACTTTGGAACGTACTCAAACAATGTCTACCATAAATTACACATTTTTGTTATGATAAGCATAAGATAATAATAATTCATGCAACATGTAAATTAATTATCTACAAATATATATATTCGACATAATTAAATCTCATAATCAGGCATAATCATATTCAAGAAGTTTATTTAGTTAAATTTACCTATTTAAATGTTCTAAAAATACGGGGTGTTATATTCTCCCCTCCTTATAACATAATTTCCTCCTCGAAATTCAAAACATAGTTGTCTCGAAGAGTTATGGATACTTCTTTCACATGTCATCCTCCCTGTCCCACGTTAACTCAGCCTCATTGTGGTGCCCCCACTCCACACGTACTAAAGGAACAACCTTATCCAGAATTACTACAGGTCTCTTTTCGTAACCCACGTCGAGTTGGAGCTTTATCTCATCAACATCTATGTGCTTATAAGCTACCTCATCTCCAAGAAATCTCCATAATGTCGAAACATGGAAGACGTTGTGGATCCTCTCCAGATAATTCTATAAAGCTAACCAATATGCTACTGGCCTAATCTTCTCAATAATAGGGAACGATCCACATATAGGGGAGCTGTAACACCCCGTATTTTTGAAATTTTTTAAATTACGCTAACAATAATTTAATTAATTTGAGAAATAAAGCGAATTAAACAAATTTTAATTAGAGAATACTGAAGTGACATTTATATGTTATCATATTTACATATGTGATAAGTAAATATAATTGTATTATTTGATATTACGTTGTAAGTGGGTAAAATTGACTGGTCGACGGTATCTTATTCGGGTCGCGTGTGGGGTCATGTTGGGAATCAGATCGTAAATTAATGATAGGTGACTCGAATGGTGATTTCGAGTGCACGGATGATACGAAATGAGTTTAAATAGTAATAATTAGTTACTTGGGGGTTGTAATCGGGTTCCAGGGACTTTTTAAGCTATACAGATTCCGTGCGGGGGTATTGGGGTCATTTTAATATTATCACTTAACCTAATTTGTGAATTAGAGGAATACAAAGGGTTATTAGATGGGTGAGGGAACCATTTTGATCATTCAAAATTACCTAGGCTTGAGAGAGAGGCAAAAGAAAAATTCAAGAGAAAAGTTAAGAACATCATTCCGGGAAGAGATTGGACAATTTCGGGACTTGGATCATTGAGTGTAGAGGATCTCAAGAAGAAAAATCAGAATTCTCTGTAATTAGAGGCAAATGTTTACCTTGATTTGATATTATATGTTTTGTTTTAATTCATATTGTAGTTAGTGAAATAAATATGATTTATGTGGGATTCACATGACAAAAATGGGATTTGGGGGGATGAATCCATGGAAACAAAAGTGGTTATTTATCTCATATGAAATATGAGTTTAGTTCATATATAAAAGGTGAAATCTTGAGAAAAATATAAGGTTTAATCATGATATAAAAATGGGTTCTTGAATGTTAAAATTTAAGAATTAAGTAGAATTAAGGTGAATTAATTCTGGGAAATTTCATGTTGGATCCCATGTTTTATATGGCTATTTGGATCAATTGACAGGCTAAAAACATGTATATTGATGTTTAAGAATGTTAGGGAGATTATATTCTGGATTTGGATGAAGTTTGGAACCCATATGGGGGAAGAAAAAGGATTAAAACTCATAAGAAACCATAGCATCCCGCCTAGGCCAACAACCAGGGGTAAACCGATTTTCCCCATAGTTGAACCGATTTTTTGATGTTGTATTGAATCGGTTGGGATCCGAGTTATTTTTGGAAGGTCTGGATACGATATTTAAGACTTCTAGGATGTTATGGTATATAATATTACCATTGGGGTAGTTCGGAATAAAATTAAGGTATGGAATGAGGAGTGTTGAGGATGAACGACACTGGAAAATATGTTAATGGATTCGAATGGAAACTTCGGATGGAATTAGAAAACGGGTTGGATTAAGCTAGGCTTAGTGTCCAGAATTAAATATAATTGTGAAATAAAACAAGTAAGTGACTACTTATGGATTCGGGAGTCGGATTTAGGCTTAGGAAAGATAGGTTAGTGCTATAAGTGACATAGGCACGGCTAACTAATTTTTATTGTATATATATATATATATATATATATATATATATGTGTGTGTGTGTGTGTGTGTGTGTGTGTGTGTGTGTGTTATGTGTGTGTGTGTGTATGAATATGTTTGTGTGTGATTTATATATGTGGAACATACCTACTCTAGGGGAATGTTATTGGTGGAGGTTACGCGTAGTGGGCGGTCTACCTTGGCGTTGACCAGTTGGTGTAGGATCGATTCCCCAGGTCATAGGTTTGTCGCACGACCACCCTATGTGAGTTTTGAGTCCAGTGGGGTAATATGGTATGGTTACGACCCATGGATGTATGACTATGACCACCTCCGATTTTAGGTTTTCGATTTGGGTTCGGTGGTGCGATTTTGACCCGGTGGACCAAGTTGAGGTATATATCCCTGGAGCCTGATAGCATGCTAGAGATTTGCATTCGCGAGGTAATGCCCTAGGGATTATGGTTATACGTATATAATGAGTGATATATATGTATGTGCGTGATATATATATATATATATATATATATATACATACACATACATGTGGGTGGGTGTAAATATATATCCGAGCAAATTAAAGGATTGTATGAATTGTAAATTTATATGCATCCGGGAGGACAACTCGAGGATGCTATGTGTAAATACGTATATAAGTGTGAAATATATACGGGTGCGTAATAGTAATGTGTGAATATTAAATTAATACCTAGCATGAAATTATGTGAAATGAATTGGTACGATTATAAATGAGATTTATAATGAATAAGAAGATGCGAAAGCTTAATGTGAATTCCAAGTTAAATAAAAGTATACGTAGGGCATAAGACAGTGTATGGGACTAACATTAGCAGAGGTACCAGTTAGGCTGGGTAATGTAACTAGGGTGTTTAAAACACATGCGTTAGGGGCTCTATAAATGAGAGGCGAGTGGATATCATGGGAGTGCGACACCAGTTGAAAGACTGTATTGCATATGTATTAATGTATTTGTAAACGCAATGTCAATCGAGTTTTCAATTATCCAATGGAATCAAACACACTTATTTAATTAGGTGTCTAAATTTGAACAAAATCAAATTCAATTTTAATTCAGCCCCTATGCATGCATCTAAGTGTCATAAAGCATTAAATTATTCAAATCACGCATATAAAACAAAGACGACAAATTCAGTAAAAGAAACCTTTTCGGGTAAAACCTTGTTAACACTTTGAAAATTTTACAAGACCATTGACTCACATACAACCTGATAATTGCCCACAAGTGTAACGCACGATGTCTTCGTCAAACCTTCAAAGCTACGAGAGATAGAGAAAAACCCGCAGGTGTTGGTTCATCATCTTTGGCTCGTCCACATGCATAGATCTATGCTCGGTGTCCACCGATCAGATATGTAGATGCCTCCTCCACAGAGGTTGAACAATAGCACGGTTGTTCTTTGGGTTCCAAAAGAGTCACAAAATTAACTGATAATTTTATGTGTGAATCGAAAAGATGTTTGGGACATCAAAAAAATGAAGTCTTGTTGTGTTTGAACTCTCAAAACCGTTTTCTCAAAGACTTAAAAAATACACCACTGAAATAGGTATATATAGGATTTTAGAAAATCTGAGGCGGCACATAATTTATCAGGTTCGGACTGGTTCGATTTTGATCATTATCGAATTGGTCCGGTCAGACAGAATTCTCTGCATAAGAATGATAGCCGGATTGGTTCCTTTTTCTTCTTAAACGGATCGGTCCGATCTGTAAAAAAAATATTTTTCTAAAATTGACCTGGTTGTTTATAAAAACAATATATCAAAATTTCCCAATATTTAAAATGAAATATTAAGGAACTAAAAACCCAACCTCACCAAAGTTAATCTCGTCGAGGCTTGAATGATGAAGAACCTTGATTATTCGGATTCGTCTTGACGTGAATGTGAGATTGAACTTCAATGACGGTGTAGCGGTATACGACATACTAAATGGTAATGGACAAAAATGTACTTACGATATTTTAAATATTTGTAAAATCTTTTCAAAAGGTTTTGGGCTCTGACCCGCATCAAAATATTTTCAAAACTTTTAGGTGCTCAGCCAGAGGGACACCTGGCTTAGCCATCCTTCTAATGAGACGATGCTGCAGCAGCTATAAATGCCTACAGTGATTGATTAGACGCTTTTATTCTTGATAACTAGATAAGATGTACTTCAAAGTTATTTTAGGCATGTTGCCCAGTTAGTCAGTATTTATTTTATTTAGATGATATTTCCTTTGAGTTAGTTGGACTATTATATTGTGACTATTTATTGAGATTTATCGGTTACCTTATTTATTCAATCTCATTATGTATCATTGGTGCTTTTGTGGTGAATGTAAGTTTCTTTATTTGCATGGTTGGTTATGTGAATGGGAATTTTATGTACGCAAGTTAATAAGTTTAAATTTTAACACCATGCTTAATAAGTAATTAGTAATTAAAATATTTTTTACTGTGATGCTAAGAATGAACTAGGTGAAATTTCTATTTTACTTTAGTAGAGGATTGATCACCCGTTATTTACATAAGCGAAGTGTCACATATGGTATCAGAGTATCAGGTTCTAGTGTCCTTAGCATCTGTGCGGACTTACTATGTTTCAGCATTGTTTTCTCTTTGATTTAGAGCCTTATGCTTAGGATTGTTGATTTATATTGCGAGTTATGTTCTCCTATTATACTGTATATTTGAAGTGAATCTCATACGAGTTTGATTCGTTTTTGTATTCCAAACAAGAGAGGACGACCAATGAAGAATATTAGGAGGATTACGAGAGTAGAGGTTCATCCAGATCCACAGACTATTCAGGGGACAGGGACCACGGTAGAGGTCACCACTATTACTGTTCAGACAGTTAAGGCTGTGATGACCACAATAGTGTAGTAGTTTCCCAACCACCACCACCACAATAGACAATGGTGTTAATTCAGACTTACCCAGTGCCATGAGTATGGGAAAGAGTCAAAGTGTATCCATCGGAGTTTCATGGAAATGCAAACATTATGTTAGCTAGTCAATGGAAGGAGGATATCCAAAGGCTTTTGTGTATCGTTGGAATTTTGGGCAACTTTTAAGCTCGTGGGAGTAGATTTGAAATGGTAGGAGTTAGTCACCACGTCTGAATAGAGAGACACCTTGATAATCGAGGAATTTTAGGTGCTGTTCGGCCACAAGTTCTTTTAATCTGCTGCTCAAACAAAGATGCGAAGTAAGTTTCGAGACTTATCATAGGCGGTCCGATCAGTGGCCGAGTATGAGGAAAAACTTACTCGTTTTGCAAACTTCGAACGCAACGAGGTGAATAAGGAGGAGAAAATTGTCCTTAATTGGTTGATGGACTCACGTTGATAATTCTCCAACACTTAATGGGAAATCAAGACGACTAATGTCGATGCCGTTAATTTCACACTTTTACAATGTCATATCATTACTTCCATGTGAAAGGAGCCAAAAGAGTGGGAAAGTTTTTCCAGTAGAGCAAAACTAGGTGTATCGGTTCTAGTGGGGAACCATGGGGGGATAGCCAGCATGGGGCCCATTTAAAAGATTCAAATCAAAAAAATTCCTACTGAGTGGTGATGGATTTAGACTGGGTGAGCAGTGTGTTCCACAAGGCCAAAGGAATAACAGAGGAGGCCACCAGGGCCAGAGAGTAAGGTAGCCCCGATATGGCCAATAGGGCCAAAAATAGAGGGACTAGATAGGTAGGTATCTTGTATGTGGATAACAAGGCCACATGTATCGATATCTTCCATAACTATTTAAGGGATAGGAGCAAGGTGGCCAACAGGGGCAACAGTTGCAGCCATTTGTGGTTCAATTTAGACGTGAGAATTATGTCTAGGAACCATTTGAACCGTTAGTTCTATTAGCAATTGATAGTATGGGTTTTATCCATGCGTAAATGTGGGAAGTTTTATGTGATGCGAGTTCATCACAAATTTTTTTAGCACTAGATTCTCACATGACACGGGTTTAGTGGATGTATCGTTAGTATTACTGTTGTGTGTGTATCTTTACCATCATATAGCGGGGATCTCTTTAGTTCCATCAATAGGGGAGCGGGTGTGGATAGTCGAAAGATATGTTTTTATAGATCTACTCGTTTTAGAGAGATGTGTTGTGAGAGTGTGATGTTATCCTTGGTATGGACTAGTTGGAAAAATTTTTAGCGATGGTGGACTGTTACGGTAAGGCTATCGTGGTCGTTTTTCGAGGGAAAACCGTGTTTTTTTTACGATGTCTCACCTAAAAGAGGGTCGAACCCGCATATATCTTATATTATAGATGTAACGTGTCGGTTCTTCAAATACTATTAGTATTAAGCGAGGCGTAACCCCTTATCAAGATCGGGATTGACACCATTAGATATAAGGTATAGGTCAGAGCCACAAGCGTATCAAAGACAGACGGATCCAATATTTGAAGTTGCATTAAAGAACATATTGACATGAGCAATATAGGGGGAACACAATAAATGAATGGGACCAGCAGGTAGCGTGGTCAGAGGGAGAAAGAACAAGCACTCTAGGCACAATGAAGACAAGGCAGGAATTTTAAGTTCAGTTAATGTCACGTGATGGGTGCCTTAAATGTGTATGGGAGTTAATGCTCTCGTGAGAGTTCTCTAGTATACGAAAAATTGGGCAGCGATTCTGGGCTCTGGATCCTCTCGACTTGGATTTGTTTGTTTTGGTCTTATTTATATGGAGCGCGAGGTTGCTTGAGTTAGCATGCCCTCGATCCCTTTGGCCCGGTGCATTAAATGCATGAGATACTACATTTAATGCATGGGATATGTTAGTTTTGGTTGGAAAACATTCTATTGGTTGGAAGTATTGAAGTCATTAATGAAGGATATGACTTGCCATCTTGAGTCTTACTATAGGATGGCTATACGGTCAGATTTAGTGAACCAGACCTTCCATCCTAATGATAAAGGCACTTGAGTGCTGTATTCTTGAGTTCCTAAATGTCAGACGGCATGACGTCAGGAAGTGGTTCAAATAATGTCTATTATTTGGTATCTAGTCACGTCAGTCAGACGGACTGGCACCCGAGGTACCTTGAGGAGGTGACCTCGAGGGGGTAAGTATTGAGGGAGATCTAATGACTCGAGGAGGTTCACTCGAATAGGTAAGCAATGAGTGGGCCCGGGTGACATTTGTCCTAGGTGAAGTTTTGTCCAAGTGTGCCAAGAGGGTTGGTGATAGTTCTCAACGTTGCCTTGTTCTCAATCCTCCAAACCATGTCCCTTCAAAGTTTCCAAGAAGAGGTTGCTTGATAGGGCATGAAATCCCTCCCATACCCTGCCAGGCATGGTCCCTCACGGGTACCAAGTGACCCCACTCAACATATATATTCATTATATAAAGTATATAATACAACATTCTATTTCTTATTACAAACTATTATCATCCGGGTGACCTTTGTTCTTCGAGTTGGGTTCGTTAGAGGCTCTTTGAGGTACAGCCCTGCAAGCTACTTGCTTGTGAAGAGACCTCGAGGTGGGTCCTGTGAGCCACTTGCATAGAGAGTCTTCAAAGTGTGTTTATGAGACATCTTTCTTTGTAAACAGTCAACTCATTCGGCTAAGTTAATCATCCATGTGAGGGGGGACACTCCCTACATTTTCCCTTTCATAGAGATATTTGTTTATTTCATCAAGAAATATCTATACGAAACTTCCATTTATATATGATTTTCCTTCTTGGGGAAAATAAAGAGATTTATTAAAATTTTCCCCAAAGCTCTTCGTTCCCCAAGGTAGACAAGATGCCCAGGCATGCCTCATTAAATGCAGCTCTCGTTTGCATTTCAGTGTGTCACACGTGGCAGTGCCAGGGCGAGCGTGTGAAGGCCATGCAACCATTCAACGTGTCATTCTCCAAATCATCATCATGGAAAACATTGGTCTTCCGTAACCATGCGCATTTGGCCAACATACCAACCACATAATTCTCAAACGACATCATTGCACTTTTCCAATCATAACCTTTTTGTCGTCTTTTGGAACTTGTATTGCCCCTATAAAAGGGGATGCACCTTTATTCCAAACTCACCCCTGGGTTTAAATTTCAGAGTTCAAGCTTTTCTATGAGAATTTATCAAATAAATTCTTGCCTTCTTCAACTTCTTGACCCTTTTTTTTCATTATCTTCTATTCTCCTTTCTCTCATCTGATATGGCACTAGTAAAGAGAACTCTTTTCGTCAGGGGTGCCTCCTCTCCCACCCAGGCACGCCAGGCTCAGTGGGCATGGTACTGTCGTTCCATTTACTTTGGCTAGAACGATCATTTTTGGGCGATGACAGAGCTATTTCTCGGTGCTTTGGAGCCAACTGAGGAGCCAAACTTGCTAATGAACAAAGGTGAAGATGCTAAAGACTTCGCTTACATCCCTACTGCTACTGTTACCCATTTCCATATAGATCTTAGTGATTTCCCCTATTCTAAGGTGTAATTTGAGGCGTCCTCTGGCGCTAGTGAAGGGTTGGTCCCTTGGACGGAGTATATCCATGCAAAGTACACCGTTAAACTGGCTCTTGTAGGCTTATCTTGCTCCATATGGTTGGGTGATATTACTTTAGCTAAGAACAATACTGATTTGCAACTCTTGGTGTCCAGGTGGAGCCATAGGTCACATACCTTCATGGATTCTTGGGAGGAGTTTACTGTTACCCTGGAGGATGTGTGCAAACTGTTGGGACTGAAAGTTGCTGGATTTGACACCTTCTTCGAGGAGGCTATTTCTAGTGAAGAGAAAACCTTGAGGAGCGAGTTAGAGGCCGTTATGAAGGATTGCATGGTCACTTACAATAAGTGCACCTACTCTGAGGTTATTCGCTACTTTTACTTTATTGAAGAGAAGGCAGTCATTAGGGCCCGTGAGGCTGTTCGGGAGAACCCTTGAGGGAAAGATGTTTTTGAGTAGCCTCCAACTGGGAAAGGCTATGAGTCCAAAAATTGATCTGGCAGGGTATACATGGGTGATGCTATCGAAGGTATACCTTCTGAGTAATCCCCATGACTCTCCTTGTAAGGACCTGATCAACATGGCAGTTCGAATGGCTTGTGGTGTAAAGATCCCTCTCGCAACCATTGTTTTTGGGTCTCTTACACTTAGTAAGACCGTATGTCTGCAGACTCCACTCGAAGCATCGGTATGTCTAACGTGTCTAACTATGCAAGTAATATTCTTTTGATAGCTTTCCTTTATGCTCATTTTGAGGATTATGCCCCCGTTGGCCACTTCCCCGGTTCACAGGATGTGAGAGTCCCCCATTTTTACTGTTGGAAGAATAAGAGTGTGAAGAAACCTCTGTTCGCTCTGATTAATCGAGCTGAATGATTCAATCCTCGCCTTTTTATTGGAGTAAGCCAGTTTTTACAAACAATTTCTTTTGTGAATAGGAGCATCCCATTGCTCCTATCGAAGAAGACCTTGCTAGAAATTTCCCCGAGCATAGTGTCCCCCTATTGTTGATCCCTTCATATTTGCCTTCATATACCGAGTGGTCTTCATTTTACTCTATTTATAGCCCCTATCGGGTAGCCATGCAGTTTGGCTATGAATATGCCCCCCCCCCCCTGTTAAGCCATTTCACCAGAGAGAAGCCCACTAATTATTTTTTTGCTTATTTGAATTTCCTTACTTTCATCGTTGCTAGTCTGTGTGCCCATTACCCTGCTAACCTTGTGATCCCGAGCAAAAAATCTCGAGGAGGGAGGTCTATGATATACATAATTTTTTTCTGGTAGAACCAATTGGTTCGCTTTCAAACCAACCTTCTTAAGGAACCCCGTTATCCCTAAGCTGAGAGATTTCTTCCCACTGAGTTGGGTTTGAGAAACTGCACCACCCAATCATCTGTTTTTACCCTCAGTACAGCCAATACCACTACTCCCCCCGAACTCCATCCCATAGCGCCCGTGGATCAGGCAATTGTAAAGAGAAAGAGGGCCACACAGTCCTCCATTCTTCCTATCGATGTTGCCCCTGGTCCTTTGAGAACGGTTGGAAGGACCGAGTCTCCTCGCACTTCTTCAATCGGTGCAGTAGTTAGGGCCACTCAAAAGGCGCCCTTGAAGAAGCTTAAAACCATTCCACAACCTCCGTTATCCTCTATTCTTGGCCCAAATATTTCCAAAGCGTAGAGCCAGATGGTGGATTGTCTTTTCCAGACTTGGGAACATTTTAGTGAAGATGATAGAGCTTTCATGTCAGCCGAGATGTCTACCCATGGTTTTTTTTATGACCCTCAATTTGCTAAGGGTAGTAAAAAGACAAAAGCAATTATCCCCCTTAAGCTTGTGATGGAGGAGTTGAGTGGGTCCAATGAGGAGGAGATTACTAAGGAGCATTTTTCTGGTGGAGATGTTGGTGAAGGTGATGATGATGAGGAGGAAGAAGAGAAGGAAGAGGAGGAAGAAGAAGATTAGGAAGAGAAAGAGGAGGAAAAAACTGCCTTAGTACGTAGGCGTAGGTTGAGGGTGATGGTTTCTTCCTCGAAACCTGCCTCGCCCCCCAACATTATGAAATCATTGAGGATGTGATGGAAGAAGAGGTAAGTCTCTTAACATCTCTTACTTTAAATTTCCTTCTTTTATTAATTATTTCTTATGTTGATGGCCTCTATCTGTTGCAACTTGATATTTTCTTCTTTCAGGTTGGTGTGCAAGTTGATGCGCATGATGATGCTGAGGAAAATCTCCCTCTTGAATCAGCTGCCCCTACTGTCTCTCAGGTAGTCACCCATTTCCCCTAGGGGTAGTTGTATCTGATACTTCATCTAGTGGCGGCTATTCCCCTGACCTTTTTTTTTTGCGCGAGTAGGCTAGCCTTGAGAGGGGTGTGCCTTGAGATGGTTATTTGGATAAATTGATAGTTTAAAAACATGTATATTGATGTTTAAGAATGTTAGGGAGGTTATATTATGGGTTTGGATGAAATTAAAAACCCATATACGGGAAGAAAGAGGATCAAAACTCGTAAGAAACCATAGTAGCCCGCCTAGGCCAACAACTAGGACGAATCGGTTCGCCTTCCCTATTCAGTCCAGGTTGGGTGTTTTGCTATTATTTTGAATTGGTTGGGATTAGAGTTATTTTTGGAAGGTCTGGAGATGATATTTAGAACTTTTGGGATGTTATGGGATATGATATTACCGTGAGGTTAGTTAGGAATAAAACTGGGGTATGGAATTAGGAGTGTTTAGGATGAACGACACTCGAAAATATATTAATGGATTCGAATAGGAACTTCGGATGGAATTATGATACTGGATGGATTGAGATAGACTTAGTGTCTAAAATAAAATATAATCGTGAAATAAAATAAGTAAGGGACTATTTATGGCTTCGAGTGTCGATTTTATTCTCGAAAACGATAGGCTAGTGCTATGACTGACATGGGCACGTTTAGCAGGTTTTTATTATATCTATATATACGGGTATAAAGATAATATATATATATATATGTATGGATATATCTGTGTGTGATTTATATATGTGGAACATACCTACTTTAGGGGATGCTATCGATGGAGGTTGCGCGTAGTGGGCGGTTAACCCTGGCATTGACCAATAGGTTTAGGATCAATTGCTTATGCCATATGTCTGTCGCACGACCACCCTATGTGAGTTTTGAGTCCATTGGGATAATGTGGTATGGTTACAACCCATGAATGTGTGACTATGACCGCCTCCGATTTTATATTTACGATTTGGATTCGATGGTGCATTTTCGAGCCGGTGGCGTAGGTTGAGGTTTATTTTCCTGGAGCCTAATATCATGCTAGTGATTTGGATCCGCGAGGTAAATCTCTATGGATTGCAGTTATACGTATATAGCGAGCGATATATATGTATGCATATGAGATGTGATATGTATGTGCGTGTGGATATATATATATCTCTCTCTCTCTCTCTCTGTGTAAATATATATACGGGCAAACTAAAGAATTGTACAAATAGTAAATTTATATGCATTCGGGATGACAACTCTGGAATGCTATGTGTAAACACGTATATACGTGCGATATAAATATATACGGGTGCATGACATTAATGTGTGAATATTAAATCAATACCTAACGTGAAATTATGTGAAATGCATTGGTAATATTATAAATGAGATTTATAATCAATAAGCATATGCAAAAGCTTAATGTGAATTCCAAGTTAAGTAAAAGTCTATGTGGGGCATAAGTTAGCACATGGGACTAATATTAGCAGAGGTATGAGTTAGGTTGGGTAGTGTAACTAGGGTGTTTAAAATACATATGTTAGGTGACCACTATAGATGGGGGAATATATCATGGGAGTGCGACACCGGTTTAAATATTAAATACTGCATTGCATATGTATTAATGTATTTTAAACACTTGCAAATTATTTTTAAAACGTTTTGGGATCTGACCTGCATCAAAATGAGAGTCATCGATTAAGTCATCCTTCTAGTCAGATTCTGCTGCAGCAGTTGTGGATGCCTCCAGGGATTGATTAAACTTTTCTATCATAGAGATCTAGATAAGATATACTTCAAAACTATTTCGGGCATGTTTCCTAGTTAGTCGGTATTTATTTTATTTATAGTTATTTCTTTTCAGTTAGTTAGACTATTGTGTTGTAACTATTTATGAGAGTTATTGGTTAATTTATTTATTCAATATTATTTTGTATCAATGGTGCTTTTGTGGTAAATGTAAACTTCATTATTTTCATAGTTGTGTATGTGAATGGGAATTTTAATTTACACAAGTTAATAAGTTTTAAATTTTGACACTAGGCCTAATAAGTTATTAGTAATTAAAATATCTTCGACAATGATGCTAATAAGGAACCAGATGAGATATGTGGGGTGTCACATGAGCCAACTTCCATTTATTTCCATATCGTATCACTCCCTTTATGGGAGACACCTTGAGTAGCACCTGGTTACTAACCTCAAAATCCAAGTGTCTCATATTTGCATCCGTATAACTCTTCTATCGATCCTGGGCAATCCAAATCCTAGCCTTGATCACCTCCACCTTCTCTAGAAGTGTCCTGGATAAACTTCGGTCTAAGAAGCTTGTCCTCCTCCACTTCTAACTAATAAGAGGGCGAACGAAAAGGCATCCTGTATGATGCCTCAAAAGGTGTCATCCCAATAGTAAGCTGGTAACTGTTGTTGTAAGAAAAATCCACCAATGGCAAGTACTACTCCGAACTACCTTTTAAGTCCAAAATGCACATTCACAACATGCCCTCCAACATCAGATTTACCCTCTCTGTCTGACCATCCGTTTGTGGATGGTACGAGGTACTCAAACTCAACACTAACCCCAATGCCTTCTAGAAACTCCTCGAAAAGTGGGATTCAAATGTCTTGTCCCTCTCCGACATAATATTGAGTGGTACACCATGAAACTTCATAATCTCTACGAAGAATAGCCTGGCGTATTTATAGTCTATCCGAAGTAGCAAGAAGTGGACTACCTTTGTCAACGATCAATGATCACCTAGATGGCATCGTGTCCCCACTGTGACGTAGGTAATCCCAAGATAAAATCTAGGAAATGCTCTCCTATTTTCACATGGAAATATCGAGAGGTTGTAGAACACCTATTGGTCGTTGATGGTCCACCTTTAATAATCAGTATGTTGCACACCTGGGCATAAAAATGGCTATGTCCTTATTCATGTCTGACCACCAATACTACCGCCTCATGTCCTGGTACATCTTATCCCCACCAGGATGTATTGAATTATATGACCCATGTGCTTCAGTCATAACTGCCCTTCGTAACTCATCATCTTCTGAAACTATTAACTTACCATGGAATCTCAATACCCCATCCAAACTAATAGAATAATTCTCTACCCTCTCTGTTAACAACTGCTTGACTATGATTTCACGATCCAAATGATGATTTTAAGTGTGATTGTAAGGATTTCCATAAAAGTATGTGATATCTCATCGTCCGTATTAGCGAACTCCATTCTACCTTCCACATTGTTGCTAATTCGACTATCGGCTTATGGCTCAAGGCATCTGCCACTATATTTACCTTTAGTGGATGATGTTGGATATCAAAATGGTAGTCTTTCACAAACTCAAGTCGGTAACCCTGCCTCATATTCAACTCCCTCTGTGTGAACATATACTGTAAACATTTGTGGTCTGTGAACAACTAAAATTTATCTCCCATTATATAATGCCTCCAAACAAGTAATGCAAACACTACGGCCGCTAACTCCAAATTGTGGGTGGGGTAATTCACCTCATGAGGCTTAATATTTCGGGAAGTATAAGTTATCGACCTCTCCTCCTGTATCAATACACCTCTAATTCCTTATAAGGGCGCATTAGTAATGACTTTATAGTCTATCTCCCTATGGGGCAAATCAAGTATGAGAGCCGAAGTCAACCTGAACTTCAACTCATCAAAAGCGTATTGACATGAATTATCCCAAATAAACTGTACAACCTTCTGCGTAAAATTTTTTGAAGTCCTGGCTCTCTTCGATAACCCTTAAATGAATCGATGATATTACCCTGCTAAACCTAGAAAATTTCGCACCTCCGTAGGTGTAGTGGGTTATCCCCACTCCATCACCGTTGAAACCTTCTCCAGATCCACTGATATCCCCCTCTCAGATATAACGTGACCCAAGAACTGAACTTCCCTCAACCAAAATTTCAGCATTTATCAAACTTAGCATAGAGATAATGGTCCCATAATGTTTGTATGACTATCCATAAGTGTTGTGCATTCTCATCTGCAGTCCAAGAATAAATCAATATGTTGTCTATGAATAGGATAACAGACTAATCTAGGAAGTCCCTGAACACCCTATTTATCAGGTCCAGAAGCGATATCGTCATATTGGTTAGGCCAAAGAGAATAACCATGAACTCATACGACTCATATTTTATTAAAAATATTGTCTTCAAAACATACTACTCCTGATTCATCAATTGCTGGTACCTTGACCTCCAATAAAACTTAGAAAAATACGATGCACCCCTCAAGTGGTCGAAAAAATCATCTATACGGGCCAATGAATACTTATTCCATATAGTGACTTTGATCAACTTCCTATAGTCAATACACAACCTTAACGATCCATCTTTCTTTATCACAAATAGAATTGGAGCACCATAAGGTGAAGTACTCCTCTGAATAAATACCTGACCCATTAACTACTCAATTTGATCCCTAATATTTCTTATCTCCAAAGAAGTCATGCAATATGGTGCACGGGTGATGGGTCTCTTACTCGAAATCAAGTTAATCATGAACTCAATCTTCCTACTCGATGGTAACCCTTGAATCTATTCAAATGTGTTTGAAACTCCCAAATAATTGGAATGGTATCTTGAGAAATAACGATCTCATCATAAGTCTCCTCCTTAATGTAATACGAATGCATGCTCGACCCTCCATCTAGGTGCGGTATCCCAACCAAGAACATCTCTTGTCCTAAAATGGCAAAGACGATGGATCTCCCATAACAGCCAACACATGCCTGTAAGGTTTATCACAAACCTAAGTCTACCAATGTCAATCCCTATACCTCTGCACACAAAACGTATATGTTCCCCTGTACTCATGGGGGAATGAATATAAAGTACATTGTCAGATGATAAGTTTACCATCCTTGATGCCAGAGAAAAACTAGTACTAACAAATGACTGCGATACACCAGTGTCATATAATATATGCCTTACATGCCCAAAAATAATGAACATACCCTCCACTGCTTGTGCTGGTGCTGGTCCTTCTCCAGGTGCGATGTGATACACACGACCATACTATAACTGCAGCTGCTACCCCTGAGGTGGGGTGGGTGGAGCTGGTAGTGATGGATCTATAACCACTGGAGGAGTTAGCAACTTCGGACACTACCCTGAGGTTCTTGAGGGCACCTCTTCATTATGTGTTCCTTATCTCCACAGGCATAGCGATTTCCATAAAACTGATGCATATCCTGTTGTTGCCCATGTTGGCCCCACTAGCCTCAGCCCTGATGCCACTAGCCCTGATGGACCCTCTCCTTCTGTCCCTGTCTTTGTTGACTCTACTTGTTATGATTATCATAACTCTTATGCCTCTTATACATATCTCTTGTCTGGGTCCCCTTAAATTGTTGGACCCCCAATTACCATTTCCACCTGTCTTGTCTTGCTGGCTTGATGACTTTGAATTGGATCTCTTCTCTCCCTTACTCTTATGGAATAACCGATGATCCTGACAATGCAATAAAATGACATTCACCATCTGAGTGTAGGTGGCAAAAGATGGGTTCCCCAATAAGGATTTCCTGATGCCACTAGCCTTGATGGACCCTCTCCTTATGTCCCTGTCTTTGTTGACTCTACTTGTTTTGATTGTCATAACTCTTATGCCTCTTATACAGATCTCATGTCTGGGTCCCCTTAAATTGTTGGACCCCCAATTACCATTTCCACATGTCTTGTCTTGCTGGCTTGATGACTCTGAATTGGATCTCTTCTCTCCCTTACTCTTATGGAATAACCGATGATACTGACAATGCAAGAAAATGACATTCACCATCTGAGTGTAGGTGGCAAAAGATGGGTTCCCAATAAGGATTTATTGATGTGAAAAGTTGTCCCTGTTGAAAACTTCTCCATTTTCTTCTCCTCGTTATTTACCTTGTCTTTAGTAGACAATGACAACGCGATAAACTACCCATACTCCATCATAGTACGATCCTCCTATTTTAGGTCCATAAATTTCCTCATCATCTCCGATTTCATGGCAGGTAGAAAATAATTTCCTTCATACTTTACCCAAAACTCATCAATGGTCATCTTGTCCCTCTCCTCTAGGGTGGTGACAAACTCCCACCAGTGAACGACTTTCTCCTAATAATTCAAACAATGCTAGCATCTGCTTGTGCACCTATGTGCATGTAATACCCCGTATTTTTATGCCTTTTAAATTTTGTAATTTATTAAATTTAATTGAGATAGATTAATTTGATATTAATCCAAAAATTTGTTTAAATATTTATTAGCGTGACGAGAGTTAGTAATTATTAGAAAATTGTTGATTTGTTAAATATTACTTATTGAGTAGAGTAATATCTAGAATTGAATTTATTAAAATTGTCACGAGGGAATAATATGACAATTATGGAAATTAAGTCACGAAGCGCATGTGTCATGTCGGGACTAAAATATTATTATTATTATTATTATTATTATTATTATTATTATTATTATTATTATTATTATTATTATTATTATTATTATAAGTGAATAAATTATAAATCGCCCGTATAGTCATTTCAAGTGCGTCAACATTTCCTAAAGGATCGACATAGTCAGAAAATTGTACCCGGAGGTTTAGTTTGGGTCTCGGGGCATTTTTAGGCTTAATTCGCTTCCTGAGAGGGTATAATAGTCATTTTGTATTTTTGGGTAATTAAATCCACGAATTTCCCTAAGATATATCAACCATTTGAGTTAGGCTTTTAGGGTTAACAAGCACAGAACCTAAGAACAGCCATTAAACAAGAAGGTAGGAAGCTTTCCAAGCAATCCAAGGCCAAGAACCCATCCATTTGCACCGTCACTACCACCAAAACGTAGATCGCACGACGAGGAACGTAACCGTACCTTTTTCATACACAAATCAGAACCTTGAATTCCAAGCAAGTATCTATCTTGCTTTGTTTTTAGTTAATGTCTCGCCCATGTTAGTTTAGGATTGTTAAGAACATGTGTTATGAAAGAAATTGATAATTTAGAGACTTAAAATCGCATGTTTTAGAGAAACTAAATGTATTCTGGACATACCCATCATATGTAGAGGATTATCCACAAATTAGTATGGATTTAGAGGCAAGAAATCAGGAAAATAATTAGAAGAATGAATGTTTCATATAAAATTAGGATTCTAGATAATTATGTTAAATTATCCCATAAATTCAATGCCTTTGATGAATTTGGACATGTTTCATGTAAGAAATCATGTATATAGGTATATGTAACTATTAGAAATGTTGTTTGGGAGTTTGGGAATCGATAATGGCGTTTTGGAGTAATTTGGAAAATGAAACCCGTAGGTTGAAACTGCAGTTTCTGGACAAGAATATCGATCGATCGATCGACCCCTCCTGGAAAACTGCATATTTATCCCCTTTTTATTTAATCCAATTTAAATACATGAGAATCCTTGATTATTATTTATAGAGTATAACGGGTCGTGAGGAGGACTAGTAGGATCTAAATAAACTCCGTTGAATGAAATTTAATATGGGATGAAATTGTGGGTTAACGGGGACTTTCATTACACAATAGAGATTGTGCATAAGTTCGTTCATAAAATTATGGGACTCGTGAAAGTCTTAGACCAGAAGGTTAGAGAGGATATACCTACTGAAATTGTATTTAGCAAGAGAATACTTCGAGAGATGAGAAGTATGTATGAAATAAATTATAAATGGGAATAAAAGAGACAAATTCGTTATGCGAGATACTTGAGTAATTTGTGCTAAGAACGGATAATTATAATTATGGGTCGTGGGCACACCTAATTTAGAAAATGTGTATATATATATATGACTATGTGACTGTGCATATATTATGTATTTGTGTAAAAATCATACTTGGGATACTTGTTATCACGGAGGTTTTCGCGTCAGGACAGTATTATCTCGATTGGACCTTTATGGGAGATATTGACTCGTACCCTAGAAGATAGTATCCTCGATACAGGCTATCTGAGAATGATAGTCAGATGTTCTAAGAGACGTGAGGGTATGTGCTGACCCCTTAGGACCTGGGACTATGCTTTGCCTCCATTTGTTTGTGTGTTGTGTTAATACAGTTCGAGAGTGATTCCGAATAAGTATTTCGCTTAGTTTGAGTGATACGGGGCCTTGATAGCAGAGTATGCCAGCACCATAGATTTTATGTGGGGTGTCGTTAGTATATATATTATATGTGTGACTAATATATATACGTATATCTATATGGAAACTTTCTACTATGCGTATAAGTAGATAAGTAATGAATAAATGCTTCAACTTTATTATAAGTGTTCGAGAACTTTATAACGATAATGAGTTACTCTAGATAACGTAAGAAATCTTGAAGAGAATGATTTCCTAAAGTAAATATCATACCCTTTCTTTTCACGTGATAAAACCTTATGGAGAATAAGTTAGAGAAACTTAGGAGAATAATTAGTACGGTAGGCGTGCACACTAGATGAGAGGTGAGAATTCTCCAGAGAGTGTCACATACTAACATGGTTTTTGCATTAGCCGGTAAGCATTTTAAATACTTGCTAAACTATTTTTAAAACTATTTTACACTCGGGATCTGACCCATGTACTATCTTTTCCTCTTATATATATATATATATATATATATATATATATATATATATATATATATATATATATATATATATATATATATATATATATATATATATGAATGTATTACTGGTGCCCAGACACATGGGCGTCATGCATAGGTTCTTTGGATTGGACGAGCTGTAGCTGATGTGGGAGTTGCAGGCCATTGCTTTAGACGACCTCTTCATTGATTCTATTCTTATTTTAGTTCTGCTTAGTTAGGGCATGTGTCACCTGTTTCCCTATTCAGTTTGGATTTTTCAGAGATTTATGTTTATTTATATTTTCGGTATTCAGTAATTCCATGCGAGTTAACTTTTGTCAGGATGATTTCATGTACGGTTATTTGACATGTTTTGGTTATTCTAGATGGATTAATTCTTTTGTGTTGATTGTTATCCATAGAACTTATGTGATTCTTAGACTGTTGATTATTTAAAAAAGTTTTCAAGTTGAAATTAAAAAATGGAAATAAGACTTTAAATTGTTTTGACACTTAGCTTAATTATTTAGGGTGTTTAATTTGGAAATTTTATTTTGCGATGGTGATGCTAAGAATGAACCAACCGTTCACCTTGATTTTTAATTTAATAAAGGACTGATCACCCGGTATTTAATTAGGCGGGGTTTCACAGGTGGTATCAGAGCATCAGGTTCTAGTGTCCTTTAGGATCTGTGCGGCTTATTATGCTTCAAACGTTGCTTTGTTTGATATAGAGACCTATGTTTAGGATTTTTGATTTCTATGGTGAGATTCCGTTCTCCTGCTCTAACGTACGTATATTAGTGAATTCTAATTACGTTCGGATGTGTGCGTGTGCCGAGCGATGAAGGATGTCAGACGAGGGTCGTTATGCGAACATCAGGAGGTAGGGCTTAGTTGAGGTTGTAAAGTATATTCGAAAATGATGACCATAGTCGAGGTCACCCCTATTATGGCACGAGAGGCCAGGACTGTAAAGACGGCTAAGATGCCGCCTATGATTTCCAAATGCTGCTATAGTCAAAAGAGAAGCCGAATGAGACTCAACCAACCTAGTACGCTTGGGAGAGGGTCAAATGGAAAGAAAAAAAATATTTGAGGAGAGTCATCAGCGAAAATTCTAGAAATGAGGGAATTGTGTGTGTTACCCAACGAAGGTAATATATTCAAAAGGCTCGCGCATATGGAGGGGTGTGGTTAACTAGAAATGAAAATTTGGGGTAAATATTTTCGTGACTCAGCGGAGCAAAGTTACAATAGTGGGAGTCATCCACCGCCGTTAGTAGTGAAATGTTGTGTCAATGGAAGGACCTTAGGTACAGTTTAACCGCACATTCTTTCATCAATTGTTCAGAATAAGATATGAACGTTGTTCTGAACCCATTACAGAAGGGCCGGACAAGGGTCCATTTGTAAATGGATTTAGACTTTTAGCAAATCTTATATCAGCGGGATTGGATACCAATGGTAGAGAATATTTCAAGTGGGAAATCAACACGTGAGGAAAGATTGACAACACTTAAAGAGAATTCTATTGGACCGTCGATCCATATGGTGACAATGTCACGTATTGTCCATAGAGATGTTAAAGCTCTTATGAAGAGAGCTACAGTAATCGAAAGATTTATTAGAGAGTGAGTCTAGGTGAAAAGTAGTTAGTAAAACACCGCAAGGGGGAGACCCATCAGGGGGTTCATTTAAATGAGTCGGATAGTTTAATTCTTACCAAGCGATGGTGAATTCAGTAAGGGTTGCTAAAGCCAGTAGCACGTTCTTTAGGGACAATAATGATAAGGGAACAACGGGGGTAGCCATCAGGAATCGAGCCTACCAAAGTCCGAGAGAAGGACAGTCCTAATATGGTTAGTATGACAGGTGATAAGTGGATTATGTGTATAGGTATTTTATGGAGAGTGAAATCACATGCGTTAATGTTTTCCCGAAGTGAGTAAAGGGACAAGAGTGGGATGCCTAGTAAAGGACACCGATTAAAGTAGTTTTT
The DNA here is from genome assembly GCA_949130495.1 of Sambucus nigra. NCBI lineage: Eukaryota > Viridiplantae > Streptophyta > Magnoliopsida > Dipsacales > Adoxaceae > Sambucus > Sambucus nigra. The sequence continues at coordinate 586,865,496 of OX422210.1, read as the reverse complement.
GTTTTGATTTGTACAGACGTGTTACGTCCGGGGACCATTTGTGCAATCAAGACGATTGGTAAGGTAGAGATATGAGTTTTATCCTCGGAGGATGAGGCATGTTTTATGTGGCACGAGTGAGTCACTATATTTTGTTTATTTCTAGATTAGCACGTGAGACGAGTTTAATGTGTATAACTATAAACATTATTATTATGTGAATATTTTCCCTAGTGTAGCGGGATTATCCTTAGTGCTATCCGTGGAGGATGAATGGGTGTATTAATAGTGTTATATACTTTATTGAGATTACTCATTTTAGTGATGTGATATACGAGTATGATATTTTCTTAGTTACAACTTTATAATAATGGTTAGTACGATAGTAGGCAGTTATTACAAGGCTATCGAAATGGTTGCATTAGTGCAGCATGTTTTGTTTTGGCGAGGCCTCACCTGTGAGAGGGTCGGACTCACACTTATATTATCTATTCTAGAGACTTCGGAGGGAATAGTGGTCTCGAGATATTTGATCCCGTTGTGTGTAGGGACTTTGTTGTTATGATTCAGTATGTATTGGGTTTACTATTGAGCGAAAAGATTTAACTCATTATTATGTTTAGCGTTCAAGACTTGGTGATGATAGGAAGAGCGCATTGATATATCTATCCTTTAGAGATGTGAGAGTTAAGAGTTATACCCATATGGTTGGGTAAAGGATTTCAAGAACCCCGATTGTATGTATTCGAGGTTTATGGAATGGGATTACCACCAATACTGAAAGATTGTAGAATTGGAAAAATGTTCTTTATTAAGTGTAATTACGGGAGGAGATGTAACTTTTCTGTTAAGAGACGAAATAAAGGGGTACATGTTATGGATGGAGGGCCTAACGGATTTCGATAACCGACAATGCTAGGTAGTAGTATATCAGGGGGTTCCTTATTTGGATTTTGCTTTGCGAGACATCCCACGCATGAAACTTAGCATAAGTTTGGAAGTAGGAAGATGTTTGGTCATTAGTCTATGAGTTTGGTACCTCGATCGTAGTAGGAGCAGGTAATTATATCTATAAATTGGAAGTTAAATTATGAATTAAGGCCAGTGGAGCCGGTTGTGTAGTAAGAAAGCATTGAAAGTTTTGTCTTATCATCACAAGTTGAGGGGTGGAACGATGATAAGGAGGATTAAAAATTTTAATTTGTAGGGTAATTGAGAGTACCCAAGTGTTGTAATCACGTTGTGATCACAAGGAAAATAAAGAATTGGGTGTTATGTGTGAATCGTATGTGATGCTTACGCTAGTATGCACGGTTTATAGGGTGTGTGGGAATCCTGGTTAGTTGATGTTAGAATTGTCCGAGTTGTAGGGAAAAGGGAATAGACATGTGGAATATATGTTTATGGGACTAACATGACGAGGTGGAAGTGGCAGAGTGGATTAAGCATCGTGTGAAGAACGATAATCCATATATACGTGTGCGATTAAAGTAGCACACCCGAATTTTGTTGGAAGGCTATGGGAAGCTAGTTAAAAAAAAAGGGGGTATTCCTTAAGAAGGGTAGAATTTAATTATTATGGAGAACACTCGGAGCGGAGTTGTAATTAGTCAAATGTTGAGAGCGACTGACGCGTACAAAGAGTTAAGATGTTAGCATGGTATAAAAAGGTCCGGAAGTGCACATCATGGAGAAAAGTCAGAACTTTCAGTATACGCAAAGGAAAGAAGGGGAGTATATGTCGAGTGGGACATAGTGAGTAGTCTCCGCGGGCACTACTCATAAATAGAAATCGATTGGAACAAGAGGAGCAACCAGAGAATTTTGTGGCCATCGGCAATTCCTATAATGGAAGAGGTCGGTAAAGTTTCTTGGATGAGTTGACAACCTCAAGGTAAGATCAAGAGTTCCTTTGAACGTGTGGAACAAGATGCCCAAGAAGGAAGTGATTGACATTCCTTTGGGGTGATTTACAGTATTAGCTAGTGTGCCCCAGTCTTCCTTTGAAAGGAAGGATCGCGCCGGTACATGGTCCTACACGGTATTTTTCTGAATTAGGTTGAGATTTTTGAATCCCACCTTCAATATGGGATTTTAGGAAGCAGCAGGGATATCCTTTCGTTTTGAGAAGGTTGTATCACCCATAATTCGGGGAGTAAGCGAGCGGTGATTAACCATTAATGGAGATGTGTGAAAGAAATTTTGGATTCATTGTGATCGTTTCTTTTCCACAACGGTTATAGCTAGAAAGTGGAGTATAGTACGGTAATTGGGGAGGATATTACCTAATGGTAGGGTTCCGTGGGAGCACTCGTACCTGTTTATTGTGAACAAGATGATTATTGAGATTTTGGTGTGGAAAAACCTTAATTTTCCTCACTCTGAATGTTAAGATATGGGCAGATAATCAGAATTTTGGATTGGTTGTATTAATTTGTATTATTTGAGTTTAGTAGCTCCCTTTATTTTGTGCTATTTAGATGCTCTATACCTTGGGAGTTTTGTGTGTAGATTAATCTGAGTAGTTTTCAGGTAGTGAGGTGCGGCCTCCCAATGATATTGAAATAATGGGAATTAATAATGTATAGGCGTGTCTTATGCGAATGTTGTCGGATAGGAGCACAATGTGAAATGTCTTTAATGAGAGTGTTAAACAAGCTTGCTATGAGGCAGGGGCTATAGTGATTGTGCGCCTTAATATGTAAATAGTTTGCACACTGATAAGGTATCCATAATTATTTTACCACGTAGGCCTTATTTTCATATTTCGGGACAAAATTCCGTTATTATGGGGGAAGTATGTAATACACCGTATTTTTATGGCTTTTAAATTTAGGAATTTATTAAATTTAATTGAGATAGATTAATTTAATATTAATCCAGAAATTTGTTTTAAATATTTACTAGCGTGACGAGAGTTAGTAATTATTGGAAAATTATTGATTTGTTAAATATTACTTATTAAGTAGAGTAATATGTAGAATTTAATTTATTAAAATTGTCACGAGGGAATAATATGACAATTATGGAAATTAAGTCAGGACGCGCATGTGTCGTGTCGGGACTAAATTATTATTATTATAAGTGAATAAATTATAAATCACCCGTATAGTTATTTTGAGTGCGCCAACATGTCCGGAAGGGTCGAGATAGTCAGAAAAGTGTACCCGGGGGTTTAGTTTGGGTTTCGGGGCATTTTTAGGCCTAATTGGCATCCCAGGAGGGTATAATAGTCATTTTGTATTTTTCGGTAATTAAACCCACGAATTTCCCTAAGATATATCAGCCATTTGAGTTAGGCTTTTAGGGTTAACAATCACATAACCTAAGAATGGCCATTAGAGAAGAAGGTAGGATGCTTTCCAAGCAATCCAAGGCCAAGAACCCATCCATTTGCACTGCCACCACCACCAACACGTAGATCACCCGACGAGGAATGCAACCATGCCTTTTTCATACACAAATCAGAACCTTGAATTCCAATAAAGTATCTATCTTGCTTTGTTTTTAGTTAATGCCTCACCCATGTTAATTTAGGATTGTTAAGAACATGTTTTATGAAAGAAATTGACAATTTAGAGACTTAAAATCGCATGTTTTAGAGAAACTAAATGTATTCTGGACATACCCATTATATGTAGAGGATTATCCATGAATTAGTATGGATTTAGAGGCAAGAAATTTGGAAAAGAATTAGAATAATGAATGTTTCATATAAAATTAAGGTTCTTGATAATTATGTTAAATTATCCCATAAATTCAATGCCTTTGATGAATTTGGACATGTTTCATGTAAGAAATCATGTATATAGGTATATGTAACTATTAGAAATGTTGTTTGGGAGTTTGGGAATCGATAATGGCGTTTTGGAGTAATTTGGAAGATGAAACCCGAAGATTGAAACTGTAGTTTCTAGGCAAAAAATGCTTGATCGATCGATCGACCCAAGAATATCGATCGATCGACCCCTCCTGGAAAACTACATATTTGTCCCCTTTTTGTTTAATCCGATTTAAATACGTGGGAACCCTTTATTATTATTTATAGAGTATAATGGGTCGTGAGGAGGACCAGTAGGATATAAATAGACTCCGTTGAATGAAATTTAATATAAGATGAAATTGTGGGTTAACGGGGAATTTCGTTAGACATTAGAGATTGTGCGTAAGTTCGTTAATAAAAATTTTGGACTCGTGAAAGTCTTAGACCAGAAGGTTAGAGAGGTCATACCTATTAAATTGTATTTAGCAAGAGAATACTTCGAGATATGAGAAGTATGTATGAAATAAAATATAAATGGGAATAAAATAGGTAAATCCGTTATGCGAGATAATTAAGTAATTTGTGCTAAGAACGGATAATTATAATTATGGGTCGTGGGCACACCTAATTTAGAAAATGTGTATTTTTATATATGATCGTGTGACTGTGCATATATTATGTATTTGTGTAAAAATCATACCCGGGCTACTTGCTATCACGGAGGTTTCTAGGCCGGGATAGTCTAATCTCGATTGGACCTTTATGGGGGATATTGACTCATACCCTAGAAGATCGTATCCTCGATACAGGATATCTGATAATGATAGTCAGATGTTCTAAGAGACGTGAGGGTATGTGTTGACCTCTTAGGACCTGGAACTATGCTTCGCCTCCATTTGTTTGTGTGTTGTGTTAATACAGTTCGAGAGTGATTCCGAACTAGTATTTACCTTAGTTTGTGTGATACGGGGACTTCATAGCAGAGTATTCTAGTGCCATAGATTTCATGTGGTGTGCCGTTAGTATATATATTATATGTGTGACTAATTTATATACATATATCTATATGGGAACTTTCTACTATGCGTATAAGTAAATAAGTAATGAATAAATGCTTCAACTTTATTGTAAGTGTTTGGGAACTTTATAATGGTAATGAGTTGTTCTAAATAACGTAAGAAATCTTGAAGAGAATGATTTCCTAAAGTAAATATCATAACCTTGCTTTTCACATGATAAAACCTTATGGAGAATAAGTTAGAGAAACTTAGGAGAATTATTAGTACGGTAGGCGTGCACATTAGATGAGAGGTGAGAATTCTCAAGAGAGTGTCGCTTACTAACATAGTTGTTGCATTAGTCGGTAAGCATTTTAAATACTTGTTAAGCTATTTTTAAAATTGTTTTACACTTGGGCTCTGACCCGTTTCCTATCTTTTTCTCTCTCTCTTGTATATATATATATATATATATATATATATATATATATATATATATATATGTAAGTATTAAAAGTGCCCATCCACAGGGGCATCATGCATAGGTTCTTTTGATTGGATGCGCTGCAGCTGATGTGGGAGTTGCAGGTTGTTGCTTTAGACGACCTCTTCATTGATTCTATTCTTGTTTTAATTCTGCTTAGTTAGGGCATGTGTCGCCCATTTCCCTATTCAGTTTGGATTTGTCAGAGATTTACGTTTGTTTATATTTCCAGTATTCAGTAATTCCTTGGGAGTTAACTTTTTTCAGGATGATTTCATGTATAGTTATTTGACTTGTTTTGTTTAATCTAAATGGATTAATTCTTTTGTGTTGATAGTTAGCCGTAACACTTATGTGATTCTTAGACTATTGATTATTTAAAAAGGTTTTGAAGTTGAAATTTAAAAACGAAAATAAGACTTTAAATTGTTGTGACACTTAGCTTAATTATTTAGGGTGTTTAATTTGGAAATTTTATTTTGCGACAGTGATGCAAAGAATAAACCAACCATTCACCTTGATTTTTAATTTAATAAAGGACTGATCACCCCGTATTTACTTAGGCGGGGTGTCACAGTGCACTTAACTATCCTCAAATGTCTCTGAATATCTTTTTTCCATTAACTTTCCACTAAGATATTTACACTCCCATCAAACTATGTCCTTTAGTGAAGGCCTCCCTGACTCTCTCCCAAACTAATCCATGTGCCAGAACGGGTAGTACCACCGATTGCAGAGGTGGTGGTGGTGGTGGTTGCTACTGTGATTGAAAGTGCTGCAGCATGGACGACGTCGCCATAGAGACTGCCTGAGTCAATATCATAGTGATGTCTATTGGAGTAACCATGGGTGGCATTGGTGGTGGTGGTGGGTATGGGTTCGTCTCCTATTGAGCCCTATTATTTACAACCTCGTTGGTAACACGTCTTGGTCTACCACATCGAGTGTTTTCCATCTGAAACCAAATAATATTCGTACTAGTAATAGATCATAAAGAGTATAATGATTCCTGAACATAAGGCGCTACATATCAAAGAAACACAACGCAGAATGTAATAAGCGCATCACAGATCCTAAGGACGCTAGAACCATATCTGATACCAACTGTAATAATCCTCATTTTCTACGTAATGGTTGGTTGGACACAATACGTCGAAGATGGGGATTGTCTAACAATTCATATCATTATTAGCATCAAACCGTAAAAATTAAATTTTAATTTAAAACATCCATGCACAATAAAATCATGTGAAGTAATAAACTGACACTGAATACACTACGCCAAACTGGGCGATTGGTCACGGAATTTATCCCTGACCAGGCAGTGGGGGTCGAGAATTTGGTCCGTGAACAAATCGGGCGTGACCAATTTCAGTGGTCACGACCCAAATCCCTGACCCACTGCCCTGGTCATGGACTTCTGATAGTCACGGACATGGTCACGAATAATAGCCCTGACCCTATTTGCAAGCATGGTTATGGCCCAAACTCGTGACCATCATCCACATTTAAAACCATCTAGTCACTACCCATAGCCGTGTCCACGTTTTGTGTATAATTAAACCTGGTCACAACTTAAAGCTGTGACCATTTTTCTTATGATTAATCTTCATCATGAATTTAAGTCGTGACTATGTTTTCTATAGAACTCAACTTAGTCATGGCTTTGGGTCGTGCCCAAGCTTACTGTACAGAAAACATGGCCACGGCTTTGGGCCATGACTAGCTTTAATAATAATAAAAAATAATCAAATCGGGAGGCTAATCGGTCAGTTCCTATAAGTGTTCCTTGGGTGACCTCGTGGGGGTCTCGTGCTCTCAAATAGGGGGTCCCGTGACCATGCAGTCACGGGACTCATTTAGGCATTCTGAAATTTGGGTTGTGCTCTCAAACCTAGGGCATCGTGAACATGTTGTCGGTTCGTGTGGGCTACCTTGGTCTCTAGCGAGGTGTTGGCGCTGCCCATAGGGCCATTTGGTGGGGTGATGCGGGGTTTGACCCTCTGACGGCACGCTTTCAAGCCTAAGTGTAAGCATTCCAAAATATAGGTAGTGCTCTCAAATTGAGGGTCGTGTGACCACCGTACGAGGTATTGGGGCCACTCACAGGGCCGTGGGGGAGGGGGGCACTAAGGTTTTTTCCCCCGAAAACACGTTTTCAAGCCTAAGTGTGGATATTCTCTATTTTGGGTCGTGCTCTCAAAATGAGGGTCCCAAGACCACTCAATCGGTTCCTATGAGGTACATTGGTCCTGTACGAGGTGTTGGTGCCAATCACGGGGCCATTTGGGTGGCGCTAAGGGGTTTCTCCCCCCGACGGAACAATTTCAAGCACAAGTGTGGATATTCTCTGTTTTGGGTCGTGCTCTCTAATTGAGGGTCACGTGACCATGCGATCGATATCTACGAGTTACATTGGTCCCGTGTGAGGTGTTGGCACTAATTACGAGGCTATTTGGGGGTACTAAGGGGTTTCGTCCCCCGACGACACATTTTCAAGCCTAAGCGTGGATCTTCTCTGTTTGGGGCCATACTCTCAAACCGAGGGCCCCGTGACCACGCGATCAGTTCCTAAGTGTTACATTTGACCCGTGCAAGGTATTGGCACCTATCACGAGGCCATTTGGGGGTGCTAAGGGGTTTTGCCCCCCAACGACACGTTTTCAAGCCTAAGTGTGGATATTCTCTGTTTTGGGTCGTGCTCTCAAACCAAGGGTCCCGTGATTACGCGGTCGGTTCATAAGAGTTACATTAGACCCTTACAAAGTGTTGGCATCTCTTACAGGGCCGGGGGGAGCTAAAGGGTTTTTCCCTCTAAAGGCTTGTTTGGTAAGAAAATCTATCTTTTCTGGCCTGGCCAAATGCGGCGTGTTGTAGAGCTCATTGAAATTATTTTGGAAAGGTGTCCCAAATAATATGATGCATTTTCCTATTTGGATTTTGATAGAGTATTCCAAATACGACTCCTCTAAAGGCATGTTTAGTGGATCTTGATGAAGGCCACAATCCCCGAAATGGTAGATATTCTCATTACAGGGAGTGTGACCATTATCAAGATCCACTAATACAGGACACTACAATAGAGGATTCGTATTGGGAATACTCTATCAAACTTCAAACGGGAAAATGCATCATATTATCCAGGACTTATTTCCAAAAAAATTTCAATGAGCTTTACAACACGCAGGAACCGACCACGTGGTCATGGGGCTGTTAAGCAAGCACTATGTGGTTTCACCCCCCAAAGGCACGTTTTTAATCCTAAGTGTGAATATTCTTTGTTTTGGGTTATTCTCTAAAGTCAGGGGTCCTTTGACCATGCGATCGGCTCCTACGAGTTACATTGGTCCCGTGGGAGGTATTGGCACCGCTCATTATCAATGTGGTCGAACGTGCTTGAATCTGACTGACTACTGATAAACTTTATTGATTCTAGAGTCTTGGTCAAGTGAGGAGGGAATTTATTATCTTCGTCTCGTCTAGAATGCACGTATAAATTGGCCCTATTTGAAGTCTTTCCTTTATCCAGGCTGCCTTTCATAACGGTCGACCGCTCATTTTTCAAATATTCATAAGATTTCGAGCCATGTCAGTGGACATTAGTTTTTTTGGCCATATTCTGCTTGATTTTCTCCCTTTGTAGCATTTTGGAGTCCTTCACCTCATTCTCTAGAAAATCATTCCATTTGAGAGACTAGCATCTCAACGTTTGAAGGGACTTTATCTTTGAGTGCCAAAATATCGGAGATCGATGCTCCCTTAGGGAAATGCTTCTGCCTAAGGTTTCTTCGATATGTTCGGAGTTGTTCAGCAACCTGAGAAAGCACCTTATTTTTTGAATTTGGGGAAAATGAAAACCGTTTGCTAAGTTTCTTGTAGATATCATCTTTAATAGCTTTATCTACGAGGTTCTAATTGTTAGCTCCTCCCACTCCCACATTCATTTTTTCCAAGGACAAACAGTGGGATTTAAAATGTTGAGCGTGATTCTTATCCCCCGAGGGGTTATTTCCCAATAAAGAGAACCCAATGGGCTTCTTCTTAACTGACCCCATAGTTTCAAGAATATTGGGTGTGTCTGTTGGATTAGTGGGAGTACCTTGCCAACTGCAACTCGGAGTAGGGGAGTGAACAGTTTGTGGAGTAGGGGAGTGAATAGTTTGTGAAGTTGAGTATTGCTCACCAATTGGTGATGAGAATTATCCTTGTGGTTATGTCACATTATTGGTTGGAGCGTTGCTTCCATTACCGACTGACATTATCTACAAAAATAATAAAAGTTAAATGTGTATTTATAATAATAGATGCATAATTTCAAAGTTCAATATGAAATTATAACTAACAAAATAAATTCTTTGACCATATATTATAATCTACCTTTTCATGGTAAGACTTTAACAAAAGTTCAATGTGTCTGATCTCCATCCAGTCTGGATTTGTTTTTAAAGACCTATGGATTTTTTTCACGTGCCCAATTAGGAGGAAGTGTATCTATAATGGATGCATCGATGTCAACGACATGAACTCAAAATCTCATCCTCTTCATCCTATTGTCAAGATTGAGTTTGACGTGTATATGTCGTGAGACATCACAGTCTTCATCAATGCTTTTTGTACGTAATTCTATCCATAATGGGTGATTTTTTTCTGCCTTCTATAACAGCGTAAGAAAGGTCATTGTCTATCGGGATTATGTACGTGAAATATATATTGTACAACTTCATCCCAACATTCTGGCAGGGAAAACAAAATACGATAGAACAAGTACTCTTGCTGGAGATAAACTCCACGGTTTACAAGGTAGTTAAATTGTTCAATCTTCCTATTCCCATACCAATAAATCGGAGTAACCACTTTATCAGGATCATTAATGAAAGATGTATGTGTACGGTCCAATTGCAACCTCTCCCACTCTTGTTGCCATTAATTAGCACCGTGACTAATTTTTCCTGAGTAAAATGAACCAGGCGTGATAATAATTCCTATAAATATTAGCTCTAATGAATCATTAATGAGTTATTATGTACGAGGGCGTGAATATGATTCCTATAAATTATGGCTCTAATGAATCATCAACTGTTAATTTATTAGGTTTTGAATACCTATTTTTGTCATTTAAGCCAACCATCCCTAAAATCAACCCTAAAATTAACCCTTACAAACATTAGTCATAAAATTATTCCCTTACAAACATTACCCATACAATTAATAGATGATGCATTTTTGGGACTTAATTTACAAAGACCCTAAAATTAATCCCAAATTTAGCATCAATATTAATGGAGATGTATATTTTTATATTTCAGCCCCAAACTTAAACCAACAATATCTATTAAATTAAAATTTGCCTTAGTTTGAAACTTAAACCAACATTAGTCATATATATGTATTTTTTTTCTAGAATAGACACACACATGCACATTTACAATATACACACATACATATACACAATACGCATAATGACAATGTATACACACCTACATACATATACATAATGCACACACGTAAACACACACACACATATATATATATACACACACACGTATACAGAGAGAAATACATACACACGAATACACACACACAAAGAAATACACACGCACATAAATACATAACAAGGAGAAGATTGAGATTACCTTTGAGATTGAGAGAGAGCTTGAGATTGAGTGAAGGAGAGAGCCGAAATCACCGGAGAGAGGGAGGAAAAATGAGGATTTAGAAATTTTCGAGGGAAATGAAAAACTGTTCTGTGTTTTTTAAGTATAAAGACCATGGTCACGGATTAGGGTCGTGACCATATGATGTGACCCCTTTATTTTTAACACATCAACGTGGAAATGAGGCCATGGTCACGACCCAAAGCCATGACTCATATAATTTAATGGTCACGGACTTAAGTCGTGACCATTTCCTTTTGTATTGGGGTTTGTGGTCACGGCTAAGGGTCATGACTCATCCCTGACTAAAATTGGAGGGAAACTTGGTACCATAATAGTCACGGTTGGGTCACGACTTAGAGTCATGACCCGAAGGAGTCAGGGTCTACAGTCATGACCACCTACAAGACGACCCATAACCACACTGAGTCATGGATTTGGTCATGCCCATTTTGGCTATGGTCACAATTTTGGGCCATGACCAGCTGTTCACGGCTGGGAGTCGTGACCCCTTTACCATGACCACTCCCAGAATTTGGTGTAGTGATAAGTCCCAACTCACATAAGTTATAAAATATCCATCTCAACATAATTGAAAAATAAATGACTAGAATAAATAAGTCTCGGGCTTATGCCCATACAATCTCAGAATAATAAAAGCCAAATGAATAAGGAGTACCAACCTATGCTAGAAGCAATGAGTCGAATCCTATATTAAGCAAGTGCAACTACAAGTCTGATCCTCTGGAAACCCTACTGTTCCTATCTAGGATAACCTGGGGGAAACATTTTATAATTTGGGTTAACACCCTAAAGTTTTAAGAACTAACTTACAAAAATAATAGATAATAATGTCGCCAATTCACATTACAAACCACCCATCGAAACTCGCACACAGTAAGTATCTCACCCCTCAACTAAGTGTAATACTATGCTTATTTCCAACTAAAGCCTAAATACGAAATCCCGTTGCTATAATAATGTAACAATATCAAGGAAATTAGCACACATATCAAATGGGAGATAAATATCTACACATGATCTCATTCCCAAGACTGACCCCACAATACTACCCTACAAAAAATACTATTTCATCACATTATGTATTTTATGTAGCGTTGTGTTCATTAATAATTGTCTACATCATTAAACTACATTGATTTATTTTTAATTAATTATATAAATATATGCATACCACTATATATATATATATATATATATATATATATATACATACACATGACTAGGGGTGTCAGTTATTTTCGAACTTCCAAATTTTCCATTTTTCGATCCGAATTTTTCCAATTTTGGCACCATTTTTTAATTTTCCGATTTTCGAATTTTTCGATTTCGAATTTTTATGGAATTGGAAATCATATGTAGATTCTAAATTTTCGAATTTTCGATCCGAATTTTCCAATATCATGCCAATCCGATCCATCCAAAATATTTTTCGAAATAATATTATTTTTATTTATTTTAATACATTTTTACTACCCTTATTTATAAATAAAATTTATTATTTATTAGTTTAATATTGACCCTCCATTTAAAACCATCTCAACCATTAATATATACCCATATATATTAAACTTCTACATCACACTAACCCTAAATCGAACGACAACATCCGAAATTATATTCAATTGTTATGCGAATTTATATACCAAAGATGATTTATATTAAGTTTCCCTCATTTTCCTTTTGTTCTGAAATATTGATGTAGAGGCTCTGCTACAGCTGTTAATCATTCTTGCATTTTCCTTTTTTAAGTAGGTAAACAATAATTTTTTTTCATTCACATAGCTTTGTAGTTTCTTAATATCATAGTCAAGCCTTGATTGATCTTTCTTCAAAACAGTAAGAGATGCATAGATCTGTAGTTTATTGCATTTCCAAAATGGTATGAGATGCATAGCCTTGTCATTCACATAGGTCCGTAGTTTATTGCATAGGTGATGTAAAGTGGAGTGTTTGATTTTTATTTTTATTTTAAAGATATCATTTTCAAAAATGACATTGCCGATATTTTTCGAAAATATTATAATTGATAACCGAATTGGAAAGGATTTTAAAATTCTGAAATTTTTCAATTTTTTCCTAACACCCCTATTCCGATCCGATCCATCCGAAACACACCCCTATACACGACACATGAAGGTATCTACCTTCAGTGTCCATCTCTTACTCTATTGGTAACTCTGGAGGAGTCCCTCACCAAACGGACGTAAACATAACACACATAAGAGGGGAGATCAATACGCAGTACACCATCTCACCACCTATACCACCGACTATAAAAATGGATCCGGCTATCCCATGTCTCTCATCATAAATCGGTGTCCCTGAATGTAAGACCTAAAATAATGACCTACAGTATGACTAGCTAATGTGTGCCGGCTCGTGCTACCGGTCCGACGGAATATGCAACCCCAAACGATAGGCCTTTTGCGAACACAGGTATGTTCACACAATTAATAATTACATATATATATATATATATATATATAATTATCCTCATAACTACCACAACTAGATTTCATCAATCTCAAAATAACAATCTTTTTCTTAAGAATTAACACTCTAGTTAATTATTAGATTCCCTAAATATTGGATAACGTCGAAAATCTATTTTTAATTAAATATGCCTTCCCTTATATAACCTCCCACATACTCGCTTGAACTCGTAAAACCCCCCGAATATTTCCATGGTCTAACCCTGACCCATGCCTAGGAGCTAAATCGATTCGCCCTGGAGGCCGAATCGATTCGTTTTTCAGCAATAGCCTAGATCTGTTATATTTTTCTATACAGGTTTCTTCACCAAAGTCTGGTATTCATTTTTAAGGTTTTATACACTTTAATTTCAAAACCCATAACCCTATTATAGTCAATAAAGTGATTTAACATCATTTTATACCCAATCTATGCATGATAACACCCCATAAATTCTAGTAATTGGATCTAAAACATTATGAATTGTCTAAACCAATCAAGTTCATAATTATTATCTAAAAATTCCCAGAATAGTGAGATCAACACATGATTTGAAATCAACTATAAACATTAACCCTATTACATGGATCCTAGTAGTCGTTTCTCTAATCAAACGATATCAATTCCGAGTTTGTCACCAAGGTGTTTAATTCTCAAAACACAATTAATCATCAGTAAATTTCAAACAATCCTAGATTCAAATCCACATATATTTCAATCTCCAATCAAGTTTATAATCTGGAATTGGTATGAGAGACATGCATAAGAATCAAGAAACATATTATTAAAATTTTTGCAAGAGAATTCTTTCCTTTTAAAGATGATATGAGCCACCTCCCTTGAGTCTTTGTTCCTCTCTTATTCTTCAACTTTGGTAACTTCCTCCAAAGGGTGTAGGGCTACTAGGTTAACTAAAATATGGATGGAATGTGTAATTAGGTTGGGTTATTAACCTACTTAAATACTTAATCTCGTATAATACTCAATTTTGGGCCCCTAAATAAGCCTAAAATAATATTCGGATTGGTCCAAAATCTCTCTTAAGTGTATACATATCCCCCGAGCCCAAGTTAAGATATTTAAAATGCCTAAACGAGTTCTTAAATCGCTCAGGAACGTATTTAAACAATGTCTACAATAAATTACACATTTTTGTCATGTTAATAATGAGATAATAATAATTGATGTAACATGTAAATTAATTACCTACTAATATACACATTCAGTATAATTGAATCACATAATCATGCATAATCATATTCAAGCAGTTTGTTCACGTAGTTTATTTAATTATATGTACCAATTTAAATGTTATTAAAATACGGGGTATTATAGAGTTTACATCAATGGAGATATATCTGGAACGTTTTGATCTTTATTGCATAGATCAAGTCCAAAAAATCGATGAAATTAATTGAAGTCAAATTGATCCGATAAAGTGAGATATTGTACCCCTCTTTACCAAAGTCCAGCTTCATAAGAAAAACGAGATTGAAATAATAACCTATTAAATCTATTCACCAAGTCAAAATGACATTTCAAAAGTTTATGTATGAGATAGGAATGCATCGACTCAATCATTAAAAAATACCATAATCAAGGAGAGTATCCAATCAGGGGAGCATTTTATGAGAGAGTAATCGAAGAACATGATATTTTGGACATACATGCGTTTTACTCTTTTTCCTTTAACTAGGTATTTCTTATTAAAGGGTGTAACAAGGCATCACTAAGCATGTTCAACACCATTTCAATGATCACAAAAATTGTACTATTTTTTCTTCACTTTGGCTTATTCCCACTAGATTTTTTCTTAGTAAGGTTATAATGAGACAACAATAATTGAATGATGAAAATAGTATCCAACCAAGAGGGAGTGTTATAAAATGTACAAAATAGTGGATGTTCACTTGTATTCCATATTGAATAAGGGTTTTTTGAATGCCTTACTTTGTAATATAAATAGGGATAATACCTCTTGAATATTTACATATCAATGAAATGAAAAACTCTCTCCCTTTAAATTATCTCCGTCTATTTTGTTTTACAACATGAATTTTGATTTCATCTACTTTTTCATTGATGAGATGATCTTATTTAAATGGAACTTATATTTCTATGTATTCTAACCTCATATTAAATGCAGTTTTCTTACACTTTTTCGACGTCAATAAGGGTCCATTTGATAGAAATCAAATTCCATGACAAATCTCAAGAAGTTGAAAAAAAATAATAAATTTTTTTTTGATCGTTTGATAACCTAAATTTGCCCTGTAATTATTTTTCCATGTACAACACCCCTTAAGCACAATTTGCCACCTTTGGCTGATAACTAATTCTCTCTAATTCTTCTTTTTTTTTGGGGGGGGGGGGGGGGGGGGGGGGAGGGGGGGGAGCTTTTGTCACTTTTGTACACTCTACATATTAAGAAAATATATAAATATATATAGTTTGTAAATTTGTAAATATATATGTTTGGTATATTTCATATATGTATATATTTCATATATTTTAGTATATATGTATATTTAATATATTCGTATATTTAATATATGTATATATTTCATATATTAATATATTTTGTACATTTATATATTTCGTATATTTAATATATTTCATTTTTTTAAATATTTAATATATTTCATACAATTTTTTTAAAATATTTCATATATATATATATATATATTTGTATATTTTTTAAATATTTTATATATTTTTTTAATTATTTTTATTTTTTAATATTTCATGTATGTATATATTTCTTGTATATAATTTGTACATTTTGTATATTTTATATATGTATATATTTTGTATATTTCATATATGTGAATGTATATATTTTCCAAAAATAATATATATATATATATATATATATATATATATATATATATATATATATATTTCCATATTTATTTTTCAATTATTATATTTGATAGAATTGATGAAAAAATAATAATTTTTCTGTAAACATAATTAAAGAACACGTAATTAACAGTTTAATGATAAAAAACATTATATATTATACATTAACGTTAGGATCTTAGATCAGCATGATTATCACATACAATTATTATGCAAAATGTAAAATGATATTACAATCACATACCTCCATCATGCCACAAATGCAAAGATTGACGGAGCAGTCGACCTTAGCGATATCCGACTGGGCTGAATTTCGAACCACGACTTCCTCTTGTATACGATAAGAAAATAATTCAAGTTCAGCACGTTTCAATGGTTGGATCTTCTTTTATAGCCAAAATAGTATTTTGAAAATTAACATAAACTTAGTCTTTGGATTTCTCTCCCTTATCGTATAATTTCATTATGTTGTCTTTTCGTATGTCTGAATGATGAAAAATCAGTCACTTACTTATAGGCAGGTACATGACCCAAATCTCTAACGATCACTTAATCTTAACCGACCATCAAAGTAGATAACCAAGAGTCCTTTTGACTCTTGGTATTTGGAGTAGCCTTTCATTAACCAAAGTGACTCTTAGTATTAATAAAATTATGTAGCACATTATGTAGGATTATTTTTAAATAATTCTAACATTCTCCCACTTGGTCCATAATTGTCATAGGCAACGCAATTATATTTGAGTCATCCTTAAATGGTTTTTTTTTCTTAAACACCTTATTCAAACAAACCATTAATGCGAGTCATGATGCTCATATACTAATTCATGAGCATGATCGCTTCCATGCACCACAACATTAACAATTCATCCAACAAGGTCTATAAATTGAGTTATTTAATAATGGTCCAATAATGTCTTATATAAAAGACTATTTATGTCACATTCATCAATTCACATCCATGTTAACTTATATTGTAAGACAAAAATTGAAATGTTCAGAATACACTTTAATCGATATCACGTATAGTACCAAAATATAAGCACCAAACAATCTGCTCACACTTATACTTAATTGGCAAAGATTCATATCTTAAGCATGTTTCATGAATGTTCTTTGGTGATAACCCGTTTATTAGTGGATATACTATGTTAATACTTATATTAATGTGTTCAACCTGAAACTAATTTTTTCAGAACTTATTCGTTCAAATATAGGAATTATATCCTAATGTGCCTAAGTTCTTTGAAATACCTATCAGTTCTTCATAACGAAAATTTCAACGGTATTATCATAATATTTCAGCGACTTGGTAATAGTATTGATAACTACAGGTCACAAAATAATTTTTTCGCAACCACAATCGATAAATTATAGCCCCAAAAGACGCTAGATACAATATTTAGTTATTTATCATTCTTTCATAATATTGGCCACTAGGCCAAAACAAGCCTACTTAATCAATAGAGAACAATTATCTTAAGTGTGAGCATATAATATTTTAAGCATCTCATTACTTCATACTCTTAAACTATTTTATTTCTCTAATCTATCATTCATTACTAAGAGAAATTCAAGAAACACATAAATTTACTCCCACTGACTTCAAGGTATATATACTTAATCAAAATTCATAAAGTATTCTTAAAATACCATTAATGGAAAACTGACATAAGTTAATATTGTGATTTCTCAACGTATATAGTTCTTTTCTTAAACTCTCATAAGTTTTCACACTAAATATAACTCTTACTCAAAAGGAGCTACTAGAGCTATAAGATTTTAACATTCTAAGATATAGGTGAAAATATTTATTTACATCCCTTTCTCTATTCATAATGAAAGCTTTGACCATAAGTCTAGATTTATATCGTTGATTATCAAAATCGAATATTTTCTTACTCCTCTGTCAAATTCGTATTCTTGTAATAAATCTCATAATCAATCAGAATAGAAAATTTATTTGAAGCTTCTAAAAATTATTCATATCCACTAACCAAAAGAACAATTACTTTGGATGTTAAAGCAATAACAAAAGCATCTTAGCTTATTTTATAACCACATTAGGTGATTTGATAATCCCACCAATTTCACTATTCTTTAAAGAACATGACATTTTCGATTTCGAAAGTA
Organism: Sambucus nigra; assembly: GCA_949130495.1. Taxonomy (NCBI): domain Eukaryota; kingdom Viridiplantae; phylum Streptophyta; class Magnoliopsida; order Dipsacales; family Adoxaceae; genus Sambucus; species Sambucus nigra. The sequence continues at coordinate 586,847,127 of OX422210.1, read as the reverse complement.
GTTAATGTACCCTCTTTTAAGTGTAAACACAATTATAAATTATAATTCTTTTATTGTATTCTAAATCCATGCATATACTAGACATTCCCAGTTATGTGGGCGTATCAAAGTGGGTAAGTAAAGTGGAATTTATATAATACACCTTTAACCGTATATATTTATTTTTGTGTGCATAAATGTTGTGGCAATATCGAGTTATTGCATTTGACTTGTTATTTTATAATGACATGATCTATGTAGGTCCACTATCCAAGGACTATAATCTCCCACTTGGATCACATAGATCGTTCTAAAATCGTAAAACCTTAAGAGATCAAACATGAGCGTCAAGATTCATAAGTGAGAACCCAAAGATAACCTAAACTATTAAATCATCAAATTAAATCTAGAGTTAAAAGAATGTGATATTCAATTATGCCACAAAAATACATATCGTAATAATAAAGCTAGTTTTAAGTTTAACATTATGATATAGGATCATAATCATTTTTCTTATTAAAGTTTCATCAAGAACATAATTCTAGAAACCACCACTGAGAAAAACATAATTTAGAAAATATATTCTCATATAAACTTAAAGATCTTTTATATACTTGAGAAAAAATATTTTGAAAGGTCATTGATTTTTTTTAAATGATTCCAAAATAACATAAGAAAAGAAACCAAGAATTTATGGCCTGTTTTATGGTTTGTCTTATAAGCATCCTCATATCGGTTTAGAACTACGTTTCATAGCGCTTTAGTTTTTTTTTAATAAAAAAAATATTTCATTCATATCGAATGACACTTTATAATTCACACAATGCATGTTACATAATGGGTACTCATATTTTAATCTCTAACATTATGAGATTTTTCATAAACTTTATGCTTAATCCATTTCGAAAGTCTTCAATTTTTTTTAAAAGAGTGTTACACACTAATCTATTAATAGTGAGTTCTTCAAGTAAAATTGAATTATAACGATTTAACATTTTTTAAGTGAAACTTAGCTTTTTTTATTTCATTCTAAGATGTCAGCCTCGATAACATTAAAACTTATAAAACATGCAATTTTAGAGAAATAAAGTAATATAAATTAATGAGATAAATAGCTCACTACATTACTACTATGAGTTGACAACATGTACATTAATAACATTTTGTAAACGTGGGCTTTCTTTTGTAATAACTTTAAATATTTATATATGACTTTATTGGGTACCAATTTATATAATTTAGATGGACATGTTATCTAGGATAACCTTTCATTACCTAATTACATAATTCCTTAATATTTATTTCAGTTACTAAAAATAAATTTTCTTTGGGAAATTATCTTGGTGGATGAAATAAATCAAATATATCCCATTAATATCTTTACATATATAAGCATTATGAGTTATTACTACCACTTATATATCTAAAATTAATATTCATAAGCATTCTTTTTAGATCACTTTGGTGACTACCAAACTATCCATTATATGAATGTCACATTATTTTATAGATTGAATAATAATTTCAACAATAATTAATATTTTCAAAACATTACAAATTAAGGAAGGTTATGAACTCTTTGGAGCACCCGATACCAATCTTAATAAACAAACATATTGCCCCTTAATATTAACTTTACCATTGCAACCGGACTCTTTGGAGCAACCAAATCATAAATCTTTAATCATAATGAAATCATTAATAATTCGAACACTCAAACTCATATTCAGACTCTTTGTAGCAACCAAAATATAGTATTTGAATGTTATCACAAAATTTAGCATTTACAATTTATTAGATTAGACCACTTTGGTGGAATCGTAGCCTAATCGTGATATAAATCATGAGATGAAAATCTTGAGGCATACTAAAATATAATATTGAAAGTTATCATAAATTTAACATTTACAGTTTATTAAACTACACCACTTTGGTGGAATTGTAATCTAATCGTGATATAAATGCTAAGAATAAAATTTTAAGGCATGCTTGTAATGATTCACTACACATATTGGGCATAATAAGCATATACACATTAATTGTAATTTTGAGCACTCAATTAAACTTTACGTAAATATTAGTCTTAAGGAAAAATTTAAATCTTTTGCGGTTAAGTTGATGAGAAAAAAAATTACTCATTAATATTTATTTGACAATCAAAATTATCCATTTGGGCAATCTTACAATGAACAAGCCATATCATCATTACATCAACAATCTAACATTTGTAATTATATTTAAATCTACTGAAACCTAAAGTTTTACATAATAATTTAATATTTACAATTATAGACTAGGTCATTTTAATGGACACCTAAACTAACATAATATAAATATTAATATCAAAATCATAACCATAACTATAATAGTCATAACAATATTTGGTATATACCAAAAATATTATAACGGCCAAATAACATAAGACAATAGAACTATTTATTAAAACACATAAAATGGGGAAATCGATAATTTTCAATAACGAAAAATTTGAGTAATCACTATAAAAGAGTTAAGAAAACTCTTACAAATAATATCCAATAGCGAAATTTTAAAAAAATGGAGAAAGAAATAGATATCAATTTTAATACCAAATATGACAACTTTAAGATTTTGAGAGCTTAAACGTGCTCAAATGATCAAAACAACGTTCATCGCTAAAAAATGGTGATTTTTAATCATTAAATCCCTTCGGCGTGACATACAAAAAAAAAATCATCAATGCCTGGTAAGTCGATAATTTTACTCTCAACTACTGCTTAATACAGGCACGAGAAAACTATTACTGAAAATGTCTCAAAATATTCAGATTTATAGTTTCATATAGTAAGCATTTATAAAGACATAATTAAAATTGTCACAGAAAAAAATCACAATAAGGGAGCCAAAACCAATTCTAATTTGGTCATAAAAATTTGGTATCCCAAATCTCATCTTATGAAAATTTCTTTTATGTGATTATACAGATATACCAATCAGTTCAGTTGGTTGAATTCACAGATATCCTAAATTTATTTAGCATTAACTGCGCTTAAATATATAATTCATAAAGTGTGTAAAAATTTTACTTTCCTGAAATATACATGCACACACATATTACGTAATGTAAATAAAAATAAATATCCAATAGATATTATGCGCAAAACTTAATGGATAATCAACTATCCAAATATAGATGCATGCACAATAATCTATAACAACCCCCATTTTTTTCACGTAAAGGCTGGTCATGCACGACACGCGGAAGATGGGGCTTGTTTGTCAACTAATACCATTCTCAGCATCAACGTAATATAAATCATATATTAATAGGCCATAAATGAGTTTGAATCAGCATATCAATAAAAATAAAAACCAATCCAACACTAAGCGTATGATAAGTTTGACATAAAGATAAATATCTAAAACAAAAATAAAATAAATAAATCTCGCGCTTATGCCCATACAGTAATCCCAATTAAAATAAGTAACTAGAACTGAAAAGTACCTAAAATATAATCAACAGATCAAAAATGCCCGAGGAACAAAAAGAGAATGCAAGGCTTCTACGTCAATAGTCCCGCTATCCTATGTAGGAGCACCAGGGGGAGAAAATATTTAAATTTGGGTCAGAGCCCTAGATGTGCAATAATTAACTTAATCAATTTAAAATGAAATAAATATAGTAGATGCAAAGTAAATATCCCCCTATCACCACTCATATGCGATTAGCATCTCATCCCTCATCTAAGTGTGATATTACTCGCATCTAAACTAGTCCCGAAATAAAATATGACCACCGTGCCAATTTAAAGAAAGATAAATTAGTTATAATTAATTGCTAACATGAAGACGGCTATATTCGATTATCAATGCCCAAAGTATTCCAGTCTTTTATATCATAGAAGTGACATAAACATCTATTATTAACAATACAATAAATGTCTGTCAGTTATGTCTACATCCTTAGACAATTTATTAAATCTCATTTAATTCAGGTAATTTATATATATATATATATATATATATATATATATATATATATATATATATATATATATATATATATATATATATATATATGTGTGTGTGTGTGTGTGTGTGTGTGTGTGTGTGTGACACTCAAATGCACCTACCGGTGATGTCTCGTTCATACTTTATCAACAAGTCCGAAGGAATATCTATCCAATTCAAACGTCACAAAACACACATAAATGGGGCGGTCCATACGCAGTACACCAGTTCACGGCCCATACCAGCGGTGGTAAAGGATCCCAGCATTAACACCTACCTCTCGTAGAGGGCGCAGTTACGTAGTACCTAAATGACCTACATAATGTCTAGACCACCTGTGCCGACGTGTGCTATGGTCCCGAATGCGCGAAACCCCAAGCTGATAAGACCATCCACGAATGTTGGTATGACCACACAGATACACATAAATATATATTATTATTCCCATATAATACGTATAGGTAACTTGTCTATAATTACCTAAAATATTCCACATGATGTCCACAAATATTCATCCATTAATAATCGACCATCTAGTTAATTATTAATTTATTTTCTTTAACAAATTATTTAACCATCTTGTTCAATATAATGTCCCAATTAATATATGTGCCATGTTTACATTTTTAATAAATTCCCCATTGGCGCAAACATCGTCCTACCAACTCGTATGGACTTCTAAAAATACCCAAAAACTAACCCTAGTCCCAGCTCACTAAGCCCCCAGGGACGAATCAATTTGGTTCTTGACCAAATCGATTCGTAGCCAAACCGAATTGATTCGCTCCAAGGCCGAATCAATTTGGAATGAGGCAGTAGCCCAGATCCATTAGTTTCGTTTTGTTCGAGTTTCCTTAATTATTTCCAAAAATCTGTTATAATCTTGATTCCCTTTATTTAAACATGTGAATTATACATGATAGAATAATTAATTCCATATAACCACACCAATTTCTATACCTAAATTCCCATATTTCACATGAATATATCAAGAACTTTAACCTAGATTTCTTTCACAATACCAACTATATGTAATTCAGATTTTGGGGTATATAACATGAAATTAAAGTCACAATATACATATCATAAACATGTAATAAAATCCTCTACATGTGATTATAATATATCTCCAAATTGAACCAAGAACCCTAAGGCATCTATCATTAAATTTCAAGAATTTGATTTCTAGATTTCTGGGCTAACACTCTATGTTCCAATTAATCCTCTACATGCATAAGATTAATTCGTAACATTTAATCATCAAAATTCAACCTAAAACCCATAAATCATATGGGTTCATTACGATGAATTGAGAAGCAAAATAGAAATTAAATTGAGCAAGAAAATTCTTTCCTAGATGCGCGGTTGATGAAACCCCCTTTGAATTCCTCTTCAGTTTCTTGTTGTGGCTTCCTTCTTCCCCTTTCTCTCGCATAGTGGTGTAGTCTAGGGTTCTTAGAGATAACCTACAGGGGTCTTACTAACTTCTTAATACAGGTTATTAACTCCTTAATACCGAGTTGGGTTAAATTCCCAAATTTTGGACCCCCAAATGGGCCCAAACCAAAAACCAGACTAGCCTAAAAGTCTCTCAACTTATACATCTATACCCCGGGACCATATTTAAAGGTTTAAAACACCTAAATGAGCCCATATGCTTTCCAAAAATACGTTCCCATTATTTTATCCCGATGTTACACTTTTATAATCGCATCACACACCTTTTTATGAATTTTCTATAAGATATGCAATTGTTATAATTATTGACATCACAAAGATCAAACACACATAATTATGACATAATAAGGAATAACATGTTCGCAAATCAAAAAATCTAATTCACCGATTTAATTTTATTTCCACGAATATTTATTTTAATCCAAAAGTATACTAGAAAAATGCGGGGTATTACATTCTTCCCCCCCTAATAACAGGATTTCATCCTTGAAATCTAAAAAATCATGTACCTAGATAGAAGAGTTCAGGATATTTTGTGTGCATGTCTTCCTCAATCTCCCAAGTCGACTCGTCTTACCTATGGTGTCCCCACTGCACTCGAACCAAAGGAACAACCTTGGATCGAAGTCGGCGCACCCGACGGTCCAAAATGGCTACCAATCTATCCTCGTAAGTATTGTCTGGTTGGAGCTCTATCTTACCAATATCAATGTGATGGTATTATATCTCCTCTCGAAGGAACCTACACAATGAAAATATATAAAAAAAACATCATTCATCCATTGCAAGTGGTCGGGTAATCCCAATCGATATGCCACGGGTCCAATTCTCTCTAGAATAGGGAATGGTCTCACGTATCGGGATCCAACGTCCCTTTCTTCCCAAACCTCATTACTCCCTTCATGGGAGAAACTTTAACCAACACCTAATCCTCAATGTCAAGGTCTACGGGTATCCGATCTATGTCCACGTAACTCTTTTGCCTATCCTGGGCAATCAGTATCCTCGCCCGAATCATGTTTACCTTCTCTGAGGCGTCCTGAATGAAATCTAGCCCAAGTAACTTATTCTCCCCTACCTCTAACTCGCATGAGGGTGAACAGAAAGGTCTCCCATAAAGCGCCTTAAATGGTTCCATCTCAATCATGAACTGGTAGTTGTTGTTGTACACAAACTCCATCAAAGGCATATGCTGCTATCAGCTCCCCTTAAAATCTAAAATACACATCCGCAACATGTCCTTTAATATCAAATTCACCCTATTTTTCTTCCCGTCGGTCTGAAGATAATTTGAGGTGCTCAACCTCAACTCTACCCCCAAAGCCTACTGAAAACTCCTCCAAAAGTGGGACACAAACGTCTTGTCCCCGTCTGACACAATGCTGAGCGATACCCCATGAAACTTAATAATATCTACAAGGAAACGTCTAGTGTATTGTTCAGAGCTATAATCTGTCCGGACCGGTAAAAAGTAAGCCACCTTCGTCAATCTGTCGACGATCACCCAAATGGAATCATGCCCCCTCGGTAATGTAGGTAGACCAATAATTAAGTCCATGGATATGCTTTCCCATTTACACATTGAGATACCCAAAGTCTGTAACACACCCGCATCAAGATGATGGTCCACCTTCACCAGCTGACACGTAGCACACTTGGGCACAAAAATTTTCTATGTCCCATTTCATCTCGACCCACCAATACTGACGTTGCATATTGTGGTACATCTTATGCCCTCTAGGATGTACTATAAATTATGAACTATGAGCCTCAGCCATAACGAATCATCTCAACTCCTCGTCATCTGGTACAACTAACCTGCACTGGAATATCAACCCATCATCTGACCAAATAGAATAATGCTTCGCCCCCTCAGCTAATAAATGTCTAACTCTCTCCTGGAAAATTCGATCACCTGCTTGTACCTTTACCACCCGAATAATGATCTCGGGTGTGGGGGTAAGGACTGCCATAAATGCACGGGTCAAGTCATCATTCCCACGAAGTGATTTCCTCTTTGCCTTCCGCACTACCGCTAACTCCAACATTGGCTTGTGGATCAAAGCCTTTGCTATGACATTCGCCTTCCTCGGATGGTACTAAATTTCAATTTGATAGCCTTTCACAAACTGTAGATACCTCATCTGCCTCATGTTTAACTCCCGTTGTGTGAACAAATACTTTAGGCTCTTATGGTTTGTGAATAGTTGGAACTTATCCCCTAGGAGATAATGCATCCATACTCATAGTGAAAAAACCACGGCTGTTAGCTCCAAGTCATGAGTGGGGTAATGTTTATTGTGAGGCTTAATATTTAGTGAAGCATAAGCTATCGACCTCTCATCCTGCATCAAAATCCCTCCAAGTCCCCTTAAGGATGAATTTGTGAAGACCTTATAGACTATCACTGCCCGAGGTAACACCAAAATCGGTCTTGTAGTTAATCTAGTCTTGAGCTCATCAAACGCCTGGTGGCACACATCATCCCATACAAATGGCATTCCCTTCCTTATCAAATTCATTAGGGGGCTGGATATCTTTGATAACCCCTAAATGAATCGACGGTAGTACCCTGCTAGTCCCAAAAAGCTGCGTACCTTAGTGGGTGTAGTGGGTTATTCCCACTCCATCACTGCAAAAACCTTTCTCGGGTCCACTGATTTCCCCATCAGATAAAAAGTGGCCCAATAACTCCACATCTCTTAACCAAAAACCACATTTCTCGAAATTAGCATACAACTGGTGGTCTTATAGCATCAGTAAGACTACCCGTAAGTGCTATGCGTGCTCCTCCGCAGTCCGAGAATAAATGAGGATATCGTCGATAAACACTATGATGAATTGATCTAAATAATCTCTTAACATCCGATACATCATATCCATAAATACTGCCGACGAGTTGGTTAGCACAAATGGCATCACCAAGAACTCATACAACCCATATCTCTTAAGAAATGTTGTCTTCGAGATGTCCTACTCTTGAACTCTCAACTAATGGTAACTAGACCTTAAGTCAATTTTAAATAAATACGTAGCACCTCTCAGCCGGTCAAACAAAGCATCAATGTGGGGACAACAGATATTTGTTTTGTATGGTGACTTTGTTCAACTCCATGTAGTCGATACAAAGTCGCAATCATTTGTCCTTTTTCTTGAAGAACAAAACTGGAGCACCCCACGGTGAAGTATTCCACCTAATGAATGCTTTCCCCAATAACTGCTCAATCTGATCCCGAAGCTCTCTCATCTCCAGAGGATCCATTGGATAAGGTGTACATGCAATGGGTCTCATTCCTGGAATCAAGTCAATCACAAAGTCTATCTCCCGACTAAGTGGTAACCCCGGGATCTCCCCAAACACATATGAAAACTCACTAACTACTGGATGGAATCTATCATCGCCATAACCTCAGAAGAAGTATCCTCCTAGATATAGAATAAATGCGTGATCGACCCACCCCTAGGGTGCGGCATCACAACCAGGTACATCTGTTGCCCTGGAATGGCGAAGACGATGGACCTCCCATAACAATAAACACATGTTATGTATATAGCTAGCCAGTTCATCCAAAAATAACGTCATACGTGTGCATATCAAGTACAAATAAATCGGCTACAAAAGTGAGTCACCTTATCTCAATCCTGATACCCCGACATACCGAACGTATGGCTCCCCTCTACCCACCAGTGAATCTACGTGTAATACAATATCGAAGGCAATGTCTACCATCACAGTCTCTCGCATAAAACTCGTGATAACAAAAGAATGAGATGCCAAGGTGTCAAATAAAATACGACCTACGTGATCAAAAATAGGAAACATACCCTCAAGTGCCAGTGCTGGAGTTGGCCCCTCTGTTGGCACAATGTGATACACCTGTCTGTATTGTAGTGGCGACTGTCCCTGAGGTGGGGAGATGTGTGCTGGAGTGGCTGGTGCAGCAATTCCCTGTGCTGACAACGGTGGTCGTTGTCCCTGTGGCGCCTGAGGTCCCCTCTGACCTCCCTGCTCCTAAGCTGCCTGAACACCCAGAGGATATCTCCTTGACGTACGACCTCTCTCTTCGCAAGTAAAATAATTCCAATGGAATGGGCACCGCTCTATTTATCGATCATGCTGGCCTTGGCCTTAATGGCCTATGTGCTGATGGCTCTGCTAGTCCTGTCCTGACTTCCCTTCACCTTTCTAGTCATGTCAGTTTTAATTATCGAAACCCCTGAAATCCTTATTCTGTTCTGCGAACGAAGTACCCCTGAACTGATGGGTTCCAAATCTTCTACCCCCACTCGTCTTGCCCTGCAGGCTCGATGACTTAACTCCTTGTCATTTTTCACCCTTGCTATTCTAGAAAGTCCTGTGATCCTGACTGCGAAGAAGTGAGACGTTCACCAACTGATTATACGTGGTAAAGGTCGGATTCCCCAAAAGATCCTTCCTAATGTGCCAAGATGACCCCGCTACGAATATGTCCATATTTCTTTGTTCAGTATTCACATCTTCCTTTGTAAAGTACGAAAGGGTCGTAAACTCCCCTTCGTACTCAATCACAGTACTCCCCACCTGCATGAGCTCCATAAATATGCTTCTCATCTAAGACTGCATAGCTTGGGGAAATACTTCCCCTCAAATATCTCCCAAAACTTATCAATCATCAGGCTATCCCTCTTTGCAACCGACGTAACTAACTCCCACCACTAGAGCGCGACCCCCACTAACCGTAATGAAGCTAACATTTGCTTCTGCACTGGTGTGCACTCTACCATCTGTAAGTGTCTATGCATGTGTTTATTCCACTTGCTTGCCACTATTATATCTGGAATGACTAAGAACTATAGAGGTTAGCCCTTCACGAAGGCCTCCCTTGCCATGTCCCAAATTAACCCCGGTGCCTCGGCTGGTACGGCCACCTGCTGTGGCGGCGGTGCTGGCTGCTGCTGAGCCTGTGGTAGTGGAAAATGTTGGAGCACAGTCTCCATGGTTGTATAAATCGCCTAAGTTACAATAGTGGTGGTCTCTGCTGGAGTAATCAACAGTGGGGTTGGTGGGGCCTATGGCTATTGTTGTGGCTCCGGTTGAGCCTCCTCCTCGGCAGTATGTCTGACTACGCGCCTCGACCTACCTCTCCATCTGTTTTCCATCTGAAAGCAAACAAGGTTCGAATTAGTATAAATTTTAAGAATACAATGAACCCTAAACATAGGCTCTACATATCAAAGGATGCGACACAGAATGTAATGAGCGTAACATAGATCCTAACGACACTGTAATTGGATGCTCTGATACCAATTGTAACAACCCCCATTTTCTCACGTAAAGGCTGGCTAGGCACGATACATCGAAAATGGTTCTTATTTGTCAACTAATATCATTCTCGGCATCAACGTAATATAAATCATATATTAATAGCCCATAAATGAGTTTGAATCAACATATAAATAATATAAAAACCAATCCAACACTAAGCGTATGATAAGTCTAACATAAAGATAAAAATCTCAAACCAACATAAAAGAAATAAATCTCGAGCTTATGCCTATACGGTAATCACAATTAAAATAAGTAACTGGAATTGAAAAGCACCTAAACTAGAATCAACAGATCTGAAATGCTCGAGGATCAAAAAGAAAATGCAAGGCTGCTATGTCAATAGTCCCGCTATCCCTATCTAGGAGCACCTGGAGGGGGGGGGGGGAATATTTAAATTTGGGTCAGAGCCCTAGATATGCAAGAATTAACTTAATCAATTTAAAATGCAATAAATACATTCAATGCAAAGTTAATATCTCCCGTCACCATTCACATGTGATTAACATCTCACCCCTCATCTAAGCGTGATATTATCTGCATCCAAATCATCCCCGAAATGAAATATGACCACCGTGCCAATTTAAAGAAAAATGAATTAGCTATAATCAATTGCTAACACGAAGCCGAATATATTCAATTATCAATACCCAAATTATCCCAGTCTTATATATCATAGAAGTGACATAAACATCTATTATGCACAATATAGTAATGGTCTGTAAGTTATGTCTACATCCATAGACAATTTAATTCATCTCATTTAATTCGAATAATATATATATATATATATATATATATATATATATATATATATATATATATATATATATATATATATATATATATATATATAATTTCATTTATGTGACACTCAAAGGCATCTACCAGTGGTGTCTCGTTCGTTCTCTATCGACAAGTCCGAAGGAATATCTATCTAAGTCAGACGTCATAAAACACACATAAGTGAGGCGGGTCCTAAGCAGTTCACCAGTTCACGGCCTATACCCAATGGTGATAAAGGGATCCTAGCATCAACACCTACCTCTCGCTGATAGCGCTGCTATGTAGTACCTAAAGGATCCTAACATCAACGTCTAGCCCACCTGTGCTGACGTGTGCTACGATCCCGAACGCGCGAAACCCCAAGTCGATAGGACAGTCCATGAATGTTGGTATGACCACACAGATACACATAAATACATATTATTATTTCCATATAACATCTATATGTAACTACTCTATAATTACCTAAAATATTCCACATGATGTCCACAAATATTCATCAATTAATAATCGACCATCTAGTTAATTATTAATTCCATTTTCTTTAACAAATTATTTAACCATCTTGTTAAATATAATGTCCTAATTAATATATGTGCCACGTTTACATTTTTAATAAATTCTTCGTTGGCCCAAACACCGTCCTACCAACTCGTACGGACTTCTAAAAATACCCCGGAACTAACCCTAGTCCCAGCTCACTCAGCCCCTAGGATCGAATCGATTAGATTCTTGGACGAATAGATTCACTACCAAATCGACTCGATTCTCTCCAAGGCCGAATCGATTCAAAATGGGGCAGTAGCCCAGATCCATCAGTTTTGTTTGTACGAATTTTCATAATTCTTTCCAAAGATTCATTCTAATTGTGATTCCCTTTTTATAAACATGTGAATGGACTCCTACTACTTAATTATACATCATAGAACAATTAATTCCATATAACCACTCCAATATCTATCCCCAAATTCCCAGATTTCACATGAATATATCAAAAACTTTAACCCAAATTTCTTTCACAATACTAACTATATGTAATTCATATTTTGGGGTATATAAAATGGAATTAAAATCATAATATGCAGATCATAAACATGTATTAAAATCCTCCACATGTGATTCCAATATTTCTCCAAATCTACTCCAAGAACCCTAAGGCATCTATCATCAAAGTTCAAGAATTCGATTCCTAGATTTCTGGGTTAACACCCTATATTCCAATTAATCCTTTACATGCATAAGATTAATTCCTAACATTTAATCATCAAAATTCAACCTAAGACCCTAAAATCATATGGGGTCATTACGATTAATCGAGAAGCAAATTGAAAATTAAATTGTATAAGAAAATTCTTGTCTGGATAAGCAGTTGATGAAACCCCCTTTGAATTCCTCTTCACTTTCTTGTTGTGGATTCCTTTTTCGCCTTTCTCTCTCATAGTGTTATAGGCTAGGGTTCTTAGAGATAACCTCCACGTTGCTTATTCACTTCTTAATATAGGTTATTAACTCCTTAATCCCGAGTTGGGTTAAATTTTCATATTTTGGACCCCCAAATAGGCCTGAACCCATAACCAGATTAGCCCCAAAGTCTTTAAACTTATATACCTATATCCCAGGACCATTTTTAAATGTTTAAAACACCTAAACGAGCCAATATACTTCCCGGAATACGTCCTCATTACTTTATCCCAACATTACACTTTTATAATTACGGCACACACCATTTTATGAATTTTCTTTTACAAATGCAATTGTTATAATTATTGACATCGCAAAGATCAACCACACATAATTATGACATAACAACGAATTACATGTTTGCAAATCAAAAAATCTAATTCACCGATTTAATTAAATTTCCATGAATATATATTTTAGTCCAAAAATATAGTTTTATTATATGTTGTAGAAAAATGCAGGGTATGACATAATCGAATATTTATAACTACAAATTAAGACACTTTCTTCTTATTTTAACATCATATAAATATTAGTGTCATAACATTAATTCATAATTATATTAGGACCTTTCGGTAAACAAATATAGATTATACACAATAATCTAATATACCAAAAATGTTATTGTCAAACCCCTTAATCATAAATTTATTAGTCAAATCTTTATATTGAACCTTTTGGACAATACATAACATGAATATTAAATAATCATTTAAGGATAAAAATATAGGTAGTGATTTATACCATAAAATTGCAAAAATAATATATCTTTGTAAAAATGAAAAATTTTAAGTTCTCTAGTAACATAAAAATCTTTTCATGATCACTCTCCAATTCGCGGAATCGTAAAATCAATTTCTAAATGAGAGTTATTAGCATTGACATTATTACCAAAAATGACAAAAATGCGTTTTTAGGAATCTAAACGATATCAAACCATCGATATAGGTTGGTGCCCATTATATACAATAACTTTTGTTTATTTCGATATATCGATAAATAAAATTAACAATTCATTATTATTATTATTATTATTATTATTATTATTATTATTATTATTATTATTATTATTATTATTATTGTTATTATTATTATTTACCTGGATTCTTTTATACGAGAAAAAAAAACTCTTAATGGACAATTATAAGATCAGAAACCTAAGCTCTGATTCCACATGTAAGCATAATTAAAGAATACGTAATTAAGAGTTTCATATGGATCTATAAATTTAATGCATGAATATCTAATTCAACATGTTATTTGTTCTTTAATAATACAAAATATTATGTATTATACATTAATGTTAGGATCTTATATCAACATGATTATCACATAAAATTATTATGTGGAAAGTAAAATGGTATTATAATCACATACCTCCATCATGTCACAAATGGAAAGATTGATGGAGCAGTCAACCTTAGAGATGTTCGATCGGGCTGAATTTCGGACCACGACTTTCTCTTGTATACGGCAAGAACATATTTCAATTTCAGTACGTTCCAATGGTTAGAGCTTCTTTTATAGCCAAAATAGTATTTTGACAATCAACATAAACTTGACTCTTCGGATTTCTCTCCATTACCCTATAATTTTATTATGTTATCTTTTCGTGTGTCTGAATGATGAAAAATCAGTCACTTATTTATACGCAAGGACAAGACCCAAATCTCCAACATCCACTTAATCTTAACCGCCCATCAAGATAGATAACCAAAAGTCCTTTTGACTCTTACTATTTGGAGTACCCTTTCATTAACCAAAGTGACTCTTAGTATTAATATAATTATGGAGCATATTATGTAGAATGATTTTTTAAATAATTTTAACATTTTCAACTTACATTAAATAAACATATATTGAAAAATACTAAATTATCTTAAAATTATTTATCGTGAAATCAATTACATTTTCTCATTTTTCTATAAGATTTTATCAAACTTCTTCGTATAACAAACGCCACTCAATAATCAAGACTGTCCTATCCTTAATTCGTTTGCCATTACTGGATTCCCTCACAAAGACACAGGACCGGTTCCGAGATATTAGGGGTTCGAGGCTAACTCATGAATTGGGTCCCCCATATTTAACAAGAGATTTCTTATTAATTTATAAATTATAGGGTTTTTTTAACCGAAAAGATGCCTACTTATTTTTCAGGAGTTCCTGCAAATTTAAATGTTTCTCGGTTCATTTCCAACAAATTGTTTTGGTAACAATTGAAAAATGACTCTATAAATATATATACCCATATAAAATTTTGAGATCCCTAAAATGCGTTGAAAATCGTGGATTCGAATTGACCGCCTCCCTGAGCTCCCCTCAAAACCGGCCTTGCAAAGACAAAACATGTATATACATATTTCATTAAGAACAATTTCACATTCGTTGACATCCAAACGTGTATATTTCACACACACACACACACACATGTCATATGACAAAGCAAATCTAACTGATTTTTTTTATATGTTTATAGATTTTAAAATTCAACTGTGATCATCGTTGTCCATTTATTGTTCTGTCTTCCATTTCAACTTGTTAAATAATTAAATAAGACTTATCCAATATCTATTTGACTTGAATTTTTTTTTTCATGTGATGAGGTTTATCCTTTGGACTATCTCAAGAATCACTTAAAAATCCCTTAAAATTGTTTTGTTTGTTTGAAAGATAAGAAAAAAATGTAAAATGCTATAACTTCATTAAATCTATTTTAGAGTACACTTTTAAAATTAATTTTCAAATGAGTAACATTATATTTTATTAAAATACTCGGCCTCCAGTTTTGAACTTTTATTGGAGTTTTACAAACTATATTCATCCCAAATAAATATACTTTAAAAAAAAAGGATGATTTTGTAAAATACAATCGTTCAATGTCAAGACCGAGAGTTGTTCACTCTTACATAGTTTGATTTATTGGTTACATCCAAAAATAAGCACGAGGCTAGAGACGTCTCAAAAATGAAATCAAAGTTATTTATTTGGGACAAAAAAGAATAATGTTTTTTTTCTTTTTTTAATTTTATAGTATATTATTAGTTTTATTAGTTTGCCACTCTAGATGAATATTCTGACTCCGTCTGAGAGCCCCACCACCACTACACTACACCATACAACTTTGAATCTAACTCCGTTTTGAATTTCCATACATAATCATTATCCACACTCACATCACTGTCAAAGACTTAAGCTGATCTAAAAAGTAAGAGGAGTTCTATTGTGTCCAAAATTTCGATTGAATTTTGGATTTAAATTATTAATGGCAATATATTATTGATAGATTCTGTAATTACATTGATGTGAACCTTATAAATTAAACAAAAGAAATTCATCACTTAATTTGGCCCATTCACTTTCTGCAAAAAATTCCATCCGAATAGCATTTTTGAAATAGTAATCAGCAGTTTTATTTCTTATGCACCTTCAACAAAAGCTCAAAGTACACACATTTTTTTTTTGTACTTGTTTTGCACATTACTACATGGAAACAGCTTACGCTGATCAATACAATCATTCATTTATTCCCACGTAAATCCTCGTCAGTTTATTTTAGAACAAACTTTGCGAATTTCACCATCACTCCCAACCTTCACCCCAATGTTACTCATCTTCACCATTGACTTCCCAAACTCAACATTAAAAGTCAACCCAGCCAACCCTCTTATCCCCAAGAATCGTTGAACAAAAGTTTTTGTGGAATCATCCGTCCATAACTTTTGATCTGATTCCAATATTCCTCGGCCGCCCCTTAGATTCGAGAAAAATGAATTGTCAAATTTTCCCTCGCTGCCATTATCGAGCCCTATGCGCTTTGTTCCGTCACCATTGGCGGGGCAAAGTGACTGCAGTTGTGGAAGGAAAGCTGCGTCGATAGAAGGGTCGGCCCCACCGGTGGAGGTAAAGTTGTATACTCTGTATCTAAAGAACTGGCAAGCTGAAGTTCCAATTGTGTGTCCTCCTAGAAATAGAAATGATGTATTGAGCAAAAAAATTGTATACATGTGTAAAATTTAACTCATCTCATTAGATTGACTAATTAGTAAATTAATATAAAGCTAAATTCTGTGAAGCATTAATCCTTGAAACTCTGATGGTGGTTTATAAATTTAGAATACTGACCAACATACAAAACATTGCCCTTATACGTTATAATAGAAAACTGTTTAAATCTAAATGAGGATAATTCTCATGTAAAACTATAGTTATTAAAAGATGAGTTAGGTAACTGAAAAATAGCTTATATGTTATTTAAGATATGTTAGAAGCATCTTATAACCTTTAAATTTTTTAGAAGGTGGTTATAACCCTTACTAAGAAGTATACGTAACGATAAATTTTTTGCAGCTTATTAATAATTTCAAGTACTGAAAAAGATATATTGATCTTTATGTAAACATGTAATTACATTACAAGTGAAAAAGATTGTGATGCGTACCAACGAGAGTGACAAGATCTTGAGGGCTGAGGCCTTTTTCAGCGAACTTTTGCTTCTGAACATCGACGGAGTCGGTGAAGCCAGGAAGATTGGAAGTATCGGATGCCAATGAAACACGCCCATCTCTTCTTCCCATAGGCACTATCCACGGTGCTCCTCCGGTCTGCGCACGCGTAACAAACACATAAACAGACACACAAATATGACCATTTCTCCTTCACACACGCATAATGCATAACACCATCTCCACCAATAATATACAAAATATACTGTGCCATATAAGCATTTTTTATGTTTCACTAAAATATATAGTAGATGCCACTTATTGTGGGCTACCAAATTGGTTAAGAGTTTTCCCATCTAATTTAGTTTAACCTACTTTACACGGTTTGCTCTGGACTTCTAAAATGATTTAAACCAAATTTAGAAGTTCCACCGACGGTGTAATATATCAGCGTTGTATTAGCTACACATCATGACACTCCAAATTAGATTAACATTGTTATCAAAAAGTGCAAAACCTCTTAACCAAGTATAAAACCATTATTAGTTAGCAATATCATGTAGTAGCACAACATTTGAACAAAGAGACGAAATGAATATTTATCTTTTCTACAAACTCCAACAATTCTATTGGAAAATGGTATAGCTAGCATACACAAACTTGAGTTGTAATGGTACCATCTTGAATAGTATAATCGTAAGTATGTCTAAATAGTGTTGCTACCTACTTGGTGTTGGCACCAACTTGAATAGTATTAGTATAATCGTAAGTATGACTAAATAGTCTTTTAAACGTGAGTAATTTGCTAATACAAATAATTATATTTACAGGAATGGATGAACAATTCATTACAGGCAGACTTTGTTAACGTACAAGTAACCCTAAACATTATTCACACTCATTTGCAATATTTATTATATGTGAAGGTGACAACCGGAAAAATTACCAGAACAACGGCATCACGGGCAGCTAGAGCAAGAATATCAGCACAGGATACAATTCCAGGGCAGGCTTGTTCAAGCTGGGCCTTAGCATCGTCAATAACCTCATATCCTCTCAACAAAAGGTTAGGCCCAGCCGTTTTCTCCGTGGAAGGCCCATCAATGAGAATAGAAGCGTCACATCCCTGCACAAAGCAATCATGAAACAAAATTCTAAGCAACCCGGGTGCCACTGTCGGATTGGATCCGAAATGCTTCTTAACAGTCGACTGAACAATGGATTCAACTCGAGTGCACGTTCGCAAGTAAAACCCAACTCTAGTCCCTTGGCCTAATGACAAGGTGTTGGCATAACAAAGAAATAGAAATACTACTAAAGTGAAGATTTTGCTAACAAAGTACTTCATTTTTAATCGAGTTAATAGGAAGTATGAGAGTTTTTTCTACAGATATATTGACGTTGTTTAAGTAGACTGCTAAGGTGCGTATTATTTATAGGCATGAAAAAGGTTGTGAAGTCAAACTTTGAGAGGTGATCCACCCAGTAAGCAAAGCCGGTTTGGGATACATGATGCGTTGGAATGCACTTTCCAGTAGTTGGTTTTATCTTTGTCTTGTAAAAAAAGACTTGCATGTGTTGCATGGTGGTGTAGTTCGTTATGCATTATTCAACTTTTTTCTTTCTTTTCACCGCCCTGCATGATAACGCGTATTTGGTACGACGGAGACATCGTTTGGACTTATAGGGATATGATGGGAGAAAATTGACAATTAACACATTCATCTCTTATTATTATAACTTAACATTTGCACATATCTTATAATTGTAGTAAATTATTTTATATTATTGTTGATATCAAATTTAATCTGCTGATATGAATTCATCACTTGAAAACATGTGTCAATTAACATGGTAATTACAAATACTTCTACTGATCAACTCGCTGTCACCGAGTTGCTCAAGAGCCACGAGCAGCTCATACATTTGGAACAACTCAAGCGTATCGATCAGCTTAAGTTTTCGGAGCAACTCAAGCGTGCCGAGCTACTAAGGCGGTCCGAGTAGCTCAAGCATGCCGAGCTACTTAGCGTACATAGCACTCAAATCAGGATAATCAAAGAGATGACTGCGCATTAAATGCTCATTATTATCGTACAAATGTATATGTCTACTAGATAACAGCGCATTGTCCTTTCACATGAACAGCCTCAAGGCTATAAATACATTGTAACCTCCTCATTAGAAAGGGACTCGAAATTTCTTGGTAAATCAATTATCGAGAATTCCAAGCAAACAGTCAGCAATAACAACAACAGTAGACGTATGCCATTCTTACAAGGCTGAACCACTTTAAAAATATTTTTGTCTTATTTATTTTATCTGTGGTTGATTAATTATAGATAATCTAATTTTTTACATCAAGAGATTGACTTCGTCTGTGGGAAACGACTGTAATTAGCGTTTTTCACCAAAACAACTCATCATCAATGGCTAATAATCCAGAATCTAGTAATCGAAATATTGGTATCCCTCCAAATCCATCTACTCCCCCAAATTTTTCGGATTTGGCTGGTATAATGGCTAATTTGGCCCAAGGCCAGACGGCCATGCAAGAAACCATGCGACAGCTTATACAAACCGTTCAAGGCGGAGTGCCGGCTCAATCAGGACAACAAAGTGTTTAGAGAAATACTCGTTTACCCTCTTCGAGAACTAGGCGAATGTTATTTCCAGAGGAATCTCCATCGAGACACACCGATTCTTATCGCACTGAAAGATCTAATGATCATTCTTATCAGCCTGGACAGACTTCCTCAGTACGAGCTACATACACTCAACAAAACGTCACTCTATCTCCAGAGAGGACAAGTGCTCTTGAAAGGTTGAGTAGAGTCTCTCCTTTTGATCGTTTGGGTCCTAGGAGGAATAGAAGTCCCCATGGGATTGTGTCGAGGAACTCTCAACAACCATCTGATTTAAGGGAAGGCTCTGCCCAATCACGACCAACTGCCCGTCATGTAAAATCCCAAGAGGCAAATTCAACACAATCAGTTGCTCGAACCAATAGGCCCGAGGAGGGAAATCAAACCAGTGAAGCAACAACGAAGGGTATTCAGTCCCGAGAAGAATCAAGCCATACAAGAAGAACTAGAGAAACTGCAAAAAGCCTATTTTATTGAGGATGTCAAATATCCTGATTGGCTAGCAAATGTGGTAATGGTAAAGAAGAAAAATAACAAGTGGAGGATGTGTGTGGACTTCACTGATCTTAATAAAGCCTGCCCAAAGGATCATTTTCCTTTGCCTCGAATCGATCAGTTGGTGGATGCTACCTCGGGACATGAATTGCTAAGTTTCATGGATGCTTATTCTGGTTACAACCAGATTAAAATGAAGCCTGAAGACAGGGAGAGTACCTCTTTTATCACCCAAGGGAACTTATTGCTTTAGTGTTATTGCTTTTGGATTGAAAAATGCAGGTGCAATATATCAGCAGCTGATGAATAAGGTGTTTACAGAGCAGATCATTCATAAAATGGAGGTTTATGTTGATGATATACTGACGAAGATCAAGAAAGTTGCTGATCATCTAGTTGATCTAGATCAGACCTTTGATCAATTAGAGAAATATCAAATGAAGTTAAATCCCACCAAATGCATATTCGGGGTACGAGAAGGCATGTTTCTCGGATACATTGTTAATCAACGAGGGATTAAGGCGAACCCTGAAAAGATCAAAGCTCTATTAGAGCTACGATCTCCAACCACGAAAAAGGAAGTGCAAAGCCTCACAGGGCGAGTAGCAGCACTTAATAGATTTATGTCGCGAGCAACTGATAGATGCCTCCCATTCTTCAAAACACTTCAAAAAACTTTTGAGTGGAATGATGAATGCGAGGATGCTTTTCAAGATTTGAAGAAGTATCTAGGGATACCTCCACTATTATCTAGACTCGTGATGGGAGAAAGGTTATACTTATATATGAAAGTGTCAGAAAACGCAGTGAGCTCGGCATTGATAAAAGTGGAGGACGGAGTACAAAAACCAGTCTACTACACCAGCAAACCTTTCTGGCCAAAACCATGAAGGCAGAGCAAGTCGTTATGTACAGTGACTCTCAATTAATTGTAAACTAAATTCCGGGGGTGTATATAGCAAAAGAAGAATTAATGATCAAATATCATGCCAAAGAAATGGGGGTTGTATCAAGTCTTACTGCAGTTCAGTTGATTCGATTACCCAGATTGGAGAACGAAAGAGTGGATGCACTAGCTCAATTGGCATCAGCCACACGCACCGAGCTACGAAGAATAATCCCAATAGAAATCCTAGTTGGTCGGAGTATAGACAAAGATCTAATGATGAATTTCATTGCCCTCGACTTAGGACCATCTTGGATGGATCCCATCAAGGCCTATATTGAAGATGGGACTTTACCAACTGATAAACTCGCAGTCGAGAAACTAAAATTTAAAGCTCCTCATTATGTATTGACCAGTGGCATTTTATATAGACGAGGAGTTATAGCAGGGCTACAAAGATGTGTCCATACCTCTGAAGTGAAAGATTTGATCGAAGAGGTTCATGAAGGGTCTTGTAGAGCCCATGTAGCTGGTTGGACGCTCTTACGAAGAATAACCACGCAGGGGTACTACTGGCCGACGATGAGAGATGATTGCGCAGCTTATGCTAAGAAGTGCGACAAATTCCAACGCTTCTCGTCCATCCGAAGAACTCCTCAGGCATTGTCAACACCCATAACGTCCCCTTGGCCATTTGCCATGTGGGGAATAGACTTGGTCGGGCCACTCCCAACAACCAGGGGAAGGTTCAAGTACCTTGTGGTTGCTGTGGATTATTTTATAAAATGGGTGGAAGCTGAGCCCCTTATTGATATGACATACGATAAAGTCTATCAATTCATTTGGAAAAACATTATTTGCAGATATGGTCTCCCACGTGCATTCATTACTGACCATGAACCCAGTTTGATAACGAGGAGTTTGCTGCATACTGTCATCAATCTAATATACTGAAAACTCATTTTGCACCAGGTCACCCCCAGAGCAATGGACAAACTGAGGTGACAAATAGAACACTACTAAATGTATTGAAGAAATGACTAGATAGTGCAAAAGTAAATTGGATTAATGAACTACACTCTGTGTTGTGGGCTTATCGCACCACACCGCGAATAGCAACTGGAGACTCCCCATACATGCTAGCATTTGGGAGTGAGGCTGTCATACCTGCTGAATTGGGTCTACCTACGCATAGAGTACTAAATTTCAATTCTCCTGTCAGTAACTTGATGAGAAGATTAGACCTAGATATGCTTGAAGAAGTTAGGGAAGAAGCAGCAATCAGGAATGCAGCATATCAACAACGAACAGCTTTGTTTTATAACAAAAGAGTGAAGAAGTATGATTTGAAGGAAGGGGATTATGTGCTGAAGAAAGTGATACAAAAGCACAACAAACTGAAAGCCAACTGGCACGGACCGTACAGAGTAACAGAAGTTGTTCCCCAGGGACATACATGATTGAAACCCTGGAAGTAGATGAATTCACGAATGCATGGAACGCAGAGCATCTGTGCAAATAATATCAGTAATTGTAATTCATATGTAATGCAGTTTCTTTAATATGAATAGAGTGAGGCTTCATCCAGTTTCCTTCTTTGTTGAAATTTTTTCGAAATATTAGTGTTACACACTACACATCAAATTCAAAGCAATTACCACTAACTCCGGTTGGTCAGAAACTTATTTACCACCAACTCCGGTTGGTCGGAAGATATTTACCACCAACTTCGATTAGTCGGAAAGCATTTACCACCAACTCCGGTTGGTCAGAAAGCATTTACCACCAACTCCGGTTGGTTGGAAATTCATTTATCACCAACTCCGGTTGGTCGGAAACTTATTTACCACCAACTCCGGTTGGTCGGAAAGCATTTACCGTCAACTCCGGTTGGTCGAAAACTTATTTACCACCAACTCCGGTTGGTCGAAAAGCATTTACCACCAATTCCGATTGGTCGAAAACTTATTTACCCCCAACTCCGGTTGGTTGGAAAGTTATTTACCACCAACTCCGATTGGTCGGAAACTTATTTACCACCAACTCCGGTTGGTCGGAAAGCATTTACAAACAACTCCGGTTGGTCGAAAACTTATTTAACACCAACTCTGGTTGGTCAAAAACCATTTACCACCAACTTCGGTTGGTCGGAAAGTTATTTACCACCAACTCCAGTTGGTCGGAAACTTATTTACCACCAGCTTCGGTTGGTCGAAAACTTATTTACCAACAACTCCGATTGGTCGGAAAGCAATTAACTCAAATTAAACAACAAATGGGATAAGAACATTCTACAAATTATTTAGAAGACAATGAAATGGCAAAAAATTTCTTCATTCAGATAAAATAGAATTACACATGATGAGAAAAATATTACTTCATTCAAAACAAGGAGAATTACATATGCTGTGAAAAATACATAAATCCTATTCTATCGGTTTTTTCCTTTCTGCCTTTGAAACAGGATCTACTCCAGCAGGAGGGCCATCTAAGGCATAAGGAGAATTTATAAAATTTACACCTCTCAGCATTCTAACATTCATCACAGATGGCCGAGCAAGCAAATGCTCTGGGCAAGATATATCAACGTTGTCATGAAGACTGTAGTCGCCAAGATATTTGGAGATTAAGCATCGAGGAATTGCCCGAGCAGGTATCCAACTAAAATCAAGCTTAAAAGGAGGCACGGGCAAATCGAGCACTCCTGGCTCATAATAATCCCATAAGTAGTGTCCTTGCTCCAATTGTAACCCACACATAACATTCAACCATCCCTGCTTATACCCCTCATTATTCGACTGCTAGATCCGATCATCAAGATGGTAAAGAGCTTCATTGTACCCAGCCATCCAAAATTCTCTGGGTTGTTTATGGAATTGATAAGTTAACCTCTCCAATTGCTCGTGGAGATTCTTCACCAAGATTTCCTTACTTTCTAAGGCAGAACTCTGAGTAGTAAGTTGCTCGCTGAGACTCAAAATTTTCTTAGACAATTCTGCTAAGGCCTGGTTCTTCACCACCAATTGAAAGGCCTGATTCTCCAAGGCTGCTTGAGTTTTAGCTTCTTCAATGGTGACACGACCAGCCCTAGCTCGTCCCCGAGAAGAAGATCTTGCTCATCCATGAGTAGAGGTGGAATGTCCAGCTCTTTTCAAAGTTTCCAACTCATCTCGCAAGTTGGCATTTTCTACCTCCAAGAAAGAGAAACCTTCATCACTAACAGGGACCAAAGCTCCCAAGGAAGATGCATCAGATTTTAATTGTTTTATCTCTTCCTGCAAGGCGATGTTATCCTATTCCAACAACTTAGAAATATGTTTGTGTTCTTCAACCTCAAGCTTCAGAACGCTCTCTGTCTACTCATAAGCATAGATGAATTTAACATATCCTTTATCAACACTCAATTATTGATATTTCCTCTCATATCCCTGATGCAAAAGTGTGGAGGACTCTTTGTACTACAACTGGAGTTCCTCGATAGTTCCTTGGAGATCCTCAATCATCTCGTATTAAGCCACATTATTGGCGACTGCGCGATCAAGCAAACACTTCAGGTATTGATAGGATTCTACTACCCGTTCAGAAGCATCTGAACCAAGGATGTCAAGTATTTGGGTCTCATTTAGATCAGCATGACCAGCTATAAAATAGTCATTAGATCTCTTCATTAATTCTGTGTCATGAGTTGATAAGAGTTCCATCCTGTCCATAAACTAACAAAGATAAGAAATACAAAGAATCAATAAGGATGCAGACAGAGTAAGTAAAAAAAAAGTCAAGACAAATAACGAAGGTTCGAATTTTTATTTCATCATAAAGGGAAAATACAAAATCCAAGGTTACATTCAATAGAATAAAATAAACACCCAAGCAACTTTACACCTTCTCTTTGTTTCCTATGACTTCCTCAGAAGGTTTTGAGGAAGAGACTGGTTGCTCGGAGGGCAAAATTAGCTGCTCGGCAGAAGTACTGGCTAGATAAACAACAGGAACAACAAGGACCTGATCCCCAGTCATCATTGAAGATTCATCTGAAGCAGCTTCATCCTCTTCTTCTTCTCCAAGAGAGGGAGGAGGTCCATGAGTGTGTTGTTGGAACAATTCAGAATTCTCAGCAACTTTCATCTCTTTCAATGCAGCCACCCATCCATCCCTAAAGAATTTGACACCTGCATACTCCATTTGGGAGGACATGGCAGTCAGGCCCTTGTCCCAACCAACGCTGAAATATTTTTAATTTCCCTCTTCCTTTTTGCCTTCTTCGAGGAGGTTCTTTCCCTAAGGAGCTCCTCAGCAACCTTCAACTTTTCCTCCACCTCCAGTTTCTGGCGCCCAACATCCCGAAGTCTAACAACTTCTTCTTCGGCAGACTTGAGCTTAACTTCCAGCTCCTTGTTCTTTAGTTCGAAGATTTTGTTGCTCTGCTCAGACTCCTTCAATTTCTTCTCCAAATCCTTGGAGGCATTCACAGCTTGATTTCTTTCCTGCTCGATGGGCTGGAATTGCTTCTCCCAAGCAACTTTATCTTCCTCGTATTTTTTACGAGAATCTTTCAGAGATTGGGTCAACCCAACAAAAGATTCCTCTATTCCTCCCGAAGAACTTGAAGCCTTGATAGCCTCATCCTTCTTCAGAATACTGTTGAAACACGTTACTAGCTAAAAAAAAGAAATAACTTTGAGTCAGTACAGGGACATAGCATTGAAAAGTGAAAACTCAGACTAATAATACTTACTGAGGCAATATGTTGAGCAGCCAAGCACTACACCAAAAACAGGAAACTGGCACGGTTTAAAACCGTGCCAGATTTTCTGGCGCGGTTTAAAATCGTGCCAGATTTTTCAAACTGGCACGCTTTTAAACTGTGCCAGTTTTTTAATCTGACACGCTTTTGGCACGCTTTTAAACCGTGCCAGATGTTAAATCTGGCACGCTTTTGGCACACGCCAAAACCGTGCCAAATTATCTTTTTTCTGGCACGCTTTTGGCACGGTTATAAAGCGTGCCAGATTATTTAATAAGCGTTCTCATTTTTATGCATTGGCACGGTTTAAAACCATGCCAGATTTTTCAGTTAATTAAAAAAATAATAATAGGAACCAAATCTGGAAAATCTGCAAATTCGAAATTCGGTAGGAAAAATATTTATTATTTGCAAAAACAAAATCAATAAAATTCACAAATTATGAATATCGCAGGTTGTTGATAAACTAATGTGCATACAAACTTCAAAAAATTACAAGAGATAATACCAATATAAAGCAACACATGACCATAAAAGTCGACAATAACTTCAAAAAATTACAAGAGTTAATAGTTCCCATATCAATAAAAAAATGGGCAGAGTTTCCTCTATTTTTTTAGCATTCCAAAACCTGCTAAGATAAAATCTGCCCATATAAAGCCCGCACGGCCATTAAAAAGTCAACAATAAAACTACTATAGCCAGCACGACCATAAAAATAAACCATAAAACTACTGAAGCCTGCTCGGCCATAACACAAAAAATAGAATACAGAATATGAACGACACTAAATACACAATCCCCCTGTTGTAAAGCATTGACTTCTTCGTGCGTTCCAAGTGGATAAAAGCTAACGATTGAATGTCATCCTACAAAAAAAATAAGACACAAAAAAGATACAATATTAGTAACCAAGTCATTTTTAAAAAAATCATATTCAAATAAAAAAATTGAATATACAAGAAGAAAAATTGCATATACGACTACGCGGTCAGTTTCTACAAGTTACATTGGTCCCGTGCGAGGTGTTCGTGCCACCTACGGGGTCGTTTGGGGGCTGGTTTGGGTTTTCACCCTTTAACGGCCTGTTTTCAAGTCTAAGTGTGATTTTTGCAAATTATCATCATACTCTCTAACCGGGAGACCCGGGACTATGCGATCAGTTCCTACAAGTTACATTGGTCCCGTGCGATGTGTTCGTGCCTCCTACGGGGTCGTTTGGGGGCTGGCTTGGGTTTTCACCCTTTAACGGCCTGTTTTCAAGTCTAAGTGTTATTTTTGCAAATTATCGTCGTAATCTCAAACCGGGAGACCCGGGACATCGCGGTCAGTTCCTACAAGTTACATTGGTCCCGTGAGAAGTGTTCGTGCCTTCTACGGGATCGTTTGGGGGCTGGTTTGGGTTTTCACCCTTTAACTACATGTTTTCAAGTCTAAGTGTGATTTTTGCTAATTATCGTCATACTCACAAACCGGGAGACCCGGAACGACGCGGTTAGTTCCTAAAAGTTACATTGGTCCCGTGTGAGGTGTTCGTGCCACCTACGGGGTCGTTTGGGGGCTGGTTATGGTTTTCACACTTTAACGGCATGTTTTCAAGTCTAAGTGTAATTTTTGCAAATTATCGTCATACTCTCCAACCGGGAGACCCGGGACTACGCGGTCAGTTCCTACAAGTTACATTGGTCCCGTGCGAGGTGTTCGTGCCTCCTACGGGGTCGTTTGAGGGCTGGTTTGGGTTTTCACCCTTTAACGGATTGTTTTCAGGTCTTAGTGTGATTTTCGTAAACTATCGTCATACTCTCAATCGGGGAGACCCGGGACTACGCAGTCAGTTCCAACAAGTTACATTGGTCCCGTGCGAGGTATTCGTGCCTCCTACGGGGTCGTTTGGGGGCTGATTTGGGTTTTCACCCATTAACGGCCAGTTTTCATGTCTAAGTGTGATTTTTGCAAATTATCGTCATACTCTCTAACTGGGAGACCCGGGATGACGCGGCTAGTTCCTACAAGTTACATTGGTCCCGTGCGAGGTGTTCGTGCCTCCTACGGGGTCGTTTGGGGGCTGGTTTGGGTTTTCACCCATTAACGGCCTATTTTCAAGTCTAAGCGTGATTTTTGTAAATTATCATCATACTCTCTAACCGGGAGACCCGGGACAACGTGGTCAGTTCCTACAAGTTACAATGGTCCCGTGCGAGGTGTTCGTGCCTCCTACGGGGTCGTTTGGGGGCTGGTTTGGGTTTTCACCCTTTAACGGCCTGTTTTCAAGTCTAAGTGTGATTTTTGCAAATTATCATCATACTCTCTAACCGGAAGACCCGGGACTACGCGGTCAGTTCCTACAAGTTACATTGGTCCCGTGCGAGGTGTTCGTGCCTCCTACGGGATCGTTTGGGGGCTGATTTGGGTTTTCACCATTTAACGGCCTGTTTTCAATTCTAATTGTGATTTTTGCTAATTATCGTCATACTCTCTAACCGGGAGACCCGGGACTATGCGGTCAGTTCCTACAAGTTACATTGGTCCCGTGCGAGGTGTTCGTGCCTCCTATGAGATCGTTTGGGGGCTGGTTTGGGTTTTCACCCATTAACGACCTGTTTCAAGTCTAAGTGTTATTTTTGCAAATTATCATCATACTCTCAAACCGGGAGACCCGGGAAGACGCGATCAGTTCCTACAAGTTACAATGGTCCCGTGCGAGGTGTTCGTGCCTCCTATGGGGTCGTTTGGGGGCTGGTTTGGGTTTTACCCATTAACGGCCTGTTTTCAAGTCTAAGTGTGTTTTTTGCAAATTATCGTCATACTCTCTAACCGGGAGACCCGGGACTACGCGATCAGTTCCTACAAGTTACATTAGTCCCGTGCGAGGTGTTCGTGCCTCCTACGGGGTCTTTTGGGGGCTGGTTTGGGTTTTCACCCTTTAACGGCCTGTTTTCAAGTCTAAGTCTGATTTTTGCAAATTATCGTCATACTCTCTAACCGGGAGACCCGGGACTACGCGGTCAGTTCCTACAAGTTACAATGGTCCCGTGCGAGGTGTTTGTGCCTCCTACGGGGTCGTTTGGGGGCTGGTTTGGGTTTTCACCCTTTAACGGCATGTTTTCTAGTCTAAGTGTTATTTTTGCAAATTATCGTCATAATCTCAAATCGGGAGACCCGAGACGACGCGGTCAGTTCCTACAAGTTACTTTGGTCCCGTGCGAGGTGTTCGTGCCTCCTACGGGGTCGTTTGGGGGCTAGTTTGGGTTTTCACCCTTTAACTACCTGTTTTTATGTCTAAGTGTGATTTTCGCAAATTATCGTCATACTCTCTAACCGGGACAATGCGGAACGATGCGGTTAGTTCCTACAAGTTACATTGGTCCCGTGTGAGGTGTTCGTGCCTCCTATGGGGCCGTTTGGGGGCTGGTTTGGGTTTTCACACTTTAACGGCCTGTTTTCAAGTCTAAGTGTGATTTTTGCAAATTATCGTCATACTCTCTAACCGGGAGACCCGGGACTACGCGGTCAGTTCG
The DNA here is from genome assembly GCA_949130495.1 of Sambucus nigra. NCBI lineage: Eukaryota > Viridiplantae > Streptophyta > Magnoliopsida > Dipsacales > Adoxaceae > Sambucus > Sambucus nigra. The sequence goes on along the minus strand of OX422210.1, from coordinate 586,817,415 downwards.
TACAAGTTACAACGGTCCCGAGCGAGGTGTTCGTGCCTCCTACGGGGTCGTTTGAGGGCTGGTTTGGGTTTTCACCCTTTAACGGCTTGTTTTCAGGTCTTAGTGTGATTTTCACACATTATCGTCATACTCTCAAACGGGGAGACCCGCGACTACGCGGTCAGTTCCTACAAGTTACATTGGTCCCACGCGAGGTGTTCGTGCCTCCTACGGGGTCGTTTGGGGGCTGGTTTGGGTTTTCACCCATTAACGGCCTGTTTTCAGGTCTAAGTGTGATTTTTGCAAATTTTCAGCATACTCTCTAACCGGGAGACCCGGGATGACGCTGTTAGTTCCTGCAAGTTACATTGGTCCCGTGCGAGGTGTTCGTACCTCCTACGGGGTCATTTGGGGGCTGGTTTGGGTTTTCACCCATTAACGGCCTGTTTTCAAGTCTAAGTGTGATTTTTGCAAATTATCGTCATACTCTCTAACCGGGAGACCCGGGACTACGTGGTCATTTCCTACAAGTTACAATGGTCCCGTGCGAGGTGTTCGTGCCTCCTACGGGGTCATTTGGGGGCTGGTTTGGGTTTTCACCCTTTAACGGCCGGTTTTCATGTCTAAGTGTGATTTTTGCAAATTATCGTCATACTCTCTAACCGGGACTACACGGAACTATGCGGTTAGTTCCTACAAGTTACATTGGTCCCGTGTAAGGTGTTCGTGCCTCCTACGGGGTAGCTTGGAGGCTGGTTTGGGTTTTCACACTTTAACGGCCTGTTTTCAAGTCTAAGTGTGATTTTTGCAAATTATCGTCATACTCTCTAACCGGGAGACCCGGGACTACGCGGTCAGTTCGTACAAGTTACAATGGTCCCGAGCGAGGTGTTCGTGCCTCCTACGGGGTCGTTTGAGGGCTGGTTTGGGTTTTCACCCATTAACGGCTTGTTTTCAGGTCTTAGTGTGATTTTCACAAATTATCGTCATACTCTCAAACGGGGAGACCCGGGACTACGCGGTCAGTTCCTACAAGTTACATTGGTCCCGTGCGAGGTGTTCGTGCCTCCTACGGGGTCGTTTGGGGGCTGGTTTGGGTTTTCACCCATTAACGGCCTGTTTTCAGGTTTAAGTGTGATTTTTGCAAATTATCGTCATACTCTCTAACCGGGAGACCCGGGACGACGCGGTTAGTTCCTACAAGTTACATTGGTCCCGTGCGAGGTGTTCGTGCCTCCTACGGGGTCATTTTGGGGCTGGTTTGGGTTTTCACCCATTAACGGCCTGTTTTCAAGTCTAAATGTGATTTTTGCAAATTATCGTCATACTCTTTAACCGGGAGACCCGGGACTACGTGGTCAGTTCCTACAAGTTACAATGGTCCCGTACGAGGTGTTCGTGCCTCCTACGGCGTCATTTGGGGGCTGGTTTGGGTTTTCACCCTTTAACGGCCTGTTTTCTAGTCTAAGTGTGATTTTTGCAAATTATCGTCATACTCTCTAACCGGAAGACCCAGGACTACGCGATCAGTTCCTACAAGTTACGATGGTCCCGTGCGAGGTGTTTGTGCCTCCTACGGGGTCGTTTGGGGGCTGGTTTGGGTTTTCACCCTTTAACTGCCTGTTTTCAAATCTAAGTGTTATTTTTGCAAATTATCGCCCTAATCTCAAACTGGGAGACCCAGGACGACGCGGTCAGTTTCTACAAGTTACATTGGTCCCGTGCGAGGTGTTCGTGCCTCCTACGGGGTCGTTTGGGGGATGGTTTGGGTTGTCACCCATTAACGACCTGTTTTCAAGTCTAAGTGTGATTTTTGCAAATTATCATCATACTCTCTAACCGAGAGACCCGGAACGACGCGGTCAGTTCCTACAAGTTACAATGGTCCCGTGCGAGGTGTTCGTGCCTCCTACGGGGTCGTTTGGGGGCTGGTTTGGGTTTTCACCCATTAACGGCCTGTTTTCAAGTCTAAGTGTGATTTTTGCAAATTATCGTCATACTCTCTAACCGGAAGACCCGGGACTACGCGGTCAGTTCCCACAAGTTACAATGGTCCCGAGCGAGGTGTTCGTGCCTCCTACGGGATCGTTTGAGGGCTGGTTTGGGTTTTCCCCCTTTAACGATCTATTTTATGTCTAAGTGTTATTTTCGGAAATTATCGTCATACTCTCAAACGGGGAGACCCGGGACTACGCGGTCAGTTCCTACAAGTTACATTGGTCCCGTACGAGGTGTTCGTGCCTCCTACGGGGTCGTTTGGGGGCTGGTTTGGGTTTTCACCCATTAACGGCCTGTTTTCAAGTCTAAGTGTGATTTTTGCAAATTATCATCATACTCTCTAACCGGGAGACCCGGGACAACGCGGTTAGTTCCTACAAGTTACATTGGTCCCGTGCGAGGTGTTCGTGCCTCCTACGAGGTCATTTGGGGGCTGGTTTGGGTTTTCACCCATTAACGGCCTGTTTTCAAGTCTAAGTGTGATTTTTGCAAATTATCGTCATACTCTCTAACCGGGAGACCCGGGACTACGTGGTCAGTTCCTACAAGTTACAATGGTCCCGTACGAGGTGTTCGTGCCTCCTACGGGGTCATTTGGGGGCTGGTTTGGGTTTTCACCCTTTAACGGCCTGTTTTCTAGTCTAAGTGTGATTTTTCCAAATTATCGTCATACTCTCTAACCGGAAGACCCAGGACTACGCGATCAGTTCCTACAAGTTACGATGGTCCCGTGCGAGGTGCTTGTGCCTCCTACGGGGTCGTTTGGGGGCTGGTTTGGGTTTTCACCCTTTAACGGCCTGTTTTCAAATCTAAGTGTTATTTTTGCAAATTATCGCCCTAATCTCAAACTGGGAGACCCGGGACGACGCGGTCAGTTCCTACAAGTTACATTGGTCCTGTGCGAGGTGTTCGTGCCTCCTACGGGGTCGTTTGGGGGATGGTTTGGGTTTTCACCCATTAACGACCTGTTTTCAAGTCTAAGTGTGATTTTTGCAAATTATCATCATACTCTCTAACCGAGAGACCCGGGACGACGCGGTCAGTTCCTACAAGTTACAATGGTCCCGTGCGAGGTGTTCGTGCCTCCTACGGGGTCGTTTGGGGGCTGGTTTGGGTTTTCACCCTTTAACGGCCTGTTTTCAAGTCTAAGTGTGATTTTTGCAAATTATCATCATACTCTCTAACCGGAAGAACCGGGACTACGCGGTCAGTTCCTACAAGTAACAATGGTCCCGAGCGAGGTGTTCGTGCCTCCTACGGGATCGTTTGAGGGCTGGTTTGGGTTTTCACCCTTTAACGATCTATTTCATGTCTAAGTGTTATTTTCGCAAATTATCGTCATACTCTCTAACTGGGGGACCCGGGACTATGTGGTCAGTTCCTACAAATTACATTGGTCCCGTGCGAGGTGTTCGTGCCTCCTACGGGGTCGTTTGGGGGCTGGTTTGGGTTTTCACCCATTAACGTCCTGTTTTCAGGTCTAAGTGTGATTTTTGTAAATTATCGTCATACTCTCTAACCGGGAGACCCGGGACGACGCGGTTAGTTCCTACAAGTTACATTGGTCCCGTGCGAGGTGTTCGTGCCTCCTACGGGGTCGTTTGGGTGCTGGTTTGGGTTTTCACCCATTAACGGCCTATTTTCAAGTCTAAGTGTGATTTTTGCAAATTATCATCATACTCTCTAACTGGGAGACCTGAGACTACGCGGTCAGTTCCTACAAGTTACATTAGTCCCGTGCGAGGTGTTCGTGCCTACTACGGGGACGTTTGGGGGCTGGTTTGGGTTTTCACCCTTTAACGGCCTGTTTTCAAGTCTAAGTCTAATTTTTGCAAATTATCGTCATACTCTCTAACCGGGAGACCCGGGACTACGCGATCAGTTCCTACAAGTTACGATGGTCCCGTGCGAGGTGTTTGTGCCTCCTACGGGGTCGTTTGGGGGCTGGTTTGGGTTTTCACCCTTTAACGGCCTGTTTTCAAGTCTAAGTGTTATTTTTGCAAATTATCGCCCTAATCTCAAACTGGGAGACCCAGGACGACGCGGTCAGTTCCTACAAGTTACATTAGTCCCGTACGAGGTGTTCGTGCCTCCTACGGGGTCGTTTGGGGGCTGGTTTGGGTTTTCACCCTTTAACGGCCTGTTTTCAAGTCTAAGTGTGATTTTTGCAAATTATCGTCATACTCTCAAACTGAGAGACCCGGGACGACGCGGTCAGTTCCTATAAGTTACATTGGTCCCGTGCGAGGTGTGCGTGCCTCCTACGGGGTCGTTTGGGGGCTGGTTTGGGTTTTCACCCATTAACGGCCTGTTTTCAAGTCTAAGTGTGATTTTCGCAAATTATCGTCATACTCTCTAACCGGGATGACGCGGTCAGTTCCTACAAGTTACATTGGTCCCGTGCGAGATGTTCGTGCCTCCTACGGGGTCATTTGGGGGCTGGTTTGGGTTTTCACCCTTTAACGGCCTGTTTTCAAGTCTAAGTGTGATTTTCACAAATTATCGTCATACTCTCATACCGGGAGACCCGGAATTACGCGGTCAGTTCCTATAAGTTACATTGGTCCCGTGCGAGGTGTTCGTGCCTCCTATGAGGTCGTTTGGGGGCTGGTTTGGGTTTTCACCCATTAACGGCTTGTTTTCAAGTCTAAGTGTGATTTTCGTAAATTATCGTCACACTCTCTAACCGGGAGACCCGGGACTACGCGGTCAGTTCCTACATGTTACAATGGTCCCGTGGGAGGTGTTCGTACCTCCTACGGAGTCGTTTGAGGTCTAGTTTGGGTTTTCACCCTTTAACGGCCTGTTTTCAAGTCTAAGTGTGATTTTTGCAAATTATCGTCATACTCTCAAATCGAGAGACCCGGGACTACGCGGTCAGTTTCTAGGAGTTCCGTTGGTCCGTGCGAGGTGTTCGTGCCTCTTACGGGGCGGTTTGGGAGCTTGTTTGGGGTGAAATCACCTATAACAGTCCAATAGTTATACACCTCATGACCACATGAGTAAAATACTCATGTCCATAATAAGCTATACTTCTATGTCAATATGGACTCACTACGAGGGGTCATTAATTGTTTGTACTATATCTCAATAGTGTAAGGCATAATTACTATCAAGAGGCATAATTTTGAAAAACTAACACATGTTATTCAAACTCCATTCATTAGAACTCCTATCATTGAAAGATGTGTAATGATGTGGGAATGCTCACACAACTAAAGTTTTTTGCTTTTTGACTTCAAATAATAAGTAAATATTCTTATAGAGTTTCTCATAGTTGAGCCAATTACGTCTTGATTAATAGCATAAGATCACGTAACTTTAATTTTACTTCCATAACAAAACTTCAAATATGAAAACACCTAATTAAAAAAAAAAGTGTTAAACCCCATAACCATATATACACTAAAGGACACGCATATATAAAGTATTGCACATATATAAAATTATATATCTTATTAGAAGTAAAATATAATACTAGAGTTTTACCTGTCCAGTAGCGAGTTAGTGAGATTCTGCATGTGAAAGTTACATTACTTGTAATTCCTTGGCCTTGGCCTTGCTCTGAAGCTACTTTTACATATAAACTGCTAATATCCTGACCTACAATACGTTAATGTGATCAAAATTAACCAGAGAATAAACTAGAAAGAAGTCAAGTCCAAAGGGTATGAACAATAAGCTTACCTTTGTATCCATGCTAACTAAATCCTTAGCACAAGTGAACAGTCCAAATGGATGCTAACTACATCATTATATACAATTCAATTACAGAAACTTATTGAATGGTTTCTCACTGGACAATTAAAAAAAAAATCCATATAGTGAATACTTACTTACAGTTATTGATATGCCCCCAAGCCCTCGGTGATTGCTCACAACAACATTCCGGCTTTGGCACTATTTCATCAACCAAACATAGAGCTGATAAATTTAAAGTGTATAATTACATGTATATACATACATGTGCAAATATACATATTCATACCAATCAAAAGTTGATCTTTAGTGCACTTCTTCCCTTCCACCTTCAAGTACACACACTATGTGCATGCACACATATATACATAAACAATCAATTCATTGATGAGACACTAAGGTGTTAAAATGACAATATACAAACATATATATACACACACACACACACATACGCGTTTTGGTAATTAATTCTAATTCTAATTATAAAATTCTCTATAGACCTTTATTTCTCATTTTTTTTCCCTAAAGTTTTAGTGAAATAATCTCATTTTTATTTCATTTCCACCCTTCCAGCTCCAAATCTACACACAGACAATCAACTCATCAACGAGACACAGGGCTGTAAAAAGGAAAACATAACAACACACACTGCGTTTTGGCAATTAATATTCTGATTTTTCCTCAAGCTTCAATGACAAAAATGCTATATGTATTTCATTTCTTCCCTACCAACTCCACATACATGAACAATCAATTCATCAACAAGTCACAAAGGAGTTAAAAAGAAAATCGATAATCACACACACATATATATATACACATACACAAGTGTACGCATCCTGACGATTGAAATACCTGTATTGGTTTGATTTCATAAATATTGTGGATGATGGAGGCGACAGTGAGGATGAGCACCGGGTAGTGTGAATCGTGGAGTATGGACAGTGGCAGACCCAGGATTTTTGATAAGGGGGTGCGAAAATTTTTAAGCAATGTCGGGGGTTTGGGGGTGGTAGGCCCCGCGACGATTTTTTTAGGTTTAACATTGATATTATCATAAAATTGTACTTCAGCATTGAAAATTAACGAAAAAATTAACATTGAAATTTGAAATGTCTCCTAAATATTTCTACCATTTCCCTAAATACTAAATTGGACATAAATAGACACGATAACCCGAATAAAAACACGATTAACACGATAAGATACGATAACATAACTAACACGACTCATAATTATGGCACGATACGAACACGACATATCGTGTCAATTTCGAGTCAAGTTCACGTCGTTTCATAGCGTCTCTTCGTTTCGTCTCTAAAATTGTTGCCCCTACTAAATACGATAGCCCTAAATGTTGAATAGAAAAATACAATACCCCTAATTTCTAACATTGAACAAAAAATACCACTAAATATTTCTAACATTTAAAGATTTGAGAAAAAAAATACTCATAAGAATGAACAGTGTTAATTTCCTAAATATTTACAAACGAACACAAAAGTACTCCTAACATTAAATGATTTAAATCTTTGAAGGAACACAAAAATACTTTTAAACGTTTAATTTAAATGATTTAAACATTTGAATAAAAAAACATTTAAATATTTAACTAAATAACATACCTGTCGTTGAGATTAGTTCACTGAAAAACATGAAAGATCAAAATTTCATCATTCAGACACCAAATTGAAGATCCATCTTGATTTCTATAAAACTGTTATGCCAAACTTTCTCCTCAGTTAATGGAAGTTCCAGAACAATCCACGATGGACTTGAAAGGCCCAAGTTTGTATTGATTCTGGAGACAAAAATATTGTTGTCATAGACCCCCAAATATCCCCCCCAAACCCCCTTTTAACAAATTTTAAAAACTTACGTCTACTAATTTTCTTCTTGTAGAAGTTCACGCTAGTGACACAACGAGTGGGCCTAACAATAAATTATCCTTAAATGTTTAGAAATTGTTAACAAAGTAACTAATTGATGGAAGAAATGGTTTGTTATCTGGACCTTGAATACTGGTTTATTCTCTTGTCATGTAGATAACGAATGTTGGTTAGGGTTTCGGCATCTATTCCACAAATATCCATTTCACATATATGCAATTAATTCGTCAGGTTTAGGCCTCAATATATTTCCTATATCGGTACAACAATACCAACTTGTAATTGAATCAAATGAAAGAAATTTAGAAAATAAACCTGGAGTGGAGATTGTTGTCGGAAGTTTGGTGTAGTGGTGAATCATCGGCTGCCATTTAGACTCGGACACTAATTTTTTTTAGTTCCTCTTTTAGGTATAGAACCCACACCCACTTCTCTCTTTTTGGGCGGAGAAACTCTCGGAGATACAAAAGAGTGAGGGTCGTAGAGGCGTTTGAAAGGATGGAGCAGATCGGTTTGAAGACAGAATTCTCTAATAACAACAGGTGAGAGGCTGCGATGAAGAGGCGGCGGGAGGCTGCGATGAAGAGGCGGCGGCAGGAGGCTACGATGAACAGGCAGCAGCGGGTAGCTTCGATCGGGGTCGCCGGGTATAGAAAGAGAGAGAGAGATGGAGATTTAGTCTCTTGAAAAAAATAAAGATTGTCTCTTGAAATTTTGGTTCCCCCCTCAAATTTTGGGGTGTTATTTTTTTAATGAAGTGTACTCATATTTAGCATGGTTTAGAACCGTTCCAGAATCTGACACTGTTTTAAACCGTGCCAGTTTATGATTAAACCGTGCCAAAATCTCCTTCCCTCAGCGTGCCAGATTAGCATTTTTGGTGTAGTGAAGGTACTGACTCTGTCACGAGAAAGAGTGTCTTCAATACCTTGGACTTCTGGGATAATCCAAGACTTCACCAAGCCCATAGCAGAGCTCAGAGGAACAAAAGTGGGAACACTACCTTCAACATTTAAAGATTGAGAGACAGGTTCAACAGGTCTCTTAAAAGAACTTTTCTTTAACCTCCTCAGAGGAGAAGGAACATTCTCAACCAAAGACATTGTCTTTGTGGGTGATATGACGATAACCTCACTCGGAGGAGAGATAATAACAACCTTGCTCGGAGCCACTGGGGGCTTTTCAACAGCTTTTTTAGTAGCAGGAGGTGCATCAGTGATTCCCGTCCCTTCTTCTGGGATGTTTGCTTTTCTTTGCCTCCACATTAGTAGAGGTAGATTTATCAAAGAAAGCAGGAGCTATTCTTTTCTTCATTAAGTTACTGATGGGAACACTTGATTCAGAGGAAGAACCTTCCACACTAGCCTCAGAGGCTGGTATTTGGTCAAGATTAACCACCACTGGACGAGCAGTAAAAGATTAAGTATAGCTCTTGTACTGCAACAAATAAGAGGCCGATCTAATATGTTCCTCGGTAACAGATTGGTGCAAATCCCAGATAAGTTTCAAATGCTTCAAATTAACGTCAGCTTCTTTTGGAGGTTTTCTTTTACTGTCAACTGTGACAAATAAAAATAAATGTCAGTGATACATTTTATCAAACACCAAGAAAACAATATTTCAAAAAATAAAAACAACCTATTCCATTGCCATAAGGGGGACACCTGGGACCCTGATATACATCACCTCCATTTAATGGAGCATGTTGCCAATTTTTCATAACAACCCTATGCTCAAAGTAATTCGTATTGGCATCTGGAAGATTAACAACTAAAGCACTATTCAAAAACCTAGTTTTTAAATAAAAGGTGGATTCACTGACAACCCATCTATAGCAGTACATAATCTCAGGAATCCCTAAACGGGTTCCATGGAGTTGGTCCAATCTATGAACACCATTAACTATCCTCCATGTATTTAGAGATATTTTTGCAGGTACAATGTCAAAATATTGACAGAACTCCAAACACAAGGGGTTTGGTGGAAAAGAAAAGCCACATTCGGCCACAAAAAGACTTGGGAACCAATGTCCCTCAGCCAAAGAAAAATAATCAGAAGATTCAGAAAGCTCCTCCAAAATGACCCATGAAGGGATTGAAAATTCAGACCGAAACTTGTCCAATGACTCAATAAGATAAACCATGATGAACAAATCAAAACAAAAGAAAGGGAAGAAAATCTTACAGGGAAAAAGAGATCAGGTGATAATGAACGACGGAAAGAACGAAGGCACGATACAAAAAGAAAATGAAGAATTCAAAGATACAGATTTGAAAAGTGAAAGACGATAGGATTTCTGCCGTGCTTAAATACTTTACCTCGGGAATAGAGGAAGCAATGATTACAAGGGAGTACGTTTGCGTATTCGGCGGTTAAAAAGAAGAAAATGGGCACAAAAATCGAAGAGATTATGGAAATTCAAAATACTTTAAAATCCTGATACTAAGCACTCAAAAAAGGAGATATATACAACGAAAGTTAGCCTAAAATCCACAAAAACCGAAAATTTAAGCAGTAGAATGTTCCATACTTTTCTTCAACATCAAACTACGAAACATTGGGAGATTCTGTTGATACCAAATTTAATTTGCTGACGTGGATCCATCACTTGAAGACATGTGTCAACTAACATGGTAATTACAAATACTTCTACCGATCAACTCACTGCCACCGAGCTACTCAAGAACCACGAGCAGCTCATACATTCCGAACAGCTCAAGCATATCGATCAGCTTAAGTTCCCCGACTCAAGCGTGCCGAGCTACTAAGGCGGTCCGAGTAGCTCAAGTGTGTCGAGCTACTTAGCGTACATAACACTCAAATCAGGATAATCAAATAGACGATTGCGCATTAAATGCTTATTATTATCGTAGAGATGTATATGTCTACTAGATAACAACGCATTGTCCTTTCACATGAACAACCTCAAGGCTAAAAATACATTGTGACCTCCTCATTAGAAGGGGACTCGAAATTTCTTGGTAAATCCATTATCGAGAATTCCAAGCAAACAGTCAGCAATAACAAAAACAGCGGACGTAGGTCATTCTTATAAGGCTGGACCACTTTAAAAATCTTTTTGTGTTATTTATTTTCTCTGTGATTGATGAATTAGAGATAATCTAATTTTTTACATCAACAATTGTCATAAAAGTTGTTCCCTTCAAATTTCCCAATGAGGTACTGAAAAAATTATATATTCATTTGAGGTGGTTTTAATAATTTAAAAACACATATTTAAGTTACAAATTATCAAGACCATTTCGTAATTAGGAATAAATCACAAGCTATGAAGATCTTTTGAATATTTAGGGGTTAATTTATATAAACCCACTTATTGAAGTAGGAAATAACTCTCATTGACATGAAATTAAATTTTTAACCACGATTTAATCCTAAAGATAATGATACTATACAAAGATCATTTTTAATATATTAAACCCCTCTAATTAAAATCCCAAAGTAGGCTAACCCATTCCTAGTTTAATCCCGATTGAGACATAAAGTCTCACATAGCAAAATTAAATCTGGCACCACAACATATAAGATCCTGGACCCCTTCACCCACAACCAATTGGTTTTGGATTGAATGATCTAATATTTAATGAGTGGAGGGGCTCTAGGATCTTATATATTATGGTGCAAGACTGTAATATTCCCATGCGAGACTTTATATCTCAACATCACATGATATTTTACACTTTTTCAGAATTAAACATTATCGCCCGTAAAAGAAAAAATATAAGATATAAACCATTAATTAAGCCATATTAGTATTAATTAAATAGAAGGTCGTACTTATGGACAAGCTCCCACTCTACTGCAAAGTCTGAGAGAGGTGGATGTCGATTGTCCTTAATTTCATATTTTATATGGACAAGTTGCTCCCATGTCTTGAACCCGGGACAAAACGTAACTTAGCCGAGGCCATTTGCCAATGCACAAAGGTACGGCATATGCTTAGTATTAATTAAATAATCTATGGAAAAAATACTCTCACATATTACAAACCATAAACACAATAAATAAATCAGAACTGGGGTAGTCACCACCAACTTCTACCATCACACCTAACATCAATCTTTGTTGTTTTCACCACCACCAGCCACATCCTTCATTGGCGTCAAGAATCACCACCACCATCATCACTAAAATTCTCAAACAACCATTGTGAAACAACATTTAATGCGAATCACCAAAATTGTCACGAACTACGACAATAATCGCAAGAATACATACATATTTAATATTTACTATGGAAGAAGAATATAAAGAATATACATATATAGTAAATACTCATTATGCTAATGAATATTTACTATGAAGTTGAACCCAATGATTAGAGATTCAACAACCAAAATAATAATAAAAAAATAAAAATAAATAAACAACAACAACAACAAATGAGCTAGAGCAAACTATAAATAAGGAAAAAAAAAGACACACATAGTGAATATTTACTATATTAATAAACACACCTAATAAGTATACTATGTTAGTACAAAATTACTCAATGAGAAATTAATATTGACTATATTTGTAAAAATAAAGTAAAAAGAAGACAACTAAGTAAATATTTACTATCCAAGAAGAATAGAAAGAAGAAGATTACACACACCATATATTTAATATGTTTATACTAGACCTGGCAATTGGACGGATATAGGTGGATATCAACGGGTTAGAAATGAATTTGGTCAGGTCAGAAGCGGGTTGCGATGATGTTCGGGTCGAATATGAATGGGTTTGGGATGGATCGATTTGGATTAATCCGCACATTCTTTCCTTTTAACAAGAGAAAACTAACAAATGAGTAAAAGGGGGGGGGGGGGGGGGGGGGAATACATGAAACTATTAAACAATTAAACCAAATAACCAACAGATTAGAATCTCTCTTACATACGGTAGATCCCTCACAATAATGATAGATAGAGAAGACAACCAACTGATTTTTTATTTTCAGAGAAAGTACCCTCTTAACCCGCAACCGGACCGCAAATAAACCGATTTAGTGTTCGAGTAAACCCATTTTAACCCGCAATCAAAATAAGATGGAACCAGACAATTAATTTTAGGTGAAACATATGGGTGGTTCCCTTCATAGGAAACCATATTTTCAGGCCTATTTAATACATATTGATATAACAACTCAACAAATGAACCTGATAATTAAGTGGAAACTTACCATGACTAGGAAGAAGAAAAGAACGGTAAAAAGAGAGAGCGAAAGAGAGAGTTGGCGGGGTTGGGGAGGGCCCATCGGCTCTTATATATTATGATGCAAGACTTTAATGTTTCCATGTGGGACTTTATATCTCTAACATGTGAGAATAGTGAATTCAGTGTCATATCACACAAAAAGATTTTCATACTGAATCAAATGCTTTACACTGAGATTTTATGTATTGGGAACTAAAGAGCAATTGAAAAGTAAATTTTAAATCTATACATTTTGTATGAGAGCTTATTCATGTGCAAAGTTTTCCTAAAGAAACGAGTATGAAATCCTGCTACCACATAGAAGGGATCCCAATGTCTATTTGAACTTGCAAGGAAGTTTTTATGCTCACAATATGTAATTGGCACTACACCAAAACACTAATTTTGTGATTGCCTTCTTGTAACTTCTATTGGGGGTGACAAACTTTATCACTGCCATTAGGAGTCACAACATTATTTGTAACTGCTATTAGGAGTCATAAAATATTTGGGTAATGAAAAATTTGAGTCAATTGATTTGTCACTGCTAATGACAATCACAAATCTTACCATATAATTAATTTATGACTTCTATAAGGAGTAACAAATTTATAACTGTCACAAGCACTAACAAATTTATCCGTAGGCATAAGTCAGGACTCTTATGAGCAGTCACAAAATTATAACTGCTATGAGCAGTCACAAATTTTATATTTGTGACCGGTATTAGCAGTCACAAATTTGTGACTGCTCTTAACCGTCACAAATTTTGGATTAAGACTTAATTTGTGACCGCTATGAGCGGTCACAAATTTGTGAGTTCTCATAGCTGTCACAAATTTTGGTGTAAGAGTTAATTTGTGACTGCTATTAGGGGTCACCAAAATTTTGGCATAGGTTTAATTTCCCTCTTCTGTCTCCCATCTGCTCTTCAATCTCCCGCTCCATCCTCCATCCCTCTTCAATATCCCTCTCTATTCTCGACAAAATTTGTTGTCTTTGTGACCAGACCGCCGTAATCACCATCACCCCCAAACTAAAGGTAACTCATCTCTCTGTTTATTTAATTATATATATGTACATGTAGTGTTTATTTATTATATATGATTTAGTGGATGCAGAGGAGGGTGATGGTGGTTTGTTCAATGGGTAAATATTATCTCAAGAATACGTTTGGTTCTTGTGGTTGACTGTTTTCGATTTCATGTCTGGTCTTTGCAATCTTCACTCGTTTTCTTTTCAGGTATCAATGTAATAATTTTATGTTGTTGTTACTATTTTTTTTTCTTTTCTTAAGCTTTGTTGTAATTGTATTCTATTTGGGTGTTATTTGAATTCACTGAATAAATTTCAATTATGTATACACAGAGCTAGTAAAATGGTCAAAACACTACATATAACTCATTCTAGTTTCTTAAAATTTGCTATCGTTGTTTGATTGTTAAATCTTGTTATTAATTTCGCGTTTGATTAACTTCATGTTTGATTAACTTCGTGCTTAACTTCGTGTTTAATTAACTTTGTGCTAATAAAAAAAATGTTTGATTAAATGCAATTAATCTTGTCGTATATTTAAACCTGACGTGGAATCTGCGAGATGAAGTTAGGGTACATAATTAATTAAATTTATGAAGTTAGGGTTAAATCTGATGTAAAATGTTATTTTCAAAAAGATTCAATTGTATATACAAAAAAGGATTCAATAATGATTAAATTATGCAATCTTGGTAAAGAGAGAAACACAAAGAGAGATCCAAGTCTAAAATAATATTATTTGTTATTTTAAACTTTTCATTTGGACTAAAAAACCCTAGTTGTAACTGTACTTTAGTAGAACTTTTCATGTACTATGCCACATGTGTGTATATATGTAATGTTTGAGTTTTTAAACTGTTTTTGTCATTCATTTTAATGTTATAAGATGTACAAATTGGGTTAGGGTTTTCAACCAGTGGCTACTTGATTAATGTTTATGATAACTGTTTCAGCTCCACAATAAATCCAAAATTTTACTGAATTTACTTATTAGTTGATACTTGATAGTAAAGTGATTAACATTTATAGCTCTTGTACAACTATAATTAGGTGAGTGTGGTGAGAGAGATGAGTAAAGAAATTGAAATTTAACTTAGTGCGTGGAGATGAGGAGTCATTCAAGCTCTTAGAATACAATGTTGGCATGTTTTGGGGACACTAATATGTTAACTCAAAGCATGACATACAAGAAATGTAGGAATGTTACTCTAAATATTTTATAAGTGTGTGTGTGTGTGTGTGTGTGTGTGTGTGTGTGTGTGTGTGTGTGTGTTGCGTCTAATACGACATTGTTTCTTATTTAAAACGTAAAAGGAAAATATTTCATTCTAAAAATATTATTCTTGGATAGAAAATAAGATTGTATATAATTTTTTATTGAGGATTTGTCATGTTGTGGAGTGAAGACTTATGTTTGAGATTATTAGTTTATTTCAACTGAAGTTTCGAAATTTCCTTATTCTCTTTATATTGTCATTATTTATTCGTGTTTTTTTGGTAGGAAGACAAACTTAATGATTTGATCGATTGAGTTAATCTAGTCCCAGACATTCAAGTTATAGTATCGTCGAATTGGTATGGATAAAGGTAATTTTAATTCTTGGTCATTCATTAATATCATTAGTCTTTGTAATCGATTGACTTGTAGTGGTGATAGGAGGTTGAGGGTGAGCCAATTGAAAACCCGGATTGTCAATTGGTTGTTGTAGTATAGTTGTAAGATTAATTTATGAAAATATTTGTATACTTATTTGTGTGAATTTTAGTTAAAATTATTGATAGGTTTATTTGTGTTAATTAATTCATGTCCTTTGCAAGTAGTTCATGTCATTCAAGTTCGAATTATTGATTTTCTACACTTGTTTGTGTGAGTTTACTATTCAATATGAAAGTAATTTAAGGGAAGTGGCCATCATCGGACTAATGGTTTTTCGAAATTGGCTAGTTGACATTTGTTTTGGGATTAAAAATGGAACTTAGGTTAGGAAAACTCAAAAAAAAAATTTGTGTGGCTCGGATAGAGGTACATACACCCTAAGCATTGCAAAGTAACTTATAGGAAGTGGCGTGTCTTATCGGGCTCCTAGTTTTTGAAATTGACTAATAAGCGTTCACTTTGGGGTTAAAATGGGATTTAGGGGTGAAAACTGAAAATAACTATCGAATGGCCCAAACAGACCAACAAACACCTTTAAAGGTATAAAAGTAATTTACAGGAAGTGTGAGTGTCCTAATCAGATTCCTGATCCTCAAAATTAGCTAGTAGACATTCGTTTTGCGGTTAAAGGTGGGCATTGGGGTGCGAAAAGTAAAAACAATAATGAAGTGTCCCGTAAAGAGGCAACCATAACCGAGAAGAAGGCTTAGTGGGAAGGGTTTACTCCACTCTCTCTATGTCATAAATGGAACTTCATCATCGGGTGGATTTCTTCGGGGTTTAAGTTTCAAGAATAAGGCTTCTGCATGTGATAGTGAAAAAGATCACTCTTCACTTCGGATCCCCAAATAGCTCCTAAAAGTCTTGTTTTGCACAAGTTTATGCCCACATTATCTTGGAAAAAATGAGAAGCAGATCCCAACTAATGATATAGTGAAGTTTACAATGGATGGATATCTATTAAAGATGGGGGAGCCCTTAAAATTTGAACTCTTCTGGCCTATTTTAAACAATCCTAATTGAACCATTAACATGTTAGTGCAATACAGGTTGACCAAGAAAGCAATGGTTGATTCATTATCTAACTCCAATCCATGCGATCGAGCGCAACCATTCATTTGCACCAAGGCGGATCACCGGACTATGTTTGTTCGATGGCTCATGCGTCCTTGGAGATGACACAACCCCTGCCCTTTCTGGGAGACACCAACCAATTGGGAGGAATTCTACTAAAGAGAAGAACAATTGAAAATTTAAAATCGCATTTTCACTATAGTTATGAGGTAATTAGATTTTTATTTCTAAATTTCTAACCTACTACAATAAGAAAATGCGACCTACAAATCTAGAAACTCTTTAAATGCGTCTTGCATTATTGGTCGAGATTTTTCATTAGAATCTAAGCATGCAAATTCCATTTTCACAAGCAAAGCAATTTTGTGTTCAACTATTCTATCAGTTGGATGAGAGAGCCTTCATGTCGAACTATCTTTTGAGAAGATAAAGATATTAATGATGACATAAGGTCTCATAGATGCCTTCCCATAATTGTTTCTAATGCCACCATCTCAAAGCTATAGACATAACATTTTTCATTCACTAGCATCGTGTAGGCAAGTTCTGCAAATATATTGAATTTACAAATGAAAATGTAAAATAAAAAAAATTAAAACAAACAAAGTTATACCCCACCAATCCCAAATTAAGAGTCATTGTTTGAAAGTCAAATATTTCCTATCACTGCACATGCACCTAAGGTAGTTTTCCAAACATTGGTTCACCCATTTTGTTTAGTCATTGTATTGTGGCTGGTAGGCTGTGAAATGGTTGAGATGTGCGCCTACTAATTTAAACAGCTGAATCAAAAATATATTAAATTAAGGGGATCTCAGTCTGAAACTATATTTAGTGGGTAGGTTATGAAGTTTGTAAAATTGTTAAAGGAATAATTGGGCTATTTGGGGAGCCGTGTAGTGGTGAGAGAGAGAAAATAATGGGCATATTCAATTAGCCTATCCACAATTACTAGTATGAAATCCTTGTGGTCTAATTTTGGTAGTCCATTAAATCCATGGATTATAGGGAGAGGTTGAAGAAGGCCTAAATAAGGCAATTTGTACCATAGGTTGTTGAACTAACTCATATCCTACCAAACTTTTATGTTTATTCTAACCATATTGACTGTAAGGATGTAAGTCACTAGAAGAAACATGTGTCATCCCCTCTTCTTAAAAAGGCATCTGGTGCTTTATTTATCCTTCCTTTAATATAGACAATAGTGTAATCAAATCCAAGCAGTCTTGTTAACTATTTTTATTGGTGTTGCAGCATTGAGGAGACTATCTGATCCATAAGATTTTTGAGGCTTTAGTGTCTGTCTTGATTTGGAAATGATGACCATAAATGTAGAAAGCCCCATATTCCGTGGTGGTAATGGTTTGTGGAGGAAAGCCAAATATCTTCCATCCTTCATTAGCACTGCATAAATACCTTCATGAGAAGCACTAGTTTCTAACTTCTTATAACAAAATTCTTAGTGAAATTAGGCAAGGCTAACACCAGGGTGGTGGTTATGGACTGTTTGAGAGTGTTAAGTGCCTTTAAGGCAGTGAGGGTCCATTTAAATTGGTCCCTTCCTAAGACTTTTGTTAAAGGCCTACTAATAAGACCATAGTTCCATACAAACCTTCTGTAATATCTCGCAAGAAGCCAAAAACCTTCATAGAAATTTTATTAATTTACGCAAGGGCCTCTCCAGCATTGCTTCTATTTTTGCCTTGTCAACAGCTACACCCTCTTTAGATATGATATGCCCCAGATATTCTAAATGATTTTGGTTTAAATAAGAACTTACCGTTCTTAGAAAACACTATATATGGAAAATGAGAACTTACTGATCTTAACATGTTTTTTACGCTTTATATATACGGAAAATGTTGCTTTCTCTTTAATTTAAAGGTTTTAAATTAATTTTGACTTTGGGGATTTAGATTAAATCTATAATGTTTGCTTATGGGGCCTATTTTAAGTTATATTTGAAAAAAATTTATTATTTTAGTTATTTATTTTAATACATTTTTGTAACTAAGAACTGATTTGAAGTTCCGAACCAACCCAAGAACCATTGGTTCAGATTGGTTCAGTTCTAGGCATAATATGGTCGGTTTTGGTTCCAAAAATGTGGAATCGATGAACCCCATTTGATGATAACCTCACCTCAAGTCAAGTTTAGAAAACACACTGGCCTATTGCAATTCATCTTACAACTCTTCTATCACCGAAATTAGAAACTTATCTTTAATGTTGAGATCGTTTAACTCCCTACAATCCACGCATATTTGCCATGATTGACCCTTTGTTTTAACTAATAAGCCAGGAGATGCAAAGGGGATACAAGAAGTTCTAAAAGATTTACAATTCATTCATTATTTTATTAGTTTTAGCCTTTTGGACATGAGGTTGTCTGTAGGGCCTAATAAAGTAATACTTAGTGGTTCACTTCCCTCTTTTAGAAGAGTGTGATGGTTTCGAGTTCTTCTTGGGGTAACCATTTTGGTTTTATTTAAGAATATGAATAAGATAGGCGTGAGTGGTTACCTCAATGATGATAGTTTTATTGTCAACTTTTAATTGAGAAGATCTTACCCACAATTCCATATATTCCCTTTTTCATAGCCTTTCCATTGCCTTGCCACTAATCATTTTGAGTTTTCCTTTTTCTCCATCTCCCATTACCTGTATTTTCTTACCCTCCTTCTCAAAAGTCAACTTTGATTGTTTGAAATTGAAAATTATATCCCCAACTTAATCAATTTACCCAGGTTCCCAAATTCTAAGGGAATTAACCACTAAACTGATTTTTTGAATGGCCAAATGGATCAAATGACCCATAGATGACGGAATGTGACTAATAATTTTATTTTGTTGAAGGTACAAAGTATTGACATTGATTAGGAAACCCACATATGAAGGGACTGGATCAGTAAAGTTGTTGCTACTAAGGTACAAACGATCCAAATTACTTAGATTCCCTATCTCAAATTGTATAACACGAGATGGTCAGTTGTATCAGCTCGCGACTTGCATTGCAGTAGATTAAGCACAATGACGATCGACAAACGCTGTACTTGATTTTTTTTGTGAAGATGAATCGTACTATAGGCCTAAAAATTAATTTTATCATTTTTACAAGCAAGTTTAATGATCATTTTTGTTGACATTGAATAATTGTTTTATAAAAAAGATTTATTTTTTGTTGACATTGAATATCATCTTAACATCTGATCAGTTAAGGTTAAATACTGTTAAACAATGAAAATAAATTTGGGGATTTATCGATATCCCCATTACATGAAGAATTATAGAATCAAAGCAAAAGCATAAAACTTGGGATTTTATAAACTAATCCCATCACAATTATCGATACCTAATTCTAATTTAGGGAAAATTTTGCATGTCCAAGTTGAGCAGGACTTTTATAATTGGGGGAAGGGAGTCAAAATACCAAAAGATTATTGATTCTTGTGTTGGGGCTGCCTTAGAGGCCAATACATATGCAACTGCATTGACTTATCTCCAAATGTGACTGATTTCAAAAGAATTAGGGAAATCAAGGTTATCAATGATATCTAAAATAGTCCATGGAGGTTTAATCGTGTTATTTAAAATTTCAACTAGGATTTTTGAATCAGTTTCTATTAGGACCTGATTAAAATTTAGTTGAGAGAAAATTTTAAGACACTCCTCTAGTGCCTTATCTTCAGCAAAAAGAGATGAATTTTTCCCGAAACCAAACCAAATCCAGTAATGAAATAGCCTTTGTTATCTTGAATTACTCCTATACCACTAGGCCCAGGGTTTCCTTTGGAAGCACCATTAATGTTGAGTTTTAATGACCCTATAGGAGGTTTAGACCATACACGTTTATATATCAATACCTGTCCATGTTTGACTTTCAGGTTGAACCAATTGATGATGAATTGATCTTCTAAGTTGCATTTATTCTTGCAGATTTTGTTTTGGCCTATGTCAAATAAGTATTGATATACAAATGGCCCTATAATAGGTCTGAAGCTATGGAACAATTTAATTTGTATCAAACCTGCTTCAGTTTGTTGTTTCTAGCTTTTCATAACTCCCCAAAATGACTTTAGGCAAGATGTTATATATGAACTATTGATGATCTCTTCTAGGCATTTTGAACCATTGTTCTTTTTTAGAGAGAGTGGATGTTGTATATGAACTCATTTGAAAAAATCCTCATTTCAAATGCAGGACCAACATTAGGTAATGGACTTCTAATGACAGCAATCACAATTATCTCAAGCCTCTAATGTATGAAAGATAATTGAAATGATTAATTAACACTGAAATATTAATTTTGGTGTATTTTTGAGTCCAATACTTAATACCACCAATATCAATAATGAAATGCTTGGAAATAATTTGAATCTCTTTTATCCTTCTATAAGTTTAGGACCCATAAGAAGCATAACTATTTTTATATTTGCTGCAGAAAAATTCATACCATAAATTTGGGTGATTAGATAGGTTCCATTTAATCTTTAGACTAACTGTTTTGCAAAGATCATCCAATAATTTGAAGCCTAAACCACCTTCTTCCACAGGGAGGCATAGATCAGACCATTTCTTCTAGTGATCCTTTTCCCCAACTCCTTAGATAAATCCCAAAAGAATCTACTAATCTCAAGGGATTTTTTGGAGGTTTTAAGGCTGCTATGGTATGAGTGGTAATGGAAGATAAAACAAAAGAAATAAGAGTTCTCCTACCATCCATATAAAGGAATATGGATGGCCAAGCAGTTAGTTTACTCCCGATTTTAAGAATGAGGTCTTCAAAATATTTTAACAACAAGTTCTTATATTTTTAGTCTTAGAACAGGACATGAACCCGAAATGACACAGCACGACACACATAGATTTCCTCCTCTACTTTATCATAAACATGCTCAACATATGGAAAGTGTGTTTGGTTGTCATTGGACATATATGATCAAAGCTATTATTTAGAGACAGTAATAGAGGGGAGTGGTCTGAAGCCACCTTATTCATGTGTCAACCTTCACTCTTGAGAATATATTATACGAGCTTGAATTAGCAAGAAAATTGTCATTTCTTTCCTAAATATTTGAATTACCTTATCGTTTGTTCCACCAAGTAAATATTGAACCGATACATCTCAATTCCTTAAGACATGATAGGGCCATGCAATCTAAGCAGTCCTTTGTAGAGTTGGTATCATAAGGCAGGCCTCCAACTTCCTCCAAAGAATTAACAACATTATTAAAATCCCCACCAATCACACACGGCTCCTTAGTATCCGCAAAATGGAGATAGTCCCATAAAGTAGCCCTTTCTACTCTAGAGCATTTGGCATAAACAATAGAAATCTGAATTTTGTTTGCTAGCCTAGGATGAGATATGCTTAACGTAATACATCTCCAAATGTTCAACATCTCAAGGAAATATATGTCAAAGATATAACAGGTGGTTAGATTTGGTCAACTTTGTATATAAGTATATCATTACCCATATGTACATTATCATAATTCATTTCTATTTTTATTTTATTTGCCTCAATACTTCATTTAATTGCGTAATTTGCTCTGTTAAACATGTATATGTACTAATTTCAAAAGTATTGAGGCAAGAAAATCAATATAAACAGATTTAGTGTTTTAGCTCCCTATATCAAGAACCTACTCTTAGGAAGATGACTGTTATGTCTGCTTCAACTTCGACTGATGGTGTCTATGAATTGGTAAACAAAATTGACCAGATTCTCACGAGCTTTGGCACGAGCTAAAATAATTATCCTGGACCCATATGAATTGGTAAACAAAATAACTATCCTGACTATGTCTATGATGGTGTCTGTGATTGTGTATATTACTCTAAAATTTGACACAGGTTGATTAGATAATTAGACAATTTGTCTTCCCTAAATTCATGTAGGATCAATGACTGATAAGTGATATGTTTTAAGTGTTTTATTCTCATTATAAATAATCCATTATGATTACCTATTGTGTTCATACTTTCTTATTGAGTCTCTCATTCTTACTACTATTTTTTTTACTTCTTGCAAATTTAGGTGGAGGCACAGTGCACGATTTTTCATAAGTTATGGAACTAAATACTCATTATGTTTATAGCTCTATTTGGTAAATATGAGGCACCTCTTCATCCAGTAATTTACATTTTACTTTTTCCCCTGCATGTATTATGAAAATAACATTGTGCCCCCACCTTCTTTATTGTAACTAACATAGTTATATTTTATTATTTGCAGGAATACACATGACATACCTGACATACGTAGTATTCAAAGACCTAATTTCAGGTGTTTAGACTTCATGGCAAGCAACACAAGCACAAGGCAATGGATACTAAGCCGTTGTATTCAACAAAATTTAGTCCATTGAACTTGCTCAGCATGCCTACTCCAAGTACACGAGGGAGGATGTCACCACATCAATACCCCCCACTGTTGATATACCTAGACTTCACAAAGAGTATCCATCGCGTGGTGACCCTTATTTTTTTTAGTTTATTTTTTATTCTATGTTCATTTTGTACTTGACGCTCAAGAAGGGGTTGTTTGATGTTAAATTATGTTTAAACAAGTTTTATGTGTACCAAATATTTGGAATATCTGAAATATAAATGAAATGTTAAATTGTTTAGACTTGTTACATGTTCATGATATTTAATCTACTATCTTCATTTCATCATTTTGTGAAAATATAAAGATATATGTAACAACTCTGACCACATTTAAAAAATTTAACTTTTGTAACTGCTAATAACAGTCACAAATTTATCACTACTGTCAGATTGTAACCGTTAATAGCAGTTACAAATATAAGATTCGTAACTGCTATTAGCAGTTATAAATATTAGATTTGTAACTGCTGATAACAGTTATAGCCAGCAGTTACAAATTGGGGTCACCAGTCATAACCCCCCTAGGGGTTATAAAAATTTGTGGCTGCTGTAAGGTTACAATATTTCCTTTGTTACCCCCTAAATAATGATGTTAAATAGCAGTTATAAAGGTCATTATTGATTGCTAACAGCACTCACAAATCACCCATTTTGGTGTAGTGTGGGCATATACGTTATAACTGTGTCATAACAAAGCATACAAGTCATGATTTGGTGGTCGAGTCATGAGGGATCTTTTAATATTAAAATATTAAAGACACTTGTCGTTGGTTCTACATGGAAGTCATTAAGTAGCAGATTCCAGCATTGCCATGGATGTGGTTATGGCAGACCGGACTGCCACCTAAAATTAAAATCTTCTTATGGCTTTTAATCCATCAAGCGTTACCTATAGCGAACTAACTCTTTTACCACCACAAAATTGTGAATCCTAATTTCCCTTTATCTAATCTACTAGACTCTAACAATTACATCTTTACAACATGTCCGACAATGATCCAAGTATGCACAATACAGGATGAGACGGACATATCACCAATCTCCATTTTAAGACAACTAACAGGAAATTGCAGGCCTTCAAACCTCACTTTTCACGGGATCAAACTTTTTTTTTGCTCTCAGCACCATGTGGCTTGCTAGAAATGAGGCGCTCTTTCGACATAAACCAATAGTGAAAGTTATTATAACTAACTCCATATCAGATAAAGTGATTCAATTTATCCACATTAATGAAAAGAAGACCTCACGGTCTGAACCAACAAAAGTGGCATACCTTATTGCTTAGGACCCCCCCCCCTAACAGCCCTTCTAAAAGTGCAACACTGACGGGGCGAAATCCCACACCACAGGTCTAGCCTCCATTGGAGGACTAATTAGAAACTGTAGGGGAGATTTTATACTGGGTTTTACTAGCAACATGGGTTATGTGTAAACATTGTTGACTGAACTTTGGGACTTAAAAATTGGTCTCAATCTAGCTTTATATGCAGGTATAAGATGTATTGAGATAGAGATAGATTGTCAAACTGCATTTAACGTGATTTTCAAGAATTAAGCTCATCATCAAGTCCACGAGGATTTACTCCAACACATCCATGAAGCCCTTCAGAGATTTCACCATGTTGTCCTATCTTTATGTTTCCGTGAAGCAAACAAGTGTGCTAATGTTCTTGCTGTTTTTTCGTTGTCTAGTCCTTTTTTTTTTGCATTCTGTAGGTCAGTTCCTAGTTTTTTATTTCCTGCCTTGTGTCATGATCTGAGTCGATGTACAGTAGTTAGGTCTGCAGCAATGAACATCACATGTAAAATACTTTTGGTTGGAATAAAGCTTCACTTTTACGGGAAAAATAGACATACAAGTCTAGCATAATGTATTGAAGACACTAATGTAGTTTTACTTGATAAATATGCAAACAAAGATGTTGGATGAGTCACTGTTTAGGTTCTAATGTAATATATACTAAATAATATAAATTTCAATTATTTTACTGGAGACTTCAAATGTTAAGTGCACACCCTATAATTTTGGAGTTTAACCCCCAATATAATGTAACTATTACTACAACCCTCTAAACAATTGTTTCAAGTTTGTCCTAAGAAAACAATCTTATTGTTCTTTCCCTCCCATCCAGGGGCGGACCTACCCCATCCCAAATGGGGGCGGCCACACACACGATTTTTCGAAAACATTTCGGTGAATATATGTAAAAAAAAGAATTTTTTTTAGATCTATTTATAAGTTTTTAAGAATATGGGGTCAATTATCTAAATAAGTTAAAGTTTGTAAACCTAAAAAAAACACGGAACTCAAATTGATAGACGGACGACTTTTTTTTTAATCTCTTCTCCTTCACTCACTCGAGTCGTTCCGTCCACTCCTCCCCTCCCTGTTCTCCGCTCCTCCCCTCCCCTGTTACGACGGGCCTGCCTCACCGTCCTATCTCCGCTTCAGACAACACGCACAACACAGTGACAAACAACAAGCAACAACAACACGCGAGTAGCAGAGGCAACCCCCACATCACTTTGAGTATGTTTTGTTTTTCAATAGATCTCAAATTTTTTCAAGTTATTAATTAGTTTTTAGTTGTTAATATACTATTAGTTAATTAATTTAGTATGCTGTTAGTTAATTTTTAGTTGTTAGAATGTTGTTAGTTAATTAATTTAGTTGTTGATTTTTTTTTTATTATGTTAGTATGCTGAAATTATTGTTGTTGCTGCTAAAATATAATTTGTCCCCAAAATTAGTTATTGTTGTTAAAAAATAATTTGTTCCCAAAATTAGTTTTTGTTGAAATTCGTATTAAACTTTAATTTTAATTAGTAATTAAAAATCTAATTTGAAATAATGTTTCAGATTTAGGCAATTTATTATTTGTCCCCAAAATTAATTATTATTGTGAAAATTTGTATTAAACTTTAATTTTAATTAATAGTTATTGCTAAAAGATATTGATTTATTACGTAGGACTAAAAATGAGTGAATATTAATCATAAATTTTTTAAAATTAAAAATTATAAAACAAGTAAAACTAACTCAAAAAAATTCCTCCTTGCGAAAATCCTGGATCCGCTGTTTCCAAAATGAAAGGCAGTCAATATCAAACTTGCGCGTGGGTCTACAATCAACCATGGGATTTGGATATGTTCTGGCTGTGATCCTTCCATCAAATCAGTGTTTCAATTCATGCATGATGGGAGAATATGATGCCTTTGGCTAAAGCAGCGTAACAAGAAATTATTCCATTCACATGGAAAAATCACCCTCTAGTGTATACATCAATCACTCTCGTGTTCTCTCTTTTGATTGGAATAAAAAGAACAAGATTATAGAAAGAAGCTATGAGTGACATTAAACTGCCTCGGTTTTAGGGATTTTCGGTGGGTAAATGAAACCACTTATGGGTTTCAATGAAGTAAATTGGTTCATTATAGGCGAAAATTTTGCAATATTCCATTTGGGTAGAGGTAAGAAAGTTTTCCCATGCAATGTTTCATTTGATGTGCCTTGGGCTTAACGTGAGTTGACCTAAGTAAGGCAAAAGTCAACCCACACTTGTGGGGGCTCCAGACGAGTATTAAACAGTACGCGTTCTTCCCGAAACTGGCCTATTGGCATGCCAAAAAAGTAAACTTGCAAAACTCGACAATCTCGCATCAAACAAAAACCCACCAACCAAGTCAATTTTGACCCAAAAAGATGGGCTAAAGTGCATCATCATCATTAAAAAAAGAGTTCATTATTATTAAGGGATTGAAAAATATACATAAAATCACTCCTTAAATTAAAATCAATAATTAAATAAAATGATTTTTTTTTTGTCCTTAATCAATATTTTTTCTGCTCTAATTCAGTTACATATTTTTTGCGCACTAAGGTCCATCGGCCCTTAATATATACGTTATAAGTTAGGTTATACAAAAACATAACAAGTGTATCTTACAAAAAATCGTATTTGCATTATAAAATTTTATGTATAAATTACAATATTTTCTAAAAAAACAAAAAATTTCATGTATAATTTACAAAATTTATTGTATACAATTATAAAATATTGAGTATACATTAAGGGAGAGGGGCCTTAGTGGCAGATATGTTATTAGACTAGAGCAGGCAAAAAAAAAAAATATCGCTCAGGGAGTTGAGCCAAAAAATTGTAAATAAAATTATCCCAATATATAATAAAGCATAACTTTTTTTTTTAATTTCTTCAATCACTAACCCACTAAAATTGCCACTCAAATTTAATGGCATTTGATATCATCGTCTATGTGGTGCATTTGCATCAAGACTTCCATCGTTTCTTATTGTGCATCTCCAGCGAGCCAGTATCTTAAGAAACATGGATAGAATAATCATCTCGTATTTGATACGATATGAATATCTAGATATAAAAAAGTACAAAAGTATGATACGATACGATAGAGATGCAATAGTAAAATATAAATACAATATATTTCATATGCATAAATTTTACTGAAGCAACTCTACGAACAATATGATGGCAATACAAATTTAATTTTATACAATTATAAAAAAAAATATTTCATATATAAATTGCAAAGTGTCCTTATTATATCTCTCAAATATCCCATCATATTGTCTCAGGTATCTAAGACATTTTTAAAAATGAAGTAAAACAGGATACATGTATAAAAATTGGCTCGATATATCAGCCATTTACTTGCAGCGAAAGGGTGGTTTGATGCCTGAGAAATGATGTGGAGACACTACACCAAAAATAAAAAATGACCACACTAAATAGGTCATGGTCCAAATCCGAACCCGTGACCTCTAACTATTTACCATAACCAAATAAGTGGTCAGCGTTTATGATGACCTTATTAAAGGGTTGATCACGGTCTAGAGCCATGACCCACGGGGTCACGGTCATCAATCGTGACTCACCCATAACCCAGGATGGCTCCAAGTGTCCCACACTTTTATTCACATTAGTGGGCACGGTCATGACCCGTGACCCACCAATGACCACATACCGTAACCAGAGGTATTTTGGCACTAAAATTCCCTCTATTTTGGATACGAATGTAGCCACGGTCAGGAATCGTGACCCCTTATGACAATTACCAGTGAGCGTTGCTCATGGTCTAAAACCGTGATCACCAGTCCTATTTGAAATGGTCACTTTAAGATGGTCATGGTCCATAACTGTGACCAATTCTAACTTATTAAGGGTCCACACAAAGGGTCGCGGGTTTGAACTGTGATCCCGTTTAAGGTATAAATAAAAGAAGAACTCTCTCTCTCTCTCTCTGCAACTTCATTTTTCGACGACCTCTCTCTCCCTCCTTTCATTTTTCAGCGACTTCTCTCTCTGCATAAGGTACTCTTGCTATTCCACCCCACCCCCAATTTTTTTTGTGTATATGTTCTCTGTGTGTGTTCAATGTGTGGTTATTGTATTAATTTCCAAAAAATGATACTAGTTGTTGAATTTACGTGAATTCACATTCTTTCGAAATCAATATATATTGGTTGTTGTATTGACATTCAAAAAATGAAATTATATTATACTATATGAAACCCTTGATGTATAATTGTATATGAAAACTATTGTTCTATAATTATGTTCTTGAAAATCAATCAAGTAGACAATTTAGAAGGAGCACGAAATAATCTTGTGTTGGATTGTTGGGTTGATGGTTTGATACATATGATGAATACTTAAAACACTCGCTCTATTAATTCTTCATAACAAACTTTAAACAAAATATTTGTCTTAACGACGACCCTATTATAACAACTAAATGTTTAGAATTGATTTATTTATATGTCTTCACACCCTTCTATATATTTTTTCTCATAAAAAATGAGTCACTGTAATAATTAATGGAAATAAGAGTACGGGAGGGTGACATTTGACAACACCAAAACATCTTTCATTAGTCCGCGCCATATATAGGGAACTCCGATTTACAAGTATGGCAATAGGAAAATTGAACAGTTTAATTACCTTACAAATCGTGGAGTTTATCTCTCGCATGACTACCTATTCGATTGTATTCTATTTTCATTGCCAAAATTCTGGGATGAGGCAATAGAGAATATTTTTTACATGCATAATCCCAACAGGGCACTAACGTTGGTGACATAATTAGAAAATACTGTAAAAAAATACTCATCTTTTGTGGATACAATTCCGTAAAGAGGGCATTCACTCAGATTGAGATGTCTTGTGACATATGCATGTTAAAAATGATCTTGCAAATAAGTTGAAGAATAAAGGATTTCGAGGTCATGTTATGGACCTTTATACGACAATCATAGACACGCTTTCGCCTACTTAGCCGCGTGCAAAATTTCATAGATTTTTAAAAACTAATATTGATTGGATGTAAATCATACATATTTTTTAACTTTATCATAAATCGTATTTTCTTACATATGTCGCTAATTTCTTTTAATGATAGGAAATGTTGAACATAAACGAAAGTAATCAACAAAATAGAGAAACACCGTCAAATGATAGTTCTCCTACACCACAAACTCAATTATTAACTCCTCAAACATATCAATACTCTACTTTGTCGGAGATTCATTATACTCCAACTCCAATACCCCAAACTCAAGAAACCACTCCTAATCCGACATACCCAACTTCAGCTGCCGAGGGATCCTACGTCAACCCTATGAAGCGCATTAGTTTCTCCGTTAGCTGGACTAATCCAATCGGTGAAAAATGTGGCGTTCAACTTTTTAAAAGTCGTTATCAGTCTCTGAGAAATATGACTGCAGGTGTCGGGGTGGAGACAACTGGAAGAAGGTTGATTCTGCCTGAAAGGATGACATAAAATCAACTGAATTAGACATTTTCATTCCCAATCGGTTCGAAGTTGAAGGTTCTTTCCAAGGTTGCTGATTCTTTAAATAGCTATTGGAAGAACCTTCGAAAGAATTTTTTCCTCAAGGAAGCGACGAATTCTGATATTTTGGGGATGAAAGACAAAGTTTCCCAAATATTGAAATGCCTACTCACTAATGGAACAACTTCTTGGAGAATGAGGCCCGGGAGGGAAAAGTAAATGAGAGGGTAAGAAATAAGATGAACAAATCAAAAAAGGTTGATGCCCATAGACTCGGAGCAAAATATTATGATGATATTAAGGGTGAATAGGTGAAACGGCCCAAGGGGACTCTGAAAGAAGTGAAAGAATCTAGCCAGGTCAGCTTGTACTTGCATACCTGATGGAAAAAATGGTTCAATAAATTTCCAGACATACTGGTGCCGACTTTAGTGAGTTTTAATTTAGTTATCATATATATACACATTAATATATTATTATTGTTGTTAAAATCATAGTACTAAATATAATATTACGTTACATGAAATTAAAGAGGTAATGTCCAACGGTCAGTCTGAGTGCAACCCTAATGACATTAAATCAGATGCCCTAATCGAGGTGTTAGGAAGGGACCATAAGGGGAGGAGGACAAGAGGTGTAGGCTCATGTATGGAAACTACCAGATTACAACACACTATACCATTATTAAATGAGATCTCTACAGTGAGGGGTCAGGTGGCAAGGGGGTTAGAACAAGGTGCCAAGACGAAAGGAGAGGTGTGAGAGATTTGGAAGGATATGGCACTTCCGACGAATAAAATCCACATATTGGTCAAATTCTTAAGTCAACAACAGGGTTACCCCCCTCAGATGCCTCAAACATTCTCCCATTCTCCAACTGGAACATTTTCTCTCTAAAAAGCCTCCTCCTGGAACATTCCCCTAGCAAATGCCTACACCTGGAGCATTTTATGTTTCATCGTCATCCATGCACCGTGACTTTGGCGAGTATTATTACGTACAAAACTTGGCCGATATTATTAGCACGTGCACTCTCATTTCCATACTTATCAGAATAAAAGCCCACAATTGGCCTTTGGTGATAGGTGAAGCTCAAATTTTGATCAATAAAATATATTCTAATTATGGAGACGAGCGAGCATGCATTGATCATGGGGAAGGGCCATTATTTTCAAATTATGCAAATTGTTTTATTATTTGGCCAATTCATTTATTGGCCAAGGCCATGCCTTGAACAATGTTTATTATGAAGAAATTTGAAATATTTTAATGAATTTTATTATAATATCTACTTGTTTGAATAAATTTTCTTTAAATGAATTTACTTGTAATATTTCTTTTAAATAGAGTTTAATAAATTTGGTTGTAATATCTGTTTCATTTGAATGAATTTTCTTTGAATGAGTTTTCTCGTAATATTTATTTTATATCGTGTTTAATGAATTTGCTTTGATTTTTTTTTTTTTGAATTTTTAAGACTCCAGAATGGTTTCCCCACAATACAAAGAGCAAATGGGAAAGTGTCACAAAGTATCCGGGAACTTATAAAATATGCAAATAGTATCTAGGGTTTAGATATACCGAGGTGTTTGTTACAAGATTTGATTTAGGATCAACTATGTCTCTATTTGAGATTAATTGGATCCCCTATTACCTTTGGAGGGATCCCTTTATTTATAGTTCCTTAATAGAGGGAATAAATGTGCTGGTTTGCATAGGCCAAGTGGGGACCTCCTATATTAGTGGATCACTCCTTGAGTAATTTAGGGGGTTTATTCATCAAGTGAGGGAGGTCAGCACATGTTAACCAAATGTAAATTTTGGTGGAATATTTGTTAACCAGCCATCAAGGTCCCAGGTAACTATTTTTCCTTATTGTCATCCAACTAAGTGAGTGATGTGGATGACCTTTATATGGTCGAGCTCATAGACTACACCAATTTGGTTGGGGTTGAGCTCCTCTTAATAGCCAGAAGGCCTTTTATACAAATAGGGTATAACAAAAGCCCTCAAGACGTTGCTTGCAATGGCTAAATAGTAAGTGAAGTTTTATAAATGACCAATATTTATTCGTTCTATGTCTAGGTAAACTGCTTGACCGGTCGAGTTGACTGCCTTTAACAAATTATTTCCAATATACTCTAACCTGTCGCGGTTTTAATTATCCACCCAAGCTCTAAAAATAATCTTTTCATTTATTTCCTTTAACCTTTTCATTAGTCTCTTGTTGACTGTGGCTTTCCCACAAAGGAAATTTGCTCCTTTCGTAGCCCTTCCACGTGCACCCTCATATTTTTCAAATCTAACCAAATAAATCTCACGGGCAACGGTTCTTACATTAATAATTCCCTAAAAGTCACATAAACATGTAGATGAAAAAATTGATGGGAGAACATATCACAAGGCTTAAATATACATGTGAAGTTATAATTTAAAAGGATCGTGCATGTGTGTGTAGAGGAATATACAAAGTTGAATCCATAAAGCAAATCAAGTTCAAAACATCTCCATGCAAACATGATTAAGAACAATTTAAGTATTTACAATCATAACCAATTGTCCTAGCCCCGTGGAAAGTACGTAGTGAATAGGATTCAAACACACCAATATGACCCACCAATTGTGTAAAACTTAAAGACACAAAAATAAAAAATCTTTTTTAGTTTTTCTAAAAAAATTCAAACGAAAATACCAATTTAAAAAAAAAGACAAGTCTAACTCAAAAGACAAGCAAATTTTTTTTCTATTTTTGCAATATGACTAAAAAAAGAATACAAAAGATGCACATGTCACGACACTAACAAATATATAACAAGAAGCTCAACTAGAGTATGACAAACACCGCAAACA
The DNA here is from genome assembly GCA_949130495.1 of Sambucus nigra. NCBI lineage: Eukaryota > Viridiplantae > Streptophyta > Magnoliopsida > Dipsacales > Adoxaceae > Sambucus > Sambucus nigra. Next base: position 586,784,814 of record OX422210.1, on the reverse strand, counting down.
CAATTAATCATTAGATACAACAAGAATAATATCATGTGGAATCAAATGAGACTCAACAAGTCCGATACGTAAAGCCTCTAAATCTGATTTTCAATTCCAAGTAGGTGTAAAATAATGCTTAGGGCTTTGTGAACCATTGTAAATCTATTTTTAGACTTCATAGGACCATTCTTAAGATCATAACAAAAATGCCCAAGGTGATCCTTCCTACCGCAATGGAGGAATTGTTTCCCTTTTTGGAATCACTATCATTAAGAGTAGCATTATAAGCAATCGGTTCCTTGTCCTCCTTCCTTAGTTTAGTGGGGCACTCAACTACCATATAGCCATAACCCTCACAACCAAAATAACTTTATGAATCATCCCTCTTAAAGTTTTCATTATGGTTCTTAGGGAAGTGATCAACTGTGTTGTTCTTGTCTTTTCCAAACCTTTTTACATCTTTCGATTGCTTTCAAAATTTGAGAAATTTCTTGAACTTCTTTGTCAACATGGCCATATCCTCTGACTCGATGTCAGATTCATCATACGAAATGAGTGATTTATCCTTTTAGGTTTTCAAAGCTATGCCATTTTCTTTCTTCGTCACATTCTTGAAGGTAAATATGGCAAGCTCATAAGTTTGAAAGCCAGCTATAAGCTATTTAATTTTCGTAGAGTCAAGAGTACCCAAAAATTCAAAAAAGTCACCTTTGGATTAAATCTTTCGGGCAACGACCTTAAGAATTTCTTTATCACTCAATTATTGAGTATCTTCTCTCCCAAGTTGAACAACGAGTTGACTATGTCAGACAATCTAGCGTAGAACTCATCAAGGTCTCACTCTCCAAAATCTTAATCGTTTCAAATTGAGTGGTGAGGTATTGGAGTTTGGAAGCCTTAACAACACTAGCTCCTTCATGGGTGAGTTGGAATATATCCCAAGCCTCTTTTGACGTCTCACCCATTATAATATGGTATAATTACTCTGCGGTGAAAGAAAAAAATAGAGCATTTAAACATTTAAAATTATATTGTGATAATTTATCCTCAGCCTCTGTCCATGACTTAACAGGTTTTAAGTGAATTGCATATCCATGTCTCGTGACTGGTGGTGACCACCCTTTAATAACATCTAACCACAGCTTCTACTCTATATCCTTAAGTGTTGACTTCATACGCATTTTCCAGTATGCGTAGTTCGACCCATCAGTATAGGGATTCTAAGACCATCAAAACCTCTGAAATTCATGCCTAAAGGTACAGGATCAAAAACACAAAAACTGTGTGTTCTATCTTTGATAGAAATTTGAGAAGGCCCCTAAAGTATGTTCTTAGGCAAAGATAATATTTTAAGGTTTTTTAAAGATCGAAACTTTAAACTTAATAAACCCAATTAATCTTAGCACCAATTTTAAACTTCTCTTGTGGAAAACTAATTACAAAATTTTATCTTTTATCCTATTACATGTATCTACAAAGATATATAGATAAAATAAATAAATAAATCCACAAGATGTCGATGTATGAGGAAAATCACAAAGGAAAAAATCTCAGATGGCCCAACCAAATAGTTCACTATGATGCTCTACAAGCCTTGATGCTCTTTTAAAATCATAATCAGTAGAATTACACAATGAATCGATCATCTACAAGCCTTGATGCTCTTATATCTTCAATCTCTCTTTTACAGTGCAATGGAGGATTCTACCCATGCAACTTGTCAAAGCACACGAGTCCACGCACGCCTCGATATCCACTGATGATATTGAGAAACCATCACCCACTGCAAATAGAATGCATGTAGTCCACCGTGCAAAATGAGTTCTTTCCAGATGAATGTAAAAAACTATGGTGCCCGATATCAATATCTCAAAGCATAGGAGTTATTGAAATTGGATCTTTAGAACTTATAGGGTTAAACTTTGGGTTCGAAACTTTTGTAAACAGTTAGGAAATTATTTTTCATCAAAAGTTCTTTAAACATTCTGAGTCCAAAATTCCTTAAATATTGTTTGAACAATTTTCGAGGCAGCGGGTCATTAAACGAGAATAGTATCTTGTTTGAATGAAAACCTAAGTTCGTTCTATTAAGAATGCAATCTCATTTGAACCAGCTTCAAACGAGCTTCCAATAAGTTTGGTTCTGGTTGAGAGAACATTCTTGTTTGATGTTCATTTAATCTTCATTCTAACGTGAATGCCATGTCGTTCGAATGAGAAATAAACTCGTTCTCACGAAACTAAAGTCAGAAAATACTTTTCTTCAAAATATTAAAAAAAATTCTAAACGTCTTTTTAAATTAAAAACTAACACCCTTAAAATATTACCAAGAACTCATAATTAATAAACAGTCATACCTGTGAGATTCTCAGTAATGTAAAGACAATCTTGGCACTAAACACGGAACGACATATCCAATCTTTGAAGTTTAGTCGCTACGTCTTCAACAAACAACGTCATAGGTTTATGGGATCAACAACTCAGAGTCTATACTATGACTCAAACATTTTTATCTAGAATTTTTCCAATTACATACAAATTGACTCGATTAGAAATTTGTCCTTACATTTTCGAAAGAATTACATGTACATAACCACGTAACGGAACCCCACCGGGTGGAGGTGGTGAACGAATTTGCAAAGAAATCGTGCAATGTCCATTTTGCATTATCAATCGATGGGTTTAACACTTTTGGTAATTTAAGTACTAATCGAAGTTATTGATCAGTTCTCATGGCGCCTTTAAGTCTCCCCCGACACTGTGCATGATAAAGGAATTCACATTATTATATGTACTGATACCCAGGCCAAAGACTCCGACGATGATATATATATATATATTGTTAGCCCCATTAATCGAAGAACTTAAAGAGTTGTGGTATAAAGGCATGGCGTATTTTGACTCTCATAAGGGTGAAGAGTTCACACGTAAAACAGTGGTGATGTGGGCAATCCACGACTTTCCTTCTTATATGACCTTATCCAATTGTAATGTTTCGTGGTTATTATGGATGTCCCGTACGTGGGGCGGAAACCGAAGCTAGTTGGCTAACTCATAGTGGTAAGATGATTTATACAGGCCATCGTAGATTTCTATTGACTTGTCACCTTTTAGGAACGAATAGTCTAACTTCTTTCATGTCGATCACGAGCATAGGACGGAAGCTTCTCGGATTTTTGGTCAGTAAATTGAGGAGAAGGCTAAGGCCGCGACTGCGAGGAATAGGTATGTAGGTAAACACCCTTATTTGGAGAACCCCCACAGAGCCTCTAGCAAAGTCAAGTATAACATATAACCAAATGACTAAATTTTTAAATGCAGCTGAGAACCATTTACACATTAGCATAAATTTCAAGAATCAATTATTTCATCGCACGATGCAATGTATTGAATAATATAGTATGCATTATTCTAAATTCTATGTAATTCACTAAATTAATTAGAATATCAAGATATATGAGCATATATTCAAAGTAGATCAATAAGATGATAAAAATATAGTTGGTATTTTTATGTTTAAATTCATATTTATTTGGTATGTTAAAAAATCCATGATTTGATGCTATAAGTAAATAAAAATGGCCAGAATATGAAGGACTAAAAATTCCAATCACATATTATTGAAAGGTTGTTTTTGCACTACTACCTGAAAATAGTGTGTATATATACTATTACTTTTTATTTATTTTAACATCTACATGAATTATCTCAACGTGAGACAGTACACGATAATAAAGTCATTGCATCAAAATAAATTTATAAAAAAGATAAATGAGACATGAGAGTCTCTACATTATTCACACATCCCCGTTATTATATTACACTCATATTTTTTAATAGTAAAAGAATTTTTACAAATTTAAGACAACTTCATGAGGGATAGTAGACTTTGTCACGTTGACATTTATGACAATCTACTCATGTGTTACCACACTGATTGTAAGTTATATGAACATCTTATACTCTAAATCCTCTATAAGGTATTTCTACAACTCTAGTGTAGACACCACATTCTAGGACCCCCCCCCCCCACTAAGTCTCTCCTCATGTCCTTAGCACCTCCCCAATTCACTATGAACCCTATGTCATACTCCAATTAGCGATCTAGATACCATCGTGTGCTCTCAGGCCTCATTTGACTCTAGTAAACTCCATTGTCAGGACAAACACTCAATGAAACTTGAAAGGGTTCTGAACCCCCTTTACAACGGTCGTCCTACGAACAAATCGGCATAATGGTTCGAAAGAACGAACCATTTTACTACTGAAAATTGATTTGAAGGTCGTCGGGTGCTCCCGAGCTCTGATTTGACCCCAATCAACTTCATTGTTAAAGAAAATTATCAATGTATCTTTGAAGGGAACTGAAACCCCTTTCCAAAGGTCCACTTCATTCATGAAGCGGCATAACTATTCGGACGAACGATCTATTTTTTCTCAAAAATTGATCCGAAGGTCACTGGGCACTCTCGAGCTCCATTTGGATAAAATCAACTCTTCATCTCAAATGAGACTGAATGAATCTTCTAATGGCACTAAATACCCTTTTCAACGGTCTGTCCCGTGAACGAATCAACCTTACGGTATGGACGAATGACCAATTTTACTCTGACAGGTCACCGGGTGCTTTTTGGACCCTTTTGACCAAAGTTAACTCTCCAAACTGAGCAAAGCTCTTTGTAAGATCGAAGTACCTCACACAACTTTTCCAACGGTATACTCCATTTGCAATTCAGACAGACAGTTTGAATGAACGATCCATCGTCGTCCGATGATCTTTTGTCCAAAGGACCGATGGGTGCTTCCAAGCCCTGTTTGACCCAAGTTAACTCTTAAACTCGAGAGTGGCCTAAAGGATTCTCAAATGTCTCTAAATTTCCTTCTAAAGGTATGCTCCGTGTGGAATTTGGACTTATGGATTGCATTTTACGACCATTTTTTTGAAAAATCTACACGAGACTACCAATTGGCAAGTCCATTTCCCTACCTATCGACAGTGTGTCTAAGGTTACCTGTCGATAAGCAGGACAAGAACAATGCTTATCGGCAGTCCCTCTACCCTATATATGGAGCATGAGATCACCTTCCATGGCACCTCAGAAGCATCAACTTCAGTGATCTAAGCAACTTTCTTCTTAAGTCAGTGAGGTTTCCTTGTTTGACACCTTTCTCCACCTTTCATTCCCATCACTTTCACACCCAATTTAGCAAAAATCCTCTTACATTCTTCATTCACTTGCAAGGAGTCTCATCATCAATCAAGATCAATCTCCAAGTCTTCTAAAAAAGTTCCAAACATTATTCTCTTTATTTAACTATTTTTGCATTAGTTATATAAATTCTTAATTTATCTTTTCAGTTTTATTAGATCATACAGATTAATATCTCATCCTTTATTAAAAGTATTGCACCCGACTTATTTTCTATATAAAAAACCAAAACAAAGAAAAATAGGGTTACACCTATATATTCCAATGGAATTCTTCATCATATTTTCCCAAAACTAAAAATATCTTTTCTAGACATACATATATAACAAACTCCCGTTTGAATCTATGGAATAAGACTGACCCTTGTGCCACATGCGAACTGCATGAATTTGATGCCTTTATAGGCTACGTAGCCATTTCGGGCTAAAACCCGAGACTCGAGTCCTATTTTCATCTTTTTTCCTATTGTATCCATATATTATTCATATATATCATACCTGTGATTCATACTTGCGTCTTATCTAAACATATATATTATCGTTTCAACATAACAATCAATATCTCGGTAAGCATACACATCATATTTTTTAACTATTATTTTGGGAACATTCCTTTGGATGACCTCACTCCATCTTTTTCATGATGCGAGTCGAGCAATTCCGATCTCCACTAATATTTTCATGTGCACACACTTCACGGAGAAATTAAGGAAAATAGTAGCATAAGCCCATGAGAGACCGAAAGGGCGGGATGGTGCCTAACATCTTTCCATTCCATAACTTATTCCTCGAACCTCTGAACAATTGGTTTTGCAAGCATCAGTTTGTCTTTGATCCCGAGGCGACAACATGTTCTTTTGCTTATTTTTTGCAAAATAGATTGGTGACTCCATCTCTTTACATAACCCCAAAATCGACGATGGTCGAAGCACCCCCCAGAGTAGTGAGGGGAGCAGTACCTTTATCCTCCATCTTTTCCTCGGAAGCATCTAGGAGGGAAAGTTATCGATATGTCCACAGTGGAGACTGCGCTAGGGATAAAACTGTCTTGTCTTAAGAGGGATAGACTCTGAATGCATGGGTGTTATCATTTTTTTCTTGTGTGCATATGCACCTACCTATATGTTTCTTTTCCTCCTCTATTATGTCTTGTATATATCTACCTCATGTTTATATCACCTCTCGCTCACTTTTAACTTCACACACTTGTAAATACTCTCTATGTACACCTCACACTACCTATACTTGTATATAGGTTTACTTATATCCATATGTTACACACACCACTTAGAATATTCATGCTTAGGTTTCACTAGCACACACCTCCACCTACCACACTTGTATATATTCGTGCTCACTTATACATATCACATGCCACTTGTTGTTAATCCATGCTTAGATTCACTACCACACACTCACTCATATATATTCACACATCACTCACGTACCCATGCTTTGTGTAATCTTCATGCTCCATGATAGATTTACTTTTCATGATACTTCTACATTCTTCCTTATTAGCATAGTGTTAATCATGCCAAATAAAACACTCTCTCCATAATATACTAATCAAGAATCATGAATTTTTCACACTACATCACCAAGAGCATGGCTACTGACCAAAATATTGTCTCTTACTGGGGGGTCACTTTGTGATGAGTGCTGGTTTGACAGGACACAGTTAGCCTAAGAAATATGAATCTCACCTTCCATTGGCCTAGTACCTTCGATGTATATCAAACGATTCCCCCCTGTTTCGTACCTCTTAACTGAACTCATGACGGGAGGTATATAGCAGGGAACTCGTTCACGTACATCAATTATATCAAGTTCTCACTCATGAATACTTTCCCCACGAGGTATATAGTGAGACAATTCACGTACACTCAGATATATCAAATGACTTGTCCACACGTACAGATTGCTCTCAAAAGCAAGATGTATATCGTGGAAGTCATGCCAAAGGGGGAACCTTTCCACTAACCCAACAATTGCATACCCTCATATAGGTGTCAAACCTAGGGCACTTACATTTAGTTTGTCGATTACTACCCGAAACTCAAATTTTTGCACCCAAATTTGGCATGCCGCCCAAATTTGTGCGCAATTTCGTTTTTTCTCCAAAATGAAACCCTATCCATGAGCCTGACAACATGTCAAACCAAGTTTTACATATTTTTCAAACCCAATTTTCCCAAGCTCGAGTTTCGTCCAGCATTTCTTTTTGCATTCAGGTAAACCTAATACAAGTGAAATAATAATAATAATAATAATAATAATAATAATAATAATAATAATAATAATAATAATAATAATAATAATAATGAGACTCTTCTCTCATTTTTCCTCCTTCCTTACCAAAAGTGTCAAAAATATTTTTCCTCCTCTTTTATCAAAATACCCAAAAAAAAACATTTCCCCCCTCTTTTATCGAGGTACCAAAACACTTTTCCCCTCCTTTTATCAAAATACCAAAAACATTTTGCCCTCCCCTTTTCCAAAACAAATGTCAAAAATATTTTCTTCTTTTCCAATAAAAGATTCTTCATTTTCTCTTTCGAAAATAAATTCGAATCATTTTCCTTCTCAGGTCGATCGCATACCCGACTCGTGGCTCGACTCCTTGTTGGCTTCAATCTTCCGTCAAAACGTCCTAAAGCTCCGTCACATCTCCCTTTGCTTCCTTCGAGTCTGAAATTCACCTTCACCAACTGTACATAGATAATGCAGAATAAGTGCCGAATGATCAGCTTGATTTGATGATGGTCCTAATCTAACTTACCGCCAAGATTAATAACCTTTAAACCGAGGTTCATGAGATGCAACGAAATCGGGTCTCTATTCCTAAAGAACCTGAGGTCCTCTTCCTTCGCGCTATGGGTCTGACCGCCCCTGCGCCTGTTTGGGTACCAGAAGAATATCAGCATGTCCCATGTGCGCCTCCTACTAATGGGCCACTGCCATCCTATCTCTATATACCAAATCTTGCCCAGCCAGGGGCTAACCTACCAGTACCTGTCGATTCGAAGGAAGAAGAGTTAAACAAGGTCAAGGAGGACCTTAAACTGTTGACCAATAAGTTTGACCAAGTTCGAATCTCCGGGAACTGCATGGATTATACCCATATGTCAGCATACCCCAAAGTAAGGCTACCTAAAAAATTCAATATGCCTAGCATTGAGAAGATTGGGGATAGCGGGACCCTTATTGTTCATCTCCGAAGTTAGCACCGAACCATGACTCTCCTACGTGCCTCTGAGGAATTAATGGCCCAGATGTTCCAACAGACTTTTAAGGACAGCTCTCTTCGTTGGTTTCTATCCCTCGAGGAATCCAAAATTCACAGTTGGGAGGATGTTGACTGTGAATTCATGTCGTAGTAAACATATAACGAGGAATTAAAGGTTACACACCGTGATTTGTAACTTCTCAGGCAGAACCCAGGAGAAACTGTTAATAATTTCATAGCAAGGTGGGGGGAGAAAGCGGCCACCGTGACTAACTGACCTTCCAAAGAAGATCAGGTTAGTATTATAAAGAAAAAATTCTTACCCATGTTCGAGCTTCAATGGGAGGATAGTATTACCTACATTTTTAAGCCCTCCGGGAAGTAAGAGTGGAGATTGAAGAAATTATTGCCAAGACAGAAGTTGAGCCAAAGAAAGTATCCGAACAGTTCACTCCAAGAAAATATGAGAAGCTTAATATAGTATCGACCATTAATAACATCTCGCAGTCTGCTACCTCTTGGGTGCCATAAAGTCGGGATAGCCCAGTCAGAAAAGAATACACTGAGCTCTATAATCCCCTCTTCAAAGTCTACCAAGCCCTATTGAGCTGAAATCTCACCAAGCTATTAGAGCCTCCACTATTACCAAACCCACTTCCCAAAAATTTCAAACCCGACACCCATTGTGATTTTCACTAAATTTTCGACCATACCACTGATCAGTCTATCTTTGAAATGTAATCCAATGTCTGATTGATCGGGGTGTCATCGCCCCACCAGCCAATCCTAAACCCAACACCAATCACAATCTGCTCCCAAATCATGAAAATGCCATCTTCCTAGAAAATTATCCTAAATTTGACCCATTTATCCAGATTGTACCCAGTAAATCACCCATTATACCCGTATCTTCACCTAAACCCCTAAAGTCTGCACATAATTTCTCCTACATCCTACCTGTTTTGCCAACTAAGCTCTGTCACTTCTTATAAGAGCATGCATTTCCATTCGTACTCATTCTGGGGGAAGTGATATGGAATTGCCAACTGTACTGAACTAGCTCCTAGAGTTTGGGCTAAAATTGCCCTTTGAAATGACTATTGACTGTCAGAAAGTTCAGCACCTTGTTCATAGAAGCCCAAAGTGGGCTCGAGAGTTAGATAATTGGTACTACCCACTGAAGAAGTCAGTTTGAATGATGCAGTATAGATCAAGGCAAACATGTTTCGACAGACCGATAAGATTTATAATATATTCGAGTTTATTGATGCTTTGAAACTACAAAGGCTTTTGGTCTCTTCATTTATGCATCTCCCCATTGAGTGGGAGAATATATATGAAGAAGCTATGGAAGTTGTGAAACACGTTGACTTCTCATGGAAAGATGACAGCTTTGCTACAGGATGCAGAGGCGAGTTTGATAGTTCAGAAGAGCCAGACCAGGAACGGATTAGTCTAGTGATCCGTATGTGTGGAATGATATCGTTTGAATATCTATTAGGGAAAATTAATAAAGTAGCTAAAAATCTCAAGATAGATGAAGAAATAGGTTTTCTATTCTTCCCCTCCTCTGTGAACCATATGACAAGATCTGGGAGGCACTACCAGAGTTCGAGTCCTCAGCCAGCTGGGATAGATAAAGGAAAGGGAGTTCTCAAGAAACTCCCCATGCCAGAAATGACCATCGAGAAAGTAAGATCCTTGACAAACTCAAGAAAACTTAGTTTAACATCACTTTATGGGGACTCTTTATGTCTTCCCAGTTGTATCGAAATGCCTTGATAAAATTGCTTACTGGGCCCATAGTCCCTCCTTCCACCACTCCAGAAGAAGTTAAGAACCTGGTTAGGTCCTTAACCTCTACTGTATTTCTTTTCTTCTCTAAATAATAAATCCTAAAGTTTGATCCTAATTATAACTATGCCCTTAACATCTCTGTTGAGGTAATGGGAAAGACATTCCCGCTCTCACTTGTCGATAACGGATCAACATTTAATGTTTTCCCACTAAGAACCTTCAATTATCTGGGTTAAAAGTAAGCAACCTTTCTCCCACTTCTGCTGGAGTGCGTGCCTATGACAACACTCTCCAAGAGGTGATGGGATCCATAAATCTTATAATAGGAGTTAGCCCTATCAATCACGTTATCGAGTTCTAAGTTATTGACATACTTGCTTATTTTAATCTATTGGTTGGTCGATCGTGGCTTCACAACATCAAGGGGGTATCTTCCTCTCTATAAGAAACTGAACTTCTTCGCCAAAGGGCATGTCATTACCATCATTAGAAACGATGATAATACCGATAATGCAAGCATTAATAATTCGGTACTGAAGATAAAATATGGGGCAAATGACATGCTTCTATCTGGCTTCCAAGTTGAAACACTTCCACTCCCAGCAGGGGATGATTTCAAATATAAAGTATGTCCAGAGCACAGCCCTCACGACAATGTTAATGTGATGCAGATGTTTAAGAGGAACTCAGAATGCTCCGCCAACCCCAGTTGAAGTGAAGGATAGAAAGTACCAAGACTGTTTTAGGGGATTAGTTGAATGTAAAATTCATCAAAGAGGGTGAAGATTTTCCATTTTGTGGCTTTAACAACCCATGGTATGATCACATGGAAAAGAAAATAAAGCCAAGAATGGAAATCTTATTTCAAGATAGTTACTCCTGTACCGAGGACTCCTAACATTATGTGCAACCACTTGTTGAGAAGACTACAGTTATTACCAAGTTTTTCGATGGAAGTGACTCCGAGGACTCACTCATTTTGAAACTACTAGGACTAACACTCTATATGATCCACTCAGGCACTACATCATCAAATCCTCCCCATCCTAATTAAGACTGCTGATGAAACCCTCCTCAACTAGAATATTATACCAGTTCCACTTGCTAAAATGTAACTGATTGACAGGGGTTTCATCGCGGCGCGAGAGTCACCTATGCGCCAGTCATTTTGAATTTCTCTCTCCTAAACCATACAAAAACCTAAACTTATGACTACACTCAACAGGTGAGTATAGCGGCCAAGTCCGGGTATCGAAATTCACAGAGACGAGTTGCTAGAATTTGTAAGGTTTAGTATTTCTAAATAAGAGTGTAAAAGATAAATACGAACAAAAAGGAAAAGATGCAAAAAAGGGAAATATTAATCTAGGCGAGGGAAAATAAAGATAGACTAATAAAGCGAGTAAATACTATAGGTTGCGTCGAATATCCCTCACCCGAGTAAATTAGTATAAAATGGTTACATGGGTCGACGAGTTATTACGAATGCGTCTCATTTCGACAGTTAATTAAATCAAGGGTTGTCACGCCCCTAAATTCGTATAAAATCCTAATAGTATTTTGGCATCAACAAATACCCCAAAAATTACGCACGCAAGGTCGTAAGAACGGAGCATACACGATATGCCCCGTCAAATCTCCTAGGCGTAATAACTAGGACAACGCACCCGAAATAGACCCATAAACTCCATCACCAAAGCCAAGCAACATGTCAACCCGAAATGAGTTCAATTCGACACAACCTAGACTAACTTAGCTAGAAAGAATATTAAAAATGCGGTAAATAAAAGCGGTAAATAAACGCAATAAATCTACACTAGAAACCAACTAAATGAAAGCAAATAAACATAATTCTGAAAGCATGTAAATTAACTACAAAGAAAGAATAAAGGAAATACAAACTATATTAATGGAGAGGGAAGATGAATAGTTAATTTACAAACCCAATTGGGTGTCAACCTAAGAAGAAATGAAGAAGAACTCCCCAAACCTCCAAACCCTAAGTTAAACTAACCTAAAATCTAATATATCTGATATTTACAACAAAATGCCTTTATATAGTAAGTGGGGAATAAAATAGAAAAGAAAAGGAAAAATAAAAGAAAAGAAGAAAGGCAATAAATATCTGGTGATCGCGATCGACCGGGTCCCTGCGACCAGTCGATCGGTACTCTATTGTTGGCAGTAATTTGGTTTATAAAGAGGGGAGGAAAGGTCTATTACGGAAACAAACATAACTTCAGCGTTCGGACTCGGAATCACGCACCGTTTGTGACCACGCAAAGCTTGCTCGACGAAATACGCATACGTGGAATTTCTATGAGCTGAAGATGAAATGTGAATTAACTAAAATACCCTTGAAATAGCGTCCGACGATGAAACTTCCCCGAAATGCAACGGATCCTCACTCTTAGCGTTCCAATACCTATAAAAGCACAATTAACCCCTACAAAGCATGTATATATCCAACTCCAAGGTTGTCTAGTTAATGAGCATAAATATAGGCATTTAGGACCGTAAAAGCGCTAGAATGCATAAAGATAACGGGTAGAAATATGCAATATTCGATAAGAATCAGCAACCCAACCCAGATGTTTATCCTGTCTCGTCCTCTTTTGTTATTCCTCCCTTTTTTACAACAATGTAATCGAGACCTCCTTTGATGAGGTTTTTTACGTTATTTTTTATTGAATGAGAAGATTTTGAGTATCTTATTGTGCTTTACTGTTGATGTAAAAAACTAGATTATATCTAATTATTTAATCACGAATAAATAAAATGAGACAAAGAACTTTTAAAGTGGTTCAGCCTTATAAGAATGGCCTACGTCCACTGTTTTTGTTATTGCTGACTGTTTGAGAATTCTCGATTACAAGTTTTCTCTAGAAATTTCGGTCCCCTTACAATGAGGATAATACAATGTATTTATATCCCTAAGGCTGTAATGTGAAAGGGTAATATATTAAATTCCCCTTAAGCGTATACATCTGTATGATAATAAGCATTTAATGCACAGTCAAACTGTTGGGTTATCCTGCTATTAATGCTTTGTTCGAGATGCAGCTCGAACCACCTAAGTTCCTTGGTACTCAAAAGTTCCTCGGAGAATTCTTGTAGGTTGGAGCGTCTGAGTTGATCGGGGAAGCAGAGCTCCTCGTTGCAGTATGGTTCCTCTGAATCGAGGTGTTGTTCGTAAGTGTTTATTGTTGCCATGTAGATTGCCACGTGTCTTCACCCAATTAAGCCATGCCAGCAGACTAAATTTGGTATCAACAGAAGCCCCCAATGTTTCATACTTCGAAACTTGAGGAGTGTGGAACATTCTTTCTCGATATATGGCGATTTTAAATGGTTATCCTAAAATTTAGGAGTGTTTCCTTTGTATTTATTTTTCCTTTCAAATTTGTAGAATCAGGCTTTTTTGAATTTCTATAACTGCCTCGATCTCCGTGCACTTTTTGTCCTTTTAGCCGCCGGTAGCGTAATCGTTTCTTTTTGTAATCATTAACTTTATCGTTTCCCAAGATAAGGTATTTAAGCGTCACAGACAATCCCATCGTCTTTTACTTTTTCCAATTTGTATCTTCGAGTTTTCCATCGTCTCTTTCTCTCCTATGCATTCATCTCTTCCATCGTTCGTTGTCAACAGATCCACTCTTTTTCTGTAAGATCTTCTTCCTTCTTCTTCATTTCCTTTATTCATCATGGTTTACCTTGTTGAATCTCTTGATAAATTTCGTTCTGATTTTTCTATTTCTTCATGGGTTGTTCTGGAGGAACTTCCTGAACCTTTCGATTATTTCCGTTTGGCTGAGGGACATTGGTTCCCCAGTCTCTTCGTTGTTGAGTGTGACTTTTCTTTTCCACCAAATCCTTTATGTCTGGAATTCTGTCAATATTTTGACGTTGTTCCTGCGAGAATAGCCCCCAATACATGGAGAATAGTTAATGGGGTTCATAGACTTAATCAAATTCATGGAACTCGCATAGGAATTTCAGAAATCATGTTTTGTTATAGATGGGCTGTTGGTGATAATAATTTTTATTTAAAAACTAGATTTTTAAATGGGGCTTTAGTGGTCAATCTCCCAGATGCCAATAGGGACTATTTTGAGCACGGGGTTGTTATAGAAAATTGGCAACATGCTCCTTTATCTGGAGATGAAGTGTATCAGGGTCCCAGATGCCCTCCCTATGGCAATGGGATAGGTTATCTTTATTTTATTTTATTTATTTTGAGATTATGCTTCCTTTATGTTTGATAAAATGTGCCACTGATATTTTAATTTTGATTTATTTGTAGTTGACAACAAAAGAAAGTGTCTAAAAGAGGCATACGTTAATATAAGGAATTTAAAACTTATCTGGAGTTTGCATCAGACTGTTGCCGACGAGCATATTAGGTCAGCTTCATATCTGCTTCAGTACAAGAGTTACACAACTTCTTTTACTGCTCGTCCGGTGATAAACAACGCAGAACCCATACCAGCCTCTACAAGTTCTTCACCTGAGTCACACATTCCTTTGAGTGAAAGGATGAAGAAAAGAAGACCTCCCACCCTTTTCGAGAAAGTTGCCTCTGGTGCTGGAGAGGCAAAAAGAAGTAAACATGGTGTCCCAGAAGGAACAAAGAAAATTGATGCAGCCCCTCCGGCTGCTCCTGTGAAGGTTGCCGAGAAGCCCCCAGTGGCCCCGAGCAAGGTTGCTACTCCAGGCGAGGTGATTGTCATATCACCGACCAAGAGTTCTTCCTTGGTCGAAACTATTCCTGTTCCTCCGAGGAGGCTGAAGAAGAGCTCCTCGGTCAATTTGGCTGACACCGTCTCTCAGCCCCCGACTAGTGGAGTTCCCACTTTTGTGACCCCGAGCTCTGCCATGAGCTCGGTGAATACTTGGAGCATTCTCGAGATCCAAGGTATTGAAGAAAACCTTTCTCGGGACATGGTTACCTCATTGGCTGCTCGCCATATTGCTTCTGTAAGTCTTATTATTTTGAACTTTTCATCTTTCCCTTGTTATATCTGTCTCTGACTTGCTTTCATTTTCTTTTCACAGTTGGTGAGCTGCTTTAACATAATTTTGAAGAAAGATTAAGCTATTAAAGCTTCAAGCTCCTCGTATGGTGTAGAGGAAGCTTTGATGGGCTTGGGGCAGTCTCTGAAAGATTCTCGCCAGAAATATGCTGATGATAAGGTTCCTTGGGAGAAGAAACTTGCCTCAACCGAGCAGGAGAAGGCTCAAGTTGTTGAAGTCTCCAAGGAGTTGGAGAAAAAATTAAATAGTCTGAAGGAGAAGAATAAAGAGCTTGAAGGGAAGCTCAAGAATACTGAGGAGTTTGAAGATAAACTCAAGGTTGCTGAGGAGGAATTAGGTCGACTTCGGGAAGTAAGTCGTCAGAAGGAGGAGGTTGAGAATAAATTGAAAGCTGCTGATAACCTTCTTTCCGAGAAGCTTTCCTCGAAGAAGACAAAGAGGAAGTTGGCTGTGAAGAAATCTTTTAGCGCTGGCTGGGATAAGGGGTGGAACAAAGGCTTGGCTGCCATGATGTCGCAAGTCGAATATGGCAGCCTAAAATACTTTAGAGATGGGTGGGTCGCAGCTCTTCAGGAGATGAAGGTTGATGAAAATTCTGAACTCTTTCAGTGACACGTACTTGGTCCCCCTCCTACTCCTGAAGACGAAGAAGAGGACGAAGCTACCTCCGAAGAGTCTTCCATGGTGATGGGAGATCAAGTTTCTCATCCCTCGACTATCCAGCCCAGTGGTGAGGAACTTCAGAAACTCGTTACTTCATCCGAGCAACTGCCAACGCTCCCCGAGCAACTCTCTGTTCCCTCTGAGAGACCTACCTGCTCGTCCCAGCCTCCCGAGAAAGTTTTGGGAGACAAGGAAAATGTGTAGAGTTATTCGGGTTTCTTTCTATTTTATTTTTCTTTGTCAAATGTAACCCTTAACATGTAACTCTAAACTTTATGATATAATGAAATTTGAACTTTTATTTATGCATACTGTTGTTTCTCCTCTTCATGCTCCGTTGGTACTCTTATTGATTATTGTTTTTTCTTCCTTTACTAGTTTCTGGGCAGGATGGAATTATTGTCTGCTCATGATACAAAGTTATTACGATAATGCAATAAATATTTTAAGGCTGGTCACACAGATCTGAGTGCATCACAAATCGTCGACATCCTCGACCAAGATGCTTCGGAACAGGCAATTGAAGCTTACCAATATTTGAAGTGTCTGCTTGATCGTGCGGTGGCCAATAATGTAGCTTATTATGATATGATTGAGGATCTCCAAAGCACTCTTGAATACCTTCAACAACAATATAAGGAATCCACTGCCCTCTTGCACGAGGGGTACGAGAAGAAGTATCAGCAAATCATTGCCGACAAGGGATACGAGAAGCGTTTTGTTGCTTACGATGTGAGGGAAAAAACTTTGAAAGTCGAGGTCGAAGAGCACAGGCAAATAGCCGAGTTGTTGGAGCAAGAAAATAACAACTTGCAAAGAGAAGTATCTCATTTAAAATCTGTTGCCTCCACCTCAAATGCTTTGGTCCCAGTGACTGACGAGGGATTCTCGTTCTTGGAGGTTGAAAACGCCAACCTAAGGGATGAGTTGGAAACCTTGAAAAGAGCTGGCCCTTCTACATCTTCTCATGGACGAGCAAGAGCTCCTCGGGGACGAGCAAGAGCGGCTCGGATTCTTGTCGAGGAACAGAGAACTCAATCTGCTCTAGAGAACCAGGCCTTCCAGCTGATGGCTAAGAACCAGGCATTGGTTGAAATGTCTAAGAAAGTCAGGGACCTGGAAGAACATCTTTCTGCGCAGAAATCTATCTTGGAGAATAAAGAACTCTTCATCAAAAATCTCCACGAACAACTGGAAAGATTGATATATCAAATTCACAAGCAGCCCAGGGAGTTCTGGATGGCTGGCTACAATGAGGCTCTCTACCACTTGGACGATCGTATCCAGAATGCAAATAATGAGGGCTACAAACAGGGATGGCTGAATGCCTTAGGTGTGCTACAACTCGAACAGGGTCATTACCTGTGGGATTACCATAATACTGGGCTGGTCGACCTACCCGTGCCACCATTCAAGCTTGATATGAGTTGGATCCCTGCTCGGGCCATCCTTCATTGTCTGATTTCCAAATACCTCGGTGATTACAATCTCCATTCAAATGCGAGATATCTCGTCCCAAGCACCTCCTAGATTGATCATCCGTGATGAATATCAGGATGCTAAAAGATCTTAACTTCATAAATTCTCCTCTCGCTTTAAACGATCCACCTGATGGCGAGGAACCTGTTTCAAAAGCAGAGGGGAAGAAACCAATAGAATAGGAGTAATGATGTAATAAATTTGTATTTCATTCCTGATGTATTTTGTTCTACATTTAATGAAATAATTTTATTTTCAAATATTGACTGCTATTGTTTTTTATCACTTTACATCTGTGCATGTGTATCTGTTAAAAAGATAACAATATTGTGTTATTTGTCGACCAACTTATTGTCGAGTAGTTTGAATTTGTGGTAGTCATTTGGCAAAAATGATGTTTTGTTTCTCGACCAACTTAGTAATAATTTTAAAAAGTTACGAGTATCATAAATTTTGCTCGATCACTTTCTCGTATTCATAAAATGTTTCCGACCAACCAAGGTCGGTAAATTTCCTTTTGGACCAACTACAGTTAGTGGATTTTTCCTCTACGAGGAGCTTTGGCACTTTCTGGAATAATTGTACCTTCCGGGTAACCTTAGTTGGCTTTTTGTGAATATATTTACTTCCTGACCAACCTTAGTTGGCAATTTTAGGAATACTTTTACTTCTCGAGGAATACATTTACTTCCTAACCAGCATAAGTTGGAATTTTTAGGAATACATAGTTTTACTTCCCGTAGGAATACATTTACTTCCTAACCAACATAAGTTGGCATTTTTAGGAATACATAGTTTTACTTCCCGTAGGAATACATTTACTTCCTAACCAATATAAGTTGGAATTTTTAGGAATACATAGTTTTACTTCCCGTAGGAATACATTTACTTCCTAACCAATATAAGTTGGAATTTTTAGGAATACATAGTTTTACTTCCCGTAGGAATACATTTACTTCCTAACCAATATAAGTTGGCATTTTTAGGAATACATAATTTTACTTCCCGTAGGAATACATTTACTTCCTAACCAACATACGTTGGCATTTTTAGGAATACATAGTTTTACTTCCCGTAGGAATACATTTACTTCCTAACCAACATAAGTTGGCATTTTTAGGAATACATAGTTTTACTTCCCGTAGGAATACATTTACTTCCCGACCAACCTTAGTTGGCATTTTTGAGAATAAATTTGAGTAGTCTGAGTTTTGCCGAGTAGTGTGTAGCACTAGTATTCCCCGAAAAACTTTCAATAAAAGGAGAGAATTTGGCAGAATATCTTCATTTTATTCATACTGATGAAACTGCATTGCATGAGAGTTTACATTACTGATAATATTTGTGCAGATGCTCTGCATTCCATGCATTCTTAAACTCCTCCCCTTCTAAAGTTTCTATTCTGTATGTCCCTGGTCGAACAACTTCTTTAACTCGGTAGGGTCCATACCAGTTTACTTCCAGTTTGTTATGCTTTTGAATCACCTTCTTTAGCACATAGTCTCCTTCTTTCAAGTCACACTTCTTCACTCTCTTATTGTAGAACAAAGCTGTTCATTGTTGGTATGCAGCATTCCTGATGGCTGCTTCTTTTCTAACTTCCTCGAGCATGTATAAATCCAATCTTCTCATTAAGTCACTGACAAGGGAATTGAAATTCAGTACTCTGTTCGTGTTGGGAGGCCCAACTCGACAGGTATAACAGCTTCACTTCCAAACGACAGCATATATGGTGATTCTCCAGTTGCTGCTCGGGGAGTAGTACGATAATCCCACAGTACTGACTGTAACTCGTTGATCCAGTTTTCTTTTGCATCACTTAGTCTTTTCTTCAAGCCATTTAGTAGTGTTATGTTCGTCAATTCAGCTTTCCCATTGCTTTGAGGATGGCCTGGTGCTGAGTGGATCTTCAAAATATTTGACTGATGACAATAGGCAGGCGAACTCCTCGTTGTCAAATTGTGTTCCATGGTCTGTGATTAAGGCATGAGAAAGACCATATCGACAAATGATGTTCTTCCAAAAAAATTGGTACACCTTGTCGTACGTTATATCAATGAGAGGCTCAGCTTCAACCCATTTAGTAAAATAGTCCACAGCGACCACGAGATACTTAAATCTTCCCCTGGTCGTCGGTAGTGGCCCAACCAAATCTATTCCCCATATGGCAAATGGCCAAGGGGAAGTAATGGGTGTCAATAACGCTTGGGGAGTTCTTCGGATGGAGGAGAAGCACTGATACTTGTCACATTTGTTAGCATAGGCTATGTAATCATCCCTCATCGTCGGCCAGTAGTATCCTTGCGTCATTATCCTTTGCAAAAGCATTCGACCTGATACATGGGCTCCACAAGACCCTTCATGGATCTCTTCAATCAATTCTTTCACCTCGGAGGGATGTACACATCTTTGCAAACCTGCCATAATTCCTCGTCTATATAGAATACTGTTAGTTAATACATACCGAGCAGCTTTAAACTTTAATTTCTTAGCTACGAGCTTGTCAATTAGTAATTCTCCCTCCTCAATATATGCCCTGATGGGATCCATCCAAGATGGTCCTAAATTAAGGGTAATAAAATTCGTCATCATATCTTCGTCTATGCTTCGACTAGCCAACACTTCAATTGGGATTGTTCTTCGTAGCTCGATACGAGTAGCTGATGCTAATCGAGCTAGGTCGTCTGCTCTTGCATTCTCCATTCTTGGTATTCTGACCAGCTAAATAGCAGCAAATTTTGATACCAACTCCATCACCTTTGCATGATACTTGATCATTAATTCTCCTTTGGCTGCATATATTCCCAACATTTGATTTACGATCAATTGAGAATCATTGAAGATAATAACCTGATGCGCCTCCATAATTTTTGCCAAATTAAGACCTGCAATCATGGCCTCATACTCAGCCTCATTATTGGAAGCTTTGAATTGGAAACGTAGGGCGTATTCCATGTCGACCTCGTCCAGATTTCTCAAAACTATCCCTGCACCACATCCTGTAGTGCAAGATGAACCATCCACATACAGACTCCATATAGGTAACTCGTCTTCAAATTTATGATCTGACAGAGTTCCTCGGTGAAATATTTATTGCTCTTCGTCGATCATCTTTTCTTACCCTTTTACCAACCTAAGTTGGTCTAGGCACGAATTTGATGATCCTGTAACATCCACTTGCCCTTTTACCAACCTAAGTTGGTTTGAGCTTGTGTTTGATGATCCTGTAACATCCACAGGTTGATCAGCGAGCAACTTTTTCTCCTCGGGGGTATCAGGATAGGTGAACTCTGCTATAAAATCTGCTACAGCTTGCCCTTTTAGCGATGATCTGGGTTCATAAACGATATCATATTCACCAAGTTCTATTTCCCAGCACATCAATCTTCCTGACTTTTCTGGTTTGTGAAGGGCTTGCCTCAATGACATATCAGTATATTCTACTATGGTATGAGCTTGAAAGTATGGCTTCATTCTTCTACTTGCCTCGATCAATGCTAGTGCCAATTTTTCCAGCTTTGGATATCTGATCTCTACTCCTCGAAATGCCTTACTTGTGTAGTAGATCGGTTTTTGTACTCCATTCTCCACTCTTATCAATACCGAACTGACTGCATTCTCGGACACTGCTAGATACAAGTATAATTTTTCTCAACAGAGGAGGCGCTCCCAAGTATTTCTTCAAGTCTTGAAAAGCCTTATCACATTCATTATTCCACTCAAAAGTCTTTCAGAGTGTCTTGAAGAATGGGAGACATCGATCAGTTGCTCGAGATACAAATATGTTGAGTGCTGCTACTCGTCCTGTAAGACTTTGCACCTCTTTCTTCGTCGTTGGAGATCGCAACCCTAACAGAGCTTTGATCTTTTTAGGGTTAGCTTCAATGCCTCGCTGATTGACAATGTATCCGAGAAACATGCCTTCTCGTACTCCAAATATGCACTAAGTCGGGTTCAACTTCATTTGATATTTATCTAGTTGATCAAAAGTTTGGCTTAAGTCAACTAGATGATCAGCAGCTTTCTTGCTCTTCGTCAGCATATCGTCAACATAGACTTCCATATTGCAACTGATTTGTTCTATAAATACCTTGTTCATCAGCCACTGATATGTTACACCTGCATTTTTCAAACCAAAAGGCATAACATTATAACAATAAGTTCCCCTAGGGGTAATGAAAGAAGTACTCTCCCTGTCTTCAAGTTTCATTTTAATCTGATTGTAACCAGAATAAGCATCCATGAAGCTCAGCAACTCGTGTTCCGAGGTAGCATCCACTAGTTGATCAATTCGGGGCAACGGAAAGTGATCCTTTGGGCATGCTTTGTTGAGGTCGGTGAAGTCTACACACACCCTCCATTTGTTGTTCTTCTTCTTCACCATCACCACATTTGCTAACCAGTCAGGATATTTAACATCTTTAATAAAGAAGGCTTTCTGGAGCTTCTCGACATCCTCATGTATAGCTTCATTTTTCTCGGGACTGAATACTCTTCTTCTCTGCTTCACAGGCTTGATCTCCTTATTCACATTGAGTTCGTGACATAAGAAATTTGGGTCTATCCTAGGCATATCCTCATAACTCCACGCAAAAGTTTACTTTCTGCTTCTAAGGAAAGTTATCAATTCCTGTTTTAGTGAGGCTTCTAACGACGAACCTACTTGAGCAGTTCGTTCAGGGTGCTCGTCATCCAGAATGATGTTTTCAGTAGCTTCCACCACTTGACCATTCACGAGTTGTGACTCATCTCTAGGATCCAATGTTTTAATTTCTTCCCCTTCATCCACTTGATAAGTAGTAGTCTTTTTCCTTGATTCCTCCAGTTCCTCTTGCTCGACGGATGAATAATAGCATTCTCGAACTTCTTCAATCCTACTCTTCCCATAATGATATTGTATGATGATTGAACATTCTTATCCATCACGAAGAAGCGTATTCTTTCTATTCGACAAGTAGGCCACGTACCAATGAATATGTCCAATTTGATCTTCCTAAGCGGAAATACTTTCTCGCCAGCGAAACCGAGGAGGGGTCTATGATAAGGCTCCAGTTGAGATAGCTTTAGATTTAAACTGTCAAAGCATGAGTAGAACATGATATCTTCCAAGCTACCATTGTCTACCAGTACTCTTGAAATCATTACCTCCTTCATCCTCATTTTGATCACCAATGGGTCATCATGAGGATATAGAACACCTGCGAGGTCATTCTTTGAGAAGCCAATGACCAATTTCTCTTTGTTCACCTTTCTCGAGCGATCCTCCTCAGCTAGATTTATTTGTTGAATGTATGAGCAAGCTTGAGCCTCACAGAGGTAAGCTTTTCTCTCGGCAGTAAGGTCTCCTCCTCCTGCATCTCCACCTGTAATAACGTTACAGTCAAATGACCCAAAACGTATTGAAAATACCTCACGTTCTGGCTGCCTTGGTCTCTTTGGAAGATCGGGGTCATCTTTTGGATTAACTCCATGGTCTCTCTTCTTATTCTCCTCTGCTCGACGAGGAGATATAGACCTCTCTCTTGCTCGGTCGTTGTTTCTTCTATCATTCCTCCGATCAACATACTTTGCCAGTTTTCCTCGTCTGATGAGTGTTTTGATCTCATTCTGAAGAGCTATGCAATTTTTAGTCATATGGCCATGATCTTTATGAAACTCGTAATATTTTGCTTTATTCCTCCTGTCAGGGTTTGCCTTCATTTTCTCTGGCCAGTTTAATTCCTCGTTGTTCTTGATTTCTTCTAGAACATGGTTGATGTCTTTCTTCAAAGGAGTATAATTATCAAATTTCCTCAATACTTCCCAAGACGACCTTGTTTTTGAGTGTTTGTCATTACCATTGTTCTTATGCTCCTTCTTCTTAGCTTTATCACCTTCCACCTTGGTTTCTTTGGCATCCATATTCTTCTTCGCATCCATAGCCTCCTCGGCATTCATAATCTTGGTTGCCTTTCCCATCAGATCTGACATGGTTCTAGGTGGATCTTTGGCCAGAGTGTAGTACAAATTGTTGGGCAGTAGTCCACTCATTAAGGCGGTAATCGCTATCTTTTCCTCATAATCAATGACTTCGAGCTTCTCATTATTAAAACGAGTTATGTAATCTCTGGTACTTTCACCAGCTTTTTATCTAACACTTAACAAATGCGCTACTCGTTTAACAGGCTTTGCCCCAAAACATAAATTCCCAATGAATAACTCGGCCAGTTAAAAGAAAGTTGAGATCTTACCCCGAGAATGATTATTATACCACATTTGAGCAGATCCGGTAAGAGTTCCCGAGAATGCTCTGCATCTCATCTCATCTGGGACAGCATAGATGTCGGCTGCAGCTTGGTATTGTTCTATATGAAGGACATGGTCTGTTTTTCCATCATATTTGGGGGTCACAACAGGTGCTTTAAACTTTGATGGTGCTGGAAAATCTACAATGGCCTGGACAAAACGTGTTCCTCGAACAAAAGTTCATTGTAGAGGGTTCTTGGCTTTAGCCATTTCCCCTAATCTATCCTCCAGCCTCTGAATAGAGCCTTTCCATGCATAATTTCCTTCCTCAGGCCTGTTGGTTCGAGCAACTGATCGAGTTGATGTGGATTCCTGGGATCTATCTTGACGAGCAGCTGGTCGCGACTGGGTAGATCCTTCCCTTAAATCTGATGGTCGTCGAAAACTCCTCGATGCGACTTTAGGAGGACTTCTACTCCTTCTAGGTCCTAATCGATCAAAAGGTGATACCCTGCTTAACCTCTCTAGCGCACTAGTCCTTTCTGGAGAGAGAGTGATACGTTGTTCAATATCTGTGGCCCGCACTGACGAAGTTCGTCCAGGTTGATAAGAAAAATATTCAGATTCCTCAATACGATATGAATCAGTACGCCTAGTACGTGAAGAAGGTAAATGGGTATTTCTTTGAATACTTCGCAGTCCTTAATGGGTTAGTGCACCACCATGGAGGGTTTGTAGGAGTTATCGCATCGTTTCTTGCATGACTGTCTGGCCCTGGGCCAGATCTGGAATATTAGGGGGAGCAGATGGATTTGGAGAGCTTCCAGCGTTTCGATGGCTGGGTTCTAGAATATCAGCCATTTGTGATGAGTTATTTTTTATGAAAAACGATATTATCAGTCATGTCCCACAGACGGCGTCAATCTGTTGATGTCAAAAATTAGATTATATCTAATTATTTAATCACGGATAAATAAAATGAGACAAAGAACTTTTAAAGTGGTTCAGCCTTATAAGAATGGCCTACGTCCACTGTTTCTGTTATTGCTGACTGTTTGGGAATTCTCGATTACAAGTTTTCTCAAGAAATTCCGGTCCCCTTACAATGAGGGTAATACAATGTATTTATAGCCCTAAGGCTATAATGTGAAAGGGTAATATATTAAATGCCCCTTAAGCGTATACATCTGTATGATAATAAGCATTTAATGCGCAGTCAAACTGTTGGGTTATCCTGTTATTAATGCTTTGTTCGAGATGCAGCTCGGATCGCCTAAGTTCCTCGGTACTCAAAAGTTCCTCGAAGAATTCTTGTAGGTCCGAGCGTCTGAGTTGATCGGGGAAGCAGATCTCCTCGTTGCAGTATGGTTCCTCGGAGTCGAGGTGTTATTCATAAGTGTTTATTGTTGCCATGTAGATTATCACGTGTCTTCACCCAATTGATCCATGTCAGCGGACTAAATTTGGTATCAACACTTACATTAATTGTCTTGATTCTAATCAAACTCTTGATAATGATGGTTTTACAAATGAACAATTCTTAACTGATCTTAGTAAGGTTAATGACAAATAATATAATTGCGTTCAAATTAATGAGGATGAAACTGTTGTTATCAATCTCGGTTCTAGTAGCCAACTACGTGAGATTAGGATAGGGTCTACCCTTGACGAGCA
Organism: Sambucus nigra; assembly: GCA_949130495.1. Taxonomy (NCBI): domain Eukaryota; kingdom Viridiplantae; phylum Streptophyta; class Magnoliopsida; order Dipsacales; family Adoxaceae; genus Sambucus; species Sambucus nigra. Next base: position 586,759,521 of record OX422210.1, on the reverse strand, counting down.
TGAGCGCGCACAACTCGAAGAACTATTGAAGGAATTTGAGGACATCTTCGCATGGTCTTACGAAGACATGCCCGGAATTGATCCCGAAATAGCTCAACATGATATTCTAACTTTTCAGGAATGTAAACCGATCAAATAATTGCAAAATCTCCACACTGAATGGTCACTCAAGGTAAAGAGGAGGTGGTCAACCAATTAAACATAGGCTTCATCCGGATGATCGAATATTCCACATGGCTAGCCAATATTGTACCCATGCTAAAATTAGGAGGAAAAGTCCGTATGTGCGTTGATTATTGGGATTCAAACACAACATCTTCGAAAGATGATTACCCACTACCCAATATCGACATAATTATGGATAAAATGGCTAGTCACGTTTGCAAATCATTCATCGATGGGTTTATCGGATATAATAAGATCAAGATACACACGGATCATCAAGAAAAAATTACATTCATTACCCCTTGGGGAACCTTCTATTATAAAGTTATGCCATTCGATCTCAAAAATGCAGGGGCTACCTACCAAAGGCTTCCACAACCATCTTGTATGATATAATAGGCAAAGTGGTCGAAGCCTGTGTGGATGATATGATAATTAAGTCTAAGACTCGGTAAGGTTATTTTCCCTCTCTCTAAAAGTTCTTTGAACGACTGCAGTGATATCAGATGCGACTTAACCCACAGAAATATGTCTTCAGCGTCACCAAAGGAAAACTTTTGGGATTCTTGGTTTGCAAGAAGGGGATTGAAGCATATCCCTCCAAGGTAAAATTCGCTCGAACTGCCACCACCCCAAACGAAGAAGGAAGTTCGGGGATTCTTAGAAAAATTACAATATATTGGTTGGTTCATGAGCCAGTTGATTTCTATTTTTGAATCCATCTTCAAACTCCTCCGAAAGGATTTAACCAAAGTCTGGAATGAAACTTATCAGGAAGCCTTTGATCGAATCAAGCATTATTTTACTCTTATACTTGACCGTAATAGACACTGCAACTGGGGCTATACTAGACCAATACCTTGAACAATACCGTAAAGAAAGGTCCATCTACTACGAGAGTCATAAATTGACCGGGTATGAAGTTAACTACACTAACTTGGAAAAAGTATGTATCGCCCTTACCTAGGTCACTTAGAAACTACGACACTACATCCTTGCTTTTCCCATCAGACTTGTGTTCTGAATGGATCCTATTAAATACTTTCTCAAAAAAGCCTGCCCTCTCTAGCCAAATGGCATGATGGTTGATAATGCTACCCAAGTTCAAAATTGTGTATGTCACGTAGAAAGACATGAAAGAAAGAGATATATCTGACTACCTTACTGACTACCCCATGAAAGAAGTAGACATTTAGATCTATGAATTCTCGAATGAAGACATCCTTCGCATCTCTCAGGAAGACCTCCAGTGAAAAATGTTCTTTGACGACGCTACCAAAAAAAAAGGATACGGCATTCGGATACTCCTGATCGAATTTGATGAATCTCACACTCTCATTTCCATCAATCTAGATTTCCCCCGCACCAATAACATAACCGAATACGAGGCATGAACTATAGGCCTCAAAGTCACTCTCAAGAAAGGTATCCAATGCCTAGATGTCTACAGTGATTCGGCCCTCATCATCGGCTAGGTCATTAGAAGATGAAAAATCAAAGACAAAAAGATCTTACCTTTACATACCCACTTAGAATAGACGGCCTCCAAGTTTGATGCCCTTATTACCATAGCCTCTATGGCCGAAATGCTCGAGGGAACAACGATGACCCCTTTCGTAGTCCAAAAATAAGCTAAACCGACCCAATGCTACCACTTTGAACTCGTCACAGAAGAGGATTATAATATGTTCGAGTGTCGATACTGCTATATTTGGAGCCTCCTCAAGTACGGTCGGTACCCCCAATATGCTAATAAGAAAAATTGAGTGACCCTTCGAAAATTGGTTGCCAAGTACGTTGTCTATGATAAAGAACTAGTCAAGGAAAACTTTGATAGAACCCACTTACACTGCATAGCAGGGGTTGACATTGAAGAAATGATGAGGAAAGTCCATAGCGGGGAATGCAGACCCCACAGGAATGGCCATATGCTCGTTAAGAAGATTATTCGACATGGGTATTATTGGACTACCATAGTTCAGGAATGCACCGCTTTTGTTTGGAGATGCCTTAAATGCCAACAGTTTTCCAATCTCCAATACTTACCTCGGTGGGAATTATAAAACATGACCTCTCCCTGGACGTTCTCCACATGGTGCATCGATATCATAGGGAAGGTCACACCTAAAGCCTCCAATGGGAACGAGTTCATATTGGTTGCCATTGGTTACTTCATCAAATGGGTCGAAGTCGAGTTATATGCGGTGTTAAATGCCAAAGGTTGCTAAGGTCATCCGGAAGAGTATCATTTATCGATACAGTGGTCTGTATAAGCTAGTGTCAGATAATGGGTTACATTTTGAGGCTGAAGTCACAGAGTTGGTCGATGAGCATGGGATTTAAAGACAAAAAATTTCTCCCTACCGATAACAAATAAATGATGCAGATAAAGTCGCTAATAAGAACCTCAAAGAAATCATCAGCAAGATGACCGAGAGTTATCAAGATTGGGTTAATCAGATCCCTCATATTCTCTGGGCTATCGTACATCAGTCTGAGCATCTATTGGGATACCCCTTACTCTCTGGTATATGGCATGGAAGAATTCCTACCCATTGAACTAGAAATACCTTCATTATGCATCAGGCTCGAAAGAAAATTCAACGAAGAACACTGGCATCAGAGCCGTATCGATGAGTTATCTCTCTTAGACCAAAGGAGGCTAGAGTCTCTATATCACATATAAGGAGACCATCGTCGGATAGCACGATCATTCAACAGGAGAGTCAAGGACCGTGGTGTCTGAGAAGGGGTCTTAGCTCTTAAATAAATCACCCAGAGGGAAATTCAAGTCAAACTAGAGTGGCCCTTACATCGTGAAGAAGATCTTATTCAGTGGCGCCGCTATGCTCACTGGCCTTGAAGGAAAAGAGATGGCGTGTCCAATCAACCTGGACCGTCTCAAGAAATTCTATCCCTAATCCGAAATCTCGGTGCGCTACAACTCCTCTCATCCCTTTCTATTATAAAAAAATTCTTCATTTCCCTCTACTCAAAACTACGTGGGACCTGATCCTCTAAAACCCCTTTTTGCTTTCAAAAATGAAACTCATAAAATTTTTAAAACCCCCAGAGGTACGTAGGCATCTCATACACTTTACATGGGCACGGTCCATTTTTTTCCACAAAATGTTGTTCTTCTCTTTTAAGAACGACAGTTCATTCTAGCATTTACATGAACAAAAGGATTATGTATGCCTTAGCGGTGGAGTAAATAATTCAAATGTAAAACTCATTAAGAGGCACAACAATATAATTAAAATCCTTTTTTATTCCATAAAAGGGAAATTTCAGTACAATTACACGAAATATCAGCGTAGGAAGTCAAACAACAACCCCCGCCTACCAAACTACCCATAAAAACAAACTAACTAGTCCTTCCCAAATTTATTTCCCAAAACCAAAAACAACTAAACACATCTCTGTCACAAAAGCTTTACGAACAAACGAACAAACACCAACTTACCAAAAGACCCTATCCGAAGCTACCGGAAGACCTAGCCCTATCATAATCTACTCCTTGAGGCCCCCAAACTTACCATGCTTGGATAGTATGCTGAAGGCGCTCGATGGAACGATAAGCCCGGACCAGGCAAGATAACATCACCTTTCCCCCTCCCTTTTATACTTGAAAACTTTGTATAAAAACAAGAAGTATGCAAATCCAAAATAATTACATGCCCCTCCAAAGGACACTAAGATGCAGTAAAGTGCAATCAAAGCCTTAGAGTAATTTGCCATGGCCTATATGCAGATAAGAAGGACAGGGAGTATGCCGATCGACAACCTTCTATTTTAAGAAAATTCTATCTTTCGTTTTTTACAAAATCAAAATATCTCAAAAAAATAAATCTTTATTTCAAAGAACCCCGGGTTATTCCTTCCATCATTATCCAATTTTACCCATCACATCTCAAAAGTAAACCTTTCTCTTGAGTTAATTAAACTCTCTCTTTGCAAAAATAAAACAACCCATCCTTTTTACAGTCTCATCAACAAAATAAAGAGTGCATGTAGATTAAGTCGTTTAAACAAAGATAAAATAAAATTTCATTCATTTTTCTATATATTACCATTAACATCTTTTTTTAGGAAAATATAAGAAAATAAAAACAATAGGTCTCAACCCGAAACCCCAAACTCTCACTATCTCTCTCCCCCCCTAAGATCCCCCAGCGACGAGTTGAGGAGCCTCCACTACCTGATCCAGATACCTCCTCGGAAGAACCAAACAGCACCAGGCAGGAACGAATCGAAATCAATCACGAATATGGGTCATCGTAGAAGCCACCTAATCTTGGATGTCCCTCAGCCAAGTAGTTAACTCCCAGACATGCTGCAAGAAAAAAAAAGGGTAAATCAACGTGTCTTAAGAAAAAAGAACAAATCAGAAAGACAAAGAATAAATAAATGAAAATATATACCTTTGGATGAAAGACGTCCTCCCTCAGCCCTAACACCGCTAGGTTCACCACATTAGGGCGGTGTTGCGTACTCAATAATCCCCCTCCAGTCAGTCGGATATTGTAGGAAGGATAAGCAACCGAATGAATTGAACCTTCATCATCGTTGTTTTCGCTAACGATGACACACCACCAGTGTCGTGGGCAGACTCCATCACTAGACTCGTACACCTGACCGAATCCATAGGAGGAGTAGTAATGTTCTCTACATCATAAATACACGAGGGCTCCAACCAACTCATCACAAAGTCAAGGTAGTCGTAAGTCACCACCGTATCAGTATTGGATGAGTAGGGCTCGTCAATTATTGCCACTGCCCTGACCTCTCCTCCAACATCTCTCGCATCTGCCTCATATACCTTAGGGGAATCGCCAATCGAACCATCACCTCGTCCTCCATGATATTTCGTACTACTATCTCTCCCAGATACCAAGAATAACTTAATTCGTGCGCCAGTAGCCGGTGCATCTGCGCATTCACCCAGTCACCCCTGTGTGCTGGATAATCATCCCCAGGGATAAAAATCAATTGCATTTTTCCAAAATAAAGTCAATACTTGAACAAACAAAGAAAATTCCATTAAAAGGATTCAAAAGAAGAAATAACCTAGTTGTTCACCAGGACATTCAAGACCTGATGCACTGCCAATAAGGAAAGAGATGGTTTTAACTTTCGATTGGACTTCTGCCAATGATACATCTGGCAGAAGCTCCCCATATACTAATTATGCAAACCTATTAAATGGGCATTGAGACCAATCACTTCATAAAACCACGTCTGGAGAAGGACAACAGTCAGCAATGAAGAAAAAATTAAGAAGAAAAAGGCAAGAAAATACATAAAGAGAAAGTGAAAATTACCTCTAGAGGATACGTGGCTTCAGTAAAAGTCTATTGAAAGCACCTGCTAAAAGCATCCAAAGAAGAATAAAGGGTCATCAAAGTCAAGCTCCGCCAGTCATAGAGAAGGATATTATAAAATACCCTAAAAATGGTAAAAAAAACATAAGTGAATAACGTCGCCGCTCAACGCCACTAAGAAACCCCCAACAACAGAAGAATAAATAAGAGGACCATCTGCCTCACCTGCAGCCCATTGATCTCATCAATCCTCTGACTTAGAAGAACCTCTGGGAGAAGAAAATGCGGATCTGGTCCCCCAAGACTATCCACTCCGCATCTCCCACTACAACATCAACTGCAACCAGTGTGACCCTCAGAGTCTGGTTCTCATCAATCTGCGTACCCTTGCAATAGATCCTTAGTAGCTAATGAACATCAATGGGGGTCACCGTCATCTCCATGAATCCCAAGTGTATGGTATAGGTAGTGTCCAACCACCTATCTTCAGCGCACACAGAACGGCTATAGTGCGTGGTGTCTTATCCAAAGCAGATGCTAAATGACCACTGCGGAGGAGACTACCCAGCGCACCACCGCAGGAAGATGCTCCCACACATCCCTAAATCACATCATCCACCAGGAACAAAAGCTCATAGCAGCTATGTCAGTTTGGAAAATAGAAGAGAAATCATTTGACAAAATTCAAAGAAACAAGAAAATACAAAGAAGAAAAGAATGCCAAAAAGTCATGTAGTACTTAAATAGCCATTAGGTTTTCTCACCCTAGACGATCGGTGGTGTGAAGGCTCACGCAAAAGAGTGCAGTCATTGGCAACAAGCTCTAATAGGTTAAAATGATTCTCATTGCCCAAAGTTAGGGCACCCTAGCCCGCTACTCCAGGTTTCCCAATCGTCAACGCCCAAACACGTCATGTGGGTCTCTCTAAAAAATCTGCTATTTTCTAGTCTCAAATGAGGAATGAACATAGGAGCATATTGTAGAAGAAAGAAGCAAAAGATAGAAAAGCTAGAGGCTCTGAAAAATAAAGAGAATTCACTCCTTTTATAGGAGGTTAAGGGGCATGCCGATCGGCATTTCCTTGACACCCATTGATCGTCACTTACCTATTTTCCTTCCCAAGGCATCCCAGAAGACCGTGCCACTGCCGATTGGTAATTCCTACCACCCTCTGATTGGCAGTACCCCTGAAATATCGTACAAAATCCCAAAAATTTCCAAAAATTTCCCAAAACATTCCTAAATTTGGCAAATGAATATTTGAACATTTCTTCACCAAGAAAACCATTTTTAAATCTTCCAAATCCCTAGTCGGATTAATGCGACATTTTTTCCACAATTTAAATCCTAAAAATTAGTGCACCCGCTTCCCAATGCCCACTGCAACTCCATAGCGAAATCCCAAAATCTCATCCTCTGCAGAAATCAAATGCTTCCCCAGAAAGGCTACGTAATATCCTACCCGTTTCCCCAGAAAGAATTCCCGAATTAAACTTTTTCCAGAAAAATTCCAATTTCTTCAAGCAGAGCTTGAATCCCTAATCGGATATCTCTCCCCAGTGGTGTCTCCAAGAAATACATTCCCCAGCGGAATACCAAAACCTCAAGTTATCAACTATTTTGCAAGCAAAATTTCCACACTAAGAATTTTAGCTCCCATAAAAAAAGCTATGTCTTCTCAAAAAGACATAAACCCCAGACAATGCATCTTCCCCATTAGAGCCTCAAAAAGGGTAAATTAAAGACTCATTATAGTGAAAACCCCTCATATTTACAAGAAAGCTCCTTGGAATTGACCTCAACCCTCAAAATTGGTCGCCTTCACTTAAGGTTCTCATAATTGACCTTGACCCTCAGGATCGGTCGCTCCTACTTAAGGCCGCGGAATTAGCCTCGACCCTCAAAATTGGTTGCTCCTACTTAAGGTCCTCATAATTTATCTCGACCCTCAGAGTTGGTCGCTCCTACTTAAGGTCCTTAAAATTGACCTCGGCCCTCAGAGTTGGTTACCCCTACTTAAGGTCCTCAAAATTGACCTTGACATTCAGAATTGGTCACTCCTTACTTTAGGCTGGCAGAATTAACCTCGACCCTCAGAATTGGTCACCCTTACTTAAAGTCCTCAGAATTGATCTCGGCCCTCAGAATTGGTCGCTCCTACTAAAGGTCATAATTGACTTCAACCCTCAGAATTGGTCGCCCCCACTTAAGCTCCTCAGAATTGACCTCGACCCTCAGAATTGGTCACTCCTACTTAAGGTCCTCGGAATTTACCTCGACCCTCGTAAAATATCACCTTCACTCAAGGTCCTCAGAATTGACCTCGACCCTCAAAATTAGTTGATCCTACTTAAGGTCCTTAGAATTAACCTCGACCCTCAGAATCTATCGTCATAACCTTGGGTCCTCAGAATTAACCTTCGCCCTCATAATTTGACTTTTTTTCAAACCAAGAGGTTGAGAGAATTTTAAAGCTTAAAAAATGGGAGTACAATAGGGTGCCATTATTTATGGATAAATAGTATCAACTGGGTTATAAAGCTACTCCATCAGTAAGGAAAAACTGGTAATGGATCAGACTAAAAGGCATTCCACTGCATTTACGGGGATAAGAAGTGTTTCAGGCTATCAGAGAATGTTGTGGCAATTTTATAGCTGCAGATTCAACCACAAAGGAAGGCAAGGAGCTTAGGGAACATCTTCTCATCATAAAAGGGGGTAGGCTGTTAAAAAATGTATAAATTAAAGTGGGAAAATGGGTGTTTCGCCTTCCAATCATAGAGGAAAAGACATCGAATGCTTTTCATTTAAAAAAGGGAGAAGAAGTTAGTAGCAGGGAATATAATGGGGGACGATTTGAGTAAGTTTGTTGGGAAGAAAATCATATGGGAAATATTTAGAAGCGGAGAATGGAGAGTTATTTAGAGGAGATGAACCGAGAGATAGGAGAGTTGGGTCGGTCACTCCAGCGAGGTCGGGTACAAATATGGTGTCAAAAGTATCCACAAAGCTAAGCGGATATGAAAGTTCTAGAGGGACCAATAACTTAACTTAGTTGGGCCAGGAGATAATTCAAAAATGGGCCAAAAATTAAACCGTAAATAGTTTTATGATTCTTGTGCTAGAGAAACAGTAGCGTTATGAAATGGCATTATAGTTGTTACGTCGTTGGGGCAAAGTCTGGAGGCACGGGTCAGGTTTGCTAGCTATAGCAGTAATGCCCCAACACGAATATATAGGGTACTCGTGACTCGACCCGATCCGACCCAAGCGTTAGGTGTGAAGTGCAATGGGACAACCTATATAATGTTGCTAATTTAACTTTATTTTAATTAATGTTTCACTTGTTAAGCATGCGATACGAGTTTCAAGTTAAACTACGTAAGGGACCCGTGGGGAGAACCCGAAATTCAAGTAAACAGAGCTACTAACATATACATAAATAGAGTATACTTACCTGTATAACGCCCTCAAATAAGAAACCACTCTCAACCTTCCATAACAAGTGGGTGTGAGCCTATGTCTAGTGGTATTTATACAAACAGTATAGAATCGAACGGCGAAAAGGAATACTCACACGCTATAATCACATGCATGCAAAAATATGTATAAATCTACGTATGTATACATTTAGTAAATACACATGCCAATGCATTAACTGTTTTACTTTTGAAAAATCTTACTTATCCATAGTAAATACTTTCTTTATTCATACGTAGCATTTTCACCTTATTTAACACACCCGGCTCAACACTTGAAACCATTACACTTGATTTGATTCGAACCCATTCCTTCACCAGAATTTAAAGCCCTTCATTTATTTCACTACACTTTTGTATTTTCATTGAAAATCACAATTTCATCACACGCATTTGTCGTGTTAGAAAATACTTATTTAATCTTTTAAAATCCTTTTTAAAACACATTCTTGTGTTAAATATGGGTTTAACCATTTAGGTTGATTAACCACCCTTTTATTTACTTTCTTAACCCTTTCTCTAACCCTTTCTCCATTCTTCTCTAGACATTAATAGAATTATGACATTTTACCACACAACCCATTTCTTGATATGTTCTATATTTTCTTTATCTTTTCTCAGAATATTCCTATACCGCATACTTACACGACCTCCACACCGATAGCTATGCGCACCATATGCTCTGGCCAGTGATTTAGAGCTTTTAACCTAAGCGCTCTGGGCCCTTGTTGCTTTATCCCGGGGTCATCCGAGTTCTTTTAATGTGTTTCAACATTTTACAAATGTCCACATTATTCTATTTTCTTATTTTTATCCGGTCGAAGCCAAAAATCGAACTTAACCGTCCATTTTTCCATTAAAGTTTTTCCATTAACACTTGGAAAATGATTTCTTTCTCCTTTAAGTCCCTCATTCACACACACGTCAATTTTATTCCAAAAAAAATTTACGCCGTGTAGGACTTAATTCAATTTCAATCAATATATAACATTCATTAACATTTGTATTCCATAAAAATGTCCCATTTTAAGTAAGTTGCCAATTTACCCCATTTCGTGCCAAATTTGCAATTTAATCCTTTAACAAGTGTTATTTTCCCAAAAATGATTATTAAGTTTCCAACTTATCATTTTAAACACCTTTTAACCATTTTAATACTTCTTCAATATCACAATTACACCATTTTCTTACTTTCTACTTTTATATCTTTAATATACAAAACCACACATCTTCACATATTAATGTCCCATTTTCTCAACGTTTGAAATACGCACGTTATTTATAAAATTTTGCTTCTTAACACCCACTTCACTTATATTCATACATTTGAACCATTTATTTCTCATTATTAACTTTTATACCACCATTCATATAAATTCTTACCTTTCATACATTTAACATATTAAACCCATTTGATTTTGTACATGAGTTTCACACACTCTTAATATTCATTAAAGTAAAAGTTTTTCCTTCTCATATTCATCTTCATTATTCAAGTAGATAATTCGCTCTTTGTCTCATAAAAATAGTTTATACAAGCCTAATGCATTTATTTGCATAAAATCACATTATTTATACTTTAAACCCCATTTTAACAAATTTTATTACTTAAAATATTAAGAGCACATATTCTGAAATTTTCTACATTTTAAAACCCATTTAAAATCATATTTTTAGAACCCATTTTCATTCAATTGATATAATAATTACTAACTAACATGTGGATGCAAACCTTTCTCTACACTACATATATTTAGTCCTAACATATATGAATAATACATGCAAAATTCATACCACACGTTAAACTTATAACAAGATAGTGTTTCCCACCTTAAATGAGATCGCAAGAATGGTGGAGATGGTGGCCTCTAGGGGTCTCTAAAGTCCCTCTCAAACTTGTCTCCATTATCATTCCAAGAATGCTCCACATAAAGCTCCCCGAAATTGCTTCTTCATCCACAAAGTGACCTTCTTCAAGTCCCCTAATAACTCTAAGGATCACATCTTCCTCAACCAAAAAATATGTTTAGGCTTTACTAAGGTTATCTAAGGCTTACTAGTGGTGGTTTCATGGTATATGTAATGGTGTAGGTGGGTGGTTATATCCCAAAGAAATCTTGACATAAACATCTCTAATGAAAGTTCAAGTTTTAGAGAGAGATAAAGAGAAAGAGGCTACTGAAATGGGGATGAGAAAATTAACCCTAGCACCTCACCTCTATCCTTTTTATAATAGCAAGGAATCCTAACTCTGAAATACCATGGTCCGAACATCCTAACTGGTCGACACCTCATTAATATTCAATGGATAAAAACGTGATGCTCAAAACACATTTCCTGTCATGGGATGCCCTGGGAGGCACGGTTGACCGCGACCCTCCTGGCTGGTCGACCGACCCTGATGCAAAAAACCTCCCTTTTTATAATTTTGACCCCACAACATTAATATACATATTTTAAGTACCTTAAATATTTGGTCAAATTATTTTTTATCGACCACGAGGAACCTTACAAAAATCCCCCAAGTTTTCAAACTTATGTGTGGCATACCGTCAAAAGTAGGCATTATATCTACCAAGTCCGTGTCAAGTTTGTTCCTCAAATAATTCATTTCGTACTTCACTAATTTAACATGGGTATTCATCCATGTATACCATGCAATGTAAATTTTCATTTTTAATCCAAACGTGGGACGTGTCACCTTTTGTAAAATTTGGCCTATTTCCTCCAATAATCTTATCCAGATAAACTATTCAAATTTTAATTTAAATATTTATTTTTAGGATGGGGTATTACAAACTTCCCTCCTTATGAAATTTCGTCCTCGAAATTCTTAGCCCTCAACTTTAGGATCCAATTAGCTTAAACTACTTTCCAATCCTAGGGTGTTCTCAATATTATGGTCTAAACCCAAAGGCTTTAATTTCATCAACCATCATTGTTAGTTCACTCACAACGAACCCTAAGGTCTTATCAGAATTCTCGAGCATGCCTAACATGCCTACTTACCAAAATCTTGAGATGACCAATATTCGTCAAATATGATACCATTACCAATGAACTCATTATCCAGGATCGTCTCTACGTTAGGGTTTACAACCTATGTTTCTTAAACAACTTTGTCCATACCTAGCCTAGGTTGAGAGGGCCTCAATAATTTTCATCATACTCATCAATGATTCCTAAGACAATCACATCACCACATAGGTCTACCCGACCGATATCTCCTACGAGATCCTTATGTGACCTAGAGTCATCCTAGGCTTCATAACATAACTACATACGAGCGATCACATACTCAATTTGTACAATTCCTAATAGAATGCAATGCTAATACCTAATGTTTCATTAATTCCTGATGCTCACAATATTCATAAGTCATAACCTCGGAATACACGACCAAGTCGTAACTAATTATACCGATATACTAATGAAACATATTAGCCTAAGGCAATCAAGTAATATATGTAACTACTTGCAACGATGCGAGACCACGCATATACACAACTAGTGTAGAACAAAGGTGTTTTGGAAGAAACATGCATTTGTAAGCCAGGACGCATTAGCCACAACCGGCCTAACCCGCATCACTATTGAGCTTGTGTAGCACTACACTAGAATCACAACTGATCAACAACTTCCCATTACCGGATAGAGAAGACACAAGGAATGCAAGTGATCAGGCAACTGCCTAGCCAAAGAAAACAATCAAATTCTGACAATAAAGCGATCCATGCAAAGTACGAACAAGAAATGTACACCTTGAAGTCTATAACTCTTATCGATATCTTGCTAAAGTATTAGTCTTGCCACGTACCCTAGTTTTGCCCATTAACCCTAACGATTTCTAACTACGAGTCACCCATCCTTAACGAACGAACAAAATACGAAACCAATTACTCCAAAAAGCTGAAACACTAGGCTTCCCTCCTTAGGACTAATGCTACATAACGTTCACTGGCTAGTACAATAACCTGAACCAAATGAAACTTCATTCTTTCAAAGCTCATAGTTAGTCACTGACCTACTATACCTAGGCCCCAGTAGTTTCGATGCACGATAACTAACCCCAATTTTTGAGATCACTCTCATCAAGTGAAATATAATGCTCACATAGTCTCAATCATCCAACTCATGAACCGTTGCTACCACCTTCATCACTGCTTACATGATCCCAAATCATAATCATTCTAATGCCATCCTAACTCTCAATCATCACTCATGCATGATGATTTTCCATCAACAGAGTCATTACTAACTATATAGGTAGCACACTTAGGTGTTATAATTATGCCTAACATTTTATCCCGAGTGTTATTTATAGAAGCAGTAATAAACCTCACCATGTTCTAAGTCTCCCAGGTGTACCACCTAGCATTGATCAATCTATTTTTTACATTACCCTCGAAGGTCATATCATGGCACATGCTTACAAACAAATATCGTGGCACTAACTCCAAGTACTTCTATAAATCAACGTGACCAAAACCTACTACAATCATTAATGATTTACCATCACTATGTAAACTCCAATACGATAGTGATTCCCAAATGCTTTATGCATGATGACACCAAACTCAATTGTCTCTCTAACAACTTAAACGTCTATTACGAGAAATCGCAAGTCACATCATGACCTATGCTATGCATCCCGGGGTCTACCAATACAAATGTATATCACCACATAAACCTCAATGTAACAATGATTCCCAAGGTTTTGAGGAGAAACACTATTGTCATTGTAACGCACGGTACATGACCTTAAATTAACCATTACTAGGGAAGGAGTATAACTCGCATTAACATCTCACTAGATAAATCTTAGTATAAATATCCAAGGAATTTTAATACGGTTCCTCGTGCCTATCCACGTTACTAATCTGAAGTCAGTCTAGCTAGGCTACATATTTTAACTCTCAATGAGTGTTCAACCATGACATCTAAACTGCCTCATTATGTAAACATCATGCTATGTGCTAATCTACCAACTAACACAACTATATAGTTTGGTTGGATACAGGACGTCGGGTATTGCCTATAACACCAAGGCCCATGCCTACGAACGCCACAAGGGATCCTATTTCTCAATATCACATTATAGTCATTAAATTATAAATTTACACCATCCAAGTCTTGGTAGGACACCGGACGTCGCTTATTGCCTATGAGGAGGCTCACCCTAATGACGTCGTAAGGGGTGCCATTCTAAAACATCACAACTCATTTACTTACTACTAAGTCACAACTAATATCTAGTTTCACTCATAGGTTAACTCAATCCTCAAGATTGTCTAAATCTATATCATATCTGAGGTACATAAATCGAGACATACAAAATTCAAGCCCATAACTAAGGTACCTAATAAGTTCTCACCACGGGACTAACTCTTATAAACACATTACCTAGTCACTTAATTTCAGTCAGGGATTTCACAAGGGCTTTCCAGTTGAGTCATAGTGAACACTGCATGAATTTACTACTACTACTACTACTAATGCTTCTTGGTGGGACACATAACAAGACATATAATTTGTACATCCCTAGGTGTATACTACTGGTGTCACTAAAGATCCTATTCATCAAATTTTGTATTACTCCTTCAATCACCACTCCAAAGGGTACCTAAGGTTCACTCCCTTTCCACTACAACTCCTCATTGTCACTTACGTAACCCCTTGCTATAGATGGTCCGTACTTTTAATCACATCTCATAAGATACAGTCATCGACTAACAACCACTAAGGAGCTCACGCACAAGGATAGCATCATATCTAACCAAGACTGACTGTACCTATCCCTAAGTGTTGACCCACACAAATTTACATACTTATCAAATTTACCATCAATCACGGTATTGCCTCAAGGATCGAATATGCCTATTCATTTCATATGCATCACACCTAAGGCGACATATAGTTCAAAAATCATGATTTCCCTTCACATAATTATGACACTCTAACAATCAATTCCTACCATTTATTAATCACACTTTGGTCCCATCTGTCCAATTGGCGAGATCTTATTCTATCAACATTTCCAAAGACTCTACGTCCACATAGACTGGAGCACAAAACACCTCACACTATGAACCTTGATGTCACCACTTATTGGTTTACATGGACACCCGTAAATTATTAAAACTCTAATTAGAAGCACATAAATGATTAATAATCATCAATTTAGTTGTGTCCCACTTGACACTAGTCTAACTTATAGTGCTAACATATTAGACATCACCGTCGAGGACACAAACTAAACTTTCATCAAACTAGCATGATCGTCCCAACCACAATGACGTCGAAAGATCTAATACCGACCTCACCATGTCACACCCGAAAGGAACCTTGAACCTAGAGCTCTAATACCATGTGTAACGCCCCGACCCAGATTTATGGGTTACCCATGAGTCAACCCGAGACGACCCGAGCGTTAGGTGTGAAGTTCAAAAAAAGAACCTATATAATCTTGTTAATCCAGTTTTATTTTAATTAGCATTTTAATTGTTAAGCATGCGATACCTGTTTCAAGTTAAACTATGTGAGGGACCCGTGGGGAGCACCTCGAAACCCAAGTAAACAGATCTACTAACGTAAACATAAATAGAGTATACTTACCTATATAATTCCCTCAAAATACGAAACTGCTCCCACTCTGCCATAACAACTGGGAATGTGGCCTATGACCAGTGAGATTTATATAAAGAGTATTAGAAACGAATGGAAAAAAGGAATACTCTAGAACTATAACCTCATGCATGCAAAAATATGTATATATATACATACATATACCTTTAGTAAATATACATGCCAATGCATTAACCGTTTTACTTTCAAAATTTTTTATATCCAGATTAGTTTACCTTAATCTAGTAAACACTTCATTTATTCATACTTAGAATTTTCACCTTGTTTAACAAACCCAACTCAACACTTGAAACCATTACACTTGATTTTATTTGAACCCATTCCTTTACCTAAATTTAACTCCTTTCATTTAGTTCACTACACTTCAGTATTTTCACTGAAAATCAACATTTCAACACATGCATTCGTTATGTTACTTATTTAATCTTCGAAAATCATTTTCACAATACACTCTTATGTTAAATATGGATTTAAACATTTAGGTTGCTTAACCACCCACTTATTTACTTTTTTTTAACTCTTTCTCCATTCCTTTAAGGACATTAATAGATTTACGCATTTACTTGTCCATTTTACCCTTACTAGAAAATTCATTACATTCATTCAAGTTAGGTTGTATTAATACATTTTACCACACAACACATTTCTTGATATGTTCCACATTTTGTTTATCTTTTCTCTAAATCTCCCTATACCACATACTTACACGGGCTCTACACCTACGACTATGTGCACCATATACTTTGGCCAGTGATTTAGGACTTTTCACCTAAGGGCTTCGGACCCTTCTTGCTTTATCCCGGTGTCATCCGAGTTATTTTAATGTGTTTTAACATTTTACAAACGTCCACATTATTCCATTTCCTTACTTTTACCCGGCCGAAGCCAAAACCCTGACTTAACCGCCCATTTTTCTATTAAAACTTGGAAAATGATTTTTTCTCCTTTAAGTCCTTCATTCACACACACGTCGATTTTGTGCCAAAAATCATTTACGCCTTTTAAGACTTAATTCAATTTCAACCATACTAATATAAAAATATTCATTAACGTTTTTATTCCATAAAAATGTCCCATTTTAAGTAAGTTACCAATTTACCCCTTTTCGTGCCAAATTTGCAATTTACTCCTTTAATAAGTGTTATTTTCTCAAAAATGGTTATTAAGCTTCCAACATAACATTTTAAACACCTTTTAACCATTTCAACACTTGTTCAATATCACAATTACCCCATTTTCTTACTTTCTACTTTAACATCTTTAATATATAAAATCACACATTTTCACATATTAAATTCCCATTTTCTCAACATTTGAAATACGCACTTTATTTATAAAATGTTGCATCTTAACACCCACTTCACTTCTATTCACACATTTTAACCCTTTATTTCTCATTATTAACTTCTATACCACCATTCATGTAAAATCTTACCTTTCATACATTTAAAATATTAAAATTACTTTATTTTCTACACGAGTTTTACATACATTAAATTTTCATCAAAGTAAAAGTTTCTCCTTCTCATATTCATCTTCATTATTCAAGTAGATAATACCCTCTTTGTCACATAAAAATGGTTTATACAATCCTAATGCATTTATTTCCATAAAATCACATCATTTATACTTTAAACACCATTTTAACACATTTTAGTACTTAAAATGGTAAGAGCACATATTCTGAATATTTCTACATTTTAAAACTCATTTAAAATCATATGTTTGGAACCCATTTTCATACAATTGATAGGATGATTACTAACTAACATGTGGATTCAAACCTTCCCCTACACTACATATATTTAGTCCTAACATATATGAATAAACATGTTGAATTCATACCACACTTTAAACTTGTAACAAGTTAGTGAAGAAGATGATGAGGATGGTGAAGAAGATGGAGGACCCCCCACATCCAAAGGTGGCCTCAAGAGGGTCTCTAAAAGCCCTCTCAAACTTTTCTCAATTATCACTCTAAGAATACTCCACACAAATCTCCATGAAATTGCTTCTTCATCCACAAAGTGACCCTCTTCAAGTCCTCCAATAACTCTAAGAATCACATCTTCCTCAACCCAAAAATCTATCTAGGCTTTATTAAGATCATATAAGGTTATCTAAGGCTTACTAGTGGTGGTTTCATGGTGCATATATTGGTGTAGGTGGGTGGTTATAACCCAAATAAATCTATCCAGAAACATCTCGTATAGAAGTTCAAGTTTTAAAGAGAAAGAGAGATAAGCTACTTAAATGGGGATGATAAAATGAACCCTAGATCCTCACCTATATCCATTATCTACTACCAAGGAAGCCTAACCCCAAAATACCATGGTTCGAACATCCTAAATGATCGCTTGCCTGGGCAACGAAGGGGCTGAAGAAGTCGGAGCTTTTCGAGAAAGTTTGGTTAATAGTTTGGGAGGAAGAAAAGTGTTGGATTTGAATGGAACAGAAACACTAGTTTAAGTTTTGGAGAACAGAATGATGGGTTATTAGGGGGTGAGTAATATGTGAGGGGGAAAGCATGGGGAAAGCAGGCTTGTAACAACTCAAATTTTTAAATGGAAATTTTTAAATTAATTTTGGAAATCGAAGAAAAATAAAACTTTTGATTTAATTAATTTTAATAATTAAATATGTTGAGTTTTTATAATAAAAGGTGGGATTTTGATCGAAATTAAAATCGGAGTCTAAATGGGAATTTTAAAAAAATATTTGTCATAGATTTAGGCGGTGACTAATAGAAAATTTGATTTTTAGTTAAATGTAATTAAACAAAGGGAAATGGCAGAAGTGGTGAACTTGATCGATCGATCGATCGACTATGCCAGATTTGAGGCGGTTCGGTGATTTTATTTATAGTGTTAGAGTGGGATTAGTATTCCTAATTGGTATTTACCATTCTAATTTGTGGGGCGACTTCTCATAATCAATTTTTCCCAAGTTTTTCACTAGAGATCTCTTCCAAAAGTTTTTTCTCTCCACCATAATCATCAACCTCCAACATAACCAAGTTTTTGTCACAAGTTTTGAAAGGCTTAATTGAGGTTTAATCAAGTTTGTTCAATAACACTTCTTTGTTAATTTTTGGAGAGGAATCCAACCGCTCTACCAGTTTCTCTTCATCTTAATCTCAGGCATGAATACTCTATTCCTTTCCTTTAGTATTATGCATTTTAAGTGTCGCCTAAACACTTAATTATATATTTTCTTAAAATCAATTAGTAACTTAATTAGAGAAAGTGGACACTAATTATGGGACTATTTTTATTTAATATTTTAATCTAAATAATATTCATAACCCTTGGGTACGTAGGATTGATGAGTGGATTTTGGGTTTTATTGGTGTAGGTTGCATGCAGAAAAATCTTGGTTTTGAATTAAATGAATTTGGGGACGTATGACTCATGAAAATTGTGTAGAGATAATGAAATTTAAAATATGATGTATTAATAATGAAATCTCATGTATTTGATTCAAAATAATTAAATAGGATTAATTGGGTGTTTATGACGATGAGATAATTAAATTAAGAGTCAATTGAATTGGACTATCATGAGTAGTTTTGTACGTTGATTTATAATGCTTGTTTGTGTAACTTGTTGGCATTATTAAATTTCCTTTGTGATGAAGGGTTGTTGGGTATTTTAGCTCTCCATATATTTTAGGATGACTTCTATGTATGGGATTAATGGGTAGGCCTTTTTATAATTTACGTCTTCTAGGTATGGGACTATGGAGGGCAGATTATCACGAATTCTTATCATATTAGGGTGGGTTGATTTTCGGTACATTACCATCGTTATGCTAACCTAGGCATAAGACTAGGTCGAGGTTTATGTTAGAAATTCATCCTACACATAGGGTAGGACATATTGATAACATGGGGACCCTTAGGTATGGGACTAAGAGGTATTTTGAGGATCTCACATCGATTAAAAGGCTGGGATAATTTATAAATTATGAAATTGAGAAATTGAGAAATTGAGAATTAATGCCTAAGATAAAAACGGGTATTAAAAATGGTGGTGACATAAATTGCGTGGGATCGACAGTTTAACAGGATGTAGTTGGCATTTTATGTCATTTCGTGTGTGGAACCTTGTCAAATTGCGGGGGATCGACAATTTAAACGGATTCGGCTGACATTTCGGCAAGGGAAAGTGTGACACTTTGGTGGAAATTACCACCCGGGATGGGAGGACCGTCATAATAAAAAGTGAGAACAATAATAAAAGTTGGTTAATTTAATTAAATTAACATCGTGGGACTTGGAAATTTAAAATCATATTGGTGTGCATTTTGAAATGGGGATTCCTGTGGGTAGTTAATGATTTATATTTATCGCGTTTAATTATCCATTTTAATTTAAAATATTCTATTTTGATATATATTGTGTATATTGCTACTGTATGGATTCAAGGATCCTATTTGAGGGGAGTAGTGTATATTCATGCCCGTGTCTCTGACCTCGTGCATTGACTAACTTTTTCAGGATAAGTTTTGGATAAGCTGCATAGGATTATCGGAGTTTATCGTTTGGAGGTGCAACTGGAGTTTATTTATTTTATTTCTTTATTTAGTTAGACTTTATTTTTAGTCATATTTCATTATGAGACTTCATTTGGGTTTTAATTGGGCCATTCGGTTCCAAAGTTGTTAACGGATTTCAGTTGGATTATTCACAGTGATTATTATTTAGTTTTTAATTAATCATAATTTGAGATTGGATTTATTCGGATTTTTATCATGTGATGGATCATTTATCGTGCAATTGTTATTATCAGTAGGGATTAATTCAATTATTTATCTTATGTATTGATTTTATCATGTATCGAATTTGTCTCATGCTAAGAGTGGAATTTTATTTACTCACACTCGGCTTAGTTTTAGTGGTGGCCAATGCCTGAATTAGGCGTGGTGTGATAAGGCTTGGGTTAACCAATTAATCATGGGTGGGAAGATTAATAAAGTTGGAGACAATGTGGGTAAAAATATAGGGGCAAGAACATGCTCTTGTCAATTAATTTTGAATAAGGAGAAGGCATAAATGGGTTTTATGAATGAGTCGCAGAAGGAGGAACATATGAGTATTAAAAAATTGGCAACAAAAATGTTTACTATGGGAATGAAATGTTGGGATTAATAAATTTCAGGGCGCACATTCAATCGGGTAAAATAGTTAGGAAAAGATAAATAGGAAAAGTAATGTTAAAGGGGGGGATCACAGGTGGAAATTAAGTAAAAAGTTGAGTCAGTGGGGGAGATGGTGAGAAGTTTACATGGGCAAAAATTGGCTATTGTAGTGGAAAATAATGAAAATAATTCATGAACCTAAGTTGGAAGTGAATGGGAGGGTGGATTGACACGGGGGATTATTCTGGTTTTGATCCTATAGAGTCTAGTGGAGTTAGAGGTTGTACAGATTCCCAAAGGTGACATACTCTGAAAATGACGTGGAGATAGTGGGACAGAATTATTAATTTTCAAAAGTTTCAAATTCTAAATTATGGATGGAATTTAAGGTGGTTGGGTGGAGTCTGAATTAAAGAAATGAAGGAATAAAAATATGGTAGGAATTTTAAAGTTGAATGATGAGGTGAGGTGTCATATGAGGGCAGGCAGAATGAGGGAGAGTATAGGGAGGATGGGAAACAATACGGAGGAATGGGTGGCGGATAAAATAAGGAGGGGTTTAGTAAAGTGGCAGGGGTAACTTATAAAGGTAATGAAAGGAAGGTGTGGATATTATTCTAGAGAATAGGAAAATGGGGGATGGCTAAGGAAAGGGACAACCAAGCGAGGAGTTTTCTTCATCTGGGGTGAATAGAAATGAGAGGGAACTTAAGAGACTACAATATTCCATTGATTATGAGGGATGGAGTGGAGGGGGAGGAGAGAGGGGGAAGGAAAGAGATATTTTATGAAGATACGTTTAATTTCATGTAATATGAGGGGTTTGAACTAAGAATGTTGTGTGATATAGATTAAATATGGGTTCAAAAATGTCCAATTTAAAACTTATTTAATTAGAATCAATCTTTAATCCAAATTAATTAGACCCAAAACATGCATCTATGTGGATAAAATAAACCATACAAATCCAACAAATATAAATTCAGAGATTCAGGAAAAAAAACTTTCGGGTAAAACCTTTACTTCACTATGAATGGTAAATTGCAACTTACATATACATAATGAAATCTTTAATGAATCTCACGCAGTAGAACCACATAAATCGAAACCCATATCAACAATGGTTTCCCTTAAGAACCAACAATAACTTCAACTCCTTTTTCAGGAACTAACACCCTCGAGTCTTCCCAATGACCGCAGTCGTACTAAGCAAGAAACTCCCTCAAGAGCTACCAATTCAACAGTTGAGATTTAATTTTTACAAGAGAAAATTCAATAAAATTATGTCTTGGGTTTCAAAACGATTCACTATACTAATTGGTATGACTTGCCAATCAAAACCAAAGTTTTATAGCCCTAAAGCTGAAGACATAATTGATGCAGTTTTTGTTCAGCAAATATCTTAGAGAAAAAGGACTCTTAAAACAGGTATTTATAAAAAAGTTGAGTCGGCGGGGCCATTCAAATGAGATCTTAAATTCATTTGAATAAAATCTGATATCATTTGAAGTCACTTTGAACGACCTTACTAATGACAGTTAAAATCCCAAAACAGTGCGAAGTCGTTAGATGAAATTCTTCAAACGAGCTTCAAGCAACCCTTCACGTGATATGCAATGTTGTTTGAAGTAGTCATTTGAACGAATTTCTCCCATTGTTTGAACGATTGAAGCAAAAAAAAAATTATTAAAACTCGGCCTACAGGTCTTTGAAAAATTATTTTGACTTAATAAGTGCCTTGGGTTGATAACAATATTTTAGAAAAATATCCCAACATTTTAAATGAAACATTAAGGAACTCAAACATCAACCTTTCCAAAATCAATCTCGCAGAGGCTTGTTGTTGAAGACCTTTGATATTCGAATCCATCTTTATGCATGATTGAGCTTCAACTTTCTTTGACAGGTGTAACGATATACGACATACTCAAACGTAAAACGGACTATGTAAAATATATCCTTACAAATCTCCCCCACTGTCTATGCCGGTACAAACTAAAAACAATCTGAATCATCAAATAAAATGTCCTATACAAATCTAATACCTTCCTATGAATCCAAAAGTGAAAATGATATTTTTGTGTTTATTCTTTTCCTTATCTATTTTGGACAAATAAAAAAGGGGAGAACGAATTATGAATTATGAGGGAGTGAGAATTTGAAATATGGGACAGATTTGAGATATTTGATCTTTGATTTGATTTAGGTTTATCTCATTTCAGACTTGATATGTCACAAAGGTATTTATTTCTTATCTCAAATGTGTCGGTGCAAATTTATGCTCATTTTTTCACACTTTGATGATGGCAAGGAAATGTTGGAAAGTGAAAAGGTACAAACATGCAAGTTTTTATACCTATTCACTATAAAGACTTGCATTTTTATACCATTTCACTTTTCAATGTTTCTTTGTCATCATCAGGGTGTGAAATAATGAACATCAATTTGTACCTACACACATGAGGCAAGAAATAAATACCTTTGTGATGTATCAAGTTTGAAATAAATCAAATCAAAGATCAAATATCTCAAATCTCTTACATAATTCAAAATCTCACCCCCCATATTTCATAATTTGTTCTCCCCCTTTTTATTTGTCCAAAGTAGATAAGGAAAAGAATAAACACAAAATTAAATACGGAGTTTCACAATCAAGTAAAACATCACGAATAAACTAACGACGATCACGCAAGGATAAACTAAAAAATATCCACAAGCTCTTTTTGATTTTTTAATTTTTTTTCAAGCAAAAATAATTTACATAAAAATCTCCCGCCATGAATTTACACTAAGATAACCAAATCGTAGAAATGAAATAATGGGTGTGAACAAATTCAATAAGTAAATCAACTCAAACATACATAATAAATGTGCATTATGAATATGGATACTCCTAACGAATAAACTTCAAAATCATCCTTAGGCATAAAAATTATTGAATTCAATGACATCGACTTAATCAAATCAACAAATCAAAGTCTAAAATGATTTCCACACCAATAACGTCTAAATCTATTTAATGATTTTTCAAGACTATGTTAGGACAAGAAAACCTGTTGATATATATCCAACCAAACTCCCTCAACTATAAGATAACGATCATATTTATATATTCAATTCTTTTCTTTTAAATGATCATATCAAACTAAACTAATTGTGCATTGGCTACTTTTTTTAATGCCACACTTTTTTGGCTCTTTTCAAAACTCTTTGGACCTTGGATACTTTTTACAATGCCACACTTTTTTAGGTATGATTCAAACGGTGGCTTAATCGCAAAGGATATGTGTACCTTTCGTGGCCCTTCCCTGTGTTTACTTATCATTTTTCAAATTAAACAAATTCCTCACGGGCAACGGTTCTTACATGCACTACTTTCATTGTCAAGTTTTATCTCATATGGTTCATTTTAAAGATAGGGTTGAGATGGAAACACTTTGACAAATATACGATAGACAATCACAAAAATCAAACAAATCCGTGCATGTGTGCATTAAAGAAAATCATGCGTCAAACATATATTCATCTAAATGACTCCAAACATTATAAAGCACATCGATGAAATGAGGTATCATATCAAAACACTATCAAATAGTCACATGGATATGGAATGATGTTGTGACTTGGTCATCCTAAATGTCCATCCACAAACGGTGTAAAACAAATTACAAAAATCTTTTTGTCTTTATCCAAAAAATTTATCAAAATAAAATCTTTTTGGATTTTTTTATTTTTTTTCTAAAAAACAGAAAATCTTTTTGTATTTTTCCAAAAAATTTCAAAAACGAAATCATTTTTTTATTTTTTGAAAAATATATCAAAATGGAAAAGGAATAAAAACACAAGTCGTACACACTAGGAATTAGCATAAATTTTCATCATGAAAATCACCCTATGCTATCAAACAAGTCTAAACCTCAATTGTTAGGTCCGGAGGAGTTTTCCAAAGATGGTGACATCCTATGAAAAACATTTATCAAATCATGTGAAGTCATGACTAAAAACTTAACTTTTTCTCGAATAAATGCAAACTCTCTCATGTGATCATCGGGAGCATGTAAAGTATCATGTATGGGTGCGTGCGTGGGAATACGTGTAGTAGCATAACGTGATAAAACTCTATGTGACCCACTACCCAACTTAAAGCAAAATATCCAAAGGTTCCCTCTCTTCTTGCAATGGGTGCAAACATACACATGCCTAGAAACACCTCTCTCAAAATGTCTAAGACGTGCTCTCGTATGGGGTAACGGACCCCTAGGTGGGTTAGGTTTATAGCCATATGAATCTATCACTATTGCGGGAAATGACTAGGGTGCAACTTGGGAAGTGTACGCACCATCATGACATATTCCTAAACTCTCAACATTACTAAAAGAAGGATCTAGGAGAACCATTCCTACATTCTTAAATGTATCCTCTATAGTAACATTGACCTCTCGTGAATGTTCGAGATCTCTCTCGAGTTGGGACACACCGCATTAAAGCCCACTCTTCTCCCGACCTACGATGATCAACTGCTCACTCAAAGCAAAATTCACCTTCTCGAGTTAACTCGTCGATGCCTCAAATCCCCTGAAAAATCTATCTCTTTATCCAAATCTAATACCTTAAAACCCAACTCCTTATTCAACTTCTTTGTCTTTAAAGTCTCATCATATAAATCGCTAAACGCTTTTTTGAGATCACTTTCACCCTCACTTTCAACCTCGCTCTCACACTCACTAGAAACAGTCAAACCATCATCGGGGGTCTCACGTGCACAAGTGTCATCATCGTCATGGGATGAACTAGGTGTGCTTATGTGACTTTCCATAAAGGAGACACACATACCATGGGATGACTCATCCCCATAATCATTCCCCTCTTCATCACTATCGCTAAGAGTGGTTGGCATGGCAAATTTCTTGCCCTTTCTCTTTATCCTAGTGGGACATCCAAATGCCTTGTGCCCCTTGCCCTCGCTTTCAAAACATCTCTCCTCTTTCTCTTTCTCTTTCTCTTTCTCACCGCTTTCTCTAGCCTCTTTTTTCTTTTTATTTTTGTCAAAAATCTTTTTATTGGAAGAATTTTGTTTGAAAAATTTTAGAAACTTTTTAAAATGTTTAGCAAGCATGGCCACAACATCAAAATGAAACTCGCCCTCGGACTCAGACTCATAAAATTTCACTTTTTTTTCTTCTCTCTCTTGGACACTTCATCATTTTTTCTTGATTGGGACTTATGTGTTATCCCTCTATCCTTAAACTTCACAGTGTCAGGAAACATGTCAATTTCATATATCTGGAGGTCTCCTACCTGTTCCTCTAACTTAAGATTGCTCAAAATTCCTAAGGAATTCAACATAGTGACTTTCGGGATAAAACATTTATGGAATGATCTCAAAATATTTTTAACTACTCATGCATTAGTAATATGTTCACCAAGATTGAAACTAGTGTTAACAATATCAGACAATCATACATAAAACTCATCAAAACGTTCAGATTCAGGCATGGTAATTATTTTAAATTGAGTAGTAATTTTTTGAAATTTAGACTCTTTTACTACATTCGTGCCTTCAAGGGTAAGTTGTAGTATATCCCATGCTTCTTTTCACGTGGTTCACATCATGATGCGTTGAAACTCGTTAGGTGTGACGGCTCAAGAAATTGCACTTAGCCTATGAGAATTATACGTGCTCCATTTGAATTCATCATGAGTCTAGTCAGACACCAAATTTACATTTGTGACATTATTAACACTGACAGTGGGAGGAGTCCGTCCTCTTTCAAAAAACCCAAATACTTTCATCGATTTCTTTTAAACCAAATTTCATTCGGGATTTCCAGTAGGCATAATTCATCCCATCAAAGACTGGCAACCGATTATATAAGTGTAATACCCCGTAATTTTAATGACTTTTAAATTGAGTTAAATTAAAAGTTAATGGGATTAATTAGAATTAAATTTAAATTAATTGATTGGGATTAATCCGGATTTTATATTACTTGTGGATATTGAAATATATGATTCTTAATATTACTTAGTGATATTTAAGTAATATATGAATGTGATGTTATTTATATTGTCATGAGTTACTAATACGGTAATTTTGAAACTTAAGTCGAGACGCGGTATGGGACGTGTCGGGACTAATTTAAATAAGTAAAAAGGAAATATTATTTTATATCAATCTTATGGTCGTTTCGAGTCCACCGTTGCATCCGAAAGGGTCGAAATAGTTAGAAAACTCTATTCGGGTGTTGGAATTGGGTCTCAGGTCACTTTGGAGATGAAAGGACACCCCGAAGGGGCATTTTAGTCATTTTATTTGGAAGGTGAATAGTAATTTCGGAATTTGTCTTATTATAAAGGTGATGGATTAGAGGAACTTAGGTTCATTTCATTTTATCACCAAACACTTGAGAGGTCTTAGTGTGAGAGAAACTGAAGAGTTTCTTGTGAGGAGAAGAGGTTGCTTAGGAAGAAGAAGAGACTTTTGGGGCAAGTCAAAGAGGATTAACCACCTTCTACCACCAACACCACCACCGAAAAGTCACCGAAAAATGAGGAAAAGATCCTACACCATCATCACCAAATATTCAAATCTACATATTTAAGGCAAGTGTAATTATTGCTTTATTTTATTGCTTACAATATCCATGGTAGATATGTTAAGTAGGAAGTATGAATTTGCATGATTTAAGGATGAACTATAGAGTTTTTGGAATTTGTTCTTG
The DNA here is from genome assembly GCA_949130495.1 of Sambucus nigra. NCBI lineage: Eukaryota > Viridiplantae > Streptophyta > Magnoliopsida > Dipsacales > Adoxaceae > Sambucus > Sambucus nigra. Next base: position 586,732,046 of record OX422210.1, on the reverse strand, counting down.
ATATGAAAATTAGATAGAATAAATTTCTTTCTATTTAAATGATTTAATCCATGAATTTTGGGTTTCAAATGATAGAAGAAGTCTGAGTTAATATGATTTTTGAAGAAATAAGAACCTATGTGAATTCTGGGAATAATAGGATTTAATCCAAACTATTTGATGATTTTAGTTTGTCTAATTGTTAAAAACTGATCATATATCTTGCTATATCAATTGAGCTTGGGATAAATTTTAGATTGATTTGTGTTGGTTTTAATGAGAAAGAAAATGGATAAAACGTATGAAAAAAATTATTGAAAAAGGACAAACATTTTATGATAATTTTAGGATTGTTTTAAGAGGAAATTGATAGAGTGCTTGCGAGTTTTTGTATAAAATCACGTTTTGCACAACTTTGCAGTTTTAAGTTTTTTCAAAATCAGAGAAGAAAAGCCTCAAAATTTTAATTTTATATTTCTGGCAAAATGTACCTTTATCGAAAGAAAAAAAAAATTGGAAAATGGTCATTTGGCCCATGGTGAGATTTCATTGATTTTGGTACATTAACAAGGAGCGGGGAACTTGGGTTAATGTTAAAAAATTATTTGGATTTGAGGATGAAATTTTTGTGAGAGATATCTACATAATTATATTACTATTTAGAGGAGAATAATCGTTATATCAAGTAAGGGGTAATATTGATGATATATTTACGGGTATTGGGTCGAATAAATTATTATGTGAGTGATAACTACATAACAAAAATATGATGATAATTTTGATTACAAGTGTGGGTAGTATTCAATAAATATGACGGGTACTTATAATAGGATGAATTCCTAATATGATATAGGTAGTGTAAGTACCTAATTTTATATAGGTAGATGATAATACCTATTTGATTGATTAATAATTTATATGTATGACATACCTAGCTTACTTGCTATCGACGGGAGGTTTACGCGTGACGGCAATCATATCCTGATAGGATTTTTCACTTGTCACTCGAGAACATAGAACCTAGGTACGGGCTATCATTGAGAATGACAGTGACGATGGTCATATGGGTGCGTCTATATATGCGTAGCCCGTAGTCTTGGAACTATGTTCGCCTCCAATATTTGTGGTTGATATATGTGGTTCTAGGAATCTTTACCGAACCTATAGTCCCCCATATGGCGACAAGCTATACTGGGACATGATAGCAGAGTAATGCATGCACCGCAGCTGTGCCTCAGGGTGCCGTATTGTATTATATATATGTATATATATAATGAATTGAATGAATATGTATATACTGGTTAGATCTATCTACTGTGTGAATTAAGTAGAATTGAAAGATAATAGTATGTAATTAATTAAGTATGATAATGCTTAATTATGTTGAATAAATAAAAAGGCTTATCCATGTTGAATCTTATTGAATATATGTAAATTATACGGGATAGATATGGGCTATGATTAGTTGATACATTTATGAACTAGTTAGCATGGAGAATAGTAACTAGTATGATTTAGAGGTACGTTAGGTGTGCACTTTAGATGAGAGGTGAGAATCTCAAGAGAGAGTTCCATAATCTAACATATATATTATAAGTGATAAATATTGCAATTATTCACTTGCTATTTTCAAAACTATTTTACCATCGGGCTCTGACCCGTTTCCTTGCATATTCTCTTTTCTCTCTTGTATCTTCTACATCAGGTGTCCATCCATAGGGACACCATCCATAGAGGATTATGATGGTTGACGAGCTATGGAGATATGGAGTATTGTTTAGATGCCTTCATTTATTTGATTCATACTATGTAGTGATCTTTCATTTAGGGCATGTCGCCTAAGAAGATTTTAGATATTTCTCTTCTATCTGAGTCAGGATTTTATACTCGTGTCGTTGTGTTACATTTACTATTGTTGGGATTTATGTATTGAGATATTTTCTGAAAATTTTATTCCAGTTGCATTTAAATTCCATTGTGATATTTATTCAGTTATATTGTTGTGGAATGGAATGTGTGGAATTGTTCGAAATAGTAAAATGAAATTTTATTAAATTAAAATTGGAAAGTTTTTAACACCAGCTTAATAGAGTATTAGGTGATAGGAAAATATTTTCGATAGTGATGCTAAGAATGAACTAACAGTATATTCTGATTTAATTGGGTATGGGATTTATCACCCAGTATTTAATTAGGTGAGGTGTTACAATAAGTTAGCCATCAGAAAAATTGCAAAATTTTTCAAAATCACTTTTTTTTTTAAATTGATATCAAAAAAAATTTGTAAAAAAAGGACCACTCAATAAATTAGAGTAACCCGCTCTTATATCAATTTGAAAATGTTGTATGATGTTGATTAAATATGGGTTCACAAATTTCCAATTTAAAACTTATTTAATTAGAGTTAATATTTAATCCAAATTAACTGGACCCTAAACATGCATCTATGTGGATAAAATAAATCAAACAAATCCAACAAACACAAATTTAGAGATTCAGGAAAAAATCCCTTTCGGGTAAAATCTTTATTTCACTATGAATAGTAAATCACAATTTACATATGCTCAAGGAAACCTTCAATGAATCTCACGCAGTAGATCCCAAATCAGCAGTGGTTTACCTCAAGAACCCACAAGAACCAGAGCTCCTTCTTCAGCAAAAAACACCATCGAGTCTCCTCAATGATCGCAGTCGTAGTCAGCAAGCAACTCCCTTAAGAGCTACTAATTCAACAGTAGAGATTTCACCTCTACAAGAGAAAATTTAACAAAATTGTGTCTTTGGTTCCAAAATGATTCACTAAAGTAATTAGGATGATTTGTGAATCGAAAATAAAGTTTCTAAGCCCTAAAAGTGAAACGGAATTTCTGCAGTTGTGCAGGTTTCGTTCAGCAAACGTCTTAGAGGAAAAAGAACTCATAAAATAGGTATTTATAAAAAAGTTGAGTCAGCGGGTTCATTCAAATGAGATCTTAAAGTCGTTTGAATGACATATGATGTCATTTGAAGTCACTTCGAATGACCTTACTAACGACAGTTAAAATTCCTAAATAGTATGCAGTCATTAAATGAAATGATTCAAGCGACCCTTCGCGCGACATGCAATGTGTTTTTAAGTAGTCGTTTGAACAACGTGTTCCTATCGTTTGAATGACATTTAAATGTCAACTGAATGACTAAAGCGAAAAAAAATTATAAACTTCGCCTACGGGTCTTAGAAAAATTATTTTGACTCAATAAAATGCCTCAGGTTGATAAAAACATTTAAAAAAAATATCCCAACACTTTAAATGAAACATTAAGGAATTTAAACACAAACCTTACCAAAATCAATCATGCAGAGGCTTGTTATTGAAGACCTTTGATATTCGGATCCGTCTTGATGCATGATTGAGCTTAAACTTTATTCTACGGGTTTAACGGTATACGACATACTCAAATGTAAAATGGACTATGTAAAATTTTCCCTTACATAAACGACCCTGAGAAGAAAGGAATTTTTAGCAGAACAATCTCGAGGTAGAGGTCAGATATTTTATGCTCAATGAGTAAAAAATTAGGAGGTACTATATAAATATTCGGACCAATGGTCCAATTGCATTTATTTATTCTTTTAGCATCATTCGATATGGTTGTATATTTTTGACTGAGTGTTCGGTTAATTTATTTCATTTCAGTTTCATTTCCGCAAAATTTGTGTGGATGTTTTAATTGTAGTTGTTAAAAAAAGTAGTTAAGTAAAATTTTGACACCGGCCTAATAGGTTATTAGTAATTAAATGGATTTTTGACAGTGATGCTAAGAATGATCGATATGAGACTTTTGTTTTAATTTGATATAGGAGTGATCGCCCGACATTTTATTAGGTGGTATGTCACACATAAGTAACCCCTGCAAAACATATATATGTCCAAATCCAAGGTTTTCTATTTAACGGGCATAAAAATAGGCATTAAGAACGTAAAAGTGCTAGAATGCATAAAGATAAAGGGAGAAAATATGCAATATTTATGATGTATCACACCCCCTAACTTAGACATTACTAGTCCCTAGTGATAAAACAAACAAAACCAATCCACGGAAGGAAATACAAAATGTATATATGCATCGAAATATAATTGCCACTTTCGTAGGGAACACGATTGCATTTAGCATATGCAATAAGTCGTTAAACCCCTAGGTTACCCTAGTGGACGAATGTCGTCTCGTGGGGGTTTTCAGGGATGAAACCCACAAACATCATATGGTTTCCTCAAAATATGCCCAAACCAACATGCGATAAGCCCAAAAATATTGAAAAGGATTTCATACGCATTATTAGCACAATGAACGAATTCAAATAAAAGTCCATATTATTAACATTATAGAATTCACCTCATAGAATTAAAATTTTAAAATGTGGGAGGGGAGTGAGCACATACAAAGTGTGATTTGGCAAGAACATAAATAAATTGGATAAACATAAAGTGTGCATATATTCAATCCTCACGGTCATTACACTCATCAAGTGAATTCACTCGAAACAGGGTGTTAACACACGGAACATGCGGGCATAAAGAGTAAATGTAAATGGAAACTAGGTCGCAAACATGTCACAAATGAAGATACCTCACATTAAAGAAGGCCAAATGCATTTTCACAAATTAGCAAAACTATTTCAACTTTTAAATTAAATTCATCCTAGGATCACATAGGACTTTATAGGGTTGTAATGTAGGTATGGGGTTAAGGTATGAAATGAAAGGATATGTATGTATGGACTCAAAGTGTTCGGAGATGAAAAATCGGGATAATGAGAAAATGCGGGAAATATCAAAAAATGGAAAGCGAGTTCCACAATCAAGCATTAGGTATAACAAATGGGGAGAGTAATCAAAGCTTATTGAACACTATACACAACATATACAATCTCTCTTTCTTTTCTTTTATTCTTTTTCTCACGTTTTCTTCTATTTTCTACTTTCTCTTTTTCACCCTTTTTTCACTACTCTTTCTTTTTTTCTCACTCTCACATGCCTAAATTACAACCACGCGGCATGGAAGGTGTATGTATGGTATATAACTCCAATTTGGAGTTGGTTATGGGATGGGGGTTATGAAATGAAAGTCTAATATTTAGTTTCAAAAGGGTTGACGAGGGTAAACATATAAGGTGAGGTCAAGGCTAATATGGGTGATATAACAAGGATGGCCTATGATCATTTCATAAAGTTTACACAATTCTCGAGTCAAAACAAACTTTGAAAATCATGCTCAAGTAACACATTTCATAAATGAACTCAATTAATGAACGATCAAATGAAAGAATAGAGAGATTACCAACGACTGTAACGTTTTCAAAGAGGAAAGAATAGTGTATACACTCACAAACGATGAAAGGTACGAAGCTTACTCGGTGTAAGTCTATACAATGCAATAAAAGATTACCGAGTTATAAAAATCTTAAACCAAATCAATAAAACAAGAAAAACGCATGTGCTCATGGTATTAAAGTTTAATTTATGAAGTTATTCATAATATCAATGATTAGAGGACTAAAGTTTAATAACTTCTAAAATCGAGAACATGCATCATTGGGTTATCTATTGGATCGGGCAATTATTCAAATTTATCATCGAAAACAAAGGCAAAATTCCCAAAAAAAGAAATAAAATCTTTTTGAAGTTTTTCATTTTTTTAAGAAAAGCGTACTAGGTAACTAACATGTGAGCAAAAACATGGACTAAATAAAGAAATGGATAGAATATCACACACACCCTAACTTAAAACCTGACATTGTCCTCAATGTAAATTAAGAACCAAGTTAAAGAGAGGAAAAAAGAAATATTACCCAAAATTGGAGCGATCCCCATAAGAACAAGTCCAAATAATCTACAAAACAAGTTAGTACCGAGCATAGCAAAAACAAATAACAAAAAGTTAACTAATTACAAGAGACTAAATTAAAACAAAGAAAAAATAAAAAGAAAGAAATGATAAACAAATCTAACTATATACAACTACTATTTAGGCTTCACACTAACTATACACTAGAAGTCACCATGAAAACAATTTGACTTTGGAGGATAACCGGTGCACCCTCGCTCTCAATCATGCCTTCTGAAAAATATGAATTTTGTTTGAACAACGGAATGCATGTGTAAGGCATAAGAAATAAACCATCGCCAATGAAAAGTTTTGGAGGGACGATTGGGGATTTGGATTGAACGGGTGACAAAAACATGTGGGGACTGAGAAAAGTAGAATATCCTCCCAAAGATTTTGAAATTGGAATGGGAGGGGGCTTACACGAAGGCAAAGATGCGATCATGAAAGGCGACTCGAGCAAGTACTCCTCAATGGCGAAAACGTTTAACACATTAAAGTTTGAAACTGATTCATCGGGTACTTGTGACGGTGTGATAACAAAAAATGAAAATGGGGAGAAAAGAAATTCAAACTCAAGAGATGAATCATCATCGCATGGAGATTGATTTTTGAAGGAAATAAGATCATTGTCAATGAATGTTCTTCTTTGGGGACCAAAGAAGAAATCATTTCATTGCAAATAGATATTACGTCATTTTCATCCTCACTTTCGATATCTATTACACAATGGGCAAAGTCGACAATGATGTGTTCCAAAGTAGGCACAAAGTCCTAATTTGGTTCAAAACATTCCTCAACTTCAAAAGTCTCGGAAGAAAAATCGTCGTCGAATTCAAATAATAAATCCAATTCATGTTCCCACAAACTATTTTCTTCCCGATAACGATTTTCAATTTTCTCATTTTCAAGCATACGCAAGCCCTCGCCAAAAGTCATAGGCCGAGGCGCGAATTCTTGAAAATACGAACTTTGAAAATTACCATCGGACTTAAACTTAAACTCATTATTATAAGAATTTCGAAAAATATTTCAATTCGTTTCAAAATTCCTATTATAAGGAATTAGAGGCCCAAAATCATTATCAACATCATCAAAATTTCAATAACCCAAGTTTTGACTTTCGTTATACTCGCCCAAAGTCATTTTTGAATTTGTAAATTTTTGGAACTCTAAGTATAGACCGAAAGTCATAGGATTACGAGAATTTTGAGAATCATAACAATGATTACTGAAAGAATTGGAATAAGACATTCTTATTCCAAAAATGGCTCGAAGTGGCGAATTCCACAAAGTAGATGCACGCGCGAAATTCAAGCATTTGTTGGCGCTCAAATGTAGAAGTCCTACAAAAATTTTAGGGAAATAATACAAATATAATGAAAATACTATGAAATACTAAATCAAATAAATTTTAAAACAAACTAGTCCCCAGCAACGGCGCCATTTGATAGAAGGGGTTTCGTCGCAGCGCGAGCGTCACCTGCGCGCCGATCGTTTGTTATAGTTGGCTCACCAACTCTATACAAAAACCTAAACTATAACTACACTCTTTTAAGGGAGTATAACGGCCAGTCCGGGTATCGAATCCACAAAGACGAGTTGCCAGAATTTAATTGGATTAATACTTCTAAAATAAAAGTGTAGAAGATAATTTTAACAAAAAGGAAAAGATAATAAAGAGAAGAGATTAAACTAGGCGAGTGTATTTAAACTATGTTAACAAAGCGAATAAAAACTATAGGTTGCGTCGGATATCCCTCACCCGAGTTGATTAGTATAAAATGGTTACATGGGTCAATGAGTTATTAAGATTGTGTCTCATTTCGACAGTTCATTAAAATCAAGAGTTATCACACCCCTAAATTTGCATAAAAGTCTAATAATATTTTGGCGTCAATAAATACCTCAGAAATTACGCACGCAAGGTCGTAAGTACGGAGCATACATGATATATCCCCCAAATAAAAGCCTACAACATTCAATTAATACCCCAAAATAAACCCCCAACAAAATCAAGTTAAAAAAACAAAATAAGTCATTTTTCGTCCATATCTGATGGGGCTGGTGGACCTCATATTTGGGACCGGCCGGCCGCGGTTTTGACAGCCCCCTTTTCCTCTCCGAACCAATTTTGACACGTTGCACGGAAATGTCCATAACTCCCTCATACGGAATCGAAATGATATGTGGTCAAAACCGACGCGAAGCTGATTAAATTATCTACATGATTTTATTTTGAAACTCCCCAAATTATGCAGTATGAAATTACCAAAATTCCCTTGAAGTAGAAGAAAATACCAAAACCTTTCGAAAATGGCCATAACTTCCTCATTCAGAGTCAGAATGATGCACGATCAGTGGCCATGAAAAGATAATTTGATGATCTACATGTTGGTAACTTCACTCCATACAAAATAGTGAGTTTGAAAAGATCATATTACCCTTGAAGTAGCTTTCGATGATGGAACTTCTCTGAAATACAACCGAACCTCACTTTTAGCATTCCAATACCTACAAAAGCATAATTAACCCCTGCAAAATATATATATGTCCAAATCCGAGGTTGTCTGGTTAATGGACATAAATATAGGCATTAAGAACGTAAAAGTGCTAGAATGCATAAAGATAAAGGGCACAAATATGCAATATTCGTGATGTATCAATAAGTATAGGAAGGAAGGTCTCACTGGGGAGGAGAAGGCTATGAGGGAGGTGAGGAAAGGAGAGTTGGGAAGGAGCATCATTCTGTGGAGATTAACTGGAGATAAAATTTTTGGGTATTGAGGTTGAGAGGGGCGACAAGAACACTAAGTTTTTTCCATTTAGTGGATAATGCAAATTATCGCTTTAATCATATCTAGAAGATCATAATGGGAGAGGTAGAGTATGAATAAGAGAATGAGGTTAGAGGGTATATCTCCCAATTTTATAAGGATTTCTACAGAGATGAGGAAGTGTAGAGGCCCACTCTAGATAAAGTTGAGATGTGAAGTACTTCAAGGGAAGAGGGTGGGATATTAGAAGGGGAATTTATTGAGGAAGGGGTCGTGTAAGTTTTGAAGTCAATGAGTGGGGATAAGGCCCAGGGTCCAAATGGTTTCACTATGGCCTTCTTTCAGTAGTGGTCAATAGTTAGAGATGAGGTGATGGATATATTTTTAGAGTTCCATGATAGAAGAAATTTTATACGCAGTCTGAATGTGACGTTCTTAACCTTGATTACGAAGAAAGAGGTCAGTCGATATGAGAGATTTCAGACCAATAAGCCTAATATGGATTAGTAACAAGCTCTTTGCTAAGGTGTTATCATTACATCTCAGGAAATTCATGTAACCACTAATTTCATAATCTCAAAATTCTTTTGTGGATAGAACACAAATATTAGTTACAATAATAGTGGCTAATGAATGTGTGGATTCCAGATCAAGATGTGGGGAGCTTGGCACTATCTGTAAGTTAGACATTGAGAAGGCATACAATCACATGAACTAGGGGTATCTTATGTATCTATTTAAAAGGATGGGATTTGGAGAGAGATGGTGTCGATGGATCAAAAGTTTCAAATCATCTGTTAAATTATATGTTCTAATTAATGGGGTTCAAAAAGGGTTCTTTTCTAGTTATCGTGGGCTCTTCTTCAGGGAGACCCTCTATATATCTTTCTATTCATCTTGTTGATGGAGGCTTTTAGTCAGATGATGGGCCGAGTTATTGAGGCAATGTTGATCAACGGTTTTGTAATTGGAAATCTGAACACGGCTATTAGGGTATCCCATCTCTTAATTGTGGATAACACGATATTTTACGAAGTGGATAAAGAAAATGTTAGATCTCTAAAATTGTTATTGATATGATTTGAGGTGGTGTCAGGATTATATATTAGTGTGAGGAAGAGTGAAATGATCAGGTCGAAGGAGGGGGAGAATGGGCCTTATCACGAAGGTGGTAGGGTATAGGGTGGATATATTCCCCTCATAGTATCTTGGATTACCGTTAGGTCCAAGATTCAAATCTAAAGATATATGGCATTCAAAAAGGATGAAAAGGAGGTTGGAGGGTTGGAAACACTGTTACCTTTCGAAAGGGTGGAGGTTAACTTTGATTAAAAGCATATTGTTGAGTCTGCCAACATATTTCGTGTCCATTCTGCCTTTACCATGTTCCGTGCGCAAGTGTATGGAAAATATGATAAGAGACTTCTTATGGACAGGCAATGAAGATAGTTTTAAATATTGTTTAGTGAGATGAGAGGAGGTTTGTAAGATAATCAATGAGGGAGGTTTGGGGGTAAAAAAAATAGAGTATTTGAATAAAGCACATCTAGATAAGTATTTATGACAGTTTCCTCGTGGGGAGTATAGACAATGGAGGAGAGCAGTGGTGACTATGGTATGGCTCTCACATCTAAGGTGGGTACTAGGCATAGGGCATGCTACTCATGGGGTGGGGGTATGGAAGTTTATGACAAAGGGGTAAAGGGATTTTAGCGATACATGGAGTTTGATCTGGGGGGCAGGAACATATTTAGGTTTTAGAAGGACATATGGGGGAAGGATAGAATTCTGGAGGAATTATTCCCAGGGATTTATCGCTTAAGAGGGGATGATAGCAGATCATATGATGATGGTTGGTAACTGGGTTGTTTGGAACCTAAAATTCAGGAGAAGGATTGGGAGTTAGGGGAGGCAGAGGCATTTTTTGACTGGTTGAGTACGACCCCAACTCCGACAGGATGGGATGATGATCTGCGATGGGGGACAAAGAGGGGGTGTTTAATGGGAAGGACTATTACTTAATTTTGAGAGGTGATCGGAACCGTAACATCAATTTCCCCTAGAAAGAGATGTGGAAATCAAAGACGCCACCAAAAGTTAACTTCTTCGTGTGGACGATAGTCAGACGGGCTATACTGGTGACATAGGGGTTGCATAAGATAATAAAATTGATGAATAGTTGGTGTTGGTTATACAAGGAAGTATAGGAGACCAATAACCATTTGCTTTTACACTGTTGAGTGACGAGGGGCCTTTGGGAAGTTTATTTCTCCCTTAGTCGGATTACGTGGGTAATGCATAAGTCGGTGAAGGTTTTGTTCGAGGATTGGAGCCCTTTAAGGGTTATAAGGGGGTTATAAAGGTATGGAAGCTTCTCATATTATATATTTTTTATAATTTGGCAGGAGAAAAATTTGAGATTTTTTTAAGGAAAGGAAGTTGCACCAGGGAGGATTCAATACCTATTTTGAGCACGTTTTTGATATGGTATGAAGAGAGGTACAATACTTCTCTTCCTTTATTTGAGGATTTTATGGATGAGTTGCAGTGGGCTTTGTAATTCTAAGCGATTCTCATTGGAGGGGGGGAGTTGGTTAGGGATGGTGTGTTTGATGTTTCATATTTGTTGGTGTATACGTCATGCATACGAGTCCCCACCCCCTTTAGAGGGAAGATATTTATAATTCATTTTCTTATTAAAAATTATCTCTTGGATGTCTTTTATACATCATAAATATGATAACCTCATCCAGTCATAAATTTAGACGATTATATTCCATAAACATATGTGAAAGTGAAACACTATATAACAATATCAAACCCAATTACAAAGTTAAAATTACCAAAGAGATACATCCAGCATAATAAACACCAGGAGCCCAAACTTTGAGTCCTAACACTAGTAGACACACAAAGAGTATCCTATGATAATTACTAATCAATTGGTACATTATCATTCATCGGAGCTAGTACATAACCCATTATATGAATAAAACATTAATACAAACATTTTAGATAAATTTGTCATCATGAGCAAAGGATTGGTTAGAAAAATAACAAATTCTAGAAGAAATTTCAAGTAGTAAAAATTGATCAATCATATCATATCAAATCATAATCAAACTATGTAAATTTCTAAGCAAATTAAATTTCTATAAGCAATTAGTGATTTCATATTAGGAAATATCAATGATTATTTAAGCAGATAAATCAAATACTTTTGGTTTTGAGTTGAGAATAAAATCAGTGTCGTATGACAAAGATGTTGCCTTTGAATTCAATCCCATGGATAATTTAAACTAGTATTGGATAAAAATTATAAAAAAAAAAAGTCCAATTACTATAGTTTTCCCAAAAATAGTTGGCTCCAGCAGAACTATTGGGTCACAAGTGCATCACTTAAAAAGTAATGTCATTTAATTGAACTTTAATGCCCTGATATTTTTGAAAAGTAAATATTAGGTCAATGCTTGATCATCCAACTAATAGGGTGAAAATAAAACTTTAAAAATGAATTGTTTCACTTATAACAATGTGACGAAGATATAATTTTTAGCACTGTTATAAAATATACATTCAGAAATAAATACATTTTCTTTTTATTTTTTCCAAAACATATAAATTTTGTAAACAATAAAATTAAAAATATTTTTATAAGGTTAATGGACAGTGGAATTACAGGTTTCCAAAATTATCTATAAATAGAACTACAAGTATGATTCTCCAATGTCACATGCTTGATTCAAGCACTAACCTCACGACAACCACACGTGAAAATCCTTCGGTTGCATACACTGAATGGATACATCGAGAGAGTATGGAGACACTTGGGTTAGTAATTTAATTATAGGTATAAGTTAAACATCTTGATATTCCTAAATGATCTATGGTGCAAGTAAAGATAATATAATTACCTTATTATTTTACGTTCAATGTATGCTTGCATAACTACTTTACAGGATAAGAAATGTAGTTCCTCATATCTCCCAATGGAGGGAAGTTACTTGCATGTAACATACTTATCATACTAATATGGTGACCAATACTTATAGAAATATTAATGGGCCCAGCATATGGGATTAGGACTCAGACATTTTCCTTCATTTAGGAGGTTAAGGTTAGATCCAACAACTCAACTAAACATAATTAGGGATTTTTTCAACCTTTTATGTTTGTAGATGAGTCTATGATTCAACTCAATGGACACATGAAGCCCAAGCCTATGAATTAATAGATATGATTTGACCTCATCCTTACCCAACTTTTGGAAGCCAAGTCTATGTCCAAACTCAATTTTATTTTAGTTTCTCTTAAGCTACATAATTATTAGATAATCCTCATTTTATCTCATCTTTTAAGTCTTTGGATGGTCTTCATCCCTATCTCTCTCATACATATATTTATAATGCCTCACTCTTTGTCATAGTGCTTGAGGTCCTCTATCTAAATCTAAAAATTATATTCAACTCTCTTTTGAATGGGGTTTCCTTGGATAACGAGGCCAAACCTCATTTAATGAACCATTGATAACCACCTCATTCAAGCAACCCCATCATATAATTTACCAACATCTCTTAGGATTCATCTCATTTCATTATGAGAATTTTTGCCTCATTTTTCCCTTTAATTCCGAATGGATATGTCTAAGAAATATTCATCCTCAACATTGATAGCCAGGTTGAGGCTAGATTATCCAACTATAATGCTTTCTCAATTGAGCTCATTCCTCCATTGTCTTACTTATTACTCGTGTGGCCATCCTATGTTAAATGGATTTTTGGTTCTTCTAGAAAAAGAATATAAAGTTTGTATAAAAATACATTGGTTCTCCTATCAAAACCCTTTGGGTATAATTAAAAGGGTCCTAAAAGCTTAGTTGATAATGTTTAAAAAAAAAAGAAAACATCATGTTTGGTAACAAGGTTGTGGCATACGAAGGAGTTGTATTATGTTATCCTTATTTCAAGAAACTAAATATTTTTGCATTATAACCATGGCCTCATATATAATATTTTTTCATCTTGCCTCGGCCTTCATCAACGCCTTGCAGATTGTTAGATTCATCAAACTACTCCAAGGTGTAATACCTCACTATATAACCGTCGATTATTCCCATTTTAACCATTGCACACAACGGTATATTTTTTATTTCAACTCATATACTAAAATTGGTGCTAAAGAGATTTGAACCCCTAGCATGTGGTGTAATAAACCACATGCCTTAACAGTGAAGTTTGCACATATATGAACCATTACTTACCCTTACCTAGGAAATATTGGACATAACTCTCTCGCTACCAAACAATTGTGATACTAGTCTATGACAATACACCCAATAAGGGATCCTAACGTCCCCATTGGGATGAAATCAAACATCACCCAACACGTTGGAACAGTTTTCTAAATGGTTATTGGATCTGGTACGATTCTGTAATACCCATCTCTACCACCCCCGATATGTCCTCATTTTAACCCCCGCACATAATGATATATTTTTTATATAAACTCGTATCCATAAACCAGTGTCAACGAGGTTTGAACCCCTGACATATGGTATCATAAACCACAGTCCTTATTAGTGAAGGTGAAAAGGTCTTAGTGTTATAAGAGTGAAAATATATGTATATAAACTATTACTTTCCATACATAAAGTGGATAGTACCATGTATAGTCTGCAAGTACTATCATACAAATAAATACCATTTTAAGAATAAAATACAAATAACGACATGAAGAAATAAAAAATAGGGTAATAAATAAATAAATTACATCAATCACCAAGATAACTGATATCAATACCAATAAGTTTAAATCCACGAGGATAATTTGATCAGCAGGGTAAATAGCTACTACCTCATATACAAATTTTGGCACCACCATTGCCGCCATCACCAATTCATGTTCCAATACCTCCTCCATCCCCACCTGAGTCGTGGAGACAACAATTACCGCATTATAAAATGATGGTCATAATGGTACCTCATAAATCGAGGTGCCATATCTGGTGAGTCTGGTTACGTTCGTAATTCTTAAGATCTTTCTAAGTCTCTTATTTATACATGTGTGGGGTAAGGTTGGATTCGGATACACGCTAAAGTGATATAAGTTGGGTGTAATATGTCATGGGTTATTTGTCTCGAGAGTGATGAATTTCCAATGGTAGAGGTGTAAGGATTGACATGGTTGGTTTTCCATGGCGTGGATGATTTATCGAAGGTAGGACAAATAGGATGGCATGGTTGATTTTCCTTAGCTAGTTATGATAACATCATTAATTTTCCATGATATAGTTGATTTGTTGGAGGTAGGAATAGGATGGAATGGTTGATTTTTCGTATCTAGGATGGTTATGATGTCATGGTTAATTTTCCATGGCATGGTTGATTTTCCATGACATGGTTGATTTGTCAAAGGTATGATTGATATGATGGCCTGGTTGATTTTCCATGACATTATTGATTTGTCGAAGGTAGGAAGTATAGGTTGACAAAGTTAATTTTCCATGACATGTTTGATTTACCATAGGATGATTAGGATGGCATAGTTCATTTTCCATGACATGGTTGATTTACGAAAGGCCTGACAATTAGAATTAACATAGTTGATTTTCCATGGCATGGCTGATTTTCCACAGCATGAATAATTTGTCGAAGGTAGAACAATTAGGATTAGCATAGATGACTTTCTAAGGGTAGGAGAGTTAGGATGGCATGGTTTATTTGACATGGCATGGTTTATTTATTGGAGGTAGCATAAATAGGATCGACATGGGTGATTTGTCTTGGGCTGGGGTGACTTGCCTAAGTTAGTTGGTAAGATTAGGGATAGGTAAGGGGTGAATTACGAGGAATAAATTCCTTTCTTAGTGGGGGAGAATGTGATACCATGGGTATTTAAATAAGTAATTAAGAAATAGATTTAATTAGAAGACTAAAAGTTGCATATTAATTTAATTAGTAAATTAAATAATTAATTAGTATTAGCTCTTTCATATTATTTGTATATATATATTAGTTAATCATTTAAATTGATGGACATTATATGCTAAGCGGTTTAACAAAAGTAGCAATATGTTTGTTAAATTAATTTGGTCTCTCTTAAGTTAAAATGAATTAATCAATAATAACATTGTGTCATTTCATTTTAATTTGCCTTGAGATTATTTATGTTTGGAATCGACTTTTGGGGCTATCTGGGAGCAAAAATATGGTAAAACAAATAATAGGAGAATGCACCCATGAGTTTGGTCAATCATTGGGGTAAGTTTACGCATGTTGTGATAGGGTTTGTAGGTTCATAAACCCATGTAATTTTAGGATTACATAAAATGATAAAAATTGGTAATTATTATTTATGCAAGAACTAAACCTAACCCTAACTTCATTTCATTTTCTAAACTAAACCTAACCTTAGAGGGAGAAGAGAACGCTGGTAGGCAACCTTGGAAAGGAATAGGCAAAGAAGAAAGGACTGGAAGATAAGAAGAAGAATAAACAAACAAGGAAATTAAATTCATCTTCTTCATAAATAAAATAAAACATCATTCTAAGGATAAAATTATGTCCTATTTTTTCCTTTTGAATCAATGTGATAATAATATGATTATTTTAAGATAAGATTAAAATGATGATTAATTGTATAAGACATGAAATTAGAACTTAATTGATAATTAGGACTTAATTGACTAATTATCCAATTAAATAATATTATATGTGAAATCTGTAATAATTTTATACACTTCATCTTGTTGAACTTATGAAAATCAGAGGGTGGACACCATTGTGGCTTCCAAGCCTGCCCAGGCGGACAAATGATATATATTTTTTATTTTTATGTTTTTTTTATCTAACTTTTTTATTTACCAGGATTATGTAAATTATAAAATAAAGTACAATAGCATAGTATAGGTAAATTGAAAACCTACACCAACTATTTTAGTTTATTATGTTACTTCTTATATTAAAAATTTAATCTATGAAAAATATAAAGCATAATAGCCAATTACATTACGATACCCTGTATTTTTAGGAATTAAATAAATTATTATTTAATTATTAATTTATATTTACTCTGGTGATTTAATGTGCAGTTTATTTAAATTACTGGATTTAAATTAATTTACTAGAATTAAAGAAAAATTTTAAAGTTTATGTGAACGACTCATTAAATTAATAACACAATTGTAATTAGTTTGTATGCTAGTCGTTGGTACCATTGGATTGGGATAGGGGAGTATTTAGCGAGTAGCAAGGACTCACAATGGATTCTTTTGGGGACGTGCTTATTGATGTGAAATGGAGGGTCATTTGTCCAATACGATAAAACTAATTTATAAAATTCCACTAGCACGGTAGTTTCCAACATCGATTCATGTTGCGTTAGCTCTGTTGACACCATAGGCGCAAGGGAAATAACAACTATTGTGTTAAGAGGGACGGTTAACTTGGTACCTTAAGTAACGGGTACCAATTGGATGGACTGGGGTATGCCCTTGTTATTTTATTTATGTATTTTTTATTCTCTTATTTGTGTATGTGTAAGGGAATGGTAGGTAGGATATGTAGATACACTAAATAAGTTATATATAACTACTAAGGTTGGCATGGGTAATTTGTCAAGGCTACGATAGTAAGGGTGGCATGGTTAACTTACTCTAACATGGGTTATTTGCTGAAAAGGATGGCACAGTTGATTTGCAACAGCATGGGTAATTAACTAACAGGATGTCACTGGTGACTTATCATAGCGTGGGTATTTTTGGAATAGCATGTCATGGTTTATTTACCACATCATGGGTGATTTGTTTAAATGGATGGCATGGGTGACTCGTCTCGACATGGGTTATTTGATGAATAGGATGACATTGATTATTTATGGCAGCATGGGTGATTTCCTGAATAGGTGGGTATGATTTATTTTTTACATCATGATTAAAATTTTGATAATATGATGGTTTTGTTAATTATTTTTTCTTGAGAGATTCGTAGGCTGTTAGGTTCAGCAATCAGATAGTAGACTACAAGTACATACAGGGATTTTTTGTTTGGATTATTCTTTCGATACGAGTTTTTATTGGGTGTTGAGACTTGAATCCAACAATAACTATATCTTTGCCTTTCTTTCTGTGCTATGATTAGGTTTGGGTGAATTTCAAGGATGGAATTCCATTATTAAAGGGGAAGAATGTAATACCCCATATTTTCAGGTGAGCATGTTGTGTGATATCGACTAAATATGGGTTCGTAAATTTCAAATTTAAAACTTATTTAATTAGATTCAATCTTTAATCCAAATTAATTAGACCCTAAACATGCATCCACGTGGATAAAACAAATCATACAAATCCAACAACCACAAATCGAGAGATTCAGGAAAAAAAATACTTTCAGGTAAAACCTTTATTTCACTATGAATAGTAAATCGTACCTTGCATATACACAATAAAATCTTTAATGAATCTCACGTAGTAAATCCACATGGACCCCATCCCAAATCAGTAATGG
This sequence comes from Sambucus nigra, assembly GCA_949130495.1. Classification (NCBI taxonomy): domain Eukaryota; kingdom Viridiplantae; phylum Streptophyta; class Magnoliopsida; order Dipsacales; family Adoxaceae; genus Sambucus; species Sambucus nigra. The sequence goes on along the minus strand of OX422210.1, from coordinate 586,713,922 downwards.
TTTCCCTCAAGAACCCACAAGAACCGCAACTCCTTCTTCAAAAAAGAACACCCTCGAGTCTTCTCAGTGACCGCAGTCATAGTAAGCAAGCAACTCCCCCAAGAGCTACCAATTCAGTAGTAGAGATTCTACAATAGAAACTTCAACAAAATTGTGTCTGGGGTTCCAAAATGATTCACTAAAATAATTGGGATGATTTGTGAATCGAAAATAAATTTTTAAAGCCCTAAAAGTGAAGACAAAATTTCTGCAGTTATACAGCTTTCGTTCAGCAAACGTATTAAAGAAAAAGGACTCATAAAATAGGTATTTATAAAAAATTTGATTCAGTGGGTTCGTTCAAACGAGATTTTAAAGTCATTTGAACAACATCTAATGTTGTTTGAAGTCACTTCGAACGACCTTACTAATGACAATTAAAATCCAAAACAGCATGCAGTCGTTAGATGAAATGCTTTAGGAGAGATTCAAGAGACCCTTCGCTCAACATGCAATGTCGTTTGAATTTTTCTAACAAAGAATACTCTCGAGTCTTCTCAATGACTGCAGTCATAGTCAGCAAGCAACTCCCTCAAACAATATAAATTTAGTAGTACAGATTTCGTCTCTACAAGATAAACTTCAACAAAATTGTGTCTTAGGTTCCAAAACGATTCACTAAAGTAATTGGGATTATTTGTGAATCGAAACAAAGTTTTTAAGCCCTAAAAGTGAAGACAACATTTTTGCAGTTATAAACTTTCGTTCAACAAACGTCTTAAAAAAAAGGACTAGTAAAACAGGTATTTATAAAAATAATTTTTAAAAAAAAAGTTGAGTCAGTGGGGTCGTTCAAACGAGATCTTAAAGTCGTTTGAACGATATCTGATGTCCTTTGAAGTCACTTCGAACGACCTTACTAACTACAGTTAAAATCCCAAAACAATATGCAGTCGTTAGATGAAATGCTTCAAGAGAGCTTCAAGCAACCCTTTGTGTGACATGTAATGTCATTTGAAGTATTCATTTGAAGAACATCTCCATGTCATTTGAACGACATCCACTTGTTGATTGAACGACAAAAGCAAAGAAACTTTTATTAAAACTCCGCCTACAGGTCTTAGAAAAAATATTTTGACTCAATAAAACACCTCAGGATGATAACAACATTTTAGAAAAATATCCCAACACTTTAAATAAAACATTAAGGAACTTAAACATCAACCTTACCAAATCAATTTCGCAGAGGCTTGTTGTTGATGACCTTTAATATTCATATATGTCTTGATGCGTGATTGATCTTGAACTTTCTTCTACGGGTGTAACGATATAAAACATACTCAAATGTAAAGCAGACTATGTAAAATATGTCCTTACAAATCTCCTCCTATGTCTATACCGGTACAAGATAAAAATAGTTTGAATTATCAAATCAAATATCCTATAAAAATCTGATACCCTCCCATGAACCCAAAAATAAAAAGGTACTAAAAATGCAAGTATTTAAATTCTTCAAATCTCCAATGTTTCATTGTCATCATGAGGGTGTGCAAAAATGAACATCAATTTGTACCTACACACATGAGACAAGAAACAAATACCTTCATGACGTATCAATTGAGATAAATATAAATCAAATCAAAGATCAAATATCTCAAATCTCCCCTATAATTCCAAATCTCATTCGCGCATAATCAAATATCATAATTCTTCCTCCCCGTTTTTATTTGTCCGAAATAGACAAGGAAAAGAATAAACCAAAAATAAATACGAATGGACATGAAATTCATAGCAAAACATCATGAATAAACCAACGAAGATCATGCATTGTTCAAGAAAAAATGATTTACATAAAAATCATATACCATGAATTTACACTAAGATAACCAAATTGTGGAAACGAAATGTGAATAAGAAATGTGCACGATGAATATGGATACCCCTTACGAATGAACTTCCTAATCATCCTTAGGTGTAAAAATTATTGAATTCAGATGATATCGACTCAATCAAATCAACAAATCAAAGTCTAAAATGATTTTCACACTAATAACGTCTATAACTATTTAAAGCTTTTTCAAGACTCTGTCAGGACGTGAAAACTCGTTGATATATTTCCAACCAAACTTCCTCATATATAATAAATATTTTATTTTCTTGAGGTGATCTAAATCCTAATGGCCCCTTTTTGGCATATATATCTTTTTATTGCCTTAAAACTTTTTGGACTCTTTTTAACCTCTTTGGACCATGGCTACTTTTTACAATGCTACACTTTTTTCGTCCGATCTAAATGGTGGCTTAATCTCAAAGGATATTATGATTACCTTTCATAGTCCTTTCCCATTTTTCACACACACACACATACATATATATATATTGAAACAAATTCCTCACGGGAAATGGTTCTTACATGCACTACTTTCATCGTCAAGTTTATTGCATATGGTTCATTTTAAAAACAGGATTAAGATGGAAACATTTCGATCAATATGTGATAAACAAGTACAATAATCAAATAAATTTGTGCAAGTGTGCATTAAACGAAATCATAAGTCAAACATGTAGAAAGTAGTCTCAAATCTCATCTTAATGACTCCAAACATTATAAAGAACATCGATGAAATGATGTATCGTCTCAAAACACTATCAAATTATCACATGGATATGAAATGATGTTGTGACTTGGTCATTCTAAATGTCCATAAACTGTGTAAAATAAAATACAAAAATCCTTTTTTCTTTTTCCAAAAATTTTATCAAAATAAAATCTTTTTTAATTTTTTAATTTTTTTCTAAAAAAACATAAATCTTTTTGTATTTTTCCAAAAAAATTTAAAGACAAAATCTTTTTGGGTTTTTCGAAAAATATATCAAAATGGAAAAAGAATAAAAACAAAAGTCGTACACACTAGGAATCGGCATAAAATATCATCATAAAAATCAGCCTATGCTAGCAAACAAGTCTAAACCTCAATCGTTAGGTCCGAAGGAGTTTTCTAAAGATGGTGACATCCTATGAAAAACATCAATCAAATCATGTAAAGTCTTGACTGAAAAATTAATTTGCTCTCGAATATGCGTAAACTCTCTCATGTGATCATCGGGAGCATGTAAAGTATCATGTATGGGTACGTGCATGGGAATACATGTCGTAGCATAACTCTCTCATGTGATCATCGGGAGCATGTAAACTATTTCACTGCATTTGTGCCCTCATGGGTAAGTTATAAAACATCCCATGTTTCCTTTGACGTGGTACACGTCATGATGCGTCGGAACTCGTCAGGTGTCATGGCTCTACAATTTTCACTTATTCCACGAGAATTATACGTGCTCCATTTAAATTCATCCTTAGTATAGTCAGAAACAAGTTTAAAATTTGTTATATTATTAATGGTGACAGTGGGAGGAGTCCACCTTCTTTCACAAGCAACCCAAACACGTTCATTGATTGCTTTTAAACCAGATTTCCTTCGCCCTTTGCTGTAGGCATAATTCGTCCCATCAAAGCCTGGCAATCAATTATATAGGTTATCCATCAAAAAAATTGCGAAATTTTTTGAAATCAATTTTTTTTAAATTGATATCACCAAAATTTTGCGGGAAAATAATCACTCGATAAATTATAGTAACCTGCACCGATACCAATTTGAGAATGTTGTGTGATATCGATTAAATATGGGTTTACAAATTTCCAATTTAATGCATATTTAATTAGAGTCAATCTTTAATCCAAATTAATTACACCCTAAATATGCATCTATGTGGATAAAATAAATTATATAAAGCCAACAACCACAAATTGAGAGATTCAGGAAAAAAATTCCTTTTGGGTAAAACCTTTATTTCACTATGAATAGTAAATCGGAACTTACATGTGCATAATAAAACCTTCAATGAATCTCACGCAATAGATACACATTGACTGCAGCCCAAATCAACAATGGTTTCCATCAAGAATCCACAAGAACCACAACTCCTTCTTTAGCAAAGAACACCCTCGAGTCTTCTTAATGATCGCAGCCGTAGTCAGCAAGCAACTCCCCCAAGAGCTACTAGTTAAGCAATAGAGATTTCGTCTCTACAAGAGAAACTTCAACAAAATTGTGTCTTGGGTTCCAAAATGATTCACTAAAATAATTGGGATGATTTGTGAATCGAAAATAAAGTTTTAAAGCCCTAAAAGTGAAGACAAAATTTATGCAGTTATGTAGTTTTCCTTCAGCAAATGTATTAAAGAAAAAGGACTCATAAAACAGATATTTATAAAAAAAATTGAGACGACGAGGTCGTTCAAATGAGATCTTAAAGTTGTTTGAACGACATCTGATGTCGTTTCAAGTCACTTCGAACGACCTCACTAACGAAAGTTAAAATCCCAAAACAGTATGCAGTCATTAGATGAAATGCCTCAAGCAACCCTTCGTGAGACATGCATTGTCGTTTGAAGTAGTCATTTGAACGACATGTTCCTGCCATTCTATAGACATCCACTTGTCATTTTAACGACCGAAGCGATTTTTTTTATTAAAACTCCACCTACAGGTCTTAAAAAGTATTTTTACCTAATAAAACTCCTCAGGGTGATAAAAATATTTTATAAAAATATCCCAACACTTTAAATGGAATATTAAGGAACTTAAACATCAACCTTGCTAAAATCAATCTGGCAAAGGCTTGTTGTTGAAGACCTTTGATATCCGGATCCGTCTTGATGCATGAATGAGCTTGAACTTTCTTCGACGGGTGTAACGGTATACGACATACTCAAATGTAAAATGGACTATGTAAAATATATCCTTACATCGGGAAATATTAAATAATTTTTTAATTATTAATTAAAATTTACTCGGGTGGTTTAACTTGAAATTTATTGAAAATGATTAGGTTCGAATAAATTAAAAAGAATTAAAGTGAGAATTTAAATTATACGTGACTGACTTGTTAAATTAATAACACAATTTTATGTAACACCCCGCCCGCCCGGGGAGAGCGAACGGAGCGCTAATGCGATAAAATAAATCCAAATCCACAAGTGACAAGATATGGAGCATCTAAATAAACCCACAATAATATAAATCCACTAATCTCAATCTCTTCAATTACAACAAGTCTCTAGAATTACATACAACAACTAACTCGAAAATAAATACAAATCTCCAAAGCTCTATACAACAAAATAATACAAATATTTCCCAAATAATCCTCGCTAAAATCAATCTCCATAGCACCCCAAAATCCGCGCTAACCTGCGACTAAAAGAAAATATGGAAAAGTACACAATACGACAGGAAAGATGCTCAACAAATATGGATTACCATTGAATAAAACGTAACAACACGAGTACGAATATTCAAATCAAAATGCAAATCTCAAAGCATTTATCAATATAATTTCTCAACAACACTTTAACCGGGTCACCAGGCCTCACCACATTCGCATATGCTTTATCAAGCCATACCCGGGAATAGGTATTTTGGCGGGTACTCAACATCCTTGCCATATTAAAATCTCATGACAACGTGTTCAATACAATCTAATGATACCACGTGAATCAAAATAATTTCAACAATTATTTTCCAGATTTCAATGAATTTATCAATTCAAATATGAGTTCAATTAACAAGAATTCAAAAAGAATGACACTCGCGAGATTTAAGGAGAATATTGTGTAAAACCCCATACCTCAAACCATGATGAGAAACCAATGATCACATACTCAAGATCAACAAAAAAGATATACAAAAGCTCCTCCAAGAACCTCCAACAAAATAACCCCAAGAACACCTCTAATCTAAGGTTGGAACTCACAAATCTCAAGGGCCAATGTGTATATAAAAAGAAGAGGAATATAAAATATATTTGCTGCCAAAATTTGTGCCAAAAGTATGTTAAAAGGGTTGCCCACGACTTCCTTTTATAATGCAAAGAAATGAAAAGTTGGAATTCAAAAGACTCCTTTAAATAAGGCAAAGAAATAAAGAGTTGGAAGTCAAAACAACTCTTGAAAATTTACTTAATGTTCGCCGACTTAGAATTCCAAGAGTTAAAAAAAATCCGTTTTAACTCCGATTTTGAAACCGTTTGAAATTCTCGCCTTTAAAAATAATAACCAACATATTTGAGCAATAAAAATAATTTTATCTCAAAATTTATTTTCCTCCATTTTCCAAAAATTAATCAAAATAGCCCAAAATTACGCAGGTTGTTACATTTTAATTCATTTGTATGTTACGATTTTATACTATTGGATCAGGATTTGGGGGAATAGAGATGCGTGGAATGATGTTCTTAATGTGACAAATTGGGTCCCATGGGGTAAGTACCCTTTGGGCCAAGTTTTAGGTGTATCTGGTTAGTGTTTTGAGCTTATTTTTGGACCCATAGTATGTGACACTCCGCTTAAAATAATAACGGGTGGCCAGCCCTATACTAAAATAATCGAAAATATCAAGTGAATTATTCTCATCATCTACTGACGATTCTAAAATAAATAAGGCTAACTTCCCACTACCATAAAAAGAGGGTATCAAAAATTTTCATTTTAAAACATTATTAAAACAAATCATGCGACAACTAACCAACGACGTAACATCTAATTATGATAAGATACACACACATGCTCAATTAATATAAAAGAGAATAATACAAGAGTACAACAAAATCTTTAAAATGAAATACCCAAATATGCTTTCGGGCCACAGACAATACAACAGTCTGAGAAATAAAATATAAAAGTGCTACACTACAACACTTGGGTATAAACCCGATATACAAACTGAATTCTAGTCTAGATACACAAAGATAGAAAACGACTATATCAAAATGCCGTACACGAATGCACTGTATGGATAACATCAATGGAGTCCTGGCGAAGGAACACCTAAAATAATATAATATATATACATAGCAAGAGAAAATATAAACGGTTCAGAGCCCGAGGTGTGAAAAACATTTATAGCAAGTGCATTAAAATGCATAATAATTATAAATGCATTATAACATGATTAAAGTGGAGTCGCACTCTCTATAAAATCCAACTCACCTCTCAACTAAAGTGCGCTACTAAACGTATGCACATAATCTCCAAATAATTGCCCAAATCTATCTAGGGCAATAACCTAACCTACCCCCAAATTTATACTCATCTACAAATCCATCTTAATCATAACCCTTAACTTCTACTATTATCAATTTCAATTATTCGTTCTCTTACTTAATATATATAATATACATAAACATTCTCTGTTACTAGAATTTCTCATATTTTAGTTATTGACGTATATATATATATATATGAGTTATTATCATCTAAGTGTTAAGGACTAAACTTCTCCCAATTCTCAATACAGCATTGCGTTTCGTGCGTGGGACATCTCGCAAGCGAAATTCAAAGAAGGAACCTCCCCGATACACTACTCCTTGGCAGTATTGATTATCAAGATTCATTATGCCCTCAATGCATGACGCGTATAACCCAAATTCTCTTTTATACTATAACAGATTAATTAATTAAATAATTATTCTCAATTCTCAACAGTGCACGGCGTTTCGTGCGTGGGACGTCTCGCAAGCGAAATCCAAACAAGGAACCCCCCTGATAGACTACTATTGGCACTGTCGATCGTCGAGATATACTAATATATAAATATGAGCACTAAGAACTAACTTCTCCTCACTCCCAACATTGCACTGGGTTTTGTGGGGGGGACGTCTCGCAAGCGAAATCCAAATAAGGAACCCCCGGATACACTACTCCTTGGCAATGTTGGTCGTTGAGGTCCATTATGCCCTCGATACCTAAAGTACTATATATACTCGTAATTAATTACTCTTCATTTTCTCATAAATGATTTATTATAAATTTAGTCCAATTAAAATCTCCCGAAATGAGATTCAAGCAATATTTTTATGTCTCTTTACTCTAGAGACAAATATGATATCACATAATCATATTCAAGTAATATAGTATTCACACAAGTATAATAATAGCCATCCAAGCGAACTACAACTTAAGGATGCAGGTTCTCAATGCTATCATCTACCAGGGAATCACTCACATATCATCTTGGGTACCAACGGTCGGAATCTCACACCGCCTTGGCAAAAACCATAACACAACGTACGGGAAGCGGTCATAGTTCTTCCCCCGAAATGAGACAAAGCATACCCACCACGTCTCACCCCTAATAAAAAAAATCACACAATAATAAATGGACGCTATGACCTGGGGACTATCCACACCCTGCTCCTCAGGCCAGGGTGCTCACTCTCATCACGCAACTTCCCATGATAGCATAGAGGGGGTATGCTTCACATATATATATATATATATAACATACACACAAGATATACATACATCATCACATCATATAAATGTATACCGTCACACAAGGTATATATATCACACTATTTTTCATACTCTTATTACGCTCTTAGGCGTAAATGAAATAATATCGTTATTAGTATATTTTACTCTCGATATAATATTTGTCAACAACTCACGTAACTTCTCCACTCGGTATACACTATACTATTTCTCACTTGAAATCCACACATCACTTTTATTGGTATGAATCATCACTCAATTCTACTTACGTTGAGGATATTCTCTATATCTTAGTGCACCTCGATCAACATTTATCATATATATGAAACATCTCCCAATTCAATTTACGTTGAGGATATTCTCTATATCCGTATGTACATCTATCAGCATTTATTATTCTCAATCCATAGTATGGTTCAATCAATCATATAAACCTTTAAAGTTATCCCATTTGGGATTTAATTCTAAAATTTATTATCACTAAGCGCGTCCTAACTCTCTCTCTTATAGATTCATAATTATCTCCAAGTATAATTCTCAATGATAGTGGGCTTCCCCACTAGTCGATGCGATACTCTCCAATAGGTATTCTCTCGAATTAAGTCAATATAACTCCAATAATTTCTCATAAGGGAAACTCCCCAAAAGTCTCCAAAACACTCTTCTCATAACTCGTATAGAGAGTCCCAATCGATAAACTCGAACGATCCCGGATAAAACTCACTTCAGAAGAACTCCCCTAAAACAGCCCTGTTTCCGAATCGATTCGAGCCAAATTCGAATCAATTTGGCCCTGCGAATCGATTCGCTCCTCATGCGAATCGATTCGATCCAACGGACCTGGGATTTTGTCTCAGACCGAATCGATTCAGATTGGGGCTGAATTGATTCGATCACTCAGATCTGGGCACCTGCAACTTTCCGAATTAATTTGGTAAGGGGCCAAATCGATTCGGCCTTTCAGAAGTCACGAAAATGGCTACTTTTCTCAAAGACAAAAATCCCAAAAATCATATATACCATATTATTTTCATTTCTCTTCAACTTAAACCTATACATCACATCAAGATTCATAATATAACTCAACCCAACTAATTTATAACCCCAAATCCATTATACACACAACAAATATAGGATTTTACCCAAAATCTAGGTTTTAACATTTTAAACCCAAAATCCATAATTTTATCCACAAATCATGAAATAAATGATACACAGCAATTATTTAGCAAGTTTAACCACTTGCCTCGAATTCATAGAGTCTGAATCTTCCTCGAGATCACGTAATGGCCGGAAATCCCACTTTTCTCCTCTTTTTTCTTCCTCTTTTCTTCTTCTCTTTATTTCTCTCTTTCTTTCTCTTTTTCTCTAAGGAGATTTGTTCTCTCGTAAGCTTAATAAGCCTTGTCTCCCAAAATACGCAACTTTAAATGATAATACACACTTTAAATGACTCGGTCACTCGAATTCGAGTCAAACGAATTTAAAATATTTCGGAAGCCAAATAAGACCCCAAGTACAGTCATTTTGACTATCTCGACCCTTTCGAAAACAACCGCACCCTCAGAATTGTCATTCGAATCACTTTCTAACATCTTTAAATTTTGACCTCAATTGCCAATTTAATTCATCTTCAATTAAAATAATATTTATTTCTCCCAAAATAAATAAATTATTGTCACAAAAATCTCAGGGTATTACATAGTGGACCTGCAGTATTAGGTTTATAAATAGTTTATTAAACCTCATTAATAATCCTAATGCAAAACCTTTTAACTGAGTCTAAATTTGGGAGGGTGGAGATCAATTAAGAGGGTTCATTGTGCATTCGTTCTTCTTCAAGGAAAGAAATAATATCTTGTTTATCATATTAATTTAACTTATTATGATTTTCACTGTTTAATATGAATCCATTAATTAGAGACACGCTATTAAGATTGGAATCTAATTAATGACTTATAATATAATTTATAATCATGCTTAATCATAAATCTAATTTGATATAATAATTAATAAATCCAAGTTCATGTTAACTACCATGTTTAACTTAGAAAGGCATTGTTGATAGCATTGAAAATGTTCTTTATTCTATTTTGAATTATTATAAATTATAAATTTAATTATAATCATTATTGGAATTGTTGCCTTATGTTAGATTACACGTCTAATGGATATTATGGTTTATTAATTAATTAAATTCATGTTAAAGATGACACATGCGAAGAACATGTTAAATTAAGATTTTTACACCAAGATAATGGAATTAAATGTAGAATATTATTATTATTATTATTATTATTATTATTATTATTATTATTATTATTATTATTATTATCATGTGAGTATTTTAATTATAGACATTTAGGATTGATTAGGAGGAGTGTTGGATTTGATTTGTAGGCCTTAAGAAAAATAATGGTGTTTTAGGTTAGAATCAAAAGCGATATGGGTCTGTGACACCCCGCCTAATTAAATACCGGGTGATCAGTCCTTTATTAAATTATAACCAATGTGAACGGTTGGTTCATTCTTAGCATCACTGACGCAAAATAACTTTTCAAATTAAACACCCTAATTAATTATGCTAAGTGACAAAACCATTTTAAAACATTATTTCCATATTTAATTTAAGCACAATAATAAAAACCTTTCATGATTCATAGTTTAAGAGTCACAAAATAACTAGACTGGAAAAGATCATACAAGCAGTTTAAGCATTCAAATAACTAATTCCAACTTTAAAACTTCAAAAGAAAAACATCCTGACAGTAACAAATCCCAAAGTAGAAAATACTGAAAGTAAATGAATCACAATCTCTGACAAAACCATCTGAATAAAGAAAAAGGGCGACACATGACCAACTGGATAAACAGAACTGGGAGTGGAATCAATAATGAGGTCGTCTAAGAAAAAGGCCTGCAACTCCCACCTAAGTTGCAGCACGTTCCTTCCAAAGAATCTTAAGCATGATGCCCCTGTGGCTGGGCACCTGTAATATATACATATATATATGAGAAAGAAGAGATAGCAGGAAACGGGTCAGAGCCCGATTGTAAAACACTTTAAAAATTCAGTTTAGCGAGTATTTAAAATGTTTACCGACTAAAGAAACAATCATATTAGTATCCGGCACTCTCTTGAGAAATTATCACCTCTCTTCTAATGTGCACACCTACCGCACTATTAATCCCCACAAGTTAAGCTTATCTTAAATTCCTCATAAGGTTTCATGCCGACCATTACTAGGGCTAAGATAATTAATTTATGAGAGTAAAGTGTTCATAAGAATTTCATTTCATTATAAAGTCTTTCAGTATTGCCTCGAACTTTTCAAACACTTATATTAAAGTCAAAATATTTATTCATTACTTAACTACTTTTAATCACAGTAGAAAGTTCCAAATTTCAAGTCTATATATATATTAATCACTCATATAATATATATATATACTATCGGCACCCCACCCAAAATTTATGGTGTTGGCATATATGCTATCAAGTCCCCGTATCACTCATACTAAGGGAAATACTAGATCGAAATCACTCTCGAACTGTATTAACTCAAAACATATACAAATTGAGGCGAAGCATAGTTCCAAGTCACTAAGAACTCAGCACATACCCTAACGTCTCTTAGGACCGTCTGACTATCAATCAGATAGCCTGTACCAAGGATTTCTATGTTCTAGGGTACAAGTCAATATCCCCCATAAAGGTCCCATCGAGATAAGACTGTCCCGGCGCAGTAACCTCGGTGATAGCAAGTACCGTGGGCATGATTTTTACACGTATATAGTATATGCACAAACACAGCCATATAGATATGTATACTACCGTTCCCATTTCCAAATTAGGTACACCCACGACCCATACTTATGATATTCGTTCTTAGTACACATTATTAGATTATCCCGTATAACGGCTCGTCTCTTTTATTCTTATTTATGGGATTATTCCAAACTTATTTCGTATCACTCGTAGTATCCTACTCCCTAAGTATAATTTCAATAGGTACTCTCTTATTTTACGACGTAACTTCCTTACGAGTCTCACTCCTTTAGACACACGTTCCCATTATTACTTGAGTGTAAATCACTCCCCGTTAACACTAATTTCGTCTTTACATTAAATGCCCCATTTTTACAAAGTCCTACTGGTCCTCTTTATGTCCCAAAATTTTCTAACAATAATGTTCAAAGGTTACCACTCATTTTAATCGAAATAAACTATTTAAAAGAGGAATTTGAATTTTTCAGGAGGGGTCGATCGATCGATGGAAGTGCGTCGATTGATCGATCATCGATCGATCGATCAAGCAGTTATGGCGAAACTGCAAAAATACCAGTTACGAAAATCATATTCCAAACTCATCCAAATCATCATTTTTTACTCCCAAACTCCCAACAAATGATACTACAAGTGTTATATACCCAAATAAATAATATTCTACGTAAGGCATGTGAGTTTTCATCAAGTATAACGAATTAAAAGGTCAAAATCTATATAAATCTCAAGAACCCTAATATTTTCTTTAATTTAGTTCTTCCCATTCTTTTTCCAGATTTTCAACTCCTAACTCAATGCAAATTCGTGGTTCAACCTCTACATATGAAATAGATTTCTAGAATATGATTTTCACCTCTACAACATGTAAATTCTAGTCTCTAATATATGCTTTCTTTCACGAAAACTAGTTCTAATCAACCCTAGACTAATATATTTGAATCATTAACTAAAATAAAGCAAGATAGATACTTAACTGGAAATCTTTATTTCTGATTTGTGGAATGAATTGGTGTCATTGTGATCCTCATCACGCGATCTACAATTTGGCGGTGACGGCGGTGCAAACGGTGGAGTTCTTGGCCTAGAACTTCTTGGAAAGCTTCTCCTATTCCTCTCCAATGGTCGTCCTTATTTTTTGGTTATGATAACCCTAGAAGACAACCCCTACCATCTGATATTACTTTATAAAATTCTTAGGTTTCCATGCCCAAAAATACAAAATGTCTAAAACGCCCTCCCGGGATGTTAATTACGTCTAAAAATGCCCCGAGACCCAAACTAAACCCCCCGGGTACATTATTTTGACTATCTCGACCCTTCCGGACACATTGACACACTCAAAATGACCATACTGGTGACTTATAATTTATTCACTTTTAATAATTCGAATTTAATCCCGACACGACACAGGCGCGTCACGATAAAATTTTCAAAATTATCAAATTAGATTCTCGTGATAATTTTACTAAATTTAATTACCCATCTTACTTTACCCATAAAGTAATTTACAACAAAATTCCAATAATTACTAACTCTCATCACGCTAGTAAATATTTAAATGATTTCCGAATTAATATTAAATTAATATCTCTAATTAAATTTAATAAATCCCCAAATTTAAAAGTCATAAAAATACGGGGTATTACAGGGTCATTTTTAGAAAGAAGTTTGAAAGTGAGGGGAGACCCCTCCATAACAGGCTATAGTATCCTAAGGCCACTATAGAGGTTGTACCCTTATCGCTATAGCAATTGGAAATTTAGGCATGAAGGGAATGATCCCATTTTTTAAAAAAAATTTCATATGGGACATTATATATATATATATATATATATATATATATATATATATATATATATATATATATAATTGGGAACCTTTTTGGGGAATTTGAAGATAATAATTAAATATATAATTATGAATTATATATTTAGGATATGGGTATTCAGTTAAGACAAACGGTTGATGTTATGCTAGTACGAGTTATGTCTAAGCCCGCCACATTATCCTCGTCTATGTGGATTTTCATCAACATATCATCCATAGATATCTCCATTATTTGTCGAATTTTTTCTTTAAATATCTTATTTACCAGCCTCTGGTAGGTTTCTTCAAGCCTAATGGTATAACCTTATAGCAATACACGCCTTTATCAATTTTGAATGATGTTTTCTCGTTGTCATCATCATTAATTAAAATTTGGTTATACCCACTTTAAGCATCAGTAAAGCTCATAAAATCGTGTCCTAATGTGGCATTTACATCTAATAAATTCGTGATTAAGAAAAATAATTCTTCGAGAAAACTTTATTTAGGTGTGTGAAGTTCATACACATTCTCCATTTGCCATTATGTTTTGGTACGAGCACCATATTTGACAACCAAGAAAGATCCTTAACTCCTTCTATAAAACTTGCATCTAGAAATTTCTTCACCTCTTCCTGAATGGTCTGGTAGAGATCTGAAAAAAATTCCTCCTTTTATACATGACCTATTTAATCGAAGGGTCAACCTCTAAGTGATAATATAGATTATTAAGGTCTATCCCCAGCATGTCCTTATGTGGCCACACGAAGATGCCCCTTATCTCTCTCAAGAGCTTAAGTAATTTTTTTTTACATTGGGTTTCAAAGATGAACATATCTGGATGGGGCTTCCCTTCATTGAGAACCACTGACTCTGCCTTCTCGGCTACCTCGCCCTTTGTGAGTTTCTCCTCATCTTTGGGTTCAACTGTGTTAATGTTACATGAAGTAGTCTTTATCTTATAAGGTTCCTTTTGCTCAATAGATGTGAAATAATATTACCTTAATTCAACTCGATCTCCCGAGACCTCCCCTCCTCACAAGTGGGTAGGAAATCTCATTATTTAATGGATGGTAGAAGTAACAACTTAAAACTTCTTTTGGTAGACCCGACCTAAGATAATTTTATACACCGAGATCACACATTTATCCATTACAAAGAAGTTGGCTTTCTTTGTCAGGTTGGTCATCCATTTACCCATACAAACATAAAGTTCCACTATTTCGAGTGGAAAGACCTTTTTCCCCACTAAAGCCGATGAGGGGTTGGTGGTAGGGTTTTAATTATTTAATATTAAGCTTCAACCCTTTAATACGATCCCAAAAGATCACATCATTCGAGCTTCCTCCATCAAAAAGTATTAGGGAGATAATATATTGATGAAATATGAGGCTTACGACAAATGGGTCATCATGTAGGTAAATAATGGTTTTTAAATCAAGTATAGAAAATCGAAAGATCAGACGATCGATGTTCTCCTTCATCGGATAAGTTTCTTTTTCCTTCTCCCTAGCATAATTTATACCAATCCGTCGAAAGACTTCTCTTGCTTCTCCTACTCATGCTCTTCTTTTGGATGGCTTTAATCCTTCTCCAACTCTTCCTCTTAAAATCATGTGTATGTCGAAAGAGATCAAGTTTAATTCTCCATTAATATCCTTAGGTTTTTCAGGAAAGTTTGGGTCATTATTAGATTCATTCTCTGAATCCCCATATTTTTTCTTATTCCCTTGTTTCTTATGTGCTTTGTCTCAGGAAGGGGACCCCTGCCTCTTCCTTATTTATTAAGGGTGACCATTCTGATCCATAAATCTTTTTAGTCGACCATTTCTAATGAGTTTTTTATATCATCCTTAAGAGCTTAACAATCATGGGTGACGTGGCCATAGTTTTTTTAAAGTCACAGTACTTGTTTGTGTTTCTCTTATTTGATGCGGATTTTAATTTATATGGCCACTTAATTTCCCCCTCATCTTTGATTTCATTCAAGATATAATGCACATGGGTAATGAGGGGTGTAACTAGTGAACTTATGTTCTGATTTCTTCTGAGATTTCTCTCACCCATTATCTTTGCTATGAGTTGACTTTTCGGATATATCTTCTTTGAACACTCCCTTCTTAGCTATCATTATTTGTTATGTAGCCATGACTTTCCCTTCCTTTGTCATAATCTCATTCATCGAGGTATGAGGGTCTTTTGAGAGGTTCCAATATAGTTGTCCGGGTAGGATCCCATTAATGAGGGTTGTCATTGTAATTTTTTCATCACAATCAACAACTTCGAGTTTCTTTTTGTTAAATATATAGATGAAATATATGGGTGCGTCTATCTTCTTTTGTCGAACATTAAGGAGGTGGTTCACCCTCCTAATAGGATTTAAAATAAAGAAAAAATTATATATAAACTTATCAGCCAATTCTTTTAAAGTTATGATTTGTCCCATTGGTAGGCTCCTATACCATACGTGTGTTGCCTCGACTAGAGTGATAGAAAATGCTAGGCATCCCATCTGATCGGGTATAAAATAAATGTCCGAAGTCGATTGGTACATCTCTACATGATGAATAAGATTGGATCCCCCATCATATTTTGGCAACACTGCTAAAGGTTTAAATTTCCCAATAGTGGGATAACTAATGGTTTTGGGGATGAAGGGTCATATTTCCATATAGATCCTCTCTATGTGTTCCTATTTTCCATCATATACCCTAACTTATTTTCCAGACTTTGGATGGAACTCTTTTATGGCTTTACACTTTCAGGATGACTATACTCGTATCCCTCTCTTAAAGTATGAGACAAATCTCAAGTTCCATCATAGAGCAAACCCTTGGCAGAGATGTTACCCTAGGTTCCTATAGATATTGTCGTATATCACACTGAATAAAAGTAAAAGGAGGGATACAAAGTCTGGGTCCTAGCCTATCCACGAATGAAAATATTATAAGACTAATGAATGAATTTCCCTTTTCTATGTCGAGTGCCTTATATATGTTGTTCGTATTATCTTTGGCATAAGCGAGGTCTTACCAGGTTGGTCGGATTGGTCTCAGCTTCTTAATTATATCCATCCTCTGCTTCTTCCTCTTCAACTACTAGTATTTCATCACTCAGATTCTTTTATTTGTATCATATTTTAAAAAGGCGAGATCCTTCCAATCCTGACAGTGAGA
Organism: Sambucus nigra; assembly: GCA_949130495.1. Lineage (NCBI taxonomy): Eukaryota > Viridiplantae > Streptophyta > Magnoliopsida > Dipsacales > Adoxaceae > Sambucus > Sambucus nigra. The sequence continues at coordinate 586,696,842 of OX422210.1, read as the reverse complement.
GTATGAAGGTTCACTAATCCATTCGGTGGCCTTCCTGCCAATGTCTTTGTAAGAGCTAACACTTTAGCTTACATCTTATGCTGATTAGATATCATCATTCTTAGTTATTTAATGATCTCAACCATATTAGATGGTGGTGCGTTACTTGAGGCGTGCATTCCATCCAGATGTGGTGGCCATGGTAGATCTGATGATATTTTTAGTTAACAAATTTATGGACTATATAGGAAATTTTAGCCAAAAAATTTTAAAAAATATGATGAATAATGCTAATAAAGATAAAGATGATATGGTTACGATTACAAGATCAAATCAACAAAAATATGATGGTGATCAGTAATTTCACCCAAAATTGCACCTGAATGAAGAATGAACTCATGAAATACTCATAAATGAATTGTGTATGGTAGTGGGGGAAAATCTTAAATCAAACCTTAAAATTATAGATCCAAATCTGAAATAACACATAAATGTGCCTATAGCTAGGTTATGAGCGAGTTCACTCGTGGAAAATGACTGAGTTTCTAGTTGATTCCCACAAAAGATGTCAAACTGATGTTTAACAAATATGCAATAATCAAACTAAAGTATAAAATCAGGAAGATATATAAAGGAACAATAACTAGGCTTGTGAATGAATAATAAAAGCATAGTAAAAAATAAGAAAATTGATCAATATATAGGGATTTACGTGGTTTAACCACTCGGGCCTACATCCACTATAAGGTAACTCATTTATCACTATCAGAAAAAGTGTTATACAAGTTACATTAATACTTTCTCTCTCTAATCTATATTTGAACAAAGTTTCTTTAAGTTCAATAAGGAGCTAACTTGTAGTACGGGAGAATGAATATAAAGTTTAAAGTGGGGGCTTAGGGTATAATGTGCACCCCAAGTCACACAGTGCATGCTGCTTGGTGTGAGCCTATTAGATGCTGACATATATCCTTTAAAAGATGTCAATAATGTTTGATTATTCTTTCACTTGCATTGTTGATTTGTGTTCAATTCGATACGTATGGTAAATGTCTAAAATTCTCTTTCTATTGAAATACACACTTTTCTAGCTATTTGACACAATTAAGATGACTCTTCTGAGACTGACCAGTCTAAGGTTAACCTTGTTCTAGCTAACCCCCTTATGGACGAACCACTGGGGCCAACCCTAAGAGGTCGAAGGTCAAAATTACCATAGTCCCATATGAGTTAATTTTTAGGGTGATCATACACAAGTTGGTATACATGAGGTTTGAAAATTATTTATGAGATCTATATGTGTTAAACTTAAATCAAGAGGTATACATAACAGATTAACAATGTTATAATACACTGGTGGTGGTTTAATCATAATGAATAGATAATTATTAACGATATACAATTATGGTACATTCCTTCACAATGGGTTGGCTTATAATTGTTATACTCTATGAATGGTTTAAGTAAAGGGTCAGAGTTGGTTGGTTACTTGTCCATAGGACGATTAAGAGTTGGATTATTTGTAAAAATGATAGAACGGAAAAATTGGGTTGAATAACCTATTTTGGACTGGTCAGGGTTGGTGGACTACCTTGAACTGATTTAAGAAATTATATTTTGTGGTATACTCTGTAGCACAGGGTGGTTTCGAATTGATTGATTGCTCGATTGTGGATAGTTATATTATTGGTTTGGTACTAGTTCGGTATAAGATCCTGGTTAGTTCTCTTTGGTACTTGATATATATATGGTGGGTTGGGGTATTTGGTATTTAGATTCTCTAGGAGGTGTCGACACTATGAGAGTTCCAGTTACTGTAGGTGATCTCTAAACATATGAGTTGAGCATTCGTCTTTCGAAGAAAAAAGATGAAAAAAAAGACAAGGTTTTAGCTTTGAAGGCTAGGAAGGAGGATATATCAGATTTCGATAGTGATGGTAACTTAGATCTCGAAGACATCGCTAGGTTTGCTAAGAAATTCGAGAATTTTCTTTAGCTTAGATAAGCTAAGTGTTTTGATAAGAAACTTAAGAACTTAAATGGTCGTGATAAGAAGAAAAGGGATGGTCCTAAGAGGGTGAATGACCGGGGTAAGTGTTTTAAATTCCAAAGGTTTGGGAATTATTCTTGTAAATATCCCACTAAACTAAGGAAGGAGGGCAAGAAGCAAAAAGCATACAATACTACCCTAAGTGATAGTGAGTGGTAAGAGTAATGTGATTCTCCCGTTGAGCGTAACTACACCATGTTCACTATAAGTCATATGGTCTTAGATGAAAAGTCTTTCGACGTTGAAGGTTATTATTTTCATGAAGGTTTCGAGGTTCGATCTTGTGATTCTCAAGCGAGTGGTGAGAAAGAAGAATGATAGGAAGAAAAAGAGTAGAAGAGTGACCTTCAAGTGGATTTCGTGAGCTATACACTGAGTTATTGAAGTTGAAAAATGCAAACTTAAAGTTAGAGGAAAACTTGAATGAGCGTGCCATATGAAAAGATTATATTAAATCGAATGAGGAGTTAAGGACGTGTGAGAATACTCTTAGGGAGAAACTCGCACTTATTGAAGAAAGAGAGATAATTTTCATGGATTGATGGAAAATATAAATAAGGAGTCCCTAATGTTTTATGAGTCTAAACTTTTTCTTGAGTATAGTATTGTGGATTTACAATAGTAATTAATAGACTCAGGTCATGTCAAATTTTATTTGGGACTTAGGTCGAAGAAGTTAGATAAGATTATAGGCAACGTCCAAATCAAAAATGTCAAGGTTGGAATTTTCTTTGATGATTCAAATGCTTCCACTACTAAAGCCAAGACCAATATTTTGAGAGATTCACCCATAGACAATGACATTACAAAAGGTCAACCCAAAGGTAACATTCGTCGTCATATCTACACTTTCAAATATTGTAGTAGGAAAGGTCATCTTAGTCATTTTTGTTATGATCTTAGAAAATGTACTATAAAGTCTATGTCTAGTGGCACCAAGGTTCCAAAAACCCTTATCATCACGTTATACCTATGTGAGTTAAGAAATCGAATTTGGAGGTGCTTAATGTTAGGCTTGTTAACTTTCTCATGCTTACACATGATTCTTCTCATGTCGTATCTAATGGTTAACTCTGATTACATGTTTTTCATTAACTTTATGCTTCATGTTATATGTTATTATTAGTTGTATGATGTTTGTGTCTATTGTATTTGGATTTTCCATTTATTATGTCTTATTGAGAAAAATACCAAAAGATTTTGTTTATTTTTTGAGTCATTTTGAAAATGCTTTAAAAAACTCAAAAAGATTTTTATTTTGCCTTGTGTAGTTTAGCTTTAAACATTTAGTGTGGCATATATGAATGTTTAAATCTCATTAGTTTTATACTTTTCATGTGTCTAGGACATTTTATTATGGTTTGCAATGCTTTGTATTGTTTTATAATCATGATTCTATGGAGTTATTTGAACTTGATTTTCTTAATGGATTAATTTTTTATATGCCTTCGCACACACTTACACGAGCTCTTTTGGATTATAACTACATGTCTTGCATGACCTCAGTGAGATGTTCTCCTATCGATCTTGCCATGCATTTGCAGGTAAAAGAGTAATTGAACAAACACTGAATAAAACAGTACCTTGAGGTTCACAAGCCACGGAATATTTATTCCAGAAAGGCTTATTCGATTTAATCATATTAGTAATCCTTTAAAAATCATTCTAAGTGAGTTATTTCAGCTCCAGAGCAATAGCATGATGAACTAAAAAGCCTCCACTACCTATTGCTAAGAATAATGAATTATTATTCTTATTAATAGCATTTAACAATATTGACAACCATATGCTTTAACCTGCATTGAATGGAGGGCCATTCGTTGGTGATAAATTACATCGAACCCATATAAAGTTTTGCTCACAAAGTGCGAAGAGTAATTGATTAGATGCGTGGATGTACTACCACATTTTGTTTAGACACAATTATATCGTACGAGTGTGGAAATCATATGTTTTTGTGTCTTTTGTGGTGTTTATACCTATATATTTATGGCGTCATTGGTATATATGTGATTATATATATGGTATGTTTGTTTTGAGTCTTTGCACTGTATTTATTCCATGTTTGTCATATGCTTCATATTTATATCAAATTGGCATGTCAATATGATCATATTGGTATCTTTTGTTACATGTTTATATTGGTATCACTTGTTTTCATTGTGTCGATTTTTTATGCTTATGTTGTCGAGTTTGTTTGTTGTTGTCGTTTTACTTCATATCGCATGATATTGCTTGTTTTCATTTATGTTCACATGTGTTAATTTTAGGGGAGAAGTTGTTTTATATTTTGAACTTTACCTTTGTCTATTCCTGAACAAAAAGAGGAAGAATTCAACCTGAGGGAGATGCATACTCCAAGGGGGGATATTTAACGAAGGGGAAGTTTTATTTTCATATGCGATTTATACTTGTTATATTCTCTTTTAATTTCAAAGGTGTGTTAAGTGTGCAGGTGTAGCAACGATGCGATAAATTTTCACAAGAAAGAAACTAATCAAGTTTGTATTTGTCAAGTATCTGTAATTTTATCTATTCTATTGGGATTGAGTCTTAGTGAGCTTGATGGCCCACTAAGTTTTTATTTTTGAGTTTTGTCCCAAAGAATTCAAAGGGGGAGATTTGTAAGGGAAAATTTTCGATCGAGTCAATTTGAATGTATATTGGATTTATTATGTTTGGACAAAACTTATTTGAGCTATAAGTTAGGATTTGATTTGTCGTCCTTCAAGTATATGTTGTGTGATAGAAGACGTAGAGGACAAGTTAAAGCGACATGGAGTTTTGCGCCGAGTTTCATCTTCAAATTTCGTGGGATCTAAATGACTTATGAATACGTATTATGTTTGATCCCTGGATACATTTGGATGTTTAGTTTAAATTAATATTTAGAGCCATTTTTCGTAAAAAGAATTTTCAAAGAAAAAATATTTATTTCCCCAGTCGTTCGAACAAGTTTACCCTTTCCTTTCAAACGATTTTCTTAAATTCGTTCTAATCACTTCAATTTTGGTTCAAATGAGAAATAGGTCTTCTATCAAACGAGCTTCAAATGAGAAGTTTTTGTTAAGAAAAAAAATTTCGTTCAAGGTGATTTGGAGTGTAGAGTTTGGCTTACACATGGAGGATCAGATCATTTGTTCTTGTATAATATAAGTATAGTTCACAATCTTATATGGATATGGACACACCATTGGTAGGGCTCTAATGCAATATTTTAGTACGTATATCTTGTTATGACAAACGGTATAGTTTCGACTTCTTATGCCAGTACACTTTATATGAATTGAACGAGACCAATGTGAGATCATTATCTTTATACTATTTACATAAGATAATACGCATCTCATAGATATTATGAGTAATTAATGTATTAATCCATACATAATTGATGGACATGTGAATTAGTTGTTCATTACTTCGACCTATTGGGTGAGATTCATTTATAAATCAATAAGTTTGGTAGATCAGGTAATGATGATTAGTGTATGATGAAATTTAATTATAGATGGAATTCATATTTCAATATAAATAATGATGATAAACTCTTTATGTATCTTATAAGTTTTGATTAAGTTAAGTGAATTTAACTTGGCCGCCGAATTTAATAATCCAACATATCAAATAAGTTAAGCGAATGGTCCCAAGGAATTTATAAGAGGACGATTAAAAATAATTATCAGCAATTTAATTTAGTTGACGGTTATCTATAATCTTAACCTAGGGAGATTATTAAGAATTTAATAACAAGGAGCTTGAAATTATTATTTTGAGATAGTAGACTTGACTGAAATTATTATTATTTAGTGTAATTAATATAAATTTATAGAATTATGGAATTAATTATAGAGTTTAATTATGATTCTTAATTATATATGAAAATAGTCTCCTATCTCTCTAGGGGTCCCCGTGGTAGTCTATATAAGCAATCCCTTGCCTCCTAATAAGTGAGGGTTAATTATAGATAAAAAAAATACATAAAAAGGAGTGGTAGGGTCGTGCCTCTTGGTTCCCACATATCAATGGCATGCCTTGACCTGAGAGGATAGCATGAAACATCTTGAGATCTCTTTCACAACTTTCAACTTGTAAATACAATTTCGGACAATTGGAGCATAGGTTTCTCATATACATAGGAAGAGGCACACAAAATTTGAGGTCATTTGAAGATTATTTTTCATCTTCCTCACGCATATTTACAAAATAGTTATTCGTGAAACAGTCTTGACAACACGGAGTAGATCGAGAATCGAATCAAGAAGAAATCAATAATGTTGATTCAATATTGAAGCATTTGTTTTAATATACATAAGACCTAATATAATACTTGAGGATTTGTGGATAGGGGTATGAAATCAACTAAAGATCATCAGACTTCATCTCCTTATAAAACTCACAATATAACATGGTGTCTACCTTGTGAGAGAAGTAACTTGAGAACCATTTATCAGATTGGGCTAGATTTTTTCGCTTTTGAGGTTCCAGAGTCTGCAAGATATTAAAAATCCAAAAATATCTCGTTTAGATGTTATTAGGATTTAAAAAAAATTGTGCAACCATACCGTCAAATTCAAGACATGACATAGTGTGACACAAAAGTGATCAAATCTCTATGGTTCAAGCCATAAAGAACCTCAAAGGTATGATATATTGATTCTACTATATATATCTACCGTAAGAAATTTTATATTGAAAAATAATAATTGTATAAATCAAACGATCTGACATATTAAGTCCACTAATAATTATATCTCATATTTTTCTCTCCCTCCCTTCCCCCTCACTCTCTCTTTGTCGTTACCAGTTAAAGTAATACCAATTATGCACTAATATATATATATATATATATATATATATATATATATATATATATATATATATATATATATATATATAGAGAGAGAGAGAGAGAGAGAGAGAGAGAGAGAGAGAGAGAGACAGAGAGACAGAGAGCTTCAATTACTAAAATTAAGGGGATTAAATTATAATGATAGATAATTTTTACCTTATTAATAAGGTGGCCAAACTTCAAATGTATTATGCTTTTATTCTAGTTTTGTTATATTTTTCCCCTTTCCGATAAATTTTATGGTGGTCAAGTGTCCATCTTAGCTATAAAGTAGGTTCGCCACTAATTACATCCCCTTTACACTCCTTTGTAACTATAAATAATAATCTCCCCTCTCTCTTGTGCACCCTTCCCATATATAGACCCAAACTCACACATTATATGATTATATGTAATTAAAGAAAAAACTATATATATAAATACACTATTTATGTATATAAAACATGTGTGCCAATCGATAGGAATAACATACCTTATTTCATATTCTTCCTCTTTTGGGTCCTTCTTCATGTGTGATTATAGTCATATACTGCACATATATAGTCTTATAAATGAGTAAGGATGGAAATGAGGTGGGGTTTTGATGGGTGACGTCCCTACATCGACCCTAATGGATTGAATTTAGGGGTTAATAAACGGGTCAGGATCAGGTGTTAACACTAAAAATTCGATCGGGTCAGGATTTATCATATGTAACTTTCTTTTACTTTCTATTTTTTAATTTTTTTTATATTTTTTACACACACACACACACAGATATATATATATATATATATATATATATATATTGCACTTTCAATATGTTTGTATAACCCAAAATAAAAACTATTGATTTATTCATTGACTTTTGTTAATTTTAATTGAGTTTCCATGTATATACTTTATATGCATTCATTTTTATTTCTATTATTTTATTCTACTAAAGATATTGAACCTACATATTTGTTTATATATAAATTATTTAGAATAATCATTTGATTAATCTAAAATATTCGTTGTGTTTGGTGATTCGAGAATGATACACTAACAAATTTTCTTTATGATCTTCTATAATGCAAAATGATGCAAATCATAGTTCTTAAACAAAGATGGGAAATGATTTCTAAAATATGAGTGTTTTTTTCACTTTTTCTTCTTTTATCTTAGTTAAAAATATTGCTACAAAGTCTTTTTAGAACTTGGTTTTAAGAGAGATACAAAGTCAATATTGAAATCTTATTTGTTTTGTGTCACACACTGTTTAGGTTTACTATTGTAAATTACATGTTAGGGGTGGGTTCGAGTGCTAGTAGACTTCTTTCTCGGTGGTAGGGGAGGGTAAAATTGGTGGAGGGTCGAGGTCTGTGTAACAACCCGAGGTCTTGGAGACAACGAGTTATTTATTTTGGGAGAAATAAATAATATTTTATTGGAGAAATAATTAAATTGGCAATTGAGGTCAAAATTTGAAGTTGTTAGAAAGAGTGTCGAATGTTGATTCTGAGGGTACCATAGTGTTCAGAGGGGTCTAGAAAGTCAAAATGACTGTACTTGGGGTCTATTTAGGTTCCGAAATAAATTAGGACCGTTTGACTCGAATTAAAGTCACCGGGCATTTAAAGTGTGTATTATCATTTAAAGATGTGTATCTTGGGATTTAGGGATTAAAAAGCCTATGGGAGATATTTTCTCCAAAGAGAGAAAGAGAAAAAGAAAGAAAGAAAGAGAGAAGAAGAAAAGGAAGGAGAAAGAGAGAGAAAGTGGAGATTTTCGGCCAAATACGCGATCTCAAGGCGGATTCAGGCCCTACGAACCCGAGGCAAGTGATTAAACTTGCTAAATAATTGTTGTGTACCATTTATTGCATGATTTGTGGATTGATATTATGGGTTTTAGGTTTAGTTTAAAAAAACCTAACTTTTGGGTATAATCTTATATTTGATATGTAGATCTTTGATTTGAGGATAGAAATTAGTTTATATGTATTCTAGGATGATTATTGATGATATATATGTGATTGGGTTGAAGAGAAATGGAGAGAAAATGCTAAAAATGGATTTTGGGTATTTTAGCTTACTTAAAAAGTATCCATTTTCGAGAGTGCTGAAGGGCCGAATCGATTCGGCCTCCTACCGAATCGATTCGTAAATATGCAGGTGCCCAGGTCTGAGTGACCGAATCGATTCGAACCCTAGCCGAATTGATTCGGCCTGAGACAGAATCCCAGGTCTGATGACCCGAATCGATTCTCCTTCCTGGCCGAATCGATTCGCTGGGCCGAATCGATTCGGAATTGGCCCAAATCGATTCGGAAACAGGGCTTTTGGGGGATTGTTTTTCTAAAAAGAATTTCATCCCGTTTTGTTCGAGGTTATCGATTGGGGATTTTTATAGGAGATATTTGGAGTATGTTTTGGAGACTTTTAGCGAGCTTCCCTTATAAGAAATTTTGGAGTCATATTGACTAAATTTGAGGAATACCGATTAGAGATTTTGGTATTTTTCAAAGTGGGGAAGCCCACTTTATTTGGGGGTTTTATTTGGAGATAATAACGATTTCACGATTTGAGAATGAGAATAACTTAGAGATAATGGATCTTAGGATCCAATCCCAAATGGGATAACTTTAAAGGTTCATAAAATGAATTGAACCCTATTATGGATGGAGAATTATGAATGCTATTTGAGGTGCATACGGATATAGAAATATCCTTATTGATGTTTGATTTGGGAGATGTCTCACACAATGAGAAATGCTAATTGAATAGCATTAGGATAAAAGAATATCCTTGATTTTAATAGAATTGAGAGATAATTCATAATTAGAAGCGACATGTGAGCTTCAAGCGAGAAATAGTATAGCGTATACTAAGTGGGGAAGATGTGTGAGAATTAGCGATTCGTAGATCTTGAGGGAAATATACTAAACAGTGACATTAATTCTATTGCTCCTAAGAGCGTACAATGAAAATAAAAATGATGTTGCAGGTATACCTTATATGATGGTATATCTTTATTATGTGGGATGTATGTATACCTTATATGATGGTGTATATACATGTTAAGCACACCCCCTCCTTGCTATCATTGGGAAGTTACGTGCATAGAGGGTGAGCATTCTGGCTAGATGATCCGGGTGTGGATATGCCCCAGGTCATAGTCGTCCATGGTGGTCAGCAAATGACATATATATATATATATATATATATATATATACATTTATTTATTTTGGGGGTGAGAGGTCGTGGGTATGTGTCGCTCTCACTTTTCGGTTAGGAGATATGACCGCTTTTCGGGACGTCGTGTGCGTGAGTTGATCACGAGGTGGGTGTCGTGGAACCCCGCCAGGTGACCCCAGTTTGATACGTATATGGGCTGCTGGAAGATGAGAGCATGTGAGCCTGCGTCCTTCGAGTTATAGCTCGGTTGGATGGTTATTATTACTTGTGCTTGTACTTGGGTATCGAGGGAATAATGGACCTCAAGGACTGACATTACCAAGATTAGTGTATCGAGGGGGTTCCTTGTTTAGATTTCGCTTCGACGAGACGTCCCACGCATGAACCGCAGTGTAATGTTGGAAATTGGGGATAAGTTAGTCCTTAATGCTCATATTTATGTGATAACCCGCTATCTGAAATAAAGGGTGTCCAACCCTATACCCCGATGAAACAGTAGTCAAGGATAGATATCATTCTCAGCATCACAACAACATACAGAGTATAAGGAATAACCACACAATATTCCAGAAAACGGGTTATCAAAAACTTTAGTTTGAAATTTAACAACCCATAATAGAAAAGAGGGTGGAAACTCCTGCAAGCATATCTATATACCAACAAAATAAGAAAAGGACCGAATGAAACATCGATCAAGAGAATTTATGTAATACACAATAGGTCACTGGTGTTACATAATACATCCATTATACAATTACAACGGTTTGGGCCACACGCCCAAATAAAGACTAATCATAACTAGATAACAAAAATGGAGGCGTCTACACAAATATCCCGTGATACCCGCAAAATGTCACGGCTCCTCAAAAGACAAAGGGATGGGAAGGTCATTACGGGCGCCCTTGCGGCGGAACACCTGGACGAATAAAGAATATACATACACAACAAGAAAAGGAAGAACCGGTTAGAGGCCGGTTTGATATGATCACAAGATAAATGATAGGTATGACAATAATGTACAAGTAAGCATGGATGATATTCTAGCAGGGTAACATCATATAAAGAACTAAGACACATAAATGATTATTAAAATGAAATCCCAATATACAAGAATTAAAAGTACTTATAAGCCTTTTTCATCTTTCATTATTATCAATCCCATCTTCTTTCCATTCCTTATCAGGAATACATTTATCACCATGTGCTCTTTATGGCACTTATTTCAATTTCATGCTCTTTGTGGCATATACTTTGCTCTTTATGGCATTAATGTTCCATCAACTCCAACTCGATAATAGAATAGCTATAAATATAAATACAATGATTCTAAGACCGCCCGTCCGGGTTTCCCCACTGTGCGCGCCCCTAAATAACCATCATCTTCCAGGACCTAACATAAGACAACCTGGGACCTATCGCAACCATCGGGAAGCGGCCATATGCCTGCGGAATAGCCAAGACCACGCCCGGAATCTCCTACCCATCACAAAAAAATATAAAACCAAGCGCTCATATGGCCTAGGACTATATCCACCCTGCATTCACTAGCCAGGGGGCTTCACCTAACTCTCGGACTTCCCTTAAGATGGTATTTAGAGAGGTGTGTAACATCCATTTTATTAATTTCCATTACATGATTTTAGTAAATTATCATTTACTTTAACCATTTCTCATTTTATCAAATGCATTAAGGTTATCCGGAACTATACGTATTTCGTATCGTCATAAACTCCTCGATAAGGAATCAGACTTCCAAGTTATTTTCCAAAGCCTCCTTTTAGGCATTATAATAAACCATCAAGTCAAACCTAGCTGAGGTTAACTCCTAAAGTCTCCAAATTTGACCTTAAGATCCCCTAGATGTTTATACAACTATGCGAAAGAAGTAATGCCTAAACATTACTTTAAATTTCCCTTAAAAGAACCCTAGATGAACCCTTTCGAATCTAGGGAGTCGACCCAACTCAACTAATACTCCAAAATCCTATATTTACTTCATTTAAGAAGGCCCCTACTCACTAATCCTAAAGAAAAGGGTTTAAAATTTAAAAAGAAAAAATTGAAAAAGTGCAGGGTTTCCGAATCGATTCGGGGCCTAACCGAATCGATTCGGCCAGAAGATATGGGATTCTGTATTTGCCGAATCGATTCGCCCATAAGGCCGAATCGATTCGCCCAGGAAAAGTGGGTTTCTGCATAGCTGCCGCATCGATTCGGACAAAGCCGAATCGGTTCGGTTCACAAGACCTGAGCACTGGACCTAAGCGAATCGATTCGCCCAGAGGGCCGAATCGATTCGGGCCTGCGATTTTGCCAAGAATGGCTATGGAGTCTTGGACTCCAATCTCTACCCCAACTCGAATCTCCTCAAACCAAACTCATTTATCATCACCAATAGATCATCTATACTACTAGTGACCACCTTAAACATCATTCATCATCCCAATCATATTTGAATGGATCAAAACCCACAAATACATAAAGAAAACCCTAAATTAATTAAACTAGGGTTAATACACCATTACCATACAAATCATCTATCTTAAACCATAAATAGCAAGTAGAAACTTGCCTTGATTCTGAAATTGCATATTTCCTTTGGTGTAGGAGCAAGAATCCCTCTCAATCTTCAACCTCCTTCTCTTCCTCTCTCTAGTTCTCTCTAGACTTAGAAGTGAAATTAGGGCAATTAGAAGATTTAGTGAGACTAAGTCGTGGCTTAAGACAAAATCCCACTTAATTATCAATAACGCGATAAAATAATACGCAACAGCATAATTGAGGTATAATCAGTCAAAAGTGCCCAAAACCTCAAAATACAATATGGTACATTATTTGACCATCTCGCACGTTCCGAATTCAACTACAACCTCCAAATTATTATTTGGACATTTTATAATTCAATTTAAGTTCCGTTCTCTTTATTAAGCCAAATATCATTTTAATTTTATATGATATTATAAAGCATAACATGGCAATATTCACCCATAGTTACAATACATGCGCAAACTCATAGTGAGCATTATCTTTTCTCCATTTAATTAATACTCAATTCATAACCAACATTTATATCTAATTACCATACCTAGTAATTAATATAAAATACGTTCTCATAAGCGAGGGTTATTACATACTCCCCCCCTTATGAGGGAATTTTGTCCCCAAAATTCAAGCGTACCTTATGAGAAGAGATGTGGATACTTCTCCCGCATGTCATTCTCACGCTCCCACATTGATTCTTTCGCATTGTGATGAATCCATTGGACTCTCACCAAGGGCAAAACGCGAGATCTCAATCTACGCTCCCCATTCTCTAATATTGCCACCGGTTGTTCTTCATATGAAACATCGGGTTGCAAATCAATATCCTCGAAAGGAATGTGCCATAGCGCACCTTCACACCTTCTATATTTCATTAGGGAGGAAACATGGAACACATCATGAATTTGTTGCAATGGCTCCGGTAAAGTGAGTTGATATGCCACGGGACCCACCCTTGCAATAACCGGAAATGGTCCAACAAAGCGCGGCGCAAGTTTCCCCTTTTTACCGAAACGCTTTATCCCTTTCATGGGCGACACTCTAACCAAAACTTGGTCTCCAACCTCCAGTTCCATGTGTTGACGACCTGCATCGGCATAGCTCTTTTGACGATCTTAGGCTATCCGAATGCGATTTCGAATCAACTCAATCTTTGAGGAAGTATCTTGGATCATCTCAGGCCCAAGAAATTTATTATCACCCACCTCCATCCAACAAGCGAGTGATCTACACGGCCTTCCATACAAAGCCTCGTAAGGTGCCATTCCAATTGTGAATTAGTAAGAGTTATTATAGGCAAACTCAACCAATGGGAGATATTGTTCCCAACCACCTTTGAAGTCAAGCATACACATACGAAGCATATCCTCCAACATTTGATTTACCCTTTTCGTTTGGCCGTCTGTTTGAGGATGGTATGACGTGCTTAACCTCAATTCGATCCCCATCGCTTCTTGGAAACTCCTCCAGAAGTGGGAAACGAAAATTTTGTCTCTATCGGAGACTATATTCAAAGGCACCCCATGGAGTCTCACCACCTCCTCGATGAATAAACGAGCATACCGAGCGGTGTCATAATCTGTCCGAACGGGTAGAAAGTGTGCCGACTTTGTCAATCGGTCGACTATTACCCAAATAGAATCACACCCTCTTTGTGATCTCGGCAAGCCCGTGATAAAATCCATCGATATACTTTCCCATTTCCACACGGGGATCTCCAGCGGTTGTAACAAACCTATCGGTTTCTGATGGTCGATCTTGACCAATTGACAAGTAGCGCATTGGGACACAAATTCCGAAATATCCCTCTTCATACCCGACCACCAGTACTGACGGCGCATATCCTGATACATTTTATCCCCACCAGGGTGAACCGTAAATCTAGACCCATGAGATTCAGCCATCACTGCCCGCCTCAAATCTCCTTCGTCCGGGACGATGAGTCTTCCATGGAAGCGCAACCCACCCTCTGAACCAATCGAGTAGGACTCTGCTCCCTCGGACAGCAATCGGCGAATATGGTCTTGACATTCCTTATCCTTACCTTGAGCTTCTACCACCCTTGCACAATGGTAGGAGTAACTGTCATTACCAACATGAATGCTCTCCCCATCGCATCCTCCTGACTGAGTTCCTTCCATTTAGCTTTCCAAACCTCAGCTAATTCTCCATCAGGCTTCCTACTCAAGGCGTCCGCTACCACGTTGGCCTTACCCGGATGATAATGAATATCAAATTGATAATCTTTCACGAACTCTAACCATCGGCGCTGGCGCATATTCAAATCCTTTTGTGAAAATAAATATTGCAGCGATTTATGATCCGTGAAAAGACTAAACTTCTCCCCCAAGAGATAATGCCTCCATATCTTCAAGGCAAAGACAACTGCGGCAAACTCTAAGTCATGCACCGGATAATTTCTTTCGTGAGGCTTCAACTTACGGGAGGCGTAAGCAATAGCTTACCTTTCTTGCTGAAGAACACCCCCTAACCCTTGAAGTGATGCATCTGTGAAGACTAGATATTCCAATCCCGATTTTGGCAATGCCAGGACCGGAGCCGAAGTCAATCTATCCTTGAGCTCATCAAACGCAGCTTGACATGAACTGTCCCAAACAAATCTCACTCCCTTACGGGTTAAATTTGTCAAAGGGCTAGCAATTTTAGAAAAGCCCTTAATGAACCTACGGTAATAACACGCCAAGCCTAGAAAAATGCAAACTTCGGTGGGGGTCGTGGGCTGACCCCACTCTCTTACCGCAATCACCTTGCCAGGATCCACAGATACACCCTGGGATGACACCACATGCCCCAGAAATTGAACTTCCTTCAACCAAAAACCACATTTCTCAAACTTTGCATACAACTGGTGATCCCTCAATCTCTGCAGGACCAACTGTAAGTGAGTAGCATGGTCAGACTATGTCTGAGAATAGACTAGTATGTCATCGATGAATACAATGACAAACTGGTCAAGGAAATCTCGAAATACCCTGTTCATAAGATCCATAAATACAGCAGGAGCATTGGTTAGCCCAAAGGGCATAACCAAGAATTCATAGGATCCATAACGGGTCAGAAATCCAGTCTTGGATACATCTTGCTCTCGTATCCTCAATTGATGATACCCCGTCTTCAGATCGATTTTGGAGAAGTATGACGCTCCCCTAAGTTGATCAAATAAATCATCGATGCGAGGTAAAGGGTATTTATTCCGGATGGTGACTTTATTCAACTCCATATAGTCCACACATAACCGGAGAGAACCATCTCTTTTCTTCACAAACAATACCGGAGCACCCCACGGCGACGTGCTACGTCTAACACACCCTTGCTCCAGAAGCTTCTGAATTTGATCTCTCAACTCCCTCATTTCCACAGGAGCCATTCGATAAGGAGCTTTATCAATCGGTCGAGTTCCCGGCATTAAATCAATGACAAACTCTATTTCCCGACTTGGAGGTAATCCTGGTATCTCCCGAAAAACATCTTCAAAATCTCTAACAATTGGAAGAGAATTTAGGGGAACCACTACATCCCTAGATGCATCCTCCGCAATACAGTATAAATAAGCACTCGTACTCCCTTCCATGCAAGGCATTACAACTAGGAACATATCTTGTCCCGGGACTGCAAAAACTATGCTTTTCCCATAATAATTTACTAACGCGCGGTATTTCACTAGCCAATCCATACCCAATATTACATCATACCCGACCATGTCAAGGATGAGTAAATCGGCCTCAAAGCACAAGTTACCAAGATTAATTCCTATGTTCTTACAAACAAAGAAAATCAACGAACCATCACCCATAGAGGATTCAACGCTAGTGAAGGTACTTTCAGCAGATTTAATCAAACCCGTGGTCTGGGCAAAACTCCTAGAAATAAAGGAGTGAGTAGCACCCGTATAAAATAATACTCGACCCATATGCCCCTGAATGAAAAACTTACCCTCGATCGCTGGCGGTGCCGGAAGAGCTGGAGGAAGCATAGCCTCCTGAATATGGTAAACCCGTCCATACTGCAGTTGCCCCTGCTAAGGAGGAGCAATCGGATCCGGTGGCTGGGGCGGAAACTGTACATATGGCTGTTGTGGAGCCCTAGGAAGATGCCCTCCAACCAACTGAGGACACGCCCTTTTATAATGGCCCACCTCTCCACACTGAAAACATTTATTAGCCGCATTCTCCTGATTCCTACCTTGATTGTTTCGAAGTTACCCCGCACCTCGGCCCTGCTGGCCCCTACCTCCATTTCCACCTCTACCTCCTTGTTGTTGTTGACCACCTTGACCCGGCCTGTTATTATTGTTTCCACCAGTATTAAACCCACCGAAACGTTGACGCTTGGACAAATCCCCTTGCTGAGGATCCCTCTCATTCTGCTTGTTCCCCGAGGATTGGGACAAAGAAGATGTTCCCCCTCCGCTCCCAGCTCCTCCCGGTCTCACCACTTGCCCCACAACTGCAACCTTCTTCTTATTCTGCACAAATAATCTATGTTCTTGAAAGTGAAGCAAAGCAGCATTCATCACATCCCCAAAGGTTACCAAAGATAGATTTCCAAGCAAATGTTGTTTTATTCGCCAGTGCAACCCTCCTACAAATTTGGAGATCCTCTTCGCTTCTGGAGTCACTTCATCCGGTATAAAGCTTGCTAACCGGGTAAACTCCTCTTCGTAATCGGCTACCGATCTCTCCCCTTGTACCAAATCTTGAAGTTTCCTCTGCATCTCCCTTTGAACTGCGGGAGGGAAATACTTTCCATCAAACAGAGTCCAAAAATCGGTGATTGACATTGTATCCCTTTGTTCGGGCGTCGTCATTGACTCCCACCAGTGTAAGGCCGACCCGACAAGTTTAAAAGTAAGGAGGATTTGCTTTCTCTCCTCACTACATTCCACCATCCTTAGATGGCGCTGCATATCCTTCTTCCACTGGTTCTCCATTATAACGTCCGAACCTCCCTCGAATTCTGGGGGATGACCCTTTAGGAAAGATTCTCTTACCCGTTCCCACGGAGAAGGTCCCGTAGGAACTAGTACTTCTTGTCCTATCACTTGAGCTTGTGTCATTTGTTGTGCCACTGCAGTCATCGCTGCATTAACAGCTTGGGCCACGATATTTGCCACATCAACGGCACTAATATTCCCCAGTGGTGGCGGTGGAGGACCAACCTCATCCTCAACAACTCTATTGCGTCTAGCGGGACGTCCTCTCTTTGGCGGTATCTGAGATAGAGAAAAGTTAGAGTTAGAATATTATCTAAAACAACCTATCTAGCAGAAGATTGCAACCAAAGGCAACAAAGCAGTTCTAACATTAAGCTTTACATCAAAGAACGCTACGGTAGAACGTGACAAGTCCGCATAGACCCTAAAGATTCTAGAACCTAATGCTCTGATACCATCTGTGACAACTCGCTATCTGAAATAAAGGGTGGCCAGCCCTATACCCCGATGAAATAGTAGTCAAGGATAGATATCATTCTCAGCATCACAACAACATACAGAGTATAAGGAATAACCACACAATATTCCAGAAAACGGGTTATCAAAACTTTAGTTTGAAATTTAACAACCCATAATAGAAAAGAGGGTGGAAACTCCCGCAAGCATATCTATATACCGACAAAATAAGAAAAGGACCGAATGAAACATCGATCAAGAGAATTTATGTAATACACAATAGGTCACAGGTGTTACATAATACATCCATTATACAATTACAACGGTTTGGGCCACACGCCCGAATAAAGACTGATCATAACTAGATAACAAAAATGAAGGCGTCTACACAAATATCCCGTGATACCCGCAAAATGTCACGGCTCCTCAAAAGACAAAGGGATGGGAAGGTCATTACGGGCGCCCTTGCGGCGGAACACCTGGACGAATAAAGAATATACATACACAACAAGAAAAGGAAGAACCGGTTAGAGGCCGGTTTGATATGATCACAAGATAAATGATAGGTATGACAATAATGTACAAGTAAGCATGGATGATATTCTAGCAGGGTAACATAATATAAAGAACTAAGACAGATAAATGATTATTAAAATGAAATCCAAATATACAAGAATTAAAAGTACTTATAAGCCTTTTTCATCTTTCATTATTATCAATCCCATCTTCTTTCCATTCCTTATCAAGAATACATTTATCACCATGTGCTCTTTATGGCACTTATTTCAATTTCATGCTCTTTGTGGCATATACTTTGCTCTTTATGGCATTAATGTTCCATCAACTCCAACTCGATAATAGAATAGCTATAAATATAAATACAACGATTCTAAGACCGCCCGTCCGGGTTTCCCCACTGTGCGCGCCCCTAAATAACCATCATCTTCCAGGGCCTAACATAAGACAACCTGGGATCCTATCGCAACCGTCGGGAAGCGGCCATATGCCTGCGGGATAGTCAAGACCACACCCGGAATCTCCTACCCATCGCAGAAAAAATATAAAACCAAGTGCTCATATGGCCTAGGACTATATCCACCCTGCATTCACTAGCCAGGGGGCTTCACCTCATGCTCGGACTTCCCTTAAGATGGTATTTAGAGAGGTGTGTAACATCCATTTTATTAATTTCCATTACATGATTTTAGTAAATTATCATTTACTTTAACCATTTCTCATTTTATCAAATGCATTAAGGTTATCCGGAACTATACGTATTTCGTATCGTCATAAACTCCTCGATAAGGAATCAGACTTCCAAGTTATTTTCCAAAGCCTCCTTTTAGGCATTATGATAAACCATCAAGTCAAACCTAGCTGAGGTTAACTCCTAAAGTCTCCAAATTTGACCTTAAGATCCCCTAGATGTTTATACAACTATGCGAAAGAAGTAATGCCTAAACATTACTTTAAATTTCCCTTAAAAGAACCCTAGATGAACCCTTTCGAATCTAGGGAGTCGACCCAACTCAACTAATACTCTAAAATCCTATATTTACTTCATTTAAGAAGGCCCCTACTCACTAATCCTAAAGAAAAGGGTTTAAAATTTTAAATGAAAAAATTGAAAAAGTGCAGGGTTTCCGAATCGATTCGGTGCCTAACCGAATCAATTCGGCCAGGAGATATGGGATTCTGCATTTGTCGAATCGATTCGCCCATAAGGCCGAATCGATTCGCCCAAGAAAACTGGGTTTCTGCATAGCTGCCGAATCGATTCGGACAAAGCCGAATCGATTCGGTTCACAAGACCTGAGCACTGGACCTAAGCGAATCGATTCGCCCAGAGGGCCGAATCGATTCGGGCCTGCGATTTTGCCAAGAATGGCTATGGATTCTTGGACTCCAATCTCTACCCTAACTCAAATCTCCTCAAACCAAACTCATTTATCATCACCAATAGATCATCTATACTACTAGTGACCACCTTAAACATCATTCATCATCCCAATCATATTTGAATGGATCAAAACCCACAAATACATAAAGAAAACCCTAAACTAATTAAACTAGGGTTAATACACCATTACCATACAAATCATCTATCTTAAACCATAAATAGCAAGTAGAAACTTGCCTTGATTCTGAAATTGCAGATTTCCTTTGGTGTAGGAGCAAGAATCCCTCTCAATCTTCAACCTCCTTCTCTTCCTCTCTCTAGTTCTCTCTAGACTTAGAAGTGAAATTAGGGCAATTAGAAGATTTAGTGAGACGAAGTCGTGGCTTAAGACAAAATCCCATTTAATTATCAATAACGCGATAAAATAATACGCAACAGCATAATTGGGGTATAATCAGTCAAAAGTGCCCAAAACCTCAAAATACAATATGGTACATTATTTGACTATCTCGCACGTTCCGAATTCAACTACAACCTCCAAATTATTATTTGGACATTTTATAATTCAATTTAAGTTCCGGTCTCTTTATTAAGCCAAATATCATTTTAATTTCATATGATATTATAAAGCATAACATGGCAATATTCACCCATAGTTACAATACATGCGCAAACTCATAGTGAGCATTAGCTTTTCTCCATTTAATTAATACTCAATTCATAATCCAACATTTATATCAAATTACCATACCTAGTAATTAATATAAAATACGTTCTCTTAAGAGAGGGTTATTACAATTTACTTATATATATATATCACCTATCCCAACTATCGACAGTGCCAGGAGTAGTGTAACGGGGGGTTCCTTGTTTGGATTTCGCTTCGGCGAGACATCCCACGCATGAAACACCGTGTACTGTTGAGAATTGGGAATATTAATTAATTAAAATTGGATAATAATTTGGGTTACATGCACCTTGCATTGAGGGTATAATGAGCCTCGATGATCAATACGGTCAGGAATAGTGTAACGGGTGGGTTCCTTGTTTGGATTTCGCTTCGGCGAGACGTCCCACGCACGAAACGCAATGCCGTGTTGAGAATCGGGAGGAGTTTAGTCCTTAACTCTTGATGCTAATAACTCATATATAATAATTATAAATATATATATACTGTTTACATGCCAAATAAGGGCATCACTAGAATATAATATTCTAGTAAATGAGAATGTTGATGTATTGTGATGATGTGGTTATGAGATGGATCATGTAACTTTATATGTTCACAAATGAACATTATAAAGATAACTATAACTATTACATTAAAGTTAATGTATATAATTTAAAGATTATTGAAATAAAATGTAGATTGGGAGATAGGTTAGATGGTTTCACTTAAATACTTCATTTGGGTTTAAGTTAGAATCCTCTTACCTAAATAGAATCGGGCATCCATTTGGAGATCACGTGCATACGCTTAGTGCGCGCTTTAGATGAGAGGTGAGTTGAATTATTATGGAGAGTTCGATTCCACCTTAATCATGTAATAATGCATTTATAATTATTATGCATTTTAATACACTTGCTATAAAATGTTTTTCAACTCGATCTCTGACCCGTTTATATTTTCTCCTCCATGTATATATTGTACTACTTCAGGTGTTCCTCCGCAAGGACGCCTTTGATGTTCATCCATTC
This sequence comes from Sambucus nigra, assembly GCA_949130495.1. Classification (NCBI taxonomy): domain Eukaryota; kingdom Viridiplantae; phylum Streptophyta; class Magnoliopsida; order Dipsacales; family Adoxaceae; genus Sambucus; species Sambucus nigra. The sequence goes on along the minus strand of OX422210.1, from coordinate 586,675,257 downwards.
AGGATTCATGGAGCTGTGGTAGTAGCGGACTGTTGCGGCACTTTGTTTTAGTCGATTCCTATCTGTGTATATCTAGATTAGGATTCAGTTGTATATTGAGTTAGTATTCAAGTTTTGTATTTTAACACTTTCATATTTCATTTCTCATATTATTGTATTGTCTGTTACCCGACAGCATATTCGGGTATTTTATTTGTTCTTTGTATTGCACTCTTGTACATTAATGGAGTTCGCACTTATCACTCATCATAGTTAGATGTATATAGTTGGTTGAGTTGCATTATTGGTTTTGTTGTTGTTGTTAAATAAAAAGTTTTAAATTTTTGACAATCCACTTTTAATAGTTTCGAGTAGTTAGCCTTATATTATTAGTATTGTCAGTTGATGTTGAGACTATGCCATCTGGGATACCTGATTTAATGTAGTATAGGGCTGGCCACCCGTTATTATTTTGAGCGGGTTGTCACGGTCTGGTTTAGGGCCAGGGGTGGGTAGCCCGGGGGGGGCTTAATTCCTACCCTTTGAGGTATTGTTACGTGTATCCAATTATTTCAATAGTTATATGATGTTTAACTTTAAAATTTTGATTTCCTAAGGTTAAGTAAGCATCCCAAATATAAAGTTAAGCTCATTTCCTACCTAAAGGCACATACCAGATTTAAAGGAGGGTGTCCAACTCTTAGGAAAATATCACATAGGTTTTAAAATATGTTGAGACATAAATGATTATTTGGCATAGAGAAAATACACTTTGGAAAGAACAATATGCATTTTAGTGATTGCTATTAAGACCCTAGAAAATTTATTTTGCTTCACCATAATAATTACAATAATGCCATTACGAGATTTAAATTTGGAATAATTTTTTAGATTTGATAACATATATTTTACATCATTTTATCTTATTATAAAAATTATATTTTTTACTCAGATAGATGGAGAGATACAGGAACAAAGTATATGTAGCAAATTTTAAGAAAATTGAAGGTTCGAGCCTTAATTTTATTCAGGATTTTTAGGTTATTTCCTTTTCTTCATATCAAATTATATTTCTTTCGATAAGAATTTATAAATCTATAAGGTGTGGGTTGTGAAATTAATATGAAACATGTTTAATTAGTCATAAATTCATTGTAGGATGAATTAATTGGTGATGTTGAGTTGGGATTTTGGGGATTTATCTTCATCAATATTGTCAAGCAACGTAAACAGTTGATGGAATTTCTACAAATATAATTCAATTGGCTTTAGTTGTTCATTTGAAACCATAACCGGGTGTATTTGGATATTACCTTCACATTTTATATTTGTTTTCACTTTAGGATTCGCCTATCAAATAAATATTTATAGTTAGTCAATCATTTCTATTTAAATTTATGTTGAATTCATGATCCCTAACCTTTTCTCTCATTGATATTATCAATTACTTGTTGTTTGTGTTTACTTTCCAATTACTTTAACTAAATTTGATAAAAGAAAAATACATTGCACTTAAATTCAACACAATATGTTTGATAAAATGCCTCTATAAGTGAACTTGATTAATATATTTACTAATCAATGTGGAATTCGGCCACGTATTTATCGATATCTATTATTTGTTTCGTGGTTTACATTTGGTTATTGACACACATTTTCTAAACACAAGCAAGTTTTTGGCGTCATTATCGAGGATCAATATATATATATATATATATATATATATATTATGAGTGGAAATATTATCACAATAAGAAATCTAAATAACAATATCAAGATGAAAAAATAAATGATAACACACAGCACAAGATATACATGGTTCGGCAACTTGCCTACGTCCACGGAGAGGTGACTGTATTCTTATTAGTGTCTCTCAAACAATCGAAGTTACATCCCTTTGACCCGAATTAGGATTTACATTTTATAGTTGTAACAATAAGTGATTGAATTGTACAAGTAACTCAACTAGCTTATAAATAACTCGTAGGAGTCCCTAAATATCTCATTCGAGATTGTTGGTAACCGGTTTGAGTCTATCTCCATGCATTTAAGCACATGTCAGATATAAAAGTATAAAAATAACTATCTTCAGTTGGGTTGGGCAGTCCATTCTGGATGTTGGGTTAGTCGACCGGAGAATTGGGATGAATTAAATAAGCCCCCATAATTGCCCCTAAAATATTTGGGCTAACATATTTTAAGTGAGTTCAAATCCCAATGCCTGAAACTGTTTTAAAACCGCCATGGCATCTTTGTAATTTTTTAGAACTGTTGAGGATACGCTCATCCGAAAAGAATTGAAAGTGATATGGGTGGAAAACTTGTTATAATCTTCAAACGGCAGGGGTGCATTCGTCCGACCAGAAATCTAAAGCCCCCATAATTTCCCAGAGATATTAGAGACATGGATGAGGGTAACTGTATTCACACCCTGGTTGTGGTACAAGGGGGTTTGACTTTCCCCCCAAATTTTTTATTTCTTGAATTTTTATTATTGTGAAGTCGTCCATGATCAGTGCGCTCCCAACACTTAGAGAATAGTGAATGGAGAACATAAAATTAATGAGACGTATGACACCAATATGGGCGTCCATGACATCAGGTTCTTCTATTCTTGGTCGCACACCACTGATGGTCTTTTGTAATCCAAGCTAAGCAATTATTTAAAGAAATATTGTTTTAAGACCAAGCCTTGCACAACATGTTCTTAATCAATGAAAAAGCAATGTCCAACCTCAAAGCCAATATATGTAGCATATCTTCAAAGTGTTCATCCACAACATGTGAGTATAAGAAAAATAGAGAAAAGATAAAGTGATCAAGATCATGAGAACATTACCATCCATGCAAGAACAAAGAAAAAAAGCACATCATTCAAAGTTCCAAAGAATAGAGTCAACGAAGAAAGATCATGATCCAAACAATTATTACTCAAGTACTATTTCAAGTTACAAGTGATCGAAAGCAGCAAGAAAATGCCATTCAATAATTCAATGGTTTAGGAGTGTTTGTAAAGAACCACTTCTCTGAACCTTACTAAACATTTTCTAGACAGAACTGCTAAAAACAATAATATCCTACTTTTAGAGTCGAATCCAAGTTGAATGCCTTTTAGAGTCGACCCCATAGAGTCGACTCCAACCACACTATTTTAAGTCATATAATTCTAACTTATTTTTTTCTTGAACCCAAAATTAAAAAATGAGTTTTCGAAAATACCCTCTCCATATAAAGTGGTCTCTGTTTGTGTTAAAATATATCCAAGGGTAGTTTGTACAAAGATTTTAACAATCCTATTTTGAAATTTACAATACCCCAAGTTCCCTCATATTGATAAACTACCCTCCAACGGCTAGTTTTTGAAAAAGACTATAAAAGGAACCTTTTGCTTCTCTTCCAAAATGCACAAGGTATTACAATAGCATCTCATTAGTGAAATTTTAATCATCACACTTGTTATTCCGTAAATTGAGTTTCCATAGATAGAAATCAAGGAAACCCATTTGAGAGTTTTAGTCCCCAAAACTCCATTAAAGCCAAAGCTTCAAGAAATTCAACTTAAGCCAAAAGCTTCCAACTCAATCCACTCTTTATCAAAGTTCTAAACCCAAAAACTACTTATTCTAAAGATCAAATCAATACCCATTTCTTATGTTTCTAGAAAGAGAAATTAATAAAACCCATATGGTAGTTTTAGACCAAAAATTCCATTAGAGCAAAAGATTCAACATACCCACTTAAAGAAAATTTCCAATCCAAATATCCTCTAGCCATGTTGACAAACCCCTACCCACTTATGCTAAATATCAAAAAGCTTTACCCTTAAACATTATATTCGTGATTGTTTGAAACTTTACTTTCGAGAGAAAAAAAGTAAAAATCATTTCATCATTGTTGCTTTTTTCAGCAATTTATGTTTTACACTTTGGTTACTACTTTATTTTGTTAATATGGTTGAGCTTCATTGTATCCTCATGTCGGTAGTGCTAGGGTGAGGAATATCCCAACGGGTGTGATAAGTCCTGCGGGGTACAATAAATACCGATAAGGTGTTGTAAACCCTAACAAATGTGATAAGTCCTATAGGGTGAGATAAATCATTATGTGGTTATTGGTTCTACTTTAGTGAACCGACGGCAGTGAAGTTTTTGAGTACTTCCTCGAGCGTAGGCGTAGGCAAGGTCAAACCATATTAAAATCTCGATTTGCTATATCTCTTTCTTAAGTATTTCAATTAGTTGTGTACCCTTATTATTTGTTGATTGGTCAATTGCCTCATTACTAGTTAAATCATAGAAGCGCACTTAATATTTAAGAGAGTAACTTTAAAATTCAAAGTTTTTAAATATCCATTTAATTTACAATACCCAATTCACCCAACCAACCCCCTCTTGGGTATATATCTAGATAACAATTGGCATCATATTCTAGCTCATAGATACTTATTTTGAAAAGTATATTTTGAGCATAAATATAAAAAACAAATTTCTAGCATTTCACAATAATTTTTGGGAAGATGCGATATATATGTTCTTCAAAATGATGATTTCAAAACATGAAAATCAAAACCTCTTGGATTATTCAGTCCATTGATTACTACGTTTAGAAAATAGTAAGTGACAATAAATCACCTCTACTAGATAAACTAACCCCTAAAAAGAGGCTTGAGTCAAATGATAATTCAATGGTCTTCTCTAGATAATGTTGTTACGGGAAAAGTAGCTCATTTGATGGAAGGCAACAATATTTTGGATACTCTTACAAAAGAGCACTTGAGTGAAGTTCCACCGAAAGAAGTGATGTTGAGTCCATCGAATAAAAAATATATAAAAATGGAAGGAGAGTAAGAAATACTCTTCTCAAAATCAAAATCAAATGAAGAAAATGTAATAGTGGAAGAATCATCAAGTTCCTCATCCTGAGAAGAAATGAAAATTTCATCATGCTCACAACAAGAATCAAGAACTTATGAGGTAAAATATTCTTATACTAAATCTTTAAATCTCAGTAGTTGCATTAAAAAGGATGATATACTTGACTTGAAAAAATTAGAAGTTATTCGTGAACTAGCCATGAGTGAATTTAAAATGTTTCTTGATAAACACATTATTTTTTAAAAGATAAAACTTTTCATATAAAAAGTCAATCAAAGAAAATAAATGTTTTAAAATTAAAAATAAAACATTAAAAGAACATAATGAAAAGTTAGATTAATTGATATGGGAACATAAATTTAAAAATCTCGAATTAAAAGAAGAAGTTAATTGATTAAAATAAACTTTTACGAAATTTGAATTACATACTAATAATTTAAACCTACTTTTTAAGCAAAACAAATTGAGCCCGTTAAGGAAGGTCTAGGATACATAAACTATATTCCGCACTCAAAATTGAAAACAACTTTTGTGCAAGAAAAGAAAGATTTAGATATTAAGAAGAAAATTGAGGAACCCAAAAGAAATGTCACAAAAACCCAAAACATAAAGCAGGAGGTCCATTGCATATCTTGCAAAAAGATAAACCATGATTTTGAAAAATATCTTACTCATCTAAAATTGGAAAACAATATTTTTTGCATCATTTACAAAAAGGAATGATCATACACATGTTGATTGTAAATTCCACTCGATAAATGCTCATTGCGCTGGTTATGGTAAATATAATTGAGAATGTGATTTCTTAAATTATGTACTCTGATACCACTTGTTGGAACGTGGGATTCCAAAAAATGCAAAATTTCAGTTTCAAAGGGGATGGTTCAAATTTTAAAATTTCTTCCAAATTTGAATTTTCTCTTCTTAAAAGAAAACTTCAATTCGAGTTCAAATTTATACAAACCAAGATAAACATGAATTTAACGAAATTAAATTTTTCTTAAACTTGAATTACAGTAAACTTAACTACTTAATTTAATTAAGCACAGTTACACAACTTTTCGGATTAAACCAATTGTATCTTGTTAAACCTAAGCATGCATCTGTGTGAATTTGCAAGATAAAAAAACACAACCACAACTCGTCGATGTAAGAGGAAAACCCACAACGGGAAAAATCTCGGACGGATCAGACACGAGTCTACGGAGTACGAACTTAATACAAGGATGCAACAGAAAACTTACATAATGACTCGATGCCCTTGCAAACCTTAACTTTTTTCATTCATTCCACCACTGCCTAGTGACAACACATGAGTTCACCTACGTCTCAAAGTCCATCGATGGGTCACTGCTACCGTTAGGCATTCGAAGTCCATCATATGAAAATCAACTAGCACGGAATCCTCCGCAAGAAATAATTCGTAGGAATGTAGGGAACAAACGCGGTGCCAAACTATGATCTCAAAACACATATTATGTAGAAGCTTCGATCATCAAACAATTTGGGTGTAAACTCTGTTTTTGTTTTGAAGATTAAACCATAAGTCTAGAATAAAAACTTTATTGAACTTTTGTAAAAGTTTCTCTCTTTTGGAAAATGGAAAAGTCTGTGAAAATTGTCAACTCCCACACTACATAAATGGTTGGAAAAAATTAGTGGGAGGTTATGAGAAAAACTACAAGAAAAAAATTACATTTTTTAAAAAAACTGCTCCGATCGTTCGAACGAGTCTCAGTCTTGTTCGAATGACATTTTGAACGAGATGGCAGCACACGCAAAAAAAATCTCATTATAAGTCGTTCGAACGAGGTCATTTGAATAAGGTAATTTAAACGATATTTCAAGCCATGAATCTAGAAAATTTCGATACGAACGCGTGGTCACTAGTTTCGTATTTTTTTTTTTTTTTGAATTAGTTATGAATTTTCTACGGAAGAGTATCCGAGAACAATTATAGGTATAAAGACCACAAAAGACACTAAACACAATAAGATTTCCACACTCATGTGGCATAAATATCTCTAAACCAAATGTGGTAAGTGGAATAAATTGGTGTGAACTAGTGACAAAAAAGTTATGACCCAATCACTTAAAAATGTTCAAGGAGTTCTATTGATCGCAAAACTTTATCGACTAAGATTTAGCCTCATGTGACAAGATAACGTGAACTCAAAGAACAAACAATCACAATGTATACAAGCCTAGAATTTTGATGATTCTACAAATTAATAGAGTCATGACATAGTAAGTATAGTTAGGATTCATTGTGCAAACCTGTTGATCTTCAACATATGTCTTCCATAAATTCATATAATTTTTAATTTTACACAATATTTTGCATATTACACATTGACCTTGGCAATTTGCATTTTTTATGCCATATTTTCATTTAGGCTCTTTTTTGTTGCAAATGGCGACTATTCACGCAAAGACAAACTGCCTTTCGTAGGCCGATTCCATTGCATAAAAAACTTTACTGGATAAATGTTTTTATATTTTTCTCAATCCCTGCAACGGTTCTTACATGCACAAATCCCCCGTAGTCACAAAACATGTAGATTAAAAAATTTATGGGAGAACATCTCACTTAGCTTAAACATACATGTGAAGTTAAAGTTCAAAAGAGCTCGTGCATTTGTGCGAGGAGGCATAAACAAAGAGAATCCATTAAAAAAATCAAAGTCAAACTACTCCATGCAATCATGATAAAGAACAATTTAAAAATTCAAATTCGTAACCAAAAATTCTAGCCACGTGAAAGCGAAAAGTGATATAGGATTCAAATACAAGGATATGCCACATAAATATGTCAAACTAAAACACAAACACAAAAAAAAATATTTGTGAGTTTTTTTTTAAATTTTTAAGCAAAGTTTGAAACCAAGACAACTCAAAGAACAAACAAAATCTTTTTGTACTTTTCAATAAGACTCAATAAATGCAAAAATAAAATACAAAAGAAATACTTGTCATGATTCTAGCAAAACATATATGACTAAGCATAGACTATAATATGACTAACAAATATACAACTAGCAAAATATATTATGAAGCACAAATGGTGTATGTAATCAAAGCTAACACAATCAGTCTTTAGATCTATCATAGGAAGTATCATGTGCAAGAAAATGAGATTCATAAACTCTATCATGTAAAACCTCCAAATTAGATCTTCTAACACACATAGGTGTAAATTTACCCTCTCGGAGTTTGGTGACCTTGGTGACTCTACCCTTGGACTTCCTAAGACCTTTTCTCAGATCAGAAAAAAAACTCTTAAGGTGATCTTTCCTACCACAATATGAGCAAGTGAAAACACTGTGAGAAATATTATCTAAGGGTTGACCATTTATATAATTCCTAGACGATAATCTCAAAATCATGGTTTTAGATTTATAAGGGGAACATTTTGAGTATCGAAGTCAACACCACACTTGTCATTTTTTATTTGGACAGCGCCTAATATCTTATCTATTTTTTAAGACCTAAACTCCAAATCAAACTTCACACGACTCAAGTTTCTTAATCTCTCTTCAAGCTCCACTATTCTAGACTCAAGAAAACTCCTAGTCTCTTTAAAATCAATAAGCTCTTTATTCATAGCCTCCATTAAACCTCGAAGACTATCTCACTCACCTTCAACATACTCAAGCTTCTCTCGACGATTCCTCTTACGTGCCCTAAGATCTTCAATTAAAACACTCTCATCATTACCTACGACACATTCTTTCATCCTAGCTTCAAACTTCAAGTTTGCCTTTTTTAATTTCAATGATTTCGTACACAACTCACGAAAGGCAACTTGGAGTTCACTGTCATCCTCCTCTTCTTCATTCTCACCCTCTTCTCCACTATCTTTACCATCAAACACATGGGATTCACAAACAATGACCTCGGAAGTGTCATGCAAAGAAATATCTTCATGGAAAGATTCGTCACTAATGCTCACAAGACTAGCCATAAAAGCGGTGAAGTTGCGCTCAATGGGGGAATCGGATCCCTCTTGTGGTTAACTGTCACTAGGGATGGCATTGTATGAAATTGGTTTATGTCACACCCCACTTGATTCTAGCACCGGATGCCACCAACACTAAGCCGGGTGCGAGTAAATAAAATACCATTCTTAGCATGTGACAGATATGAGACATTTAAAATAATTAATCCACAAGATAAATAATTTAATCAATTCCAATGATAATAACAAACTATACGATAAAAGATCCATCACCATGCTAAACTCCAAATAACAAACTAATCTATAATAGTATAAAACTGAAAAAACTCCAACTGAATCCATAATGAAATATATGAATAAAATCCATACAACTTTGAAACCGAATGGTCCAACAAAACCATAAAATGAGTCTCAATATAAATACGAAGGAAAGGAAACTAAACTAAACTAGTTCGCATAAAGTAAATAACTCTAGCTGCACCTCTAAACGATAATCTCAAAATAGTCCTATGCAGCTTCTTCAAAACTTATCCTGAAAAGGTTAGTTAATGCACGAGGTCAGAGCTCCGAGCATGAATACATACTACTCCCCTCAAATAGAATTCTTGAATCCAAACAGTAGCGTTATATGACAAAAATATCACAATAGAATATTTTAATTAAACGAGATAATTAAACGAGATTAATATGAATCACTAACTACCCTCAAAAATTCTAATTCAATAATCCACACCAATATGATTTTAAATATCTAAGTCCCACTATGTTAATTTAATTAAATTAACCCACGATCATCATGTTTTAAAGTTTTATTAAAGTGGTCCTCCCGCCTCAGGTGGTAATCCACCAAAGTGTCACACTTCCCCTTGTCAATAGCCAGTTGATCTGTTTAAACTGTCGATCCCGCAATATGACAAGGTTTCACAAACGACAGGACATAAATGCAAGATGGACCTTTTAAATTGTCGATTCCCACACATTATGTCGCACAAATTTTAATACCCATTATTATCTTAGGCATTAATTCTCATTCATTTATTATCTCAAATTCCCCACCCTTATTTATCGATGTGAGATCCCCAAAATACCCCTTAGTCTCATACTTAAGGGTCCCGACAGTATACATATATCCTAATATATATATAGGATGGATTTATAACATTAAGCACGTCCTAGTCTCATGCCTAGGCTAGCGTAATGTCGATAAAGTATAAAAATCTGCCCCACTCCGAAATATAAAATCGGCACGAATCTACACTAACTAATCCCATACCTAGCAACCATAGATCATAATCAAAGTCTACCCACTACTCCCATACCCAGTAAGCATACTATAAACAAGGTGAGCAATATACTACCCAAAAGCCCCTCGTCCCCGCGATGCAAAAAGTGAATAATAATAATCCACACAATATCATAAATCATAAACACAACATGACAGTATAATCATAAAGGTCCAATTTAATTTAATTCAATTAATAGCACCGTCATTGTTTTCAACATAATACATTCTATTCAACAATGTTAATTTATTTAACATGCGATGATATTCAATACGATATAATCGTTCTCTTTTATAAATGATCTAATTTTTTTTAGGTGTGTACGCGTCCCAGTATAACATATATCCAATCCCATAATTTCTACATGCAAACCTGCTTCCTCCAAATCATGAAAATCCAATAATCTAACCTACGCACCCAAGGGTTTCAAAGATTATATCATACTAAAAGATTTCATAAAACCTATCCCAAATTAAATGTCCACTTTCTCTAATTAAGTTACTAATTGATTTTATTAACAAAACATGATTAAGGGTTTAGGCAACACTTAGGACGCATAATACTAAAGAAAGATAATAGAGTATTCATGCCTGTGATTAAGATGAAGAAATTCTGACTACACGGTTGGATTCCTCTCAAAAATTTAGCAAAGAGACGTTCTTGAACAATCTTGAGAAAACTCGATTTAAAGCTTCAAAACTTGGATTGAAAATATCTCTCCATTGGAGTTAAGGTTTTGAGGGAGGAAGAAGATGTAAAAGAGGAGATTGATGCTCTTAGGGTTTATAAGAAAGTGTTTTTAAAAGTCCTAAACTAGTCACTTTGTTTATATACCAAAAAGAATTTGAGTCCTAATCAAATACAAACACTCAAAAAATTATTACGGACGATCGAACTGTCAGAATGGCTTGAAATTTTAATATGTTGTAGCGAACGGCGAGACGAAGCTGCTGTGAAAAATTCAACTCGGTCGAATGGTCGAATTTCTGAAAAATAATATTTGTATCCTCCTTAGCTAGGATCTCCCCCCCCCCCCCCCCGATCGTTATACAAAAAGTTATAATTTCTAAATTTATATCCCGATTTAAATTCCACTTAAAACCTTATTTTTATATATAAAAACCAATATATTTAATTACTAAGAATAATTAAATCCAAAATTTTTATTTTTTCTCAAATTTTTCAATTAATTAATTTAATTAACTATTTAAAACACGGGGTGTTACATATCTCCCCACTAGCAAAGGAATTTCTTCCTCGAAATTAGACGAAGCATAAACATCAAACGTAAATCGCGAAACATAAAATAAGGCTCACATACACCTACTTGTTGAATGCCATAATTGGGTGCCTATACTCCCAATCCTACGTGCACCTACCCCACGAATAACAAAATAATATATATAGCTATATATATATATATACATAATTGTTAAAGTAATGGCGTACCACACGCTTTTGCAAATCACCACTTGATTCTATTTTCGATAATCTTCGCAACACATAAATCCTCAAATCAAATCACATTGTTGCATCGATATAAGACATACCTAAAAATTATGCTAATGATCTTCCAAATAATTAACATCTCCAAATTCAACTCTAAGGATCCTCACATCAAGCTTACTAATTCTAAACTCAATGCCTACAACGTCTCAAGAAACACATATAACACGTACGCTAGACCCTTTACCTTAAGGAGTACGAATCAATAAAGGGAATCAAAGATCGATAACGCGGAAGCTAAATGGACTCACAACCTACGTAACCTAAGACCATGCTCTGATACCATCTGTCACACCCCGCTTAATTCTAACGGCGGCCGCCACCAAAACTAAGTCGGGTGCAAGTAAATAAAATACCATTCTTAGCATGAGACATATATGAGACATTTAAAAAAATCAATCCACAAGATAAATAATTTAACGAATCACAAATGATGATAACCAACTATGCGGTAAAGATCCATCACCATGCTAAACTCCAAATAATAAAATAATCTCCAATAGTATAAAACTGAAGAAACTCCAACTGAATCCATAATGAAATATTTGAATAAAACCCATACAACTTTGGAGCCGAATGGCCCAACAAAATCATAAACTGAGTCGCAATGTAAATAGGAAGGAAAGGAAACTAAGCTAAACTAATATGCATAAAGTAAATAACTCCAGCTGCACCTCCAAACGATAATCTCCAAACAGTCCTATGCAACTTGTCAAAAACTTATCCTGAAAAGGTTAGTCAACGCACGAGGTCAGAGCCCGGAGCATGAATACACACTAGTCCCCTCAAATAGGATCCTTGAATCCAGGCAGTAGCACTATAAGAGATAAATATCACCATATAATGTTTTAATAAAACGAGATAATTAAACACAATTAATATAAATCACTAACTATCCTCAGAAATTCTAATTCAATAATCCACACCAATATGATTTTAAATATCTAAGTCCCACTATGTTAATTTAATTAAATTAACCAAAGATCATTATGTTTCTCAGTTTTACTATAGCAGTCCACCCGCCTCGGGTGGTAATCCACCAAATGTCACACTTCCCCTTGTCAATAGCCAGCTGATCCATTTAGACCGTCGATCTCACAATATAACAGGGTTACACACACGACATGACGTAAATGTGAGCTGACCTATTTAAACTGTCGGTCCCCACACATTATGTCTCCTAGATTTTAATACACATTATTATCTTAGGCCTAAATTCTCATTCATTTATAGTCTAACCTACGCATCCAAGGGTTTCAAATATTAAATCATATTAAAATATTTCATAAAAATAGTACTAAATTAAATGTCCACTTTCTCTAATTAGGTTACTAATTGATTTTATATAAAAAAAAACATGATTAAGGGTTTAGGCGACACTTAAGACGCACAATACCAAATGAAGAGAATAGATTATTCATGCCTGAGATTAAGATGAAGAAATTCTGACTACATGGTTGGCTTCCTCTCAAATAATTAACAAAGAGACGTTCTTGAACAATCATGAGAAAGCCCTATTTAAAGCTTCAAAACTTGGATTGAAAATTGCTCTCCAATAGAGTTAAGGTTTTGAGGGAGGAAGAATATGTAAAAGTGGAGATTGCTACTCTTTGGGTTTAGAAGAAAGTGTTTTTAAAAGTCCTAAACCCGTCACTTTGTTTATATACCAAAAATAATTTGAGTCATAATCAAATACAAACACACGAAAAATTATTACGGACGATCGGATTGTCAAAATGACTTGAAATTTTAGTATGATGTAACGAACGGTGAGACGGGGCTTCTCTGAAAAAATCAGCTCGATCGAATGGTCAGATTTCTAAAAGTATTATTTTTATCCTCCTTAGCTCGGACCCTCCCTCGATTTTTATACAAAAAGTTATAATTTACTACTTTTAATCCCGATTTAAATTTCACTTAAAACCTTATTTTAAAAACCAATATATTTAATTACTAAGAATAATTAAATCCAAAATTTTATTTTTTCTCGAACTTCCCAATTAATTGATTTAATTAACTATTAAAAATACGGGGTGTTACAGTTTATTTCCAACCTTCCTTAGTTTAGTGGAACACTCGACTTCCCTATAGCCATAACCCTCACAACCAAACATTTATTTGAATCGTCCCTCTTAAGATTATCATTACAATTTTTGGCGAATTTCTCGACTTTATTATACTTAGACCTCTCAAACTTCTTATAATCATTTTCAACTTTCTCGTTATTAAACTTAAGATATTTCGAAACTTATTAACAAACAAATCCATATAATCTAAGTCGATGTCAAACTCATCATTCGAAATCGATGTTTTCTCCTTTCGGGCTTTCAAAGCTATGCCCTTATTCTTAATCTTGACATTCTTGGAGGTAAACATGTCATGTTCATAGGTTTGTAAGTCACCTACAAGCTCTTCAAGTTTTTTAGAGTCTGAAGTGCTTAAAGAATTCAAAACGGTCACCTTTGGAATAAACCTATCGGGTAATGACCTCAAAAAAAAATTATGACACGATTGTCGGGTGTTTTCTCTCCAAAGTTAAAAGAAGACTTAACGATATCGGACAATCTAGCATAGAATTCATCGAAAGACTTACTCTTATTCAATTTAATGGTTTCAAATTGAGTGATGGGGTTTTGGAGTTTAGAAGCCTTGACGGCACTAGTACTTTCATGGGTGAGTTCATTTGTATTCCAAGCCTCTTTAAACATTTCACACGTTATAATCCGGCATAACTCCTCCGGTGTGACCGCACTAAAAAGAGCATTTAAACCTCGAGAATTGAAATTTTCTAGCTTAAGCTCATCCTTACTCCATTTTTCTAAGGGTTTAGGAACTCAAACATCTCCTACTAAAAACATTGGTGGGGACCACCCTTTAACGATCGATAGCCAAACCCGCTCCTTTAACGACTTAAGTGCCGACCTCATACGCACTTACCAGTATGCGTAGTTAGAACCATAAAAAATAGAAAATTGATAAATTGATAAATTTTTCATATTCAAAACTAAAGGACTAGCACGATAAATTAGTGTTCCTACTCTGATACCAATTTCAGAATGTGACTTCTTAAATTATATGCTCAGATACCACTTCTTGGAACGTGGGTTCTCGAAAAATACAAATTTTTAATTTCAAAGGGAATGATTCGAATTTTAAAATTTCTTGAAATTTGAATTTTCTCTTCTTAAAATAAAATTTCAAGTTCAAATTTATACAACCCAAACTAAACATGAAATTAACCAAATTAATTTTTTCTTAAACTTGAATTATAGTAAACTAAACTGCCTAATTTAATTAAGCATCAATTACACAATTTTTATGATTAAACCAATTTTATCTTGTTAAACCTAAGCATGCATCTAGGTGTGAATTTTCAAGATAAAAATACACAATCACAACTCGTCGATTTAAGAGGAAAACCCATAATGGGAAAAACCTCGGACGGCCTAGCCGCAAGTCCACTAAGTACGAATTTAATACAAGGACATGACAGAAGACTTACACAATGACTTGATGCCCTCACAAGCCTTGACACTCTTCGCTCCTTCCAACACTGCCTAGTGACAACGCAGGAGTCCACTGCTACCATCACGCATACGGAGTCCACCATATGAAAATCAACTAGCATGGAATCCTCCACAAGAAACAATCCGTAGGAATGTAGGGAACAAACACGATGCCAATACTATGATCTCAAAATATATATTATGTAGAAGCTTGGATCATCAAACAATTCGGGTGCAAACTATGTTTTTGTTTTGAAGATTAAACCAAAAGTTTGGAACAAAAACTTTGTGGAACTTTTCTAAAGGTTTCTCTCTTTTGGAAGATGGAAAATTCTGTGAAAAATGTTAACTCCCGCACTAAATAAATGCTTGGAAAAAGGTAGTGGGAGGTTATGAGAAAAACTGTAAGAAAAACTGACAATTTTTACAAAAAAAGCTTCGGTCGTTTGAACGAGTCCCAATCTCATTCGAACGACATTTCGAATGAGATGTCAGCACACGCAAAAAAGAATCTTGTTAGAATTCATTTGAATGAGGTAGTTTGAACGATATTTCAAGCCATGAATCTAGATAATTTCGATAGGAACGCGTGGCCGCCAGTTTCATTTTTTTTATTTTTTTGAATTAGTATGAATTTTCTACGAAAGAGTGTCCGAGAATAAAACTTTATGAATTCAAAAAAAAAATTAACTAAGAAAAAATTCTAACACCCAATAATAAATTTTTAAGGCCCAACATAATATAAGCATTCATACCTGAGAGATCCTGTGACTGACGATGAAAACAAGGCACGATACACGGCATGGGATGTAATCTCTTCGATTTGGCCTCTACATCTTCAACAATAATGTCATAGGCTTGAAAGGTCACAAACTTAACTTTTATCCCATGACTCAAAGAATTTTGTTCGGAATTCAACCAATACATATAAATTAACTCAATTGGAAATTTGTCCTTACAATAATCATACATTTGATGTTTACAAAATGTGGAAAATAAAAATTCATGAGTATAGACAAAGGATATCATCATAATCCTTCACTAACAAACAAGGACTAAAAACTTAATGGATAAAGGAAAGTAATGCTCGGTCTTCGTATTTTGTAAGTATTCAAGGAATATCGAAAATACCTTATTTTGAAGATACACAAGTAGAGCAAGAAATAGATATGAATGAAGAAAGATGGAATGTATGGAGAAGAGACAAACATGATGAAAGAGAAAGAAGGAAAATGATGATGGAACATCAAAGACTTGAGAAAGTTCTAAGGATCTAAAATAATCTTCAAATGGGGTAACATTTATCCTTAATTTTCAAATGCTTATTTGTTTTCCTTCGCAACTAAAACTAAAATACGTGATACACGCGATCTCTAGAGAAGCATAGCAACTCAAGAACTTCTAACAATCATAATATCATATATAAAATATATATGCGTTTGATCAAATTGATCATTGAAAAAACTTCATCACATATTAACTTATAACCATATGTTTGGAAAATACAATAATATAAAAAGTAGTGAACATATAAACAGTTAGATCACACATATTTGGAAAAGATTGTTGAAAATGTGAATTTTTGGTAAGAGTATATTTTTAGGGAATAATGGAAAATTATTTGAAGAAAATTAACGATAGAATGGATGTGAAAATTGTTGTAGATTCTTGCCTTTGAAAAAGTTTGAGTTTGGAACCTCCTTGGAGAGAGAGAAAAAGTACTAAAAGAATTGATGATTGAGAAATGATGAATATTCTTTAAAATGGAATGAGTTTTGGAATTTCCTTTAGGTGAAAGGAAACGTATCAAAAGGATAAAAATAACATTTTAAAAATGATCGAAAATAAAATATTGGATGAAAACAGAACGTGCACTTAAAATGAAAACTGAACGCTCACACTGACACTCATGTACACAATACCCCCCCACACACCCACACACACAAGTTAGAACTCCCATAAATGTGTACAATGTTGGTTTCACATGACCTCCTAATACATTCATAAGTTATAATGGTTCTCATTGGAAAGATATGACTTCACAAGAACTCTTAAGAAAAGTTACAGATGAAATAAGAGTAAAATAGAACACAATTGATCTCATGACAATAAATGAGTTTATAACAAGTTGTCACACTATCCCCACACAAATAGGAAACACGATGAAGATATTGATATACAAAATTAATCCCATATGACCTACACAAAGAAACTCTGCATGATTCAAAATTTCCATACACCATTTGCGCATCCTATGCAACAAAAGGGGAGAATGTTCTTTTGATAAGAGATTTGACTATCATAAAGGACTTTGAAAATTCAAGAAAGTCACACAACACAAAACCTTGCTTCAAAACTTATGAATAAATTGAGAAAAAATATTGTTGTTGGAAAAATTAAAACCCCCTGAGAATGTTGATACTCCATTGAACTTTACTTATCCTTAATTCAATTACAATCAAGGACACTATATCCAACACTCTCTAATAAATCACTTACACACCTAATACTTAAGTTATACATTAATATTATCACACTTGTATGTGACTTAATAAAATATCTTGATATTTTACTTATCCCTCTTACAAATGGTGTCATCCTTACCTCGAATTCGAATGTGATGCATCCCTTATAAACTATTGGAATAATTTGTGTGCACAAGATTGAACACTTTATGCTATGCATGAGAATCTGGAAAGTAATTATCCAATTATATATGAGAATTGGAGAGGAAAGAAACAAAAATTGGGTATATCAAAGTTTTTAGGTGAAAATGTTATATTCAATTAGGTTGGGAGACTTTTAGCAAATCTAATACTAAATCCAATTAAGGAATAGTTTTGGAGTACTAAAAATAGTCAAGACCCTTGTCATCCAAGAATCCATATATATCACTATTGATGTAAAAAATTAGATCACTCTAATAATTCAATCACAGATAAATAAATGAGACAAAGAATTTTAAAGTGGTTCAGCCTTATAAGAATGACT
The DNA here is from genome assembly GCA_949130495.1 of Sambucus nigra. Taxonomy (NCBI): domain Eukaryota; kingdom Viridiplantae; phylum Streptophyta; class Magnoliopsida; order Dipsacales; family Adoxaceae; genus Sambucus; species Sambucus nigra. Next base: position 586,657,160 of record OX422210.1, on the reverse strand, counting down.
TACGTCCACTGTTGCTTTATTGTTGAGTGTCTGGGAATTCTCGATTACGAGTTATCTCAAGAAATTTCGGTCCGGGGGTCCATTACAATGAGGATTGTACAATGTATTTATAGCCCTCAGGCTGTAATGTGAAAGGGTAATACATTAAATGATATACATATGGAAGGGTAATACATTTAATGCCCTCTTTTGCGTGCGCGTCCAAATGATAAGCATTTAATGAGCAGTTAAACTGTTGGTATCCTACTTCGAGGTGCAGCTCGGACCTCCATGAGTTGCTCGGACTGCCTAAGCTTCTCGGTATTTAAGAGTTCCTCGGAGAGGCATTGTTCCTCGGAGCTTGTGAGTTCCTCGGGGAACTAATCTTCCTCGTTGTAGTCTTGTTCCTCGGAGCGAGTGGGTTCCTCGGAAGTGTTTGTTGTTGCCATGTAGATAGCCACGTGTCTTCATATGATTGGTCCATGTTAGCAGATTAATTTTGGTATCAACAGAAGGCCCCAATGTTTCATAGTTCGAAATTTGAGGAGTATGGAACATTCTTTCTAGGATTATGGTAGCTTTAAATAATCTTCCTGATTTTTAGGAGCGTTTCCCTTGTATTTATTTCTCCTTCCCAATTCGTAGAATCATGCTTTTTTGGACTTTTTTGCGTGCTTCGATTCCCGCATTACTTTTCGTCTTCTTAGCCGTTGTTGTTCGCTTTGATTCCCGTGCCACTTTTCCTCTTTTTAGCCATTGTTGTCCGCTTTGATTCCCGCGTTACTTTTCATCTTTTAAGCCACCGGTAACGCAATCATCCTTTTTTGTAATCATTACTTCACCATTTCCCAAGGCAAGGTATTTAAACTACAGAGCGTCTTCTACCTTTCAAATTTTTATCTTCGAGTTTTACGTCGTCTCTTCCTACTCTCTTGTGCGTTTATCTTTTTCGTCGTTCGTTGTCAACAGCTCTACTCTTTTTCTGTAAGATCTTCTTCTTTCTTCTTCATTTCTTTTATTCATCATCATGGTTTACTCTATTGAGTCTCTTGAAAAGTTTCGCTCTGATTTTTCCATTCCCTCTTGGGTTATCTTAGAAGAGCTTTCTGAGCCTTCTGATTATTTCAATTTGGCTGAGGGACATTGGTTCCCTAGCCTTTTTATTGCTGAGTGTGGATTTTCTTTTCCACCAAATCCCTTGTGTCTAGAATTCTGTCATTATTTTGACGTCGTTCCTGCGAGAATAGCCCCCAACACATGGAGAATAGTTAATGGGGTGCATAAATTAAATCAAGTCCATGGAACTCGCATAGGAATTCCAGAAATCATGTACTACTATAGATGGGCAGTTAATGATAATATTTTTTATTTAAAAACTAGATTTTTAAATAGAGCCTTAGTAGTCAATCTCCCTGATGCCAATAGGGATTATTTTGAACATGGAGTTTTCATAAAAAATTGGCAACACCCTCCATTAGATGGAGATGAGGTTTACCAAGGTCCAAGATGCCCTCCTTATGGCAACGGGATAGGTTATTTTTATTTTATTTTATTTTGAAATCATGTTTCTTTTGTGTTTGATAAAATGTGCCACTAATAACAATGTTTATATATTTGCAGTTGATAACAAAAGAAAGTGCCCAAAGGAGGCAGATGTTAATGTAAGACATCTGAAACTTATCTGGAGTCTTCATCAGAGTGTTGCCAACGAGCACATTAGGTCGGCCTCGTATCTGCTCCAGTACAAGAGCTACACCACTTCCTTCACTGCTCGTCTAGTGATAAGTGAATCAAAGCCAGTTCCTGCTTCCACAAGCTCATCACCTGAATCCCATATCCTTTAAGTGAAAGGATGAAGAAGGGAAGACCTCCTGCCCTGTTTGAGAAAACTGCCTCCGGTTCTGGGGAGGTAAAAAGGAGTAGGATTGATGTCCCAAGGGAGGGGACGAAGAAGACTGATGCAGCTCCTTCAGCTGTTCCTGTCAAAGTTATCGAGAAGCCCACAGTGGCTCCGAGCAAGTCTGCTTCTCCTGGAGAGGTGATTGTGATATCACCGACCAAGGGTTCTTCCTTGGTTGAATCGGTACCTGTTCCCCCGAGGAGGCTGAAGAAGAGCTCCTCGCTCAATTTGGCTGATACCATTGCTCAGACCCCAATTTTTGGAACTGGGGCTCTAACTTTTGTTCTCCCGAGCTTTGCAATAAGCTCGGTAAAGTCCTCGATCATTCCCGAGGTACAAGGTATTGAAGAGAACCTTACTTGGGTCATGGTCATCTCACTAGCTGCTCGTCATCTTGATTCTGTAAGTCTCTTTACTTTGAATTTTTCATATTTCCTTCGTCATTTCTGTTTCTAACTTGCTTTCTTTTTATGTTCACAGTTGACGAGCTGCTTCAATATAATCCTGAAGAAGGATGAAGCGAGTAAGGCTTCTTGCTCCTCATCCAGCGTGGAGGGAGCTCTGGAAGAAGCTACCAAGTCTCTGGTAGATTCTCGTCAGAAATATACTGAAGATAAAGCTGTCTGGGAGAAGAAGCTTGCCTCCACCGAGCAGGATAAAGCTCGAGCTGTTGAGGCTTCCAAAGAGTTGGAGAAGAAAAATAATGCCTTGGAGAAGGCAAATAAAAAGCTCGCAGAGAAGCTCAAAACTGCTGGAGAGCTTGAAGATAAGCTCAGGGTTGCTGAGGAAAGGTTGGGCCAGCTTCAAGAAGTAGGTCGGCAAAAGGAGGAAGCAGAAAATAAATTAAAGGCTGTTGAGAACCTGCTGTCTGAGAAACTTTCCTCGGAGAAGATGAAGAGGAAAGCTAATGTGAAGAAGTCCTTCAGCTCTGGCTGGGACAAGGGGTTGGCCGCCATGGTGTCGCAAGTGGACTATGGTGGTCTTAAATATTTTAGGGATGGATGGGTTGCCGCCCTTCAGGAGATGAAGGTCAACGAGTCTTCCGAGCTCTTCCAGAGACATATCCCTGGTCCCCCTCCAACTCCAGAAGAATTAGAAGAGGACGAAGCTACCTCTTAATAATCGTCGATGGTGATGGGAGATCATGCCCTAGCCATCCATCATGTTGATGGGGAAAATCAACAAATCATTTCTTCCTCCGAGCAACTGCCTATTCTCCCCGAGCAGCTATCTCTTCCCTCTGAGCAACCTACCTCTTATTCCCAGCCTCCCGAGAAGGTTTTGGGAGATAAGGAAAAGGTTTAGTGCTGTTCGGGTTTCTATTTATTTTGTTTCTCTTTTTCAAATGTAACTTAGAAGATGTAACTCTGAATTATGATCTAATAAAATTTGAACTTTTTGCATACTGTTGTCTATCTTTCATTCATACTCTGCTTATTCTTCTTATTGATGATTGCTCTTCTTTCTCTGCTAGTTTCTGGCCAGGATGGAATTGCTATTTGCTTATGACACAAAGTTACTGCAATAATGTCATGAGTACTTTAAGGCTGATCACTCAGACTTGAGTGCTGCACAAGTTACAGACATCCTTGGTCATGATGCTTCAGAACAGGCAGTTGAAGCATATCAGTACCTGAAGTGTCTTCTTGACCGATCAGTGGTCAATAATGTGGCTTACTATGACATGATCGAGGATCTCCAGTGTACCCTCAAAGACCTTCAGAATCAATATAAGGAATCAACTGCCTTGTTGCATGAGGGGTACGAAAAGAAGTACAAGCTGATTATGGCTGACAAGGGCTACGAGAAGCTTTTTGCTGGGTATGATTTGAGGGAGAGAACTTTGAAGGGTGAGGTAGAGGAATGCAGACAGATTGCCAAGTTGCTGGAGCAAGAGAACAACAACTTGCAAAAAGAGCTATCACAATTGAAGTGTGCAGCCTCCACTTCCAGTGCCTTGATCCTAGTGACCGACGAGGGATTCTCGTTCTTAGAGGTTGAGAATGCCAAGTTGAGGGACGAGTTGGAGACTTTGAAGAGTTCAGGCACCTCTACATCTTCTCGTGGTCGAGCAAGCGCTCCTCGGGGACGAGCAAGAGCAGCTTGGGTTCTTGTCGAGGAACAGAGAACTCAATCTGCGTTAGAGAACCAGGCTTTCCAATTAATGGCAAAGAACCAGGCTTTGTCTGATATGTCAAAGAAGATTAGGGACATGTAAAAACAACTCTTTGCGCAGAAGTCAATCTTGGAGAATAAGGAGCTTTTCATCAAGAATCTTCATGAGCAGTTAGAAAGGCTAACATACCAATTCCATAAACAGCCCAGGGAGTTCTGGATGGCTGGATACAACGAAGCACTATTCCACTTGGACGATCGTATCCAGAATGCCAACAATGAGGGCTACAAGTAAGGATGGATGAATGCCTTAGGTGTGCTGAAGCTTGAACAAGGTCATTATCAGTGGGACTATCATGATCCTGGGTTGCTCGACTTGCCTGTGCCACCATACAATTTGGAGATGGATTGGATCCCGGCTCGGGCCATTCCTCGGAGCTTAATTTCAAAGTATCTCGGTGACTATAATTTACATTCTCAAATCGAGGTATCTCGTCCCGAGCATCTTTTAGATCGCCCATCCGTGATGAATGTCGGGATGTTGAAGGACCTCAACTTCATCAATTCTCCTCTGTCTTTAAATGATCCGCCTGCTGGCGAGGAACCTGTGTCAAAAGCAGAGGGGAAGAGACCAGTAGAATAGGAATTTTTGATGTAATAATTAGTATACATGTCAATGTAACTGTAATTTCGTTATCAATGTAATTTATTTTTAATTCAATGAAAGACTTTCATTTTTGTTTGCAAATCTTGATTGCTATTGTCTTGTATTTATCAAACACTTTATATTTATGCATATCTGTTAAAAAGATAACAATATTGTGTTGTTTGTCGACCAACTCAGTAACAATTAAAAAGTTACAAGTATCAATATTTTTGTTCGATCACTTGATAATAAAGTAATGAGTATAAAAATGTTGTTTAAAATGTTTCCAATCAACCAAGGTTGTTAGATTCTCCATGTCGACCAATTACAGTTAGTGGGTTTTTATCCCCGACCAGCTATAGTTAGTCTTTTTGAAATAATTTTACCTATAAAATATTTCCGACCAACCAAGATCGGTAAATTTTGCTTGTCGACTAACTACAAATGGTGGTTTTTTATCTCCGACTAGCCATAGTTAGTAGACTTTTAACTTAAATGTTTCCGACCAACCAAGGTCGGTAAATTTTCTTTGTCGACCAACTACAGTTGGTGGGTTTTTATCCCCGACCAGCCATAGTTAGCAACTTTTGCACTTTCTTGAATAATCTTACCTCCCGACCAACATAAGTTGGCATTTGCGAGAATATTTTGTTTCCTAGCCAAACAGGTTGGCATTTTTAAGAATATTTCGTTTCCTAGCCAAACAGGTTAGCATTTTTAGGAATATTTTGTTTCCTAGCCAAACAGGTTGGCATTTTTAGGAATATTATGTTTCCTAACCAACCGAGGTTGGCATTTTTAGGAATATTTTGTTTCCTAACCAACCGAGGTTGGCATTTTTAGGAATATTTTGTTTCCTAACCAACCAAGGTTGGCATTTTTAGGAATATTTTGCTGCTGAGTAGTCTGAGTTTTTCCGAGTAGTGTGTAGCACTAGTATTCCCCGAAAAATTCTCAATAAAAGGAGAGACTTTAGCAGAATATCTTCGTTTTATTCATACTGATGGAACTGTGTTACATATACATCACTGATAATACTTGCGTAGGTGCTCTGCGTTCCATGCATTATTGAACTCCTCCCCCTCTAGAGTTGCTATTCGATAAGTTCCTGGTCGAACAACTTTTGTAACTCGGTATGGTCCATGCCAGTTTGCTTCCAGCTTATTGTGCTTTAGAATTACTTTCTTCAGCACATAGTCTCCTTCTTTCAAGTCTCACCTCTTCACCCTTTTGTTGTAGAACAAAGTTGTTCGCTACTGGTAAGCAGCATTTCTAAAGGCTGCTTCTTCTCTAACTTTCTCGAGTATGTCTAAATCCAGTCTTCTCATTAAGTCACTGACAGGGGAATTAAAATTTAGTACCCTGTGTGTTGGGAGGCCCAACTCGGCAGGTATAACAGCTTCACTTCCAAACGCCAGCATGTATGGTGATTCTCCAGTTGCTACTCGGGGAGTAGTTCGGTAAGCCCAAAGTACTGATTGTAACTCGTTGATCCAGTTTGGTTTTTCATCATCCAATCTTTTCTTCAAGCCATTTAGCAGCGTCCTGTTTGTCACTTCAGTTTGTCCATTGCTTTGAGGATGGCCTGGAGCTGAGTGGACTTTCAAAATATTTGATTGATGACAATAGGCGGCAAACTCCTCGTTATCAAATTGTGTTCCATGGTCTGTGATGAAGGCATGAGGTAGACCATATCGACAAATGATGTTCTTCCAAAGAAATTGGTACACCTTCTCGTACGTCGTGTCAATGAGTGGTTCAGCTTCTACCCATTTAGTAAGATAATCCAATTCGACGACGAGGTACTTGAACCTTCCTCGGGTCGTTGGCAGTGGCCCAACCAAGTCAATTCCCCACATGGAAAATGGCCAAGGGGGAGTTATGGGTGTCAACAATGCTTGTGGAGTTCTTCGGATGGAGGAAAAGAGCTAGCACTTGTCACACTTCTTGGCGTAGGCTATACAATCAGCCCTCATCGTCGGCCAGTAGTATCCTTGCGTCATTACCCTTTGTAAAAGCGTCCGACCTGCTACATGTGCTCCACAAGACCCTTCGTGGATCTCTTCAATTAATTCTTTCACCTCGAAGGGGTGTACACATCTCTGCAAACCTGCCATAATTCCTCGTCTATATAAAACACCATTAGTTAATACATACCGAGCAGCTTTAAACTTTAATTTTTTGGCAGCGAGCTTTTCAATTGGCAATTCTCCCTTCTCGATATACGCCCTGATGGAATCCATCCAAGATGGTCCTAAATCAAGGGTGATAAAGTTCATCATCAGATCTTCATCTATGCTCCAACCAGCTAACACTTCAATTAGGATTGTTCGTCGTAGCTCGGTGCGAGTAGCTGATGCTAGTCGAGCTAGGGCATCTTCTCTCGCATTCTCCATTCTTGGTATTTTGAACAGCTGAATAGCGAAAAATTATGTCACCAGCTTCTTTGCCTTTGCATGATATCTGATCATTAATTCTCCTCTAACTGGATATACTCCCATCATTTGGTTTATGATCAATTGAGAATCAGTGAAAACAATGACATGTTGCACCTCCATAATTTTTGCTAAACCAAGTCCTGCAATCATGGCCTCATATTCATCCTCATTGTTGGAAGCTTTGAATTAGAAACGCAAGGCGTATTCCATATCGACCTCATCCGAAGTACTCAAAACTATCCCTGCGCCGCATCCTGCAGTGCAAGATGAGCCATCTACATATAGTCTCCATATAGGTAACTCGTCTTCAAATTTCTGACCAGTTAAAGTTCCTCGGTGAAATATTTGTTCCTTCCTTTCCTCCTCGGATTTTTCTTGCTCTTCGTCGATCATTTCTTCTTGCCCTTTTACCAATCGGAGTGGGTCTGAGCTCGAAATTAATGATCTTGTAACATCCACTTGCCTTTTTACCAACCGGAGTTGGTCTGAGCTAGTGTTTGTTGATCCTGTAACATCCACAGGTTGATCATCAAGCAACTTTTGTTCCTCGGAGCTATCAGGATAGGTGAACTCCGCTATAAAATCTGCTACAGCCTGCCCTTTTATCGATGATCTGGGTTCATAGACTATATCATATTCACCGAGCTCTATTGCCCAGTACATCAATCTTCCTGATTTTTCTGGCTTATGCAGGGTTTGCCTCAATAGCATATCAGTATATACTACTATGGTATGAGCCTGGAAATATGGCCTCATTCTCCTACTCGCCTCAATCAGCGCCAGTGCCAATTTCTCCAGCCTTGGATATCTAATCTCCGCTCCTCGTAAGGCCTTACTTGTGTAGTAAATTGGCTTTTGTACTCCATTCTCCACTCTGATCAACGCCGAGCTAACTGCATTCTCAGACACTGCAAGGTATAAGTATAATTTTTCTCCTATCACTGGCTTGGACAACAATGGGGGTGCTCCCAAGTATCTCTTCAAGTCTTGAAAAGCCTTCTCGCATTCATCATTCCACTCAAAAGTCTTTCTGAGTGTCTGGAAGAATGGGAGACATCTATTAGTTGTTCGTGACATAAATCTGTTGAGTGTCGCTACTCGTCCTGTGAGACTCTATACTTCCTTCTTCGTCGTTGGAGATTGCAGCCCTAATAGAGCTTTGATCTTTTCAGGATTTGCTTCAATGCCTCGTTTATTGACAATGTACCCGAGAAACATGCCTTCTCGTACTCCAAAGATACACTTCGTCGGGTTCAGCTTCATTTAATATTTATCTAGTTGATCAAAAGTCTGACTTAAGTCAACTAGATGATCGGCAGCTTTCTTTCTTTTCGTCAGTATATCGTCAACATAGACTTCCATGTTGTCACTGATTTGTTCAGCAAAGACGTTGTTCATCAGCCTCTGATATGTCGCACCTGCATTTTTCAAACCAAAAGGCATAACGTTATAACAATAAGTTCCCCGAGGGGTAATGAAAGAAGTACTTTTCCTGTCTTCAGGTTTCATTTTAATTTGATTGTATCCAGAATAAGCGTCCATGAAGCTCAGCAACTCGTGTCCCGAGGTAGCATCCACCAGTTGATCAATTTGGGGCATTGGAAAATGATCCTTTGGGCATGCTTTGTTGAGGTCAGTGAAGTCCACACACATCATCCACTTGTTGTTCTTCTTCTTTACCATTACCACATTGGCTAGCCAATCTGGATATTTAACATCGTCAATGAAACAAGCTTTCTGGAGCTTCTCGACTTCCTCCTGTATGGCTTGATTCTTCTCGGGACTGAATACTCTTCTTCTCTGCTTCACAGGCTTGATCTCCTTATTCACATTGAGCTCGTGACATAAGAAGTTTGGGTCTATCCCAGGCATATCTTCATGACTCCACGCAAAAGTTTGTCTTCTGCTTCTAAGGAAAATTATCAATTCCTGTTTTAATGAGGCTTCCAACGACGAACCTATTTGAGTAGTTCGCTCAAGGTGCTCGTCGTCCAGAATGATGCTTTCAGTATCTTCCACCACTTGACCCTTCACGAGTTGCGACTCATATCGAGGATCCAATGTTTCGATTTTTTCACCTTCATCCACTTGATAGGTAGTAGTCTTTTTCTTTGATTCTTTCAATTCTTCTTGCTCGGTGGATGAATAATAGCATTCCCGAGCTACTTTCTGATCACCTTTCACAACTCCTACTCCAAAGTTTATTGGAAATTTTAGGAACTGATGCACTGTAGATGGTACAGCCTCGAACTTCTTCAATCCTACTCTTCCCATGATGATATTGTACGATGACTGGACGTTCTTATCCATCACGAAGAAACGTATTCTTTCTGTCCGACAAGCAGGCCACGTACCAATGAATATATCCAACTTGATCGTCCCAAGTGGAAATACTTTCTCGCCAGCAAAACCAATGAGGGGTCTGTGGTAAGGCTCCAGTTGAGATAGATTTAGATTTAAACTCTCAAAGCACGAGTAGAACATGATGTCTGTCGAGCTACCATTGTCCACCAGTCTTCTTGAAATCATGACTTCCTTCATTCTCATTTTGATCACCAACGGGTCATCATAAGGATATAAAACACCTGCAAGGTCATTTTTTGAAAAAACGATAACCAATTTCTCCTTGTTCACCTTTCTCGGGAGATCTTCCTCAGCTAGATTTATTCGCTGAATGTACGAGCAAGCTTGGGCCTCACTGAGGTAAGCTTTTCTTTCTGCAGTAAGGTCTCCTCCTCCTGCATCTCCTCCTGTAATAACATTATAATCAAATGACCCAAAGCGTATTGAAAATACCTCTCGTTCTGGCTTCCTTGGCTTCTTGGGAAGGTCGGGGTCATCCTCTGGATCAACTTCATGGTTTCTCTTCTTGTTCTCCTCTGCGCGACGAGGAGATCTAGACTTCTCTCTAGTTCGGTCGTTGTTTCTTCTTTCGCCTCCCCGATCAACATACTTTGCTAGCTTTCCTCGTCGGATGAGTGTTTCAATCTCATTCTGAAGAGCTATGCAATTTTTAGTCATATGGCCATAATCCTTGTGGAATTCGCAATATTTTTCCCTATTCCTCGTGTCAGGGTCTGCCTTCATTTTTTTTGGCCAGTTTAACTCCTCGCTGTTCTTAATTTCTTCTAGGACGTGGTTGATATTTACCTTCAAAGGTGTGTAATTATTAAATTTCCTCAAGACCTCCCATGACGACCTATTTTTGGATTGTTTGTCACCACCATTGTTCTTATGTTCCTTCTTCTTAACTTTATCACCTTCCACCTTGGTTTCTTTGGCGTCCATATTCTTCTTCGCAGACATGGCCTCCTCGGCATTCATAATCTTGGACGCTTTTCCCATCAGATCCGACATGGTTCGAGGTGGATCTTTGGCCAAAGTGTAGTACAACTTATTTGGTAGTAGTCCACTCATCAAAGCGGTAATCGTTGTCTTCTCCTCATAATCAATGACTTCGAGTTTCTCGTTATTAAAATGAGTTATATAATCTCTGGTACTCTCACCAACTTTTTGTCTAACACTTAATAAATGTGCTACTCGTTTAACTGGCTTTGCTCCAAAGCAGAGATTCCCAATGAATAGCTCGGCCAGTTGAAGAAAAGTTAAAATCTTACCCCGAGGAAGACTATTATACCATATTTGAGTAGATCCGGTAAGTGTTCCCGAGAATGCTCTGCATCTCATCTTATCTGTGACAGCATAGATGTCGGCTGTAGCTTGATATTGTTCTATATGAAGGGCAGGGTCAGTCTTTCCATCATACTTGGGAGTCACAACAGGTGCTTTGAACTTTGATGGTGTTGGAAAATCAACAATGTCATGGACAAAAGGCGTTCCTCGAACAAAGGTTCGTTGTAGAGGATTCTTGGCCTTAGCCATTTCCCCTAATCTATCCTCCAAACTCTGAATAGATCCTTTCCATGCATCATTTCCTTCCTCGGGCCTATTGGTTCGAGCAACTGATCACGTTGAAGTAGCTTCCTGGGATTTATCTTGACGAGCAACTGGTCGGTCATAGGATCTATCTTGACGAGCAGCTGGTCGCGATTGGGTAGATCCTTCCCTTAAATCTGATGGCCGTTGAAAGCTCCTTGACGTTGCATTAAGAGGACTTTTGTTCCTCTTAGGGCCTAATCGATCGAAAGGAGAAACCCTACTTAATCTTTCCAACGCGCTGGTCCTTTCTGGGGAGAGGGCGACACGTTGTTCAGTATCCGTGGCTCGCATCGACGAAGTTCGCCCAGGTTGATAAGAGAAATCATTAGATTCTTCATTGCGATGTGAGTTAGTACACCTAGTACGCGAAGAAGGCGCACAAATATTTCTTTGAATGCTTCATGGTCCGGAATGGGCTGATGCACCGCCACGGAGGGTTTGGATGAGTTGTTGCATTGTTTCTTGCATGACGATCTGGCCCTGAGGCAAATTTGCCATTATTCCAGTCAGATCTGGAATAATTGGTGGAGCAGATGGATTTGGAGGGGTTCCAGCGTTTCGATTGCTGGATTCAGGAATATCCGCCATTGGTAATGGATTATTTTTTATGAAAAATGATATTATCAGTCGTTTCCCACAGACGGCGTCAATCTGTTGATGTAAAAAATTAGATCACTCTAATAATTCAATCACAGATAAATAAATGAGACAAAGAATTTTAAAGTGGTTCAGCCTTATAAGAATGGCTTACGTGCACTGTTGCTTTATTGCTGAGTGTTTGGGAATTCTCGATTATAAGTTATCTCAAGAAATTTCGGTCCGGGGGTCCATTACAATGAGGATTGTACATGTATTTATAGCCCTCAGGCTGTAATGTGAAAGGGTAATACATTAAATGATATACATATGAAAGGGTAATACATTTAATACCCTCTTTTGCGTGCACGTCCAAATGATAAGCATTTAATTAGCAGTTAAACTGTTGGTATCCTTCTTCGAGGTGCAGCTCGGACTGCCATGAGTTGCTCGGACCGCTTAAGATTCTCGGTATTTAAGAGTTCCTCGGAGAGGCATTGTTCCTCGGAGCTTATGAGTTCCTCGGGGAACTAATCTTCCTCGTTGTAGTCTTGTTCCTCGGAGCGAGTGGGTTCCTCGGAAGTGTTTGTTGTTTCCATGTAGATAGCCACGTGTCTTCATATGATTGGTCCATGTCAGCAGATTAATTTTGGTATCAACGATCACATTTAATGAAAACAACGACTATTCCTTTAACAACAAGGATTGCAACTAAGTGAGAAAAAAAATCCATAGGACCAACCAAGAACCCACACGAGTAAAAAAACTCTATTTAAAAGAAATAAACCCACCAACATCTACCAAAAAGTTGTAATTCTCATTCTAAAACCTTCATAAGCACCAAATGAATTGTCAAATATTTTATTATAAAAAATCTAGTTCTATCTAATAATAAAAGTGTGATTTCTATAATCAAAAATTCGGTTCAACATTATCGAACCAAACATATTAACATCAAACACCACTTCTTATGGGATCATATATAAAAATGGGATGTGAAATTTAAGTTTAAATATACCACAAACAACCCCATCAGTATCTTTACCAAATCTATTTCTAAAGCTAAAATTTGCATAATCCAATATAACCTTGACATCTCAATTCCAAATGACATTTTTTATAAACTTATGAAACACTATCACATTACATGCATATGATTTATGTATTTCCATATATGTCAGACTAATCATCTTTTTAGAATGTTTGCTTCCACACAATCTGACTATTCGAGTAGTCTCCAAAATACACTTTCCCAAACCCTACCTTTTTTATAATGACAAAGGGGGGAGAAAATATAGTTTTGAGAAAATGAGTAAAGCTAAAATAAAGGGGAAGTGTACAACAAAGGGGGATTTTGATGAACCAATGAAACCATTTTCCTCAAACCTTTTCAATTGTCATCATAAAAAAGGGGGACATTGTAAAATATGAAGTATGTTAAGAAAAGGGATTTTATTTGATAACAACACAATTGATATCATACTTCACTATCTTCTCTCTATTGTACTTGATATAAAAATTGGCACTAAATACATGATGAAATACAACACAAGAATTTCATTCATGTAATAGAGTTTCCTCGAGATCACAATCAATGCAAAAAAAGATACAAGCCATAAGCCTAAGAAAGAGAAGAATTCTAATCCAACACCACGCCACATACAAACCAATATGAAATTATACAATTAAGCTTATACTATATCAATCCACACATGTTCAATCAAGCCTAAGAAATTCACAATATATTCCATTCACAAATAAGAAATATTCGTCCAATCCAAGCGATGCTTTGAAGAAACATTATTTTAAGAGCAAACTTTGCAAAACAGGTTCCCAATCAATGAAGAAGCATTGTTCAATCTCAAAGACAAGGTATGCAATATATTATAATACTACTCATCCATAACATTAAAGTATAAAAAATGATGAAGTGATCAATATTATGAGAACATTCCCATCCATGTAAGAACAAAGTAAACAAGCACAACATTCAAAGTTCCAAATAAGTAAGACAACCACGCAAAAAAGAGCATGATCCAACTAATGCATCCTCAAGTATCATTTCAAGTTTGAACTGATCAAGCAAAGAGATATGATATCATTCCAAGATTCAAAGGTTTTAGAGTGATTGTAAATAATTAAACAATCTCACAAAAGCAAGCACAAATCGAAAACCACTCCCCTAAACCTTCCCGAACTTTTTCAAGGTAAAACTATAAAAAAAAATCATAATAACCTACTCTTGGAGTCGGCTTCAAGATGGAGGCCTTTTAGGGTCAATTTCATATAGTCGACTCCAGCTATGGTATTTTAGGCCATTTTATTTTGACTTCTTTTCTTCTTGAACTAAAAATCAAAAGACGAGTTCTCAAAAATACCCTATCCTAATAGTGTGATATCTATATTTGTGAAAATGTCTCTAAGGGTAGTTTAGACAAAGATTTTCAACAATTTTATTTTGAAATTCAAAATACCCAAGTTTTCTTATATTACCAAACTACCCTTCAACGATCAGTTTTTGAAAATGCATATAAAAAAACTTTACTTCTTTTTCAAAACACATAAGCTATTACAATATCATCATACTAGTGAAATTTCCATAATCAAGCTCATGCCATTCCATTCCTAGAGATTCTAGATATAGAAATCAAGAAAATCCATTTGAGATTTTTAGTCCTAAAAGTCCATTAAAGCTAAAGCTTTAAGAAACCCAACTTTTAACAAAAGATTCCCACTATCCACTCTTTGGAAAATTTCCAAACTCAACACCTACTTATGCTAAAGAATCAAACCAATACCCATTTATTAAGTTTCTAGAAAGAGAAATCAAGAAAATCTATTTGGTAGTTCGAGATTCAAAAACTCCGTTAGAGCAAAATCTTCAAGAAATCCCAATTGAAGAAAAGTTCCAATCCAAATATCCTTTATCTAAGTTGCTAATACATTGCCCACTTATGCTAAAGATCCAAATCTTTGCAATCAAACATTGTAATTGTGATTGTTTGAAAGTTTTCTTTCTAGAGATATAAAATAAAACCCATTTTTACCATTATTGCTTATATAAACAATCGATATTATTCACGTTGGTTATAATACTTTCTTTTGTTACTACAATTGAACTTTGTTGTATCTTCGCGATCGATAATGCTGAAGGAGTGGTAAATCCGAACGGGTATAATAAATCCCATGACATGCAGTAGATCCTGGTAAAGTGTTGTAAATCCTAACGGGTGTGATAAATCCTATGGGTTGAGATAAATCTATGTGTTTTTATTGGTTCCTCCTTAGTGAACCAACGATAATGAAGTTTATCGAGTACTGTCTCAGGTGTGGATGTAGGCACGGTTGAACCACGTTAAAATATCGGTTTACAATATCTCTTTTAACTCTCTCTTTGCATTTCTATTAGCCATTTAGACTTAATATTTATCGATTGATTGATTACCTTATTACTAATTAAATCATCCCATTTAGATTCATCATCTATTTTAACTCTCTCTTTAACATTTCATATTTTTTAAGGCTCATTTCCCAATTTAAACTAAATTTTAAATCCCCTTGCAAAAAAATCTCATTTTGTCATTTAAACTCTTACTTTGTTATTAATAAACTTCAAACCTTGTAAGAAATTTCCTAACCTTTTTGAAGTGTTTAAACCATATTTTCAATCATTTTACACAATAGGGTTTGACCCCTCTTTAGCTCATAATATTCTAAAAATATGAAAACAATATTTTCATGGATATTTCACACCTAAATGTAACCATTTCAATTTAAAGTTTACTAGTTGCATATTTCAATGGTTTTACACTTAAAAAGATAATATCACGAGGCATACTTGTTTCTAAATGCAAACATAATTCTTTCTTACATAAAATGACATTATCTTTCCATAAGATGACCCCTCTATGCCATAACTTTCTTATTAGAATGCACTAAAAAATTTTGAAATTGTTATCAACATCAAATCATAACTTTTATCTTGACGTATCATATATTTTCACATAAAATCATAGTAACAATACTATGTACGTAGCATGTGTGGTTAATATATACATACATGTATATAAGATCCTAAACATTTTTTACTTAACTTCTGAAAATAAGTTGATAAGAACCCATACCTTAAAGATGATAACCATAGCGAAGATGATGAGAAAAACTACATAAGAATCCAAGCTTGCACTCCAAAACATACCCCTAAAAACCCTTATATAACTTCCAAAACAACTTCAGCTTCAAGATCAAACTAAATATAAATGTAATGCTAATGAAAATGGGGTGTTATATGTGGAGAAACCAAGGTATTTTCGATAAAAATGGAGGATTTAGGGTTAAAATAGTTGTATTTCTCACTATTGAAATCAAACTTCGAGGTGGTTTTGGCTAGAAATGGCAACAGGTCAGACTTGGGGAGAGTTGGAAAATCCTAACCCGTATCATTTAATAAACGGGCCGGGGTCGGGCGAGGCGGGTTGGGTTGGGTTTTATTTAATTTAACTCCTAACCCACCCCATTTAATAAACAGGGCGGGGCGGGGATCCTAAGGGTTGAGTTAATTTTAAAAATAGTAAAATTAAAAATATTACATTACAGTCTTAGAGGTTTATAATGGTTCGTATTTCAATATGTGAGATAATTCCCCAATTGTGAATCCATCTTTTCACATAGATCTTTTACAAAATTAACATACAAATAAAGGGTTTTTTTAGTTTGTGTATGTGTGTGTGGTTTAATTGTAATTAACATATATATAAAGGGTGGTAATTATATAAGCATAAGTTAAAAGGGTCAGGGCGGGGCGGGGCGGGGCAATTTTATTTAACTTGACTCCTAACCTGCCCCATTTAATAAACGAATTTTTTTAAACCCATACCCGCTCTTAATTCATTAATCAGGTTTTAAAACCCGCCCCATTAGGAGCGGGGCGGGGCTCCTACGGATTGGGTTAAATTTCCATCCCTAGTTTTGGCATGGGAAAGATATTTTTTAATAAGAATTTTATTAATACAATTAGAGGATATACTCTTATTTTAAATGTGTTGGCCGGGTAGAAATGCAAGAGGGAGGGAGAATCCAAATGGATAAGATTTGGTCAATGGGAAAGTGGCAGTATAATTCTATAAACCAATTAGGGAGCTATAAACCAATTAGGGCGCAATAATGAAATGGATGACAGCTGGCCCTTTCGGCCCAAGTCCGCGAATGCGCCAATTAGGGATGCGAGGTCCCAAATTTCATTTTATCCCAACTCCATCTTTGTTCTTCTACTTTCTACCCCCAAGACTTCTAGGAACTAATTTAAAACTTAATATGCTTTCGCTGTTGATTTTAAATTAAAAGTTTTCATTCTTTTTACTATAAATATTCCATTAACATACATTTTAATAATTTTTTCCTTTTAACTCAAATGTATTCAAATGAGTCATGTCTTGCCAATTTTAAGCTTTTTATAAGTTATCAAATAGTAAATCCTTTTTGCCATATTTTATTATTATCAAATAATCAATCTTTTCCATGCAAGCCCTAACAATGCCACGTAAAATATCCATATTAACTATAAAAGTTCACGCATTAACTCATATCTTATCAAATCTCCCATGCATAAAATCATAAAGTGCAACAAAATCTTTTGGCATGTATCACTTGAGTTTCATTTGGGATTTGTGTTGAGGACTTATATTGCGACACTATCATCTCTGTTATATGATTGTGGACTTTTCATTATCAGTTTATATTAAAGGACTTTCATATAGCTGCTATTTATTTATTATATGTTTCATTTTATCTCTTCAAGTTGAGAATGGAATTTAATTATTTTAAGAACTTGTGATATTTTAATAATTAGACGTGATGAACTTGAGTATTAAAATATACAGGGTGTCACAAAAATGGGTCGAGTCAAGTTTGGTTTTGGCCCGGATAAACCATTTGATCCATTTTCATTAAAAAAGCTATTGCCTCAAAATAAATATTTGTTTATAAAAATCTAACATCTTTATCTATTTAATTTTTCTCTTTAACTCCAAAACTCTTAACAAGGATGAAATACTATTAATGACATTACTAATTTTTCTTACTTTCGAACTTCCTCTCTTCATTAGTTATTTGGGATTTTATTATAATTTGTCATTGATGTTTCTTACTGTTTTAAGGATTTTGTATTATTTGTCTTACATTTTCCAATAATAAACTCATATTTCTTCAGCTTTACATCAACCTTTTTCTTCACCTCTCTCAAAATCATTCTAGTTATTTTCTCTCTTAATTTCCTTTTAAGGAAAGAAAATGATAATAATTTTAGATAAATAATTGTTGTTAAATAGACAAAATAGCAGCAATTTAGAGAGAGAAATAAGTTTAGAGGAGGGAGGAGAGACTACAATGTTAAAGAAAAAATGTTGGCATTTTACATTAGTGTGAGAATTTAGTTTAGAGAGAGAAATAAATTACAATTTTAAAGATATAAATTAATTATTATTTTAAAGAGAGAACTTAACATCTTAGAGAGAGAAATATTTATAGAGCGAATGAGAATATAGTTATAAAGTGTTATTGTAACACCCAATTTTGTTGAAATTAATAAAGTAGCGTTATGAGAAATTGATGGTATTAATTTAAATAGTTTATTTTAATTGAAATTAAGGTTAAAGAGAAAAAATCAAAATGTTCTTTGTCGCATTATGCATGTTGATTAAGTTATATATTTTAATTGGATTAAAAGAATTAAATAGAATAAATTATATAATTATATTTGTATATATTATAATATCATTTGGATAAATAAGAAATTAAAAAAAATATTAAAAGAAAAATTCGCAGCTGCCAGATCCGAATCGATTTGCATTCGGCACCTGTAGAATGCCTTCCTTTCGAGATGTCAACTTTTGGAATGATTGGGATGTAAAAGTGGCCGATACTCCCACATTTTTAGGCTCTATTATCTGACTTCCTATCCCATTAGACAAAGTGGGTATATCATTGAGGGATGGTGGCCTAATTAAATAGATTTTGGGGCATTATAAGAGAGATGAATTGGAAGACATTGGAAATTCATTGTCTAAATTCTACAGTGAATTATTCAGTCCCAAAGCAAGACCATTTTAGTCTTCTTCCTCACCCATTTAAGTAGTTAAAGTCCACATATCATCTCTATACTTCAATTTTTCAAGACCACCATTCCATCCATTTATTATCAAGGGTTTGTGTTGATGTAAAAAATTAGATCGCTCTAATTATTCAATCACAGATAAATAAATAAGACAAAGAATTTTAAAGTGGTTCAGCCTTATAAGAATGGCCTACGTCCACTGTTATGTTATTACTGAGTGTTTTGGGAATTCTCGATTACAAGTTCTATCAAGAAATTTCGGTCCCTTTGAATGAGGGTGATACATTGTATTTATAGCCTTGAGGCTATAATCTGAAAGGGTGATACATTAAATGATATACATATGAAGGGGTAATTCATTTAATGCTCTTCAAACGTGTGCGTCAAGATGATAAGCATTCAATGAATAGTTGAACTGTTGATTATCTGGCAATCAATGTTGTGGTCGAAATGCAGCTCGAACCGCCTTAGTTGCTCGTCGTTCAAAAGTTCCTCGGAAAGTTGTAGTTCCTCGGAGAGTTGGAGTTCCTCGGAGAGCTGGAGTTCCTCGGAATATACTTGTTGTTCGGAGTGAGTCTGATTTTGTCGGAGGAATAGACTTCCTCGTTGCTATTGTGCCAAGTAGATCGACACGTGTCTTCTTGTGAAACGTCTATATCAGCATACTAATTTTGGTATCAACAGAAGCCCCCAATGTTTCATATTTCGAACTTTGAGGAGTATGGAACATTCTTTCTCGGTATATGGCAATATTAAATGACCTTCCTGGGTTTTAGGAGCATTTTCTTCGTATTTGAATTTCCTTCCAAATTCGCAGAATCCGCCTTTTTGCATTTTTATAAGCGCTTCGATCTTCGTGCACTTTTTGTCCTTTTAGCCACCGGTAGCGTAATAGTTTCCTTTCTGTAATCATTTCTTTCACCGTTTCCCAAGGCAAAGTATTTAAACTTCTTAGGCAATCATACCGTCTTCTACCTTTCCCAATTTTCTGCTTTCGAGTTTTCCATAGTCTTTCTTTCTCTTGTGCGTCCATCCTTGTTTTCGTTCGTTGTCAACAGATCTCCCTTTTTCTTGTAAGATCTTCTTCCTTCTTCTTCATTTCTTTTATTCACCATGGTTTATATTATTGAATCTCTTGAGAAATTTCGTTCTGACTTTTCCATTCCATCTTGGGTAACCTTGGAAAATCTTTCTGAGCCTTTAGATTATTTTCGTTTGGCTGGGGGACACTGGTTCCCCAGTCTGTTTATTGCTGAATGTGGATTTTCTTTTCCACCAAATCCTCTGTGCTTAGAGTTCTGTCAATATTTCGATGTCGTCCCTGGAAAAATAGCCCCCAACACATGGAGAATAGTTAATGGGGCGTATAGGTTAAATCAAACTCATGGAACTCGTATAGGAATTCCTGAGATTATGTACTGTTATAGATAGGCTATTTTAGATAATGTTTATTATCTAAAAACTAGATTTTTGAATAGGGCTTTAGTAGTCAATCTCCCTGATGCAAATAGGGATTATTTTGAACATGGGGTAGTTATAAAAAATTGGCAGCATGCCCCTTTGGTTGGAGATGCAGTATATGAGGTTCCCAAATGCCCTCCATATGGCAATGGGATAGGTTATTTTCATTTTATTTCATTTCTGAAATTATGATTTCATTATGTTTGAATAAATGCATGATTGACATTTCAATATGTTTTTGTTTGCAGTTGACAGCAAGAGAAAAACTCCCAAAGAATCAGAATTTAATATAAAGCATTTGAAACATATCTGGAGTTTGCATTAGAAAGTTGCAGACGAGCACGTCAGGTCTGCCTCATACTTGTTGCAGTATAGGAGCTATACGTCATCCTTTGCTGCTCGTCCTGTGGTTAGCATTAGTGAACCATTTCCAGCTTCTGAAGATTCTTCACCAGACTCTCACATTCCTTTGAGTCAGAAGATGGGCAAGAGAAGAGTTCCTGCAATCTTCGAGGAGACCTCCTCTGCTGGAGATGGAAAGAGAAACAAGGCTGATGTCCCAAAGGGGACAAAGAAAGTGGATGATGCTCCTTCTGTTGCTCCTCAGAAGGTTGCCGAGAAGCCCCCAGTGGCTCCTGTGCAGAAGGATGCACCTGTGGAAGTAATCACCATCTCTCCAACCAAAAGTTCTTCTTTGGTTGAGGTTGTTGAAAAGACACCGAGGAGACTGAAGAAATCCTCCTCAGTCAGTTTTTCTGAAGCCATTCCCCAGCTCCAAGCTAGTGGAGCTGGTGTGCCAACAATTATTCCTCCGAGTTCTGCAATGAGCTCGGTGAAGACTTGGACCATCCCTAAAGTCCATGGAATTAAAGAAAACATGTCTAGGGATATGCTGACATCCCTAGCTACTCGTCATATTGCTTCAGTAAGTTTCTCTTATCTTGAATTTTTCTTTCTTTCAATTAATATATGTATCTCGGCACTGACTTGTCATTACCTTCTTTTTTAGCTGGTGAGTTGTTTTAACGCCATAGTGAAGAAAGATGAAGCAATCAAGGCTTCCAGCTCCTCGTATGGAGTAGAGGACGCTTTTCAAGGTTTGGCCCAATCTCTGAAGGATTCCCGTCAAAAATATGACGAGGATAAGGGTGAATGGGAGAAGAAGTTGGCTGCGTCTGAGGCAGAGAAGGTGCAGTTGGGGAATAAAGTGAAGGACTTGGAGAGAGAGAATAAGAAATATGCCGAGAAGCTCAGTGCCTTTGGGGAGCTTGAAAATAAATTGAAATCAGCTGAGGAAGAGCTGACCCTTCTGCGAGAAGTAAATCGCCAGAAGGAGGAGGTGGAGGCCAAGTTAAAAGCCACCGAGGATCTTCTATCCGAGAAGCTCTCCTCGGAGAAAATGAAGAGAAAAGTGGCTGTGAAAAAATCCTTTCGAACTGGTTGGGACAAAGGATGGGATAGGGGGTAGCAGCAATGATGACTCAGGTGCAGTATGGGAGTTTGAAATACTTCCGAGATGGTTGGGTTACTACCTTGCAAGAATTGAAAGTGAGCGAGGACTCTGAATTATTTCAACAACATCTTTCTGGCCCTCCTCCTGTAATTGAAGATGAGGATGAAGACGAAGCTGCATCTGAAGAGTCTTCAATGACAGTGGGTGATCAAGTCCTTGCTTCACAACCCAACCAGACAATCACCGAGGAGATTTCGTCCTTGCCTGCTCCTCCTGAACAAGTCCCAGCTTCTGCCAATCAAATCATTATTCCCACCGAGTAACCAAGCTCCTCATCCCAGCCTCCCGAGAAAGTCTTGGGAGACAAGGAAAAGGTGTGAAGTTATTCGGTATTCTCTTTTTGTTTTTCTTTTACTTGTACTTTGTATTCTGAACGATGTACTCTTTTTGATGATGTAATAAAATCACCTCTTTTTCCTCCTTTACATTGTTGATGCTGTGTTTGCTTTTTATTAACGCTTGCCTTCTCTTCTTTATTAGTTTATGGATAGAATGGAGCTGATATCTACCAATGATACAAAGCTGATGCAGCAATGCCATGAATATTATAAGGCTGGTCACACAGACCTGCGTGCATCAGAAATTGTTGACATCCTTGGCCATGATGCTTCAGAGCAGGCAGTTGAGGCTTATCAGTACCTGAAGGGTTTACTTGACCGAGCTGTGGCCAATAACGTGGCCTATTATGAAATGATTGAAGACTTGCAAGGTACCCTCGATGAACTTCATCAGCAATATAAAGAGTCTTCAGTTCTTTTGCACGAAGGTTATGAGAAGAAACTCAAACAACTTAGTGCTGAAACAGGTTATGACAAAATGCTTGTTGGGTACGATGTCAGGGAGAGGACCCTAAAGGGTTAAGTTGAAGCCTGTAGACAAATTTCTGAGCTGCTAGAACAAGAAAATAACAATTTGTAGAAGGAGCTAGCACAGTATAAGTCTACAGCCTCTTCTTCAACAGCTGTAATCACAGTGACTGATGAGGGATTTTCCTTTTTAGAGGTTTAGAATGCCAAATTAAGGTAAGATTTGGACACCCTGAGAAGGTCGGGCACTTCTACTGCTACTCGGAGACAAGGAAAAGGTTCTCGTGGACGAGGAAGAGTTACTCAGGATATTGTCGAGGAACAAAATACTCCACCTGCTCGGGGTCGATCAAGAAATCTTCGTCGTACTATTAAAGAATCACGTACTCGATCAACATTGGAAACTCAGGCGTATCAATTGAATGCAAAAGATCGGGCTTTGTCTGAATTGTCCAAGAAAACTAGAGAATTGGAACAAGAAATCTCTGCCAAGAACTCAGAGTTGGAGAATAATGGACTTTTCATCCAGAGTCTTCACGAGAATCTTGAGAGGCTAACATTTCAATTCCATAAACAGCCCAGGGAGTTTTGGATGGCTGGATATAATGAGGCACTATTCCATTTAGATGCTCGTATCCAGAATGCCAATAATGAGGGCTACAAACAAGGCTGGCTGAATGCCTTATGTGTATTGAAACTCGAACAGGGACACTATTTATGGGACTACTATGAGCCTGGATTGCTTGACTTGCCTGTGCCACCGTTCAAGTTGGATATGGAATGGATACCAGCTCGTGCCATTCCTCGGAGCCTAATTCCAAATTATCTTGGTGACTACAGTTTGCATTCTCAGTTTGAAGTATCTCGTCCTGAGCATCTGCTAGATCGTCCTTCTGTGATGAACGTTAGAATGCTGAAGGACTTGAACTTTATTAACTCTCCTCAGACTTTAAATGATCCGCCTGCTGGCGAGGAACCTATTTCAAAAGCTGAGGGGAAAAAACCAAGAGAATAGGAATTTCAATGTAATTGTTAGTACACATATGTAACTTGTAATTTATTTTGAATTTTAATGAAAGACTTTCATTTTTGTTTACAAATTTGTATTACTCTTGTCTTGTGCTTGTCAAACACTTTATATTTGTGCTTGCATAACAATATTGTGTGGTTCATCGACCAACTTGGTAAAAAATTACAAGTATTAGTAATATTGCTCGATCATTTAATAATAAAGTAATGAGTATAAAAATGTTGAAAATTATTCCAACCAACCAAGGTTGTCAAATTGTGCTCGTCGACCAACTACAGTTAGTGGGTTTTAATCCCCGACTAACTATAGTTGGTCCAATTTGGAATATTTGTTCTTCGAGGAACTTTTATGTAATAAACTTACTTCCCAACCAACATAAGTTGGCATTTGAGATAATATCTTACTTCTCGACCAACATAAGTTGGCATTTGAGAGCATATTTTGTTTCCTAACCAACCGAGATTGGTTTTTCGTCGATCATCTTGTGTTCTCGTTCTTTTACCAACCGGAGTTGGTCTGAGTTCGAACTACCATGTCCACTAGCTCTTTTACCAACCTAAGTTGGTCACACTAGTGTACGCCTCTTAACCAAAGGAGTATAATTTATTCTTGCCCATTTACCAACCGGAGTTGGTCGTGGGTTTGAACTATCACGTCCACTAGCTCTTTTACCAACCTGAGTTGGTCACGCTAGTGTACGCCTCCTAACCAAAGGAGTATAGTTTGTTCTCGCCCTTTTACCAACCGGATTGGTCGTGGGTTTGAACTATCATGTCCACTAGCTCTTTTACCAACCGGAGTTGGTCACACTAGTGTACGCCTCCTAACCAAAGGAGTATAATTTGTTCTCGCCCTTTTACCAACCGGAGTTGGTTGTGGGTTTGAACTATCGTCTTCTTTTTACTGCCGAGCAGCGTAGTGTTAAACACACTAGTATTCCCCGAAAAACTTTCAATAAAAGGAGAGAAGATTGTGAAATATCATCGTTTTATTCATATTGATGGAACTGTTTTACATTTTACATTACTGATAATACTTGCATAGGTGTTCAGCATTCCATGCATTCTTAAATTCCTCTCCTTCTAGAGTTTCTATTCGGTAAGTTCCAGGTCGGACAACTTCAGTAACTCGGTAAGGTCCATGCCAGTTTGCTTCCAATTTATTGTGCTTCTGAATGACCTTCTTTAGCACATAGTCTCCTTCTTTTAAGTCGTATTTCTTCACCCTCTTGTTGTAGAACAGAGTTGTTCTCTGTTGATAAGCAGCATTCCTAATGGCTGCCTCTTCTCTAACTTCCTCAAGCATGTCTAAATCTAATCTCCTCATCAAGTCGCTGACTGGGGAATTGAAATTCAACACTCCATGTGTTGGAAGACCCAACTCGGCAGGTATTACAGCCTCACTTCCAAATGCCAGCATATATGGTGATTCTCTAGTTGCTGCTCGGGGAGTTATTCGGTAAGCCCACAATACTGACTGTAGCTCATTAATCCAATTAGCTTTAGCCTCACTTAGCCTCTTCTTCAAACCATTTAGTAATCTTCTGTTCGTCACTTCAGTCTGCCCATTGCTTTGAGGATGGCCTGGTGCTGAATGAACCTTCAAAATGTTTGACTGATGACAATAGGCGGCAAACTCCTCGTTATCAAATTGTGTTCCATGGTCTGTGATGAAGGCATGAGGGAGACCATATCGACAGATGATGTTCTTCCAAACGAATTGGTACACCTTCTCGTACATCATATCAATGAGAGGCTCAGCTTCTACCCACTTAGTAAAATAATCCACTGCGACGACGAGGTACTTGAATCTTCCTCGGTTCGTTGGCAGTGGTCCAACCAGATCCATTCCCCACATGGCGAAAGGCCAAGGGGAAGTTATGGGTGTCAACAATGCTTGTGGAGTTCGTCGGATGGAGGAAAAATGTTGGCATTTATCACATCTCTTAGCATAGGCTATACAATCAACCCTCATCGTTGGCCAGTAGTATCCTTGTGTCATCACCCTTTGTAAAAGTGTCCGACCTGCTACATGGGCTCCACAGGACCCTTCATGGATCTCTTCAATCAATTCCTTCACATCGAAGGGATGCACACATCTTTGCAAACCTGCCATAATTCCTCGTCTATACAAAATACTATTAGTTAGTACATACCGAGCAGCTTTAAACTTCAATTTCTTGGCAGCGAGCTTGTCCTCTGGAAATTCTCCCTCCTCAATATATGCCCTGATGGGATCCATCCAAGATGGTCCTAAATCAAGGGTAATAACATTTGTCGTCAGGTTTTCATCTATGCTCCGACTTTCCAGTACTTCAATTGGTATCGTTCTTCGCAGCTCAGTACGAGTAGCTGATGTTAGTCGGGCCAATATGTCTGCTTGTGCGTTTTTTATTCTTGGTATTCTGATCAACTGAATGGCATCAAATTCTGCCAACAATTCCATCACCTTTGCATGATACTTGACCATTAATTCTCCTTTAACTGCATACGTTCCCATCATCTGATTCACAATTAATTGAGAATCACTGAATACCATCACTTGTTGCGCTTCCATAATCTTTGCTAAATTAAGACCTTCTATTAAGGCTTCATACTCAGCCTCATTATTGGAAGTTTTGAATTGGAATCGTAAGGCATATTCCACGTCAATCTCGTCTGGGGTGTTCAAAACAATCCCGGCCCCACAACCTGTTGTGCAAGATGACCCATCTACCTATAATCTCCATGTAGGTAACTCGTCTTCAAATTTCTTATATGACAGAGTTCATCGATGAAATATCTGTTGTTTCCTTTCATCCTCCCCTGGTATTTTTCGTTCTTCGTCAACCATCTCTTCTCGCCCTTTTACCAACCGGAGTTGGTCTGGGTTTGAATTTGATGATCTTTCTACATCCACAAGCCCTTTTACCAACCGGAGTTGATCTGGACTTATGTCTGTTGATCATGTAACATCCACAAGTTGGTCAGCGAGCAATTTTTGCTCCTCGGGGGTATCAGGATAGGTAAATTCTGCTATAAAGTCTGCTACAGCCTCCCCTTTTAATGATGATCTGGGTTCATACATAATATCATATTCACCGAGCTCTATTGCCCAATACATCAGTCTTCCTGATTTTTCTGGCTTATGAAGGGCTTGTCTCAATGGCATGTCGGTATATACGACGATGGTATGGGCCTGGAAATAAGGCCTCATTCTTCTACTTGCTTCAATTAATGCCAATGCCAATTTTTCCAGCTTTGGGTATCTGATCTCTGCTCCTCGGAAAGCCTTACTTGTGTAATAAATTGGCTTCTGGATTCCATTCTCTAATTTGATCAATGCCGAGCTGACTGCATTCTCTGATACTGCCAGGTATAAGTACAAATTTTCTCCCATCACTGGCCTGGACAGCAGTGGAGGTGTTCCCAGATATTTCTTCAAGTCTTGAAATGTTTTTTCACATTCATCATTCCACTCGAAAGTTTTTCGGAGTGTTTTGAAGAATGGAAGGCACCTATCAGTTGCTCGAGATACAAATCTATTGAGCACTGTAACTCGTCATGTAAGACTCTACACTTCTTTCTTCGTCGTTGGAGATCGCAACCCTAAAAGAGCTTTAATCTTTTCTGGATTCGCTTCAATGCCTCGCTGATTGACTATGTATCCGAGAAACATTCCTTCTCGTACTCCAAATGTGCACTTCGTCGGGTTGAGCTTCATTTGGTATTTATCCAGTTGATCAAAGGTCTGACCTAAGTCAACTAGATGGTCAGCAGCTTTCTTGCTCTTTGTTAGCATATCATCGACATAGACTTCCATATTGCAACTGATTTATTCGGCAAAAACCTTGTTCATTAGCCGCTGGTACGTCGCTCCTGCATTTTTCAAACCAAAAGGCATAACATTATAACAATAAGTTCCCCTAGGGGTAATAAAAGAAGTACTTTCCCTGTCTTCAGGTTTCATTTTAATTTGGTTGTAGCCAGAGTAAGCATCCATAAAGCTGAGCAGCTCGTGTCCTGAGGTAGCATCCACTAGTTGATCAATTCTGGGCAATGGAAAGTGATCCTTTAGGCATGCCTTGTTGATATCGGTGAAATCAACACACATTCTCCATTTATTATTTTTCTTCTTCACCGTCACTACATTTGCCAACCAATCTGGATACTTCACATCTTCAATGAATTGGGCTTTCTGGAGCTTCTCGACCTCCTCTTGTATAGATTGATTCTTCTCGAGGCTAAATACTCTTCTCCTTTGCTTTACAGGCTTGATCTCCTTATTCACATTGAGCTCGTGACATAAGAAGTTTGGATCTATTCCTGGCATGTCTTCATGACTCCGCGCAAGAGTTTTCTTCCTGTTTCTCAAGAAAGTTATCAACTCCTATTTTATTGAAGCATCTAACGATGAACCTATCTGGGTTACTCATTCAGGATGCTCGTCGTCCAAAATAACATTTTATGTAGATTCCACCACCTGTCCTTTTACAAGTTGGGATTCATCCCTGGGATCAAGTGTTTCGATTTTTGTACCTTCTTCCACCTGGTAGGTAGTAGTCTTTTTCCTTGACTCTTCAAGCTCCTCTTGCTCAACAGATGAATAATAGCATTCCCTAGCTACTTTTTGATCACCCTTCACAACTTCTACTCCGAAATTTGTTGGGAATTTTAAGCACTGATGTACTGTAGATGGAACTGCTTCGAACTTCTTCAAACCAACTCTTCCCATGATGATGTTGTAGGTTGACTGCACATTCTTATCCATCACAAAGAAGCGTATTCTCTCTGTTCGACAAGCAGGCCAAGTTCCAATGAATATATCCAACTTGATCGTCCCAAGTGGAAAAACTTTCTCGCCAGCAAAACCTAGGAGGGGTCTGTGATAAGGTTCCAATTGAGATAATTTCAAATTTAAACTGTCAAAGCATGAATAGTACATAATATCTGCCGAGCTACCATTATCTACCACAACCCTTGAAATCACTACTTCTTTCATCCTCATTTTTATCACCAAAGGGTCGTCGTGAGGGTAAAGAACACCTGCCAGGTCATTTTTCGAAAAGCCAATGACCAGCTTCTCTTTGTTTACCTTCCTCGGACGATCCTCCTCGGCCAAATTTATTCGCTGAATGTACGAGCAAGCTTGGGCCTCTCCGAGGTAAGCCTTTCTTTCTGCATTAAGGTCTCCTCCTCCTGCATCTCCTCCTGTAATAACATTACAATCAAATGAACCAAAATGTATGGAAAATACCTCTCATTCTGGATGCCTCGGTTTCTTGGGAAGATCGTGGTCATCATCTGGAGCATCTTCATGATTTCTCTTCTTTTTCTCCTTTGTTCGACGAGGAGATCTAGACCTCTCTCTAGTTCGATCATTATTTCTTCTTTCCCCTCCCCGATCAACATACTTTGCTAGCTTTCCTCTTCGGATGAGTGTTTCAATCTCGTTCTGAAGAGCTATGCAATTTTTGGTCATATGACCATGATCCTTATGAAACTCGCAATATTTATCCTTGTTCCTCGTATCAGGGTCTGACCTCAATTTCTTCGGCCACTTTACCTCCTCGCTATTCTTGATTTCTTCCAAGACATGATTAATACCCATTTTCAAAGGAGTATAATTATCAAATTTCTTCAGGACTTCCCATGATGTTTTGTTACTCTTGGAATGCCTGTCACCGCCATTGCCCTTATGCTCTTTCTTCTTAGATTTGTAGATTTCCACCTTGGTTTCTTTATCCATGTTCTTCTTCGCAGCCATAGCCTCCTCGGCATTCATGATTTTGGCCGCTTTTGCCATCAACTCTGACATAGTTGTAGGTGGATCTTTGGCCAAAGTGTAGTACAACTTGTTAGGCAACAACCCACTCATCAAAGCGATAATTGCTGTCTTTTCTTCATAATCTATGACTTCTAGCTTCTCGTTATTGAAACGAGTTATGTAATCTCTAGTACTTTCGCCAGATTTTTGTCTAACACTTAATAAGTGTGCTACTCGTTTTACTGGTTTTGCCCCAAAATAGAAATTGTTAATGAACAACTCGTCCAACTGAAAGAAAGTTGAAATCTTTCCCCGAGGAAGATTTTTGTACCATATTTGGGCAGATCCAGTAAGAGTTCCAGAGAATGCTCTACATCTCATCTCGTCGGGGACAACATAGATGTCGGCAGCAGCCTGATATTGCTCTATGTGTAGAACTGGATCTGTCTTTCCATCATACTTTGGGGTCACCACGGGCGCTTTAAATTTTGACGGTGTAGGAAAATCCACAATGGCCTGTACAAAAGGTGTCCCTCGAACAAAAGTTCATTGTAGGGGATTCTTTGCCTTTAGCCATTTCGCCTAATCTATCCTCCAACCGCTGAATGGAACCTTTCCACGCATCATTTCCCTCCTCGGGCCTATTAGTTCGAGCAATTAATTGTTCTGAAGTAGCCTCCTGAGATCTATCTTGACGAACAACTGGTCGTGATTGTGCTGATCCTTCTCTTAGATCTGATGGTTGTCGAAAACTCCTCGACATGGTCTTAGGTGGACTCCTATTCCTTCTAGGGCCTAATCGGCTGAAAGGAGACGCTCTGCTCAATCTTTCCAAGGCGCTGAGTCTTTCTGGAGAATGAGTGATACGTTGATCAGTATCTGTAGCCCGTATTGACGAAGTTCGCCCAGGTTGATAAGAGAAATCATTAGATTCCTCATTACGGTACGACTCAGTACGCCTGGATCGCGAAGAAAGTAAATAGGTTTGTCTCTGACCACTTCGCTATCCTGAATGCACAGGTGCACCGCCATGAAGGGTTTGTATGAGTTGACGCATTGTTTCTTGCATGGCGGTTTGTCCTTGACCCAGATTCATCATAATTCCAGCCAGATCTGGAGGTGCTGAAGGATTTGGAGGATTTCCAGCATTTCCAGCGTTTCGATTGCTAGATTCTGGATTGTCTGCCAATGATGATGAATAATTCTTGGTGAAAAACGATAACAACAGTCGTTTTCCATAGACGGAGCCAATCTGTTGATGTAAAAAATTAGATCGCTTTAATTATTCAATCACAGATAAATAAATAAGACAAAGAATTTTAAAGTGGTTCATCCTTATAAGAATGGCCTACGTCCACTGTTATGTTATTACTGAGTGTTTTGGGAATTCTTGATTACAAGTTCTATTCATAAATTTCGGTCCCTTTGAATGAGGGTGATACAATGTATTTATAGCCTTGAGGCTATAATCTGAAAGGGTGATACATTAAATGATATACATATGAAGGGGTAATTCATTTAATGCTCTTCAAACGTGTGCGTCAAGATGATAAGCATTCAATGAATAGTTGAACTGTTTATTATCTGGCAATCAATGTTGTGGTCGAGATGCAGCTCTAACCGCCTTAGTTGATCGTCGTTCAAAAGTTCCTCGGAGAGTTGTAGTTCCTCGGAGCGTTGGAGTTCCTCGGAGAGCTGGAGTTCCTCGGAATATACTTGTTGTTCGGAGTGAGTCTGATTTGGTCGGGGGAATAGACTTCCTCGTTGCTATTGTGCCAAGTAGATCGACACATGTCTTCTTGTGATTCGTCTATATCAGCATACTAATTTTGGTATCAACAGTTTGTGATACCCCCATAATTTTTAACCGTAAAATATTTTATATATATTGAAAATTGAAAAAATATTTTTTATTGCACTTAATTATTTTTAGTATTTAAAAATGTTGGTTTTAATATATAAGAAATATGGTTTTAATCAGATTTGAAAACGAGAATTTAATTATTTTTTTCAACTTTTTTTCTTTATCGGTTGAATGAGGGAAGAAATTCAGTCCTATGGTGGAATCGATTTGGCCTGAGTCAGATTTGGCACATTAGATTATTTTTAAGTATTTGTGTTGGTTTCAAACTCTTTTATTTTTATATATTAAAAAGGCTCAAATTTAGACTTTTTCCAACACTTTTAGATCATCTTAAAAAGCAGTAGCCTCTCAAGTTTTCTTTTCTCTTTTCTACAGAACCTAAACCCTATTAAAAACAAGTTTCAAATCATGTTTTGAAGATTCAAATCAAGTTTTCTCAAGATCAACCAAGAACGAATGTTTGTTATTTTTGCGAGGGGATCGCAACCGTGTAATAAGATTTTCGAAGCGACTTATTTCTGTCATAAATAATTCTAATGTTTTTCTTAAGTGTTATATGTTTTAAATAATACCTAAACCTTAATTAATAAGATTTTCTTAGAATTGATTAATAAGATTAATTAGAGAACGTGAAAGTAAACTCAAGGATGTTTTTATTCGATCTAGAAATATGATTGACCACCTGGAACATCACATAGTCAGAATAGTATGCATGATTATTGTAGATTTGTGGGATGAATCGTATGTTAGAATTAAAATATGAACTTGAAATAATGTTTTGACTCCTAGAACTTCATTATTGATGCACATATTGTAGAACAAAATTTATTGTTGTGTAATTTTGTTAATAGGCATACTTGGTTTGGATTATGTGTTTGATTGTTAAAATATCACTCGTATCGAAATTAGGAAATTTGACAACTTGTGTGACTATTTTGAAGAACTCGATTATTATATGATTAAATGGATGTGATTTGAATGGAATTGAAATTGTAGAATTAATTGGAGGATTATACTCTGAAATTAAAATATGATTTAGGTAGAGATTGTTCGTGTTAATATTTCGACACCGTGGAAATGTTGGATTTTTATGAGTAGTTGTACTCTCACCTGTTTTTAATTTTGGACTAGTAGGTAGACTTTTTTTTGTTGGAACTTTTTAGGTATGGAATTAGTGAGTGTGTGCTCGTATGGTTGGGTATTTTATGGGTGGTACTAGATAGGTATTCCTTTAGTCTAGATACGAGACTAGGTTGTGTTTTTTATAGGTATTCTTCCTAAGTGATAGACTATGTAATAGTTATATTTTGGTGATCTCTAGGTATGGGACTAGGGATGGTTGTAGGTTGTGATACCCGAATTATGGGTGGGGATAATTATGAATAAAGAGAACTCGATTAAGAATTAATAATATTGCTTAAGATAATTGTTACACCCCGCCTAATAAAATACCGGGCGATCACTCCTATATCAAATTAAAACAGGAGTCTCATATGGATCATTCTTAGCATCACTGTCGAAAATCCATTTAATTACTAATATCCTATTAGGCCGGCGTCAAAATTTTACTTAACTAATCTTTTTAACAACTATAATTAAAACATCCACGCAGTTTTGCGTAAGTGAAACTGAAATAAAATAAACTAACCGAACACTCGATCAAAATTATACAACCATATCGAATGTCGTGATAAAAGAATAAATAAATGCAATTGGTCCATTGACCCGAATGTTTATACAGTACCTCCTATCTAGAGTACAAGAACGGAAGCGTCTATCAAGAACCTGCACGCATCCACAGCTGCTGCAGCCGACGTCTGACTCGAAGGAAGTGTCATCCAGGCGTCCCTGTGTCTGGACACCTGTATAATATATATATATATATCAAGAAAAATAAAATCAGACAAATGGGTCAAAGCCTGAGTTTGAAAAATATTTAGCAAGTGCATAAATGCCTTATTTTTAGAAAAAGGTATTATCTCATATTTAAGTTTGGTATCGCACTCCCATGAGATACGCCTCACCTCTCTTCTAACAGTGAACACCTAATGTATCCTAACAAATACCCTAGTCAAGCTATCCCGCCTAACTAGTCTGATGTACCCGTCTACTGGAAACCCATCCATCCCCAGTACTAAGGGCTAAACTTCCCTCAATTCTTAATACTGCACTAAGTTCGTTCGTGGGGTGCCTCACGAAGCAAAATCCAAACAAGGAACCCCCCTGATACACTACTACTTGGCAAGGTTAATGGTAGAGATCCATTAGGCCCGTAGTACAAAACTAACGTATATATACATTCTTATATATACATATCACATTCATTTTATATACGTTTTACCATATACAACAGGATAATATCTCCTGGACTGAGGTTTACTTTATATACAACTTTATAATACACATCCGGATCTATCTCCCGGACTGAGGTGTATTCTATACTCATTTCAAAACTTTTGATTTCCTTTCTTATATCCAGGAAATATATTTAAAAGCCAATTCATTATCATGAATTGCTTTAACATATCATGTAACTTTTTAAAAGCCAGTTTTATTAACATAAAAATGTTTTTCCGTTTTAAAACATCCCATTTCCCTTCTTATATCCAGGAAATGTATTCAAAGACATTTTTATTATCATAAAAATGCTTTGATCATAACATATGCTTCCATTTCCCTTCTTCCATCCGGGAAACATATTCGATGCTAAATCAATTATCCCATTTCCCTTCTTATATCCGGGAAATGTATTTAAAGCCAATCCATTATCATGAATTTCTTTAACAAATCTAAGACCGTCCCTCCGAGTTTCCCCACTGGACGCACCCCTTAATGACTATCATCTTCCAGGGCCTATCAAACAAGATAACCTGGGAACCTACCAACATCGGGAAGCGGCCATATGCCTGCGGGAGAGTCATGACCACACCCAGAATCACCTCACCAGCGCAGTAAAACATATAATCACTCATATGGCCTAGGATTATGTCCACCCTGCATTCATTAGCCAGGGGGCATCACCATACGCACGCAACTTCCCTTATGATAGCGATTTAGGGAGGTCTGTAACCATAATTTATTAATTATGAAAAATAATTTCTTTTCCATTTTGAAAATATTCATTTACATTTTCAAAATCATTTACATCATACCATACATATATACTTTAATCACATAGTATATACATATACCATATATTCCTCCTCGAATATATATATATATATATATATATATATATATATATATATATATATATATATATATATATATATATATATATATATATATATATATATATATATATATGGCCCTAATTGCCAATCTCATCTAGCGATGACCAATAATCCCAAGGGTTCTTTCGAAAAATCATAATCATGCATTCATATAAGCATGATACTATACCCAAAGTATTTCCTTACTTTGTTTAATACTAATTACCTCAATCATCTCTTAAAGATTTATTGGATATCTTCAATCATACCATTTCACTCAAAGTGAAATATATATATATATATATATATATATATATATATATATATATATATATATATATATATATATATATATATTCCCAAATTATCCTAATTATCTCATAGGATACACTAACTCCACAATCGATTATAATTATGCTTCCTATACGCATAATTATATAGGCCTAAATGCCCATCGAAATATCCTAGGGATTTATATTTCCCGAACAACCTTAAATTTAATGGGTTATGGATTTCATTTCCATGAACCCAAGGACTACATCTCGTCCAATTAGTCATTTAGGGATCCCCACCCTATTTTAGGGACCCCAACATCTTAACTTATCAACTATTATATTTTCCTCGAAAATATAGTTTGAGGGTTATACATTATAACCCTCACCTTACCCTCCTAGATTTCCTCAATTGGAGGACCATATACTCCTAAAGGGTCCCTCATATTAACCCATAATTAGCCCCCAAGCAATGTGAATTGGAATCTATCCCATCCAAAACACCCTAGAAAAATTGCCAATCTTTCAGCAAGGGTCGATCGATCGAACCATAGTCGTCGATCGATCGATGGCTTCGATAGATCGAGCCCTCATGATCGATCGATCGATCGATCATGACGGGAGAAGTTGTTTCGGCCATGAAAGCTTCCCCCAAGCTTTAATCTCCTCACTCAACGGCCTACAACTTCAACCAATAACAAAAACACATACATAAAGGGTTATAAACATCCTAAAACCCTAAACCACCAATTTTTTCGGTTAATTTCTAAATTTCTCTAATTATCCAATTTTAGGGGTTTATTCATTTTAACTCCCGAAAACCCGTTTTATCCACGAAAACCCAACCCAAAATCTTTAGGGTTTATTAATACCAAACTTCGGTAGGAGATATTTATGCAAAAAGGAAATAAAGCAAGTAAACACTTGCCTCGTGGATATAATCCGACGACCTCGAGCCGAATCCCGCGGAGGTTGGCCTGAATCTCCCCTTTTCCTCTTTTTCTCTCCTCCTCTCTCTCTTCTCTCTCTTCTCTTTCTTTCTTCTTTATCTTTTCTCCCTCTCTCCCTCCTTTTATAAGGAGAAAAGGGTTTAACCCCTTAAAACCCAAAAACGTCTCGTTTACTCAATTACGAGCCATTTTAACTCTAAAATTTCTCGAAACTCAATTTAGACAATCGGACACTCTTTTTCGACTATCTCGGCCATTTCGAGACTCACGGCGCAGTCGAAATTTCCATCCGAGGTACTTGATCGCAAATCACTATTTTAACCCATAATAAATAAATACGGTATTTCTATTAAAATGTTATCTTCTGTCGCTTTACCCAACGGTGACATACAATTAAAATACCTCGACATATTTACTTAACCCCAAAAGGAAATATATCACCTATCGATAATCATCAAATCCTCGAAAATCCCAAAAATTACTATTTCGGGAAAATCTCCAAATTTCGATTTATACTCAATAATGGAATTTAATTGTCTCTAAAAGGACGGATTGTTACAATAATAAACGAGTATTAAAATGGATTTACATCGCGAGTATGTTCGTGGCTAACGATAATTAGGTTAAATGGCTATAGCGATGTGGGTGTGTGTTGGCAGGGAGAACGAAATTGGACAAACTGGCTATAGTGACGTATCATGCGTGGAACATCACGAGTATGTTTAGTGCTAATGAAATTGAACAAAGTGACTATAGTGAGGGAAATAAGTACAATGTGTTGTAATTATTAGCGTGCCCAGAATTTTTGCATGATCAATAGAAAGGTAAATTGACTACACTGGTGTCACATTAATAAGATCGATTGCATTAATTCAATTAATAATTAAGAGGTTCAATTCACTGTTGAAATAACAAATTGGACTTGAATAATGGGGTGTCTTAGTTTATGTGGGTAGTTAGTGTTGTTTTACTTTTTACTCGCATATTCGTATACCGTTTAATGTAAAATATTGTATTGTAATATTTATCTCGTATGATGCTTATGTACGGATTCACGATCCAAATTGGGAGGAGTAGATGATATTGATACGGTGGGCTCAGAACTATTGCGTTTACTAACCTTACAAGTATCGATGTTGCAATAGCTACATAGGATAGATTGAAAATTTATGGAGTACAGCTAGAGTTATTTTATTGCTTTGTTAGTTTAGATTTCCCCATTCTGCCGTTTTATGTATAAGACAGTTGTTTATAGATTTAGTGGTGTTGATACCAAAAATTATACACCTACGTAGACTAATTAGAAGTAAAACGTGTCCTCATACATGGCAAAAATCATAGTCAGCAAATGGTAGCTCTATCGAACAACATCAAGAATGCCGAGCAACACACGAAAGGCCGACCAACTAGATCAGTGAAGTGTCACCATATTAAAAGAAATACCATATGTGATTTATACAATCAACAGTCACATTCATTGTGTAAGGATGTAAATTATTAATTATATAAAATCATTTTATCCCTTAACCTCCGGGTCACTATAAATACATTGTATCCCTTTCATCATGGGCAACGGTCGAACGAATTCTGGGATATTCTTATCTACAAGAGTACCTAGATTTCTGTAACCACAAAAATCAATAAAATAACAATGGACGTAGACTTTCTTACATAGCTGAATCACTTTAAAAACTCTTTCTTTGTTTTGCTATTACATATTTCATCTCTGATTATTAAATTAGATCAAGTCTAGTTTTTACATCAACAGATTGGCGCCGTCTGTGGTAATGAGTTTTCAATTATTGTTCTCACTCTTACATATTGTTGGTCGAAGCACGATGACTGACCCTGAGTCCAGTATCAGAAATGAAGTTAATCTGCATATTTCGTCTTCTTTGCCTATGGCAACAGACCTAACTGGAATTTTGGCTAGTATTGCCAGAGGACAAGAAGCCATGCAGGAAACGGTGAGGCAATTAGCCCAATTACTTCAAGTGGCTCCCTCGTCCGTAAGAGAAATGTCGCCCCCACCACCAAGACCCATCAGATATAGTTATTCCAGGTCTTCACGAGACACCTCTTATCATCCCGGAGTAAGTTCATCGCTCAGGTTCACAGGATCCTATGATATCAATTCTTTCTCTCCTAAAAGTCCAAGTGTCTTGGAAAGGCTAAGCTGAGCTTGCCCTTTGATCATATGGGGACGCGAGAAAATGAAAATCCTCCTAGGGAGTTATCTAGAAACACTCAATATCCAACCGACCAATAAGAAGCCTCGATCAGATCAAGATCAAGTGTCCGACGATCAGTACATACCGAGCAAACCTCTCAGGAGGAGTTCAGTGCAGACACATGGGCAGTAGAGCCGAGTTACTTCGCATAAATATTAAACAGGTAATCCGTCCTGGAAAGGGTCAATCCAAAGGTTTAAAGATCGGTTGGGTGAAATGGCAAAAGCCAAGAATCCTTTGCACCAGATTTTTAT
This sequence comes from Sambucus nigra, assembly GCA_949130495.1. Taxonomy (NCBI): domain Eukaryota; kingdom Viridiplantae; phylum Streptophyta; class Magnoliopsida; order Dipsacales; family Adoxaceae; genus Sambucus; species Sambucus nigra. The sequence goes on along the minus strand of OX422210.1, from coordinate 586,619,118 downwards.
TAAAGGATTGCCAATTGTTCAGGCAATTGTGAATTTTCCTACTCTATTAAAATTTAAATCTCCTGTGGTCACTCCCAAATATGATGGTAAGACTGATCTAGTTCTCCATATCGAGCAATATCAAGTTGCAGTTAATATTTATTCAGTCCCTGATGAAATGAGATGCAAAGCATTTTCAAGTACTATTACGGGTTCAGCCCAAATATGGTATAATAACCCGCCCCGAGGTTAAATTGCCACCTTTAATCAGCTTATCGAGCTATTCATTAGTAACTTTTGTTTTGGAGTTAAGCCAGTAAAAAAAGTAGCACATCTTCTAAGTGTAAGGCAACAAGTAGGGGAAAGTACCAGGGAATACAACACACACTTTAACAATGAAAACTTAAAGGTGATTGATTATGAAGAGAAAATAACCATCACTGATCTTATGAGTGGCTTGCTTCTCGAGAAACTATATTATATATTGGCTAAAGATCCTCCTAAAACTACGGTTGAACTCATGGCAAAAGTAGTAAAAATAATGAATGTCGGGGAATATAGGGCCGCAAAACAGAGTCCAGCTACGAAGCCTGGCACGAAGTCTGATAAGAAAGAGGAAAAAGATAAGAAGGAGCAGAGGTCGAAGAAAGAAGACAAGATCAAATGGTATGGAAAATACAATCCATTGAGTATTAGCATTCACCATATCCTGGAAGAAACTAAGAATAATGAGGATTTACAACGGCCTAAGAAGTTAAGGGAGCCTCTTAACAAGAGGGATAGATACAAATATTATGAATTCCATAAGGATCGTGGTCATATAGCAAATAAGTGCATCGCTTTGCAAAATGAGATTGAATCCTTTATCCTCCAAGGAAAACTCAATAAATTTATTGATCGGCGGGATGGCAGAGAACCTAGAAGAAGGACAAATTCTTCATGCAAACCTAGAGATGATAGGAAGAGAAATCATAAAGACCATTATGACGAGGATCCAAACTTGTAGAATCATCCTAAGCAACTGAAATGTGAGGTAGCTATGATCAGTTTTGGTTCTTTTGAGTGTCATATGATTACAGGTGACGATGCAGGAGGAGGTGATCACACTGGTGAAAGGAGAGCTTACTTAAATGAAACCCATAATTGCTCCTATATCCAGAGAATTAATCTGAATGAAGATGATCAACCAAGGAAAATTAACGAAGACAAATTGGTGATTGGGTTTTCAAAAAATGACCTCTCTAGGGTACTTTATCCCCATTGGTTGTCAAATTCAGAATTCGGGATATTATCGCCACTAGAGTTTTGATTGAAAATGGGAGTTCAGTTGGTATTATGTTCTATCCTTGCTTTCAAAGTTTGGACTTGAAGCTCAGCGAGCTGGAACCCTTATCATAGGCCATTAATAGGATTTTCTAGTGAAAAGTTTACCCTTTGCGAACAATCAAGCTATAAGTGTTGATCGACACTTGGGCAGTAATTCGCACAGAGAAAATATATTTCTTCATGATGAATAAGAACGTTCAATCTGCCTATAATGTGATCCTCGGTAGGATAGGATTGAAGAAGTTTGAAGTCGTACCATCAACAGTCCATTGGTGATTGAAGTTTCTAACTCACATTGGGGTAGGTACTGTGAAAGGCGACTAAAAGGTGGCTAGAGAGTGTTATCGCTCATCATCCGAGCAAGAAGATTCGATTGAATTAAATAATAAGACTACAACTTACCAGGTGGATACTAATGAACCTAATGGTGAATCTGAGGTTGAAACCTTAGACCCACGAGATAAACAGAGTTAGTTAAAGGACAAATTGTCGAAGCCACTGAAAGAATTATTTTAGACGACGATAAACCAGAAAGGACTATGCAGATCGGTTCAACACTGGATCATATCCTTAAATAGGAGTTGATTATGTTCATAAGGCAACGGAAATATGTATTTGCTTGGATCTATGAGGATATGCTCGGGATTGATACCAATTTCTTTTGTGATGAGCTCAACGTCAGTAAGGATGTCAAGTCGATCAAGTAGAGACATCGAGTTTTTAGTCCTAAAAAAAATCAAGCTATCCAAGAGGAAGTAGGAAAAATTCAAAAAGCACTGTTTATTGAAGATGTGAAGTACCCAGACTAGATGGCCAACATTGTAATGGTCAAAAAGAAGAATGATAAATAGAGGATGTTCATAGATTTCATGAATTTGAAAAAGGCATGCCCAAAGGACCATTTTCCTTTGCCTAGAATTTATCAGATGGTGGATGCTACATCAGGGCATGAGCTTTGAAGCTTTATGGATGCCTATTCTAGTTATAACCAGATAAAAATGAAACCTGAAGACGGGAAAAGTATAACCTTCATCGCCCTTTGAGAAATTTGTTGCTATAATGTAATGCCTTTTGGTCTTAAAAATACAGGTGCAGCGCATCAAAGGTTGGTGAACAAGGTCTTTGAAGAATAAATATGTAAAAATATGAAGGTGTATGTGGATGATATTCATATCGCCGACCTCGGTCAAAATTTTAATCAGTTGGAAAAGAATCATATGAAGTTGAATCCAACCAAGTGTGTGTTTGGAGTACAAGAAGGGATGTTCCTCGACTTCATAGTGAATTAAAGGGGAATTAAAGCCAATCCATCAAAGATAAATGCTTTAATCGAAATGAAGTCACCGACTAACAAGAAAGATGTAAAGAGGCTCATTGGAAGAGTGGCAGCCTTAGACAGATTTGTGTCCCAAGCAACAGACATGTTGTTGATACCAAATTTAGTCTGCTGACATGGCTCAATAAAGTGAAGACACGTGGCAATCTACGTGGCAACAACAATCATTCTCGAGGAACTCATATGTTCCGAGGAACCATACTACAACGAGGAGCATTGATTCCCCGAGGAACTCATACGCTCCGAGGAACAAGAACTCTCCGAGGAACTCATGAGTAGCGAGAAGTTTAGGCGATCCGAGCTGCACCTCGAACAAAGCATTAATAGCGGGATAACCAACAGTTTGACTGTTCATTAAATGCTTATCATTCAGACGCATACGCTTAAAGAGCATTGAATGTATCACCCTTTCATATGTACATCATTTAATGTATTACCCTTTCACATTACAGCCCCAGGGCTATAAATACATTGTACAATCCTCATTGTAGAGGGACCAAAATTTCTTGATATAACTTGTAATCGAGAATTCCCAAACAATCAGCAATAACATAACAGTGGACGTAGGCCATTCTTATAAGGCTGAACCACTTTAAAAATTCTTTGTCTCATTTATTTATCTGTGATTGAATAATTAGATATGATCTAATTTTTCACATCAACAGATTGGCGCCGTCTGTGGGAAACGACTAGTAATATCGTTTTCCATCAAAAATAATCCATCATAAATGGCTGACATTCCAGAATCTAGCAATCAAAACGCTGGAAGCCCTCCAAATCCATCTGCTCCGCTAAATATTCCAGATCTGGCTGGAATAATTACAAATCTGGCTCAGGGCCAGACCGTCATGCAAGAAACTATGCGTCAACTCATACAAACCCTCCATAGCGGTGCACCAACCCATTCAAGACCACGAAGTATTCAAACAAATATATGTGCATCTTCTTCGCGTACTAGGCGTACCAATTCATATCGCAATGAGGAGTCTGAAGATTTTTCTTATCAACCTGGACGAACTTCGTCAGTGCGAGCCACAGATACTGAACAACGTATCACTCTCTCCCCAGAAAGGACCCGTGTGCTAGAAAGATTAAGCAGAGTATCTCCTTTCGATCGATTAGGTCCTAGGAGGAGCAAAAGTCCTCCTAGAGCCCCATCGAGGAGTTTTTGACGATCATCAGATTTAAGGTAAGGATCTTCCCAGTCGCGACCAGCTTCTCGTCAAGATAGATCCCAGGAAGCCACCTCAACGCGATCAGCTGCTCGAACCAACAGGCCCGAGGAAGGAAATGATGCATGGAAAGGCTCTATTCAAAGGCTGGAGGATAGATTGGGGGAAATGGTTAAAGCCAAGAACCCTCTACAATGAACTTTTGTTCGAGGAACACCTTTTGTCCAGGCCATTGTAGAAACACCATCAAAATTCAAAGCACCTGTTGTGACCCTCAAATATGATGGAAAGACTGACCCCGTCCTTCATATAGGATAATACCAAGCTGCAGCCGACATCTATGCTGTTCCAGATGAGATAAGATGCAAGGCATTCTCGAGAACTCTTACCGGATCTGCTCAAATATGGTATAATAATCTTCCTCGAGGTAAGATCTCAACTTTTCTTCAACTGGCCGAGTTATTCATTGGGAATTTCTATTTTGGGGAAAATCGAGTTAAACGAGTAGCACATTTGTTAAGTGTTAGACAAAAGGCTGGTAAGAGTACCAGAGATTATATAACTCGTTTTAATAACGAGACTCTTGAAGTCATTGATTACGAGGAGAAGACAGCGATTACAGCCTTGATGAGTGGACTACTGCCCAACAAGTTATACTACACTTTGGCCAAAGATCCACCTAGAACCATGTCGGATCTGATGGGAAAAGCGTCCAAGATTATGAATGCCGAGGAGGCTATGGCTGCGAAGAAGAACATGGATGCCAAAGAAAGAAAGGTGGAAGGTGATAAAGCTAAGAAGAAAGAGCATAAGAACAATGGTAATGACAAACATTCAAGAAGAAGGTCGGTATGGGATGCAATGAAGAAATTTGATAATTATACTCCTTTGAAGAAGGATATCAACCATGTTCTAGAAGAAATCAAGAGCAACGAGGAATTAAACTGGCCAGAGAAAATGAAGGTAGACCCTCACAAGAGGAATAAGGCAAAGTATTGCGAGTTTCATAAAGATCATGGCCATATGACCAAAAATTGTATAGCTCTTCAGAACGAGATTGAAACACTTATCAGATGAGGAAAGCTGGCAAAGTACGTTGAACGTGGAGGCGAAAAAAGGAACAATGACCGAACTAGAGAGAGGTCTAGATCTCCTCGTCAAGCAGAGGAGAACAAGAAAAGAAACCATGAAGTTGATCCCGAGGATGACCCCAATCTTGCCAAGAGACCAAGGCATCCAGAACGAGAGGTATTTTCAATACGATTTGGGTCATTTGATTGTAATGTTATAACAGGTGGAGATGCAGGAGGAGGAGACCTTATCACAGAGAGAAAAGCTTACCTCTGTGACGTTTAAGCTTGCTCGTACATTTAACGAATAAATCTAGCTGAGGAGGATTGCTCGAGAAAGGTGAACAAAGAGAAGTTAGTCATTGGGTTCCCAAATAATGACCTTGCAGGTATTCTATATCCTCATGATGACCCATTGGTGATCAAGATGAGAATGAAGGAGGTAATGATTTCAAGAGTACTGGTAGACAATGGTAGCTCGGCAGACATCATGTTCTACTCGTGCTTCGATAGTTTAAATCTAAAGCTATCTCAACTGGAGCCTTATCATAGACCCCTCCTCGGTTTTGCTGGCGAGAAAGTATTTCCACTTGGGACGATCAAGTTGGATATATTCATTGGCACGTGGCCTGCTTATCGAACAGAAAGAATACGTTTCTTCGTAATGGATAAGAATGTTCAATCATCATACAATATCATCATGGGAAGAGTAGGATTGAAGAAGTTCAAGGCTGTACCATCTACAGTACATCAATGCCTAAAATTTCCAATAAATTTTGGAGTAGGAGTTGTGAAGGGTGACCAGAAAGTAGCTCGGGAATGATATTATTCATCCGCCGAGCAAAAAGAACTGGAGGAATCAAGGAAAAAGACTACTACTTATCAAGTGGAAGAAGGGGCAGAAATTAAAACATTGGATCCTAGAGATGATTCACAACTCGTGAAGGGTCAAGTGGTGGAAGCTACTGAAAACATCATTCTGGACGATGAGCACCCTGAACGAACTACTCAAGTAGGTTCGTCGTTGGAAGCCTCACTAAAACAGGAATTGATAACTTTCCTTAGAAGCAAAAAGCAAACTTTTACGTGGAGTCATGAGGATATGCCCGGAATAGACCCAAATTTCTTATGTCACGAACTCAATGTGAATAAGGAGATCAAGCCTGTGAAGAAGAGTATTCAGTCCCGAGAAGAATCAAGCTATACAGGAGGAAGTCGAGAAGCTCCAGAAAGCTTGCTTCATAGAAGATGTTAAATATCCAGACTGGTTAGCAAATGTGGTGATGGTGAAAAAGAAGAACAATAAATGGAGGATATGTGTAGACTTCACTGACCTCAATAAATCATGCCCAAAGGATCATTTTCCACTGTCTCGAATTGATCAATTAGTCGATGCTACCTCGGGACACGAGCTGCTAAGCTTCATGGATGCTTATTCTGGCTACAATCAGATTAAAATGAAACCTGAAGACAGGGAGAGTACTTCTTTAATTACCCTTAGGGGAACTTATTGTTATAATGTTATGCCTTTTGGTTTGAAAAATGCAGGTGCGACATATCAGAGGCTGATGAACAAAGTCTTTGCTGAACAAATCAGTTACAATATGGAAGTCTATATTGACGATATGCTGACAAAGAGCAAGAAAGTTGCCGATCATCTAGTTGACTTAAGTCAGACTTTTGATCAACTACATAAATACCAAATGAAACTGAACCCGACGAAGTGCATATTTGAGTACGAGAAGGCATGTTTCTCGAGTACATTGTTAATCAACGAGGCATTGAGGCGAATCCTGAAAAGATCAAAGATCTATTAGGACTGCGATCTCCAACGACGAAGAAAGAGGTGCAAAGTCTTACAGGACGAGTAGCAACACTCAACAGATTTGTATCGCGAGCAACTGATCGATGTCTCCCATTCTTCAAGACACTCAGAAAGACTTTAGAGTGGAATGATGAATGTGAGAAGGCTTTTTAAGACTTGAAGAAATATTTGGGAGCACCTCCACTGTTGTCCAGGCCGGTGATGGGAGAAAAATTATACTTGTATCTAGCAGTATCGGAGAATGCAGTTAGCTCGGCATTGATAAGAGAGGAGAATGGAATACAAAAACCAATCTATTACACAAGTAAGGCCTTTCGAGGAGCAGAGATCAGATATCCAAGGCTGGAAAAGTTAGCACTGGCACTGATTGAGGCGAGTAGGAGAATGAGGCCATACTTCCAAGCTCATACTATAGTCGTATATATTGATATGCTGTTGAGACAAGCCCTTCATAAACCAGAAAAATAAGGGAGATTGATGTACTGGGAAATAGAGCTCGGTGAATACGATATAGTCTATGAACCCAGATCATCGCTTAAAGGGCAAGTTGTAGAGAATTTTATAGCAGAGTTCACCTATCCTGATGCCCTCGAGGAGCAAAAGTTGCTCGCTGATCAACTTGTGGATGTTACAGGATCAACAAACACAAGCTCAGACCAACTCCGGTTAGTAAAAGGGCAAGTGGATATTACAGGATCATTAAATTCGAGCTCAAACCAACTCCGATTGGTAAAAGGGCAAGATAAGATGATCGACGAATAGCAAGAAATATCAGGGGAGGATGAAAGGAAGCAACAAATATTTCACCGAGGAACTCTGTTAGATCAGAAGTTTGAAGACGAGTTACCCATATGGAGGCTATATGTAGATGGCTCATCTTGCACAACAGGCAGTGGGGCAGGAATAGTTTTGAGCACTCTGGACGAGGTCGACATGGAATACGCCCTACGTTTCCAATTCAAAGCTTCCAATAATGAGGCTGAGTATGAGTCTATGATTGCAGGTCTTAATTTGGCAAAAATTATGGAGGCGCAGCAGATTATTATCTTTAGTGATTCTCAATTAATCGTAAATCAAATGTTGGGAATATATGCAGCCAAAGGAGAATTAATGATCAAGTACCATGCAAAGGTGATGGAGTTGGTATCAGAATTTGCTGCTATTCAGCTGGTCAGAATACCAAGAATGGAGAATGCAAGAGCAGATGCCCTAGCTCGATTAGCATCAGCTACTTGTACCGAGCTACGAAGAACAATCCCAATTAAAGTTTTAACTGGTCGGAGTATAAATGAATATTTGGCGATGAACTTTATCACCCTTGATTTAGGACCATCTTGGATGGATCCCATCAGGGCATATATTGAGGAGGGAGAATTTCCAATTGACAAGCTCGCAGCCAAGAAATTGAAGTTTAAAGTTGCTCGGTATGTATTAACTAACGGTATTTTATATAGACGAGGAATTATGGAAGGTTTACAAAGATGTGTACATCCCTACGAGGTGAAAGAATTGATTCAAGAGATCCATGAAGGGTCATGTGGATCCCATGTAGCAGGTCGGACGCTTTTGCAAAGGATGATGATGCAGGGATATTACTGGCCGACGATGAGGGTTGATTGTGTAGCCTATGCCAAGAAATGTGACAAGTGCCAGCGCTTTTCCTCCATCCGAAGAACTCCACAAGCATTGTTGACACCCATCACTTCCCCTTGGCCATTTGCCATGTGGGGAATAGATTTGGTCGGACCACTACCTACGACTAGAGGAAGGTTCAAATACCTCGTCGTCGCAGTGGATTATTTTACTAAGTGGGTGGAAGCTGAGCCTCTCATTGATATGACGTACGAGAAGGTGTACCAATTTATTTGGAAGAACATCACTTGTCGATATGGTCTTCCTCATGCTTTAATCACAGACCATGGAACACAATTTGATAACGAGGAGTTCGCTGCCTATTGTCATCAATCAAATGTGTTGAAGATCCACTCAGCACCAGGCCATCTTCAAAGCAATGGACAAACTAAAGTGACAAACAGAATACTGCTAAATGGTTTGAAGAAAAGACTGGACGATGCGAAAGAAAATTGGATCAACGAGTTACAGTCAGTACTGTGGGCTTACCGAACTACTCCCCGAGTAGTAACTGGAGAATCTCCATATATGCTAGAGTTTGGAAGTGAAGCTGTTATACCTGCCGAGTAGGGCCTCCCAACACACAGGTTACTAAATTTCAATTCCCCTGTTAGCGACTTAATGAGAAGATTGGATTTAGACATGCTCGAGGAAGTTAGAGAAGAAGAAGCCATCAGAAATGCTGCATACCAACAACGAACAGCTTTATTCTACAATAAAAGGGTGAAGAATTGCGACCTGAAAGAAAGAGACTATGTGCTAAAAAAAGTAATTCAAAAGCACAACAAACTGGAGGCAAACTGGCATGGGCCATACCGAGTTACAGAAGTTGTTCGACTAGGAACTTACCGAATAGCAACTTTAGAAGGGGAGGAGTTTAAGAATGCATGGAACGCAGAGCACCTGCGCAAGTATTATCAGTTATGTGTATTTTCTTCTTTTATTAAAAAATTTTTGGGGAATACTAGTGCTACACACTACTCGGAGAAACTCGGGATACTCAAAAATTTTCTCAAAAATGCCAGCTAAGGTTGGTCGAGAAACAAATGTATTCCTCCGGGAAGTAAAAATTATATTCCTCCGGGAAGTAAAACTTGTATTCCTCCTGGAAGTAAAGCTACATATATTCCTCCGGGAAGTAAAGCTACTTGTATTCCTCCGGGAAGTAAAACTTGTATTCCTACGGGAAATAAAACTATATGTTTCTCGGGAAATAAAAATATTCCTAAAAATCCCGACTTATGCTGGTTAGGAAGTAAATATATTCTTGAAAACGCCAACTAAAAGCTCCTCGTAGAGGAAAAATACACTAACTATGGCTGGTCGGGGATAAAAACCCAATAACTGTAGTTGGTCGAGAAGGAAATTTACCGACCTTGGTTGGTCGGAAACATTTTATGAATACGAGAAAATGATCAAGCAAAATTATTGATACTCGTGACTTTTTAAAATTATTAGTAAGTTGGTCGAGAAACAACTTAGTAAGTTGGTCGAGGAATAACTTAGTAATTTTTTAATGACTACCACAAATTCAAGCTAGTCGACAATAAGTTGATCGACAAACAACACAAAATGACACAATATTGTTATCTTTTTAATAGACATATATGCACAAATGTAAAGTATTTTACAAGACAATAGCAATTAAGATTGCGAACAAAAATAAAAGTCTTTCATTAAATCAAAACCAAATTACATTGATAATGAAATGTATACAAATTTATTACATCGATATTCCTATTCTATTGGTCTTTTCCCCTCTGCTTTTGAAACAGGTTCCTCGCCAGTAGGCGGATCATTTAAAGCAAGAGGAGAGTTTATGAAGTTCAAATCTTTTAACATCCTGATATTCATCATGGATGGTCGATCTAGAAGGTGCTCGGGATGAGATATCTCAACACTTGAATGGAGATTGTAGTCGTCAAGATACTTTGAAATTAAGCATCGAGGAATGGCCCGAGCAGGGATCCAGCTCATATCAAGTTTGAATGGTGGCACGGGTAGGTCGAGCAGCCCAGGATCATGGTAATCCTACAGGTAATGACTCTGTTCGAGTTACAGCACACCTAAGGCATTCAACCAGCCTTGCTTGTAGCCCTCATTATTGGCATTCTGGATATGATCGTCCAAGTGGTAAAGAGCCTCGTTGTACCCAGACATCCAAAACTCCCTGGGCTGTTTATGGAATTGATATATCAGTCTTTCCAGCTGCTCGTGGAGACTTTTGATGAAGAGTTCCTTATTCTCCAAGACTGACTGCTGCACAGAAAGTTGCTCTTCCAGGTCCCTGATCTTCTTTGACATTTCAGCCAACGCCTGGTTCTTTGCCATTAATTGTAAGGATTGGTTCTCTAAGGCAGATTGAGTCCTCTATTCCTCGACAGGAATTCGAGCTGCTCTTGCTCGTCCCCGAGGAGATCTTGCTCGTCCACGAGAAGATGTAGAGGGACCATCTCTCTTAAAGGTCTCCAATTCGTCCCTCAAGTTGGCGTTCTCGACCTCCAAGAACGAGAATCCCTCATCATTCACTGGGATCAAGGCGTTTGAAGTGGAAGCTGCAGACTTCAACTGAGATAACTCTTTTTGTAGATTGTTATTTTCTTGCTCTAATAGTTCAGCTATTTGTCTGCACTCCTCGACCTCACCCCTCAGAGTTCTCTCCCTCACATCGTAGCCAGCAAAATGCTTCTCTTACCCCTTGTCAGCATTAAGTTGCTGATACTACCCCTCGTGCAAAAGGGAAGTGGATTCTTTGTATTATTGCTGAAGGTCTTCAAGACTGCCTTGGATATCCTCGATCATATCATAATAAGCCACATTATTGGCCACTGCACGATCAAGCAGGGTCTTCAAGTATTGGTAGGCCTCAACCGCCTATTCCGAAGCATCTTGGCCGAGGATGTCGACAATTTATGCTGCACTCAGATCAGTGTGACTAGCCTTAAAATAATCATTGCATTGCCTCAACAGCTTGGTATCATGAGCAGATAGTAATTACATCCTGGCCAGAAACTAGTAGAGAAAGAAGAAGCAGTAATCAATAAAAGTACCAACTAAGCATGAAGAAGAGACAACATTACGTAAGAACAAAAGTTCAAGTTTTATTATATCAAGGTTCAGAGTTACATGTTCATGGTTACATTTGACAAAAGAAAAATATAAAGAGAAACCCGAACAACTCTACACCTTTTCCTTGTCTCCCAAAACCTTCTCGGGAGGCTGGGACGAGGAAGTAGGTTGCTCAAAAGGAACAGATAGTAGCTGGGGAAGTGTTGGAGGTTGCTCGGAGGAAGTAGCGAACTGCTGAAGTTCCTCGGTAACAGGTTGGATGGTTGGGGGATGATCTCCCATAACCATAGAAGACTCTTCGGAGGAAGCTTCGTCCTCTTCTTCATCTTCAGGAGTTGGAGGGGGACCAGGGATGTGTCGCTGGAAGAGTTCGGAATTTTCATCCACTTTCATCTCCTGTAAAGCAGCGACCCATCCATCCCTGAAGTACTTGAGGCTGCCATATTCTACTTGTGACATCATGGCAGCCAAGCCCTTATTCCACCCCTTGTCCCAGCCAGCGCTGAAAGACTTCTTCACAGCCAACTTTCTCTTCAACTTCTCGGAGGAAATCTTCTCGGACAGAAGGTTTTTAGCAGTCTTCAATTTATTTTCAACCTCCTCCTTCTGTCGATTTACCTCCCGAAGCTGACCCAATTCTTCCTCAGCAACCTTGAGCTTATTCTCAAACTCTCCAGCATTTTTGAGCTTCTTGTCAAGCTCTTTATTTTTCCCTTCCAAGTCCTTTATTCTCTTCTCCAACTCTTGGAAGACTTCAACAACTCAAGCCTTCTCCTGCTCGGTGGAGGCAAGCTTCTTCTCCCAAGTTGCCTTATCATCAGTATATTTTTGGCGAGACTCTTCCAAAGACTGCCTCACGCCCATCAAAGCTTCCTCTACACCATACGAGGAGCTTGAAGCTTTAATAGCTTCATCCTTCCTCAAAATTGTATTGAAGCAGCTCACCAACTGTGAAAAGAAAATGAAAGCAAGTCAGAGACAGATATAATAAAGGAAAGATGAAAAGTTTAAAGTAAAAGGACTTACAGAAGAAATGTGGTGAGCTGCCAAAGATGTAACCATATCCCGAGAAAGGTTTTCTTCGATACCTTGGATCTCGGGAATGATCCAAGTCTTCACCGAGCTCATGGCAGAGCTCGGAGGAACGAAAGTGGGAACTCCACTAGTCACGGGCTGAGAGATGGTGTCAGCCAAATTGACCGAGGAGCCCTTCTTCAGCTTCCTCGGGGGAGCAGGAATAGATTCAACCAAGGAGGAACTCTTGGTCGGTGATATTACAATCACCTCTCCTGGAGCAGCAGACTTGCTCGGAGCCACTGGGGGCTTCTCGACAACCTTCATAACAGGGGCAGCCGAGGAAGGTCCATCATTTTTCTTTGTCCCCTCCTTTGGGACGTCAATCTTACTTCTTTTTGCCTCTCCAGCACCAGAGGCAGGTTTTTCAAACAAGGTGGGAGGTCTTCTCTTCTTCATCCTTTCACTTAAAGGAATGTGTCTCATTTATTTCATGATTTGTGAAAAAAATATGGATTTTGGGTTTATATGTCGAAACCTAGATTTTAGTTAAATCTTGCATTTAAGGTGTATGTATGAATTTGAGGCTGTATAAATTAGTTGGGTTGATTTGTAGTATGTGTTTTAGTGTTAGAAATGTGATTGGGTTGAAGATTAAGGGATAGAAGATGTTATATTGGGTTTTTGGAGAGTTTGATTTCGTCCAAATTAAAGAAGGGCCGAAATATCTGGTAGGGTCGGTCGACCGCGCCTCAAGGGAAAAGCCCACTTCTTTCTTAGCAAGGCAAATTTTAGAACCGCGGTCGATCGGGGGTCAGGGGTCGGTCGACCGGTACTCTATTTTTAGCCCAAGAATGGGAATTTATTCCAATACCTTTTTTTTGGGTCTAAAACTTAGGAACCTTCTTAGTTAATGTATTATAGACGGTTAGGTTATTATATCGAGAGATTGATTACCTTAGGATAACAAGGAGGTATTCGGGCCTATTTTAGGAATGGTTTATGAGGGTGCGGTGCCTATCTCATTAAGGAAATGAGAGTAGGACTAAAATGTGATTGGGGGATATTAATTTGAGTTTTATATACATTCTATTAAGATAATATTCCTAATGTCGATTAAGTTGGGAGACTATTTATATTATAGGTGGGAGGGATGAGTAGGTCAAAGTGACAGATCGTATTATAAAATTAATTGGGAAGGTATGAGTTATATCAATGGTTAGTATAATGAGAGTTATATACTTATAGCCGAATTCATTTCTTTAATACATATAGATGTGAGATATTATGTATATATAATTGTGGCGTACATGAATATACCTTGTGTGGTGGTTTGTGTATTAATGATGCGATTGCATATATATCTAGTGTGAATGATATATATATATATATATATATACACACATTTATTGTGTGAGCATACCCTCCAGTGCTATCATGGGAAGTTGTGCGAAGTGGGTGAGACCCTTGGCTTGAGGAGCATGGTGCGTATAGTCCCCAGGTCATAGTCGTCCATTATTTATTGCATGATTTATTCTGGGTGAGAAGTCTTGGGTATGATTCGTACTCACTTTCATGTTCGGAACTATGACCGCTTATAATACGTTGTGATTTATTTTATTACCAGGGCGGTGTGATAATAGTCCAGTGATTGGTAACCCGAGATAAAGTGAGTAATTCTTGGAAGATGATAGCATTGTGATGTATTTTTATATCCATAAGTGATTGGGTTTTGGATATTTACATGTATGCTAAGTGCGTTATGTGTACCTGCTTGTTAGGGTTGAATGATTGTACTTTATGACTTGAATAATGTTATATAGACCCTAAAGATTCAGTGAAATATCTTATTTGTGTAATTAGAGATTGTTGGGGGCTCATTAGTAGTCGAAGTCATGTGTTGGGTACCGAGGGAGTAATGGATCTCAACGACAAATATTGTCAAGGAGTAGTGTATCAGGGGGTTTCTTATTTGGATTTCGCTCTACGAGACGTCCCACGCACGAAACGCAATGTAATGTTGGGAGTGGGAAGAAGTTTAGTCCTCAGTACTCGGATTTATATGTTATAGCGAAACAATGCTTTATGAGAATATTATAATTAGAGTAGTACTCAAAATAAATAGTTGATGTTATATGCGTCGTGAACCGAGGGCATAATGGATCTCGACGATCAACATTGTCAAGGAGTAGTGTATCGGGGGGTTCCTTGTTTGGATTTCACTCTCTGAGACGTCCCACGCACGAAACACAGTGCAATGTTGAGATCTGGGAGAAGTTTGGTCCTTAGCATTTGTATGGTAATAACTTGTTTAAGTTAATAACTAGAATCCGATGAATTTTAGGAAGAGATATGTGTATGTATATTTATATCTTATCATAAGTTCAGATGCACACTTGAGTTAGGGTAGAATATGGAGTTTATGGTTATGTTTTAGATGATGGGTTACGCGATTGTGGATTAGGCGTAGGTTGGATGGAACTGTCCCTAGAACGTGTTGGGTAGTTTAATTGAGGACCATGTGTAAGCGTTTAGGTGCGCTCTTTAGTCGAGAGGAGAGTTGGAGTTCCAAGAGAGTGCGAATCCACTTTAATCATGGAATAGTGCGTTTATAATTATTATGAATTTTAATACACTTGCTAAAAATGTTTTCACACCTCGGCCTTTGACCCATTCATATTTCTCTCTTGCTCTCTCTATATATATTGTATATTATAGGTGTTCCTCTGGAAGGACGCCAATGATGTTTTATATCCGGTATTCATGGAGCTGTAGCAGATACGGACTGTTGCGGGATTTTTGTTATAGCCATTTCCTATATTTTGTAAATCTAGCTTAGGATTCAGTTTGTATATCGGGTTTATACCCAAGGGTTGTGTATGTAGCACTTTTATATCTCTTTCCTCGGGTTATTATTTTGTCTGTTACCCGACAGCATATTCGGGTATTTTCTTTTATGCATTTATGGCGTACTGTAGAACTATTTTCTTTTATTATATATGTGTGTGTACATTATCATGTTCAGTAGTTATCATGTTGTTGGTTTGTTGATGTTCTTTGTATGTTTAAATTTTTTTTTGGCATCTGCTTATTATAGTATTGGGTAGTTAGCTATGTTTATTTAGTATCGACAGTAGATGATGAGAATGATACACTTGAAATTCCTTATTAATTATAGTATAGGGTTGGCCACCCGTTATTATTTTAAGCGGGGTGTCACATGTGGTATCAAAGCATCAGGTTCTAGTGTCTTTTGGATCTGTGCGGGTTTTCTGCGTTCTCCCATAAGCATTCTTGATATGGAGCCCTACTATTAGGAGTGTGTGTCACCCCGCCTAATTAAATTTTGGGTGATCAAGCCTTAATTTAATTTAAACAGGTTTCTTAAATGGTTCATTCTTAGCATCACCGCCGAAAACTTTTTAAATTACTGACCACCTAAGTGAAATTAAGCTAGTGCCAAATTTTATCTTCCTTAAGAAGAATAAACAACACATATGAAACGATAGAATTCCAGCAATACTAAAACAATTCCCATAAATAACTGAATCCAAATAAAGTCTTGCCGAAAACCATGGCCAAGAAAAAAACCAACTCAACATCCAAAATCAGAATAACTGTAAAAGTAAAGATTGGACAACATGTCCCAACTGAGAGTACTAAAACTGAGATCCTGCACTAGATCTGAAAAAGAAAAATGTCTAAACAATCCCTGTAACATCCACACGTGCTACAGCTCCCAAGTCCCTGGAATGAAATCATGTTGGGTGTCCCTGTGGCTGGGCACCTAAAAGGTTTTTAAAAAATTTTACATAGCAAGAGTTAGTACTCAAAAACATTTAAAAATATTTTGCAAGCAGTTATCACAATTGAGTTGTTGATTACACATACTAAGATTTCGCACACTCCCTTGAGCTTCCTCAACTCTCTTCTATAGTAAATGTCTAACGAGGATACTTAGTTCACCTAGTTATACTACCCCAGTTAACTAGATCAGAATACCCCACTGCATGTACCCCCTCACTAAGTCCCCATAACATACTCGCAGTATTTTAATAATCCATATTTCATATGCTATAGACGTAGATAACTTACTTACTTCCTGTTATCCTTATCTTATAATAATTACATCACGCTACTTAATTATTACTAAGATATTTTCAATCCATCTCATTATCTACTATCGTAAATCAGTAGATTATACATATGGAATACATTTTATCACGCAACATATATTAAATATTAGTTATCACTAACATATCCTTTTGACACACATAAAGGACTCTTGGTTCGGAATGATTCATTAACCCCAAGTGAGAGTTGGTTCGGAATGATCCATCGACCCCAACTATTTATATATATATACACATATTCTGGTTCGGGACTCTTTCATCGCGACACCAGTTTTAAGGTTTGGTCCGACATTTTACATCGACCCCAAAAATATAGTAACTTTATGTTAGTTCGGAATATCCCATCGACCCTAACATAATTAATTTAGGTATAGTTCTCTTAACCCAAAAATTCATATAATTTAGTAGGTACACACCCGACCTATCAAATTATGCCCGTACGTAATATATTTTACTTATATTCACCGCACTCATTAATTTATGATTTATTTCACTATCGCATTTATTCGAGTATTCACGCAACTCTAAGGGTCCTAGTTACCCCTCCCTTGATTCATTAGTTAAGATATCTCTAACCTACTGGTATTTTTTCGAAATTTACTCTCACTCTTTCCGTAACTAAATTTTCACATTCCCGACACACAACTCAATCGGTTACCTTCCCGTCGGTCCATTTCTCCAAATTTCACACTCAATCATTTATGAAGAAATCTCACGGTACACATATTGGTATCTATTAAGTCCCCTCATAGGTAAAATGTAATCACTAAGGTTCCCATTAAATGACGGTAATTGAAAAGAAAATCCACAAAATTCTCTAAAGTACCGCCAGGGTCGATCGATCGATGGGATATGGTCGATCGATCGACTTCTCGATCGATCGACATTCAAGAGTCGATCGATCGATCGAGCAGTGACAGACCCAGATCTTTTTCTTCATACGGGTTACACCATTTTTGTTTCTCCATCTCCCATGATAATTCACCATACTTGCAACTAACAATTTCTAATCATTCCTACATATTCTGGGATGATTACTAACGATCTAAAACAACAAAATCATTACAAATTTTGTCCAGATTAACTAAAAATCTTCTTATTATTCAAGAACCCTAAAAATACAATCTTTCCATCTTTTCATCATAAGTCCAGATTTTTAGTTCCATTTAATCAAGTCTTCTATGATATCAGATTATTTGGAGATCAAAAAACGTTCTACATGAAATCCCTATCAATCATGGATCATATTTAAGTGTTTGCTCCCAAAAATATCATAAAAATCATGTTCTTCCTAAAACTTATATATGGGTATTATAACTCAATTTATTTTGCAAATAACCACTTGACTTATGTTTTGTAGGGTCTGATTTCGTGGTTGTTTTTAATGATTGATGATTCTTATCCTTCAATCCCTCTTCCCAACAAGTTGGTAGTGAAATCTCCTTTGAATTCTCCCTACTTCCTTCTTTTACCTTAGGAAATTGTTTCTCTCTTCTCTCTAATGACTATGGTGTATTTTCCTCCTCTCTAACCCTAGCCTCCAACTCTTATAATCTGACTTAGGGTTCCAAAATTCGTAGGTATCCTCACCCTTAAATGTAAAGAGACCAAAATGCCCTCGTATGGTCCCGGTTTAGCCCAAAAATGATCTGGCACCCAACTAGTACCCCCGGGTACACTATTTTGACTAATTCGACCCTTTCGAAATCATCTGTGGACTCTAAATTATCTTTTGAGTCTCTTAAAATATGTTTCTCATCTCACCTTTAATTTTGTCTACGCGCGACACTCGATCGAGATAAACTCGGGTACGTCCATATAAATCGCTAGGCCGTACATATCAACTTTCAATATTTACTATTCACATTTAGTAAATTTTTAATCGTCATATTAATCAGTGTCTGACTTTCAATTTATGTCTGATAGCCATAATGATTAATTAATTACTTAATAATCATTATTATTATTACATCACATTAAATTACTCTACTCACGTAATTTAATTTAAAACGTATCACATTAAATTACTCTACTCATAAACGTATTTTTACATTAACTTACTCTACTCACGTAATTTAAATAAAATGTATTTTCCTTTTTAACTATGCAAAAATACGGGGTATTGCAGAGTGTTGTGTTCATTACGTCTATATTTTCTTCTGTTATGTGTAATCACTTGATTGGCAGATGCCACCGAAGAGCGGTCGCCCAGGCAGGGCAAATAAAGGGGCTGAGAATATAGAACCCCAAATGCCACAAGGGACTGTGACCACAGTCGAAGTTGCCAATATTATGGCACAAGCAGTAACTTCTGCCATTTTTATGATGGCATATGAACCTTCAGCCCAAGCCCACCCAGGGCCATCTACGTTGGAAAGAGTACGGGAAGCTTTTCAAAAGGGACATCCTCCATAATTTCGGGGGGAGTTGATGCATTAGTTGCAAGTCGTTGGAAGAAGAGTATGTGAAGGCCTCTTCGAATGGTTGAATGCAGTGAGGTGCAGAAGCAATTACTCGCTACCTTTAAATTAACGGGTGCCGCTCTCCAATGGTGGGAATTAATCACCACATCGGAACAGAGAGATGCAATGCCCATAGCAGATTTTTGGGAACACTTTGACCGAAAGTATTTTCCTTCTGCAATCCAGATGAAAATGAGGAGGAGATTACTGGATGTGTCTCAAGGCAATCGAATAGTGGCTGAGTACGAAGAAGAATTAACTCAATTGGCGAATTTAGTGCCCGATGAGGTAAATACAGAGGAGAAGTGAATAGCAAAGTTCATGGGAGGTTTATAATGGCGAATTCGATAACATTTGTTAGGGAACCCATCGTTATTGACTTTTATCGAGGTAGTGAATGCGGTATTTTTTGCAGTATCAGGAATATCGTCTTCGTTTGCAAGGGGGAAAGAAATTTAGAGACTTGGGTTCATCAAGTAAGTCTGGAGAAGAGGATGTCAATGGATCAAGATGGTATAAGCCGGATTATCAAGGGTCGCAACAGCGTTTTGTTCCTCTGGATGGGCAGGGAGGATTTGCTGGTAGATGTTTCTTTTGTAGAGAAATAGGCCATAGGAAGATGGATTGTCCCGAAAGAGGTAGAGGGCAACTTTTTGAGGAGGTTTTAGATGTGCAACCCCTACAAAAAATCATAGCCCAATTTGGGCAGGAGGACTTTGAACAGGAACCCATGAATGAAGCGAGGCAGTTGGAATATGGAGGTAATATGTAAATTATTTTCCTTTATGTTTAGGATTATGCTTTGAGGGGGTAGAGGGAGCATCGCAAATAATATTTTAATTAGTGGTTAGTTTTTATAACCCTGTTATGTATGGAATAACCTGGAAGGGAGGAGTGAGAAAGTGGGGCACTTAGACGATATTTTTCGGAAGAATAGATTGTCTTGTGATGTGTTAATATAGAGTTATGACTTTGTTTTGAACGTAAGAACCGTTGAAACGCGTTGAGTAGTAACGGTAAAGCTATCATCTTATAGTTGTGCAAGACTTGTATATTTGTAATGCTCCAGTTATGGAAGGGCCTAGAGTATGGCAATGTTTGTTAGGGTGTAAAGGATTTTTGTTACTGAAGAGATTCAGGGTTTAGCGGGATCGTTGTTGAGCTAGGAATTTTACCTCATGATTATCTGCGTACTGTGAATTAGAAGTTGGTAAGAGTATTGTATTTGTTGGCACCTTGTATCTTGGGCATAAGGTATTTGATTTGTGTGTCGAAAGACATAAACTATTTTTGATATTACATTGTTTTATAGGCCATCGGGCAATATCAAAATGATTCAAAAATATTTTTAAAACTTTAGTCCTAGTCTAACTGATCTCAATCCCCGACAGAGCTACACAGTAGTGTATTGGGAGGGTTCCTTGTTTGTATTTCGCTTGCGAGACCTCCCCCGCATGAAAGTAGCGAATGTCAGGAATTGAGAAGAGTTAAATCTTCGGACATTTCAAAAAAAATTATATGATTAGTAAGTTGTAAGGGATTAAATTATTTCGAGTTATTTTACGATTTGAGGCTAACTGGAATTGGGTAATGTTTATGTAGTTAAGCTCGGGTACAGGGGTTATGGGCGCCCTGGTTAACTGATTTGGTTTTTAATTAAATTGATTCATCATGAGAAGTGGAAGGAATAGATATAGTTATCTTGAGAGTAGGTGTCTTAGGAACTAGTTGACGTTTGGAGTACTAGGCTTAACTTAATTTCGAGGACGAAATTCTTGTAAGGGGGGGAGTCTATAATACCCCGTGATTTTTAGGACTGAAATTTAATTATTTTTGGGAGAAATAGTATTTATTTTAAATTGGAGAATTTCAATTCGGCAAATGAGGTCAAATTTGAGATGTTAGAAAGTATTTCAAATGACGATTCTGAGTGTGCGACTGATCCCGGATGGGTAGAGATAGTCGAAATGACTGTACTTGGGTCTTATTTGGGTTCCGAAATATTTTAAGTTCGTTTGACTCGAATTGGAGTAATCGAGTCATTTAAAGTTTGTGTATTATCATTTAAAGTCGGGTATTTTGGAGATAAGGCTTAAAAAGACTACTGGAGATAACAATCTCATTCTTGAGATTGAGAAAGCCCTAGAGAGAGAGAGAGAGAGAGAGAGAGAGAGAGAGAGAGAGAGAGAGAGGAAAGGAAGAAGAGAAAGAAGAAAATCTTGGGGATTTCGGCCAATCCCTGATTTCGAGGAATATTCAACCTCTACAACTTTGAGGCAAGTGATTAAACTTGTTAAATAATTCATGTGTCTCATTTATTTCATGATTTGTGAAAAAAATATGGATTTTGGGTTTATATGTCAAAACCTAGATTTTAGTTAAATCTTGCATTTAAGGTGTATGTATGAATTTGAGGCTGTATAAATTAGTTGGGTTGATTTGTAGTATGTGTTTTAGTGTTAGAAATGTGATTGGGTTGAAGATTAAGGGATAGAAGATGTTATATTGGGTTTTTGGAGAGTTTGATTTCGTCCAAATTAAAGAAGGGCCGAAATATCTGGTAGGGTCGGTCGACCGCGCCTCAAGGGAAAAGCCCACTTCTTTCTTGGCAAGGCAAATTTTAGAACCGCGGTCGATCGGGGGTCAGGGGTCGGTCGACCGGTACTCTATTTTTAGCCCAAGAATGGGAATTTATTCCCATCCCTTTTTTGGGGGTCTAAAACTTAGGAACCTTCTTAGTTAATGTATTATAGAGGGCTAGGTTATTATATCGAGAGATTGATTACCTTAGGATAACAAGGAGGTATTCGGGCCTATTTTAGGAATGGTTTATGAGGGTGTGGTGCCTATCTCATTAAGGAAATGAGAGTATGACTGAAAGGTGATTGGGGGATATTAATTTGAGTGTTATATACATTCGGTTAAGATAATATTCCTAATGTCGATTAAGTTGGGAGACTATTTATATTATAGGTGGGAGGGATGAGTAGGTCAAAGTGAGAGATCGTATTATAAAATTAATTGGGAAGGTATGAGTTATAGCAACGGTTAGTATAATGAGAGTTATATACTTATAGTCGAATTCATTTCTTTCATACATACGGATGTGATATATTATATATATATATATATATATATATATATATAATTGTGGCATACATGTATATACTTTGCGAGATGGTTTGTGTATAGATGATGTGATTGCATATATATCTAGTGTGAATGATATATATATATATACTTATTGTGTGAGCGTACCCTCCAGTGCTATCATGGGAAGTTGGGTGATGTGAGTGAGGCCCTGGCTTGAGGAGCAGGGTACGTATAGTCCCTAGGTCTCGTCCATTATTTATTGCATGATTTTATTCTGGGTGAGAAGTCTTGGGTATGATTCGTTCTCACTTTCAGGTTTGGAACTATGACCGCTTCCAATACGTTGTGACTTGTTTTATTACCAAGGCGGTGTGATAATAGTCCGGTGACTGGTTACCCGAGATAAAGTGAGTAATTCTTGGAAGATAATAGCATTGTGATGTATTTTTATATCCATAAGTGATTGGGTTTTGGATATTTATATGTACGCTAAGTGCATTATGTGTATGTGCTTGTTAAGGTTGAATGATTGTGCTTTATGACTAGAATAATGTTATATAGACCCTAAAGGATCAGTGCGATATCTTATTTGTGTAATTAGAGATTGTTTCTCATTAGTAGTCGAAGTTATGTGTTGGGTACCAAGGGTGTAATGGATTTCAACGACCAACATTGTCAAGGAGTAGTGTATCGGGGGGTTTCTAATTTGGATTTTGCTCTGCGAGACGTCCCACGCATGAAACGCAGTGCAATGTTGGGAGTGGGGAGAAGTTTAGTCCTTAGTACTCGGATTTATATGTTATAGCGAAACAATGCTTTAAGAGAATATTATAATAAGAGTAGTACTCAAAATAAGTAGCTAATGTTATATGCGTCATGTACCAAGGGCGTAATGGATCTCAACGATCAACATTGTCAAGGAGTAGTGTATCGGGGGGGTTACTTGTTTGGATTTCGCTCTGCGAGACGTTATACGCATGAAACACGGTGCAATGTTGAGAGTTAGGAGAAGTTTAGTCCTTCGCATTTGGATGCTAATAACTTGTTTAAGTTAATAACTAGAATCTGATGAATTTTAGGAAGAGATATGTGTATGTATATTTATATGTTATCATAAGTTCAGATGCACACTTGAGTTAGGTTTAAATTGGGAGTTTATAGTTATGTTTTAGATAATGGGTTACGCGATTGTAGATTAGACGTAGGTTGGATGGAACTGTCCCTAGAACGTGTTGGGTAGTTTAATTAAGGACCATGTGCATACGTTTAGGTGCGCGCTTTAGTTAAGAGGTGAGTTGGAGTTCCAAGAGAGTGCGACTCCACTTTAATCATGGAATAGTGCATTTATAATTATTATGTATTTTAATACACTTGCTAAAAATGTTTTCACACCTCGGGCTCTGACCCGTTCATATTTCTCTCTTGATCTCTCTCTATATATTGTATATTATAGGTGTTCCTGTGCAAGGTCGCCAATGATGTTTTCTATCCGGTATTCGTGGAGCTGTAGTAGATGCGGACTATTGCGTGATTTTTGTTAAAGTCGTTTCCTATCTTTTGTAAATCTAGTTTAGGATTCAGTTTCTATATCAAGTTTATACCCAAGGGTTGTGTATGTTGCACTTTTATATAAGTTTCCTTAGGTTGTTGTTTTGTCTGTGACCCAACAGCATATTCGGTTATTTTCTATTATCTATTTTTAGCGTATTATATAACTATTTCCTTTTATCTTGTATGTGTATGTACATTATCATGTTCAGTAGTTATCATGTTGTTGGTTTGTTGATGATCTTTGTATGCTTAATTTTTTTTTTTTTGCATCCAGTTATTATAGTATTGGGTAGTTAGCTATGTTTATTTAGTATCGACAGTTTATGCTGAGAATGATCCACTTGAGATTCCTAATTAATTATACTATAGGGCTGGACACCCGTTATTATTTTAAGCAGGGTGTCACATTGATCAGGGGTTAGATCTTGACATATTAGAGGAGGTACGAGAATATGCAACTCTGAGAAATGCTTCCTACCAACATCGCACTTCTCGCTTTTATAATAAAAGGGTCAAGCCGAATAACTTAAAAGAGGGTGATTATGTTCTTAAGAAAATTCTCCAGAAGAATAATAAGCTCGAGGCCAACTGGCGTGGACCATACCGTATATCAGCTGTCATCCGACCAGGGACATATAGGATTGAGACTTTGGAGGGTGAAGAGTTCAAAAATCCTTGGAAATTCAAACATCTTAGAAAGTATTGCTTTTAGTTCAGTATTAATAAAAAGTTGATTTCAGTCTCTTCATTTTTTAATTTTTTTTTCGGAGTATGGTGCTGATATAACACCCCCTCCCCCCCAAAAAAAAAAGACAACTTTTAAACTTCAACTCCGACCAAGTTAAAACGGGAATACAACCCTCAGCACTTGGTCGATAATAAGAAAATAACCAACAACCAATCAAGTTAAAACATGATTACAACCCTCAGCACTTGGTCGGCAATAAGAAAAATAATATCCAACCAGGTCAAAATAGGATTATAAATCCTCAACACTTGGTTGGAAACAATATTTTACTTCATAAAAACAAAATCATGAACAAGGGGTTGATTACTTCATGTATGATTTTGTATAAACAAGTAAAAAACAAGAAGTTTAAAACTTTTTATAAAACTAAAAAAGTTACAAACAAGTTTTACCGGACTAAGTTAAATGTAGGGAGACATGTAAAAACTCCTAAATACTGGAATATAAACATACATTCCTCGTACACTTTGTCACCACTGATAACTAATGCTAAATTTGGATCAAGATATCTAAGTGCATTAGTAGAATCAATGGCATAACAGCTGATAACTTATACAAAATTTGGATTTATATATCTAAGTGTATTAATATAACCAATAAATACAATCACAAGTTAACTGAATGATTAAAATAATCGTACGTTGACAAAAATAAACACGTTTTATTCATACAAATTATATTATATTCAAATGAATTACAAAATACAGGATAGTCATTCAACTGGACGTTTTCCTTCAGCTGTGGAAGATGATTGAACTTTTTCCATACCAGCAGGAGAATCATCCAGCATATAAGGAGAATTGATAAAGTTGAAATCTTGAAGCATCCTTTTGTTGCTGTTGCTCGGCCTGTTGGTCAAATGAGGAGGTCGAACTATTTCAAGTTCATCATGTAACTCATAATCCCCTAAATATTTTGATATCAAGCATTGGGAAATTGACTCAACAGGAATTCGGCTAACATCTAACTTGAACGGAGGTTATTGGCAGTCTAAAAAATTGGGATCATGCTAATATTAGAGTTTGTTATCATGATAAACCTTCATCACAGTCAAGCAATTGGTCTAACCCCATTTATAACCTTCACGATGAGTTTGAGTTAGGTGATCATCTATATGGCCCAAAGCTTCATTTTAGCCATTCATCCATACCTCTCAGGGTTGTTTGTGAAATTGGAAAGTTAATCTATCAACTTGATGTTGAAGTTTCTTCAAAACCTCATCCTTCACCTTCAACTGAGAGGATTGGTCGGCAAAGGCTTTGTCTTTAACTTTCAACTTTGTGGACAAATTAACAATAGCTCGACTCTTAGCCTTCAGCTGAGCAACCTGATCAGTCAAAGTCTTCTCAGTCCTAGCCTTTTCTACCTTTGGTCGGCCAGCTCTCTATTTGGAAGATTGTGCAGGTTTGGATTTTTTCAAAGCTTCAAGTTCTTCCCTCAATTTGGTATTTTCTTCCTCCAAAAAAGAGACACCTCCATCGACACCAACAATAGAAGATTATTTCAAAGACCCAAGTTCATCACTCAATTTATTGTTATCTTCTGTGACACCCCGCCTAATTAAATATCGGGCGATCACTCCTTTATTAAATTAAATCAAGGTAAACAGTTGGTTCATTCTCAGCATCACTGTCGCTAAAAATACATTTTTCCAATTTAACACCCTAAATAATTAAGCTAAGTGTCAAAACCATTTTTATACATACATTCCAAATTTTAATTAACGAAAAAGATTTATTTATTTAAAAACAACATTTCTACAATTAAGAATCACACCACGATAAACCAAATAATATTATACATTCGCCAATCGAATGTCAACATATGAAACTGGAATCACAAATCCATACTGAATAAATCCCATAGAACAATACTGGAAATATCTGAAATATAAATGTCCCGACAACAAATGAAATAATGGAAAGGGCGACACATGCCCAATAAATGAGAATGCTAGAAGTGGAGTCAATAAAGGAAGCCGTCTACGCAAGTGACCTGTAACTCCCACCTAAGCTGCAGCACGTTCCTCTCAAAGGATCCTAAGCAAGACGCCCCTGTGGCTCGGCACCTGAAATATATACATATATATACAAGAGAGAGAGAAAAAGAAACGGGTCAGAGCCCGAAAGTGTGTTTGATTTAAAATACGTTTAGCAAGTATTTAAATTGATACAG
This sequence comes from Sambucus nigra, assembly GCA_949130495.1. Taxonomy (NCBI): domain Eukaryota; kingdom Viridiplantae; phylum Streptophyta; class Magnoliopsida; order Dipsacales; family Adoxaceae; genus Sambucus; species Sambucus nigra. The sequence goes on along the minus strand of OX422210.1, from coordinate 586,592,533 downwards.
GCCAATGCAACAACATATTAGTGCGTCACTCTCTCGAGAAATACTCACCTCTCTTCTAATGTGCACACCTATCGCACTAATCTTCCCAACGGTTTGTTTTATCAATTATCGCACTAGTCTTTCTAAAAGATTTAACATATCTTAGATTACTCGTAAGATTTACAATTCACAATTTCCACTATAAAAAGGATGTTCCAATTTGTAACCAAAGTTCTCTATTTTTAACTTTATAAAAACAATAAAGTTTCCAGTGACATATTATACTTTCTAAAAACAAGTATTTATAATTTGAGCCAACAACCTTGTCCTACTTATCAAATCTCAGTGGGCAGTTTCAAATATCATAATCTCATATATATATTAACTACTCGTATGATATATATATATAACAGCACCCCGAATAAAACTATGGTGCGTGCATAATTCCACTATCCAAATCCCATACCAATAAAATCAAGGGGAATACAAATTCGGAATCACTCTCGAATTGTATTAACACATATACAAACAATATCGAGGCGAAGCATAGATTCCAAGTCTCTAAGAGGATGGCACATACTCGCGTCCCTTAGGACCGTCTGAACTATTAATTCGATAGCCTGTACCAAGAATATCTATCTTCTAGGGTACAAGTCAATATCCCCCATAAAGGTCCCATCGAGATAAGACTGTCCCCGCGCGGTAACCTCAAGGATAGCAAGTAGCGCGGTATGTTTTTCACATGTATATAATATATGTACACACAATCATATAAATATACCACTTTATCATATTAACATAGGTTCTTCACGTTACCCATAATTATACCATTTATCCTTAATTTCACATTTAGAGAAATACGTATAAGGTTTCGTTCCTAACCTTAACTCGAAGGGTTTTCTCACTCATTACCTGACACTCGTGGACTATATCCTCACAAATTTGAAATTCAGTAAGTGTCTTTATTAGGTTCCAATGTAACTCTCTTACGCACCTCACCCTTTAAATTTATAAATTCACCAACCCTAAAGTAAATGACCCATAAATACCATTCTCGTTGAAGATTAAAGGTCCAAACATTTATTCCTATGCCCTACTGGTCCTCAATGTCTCCCAAATAATTGTATCAAGAATGCCCAAGAATTATATCACGACAATTTGAATTTAACTCATTTAAAGAGGGAATTCGGAGTCTGCCAGGAGGGGTCGATCGATCGAAGCTTGGGGCTCGATCGATCGAACCTTCGATCGATCGAAGCTTGGGGCTCGATCGATCGAACCTTCGATCGATCGAAGCTCTAGGCTCGATCGATCGATCATGCAGGTCTGGGCAAAATTCTGCAGAATGCAGTTACGGGTTTCACTAAACTTCTTCATCCAAAACTATGTTTTTCCATTCCAATCGTCCCAAAAATCCTACTATCATCATTATAACATTATACCAGGTGTTTATAACGTAAAGCATGTGTATAACTATCATTAAACATGGATAATTAACTCAAAATCCCATCTAATCATCAAGAACCCTAGATTTTTCCTTAATCAAGGTTCTAATCTATTTTTACCAGAAATTCCTTCTAATATATCATCAAAATTTCGTGGGCTATATTCCTCTACATGGAAAGGGTTCCAGAATTTCCATATGATCAAAACTACATGCATTATCCTAACACAAATTTAGTTTTCTTCCATAGTTTCCATCTCTAAACAATCCTAGACTAATATGAAGATTGCATTAACGAAAATACGCAAGTCAAATACTTGCCTGGGATTTTTGGTAAGCAGATTCACGGCTGATTTTGGTATGGCTGCATTCCTTGTCTCGCGATCTACGCGGTGGTGGTGGTGGCGGTGCAATTCGGTGGTTTTTTGGCCTTGAATTGCCTTGGAGCTCTCTCCTCTCTTCTCCAATGGCCGTCATTTGATTTCTGGATATTCTAACCCTAAAAGTCTAACCTAATGGCTGATATAGGTTGCTGAAATTCGTGGGTTTAATTACCCAATTATGTAAAATGACTAAAATGCCCTCCCGGGGTACTAATTAGACCTAAAATTGCCCCGAGACCCAAACTACACCCCCGGGTACACTTTTCTGACTATCTCGACCCTACCGGACGCGTTGGCGCACTCAAAATGACCATATGGACAACTTATAAAATATTCACTTATTATTTAACCAAATTAGTCCCGACGTGACACGAGTACGTTCCGACTTAAATTTCCGAAATCGTCATTTAATTCACTCATGACATTCAATATAACCAATATAATATATTACTTTGCTCATTAGTAATATTCAACCAATTTCCCATAATTACTAACTCTCATCACGTTAATAATTATAACATAATTAATTTCCGGATTTTTATTAAATAAATCATTCACATTAAATTTAATAAATCCCCAAATTAATATAGCATAAAAATACGGGGTATTACATCTTCTTCCAAAAGTATAGCAATCTCTATAGCCTTATCAACCTCATGATTTAGTAAAAACTCCTTTTTTCAGAAAGTAGAGGCGTACTTCTCCAGCTTCTCTTCAAATCCCCAGGTTTCGCTCAATGTCTTGTACTTGGCTTCATAATCAGGATGAAGTAAAGCTTTGGTCTCATTATGCTCTGCCTTTAATATGCATCATTTCGTAATATGCATCATTATTGACCACATCCCGATCAAGAAGAAACTTAAGATAAGTGTATGCATCCTTGGCCTGTTTAGAAGCATCAGCGTGGAGCACGTCTGTTAATTCTGCATCAGTCAAGTCCAAGTGACCATCTTTGAACAGTTTATTGCCGCGTTTGAGTAGGTCAAAATCACTGGAAGAAATTTGTTCCATCTTGGCCATAAACTAGAAATATAAAGTAACAATTGATCGGCAAAAAAAGACGACGCGTCAACAACCAAGAAACAACAAATAGTATGAAGAAAAAGTTCTTTCATTAATAAATAAGGAAGGGTACAAGTACACTAGAGCAAAAACAAAAATAAAAAAATAAAGGTGTAAAATACAAATACCAAACACCGAACAAGTCTACACCTTCTTCTTATCATTTTTAACGTCGGGATTTACACCCAGGTCGGCAGAAGGGACAGCTGAATCAACAAGGGTTTTATCATGTTCGGCCGGAGGGATAGCTGAGTAAACAACATTCTTATCTTGGTCGACATGAGGAGTTGCAGATTCAATGGTAAAAGAAGATTCCATTGAGCCATTATCATCCTCAATCTCTCCATCAAGGTTGGTGGGAGAGCCAGGGTCATGCCTAAGGATGAGTTCAGAATCCTTAGCGGTACCAACTTCTTTCAGTGCCACCGACTAACCTTCTTTGAAGAATTTTTTCTTGGCATACCCAACTTGAACAGAAGTGGTAGAAATAGCCTTATCCCAGTCCCTGTTGAAAGAGTCATACCTAGCCTTCTTCCACTTGTGTGAAACCTTATTTGTTATAAAGATTTAAATAGATTCGCAAGTTTCAACCATAAACTTATTTAATCAAAGTCAATTTATGAATCAAATTAATTCATCCCGTAAACTCAAAAAACAACATCCGTGCAAGTGTAAAACCATCATAAATAAAGTATGTGACACAAAGTTCAGGAGAAATTCCCTTAGGGCAAAACCTTTTTATTTATAGAACTTTGAAAAATTTACAAGACCATTGACTTATAAATAACTTTACAATTTCCCACAAGTGTGACGCACGGTGTCCTCGTCAAACCTTCAAAGCAACGGCTATAAATTAGCAATGGTTCACACGCAACTATACCACAAGGATAAGCAGCCCAAACACGCAGTCTTAAAACTCCGCAGAGGCTCCATCCACAATTACACGCAGCTCTCGGTTGTAGAGATCTCCCCGCAAAGAATGAACAACATCAAACTATGTTTTGGGTTCCACAAAACAACTCACATAAAAGTAATTAGGATTGTGAATTGTAAAATAAAAGTTATGAACCCTCAAATGGTTGGAGAATAATAGAAAAACATATTCTGTGAAAACCAATTTTTCTCCACACGAAATTCAGTAGTCTAACACTCAATTTACATTAAAAATCAAGGCGATGACGTGTCAGATAAAAACACCTCTCGTTCGAATGACACGATGTCGTTTGAGCAAGATTTGATCTCATTTAAAATGGGTATGATGTCGTTCGAACAATATCCTACATGCAACTCAGAAAGCTTCAGTCTTTTAAATATCTTGGAAACCTCAAAACATAAAACTGTTCACGAGATCAGAAACATTTATCCAAAAAAAACTTTTATGATAAAATATTTTTTTTAAATTAAAAACATTTCAAAAATCATTTTTCATAAATAAAAAATATTTATCGTTCCCAAAAATATCCCAACACTTTTAATGTAAAATGTAAATGGAACTTAAACACATTTTACCAAATTCATCCTTGTTGGGATTGAATGTTGAAACCTTCTTGTAATTTGGATTCATCTTTTATATATGTAATCTTCTCAATACTTCGACGACCTGTAGTGGTATATGACATAATTAATTAGAGAACCATCTTTCCCACCTTCTTAGATGCGTTATCCAAAGTAACTTTAGTCTCGAGGGCGTGCTTAAGATTTGTCTCTAATTGTGACATGCGGGTTATAAGCTCACTATTTTCCCTATTCAAAGCAATCAACTGCTCACTCAAAGCAGCATTCACACTCTCGAGCTAATTTGATTTTTCCTCAAACTCCTTCAAACTCTCAATTTCTATGTCCAAATATTTCACTTTGAGACCCAACTTGTTATTCAATTGTTCAGTCTTTAAGGTCTCGGCGTACAACTCTCAAAACGCAATCTAGAGATCACTCTCATTATCACTAGCTCACTCGCTCTCAGACTCGCTAGAAACACTCAAAGCCTCCTCGAGGGTATCATGTGCATGAGTATCCTCATCGTCGTGGGACAAAATGGGTGTGATCACATGACTCAAAAAAGCTACACACATCCCATTTCCTAACCTTTATCGGACTCATCGTCCTCATTTCCCTCTTCTCCCTCACTATCACTAAGGGTGGTTGGCATGGCGACTTTATTTCCCTCTCTCCTAAGTCTAGTGGGACACTCAAATGACTCATGACATCTCCCCTCACACTCCAAACATTTTAAAATTTCAAACTTTTCTTCACCCTATTTCTCTTTCTCACCACTTTCTTTGGCATTGTCTTTCTTTTTGTTTTTATCCGAAAATCTTTTATTGAAAAATTTTGTTTCGAAAACTGGAGAATTTTTTTAAAATTCTTTGCAAACAGGGCCATGTCAAACTTAGACTCGTCCTCAGACTCGGACTCATAAAAACTCACTTTCTTTTTCTTAGATTTGGAGTTAAGCTCTATCCCTCTATCCTTAGGTTTGAAAGTGTCGAGAAACATGTCAATTTCGTACGTCTGTAGGTCTTCTAACAACTCTTCTAATTTAAGATGATTCAAATTTCCTAAGGTATTCAAAATAGTCAATTTAGGAATAAAACGTTTAGGCAGTGATCTTAAAATCTTTTTAACCACTCGTGCATCAGGTATAGGCTCACCTAGGTTAAAATTAGTGTTGGTAATATCAGACAAATGTGCATAAAACTCGTCAAAACACTCGGTCTCTAATATAGTGATTGTCTCATATTGAGTGGTCAATATTTGAATTTTAGACACTTTGACCGCGTTATTGCCCTCTTGGGTGAGTTGCAAAATATTCCACGCTTCTTTAGATGTGGTGCATGTCATAATACGTCAGAACTCATCAGGGGTGACATGTACGAAAATTGCACTAAGTCCACGTGAATTATAAGTGCTCCACCTAAATTCAACCTCAGTCCAGTCTGACACGGGTTTTAAATTCCTGACATTATTGGCGGTGATAGTGAGAGGATTCCAACCTCTTTCACAAATGACCCAAACTCTTTCATCGATTGCTTTTTAATGGGATTTCATTCAGGATTTCCAGTAATCATAATTAGACCCGTCAAAAATTGGCAACCGACTATATAAGTTTTCGTTTGGAAACATTGCAACAAACTTTCAAAAATCAGATTTTTCAAAAAAATCAATATCACACCATTTTTGCGAAAAATAGGAATGCGCGATAAATTAGTGTAACCTGTTGTTGATACCAAAATTAGTATGCTGATATAGACGAATCACAAGAAGACACGTGTCGATCTACATGGAACAATAGCAACGAGAAAGTCTATTTCCCCGACCAAGTCAGACTCACTCCGAGCAACAACTATACTCCGAGGAACTCCAGCTCTCCGAGGAACTCCAACGCTCCGAGAAACTCCAGCCCTCCGAGGAACTCTTGAACGACGAGCAACTAAGGCGGTTCGAGCTGCATCTCGACCACAGCATTGATTGCCAGATAATCAACAGTTCAACTATTCATTGAATGATTATCACCTTGACGCACACGCTTGAAGAGCATTAAATGAATTACCCTTTCATATGTATATCATTTAATGTATCACCCTTTCAGATTATAGCCTCAAGGCTATAAATATATTGTATTACCCTCATTCAAAGGGACTGAAATTTCTTGATAGTACTTGTAATCGAGAATTCCCAAACACTCAGCAATAACATAACAGTGGACGTAGGCCATTCATATAAGGCTGAACCACTTTAAAATATTTTGTCTCATTTATTTATCTGTGATTGAATTATTAGAGTAATCTAATTTTTTACATCAACAGATTGGCGTCGTCTGTGGGAACGACTGTTGCTATCGTTTCTCACCAAAAATCATTCATCATCGATGGCAGATAATCCAGAATCTAGAAATCGAAACGCTGGAAATGCTGGAAATCCTCCAAATCCCTCTGCACCTCCAGATCTGGCTGGGATTATGACGAATCTGGCTCAAGGACAAACCGCCATGCAAGAAACAATACGGCAACTCATATAGACCATTCATGGCGGTGCACCTGCACATTCGGGACAACGAAGCGGTCATAGGCAAACCTATTTACTTTCTTCACGATCCAGGCGTACTGAGTCCTATCGTAATGAGGAATCTGATGATTTCTCTTATCAACCTGGGCGAACTTCGTCAATAAGGGCTACAGATACTGATCAACGTATCACTCTCTCTCCAGAGAGACTCAGTGCCTTGGAAAGACTGAGTAGGGTGTCTCCTTTCAGTCGATTAGGCCTTAGGAGGAATAGGAGTCCACCTAAGACCATGTCGAGGAGTTTTCGACAACCATCAGATCTAAGAGAAGGATCAGCACAATCACGACCAGTTGCTCGTCAAGATAGATCTCAGGAGGCCACTTCAGAGCAATCAATTGCTCGAACTAACAAACCCGATGAGGGAAATGATGCGTGTAAAGGTTCCATTCAACGGTTGGAGGACAGATTGGGAGAAATGGCTAAGGCTAAGAATCCCTTACAACGAACTTTTGTTCAAGGGACACCTTTTGTCCCGGCCATTGTGGGTTTTCCTACCCCGTCAAAGTTTAAAGCACCTGTGGTGACCCCCAAATATGATGGAAAGACAGATCCTGTTCTACACATAGAGCAATATCAAGCCGCTGCCGACATCTATGTCGTCCCCGACGAGATGAGATGTAGAGCATTCTCAGGAACTCTTACTGGATCTGCCCAAATATGGTACAACAATCTTCCTCGGGGTAAAATTTTAACTTTCTTTCAATTGGTCGAGTTGTTCATCGGCAATTTTTGTTTTGGGGCAAAGCCAGTAAAAAGAGTAGCAGACTTGTTAAGTGTTAGAAAAAAATCTGGTGAGAGTACTAGAGATTACATAACTCATTTCAATAACGAGATGCTGGAAGTCATAGATTATGAAGAAAAGACAGCAATCACCGCCTTGATGAGTGGGTTGTTGCCTAACAAGTTGTATTACACTTTGGCCAAAGATCCACCTACAACTATGTCAGAGTTGATGGCAAAAGCAGCTAAAATCATGAATGTCGAGGAAGCTATGGTTGCGAAGAAGAATATGGATAAAGAAACCAAGGTGGAAGACGACAAATCCAAGAAGAAAGAGCATAAGGGCAATGGCGATGACAAGCATTCCAAGAATAATAAATCGTCATGGGAAGTCCTAAAGAAATTCGATAATTATACTCCTTTGAAAATGGGTATTAATCATGTCTTGGAAGAAATCAAGAATAACGAGGAAGTAAAGTGGCCAAAGAAACTGAGGTCAGACCCTGACATGAGGAATAGGGAGAAATATTGCGAGTTCCATAAGGATCACGGCCATATGACCAAAAATTTCATAGCTCTTCAGAACGAGATTGAAACACTCATCCAAAGAGGGAAGCTAGCAAAGTATGTTGATCGGGGAGGCGAAAGAAGAAATAATGACCGAACTAGAGAAAGGTCTAGATCTCCTCGTCGAGCAGAGGAGAAAAAGAAGAGAAACCATGAAGATGATCCAGATGATGACCCCGATCTTCCCAAGAAACCAAGGCAGCCAGAACGAGAGGTATTTTCAATACGCTTTGGGTCATTTGATTGTAATGTCATTACAGGAGGAGATGCAGGAGGAGGAGACCTTACTGCAGAAAGAAAAGCTTACCTCGGTGAAGCTCGGGCTTGCTCATACATTCAATGGATAAATTTAGCTGAAGAGGATCGCCCAAGGAAGGTAAAAAAAGAGAAGCTGGTCATCGGTTTTTCAAAAAATGACCTTACAGGTGTTCTTTACCCTCACGACGACCCTGTGGTGATCAAAATGAGGATGAAAGAAGTAGTGATTTCAAGGGTTCTGGTAGATAATGGTAGTTCGGCAGACATCATGTTCTACTCATGCTTTGACAGTTTAATTTAAAATTGTCTCAATTGGATCCTTATCACAGACCTCTCCTGGGTTTTGCTGGCGAGAAGGTTTTTCCACTTGGGACGATTAAGTTGGATATATCTATTGGAACTTGGCCTGCTTGTCGAACAGAAAGAATACGCTTCTTCGTGATGGATAAAAATCTGCAATCAGCTTACAACATCATCATGGGTAGAGTTGGTTTGAAGAAGTTCGAAGCAGTTCCATCTACGGTACATCAGTGTTTAAAATTCCCTACAAATTTTGGAGTAGGAGTTATGAAAGGTGATCAAAAAGTAGCTCAGGAATGCTATTATTCGTCTGCCGAGCAAGACGAACTTGAAGAGTCAAGGAAAAGGACTACTACCTACCAGGTGGATGAAGGTACAGAAATTGAAACACTGGATCCCAGAGACGAATCCCAACTTGTAAAAGGACAGGTGGTGGAATCTACAGAAAATGTTATTCTGGACGACGAGCACCCTGAACAAATAACCAAAATAGGTTCGACGTTGGATGCTTCGATAAAACAGGAGTTGATAACTTTCTTGAGAGATAGAAAGAAAACTTTTGCATGGAGTCATGAAGACATGCCAGGAATAGATCCTAACTTCTTATGCCATGAACTCAATGCGAATAAGGAGATCAAGCCTGTAAAGCAGAGAAGAAGAGTGTTTAGTCCCGAGAAGAATCAAGCCATACAAGAGGAGGTCGAGAAGCTCCAGAAAGCCCAATTCATTAAAGATGTAAAATATCCAGAATGGTTAGCAAATGTGGTGATGGTAAAGAAGAAAAATAATAAATGGAGAATGTGTGTTGATTTCACTGATCTCAACAAGGCCTGCCCAAAGGATCACTTTCCATTGCCCAGAATTGACCAACTAGTGGATGCTACCTCGGGACACGAGATGCTCAGCTTCATGGACGCTTACTCTGGATACAACCAGATCAAAATGAAATCTGAAGACAGGGAAAGCACTTCTTTTATTACCCCTAGGGGAACTTATTGTTATAATGTTATGCCTTTTGGTTTGAAAAATGCAGGAGCGACATACCAGCGGCTGATGAACAAGGTTTTCGCCGAACAAATCAGTTGTAATATGGAAGTCTATGTCGATGACATGTTGACAAAGAGTAAGAAAGCTGCTGATCATCTAGTTGACTTAGGTCAGACCTTTGATCAACTGGATAAATACCAGATGAAGCTCAACCCGACGAAGTGCACATTTGGAGTACGAGAAGGAATGTTCCTCGGGTACATCGTTAACCAGTGAGGCATTGAGGCAAATCCAACAAAGATCAAAGCTCTTTTAGGGTTGCGATCTCCAACGACGAAGAAAGAAGTGCAGAGTCTTACAAGACGAGTTGCATCGCTCAACAGATTTGTATCCCGAGAAACTGATAGATGCCTTCCATTCTTCAAAACACTTCGAAAAACTTTCGAGTGGAATGATGAATGTGAAAAAGCCTTTCAAGACTTGAAGAAATATTTGGGAACACCTCCAATGTTTTCCAGGCCAGTAACAGGAGAAAAGTTGTACTTGTACTTGGCAGTATCGGAGAATGCAGTCAGCTCGGCATTGATCAGAATGGAGAACGGAGTCCAGAAGCCAATTTATTACACAAGTAAGGCTTTCCGAGGTGTAGAGATCAGGTACCCAAACTTGGAAAAATTGGCATTGGCATTAATTGAGGCAAGTAGAAGAATGAGGCCATATTTCCAGGCCCATACCATCGTCGTGTATACCGACATGCCGTTGAGACAAGGCCTTCATAAGCCAGAAAAATTAGGGAGACTGATGTATTGGGCAATAGAGCTCGGTGAATATGATATTGTGTATGAACCCATATCATCATTAAAAGGGCAGGCAGTAGCAGACTTTATAGCAGAGTTTACATATCCTGATACCCCCGAGAACAAAAATTGCTCGCTAACCAACCTATGGATGTTACAGGATCAACAGACATAAGCTCAGACCAACTTCGGTTGGTAAAAGGGCTTGTGGATGTAGAAGGATCATCAAATTCGAGCTCAGACCAACTCCGGTTGGTAAAAGGACGAGAAGAGATGATCGACGAGGAGCAAGAAATATCAGGGGAGGATGAAAGGAAACATCAGATATTTCATCGAGGAACTCTGTCAGATAAGAAATTTGAAGACGAGTTACCTACATGGAGATTATATGTAGATGGGTCTTCTTGCACAACGGGTTGTGGAGCAGGGATTGTTTTGAACACCCCAGACGAGATTGAAGTGGAATATTCCTTACGATTCCAATTCAAAGCCTCCAATAATGAGGCTGAGTATGAAGCCTTGATAGCAGGTCTTAATTTAGCGAAGATTATGTAAGCACAATAAGTGATGGTATTCACTGATTCTCAATTAATTGTGAATCAGATGCTGGGAACATATGCAGTTAAAGGAGAATTAATGGTCAAGTATCAAGCAAAGGCGATAGAGTTGTTGGCAGAATTTGATGCCATTCAGTTGATCAAAATACCAAGAATGGAGAATGCACGAGCAGACGCACTGGCCCGACTAGCATCAGCTACTCGTACCGAGCTGCGAAGAACGATACCAATTGAAGTATTAGAAAGTCGTAGCATAGAGGAAGACTTGACGATGAATGTTATTACCCTTAATTCAGGACCATCTTGGATGGATCCCATCAGGGCATATATTGAGGAGGGAGAATTGCCGGAGGATAAGCTCTCTGTAAAGAAATTGAAGTTCAAAGTTGCTCGGTATGTACTAACTAATGGTGTTTTGTATAGACGAGGAATTATGGTAGGTTTGCAGAGATGTGTACATACCTACGAGGTGAAAGAATTGATTGAAGAGATCCATGAAGGGTCCTGTGGAGCCCATGTAGCAGGTCGGACACTTTTGCAAAGGGTGATGACGCAGGGATACTACTGGCCAACGATGAGGGCTGATTGTATAGCCTATGCTAAGAGATGTGATAAATGCCAACATTTTTCCTCCATCCGACGAACTCCACAAGCATTGTTGACACCCATAACTTCCCCTTGTCCATTTTCCATGTGGGGAATAGATTTGGTTGGACCACTGCCAACGACCCGAGGAAGATTCAAGTACCTCGTCAATGCAGTGGATTATTTTACTAAGTGGGTAGAAGCTGAGCCTCTGATTGATATGACATACGAGAAGGTGTACCAATTCATTTGGAAGAACATCATCTACCGATATGGTCTCCCTCATTCCTTCATCACAGACCATGGAACACAATTTGATAACGAGGAGTTTGCCGCCTATTGTCATCAGTCAAACATTTTGAAGGTTCATTCAGCATCAGGCCATCCTCAAAGCAATGGACAGACTGAAGTGACGAACAGAACAATACTAAATGGTTTGAAGAAGAGGTTAAGTGAGGCTAAAGCTAATTGGATTAATGAGCTACAGTCAGTATTGTGGGCTTACCAAACAACTCCCCGAGCAGCAACTGGAGAATCACCATATATGCTGGCATTTGGAAGTGAGGCTGTAATACCTGTCGAGTTGGGTCTTCCAACACACAGAGTGCTGAATTTCAATTCCCCAGTCAGCGACTTGATGAGGAGATTAGATTTGGACATGCTCGAGGAAGTTAGAGAAGAGGCAGCCATTAGGAATGCTGCTTATCAACAACGAACAGCCCTGTTCTACAACAAGAGGGTGAAAAAATGCGACTTAAAAGAAGGAGATTACGTGCTAAAGAAAGTCATTCAGAAGCACAATAAGTTGGAAGCAAACTGGCATGGACCTTACCGAGTTACAGAAGTTGTTCGACCAGGAACTTACCGAATAGCAACTCTAGAAGGAAAGGAATTTAAGAATGCATGGAATGCTGAACACCTACGCAAGTATTATCAGTGATGTAAAATGTAAAGCAGTTCCATCAATATGAATAAAACGATGATATTTCATAATCTTCTCTCCTTTTATTGAAAGTTTTTCGGGGAATACTAGTGTTTAACACTACGCTGCTCGGCAGTAAAAAGAAGACGATAGTTCGAACCCAGACCAACTCCGGCTGGTAAAAGGGCGAGAACACCCCATACTCCTTTGGTTAGGAGGCGTACACTAGCTCAGACCAACTCCGGTTGGTAAAAGAGTTAGTGGACATGATAGTTCGAACTCAGACCAACTACGACTGGTAAAAGAGCGAGAACACGATAGTTCAAACCCAGACCAACTCTGGTTGGTAAAACGGCGAGAACACCTCATACTCCTTTAGTTAGGAGGCGTACATTAGCTCAGACCAACTCCGATTGGTAAAAGAGTTAATGGACATGATAGTTCGAACTCAGACCACCTACGGTTGGTAAAAGAGCGAGAACACGATAGTTCGAACTCAGACCAACTCTGGTTGGTAAAAGAGCGAGAACACGAGATGATCAACGAAAGGACAATCTCGGTTGGTTAGGAAACAAGATATGATCTCAAATGCCAACTTATGTTGGTCGGGAAGTAAGATTATCTCAAATACCAACTTATGTTGGTCGGGAAGTAAGTTTATTACATAAAAGTTCCTCGAAGAACAGATATTCCAAACTGAATCAAGTATGGTTGGTCTGAGATAAAAATCCACCAACTGTAGTTGGTCGACGAGGAGAAAATATTTTAAACAGTACCAAGTATAGCTGGTCGGGGATAAAAACCCATTAACTATAATTGGTCGACGAGCACAATTTAAACAACCTTGGTTGGTTGGAATAATTTTAAACATTTTTATACTCATTACTTTATTATTAAGTGATCGAGCAACATTACTAATACTTGTAATTTTTTATTACTAAGTTGGTCGATGAACCACACAATATTGTTATGCAAGCACAAATATAAAGTGTTTGACAAATACAAGAGCAATACAAACTTGCAAACAAAAATGAAATTCTTTCATTAAAGTCAAAATGAATTACACAAGTTTATTACATTGATATTAAATTGTGTACTAATTATTACATCAGAATTTCCTATTCTATTGGCTTTTTTCCTTCAGCTTTCGATATAGGCTCCTCGCCAGCAGGAGGATCTTCCAGGCAAAGGGGAGAATTAATGAAGTTAATATCTTGAAGCATTCTAATGTTCATTACTGAAGGTGTGTCCAGTAGATGCTCGGGACGAGATACCTCGATCTGAGAATGAAGATTGTAGTCACCCAGGTATTTTGCAATTAAGCTTCGAGGAATGGCACGAGCTGGGATCCATTCCATGTCCAATTTACAAGGTGGCACAGGCAAGTCTAGTACCCCAAGATCATAATAGTCCCACAGGTAGTGTCCTTGTTCGAGCTTCAGCACGCCCAAGGCATTAAACCATCCCTGTTTATAACCTTCATTATTGGAATTTTCAACGTGAGCATCCAAGTGACAAAGGGCCTCATTTTAGCCTGCCATCCAGAATTCATGAGGTTGTTTGTGGAATTGGAAAGTTATTCTCTCTAACTGCCCGTGAAGGTTTCTGGTAAAAACATCCTTATTATTCAGAGCAGACTTTGTCGAAGCAAGTTGATCCTCCAGAGTTTGGATTTTCTTGGACATTTCAGACAAAGCCCGATCTTTTGCATTCAATTGGAACGCTTGAGTTTCCAATGTTGATTGAGTACGAGCTTCTTCAACAGTACGACGAAGACCTCTTGGTAGTCCCCGAGCAGGTTGAATACTTTGTTCCTCGTCAACATCCTGAGCAACTCTTCCTCGTCCACGAGAACTTCTTCCTCATCCCCGAGTAGCAGTAGAAGGCCCAACTCTTCTCAAAGCCTTTAATTCTTGCCTCAATTTGGCATTCTCAACCTCTAAAAATGAGAATCCTTCATCGGTGACCAGTACCAAGGTAGTGGAAGATGAAGCTGCAGATTTATACTGTGCTAACTCTTTCTGCAAATTGTTATTCTCTTGCTCCAGCAGCTCGATGATCTGTCTTCATGCTTCGATTTCACCCATTAGGGTTCTCTCTCACACTTCATAGCCAGCAAGCATCTTGTCATAACCTGTTTCAGCACTAAGTTGTTTGAGTTTCTTCTCATACCCTTCATGCAAAAGAACTGAAGACTTTTTATACTGATGCTGAAGTTCATCGAGAGTACCTTGCAAATCTTCAATCATTTCGTAATAAGCCACATTGTTGGCTACAGCACGATCAAGAAGACATTTCAAGTATGAATATGCCTCCACTGCTTGGTCTGAAGCATCATGACCAAGGATATCAGCAATTTCTGATGCACTCAGGTCAGTATGGCCAGCTTTAAAATATTCATGGCATTGTTGCATCAGTTTTGTATCATTGGCAGACAACAATTCGATTCTAGCCATAAACTAGTAAAGAAGAGAAGGCAAGAGTTAATAAAAGAAGCAGACAGAACATCAACAACGAAGAGGAACAAAAAGGGTGATTTTTATTACATCATCAAAAGGAGTACAACATTCAAAATACAGAGTATAAGTAAAAGAAAAATAGAAAGAGAATACCGAACAAATTCACACCTTTTCCTTATCTCCCAAGACTTTCTCGGGAGGCTGGGACGAGGAGCTTGGTTGCTCGGTGGGAACAATGAGTTGGTTGGCAGAAGTTGGGACTTGTTCAGGAGGAGCAGGCAAAGACGAAATATCCTCGGTGGCTGTCTGATTGGGTTGTGGAGCAAGGACTTGATCACCCACTGTCATTGAAGACTCCTCGGATGCAGCTTTGTCTTCATCCTCATCTTAGATTCTAGGAGAAGGACCGAGAAGATGTTGTTGAAATAGCTCAGAGTCCCCGTTCACCTTCAACTCTTGCAGGGCAGCAACCCAAACATCTCGAAAGTATTTCAAACTCCCATACTGCACCTGGGTCATCATTACTGCTACCCCCTGTCCCATCCTTTATCCCAACCGGTACGAAAAGATTTTTTCACTGCCACTTTTCTCTTCATTTTCTTCGAGGAGAGCTTCTCGGACAGAAGATCCTCAGAGGCTTTCAATTTGGCCTCCACCTCCTCCTTCTGGCGATTTACTTCTCGCAGAAGGGTTAGCTCTTCCTCAGCCGACTTCAACTTATTTTCAAGCTCCCCAAAGTTTGTAAGCTTCTCGGCATATTTCTTATTCTCTCTCTCCAAGTCTTTTATTTTGTTTCCCAACTGCACCTTCTCTGCCTCAGATGCTGCCAACTTCTTTTCCCATTCACCCCTATCCTCGTCATATTTTTGACGGGAATCCTTCAAAGACTGGGCCAAACCCAAAAAAGCATCCTCCACTCCAGACGAGGAGCTAGAAGCCTTGAGTGCTTCATCTTTCTTCACTATGGTGTTAAAACAACTCACCAGCTGAAAAAGAAGGTAATGATAAGTCAGTGTCGAGATACATATATTGACTGAAAGAAAGAATAATTCAGGATAAGAGAAACTTACTGAAGCAATGTGACGAGTAGCTAGGAATGTCAGCATATCCCTAGACATGTTTTCTTCAATTCATTGGACTTCAGGAATAGTCCAAGTCTTTACCGAGCTCATTGCAGAACTCGGGGGAATAATGGTTGGAACACCAGCTCCACTAACTTGGAGCTGGGGAATGGTTTCAGAAAAACTGACCGAGGAGGATTTCTTCAATCTCCTCAGTGGCACTTCAACAGTTTCAACCAAAGAGGAACTTTTGGTTGGGGAGATGGTGATCACTCCTGCTGGTACATCCTTCTTATTAGAAGCCACTGGGGCCTTCTCGGCAGCCTTCTGAAGAGTAACAGAAGGGGCAGCATCTACTTTCTTTGTCCCCTTTGGGACATCATTCTTGTTTCTCTTTCCATCTCCAGCAGAGGAAGTCTCCTAGAAGATAGCAGGAACTCTTCTTTTGCCCATTTTCTGACGCAAAGGAATATGAGAGTCTGGTGAAGAATCCTCAGAAGCTGGCAATGGTTCACTAATGCTGACCACAGGACGAGCACTAAAGGATGATGTATAGCTCATGTACTGCAACAAGTATGAAGCAGACCTGACGTGCTCGTCTGCAACTTTCTGATGCAAACTCCAGATATGTTTCAAATGCTTTATATTAACTTCTGATTCTTTGGGAGTTTTTCTCTTGCTGTCAACTGCAAACAAATACATAGTGAAATATCAGTCATACATTTTATCAAACATAATGAAATCATAATTTCAAAAATAAAATAAGATGAAAATGACCTATCCCATTGCCATATGGAGGGCATTTGGTACCTTCATATACTTCGTCTCCAACCAAAAGGGCATGTTGCCAATTTTTGATAACTACCCCATGTTCAAAATAATCCCTATTAGCATCAGGGAAATTGACTACTAAAGCCCTATTCAAAAATCTAGTTTTTAAATAATAAATATTGTCTAGAACAGCCCATCCATAACAGTACATAATCTCAGGAATTCCTATACGAGTTCCATGAGTTTGATTTAACCTATGCACCCCATTAACTATTCTCCATGTGTTGGGGGCTATTTTTGCAGGAACAAGATCGAAATAATGACAGAACTCTAAACACAAGGGGTTTGGCAGAAAAGAAAATCCACATTCAGCAATAAAAAGGCTGGGGAACCAATGTCCCTCAGCCAAATGAAAATAATTTGAAGGCTCAGAAAGATCCTCCAAAGTTACCCAAGACGGAATAGAGAAATCAGAACAGAGTTTCTCAAGAGATTCAATAATATAAACCATGGTGAATAAAAGAAATGAAGAAGAAGGAAGAAGATCTTACAGGAAAAAGGGAGATTTGTTGACAACGAACGAAAATAAGGATGAACGCACAAGAGAAAGAAAGACTATGGAAAACTCGAAAGCAGAAATTGGAAAAGGTAGAAGACGGTGATATTGTCTATGAAGTTTAAATACTTTGCCTTGGGAAACGGCGAAAGAAATGATTACAAAAAGGAAACTATTACGCTACCGGCGGCTAAAAGGACAAAAAGTACACGAAGATCAAAGCTCTTATAAAAATGCAAAAAGGCGGATTCTGCGAATTTGGAAGGAAATTCAAAATACGGAGAAATGTTCCTAAAAACCAGGAAGATCATTTAATATTGCCATATACCGAGAAAGAATGTTCCATACTCCTCAAAGTTCGAAATATGAAACATTGGGGGCTTCTGTTGATACCAAAATTAGTATGCTGATATAGACGAATCACAAGAAGACACGTGTCGATCTACATGGAACAATAGCAACGAGAAAGTCTATTTCCCCGACCAAGTCAGACTCACTCCGAGCAACAACTATACTCTGAGGAACTCCAGCTCTCCGAGGAACTCTTGAACGACGAGCAACTAAGGCGGTTCGAGCTGCATCTCGACCACAGCATTGATTGCCAGATAATCAATAGTTCAACTATTCATTGAATGATTATCACCTTGACGCACACGCTTGAAGAGCATTAAATGAATTACCCTTTCATATGTATATCATTTAATGTATCACCCTTTCAGATTATAGCCTCAAGGCTATAAATATATTGTATTACCCTCATTCAAAGGGACCGAAATTTCTTGATAGTACTTGTAATCGAGAATTCCCAAACACTCAGCAATAACATAACAGTGGACGTAGGCCATTCATATAAGGCTGAACCACTTTAAAATATTTTGTCTCATTTATTTATCTGTGATTGAATTATTAGAGTAATCTAATTTTTTACATCAAGACCTGCTCTGATACCAATTTGTAAAACCTTATCTGTGATAAAGATTTAAATAGATTCGCTAGTTTCAATCATAAACTTATTTAATCAAAATCAATTTATGAATCAAATTAATTCAGCCCTTAAACTAGAAAAACAACGTGCATGCAAGTGTCAACCCATCGTAAATAAAGTGTGCGACACAAAGTTAAGGAAAAATCCCATCAAGGCAAAACCTTTTTATTTCTAGAACTTTGACAAGTTTACAATACTATTGACTTACAAACAACTTGATAATCGACCACAAGTGTAACGCATGGTGTCTTTGTCAAACCTTTAAAGCAACGGCTATAAATCAATAATGGTTCACACGCAGCTATACCACAAGGACACGTAGTCTTAAAACTCCACAGAGACACCCTCCACAATAGCACGCAACTCTCGGTTGTAGAGATCTCCTCACAAAGAATGAACAACAACAAACTATGTTTTGGGTTCAACAAAACAACTCACACAAAAGCAATTGGGATTGTGAATTGTAAAACAAAAGTTATGAACCCTCAAATGGTTGGAGAATAATATAAAAACGTATTCTGTGAAAACTAATTTTTCTCCACATGAAATTCAGTAGTCTGACACTCAATTTATTTTAAAAATCAAGGCGGTGACGTGTCTGATAAAAACACCCGATTCGATCTCATTTTAACCAGGTACGATGTCGTTCGGACGACGTCATACACATAACTCAGAAAGCTTCGTTCTTTTAAATATCTTGGAAATCTCAAAACTTAAAACTGTTCACGAGATCAAAAACATTTATCCAAAAAACTTTTATGATAAAATATTTTTTGAAAAATTAAAAACATTTCAAAAATCATTTTTCATAAATAAAAAATATTTTATCTTTCACAAAAATATCCCAACACATTTAATCTAAAATGTAAATGGAACTTAAACACATTTTACCAAGTTCATCCTTGTTGGGATTGAATGTTGAAACCTTCTTGTAATTCGGATTCATCTATTATAGATGTAATCTTCTCAATCCTTCGATGACTTGTAGCTTTATATTAAATAATTAATTGTGATGAAGAATGTCCTTATATCCTGGCCTTCTCAGTATAAAGGTCTTTGGTCAGCTTAGCTACTTGACTTTCAGCAGCCTTTGCCATGTGCTCAGCTTGAGCCGCAGTTGAATCAGCCCTCTGTCGTGCTTCTTCGGCAGTCTTGATCTTCTCATCCCAAGTCTTATTCTCGATCTCCAGAGCCTGTTGGGATTCTAGTAAAGACTGCTTCAGACCCTCAAATGTATCTTCCACATCTCCTAAAGAAGAACGTAGTTGATCGTCCTTTTCCAGGATTTGATTGTAGTTAACCAAGAACTGTAAGAAAAACCCAAAATAATACACGCTAGAAATATATGAATAACATCCAACCTACTTTAAAAATGAAAACTTACCTAGGCCAGGCTTTGAGAAGACCTTAATGACAGTTGAAATCGGGACATTGAAGCAGCAGCAGATTTGTG
Source organism: Sambucus nigra (assembly GCA_949130495.1). Classification (NCBI taxonomy): domain Eukaryota; kingdom Viridiplantae; phylum Streptophyta; class Magnoliopsida; order Dipsacales; family Adoxaceae; genus Sambucus; species Sambucus nigra. The sequence continues at coordinate 586,572,622 of OX422210.1, read as the reverse complement.
GTCTGGGAGGGTGCTAAATTTGATTAATTTCCTAGCCAAGCTAGAACTCATGGCTGCAGAGGAACCCACAACAGAGGAGACATTTACAACCAAGGCCTGTTGATCAACAATAATAGTTTTATAACTTTCTTATAAGCAAGACCCTTCATTAGTCTCTTGAAAGGAAACTCTGAACCTTTGTTGGTGGGGGGCTTCTTCCCACCATCAAATTTGTTCTGGGCACCAGCACGAGTAGACTTCAAGGTTCCAGTGGTTGATTCATCCTCCAAAAGGTTAGGAATTTTTCTTTTACCCATGCTAACAGTAAGAGGAAGCTCTAAGTGAAAGGATGAGGAAGTGCCTACATCAGGTTCACCATCACCAGATTTAGTGGCAGAAGATGTAGAGATTGTCTCTCTCTCCAAGTCTATCACGTTGGAAGGAGCCTAAATTATTGGCCGAGCAATGAAAGAAGTCACAGAGATTTTATACATTAGCAGATAAGAAGTTGACCTGATGTGCTCCTCGCCAATTTTCTGATGAAGTCCCCACAAGAACTTGAGCTCGTCAAGATTGATATCACTCTCTGTGGGACTTTACTTCTTCCTATCAACTGCAATCAAATAAAATAACTAAGGTTAATTGGCATATCAATAAATAGTCCATCATCATGAATGTACAAAAAAAATAATTACAACCTATGCCATGACCCTCCTGAGGACAGTTGGGCCCATCATACACCTCATTCCCTTGAAGAGGAAGATATTGCCAGTTCCTCGCAATAACCCCATGATTGAAGTAATCTTTGTTGGAGTCAGGAAAATTGACACCTAGGGCTCTATTGATAAACTTATTTTTTAAATATTATGTACTATCACTAATGACCCACCTGTGATAGAGCATGAGTTCAGGGATACCGATATGGCTCTCATGGATTTGGTTAAGCCTATGAATCCCATTAACTATTCTCCACGTATTAGGGTCTATTCTTGCAGGTACAACATCAAAGTACTGACATAACTCTAAACAAAAGAGATTTGGGAGGAAAGCGAAACCACACTCAGCAATGAACAAAGATGGAATCCAATGACCCTTAGCCAAAGAAAAGCATCAACATGAGGAATGGGAAATTTTAACTCCACTCAATCCGAAATATTCCATTCCAGCCTAAACTCGTCTAAAGAGTCAGCATGAACTATACACACCATGTTTCAGAAAGAAGAAAAGAAAGAAAAGGAAATAATTTTTACAAAAATTTAAGGATTCAGCAAGAACTGTCAAAAGAAAGGAAGAAGGGCGATAAACAAGCACACAAGAACTCAGATATAGCCGCTACAGTTCAAAAATTTAGGGTAAAGCAAGACCGGGAAAGTTCTTCGCCTTTTTATAGGTTATCTCGAAAATAGCAAATGAAATGATTAAATGTAACCACGATTGACGTTCCAATGGCTTCACGAATCAGATAGTGAAAAATACTCATTTGCCCTTTGGCGGTTAGTTAGAATTCAAATTATTTGCAAAAATGCCATTTTCAAACAGTGCCAGCAAAATCTTACAAGTTTGGGATGTCGGCTACCGATCAAAACATCATAATGCTCTGAGCTACTTTCGGACTCAAATTCTCCATACTTTCAAGAAAACATCAAGCATGGAACATTAGAGGCTTCTGTTGATACAAAAAAAATATACACCTTCGTGGACCAACTATAAGTAAACACGTGTCCTCCTACATGGCAAAAATCATAGTCAGTAAATGGTAGCTCTGTCGACCAACATGAAGAATGCCGAGCAGCACAAAGAATGTCGACCAACAAGATCAGTGAAGTGTCACCAAATCAAAAGTCACACCACGTGTGATTTATACAATCAACAGTCGCATTCATTATGTAAGGATGTAAATGCTTAATTATATAAAAGCATTTCATCTCTTGACTTTCAGGTCACTATAAATACATTGTATATCTTTCATCAAGGGCAACGGTCGAACGAATTCTGGGATATTCTTATCTACAAGAGTACCTAAATTTCTATAACCACAAAAATTAATAAAATAATGGTGGACGTAGGCTTTCTTGCATAGCTGAACCACTTTAAAAACTCTTTCTTTACTTTCTTATTACATATTTTATCTGTGATTATTAAATTAGATCAAGTCTAGTTTTTTACATCAACAGTGCGCGATTCAGTTTCACAATTGTTTATGATTTTTAAGTTGGATTATTTAATTTAAGTATTAATCTATATTTTGGAGTTGAGTTTTATTTTAGAGTTAGAGTGGTAATGGAATATCTTGTGTGGGTATTTATATTCATTAGATTAAATTTTGGATTATATCTTGTGGGAAAAAATTTAATGTCTTATATTTTTATCACATGCTAAGAATGGTATTTCAATTATGACACCCGATATAGGTTGGTAGTGGGGACTGGCCACCTCCAGTGTCAAAATATGCGAGGTGTCACGGGGTTAAAGAGGGTGTTAGAGATTTTATTTTGGAGAAGAAAGCTTGCAAGAACATAGAGATTTATCGGATTTTCTTTTCCATCTCTTCACCAAAGGAATTATTATCTTCAAGAGGTAGGGGTTCTACACTATTTTAAAGTTTGAATCAAAGTGTGCTAGATATATGTATATTTGTAAGATTCACATGTTTTTTTTTTTGCCTATTATCACTACATGTGATATTATGTTGAAAAATATGTGAGAAAAATTTATGAAGATTAAAGTTTGAAAGAAAGATAAATTTAAGAATGTTTAAGCTACTTAATTGTTTCATAAATCCAGTTAAACTTGTGTGACACCCCGCCTAATTAAATACCGGGCGATCACTCATTTATTAAATTAAATCAAGGTAAACAGTTGGTTCATTCTCAGCATCACTGTCGATAAAAATAACTTTTTTTTTCCAATTTAACACCCTAAATAATTAAGCTAAGTGTCAAAACATTTTCCATACAAAACTTTCCAAATTTTAATTAAAGAAAAATATTTATTTTAATTAAAACAACATTTCTACAATAAAGAATCACACCACAATAAACCAAATAACATAATACATTCGTCAATCAAATGTCAACAAATGGAACTAAAACCACAAATCCATCCTGAATAAATCCCATGGAACAATACTGGAAATAAATGAAATACAAAATCCCAGCAACAAATGAAATGATGAAAAGGGCGACACGTGCCTAATAAATGAGAATAATAGGAGTGGAGTCAATAACAGAAGCCGTCTACTCAAGTGACCTGCAACTCCCACCTAAGTTGCAGCTCGTTCTTCTCAAGGGATCCTAAGCAAGACGCCCCTGTGGCTGGGCACCTGAAAATATACATATATATATACAAGAGAGAGAGAGAGAGAGAAAAAGAAACGGGTCAGAGCCCGAAAGTGTGTTTGATTTTAAAATACGTTAAGCAAGTATTTAAATTGATACAGGCCAATGCAAATCATATTAGTGCGTCTCTCTCTTGAGAAATACTCACCTCTCTTCTAATGCGCACACCTATCGTACTAACCTTCCCAACGGTTTGTTTTAGCATCTAACATACTAGTCTTCCTAACAGCTTTAACTTAACTTAAATTACTCGTAAGATTTATAATACACGATATCCACTTTAAAAGATGTTCCAACAGTAGCCCAAAATTCTCTATTTTTAACTTCATAAAAATAATAAAGTTCCCGTGACATTTTATACTTTCTCAAAACAAGTATTTAATAATTTGAGTCAACAACCATGTTCTACTTATCAAATCACAGTAGGCAGTTTAAAGTTTATAACCTCATATATATATTAACTACTCGTATAATATATATATATATAACAGCACCCCAACTAAACTGTGGTGCGGGCATACTCTGCTATCCAATCCCCGTATCTCTCACACAAAGGGAAATACAAGTTCGGAATCACTCTCGAACTGTATTAACATATACAAAACAACGTTGAGGCGAAGCATAGATTCCAAGTCCAAGAGGTCAGTACATACCCACACGTCTCTTAGGACGGTCCGACTATCAATCTGATAGCCCGTACCTAGGATCTCTATCTTCTAGGGTACGAATCAATATCCCCCATAAAGCAACACAGGATAAGATCGTCCCAACGCGGTAATCTCAGGGATAGCAAGTAGCGCGGGTACGTTTTTCACATGTATATAATATATGTACACACAATCATATAAATATACCCATTAATCATATTAATATAGGTTCCTCCCGTTACCCATAGTCACAACATTTATCCTTAATTTCCCATTATTATGATTACGTATAAGGTTTCGCCTCTAACCTTAACTCGAAGGGTTTTCTCACTAGCTATGTGACACTTGTGGATTCTATCCATCCAAGTAGCAAAATCAGTAGGTAAACGTCTATTCATTATCGTAAGTATTTGACGTAATCTCTCACTTGAATTACGTAGTTTCCTCGTCCTTTAAATAATTGTCCCTAAAATACAATTATCATCTCATAATAAAGTTCTCAACACTTAATCATATGCCCTACTGGTCTCTCCTATATCCCAAAACATTTTATTCATAAAGCCCAAAAGCTATTTCACGATGAACCATGTTCAATTAATTAAACAAGGGGAAATAAGAGTCTGCCAGGAAGGGTCGATCGATCGAGGTCTGGGGATCGATCGATCGAACCTTCAATGGATCGAAGATCTATCCTGCAGAAGTGCAGTTACGGGTTTTACCAAAATTCTTCACCCAAATCAATATTTTCCAACACTAATCATCCCAAAACTCCTACTAAAAACATAATAACATATTTCCAGATGTTTTTAACGTTAAGCATGCGTATATCCATCATTAAACATTATTAAACAACCAAAAATCTCATTTAAACATCAAGAACCCTAATGTTTTCTTAACTTTTGTTCTAATCAGTTTTATCCAGAATTTCCTTCTAACATAACATCAAAAATTCGTGGGTTAATCATCTACTTCACATAATATTTCCAGAATATGGTTATAATGTTTTCTACATGCAAATCCCTATCAAAATTTGGGGTTTTCTTCCCTTGATTACACTCCTAATCATTCCTACACTAATATGAATATTGCACCAACGAAAATACGCAAGTTAAACACTTGCCTAGGATTTCAAAAGTCTGGTTTCCTGCTGATATTGGTGTGGTTGCGTTCTCCTCCTCGCGATCTACGCGTTGGTGGTGACGGTGGTGCAAATGGTGGTGTTTTGGCCTTGAATCACCTTGAGAGCTCTCTCCTCTCTACTCCAATGGCCGTTCTAGGGTTCTGAATGTTCTAACCCTAAAAGACTGACTTAAATGGCTGCTAAGGATGGCTGAAATTCGTGGGTTTAATTACCCTATTTTGTAAAATGACCAAAATGCCCTCCCGGGTCACTAATTAAGCCTAAAAACATCCCAAGACCCAAACTAAACCCCCGGGTACACTTTTCTGACTATCTCGATCCTTCCGGACGCGTTGGCGCACTCAAAACGACCATACGAACAACTTATAAAATAGTCACTTTTATATCTCAATAATTAGTCCCGACGCGACACGGGCGCGTCCCGACTAAAATTCTCAAAATTGACATTTCACTCACTTGTGACCTTTAATATAACCCGTATCATATATTACTATGCTCATTAGTAATATTCGACAATTTTATATAATTACTAACTCTCGTCACGTTAATAATTATAACATAATTAATTTCCGGACTCTCATTAAATTTAATAAAACCCCCAAATTAATATAGCATAAAAATACGGGGTATTACAACTTGTTGCTTTCAATGTAAAATATATACTGAACTTGTAAAGAAATTGTAGAATGAATTTGTTATGTTTTATTGGCGTAAAACCTCACTTTCATAAACTTAAACTCTTGTAGTCGGCGCAAATAGGTTTAGTATGTTGAAAGTGTATAAAAATGAGCTTTTGAAAATAAAAGTTGATAATTTCAAATTTTAATCACAAAAAATGATATAATTTATGTGAAGAAAGTCCTTAAGAAACATGAAATAATGAACTAAAAATGAAACTAGTAAAGTGTTTGGGGCAAAAGTGTAAAATTATATAATATGAACACATAAAATGATAAGAAATAAGATAGAAGGTGTAAATTTAACAAGTTGAAAATATAAATCTTGAAATGGAAAAAGTAATGTTTTAGTACAAAAGTGTCATTTTATGCAGAAAGTTGGACTTATGAATAAATTATCCAAATTAAAGGACTCTAGTTAAAGAGTTGGATTTTATTTGGTGAAAACTCGGGTCTTGTAAAGTAAAGATAAAAAGAAGCTTATTTAACAAAATATATAAAATGAAAGTTTAGAAGTTTGCGTGAATAGTGAAAAGTACATTAAAGTGTATAAAATGGGTACTTGAATCAAAGGTTAAGTTTCATAAAGAATGATAAATAAAGTTGTTTTCAAAGATGAAATACCGAGTCGAAGGTGAAATGAAAATGAACTTTTTGATCAAGTGTGGAACTTGAAAATTAAGTGTTGGGACTGGTCTCGTTTCGAGTACTTGGTCTCAAAAGGAAAATAAAGGAAAAGGTCTTAAAATCGGATAAAAAAGAAAGAAAGGAAAAAGAGTTACAATTATATAATAAATAAAAGATGCTCGGAGTTAACTGGAAAATTTATGGAGGGCCCGGAGCCCTAGGGTGTTGCTTAATATTTAGAACCAAGACCACTATTCATGATCATATTTTGGCATTATGACAGTTGGTGAAAGATCGTAAACATATGTGGGATTGGAACCCTTTAAAAAAGTGAAAAGATGACTTAAATCACGACACTCATTAATGTAAAGATAAGTTAACACGACAACTTAGAAAATATGAAAGTAAATTAATGGTTAAAATAACGGGTAGTATTAAAAAGGAAGATTAAGTGTTAGTGGACTCATCGTTTGGGTTTGCAATAAAAAGGAAGATCATAGTGCACATTGCATGGTTACAATTCATTTTGCACGAGAACACTTAATCAAATGAAGGATGATTTCATGATTGCTAAAATACATTGTATATGTATAAATATTCCTTTACGATATATACGCTCTTATTATTTCTCCTATTGAGTGTACACTCATACCCCCCCCCCCCCCCCCCCCCCAAATTTGCCAAACCCCCCAAGTACTCCAAGTAGAGGAAATAACACGAATAACGGGAAAGATAAAGCTAGTTGTTCACGACAATAGAACTATGTCACTATTTGTTTTAGTTGTGTAACTCGTTTTAAGTTATGATCTTTTTATCATTTGAACTTTTATGCAAGTACTTTAAATTTGGATTGTAATAATACAGGACGGTAAGGATTTTACCGTAGCTATTATTTATTCCATGAAACTGTAAAAAGCTCTTTTATTCCAAGTATTCCTATGAATTTCATAAGCTCGACATCATTTCATTAGTTAAATTAAATGTGCTTTTCGATACAAATCAATTAGTCAAGTGTTTATTTGAAAAGAAAAATTTCTTAAATAAAATCAAAGTATAAAAACATTTTTCGCACTGACACCCGGATTCGAGGCGTCACAATTAACCAACATGATAAATGTCGTTTATTGAGTTACCCAATAAAAACCTAACCCAACTTATTAAATAAACTAATGTTATTGGGTAACCCAACAAGACCCATTTACTCGATGAGTTGGATTGCGTTTCTCTTCGCCACCCCTAACTAGAAAAATTTATTTGTAATTTTTAATCTTTGGAAGGTTAAGTTATATTATTGGACATTAATAATGGGATTAAGTTAAAAAAAACTTTGGCCACGTTTGGTACGTTGTAATATTATGAATCGGTTATGATTACCGAAAAAGTGATTTTCAGGAAACATTAAAGCAAGAATCCAAATTCTTAAACTTTTTTAACCAATGGATTCCTATTTGGAATTAAAATTTAATGTTTGGTTTATGCAAGAAAAGTGTATATATATATATATATATCTTAAAGAATTTTAAACACTTAAAAATGGTTAATTACAAATTAACCCTAATGTTTTGGAAAATTTTGACAATCAAGTTTTTTAATTTTTACAATGTTAACCCTAACGTTTAAAATTTATACGATTATAATCCCCGATCAAACCTCCGTTAGTACACGATGGAAGTGGTGACTGGACAACGATTAGGTCCTCCTATGTTGTATTTTAACCAATAAAAGAATTCCATATGAAAAAAACTTTATTAAAAAATTAGAATATAAAAGACATAAAATTTTGGAAGATAAAAAATACGTAATATTTTGGAAATTAAAAACAAACATAATATTTCAAATATAAAAAATCCCAATATTCTTCAAAATTAATCTAGTGTTATGAAAAAATAAAGTAATACATATAATTTAGTACTAATTTTAAAGATTCATTTGTAGTCACTCTCCTATTTTTCATTTTTTGATTTATTGGTCCGCTCGATACAAGTGTCATTCTTTGCAAAAAAGAAGATGAGCAGTTACAAGGAAGTATAGGGCATTTTTAAATAGTTATTGAACTTAAAATAATTTAAAAAATGCATGTAAGAGAAGCCTAATAAAACTTTGGAAATGGGACGGGACTAAACGAAAAAATAATTAAAAATAAAAATCATAAAAGTTAATTCTTTACTTATAAAAAACATTTTATTATTGAAAAAAAAAACTTAATAATTTTTTTAATTAATATTGACGTTAATAAAAAACTAGTTCTTTATTTTATTTTAAAAAATGGACGATCTTTTTATTAAAAAAAAAGTGGACAAAAAACTAGACGTAATTTATTTTAAAGAAAAGCTTGAAATTTTTTTTATTATAAACTGCATTTTTTTAAACTATATTTTTATACAAAATTTATAGAAAATATAACTTTGTTTTATAAAAAGTTATATAAAATTTTATAAAAATGCAGTTTTTTAAAAAAGTGGACGTACTTTTTATAAAAAAAAATTGGACGTTAAATTTTTAAGAAGTGAACGTTAAAAATGGTATTTTTTTTAAAAAAAAGTGGACGTTAAACTATAATTTTTAAAAAGTGCATTTTTTATATTTTTTTTATATAACTTTTTAAAAAACAAAGTTATGTTTTATATAACTTTTTATATTAAAATATAGTTTTCTTACAAATCTCTGTTTTATAAAAATTTGTAAAAAAATAAAGTAAAAATAAAGGAGTTGTGATAAATGCTTTGTCCATTTTTTCTTTAAAAAAATAACTTTGAGTATTTTTTTTAAAATAAAATTAACGTCCACTTTTTTTATAAAAAGAACATCCTTTTTTTAAGAAAAAATAATGAAGCAGTTTTTTTATTAAATTTAAAAAATATTAATATTTTTTCAATAAATAACAAAATGTTTTTTTATAAATAAAAGGCTCAATTTTTATGATTTTTGTATTTCTAGAATATTTTTTTAGTTTTACAAAATATTAGGATTTTTTTATATTCAATGTTGGTACCAAAAAATATATGTCTACGTGGACCAATAAGAAGTGGACATTTGTCCTCTTACGTAGCTAAAATCCTAATCAGCAAATAGTAACTCAGTAAGAATGCTGACCAATATAGAGAATGCCGACCAACACAAAGAATGCCGACCATCAATACCAATGAAGGGTCACCTCCTCAAAAGTCTTATCGCACGTGGTTAGCACAATCAACTGTTACATTCATTATGTACGAATGTAAATGCCTAAATATATGAAAGCATTCCATCCCGTGAAATTCCAACCCTTAACCTCCGGGTCACTATAAATACATTGTATCCCTTTCATCAAGGGCAAGGTATAAAATATTCTAGGCAATTCTTATTGACAAGAATACCTAGCTTTCTGTCACCTCTGAAATCAATACTATAACGGTGGACGTAGGCTTTCTTACATAGCTGAACCACTTTAAAAACCTCATGTCTCTCTTTTATTTAGCATTACAATTCTATATTTTTTATGTGATTACAAAATTTGATCAAGTCCAGTTTTTTACATCAACAGATTGGCGTCGTCTGTGGGAACGTGTGTCTAATCGTCGTTCTCAAACTTATTCAAGGAAAAATAAATGATTCATAGCCTAGTGCCATAAATAAAGGCAACCCTCCTGATCCATTTGCTCCGCCTAAAGCAACCGACCTAAATGGGATCCTAGCCAGTATTGCCAGAGGTCAAGATGCTATGTAGGAAATAATGAGATAATTGACTCAGTCATTACAAGCAAGATCTCCAACCCTATCCAGACAGTAAGCAGTTCTATCATCACGCAGGGAAATGTCACCTCTACCTCCTAGGCATAGCCAACACAGCTATTATAGATCATCTCAGGATAGTACTTATCATCCAGGAATTAGTTCCTTAATTAGAGCCTTATAGTCTTATGATAAATATTCTTTCTCTACTGAAAGGCCAAGTGTCTTAAAGAGCTTGAGTCGAGCTTTGCCTTTCGATCGATTGGGACCCCGAGTGAGCCAAGTATCTTAAAGATCTTGAACTGAAGTTGAAACTTTAGATCCACGAGATGAGGAAGAATTAGTCATGGGGAAAATTATGAAAGCTACTAAAAGTATTATCCTGGATTATAACAAACCAGAATGAACTACGCAAATTAGTTTAACACTAGATTCAGTCCTTAAACAGGAATTAATTACGTTTTTTAGGCAACGAAGAAATGTTATTGCTTGGATCCTTGAGGATATGCCAGGGATTGATCCCAATTTCCTCTATCATGAGCTCAACATCAGTAAGGATGCTAAGCCGATCAAGTAAAGACGCAGGGTTTTCAATCTCGAGAAGAATTAAGATATCCAAGGGGAAGTAGAGAAACTTTAAAAAGCCCGATTTATTAAAGATATAAAGTAAGAAAGCCACATATCATATCAAAGATCTCAGTCGGATATTTGATCAGTTGGAAAAGCATCAGATGAAGCTGAATCTGACTAAGTGGGTGTTCGGAGTACATGAAGGAATGTTCCTTAGCTTCATAGTTAATCAAGGGGAATTGAAGCTAATCCAGTAAAGATAAAAGCTCTAATCAAAATACAGTCGTCGACTTGCAAGAAAGACGTGCAAAGGCTCACCGGTAGAGCATCAGCTTTAAACAGATTTATTTTCCAAGAAACAGATAGGTGATTACCATTTTTTAAGGCGTTGAGAAAGACTTTTGAGTGGAATACATAATGTGAATAAGCGTTTCAGGAATTAAATAAGTATTTGGGATTACTTACTTTATCATCCCTACCAGTCTTGGGAGAGAAATTATATTTATACCTAGTTATTTCTTGAATCTTTGGTTAGCTTGGCTTTAATTAGATTGGACATTGGGATTCAAAGACTAGTTTATTACACTAGCAAAGAATTCAAGGAGACAAGATTAGGTATCCACGCTTGGAAAAGTTGGCTTTAGCACTTATTGAATTTTCTAGGCACATGAAACCTTAATTCTAAGCACATACTGTAGTGGTGTATACTAATTTGCCTCTTCGACAAGCACTCCACAAACCTGAGAAGTCTGAAATATTGATGTACTGGGCAGTGGAGCTGGGAGAATGTGACATTATCTATAAACTATTGTCTTCATTAAAAGACCAAGCTTTAGCAGACTTTATCGCTGAATTCACCTATCTAGAGGTTCCCGTCCAATAAAACTTGCCTGCCGAGCAGACTTCTAAAAAAGATAGCTAAACTCAAACGCAAGCTAAAATCATCGTCAATTAACCCAAGTCATCCAAAACTAAAGACCTGGCCCAAAAATATACAGAGGAAAGCAATAAAGTATTCCATCATAGAGTTCTGTCTAAAGAAAGCTTCAATAATGATATCCCATTATAGAATCTATGCATCGATGGTTCTACATGTGCGACTGGAAGCAGAGCATGTATAATACTCAATACTCCTGATGATATTGATATTAAATATGCACGTAGGTTTCAATTCAAAGCATTAACAATATGGCAGAATAAGAAACTTTAATAGTTGGACTAGATTTGGCCCATTATTAGGCGCCGAGTAAGTAAAGGCGCACAGTGATTCACAATTAGTGGTCAACCAAGTGCTTCAGTTGTATGGAGTCAAGGGAGAATAAACGACCAGATACTTCGCCAAAACTATGGAAGTTATTGCTAATTTTTTAACCATACAAATTCACATGATTCCCAGAATAACCAATGCCCGAGCAGATGTACTTGATCGGTTGGCTTCAGCAACCAGAATTAAACTTAGGCGCACCATCCTAATAGAGATCTTAGCTAATCGGAGAATTGACGATGCCTTGATGATTAATTTTATTGCTATAGATTTGGGACCTTCATGGATGGACCCAATTAAAGCCTATATTGAGGATGACATCCTGCCACCTGATCCCAAAAAGGCTAAGAAGCTTCGATATAAAGCAGTGATATATGTGCTAGACAAAGGAGTTTTATACATAAGGGGGCTAACAATCTCCTTGATACGTTGTGTCCATCCAGTGGAGGTGGAAGATTTAATTAAAGAGGTGTACGAAGGTTCTTATAGAGCTCACTCAGTTGGTTGATCTCTGCTCTAGCGAATTACCACTTAGGCATACTACTGACCGACTATGAGGGCACATTGTATAGACTTTGCAAAAAAGTGTGACAAATATAAGAAGTTCTTTGCAATTCGTAAAAACCCCAATGCCGCTCTCACACCCATAACTTCACCTTAGCCATACGCTATTTGGGGGATTAACTTGGTCGACCCACTGCCGACCACTAAGGGCAGGTTCAAGTATTTGGTCGTTGTTGTTGATTACTTCACCAAATGGTTGGAGGCAGAACCATTGGCAGAAATGCCTTATGATAAGGTGTATCAATTCATTTAGAAGAATATCATATGCAGATTTGGGCTACCATATGCCTTTATTACAGATCATGGAACTCAATTCGATAATGATGAATTTGAGGCGTATTGTGTCCAGTCCAAGATCCAGAAACTTCATTAAGCAGCAGGTCATCCTCAAAGTAATGGTCAAACAGAAGTAACAAATATGACTTTTCTCAATGGGTTGAAGAAAAGGCTTGATGCTGCAAGGGGCAACTGGATCAACGAGTTACATTCTGTGCTTTGAAATTACAGAACCATGCCACGAATAGCAACTAGAGAAACACCATACTTACTTGCATTTGGGACTAAAGCCATGGTTCTAGCCGAGCTAGGCCTACCAACCCACAGGGTGTTGAATTTTGATTCTTCGACTAGTGACTTGATGTGATGACTAGATCTGGACATGTTAGAAGAAGCCGAGAAGATATTGTCATGAGAAATGTTACATATCAAGATAGAGTGGCTCATTTCTATAATAAAAGGGTTAAGCCGACCAACCTTAAATAAGGTGACTATGTTCTTAAAAAGGTGATCCAGAAGAACAACAAGCTAGCGGATAATTGGCATGGCCCATATCGTATTTCTGTTGTCATCTGACCAGAAACTTATCGGATTGAAACTTTGGAAGGGGAAGAATTCAAAACCCCTGGAATGGCGAGCATCTCCAAAAGTATTAACAATGATTCAAGGGATTGTTACTATTGTATTTCATTTGATTTTATGAGATAAGTTTCAATAAAATATTGCTTTTAGTCCCTTCAATTTTTCTGAGTATGGAGATATATCATCACACAAAAATAAGAAAAAATAACAAGTCGGAATGTCTCTTATCGATCAACAACACATAACAACTTACAGCGCAATTATTGCTCGCTCAAATGCAAACTTCATGTATGACTTCGTATAAATAAGTCACGAACAAGAAGTAAATATTACTTCATATATGGCTTTGTATAAAAAAGTCACGAACAAGGAGTCTTATCCGACTAAGTTAAAGGAACACAATCCTAAAATACTTTGTCGGTAAGAATGTGACACCCCGACTAATTAAATACCGGGTAGCTACTCCTTTATTAAATTAATACAAAATGTCAAGTTGGTCCAGTTAACAGCATCACTGTCGAAAACATTTTAATCATTACTAACCACCTAGTATTTAAAAAGTAAGATGTCAAACTTTAAATTAAGTCTGATTAACATACAATAAAAGAATTATGAAAGAATATCATAACCATACACCATAAAGTCTCAATAAAGTAACCAAAAAATAATAATAAGTCCGGAGGAAAACTCCTCACAACAATCCCACCACTGAAATAAATAAAACAGTATATCCTGAATTAATTACATGCCAACAATCTGAATAACTGAAATATGAAATGTCTCTAATAGAAATGGGCGACATGCCCTACAAATGATGAAAACTGAATAGAGTCAAGACAAAAGAAGCGTCTACTAGCAAGGCCCTGTAACTTCCATAATAGCTACAGCTCGTCACCTGAATGGAAATACTATGCATGGTGTCCTTGTGGCTGGGCACCTAAAAGGTTTTTACAAAAATATATTTGAAAGCAAACGGGTCAGAGCCCGAAAGTGGAGAGTATTTTAAAAACAGCAAGTGCTTTAATAACATTAAAACAATGAATGCAAAATACATGTTAGGACGTGCTCTCACATGAAATACTCACCTCTCGACTAATTGTGCACTCCTAACGTACAGTACCCATCTAAGTGGTATTCATATCTAGCTAAACCGACATAAGATCTAACCCATCTACTCGATTCACAATATAAATTCCCAATGTTATCACTTGAATAGATAGCATTACTTAAACTCGGATTCTCAATTATTAGCATTACCATTCACTGGAGGTTATCCCCTTATTTATCTTCTCAAAGAGTTACTATAAATTATTCTTATAATTAAACATGACAAGTCTGTTCATTTAACCGTATATCATAAACATCATAAATATACAATACGAGCACCCCGAGACTAAGCTGCGGTGCACACATACTCTGCTATCCATCCCGGTACATCACGTACATAAGGATCACGCATTCCGAATCTCTCAGGAATCGTTCTCAGATAACAACAGTCACAATCAATGGAGGCGAACACAGTCACATCACATGTGTCACGCACATACCTACGCTCCCACGATCAGCAGACTTATTAACTTCCCAATAAGTCCTTCTCTGACCTATGTCCTCGAGGTACCAATCTATATCCCCCTGTAGGCACACAAAGATTAGATGGTCCTAAACGAACGCAAACCTCCCGTGATAGCAAGTATGGTAGGTATGTCATACACATAAGTCATATACTAAGAATTCACACATCTTAGATATCTCATTATTAATAAAGGTATATTCTACATCCTTATACCATTATTCCAATTTTATACATTTTTAAATCTTTCGATAATATATAATGTAGACTGTTGACACATCTCACGTCATAGTTTCTTGTACTTAAAACCTATCTCAAAGGGATTACTAAGTCTCCTATTATTCCCACATATAACATCATTATTCTTAAGATCCTTACTTCTGCCCCAAACCTCATTTCATCAAATTATTCGAATTTACTCCTTTAACCCTAATATTATCTCACTCATCGAATTTTAGTAGATTTCATAATAATTCCTCAAATTGAATTCTAACGCAGGTACAAATTTTATAACCATACCTACTGGTCTTCCTTAAGTCTAAGGATATTAATAAAATCTCCATTAATAATTTTCTAAGGGTTAACATCATTAAAATTTAACTAGGGAAAATATTTATCATTCTGAGAAGGTCGATTGATCGACCTTGAACATCGATAGATCGATGGTGGTCGATCGATCGACTGATGAATGTCGATCGATCGATTGCACCAGATAAGTTACGGACTGCTTCGTTTTGCAGTCCTCAAATCATCCCAAAAATCCATTACAATGCATGAAACTTCATTCTAACGTTATAATATCATCAAATAATCATCCTACAACATTTTTAACCTTCTAAAACTAATTAATCATCACCCAAAGGCCTTATTTAGATCAAAATATCATCAAGAACCCTAGTTTTCTATTTCTTTCAAAATCAACAATAATCCTCTTCTTAAATCCATTTTTTTTTAATTATCAAGGGCTATAGTATGAATTCATAATTCATCCAGAATATGTCTACATGCAAATCCTAACATGGTTTATAGTTTTAAATCCTCAAATTTATGGGTTTTTATCAATCTCCCAAAACAATGCAATTTTCATAAATGTCTAAGCATGGAAGAAACATTCGTTGAAAATAACGTAATTAAACTACTTGCCTCGAATTGTTCTCTGAATTTGATGTTGGATGTTGGATGTTGCTCTCTTTTCCTCTACAATTTCTCCCAAGGTTGAAGATGATGGTTATGGTTTTTCTCTTTTGGGAACCTCTCCTAACTTCTCCTATAACTCCCGTAGCCCTCTAATTAGTTAAGTGCTGGTAATGGGTTAGTGGGTTCCCAAATACCCTATTTTTAATTCCCAAAATTCGTTGGTCAAAATTCTCCAAATTCCAAAATTATCAAAATACCCTTTTAAGTTGCCGGTGTGGCCCAAAATGCCCCGGGACCCAAACTAAACCCCCGGCTAGTGTTTTCTGACTATTTCGACCCTTCCGGACTCGTTGGCGCACTCAAAATGACCATACGGTTGATAAAAATAAAATTTACTTTTTAATTTAAATAGTTACCTTCCTGACGCGACTGTCACGCGCTCCCAACAAAATTTCCCAAATTGTCGTATTTCAGTCTCGCGACAATTTTAATATTTGCAATATTCATATACTGCCATGTATACACATTATAATCAAATGCCAACTCACATCTCGTTAGTATTTTATCCGGATTAATTCTCAATTAATTCACATTTAATTTAATTAATCCCATAAATAAATATCCATAAAAGTATGGGGTATTACATACTTCCCCCCTAATAACAGAATTTCGTCCCGAAATTCGGATAAGTAAGGCACACCTGGAAAAATTAGGTATCCTCCAGTATTCAAAACAATTATAAAGAAAAGCCCAAATCACTAAAACCCTCGCTCCACAATAAGCTTATTTAACATACTTGATACCTTATCAGAATAATCTTCGATAAATGCACCTCACGTTGTGATCTTATTAAACAACATTCGAATAAAAATAGCCTATACATCATTAGCCACATTATTTTTTTTTTTTTTTTTTTTAGTATTGTGAGTCCGCACCTCACTACTAACTCCCGCATTTATTAAAACTCCAAACTCCCATCCTGGGATGAATCAATAACACATCTGACTACGCTTGTCCATTCCTTGAAATATCCCGACGTTGTGACTTTTACACAAGGGAAAACCGCTTCATCCTGTTGGTGTCACACAAACCTTTGTAAGCACCTTGTCCACCATAAATAGATACGGGTGCTTTTCCCCCAACTCTATCATTAGGTAATATCTCCTCCTCATGACTACAATATACCTCACTAGTTATACCCGATTTGGAATTGAAAATATCGTAATGAATTCAACATTCTTTTATACAGCCCATCAGTCGTCAATCACCTTGCGCCTACACCTCGGGCCATAGGTGATACAGCCTAGTCCAAGTGAAACGTATTTCCACTACTTCTTGTTACCCCACGTTAAAGGTGGATTTCGGGGATCTCCTCTTAGTTCTGAATAGTACTACGTCGAACCACGTACCGGCGTGTTCACTATCTAATAGTGTAAATCATTCAAGTATATAACAATTTGTCTCCTTCTGAACAACATGACTCACGTATTTGAAGGAATTTGTTACCCCTCAAGGAAATTAATAACTTGACTCTTCCATCCCTGGTATCATCGATTGGATCCAAAATTAATTGGTTAATCATCTAACACCCAACCGTTCTACTACTTACTACACCCCTTTAAATGCTGACTTTCTTGTAAATGTTCCTTCCCGTTAAGTGATACTTAACGATCCTCTGCTTCTCTTGGCGTATGCCAAAGTTTCGACCCTTACACTTTCTCATCTCTTTGTGAAAATTCGGACTCCTTATACCTTATTAACATTCTCACTCTATTTACTCTTGAGTCACCCTCAACATTCGATTGATTAGAACTCTACTCCAAATTTCTCATAATAATTTATTCGCCTTCTCAAGAGATATCCTTTTATTAAATGGCTTTCTACTGCCTTTCCTCCAAATTTGAACGTGCTACACTGACTACACATGATATTCACTTACACCTTTTCTTATGACGTTTAATCTCATAAGTAATAATCTCACCCGTCTATGTTCCCTCTTCCTTTGATTTACACTTTAGCAAATCAAGATGTCTACGCCCCTTATAACCCAACCATACGGTTTTTAAACATCATATACGCTTCATACAAATCCCAAACTCTTTATTGTCACTGTAAATACAACAGTGCTGTACCACTTGGACGTTCTCAATCGCTTCTGAATTAGAAATCCTAAATCCTACTTATCCTCAATGCGTCCTTCAACACGCCGTGACAAAACCAACATTATTAGTACTTATATCGTAATTTACTAACAACTAGCTCTAATGGCCGTACATCATAATTTACTCCTTGTAACTTCCCGTTATAACTACATACTCCCATAACGATAGAGGTATCCCAGTCATGAACGAAGGGCCACGCATTTCCTTACTACCAACCTTACACTAAGTTTCATGCGTGGGGTGTCTCGCAAAGCGAAATCCAAACAAGGAACCCCCACGATACACTACTACCTAACATTGTTGGTTATCGAAATACGTTAAGCCCTGTCCATAATATGTACCCCTTCACTCTCGTCTTTTAACAACAAAGTTTCATCTCAGTTCGCAATTATACATAAACAAAGAACTCCTTCTAAATGACACTTTTCTCTTTACAGTGATAGAAATCACATTTCATATACAACATGCGAGATATTTGAGACCCTCAAATTCCCGTCCCCTGACACACAACTATGAGTATAAACTTCCAAATCTCTAACGGGTGATAAAACAATGCACTTTTTTTGTTACGACCTCTCTATCGTTAATTATAAAAACTAACTAACTCTTTGTTGACTAGTAAATCAATTACATACGACTCATAATAATGAAATCCCTACGCATACTGGGATTAAATATCCAAGACCATTACACTTTGAAATCACAACATATATATATATATATATATATATATATACATATATGCACGAAAGTACAATTGCGAGCCCGACCCTCTAACAGATGGGGCCTCGCCAGAACAAAACATGCTACCCCGATGTAGTAATCCCAATAAACTTGCAATACCAGCACACTATCGGTATAATCATATATAAAACAATAATTAAGATCATATCATACTCGTATAACACAGCACTAAAACGAGTAATTTTGATAAAGTATAAACCGCTATTAATATACCCATTCATCCTCCGCGGATGACAATAAAAGTAACCCCCACACTATCAGGAAAAATGTTCTTATATATAATAAACTTACTGATATACTCACTAAACTCGACTCTCAAGTGAAAATACAATTGTAACAAATGTAGTAACTCATTCATGACACAAATAACATGCATTCTCGTTTGAGGATATAACTCATACTTCTATCCTAATAATCGTCCCGGCTACTCAAATGGTTCCTGGACTTATCACACATGTCTGTCCCAAACCGGATATTTCAATAACTGTTACCCTCGCCAGGCACAATACCTTGATCCCTACTCTTGTATCGGGAAAAATTTATAATGTACGGGTTTTCACTCCCACAAAGTACCTCTACACATACTCCACTTATTTCCGGTCACCCTGACTATGTTAAAGTGGTCCTTTACTCGGACGTTGGTAGTCTCAGCTCTAAAGACTATCTCCATTGTTCCCTTAGCTTGATGTACCTAAGGAACACGCTACTAGTTTTCCACCTCTCTTACTGAAATTACCATCGCTCGGTAGTAATTTCGCTATCGAATTATTTTAACGGTTTCTCCATTGGGTCTTCCTCCTTGTGGTGTTTCTCCAACACTATTTTCCCAGTCTTATTCTATGAAAAAAAATCGATTTTTGTATCTCCCTTCCCAAGGGAACATTTACCTCCAAATTTACACCACGCGATATAATTACTATCTGTATTTATCATCCAAGCAGAATTCCTCCTAAGAGCTAACAATTCTTCTTGTATGTAGATTCTCCCTTTAACATCCTCTTCTCCATACCAGCTTCTCCACCCGGTGTAATGTTCGCTACAACATTAAATTTCTCCTCACAAGTTGACCCCTGTTTGGCCCTCTTATGTGAGTTCAAAATAACATTCGCCTTTCAAGCTGAACATCTGATGAAGGAACTTATGGTCAAACCATACATTTACACCCTCTCGACATCACATTCCACTTTTAAGTGGGTTTCTTGTTTCTCACCATTGAATCTACGCTCTTACGAGTCAAGGAAAAATTTCTCTAAATTTTCACTCTCAATTGGTCATATCCTGACATATGTCCAAGCCTTTGGATACATTGCGTTCGTTTGGCTAGCACATGCCGTCTTCACCTTTCGAGTATTGCTACTGCTGGTTTTCTTCAATGTTACACCTAACTCTTTCTCTCCCATTCCAACCTTGTTGGATGTGTCTAATTTTACCCCATTCCTACTATAGCTGTACCCGGAAGTCTCAAGTCGCGCCTTAGCCTTCTATATCATCCAGGACTTCCGTTCCATAATATCGGTGACTTTAACTACGATCATCCTTCTTTAAATAAATCAATTAACCTCAATATATATTTGCCTCTTGATGTTCACCCAACTGTCTTCGCCTGACGTACTACATTGTTCGGCACACGAATACACCCGATCGCAATACGATTCGCTATCATATACATCATAGCAGGAGAACGAAATTTTACTAATCCTAAACATAGGGCTCTATATCAAAGAAAGCTCGGCGGAAACATAATAAGCCGTACAGATCCTAAAGGACACTAGAACCTGATGCTCTAATACCACGTGTGACACCCCGACTAATTAAATACCGGGTAGCTACTCCTTTATTAAATTAATACAAAATGTCAAGTTGGTCCAGTTAACAGCATCACTGTCGAAAACATTTTAATCATTACTAACCACCTAGTATTTAAAAAGTAAGATGTCAAACTTTAAATTAAGTCTGATTAACATACAATAAAAGAATTATGAAAGAATATCATAACCATACACCATAAAGTCTCAATAAAGTAGCTAACAAATAATAATAAGTCCGGAGGAAAACTCCTCACAACAATCCCACCACTGAAATAAATAAAACAGTATATCCTGAATTAATTACATGCCAACAATCTGAATAACTGAAATATGAAATGTCTCTAATAGAAATGGGTGGCATGCCCTACAAATGATGAAAACTGAATAGAGTCAAGACAAAAGAAGCGTCTACTAGCAAGGCCCTGTAACTTCCATAACAGCTACAGCTCGTCACCTGAATGGAAATACTATGCATGGTGTCCTTGTGGTTGGGCACCTAAAAGGTTTTTACAAAAATATATTTGAAAGAAAACGGGTCAGAGCCCGAAAGTGGAGAGTATTTTAAAAACAGCAAGTGCTTTAATAACATTAAAATAATGAATGCAAAATACATGTTAGGACGTGCTCTCACATGAAATACTCACCTCTCGACTAATTGTGCACTCCTAACGTACAGTACCCATCTAAGTGGTATTCATATCTAGCTAAACCGACATAAGATCTAACCCATCTACTCGATTCACAATATAAATTCCCAATGTTATCACTTGAACATATAGCATTACTTAAACTCGGATTCTCAATTATTAGCATTACCATTCACTGGAGGTTATCCCCTTATTTATCTTCTCAAGGAGTTACTATAAACTATTCTTATAATTAAACATGAAAAGTCTGTTCATTTAACCGTATATCATTCACATCATAAATATACATTGCGAGCACCCTGAGACTAAGCTGCGGTGCACACATACTCTGTTGTCCATCCCAGTACATCACGTACATAAGGATCACGCATTTCAAATCTCTCAGGAATCGTTCTCAGATAACAACAGTCACAATCAATGGAGGCGAACACAGTCACATCACATGGGTCACGCACATACCTACGCTCCCAGGATCAGCAGACTTATTAACTTCCCAATAAGTCCTTCTCTGACCTATGTCCTCGAGGTACCAATCTATATCCCCCCGTAGGCACACAAAGATTAGATGGTCCTAAACGAACGCAAACCTCCCGTGATAGCAAGTATGGTAGGTATGTCATACACATAAGTCATATACTAAGCATTCACACATCTTAGATATCTCATTATTAATAAAGGTATATTCTACATCCTTATACCATTATTCCAATTTTATACAATTTTAAATCTTCCGATAATATATAATGTAGACTGTCGACACATCTCATGTCATAGTTTCTTGTACTTAAAACCTATCTCAAAGGGATTACTAAGTCTCCTATTATTCCCACATATAACACCATTATTCTTAAGATCCTTACTTCTGCCCCAAACCTCATTTCATCAAATTATTCGAATTTACTCCTTTAACCCTAATATTATCTCACTCATCGAATTTTATTAGATTTCATAATAATTCCTCAAATTGAATTCTAAAGGAGGTACAAATTTTATAACCATACCTACTGGTCTTCCTTAAGTCTAAGGATATTCATAAAATCTCCATTAATAATTTTCTAAGGGTTAACATCATTAAAATTTAACTAGGGAAAATATTTATCATTCTGAGAAGGTCGATTGATCGACCTTGAACATCGATAGATCGATGGTGGTCGATCGATCGACTGATGAATGTCGATCGATCGATTGCACCAGATAAGTTACGGACTGCTTCGTTTTGCAGTCCTCAAATCATCCCAAAAATCCATTACAATGCATGAAACTTCATTCTAACGTTATAATATCATCAAATAATCATCCTACAACATTTTTAACCTTCTAAAACTAATTAATCATCACCCAAAGGCCTTATTTAGATCAAAATATCATCAAGAACCCTAGTTTTCTATTTCTTTCAAAATCAACAATAATCCTCTTCTTAAATCCATTTTTTTTTAATTATCAAGGGCTATAGTATGAATTCATAATTCATCCAGAATATGTCTACATGCAAATCCTAACATGGTTTATAGTTTTAAATCCTCAAATTTATGGGTTTTTATCAATCTCCCAAAACAATGCAATTTTCATAAATGTCTAAGCATGGAAGAAACATTCGTTGAAAATAACGTAATTAAACTACTTGCCTCGAATTGTTCTCTGAATTTGATGTTGGATGTTGGATGTTGCTCTCTTTTCCTCTACAATTTCTCCCAAGGTTGAAGATGATGGTTATGGTTTTTCTCTTTTGGGAACCTCTCCTAACTTCTCCTATAACTCCCGTAGCCCTCTAATTAGTTAAGTGCTGGTAATGGGTTAGTGGGTTCCCAAATACCCTATTTTTAATTCCCAAAATTCGTTGGTCAAAATTCTCCAAATTCCAAAATTATCAAAATACCCTTTTAAGTTGCCGGTGTGGCCCAAAATGCCCCGGGACCCAAACTAAACCCCCGGCTAGTGTTTTCTGACTATTTCGACCCTTCCGGACTCGTTGGCGCACTCAAAATGACCATACGGTTGATAAAAATAAAATTTACTTTTTAATTTAAATAGTTACCTTCCTGACGCGACTGTCACGCGCTCCCAACAAAATTTCCCAAATTGTCGTATTTCAGTCTCGCGACAATTTTAATATTTGCAATATTCATATACTGCCATGTATACACATTATAATCAAATGCCAACTCACATCTCGTTAGTATTTTATCCGGATTAATTCTTAATTAATTTACATTTAATTTAATTAATCCCATAAATAAATATCCATAAAAATACGGGGTATTACAAAGAACAATTTACTTCATGTATTACTTCATAAAAACGAATCACGAACAAAAAGTTAATTCACTTCATGTATGATTTCGTATAAACAAGTCAAGAACAATAACTGTAAACTTCGTATACAACTAAAAAAGTTACAAAAAAGTTTTACCCGACTAATTTAAATGCAGGAAGACATGCAAATATTCCTAAGATACTGGAGTATAAACATATATTCCTCATAAACTTGGTCAACACTGATAACTAATGTTAATTTTGGATTAATATATCTAAGTGCATTAGTAGATACAATGGCATTATAATTACAAGTTGACTGATTGAATAAAACAATCATAATTTAACAACACAAGCATATGGATTCTCATTCATATAAACTATATTACATTTGAATGCATAAGAAAATACATAAAAATTATTCAACGGGACGTTTCCCTTCAGCTTTGGAGTTCGACTAAGATGGTTGTAGTCTTTCCATTCCAGCAGGAGGATCATCCAAAGTATAGGGAGAACTAATAAAGTTAAAATCCCTTATCATTCTTATGTTATTGCTGCTCGACACATTGATCAGGTGGAGAGGACGAACAATCTTATGAATATCATGCAAACCATAGTCTCTTAAGTACTTAGTGATCAATCATCGGGGAATAGCATAAACAGGGATCCATGAAGTGTCCAACTTGAAAGGGGGATTATCACAGCCTAAAAGACCAGGCTCATTCCAGTGCCACAGTCGATTATTACGATCATGCTTCAACAAATTCAGATAATTAATCCAACCCCATTTATAGCCTTCATGATATGACTGAGCTAGGTGATCATCTACATGACCTAAAGCTTTATTGTAGCCTTCCATACACACCTCTCTGGGTTGTTTATGAAATTAAAAGGTCAACCTTTCAACTTGATGTTGAAGTTTCTTCAAAACACTATCCTTCACCTTCAATTGTGTGGACGGGTCGGTAAGGGATTTATCCTTAGCTTCCAGCTTTATAGATAAGTCGACAATAGCCTTATTCTTTGCTTTTAGTTGGACATCCTGGTTAGCCAAGGTTTTTTTGGTCCTAGCTTCTTTAATAGCTGGTCAGCTGATTCTTTATTGTCTGGATGATAATACAGGTTTAGATTTCTTTACGATTTTAAGCTCTTCCACAACCTAGCATTTTTATTCTCCAAAAATGAGGCACCTTCATCGGCACCACTACTAGAATATTTTTTCAAAATTTCTACCTCATTTCAAAGTTTATTATTCTCGTCCTCCAAGAGCTTGGCGATCTATTTAGATTCATCAAGTTCACGATTCAACAAGAACTCTTTCCTCCTGAATGAAGAAGCATAATTTTCTAGTTCTCCTATCTTCATTCAATGCCTTATACTTGGCTTCATAGTCAGTATGTAGTAGAGATTTAACTTTATTATGGTCTGCTTGCAAGTCTTCAATCATCTCATAATATGTAATATTATTGGTTATAGCCCGATCAAGAAGATATCTGAGATATGGGTATGCATTATTTACCTAATCATAAGCATCTGCACCGAGTAAGTCTGTTAATTCCTCATCTATCAAATCCAAGTGGACAATTTTAAATAGATTGTTACAGCGTTTGAGTAAGTCAGAGTCAGTGGAGGTAATTTGTTCCATCTTGGCAATAAACTAGAAGGATAAATTAGTACTTGGTCAACAATAAAAGGGGATAGAATAGTAGTTAAATCTCAATCAATGGCAAGTAATTGAAGAAGAAGTTCTTTCATTGATAAATGGCAACGTTATAAGTACATCAGAACAAGATAAAAAGAAAACAAAACAAAGGTGAAAAATATAAAGACCAGAATTTGAACAAGTCTACACCTTCTTCTTATCATTCTCAACTTCAGGGTTTATATCTTGGTCGACGGGAGGGGTAGCTGAATCAACAGGAGCATTATCTTGGTTGACTGAAGGAACACTTGGCTCAATGGCCAGAGAAGATTCCCCTAAAGTTGCATCATCATCAATTTTATCATTAAGGTTGGGAAGGGAAACTAGATCATACCTTAAATAGCTCTAAACCCTCAGTAGTGCCAAATTCCCTCAACGTCGTCGACCAACCGTCCTTGAAGAATTTATTCTTAGCGTACGATATCTGAGCAGAAGTAGCATATATAACCTTATCCCAGCCCTTGTTGAAGGATTCTTCTTTGGGTTTTTTCTTTCGGAATTCTTGGCAGAAAGGTTAGCAGATAGTTTGATTACTTTTTATTCAACAGTCTGTGCCCTGCGCTCATCTTAAACAGAGGCCAAAGTAGCCATAGACAGAGCCTCATTAAATTTCTGCCTCGCTTTTTGAGCAGTTTTGAGCTTCTCCTCCCAAGACTTTTTTTTGTATCCAAATCTTGCCTGGACTCCTCCAAAGATTTCTTAAGACCTTTAAAGGCCTCTTATACTTCCCTCGAAGAAGAACATAAATGATAGTCTTTCTCCAGCATCTGGTTGTAATCAACTAGTAACTATAAGGAAAAAGTCAAGTTAATACAAATCAAATAATACATTAACATTATCCGACCAACTTTAAAATATGAAAACTTACCAAGGCTAAACTTTTAGTAGCCCTCTCCGATAGTTTTGATCGGGACATAGAGGCAGCAGCAGCTCTATGGTCTGGGAGGGTACCAGCTTTGACCAACTTCCTAGCCAAGCTAGGATTAAAGGCTATAGATGAGCTAACAACAGTTGGAACCTTATCAACCAATCCTAGTTAATCAGCATCAATAACTTTTTCACCCTACTTGTAAGCAAGACCTCTCCTTAGTCTCTTGAGAGGAGATTCATCACCTTTGGTGGCCGAGGGCTTCTTACCATCCTTAACCTTCTTCTTTGGGGCATTGGTATTAACTGGTTTCTTGGCACCAACAGTGGAATCATCCTCCAGAATGTTGGGAAATTTCCTCTTTCCCATGATAGTAGAAATAGGAAAATCAGAATCAAGTGAAGAAGAAGGTCCAACTTCAGCACCAGCACCGGTAGATTCAGTGGTCGAGTAAGTAGACACTAGATCCCTATCCAAATCAATTATAATTGAAGGCGCAACAGTTATTGGCCGAGCTATAAAGGAGGTGGTAAAAGTTTTATACTCTAGCAACACAGAAGCTGATCAGGGATGATCCTCTCATGATCTTTGGTTCAGACCCCATAAAATTTTGAGCTCTTCCAAAATGAATTCACCCGATTTAGGGCACTTTATCTTATGTTCTTCTGTAATATAACAGTAAACAGTAACAGTTAGCACATATCATAAAAGAAATCAGTAAAAAAAGATAAAAATTAAAATAACAACCTATCCCATTCCCTGACTGAGGGCATCTGGGACCATGGTAAGCCACTCCATTTTCAAGTGGGTCATGTTTCCAGTTCTTAACTACTAAAGCATGAATCCAATAACCCTTATCGGAATGATGAAAATTTAACACTAAAGCCCTATTGGCTTGTCTAGTATTTAAATAATAAGTGTTCTCTCCTGCAATAGCCAATTTATATCAGAACATGACTTCTAGAATCCCAATATGTATCCCATAGATCTCATTCAATCTGTTCACCCCATTGATAACCCTCCAGGTGTTGGGGGATACTCTTACTTGGAAGATGTCAAAATATTAGCAGAAATGAAGAAGAAAAGGGTTTGGTGGAAATGTGAAACCACACTCAGCTATAAATAAGGTTAGGATCTAATGACCCTCATCCAAAGAATATACGTTTATAGGATACATGGGGTATTTCTAAATCAACCCAAGATGGGATTTTCTTTTTTACCCGAAATTCCTCTAGATAATCAACGTCAACTGTGTGAACCATGATTCAGAAAAAAGGAAATGATAAAAAACAGAGAGAGAAAGAATTCTTATAGAAGATTAAGGATTCAGCAAGAACTATGAAAGGAAAAGATGAACGACGACAAGCGATCGCATAAAAATCTCAAAAATAGCTGCTACAGTTCGAAGATTGAAGGTAAGGTAAAATTTGGAAAAAGCCTCCCACCTTTAATAGCTTGTCTCAAAAATAGTAAAAGTAATGATTAAACGTACCCACGATTAACATTCTGATAGCTTAGCGATACAGAGGGTGTAAAATACTCGTTTACCCTTTGGCGGTTCGCTAAAATTCAAATGATTTATAAAAATACCTTATTTAAACAGTACTTGTAAAATTTCACAAGTGTGGGAGGTCAGCTACCAACTAAGCATCATAGAAACACTCCGAGCTACTTCCAAAATCAAATTCTCCATACCTTCATGCAATCCTAAAGCATAGAACATTGGGGGCTTCTGTTGATATAAAAAAATATTTGTCTACGAGGACCAATCAGAAGTGAACACTTGTCCTCTTACGTAGCTAAAATCCTAATCAGCAGATAGTAACTTAGCAAGAATGCTGACCAATATAGAGAATGCCGACCAACATAAAGAATACCGACCATCAATACCAATGAAGGGTCACCTCCTCAAAAATCTTATCGCATATGGTTAGCACAATCAACTATCACATTCATTATGTACGGATGTAAATGCCTAAATATATAAAGGCATTCCATCCCCTGGAATTATAACCCTTAACCTCTGGGTCACTATAAATACGTTGTATCCCATTCATCAAGGGAAAGGTAGAACGGATTCTAGGCTGTTCTTATTGACAAGAGTACCTAGCTTTCTGCAACCTCTGAAATCAATATTATAACAGTGGACGTAGGCTTTCTTACATAGTTGAACCACATTAAAAACCTCCTCTCTCTCTTTTATTTAGCATGACAATTGTATATTTTATTTATGATTATAAAATTGAATCAAGTCCAGTTTTTTACATCAACATTCAAAATTGTAAAAGTAAGAATGCTTTGATACTAATTTGTAAAGGTAAAAATTCTCTAATACCAATATGAGAGTGCGCTATCTTGATCTTAGTGAAATATTTATATAATTAAGTGTCCAATACACACAAATCCAAACTTTATCTTTTTATCCTAAGGCTAGCATCTGGGTGATAAAACAGATAAATTAAAACATGCATTCAATAAAGTCAAAGTTTAAGGGAATATCCCTTGAGGGCAAAATCTTTTATTTTCAGCACTTTAGAAATATTACAAGACAGTCGACTTACAGAATACTTGATACCAGCTGTAAGTATAATGCGCTAGTCTTCACAAATCTTTAAACAATACTGCTCGGTGAGGATCAGTCCACACGCGTCCTTCCACGCTCGGTATCCACCAATAAACCTTTGTCTTCAACAATGATCCCCTCGAGAATCACGATGATCTGCCGTGAAGATGATCTCTCTAAAAGAGTTGTGTATGAAAGAATACAAACTATAGGGTTTAAAAAAATTCACACAAATATATTTTGGGAATGAATTTTCTGAATCAAATAGGTTTTGTAAACTCAAAAGGTTGAAAACTTTTGCAAAAGATATGAAAAACGATTCTGGAAAAAGTTTTAAAATATCTGAACACGAAACAGCTATTTATAAGGAAAACATAAATTTCGAGATGATGCTATTTGTCCAAACGAAAATGAGGCTCGTTCGAACGAGAATAACAATTCGTTGGAACAAAGCAGGAGCTCGTTCAAACGATTTTTCCATCTCATTTGAACATGCTTCAAATGACCTTCAAATGAAACAAAATAGTACGTAATTACACCCTCGTTCAATGTTCGTTAGATAAATATATCGATCAACCTTCGAATAACATAAGCATCTCGCTTGAACGATAATACCTTCTTGTTTGAATGAGGCAGACAATTTTTACAAAATAAAATAAATAAAATGCCTCGATTTTCAAACAAAAAATCACGTTTCAAGAAAAAAATTAAAACATCCCAAAATAAATTTAAACTCTTAATAGCATTATACCTTAGGAAGGGGGGAATCAAAAGGTCTCGCGCCCTACTTAGGAACGCTTATATTGTCGTCAGTATGGGGTAAATGTAGAGAGATGGAGTCGCCAGTCTATTTTGCAAAAAAACAGGCAAAAGAATATGTTGTTGCCTCGAGAAAGTGGCATCGAAGACAAACATATGCATATGAAACCAATAGTTAGAAGGTTCAGGGGGCTAAGTTATGGAATGGGAAGGTGTTAGGCACCCATATTGCCCTTTCGATCTCTCATGGGCTAGTGTTATTATTTTCTTTTATTTCTCCGTGAAGAGTGTGTGCGTGTATATATAATGGAGATCGGAATCGTTCAACGCATACCATGGAGGAGATAGAGTGAGGTCATCCATAGGAATGTTCCCAAAATATTATATAGAAAATATGGTTTGTACGTTTATCGCAATAATTATTGTTATGATGAAATGATAATATGTGTTGGATGAAACGCTAACAAACATAATATGTATATGAATGCAAGAATAATGATAAGCGCGGAAATGGAGAATTTGGAAAATTAAAAAATTAAAAAATTGGACTCGAGTCTCGGGTTTTAATCCAAGACACCTACATAGCCTATAAAGGCATAAAAGGACACGTAATTAGAATGTGGCATGGGGGTGGGGTTTATCCTATAGATTCGAACGAGATTTTATTATGGGTGTGTGTGTAGGAAAATGTGTTTTAGTTTTGAAAAAGTGTGATGGATAATCCTGTTCGTAATTTATGGGTGTAACCCTCTTTTTATTTGTTTTGGTTTTTTTACAGAAAATAAGTATGTGCAATATAATAATAAAAATGTAGATATTAATGTATATGAACTAAAGTAAGAACTAGATTGTGAATCTAATGTAGTTTATGCAAAAATAAGGAATTTAAAGATAGATATAAGGATTTGGACCTTCTTTGAAGCTTGGTCTTTGATCTTATATAAACTCCCTTGAATGTAAGATGAATGTTGGATGAGAGAGAATGTGATTTTTCCAAATTGGGTATGAAAAGGATGGGAATGTAAACTTTAATGGAACTTCACATGGAGGAACTTCACTAATTTCAAGATAATGTTGTTGAGATCACTGATGTTGATGGATCTCTGATCTGTGTCTCTTGGGAGTGAGGTAAGGCCCTCTATTTATAGGGTGATAGGTGGTACCGATCGGCATGGACCTAGTCCTGTTCATTGGCAGGTGAGCCTAGACACACTACAGATAGACAGGGAATGGACCTGCCAATTGGCAGTCTTATGCAGATTTTTCTGAAAAAATGGTCGAAGAATGTAATTCGTTAATCCGAATCGTACACGGGGCATACCTTTAGAAATGTACTTCAGAGACCTCCAAGAGTCCTTTAGACTTATCCTAGGTTAGGGAGTTTACTTTGGGTCAAATATGGCTCGGAAGCGCACGTTGGTCCTTTGGACGAGAGATCGTCGAACGAAAACGAATCATTCGTCCGCATGGTAACTCAAAATAGCGCACGAGGTAGACCATTGGAATGGTTAGGATATTTACTCTGACATTCCAAAGAGTTTAACACGGTTCAGAAAGTTGACCTTGGTCAATCGGGGCTCGAAAGTACCGAGTGACCTCTCGGAGTAAAATGGATCGTTCATCCGTACTGTAAGTTAGAATCGCACATGGGGTGGACTGTTCGAAAGGTTATTCAGTTACCTTTATAGATTCATTCAGTCTCGTTCGATATGTAGAGTTGATTTTGGTCAAATGGAGCCCAAGAGCGCCCGATGGCCTCCGAATCGATTTCCGGGGAAAACTGATCGTTCGTCTGAACGATTATGTCGTTTCACACATAGGGCAGACCGTTGGAAAGGGGATTCAGTGACCTTAGAATATTTAAAGAGTTTTCGCTCTGATAATGAAGTTGTTTGGGGTCAAACCGGGTTCCCAGGAGCGCCCGATGGTCTCCGAATCGATTTATGGTAGTAAAATGGTATGTTTATCCGAACATTTATGTTGATTAATGCATAGGGTGGACCATTGAAAAGGGTATTCAGAGACCTTTAAGGATTTAAAGAGATTTATCTCTAACGATAGAGTTAATCGGAGTCAAACGAGGCTTGGGAGATCCCGATGGCCTCTAGATCGGTACTTAGAGTGCGACCTAGGGTTTGTAGTGAAATGGGGAGGTGCTAAGGACCTAAGGAGAGACTTAGGGGCACCTCGAATGTGGTTTTTACGATCGATATACCCCTGTCAGACATAATGTGGCCCAAAAACTGCACTTCCAAAGCCGAAACCCGCACTTTTCAAATTTGTCATACAAGTGGTGATTCCGTCATGTCTGTAAAACCGTCCACAGATGCTCGGCATACTCATCCTCAGAGCGAGAATAAACCAAAATATCATCGATGAACACAATCATGAATTGTTCAAGGAACTCTCTAAAATCCCGATTCATCAAATCCATAAACATTGATGGTGCGTTAGTGAGCCCAAATGGCATCACTCTAAACTCGTATGACGCATATCGCGTCAGAAAAGCAGTCTTAGGAACGTCCTCCTCTCTAACGCACAACTGATGATAACTGGACCTCGGATCTATCTTGGAGAAGTAAGATACTCCCCTCAGCTAGTCGAATGGATCATCGATCCGAGGAAGTGGGTACTTGTTTCGGATCTTGACCTTGTTCAACTCCTTATAATCGATACATAATCAAAGCGATCCATCCCATTCTTGACGAATAACATCGGCATACCCCATGGTGATGTACTCCATATGAATAAGCCCTTCCCCAAGAGCTGTTAAATTTTCTCCCTCAACTTCCTCATCTCAGATGGGGTCATGCTATAAGACGCTCGAGCGATAGGCCTCGTACCTACCGCTAGGTCGATAACAAACTTAATTTCTCGACTAGGCGGTAGCCCGAGTATATCTAGGAATACGTCCTCAAACTCCCTTATCGTTGGGATCGAGTCTAACGAAATAATCACCTCCTGTGAGGTCTTCTCCTCAATATAATATAAATGTGTGCTCGATCATCCCTCGGGAAAAGGCATCATCTCTAAGAACATCTCCTGCCCTGGAATTGAGAACACAATAGTTTAACCAATCCATGACTAAAATAACGTCATACCCCTCCATATCTAAACATAAGAAGGTCAACAGCTAAATATAATAAACCCACATAGATATCCATACCCCTACAGAACAAGTGTATAAATGACTAACTACCCAACGGTGACTCCACGCATATAAAGAGACTATTGAATGTCTGTAGTAGATCGATAACTCATGCAAATATGGTCGTTATGAAAGACTGTGATGCACCCGTATCAAATAAAATCCTACCCTCAAGCCCGTGAATATGTAATGTACCCTCTACTGATGCTGGTGCCTGTGGGGGCTGCTATATGACCCCATCTCGGACATTATAGACACGTCTGTATTGTAACTTCCCCTACTGCGGTGGGGCAGGTGGGGTTAATACCCCAGGTGGTATCTACGCTTACTGCTTCGATCAATCTCCCCCTCTTGTGTCCCATTTATCCATAAATAAAACACTATCATGGAAAATCCTTTTGCCTCTGGCACTAATGGCCTTGGAGGTGTTGATAGCCCTGTTGGCCTATCCCATTGTTCTCTTGGACTTGGAGCTCCTGAAGAACATGTTGCTATGGAGGAGCCAGTTCGCTCTACTTGAAACCTCTATCGGGTCGATAGCCCGCAGATCTAAACCTCTTGCCTCTGGTGCCTGCCTGACTACTGCTGCTGCTGTGGTGCTCTGCTAGCATCGCTCTCCCTGCCTTGATTGAGATTCAGCACCACCAGATAAGTGATGATAAGCTCAAACAGTAGTAACCATGGCATCCATTGAGATGTATATGTATAAGTGTGTGAAAGGAGATGAGTATAAGAGGAATAAGATAATAATAATGTATAGAGGTTCAGCCAATTAGGCCTACATCCACTGTGAGTGTGTGATCCACTAAGTACGGGCGCTAATGGCCTTGGATACAATGCACATAAGCTCACTTTCTCTCTCTCTCTCTACTATGTCTACAAGCATAGTTTTTGCTAGGGTTACAATTATCGATCGATCCCCCCTGTAGGGTTGTAGGTGACAAGTATATATAGGTCTTGGGGGGTGTAGTGTACCCCCAAGTATGCATGGTGCATGTGAATGATGATCTAGCCAATCCCCTGTTGACACTTATAGATGCCAAATGATGACATAATATTACCTCACGGAGGGTGTGATTTTGTTATAACGGTCTCCCATGTGCCATGTGAGCCTCACGCGCACTGTTCCACGCGTCTCCCAAACCACGCGCTGTGATGATGTCACCATCGGCCTTTGATATGAGGCCGAGGGCAAAGTTCCTTCCAGGAAAGAGGTTGGCCTAATTTGGGCCTCGTACTGTCGTACTCTAAGGGGTTGTTCGGAACCTGATGAAGGGTCGGCCCCCTGAGGGGTCGTCCGGAACCTGATGAAGGGTAGGCCCCCTGAGGGGTCGTCCGGAGCCTGATGAAGGGTCGGCCCCCTGAGGGGTCGTCTGGTCCTTATGAGGCGCAGGGCGCCCTCGGTATGGCCGAGGGTATATACGGGTATATCAATCATCCCCCAGCCCTTAGCCCTAGATGATGCTGAGATGGCTGAGGGATAATGTTGCTTTTGAGACTAAGTGTATGGTCTGTTTTATGAGTGACACCTGTTAAGCTGATGTGACAGCTGTCAAATTTTTATCCAATGTCCTTCCAATTTTTAAGGCACAGCAGCTTCATGCTGCTTGGGGCTTTGTGCACTAATGATGTCCTCCTCGTGGGCTGTGCTTTGGCTTGGGTAATGGGCCCACTCATTACTAAGGTATATAAGCAATTTTTGAAACCGTTCATTCTCTTCTTCTTCTTCTTCTTCGCGCCCAAGCTCTCTCTCTCTAGATTTCCAACAGATAAACCTCTATTCCTGCAAATTTCAACATTTCGAGTTTGGCAGTCTCGCTCTTCCCTCTCAGGTAATCCCTCTGCCCTAGCGTCCTCTTTTCCTTCATTTCTTTCTTTCTTTCTTGTTTTAGGCTTGTAGGGTAGGATTTTCCTTAAGGTGTTTCATAACTTTTCCGGCGTCTTTTCTGGCGACTGGTTCTTGAGTGTTCTTGAGTAAAACACTTGGTTTCTTTTGTTTCAATCCAAAAGTCCAGTTTGGTCAATTGCAAACTTATTTGTAGTTAGCTTAGAAATTCATCCAAGTGTAGGGTCTCCCCCTTAATGCTTAGGAGGATTTCCAGTTTAGCCGAGGAGTTCCCATCCTTGAGAGAGAAGCTCTTCGTAGAGATTAGGCTAATAGAGGAAGAGGAGGTGAGGAGACGAGGGGCCGACCCTAATTGGGTACGACCCATTTTTCCCATTCCTCTTACCACAATAAGACCCTCTGAGTCTTGTGGGTCGTCTTGTCGTCCAGCCAAGAGTTATTCGAGTGAGATGGATGAGAGAGCGTCGTCGCCCATTGGCGCTGGACCTTCTGGGAGAGGAGAGGCGTCTGACCTAAGCCCAGGCCGATAGGCTGAGGGTATGGTTACTTTCGAGGCTGTCCCTGTGTCAACTCTATCTACACATGCCTTCCAGATGGCTTTTCCCTTAGGGCTTCTGATAGGTGATGAGGCCGAGGCCGAGGGTGAGGGGACTGAGGATGATGAGGACATAGATGACCCAGTTGACACATCTCATGCCTCGTCTTATATTTTCTCGGTCAGGGATCGTGACCTCCTTCTGTGGAGGCATGCATATGGTGTTCCTCCCACCATATCTATGAGGGTTCCCTCTGAAGACGAGGGGGTCTTTGAGGGTGAAGAGGGAGAGATAGCGGTGTACGAACAGATATTCAAGGTAGGTATCAGACTCCCTTTTTATCCTGCTGTCGTAGATATTTTATCAGCCCTCGACGTTTCCCCCTCTCAACTTCCACCCAACTCTTGGAGGACGATCCTTGGTTATGTCTCCTTATGGAAAAATGCTTACACTGATGAGCCCTCGATCGACGTATTCTTGGCCTGTTACAATATCGCCTCCTCGTCCAAACAGCCTGGGTATTATCACCTAGGAGCGAGGAGGTCTGACAAAAAACTTCTCCACGTGGCACAAACCTCCAACCACGATTGGAAGAAGAGATTCTTCTTTGTCTCCGGAGAATGGGAGTTTTTTGTCGAGGCACAACTTATAACTGACGGTCCGAGGGTCCCCAGAAGATGGTCTAACCTTTCAATGAAGTCCGGGTCAGACCCCGGACTTAGTCTGGAAGAGAAAGATATAGTTGACTATCTGAGACGACGAGGGAGAGGGAGTGAACTTCCAAAGTTTGAAGATCTGATGACCCCTCGGTTCCTAAAGGAAGCTGGTCTGAGGGTAGGCCCCCTGACAGAACTATGTGAGTTATTAATTTTTCCATTCTTTACTTTTTTCAAGTGTTTCATCAGTGCCTCAGCATTTTTCTGACGTGTCATCCTCCTTTAAGGTCGTCCTACTGGTATATCGGACTATCTCTGGGAAATGACTGCTCCCAGTTTGTTGTCAGGCTTGGCCAAGAAGAAAGGCAAGGAGCCTCAACAAGCTCCGAGGAAGACGCAGACCATAGGGCTGACACCTGCTGAGCCGACCGTCGACAGACAAAAGAGGAAAGAGCCCGAGGTCCCCGTAGACCCTCGGCCAGGATCACGGACGAGGGCAAGGGTTGAGGCGTCTGAGGGAACCGCCTCTTATTCTAGCATGGGGCCTTCTGGTCCCAGAACTTGGCACTTCTGAAGGCCGAGCCATCATCACTTATCGCAAACTTGAGGGCGGCTAAGGCGTCAATGTTCTCCGCTCCCTTGGCTGCCAACTACGAATTCTTATCTAAGATGCCTCCGGCGAAGGTGTATTACTACAGTCTGCACGCCCTGGCTCAGGTACTTGTCTTGCTCCATTCCCTTAACTGCATTCTTTCACCAACTCTTTCCTCGGCTTCTTAACAAGTTCTTTTTCTTATACAGTCTGTTTGTGCTTTTACCTCGGCCACCAAGTGGATGGCGGAGAATCAGGAGAAATTTTATGAGGCCGAGAGGGCCATCCAACATGAGGTCGATCTGCAGACCAACTTAGAGACTGCAAGGTCTGAGCTAGAGAGTGCCAGAACTGAACATGCAAGGATTCTGGATGACCTTACGAGGCAGCACGACGAAGACCTGAAGGCCAAAGACTTTCTTGAGGACCATGGTGGGGTCGTCCCCTCCATGGACCTCATTATAGCCGAGGGTTATAATCACCAAATTACTGGTTTTAAACAAAGTTCTCCCTCGTCTTTCTTGAGGACCATGGTGGGGTCGTCCCCTCCATGGGACCTCATTATAGCCGAGGGTTATAATCACCAAATTAATGGTTTTAAACAAAGTTTTCCCTCGTCTTTCTTGAGGGCCATGGTGGGGTCGTCCCCTCCATGGGACCTCATTATAACCAAGGGTTATAATCACCAAATTAATGGTTTTAAACAAAGTTTTCCCTCGTCTTTCTTGAGGGCCATGGTGGGGTCGTCCCCTCCATGGAACCTCATTATAGCCGAGGGTTATAATCACCAAATTAATGGTTTTAAACAAAGTTTTCCCTCGTCTTTCTTGAGGGCCATGGTGGGGTCGTCCCCTCCAAGGGACCTCATTATAGCCGAGGGTTATAATCACCAAATTAATGGTTTTAAACAAAGTTTTCCCTCATCTTTCTTGAGGACCGTGGTGGTGTCATCCCCTCCCTGGGACCTCATTATAGCCGAGGGTTATAATCACCAAATTAATGGTTTTAAACAAAGTTTTCCCTCATCTTTCTTGAGGACCATGGTGGGGTTTTCCCCTCCATGGGACCTCATTATAACCGAGGGTTATAATCACTAAATTAATGGTTTTAAACAAAGTTTTCCCTCGTCTTTCTTGAGGACCATGGTGGGGTAATCCCCTCCATGGGACCTCATTATAGCCGAGGGTTATAATCACCAAATTAATTGTTTTAAACAAAGTTTTTCCTCGTCTTTCTTGAGGGCCATGGTGGGGTCATCCCCTCCATGGGACCTCATTATAGCCGAGGGTTATAATCACCAAATTAATGGTTTTAAACAAAGTTTTCCCTCGTCTTTCTTGAGGACCGTGGTGGGGTCGTCCCCTCCATGGGACCTCATTATAGCCGAGGGTTACAATCACCAAATTAATGGTTTTAAACAAAGTTTTCCCTCGTCTTTCTTGAGGGCCATGGTGGGGTCATCCCCTCCATGGGACCTCATTATAGCCGAGGGTTATAATTACCAAATTAATTGTTTTAAACAAAGTTTTCCCTCGTCTTTCTTGAGGGCCATGGTGGGGTCATCCCCTCCATGGGACCTCATTATAGCTGAGGGTTATAATTACCAAATTAATGGTTTTAAACAAAGTTTTCCCTCGTCTTTCTTGAGGACCATGGTGAAGATGTTTCCATGCGTACTAGAACTGACAAACACAAGATGAGAAGAAACATTAATATTTCTCATTAAGATGTTTCCATGCGTCCTTCGAAGTGTTCTATCGGAGCAACACCTCTTACAACTGTCGTTCGATAAGACTTTACAAAACTATTGATAGTATTTCTTCAAATGATCTGCATTCCAAGGGTTGGAAAAGGGTTCCCCCTCTAGGTTTTCTAGTCTATAGGTCCCAGGGACGACTTTATCGATGACCCTATATGGGCCATGCCAATCGGGATGGAGCTTGTTGGGCTTCTGCCAAGACTTTTTTAGGACCAAGTCCCCTACTGCAATTGGTATCTGCTTAACTCTCTGATTGTAAAACCTTGCAGTCCTCTGCTGGTAGGCAGCTTGCCTTATCTCGGCGTCTTCCCTCCTTTCCTCAATCCGGTCTAAGTCGAGTATCCTTTCTTCTGTATTTCTCTGGGGGTCATACATTTGGACCCTATGAGTGGGAAACCCAATCTCGGTGGGGATGATGGCTTCTGAGCCATAAGCTAGCATGAATGGGGTCTCTCCGGTAGAGGTCCTCACTGTCGTCCTGTATGCCCACAACACGGTATATAACTCCTCGACCCATCTTCCTTTTGCCTCCTCAAGCCTCTTCTTGATTCCATCTAGGAGTGTCCTGTTTGTAACTTTTGTTTGCCCATTGTCTTGAGGTCGGCCCGGGGTAGAGAAGAATTATTTGATACTCACCCTTTCACAGTACTTCTGTAGAGAGGTATTCTTGAACTGAGTC
Organism: Sambucus nigra; assembly: GCA_949130495.1. NCBI lineage: Eukaryota > Viridiplantae > Streptophyta > Magnoliopsida > Dipsacales > Adoxaceae > Sambucus > Sambucus nigra. The sequence goes on along the minus strand of OX422210.1, from coordinate 586,533,817 downwards.
CCGTTATCCGAGATGAGGGTGTTGGGGAGACCATATCTGCATATGACATTTTTTCAGATGAACTGGAAGGTCTTCTGCTCTGTAATCGTGACCATTGGTTCGGCCTCTACCCATTTTGAGAAATAGTCAATCACTACAATGAGGAACCGATAGTTATTGACTGCTCTCGGTAAGGGTCCTACGAGGTCGATCCCCCAAACTGCAAATGGCCATAGGGACGTAATGGAGGTAAGAATCTGATGGGGTTGGTTAGGGATGGTGGCAAATCTCTGGCATTTATCGCACTTTTTAACGTATGCCGTGGCGTCCTTCCCCAAGGTCAGCCACCAGTACCCTTGGGTGATCACCCTCTTCGCTAAGGATCTGCCCCCAATGTGGCTTGAGCACGATCCTTCGTGCACATCTTGCAAAATGGATGGGACCTCAGATGGGTGCACACACCTAAGTAAGGGGAGTAAAAATCCCTTTTTGTACAAGGTGTCCCCAATGACAGCGAACTTTGCAGCCCTGTATCTCAGCTTCTTCCTTTCTTGCCCTGCTTCTGGCATCTCTCCCTCTTTAATGTATCTTATCAGAGGGTCCATCCACGAAGCTTCCTGCAAAACATTTAGGCAATTACAAAGTGTTCCCTCAGCGTCTTTAATAGTTAGCCGAAGCAAAATTTCCACTGGGACCGTCCTCCTAATGTCTGTCCTACTTTCCGAGGCCAACCTAGCAAGGGCATTAGCTCGGCCATTGTCGAGCCTAGGTATCCTCTTTAATTTCACTTCTCTGAAGCCCTTCAGTAACGACCTCACCTTCTCAAGGTACCTAGTCATCCTCTCGTCCTTGGCCTCGTAGGCTCCTAGTATCTGATTCACTACTAGCCTTAAATCACTATGAACCAAAATCTGGCCGACACTAAGAGATCTAGCCAAGGAGAGGCCTGCTATCAAGGCCTCATATTCGTCCTCATTGTTGGAGGCCTTAAAGTTGAACCTCAGGGCATACTCAATGTCTGTGCCGTCGGGTGCTGATACTATTAATCCAGCTCCACTCCCGCTTTCGCAAGAGGACCCGTTGACGAAGAGACTCCACACGGTGTGTTCTTCTGAGAAACTTCCCTCGGTGAGTGACCCCTGTCTAAAGAGATATATTCCCTCTTTATTTTCAACCACTTTCCTTCTAGCGGTGTTCGTCTCAGCCTTATCTGCAGGTGTGTCGATGAGCTCACCTTGTCGGGTATTTATCTTCTTGAGTCTCTCACCCTCGGCTTAATCATCTTCCCAAGTAAACTCGGCCACGAAGTCTGCCAATGCTTGCCCCTTAATGGCCGTCCGAGGCTGATACACTATGTCAAACTCCCCCGGCTCTATAGCCCAGGCCATTAACCTCCCTGATTTTTCAAGCTTGTGCAAAACCTGCCTAAGGGGAGAGTCAGTGAGGATGACCATTGTATGGGACTGGAAGTATGGCTTCACCTTTATCGATGCATGGATCAAGGCGTAGGATAACTTTTCCATCCTTGGATATCTTTGCTCTGCCCCATAGAGTGCCTTGCTGTTAAAATACACAGGCTTCTGTACTCCCTCTTCGTCTCTCACAATGGCTGCACTGATGGCTGACTCTGAGACGGTGAGGTATACATAAAGTCGTTCACCCTGCACGGGTCGTGACAACATCAAGGGAGACCCCAAGTATGATTTTAATTCTTTGAAGGCCTCACCACACTCTTTACTCCATTCTAAGGCTTTTCTAAGAATTTTGAAGAATGGTAGGCACCTGTCTGTGGCCCTAGATACGAACCTGTTCAAGGCAACAACTCTCCCTGTGAGTCTCTGAACGTCTTTAATGGACTTGGGGGTCTTCATCTCAACAAGGGCCTTTATCTTTTCAGGATTGGCCTCGATGCCTCTTTGGTTGACAATGAACCCCAAGAACTTCCCTGCTCCGACCCCGAAGACACACTTGGCTGGGTTAAGCTTCATCTGGTATTTGTCCATCGTATTAAAGGTCCTCCCCAGGTCTGCCACATGATCCTCTGCCTTCAAACTCTTAGTCAGCATGTCATCTACATAGACCTCCATAGACTTCCCAATTTGGTCTTCGAACATTTTATTTACGAGGCACTGGTACGTTGCCCCCATATTTTTTAGGCCAAAGGGCATGACCCTATAACAGTATGTCCCCTTGTCAATAATGAAGGCTGTCTTCTTCGAGTCTTCAGGGTTCATGAAGATCTGGTTGTACCCTGAATAGGCATCCAAGAAGCTCATGAGCTCATGGCCTGCGGTAGCGTCTACCATCTGGTCAATGCGGGGGAGAGGTAAGCTGTCTTTGGAACAGTGCTTGTTGAGGTCGGTGAAGTCCACACACATTCTCCACTTCCCATTGGCCTTCGGGACAATGACTGTATTGGACATCCATTCAGGGTAGATGACCTCTCTGATAAACTCAGCATCTTCCAGCTTCTTGACCTCATACTTTTCTCGAGAATAAATTCTCCTCTTCTGGTTTATCGGCTTTTCTCCCTCTACCACATTGAGCTTGTGGCACATAATTTTAGGGTCGATTCCAGTCATTTCTACATGACTTCACGCAAAGACGCTTCTCCTTCTCCTCAACAGTTTAATGAGGTCTTCCTTGATATTGGGCTTCAGAGACTTGCCGACTTGGACAGTTTTTTTCGGGTCATCCTCATCGAGGATGATGGATTCTACCTCTTTCGCGGCCTTTCCTTTCTTTAGCTTCGTCTCATCCCTGGGATTTAGGGTATCAATATTGTAAGTGGTTGTAGCCCTTTTGTGTGCCTCTCTTTCTTCAGCAGAGTTGTAGTAACATTCTTGCGCTGTCGTCTGGTCTCCCTGAACTGATGAACCGTAGACGGCACAGCTTCAAACCCCTTGAGGTCCACACGCCCCAGTATCATGTTGTAGGCCGAAAACACCTGCTCATCCATCACAAAGAAACTGACCTTCTTGGTAAGCCATCTCGGCCACTCATCCCCCATCCTGACATCGGTTTCATACACTCCAAGGGGATGAACCTTTTCCCCACTGAACCCAATCAATGGATGATGGTATGGGACGAGTGTAGCACGGCTGAGACCTAAGGCTTTGAAGCACGGCCAAAACATTACATCTGTAGAACTGCCCCCGTCGACCAATATCCTCGGCACCTCACACCCGTGCACCCTAGTTGTGATGACGAGTGGGTCGTCGTGTGGGGCTAGGAAGCCTTTAAATTCCATTCTCGAGAACCCCACTATCAGAGTGTCCATATTAACCTTCTTCCTCTTTTCTGACTTAACCTCCAGAGAGGTTGAGTGTACCGTCATCGTCACTGCCTTGGCCTCAGCCACATGGGCCTTCCTGTCAGCGACCTCAGACCCTCCTCCTGCTAGACCCCCGGAGATCATTCCCACTCCAAGCGAGATTATATTAAGCCTCTTGACAGGGCCTTGGTCATCTCTCGGCGGGAGGTCAGGGTCGTCCTCATCATCAGAAGGGTCGTCCCCTCTTTTTTGAGGACCTTCTCTACATGCATCACCTCGCTTTTTCCCGGGGTCGTCCCCTCGGCCCCTCTTGAAGGCACCTCTGTTAACGTACTTTCTGAGCTTCCCTTCTTTTAGCATCTTTTCATTCTTATCTTTCAGAGCGAAACATTTGTCTGTCACCTTGCCAAGGTCTTGGTGAAATTCACACCATAGGTTCTTGTTCCTCTTGTTGGGGGATGTCCTCAACTTCTCAGGCCACTTCAGGGATCGGTCACTCTTTATCTCATTGAGAATATGTTCACAGCTGACAGTTAGAGGGGTGTAACCAGCGAGCTTGTCATCCGTAGACCTCTTCTTCCCCTATTTGTTCTTCTTAGGGTATTTACCCCCACTAGCGCCTCCCTTTTCATCTTCATATTTTGTGTCCATCGCCTCTTCGGCGTTCATCACCTTTTCTGCTGTTGACAGGAATTCAGCCATCGTCCTCGGAGGGTCTTCAGCAAGCTTCCATAACAGCTTCCCCTTTTGGAGTCCTCCAATCAGGGCTGTCATAGCTATGCTCTCCTCATAGTCTTCCACCTCCAACTTCTCTTTATTGAATCTGGCTATGTAGTCCCTCAGACTCTCATTCTTACCCTGCTTAACATAGAGCAGGTGGGTGGTCTTCTTCTGTGGCCTCATCCCAAAGCAAAAGTTGTGGATGAACCGGTCTGCCAACTGCTTAAAGTTTTCAATGGAATTTTTTGGAAGAGACGTGTATCAGACATGTGCAGTCCCAGTCAGGGTACTAGAGAAGGCACGACACCTCATCTCATCTGAGATAGAGTATATGTCTGCTGCAGATTGATACATCTCAACATGGTGGACAGGGTTGGTGCTCCCGTCATATCTTGGGGTAACCACAGGTGGCTTGAACTTTGATGGCGTATGGAAGTTGACTATCTTCGCTACAAAGGGTGAGCCTATGGTGTATCCCCTCTGAAGAGGGTCGCGGCTTTTCAGTATATCGCCGATCTTATCCTCCAACCGCTGGGTCGAGTCATTCCAAGGCCTCATAGGGTCGACTTGGCCAATGTTATCCCCTGCCGCTTCTTTGAGATGGACTGAGGGTTCTGTCACGGCTGGCCTGTGTCGGCTGTTTACCTCCCCCTGACCATCATCCCGCCCTTGGGGTCGGCCCCCAGCCGCCTCCCTTATGGACCTCGCAGCACTCCTTGATCTAAACAATTTTTCCCTCAGGTCATTCACTGGGCCCAGCCTCTCAAAGGCCGATCCCCTGCTCAGGCGATCGAAAGCAGAGCCTCTCGGGCGATCGTCAGGATTCTGCCTTCCACACGTCCCTCTGGTCTCCTGGAGAGGTCGTACGGTATTGTTGGAGACCTCATACGGCTCCTATCATTCTGTGGGGTCTTTCTCCCCCTCCAGATCATCATACCTGTCTTCAGGGCAAAGGTTTCCTTGCCTCCCCAGGCGTAGACACCGGGGGTCAGTAACATCCCTACGCCGTTGAGGGGGTGGCAGGTCTTTGCGTGGTGCCTGGGGTGGTCCCCTGGCCTCATGCTGTCCTGGAGCTGCTGCCGGAGTAATCATCTCAGGTGAGACCCCTGGTGGTCTTAGCATGTTCTGGCTCAGAGCTGTGAACTGCTCCTGCATGATCCGCTGGCTCGCTGCCAGAGACTTTAAGGCTGCCGCCACATCAGCCATCTCAGACTGAGGTGGTAGCTGAGTGGAACTAGGTCCTCCTCCGTCATCCGGTGGAGGGAGTGGTGGTGGTGGCATCTTCGGTGCCATGTGTTTGAGCTGTGAATAGCTGAACTGGAAAAAAGACTGGTGAGCTTGATAACCTTAGTGGGTCTCTTTCAATGGTGAAACATCTCCTCTCATGGGGAGAACTAGTTCACCACCAGAGTGTCCAATGAGGTCAAGCTGTACAACGAAAGATATGTCTTCTCTTTCCCACAGACGGCACCAAACTGATGATGCTGAGATTCAGCACCACCAGATAAGTGATGATAAGCTCAAACAATAGTAACCATGGCAGCCATTGAGATGTATATGTATAAGTGTGTAGAAGGAGATGAGTATAAGAGGAATAAGATAATGATGTATAGTGGTTCAGCCAATTATGCCTACATCCACTGTGAGTATGTGATCCACTAAGTACGGGCGCTAATGGCCTTGGATACAATGCACATAAGCTCACTTTCTCTCTCTCTACTATGTCTACAACAGAGTTTTTGCTAGGGTTACAATTATCAATCGATCCCCCCTGTAGGGTTGTAGGTGACAAGTATATATAGGTCTTGGGGGGTGTAGTGTACCCCCAAGTATGCATGGTGCATGTGAATGATGATCTAGCCAATCCCCTGTTGACACATGTAGATGCCAAATGATGACATAATATTCCCTCACGTGAGGGTGTGATTTTGTTATAACGGTCTCCCATGTGCCATATGAGCCTCACGCGCACTGTTCCACGCGTCTCCCAAACCACGCGCTGTGATGATGTCACCCTCGGCCTTTGATATGAGGCCGAGGTCAAAGTTCCTTCCGGTAACGAGGCTGGCCTAATTTGGGCCTCGTACTGTCGTACCCTGAGGGGTCATCCGAAACCTGATGAAGGGTCGTCCCCCTGAGGGGTCGTCCGGAGCCTGATGAAGGGTCGGCCCCCTGAGGGGTCGTCTAGGCCTTATGAGGCGCAGGGCGCCCTCGGTATGGCCGAGGGTATATACGGGTATATCAGCTGGATAGGCTCACCTCCTCTCTTGCTTCCCTTTATATGGAAACGATGGTCCTGGCAGTGTAAAAGTGCGGCATTGATGACATCTGTATAAGTCACCCATGCAGTGTTACCAATCAAATTCTACCTGATTCTTCAGGCTAGTCCATCAATAAACATCAGCTTCTTCTTTTATTAGTTGTTCACCTCCTTTGGCATAAAATTAGCCAAACTAGTTAACTCCTCCTCGTACTCAGCTATGGATCGATCTCCCTGAACCACTTCATTGAACCTCTTTCGCATCTCTGTCTTACCGGTTGTCAGAAAGTATTTGGGGGTCATACATCACCTAAAATTCAGCAATAGACATCGTATCCCTCTCCTCAATGGTAATAACTAACTCCCACCATTGTAACACTGATCCAACAAGCCTAAAAGTGGCCAGTATTTTCTTTTGCACGTCGCTACACTCAACCATGCGCAAGTGGCGTTGAATATCTTTCTTCCACTAGCATGCCACAATCACGTTTGAGCTACCCTGGAACTTGGGTGGGTGTCCCTTATGAAATTCCCCTAACTCTCTGCCACTCCGACGACCCCGAGTGGGCTTGGACAACTAGTGCCACTGGTTGCGGTGGCTGCTGTGCATGAGGGAAGTGGAGAGCCATAAAAGTCATAGCAGCGTTAGCTGCATGTGCCACAATCTCTACCACCTATATTGTTCACACTGTCCCCTATTATAGCTGTGGCTACGGTGCCTGTGACTCCTGCTGAGCCTCCCTCACATTTTCTCTAGCCGTTGCTCTTATCACTCGTCCTCTCTTGGGTAGCATTTAAAAACATATCGAATTGTATGACTTCACGGTCAATACAAATATAATAGCAGAAGAACTAAATCTTAAATACGTAATCATAAATGCAACAACCCTAATAATAGGGCTCTATGTCAAGGAACGCTACGCTGAAATCGTAGTAAGTCGTACAGATCCTATGGACACTAGAAAATGATGCTCTCATACCATCTGTCATACCCCACCTATTTTAATCACAGGTGATCAGTCCTTTATTAAAATAAACAGGAATCTCAGTTGGTTCATTCTAAACATCAGTGTCGAAAAACTTTTTTAATTACTAATCAGCTATGTCAAATTAATCCGGTGCCAAATTTTTATCTTCCATATCTAATAACAAGAGTAACTAAAATAAGTTAACCAAACCATCCACATAATAATAGTCTGAACAATCACACGATAGATATATAATTAAATAAGACCGAATAAACCATCGGTTCCAAAATAAATAATCCAACTACAATCTGAAGTAACGAAGTCTGATAAACAATATAAACTACTGAATAGTCTAAAGGGGAAACATGCCCAAATAAAATGCTGAAAAAACTCCTAACTAGGAATGAATAAATTGAAGTGTCTAAAGCAACTCCTAAAAGCCTCCATAAGTGCTGCAGCTACGCATCCCTGGATAGAATCCTCAAGTTGGGCGTCCCTGTGGCTGGACACCTAAAAGGTTTTGAAAAAAGAATTTGATACGGGTAAGAGACAAATGAAACCGTTTGAAAATATTTTTCAAGTATTTAAATCAGTTATTAGATACACGCATTAGTTTGACGTACACTCTCTTGAGCTCCTCACCTCTCAATTAATGTGCAAATCTAACGTCTCCTGCCTAGCTATGCTACCCAACCCAACTAGATAACGTATTTAACTATCCACAAAAGGTCTAGCTCCATTATATTACACATACGACACGCTACCACAGTATCAATAATTAATATTACCCACGTATTATTATTGAGTCAATTATTTAAGTCTCTGTACTTAAATTACTTTTAGATATACACAACCTATTAGTTCTACTATCACCCATAAGTAAATAAATCACACTTATATATATTTAACACACATATAATATATACAACTATAGCATCCCCAGAATGACCCAGAATGATGCTAGCATACTCTGCTATCAAGTCCAGGTACCTCTCGTACCAAATCAAGGACTATGAGTTCGGCATGTCACCTCGAACCCAAAATTAATCAACACACAATGGAGGCGAACATGGTTCTAATCCTTTAGCATACACACATACCTAACGTATCCAAATGACACGCCAATCCCACTAATACACTGAATATAGTGAGACGCCCTAAGTTTCATGTCCTGGAGCACACATCCAGACCTCACTGGAATCGTTACGGTGGGATCACCTTATGCACGGAATCTCTCGTGATAGCAGGCAGCGTAGGTATGTTCACACATATAATCAAATAACAACCATAGGTATTCACACAACTTATATATACATATTATTCAGTAGGTATGCACACCACCCATCGTATCAAGCCATACATAGTATCTCTCTCTCGCATACTCAACGTGCTCATATAACCTCTATTCATATATTCCCGAGTATCACTCGCTACTCGAAGGATCTTAGCTATAACATCTCTTTACTACTGGTATGGTCTTAGTTTCACTCATACTCTCCATGACTTGTTGTAATTCTCACGAATTTATTATTTTTTATATTATGCCCGATAGGTTCTAGCCTAAGTTATATCATAGGCCTACTCATATTCATTATATACATCACTATAGTTTAAAAATAACCCAAAAATCCCTCGATTAGTTATTCACAATTTAGGGCATAAACAAAAGAATCGATTCGGTGAAGAGACCGAATTAATTTGCCTACCGAATCGATTCGCTCTTGGAGATGAATCAATTCAAAATATTATAGGTCGTTTCCTTCAGTATGCTGTTACATTTTTTTTACCATTTTTAACCCACAAATCTTCATGAAACATACCCAAACTCCAAAATGATTTATCCCAACATCAATAATGAGTATATAGGCAATTTCTAACATAACTAACACATTAAATCCATAAAAATTCTACTCAAGAATGGAATAAAACCTAGATTTAAACCCAAAACCCTATTTTATGTGTTCTTTTAGCTTAATCATTCATATTTCCAGATTTCTCTTATATTTATCATCATACATGTTCCGATTTCGTACTACCAACATTCATGGATTCATTCTAAATGCAATCTTATCCCAAATCATGAATTATATTCATTTAATCCCAAGAACATCATCAATTATCACTACACATGGGTATTATAACTCATTAAAAATATACAAGATAAACACTTACCTTATCAACTATAGGTCTGATTTCGTGTTGTGAGTAACGGAGATTCATTCATTTTCTCCCGATTGCACTCCGATGGTAAAAATGATGCAAGAAAGGTGTTGGATCTTCCAAGAAACCTCCCCTCACCCTCTCTAATGGCCTCTCCTCTCTCCTCTTTTGATTTCTTAGGGTTTGAAAGTGTTTTGCTACTACCCCAACTAGTTAGCCTTAAATTTATAATCCCAAAGCCCGAAGTTAGGCTAACGGGTCAAGACCAAATGACCCGAACCCCCCCGTGTAAGATCGATTATGACTAAAAAGGCCCCAGGTCCCAAATATTACCCCTGGGTACACTATTCCCACTATTTTGACCATTTCGGAATCAATCATGACCTCGAAATCACAGTCACTCTAAAATAATTTCCTATCTCAACCTCATATAGTCTACACTCGACTTCCGGTTGAGATATACCATTATCACGTCACTGTCACTCCCTATGACGTAATAATAATTCTTTACTATTCACTTAGTAATTATATTCAATAACCATTAATCATTCTCTCTCCGATTAATATTTTAATCAACACATAATATTTAGTTCCATTACATTATGTCATGCGTGTAATTTAAGATTGACCGAATTAATTCAATTTTAAACACTAAAAAATATAGGGTGATACAAATCACTAAAAAGAATAAGATATCATCACAAAAAATATATAAATAAGAAACATGGAATTAAAATCTCTAAGTCTCCACAAACTATTTTTGAAATTTGTCAATTTTTCAAGTATATAAATTTTTTTATAAATACAACACATCATGGAGAAACACAAAAATACCCGAATTATGGAAACAGAATGTAGGGGTGTGAATATATTCTATAGGTTAATCAACGTAGAGAAACATAGCACATGTGCACGGAGTAATGAGACATCACTAACGAAAGATCTCAAAGTTTACCTTATGTGTAAAAATAGTGAACTCAAGGGTAATAGACTTAACCTAATCAACTAATCAAGACCATAAGTGATTTTCACACCAACAACTCCCAAAACTATGTATTGCTTTACAAGATTTTTATAGTACATGCAAACCCATCGATCTTCGACTTAACTCCCTCAAAATCTCACATATTAAATTTTTTCACTCAATTCTTTTTGAAGAAATTATTTCTCATATGTAGCGAAGTATCAATGTTATTATAAATTGGCCTGACACTTTTTTTTATGTGCCTTTCATCTTTTAGCCTTTTTTCTTTGCAAATGGTGGCTATTCATGCAAAGTCAACCTGTCTTTCGCAGTCTGATTCCATTGCTTAAAATATACCAAATTTACTGGATAAATGATTTTCTATTTTTTCAATCCGGACAATGGTTCTTACATGCACTACTTTTATTATCTCGTTTTTCGCATTTGGTTCGTTTTAAAAGAGGGATTGAGATGAAAACACTACAATCGATACGTGAAAGGTAAGTGCAATACGCAAATAAGTATGTGCTAGTGTGCATTAAAGGTGACAAAGAGTTAAACATGTAGTGAGTCGTCATCATATCACAACTTAATGAGTCTACACATTATAAAGCACATAAATGAAATTATGTCACGTCTCAAAACACTATAAAGTAGTCACGTGCTTATGGAATGAATAGTGACTTAGACATCTTTAATGTTTATCCACATATAATGTGAAAAAATACAAAACTCTTTTTGGATTTTTCAAAAAAATTTATCTAAATAAAATCTTTTTAACTTTTTCACTTTTTCTAAAATGAAACAAAAAATCTTTCTGTATTTAAAAAAAAATCATAAAAACAAAAATCTTTTAGATTTTTTAAAAAATCTATTAAAATGAAAAATATAAATACAATGATAGTACATACCAACAATAGACAAGTAAAATATGAACATGAAAATCATCCTATGCTAGAAACAAGTCTCAACCTCAATCATTAGTGATTGGTATCGATTATTGTATATTTTTGCCCCTTATCTTTATGCATTCTAGCGCTTTTACGGTCCTTAATACCTATATTTATGCTCATTAACCAGACAACCTTAGATTTGGATATATACATGCTTTGCATGGGTTAATTGTGCTTTTGTAGGTATTGGAACGCTAAAAGTGAGGATTCGTTGCATTTCGGAGAAGTTGCGTCACTGGATGCTACATCAAGGGCATTTTAGATAATTCACATTTCTTCTCTAGCTCTAGGAAATTCCACGAATACATAGTTCATTGAGTTAGCGTTGTGTGGCCATAAACGATGCGTCGTTTGGAGTTCGGACGAAGAAGTTATGGCCGTTTCCATTTGCAACCGCTTTCCCCCCTCTTCATGGACCAAGGGCTGTCAAAAATAGAGTGTCGGTCGATCGCGGTTTCGGATTTGGCCGACGAATTGAGACAGTGGGCTGGGACCTGTTCGATCGATCGATTGATGGTTTTGATCGATCGATCATACCAGATATTTGGCAATTCGTTCCTTTTCTTTTCTTTTTCCTTTATTTCTTTTGTAACTTACTGTATAAAGGATTTTTTTGTAAATATTAGATATATAGTTACATATTATTAGAAGGTAGATAGTTTAGGTTAGGATTTGGAGGGTGAGAGCTCATTTTTCTTCCTCATTTGGTGTGACAACATTTGGGTTTGTAATTTGAACTATTCATCTTCCCTTCCATTTAATTTAAGTTGTATTTCCTTTATTTCCATTTTTGTAGTTTAATTTACATGCTTTCACAATTGGAATTACATGCTTTGATAATTAGGTTTACTTGCTTTGATTTACTTGCTTTCTAGGTAGCTTTATCGCGTTTATTTACCGCATTTTTAATATGCTTTCTAGATAAATTTGTCTAGGTTGTGCCGAATTGAACTCATTTCGGGTTCACATGTTGCTTTGCTTTGGTGATGGAGTTTACGGGTCTATTTCGGGTGCGTTGTCCTAGTTATTATGCCTAGGAGATTTATCGGGGCATATCATGTATGTCCCGTGCTTACGACCTTTCGTGCGTAATTTTCGAGGTATTTGTTGATGCCAAAATCATATTAGGCTTTTATGCGGATTTAGGGGTGTGACAACCCTTGGTTCAATTAACTATCGAAACTAGACGCATTTGTAATAACTCGTCGACCCATGTAACCATTTTATACTAATTAACTCGGGTGAGGGATATTCGACGCAACCTATAGTTTTTACCGCTTTGTTAATATAGCTTTATTTTCCCATGCCTAGATTAATATTTTCCTTTTTAGTTTGTAATCACCTTTTTCCCTTTTATTGAGAAGTATTATACCAGATAATATTCTAGCAACTCGTCTCTGTGGATTTTTGATACCTGACTTACTGCTATACTTGTATCGCAAATGTAGTCGTAATTTAGATTTGTTTGTATTATCGCGATGAAACGAAAACAGCGATTGTGTCCTTACACGAACACACCTTTCACGCGGTGATCAAAATGGAGTCGTTGACAGGGATAGGTTTGTTTTAGAATTTATTAGATTCAGTATTTTGTAGTATTTTCTTTCTATTTGTATTTTTTGGCTAACCTTTTTGCAGGGCTTCTACATTTGAGCACTTAGAAACGCTCGAATTTCTCGCGCGCGCATTTACTTTGTGGAATTCTCCACTTCGAGCCATTTTTTGGGTAAGCATGTCTTATTCCAATTCTTTTAGTAATCATTATGGTAATTATCAAAATTCCCGTACCCCTTTGACTTTTGGTCAATACTTAGAATCCCAAAAAATTGCAACATCTAAAATGACTTTGGACGAGTATTACAAAAGTCAAGCTTTGGAGTGAGTGTATTTTGATGATGATGATAATGATTTTGGGCCTTTACCTCCTTATAATAGAAATTTTGAAACGAATTGCAATAGTTTTCAAAATTCCTATAATAATGAGTTTAAGTTTAAGTCTGATGGTAATTTTCAAAGTTTCCATTTTCAAGTATTCGCACCTCGATCTATGACTTTTTGTGAGGGCTTGTGTATGCTTAAGAATGAGAAATTGAAAATCATTATCGGGAAGAAAATCATTTGTGGGAACATGAATTGGATTTATTATTTGAATCCGACGATGATTTTTATTCCGAGACTTTTGAAGTCGAAGAATGTTTTGAACCAAATGAGGACTTTGTGCCTACTTTGGAACAAATCATTGTCGACTTTACCCATTGCGTAATAGATATTCAAAGTGAGGATGAAAATGATATAATATCTATTTGCAATGAAATGATTTATTCTTTGGTTCCCAGATAAGAACATTTCATTGAAAATGATCTTATTTCCTTCGAAACTCAATCTTCAAGCGATGATGATTCATCTCTTGAGTTTGAATTTCTTTCCTCCCCATTTTCATTCTCTGTTATCACACCGTCACAAGTACCCGATGAGGAGTACTTGCTCGAGTCGCCTTCCACGATGGCATCTTTTTCTTTGTGTACGCCACCTCCCATTCCAATTTCAAAATCCTTGGGAGGATATTAAGCTTTTCTCGATCCCCACATATTTTTGTCACCCGTTCAATCCAAATCTCCCATCGTCCCTCCAAAACTTTTAATTGACTATGGTTCCCTTCTTACGCCTTACACATGCCTTCCGTTGTTCAAACGGAATCCATATTTTTCTAAAGGCATGCTTGAAAGTGAGGTACACCGGTTATCCTCTAAAGTCAAATCGTTTTCACGGTGGACCCTCAACTATTTAGACTTTTAGTGTACAGTTAGTGTGAAGCCTAGATAGTAGATTGTATATAGTTAGCTTTTTATTCTTTCTTTTTATCTTTTCTTTCCTTTTTAATTTAGTCTAGTGTAATTAGTTAACTTTTTGTTATTTATTTTTGCTATGCTCGGTACTAACTTGTTTTGTAGATTCTTTGGACTTGTTCGTATGGGGATCGCTCCACTTTTGGGTAATATCGCTCATTTCCTCTCTTTAACTTGGTTCTTAATTAACATTGAGGACAATGTCAGGTTTTAAGTTAGGGGGTATGGGATATTCTATCCATTTCTTTGTTAGTCCATGTTTTTTCTCACATGTTAGTTACTTAGTATGCTTTTCTTAGAAAAATTCAAAATTTTCAAATAGATTTTCTTTCTTTTTTCTCCTTTGTTGGGAATTTTTCCCTTGTTTCCGATGATAAATTTCAATAATTGTCCAATCCAATTGACAACCCAATGATGCATGTTCTCGATTTTAGAAGTTATTAGATTTTAGTCCTCGATTATTGATATTATGAATAACTTCATGAATTAAACTTTAATCCCATGAGCACGTGAACTTTTATTGTTCTATTGATTTGGTTTAAGATTTTTATAACTCGGTAATCTTTTGTTGCATTGTATATACTTACACCGAGTAAGCTTTGTACCTTTCGTCGTTTGTGAGTGTATACATTATTCTTTCCTCTTTGAAATGTTAAATTCACCGGTAATCTCTATATTCTTCCATTTGACCGTTCATTAATTGAGTTCATACATGAAATGTGTTAGTTGATCATGAATTTCTTATATTGTTTTGACTCGAGAATTGCGTAAACTTTGGAAATGATCATAGACCATCTTATTTATATCACCCATATTAGCCTTGACCTCACCTTAAATGTTTTCCCTCGTTAACCCCTTTGAGCCTAAATATAGCCTTTCGTTTCATAATCACAATTCTATAACCAACTCCATACTGGAGTTATATACCATACATACACCTTTTATACCTTTGTTTGGAATGTTACTTGGGATTGAATGATGTTGTTGTGATGTCAGTTGCAATTAAGGCATGTGAGAGTTTGAAAAGTAAAGAAAAGAAAGATGAGAAAAAGTGAAAAAGAGAAAGAGGAAAAGAAAATAAAACATGAGAAAAAGAAGAAAAGAAAAGAAAGAGAAAGTTGTAAATGTTGTGTATATAATTCAATAAGCTTTGATTACTCTCCCATTGATATATGTAATGCTTGTTTGGAACTTATTTGCCAATTTTTTCTATTGCCCGTATTTTCCCATTGTTCCAAATTTTCATCCCCAAACACTTTGAATTCGTACATACATTCCTTTCATTTCATACCCTAGCCAAACCTACATTACAACCCTATACAAGTCATATGTGATCTTAAGTTGATGTAATTTAAAAGTTTAAATTTGATAATTTGTGAAAATGCATTTTGCCTCTTCTTAATGAGCGGTATCTTTCATTGAGATTACATTTTTCATTTTACATATAGCGTTCTTCATGTGTGACATGTGTGCGGCCTAGTTTCCATTTACATTTACTCTTTATGCCCGCATGTTCTATGTGTTAACTCCCTGTTTCGAGTGAATTCACTTGATGAGTGTAATGCCCTTGAGGATTGAATATATGCTTGCTTTAATGTTTATTCGATTTATATAAGTTTTTACCAAATCACACGTTGCATGTGCTCGCTCCCATCCAACATTTTAAGGTTTTAATTCTATGAGGTGCATTCTATAATGTTAATGATTTCGGACTTTTGTTTTAATTCGTTCAATGTGCTAATAATGCGTATGAAATCTTGTTCGCTATTGTTGCGCTTGTCGCATGTTGGTTTGGGCATATTTTGAGGAAACCATGTGATGTTTGTGGGTATCTTTCCTGAAAACCCTCATGAGACGACACTCGTCCACTAGGGTAACCTAGGGGTTTAACGGTTTATTGGATACGCTAAATGCAATCGTGCTCCCTACAAAAGTGGCATTTATATTTTGATGCATATATACGTCTTGTACTGCCTTCTATGGACTAGCAATGTTTAAGTTAGAGGGTGTGATCCATATCGAATATTGCATGTTTTCGCCCCTTATCTTTATGCATTCTAGTGCTTTTATGGTCCTTAATGCCTATATTTATGCTCATTAACCAGACAACCACGGATTTGGATATATACATGCTTTGCAGGGGTTAATTGTGCTTTTGTAGGCACTAGAACGCTAAAAGTGAGGATCCGTTGCATTTCAGAGAAGTTTTGTCGCTGGACGCTACTTCAAGGGAATTTTAGTCAATTCACATTTCTTCCCCAGCTCTTGAAAATCCCACGAATGTGTAGTTCATTAATTTAGCATCGTGTGGCCGCAAATGGTGCGTCGTTTAGAGTTCGGACGAAGAAGTTATGGCCATTTTCGTTTGCAACCGCTTCCCCCCCCCCCCCCCCCTCTTTATGGACCAAGGGCTGCAAAAAACAGAGTGTCGGTCGACCGGGCTTGGGCCCCCGATCGATCGCGGTTTTAGATTTGGCCTACGAATTGAGACAGTGGGCTGGGACCTGTTCGATCGATCGATCAGTGGTTTTGATCGATCAATTGATGTCCATCGATCGATTAATGGTCTTTGATCGATCGATCGATCATACCAAATATTTGGCAATTCGTTCCTTTTCTTTTCTTTTTCCTTTATTTCTTTTGTAACTTACTATATAAAGGATTTTTTTGTAAATATCATATATATAGTTAGATATTATTAGAAGGTAGATAGTTTAGGTTAGAGTTTGGAGGGTGAGAGCTCATTTTTCTTCCTCATTTGGTATGACAACATTTGGGTTTGTAATTTGAACTATTCATCTTCCCTTCCATTTAATTTAATTTGTATTTCCTTTATTTCCATTGTTGTAGTTTAATTTACATGCTTTCTTAATTAAAATTACATGCTTTGGTAATTAGGTTTACTTGCTTTCTAGGTAGCTTTATCGCGTTTATTTACCGCGTTTTTAATATGCTTTCTAACTAAATTAGTGTAGGTTATGCCGGATTGAACTCATTCCGGGTTGACATGTTGCTTTGCTTTGGTGATGTAATTTACGGGTCTATTTCGGGTGCGTTGTCCTAGTTATTACACCTAGGAGATTTGACGGGGCATATCATATATCCCGTGCTTACGACCTTTCGTGCGTAATTTCGGGGGTATTTGTTGACGCCAAAATCGTATTAGGCTTTATGCGGATTTAGGGGTGTGACAACCCTTGATTCAATTAACTGTCGAAACTAGACGCATTTATAATAACTCGTCGACCCATGTAACCATTTTATACTAATTAACTCGGGTGAGGGATATTCGACGCAACCTATAGTTTTTACTGCTTTGTTAATCTAGATTTATTCTCCCTTGCCTAGATTAATATTTCCCTTTTATGCATCTTTTCCTTTTTAGTTTGTAATCACCTTTTTCCCTTTTATTGAGAAGTATTAAACCAGATAATATTCTAGTAACTCGTCTCTGTGGATTATCGATACCCGACTTACCACTATACTTGTATCGCAAGTGTAGTCGTAATTTAGGTTTGTTTGTATTATCGCGGTGAAATAAAAACCACGATTGTGTCCTTAAACGAACACACCTTTCACGCGGTGATCAATTAGGTTTGGAGGAGTTATCCAAAGAAGATGACATCCTATACAAAACATTCATCAAATGTGAAGACTTGACTAACTACTCTACTTGCTTTAAAAAACTCTCAAGTGATGTGCGGGAGCATGTAGAGTAACATGTGTTGGAGTGCCTGCCGAAACTTGTGTAGGAACACGTGTGGTAGCATATCCTAGAAGATACCTATGAGAAACTCTACCCAAATTAAAAAAAAAATCCTTAAGGTGACCTCTTTGCCTGTAATGGGAACAAATATATACGGGCTTGGGTCCACCTCCCTCAAAATGTTTAGGATGATCTTTCTTAGGTGGGTTCTATCAAGGGTTACATGGATTTAAAATAAATTGGGGAACCGACTCGGGTACAACATGGTAAGTGGACGCACCATCATAACCTATTTCTAGCCTCTCAATGCTACCTAAAGTGGGATCTAGGAGCATCTTTTCTACCTTCTTAGATGTGTCCTTTAAAGTTACCTTGACCTAACGAGAAGGTTAGAGATCTCTCTCGAGTTGGGATATACAAACTTTAAGTTTCTCGCGAGTCTCCAATGAAGATTGAAGATCTTTGGTAAGACTAGCCACGATGTTGGTCAAATATCTCTCTTCTCACCCTAAAACGATCAACTGCTCACTTAAAGATGCCTTCACTTTCTCGAGTTAACTCATCTACGCCTCACACACCCTTAAAACTTTCACCTCTCTCTTCAAATCTAATACCCTAAGAGATAAATACTTATTAATCTTTTTCGTCTTCAATGTCTCGGCGCAAAGATCACTAAACTCTTTTTGGATATCCCCTTCTCCCTCGCTCAGAATACCATCCGTACGCTCACTATTTTCCCGAATGAATCAAAACATCATCGAGGCTATCGTGTTTAGATATGTCCTCATCGATGTGGGACACTAAAAGTGCTAACGTGATTAGCCGTGAATGCAACACACGGTTCATGTGGTGATTCTCTCTCTGAATCAACTGACTCTATGTCACTATCACTAAGAGTGGTTTTATTTGTAATCTCTTTGCTCTTTCTCTTTAGTCTAGTGGAACACTCATGTGCCTTATGTCCTTTACCTTCGCACTCATAACACCTTATATCTTCCTCTTTCTCACCGTTACTCTTGACCTCATCTTTCTTTTTGTTTTTCTCGAAAATCTTTTTATTCGAAGAATTATTTTTGAAAAATTTGAGAAACTTTTGAAAAAAATTCACAAACAAATCTAGGTCATCAAAATCACAATTATATTCAGACTCACAACCTTTTTCTTTCTTCGTTTTCTTAGTTTGAGTCTTTAAAGTAATCCCTACTTCCTTAGTTGTAATGGTTTTAGAAAACATATCTATCTCATACGTTTGAAGATCTCCTACAAGTTCTTCTAACCCAAGAGTGTTTAGGATCCCTAATGAGTTATGCACAATGACCTTAGGAATAAAATGGGCAGAGAGTGACCTCAAACTCTTTTTCACAACTCTCATTTTTGGAATTTTCTCAACCAAATTAAAACTAGAATTAATAATGTCTGATAAACGCGAATAAAACTCATCAAATGACTCGGACTTTAACATAGTGATTGTCTCAAATTTGGTGGTCACATTTTGAAGCTTTGACGCTTATACAACGTTGTTACCCTCGTGAGTTAGCTGGGGGTATCCCATACTTCCTTAGACATAGTGCACGTCATGATGCGACAAGACTTGTAAGAGGTGACGACTCCAAAAATAGCACTAAGTCAACGAGAATTAAAATTACTCCACTTAAACTCCTTCATTAGTCCAGGAAGAATTACGTTCAGGCCCAACAACATTATCAACCGTGATTGTGGGAGGAGTACACCCTCTTTCACAAATTAACTAGACTCGCTCATCAATGGCTTTTAAGACAGACCTCATCCTAACTTTTCGATAAACATAATTGGCACCATCAAAGACGAGCACTCGATTATACAAATTCTCCATTAAAATTCGGCTTTTCAAAGATCAACAATTTTTCAAAAAAAAATTGATGTCAAAGAAATTTTTTTTTACGAAAAAGGATCGCACAATATTTTTGTGTAACCAGCTCTGATACCAATTTGTAAAGGTAAGAATGCTCTGATACTAATTTGAGAGTGCGCTACCTCGATCTTAATGGAATATTTATATAATTAAGTGTCTGACGCACACAAATCCAATATTTATCTTTTTATCCTAAGACAAGCATCTAGCTGATAAAACAGATAAATTAAAACATGCATTCAACAAAGGAAGAGTTTGAGAAAAAATCCCTTGTCGGCAAAACCTTTTATTTTATGCAATTAAGAAATATTACTACTTGATACCATCCACAAGTATAATGCACTAGCCTTTGCAAATATCTAAAGAATACTACTCAGTGAGGAGCAATCCAGACATGGCCATTCACACTCGGTATCCATCGATAAACCTTTGTCTTCGGCAATGATCCCCTCGAGAATCACAATGGTCTGCCGTGGAGATGATCTCTCCACAAGAATTGTGTATGCAAGGATACAAACTATAGAGTTTTAACAGATTCACACAAATACATTTTGAGAATGAATTTACTGAATCAACAATGTTTTCTAAACTCAAAAGGTTGAATTTTTTTACAAAAGATATGAAGAAAGAGTCTTGGTAAAAGTTTTTAAAAATTTGAACACAAAACGTATATTTATAAGGCAAACACAAATTTCGAGGTGACACTATTCGTTGGAACAAAAATGAGGCTTGTTCGAACGAGAATAACAATTCATTGGAACGAAGTAGGAGCTCATTCGAACGACTTTGCCATCTCATTTGAACAGGCTTGACCTTCAAACAATACCAAACAGTGCGCAAGTACGCCCTCATTAGATGTTCATTAGATAGATATATCGAATGACCTTCGAACGACATAGGCATCTCACTCGAACGAGAATGCCTTCTCATTTGAATCAGGCAGGAGAATTTTGAAAAATAATTTTAAAATAAAATGCCATGATTTTTAAACAAAAAAATCATGTTTCAGGAAAAAAAAATAAACATCCCAAATTAAATTTAAAGAATAAATTTAAACTCTTAATAGCATTATACCTTCATAGTGTGAAGATCCTGAAAGCTTTGAGATGATCAGGATTCAGTTCTCCGTAATGTCTCGAGTCTAATGGTAACGAGATATGCCAATATCTATGTAAGTCTGAGTTATTGAGCAAATGACAGAAAATATGACATTACATAAATATTGTTTTCTTTTAAATTTCAGAATATTACATTTTTTATCTTCGAAAAATTTATGATTTTTATATTCTAAAATTACTTTTTTAATTAATTTATTTTTTTTCACATGACACCCTGTTAGTGGCTAAAATACCACATAAGAGGACCTATTGTTTGTCCAGTCACCACCTCCATCAAGTCTCCTAACGGAGGTTTGACAGGAGGCTAAAATTGTATAAATTTTAAACGTTAGAGTTAACATTGAAAGAATTTATCAAAATATATTGCATATGTGTGTATTATAGAGTAAGTTAATCAATTTATTACATATGAGTAGAAAGATACCTGTCAAAGTCACTAAATGGGTAAGTCGCCAATCCCTAAAAAAGTCTATGTAATGTACTTTATCTGTTGGATTACAGACGGACATTTTACCAGATTTTTCTAATCTACCCTTGTGTGATTCCTATTTAAGCATATACATGGGGGTGGGTGCAAGGCGGACGATTTTAAAGCAGATTCTCCATTCATTAGATATTTATTTATCCGACTTTAGATCGAATACAAATTGACATAAAAAATTGTCTTCACAAAATAAATATTTAGATTTTAAGGTTAGTGTTTATAATTTAATATTTTTATGGGCGCTTTTGTATTCATAAAAATTACCTGTAAGGATTCTCATGAAATAATAAGAAACTCACATATCTTGGATAGATTTTGATTCCACCAACTTTCTACCAAGGAGTTAATACGATTTCAATGGGACTCACGTTCTCATGTAATTTAACCTTGCACCAAACATAATAATCTTGGCCTTGTTTGGTACGTGATAATTTGGGTGGATTGTTACTATTGGGAAAGTGATTGCTAGTAAACCTTTTACTGGGATTTTGAATCCCTTTGCCATGTTTGGTTAACCAATGAATTCCTATTAGGAATCAAAATTTAATGTTTGGTTCATTCATGGAAAGTGACATAAGAATGAACAATTTATACCAATAATATCCTTTATCAATTTTATTTTATATATATATATTAAATTGATCTATTTTGGACATTTTATAGAACACAATTATACGGTTCACTATTTGTAAATGCTTAAACCCAAATATGATTTTTTTAAAAAGAGACTATTCAATATTTAACAAATATATGAATTTATTATAGACATGTGTATATTATAGAGTATGTTAATAAAATTATTGTATATGAGTAGAAAAAATGCATAAATAAATTTGTATAAGCCTAAATCTAATGCAAGCCAAAATATTTTAATTATCTTCACAAAATAAATATGTAGATTTTAAGGCTAGTTAATATAATTTAATATTAGGGACATTACTCATTGGGGGTGGTCCACCAGTTCTTCATATTTACTCATTGGGGGTACACTATTTTTCTTATTTACTCATTAAGGTCTATTTTTTAACTTTTAACGACGGTCTTTAGGATTTTTAGCGACGGTTCAAGATGACGATTCAGGATTTTTGGGTGCGATTTGACCGTAAATACTTTCCTTCTGCTGTTGTGACCGAGATGAGGAGGAAAATTTTGGATCTCACCCAGGGGGAAAATCCATTGCAGAATATGCGGAGGAATTCACTATGCTGATAAATTTGGTGCCAGTTGAGGTACCTACTAAAGAGAAGAAGATCCAAATGTTCAGAGACGGCCTTACATGGAGGATCCGCCAGCATCTGTTGGGCAATATATCTCTACAAACGTATACCGATGTGTTGAATGGGGCTTTTTACTTCATTGCCAGGACCACCGTATTCTTAAGGGAAGTAAACGAGGGCCTGAGTCCAGTCAGTAAGGTCGAACTGGGGGAAATAATGGTAGTGGATCATCTTCAGCCCAGGGACAACAAAAATAGACTAATCAAAACTCGCAGCAGGGGAATTATGCTAAATGACTCAGATCGGGAGGTTTTCGTTTTGGACATGGTGGTAATAGGCACGGCCATCAAGGGCAGCAGGGCCACCAGGGCCATCAGTATTTTCACCAGGGCCAAAGTAGAGGTGGAAATGGTCAGCAAGGCCGAGATCAACAAGGTCGTAATGGGGGACGATTTGTCGGTAGATGTTTCACTTGTGGCAAGATGGGTCACTGGAGTTAGGATTGTCCGAATAAGGGCAAGGTACCCCAACAACATGGAGCGCATCAGGAGCCACAGAGGCCTATATTTCCAGCTGCCCTTCCAGTATCGGCGCAAGTACCATCTTTACCTGCTCCCACCGCCCCACCACAACAGGGGCAGTTACAATATGGGCGTGTGTACAACGTCTAGCAGGCAGCAGTTCAGTAGCCATAGCCTGTCATTGAGGGGATGTTATCTATTTCTAGGGCCATGGGATATATTTTGTTTGATACTGGGGCTTTACATTCGTTCATATCCATTAGATTTGCACGGGCCACATGATTATTAGACACAATCAACAGTACGATTACCTATGTAGACTCACCGATGGGTAGTGGGACGCCTAATTTCTTTATATGCCATGGTGTAAGTATAGAAATTGAGAGTTTGTTATTACCAACTGATATGCTTATGTTAGACATGTCCACTTATGATGCTATCATTGGGATGTATTGACTTGTTGCTTATAGAGACATGATTGACTGCTTTGGCAGGAGTATTATATTTTCTATCCCAGGACAGGAGATGTTTGTAGTGGTGACGTCTCGCCCTGAGGGAGGATCATCCACACATTTGTATTACATAGAGGAAAAGACATCTATGTGAGTGTAATTTCCCTTGAGTTGATTCTCGTCATTGGAGAGTTCGCGGATGTATTTCAAGACATACCAGGGTTATCGCCGAGTAGGGAGATTGAGTTTGTGATTGACTTGACACCGGGCACTCGACCGATAGCCCGTGCCCCTTATCGTATGTCTCCAGTAGAGATAGAGAGTTGAGAGATCAGATTGAGCAGCTGTTGGGATAGGGTTTCATCCGTCGGAGTACCTCACCTTAGGGTGCCTCAGTTCTGTTTATGAAGAAGAAGAAGGATAAATCCCTACGTTTGTGCGTGGATTATAGGGAACTTAATAAAGTCACAATCCGAAATAAGTATCCATTACCCCGCATCGATGACTTGTTTAATCAGCTGAGGAGAGCTACATACTTCTCAAAGATAGACTTAAGGCCCGGATATCATCAGTTGCAAATCAGGGAACAGGATGTATCGAAGACTGCTTTTCTAACGTGATATGGATCTTATGAATTCCTGGTTATGCCTTTTGGGTTGACTAATGCACCAGCTGTATTTATGGACTTGATGAATAGAGTATTTAAAGAGTTCCCAGACCAGTTTATCATTATTTTTATTGATGATATCCTATTTTACTCTCGTACTAAGGAAGAGCATGTCCGGCATTTACAAAGGATCCGACAGACACTAAGGGAGCATCAGTTGTATGCCAAGTTCGAGAAGTGTAGATTTTGGCTCTGAGAAGTGCATTTTTTAGGTCATATAGTGTCAAAAAGGGGTATTGCCGTGGATCCTAGCAAGGTCTTAACGGTGAGGGAGAGGGGACAACCCACGACACTGATTGAAGTTCGCAATTTCTTGGGACTAGCTGGTTACTATATACAGTTCATCAACAGTTTTTCAAATATTATCTGTCCAATGACCAACCTCACCCGTAAGGGGGTACCATTTGTGTGGGATGATGCGTGTTAGTTGGATTTTGATGAATTGAAAGATAAGTTAACTTCAACAACCATACTAGCACTGCCCAGGTTAGGAGTGGAGTACTCAGTATACACTGACGCGTCATTACAAGGAATTGGTGGGGTATTACAACAAGATGATCAAGCTATAGCTCATGCCTCGAGGAAGATTAAGCCTCATGAAAGGAACTACCCTACCCACGACTTGGAACTTGCGGTAGTCGTATTTGCCCTATGTATATGGAGACATTATTTATTGGGGGAGAAATTTCGATTATTCACGGATCATAAGTCATTGCAGTATTTGTTCACTCAGAGAGAGCTGAATAGGCGACAGTGCAGGTGGCTTGAATTCATGAAGGATTATCAATTTGAGATACATTATCACCCAGGTAAGGCTAACGTGGTAGTTGATGCCTTGAGTGGCAGGCCTGAGGGTGAACTAACCGCAGTATGAAAGGCTAAATGGAAGAAACTGGACCATCAGGATGCCCTTGCTCGGTCATTTATGTCAGTTATGACCGTTATGCCTCAAATTGCGATAGGGGTAGTACAGGCTCAGGCTACGGATCTGTTCTATCAAGAAAAGATTCGATAACTTTTGGCCGAAGGAGCAGAGTCTTGCTTAGTGAGTTTCGAGGGATGTTTTCGCTTTAATGGTAGACCGATTGTTCTGAAGGGGGATGAATTATGACACCCCGTCATGTCAGAGTCGCACATATCCTAATTTATAGTACATCTTGGTGGGGGTAAGATGTACCAAGATATGCGGTGATAGTATTAGTGGAGTGGCATAAAAAGAGACATGGTCGAGTTCGTCTCTAAATGTGCTACCTGTCAGTTAGTTAAGGTGGATCACTGAAAGCCAGCTGGATTACTTCAGCCGCTAGAGATTCAAATGTGGAAATGGGAGAGCATTTCCATATATTTTATCATAAGGTTACCTACTAATCGCATGGGTCACGATTCTATCTGGGTGGTTGTGAATCGTTTGACTAAGGTATCTCATTTCTTGTCGGTTTGGACTGATTTTTTGACGGGGTTATATGCACAACTCTTTATAGCAGAAATGGTGAGGTTACATGGAGTACCACTAAATATTGTGTCCGATAGGGACAGTATTTTTATCTCCAAATTTTGGGAAAGTTTTCACGAGGCCATGGGTACCGAGGTTCGCTTAAGTACGGCATATCACCCGCAGACGGATGGGCAGACAGAGCGTACTAACCACATGTTGGAGGATATGTTACGCATGTGCATTATAAATTTTGGAGGGAGTTGGGAACAGTACCTTCCTCTGGTGGAATTCGCGTATAATAATTCCTACCAGTTTACCATTTGTATGGCTCCATTTGAAGCGTTATATGGTAGCTTGTCGTTCTTCTGCATATTGGTTAGAAGTGGAGGACAACAAATTACTTGGACCGAAAGTGATTCAGGACACGTCTGCCAGGATATAGATGATCAGGAGCAATATTCGGGTTGTCCAGGACAGACAGAAAAACTACGCCGATACCAAAAGGTCCTTCAGGGAGTTTAATGCGGGGGACCAAGTACTATTGTGTGTATCTCCTATAAAGGGCATCATGAGATTTTGGAAGAAAGGTAAATTGGCTCCAAGATATGTGACCATTTCCTATTATTGAGAGGATTGGACCTGTAGCATACCGACTTAGGCTGCCAGAGCATTTGCATATGATACATGATGTGTTCCATATTTCGTCGCTGAGGTGGTATCTCCGAGATGAGTTGGCTCATACTCATATTGCATTGGACGAAGTGGAATTGCATCCAGATAGTTCTTACGAGGATCGACCAGTGGAAATTTTAGACCGTAGCGAGAAACGTTTGAGATCTAAGGTAGTTCCCCTTGTGCGTGTTCAGTGGGGACACCATAATGTGGAAGAGTCTACTTGGGAATGCGAGGATGATATGCGCGACAAATACCCAGAGTTATTTTTAACAGGTATCTTTTTTTTCTGAATTTCGGGACAAAATTCCGTTATTAGGGGGAAGTATGTAATACCCCGTAATTTTAAATAATTTTAATTGAGCTTAATTAGGATTAATTGTTAACTAATTTAAATTAATCCTGATTTAATTTTTATTCATGAATAAAGTATTATGTGAATAATGTGAATATTACTTAGTGAATTAAAAGTAATATATGATTATGACTTTACTTATGATTATAAATACAATCGTCGCTAGAGATGAATACGTCAATTTTGGGACACGCGTGTGAGTCGTGCCAAGATTAAAAGTAAAATATTTATATGACATCCAAATGGTTGTTTTGACTACGCAAAAATGTTCGGGAGGGTTTTTATAGTCGAAAATGTCTACTTGGGTGTTTGATTTGGGTCTCGGGACACTTTGGAACCCAATAGACACCCCAGATGGGTATTCTAGTCATTTTATGTGGAAGGTGAACAGTACCCACGAAAATATACTTGATTATTTATAGTCCAAGGTGTTTATGATACATCTCCATTCCATAAAAAATATTAGAGTGAGAGACTTTGAGGAGAGTAAGAGTTTCCCTGGAAGAGAAGAGTCACTTCTAGGAAACCAAAGGACAAGGCCATCCACCACCACCAAGGTCGTCGAAATCTGGCTGGAAAAGAGGAGCACCACCAATAACAATCGTCATAAAAGGTTCAGACCTACATAGTAGAGGCAAGTGGATTAATCTTTATAATTTTAGCATGTATTATGTTCATATTAGGATAGTTGTAGAATCCTGCATTTTACATGATTTAAGGATAAAATTATGGTGTATATAATCAATCCTTTGGAATAGGAATTATGTGGAATTAATCTGGGATAATCATATAGTAATAACCTATGAAATATAAATCATATGATGAAGATAATCTGAATTTATTGGTTGGTTTTGGGATGGACATGTTAACATTTTAGTTTTCTGAAAATGTTGGGAATTGACCTTTTAATCCAATCTCCTTAAGGATTTAAGATTATTTTATTAATGGAAATCGTTTATATATGTTGCCATATCATATAGGAAGATTTATAAGAAGTTTGGGACTTTAAAACATATGATTTGAGGATTAAAAATGATTAAACCCATAGGCTAGTTTTGCAGAATCACCCACACCTGCTCGGTCGATCGATCGACTCAAGAATGTCGATCGATTGACCCCTCCTTGAATTGGAGAAATTTCTTTGTTGCAAGGATTGAATAAATGTTATCTTGTATACTTCTTTTATGATGATTAATCGGATATAGGTAGAACCCAAAAAAATATTAATTTGTGGGATAAAAGAGTGGAAATATTGGGTTAAAAATAGAACTAGTGAGTACCAAAGAATAAACCCAAATTGAAATAATTAAATTTTTAGGTTGTGAGGATATGGACCAGTAGGGTGAAGACTTATACCTACTGAAATTTTAAGAGAAATAATTAATATCTTTCGAGTGTGGAGAAAATATTTATAATAAAAGTAAAGCCATAAACTAGAGATATGTAGGATATTTGAGAGATGAGTATACTACATGAGAGAATGGTTACGGGTTGAGAGTATACCCTATATATATATATATATATATATATATATATATATATATATATATACGCTGCTTGCTATCACGGTGGGGGTTTCGCGTTGTGCACGATCTTATCTCGATTGGACCCCTTTGGGGGGGATTTAGATTCGTACATTGAGCATAGGAACTTGGTACATTCTATCGTGATAAATGATAGTTTTGACGGTTGAATGGGAACATAGGTATGTGCATGGCCCATTTAACTAGGGAATATGCTCGCCTTCAATATTTATGTTATGTGATTTATGGTTCGGGAGAGCTGTCGAACCAATTGTCCGTTAGGCAGTAATTGATGCGTTAGGACATGATAACAGGGTATGCATGCACCCTAGCTGTGTTTGATAGGTGTCATATTAGTATATATATGTATGTGTGTGTGTATATATATATATATATATATATATGTATATATATATATATATACACACACACACACACACACACACACAATGATGTGATCTACTGTGCGAATTAGTAGATAAAAAGGAATATTAAAATATAAATTAGATTAAGTAAGCGAATACTTAACGTTAAATGTCTAGTTCATCATGGAGAGAAATGAATATATCTATTTAAATGAATTATGGTGAGGAAAATATGGGAAAAGAAGAAAAGATAGGGTAACTATTCACAAACCTTAAATAGGAAGTTAATAAGGTATGTTAGGCGTGCACACTAGATGAGAGGTGAGATTCTCAAGTGAGAATAAAAAAACTGAAAGGAATATAATACTAGCTTAATTTGTAAATATTAAGCACTTGTTATTTTTAAACATTTTACACTCGGGCTCTGACCCGTTTACTTGCATATTTTTTTCTCTACTATATCTATATCACCAGGTGCCCAGCATCAGGGACGCCCGGCTTAGTGGATGGATATTTTACGTGTTCTGGAGATGCAACTTTTGATTAGACGTACTCAGTCCATTGATTCCTACATTTTTAGTTCTTGGTTCTTTTACGGCATGTTACCCAAGATTCTGTTATCCCATTTCAGTTCTGCGTATTGTACTGGTTTTATTAATACGCTTTGTATTATTTTGGATGGTGTGGTGACATTATATTAAACTGGAATGTTTATTTAAGTCAGTTTATATTCATGATTTTAATTCAGTGATGGTGTGGTATTTTATTCTTGTATTTTGTTGTAATAAAGTTAATAAAAATGAAAGGTTTTGACACTTAGCTTAACTATCTACCAGGTGTGTTAATAAAAGAAATTATTTTTCGACAGTGATACTAAGAATGAACCAACTAGATATTCTGATTTAACTTAATAAAGGGCTGATCACCAGGTATTTAATTAGGCGGGGCGTCTTATCCAATGAGTAAATATGAAGAACTAGTGAATCCCAAAGTGTAAATGTCCCTTACTATTTTTATAGATGTTTTTGTCTTTGCAAAAATTATTCGTAAGGATTTCATTATAATGTAAAAATCTACCTATATTGAATGGATTTTGATTCCACTCATTGTCATATAAGTTAATCTCGTACCAAGCGGGGTAATTTTGCACTTTTGATTGTACCAAAGGAATTAGATTCCATGAAACTTTACCGCGTAGCAAACTAAATTAAATTTTTTCTGAGATTATTGTATATGAATCGGATTTCACTCTAGACGTTAACGTAAATGAACCATATCTATGTAGCCCTATTCCTAATAGATTGGCCTCAAACTAGCATATCCAAATTATAAGAAATCCTATAAACGCCACAATTGTGGAATTTGCAAGTACAAGAATATTCACCTGATGTCCATCGACTACGCCTTTCGGTCTGATCTTAGGACCTGATTCACCCTCCGTGTACGAACCTTGCGGAGGAACTAAGTCTGTGTTTTGGCCGGATTGGATCGAAAAATGCATATTCGGAAAAAATCCATTTTTTTTGGAAATAAAATAATTATTTCAATCTTCGATCCGTTTTTTTTTTTAAATTAGAAAAAATTCCGAATTTGGAAAAATTGAAAAATCGGCAAAAATCAGTAAAAATCGATAATTCACATAATATATTAAAATCCAGAAATTTCTGAAAATTCCAAAATTTCAAACAAATAAATTTAGGATTTTTTATTACTAGAAATTATCATTTTAAAGAAATAAATAAATGGTTTAACCAAACATGTAAATAGGCGATGATTTGACCTATTTTTTCATTTGTGCAGAAATTGGGAGGATAATCTTCTTTAATAGAGTTCATTTTGGAGCCCTCACTCTCTGCTAACCGATGTGCAATATGAGAAGGTTTCAAAAAATAAAAAAAATCAAAAATCAAAAAATAATTCGAAAAAATTGGAAATCGAAAAATTAAAAATTGGCAAACTAAACTTTCATTCCAAATTCGAAAAAAAAATCGAAAAAATCGAAAAGTTAAAAAAAACACAACCCTAAGAGGAACCCTTAGATCTTCGTCACATTAAATTCTCACCGATGTTTGCATTAGTCAAACTGACACTGATACTCTCGCTTTCGCTTCGACCACTGCTAAATTTAAATTAATAGAGAATTAAGGTCAATGTCATTGTTGATACCAAAATTAATATGCTGATGTGGACGAATCATACGAAGACACTTGTCAATCTACGTGGCACAATAACAACGAGGAAGTTCATTTCCTCGACCAACTCATGTTTTCCCCGAGCAACGATGATATACCGAGGAACTGCAACACTCCGAGATACTCTAGCGCTCCGAGGAACTCCTGAGCAATGAGCAACTAAGGCGGTCCGAGCTGCATCTCGACCGTACTATTAATTGCCAGAATGTCAACAGTCCAATCATTCATTGAATGTTTATCATCTTGACGCACACGCTGCATTAAATGTATTACCCTTTCATATGTATATCATTTAATGTATCAACCCATTCATGTACAGCCTAAGGGCTATAAATACCTTGTATCACCCTCATTCAAAGGGACCGGAATTTCTGGATTGAACTTGTAATCGAAAATTCCCAAACACTCAGCAATAACATAACAGTGGACGTAGGCCATTCTTATAAGGCTGAACCACTTTAAAAATCTTTGTTCATTTTATTTATCTGTGATTGAATAATTATAGAGATCTAATTTTTTACATCAACAGATTGGCGCCGTCTGTGGGAAACGACTGTTGCTATCGTTTTTCACCAAAAATCATTTATCATCAATGGCAGATAATCCAAAATCCAGTAATCGAAATGCTGGAAATACTGGAAATCCTCCAAATCCATCTGCACCTCCAGATCTGGCTGGAATTATGACGAATCTGGCTGAAGGACAAACCGCCATGCAAGAAACAATGAGGCAACTCATTCAAACTCTTCACGGCGGTGCACCTACCCATTCAAGGCAAATGAGTGATCGTGGGCAATCGCGATCCAGGCGTACTGGGTCATATCATAATGAAGAATCTAATGATTTCTCTTATCAACCTGGCCGAACTTCATCGATACGGGCTACGGATACAGATCAACATATCACCCTCTCTACGGAGAGAACTAGCGCCCTAGAAAGATTAAGCAGGGCATCTCCTTTCAGTCGGTTAGGACCAAGGAGAAATATGAGTCCACCTAGAGCCCCATCGAGAAGCTTTCGACCACCATGAGGTTTGAGAGAAGGATCAGCACAATCAAGACCAGTTACTCGTCGAGATAGATCTCAGGAAGCTACGTCATAACAATCAATTGCTCGGACTAAGCAGCCCGAGGAAGGAAATGAAGCGTGGAAGGGTTCCATTCAGCGATTGGAGGATAGACTTAGAGAAATGGCTAAAGAAAGGAATCCCTTACAGAGAACTTTTGTTCAAGGGACACCTTTTGTGCAAGCCATTGTGAATTTTCCTACACCATCGAAATTTAAAGCACCTGTAGTGACCCCTAAATATGATGGAAAGACAGATTCTGTTCTTCATATAGAACAATACCAGGCTGCTGCCGACATATATGCTGTCCCCAACGAGATGAGGTGTAGAGCATTTTTGGGAACTCTTACCGGATCTGCACAGATATGGTACAACAATCTTCCTCGGGGTAAGATTTCGACTTTTATCCAGTTAGCCGAGTTGTTCATTGGTAATTTCTATTTTGGAGCAAAGTCGGTAAAGCGAGTAGCGCACTTGTTAAGTGTTAGACAAAAATCGGGTGAGAGTACTAGAGATTACATAACTCGTTTCAATAACGAGAAGTTGGAAGTCATAGATTACGAAGAAAAGACAGCGATCACTGCTTTGATGAGTGGATTGCTGCCTAACAAATTATATTATACCTTGGCCAAAGATCCACCTAAAACTATGTCGGAGTTGATGGCAAAAGCAGCCAAAATCATGAATGCCGAGGAGGCTATGGCTGCAAAGAAGAATATGGATAAAGAAACCAAGGTGAAGGTTGACAAATCTAAGAAGAAAGAGCAAAAAGGTAATGGTGGTGACAAGCACTCCAAGAGTAATAGGACGTCATGGGAAGTCCTAAAGAAATATGATAATTATACTCCCTTGAAGATGGGTATTAATCATGTTTTAGAAGAAATCAAGAATAATGAAGAAATCAAGTGGCCAGATAAACTGAGGACCAATCCTGACCTGAGGAATAGGGCCAAATATTGCGAGTTCCATAAAGATCATGGCCATATAACCAAAAATTGCATAGCCCTTCAGAACGAGATTGAAACGCTCATCCGAAGAGGAAAGTTGTCAAAGTATGTAGATCGCAGAGGTGAAAGAAAGAATGATGATAGAACTAGAGATCGTTCCAGATCTCCTCGTCGGGCGGAGGAGAAAAAGAAAAGAGATCATGAAGATGATCCAGATGAAGATCCCGATCTTCCAAAGAAGCCAAGACAGCCTGAACGAGAGGTCTTTTCCATACGTTTTGGGTCAATTGATTGTAATGTTATAACAGGAGGAGATGCTGGAGGGGGAGACCTTACTGCAGAAAGAAAAGCCTATCTCGGAGAGGCTCAAGCCTGCTCATATATTCAACGAATAAATATTGCTGAGGATGATCGTCCGAGGAAGGTAAATAAAGATAAGCTAGTTATTGGTTTTTCAAAAAATGATTTGGCCGGTGTTCTTTACCCTCACGACGATCCCTTGGTGATCAAAATGAGGATGAAAGATGTGGTGATTTCAAGGGTGTTGGTGGACAATGGTAGTTCGGCAGACATCATGTACTATTCATGTTTTGATAGTTTGAATTTGAAATTATCTCAATTGGAACCTTATCACAGACCCCTTCTAGGTTTTGCTGGCGAGAAAGTTTTTCCACTTGGGACGATCAAGTTGGACATATTCATTTAAACTTGGCCTGCTTGTCGAACAGAAAGAATACGCTTCTTTGTGATGGATAAGAATGTGCAATCAGCCTACAACATTATCATGGGAAGAGTTGGTTTGAAGAAGTTCGAAGCAGTTCCATCTACAGTGCATCAATGCTTAAAATTCCCAACAAACTTCGGAGTAGGAGTTGTGAAAGGTGATCAAAAAATAGCTCGGGAATGCTATTATTCATCTGCCGAGCAAGAGGAGCCTGAAGAATCAAGGAAAAAGACTATTACCTACCAGGTGGAGGAAGGTACAAAAATTGAAACTCTTGATCCCAGGGATGAATCCCAACTTGTAAAAGGATAGGTAATAGAATCTACAGAAAATATTATTCTGGACGAGGAGCACCCTGAGCGAGTAACTCAGATAGGTTCGTCGTTCGATGCTTCAATAAAACAAGAGTTGATAATGTTCTTGAGAAACAGGAAGAAAACATTCGCATGGAGTCATGAGGACATGCCAAGAATAGATCCAAACTTCTTATGTCATGAACTCAATGTGAATAAGGAGATCAAGCCTGTGAAACAGAGAAGAAGGGTATTTAGCCCCGAGAAGAATCAAGCCATACAAGAGGAGGTCGAGAAGCTCCAGAAAGCCCAATTCATTGAAGATGTGAAATATCCAGATTGGCTGGCAAATGTGGTGATGGTAAAGAAGAAAAACAATAAATGGAGAATGTGTGTTGATTTCACTGATCTCAACAAGGCATGCCAAAAAGATCATTTTACATTGCCCAGAATTGACCAACTAGTGGATGCTACCTTGGGACATGAGCTGCTCAGCTTCATGGATGCTTACTCTGGCTATAACCAGATCAAAATGAAACCTAAAGACAGGGAAAGTACTTCTTTTATTACCCCTAGGGGAACTTATTGTTATAATGTTACGCCTTTTGGTTTGAAAAATGCAGGAGCGACATACCAGCGGCTGATGAACAAGGTTTTCACCGAACAAATTAGTTGCAACATGGAAGTCTATGTCGATGATATGCTGACAAAAAGCAAGAAAGCTGCAGATCATCTAGTTGACTTAGCTCAGGCATTTGATCAATTGGATAAATACCAGATGAAGCTCAACCCGACGAAGTGCACATTTGGAGTACGAGAAGGAATGTTTCTCGGATACATTGTCAATCAGCGAGGCATTGAAGCAAATCCAGATAAGATCAAAGCTCTGTTAGGGTTGCGATCTCCAACAACAAAGAAAGAAGTGCAGAGTCTTACAGGACGAGTTGCAGCGCTCAACAGATTTGTATCTCGAGCAACTGACAAATGCCTCCCATTCTTCAAAACACTTCGAAAAACTTTTGAGTGGACTGATGAATGTGAGAAGGCCTTTCAAGACTTGAAAAAGTATTTGGGAGCACCTCCATTGTTTTCTAGGCCAATAACAGGAGAGAAGTTGTACTTGTATCTAGCAGTATCCGAAAATGCAGTTAGCTCGGCATTGATCAGATTGGAGAATAGAGTCCAGAAACCAATTTATTACACAAGTAAGGCTTTCCGAGGTGCGGAGATCAGGTACCAAAAGTTAGAAAAATTGGCATTAGCATTAATTGAAGCAAGTAGAAGAATGATGCCATATTTCCAGGCCCATACCATCATTGTGTATACCGACATGCCATTGAGACAAGCCCTTCACAAGCCAGAAAATCAGGAAGACTGATGTACTGGGCAATAGAACTCGGTGAATATGATATTGTGTATGAACCCAGATCATCATTAAAAGGGCAAGCTGTAGCAGATTTTATAGCAGAGTTTACATACCCTGATACCCCCGAGGAACAAAAGTTGCTCACTGACCAACCTGTGGATGT
The DNA here is from genome assembly GCA_949130495.1 of Sambucus nigra. NCBI lineage: Eukaryota > Viridiplantae > Streptophyta > Magnoliopsida > Dipsacales > Adoxaceae > Sambucus > Sambucus nigra. The sequence goes on along the minus strand of OX422210.1, from coordinate 586,498,536 downwards.
TACAGGATCAACAGACATAGGTCCAGACCAACTCCGATTGGTAAAAGGGCTTGTGGATGTAGAAGGATCATCAACTTCAAACTCAGATGAGCTCCGGTTGGTAAAAGAGCGAGAAAAGATGGTTAACGAGGAGCGAAAAGTGTCAAGGGAAGACGAAAAGAAGCAACAAATATTTCACCGAGGAACCCTGTCAGATAAGGAATTTGAAGACGGATTACCCATATGGAGATTATATGTAGATGGCTCATCTTGCACAGCAGGTTGCGGCGCAGGAATTGTTTTGAGCACCCCAGATGAGATTGACGTGGAATATGCTTTACGATTCCAATTCAAAGCCTCTAATAATGAAGCTGAATATGAGGCCATGATAGCGGGTTTAAACTTAGCAAAAGTTATGGAAGCGCGGCAAGTAATTGTATTCAGTGATTCTCAATTAATTGTAAATCAGATGACAGGAACATATGCAGTTAAAGGAGATTTAATGGCAAAGTATCATGCAAAGGTGATGGAGTTACTGATAGAATTTGATGCCATTCAATTGGTGAGAATACCGAGGATGGAGAATGTACAAGCAGACGCACTGGCCCGACTAGCATCAGCTACTCGTACCGAGCTGCGAAAAACGATACCAATTGAAGTATTGGAAAGTCGGAGCATAGATGAAAACTTAACGATGAATGTTATTACCCTTGATTTAGGACCATCTTGGATGGATCCCATCAGGATATATATTGAAGAGGGAGGATTACCAGAGGATAAGCTTGCTGCCAAAAAATTGAAGTATAAAATTGATCGGTATGTATTAACTAATGGTATTTTATATAGACGAGGAATTATGGCAGGTTTGCAGAGATGTGTACATCCCTCCGGGGTGAAGGAATTGATTGAAGAAATCCATGAAGGGTCTTGTGGAGCTCATGTAGCAGGTCGAACACTTTTACAAAGGGTAATGACTCAAGGATACTATTGGCCAACGATGAGGGCTGATTGTATAGCCTATGCTAAGAAATGTGACAAGTGCCAACGTTTTTCCTCTATCCGACGAACTCCACAAGCATTGTTGACACCCATAACTTCCCCTTGGCCATTCGCCATGTGGGGAATTGATTTGGTGGGACCATTGCCGACCACCCGAGGAAGATTTAAGTACCTCGTCGTTGCAGTAGACTATTTTACTAAGTGGGTAGAAGCTGAACCCCTCATCGACATGACGTACGAGAAGGTATACCAGTTCGTTTGGAAGAATATCATCTGTCGATATGGTCTCCCTCATGCCTTCATCACAGACCATGGAACCCAATTTGATAACGAGGAATTTGCTGCTTATTGTCATCAGTCGAACATTTTGAAGGTCCATTCAGCACCAGGCCATCCTCAAAGCAATGGACAGACTGAAGTGACGAATAGAACATTGCTGAATGGTTTGAAGAAAAGGCTAAGTGAAGCTAAAGCTAACTGGATTAACGAGCTACAATCAGTATTGTGGGCTTACCGAACAACTCCCCGAGCAACGACTGGAGAATCACCATATATGTTGGCATTTGGAAGTGAGGCTGTAATACCTGCCGAGTTAGGTCTCCCAACACACAGAGTGCTGAATTTCAAGTCCCCAGTCAGCGACTTGATGAGAAGACTAGATTTGGATATGCTCGAGGAAGTAAGAGAAGAGGCTGCCATTAGGAATGCTGCTTACCAACAACGCACAACTCTGTTCTACAATAAAAGGGTGAAGAAATGCGATTTAAAAGAAGGAGATTATGTGCTAAAGAAGGTCATTCAGAAGCACAATAAATTGGAAGCAAATTGGCATGGACCTTACCGAGTTACAGAAGTTGTTCGACCAGGAACTTACCGAATAGCAACTCTAGAAGGAGAAGAATTCAAGAATGCTTGGAATGCTGAACACCTTCGCAAGTATTATCAATGATGTAAAATGTACAACGGTTCCATCAATATGAATAAAACGATGATGTTTTCACCATTTTCCTCTCCTTTGTTTGAAAGTTTTTTGGGGAATACTAGTGTTGTACACTACGCTGCTCGACAACAAAAAGAAGACGATAGTTCGAAAGAACCAAAAAATATACTCCTTTGGTTAGGAGGCGTACACTAGCGTGACCAACTAAGGTTGGTAAGATAACTAGTGGACAAAAATTTCGAAAGAACCAAAAAATATACTCCTTTGGTTAGGAGGCGTACACTAGCGTGACCAACTAAGGTTGGTAAGATAACTAGTGGACAAAAAGTTCGAAAGAACCAAAAAATATACTCCTTTGGTTAGGAGGCGTACACTAGCGTGACCAACTAAGGTTGGTAAGATAACTAGTGGACAAAAAGTTCGAAAGAACCAAAAAATATACTCCTTTGGTTAGGAGGCGTACACTAGCGTGACCGACTGAGGTTGGTAAGATAACTAGTGGACAAGAAAGTTCGAAGGAACCTGATAGTTCAATAATCAACTACGGTTGAGGGAAGAACGATATCATTTTGAAAATAGGCCAACAAGTTGGTCGGAAGGTAAAATCATTCCAGAAAATACAAAGAATTCCAAACTGAACCAAGTATAGTTGGTCGGTGATCAACTATACTTAGTCGACGAGGATAAATTATCGACCATGGTTGGTCGGGCACATTTTATGAAAAAATTTACCAAGTATGGTTGGTCGGGGATAAAAACTCATAAACTGTAGTTGGTCGACGAATACAATTTAACAACCTTGGTTGGTTAGAAACATTTTAAACATTTTATACTCATTACTTTATTAAGTGATTGAGCAACATTGATATTTGTAATTTTGATTACTAAGTTGGTTGATGAACAACATCATATTGTTATCTTTTTAACAGATACATATACACAAATGTAAAAATGTTTGATAAACACAAGACAATTACAATATAAATTTGCAAACAGAAAATGAAATTCATTCATTAAGATAAAAATGTATTACAAGATATACATATGTGCTAATTATTACATTGAAAAACCTATTCTATTGGTTTCTTTCCTTTAGCTTTTGAAACAGGTACCTCGCCGGCAGGAGGATCTTCTAAGCAAAGAGGAGAATTGATGAAATTAATATCTCTGAGCATTCTGACGTTCATCACAGAAGGTGTATCCAAGAGATGCTCTGGACGAGATAATTCAGTCTGAGAATGAAGACTATAATCGCCAAGATATTTTGAAATTAAACTCCGAGGAATGGAACGAGTTGGGATCCACTCCATATCCAATTTGAAAGGTGGCACAGGCAAATCTAGTAACCCTGGAGCATGATAATCCCATAAAAAATGCCCTTGCTCCAATTTCAGTACACCCAGGGCGTTCAACCACCCCTGCTTATAACCTTCATTATTGGCATGTTCAATTCGAGCATCTAAATGAACAAGGGCTTCATTGTATCCTGCCATCCAAAATTCCCTGGGCTGTTTATAGAATTGGAAGGTTAATCTATCCAATTGTTCGTGAAAGCTCCTGGCAAAAACATCTTTATCATTCAAAGCAGACTTCATCGCAGTAAGTTGATCCTCCAAGGATAGGTTTTTCTTGGACATTTCAGACAGAGCCCGGTCTTTTGCGTTCAATTGGAATGCTTGAGTTTCTAAAGTAGACTGAGTGCGAGCCTCTTCAACATTACGGCTAAGAACTCTTGATCGACTCCGAGCAGCGACTGGAGAACTTTGCTCCTCGGCAATATTTTGAACAGCTCTTCCTCGCCCACGAGAACTTCTTCCTCGTCCCCGAGCAGCCACATGAATGACATATTTTCTTAAGTTGTCCAGTTCTTGCCTTAATTTGGCATTCTCAACTTCTAAGAACGAGAAACCTTCGTCGGTAACTTGCACTAAAGCAGTGGAAGATGACGCTGCAGATTCATACTGTGCCAGCTTTTTCTGTAAATTATTATTCTCCTGTTCCAGCAACTCAGCAATCTGCCTGCAAGCCTCAACTTCACCTTTTAAAGTTCTTTCCCTAACATCGTATCCAGTCAGGATCTTTTTATGGCCTGTGTCAGAAGAAAGTTGTTGATATCTATTTTCATATTCCTTGTGCAACAAAGCCATTGATTCATTGTGCTGACCTTGGAGATCTTCTAAGGAATAATGAAGTTCCTCAATCAAGTCGTAGTAGGCTACATTGTTGGCCACAGCTCGGTCGAGTAAATCTTTCAAGTACCGATAAGCCTCAATTGCCTGTTCTGAGGCATCATGGCCAAGGATGTCAGCAATTTCTGATGTACTAAGGTCTGTATGACCAGCCTTATAATATTCGTGACATTGCTGCATCAGCTTGGTATCATGTGCAGATATCAGTTCCATTCTAGCAACAAACTAAGGATGAGAAAAAGACAACAATCAATAAAAACAAATCATCAACAACAGAGATGAACAAAAATGTATTTAATTAGATCATCAAAAGATTACATTATTTGATTACAAGTGATAATAAAAGATAGAAATGATACCGAACAACTTCACACCTTTCCCTTGTCTCCCAAGACTTTCTCGGGAGGCTGGGACGAGGAGTTGGTTGCTCGGAGGTGATAGCAGCTTGAACAACAAGAGTTGAAATTTTCTCAGAAGGAGGAGGCATGGAAGAAATGTCCTCGTTGGCAGCAGAAAGAGAGGCAGGGACTTGATCACCTATGGCCATAGAAGATTCATCAGAGGCAAGCTCATCTTCTTCTTCTTCCACAATTGGTGGAGGAAGACCAGGGAGGTGCAACTGGAATAGCTCGGAATCATCCTTGATCTTCAATTCCTGTAGGGCAGCTACCCATCCATCTTGGAAGTATTTCAACTTCCCATATTGAACTTGGGATGTCATCGCAGCAATTCCCTTGTCCCATCCTTTATCCCAGCCTGAGCTGAAGGATTTTTTAACTGCGAGCTTTCTTCTCAATTTCTCCGAGGAGAGCTTCGCATCCAATTCTTCTTTTTTGCCCTTGATATCTCGCAGGGCGGACAATTCTTCCTCTGCCTTCCTCAGCTTGTCCTCAAGTTCTCCAAAATTCTTGAGTTTGTCGTCATATTTCTTATGCTCGACCTCTAAACTTTTTACTTTATTCTCCAAACTCTTGGAGATCTCAGCCATTTTCACCTTCTCGGCCTCAACTGTAGCCAATTTTTTCTCCCATTCGGCTTTGTCCTCGTCATACTGCTGACGAGAATCCTTCAAAGATTGGGTTAAACCCAGCAGAGCATCCTCTACACCTGACGAGGAGCTGGAAGCTTTAATAGCTTCGTCTTTCTTCACAATGTTATTGAAACAGTTCACCAGCTGAAAGATGAGAAAAACAGTAAAGTCAGTGCAAAAATACAAGTATTCAGAGAAAGAAAGAAATTCAGAATGTGAGAAATTTACCGAAGCAAGGTGGCGAGTAGCTAGGGATGTCAACATATCCCTAGAAATATTTTCATCAATTCCTTGGACCTCGGGTATGATCCAAGTTTTTACCGAGCTCATTGCAGAGCTCGGAGGAATGATGGTTGGAACACCAACAACACCAGATGGTGGAGAAGAGACAGTTTCAACCAAATTGATTGAGGATGATTTCCTCAATCTCCTCAAAGGAACTTCAGCAGTTTCAACCAAGGAAGAACTCTTGGTCGGAGAAACAGTAATCACTTCTACTGAAGCAATTTTCTTGCTCGGAGCCACTGGGGGCTTCTCGGCAGCTTTGGAAGGTGCAACATCCACCTTCTTAGTCCCTTCTGGGACATCAACTTTGCTTTTCTTGGCCCCAGCAGCCGAAGTAATGTCATCAAATAGAGCAGGAGGAGCTCTTTTCTTGCCCATTTTCTGACTTAAAGGAAGATGAGAATCTGAAGAAGAATCTTCTGGAGTTGAAGCTGGCTCAACAGGGCGAGAAGTATAAGAGGTTGTATAACTCTTATACTGTAGTAAATATGATGCAGACCTGATGTGCTCGTCTGCAACGTTCTTATGCAAACCCCAAATAAGTTTCAGATGCTTAATATTAACCTCTGATTCTTTTGGAGTTTTTCTTTTGCTATCAACTGCAAATAAATACATAATGAGATATCAGTTATACATTTTATCAAACGTGATGAAAACATAATTTCATAAGTAAAATAAAATGAAAAATAAACCTATCCCATTGCCATATGGGGGGCATCTGGGACCGTTGTATACTCCATCTCCAACTAAAGGGGCATATTGCCAATTTTTAATAACCAACCCATGTTCAAAATAATCTCTATTTGAGTCAGGGAGGTTAACTACAAGAGCCCTATTCAGAAACCTAGTTTTTAAATAATAGATATTTATCTAGAGTGGCCCATTTATAGCAATACATAATTTCAGGGGTCCCTATACGAGTCCCATGAGTTAGATTTAATTTGTACACCCCATTAATTATTCTCCATGAATTGGGGGCTATTTTTGTAGGGACAAGATCAAAATACTGACAAAACTCAAGACTCAATGGGTTTGGTGGAAAAGAAAATCCACATTCAGCAATGAATAGACTGGGGAACCAATGTCCCTCAGCCAATCGAAAATAATCTAAAGGCTCAGAAAGAACCTCCAGAGTTACCCAGGAAGGAATGGAAAAATCGGAACGAAATTTCTCAACAGATTCCACAATATAAACCATACTGAATAAAAGAGATACAGAATAAAGGAAGAAGATCTTACAGGAAGAAAGGAGGTATGTTGACAACGAACGAAAACTAGGATGAACACACAAGAGAGAAGGAGAAAATAGAAAGCTTGAATGCAGGAAATTGGAAAAAGAAGAAGACGGTATGGTTACCTAAGAAGTTTAAATACGTTGCCTTGGGAAGCGCCGAAGGAAATGATTACAAAAAAGAAACCATTGAACTTCCGACGGCTAAAAGGACAAAAAGGGCACTAAGATCGAAGCGCTCTCAAAAGTTCAAAAAAAGGCGGATTCGTTGAACTTGGAAATAAATTCAAATACGATGCTCCTAAAACCCAGGAAGATCATTCAATATTGCCATAAACCGAGAAATAATGTTCCATACTCCTCAAAGTTCGAAATATGAAACATTGGGGGCTTCTGTTGATACCAAAATTAATATGCTGATGTGGACGAATCATACGAAGACACTTGTCAATCTACGTGGCACAATAACAACGAGGAAGTTCATTTCCTCGACCAACTCATGTTTTCCCTGAGCAACGATGATATACCGAGGAACTGCAACACTCCGAGATACTCTAGCGCTCCGAGGAACTCCTGAGCAACGAGCAACTAAGGCGGTCCGAGCTGCATCTCGACCGTAGTATTAATTGCCAGAATGTCAACAGTTCAATCATTCATTGAATGTTTATCATCTTGACGCACACGCTGCATTAAATGTATTACCCTTTCATATGTATATCATTTAATGTATCAACCCATTCATGTACAACCTAAGGGCTATAAATACCTTGTATCACTCTCATTCAAAGGGATCGAAATTTCTGGATTGAACTTGTAATCGAGAATTCCCAAACACTCAGCAATAACATAACAGTGGACGTAGGCCATTCTTATAAGGCTGAACCACTTTAAAAATCTTTGTTCATTTTATTTATCTGTGATTGAATAATTAGAGCGATCTAATTTTTTACATCAACAGTCATGTTCCTTCCCATATTTGAATTTTTAGGACAATGGTTTTCAGGTTTATAAATCTAGTTTCAGTGGTAAAATTAGACCTGACAAAATGAGGCACGACACGATACGAAATTATAAGTTAATGGGTTTAGTCTTATCGGGTTTGGGTCATTAACGGGTCAACACGCTAGATCCATTATCATAACGAATCGGATTTGAATTTGTACTCTTACACGATTAAACCCGTTTATACCCATTATTACTCGTTAGTGGTACTGGTTTATTGGGTCGTGTGACCCAAACTAATATTACACCCATTATATATGTATATATATATATATATATATATATATATATATATATATATATATATATATATATATATATGCATATATGTATGTATATAATCCCTAAGTTAATCTCAATCGTTAGATTAAAAAATTAGACATCAAATCCACCCATTTACCCATTTAAAATTTGATTTGAAAAAAATAATATAAATTAATTTTTAAAATTTTTGGAAAATAATTTTCTTAACGGGTAATGGTTTACATAACAGGTTAATTATGACACGACCCAAATCCCCCCATTTACTAATGGGTATTAACGGTTCGGTTCGGGTCACCCTTTAATATTATTGGGTCGTGTTCGAGTTTAAATTTTAAAAATCGTTAAGCTAATAGGTCATGTTCGAGTTATGGTGATTTTATACGAAACTGTTCGAACACGACCCGTTGCCAGGCCTAGATACAATAACATTTATTTGTGTGGTCCCTTTAGAGTTAAGAGTACACAAAATATGTAATTTTTTGTTTTAGTTAAAGAGGTATATATATTTATACATTAGTCATACTCATTTAAAAATCATTCTAAAAATAAACACACAACCCCACCTCCACCCCACCACCGAAATCCTTATCGGAATGTCGAAATCATCATCAAAGATCGCTGAAATTCTCGTCGGATTGTTTCTCTCTCCTCTTTTCACTCTCCCTTCATATATTTATTTCATTTTTTTGGTCCGCGCCAGCGGCACCATTGCCAGTGCCAGAGAATAAGGTTTTTCACCAGAAAAAATAGAGTGTTCACCGGAAAAAAACAGAGTTTTCATCGGAAAAAATTGAGATTTTAGTGAAATAGTAAATTTATCGATTTTGATTTTTTTATCAAAAAACATCAAATATGCGTGTCATTGGATAGATCTCGACGAATAGATTTCAATATATAAATTTTATGAATTTTGGATATGTAGATTTGAAATTATGAATTTTTAAAAATTTGATGTTTTTTTTGTATGAATTGTTAAATGATATATTAATTATTTTTAATAATATTTTTAGTACAAGGACTAAATTTATAAAATTATATAAAATATCTTAATTTTATACCCTTTGAGTTAAATTGATCATTTCCCACGACTCCCTTAAATTAATTACCAAAGAGTACGTACATCTTTCACGACAAGAAACACAAAATGGGGAATTTTCTAGGCTCAAAAGCTCCTCTCTTTATTTCCAATCCAACCATTGTCATTTCATAAACTGAGTTTGGCAGAGAAGGTTTTATCTCACGCAACTCCAAAAATATAAAATGTTGGCAGCACATTTAATCAGGAGTACAAGTTGCAGGCTTCCCAACATCATCTCTAACCAATCCCAAAGGTGATCTTTTTGGTCTAACGATTTCCAAATGTTTACTGCTATCTCTTTCCTTCACCGTCTTATTACATTTTTGGTCCGTGTAGAATCCTAATTAATTTTGTGAGCTCAAAAGAAAAAAAAAACTTCATTTAACTTTGTTTGGAGCATGATAGCATTTGATTATTTGAACTTAGTCAGTAGTCAGTGCGAGTGTTCAAAACTATAGCACCTATTTGCTTACGCAGACATTAATTAATGATGATGATACACTATGAATTAGTCTAGTAATTTTCCTTAATGACTTTTTAGGTCATGAGATGGTTACTAATTGAAACAGAGGGGTTTAAGTCTAGGGTTCCTCATTTCTAGTTTTTCCATTGTGTGAAGGGGCTATGGATTTGATTAAATATGAATTTTGGCACACACTTGATTCACTAAGCCCCAGTTTGGTTGCTTATGTTGTTTGATTATGTAAGTTGGTTCATTGTGAATTGTAAATGAGTTTAAATTCAATTTAATGGGATGTTTGGTAATCTGAAATTGCCAAATAGCTTGGCTTGATCTTTTCGAACTTAATAATATATGATTCTCGGGCGATTGAATATGCGCTCAATTCCTTCTTAAAAGGAGATGGGATCCTCTTCTTTATATTATATTACATCACCAAAGGAAAGAAAGGCAAGCCTTTAACTTGGGTACAAAACAAACTACGCCATTCCTCCCATCTCATAAGAGTGAAAATCAATTGATGTTAAGGTTCAATAAAAAAAGTTTAAAACAACTTGAGGGAGAGGGAAGACGGGAGGGAGAGGAAGAGGGAGAAGAAGAGCAGCCGAATGAATTTTCTGTGACTCCTATTTCAAATGGATGCATTTCACATTTTTTGTGAAATGCTCAAATTTCAGATTTTACACGGGAGCTAAAATGGGTCAATTAATGAATTAATTCATTAATGAAACCAAACACAATTAATGGCCCAATTTAAAATTTTGGAACAACCGAAGGGGGTCTAAGTACTTTTGTAGCGATGCTAATGTGGTGTGTTTGTATTCTTATTTATTTTAGGGTAATCACTAGTCATGGCCACTAAGATGTATATCATCACTCATGAGCAATGGAAGGCACGGCACATTGTGATGTCATTACACTCTATGGCTCTTGACTAGTTAAAATGTATATACTGCATTAGATTGAGCATGGCTTTTTATTTTTACAAAACAGTTACACTGTTGCTATTTATTGTTATAGTTGTTTACCTCTTGGAACTATGGAGATCTTCAAAATGGTTCTTAATTCTTACAAGAGGAGAAACTAAGGCCTTGCTTCATAGACAAGTTGGAAGATGGTTTGTGTGGCAAAATTTTGCACCATTTGGTTCTGTTTGATTGCACTTATTTTTCAGCTTTTGCTGTTTGATTGGTCTTTAAAACATTTGCAACATGGAAAATATTTTCAGGTTTTGTAGTTTGATAACATATATTAACCAAGAAAAAATAATTATTCTCCATGCTTATTTTCCCACTTTCCAAGCTAAATTAATGTTCCTTTAATATTGTGATTTATAATCCTTGTTAATAATGTATATATATGGAAAGTGTTTCTTTTTAGAACAAACCGCATACATAAATAAATTGCAACAATAAATCCGAAATGACAACGACTAATCATGACTAACACTCTATGATTTCACCCGATGTTCACAGCTAATCTAGAACCGTATACATGAATAAGTTACGCCATTAAATGAGTTGTTGAGGATTTGGGCTGAGCAAATGGATTTTGGTTTATATTAGCACAACCCCAACCTTGATCTTTTGTGCTAGGTGTCTATAATTAATTCCAACTCGAATAGCTCTTCTAGTTGGATCTTTAAGTAACAAGTACTCGCCTCCATGGCAATTGAGTTGGAATTCCTTAACAATTGCAACAACCCACAAGTAACAATTATAATCAATGTTCCTTTTTTGTAATTAAAATAACTATTGCTGTTAAAATAAAGATAAAAAAATATTAAAACATACTAGAGGCAATTTTTTAATGGGTCGTGCATTGTTTGTTATTTGCAGCGTAATATTGCATCCGAATTCCAAGTATCCATAACTAATGGCTTTTGCCATTGATCATGTCAATAGAATAACTATATTGAATAGGCACAGATGTTGTGGGCTTTTGGCATTTGTGTATTCAACTATACAAGCTTATATAGATAATATTAGTGTGCTCATATCTTGTACAACTTTTCGAAATGACAATTTCAACCCAAATGCAATTTTTATATCCGAAATGACTTTGGCATATAAAGCTGAATTTTTGTAAGATGCATGGCAAAATTAGAGGCAGAATTGTAATGAGAATCAAGTTGCGCTAACATCTATCGGAGATATGAAACATCTTTCTCGATGAATTATTGAGGCCCGGGAAGGACATGACCAATAGGTGATGTTGTATGCACCGCAGATGGATCACGAAATGGGGCAGACCGAGGCCTAGCATTTGACTGAGCTGCAGGAAGTCGGCCATGGAGATTCTAGCAGGTTTCCCGAGTATGACGAGTACGCCCACCATGGTCGCACTTCAACCTGCTTTTATCATCTTTCTTCCTCACTTTTTGGGGGATGGGTCTGTTCTATTTTTAGGTGGTGAGAGCAGACCTCTCAGGCACTTCTGGCTTAGACTTTGGATTCATGACTTTCATCGTGTTTTCCTCAGTTTGGATATAGGAAAAAACTTCCCTAACATAAGTAGTAGGTGCCGGATACCTCCCCAACCCTTGCACCTTGGCATGCTCATATTGTGGGTGCAGACCACCCAAGAACTCAACTCATAGATGCGATCCCGTTCTACCATAGCCCGAAATGCTTTAACATCAGCTGCACAAACTGGTATGTAGTCTTGGTAGTGGTTAACCTCTTCCCACTTGCCACGCAGAGTATGGTAATAGGTAGCAAGCGAAAGATCATCTTGCTTCAATTTTGCAATCTCTTGTTGAAGCTCATACAACTTAGCGAAATTACCAACAGATGAATAGGTATCTTCAACAGCATCCCATAACTCTTTGGTCATTTTACAAATAAGAACCCTTTGCTAATTTGTAGTTGCATTGACTGTAACAACCACGTCATAACTAATGCATTTTCAACATTTTATTCTTTGACTATGATTATTCCGGGTACGTGACAGTTGTATTAATATGGTTGATCATTCTTCTATCTGATATGCATATGCACTGATTGAGCCCACTGTATATAATTTGTCTCATCCAGCCTAACAGTAGTGATACACATGCCTGGATGATGATCCTTGTTGCTACCCATTATTGGAGTAAGACTTGATGAAGAGACAACTCTTCCGGAGCTCACCTCTGAACTAGACATGTTCTTAAAATGGTTTTGGGGTTATACACTCCTAAAAAACATAACAACAATTGTGTAGAGAACTACCTCTCTAGCACGAAACAAGAACTTATATGGTAGAGTTTAAAATTACATACAAACCTTAAAAAATAACGAAGCAATTCATATCTGTTTCACGAACTACAAAAAAAGAGTGGAGTAACGCATATACCTCAATCGCAAAAAACAAGGACGGGAAAACTGATCGGAATACAACGATTTGAATAGATTACAGAAAGAAGGCCGAATTTTTTTCCAGGGCCTCGCCCCGAACCCTGAGAAGGGCCCCTACAACCCCCAGCTAACTCACTATGGAGTTGGATCCACGAAAATTGTAGCTGTGATTAACCCTACACCCTTGCGAACAATCTCCCATCTTTTAATCTCTCAAAAACCTACACGCAAATTAGGGGGTATACTACTTGCCCTTAGAAATTTACACACCACGCTCTGATACGATGTTAAGTTTGTGAGATTAACAATTTACATAACAAGGAAGATGATGAGAAGAGAAAAAGAAGTAGAGAGGTGAAAAATCAGCAAAAGAGGGATGAATGAATGAATTCTTTTATTCTCCCCATCACATTCTATTTATATTAATAAGTTTCAGATATTATATAAGTACCCTACATAGTTTAAATATAACATAACACACCATATAACTATTACAAATAAGACCCGACAACAATCGTCATCGTCCATATTCATGCCATGGGGCCTATCAAGTATCTTATGCTAATTGAGATGGCTAAGGGAGTCCACACTGGCTTGCATCTTCATTACAACTGTTCTTTGCTTCAACGATTGGATAATTACGGACAATCCCACGATCTTCCAGTGGGATTCCATAGCTTTGACCCGGTTTTGTGATCGCTTCGTGGGTCTTTAGCTTAGGATTTTTCCAGGTTGGTTTGTGTGTTCGTCTCCTGCGCCGACTTCTCGACGTCAAGGTCACCCTTCTAGTTTAGCAAATGAGAATTCAATATAGATGAATATATCAAAACTGTTACCGTCCATTATGGTAAGTGGTCGGCCCTAGACAGTGCATTATCGCCTGTGGTTGTATCATTGCAAAAAATGGTCTCTTTAGTTCGTGGTAGTACATACATTGCCCCCTTCATCTTTACCCCATCCAGTTTGCCTTGAAATAATGCATTTGCGGATTTCGACATGGATAGTAGATTACAAAATATTAATAGGCTTAACAAAAAAAACTCATCCCATACTTAAATTTGTTGTGACATCCCCACTGTTAGTGTCTTACCCAAACCCGCAAACTTGCAATAGTTCGTGAAGGTTGAGGTACTGCCTTTCAATATTTAAAAAGCACCCGAGACGTACACCTTGAGTCGGGTCTCGAGGTGAGGCGACGAAATACTGAGTAGAGGCTATAGCCTCAAAGGTAGAAAAAGAGGCTTATGAGGTGAGGCGCTGCGGCTAGAGGCTTATTGAGAGGCGTACGCGTATGTTTAGAGTGAAAGTCGACTCTTCCAAGCCCTCTTTGTCCGTGACTCAGATATCTCATAAGCTTTGTGTACGGGATATAAGGTTTCATGTCTCAAGCAATGACTAGATTGTTGAAGTTTCTTCAAGGTCTCTCTCTCTCTCTCTCTTCTTCAATTTCTTCTTTTGTGATGTGTGTGACTCAATTTCTGTGAGAATTCTGCAAAATATGATTTGCGATTTGTGTCCATTAGCATATAATCTGATTATATATATATACGAACTAATCTCATGATATGCATACCTCTGATGATATATCTTTTTAGTTAATGATTTTTTTTCTTTTTTCTTTTTGCATAGTATTTTTTGTCTTATTTCCATATTAATTCTTTTACATTATTATATATAGATATAATCCGATGGTATATAGACGTACTAATCTAGTTATATGATACTATCTGATTTTTTGTATTTCTTTTTTCCCTTTTACATACATTGTTTTTAAAGTTTAGTTTACATATTGGTTCTTTTGCATAAAAATATGTACACAAACACAATGTCAATTTGATTTTGGATTGATTAATTTATTTTAATATTATTTTATAATGGAATATTGGCAACTGATTTGATTTTGTATTGCTTAATTTATTTTCGTTTATTGTATTTCTCAACACCCAGTGCCAATTTGATTTTGGAATGATTAATTTATTTTCATATTATGTTATAGCTGAATAGTGGCAAAAAATTTGATTTTGTATTGATAAATTTATTTTCATATTTTGTATTTCTCAACACACAATGTCAATTTGACTTTGGATTGGTTAAATTTAATTCATATTATGTTATAGTGGAATAATGGCAACAAGAAAATTTGATTCTGTATTGATAAATTTATTTTCATATTTGGTGTTTCATATTTGATGATGGTATGATGACGATACACTATTAATTCTGCTGGTTTTATTGATTATGAATCTTTTTGTTTTGTTATGATAGTTATGTTAAATTATTTTTGTGGTTTATTTGTAGTTTTTATAATATTTTGTTGATATATTTTTCCAAGTTGAGTCTTACGCCTCAATGCGTCTCGATGCTTACGCCTTGCCTCTCTCGGACATAACGCCTTGCCAGCACGTCACACCTTTTTAACCTTCGACACGCTCAATTACCACCTTCAATTGGGCAGGTGTAAAATCACTGTTCTAAAAAACCCGCCTAGGCTCCGCCTAGGCACGCCTAGGCTTAAGGGTTGGGCAAAATGCCTCGCCTTAAGTTTTTTACGCCTTATGCTTAGTAAAACTCTTAAGAGGCACCTTTTTTCTAAAAACAACAATGCTTTAGTGAAACGATATCGCCTTTTAAAGAATTTTTTAACTAACCGGACCCTTATCTCATCCAAAATAATCAAATAGTATTTTAATTTTCATATATTGAGACATATTTTTATGATATGTATAATTTTAGTATTTTAATAGCCTTGTTATGGTGTAAAAATATTAAAATATATTAAGAAGGCCTAAACACTTTTTCACGTCTTTTTAAGCTTAAACCCGCCTAGGCTTCTAAGGCTTAAGGCTTGACCTCCACGCCTCGATCACGCCCCGCGTTTTTTAGAAACTTGTGTAAAATCGTTGTCGACCTTATTCGAACCGCCAAGTGCTTGTGCCAGAACTGAGTGGATCAAGCAGCCATCCGTAGCCTTAGTTCATTGAATCTGCGCTTTTCGTGGATTTATGTCTGCTTGGGATGAATTTGAGTAATCTTCATTCTGAAAATTCATTGTAGTAGTTTTAAGGGGCGAAACGGTGGTAACCAACAATTTTACGACTCACTTGGCCAAGGGCAAATACAAAAATAGAAAATATGATAAATATGAATACGTGGATATGCGAACATCATGTATCTAAAATAACTCCCCCTCAAATATACAATTCCTCTCAATAAACATGACATAGTAACAAATAACTCTAAGCAACCTAATATGCTTTGATGACTATACTCCCCCTATCAACAAACTTCTCTCCCATTTTATCATGAAAAGCGACAAAGGAAAGGACTAAGCACATAATGGAATTGAGTTCTCAAGGCATTTCAAGAGAGTAAAACATGCTAATCAAATCAACAAATAGAGTAGGAATCAAATAGTGAGCAAATAATTAAAATGAAATTTAGGCAAGATATAATCATGAGAATAATAGACCTGAGATCAACGTCTTCATAGCACACAAATCAATAATCTTGTTTTGAACATCTTGCAAGGCGTCCTCGATATTTTGCACTTAAGCATCAAACATGCATTGGAAGTCGTCGTAGAAGGGAGAACTCGTTGAATGGAAGGAAGAAAACTAATTCCTGGAGTCCTCAAAGATGGGTAGCAAACTACAACCTAGAGACGGTAGAATCCAACTCATCTTCAATCAAAGGGCGTATGAGCCGGTTGAGAGACAACACGAGGTAGTGTGGGTGTACCACTGTAGTCGCAGAGCTGAGCAATTGACCGATAATAAGATTGAATCGTCAACTCAGATTGTAACTTTTTTTGAACTTCATTTGGAAGAATAAGAATCCCAAACTCCAAAAGCGACCGAAGGGCAGAGATGCATTTTCTTTTCGTCCTTTGTGTGAGCAAAGATCAAGTCCAAGATATATTGACTTTATGCAACAAAGAGAGAGCCTTATTTTTCCTTGTAAACAAATAAAATTTTGAACTACTACTTTTTTTTCTCTCCCTCAAATAGCGATTTATGATTAAAATCTTCTAAATCTCATATCCTTGATGTTACTCAATTTTTGGATAAATAGAAATCTTTAAGACATCGTTTTTTTGACAAATTTTGCATGTGGTTGCTTTCACTCATTCATTACAAATGGTGGGGAACTATTTTCAATTTTTCAAAGGTATCACAATTCCAAAGTTGCATCCCTTACCATATCATCACTTATGATTTTAAAACATATATATTTTCCAACTCCAACAATGATGATAAAAACTCTCATACATAAAAAGAATTAACAATGTCAAAACGTCGCATAAAACTTTTAATTTCCTGTAGAAGTAGAAGACAAATTCCTTCATTATATTTTATGTGGAAATTGGTCAAGTTATAGTGCGGTGTAACGTGTATGAGTTATGACAAATACTCTAAAATAGCAAACTCAATTTACCAAGGCATTTCAAGCTATAAAATTTTAAGCATGGAGTATAAAAGTCATAAATAGAACCGTTAGTACAATAACTAAGCATGTAGGTTTACATTTAAGCACATGGGATAAAATAATACCCAACACGCATAAAAGACCACTATTGCACGAGGCTAAAAATTTAAAAGGTATGAATAGATTAAAGAATCCTAATTCTTTTTAGGAGAAGACAAAGAACTTGCCTTAGTTCGTTCTCTTGGGGTTTCTAGCTCTGCTCTATCAATGTGTTTCTTAATCCAATTAGGTTCATTCTTTAAAGGATTGGATTTAGAAACTACCTTAGGAGGTTTGGAAGATTCAACTATTTTTTCTCTTTCCCTTCCCTTTGTAAACCTTTTTGGGGGTTTCCACCTTATTCTTTTCCTCCCTATCAACATTTCTACCCTTCTTAAAATTACCTAAGGCAATGCGGGTAAAACACAAAATTCCTTAAAATGTCCTATCTTATGGCACTGTCTCACTTATACGGTCGTGGTACAATTGGGTCGATGGGGGGCTTGAGTTGTTGCTTCCTAAGTCTAAAGCAAAATTCCTCCAAGTTTCTTTGTTGCAAAAGAAACAGGTGAACGTAACCTTCCTTTGATTCTCTTTGGGTACAATGTTCGTTGAAGATTCGCCAATGGTAGATGGAAAAATGGATTAGGATGCTATGGTAGCTTGGCTAGACAAAGAGCTTTCACCACAAAAACCTAGACCACGTTTATCAGAGGAGGATAGTTTGGATCCAAAAAGCATCTTATCCAAATTTTGATACCCATCTGCTAAATTTAGCTTAAAAGTAGACGCGAATTGTAGCTAGGCCTCAAGTAAAGAGATATGTTTCCCTAGGGCTATTCTTGAGTTTTAACTGTCATGTAAGGACATCTTAAGAAACTCAATCTCGAGGCAAAGAAAGTTGTTGGTACTTCCTTCAATATATGGTTCGTTACACACATGTGGAACATCATAAAAGCTCATACTACTCTCACCATAACTAATTGGTTCTCGACATTAGATAGCATGGTGGAGAGTTCTTTGATATGCCTTTCGAGGTTTATGGATTCCTCGTAAAGCCTAACATAATTGGCTTGAAGATCATTTTCTTCTTCCTCCTCAATGGTGCTCAATGAGGATTTTGAAATAATCATTTCTTCACTAGCCGAATGAGGAACTTCCGAATCATCCTAACTCGTCAGATTTCTCTTTTGCCACAAAGCCACACAATTGCATTCTTGAGAGTCATCGTCTGAGTCCGAGTCATCATCACTAAAAGTGGGTTGATAGGCGTTCTTATCACCACCATGACTCAAATCTGAGGGACATTGCTTCGAAATATACCCTCGACCACACGTGAAACCTGTGATGGGTTTTGGAGATTCAACTTTCTCATCTTCACTTCTTTGTGCAATTTCAAATCTAAGCAGGTAATTCTTGGGAGCGCCTTTAGATTGAAAATGTTTTTGCCACATCGTGGCAAACTTAGTGAGAAATGCCATATCATCCTCAATAATATCAAGGGAACTAAAATCAGGAGATGCCTTCTTAGCCTTGAAAGCTAGATTTTTCTCCTTAGAATGCATTCCTTGGCGATAAGACAAATTTTCCTCGTAGGTTTGGAGAGAGCCAACCAATTCGTCTACGCGCATTGGCTTCGAAGCAAAGCTCTAATCTCATCAATGGCATCCACTTTGCTATGGATCTTACTAGGGAGAGACCGTAGGATTTTATCCACTATTTCTTTCTTTAATAGTCTTCTCCAAAGCCAAGACAGAGGTCACTATGTCATTTAACTCGACATAGAACTTTTCAAAAGTTTCGTTCTCCTTCATGGTAAGAAGTTCGAAATGGGTGGTTAGCCATTGAAGCTTGGAGTGCTTCACGGTGGAGATGCCTTCGTAGGTCGTTTGCAAAATTTCTCATGCCTCCTTAGACGTCGTACAAGTGGATATACGTCTAGACTCAGTCGGGAACATGCAACCAAAAATAACGTTAAGTCCTTTCATGTCCCAGCCACTTTCCTTAAGATCATTGTCGTCCCAACTCGATTTAACTTTATCTGCTAGGACATCATTGACAACAATCTTGGGATAAGTCCATCCTAGAAACACATTATTCCACATTCAATCATCCATAAACGTCAAGTAATTTGTCATACAAGCTTTCGAATAAGAATAATTGCTATCATCAAATGGAGGAGGTAGAAATGTTGAACTTCCATCCATTACACACAAAAAGGATCTAAACCTAGGTTATGACACCGAAAACTTGGAGACCCGCTCTGATACCAGTTGAGAATGTACCTCTCGACGATAGCTACCCCAATAAAAAATAATTTTCTTGATTCAAGAAAAAAGTTTACCAATTTGTTATAATCACAAGGGTTTAACAATCCAAAAGTCCACGTGTCAAAATATTTTACTAGATTTTAGAATTCCAAATTTTATCTTCGCTGTGGCGAATCTGCTCGTGAGAATGTCCAGATAATTTGTCTAGTTTTGCCTTAGAAAAAATTCAAAAATAAGTTTTTGGAAAAACCTTAAGTATGTTTGTCACAACCAAGAACACTCATACTTAAAATACACATAAAGATGCAATTCTTTATAAAATAGATTTTTTCTATATGAAAAGTATATGTGCATTGTGTATTTGACAAATTGACAAAACCAAGGTTAAATAAAAAGATTTTTCAATTTATAAAAACAACTTAATTAAGATGTGAATCTAATTCCGCTAAGTCGTTATACATTTCCTTAGTGGTATACTTGAGATTCGGCATGAGTAAATCCGTGGATGAAGCATTCCGGTGACCTCTTGAACAAAGACTAACATGTTTTGGTAAGGAATATAGACAATATATCCTATGGAGCATATTAAGTCTACTTTAACTATAGTCTTACAGTGTTAAACTAGTGTTTGTGTTTTTGAGGCGGTGCTTTGAGTTTTTCCATATACATATGGCATATATCTTTATTATGTAAACATACTTTGAAAATTGCTTATTGTATATTTAAAAGACTTGTTTTAAATATCAATGAATATCTCAAGAACACTTGAAGTAAAACTCTAGTGAATAATGGTTTTCATCAAATGTTTTTCTTTATAAAAAACTCAAGCTATCGGCCTGCAAGCAGGCCCCTTTTAGCAAAGCGGGGGCTAAATTAGTATTCTTGGCCACTGACATCATAACAGGCCCTTCCCCTTACCAGGGGCATCCACCTTCTTAGTGGGCAGAGTAACAGTAGCAAGACTAATTCCAGTCTTACTCTTCTTCGCAAGCTGGGCTTACTATTTGTCGGGGGAGTCCCCCAAATTGATGAGGTCGGATGCTCCCATGACCTCCTTTCTCTTGGAGGACTGAGCTTTTGGAGAAGTGGGGATGTCAGACTCATCCAACAGGTTGCGAATCCTTCTTCTCGGAGGCATTTCTTTTTAGAGGTAAAAGGGATCACGACAGGGATCGCAGTGATGTCTATGAACTTAAAGAAGCCCGAAGTGGTATCACTCTCCACTTCCAGAAAGAACATGGATTTCTGGCTCCTTATCTACCGTCCTGGCCACAAACGAGGTGGTGGTGCAGGTGTAGTTCAGCAACAGTGAGTCCGTCCTCGGATGCTCGACTCCAACTGCCAAAGGTCTCTTAAGTTTCTAAACCTTGCTTATATCGTAAACAATGACGTGTGTTTGGTTCGACTCTTTTCTCTTAAAAGCCTCTGCACAAAGAAAAGAAAACATTAGCAAACATTTGTACAAGTTTTGGTTGACCAAAATGAAAAAATAACACAACTAACCTATGTCTGCCCCCCAATGGGGCACCGTAAGGAAGCCCCTGTAAGGTTCACAACCTTAAGAAAAGGGTGGATGTTCCCATTGCTTCACGACAAAGCCGTGAGACCAATAATCTTTATTGGAATCAGGCAAATTTACGAGCATCACCCTCTCTGCTTTCCTCGTCTTCAAATAAAATTTGTTATCTTTCGTTCGTACCCACATATAGCAGTAAATAGTTGATTTTCATCTTAAAACCCCCCAATTGTTAGACATTTCCGGACCATAACTTCTATGGGCGATCAAATCTCACTGCCGACCAATGTTAAGATCATCATGCAACCAAACCTTTGCATCCCATTCAAGCTGCAAGCTTTGGGGCAATTGTGGAGGAATTATCCAACCTAACAGGAACATCTGACACGTGTCCGACCAGTTAGATAAGCTATCATAACTCGGAGATAAGAACAAAGAGAAGACGATCAATAGATATATCGGGAATGGATCCGCTCGAGCAAATCACAACAACAATCGAAGGCTATAGAGTCCCATACGACTCGTTCTCTTTCTGTTCTCTATGAATGTAACCCACACTCCTAGAAAAAGGGGCATGTAATATTTGTTATCAAAAGTTAAATCAATAAAGAGAGAGACAAACACCCCGTGGACGTAGGCCCATTACCGAATCGCGTATATACTGGGTCGTGTGATTGTGATTTATTTTCTGCTCGACTTAATTGTGTTGAATTAATCTTAGTAGTTTTTTACCACCTACAATACATATTGAGCTTCCTGAGGGGAGGGAAATGTGTTTTCATGGTGAGGAGGAGGAGAGGATCACTTTTCAGAAAAGTCATTTGATTGGGAGGTGTGTGCGAGGATAGGATTTCTCCGTGAAAGGTGGTGTGGCGCATCATAGCCCATCTGAAAGTGGTGTTCTTCAGTTGGATTGTCGCTAAAAACTTGAGAAGGAGGAGAATATTGATTGTCAATTTTTGTCATTTATGAAAAAGAGATGGGGAGTCGGTGAATCACGTATTACTTCATTATGCTTTCACCATGAGGTTATGGGATGCATTGTTTGCTTTATTCAAAATGACGTGGGTGATGTCATATTGGGTTGATGAGATGTTGTGGCCTGTAAGGCTACTCCAACTCCAATTAGTAGGCACAAGCGGGTGACTTGGGAAATAGCACCCTTGTGTCTCATGTGGATAGTTTTGAGATTGCAAACGCATTGTCCGGAGTTTGGTTGGACCAAATTTTGGTGTAGCACTATTGCTTGGAAGGCGGTGGGAACCAGTGTTCGTATTTTACACAAATACGAGTCAAACTTTAGCGATAGTATAAAACTCAATAGATGGCAACATGTGGTCTCCCAAGTCTTCTTGTTACGGAGCAAGTCAAAGTCAGTGGCTACATTAGTTTGAGTTTGGTTGAAATTGGTTCTCTACCTTCTGGACATCACTTGGGGTTTTACTTTTATAAGACTTTTGGTGGCTTGCTTTACAAGTCAAATTGATGAAGAATTCTGTTGCAAACCTTTTTTGTGGTGAGATCAATATTTTGTAAGAGTCTAGGGTTATTTTGTGCGAGTGATAAGAGATTATTTTATGTGTGAGGACTAATCAAAAAATTGTTTCAATCTGTAATCTTCTTTTATTTAGTGACATTATTTGTGTTCTTTTTTTCTCTATTCTCTTTATTTGGATTGCTGTATTTGGTGTGATTGTTTTGTCCGTCACATGAACCCTAGTCAACAAGAGCTTCCGCACAACAAAAACAAATGTTTTGAGGATATGGAATCTCCTTTGATCATGATCCGGGCGAGGATGTTATCTACATTGTATATAAGGTGTACAACTAGTCCACATGGGTCATTTTTGTCTTATATAGATTTTTTGAATGATTTGCAGTTAGGGAACTGATGTTGTAGCCTTTTTGTTTTATATTGTGGCGGTATATAGGCCAGCGGGTCTGTTTGTTTTTTGTGTATACGGGTTTCGCCCCCTTGGCGCTTCTTAATAAAATTTTGTGCTTATAAAAAATACTTATTCTTACCCTTTTTTTATTTTTTATTTTTGTGGCACTTGATTTCAATTATATTCTAAGGGACACAAACTCCTTATTTTTGTGACACAAACTCCAACCTTTTTCATTTTCTATTAGAAACCCTTTTTATCCATTTCCAATAGATTGGACTCCATGGAAACTGAAAAAGTAAGAGAACATCTCACTGAGTCACTCTATCTCTTTTTCCAATTTATCATAAAAATATTATATTAGTTAACCTTTCTTCAACTTTATAATGAAATGCGCCCTTAAATTAGTCACATTATGATTCCATTTATTCTAGTAGAATAAAATAATTTTCCGAAGTAATTGTTAAGATCCATTCTTAAAATTTAGATCTGGTCATTGTATACTTTGGATTGTTAGTCTTTTCCTGGGCTATTATTCTTGCAGTCTGTATCAATTGTGAATTATGCTAACATTGTTTGATTATCTTCTTGTGTATAATTACTTCGGGCCTTCACAATTTTCGTTTATTGATAATTATGTTGGAGCTAAATGTTGGGATAAACTTATTAGAATCAAGTTGCAGGAATATCACTGTAGTCCATACTAACTGTTGAGTATAATTCTCGTCCTTCTTCTATGTGCAAATAATAAGTTTTGAGACTTTGTTCCCCAAAACTTTCCTAGTTGGACATCTTGCGTACTTTTGTAATTGGTGATTGGCCCTCAATTTAGATGGTTTGTGTCGGTTGACTATTTTGACCGTTTAAGTTGCAAAACCTAATCTAATATAATACCCCCAAACCCACCCACAGCCACCCCTGACTTGATTTCTTTAAACTCGTCACTCATCTTATTTTTCAAAATGGTGGTTTTAGAGTTTAGGTTCTTGAATATTGATAGGTTTGAAAATTGGATCGGATGGTGGTTGAAATCACTTTGAAGAGTCAAATTAAAATCACAGAATCTCTGTCTCTCACCCCCCATGTATCCGAATCCCGTGTCGGCCTGGAAGTTGCATGAATTTCTTGGGAAAATTCATCCATTTTCCAGGTAAATGCATCAATTTTTTGAATTTCCAAAGTTTTCATGTTGGAAATTTAACCTGTTGATTTGAATTGTTTATGAATTTTTGTTCAAATATGTTTTTTTTTTTTTTTAAATTTGTTGAATTCCATGGTAGAACACACACACACACACAGAGGTGTTTGTGTTTATTTTTCAATATTTTTTTTCTGCGTTTACCAAACAATCAAATTAGTCAATACACAGAAACCATCTAAATAGGAGGCCAATCCTCAATTATAAAGTATGCGGGGTTAATGTCCAAATAGGGAATTTTTTTGGGGCCAAAGTCCAGAAAACACTAATTTTTTTGTTCTTTTTACATTGTGCAGTAATGGGGACCAAGTACCGTTTGGACTTGTTTTTGGACATGTGGTTTTGATTTTGGAAACCGGGGATATATCTTCCCCTTCATCTTTTAATCAAGCCAGAAGTGAAAGAGGACAGTTGCGGCTTTAGATGCCCCTAGATTGGTTACTTTTGATGGAATAATTTTAACCTTGGCGTATTATTTAGCTGTACCAATCCTTGTTCCACAAATTTAGTAAGACTATTAAGTGATGAGTTAGAATTGTGTTTATGTTTGCGTTGCAACCTGGTATAGTATATACTGAAAGATGTTTTTCGTGAATGCTACATAATACATATTATTGAAGTATTTCCTGCAACACTCTTCTGCCTGGATGCCGCCCCTGAATCCACAAGTACTGGCTCGATTACCCCTAAGATAAGAGGAGGATATGAATATTTCTAGTGGAACATCTTTCACAAAATCCCTGGAGAGATGGTTCACTAATAAACTGAGGGAGAAGTAATTCGAATCATTCACATCCAGAGTGCAAAGAAAGCGGATTACTTTTTTTCAAATAATTAAGAAAGATGTTTATAATCAAATAACTAACAGAATCAGCCAGCGAACTTGAAAACATCTAACATAAGGTGCAGATCAAACAAATGGATTTTTCGAGCTTTAGCGAGATCACCTTCACCCGTATTCCGAGAATCTACAATCGGTCGGCTGATTTGCTAGCCCCCGTAGAATGAATTCTGAGCCGCTCTAGTACCTGCTAGTACACCGAAGCACATAGTCGCTTGTCATTGAGAGATTGGACATCCCAGCCACCTCTTTTGCCTTTGAATCTCATTTATTCCTTTCATTGTTCATTATTCTTTATATCTTTGTTCCTTATTATTCTCTGTTCTTTTTTCCTTTCATAATGAAAAAACATATGTTGTTCATAATCAGGGATAGAAACAATAATTGATTTTCAGATCACATTTTCTTATGCAGGGGTTCTCTAATCTGGTACCATTGCCTCAATCAAAAAGTTTCAACTAGCTCGTTACTGCCCGAATCCCCTTTATTTACTCATATTCTTATTTATATTCCCTTCACAAACAAGAGAAGCTATACATCCGAGAAATCTCTTCCAGATTCACCCTATAAACACTTTCCAGTTAGAACTTGGGTGTCGCATAGATCATCTATGCTTGTGCCTTGTAATGTTCTTTTATCATGGCTGCATGTTAAATACATGAACAGTTCGTCAATTGAGCTGAACACCGACAGCGATTTTGTTAGGTTTAGTATTAGTAAACAGCCTGGAAATGATGGAACTCAAAAAAGAGGGAAGATGACAGCCAGGCGGGTAAAAATGTCTAAGAAGGCCAAAATCAACGAACTCAGGTTTTACCGTTTGAAGGCAAAGAAAAAGATGAAATCTCCAAGTCCAGAAGTTAGGATTAAATACAAACTTGGAAAGGTTGAACCCTCATATCTCTTTTCTCAACCTAAATTTTGCTAAAAATATGTAATTTTGTTTCAATTATTTGTGTTAAGTTTCTTTCTTCAAGTTGTATCTCTAGGCCAAAAGAAAAGAAGAATGGTTGATTGAAAAATTGAGGAAATTGGAGGTACCAAAAGCCCCAGCTGAAACATATGATCCTGAAATTCTTACTGAGGAAGAGAGGTTTTACTTGAAGCGTACTGGTGAGAAAAAGAAAAATTATGTCCCGGTTGGGAGAAGGGGCTTGTTTGGAGGTGTTGTCCTTAATATGCATCTCCATTGGAAGAAGCATGAGACAGTTAAGGTTATTTGCAAGCCTTGCAAGCCTGGACAGATTAATGAATACGCGGAAGAGCTTGCTCGACTGAGCAAAGGCATTGTGATTGACATAAAACCTAACAATACAATAATATTCTATCGGGGGAAGAATTACGTTCAGCCAAAAATTATGTCCCCTCTTGACACTTTATCTAAAGCCAAGGTAATTCCTTATTGAGTGTTGTGATGAATCCAATTTTGTATGTATGAAAGTTATGGTTATGATGGTGTACTTCCCTATATGGGATTCAAACAGTAGAACTTGGTGTTCCACCCACATGTTGACATAAAGCTACTGATCTTATTCTTATAGTAGGTCAATATGCTGAATATTGCATTTGAATTGGTATATCAAAATCCTTTTGTATGTCGTACCTCCACCCTTTGTGCATATACATATACATATAGATATACATATACATATACATTATATGTGAGATAAAATTGGTTATTTGAATGGATTAATATCTGTCAGGTCATCAACTTGCTTCCTCATGATATATTTACCCTCACATTTAATCTGAATCTGTTGAGAATACTACTGTCCCAAATTAATAGTTCTGTTTTTCCTTTTTCGTCTGTCCTGAATTAAGAGCCTTCTTTCTGAAAATAGTATATAAAACCAGGTTAGATTCCAAAGCTTCCCGTCCCAACAATACTCATGAGAAACCAATGATCCAAGTGCACCATGTTGCTTCATAGGTATTCTTAATATTTAAAGAGGATAAATTTAGAAAGTGATATTTTTCCATCAAATATTTGACCTTCAAACTAGGACTAATAATTTGGGATAGCGTGAGTATGAACAATCTCTGTCTTTATACATGAGCAAAGCTACTTGTTGCAAAGAATGTATTGTGCACAGTCAGCATGTTTTTCGATGTTATGTAAAGGTTTTCCGTTGTTACGTAACCTTTTGGTATGAAATATATTCTTCAACAAAGTTCGATCCCCATTAGGATATATATATTCTGAAACAATGCACATATTAGGAGCGTGCATATAAGAGGTTATATAGTTTGTTTTTTGTTTTTTCTTCTTTCTGTCCTCAGCTTCTCCTTACAAAGAATATAAAGAAGGACTCCCATTGTTGGCAGTTCATGCATGGTCTTTACAAGTCTGATGTGACTTTTTTGCACTGTTTTCTAATAGATCTCTTAATCCTGAGCTTTGATTAAAGTGGGTTGTCTATTCAACTGCAAGACTTTTCTTGGTTTGATTTTAGCCATTTAGGCTCAAGCACGGTAAGGGCTTGTTTGTTTTACTATTTTGTCTAAAGTCCTGGCTCATGAATACGTTTTTGCAATATAGCCTTATTTCGTAGTATATATCTTAGGTGCTTATTATTTAAAATATGTATGCTAGAAGCATAGGATGTGTACCTCTTTGGTTATGTTTCTTTTGTTTTCCTATGGGAATGTGTTTAGAGGTTTAATGTAACATCCTAGTTCTTGAAAACACAATTGATTTTTACTTGCTGGGAAAAAAATAAGCTTAGTTAGGATTTAAGTGACCCACAATTGCTGACTAGCATCTTTAAGTTACAAAAACTGAACATTGGTGGAAAAGCTAATTTGCATAATTATTTATCTAATTTGTTAATGAATGAGCTGTGACACTAATCCAAATGGCTTGCTGTCATGTCTTTTGTTTAAATTCCAATTACTGATACTTTAATAACAATTTATTCTTGTGAGCAAATCTAAAGGTCTTTGTTTTGTTTTCTTAAAGGAGAAATATCTTCATTAGAAATTATGAATTTGAGACTTGATTAGTTAAATTTTTAAAAACATCAGAGACAACAACGAATTTGTTAATACTTAAAACTTTAAGTGGGCTATGTGATGACAAGGAACTTATGGAAGCTTAAGGCGTGCACTTAGGTAAATTGTCCTTGTGTCTTTATGTGTTGTTCTTCGATTTTTATCTCAACTAGGGGCTTGTTGCTCTGAAGCTCTACTTTTAATTATTTATCTCATTTGATCCTTCAAGTTGAATCACAACCGACTTTATCTTGAGCTCTACTGGGGTCAGACAGTTCAGCTATGCTTATTTATCTGAAAAATGATGTTTCAGTTGTGCTTATAAGTTTTTCTACAAGACCTACACAGTGTATAATATTTTTTTTCCACTGTGAGACTTTAGGCTCTGGAAAAGTATACATACGAGCAGTCACTTGAGCATACAAGTCAGTTCATTGAGAAGTTAGAGAAAGAGTTGGAAGAGTATTATGAGCACCTATCTCGGTACAGGAAAATGAAGGAAAGTGCACCGCAAGACACAAGGGTTGATGCTTGAAGGTATCCTTCTATATACCTTTTTTTGAATGA
This sequence comes from Sambucus nigra, assembly GCA_949130495.1. Lineage (NCBI taxonomy): Eukaryota > Viridiplantae > Streptophyta > Magnoliopsida > Dipsacales > Adoxaceae > Sambucus > Sambucus nigra. The sequence continues at coordinate 586,470,008 of OX422210.1, read as the reverse complement.
GTACTAATTGTTTTATGGATATCAACAAATACTATTTGATATCGGTATTTACTAATTTTCTCTATGTTTTTTTCCCTCTTTGATAGTGGTGGACATGCCGCACTAAAGGCCTAATAACCATGATGTAAATAAAGAGGTGCGGAAGCGTAAAATTAACCTACACAACAACAATAACTAAAGAAAATTAATGGAAGTTTCTCAATTTCTCTCTCTAGATTCTCTTTCTCAATTGTCAAAAAAGGTGTTTACAAATGAGCCTCTGAAGGCTATTTATAGTAAAGAGTAGATGGCTAAAAAAAAGAAGAATAATAAAAAGGCCGCCCGCGTCCTATGCTCCTTCATCACTCTCCTCTCCATGGGAAGATGCCATATACTCCGTATACTGGTGGTAGAAATCCGGGTCAATGTGCTGCAGTGTCACCTCGGTAATCCAGGAGTCTTTCGCTTCGGGTCCGCCCAACCAACGAGCCAAATAGCGGATATTACTATTGGAGGATGAGGAGATAGGCGTTGAATCAAGGATCCCCTCGATACGATCAACATGAGATCGAACTGGATTGGATGGGCTATGGCAGGAGGAAGGGGAATTAGAGGAGCATGGGTGCCTCTAAAAGGAGAGATCTGCTACATTGAAGTACGATGCATACATAATTCCTTGGGAAGATCCACCTTATAAGCATTTGCCCGCAAGCCCGAATAATAGGGAATGGACCAAATCGTCGCATGAGAAGCTTGTTGCTTTTGCCTTGTCGCCGCGCTTTCTAAAGGTACACCATAACCAAATCACCCGGCTGACAAGATACAAAACGACGGTGCTCATCTTCGGCCTCCTTATAGGAGGCGTAAGTGGTCTCTAAGCGAGCATGAACATTTGCTTGAATGGAAGTCAAAAGGGCTACAAAATCTTAGGATGAGGGACAAGTAGGCACCGTCGGAGGAAGCTCAACAAGGTCTAGGGGTATAGTGGGTGACATCCCCAATACAATCTGAAATGGGGATAGACCGGTAGAGCGGTTAACATCAATGTTGAAGGCAAACTCGGCCTGTGCTATCACATCCCATCGCCACGGGTGCTCGGAAGAAAGGCACCATAAAAAATCACTAACACTCCGGTTAACCACCTCAGTCTGCCTGTCATTTTAGGGGTGGAAGGCTATGGAAACTGTAACTTAGTCCGTAAGAGCCGCCACAAAGTGCGCCAGAAATGTCTAGTAAAATGCACGTCTCTGTCAGACGTAATACTGCGAGGAACCCTATGGAGACGGATTTCCTCGCGTAAATACGTGGCGACATGGGAAGCATCGGGCGTGCCAGTACAAGGTATGAATTGGGGCATCTTAGAGAATCTGTCCACCACGAGAATGGAATCATGCCCACTAGATGTGCGAGGAAGTCCCACTATAATGTCCATCTAGACGTCCTACCACGGCTTAACGGGAATCGGCAAAGGGTTATATAAACTGGCGTTGGTGTGCTGTCCCTTGGCCGTCCGACGTGTATAACAATGCCGAATGAAGGCGTTGGCATCCTTTCGCATAGTCGGCCAATAAAATCAGCCCCTCTGCATCTTGTGAGTACATGCCCGTCTCAAATGGCCTGATAATCCCCCTTCATAGACCTCCGAAATAATCTTTTCTCGAAGAGAAGAGGCAGGAATGCATAAAGTCGTGCCCCTATGTAAGAAACCATCCTGAAACAAATATTCGCTCGATGCTCCGTTGCCCTGCTGGCAAGCTGCAAATTTCGGCCCCAATTGCACATCGGTTGGATAGAGATTCCGGACGTCGTCAAATTTAGAAACCTGATTCCGTAAAGTCACTAAAGCATGCGACCTTTGGCTAAGAGCATCAACCACCTGACTCTGACTCTGGAGGTATGCCTATCTCTGGAGGTATGCCATCTACTTGGCGTGTCTATCACTAACACGCCGCTGGCTATGTAGGTATCGAAGGGCCTCATGATCAGATTTGATGAAGAACTCCTGGTGTAGGAGATAAGACGATAAAAAATTCACTGCCTTCACTACTGCATAAATTTCCAAATCATAAGTCGAATAGTTGAGGGTGGATCCCGTCAACTTTTGACTAAAAAATGCAATCGGCTTTTCGTTTTGGCTCACAATGGCACTCACTCCCGTCTTGCAAGCATTGCAAAATAACTCGAATAGTTGGTCAAAATCTGGTAAAGCTAGGATAGGTGCCGTGGTCATCAACTCCTTGATGCGTCTGAAGGCCCTATTCGCTTCCTCTGTCCATCGGAACTCAGTACTTGAAGAGGTAATCATCAAATCTGTAACAAGTGCTATGACGGCGCTAAACCCAACTATGAAACGCAGATAAAATCCCGCCAGACCATGGAAACTGCGAACCTGGGATACTGACGTGGGTAGAAGCCAATCAACTATCGCCTAAACCGTGGCGTCATCCACTCTCACGCCATCACCTAAAACCACATACCCAAAAAGGTCACTGAAGGTACCATGAAAGCGAACTTCTTCAACATGAAAAAGAAGCGCTCTGCTCGTAGGACAGCAAAAACTTGAGCCACGTGATCAAGATGCTCCTCCTTAGATTGGCTATAGATCAATATATCATTGAAGTACACCACCACAAACTTCTCTATGAAAAGGCATAGAATCTAAGTCATCACTCTCATGAAAGTAGACCGAGCATTGGACAGGCCGAAAGGTATCACTGTCCACTCATATAAGCTATCCTTCGTCTTGAAGGTAGTCTTTCAATCTCCCCTGGCCCTTATACGAATCTGATGGTATCCACTCTTCAAGTCCATTTCGGAGAAAACTTGAGCATCGTGGAGCAGGTCTAACATGTCCTCTAACAGAGGAATAGAAAATCGGTACTTCACCGTGATCTTGTTAATAGCCCGATTATCAACGCACATCCGCTAACTCCCATCCTTCTTCGGCGTTAAAAGGGCCGACATTGCACATGGTGAAATACTCTCTCGATGACCTATCTCTGAAGCTCCGCATGCTTTGTAGGCGACATACGATAATGGGGTAGGTTGGGCAGCTGTGCCCCAGGGACAAAATCAGTGGCATGCTGTATATCTTTGAGTGGAAGGAGCTCATCTGGTGGGGTACACACATCAGAATAGGAATCCAACAAGCTCTGAACATGTGGGTAAATAGCCATTTTTGGAGTAGTGATGGGACTGATAAGGGCATAACATAGGTCTGACTCTGCGGTCTTTATAACCAACTCCTGTGACACCACCAGGGTTGAAGGTCGAGACATCGTGAATGGTCTCATAGGACGGAGGAGAAAGTCTCGCCTCTCATGCATGAATGAATAAGAGTTAGCTCGCCCGTCATCCATGCTTTGATGATCAAATTGCCATGGCTTGCCCAACAAAAGGTGGTACTCTCATATCAACTACAGTACAAAGAATCTCATCATGGTAATTCCCGATAGGAAAAGCAACTCGGCACTGTCTACTAGGGGCAAACGTAGCTCCACTACCCAATCATTTGATACAACATGGGGCAGTCAAAGACTCCGTCGGTAGTCTCAGTTTATCCACCATTTCTTGCGCCACCAAATTGTCGCTGGCTCCACCATCAATAATCAATGTACATAATTGCCCCTGGACGATGCAACGGGGAAAGAAAATGCTCGTATGGATCCACGCATCATCACTAGGTGGAGGCGACTGTGGATCCACAGAAGTCAATACCATTAGACTATGAACATGGGCGGTAAAAACCCTCTCAAGCTCCGCGTCAGCATGGCAAAACAAATTCCGCTGTCTACAAATAGATTGAGCGGTGGATAGTACACCCTTTGTAAATAGGGTTGAGTTTAGGTTTTTGGTCATTAGGGTTTGAATCTTTGGGTGTTTGGTTAGGGCAAAAATTTTTAGGTGGATTAGGAATTAAGGTTCTTTGGTGTTTGGTGCTGTCGACACCCTCCGAGGTTTTTTTTTTGGGTAGCGACTGAGGCGCCGATAAGGGGGCTGCCTTGGGTGGGGGTTAACGAGGGGGAGACTAGGGGATAAGATAGGGGCAGAAGGAGGAGGGGCTTCCGCTGTCGTCCGACAGCCGCGGATGGGCAACTGGGTTGTTTGGTGGCCGACAGGCCTCCAGAGGTTTGTGTGACAGTCGGTTGGATACAAAATTGGTCGGGAGAGGGTCGGGGTGAAATTCCGGTGGTTGTTAGGGGTGTCGATTAGGGTGAGGAAGGGGATATTAGGTTTGGTGGCGGGTAGGATTTCTCCATGAATCGGGGTGACACCACCCATGATCCCAGTCAATATCCATACCAACCCAAGATCAAACGATGCTCTGATATAAATTTGATGTAAATAAAGGGGTGCGGAGCGTAAAATTAACCTACACAACAACAAGAAGTAAAGAAAAGTCATGGAAGTTTCTCAATTTCCCTCTCCATATTCTCATTCTCAATTGTCAAAAAAGTGTTTACAAATGAGCCTCTTGAGGCTATTTATACTAAAGAGTCGAAAGCCTAAAAAAAAGGAATAATAAAAATGCCGCTCGCGTCTTACGCACCTGCATTAAACCATCTATGTTACACAGACCTAGTTGTTTGCTAGGAAACATGAACACTCCTAGGGATGCAATGTATCTGTTGGACATGTATTAAATACTTGGACTTCCTGGACACAAATTGTTGGACACCAACACAATATGCCCATAATTAAATACATAAATTCATTTCAAACAGGCGTCCAACACTTGAACGCTTAAATGACCAACGAAATGGGGAAGTTGAGATGTGACTTTGTTATAGTACGCAAAATAAATATGATCATTAAACAAAGCCTAAAAATGTTATATCATAACAAAAGTAGGGCAATGCAAGATTTTACTAAAGGAATGGCCATGAGAGGGGAGAATATTCATTATATATATATATATATATATATATATATATATATATATATACACACACACACACACACACATACAAACACACACACACATTGGCGTGAATTGAAAAAAAATAAAAAAATATATTATCGTATTATTAAAAATATTTAGTAGATTATTATGAAGAAAGTATTAGTAATTATTTAAATTATTATTAGTATTATTTATTTGAGATAATTATTAGGTATGAGTTACTTATTTTAATTAAGTTATTTAGTTTCCTTTTTATTTCGGGGACTTGCTCCCCAAGTCGTAGGTTTATTATAATAAGGCCTTGGTTTCCCAATTGTATTCAGATTATTGATATGATGGATGAATTTGAGGGTTGAGAGGTGAAGCCTAAATTATGCATTTTTCTTATTTCGTTGCGTTTACATCAAATGTGGTATCAGAGTTGTGTTCGCTCCTGATTTTCCGCACAAGTGTGGGTCAATCATGTGCTTGTATCGAGATCACTAGCTATGGCAAGAGCTCGGAGCAACCTATCGTACGTGTACTCGACGATGATCAATACTTTAAAACTGGCCACCACAAATGGAATATCGTTCTTCCGCGAACAATCCTTCGCTTCTCGATACTCAAACAGTTCATCATCGTTAATAAATGCTCGAGATTTGACCCACACAAGAAATAAGGATGGATCTCAATATTAGATTCAATATTCAAGACAATCATCATCGCGTATGGACTTGGAGGATCCCTGGCTCCTTGACAATATGCCTCTAGATCCAAGGGCCAATGGCAGTCGACTTTATAAAGAGGAAATCCGCGAAGAAGATCAATACATGGACGAATACAATGACGAGGTTGAAACCGAGTACGAATATGACGAAAATGAGCCATACTCTTCGTCTCCATCTTCCTCGTTGGGCTCTTCGTTGTTGTTGGGTTCTTCTGATGGACCCTCGCAAATTAAAGGTATCTTTGTTTCAATTTTAATGGCAACGGGGGCCCAGATTTTAAGCGTGGACAAATTTGGATTTATTCAATATATCCAAATGTTGCGAATAATTTGTTGGCAAATCAACTTGGAGAAATTCATTTTGGGTCTCAAATTAAAAGCCCAATTATTCTAAATATCGTTAGATGTGGCACGGGCTTTTAGAAATCTCCCTACGGTGCGTGGTTCTGCTTTTCGAAGAAGGGGAGGGCATCACCTATCTTCAACGTTCAAGGCTTCAGCGCTCAGTATGAGCTTTTCGGAGAAGGAGAGAATTGCGTGATTTGAAAAAAAAACAAAAAATATATTATTGTATTATTAAAATTATTTAGCAGATTATTATTAAGAAAATATTAATTATCTAATTTATTATTAGTATTCTTTGTTAGAGAGAATTATTAGGTATTCGTTACTTATTTGAATTAGGTTATTTAGTTTACTTTTTATTTAGGAGACTTGCTCCTAAAGTCATAGGTTTATTATAAATAAAGCTTGGCCTCCCAATTGTAATCAAATTATTGATATGATGAATTAAATTGAGGGTTGAGTGATGAAGCCTAAATTGTGCGTTTTTATTATTCCGCTGCATTTAAATTACATATACTAATGTATACACGAAAGCAATTACACAACACATTGAAACAAGGGTTTTCAATTCATTCTCATTGGTTGTTGATCCCAATTTAGGGTTATTATCTAAGAAGCATGGACATGGACACGGGTATCGTTGGACATGGCACAAACACGCTGACATGGAAAATCTTACAAAAAAAAGGGGATACGAGGACACGTAGATAAATAAATGTAATATTATCAAAATCATATAGAGAAAACTAGAATATGAAAAGAAAAACATGTTTGAATACCAAATAAGAAGAATGAATTTATATCTTAAAGCAGAACGTGAAAATGAAGGTATTTAAGACTAACTTTCGTGGATATTGTTTTAGTGCAAGGACACTATTCGAGTGCCATTCACTAGTTTAACTTGTATTGATATATACTTGTACATCAAGTATAAACATATGTCGAACATGTTAATTTATATTTAAATAATGGACACGTGAAAAGGAGTGTTGGACGCGTAACCTAAAGTGTCCAAAGAGTGTCAGACGGTTCGAACATGGACATGCTGCCTTCTTATAAGTGTCCGTGCTTCCTAGGTTTTCATTATAATGTATTAATCCTAATAGACAACTGCCGATCCTATTTATACTTCAGGACCAGGAAGGAAACAATAACAAACATCAATCAATATAGAATTATGCGACACAGACATATAACAACCCACATATTCTAATACTAGGGTTGATCAACTCCAAATATTAGGAATATACAAATTGCTATATTTTAAAATATCATTCTTAGCACGTTATAGAAACACGAGACATTTAAATTTTTTCCAAGAATATAAGATACGAGAGACATCAATACGAATAATCATTAACAATATTGTCCATAGTACGTCAATCTCCAATAATCCAACAATATACAAAAGTCTCAAAATAATAATCCTAGTACAACTGTGGAGTCACAAGCGACTCATCAATCCAAAAATTGTCTCATGAAATACACGATGGAAAGGAAACTACACCGCAGTTGAAATAAATCTCCAAAGTCCCAACCTGTTCTCCAAGATCCAGTCGCTCCTAGAATCTCAAACTTAGCCTGAGATATTAGTCAACGCAATGGGTCAGGGCCCACTATAAGAATAGTAGCTACGTTTCCCAAGTAGGGTAACATAACCCAACCAGGAGTATAAAATGAAATAAATACCACGGTTTAGTCTTTTATATAACATTAACATTTAAACTTAGAATATTTATCAATTTTCACCATATAATATAACAGAATCAACTATTTGATTAACAACAGGGTCTATTAATGTTTCATAATATCAAAAGTATAAAGAACTATTAAGTTACTAAACTGGGTTTAAAAACTAACCACAAAATATTGGTATAGTGACAACTATCTACTCATTAATCAGGATTAATAACATCTCTTTTTAAAGGTGGATCTCAACAACTATTGATTTATCAATCGATACAAACTATCACATAATCTTTAACCCCAAATATAATTACAAGTCTTTTATCCACTTTCCAATTTCATGTTCAGTTAATTTTATCATTTCACTTTCGTTAGTTACATCATCTCATATTTCATTTTTGTGCCAACCAACCGGCCTTTTCAATTATCACGTTTAAACACACATTAACTAGTTACCTCTTTCTTATCTCATTTATGTCATCTTTATCTCGTTAACTTCATTCTAATTAATCAGCCTCTCTCACCATCCGGATCATACCATAGTATACCCCACATTACATTTATTACTATAACAATTATAATCCATATGCCTCTCTCGCGGTCTTGAACATCACGTAAAATGCTACAATTGCCATTCTACGAGTATCTACAACCACGTCCAACATACATAACCGTATAAATCTCATTACATAGCCAATGGATCTCACTCACGACCCCGCACATAGTTGTAAACCAAGTGAATTTAAACCGATACTATTGCCAGACAACCTAGACCCTGCACATACGATATATCGATAGCCCGTCGACACTAGACCCGCACCAATAGCAACATGAAACCATCGATAACTGTCAAAGTAGTCAGTGTACGCCTTGCACATACGATATTCCATAGCCACTCGAACTCAACCCAGTACCTATAGAGAGACCCAACGTAACTTTTTACATAAAATTAAATGTCCTAAACTTTCACCTTCTAACCTTCCCTAGACTCCATGCGTGGGATGTCTCATAAAGGAAATCCAAACAAAGAATCCCCCTGATACACTTCTGTCTACGTTTGGTGGTCGTCAAGACTCTATAATAATCATATCTCTTAAATACCTACTTAAGAACCAACACGCACTTATACCTCCTAAACTTCCAACTCCTAGCCTTCTCTAGACTCCATGCATGGAATGTCTCATAATTTATGAGACGTCCCCTATAACCTTGTCTAGGTTATCTCTGTAGGTATGAAAGTGATGTGAATCAGGGACGTGGTCGTCATTTTATCATTTTTTTATTTCTTTTTAGTATTTCTTTTATTTTGAGCATTCATTGTATTTTTCTTTTTCTTTAGTATTTAGAAGAAGGAAGGTTTAATTGGCACTTAAGGGCATAATTGTAATTAGATTGTTAGCTTAGAGGCCAAGCAACCTCCTTATAAATACCTCTTTTGTAGATTCATTTGAGTCATTCTTCCATATTTTGAGATTTGATTAGAGAGAGTTTGAGAGAGAATTATCTTTTCTTGCTCCCATTGACGTCATTTACGTCAATTGGTATCAGAGCCTAGTCGCTCCACCTAGTTGTTGTTGTGTAGACAAAAACTCGTAAACAACGTCACGTGGGTCCAAGAAAGATGAACAACTCCGCATCAAACCCTTTCGAGCAAATCGTGGAAGCTTTTCAACAATTGAAGGCTCAAATGGATGACATGAACGCTCGGATTCCACCACCGGCAGCCACTAATGACCGCCCCGGTAACATCTCAAAACCCTAACCCTAGTTCCCCAAGATCCACCCACTCTACACCACTCCCGCAAAGAAACCCTAATCTTCAAAACCCTAATCCTAGAAACATCCAAGAAAACACCACCATTGATGTGGCTGTCCCACCACCACTATCCGATGGTCCATCTACCCAAAACAATACCCTACCCACTCAAACCACCTTAAAACAGCCCCCCCCCCCCCCCCCCCCCAAAAAAAAAACCAACTAGCGGACACCCCCCCAGCCACCGGTCTCAGCCCAAGGATAGCCTACCTCATTCCCTATCCCGACCGAATCCCAAAACCCCACCGACCTGACCCGAAACCCCCTGACAGTGATCGGATCCCATCAACCTTCATCAGGCTATTGCCTCCGCAGCAGAACTACAGCCGACAACGCCCCTGGAAGTCGCTTGCCACCGTCGGCACCCAGTGACCCCTCGGCTGGCTTAGAACTAGGGTTTCAATCCATCCACAGCTCTACCGGCATTTTTTTTAGCTTCCACCACTACAGCGGCATTCCCGATTATTCCCACCCCTTCAAATGTTCATTTGGCTCCACCCATCATCGGGATACACTCCCCCACCATCACCGAGATGATCCGTGACATTTGACACACAAAAAACACATCCGCCTCAACTACATCCCCATGAAACAAACCCTATACCATTTAGCCCCAATCTTGCACCCCAAGCTCTAGAATTTTCATCTTCCCACATTCCCAATAATTTTGCCCACCAAAATTCACCACCACCTCCTCCTTCGCCTCGAGAGACCCTTTCACTCCTTACCGCACCTCCAGTTTCTCTACCAGTTCCTGACCCTCCTCATCCACCGCCTCGGAGGCGTCCACAGCGAGCCTTACTTACCGAGCCTCCGCCAGGCGATGATGATCTAGATGAGGATACCCTTGCTCTTCTTGGTGGTGATGCTGTCACACAGTTGACCTTTCAGTTATTATCCAGGAGCATGGAGCATGCAGGGTGATATAAGAGTGGATGTTCCCATGTTTGATGGCCACCTACAGCCTGATGCCGTTGTTGATTGGCTTGCCGCCATGGAATGGATTTTTGAGTATAAACGGCTGAAGGGTCGTAGATGTGTTCTTCTGGCAGCAACCAAGTTTCAGGGCTATGCTAGTGTGTGGTGGAATGACTTGGAGCAGCGTCGTGCTATTGAGGGCCTTTCCCCCATCCAGTCCTGGACCGAGCTCCGTGCACAGTTGATGTCTGCTTTTGTCCCTGCCACTTATGAGCGTGACTTATTTCTTCGAGTTCAGTTCCTTTGCCAGGACTCCACAGTTTTGGACTACATTGAGCGATTTTAGCTTTTATGTACTCGCCCCGCCTAGGCGAGAGTGAGGAGCACCGTATTAACCTATATATTCATGGCCTTCAGGGCTACATCCATCACGATCTTGCTTTGCGTGAAGGTCACCACCCTTGCCAAGGCGGTGAAGTATGCTACCAAGGTTGAGTCCTTCCACCAGATTGCCCCTCCACTGCGTAGTCGCTCCACGCCTACTCTAGCATCCGTGACTTCGGCACCTACTGGGACTCCTTCTACCACTGCACCTCTTGCTGTCACCGTTCCTCCTGCTCCAGCTCATCCGGTCACCTTCAAATTCTACAATTGCGGGGTAATGGGCCATCGCGCCTCCGATTGTTCTCTCCCTCTCCGTCGCGCTCTCTTAGCTTCTGGGGACCCTGACTACATTGAGGAGGCACCTGAAATACCATCCCAGCCAACTCTCATGACGATCCTTGATGGTGACACCAAAGGCCTTCCCCTCTGAGTTTGAAGACGAACTCCTTTCAAGGGGGGAGAGTGATGAATCAGGGACGTGGTCGTCATTTTATCATTTTTTAGTTCATTTTAGTATTTCTTTTATTTTGAGCATTAATTGTGTGGTGACAATTATATTCAACACAAGTTCACAAGAAAAGACAATCACCAAAGCAAATAAAGAATGTAACGAATGCCAATCACACAACACAGTATGTACGTGGTTCAGCAAGAATGCCTACGTCCACGGTGATGCTCTCAATATTATTTCTCGATACTCTGGGGAGTGTTTTTCAGAAAATACAATGCATGCTTTTTGCCCCAGGCCTAGGGTTTGTTATATACATGTTTTTTCTCGGGGAGTGGGGGTATTGGACTCCCCCACGTCAGTCCTTCACTTCCTAGAATATCTCTCTATGAGATTTCAGGAATAGACTAAGTCGTAATTGGTTCTAGTAGGGAAGCGAGGCTTCCAGACTTTGGGCCTTTTCTGGGCTACTCGTCTGGGCCCGTGGTGACAAATCGAGGTACCCACAATTGCTCCTAAAGTTGTTGGGCCATAATTTGGCCTCAATAAATTTAAATGATTTGTCATAATGGCTCTCTTGTAAATTGTGTAACTCTTCCCAAGATTGAAGTTTTCCTCTCATCTTGATTTTGGCGGCAGCTTGCTTCGGGTCTCGTGCGATATGATTGGAGATGTTTAAAAAACCTTTTGGAGCAGTATTTCGTTGTTGTCGTTTCAAACTTCTCCAAACTTTCTCATTTTCTCTAAGCTCCTACCGTTGCGCCCTCGTTTCCAGGTCATCATCTTTCGATCTCAATCTCCTCCATCGCCTTCGCTTGTGACTTCGCGTCGTCCGAAGCCAAGTTCGTATTTCATAAGTTCTTCTTGTTCTCTTTTTCTGTGCTTTTTTCCATTGCAATCTCCTTGTATTTGTAGTTAGGTTTTTGTGGATGGCGAAAATAGGCAATAGGTCTGTAACTGATTTTAGGAAATACTACAACATCCCAGATTGGGTAGACATTGAGTGTGTCCCTATCCTTAAAAATGTTAGAGAAATAGAAGGTGCTCACTGGATTCACGTTCTTTTACTGTTCCAAGGGGGGCTCACTTTCCCCCCAAGTAATTTGTTTTTGCACTTCTTTGGTTACTTCAATATCGTCCGTGCACGGTGCTTGCAAATGTTTGGAAGATAGTTAATGGTATCCATAGAATAAGCCAACTCTATAACACCAATCTAGGGCTTGCTGAAATATGCTTATGCTACTCTTTCTCGCGAACAAGTTCTGGTCTTCTTTACTTCAAGGCCAGGAGTCCTGACAGGGTATTGGTAGTAAATCTACCTGATTCCTACAAGGATTACTGGCAAGAGGGTTTTCTTGCTAGAAATTGGCAATTTCCTCCCCATACCAAGGGGTCGAGGTCTGACAGGTTCACGGTTCCCTTTTATGGGGAGGAGTACATAGGTAGGCTTAATTTTTGTTCTGCTCTTCGATCTCCTTGTTAATATATGATTTCTATGATATTCTTCTCCCGTCTTTTCAGCGAGGACAGAATTTGGAACCTGCTCTTGGTGAGGTTCGAGCTGTCGAGCTGATCAAAGCTTGGAACATCAGAGAACCTTTGGCTAACGGTGCACATCCTCGGTCGCTGCTTTTCTTCTGGAGTATAAAAATATTGGGTCTAGTTTCATCGCACGACCTGTAGACAGCATCCCTGAGTTGGACATTTCTGAGGAAGTTGCTGCAGACCCCATCCAATTGGATGAGGAAGAGAGCAACTCTGGTGAGGACAGTGAAGCTGATACTAGGGGTGCTGCTGAAGGTGGTGTCAGTGAGACGAGCTCCAGTGGTGAAGGGTCTTCCAGCTCCGAAGAGGCTTCAGAAGTTCTAGAGTCCTCCAGTGAGTCAAGTACTTCCAGCGAGGAAGATATGGCTCCTCCCAGGAGGAACCTAATCAGGGATGATGATGATGAGGATGATGTGCTCCTTTCTAGGCGGGAAAAGAAGCAAAAGTCCGGCAGTGGAGAAGTTGCCACTAGCTCTCAGCCTGTTGCCTTCGAGCAGGAAAAGAAGAGGGAGGAAGAACAATTGAGAGAGAGAGAGAGAGGGAAGAGGAGAAGAACGCTGAAGAGAGAGAAGGTGGAAGAGAAGAAAAATATGAAAGAGAGGAGGAGAGCTGAGAGGGAGAAAAAGAGGGAAGAGGAGAGGAGAGTGGAAGCGAGGACGAAGGCCGGACAAGCTTTGGTGCCCGTGTCCGCGTTGCCCGAGGGGGCCTCTGTCGCCACCTCACCTCAACTGGCTCTTGCGCTGCTCGAGAGAGCAGTTTTGCCTACTGATCGACAGAGGGCAATGGGGACTGACTAGTTAGCCCTGCAAGCGAGTCAGAGGCTAGCCTTGGTAAGTCTGTTACCATTTTTCAATACTTTTAATATTCTGTTCAATGTTTTCTTCTAAAGCCTTCTTTTTGCTTGCAGTTCGTGACCGAATTCGCCGTTCTTTACCGTACTCGCGATGAGCTGGTGAATAGGAATGCGGATTTGGAGAAGCAGAACGTTGAGCTGAAGGGGAATGGCGTCGAGCTGGAGGCCAGTTTAAAGGCTGCCAGCGAGGCCCAAAAGTCCTTCGATCTCGCCCTCGCTGAAGTTAAGAGAGCGAAGGACGTGGCGATCAATGAGCTAAATGAGTTGCGGCAGTCCTACGATCTGGTCTGCACGAGCAAGCTGGCCGTGGTCGAGGAAAATAAGGTGCTGGCGGAGAAGGTAAAGAAGGAGTCCGAGGCAACCACTATCAAGGAAAGTTCGTACAATTCCGGGTGGGCTGCCGCATATGAGGATGCTGATGTTCAGATAGGCTACATCAGCCGTCTGAACTTCAAGAAGGGCTGGAACAAGGCTCTTCTGGCTGCTGGGGTGGATATTGACTCTCCTGTTCGACGAGCATGATCCAGACCCAAAGCCCGTTGTAGATGATGCGCCTGTCCTAGCCGTTGAAGGTGTAGTCCCTGCTTCTCAGACCGTTCCTACTGATGCTTCTCCTGCTCAGGGAACAACAGTTGTTCCATCCAATGGAGCTGCCTCTTCTGCTGTCGATAAGGGAAAACAACCGGCGACCTCTAAACAAACTGAGGTTGCTAGCTAGCCTGTTCTTAGGATTTCCTCTGTATCTTTTGCTTTATTTGTACTGCTCTTTTTTAATTACCGATGTACATGGACCCCTTTATTTGAATGAAATGAAAGTACTTTCTTTTCTGCGTACTGATTCTTCTGCTTTTGAATGCTTGTATGGCCTGTAGTTGATTGATGTAGATGATTATATCCCTGCCACCTCTCAACTGGGAAGGATCCTTGGTCCTAATGCGAGCAATCAGGTTCGCCAAGCCTTCGTTTGGATTTGTAAGCCTCTCAGTTCGAGGAATAAGAGCTTCAAAGACCAGTCTAAGCTCGTCGCCAAACTGAAGGATAGACTTCAGGAGAGGGAGGAAGTTGGTGCCTCTGTCCAAGAAGAGGTAAACACATTGAGAGCTAAGCTTCTAGATGCGTCTGAAATCAATCAAGTCGGAGAAGTTCTTCAGCAGGAGAATGAGACTCTGAGGAGGGAGGTGGCGCGGCTCAGGGAGCATGCGCCGAGCGTCGCACCTCGTGTTTTACGAGGTTCTACCTCATCGGCTGTTCCGCGAGCTGGCACAGGACCGAGCGGTGCCCCTCCAGTTTTGCGAGGTTCTACCTCATCGGCTGCTCCGCGAGCTGGTCCAGACGCAGGGGGTCTAGTTAGGGAGATGGACGAGCTCCGAGAAGATGTCCGTCGAGCATACGTGATTGCTGCTGGGCTTCAAAGAGACGTCACATGGCTGAAGCATCTGTTCAAGAAAGGTTCTCAGCGAGTGTGGGCTGATTGTTATGAACAAGATTGGATAGATGCTCCGACGAGGCTGACAGAGTTTGAAGAACTATCCTTTATTTGGGGATGGTTGAGCGCCCTCAGGGAGCTGCAAGTTCCAAGGAACTCAGTACTCTGGTACCGTCACGAGATCTCTCCTTCAATCTTGCGGCCTAATCCTTTCAGGAGGGACGACCAGTGGATCTATAGATGCTATCCCCAGGCAGCTGTTAGAGCCAGATGCGAATGAGGTCGAGGAGTTGGCTCCTCATCCGGACGACGGCCGAAGAGCACAAGTGGCTGATTATCTTGTTCAAAGGCCTCATCCTCATTAAGATTTTATCGAATGTAACTCGTTGTACATGTAATGAAGTAATGTAATATTTATGTCTTGGGCGATTTTGCCGACTAAACATGCGTTGTATATTTTTTACTTCCATTTATTTCCCACTTGATTATCTTGGGCCCTACGTGGTCGACTAGATTTGTAAGGTTGTTTCTTTGAGTGAGTATCCTCTCAGCCCAGTATGCTTTTTGGGATACCATTCGACCTCACTTTACCTTTTAGGTCGTGTCGTCACACTATCTTAGGCCTAAGTTTGGCGATGGCGAGGACACACCCGGTGTTGGATGTTCTATCCGATCAGGTTTTCTGAACCAAACATAGTTTGGTGACCGACTTGATTTGGTCGAACTGCCTAAGGGTCCCCTGTAAGGCTTCATATATTGCCAGGGCAATGCTAGGAGGGTGTTCGTGTTTCAAAACGAAAACCTGGGGGTGAGACCCTGCTTTTGTGCTTTGAGTAAGGTGCCTGTCGCTTGGGAAAGATGTGCAAGTTATAAAGTTCCTAATAAAGAATTAACACTTCATAAAATGCCATTGCCAAACAATCTTTTATTAATCAAAATAAAAAATGAGTTGCCACTTCAAATAATGTAATAAAAGATAAATGAAGAAAAGCTAGAAATAGAATTTTTTCAGGTTAGCAGCATTCCAAGCTCGGGTTATTTCTCTGCCCTCCAGCGTTTCTAAGTGATAGGCTCCTTGTAGATCGTCTCTTGTTACCTTGAATGGCCCTTCCTAGTTCGGTCCTAACTTGCCATCTGATGGTTTTACTGCGTTGCCAAGGACTTTCCTTAGGACGTAGTCCCCAACCTGGAATGCTCTTGGATTGACCCTCTTGTTATAATGTTTCGCGAGTTGTTGCTGATAGCTCGCTAGTCTCACTAAGGCTAGTTCTCTGCATTCATCAGCTAGGTCAAGTTCAGCGAGTAATGCTGCATCATTCTGGCCCTGGTCGACCAGGTTGGATCTCATGGTTGGTAGGCCAACTTCCAAAGGGATGATTGCTTCCATTCCATACGTTAGTGAGAATGGGGTTTCCCCAGTTGCTCGCCGTGGGGTAGTGCGGTTGGCCCACAGAATATGTGGCAGCTCGCTCACCCATGCGCCCTTGGCTCGCTCCATTCGTTTTTTCAGCCAATCGATCACTGTTTTGTTGGAAGCTTCGGCTTAACCTTTACTTTTGGGGTAGGCCACCGAGCTGAAATGGTGCCTTATCCCGTGTTCGTTGCAGAAGTTCTGGAAGGGGCTGCTCTCGAACTGCGTTCCGTTGTCAGTGATGTTTCTGGGGATTCCAAAGCGAGTAATTATGTTTCTCCATATGAATCTCATCATGTCTGCATCTCGGATGTTCGCCAGCGGCTCTGCCTCGATCCACTTGGTGAAGTAATCTGTTGCGACCAACAGATACTTGCGATTGTCGGCAGCGGTAGGAAGAGGGCCTACGATGTCCATTCCCCATTGAGCAAAACGCCAGGGGCTGGTAAGTGACTTTAGATCGCTGGCAGGTTGGTGGACCATGGGAGCATGTAGTTGACATTTGTCGCACTTGCGAGCATATACCCCAGAATCTCTCTGCTTGTATGGCCACCAGTAGCCTTCCTTCATTGCTCGGAAAGCTAATGACCTCCCTCCAATATGGCTTCTGCAGATTCCTTCATGTAGCTCGCGTAGAACTTGCTCGACGTCCTTCGGGTGAACACATTGAAGGTAAGGGCCGGTGAATGATCTCTTGTATAGTTTGCCCTCAGGAGATAAGTGAAAGCGGGCAGCTTTGACTCTTATCTGATGGGTGACCTTATCGTCTGGAAGTGCACCACTCTTCAGATAGTCCCTCAGGGGGTCCATCCAACTGGGTGCTGACTCAATCTAGAGCATATGTCCCATGTCTGGTAGCTCGTCGCTCTGGTTGATGCTTGGATGGGAGAGGAACTCGATGGGGATCGTTTTCTTTAAGTCGGAATCGATTGCTGAACTCAGGGCTGTAAGGGCGTCGGCATGGCTGTTCTGTCCTCTGGGAAACTGTTGGACACTGACTTCCTCAAAGGCGGACATTAACTTCTATGCCAAGGCGAGGTAGGCTGCCATTCTTTCGTCTCTTGCGTTGAAGTCCCCACTTATCTGATTGGAGACTAATTGCGAGTCGCCGAACACCTGCAGCTGCCTTGCCCCCAACGCCTGTGCCTTCTGCAGGCCGGCTATCAGAGCCTCATATTCTGCCTCGTTATTGGAGGCTTCAAATCCAAGTCCAATTCCTTGCTCGAGGATTGTATCTTCTGGAGTAACAAGTACAATGCCTACTCCTGCCCCCTTTGAGTTGGAGGCTCCATCAACAAACAGTCGCCAAACTCCTTCTGATGAGTGATCTTCCCTTTGCTTTATGGGCTGAGGTTGGTCGCAAGGCTGCTCGCCTGTGAACTCCGCGATAAAATCAACGAGGACCTGTCCTTTGATTGCATTCCTGGGTTGAAACTGGATGTCAAATCGTCCGAGCTACCACTTGGGTAGTCTGCCAGACAGATCCGCTTTTCGCAGAATTGCTTTAAGGGGGTGAGATGTAAGGACGATGATAGTGTGAGCTTCAAAGTAGTGCTTCAGCTTCCTTGAAGCTATCACTAGTGCAAAGGCGAGCTTTTCCAGTGGTAGGTACCGCTGCTCGGCGTCCAATAAGGTCTTGCTCGCGTAGTAGACTGGGTGCTGGGTTCTTGCTTTCTCGCACACCAATGTAGAACTAACGGCGTGGCTAGAGACGACGAGGTATAAGTACAGGGAATCATTTTCTTGAGGTATGACGAGCAAAGGGGGTGTGCTGAGATAAGCCTTTAGCTCTTCCAATGCTTCCGAGCAATCTTGATTCCACTCTACTCTCTTGTTTCCTTTCAAGAGCTGGAAGAACGACTTGCACTTCTCAGAGGACTTCGAGATGAACCTATTCAAAGCGGCGAGCATACCTGTAAGCTTCTGCACATCTCTTATTGTGCGAGGAGGTTGTACCTTGTTGATTGCATCGATCTGGTCCTGGTTAGCCTCAATGCCTCTCTTGCTAACCAAGTACCCGAGAAATTTTCCTGACTGGACACCGAAAGAACATTTGCTCGCGTTGAGTTTCATTCGGTATTTCCTGAGGATTTCAAAGGTTCTTGATATGTCTGAGAGGTGGTCTCCTTTGCGATTGCTCTTGACGAGCATATCATTAATGTAGACTTCCATGGTATCTCCTATTTGGTCTTTGAACATCTTAGTGACCAGCCGCTGGTAAGTTGGTCCTGCATTCTTGAGCCCAAAGGGCATAACTTTATAGCAGTATAATCCGACGGTGGTAATGAATGCGGTCTTGTCTTGGTCTGCTGCATACAGAGGAATCTGGTGATACCCCGAATATGTGTCTAGAAAACTTATTCTCTCATGAGCTGCTGTAGCGTCCACTAATTGGTCGATCTTTGGGAGGGGAAAACTGACCTTAGGGCATGCCCTGTTAAGGTCAGTGAAGTTTATACAAACTCTCCATTTTTCGTTGCTCTTTGGAACTACTACTGGGTTGGAAAGCCATTTAGGGAATTGAACTTCCCGTATGGATCCTGCATCCAGTAGCTTCTCTACTTCCTTTTCTACAGCTTTGGCCTTTTCGGGGACAGTTCGCCGTGCCTTCTGCATGATAGGCCTGAAAGCGGGGTCGACGTGCAACCGATGACAAACCACACTGGGGTTAATTCCAGGCAACTCGTATGGTTCCCACGCAAAAACGTCTAGATTGCTTCTAAACAATACCGTCAATTCCTTCTTTTCTTGATCTGTGAGAGAAGCTCCAATCAAGAACATCCTGTCCTTCTTGCTCCCACCAGCTGTGATCTCTTCCAGGTTTTCAACGACCCGCTCAGAGGGGAGGAGCCTGGTCTCCTCCACCCCGGGTCTTCCATACCTCGGTTGCTATTTTGAGGGTATCAAACCTTCTTGCTCCTCGATCTTCTCTTTGGCCTTCTTAACCTTCTTCTCTGGTTTCGGGCGGATGTTCGCTATGAAGCACCTTCTTGCCATCGCTTGATCTCCGTGGATCTCCATTACTCCTCGCTCAGTCACGTACTTGAGTTTCAGATGGTAGGTCGATGGGACTGCCCTCATGGCATGTAGCCACCCTCTGCCGAGGATAGCTTGGTATGGCGAGTCAATGTCGGCTACCAAAAACTCGATCATCTTGGAGACACTACCTGCCCTTACTGGCAACACGATCTTTCCCAAAGGGATAGTTACTTTTCTAGCGAAGCCAACTAGAGGGACAGTATCTTCCTTTAGGTCGGCAACGCTTAACTTCAACTTTATAAACAGGTCGAGATACATTACCTCGGATGAGCTTCCCTGATCGACGAGCAACTTGTCGACGTCATAGTTGGCTATCCTGAGGGTAATGATCAAGGCGTCATGATGTGGGGTTCTTACTCCCACTAGGTCTTCATCTGTGAACACGATGTGTTTGCTATAGTCGACGTCACCTGCTCGCCGATGCTTTCCGACCGTGTCTTTGCTGGATCGATCTGAAAAGTTTGCATTACTACTGTAAGCTTTTTCACTTCCATCCGAGCTGAATTCCCTTGAATCTGCTTCATATCAGGTGCCCCATGAATTACTGCAAATTCATGATCAGCATCGTCCTCGAGTACGTTGTCAGGCCTCGTGTCTCCATTGGCAACAACTTTCTCTGCCTTCTTCTCCATAAACTCGTTCAGATGCCCGGATTGGGCCAACTCTTCAAGGTGCGACTTAAGAGCCTTGCAGTGCTCAGTCTTATGTCCTCCCTCCTTGTGAAAATCGCATCTCAGCACGTTGTTTCTCTTCGAGGGATCTCCCCCCATCTTTCTAGGCCACTTAACAAATGGCTCGTCTTTGATCTTAGCTAGGATCTTGTAGATTGGTTCTTTAAAGACAGTGTTTACTGCCTGGAATGCTTTCGAGACATCGTTCTTTCCTCCATTCTTAGGGCCACCCTTGCCCCCATTTTTTCCTCATTTCTTTTGGTTTTCGAGCTTATCGTTGCCCTTGGCAGCGAGCTTAGTCCGGCTATTGTCCCCTGCGCTGAGGCGGGTGACATCTTCCACTTTGGCGTACTTCTCGATGCGAGCCATCAGGTCATCGATGGTCGTGGCTAGGGGTGTGCACGGTTCGGTCGGTTCGATTTTGACCGGATTTTTTTAACCGAACCGACTATTTCGGTTTTTTGATTTTAAAGGATCAAACCGAACCGACCGAACCGAACCCGGTTGAAGAACCGAACCGAATCGGGTCGGTTTTGGGCAGGGCCAGTTCGGTTTACGCATCGGTTTTTGATAGGGCTGATTTTATACAGGGCCAGATCGGGTCGGTTTTTGGCAGCAGAGCAGTTTTTTCATTTTTTTAATAAAAAATATTTTTTTTTTCATTTTATATGCTGTTTTTTTTCAGCTTTCATATGCAAATACAAACAGTCCTAAAATTCTTCATATGCTGTTTTTTATTTTTCAACTTTATTATATGCTGTTTTTTTTTCAGCTTTCATTATATGTTAATATTTTCAAAGTTCTTCATATGCAAATACAAATATTCCTAAAATTACAATAATTTCAGATTATAATAAATTACAATGATTTCATATTACAATAATTTCAGATTACCCATGATAATTGTCATAATTAAAAACAGTTCAAAGTTCCAAACAGTCCCAAAATATAAATGAGTCCAAATCATAATTACATTCCCAAAGTCTTAATAAGTCCAAATCAAAATCTTCCAAAGTCTAGTTATTACATTCCAAAAGTAAAATGCAAATGTCATAAATCAAGTCCCATAACCATAATGGGTAATCTGCTAAAACAAGCTTCCAATTCAAACATCATCCTTCAATGTATTTTTCTTTGTCTTGGCATCCCAATAACTCTGAAAAATAAAACAATAAAATATTAGCATTTTAACTTTGAAGTATCAAATATATTTAAACAAGAAAAAATACTTTTGAAACATAAAAATTACCCGAATCAAGTTTCTCATATTCCTCAATCTCATCCATTGCATCACGAAGACTAATCGGGGTGGTTGAAGTTCGAATCCAATTTTGTGTGCAAATTAGGGCCTCCACCGTTTTAGGCAACATTGAGCTACGAAAAGAATCAAGTATACGACCACCGGTACTAAAAGCGGATTCGGATGCAACGGTTGAAACCGGAATGGCTAATGTATCACGCACAACATAAGAGAGAACTCGATACTTGGAGGAATTAATCCTCCACCAACCCAAAACATCAAAATTTGCTACGTTCTCTTCACATCTTTCGGCCAAAAATCTATCAACTTCGGATTTATTTGCAAAGGTATCTTCCTCCTCCAAATGTCTCTTGAATTGAGACGCCAAAAAAGCACGTCCATCCTCATCCTCATCATTAACACCATCTACACCCCTAGTTGACTTGTCAAATTTTTGTGAAGACGAACCACTTGATTTGGGCCCGTTGGACTTATCATACCACCCGAACAAAGAATGCAACACATCTTCCACCTTTCGTGACATATCCTTTGCCACATCAATGTCAAATAATTGTTCAAAATAAAACTTGACATATAACAACTTATAGCGAGGATCAAGCACAATTGCGACAAACAACAAAAAATTCACTTTCTCAATATTCCAATACTTATCAAATTTAGCCCTCATATTTGTCGCCATCGTCGATAGAAAATAATCATCGCTTTGACTCATTTGAACCAACTTACTTTGTATCAAAACGAGTTCATGAAAAAAAGCATTTGACGTGACATGCAAAGAGCCGGAAAATCTCATAGTGGCATTGTAAAACATCCTAAGAAACTTTACTAGTATCCGAACTTTCACCCAATCAATACTTTCGGGAGGACCCAATATCACCCTTCCAACTCGTGTTCTTCCTCTCTCTTCATCTTCCTCCTCATTTCTAAAATAATCTTTGTAATGATCATCATCATCCTCCATTCTCTCAAATGCTTTTTCAAAATTCTCCGCCGCTTCTAACATCATATAAGTGGCGTTCCACCTAGTTGGGACATCTAAGCACACTAAACTTTTACTTTCAATTTTCTCCTTTTCAACACATAATTTGAATTTTGACAATCGGGACGGAGACGATTTCACATACCTAATCGCATTACGCACCTTGACAATTGAATCATCTAATTCCTTCAAACCATCACACACAATAAGATTTAAGATGTGCGCACAACATCTTACATGCATATATTCATGTTCCAAAATGGTACTTTTCTTACTTTTCGTCTTTTTTTTCAAGTATTGAATAGTACCATTGTTGGAACTTGCATTATCAACGGTGACGGTGCAAATGCTCTCTATACCCCAATCACGTAAGCAATCCTCAACCACCTTCCCTATTGCATCATCCTTATGACTCTCAACTTGACAAAAATTAAGAATCCTTTTGTGCAAGTTCCAATCTTTATCAATAAAGTGTGCAGTTAAACACATGTAATTGATGTTTTGGATTGAGGTCCATGTATCCGTAGTAATACAAATTCTTTGACCACTTAATGCACTTTTGAGGGCTTTTTTCTCTTCCATATAAATATTAAGACAATCTCTAGCAACCGTTGTTCGAGAAGGAAGTTTAGTCATTTTGGGTTGAATGTAGTTCATTAACCTTCTAAAACCCTCACCCTCCACAAATTTAAAAGACAACTCATCGATTATAATCATTTCGGCAATACGTTTTCGACAACCTTCAACGGTGAAATTAACAGCCACAAGATTGCCACTCCCCTCCTCTTTTTTTTGTTCAAAAGACAATATTTTTTGTTTTTTATCCTCATTCTTATATTTGTAAACCTTGCATTGATTATTTATGTGATTAATCAAATTGCGAGTTCTGTTATTTTTGGAATCACAAGCATAGGTAGCCCCACAATAATTACACGCAGCCCTAGGTTTTTTCGATTCTTTTACGATGGTAAAATGATCCCAACACCAAGCTTTTCATTTAGAAGCATTTACCTTTTTTGGAGAATCATTTTTTCCCTTTACTTCTGCTTCTCTAGACCTTGGATCATCAACATCCACTACTGAATCCATATTTCTGCCCAAAAGAAAAATCAGATATTAGATATCGCATTTTTTAGATATCAACTGAAAAAAAATCCAAAACAGATAACTAAAAAAAATATCAAATATCAGATATTTGATATTTGATATCAACTAAAAAACATTTTTTAGATATCAACTAAACTTTTTTTTTTTGTAGATATCAACTAAAAAAACATTTTTTTGTAGATATCAAATATCAGATATTTTTTTTAGATCCAAACTAAAAAAAATCAGATATTAACTAAAACACATCTCAACTAAAAAAAATACAGATATCAGATGTTGTATTTTTTTTTTTTACGTATATACCACTTTTTTTTTAGATATCAACTAAAACACATCTCAACTAAAAAAAATCAAATATCAGATTTTTTTTTAAGATCTTCGAAGTAAAAAAATCTAATATCATATTTTAATATCAAATCTTAATATTAGATTCTAATATCAGATCTTCGAAGTAAAAAAAAAATATCAGATATTGGAATTTTTAGATCTTTTTTAGATCTAAACTAAAAAAAAAAATCAGATACTTTTTTAGATCTAAACAAAAAAAAAAACCGGAACTAAATACATGCGTGTGCGTGTGTTTTAATATCAGATTTTAACTATTAACTAATATCAGATTTTAAGATTTTAATATCAGATCTTAATACCAGATTCTAATATCAGATCTTCGAAGTAAAAAAAAAAATATCAGATATTGGAATTTTTAGATCTTTTTTAGATCTAAACTAAAAAAAAAAATCAGATACTTTTTTAGATCTAAACTAAAAAAAAAATCGGAACTAAATACATGCGTGTGCGTTTGTTTTAATATCAGATTTTAACTATTAACTAATATCAGATTTTAATATCAGATCTTAATACCAGATTCTAATATCAGATCTAAAAACAATCGGAGTAAAAATCGGAGCATATATACTTACCTGAAGTACAGTTTTAGGTGCCAAAGTGAGAGGTGAGAGAGAGATTAGCAGCTTACACCAATAGAACTAAAAAAACAATGAGAAGTGAGGTGATGAGATGAGAGAGATGAGAGAAATGGGGGAAAGGAAAACTGTTTTCTAGATGTTATGGAAATGAGAGAGAGGTGGCGTGTGTTGTAACTTAGGAAGTTAGGGTTTCATTTCATTAGCCGCGTGCGTGCAGTGTACGTGTGTTTTAACTTAGATGTGTGCGTGTGTTTTAACTTAAGTTAGATGTGTGCGTGTGTTTGTCCCCTGCTAACTAATATATGTAAATATAAATTAAAAAATATATTATTTAATTCGGTTCGGTTCGGTTCAAACCGAATGTTCAAATCCCAAAACCGAAAACCGAACCGACACCATCGGTTCTGTACCTGACCAACTCGAACCGACCCGACCCTTAAAAAAAACCGGCCCGAAATTTTTCGGTTCGGCTCGATTTTGTCGGTTTGTCGGTATGATCGGTTTTTCTGCACACCCCTAGTCGTGGCCTCCTTCGTCAGGGATTGGTACAGAAGGCAAGAGCTGGGTAGGCCAATCTTGAAAGAGGCCACTGCTACCTGTTCCGAGCAGTCCTCGACCTCGTTGAACAACTCCTAGTACCTCTTCGCATAGTCCCGGAGGTTCTCTTGAGGCGTCTTCTTCATTGTTAGTAAGGCATCCATCCTCTTCGGATGGGAGCTACTGGTAATTAAGCGAGCAGTAAAGAGCTCGGCTAGGGATTCAAAACTCCTGATGGATCTGTGAGGAAGTCTCTCGAACCACTTCTGGGCCACATCATGCAGACTCTAGGGAAAAATCCGGCACATCAGTGCATCCCTGTGGTTCGAGAGAGTCATGGCTTGCCTGTACTGCCTAACGTGATCGATAGGGTCAGTCTTTCCGTCATAGATCTTGAATCTCGGAATTGCGAATTTTTTGGGGGCTTCTTCTTCTTCTATCTCCCTTGAGAAAGGGGATTTCATCTGGGTCCTGAGAGCTCGCCGAGCAAGCTCTCTGGTAGATCTGGCACCCCGATGTGCTGGGTGCTGGTTCATTTCTCTTCGGACCAAATTTCGTATATCCTTATCACCTCGAGCTGGGCTCCTGTAACGGCGAGCTGGTCGTTGTTGCTCGATCAAGTCATCATCTGACGCGAGCTTCTCACTTCTTTAGGACCCGCGTCTTGGGCTCCTTCCTCGGCTGCGAGACTTGCTCGCCTGAGGGCTAGGAGTGCAGTATGGACTTCGCCTAGTGCTGCGATGGAGTTCTTTTTCCATCCTCTCTAATTTCCTTTTGAGGCGAGCATTTTCAGCCTCTTGCTTGCGAGCGACCTCTCCTTCCTCTTGGAGCCTTGCCTCATAGGTGTCGATCAACCTGGAGATTTATGCGGACTTCGCTGGTTCCTGACTTCCTTCTGAGGCTTGTCGCTCTGGGCGAGCCCTCTGATCTGAACGCCGAACTTCAGATTTGATCCTGCGAGGGGCAGGCTGTTCTTGGATATCCCCTGCCTGAGGGGCGTTGCTATTGTGACCAGACATTTTAGCTTCTTTGTTGGTGAGAGCTTTCTTAAGAAAGATAAACGCTTCCCATAGACGGCGCCAATTGTGGTGACAATTATATTCAACACAAGTTCACAAGAAAAGACAATCACGAAAACAAATAAGGAATGTAACGAATGCCAATCATACAACACAGTATGTACGTGGTTCAGCAAGAATGCCTACGTCCATGGTCGTGCTCTCAATATTATTTCTCGATACTCCGGGGAGTGTTTTTCAGAAAATACAATGCATGCCTTTTGCCCTAGGCCTAGGGTTTATTATATACATGTTTTTTCTCGGGGAGTGGGGGTGTTGGACTCTCCCACGTCAGTCCTTCACTTCCTAGAATATCTCTCTATGAGATTTCAGGAATAGACTAAATCGTAATTGGTTAGTAGGGAAGCGAGGCTTCCAGACTTTGGGCCTTTTCTGGGCTACTCGTCTGGGCCTGCAGTGACAAATCGAGGTACCCACAAATTGTATTTTTTTTTCTTTGGTATTTAAAAGAAGGAAGGTTTAATTGGCACTTAAGGGCATAATTGTAATCAGATAATTAGATTGTTAGATTAGAGGACAAGCAACCTCCTTCCTATAAATATCGCTTTTGTAGATTCATTTGAGTCATTCTTTCATATTTTGAGATTTGATTAGAGAGAGTTTGAGAGAGAATTATCTTTTCTTGCTCCCATTGACGTCATTTACGTCAGAAAGAAAAAATAGGAACGTGGAAAACACTAGTGTGAGACAACCTAGATGAGGTTACAAGGGACAAAATAATATAAAATTTCAAGAAAAAAGAATGCAACACCTACTCTCATAGACTTCATTAATTGCTCTACGTAAAAGGAAAATGATAATGTGCAAACCACAACGAGTGAGCCAACACGTGGCAATGAGGGATATGAGATGTGCTATGTAAGGACTGATGGAATGGAAAGTATCGAACAGGCGAAAAGGGTGACCACTCAAATGGGTGGTGGGAAAAATAAGGTTAAAAATGGTTTGCATGGGAAAAAGGCGCTGCAACTCAATGTTGATTTGACGAAAGCCACTGTGATTGACTTGACTAATGGGGCGCTTCAGGCTACGACGGCTGACAATACCGAGGACAGTGGGCCCAATGCTTTAGCGCACAAGTTACCTACACAGAACTAAAATGAAAAACCCATAGAAACCTTACCCACGAAAATAACACAATATTCCCAAACTGTCACTCCCCCAAACCCTCCAAACAACACTGTAAATCCAAATGGACCACCCTTTCAACCTAGCGATGTTGGGAAATGTTCAAATAAAAAATCAGTATCTAATAACCGAGGAAGCAATGGAAAACTTGGAGAGCAAAGTGGAGGAAACTGTAATCTTCAAAACAAAATGGAACATTGCACAAGCTTAACTCTGTGTCCAGCATGGTCCCGATAACGAAAAACGTGGACTCATGGGTGACGAGAATGGTGGAGGTCAAGGGGAACTGGGACGCGCTATCGAAGGTGTCAGACAAGCTCCAATGGCCCAGTAAGGACCTTGCCCTGCTTATTGATCATTACCATCAATGGTTGCAATCGTATGGAATTGCCGAGGGTCAAATAAACCCCTTTTCAAGCCACACTCAAGGAATTGATGAATACTTACTCCCCAGTCTGGAGACCCATATTCTATTCACAAACGTTGTTGATTTCTTCAATAGTTTGGGGCTCACTAAGCAAGAAGACTCTGAACCTATTGGACGTTTCAGAGGTATTTGGGTCACGTGGAACCCACTCACTGTTACGATCCAAACATTGGCTATATCTCGACAGGCTATCCATGTCATGGTGTCAAAAAATTACTATGACGAATGACTTTTCTAGGCGATATATGCTAGCCCCTTCCCGTGCCTAAGAAAACAACTTTGGGAAAACCTTACCGATGTTGCGGAGTGCGTGGATGTCCTGTGGTTGGTAGGTGGGGATTTCAACGACCACATTGATGAGTCGGAGAAGAAGTCCTATATTAAACAAGTGGCAATCGCCAAATGTTCAAAATTTCTGGATAATATCAAAAAGTGCGACCTCTCGGATCTTGGGTGTAATGGACTTGGGCTTACCTGGACAAACAACCGCGAAGATTTTGCGAACACTATGATCCATTTGGACAAGTCACTCACTAATACCGAATGGAGGCTTAAGCATCCAAATGCAACTGTAGAAAATGTGCCGAGGACTGCGTCGGACCATTGACCAATGGTTATTCGCTTTGAAGGTGAAAATTCTAATATGAAAACTAATGAACTGTTTAGATTTCTTGCTTGTTGGTTTGACAGAAGGGACTTGTAGGATTTTGTCACTAGAAATTGAAATAACCACTGATATGCCCGAAGTGTAACCTCGACCCAGGGACACAAACCTCGGCCGAGATGATGGCCGAGACATTGATCGACCCCATGTAGGCCATGGGCCCACGATATCATCCCTCGGCCAGACCAACCTCTGCCCAGGCCGACACTACCATATACACTTCAATGGACACTACGCGCATCGCAGGCATCAACAGCATCCTCACGTACCTGGGTATAGCAACCTCGGCCAAGAATAGGCCGAGGTGACAAGGAGCCCTGAACCTTCAACATGGAGCTAATCCTACCTCGGCTTGGGCCGAGGTGACAAGAAGCAGACATAGTAATCATCAGCACGCTATATGTCCAACCTCGGCTGGGGCCGACCCCAGCATATGTCTCGGCTGAGATCAGGCCGAGACTCCTTATGACACATCTCGGATTGAACAGGCATCAAGCCTTTACAGCTCGACCTCTCCCTGGCCGAGGTCATTCACCAATATGACTGCCGAGCATCTGTTGACATTTGGATAAGGACATCTGGGCACAAATCAGTTGTAACAAGATTATTCTCTACACATGGGGAGAATATTTCATCATCATTCCTTACAGGTGACAGTGACAGATGGCACTCCCACATTGGTGAGGATATCACACTCATGCTCATTGCATGCATGGGGGGTACACTACACCCCCTTGGTACTATATATAGGGGTCATCCCCTACCTTGCAAAAGGATCCCAGCTATTCAACCCTAGCCAAAACTCTGTCTAAATATACAGTAGAGAGAGAGAGCTTGAGAGAATTGTATTCATGGCCATTAGTGCCTTCATTCAGTGATATTACTCACACACTCACAGTGGACGTAGGCCAGATTGGCTGAACCACTTATATTCCGGTGTTGATTCCTCATATCCTCATCTCCTTCTCTTATCTCTTTATATAGCTGTGCTGCCATTGTTATTCATATATTGAGCTTGGAAACACCTTATCCGGTGGTGCTGATTCTTAGCATCATCATTTTGGCGCCGTCTGTGGGAACGAGAAGCTATCTCTTCCTCTTTTTCTGCTTAACCTCATTGGAGACTCTGGTGGTGAACAAGGAACCACCCCTTGCGTGGAGCTGTTTCACCATTGAAAGAGGTCCTTTAAGGTATTAAGCTCACTTGTTGTTCAAGCTCTTTATTGTTAATACATGGCACCGGAATTACCACCGCCTCTTCCGCCGCCTGAAGGTGGAGGGGCTAGTTCCAGTCAGGCTCCTCCCCAGTCCGAAATGGCGGAGGTGGCAGCAGCCTTGAAATCTTTAGCTGCAACACAACAAGCCATGAAGGAGCAATTTGCCCAGCTCAGCCAAACCATGATGATGAGGCCACCTGGAGTCTCCCCGGACATGATAACTCCGGCGGCAGTTCAGCCTCATCCTGACGCCAGGGGACCACCCCAGGCGCCCATGAAGGACCAACCTGCACCCCAGCGGAGGAGGGATGTTGCTGACCCTAGGCGCTTGCGCCTGGGGAGGCAAGGAAACCCTTGCCCAGAAGACAGGTATGATGACCTTAAAGCTGAAGAAGCCCCAGAAGACTGCTGGGAGCCGTATGAGGTGTCAAATGACACTATACGACCTCTTAGGCAGAGTCAAGAAGGTGTCGGCCGAGATGGATGTGTCGGCCGAAGAAGAGAAGAGGCCCAACAAAGAGGGTCGGCCTTTGACAGGCTGAGCAGAGGGTCGGCCTTCGAGAGGCTGGGCCCAGTTAATGACCTAAGACAGAGGCTATCGAGGTCAAGGAGTGCAACAGGCTCCCAAAGAGGGAAAAGGCAGCCTCGGCCAGATCAAGGCCGACCCTTGGAGAGAAGAGCCAGGGAGCAGGAAGTGGTCAACAGCCAACGGGTCGTGGCTGGGGAACCCTCTGTCCATCGCAGAGGGGTGGCAGGGGATAACCTCGGCCAGGTTGATGAGAGAAGACCCTGGAATGATTCAATCCAACGTCTCGAGGAGAAGATATGGGACCTCATAAAGAGCAGGGACCCATTACAGAGGGGCTACTCGGAGGGCTCCTCATTTGTAGCTAGGATAGTGGGGTTCCCAACCCCAGCGAAGTTCAAGCCTCCTACGGTGACTCCCAAATATGATGGCAGCACTAACCCTGTGCACCATATCGAGATGTATCAGTCAGCAACAGATATTTACTCGATACCCGATGAGATGAAGTGCAGGGCCTTCTCGGGAACCTTGACAGGGGCAGCACACAGTTGGTTCACCTCTCTTCCAAAAAACTCGATCGAAAACTTCAAGGGGTTGGCTGAGCAGTTCATCCACAACTTCTGCTTTGGGGTAAGACCTCAAAAGAAGACTACCCACCTCCTGTACGTCAAACAGGCTAAGGGAGAAAGCCTAAGAGACTACATAGCAAGATTCAACAAAGAGAAATTGGAGGTGGAAGACTACGAAGAGAGCATAACCATGACCGCCCTGATAGGAGGCCTCCAGAAGGGGAAGCTATTGTGGAAGCTGGCGGAAGACCCCCTTAGGTCAATGGCGGAGCTGCTGGCCACTGCATGGAAAGTGATGAATGCGGAAGAGGCAATGGCCGCCAAATATGAGGAGGAGAACCGCAGTGGCCCAGGAAGGTCCCAAAGCAAGAAAGAGGGGAAGAAGAGGTCAGGGGATGACAAGTTTGCTCATTACACTCCTCTGACTGTGAGTTGTGAACACATCCTTAATGAGATTAAGACTGACCGGACTCTGAGGTGGCCAGAGAAGCTGAAGGCCCCACAACATAAGAGGAACAAAAGCCTCTGGTGTGAGTTCCATCAGGATCACGGCCATGTCACAGATAGATGCTTCGCTCTGAAGGATGAGATTGAGAAGATGCTGAAATCCGGGAAGCTGAGAAAGTATGTGGATGGCAAGGCCCCAAAGGGTGGAAGAGAAGACCCTAAGAAGAGAAGAAATGACAGGTGCCGTGGCGATGTCCCGGCTAGAAGGCATGATGATTCAGAGGGTGATGATGGAGATGACCCGGATCTCCCGCCAAAGGATGACAACACCCCAGTGAAGAGGGTCGGAATGATCTCCTTTGGTGTTAGCACCATATGTGGGGGATTCGCAGGAGGTGGCTCTGAGGTAGCCGATAGGAAGGCTCATGTAGCGGAGGCCAAGTCAGTGGTTAAGCCTGAGGTTGTGAATCTAACGTCTTCTGACGCAGTGCAGAAGAGGAAGAAGGTGTACATGGACACCCTCGTAGTAGGGTTCTCCAGACTCGACTTCAAGGGCATCTTAGCCCCCCATGATGACCCTTTAGTCATAACTACAAGGGTGCATGGGTGCGATGTAGGGAGAATCCTCATAGATGGGGGAAGCTCAGCAGATGTGATGTTCTGGCCTTGTTTCAAAAGCTTGGGTCTTAGCAGGGCAAGGCTGGTGCCCTAGCATCACCCGTTGATAGGCTTCAGTGGTGAGAAGGTGCACCCATTGGGCATGTATGAAATGGATGTACGGATGGGAGATGAATGGCCTAAGAGGCTGACCAAGAAGATCAACTTTTTTGTTATGGACGAAAATGTCTTCTCGGCCTACAACCTCATCATCGGAAGATTGGCTCTCAAAGAGTTTGAAGCCGTGCCGTCAACGGTCCATCAGATGCTAAAATTCCCGACTCCTTATGGAGTAAGGGAAGTGCAAGGGGACCAGACCACGACACGGGAATGTTACTTCAACTCGGCCGAAGAGAGAGAGGCCCATAAGAGAGCAACCACCACTTACAGCATTGACACTCTTGATCCGAGAGATGAAACAAAATTGAAGAAGGGCGAGGCCGCGGAAGAGGTAGAATCCATCGTTCTCAATGAGGACGAGCCGGAAAAAACCGTCCAGGTCGGCAAAGTCCTAGAGCCAAGGATCAAAGAAGAGCTGATAAACTTCCTCAGGAGGAGGCAGAGTGTCTTCGCATGGAGTCACGCAGACATGCCTGGTATTGACCCTGAGATCATGACCCACAAGCTCAACGTGGACAGAGATGCCAGGCCTATCAAGCAGAGGCGAATAGTCTACTCCAGGGAGAAGTATGAGGTCATCTGGGAAGAGGTGAAAAAGTTGGAAGAGGCCGAGTTCATAAGAGAGGTTACCTATCCGGAGTGGCTCTCAAATGCAGTCATTGTGCCTAAGGCCAATGGAAAGTGGCGAATGTGTGTAGATTTCACAGACCTAAACAAGTCTTGCCCGAAGGACAACTATCCCTTACCTAGGATAGACCAGATGGTGGATGTAACGGCAGGGCACGAGCTCATGAGTTTCATGGATGCTTATTCAGGTTATAACCAAATCTTCATGGATGCCGAAGACTCTGAGAAGACAGCCTTCATTACTGACAAGGGGACGTACTGTTACAAGGTGATGCCCTTTGGTCTGAAAAATGCGGGGGCAACGTATCAACGTCTTGTCAATAAGATGTTTGAGATGCAGATAGGTAAGACCATGGAGGTGTATGTGGACGATATGCTAACGAAGAGCCTGAAAGCGTGTACTCACGTAGCAGACCTTGAAAAGACCTTTGATGTCATGGACTCATACATAATGAAGCTCAACCCAGCGAAGTGTCTTCGGGGTAGGAGCCGGGAAATTCCTGGGGTTCATCGATAATCAGAGGGGGATTGAAGCAAACCCTGAGAAAATCAAGGCCTTGCTCGACATGAAGACTCCTAGGAGTATCAAGGATGTCCAGAGACTCACGGGAAGAGTGGCAGCCCTTAACAGGTTTGTTTCTAGGGCAACGGACAAGTGTCTTCCGTTCTTTAAAGTTCTGAGAAAGGCCTTCCAATGGGACGAAGAGTGTGAAAAAGCCTTTGACCAACTCAAGTCCTACTTGGGGTGTCCCTTGTTGCTATCTCGGCCCATCACGGGGGAGAGGTTGTTTGTGTATCTGGCAGTCTCTAAGTCAGCCATCACCGCAGCTATCGTACGGGAAGAGGATGGAATCCAGAGGCCTGTGTACTTCAACAGTAAGGCCCTTCAAGGGTCTGAACAAAACTATCCCCGGATGGAGAAGTTGGCTTATGTCCTGATACATGCCTTAAGGAAGATGAAGCCTTACTTCCAAGCTCATTCCATGGTAGTCCTCACTGACTCCCCACTAAGGCAGGTTCTGCACAAGCCTGAGAAGTCCGGAAGATTGATGACCTGGGCCATCGAGCTAGGAGAGTATGATCTTACCTACCAGCCCAGGACAGCCATCAAGGGGCAGGCCCTCGCAGACTTCGTCGCAGAGTTCACTTGGGAAGAGGCCGATAGGGGTTTGGAAGAGGCCGAGACAGAGAAAGGTTCAGATAACGGCGAAGAGACGAACCGGAGGGTCTTCCGAGATTCGGAAGAGACTGCCCCGTACGTCTTCCGAGGCCGAGAAGAGGTTGTCCCAGGCAAAACTCGGAGCAGAGTGGAAGAAAATGAAGAGGATCGATACCTCTTCGAAAAGGGGGTTATGAGAGAAGGGGTCTTCTCATCAGATGCAGACGTATGGAGCCTTTTCGTTGATGGCTCTTCCTGTGACAGTGGAAGTGGCGCGGGGCTAATACTCTTGGCCCCAGATGGCGCCAACATTGAATACGCCTTGAGATTCAATTTTCAAGCCTCAAACAATGAGTCTGAGTATGAGGCCATGATAGCAGGTCTCTTATTGGCAACAACTCTTCGAGTAAAGCGACTCCTGCTTCATAGCGACTCAAGGTTGGTTGTCAATCAAGTGTTGGGAGTATACGAGGCCAAAGACGAAAGGATGACCAAGTACTTGAAAAAGGTAAGAGGGCTGCTAGAGTACTTTGAAGAGGCAAAACTGAAGAGAGTGCCTAGGCTGAGCAACAACCATGCTGATGCATTGGCAAGGCTGGCCTCGGCAATGAAGACAGATTTGGGAAGGACCATCCCAATCGAAGTCTTAGGAAAGACAAGCATCGAGGAGGACGAGGTATGTAGTCCTTGTCACAATGTTAACCCAGGGGACTCATGGATTGACCCACTCGTCAGATACCTAAGAGAGGGGGAGCTACCTGAGTCCAAGCTGGAAAGAAGAAAGTTGAGGTACAGGGCTGCCAAGTTCTCATTGGTAGGAGACGTCTTGTATAAAAAGGGGTTTCTCTTGCCCCTCCTTAGATGTGTGCATCCCATAGAGGTACCCCGGGTCTTACAGGAGGTTCATGAGGGCTCTTGCTCTAGCCACATAGGGGGAAGGCCCTTAGCCAAGAGGATCGTCACTCAGGGATACTGGTGGCCTACCTTGTCCAAGGACGCTGCTGACTATGTGAAGAGGTGTGACAAATGTCAGAGGTTCGCCACTATCCCTCATCAACCCCATCAGCCTATGACGTCAATCTCCTCTCCATGGCCGTTTGCGGTATGGGGAATTGACTTAGTAGGACCTTTGCCAAGAGCAGTCAACAACTATAGATTCTTGATAGTTGCCATTGACTACTTTTCAAAGTGGGTAGAGGCAGAATCGATGATAACAATTACAGAGCAGAAGACCTTTTAGTTCATCTGGAAAAACATCATATGTAGATATGGCCTCCCAAACACGCTCATCTCGGATAATGGGACCCAGTTCAAGAACTCCTCCTTAGAGAAGTATTGCCAAAGTGTGGGGATTAAACAGTTCTTCTCATCTCCTGGTCGGCCTCAGGCAAATGGCCAGACCGAGGTCACGAATAGAACTATCTTGGATGGAATCAAGAAGAGGTTAGAAGACGCGAAGGGGAGATGGATAGAAGAGGTCTACGCTGTTCTATGGGCTTACAGGACCACAACAAGGACACCCACAGGAGAAACCCCATTCATGCTGGCACATGGCTCAGAGGCCGTCATACCAACGGAGGTAGGACTGCCGACTCATCGGATTCAGACCTACGACCCTGACAACAATGGGGAAAAGAGAAGGCTAGACCTGGATCTCATCGAAGAAAGAAGGGAAGACGCAGAGGTCAGAAAAGCAGCTTACCAGCAGAGGGCAACAAAATTCTACAACCAAAGGGTGAAATCAAGACCCATTGCAGTGGGAGATCTAGTGTTAAAGAAGACCCTACAGAAGACAAACAAGCTACACCCAAACTGGCATGGCCCCTACAAAGTAACGGAAGAGGTTGTGCCTGGCACTTACAGACTAGAAAACCTAGAAGGAGAACCTTTCGCTAACTCATGGAATGCTGATCACCTCAAGAGATATTACATATGATGTTGTATAGAATTTTATGTAAATGTACTATCTTACTGAGAAGAGGTTATTAATAAAGATCAGTTTCCATATCAGTTCTTGCTTCGCTCTTTAGCCCAGAAATTTGTTATGGGGCTAACCTCTTAGGTGATGACCTCAGACCCTCATAACATCACTCGGTGGTGACTAGGTATGAGCTCAGACACCTTAGCAGAGGACCTCAGACTCTTAACATCATTAATTTGGTGACATTATTATGAGGCTAACCTCTTAGGTGATGACCTCAGACCCTCATAACATCACTCGGTGGTGACGAGGTCTGAGCTCAGACACCTGGGTTAGATTACCTCAGACCCTTAACATCATTAATTTTGTGATATTTTTATGAGGCTAACCTCTTAGGTGATGACCTCAAACCCTCATAACATCACTCGGTGATGACGAGGTCTGAGCTCAGACACCTGGGTTAGAATACCTCAGACCCTTAACATCATTAATTTGGTGATATTTATTATGAGGCTAACCTCTTAGGTGATGACCTCAGACCCTCATAACATCACTCGGTGGTGACGAGGTCTGAGCTCAGACACCTGGGTTAGATTACCTCAGACCCTTAACATCATTAATTTGGTGATATTTATTATGAGGCTAACCTCTTAGGTGATGACCTCAGACCCTCATAACACCACTTGGTGGTGACGAGGTCTGAGCTCAGACACCTGGGTTAGATTACCTCAGACCCTTAACATCATTAATTTGGTGATATTTATTATGAGGCTAACCTCTTAGGTGATGACCTCAGACCCTCATAACATCACTCGGTGGTGACGAGGTCTGAGCTCAAACACCTGGGTTAGATTACCTCAGACCCTTAACATCATTAATTTGGTGATATTTATTAGGAGGCTAACCTCTTAGGTGATGACCTCAGACCCTCATAACATCACTCGGTGGTGACTAGGTCTGAGCTCAGACACCTGGGTTAGATTACCTCAGACCCTTAACATCATTAATTTGGTGGTATTTATTATGAGGCTAACCTCTTAGGTGATGACCTCAGACCCTCATAACATCACTTGGTGGTGACGAGGTCTGAGCTCAGACACCTTGGTTAGATGACCTCAGACCCTTAACATCATTAATTTGGTGAAGATGGTTATGAGAACAGCATATTAAGTAATAACTTCAGAGATAATATAGCAATCAGAGGCATCGATTACAAATATTCATTACAAAGTACTGATGTTACAAATTACAAAATCACAAGTGAAGTTACAAGTTAAAAAGGACTAAGGGTCTGAGGGGGGAACATTAGTAGTCTCGGCTGGGTTGACCTGATCAACATTAGTCACCTCAGCCACATCATCAGCAGGATCTACCCCTCCGAGCTCGGTCACTCCAAGAGTCGCAGTATCGGCTGGAGCAGTGGCCTCGTCTTCTACCTCTTGCAGAGCCTGAGCAAATTGAGGGTCGGCAAAGCCGAGGCCCACAAAGTCGGAGGCTTTCAGAGTGCCGACCTCCTTCTCTCTGACCTCGGCCCATTTGGTAGTGGCCTTGATACCTCTTTCGAGGTATTCAAAGCCAAAACGCACGAACTCCTCAGAGACTTTGTAGTCTGAAATTATTTTCTCTGAGGCATCTGCAAGGGAAGCCTTCACAGCCGCGTTGACTTTCTGCTGCAGAGCATCATCTTTATCCTTCAGGGCCTTGGCTTGGTTTTGGACGAGCACTGAGATGTCTTTCTCCAAACCCTTGGCCTTATTTTCAGAGTTCTTGGCCTTATTTTCAGAGTTTTGCAACTCTGTCTTCAGGCGGTCAACCTCGGCATTCATTGCGCTCTCAACCTTCTCAGCCTCCTGCCCCTTCTGAATGAGGGGCAATTTCCTCATGGCCCAGTTAGACAGTTGGTACATGGCAGTCACACCCTGCACAGTTAATGAAGAGGTTAGATGGGAGTAAAATCAGACGTTGCACTTATAAAATTATTGACAAAGGAAATAAGTCATACCTGGACGGCTCTGTGAAGGCCGAACTCAACCATCATGGAGGTGTCCATGGCTCTGTAAAAACGCTTGTCTGCCTCGGTCATCACATTGGCAAGTGCGTCCATGGCCTGTCTGCTGTTGCCGACCACGCTATCAGTGAGCTTCAGCTGGTCCAGACGAGCCGACAGGGTGTCGGCTGAGATGGGGATCGC
Organism: Sambucus nigra; assembly: GCA_949130495.1. Lineage (NCBI taxonomy): Eukaryota > Viridiplantae > Streptophyta > Magnoliopsida > Dipsacales > Adoxaceae > Sambucus > Sambucus nigra. Next base: position 586,432,333 of record OX422210.1, on the reverse strand, counting down.
AGCGTCTGAGGTCTTCTTTTGCCTCGAGGTCGGCCTCTGATCCTCAGAGGCTGGGACCTCGGGGGCCCTCTTCTTGGAAGCTTGGGATTTGGATGTAGTGGGAGCTGGAGGAGGAGCATTCAGACCAACCTTCTTGCAAGCCTTGCCAAACTTGGAGCTGCCATCTCCCACTGTTCGTCTGAGATACCTGGTGGTCTCTCTGCAAAAGTTAAAAGATAAGGGTTAGAGATCAGATATATATGAGTTCAGAGGTTAAACTTCAAGAAAAATCCTTACCAAAGTCAACAAGGGGGCTCCCACCCAGGCTCGTCCCTGAGAGAAACTGAGGGGTCAGCAAATGCTCGAACTTAACAAACAAGCCACGTGCCCCTTGTTCTTGCAGGGCCTTCACCTTTTTGCTATTTTGAAGACTTAGGCCAGGATCGGCCCTTGCAGACATGGTGACCTTACCCCTTCTGAGGGGTATCCTCGGCTCAAAAGTGGAAGAGGGAGCAGATGAGCCAAATTCCCATGGCCCTGAGGCGAAAAAATACCGGGGCTTCCAATTGTGATTCGAGGTCTGAGTGACCTGGAGCATCTTCTTCTCAGGCCTCTGAGCCACGAAGTGATAGTAGCTCGGATGGTTTTTGGCCGAGGTAGGGACGTAACAACCAGCAAAGACCTGAACTGGGAGGTCAAAGTGGTGGACTGCCCTCCACAAGATGATGGCCCCTATAATAACTCTCCAAGCATTGGGAGAGAGCTGCGAGGGGGCCAAGTTGATGAAGGAAAGAATGGACCTGATGACGGGGTGAATGGGTAGGCGAAACCCTAACTTGAACATCTGCTCGTACAAGCAGATTTCTCCATCTCGGCCATGATAGGCCCTCTCTTCCCTCAGAGGTCTCCTTAACTTGATGGAAGGGCTAATGGAGTATAAGTACCTAAAGCACAGAAGGTCTACCTCAGTGACTGTGCTCTCGAACTCGGATGCTTCAGAGATGTCAACATCACTTTCAGCATCCTCATCATCGTCAGGCTCAACGTCGGCTGGAGCAGACGTAGACGGGTGACCAGGGAATCTCTGAGCAAACTCAGCCCCTGTAACGGCCGACAGAGGGATGGCATCAAGGATGGGTGGCACAATCACACTTGGCTCAACAAGTTCAACCTCTGAAGAAGAATCTGAGGTACTTGAGCCATTTTGGGATGAAGCTCGGCTGGATACATCGGCCTGATCAGGGACTTGGTCAGGCCGAGGTGTAAAGTCCATGGCTTCTTGGAAAGAGTCCACATACATGGGGTCTGAGGTGGAGGACTCAGACTCGGACATCGGCAATGGGTTAGCAGAGACGTCTGTCTGATAGAAGTTCTCAGGAGGATCAGGGTATACCACCTTGAGAGGTGGGGGAAAGATAGGTCTAATAGGAAACTCCTGTGACCTACGAGCTTCCTCCTGAGCTCTCTCTATTTGCCTAATTTTTTCTAAGGTCTTCTCTCTAAGAGAGGGGAAATCCTCAAGAAGCTGGTATAGGGGTCTGAGCATCAGAGGACGACCCTAAACTTGGGATAACTTCCTAAGCTACAAACAGGACTTGCTTATAAAATAGAGGAGTTTAAAGATCGAACATAGAAGTTTAAAGAAAACCTAGTTCGCCTGAGTTAATGGAACTCGCCGAAAAACTCAAAGAACTACCGGAAAACTCAAAAATACGCCGGAAAACGCAAACCAAATAGCAGAAACAGAGGAAATGGAAATGAAGAAGTACCTGGAAAATGAATCGACGAATGAGATGAGGAATACTTGCGAGAAAATCGATGAAGACTTCTGCAGAAGGGCGCTGGATTGAAGGAGCTTAGAGAGAGAAAATCGCAAGAACTCAGCGTGCGCGGGAAAGAAATGAGGAAGAAAAAAGAGAAAGGAAGGGTTTAAACCCTTAAATACTTGGGCACACTTCCCAAGGCCCATCATTGCCTTGGGAAACCCAAGGGACAACTGACAGCGCACGCCAGCTAAGTTTGCACGCTCTAAATTGAGACAGGTGTCATGCAGATAATAGCCTTGGGACGAACAAGCCTCGGAGGTGAAGCAATCCCCTAGCCACTTGCTCTCGCATACGACTAAGGGCTGGGGGGTGATTTATATGCCCCAAGTGTAACCTCGGCCCAGGGACACAAACCTCGGCCGAGATGATGTCCGAGACATTGATCGACCCCATGTAGGCCATGGGCCCACGATATCATCCCTCGGCCAGACCAACCTCTGCCCAGGTCGACACTACCATATACACTTCAATGGACACTACGCGCATCGCAGGCATCAACAGCATCCTCACGTATCTGGGTATAGCAACCTCGGCCAAGAATAGGCCGAGGTGACAAGGAGCCCTGAACCTTCAACATGGAGCTAATCCTACCTCGGCTTGGGCCGAGGTGACAAGAAGCAGACATAGTAATCATCAGCACGCTATATGTCCAACCTCGGCTGGGGCCGACCCCAGCATATGTCTCGGCTGAGATCAGGCCGAGACTCCTTATGACACATCTCGGATTGAACAGGCATCAAGCCTTTACAGCTCGACCTCTCCCAGGCCGAGGTTATTCACCAATATGACTGCCGAGCATCTGTTGACATTTGGATAAGGACACCTGGGCACAAATCAGTTGTAACAAGATTATTCTCCACACATGGGGAGAATATTTCATCATCATTCCTTACAGGTGACAGTGACAGATGGCACTCCCACATTGGTGAGGATATCACACTCATGCTCATTGCATGCATGGGGGGTACACTACACCCCCTTGGTACTATATATAGGGGTCATCCCCTACCTTGCAAAAGGATCCCAGCTATTCAACCCTAGCCAAAACTCTGTCTAAATATATAGTAGAGAGAGAGAGCTTGAGAGAATTGTATTTATGACCATTAGTGCCTTCATTCAGTGATATTACTCACACACTCACAGTGGACGTAGGCCAGATTGGCTGAACCACTTATATTCCGGTGTTGATTCCTCATATCCTCATCTCCTTCTCTTATCTCTTTATATAGCTGTGCTGCCATTGTTATTCATATATTGAGCTTGGAAACACCTTATCCGGTGGTGCTGATTCTTAGCATCATCAACCACTATAACCTTGAGGAAAACATCCATGAGTGTATTAATATTATTAAAGATTGGAATAAAAATATCTTTGGTAATATCTTTCAAAACGAAAAACGAATTATGCGTCTCAAGAAAGATTATACTCCCACAATCTAGACATTCTTGAAAAAAGTCTTCGTTCGGAGTTTAATTCTACTTTGTTGCATGAGGAATTTTTTTGGCAGAAACTGCATCAACCGCCATCTAGTTACTGGGAAAGGACGGACGATGCTATCACCAGATCTAAGCACATAAATGCCCACTTTAAAGAGCTCTTCCAAGCGGATTTCTCTTATGACATTCATATTCAAACGATTGACTTTCCCACTTGTAAATTCGGGACTAGGGATAACCGAACCCTCATCTCCCCCCTTTCTTGATTCAACCATTGTTTTACCATCATTTTTGGAATAACCTCAAAGATTTTTTTTTTAGTTTTGTTAGTAAGTTTTTGACCCAAAACTACTTTCCGGCAAACCTTAATAATAGCTTTGTGACGCTTATCCCGAAAATCGATAATCCGGAGACATAGATCAATTCTGACCTCTCACTCTTTGTAATGTATCGTATAAAGTCCTTGCTAAAGTGATAGTTAATACGTCGTATAGAATCCGACAAAGGATGGGCGAAAAGGCCTATCTTTCGAAGGGGGGAGTTGAATGGTCCGAATTAAATTTACTGGAAGTTTCTTAATAGTTTCACATGTAACTGTTTTGCAGGATAGTATTTCTTCTGCCTTTTTGCCGCCACAGCCCGGGGAACAAAGAAAGAAGAGAAATAAGAAAAAGCAAACATTTATCCAACAGAGTTATCTAGAAGATCCTTTGGAGAAGATTTCATAACGCGGTGGAGTTAGGGAGAGAAGCAATGGAGCCTGAGAAATACATAGGAGATGCCTCACTTCGTAAGAACTCACAGTTCCATTTCAAGTCCTTCGGGGAGAAAGAGAAGCTGCAATTTGGGTGTTCAGGATAGCCTTGCCAAGGCTTGGGGGAATATTACCTGACCCTGAGATTTTGGGGCCCGTTGGTGAACCCTTACTAAAGTTCCTACACACACAAAACTAATAAAGAACAATTTTCACATAATTTAGTTTGCGACTATTGTTTAGGCTTTTTTAGGTAATTTATTTTGGTCAGCTTTAAATACGAGTTTTAGCAATCAATAAAAAACTGGGGCATTATTAATTTTTTTTTTGACTGGGGCCAAAGCGATTGCCTCACTGGCCTTGGGTTGTGTGGCATTGCCTTCAGAGAAAACATTATTCCAACCTTGAGTATCAGCCCATTAACAAGCCATCTCGGATGTCGGAGGCTGGGAGCCAAATGGTACTCCATTTTTGTAGTTTGTAGCAAGGATTAGATTCACTTGTGTATACTTTTCTATTGAATTATTTATGTAAGGTTCTGGACGTATGTAAAGTCTGAATTCCAATGTTTCTTGGGTACCTGTATGGCAGTGTCTGTGGTTTATGATTCCTTTGTAAAAGTAAATCTGTAAATGCAAAAGATGTGTCATGACTCTCCTATGCAAAATTTTACCTTCGATTTAGATGGGGCCACATCATAAGTGTCCACCTTTGCTGGAGTGATTTGTAAAGCACGAAGTTCAATGAGTTTCAGGCACTAGTCGGGAATATTTTGAGCTTCCCCCCACTTTTAGTTCTACTTTTGAGTTGCCCCACAAAATCCATAAATATTTGAGCTGTCTTTTGGGATAGTTTTTTTTTTGGGGTGGGGTGGGGGTGGGGGGGTTGACTTGAATATATTTTAATTTTTTGGGAGTAATTCAAAGTTGGATGTAAAAGTGGGGGTCAAAGTCAAAAGAACTATAAAATTTATTACAATGCATTCCACTTTTGTTTGTAAATTAAAGGCTCTAAAAAACGCGGGGGGTGATCGAGGCGTGGAGGTCAAATCGTAAGCCTTAGAAGTCTAGGAGAGCTTTAGATGCAAAAAGGCGTGAAAAGACGTTTAATTTTTTTTTATATATATTTTAACATTTTTAATTATAATACGGTTATTAAAAATATTAAAATGGGGCATACCTTAAAATATGTCTGATATATGTAAATTAAGGTACTATTTTTTTAAATACTAAGAAAAAACAGAAAAGAGAAAAACATTGGTCCGGTTTAAAAAAAAAAGTCTTTAAGAGGTGATATCGTTTTATTAAAGCGTTTTTGTTTTAAAAAAAGTGTGCCTTAAGCTTTTTATCAAGAATAAGGCGTAAAAAGCTTAAGACAGAGCGTTTTGCCCAAACATCAAGCCTAGAAGTGCCTTTTAGATCACCGTTTAAATCCTTCTGATAGTTGCATACTACTTCCTTTGAGAAAAGAAAATCAATCCTCTAATTATTCTATATGAAGTAGATGCTAGTGCTTCCATCGGTAATACTCAGGTTTCATTATTGTCTGTTTGTTTGTTGTTTGATATTCACCCGGTAAAGTATGTTGTTGTACATATACAATATTCAATGACAATAAATTTATGTTACACTTCCTAGGCGAGATATCAATTCGAAACTATAATGATAATTAGGTTAATTATATTTAGGCCTCCTGAACTTTGACCTCTCCAACATTTTGCCACCACTTCTTCGGATTTTTTCAATTCTCCTCCCCTTTACTTCGAGAACGGTTACAATTAACCCTCGTGTAACTCGTTAATTTTTGGGAGAAACTTTAATTATGTGTCTGGCACGTGACTTTTTAAAGGACATTTTTTGGTCATTTTGACTCGTTATAAAATCCTAACTTTTCTCTCTCTTTCCTCTTTCTTACTCTCTCTCTCTCCAACCACCATTGCAGCCCCCCACCCAACTTCACTCCCCACCCACCCTGCCCTTCTACACACCCTTCCCCCACCCACCCGCGCATTTCCCCAATCCACCCCCACCCCTACCCACCCTCGACCCTCACCCTCTCCCCAGCTCTAATTCCTCCCCCTTACCCCTGCCCCCGCCGCCCTCTCTCTTTCCATATGTTACAAAACAGGTCATACATGGTTTAATTTTTTTTTGGAAAATTTCTATTTTTTTTGGTTTTGTTAGCAAGGTTAGAATGTTTTTTGTGGAAACATGTTTTTTCAACTTTTTATTTTCTAAAAATATTTTGTTATTGCTAGAAATTATTTTTTATTTGCTGAAAATAATTTTTATTTGTTGATTTTTTTTAATTTCTGATTTTTTTTTGGAGGTTTGATGTAACACCCTGCGCAATCTGGCAAGCGAGGTGACCAGCCATCAAACTACGTCGGGTGTCACAAAATAAAATATCATTCTTAGCATATGACAGATATGAGACATAAAAATTCACTGTGCAAGATAATAATTAAATTGATCCCAATAAATACTAACCATTCATGCAATATAAAATCAATCACCATGTTAATCTCCAATTAAATCCAATCTCCAATAAATATAAAACTAAATGAAAAGAACCAACTATGAATATTTGAATAAAAAAAATGTAAACAACTATGAAACCGAGTGCCCATCAAATTCATAAATAAAGTCTCACAATAGAAATGCGACGGAATAGAAAAATCTAAACTACTAAGCATCTAATAATTAAACTCCAGCTGCACCTCCAAAAGGTCTCTAATAACTCCTATGCAACTACTCGAGCGCTAAATCTGAAATGTTAGTAAAAGCAATGGGTCAGAGCCTACCGCATGAATACAAGTTACTCTCCTCAGTTAGGGTCCGTGAATCCAGACATTAGTATTATACATGATAAATATCACAACAAAATATTTTAAATTAAACGAGATAATAAATTAATGCGCGAGTACGAAAACTACCACTATCTACCGTACGACTAAAGCACCCTAAAGTGTAAGCCCAAATATTCCAATTAGCATTCTTTTTCACAATTTAATCCTTATCTTTACTCATTTTTCTTAATTAATTAATTTAATTCATGTGACACCAATATGGCCAGTCGACCCCTATCGGCCCTGCACACACTCTTGGCACGCTTAAAGTTTTATATCATATTAATCGCGGTACTCCCTCTTAAAAGTTTTACACCACATCCATTCCCCCCACTATGGTCAGTCAGCGCGGTATACTGTTGGCTCTGCACACATTCGTGAGGTTCCACACACAATACGTCACTATAGTCCGTCAGTCCGCACAAACTCGTGACGCCAATACACACCCACGTCGCTATAGCCAGTCGACTCGTTTAACTGTCAGTACTGCACATACTCAGTGCCGCAAATCCATTTTCATACCCGTTTATTATCTTAGGTATTAATTCTCAATTCTTATTTTCTCATATTCTCAAATTCTTTATATTTTATTTTAAAACCACCCTATTATAGAGCATAAACTTCAAACCTACCCATACTCCCATACCTAGAGGTCTCCAACACACACTCGCGTCCTATCCTATTTCATAGGGTGAATTTTTATATTTAATCTCTTCCTAGTCTCGCGCGTAAGCTATCCAAATCACCGGAATGACAAAAAAAAATCAGCCCCACCCTGGAATATACCATCCATAAAAATCTACACTAATTAGTCCTATACCTAGAAAGTGTTAATCGCAACTAAGTCCTACCCACTAGTCCCATACTTAGCAAGTACTCCTAAAATCAAGGTGATAGCATACTATCCAAAATCCCGTCATCCCCGCAATTATAATTATAATTAACACAATAAATCGCACAATCCAATTTATCAACAAGTATGCAATTTATTCATTTGATCACAATTTAATTAAATTTAAATCGTTCAATCCATAGTCATAATTAACATAATTTATTTTATTCAACAATTATAAATTCACGTCACATGAGTTTTTGAGCACACAATAATAATTTCACTTTAATCATATCTACATAATTTTATGTGGTTGTACAAATCTAGTTTTCATTTAAATCAAATTACTACGGTTTCTACATGCAACCCTATACTCGTATTACCCCAAACCAAACCTCTACCGTAAGCACACAAGAGTTATAAGTATTAATTCAGATTAAGATTTTTAAGAAAAACAGTCCCAAATTAGTTTTCACTTTCCCTAATTAAGGTTTCTAATTTATTTTAAGAAAAACATATAAATTAAGGTTTAGTCGACATTTAAAACACATAATACTAAAGAGAGAGAATAGAAGTATTCATGCTTGAAGAAAAGCCAGTTAAAAATTCTTATTAGATGGTTGCGTTCCTCTCGGAAAATTGATAAAGACTCAGTTCTTGAACAATCTTGAGAAAACTTGATTTAGATCTTCAATACTTGAGTTAAAAGTTGTGTTTAATGGGGTCTAGATTTTGTAGATGAGAGAGAATGAAATTATGGGAGGCTACAGATTTTTGAGAAGGCTAAAATATGTTTTAAAAGTCCTAAACTCGTCACTTTATGTTTATATACCAAAAAGAATTTGAGTCCTAATCAAATACAAACACTAAAAAAAATATTACACACGATCGGACTGTTGAAATTTGCTGAAATTTTAATATGTTGTAGCTGAAGGCGATAGGAAGCTGCACAAAAAAATTTAGTTCGATCGGACGGTTGAATATTTTTATCGATTGTTTTGCTCCTTAGGTCGGATCCTCCCCCAAAGTTATAGTTTTCAAATTTTAATCCCGATCTAAATTCCACTCAAAACCTTATTTTCATACCAAAATAAGATAGATTCCAAAATTTATTTTTTCAACATTTTTTAATTTAACAAAGATCTTTGTGGCTCAAAAATCACGGGGTGTTAGATTTGATGTTTTGGAGATTTGGTATATTTTTCTACTTTTTAAGTATTTTTTATGTTGTTTATTTTCTTATTAGAAATTTTGTTAAAAATAATTTTGTTCTGCTGAAAATCATTTTTTTACAGCTGGAAATCTAATTTTATTTGCTAGAAATAATTTTATGTTGCTGAAAATAATTTTTTTATTGCTGAAAATCATATTTTATTTGAAGAAAATAATTTATTATTGCTGAAAATTATTTTTTATTTGCTGAAAATTAATTTTATATGGTGAAAATGATTTTATATTGCTGCAAATAATTTTTTATTGCTGAAAATAATTTTTATTTGTTAAAAATAATTTATTATTGCTGAAAATAATTTTTTATATGCTGAAAATCATTTTTATTTGTTAAAAATAATTTATTATTGTCAAAAATAATTTTTTATATGTTGAAAATCATTTTTACATGCTGAAAATCATTTATTATTGACGGGGGTTCGGGGGCAGTAGCCCTAAAAAAATTTTTAGACTTATTTTTATATTTTTACAAATATTTAATTGATAACTTATATTTTTAGATAATTACAACTCAAATTAATCAAAATCGAATACAATAACAATTAGAACAACAAAATGTTTAAATATTAAATTAATTTAGCTCACCAAACATTAAATTAAAAAAAATAGACATAAAAATATTAGACACGATTAAAACAACAAAATGTTTTATTCAACAACACATCATAATGTAAACAACATGGAGGAAGAGAAACTATAAATCAACACAACACGTCATAATGTAAATAGCAAAATGGAGGAACTTGGGAAGGAGTCTTACACAGTGGCGAGAGGAGTCTTACACAGTGGCTGGTCGGAGATCAGGCAACCAGCGGTGGTAGGTGACGACAGTGAAAGTGAGCAAGAAGTAGTGGTCAACGGGTGAAAGCAAGCAGTGACCGTTTTTTGATTATAAGAAATAAGAGACGGGTGTTCATTTAGGCATTTAGGTTAAGTTAATGGAGATAGACTATTTGAGTTTTGACCCCTGTTTTCTGTTATATTTCAAATTTATTCTAATTTTTTTTTCTAGATTTGCAGGCCTGGGTACTTGCCCACCCAACCTACGCAATAGCTCCGTCTCCGTGTGAGGGCACATGAGGGTAATTTGGTCCAAGTCAATATAAAATATTTTTAAAAAATAGAAATTATAGAAAATTATTTAAAAAATATTTACAAAACCTTATAATTACAAAAAATATTTTACAAATTGCAAAAAAATATCTTTAAAATCAGGAGATTACATTTTTTTTAGAAATTATAAAACAACTATAGAAAAATTGAAGATTACAGAAAATAGAAAAAATGAAAATTATAGAAAATTAAGAAAATGAAAAATACAAAAAAAAAAAAAAACAGAAAAATTACAAAAGATTAAAAAAATTCAGAAAGCTGGAAAAGAAACTAAAGTTACTGATTTTTTTTTTTTAAAATTCTGGAAATAATTAAAAAAAGAATTTTAAAAGCATGAAAAAAACTAAAAAAATTTAAAATATTGAAAATGACTTTTAAAAATATAAATATTAAAAAAGACTTTCAAAAAATATGAAAATATTAAAAGATATAATTTTTGGAAAAAACATATTTTAAAAAAGAAAACACATTTCCAGAAAAAAATAAACATTCAAACATTGAAAATTACAGAAAAAATCACATTTACAAATCCCAATCCAACAATAACCTTTATAGATCTAAATCAAACTTTACAAATTTAAATCAAACATTTACAAATGTGTGTACGAAAGAGACGGGAAAGAGAAAAGAGGGAGGGTGGTGGTGGAAGGAGTGGGGCACCAGGCGTGGGGGGCGCGACTGCGGGGTAGCAGAGCGCTAGGGATGGGGGTCGATAGGGAGGGGGTAGCCATAGTTCCCGTGGTCGCCAGAGAGAGAGAGAGAGAGAGAGAGAGAGAGGGAATTATGGTTTTTTCTTTTAAACATATAAATGAAGTTAAATTACCAAAATAACCTTTTGAAAAGTCACATGCGAAGCAAATGACCCACTTTTCCGTCTAAAAATTAACGATGTTAACAGTAGGGGTTATTGGGAGTCATGTTGAAAGTTCAGAGGGTTAAGTACGAAAACTGAAAGTTCGGGTGGTGAAGTGAAGGGTGGCGGGGGGTAAACTTATGAGGCAAGTGTAATTAATCCTATAGTAAATATATGTATTGTAAAAAGATAATAAAATTCATATAACCAAAACACTAAAAGATGCAAACTTATTGCGAATGGGAGATTATGTTTATTTTTTTAACTGATTTTTTAAAAAAACAAAAACAAAGAAGAAACAAAGAGATGGCTATGCCAACAGATATAGAATAAAAATAATTGGGTTTAAATTTTAGATGTACAATGATATTGATATGGGAGTCGTCGAAAAAATTAAGAATAAAAAACTTTGAAGGAACCACCAATTAAATAAGGACAATGATATACGTATCAAGTTTTTATACAAAAAATGGTTTACCAAGTGCATTAAACTGTTGTACACTACTGTTGTACACTACTGCAGGTACAACAGTTTAATGCACTTGATAAACCACTTTTGGTGTACTGATTAGGCATAAATTCTTTTCAATTTATCCCTTTAATTTAGTTACTTCAAGCACCTCGAACAACGTAATCAATTTAATTTTATCTCATAATCTTGCTATTGACTTATTCTAATGAGTACCCCGAGTTTTTGGTATTTCGTACTGATTTTACAGGTATTTGATGTCAATTAAAGAAAAGAAGGAAAGTCAAAAGGGAAAAATTGTAATTTTTACCTGGAATTCGGATGAGGCATCTAAAGAAAAGTTGAATATATCAAGTTCACGAGCACATAGGAAGAAACGACACCTCATTCGGAGTCCCGGTGTGAAAGTTATGAGCAGTCAAAGATAGAAGAAAAAGTCAAAGGAAATCCGGACCGATCCGGATCGAACCGATCGAAAATGCCAATTTCCAGAGAACCCCGGACCGAAGACTTATCGAAGCTGAAGGAAAATAAACGAACCGATCCGTACCGAATCGATCCGTCCAAGAAATAAATGAACCGATCCGGATTCCAGCCAGACCGAACCGAAGAAGGCCTGGACCGGTCCGATTGTCGAATTTTGAATTTTTACTCTTCCTCTAATGGAGAGTCCTAGTTTAGCTAAAACTTTTGGAGCCTTGTAGGGTATTTAAACCCGATTTAGTATCATTTTAGACAACGGAGAATTTATCTAATTTTCCACTCTTTTCAGAAAAACCCTAGTTTGACGATAGATTATAATTTTAATTCCAAGATTGAAGATTGTTCAGATTTTTGTGATTACAAGTAATTGTAGTTAATGCTTTGAGCGCTTTGGTAAGATTAGTGATTAATTTTCTCTGTCTAATTTCTCGTTTACATCATTCTTCAATTTTTCCTTAGTTTAATCATGGCTTCCTATAATTCCAAAATCGTTTTCATTACTTTCATCATGGTAGGCTAGACTTTTAAGGGTCGGGATGCATGAACCCAACCCGATGTGGTATTTGTATGTGTATAAAAGTAATCCTCTAAATTTAGTGATTTGATTACGACCGTAATGCGTAGGAACGCGACAATTGTAGATCTTTGGATCTCGTTTGCTTCAGGGTAACCGGGATGCTTTAGAATACAATTCGAGTGTAACTATTACAATACCGATTTACTCGTCCTCTGATTAAGTATGGTGCGGGCTTGAACCTCATATACATAATTCTTGGGAGTACTAAATTCTGGGTCTAATTAATCATTCAAATTTACGATTAGTTTTATACCATCAATACACTAGGGTTGGGGGATTGTATTCCTGTCCTGTTTTTCTCATCACATAGTTCGAATTTTTAAATCATTCATCATTAGTATTTTAGGTAATTTAGAATAGTTGCATCCCATTCATATTTTAGTTCATTAGTTAAACATTTTCAAAGTTTGCATTTAGTTGTAGTTAATTCTCAAACCAATCATCTTTTCCTTTTTCTTTAGAGTCAAAGTTAGGATTCCTTCATCTGTCCAAGGTCGTTACAATTCTATTGTCCTATTTCCCTGTGGATACGATCCCGACTTACCGGGTTTATTACTAACGCGACAGGCTTGCACTTGAGCCTAGAGAGTACGCACTTCTGAGACACATTCTTAGTCGCGTCAAGTTTTTGGCACCGTTGCCGGGGAATTAGGTAGACTTAGGATTAGATCGAGTCAATCTAAAATTTTGACCAAATTTTTTTAAAAATCCAAAAACATATAAAAATTTGAAAAAGCACATAAATAGTCATCATCATCTCTCATAAGCCCGTTAATGCAAAATTCTGAACTCACTCCAACTCCCCATAATACTCTAACCCAAATTCACGAAAATCCAATAGTTGAGTACGACTGTGATAGCCCTCACACTCCTAACGCTCCACAATTCTGGGTTCTACCTTCCACACCGTCACACTCAATCTCAAATAATACCCCGTTTTCCTTCTTAAGACACACTTCAGAGTACGTTCCGAGTATACCAAGTGAGGATACTGAATCTTTGAGAGAGAGAGACATGTCACAACACGGTAGTGCAACCGCCGATGAGGGAGAGGCCCCGTATCGCCCTTTGAGAGACGTCTTATATCCCGAGAGCACTGTCACTCTGGGATGCATTTTACTCCCGTACAATGGTGGGCAATTTCGCTTTAGGAATGGGATGATCCAGATACTTCCCACGTACCATGGAATGGATTTAGAAAAGCCATATGCCCACATCATGGAATTTGAGGAGGCGTGTGAGACTCTCAGCGATCAAACTTGCACAAAAGATGTGCTCTGCCTTAAACTCTTCCCATTCTCGCTAAAAGATAAGGCTAAGACATGGCTATGGTCTTTACCTCCAAATTCGATTTCATCATGGAACGAGCTACAATCTAAATTTCTCAAGAAGTTCTTTCCTCCACATCGAATGAATTCCATAAAGGCTCAAATTCAAAATTTCGATAATTAGAAAATGAGTCATTCGATCGATGCTACGAGCGTTTCAACGAGTTAATTGCTTTGTGTCCCCATCATGGTTTTGATAAAATACAAATCATTTCCTTTATCCATAATGGGCTGAACATTAATTCCAAGCAACTTGTTGAAACCATGGGTAGTGGTCCGTTTGCCGACTTAGACGCCCACGATGCTGAGCTTCACCTGATGTATGTCGCCGAGACTACCCAATCATGGGATACATCTGACCCTAATGCTCAAAATCGAAATCGTCAAGTGATCACTACTCCATCGGCGTCCGACCTATTTCAAGTAGAAAATAATTGTATGACGAACAGTCAACTCGATACACTTGAGAAAGGACTGTGAGACCTACGTGAGGTATATGGAAGAGGACCAACTGGATCCATCCCAAATCCCGTCGAGAAGGTGTGTGCGATTTATGAGGCGGGTCATTCAACTGAGGAATACCCGACTATACCCGCCTACAAAGTGATGCTTCAAGAAGATGTAGGTGGTATAGGAGGATTCAAGGGTAATTTCGATGCACCGCACGGGAATTATTACAATCCTTCATGGAAAAACCACCCTGGTTTTAACTATGGGAAACAACATGCTGCGATGAATCCTAATTCACATGTTGCCCCTCCTCCACCACTGCACTTTCAACAAGCTCCACACATGAAAGGACATGTTCAGGCACCACTACCTCAAGGAGCATGTATCACTCCACCGCGGAGAAATCTCGAGGATAAGATCAACCACTTTATCAATACCCAGACTGCAACTAATGCTAGGCATGAGCGCATAATCAACGACATGAATGCGAACATTTCACAACTGCAATCATCGTTGAGTATCCAAGAGAAAGGCAAGTTTCCTGCCTAGGGCCAAAGACCACCCCAAGGTTAAACTAGTGTTAGCTCCACCTCGACAGAACGTCAGGAGAAATTTCAAGCTGTGACCACTCTTCGTAGTGGGAGAGTCGTTGATTTATCACCTCCCCCACACGACGCAACCAAAGACAAGGAGATTTCTCCCGGCACGAAAGAGGCCGAAGATGTCCCCTTGAAGGAGTGTGATAAAGAGGACACTAGTGAGCCCGAGGTAGTAGTGAAACCACCCACCGCGGCACCGTTTCCTCAAAGGTTGGTTCCTTCCCACAAAGGAAACCCCCGTGATGAAGTGCTAGATGTACTAAAGCAAGTGAAGCTAAATTTACCTTTCCTCGATGCTATTAAGCAAATTCCAGCTTATGAAAAAGTCATCAAAGACTTGTTGACGGTAAAAAGGAGGATGAAGGTAAAGAAAAATGTCTCTCTAGCACATAACGTCAGCTCCATCCTACTCAATGATCTCCCGCCCAAGTTCAAAGATCCCGGTGCACCCACCATTTTCTACATCATTGGAGAAAATAAAATTGAGAAAGCCTTACTTGATTTGGGAGCAAGTGCCAATATCCTTCCTTACGTCATCTATAGACAACTTGATTTGGGCGAACTCAAGCCCACAAAGGTCACTCTCCATTTAGAGGATCGAACCTTGAAGATCCCACTAGGCATAGTTGAGGACGTGATCATCCAAGTTGACACTTTCTACTTCCCGGTAGACTTTGTCATTTGGGACACGGACCCTTCCTTCACCTCGAGCAACCACGTTCCCATAATTATTGGGCGCCCATTCTTAGCTACAGCTAATGCCATCATCAATACTCAAAATGGGCAAATGCAACTCAATTTTGGGAACATGACTTTAGAGATTAACATCTTCCATATCGCCCAACAGACGGGGGAAGAAGATGATCTTTACGCAGTGAGCCTAGTAGACGAGATCGTAGAGGAGTATTTCGAGGAAAATTATTGTGGAGATGCCCTATGGTCCTGTTTAGTGTCTAACCATGAGCGTGAGGGGACGTACACCGCATTCGAGAGGGAGGTTGAGGAGTTGAGAGGGTTATTTTATGAGAGAGAGTCGGACGAGGACACGAGAGATGTAAGTTGGGTTTCTCGATTCGAGGAGTTACCGCCGAGGAAAACACGCATGGTTCTATCCAGCAAAAAATTTCCAACCCTGGAATTGAAGAAACTCCCCTCCCATATTAAATATGCATACCTAGGAGAGGATGAGACATTTCCTGTTGTTGTCTCCTCTAGCCTAGACGAAGAGCAGGAGGGTAAAGTGTTAAAGATTATGAGGAAGCACCAAGGTGCTTTTGGTTGGTGCATTGCTAATTTGAAAGCTATAAGTCCTTTGATTTGCAACCACAAGATCCATCTCGAAGAGGATGTCAAACCCTCGAGAGAAATGCAAAGAAGGCTAAATCCTAATATGAAAGAAGTGGTGAGGACCGAAATAATTAAGCTATTGGATGCCGGGATTATTTACCCAATCTCGGATAGCAAGTGGGTGATCCCTATTCAAGTTGTCCCGAAGAAGTCGGGCATGACAGTAATTGAGAATGCTAAGGGAGAGCTAGTTCCCCAACGTACCACTACCGGGTGGGGCATTTGCATTGATTACCAGAAACTCAATGCGGGAACTAAGAAGGACCATTTCCTTTGCCATTTATTGATCAGATGCTTGAGAGAGTAGCGGGCCACCCTTACTATTGTTTCCTTGATGGTTATTCCGGATCTAACCAAATTGAGGTAGATGTACTTGACCAAGAGAAAGCAACCTTTACTTGCCATTTTGGTACGTTTTCCTACAAACGTATGCCATTCGGCTTGTGTAATGCACCCGCGACCTTTCAAAGGTGCATGTTGAGCCTATTTAGCGACATGGTCGAGAGAGGACTTGAAGTGTTCATGGACAATTTCAGCATTTTTGGCACCTCTTTCGATCTTTGTCTTGAAAAACTGGAAAAAGGTACTTTCTCGGTGTGTGGAAAAGAACTTAGTGCTGAATTGAGAGAAATGCCACTTCATGGTCACCGAGGGATTAGTTCTTGGCCACATAGTTTCATCCAAGGGGATAGAATTTGATAGAGCTAAGATAGATGTCATAGCTGATCTACCCCCACCAAAATCACTCAAAGATGTGCGCTCCTTCTTGGGCCACGCGGGGTTTTATCGAAGGTTCATTAAGGACTTTAGCGCCATCGCTAGACCCTTGAGCAACCTACTTATGAAGGACAACCCATTTGAGTGGACGAAAGCATGCCAAAGCGCTTTTGAAAAACTGAAAACCATGCTTGTGTCCGCTCCTATCATGCAAGTTCCGGATTGGTTTTTACCATTCGAACTTATGCGTGATGCTAGCGATTATGAGATAGGGGCTGTTTTGGGCCAAAGAAAAGACAAACAGGCTCATGTCATCTACTATGCTAGCCGGACTCTTATCGGACCACAACTCAATTACTCCACTATCGAGAAGGAGTTGCTAGCGGTAGTCTTTGCTCTTGACAAATTTCGGTCCTACCTTATCGGTTCTCCCATTACTTGTTTCATCGACCACGCGGCATTGAAATACCTACTCGTGAAGAAAGACGCAAAATCGCACCTCATAAGGTAGATCCTACTCCTACAAGAGTTTAATCTCTCCATTAAAGATAAGAAAGGAGTAGAAAATGTCGTTGCCGACCACTTATCACGGCTTTCGTCTGACGTACCTAGTGATCCAATACCCATAGACGAATACTTTACGGATGAGCAACTCTTTGCTACCTCTTCTTTGCTCTGGTTTGCGGATATCGTGAACTATCTTGTCACGGGAGCCGTCCCTCCCGATTGGACACCGCAAGATAAGAAGAGGTTTATTACTTGGTCGCGCATATTTTTCTATGATGATCCATTTCTATTTAAATATTGCGCCGACCAAATCCTCCGACGTTGTGTACCGGATGACGAGATCCCAAAAGTCATCCAATTTTATCATTCGGAAGCTTGTGGAGGCCACTTTTCGACGAAAAAGACGGTCGCTAAAATTCTGCAATGCGGCCTCTATTGGCCCACAATATTCCGGGATGTGAACAATGCTTGTAAATATTGTAATAGGTGCCAAAGGTTGGGAGCTATTACCCGACGAGACATGATGCCTCTTACCCCCATACTCATTATTGAGATCTTCGACTGCTGGGGTAATGACTTCATGGGCCCTTTCCCCCCGTCCTTTGGTTTCCTATACATCCTTATTACGATCGACTACGTTTCCAAATGGGTGGAAGCCAAAGAGACCAAGACAAATGACAATAAAGTGGTGATTAAGTTCCTGCAGGAACACATGCTTTCCCGCTTCAGTTCTCCGAAAGCGATAATTAGTGATAATAGCACGCACTTTTGCAATAGGCCATTCACGAAGCTCATGAGAAAGTATGGTGTCGTTAACAAGGTTGGAAAGACTTATCACCCACAAACGAATGGGCAGGTCGAACTAGCAAATCGGGAAATCAAGAACGTTCTTGAAAAGACCGTCAATCCTACCCAAAAAGATTGGTCACTTAGAATGAACAATTCGCTATGGGCCTATCGTACCGCATACAAAAATTTGCTCGGCATGTCCCCATTCCGCTTTGTGTATGGAAAACCTTGACATCTTCCCGTGGAATTAGAGCACAAGGCGTATTGGGCGATGAAGGAGTTGAACTTTGCCGTGGATAAGACCGGTGAAGCTCGCAAGCTTCAATTAAATGAGTTAGAAGAGATACGCAATGATGCGTACGAGAACGCAAAAATCTCCAAAGAAAGGATGAAACTCGATCACGATAACATCATTCACTGTAAAGAGTTTCTTCTGGATAGCAAGTGCTTCTCTATAACTATCGGCTTCATCTCTTTCCGGGCAAGTTGCGGTCACGATGGTCTGGCCCGTTCGTTGTGAAGAATGTTTTCCCTCACGGAGCTGTTGAATTAGACGATTTGAAAGGGGGAAATACATTCAAAGTAAATGGACTACGCCTAAATCCATATCTAGAGGCGTGTGTGGAAGAAGTCGACACCGTTTGGTTGTCGGACCCCATTTATGGGATAGAGTGAGCTGCTACAGTGAGGTCGTCACACCCCCGACGCGTATGGGGTGAATTCTTATGTATAGTAGACGAGAGTCGTGTGAGTAGTGAGAGTCCCTAGTATTAGGGTACAATAAGGTGAGAGCATTCACATGTTTCGGTAAATTGAGTCAAGTTGCGTTGACCATAGATATCGAGAGGGTTTTGAGTCCAAAATGATAGGAAGCAGTGCGGAGAGTCGAAAACTTTCAGAGAAGAGCGATCGAAATTAAGTTAGGGGGAGAATTCGAGCTTAATGCAAGAACCGGATCAGTTCTTTTATTTTTGGGACGGACCGGAGCGGTTCGCTTATTTTAGAGCCGTATCGATCCGATAATTAAAAAGCTCAAAAATTAAAAGGACTGTACTGGTCCGAAACTGTACTAGCCGGATCGGTTCGGTTTCTGCAGTCTTTCCCCTTTCCCTAGGTGCACCCCCATTCTCCCCAATCCCTTACCTTCCCTCCCAATTCATCCTACCATACCCAACCCTTCAATTTCCCTCCCAAATACATCCCCTCTTTCCCTCCAAACCCCAAACCCCACCCACCCCTCACCTATAAATAAACACTAAATTCCCCCATTTTCATCCACACCTCCAACCACATCACTCCTCTCTTCTCTCTACTTATTTTTTTCCAGCAACCTCTCCTTTTCCCAATGGCCCAAAGAGCCCCCCCCCCCCCCCATGGTGAATTTCGTTCCTGCCAAGAGGAGAGTTGGAGCACTCGTTTCTTTGGTCCGGATCGCAAACTCCACATGGAGAGCGCAATCCAATAGGCAGGGCTGCCCAATTCCGTCTATGGCTCCCTTGTTCGAATGGGCCAATTCGAGTCTCAAGCCTATGTTGACGGTAACGTCATTCCCTTTTCTTTGGCCCTTCTCACTGCCAAGTTGGGCGAATACGACGTTCCCGATGTTCAAGACTACACATACCCAAGGAATGTCACCCCGGTAGCCAAGGAACTAATTATGGAGCAAATTTCCCCCGACGTTGCATGGAGGGGGGAGACTGTCGCTATTGGCAGACTTAACGAGAAAGTAAGCCTCACATTCCAAATTGTATGTGCTAACATTTTGCAAACGTCCAACGATTCCGCGATGCTTCCCCGTCAAGCCACATTGACATACCACCTCTTCGATCCCCAAACTCCAATTAACTTGGCTCGCACCCTATACGCTGACATCTTCGTTGCAGCCATGGATGAGAAAGGTGCAACCCCACTTCCATATGCATGGCTGATTACCTCCATTCTCAAGGACGCTGGCATTGAGGTGCCGCTAGACCGTACTCGCCTCCCCGGTCCTTTTGGATAGGGCACCCGTACTCGGAGCGCCAAACAGCTAGCCATCCTTCGGGCGAGGCGTGGAAGTGATGACGAGGACGATGCTGCCTCGAGTGAAGAAGATGAAGAAGAAGAGGCAGGTGCTGATGTGGAGATGGGAGACGTGGGTGTGGATGAAGAGTCGGTCGAAGAAGAAGACAACCCAGATTTCGAATGGGCAGGTAGCGACCTCACTAATCGTATGTCGGCCCTGGAGACACGATTCAACAACTTTATGATCGACTACCTCCGCGATACAAGAATGATGTTTTGTTTCCAAGCGGACTGGTACCGACGCCAAGGGGATCCCAACGAGCCATTTCCATCCTACTTTTATGACCCTTATGGACCTGACGCGCCCAACTCTTCCCACCCACCACCCCAGTGAAGCTTTGTTTATTTGTGACAGTTTTTAGTTGTTTCCCTTATTCACATGCTGTATACTCTTTCCTGTTATTGTACCACAGTCCTGTTTTATAAAAATCTGCATTTTCTCCATTTGTTTATTTTATTTATCGCACTTCTTATTTTGCCTTGTATAGATTTTAGTCCTTTTTGCTCGAGGACAATGCAAAAGTCTAAGTTAGGGGGGGGGGGGGGGGGGGTCACAAGTATTTCTACAACTTCACAAAATTTTAAAAATGCCCAGAAATTTCAAAAAAATTATAAAATTTTGAAAAATCCAAAAATATTTTTGTTCAAAATAAATAAAAATTGGAATTCAAAATTTTCAAAAATATCATTAAAATTCGATTAAATTCTCAAGTTGTAAAATTCAAATACACAAAGCCGAAATTGACCAAAGATGGAAGTTGTGCCAAAATTGACGACTTAAGGAATAAGTGTGGAGATTAACAAACCCGGTGAGATTCAAGCCTTTCATCTTTGTGAAAATTATAAATCAATCCGAGTTAATTATTAACTCAAAGTTCTTTTCAACGTCTAAAAAATCGTCGAGGATCTCAATCCTTTCATTTTGATCGGTTATGATAAATGTGTGTGATATTGCCGTACAAAGCGTGCTACAAATCTCTAAATTAGATTAATCTCGAGACGCATACGGTAATGCAATTAGTATTTTGGACAATGAAGTAGGCCCTCGTTTGCCACCCAAAAATATTGGCCATAAAAAGTAGCGAAAAATTATTCCTTTTGTAACCCAAATTGAGCCGAATAATTTTTCCTTTCATTTGACAACTCGCAAAACCCAAAAAGCTCGGAATTGTAAAAATCGAATATTTATCGAATAAAGTCCAAAAAGTGCATAAAAGGGGCAAGAAAAAAATAGATATGCTCAACAAAAATAGCAAGAAAAGAAAAGAAATGAAAAAAAAATAGAGAAAAAGAAGAGAAAATGAGCAAAATCCCGAAAAAAGCACAAATGGACATCATAAATGACTTTTCCAAATCCAACCTTCCTTATCATTTTCATTTTACCCAATATACCTTAAAATTCGAAAAAGTCCTAACCGAGTCCAAAATTGCGAAATTGGTTACCGCGTGGAGAGCTAAGACAACAAAAGATAATAAAAGAGATTAAATGCGTGAATAAGAGGCAATATTCCCGTTTTTAAAACCGTATTCCGTTGATGAGATCATATCACTATAAAATTTCCATCTTTCTACTTGTGTGCGTGACTTTGCGTCCTATATATTTACTCTTTATGTCACGCATATCGAGAGAATATCCACAATCCGAGAGATTCGTTTGTGAGAGTATCCCGTGAGAATTTGAAATCAAAATGAATTTTAGGATAAGTAACGTAATGGTCAATCTGTGAAAATGCGCGGTTAAATTTCCGGCTTCGCACACGCGCACTATGATTTGAGACTCTTGAGCATGGCTTGATGATGATTATTTTCTGGGAAAGTTTGAATTATACAATTTTTGCATATTTTAAAGTTTCTTTGAGTCGAATTTTGTGGGTATATTCTCTGCAAATCCTCACGAGACACAACTCGTCCTACTAGGGCAACCTAGGGGTTTAAAGGCTTGTTGCATACACTAAATGCAATCGCTTGCTCGCGAAAAAGGTATTCTATCCCAATAAAATGATTTTCAAGAGTTGAGCCTTGCTAGGATTCTTTTACATTGCTCGGGACGCGCAAAGTTCTAAGTTAGGGAGATTTGATTAGGCATAAATTCTTTCCAATTTATCCCTTTAATTTAATTACTTCTAGCACCTCGAAAAACGTAATCGATTTAATTTTATCTTATAATATTGCTACTGACTTATTCTAATGAGTACCTGATTAGGCACATATTCTTCATATTTATCCCCTTAATTTCGCTACTTTTATAATCCCGTGCAGGGTAAATAGTTTGGATTTGTATTAAATTTATGATACTAACCTATTTTGGCAAGTATTTCGTATTTTGTGTATTTCTCATGTTCTTTATAGGTATTTCATGCAAGTTAGTGCGAAGGAGAACTCAAAACAGTGAAAGAAACCAAGAAAAGGAGAGTTGAAGGGCATTTTCGTAATTTTGCAGCCTTATTCCGGAGGTGGGGCAAACTAGAAAGTTGAATAGATCTAAATTACAAGAACACTGGAAAAAACAGTACCTCAATCCGAGCTACGGTGAAGAAGTTACGAGGTTTTGAAGTTGCGCAATAATGAAGAGAAATGGACCAGAAACCAAACCGATCCGGTGGGAACCGGACCGATCTGGTAGAATAAAAAAAGAACCGATCCGGTACCAAATGGATCCGGGTCCGGACCGGTCCGGCTGTGCGAATTGCTGGCATTAATTATGCAGATCATGAGGTGCATAACTGGTCAAATCTTGCGCAACAAGCGATTCTAGCTGTCAAATTCGTGCTACTTGGTGCTATAAAAGGCCAAACCCTAAGGGGAAGAGTGGAGAGTTGTTTTTATCCAGTTTTAGGAGGCTAGTAGGTAGGGTTTCTTTGTAGTTAGTTTTTATAGGATTCTTGTAACCAAGAACCCTAGTTTTTGAAGTTTGTCTACTATTCAAGATTCAAAGTTCATCCATTGCAAGTAATTTTAATTTATTGTTTTTACTAATTTCCTATTTAGTTTAATTAATTGTTGATTTCTAGTTTTCCATTCCCAATTCAAGTCATGTTCTCAATTTTCTAGAGTTAGTTATGAATTCCTGCACTTTAATTTGTAAATTTTAATTTTGATTTCATCATGTTAACCTAAGTTTTTAAGGGTTGGGATGCATGAACCCATCCCAATGTAAATTAATTATGTAGAAAATAGAATTTAAATTAAAAATTTGAAAGAGTCGTGCGAGACAATTTTACAACCATTGTAGATCTTTTAATCTCTCTTGCCCTAGGTACTTGGGAAGTTTAAGAATATGATGTGCGTAAAATTATTTATCACCGCTTTATATTTACCTTTGATTTCATATGGTGCGGGCTTGATCCTCATATATGTAATGCTTAGGATCTATAAAGACTGGATTCATTCAAATTTATAATTTACAATTCTAGGTTTCTATACGGTAAATTACTAGGGTTAGGGGGATTGTATTCCAACCTACTTTCTCATTCATCTTAATTAATTTAACTTCTTTATTTACTTATTTTTTCCCTTTTCAACCATCATCATCTTTTTCATTTTTTCTTTAGAAGTAATAAATCAATTAAATTTTATCAACCATTCCCTGTGGATTCGATACCCAGACTCGCCACTATTCTCCTTAAGAAGTATAGTTACAAGTTTAGTTTTTTTTGTATTGAGATTGAAAGCCGATAACAACGACTAGCGTATTACACGGACGCTCGATTTTTTCACTCAATCAAAATGGCGCTGTTGCCGGGGATCGAACCCGGGTCACCCGCGTGACAGAAAAAAATACATAATAAAGAAAAATGTGTGTCACATTTTTTAATTTCGCACTTTGAAATGTCTTATTTTAACTCTTTTGGTAGCTTTAATTGTTATGCTAATAGTGAGGAGGAGAATGAACTCACGATTTATGAACATTGGATCAATATCACTAAAGATGAGTCTCATAAATACAAGCCTAGTGCTAAGGCCGTCCAAATTTATGAAAATTAAAGGCTTGAAGAAGAAAGGCGTGAAAAAGAATATAGGGAAAAAAATCGTTTTTGGGAGCAAGAGTTGGATGCATTATTCGAATCCAATGACGATTTTTCTTCTGATATTTTTGAGACTAAAGAATGTTTTCAACCAAATGAGGAATCCAATGAAGAATCAATTGAGCTAGAATTTATGTCCTCACCATTTTCATTCACTATTATCGAACCATTAAATCCATCACAAATGTCTTGAGGATGTTGATTCGATTCTTGTATGGGAGTGTTATTTTGAGATGCTTCATCTTACGGGCCATACACTTAGACGTGTCACTGCACCGGATCCAACTGAAAATTTTGGGGGAGAAGATTTTGAGGACAAGGACTCAATGCTTAATTTATTTTCCAAGATGGACTCTTTTAGTTTGTGTTCTCCGCTTCCCATATTTCTTGAAAAATCTTTGGGACGTGATTATATTTTTCTTAGATCCCAATGGTACTTGTCCCCCTATGCACTCAAATCCCTCATTATCCCCCTAAAATTTTTAATTGGTGATGGTTTATTTATTCCGCATTGCACATGCCTTCCGTTTTTTCGACGAAATTCTTATTTTTTGGACAACATGATTTCTAGTGAGGGTACACCATTAATCCCTCAAAGTCATATTGTATTTTGGGTGGACCCCCAAATTTTTCGACTTCTAGTGTATAACTTATTAGAATTTCAAATCGTACGTTGTACATAATTAGCTTTTTCTTTTTCCTTTTTTTAATAGTTTAGAGTAGTTAGTTATAGTTTTTGTTATTATTTTTGTTATGCTTGGTTCTAACATGTTTTGTAGATTCAATGGACTCGCACTGATCGGAGATCGCTCCATTTGGGTAATATCTTTCTTTTCCTCTCTTTATGTTGTGTTCTTGATTCGCATTGAGGACAATGCAACATTTAAGTTAGGGGGTGTGGGATATTCTTCCCGTTTATTGTTTAGATTCATTGATTCGATCACATGTTTGTTCCAAGTCTATTTTATTTTATTTTCAAAAAAAAAAATGTTGAAAAGCTAAAAATATTTTTCTTCAAAATAAATAAAAATTATAATTTAAATTTATCAAAAATGTCACCTTGATTCTATTTAAAGTCTCAAATTGTTAACAATCAAAATGCGCTAAGCCAAAATTGACCGAAGATGGAAATTGAAAGAAAATTGACGACTTAACGAATAAGTGTGGAGATTGATCAAACCCGGTGAGATTTCGAGCCTTTCAATTTTTTATGAGTTTTTAAATTAATCTGAGTTTATGATTAACTCAAAGTTCTTTTCAGCGTTTTAATAAGTCGTTGATGATCTCAATCCTTCGTTTTGATCGGTTATGGGAAATGTGTGAAATGTTGTCTCGAAATTCGTGCCAAATATATCTCTAAACTTAATTAATCTCGAGATGCATATGGTAATGTGATTAGCAATTTGGACAATGAAGTAGGCCCTCGTTTGTTACCCAAAAATATTAGCCATAATAAAGTTGTGAAAAATTATCCCTTTGTAACCCAATTTGAGCCTAATAAAATATTTCCCTTTCGTTTGATAACCCGAAAAACCCAAATAGCACGGAATTGTGAAATTTGAGAAAATTCATCAAGTTCAAATTGTGCAATAAAAAGGGGCAAGAGAAAAACAGAAAAAAAATAGCAAAAAGAGAAAAAATGAAAATAGAAAAAGAAAGAGAAAAATGAGCAAATGCCCGAAAAGCACTAATGGACGTCATAAGGACATTTTCCAATTCCGAACAATCCGTCTATTCCCAATTTTATTCTTTACACTTTTTAACCCAAAAAGTTCTAACCGAGTCCGAATGGCGAAATTAATTACTGCATGGAGAGATAAGATACAAAAAGATAATAGGAGAGATTAAATGGTGTGAACTAGAGGTGATGTTCCAGTTTCCTAATAACTGTATTCCGATGATGAGATCTTTTCACCATATATTTCCTTCTTTTCAATTTTGTATGCATGAATTTGTGTCCATTATATTTACTCTTTATATCATGCATACCGAGAGAAAACAACCACAATCCGAGTGATTCGTTTGTGAGTGCATCCGTAAGAATTTGAATCAAAACGAATTTTCGAAAAGTAACGTAATGCGCAATCGGTGAAAGTTTGAGGTTTAATTTTTGGCTTTACACACACACTATGGTTTGAGACATTTGAATATGAATCTATGGGGAGTATTTTTCGAAAAGTTTATATTGTACAATTTTTAAGTATTTTGATATATATATTTGAGTCAATAAAGAATTTTGTGGGTATATTCACTGCAAACCCTCACGAGACAAAACTCGTCCTACTAGGGTAACCTAGGGGTTTAAAGACTTGCAATCGCTTGCCCGCGAAAAGGTATTCTATCCCAATAAAAGAATTTTCAAGAGTTGAACTTTAAACTAATTTCATTTACATTGCTCGGGATGTGCAAAGTTCTAAGTTAGGGGGGGTGATTAGGCACATATTCTTCATATTTATCCCCTTAATTTCGGTACATTTATGATCCCGTGCAGGGTAAATAGCTTGGATTTGTCTTAAATTTATGATACTAACCTATTTTGGCAAGTATTTCGTATTTTATGTATTTCTCATGTGCTTTATAGGTATTTCATGCAAGTTAGTGCGAAGGAGAACTCAAAACAGTGAAAGAAATCAAGAAAAGGAGAGTTGAAGGGTATTTTCGCAATTTCTCAGCCTTAGTCCGGAGGTGGGGCAAACTAGAAAGTTGAAGAGATCTAAATTATAAGAACACTGGAAAAAACGGTACCTCAATCCGAGCTACGGTGAAGAAGTTACGAGGTTTTGAAGTTGCGCGATAATGAAGAGAAATGGACCAGAAACCAAACCGATCCGGATGGAACCAAACCGATCCGGTGGGGACCGGATCGATCCGGTAGAATAAAAAAAGAACCGATCCGTTACCAAATGGATCCGGGTCCGGACCGGTCCGGCTGTGCGAATTGCTGGCATTAATTATGCAGATCATGAGGTGGATAGCTGGTCAAATCTTGCGCAACAAGCGATTCTAGCTGTCAAATTCGTGCTACTTGGTGCTATAAAAGGCCAAACCCTAAGGGGGGAAGAGCGGAGAGTTGTTTTTATCCAGTTTTAGGAGGCTAGTAGGTAGGGTTTCTTTGTAGTTAGTTTTTGTAGGATTCTTGTAACCAAGAACCCTAGTTTTTGAAGTTTGTCTACTATTCAAGATTCAAAGTTCCATTCAAGATTCATCATTCATCCATTGCAAGTAATTTTAATTTATTGTTTTTACTGCTTTCCTATTTAGTTTAATTAATTGTTGATTTCTAGTTTTCCATTCCCAATTCAAGTCATGTTCTCAATTTTCTAGAGTTAGTTATGAATTCCTGCACTTTAATTTGTAAATTTTAATTTTGATTTCATCATGTTAAGCTAAGTTTTTAAGGGTTGGGATGCATGAACCCATCCCAATGTAAATTACTTATGTAGAAAATAGAATTTAAATTAAAAATTTGAAAGAGTCGTGCGAGACAATTTTACAACCATTGTAGATCTTTTAATCTCTCTTGCCCTAGGTACTTGGGATGTTTAAGAATATGATGTGCGTAAAATTATTTATCACCGCTTTATATTTACCTTTGATTTCATATGGTGCGGGCTTGATCCTCATATATGTAATGCTTAGGATCTATAAAGACTGGATTCATTCAAATTTATAATTTACAATTCTAGGTTTCTATACGGTAAATCACTAGGGTTAGGGGGATTGTATTCCAACCTATTTTCTCATTCATCTTAATTAATTTAACTTCTTTATTTACTTATTTTTTCCCTTTTCAACCATCATCATCTTTTTCATTTTTTCTTTAGAAGTAATAAATCAATTAAATTCTATCAACCATTCCCTGTGGATTCGATACCCAGACTCGCCACTATACTCCTTAAGAAGTGTAGTTACAAGTTTAGTTTTTTTTTGTATTGAGATTGGAAGCCGATAACAACGACTAGCGTATTACACGGACACTCGGTTTTTCCACTCAATTAGTGCCCCGAGTTTCTGGTATTTTGTACTGATTTTACAGGTATTTGATGTCAATTAAAGAAAGAAAGAAACCGGTAGAATCGAGAAAGAAAAGAAGGAAAGTCAAAAGGACAAAATTGTAATTTTTATCTAGAATTCGGATGAGGCATCTAAAGAAAAGTTGAAGATATCAAGTTCACGAGCACATAGGAAGAAACGGCACCTCAATCGGAGTCCCGGTGAAAGTTATGAGCAGTTAAAGATAAAAGAAAAAGTCAAAGGAAATCCGCACCGATCCGGATCAAATCGATCCGAAATGCCAATTTCCAGAGAAACCCGGGCCGATGATGGATCGAAGCTGAAGGAAAATAAACGAATCGATCCGTACCTGATCGATCCGGCCAAGAAATAAATGAACCGATTCAGATTCCATCCAGACCGAACCGAAGAAGGCCCGGATCGGTCCGATTGTCGAATTTTGATTTTTTACTCTTCCATTAATGGAGAGTCCTAGTTCAGCTAAAACTCTTGAAGTCTTGTAGGGTATTTAAACCCGATTTAGTATCATTTTAGACAACGGAGAATTTGTCTAATTTTCCACTCTTTTCAGAAAAATCATAGTTTGAAGATAGATTATAATTTTAATTCCAAGATTGAAGATTGTTCAGATTTTTGTGATTACAAGTAATTGTAGTTAATGCTTTGAGTGCTTTGGTAAGATTAGTGATTAATTTCCTCTGTCTAATTTCCCGTTTACATCATTCTTCAATTTTTTCTTAGTTTAATCATTACTTCCTGCAATTCCAAAATCGTTTTCATTACTTTCATCATGGTAGGCTAGACTTTTAAGGGTTGGGATGCATGAATCCAACTCGATGTGGTAGTTGTATGTGTATAAAAGTAATCCTCTAAATTTAATGATTTGATTACGACCGTATTGCATAGGAACTCGACAATTGTAGATCTTTGGATCTCGTTTTCTTCAGGGTAATCGGGATGCTTTAGAATACAATTCGAGTGTAACTATTGCAATACCGATTTACTCGTCCTCTGATTAAGTATGGTGCGGACTTAAACCTCATATACGTAATGCTTGGGAATACTAAATTCTGGGTCTAATTAATCATTCAAATTTACGATTAGTTTTATACCATCAATACACTAGGGTTGGGGGATTGCATTCCTGTCCTGTTTTTCTCATCACATAGTTCGAATTTTTAAATCATTCATCGTTAGTATTTTAGGTAATTTAGAATAGTTGCATCCCATTCATATTTTAGTTCATTAGTTAAACATTTTCAAAATTTGCATTTAGTTGTAGTTAATTCTCAAACCAATCATCTTTTCCTTTTTTTTAGAGTCAAAGTTAGGATTCATTCATCTGTCCAACGTCGTTACAATTCCATTGTCCTATTTCCCTGTGGATACGATTCCGACTTACCGGGTTTATTACTAACGCGACAGGCTTGCACTTGAGCCTAGAGAGTACGCACTTTTAAGACACATTCTTAGTCGCATCATGTACACTCTTGATACACATATCATTTTTCATTAAATAAACATATAAGTTGTTTAAAGTTCTATGTCATGAATGAAAGTGAATTCAAATTTGTCCACCCACCTCAAAAGTGACTCATGGTGATCCTCACACTTTATTGGTGAAAATTAGACCTGGAAAAATGAGGCACGATACGATAACACGACACGAATCGACACGAAGTTATAAGTTAATGAGTTGATCCTTAATGGGTTCATGTCATATTAGTGCTAACCCGATAAGACACGATAGTTAACGGGTCGGGTTAGTGTTGATCCCCTTCATCCGTTAATACCCGATAAGATCCGTTATGACCCATTAATTTAAGTATATAAGATATACTCTTCAAACTTATAAATAATTTATATTGCATAATGTTAATTTAATCATAATGAATTTTACTAAATGAGAGATTTAGTAATGTCAATGAATAAATGAGTCTACTTGGGTTCAAAAATGAGATAATATGCCAACTTTTATACAATTCAAAATAGTTAATTATCTTAATGGGTATTAACGAGTGAACACGACACGACACGACACGTTAACATAACGGGTCGGGTTTGGATACGATTTTTTCACACGATAAAAAGTCATCCGTTTAGACACGAACCCAATAAGACCCGAACACGATAAAAAACAACACGAACACGACTCGACACGACCCATTGACAGGTCTAGTGAAAATATTAAATTAATAAATAAGTAATTGTGCTAGTGGAAACAATTATTAATGATTCCACCAATAGAGTATGAGGGTCACTATAGCCCACTTTTTAGGTGGGTCAACAAATTTGAAATCGATAGTAGACGGATGTAGTAAATGGCATTGTGGCTAACCTCTTACCTTCTTAGTTCTGATAAAAGGTTGTTGATGAATTTCCAAATTATATGCCCATGTTTCAACAAAAACACTCGCATAAAATGACCTTTCTCATATATAAATTAGTGGTGCACATGGTTCGGTTTGATTCGGTTTTGATACTAACCCGAGAATCGAACCTGGTTGGGTCGGTTACAAATTTTTGGCGCCGAAATCGAACCGACAGTTGTGTAGAACCGAACCAAACTGAACCAACGATACCTGTATTGGTTCAGATCGATTTCGGTTCCAAATTCATATTTCAAACTTAGTGAAATCTTAAGATTAATGTATTTCAAAAATATTTTTTTTGAGGTCAAAATTAATTTTGATCCCCACTAACATAAGTTAGAAACTCAGGTAATCCCAAAAATATAAATTACAAGTGTTATATACATATATATTTATTTATTTTATAAAATATACCGTATCGGTTCGTATCGGTTTGGGTTGGATTTACAGTGGAATCGAGAACCGAATCAAACCGAACCGAAAATATCGGTTTTATTTGTTTGCAACCGGAACCGAACCAATAGTCTAAAAAAGCGAACCAACCCAACCCAACCCAATACAACCGGTTTGGTTCGGTTTATCGATTTTTCCGATTTCGTTGTGCACCCCTAACATAAATAATGGCTTTAGGTTATAATCTCGAACGACATAAAAGAAATTTGGAGGTAAAAAATTGTATTAATTTAAGGTAAAAAATTGTATTAATTTAAATAGAAATGTACAAGCTAATGGAGAAGGAAATACTTAGCAGCCGAAATGCATACAATACAAGGGCGACATAAAGCATGTTCTAGGTGGCGACCGCATGAGACCCTCCTTGTTCTATTATTTGTTAGTGATATATCTAAGATCCAAATTTTTTAGGATCAAATATCAAAAAGTCTCTCAAACATTTTTTAATACACATTTAGTCAAAACATTTTATTTTGTACCAAAAAGTCCCTCAAACACTAACATGCCCTTATTTGCTCTTATTTTAAAGGTCCGCGCCAGCGGCATGATAAATGACTTTTTAGAGCAAAATAAAACGTTTGGACTAAATGTGTATTAAAAAATGTTCGAGGGACTATTTGATATATGCCCCAATTTTTTATATAAGACACATAAAAGGAGTCAATTTATAATTTTTGTTAATTTCTATTAATTTCAAGGCTGGCCATAGTTCCCTTTTTTTTTCACATTACACGAACAGACTTGAACCCCAAGCAAAGTCCAAAATTGATGTTCATTAATAGGGGACATGAACTTGAAAATGACACATATTATCAACATGAACAATAAACAACTTGGTTACTGTCATATGTGGGTCAACCAAAAATGATATGTAAAAGCTTCTTTAACTGAAAGTTTAAACAAGATATTGTATGGAAAGAATGTCATTGATATAACACTCAATTAAGGGTTAATTGGCAAAAATCTCTTGGCATTTTATTTATTTATTTAAGGTTTGGTTGATTTTTTTTAAGTTGCTTACATATAAAATACTCACAAACATTGTGAAATTGTTTAATTGTATAAAAGATGTTCTAGTACTATTTTTAGTTTTCATCTCCATTTTTAATTTTAATTTTCTGTGAAAAAAAATTGGAAAATGTGTTCATTTACACATCAAAATTGTTTGGAAACTAAAATTTATGTAGCTTGTTTGCCCCCTAGATTATGCTTGGTCGGTCGTCTTCCTTCACTCATTCGAACATCTAGAAAGCACGAAATTATCTTTTTATTAATCTCATTGTATTTTAATTTATACGAGACAAGCTTAACATTATCTTCTAAAAAAGGCAGATGTAATTTGAATTTCTTTTGTTTTTGGCCGAATTAGTAAAATTGTGAAATATTATATTGCTTATTTTCACCAGTTGTACATACTATTTTGACCAAGTATATATTAATGAGACAACAAAGTCAGCCTCTTTTAATTTCTTCCGGATGACGAGGACATTGTGTTGTGTTTCATTGTTCATCTTTCACTAATGGAGTACAAATCTTGAGTTTCATACCACTATGAATGTGGATTTTCAATAATTTAAAATAATATTGTCAAAATAGTACACATTGGTGGAGTTTGACACGTTGGGGATCTTGGAAATTTCAAAAAGAAAAAGTAAAACGAAGGCAAAAACTGAATGGCACTCATTTCACAAAAAAAAAAAAAAAAAAGAATGGCACTCAAACAAATAACCTTTTCTTACTCAAACAACAAAATGTCATGTGAAAATAAATTCAACCTTTTCCCCATTTGATGATGAATATTAGTTGAAACGCTTCAAATTTATAATCCAACTGTAATACCTTATTACTATTTCTATTTATTTTTTAATATTCTAACCAATGGAATGTGACCCTCACTAATTGAGTACCAACAAAATTGATTCTATAAAAATGTTTGAACATACCCAGCCCAAGAAATCAACAGAATGCCAAAATACTTGATTTATTAATAATTTGTTGGAGCCAACAAAATATATACAGAATTGCATGTGTTTAAACAACCCCAATGGGGTGAAAAAATGAAATCACGAATATTTCCGACAAAATTTGCCTCCTAATTTTGATATAACTTATTACAATTATATTTTAAAAATATTGCATTGAAAAGGCACGATTGAGGATCGTTGCAAGTCATATAAAGTTTTTGGAATGTTTGGAGACTTCTGACATCAATTTCACTCCATTTTAGGATTTTATTTTGGCAATATTGATTTAGAACGGTAAACATGAATTATGAATTAATAAATACTTGCAACAATAAAAAGAATAATATTTTTTGGTCAAATATAAGGAACATATTCTACTATTATAATATTTTCACCATAATTCATTTTTTTTAAATTGTTGTTAATAACAATAATAATTTGTTTCTTTGAAGAACCTTCTGGTGAGATTAAGCATTTGTTGTTGGCTCACTCGTTCTTCGGGACTATATACCAAAAAACTATAAGAGAGACATTTTAATGCCTAAAAAAGAAACAAATAAAGTCTTTACTGTTTGTATAGTTTGGCTGCCTCATTTAAAAATTAAAAGGTTAAATGTGTAGACATATCTAGGTTGGTACATGGTGAGCTGAGTTTGTCATACTTGATGACACCCTCACCCATACGTTAGAAAGAAAGCAGTACACATTGATGGCATTTATTTCCTTCGTTTGAACAGAATGGCATGTTGACTCATTGATAACTTTCCATACATTAATTACCAACCAATTTACCGTCGCCTTACCTAACTGACCAACCATGCATATTGTCTCTCTAAAACAGTAAAAACAATTATGTCAGAAATCATACCATATATGTATGCAATACATGTCCACACATGATACATAAAATCATAGTCTCCAACATTTCCTCCCACATGTTTGTACGCAACGATGAAGCGGTGTGTCTTTCAACATTTTTCGATAAGGCTATAATTGTAATATACATAAATGCTTGATAATAACATAGTTATATACTAGTGGATGTCCGTGTCGAGCGCACGGTAATAAATTTGTCTCCGTGATAAAAATGTAAAAATTAAAAAAATATAAATAAAAAAATAAAAAATATAAATAAAAAAAAAAAATAATATATTTTAAAATATAAATTAAAAAATATAAATATTTTAAATTATATAAATTAAATTATTTAAAATTATTTTCCTTTTTAAAAAACAAAAAAAAAACCCCTTTTTCATAAAATAAAAATAAAAAATATTTTAGTATGACATTTCATGCATGGGCATGAAAGGGAGAAAATATCATGCATGAAATATCATGCATAAAAGTGAAGATATTTTGTCAAAAACTATGCTCCTTTATTATATGGATTGTTGAAATATATATATATATATATATATATATATATATATATATATATATTATTTGCCTCACATCTTAGCAATATAATTTTTGTTAACAGAAATTTTGACACTAATGAAACCTTTTTTTTTTTCACGAACAGAAACTAACATTAAAACAACGATATTTTACAAGAGATGTTTGTAGTAGAAAACCTAATCACACCAACAGGATTCTGATCAAACTTCAAACTAGGAAATAAAAACTGAGGGACAGACTCAAAAAGGCGAAAACAAAAAGGAATATTTATAGTCGTAGCAGCTAATAGATCCGCGCAGGAGTTCGCTTCTCTGAATTCAAGGCTGAGGGTGATGTGGTGGAACCGGTGGAGGCTTTCAGTGATGAGACTGGTGAGGTCCTCGAGCGCTGTAGTCCTGGCTGTAGTCCTAGTAATCATGTGGAAGGCAGTTTGGCAATCTGTTTCTAGTTCAATACATTTTAGACCCGCATGAAAGGCCAAATTTAGCACTGTGTAAATTGCTCATAGCTCAGCAGAGAAGGATGACACGTAACCAATATTGAAAGAGAATCCAAGAAGGATTTGACCCTGAGAATTCCTGATTATCCCGCCAATAGATGCTAAACCTGCGACATGGGAATGCGCCCCATCCGTGTTGCATTTATAAAATGGGTGTGTAGGAGGCGTCCAGGAAACGAGGAAGTGTTGGAGCGGGGAAAAAAACGGGAGGTTGACGGGAGGAAGTAGCATGAGAAAATTGAATAGCCTGGTCAGAGGCTGCGTGACGGATATTAGTGGGAAGAATAGGTTTGTGTTGAAACAATGCCACATTTCGAGCTAGCTCAATGGATTGAAGCAGGAAAAACTGCTAAGCGACCAGGGGTGGCAGCAAAGGGCACGATTGATTGTAAGAGGCCACAGTACGAAGGATGGATATTGGAGAGGGGTTCGTGAAAGCGGTTGAAAGGCGAAGTTGATAGAAGGCGGGACAATCCGTGAAGATATGAGTATTTGAGTCTAGGAGCCCACAGAGAGGACAATCCGGGGAAGGAAGTATGTGGTAGTAATGCAAATGATCTGCTGTAGGCAGACTTTGGTGGATGAAGAATCATAAAAAATATTTCAATTTTGGCGGCAAGTAGCTGTGCCAAAGCTAATTCCAGGGCAATACAGGCATATGTTGACTTAGGGAAGCGTGGTTAAGCCAATGACATGTTGCTTTAATCGTGAGAGCGTGGGAATTGCTAGGCCACCAATATGGCGAGTCCACTGTTGCGGAAGGAGAGATAGGAATATATGAGATGTAGAGCAGAAAATCAGGTGGAAGATACCGAGCCAGAGAATGCATATTCCAGTGGTGTTGGATGATGAATTGAGAGAGTGGTAAGTCAGTGACGTCGGGGGGGGGGGGGGATGTGAGGGAATCGAGTGGCGAGTGGTTCGTGAAGAACCCAAATGTGATGCCGAAAGAGAGAGAACCAGGCCCAATACCCCATTTAATCCCACGCTGAAAGGTGGGGAGGTGTTTGACAAGGCGCTTCCAGAACCAAGAAACGTTGGTAGTTTGTGGCGCTTCGAGAACGGAAGAGTGTGGGTAATATTTGTGATGAAGAACACGCGACCAAAGGGAATGAGGGTCAGTGAAGAGCTTCCAGAGAAGTTTGAGCATAAAGGCCATGTTAAGGTCATGTAAATTTTTAATACCTAGCCCGCCTAAGTGTTTGGGTAAAGTAATAATGGACCAAGGAATAGTACGCGTCTTATAAGTCCCCCGTGACCCGACCCATGATAAGGGGGAGTCCAAGATACTTGTCTTGGCCAGAGTGGTAGCGAATCCCTAGCATGCGACGCGACGAACGCATAACCTGAGGAGGAGTGGATTTTCCAAAGGTGATCATAGATTTATCCCAATTAATTTCCTGACCTGATATAAGAGAATTTTTTTCTAGCATGGCTCTGAAGTGGGTTAAGGTTGCATGGGTTGGTTGAAGGAAGAAAACACAATCGTCAACAAAAGCCAATCCTGGGATGCGAGGCCCAGATTTTGAGGAACGGAGTGCAGTCATATGTTTGTTGCGACAGTCGAAGTCAATTGTCCGAAGAAGGACATCTAGCCCAAGGATGAAGAGAAGGGGGCCCTGACGTAGCCCACAAGAAGGAATGAATATCGTTCCTAGATGGCCGTTAATCAAGGTTTGGAAGGAAGTGGTTGAGATACAGGCGTGGATGTATGCTATCCACACGGGAGGGAAGTCATGTTGTTGAAGGACCTAGAGAATAAAGGACCATTCCATTTGGTCGAAGGCTCTGGTGAGGTCAATCTTGATAGCGCACTTGCCTTTGCGCGCTTTGGATTTGCGCATTAAATGAAGCATTTCGTGAGCAATGAAGATATTGTCCTGGATGTGCCATTGAGTTATAAAGGCGCCCTGATAGGGCGAAATAAGAGGGGACATAAGAGGTGATTTTATAGATGACGTTGCATAGGCTAATGGGACGAAAATGTGGAATCTGAGTCGGATGTGGGCGTTTAGGAATAAAGATGAGGAGTGTGTGGTTTATCCGAGGAGGCAGGTACCTGATGTGAAAAATTCAAAAATTAAGGGGCAGATGGTGGTACGTATAACCGACCAGTGATTAAGATAGAATTCTTTGGTGAGACCGTCTGGCCCAGACGATTTATTCCTACCCATGCACTGAATTGTATGTAGGATCTCTTGTTCCGTGATAGCCTGGAGAAGAGCGAGCTTGTCAGAAGTCTGTAGGTGAGCAAAAGGACAGGTGACAGTGGGAGGAGGGGGGGTAGAGGTTTGGAAAAGGGTGGTATAAAAGATGCGAAATTGGGTGTTAATGGCTTCAGATATCTTGTGCCATCCAGTGTCAGGGTTATAGATGGACGAAACATTGTTAATGCGTCGACGGTGATTAACGTGGGCATGGAAAAATTTGGTATTAAGGTCACCATCAACGGTCCATTTGAGTTTGAACTTATTTTTCCAATACAAGGCTTCTTGAGTAAGGCGATGTGCTAGTTGGAGTTGAAGATCATATTCCCGATTGTATAAAGCTTATTGGGGATGACACTGGATAAGGTACCGAGTGTGTTGGAGCTGATGTTGTAGTGAAGAGATTTGGTAAGCCATATTGCCGAAGACTATTTTCTTCCATGCAAGAGTAGTGTGACGAAAACTATTTATTTTATGAAAAAAACTTTGAGAAGTGGATTCTTGTGTGAGGTGGGACCAATGGTCATGCACTATATCATGAAAGGACGGGTGTGATGCCCATTTCGGGCAGTAGATAAACCGTAGGGTAGTGCGTATAGTGCAAGGTTGAGTATCTAGTAGAAGGGGGCAGTGGTCCGAGCCCGCATTGGGGAGATGCGAGACCGAGGCGTTAGGAAATGTATCCCACCACAGATTATTGGCAAGTCCCCGGTTAAGACGCTCACGCACATGGTGACCGAAGGACGTATTTTCTTTCCAAGTAAAAA
This sequence comes from Sambucus nigra, assembly GCA_949130495.1. NCBI lineage: Eukaryota > Viridiplantae > Streptophyta > Magnoliopsida > Dipsacales > Adoxaceae > Sambucus > Sambucus nigra. The sequence continues at coordinate 586,394,432 of OX422210.1, read as the reverse complement.
CAGGGCCAGTAAAACCAAGGTAAAAAATATTGTGTAAAGACATAAATTTCTTAATAGAATTGGCCCGTGCCGAGTGAAAAGGCTGGCCTCCTAGCTTTTCATGCGGACCTAATATTGTATTAAAGTCCCCGAGTCGAACCCAGGGGTTAGCGATAGTAGTTGAAAGGTGATTTAAGGAATCCCGTACCTGATTCTGCTGGGGTGGCTGAGGTGGCATGTAGACGGCAGTAAATTCCATGGGACCGGCATCAGGGTCATGATGTACCATAACATGAATGAAGCGGGGAGAAATCGCAACATTATTGACAGTTATCTGACCTTCCATCTATAAAATCCAGATTCCTCCAGATTGCCCCAGAGCCGGTGAAACTATATGATTGTGATACGACAGGCCCCCGATCTCATGAACTGATCGACGAGCATCTAGTCTGATGTCCAGGACGACCAATATTATGACGAGTAATGTAACTAGCAAGTTCAGGCAAAAAGTTAGGACGGCTGACACCCCTAGCATTCCAAAGTAGTATTCTCATTAGATGGATGTTGGCATGGGAGCTCACGAGGCTGGTCTCCTGTAGTATGTATACGTACTCGTTTGGTCGGATTGGTTTGATTAGAAGTTGTGCTTCGTTTGGGACATGGTGTCTGTGAAAATTGAATATCGAAGTTGGGGTCGTGCGTGTCCGATCGCGGTATTGCCCGACTTCTTAATGAACGCCGTGGTGTTGTAAGTGGTAGTTGAACAGATGAGGTTGAATGCAGCTGTCTTGCAGAATAAGGTCGTTGGGACCTCGTTGTATTACGTTTCGTCTGTCTAGGTGTAGGTCAAGGTCGGGGTGGCGTAAGTTTTGAATGTTTATGTTTGCAGAGCTCATTTGATGGAGTCTGAGCGGAAGGTTTAGTTGCTGAAAATTCAAATCCGGGGGGAAGGGCGGGGCGAACTCCATGAAATACCTTCTCGCAGTTGCAAGTGTGATTTTTCACTTTCACTTTTAATTTTTATTTTTTTGTTTCTTAACAAAAATTAATTGTTTTCTAATATTTAAAAATTTACAATAAAATGTATCCTTATTTTTGTATAAATTTTTAAAATAAAACGTGCATCTCACCGCCCCAATACCTATCTCGCCCCTAAAAAAATATAAAAATAATATTAATTGTGTGTCAGACTCACTTTAAAAAAAATGAGGCCATCATTTATGTAAGTCGGTTTATCAGCGAGCCACCTTGACCCATATCTATCTTTTATTTCCCAAACTCGGGTACACTTCGAGATCCCCTACTTTAAACCCAACTCACACTGAGGCTTAGCCTGAGTGCTGGCATACCTGATATCACAAAATGTGGGGCTTAAATGAGTGAAGTTTATCAAATATGTGATATCAAACTTTTAGATTGAATAATTAAATTAAATAATAAGATATATATAGAATTCAGTAATCGTACTAAATCTTAATTAAATCTCAAACTTAATCGTGAATTTGAATTTGCTTTGGCCCATATGAGGGGGAAAAAAGAAAGAAAGAAAATGACAACACAATGTTTTGTTGTTGTACATGATAAATTAGAGGAGAGAGATTGTTCAGTTTACATGCGCCCCCCCCACCCCCCCCCCCCCCCCCAAAAAAAAAAAAAAAGAAAAAAAAAGGGTGAAAGGAAAAAGAGAGCATTCAAGTTGTCTGAGCTGAGCTGACAACATATGGAAGGCGAGTGAAAGGTTTTATCCTGGGACAAGTACTTGACGCTGGCAAGGGGTCGGTGGTTGCAGGGATCTCTGACCAAACACAACACTGCTCAGTAAAAGCCAAAAGTAGACGTAAGGAACACCCATTTATTCACTCAAATATATCCCTGGTATCATATGAAATTGAACGTTCCTAGCCAGATCCCTATGCACTGACTATACATTCATACCAGATATATCATAATACCACCACACTACTTTTGTACCCATTAAGCGCTGTTATTTGTTCTTTACAATATTAAAAAAGATTTATTTAAGAGGGGCAACGGGGACATCTACTTTTGAAGTTAATTTTGAAATTCAAACATACGATGAAATTGAAAATAAATTTTTAATGTATATTTTAATATTTTGATGGGACTCACAATAATAACTAAACTTTTAATGGAATGTGTTTATGAGTAACTTTTAATGAAATGTCCAAAAGTCCCACTTTTTTAATGGAATGTCCAAAAGTCCCACTTTTTAATTCAAACATACCAGATATGTTTTTTTTCATTTTCGTCCCACGTTTTATTTAATAAAAAAACACTTTTTTCTTTTCTTTTCACTTTCCGTTTTTATTTATTAAAAAAGTAACAAATTATATATATATATATATATATATATATATATATATATATATATATATATATATATACAGAGGCGGATCCAAGAATTTATTTTGGATGGGGCACAAACCATTGCTGGGGATTCGGGGGTGGGAGCCCCCGAAATTTTTTTTGGGTTAAAAAATTTTTAAGGGTACAATTTTTAATTTTTTTTTGGGTGGAGCACAACTCTAAATTTACAAATTTTCTAAGGGTGAAATCTTTTCATAACTCTGAAAAAAAAATTTAAGTGAATGTTTTAATGTTTTTTGAAAGACGTGAAATTAAAAAAATAGAAGTATAAATAACAAAAACAAACATATATATTCAACAAATAAATATAACATCCTAATAAGATTGTAAAAAAAATAGCCCTAATTGAAGCCCTAAATTAAGATTACAAAAAATAATGTCAAACTAGGGTGGGGAATTGATGGAATGAAATTCTACTGCAAGATTCGTCAAAACAAAAAATTATAGAGAGATAGAGGAAATAGAGTTTACCTCCAATGAAAGATTTTTAGGATAGCTTTTATTAGTTTCGATCAGATCAGTAGCAAAGAGAAGACAAAAGAAATAAGTGGGTCAACTTTAAAAGCAAATGTGGTCTTTGTAGAAAAAGAGAATGAGCCGAAATACAGTTAACAAGTGAGTTAGTTTTAAAAGTTGGACCAATTTTAAAAGGTATAGAAATTTAAAAGGTGGGGCACTTAGAAAAAAAAATAAAAATAAAATATAATTTTGTTGAAAATCTGATTGGGGGGTGGGGCACTTGCCCTCCCTACCTACCACATGCCTCCGCCCCTGTATATATATATATATATATATATATATATATATATATATATATATATATATATATATATATATATATAACCCCAAAATTATTTATTAAAAAAACTAAAGAAATGTTTTTTTCTTTTCTTCTTCCTCCCTATTTTTATTATTAAAAATATTTTTTACAGTTTTTAAAACGTTCATAAATGTTCCGAAAAAACAATTTCTACAGTTTTTAAAAATGTTACGAAAAACAATTTTTATGTTACGAAAAAACAGTTTATTAAAAATGTTTTTAAAATAATTTATTAAAAAACAGTTTTAAAAATGTTACGAAAAAACTGTTTTTACATTAAAAACACTTTAAAACAGTTTTAGAGTTTTTCATAACAATTTGTAATAATATTAAAAACAGTTTTTAAAACATTACAAAACACTTTTTAAATATTCATAACAGTTTTTTTTAACAATTTAAAATAGTTTTTATTTTTTTTAACTTTAAAACAGTTTTTATAATATATTCAAAGCAGTTTTTAAAAATGTTAAAAACAATTTTTACAATATTTTTATAATTTTTTTAAAAAAAGTTGTAAAACATTTTCTTAACAATTTTTTATAGTATTAAAAACAGTTTTTAAAACATTACAAAACAGTTTTTTTTAACTATTTAAAACAGTTTTTAAAATTATTTTTTAAAAATTTAAAACAATTTTTTTAATATATTCAAAACAGTTTTTAAAAGTGTTAAAAACAGTTTTTACAATATTTTTATAATACGATTTTTAAAAAAAATTGTAAAATATTTTCTTAACAATTTTTTATAATATTAAAAACAGTTTTTAAAATATTACAAAACAGTTTTTAAATATTCATAATAGTTTATTTAATTATTTAAAATAATTTTTAAATTATTTTTTTAAATATTTAAAGCTTTTAAGACGTTAACAAATTTATTGGCAAATATTTTTCACTCAAATAGGTAAGCAAAGTTTGCCAACACCTTATGCAAATGAGGTGTTGTACATTGACAAATAACTTGTAGGGAAACTTTTATACCAAACACACCAAATTGTAGATAAATACCCCATTTATCAACTTATTTATCTTTTATCATGACATATAAGGATAACCAAACGGACCCTTAAAAACATATTCTCATAATCTCAATGACCTTCATCTTTAAAGTACATTTACATACCGGTAAAGATGCTCACACCCCGCCGTGATACTTAAATTTTTTTATATCTTAAACAACACTTCATTTGTAGTATGAGAATTGATTCTTTTGGCCAAGCCCCACCTGCACATTATGTGTCATGTGAGATTTTTTTTTCTTTTCACTGCTGAATTGTAATTTAAATTTACATTACACACATTAAAATAGATTGGTGAATTAGATTGTGTATTCAACCTTCAAAAAATCTATTTTCCACTATCAACTAGAGATGCTCTTCGTAGAGATGATTTACCATTTACAATAAAATTTATTAAATGAATTAATTCAAAAGTGGATGAAATACAAGATTGATATACATGTACATTTTGTTTGTTAAAACTTTTAATCATCATCTCATATATTTATGAAAAAATTTCTTTTATTAATTCTTTCCTCATCTTCATCAAGTTTGATTATCTTTTAAAAGAAAGTCTGCATGTGTCATCACGATTTGATCCGTATACATGACGGATTAAATCGTGAAGACAATCCATGCAGACTCTTTTTAAAAGATAACCAAACTTGGTGAAAATGAGGAAATAATTAATAAAAGAATATTTTTTGTAAATATAAATTAAATATGATTAATACAATTAAGTTCAATTAGAGTATTTATCTAAATAGTTAGGAAGATTCAATTTTGATGTGTGGTTATTGTAATAAAATAATGCAGAAACAAAAAGTAATCACACACAAATCAACAACGGTATTTTGGAGTGGAAACCCTTAAAAAAATCACTATCGCATCCCAACCCAATTTGTAAACAAAAAGGGCCGATGTATGCTTAGGCAGGGATACTATTGAAAACAAAAATCCATTTTTTTTAATTTTTTTTTCTCAATATTAAAAATCAAAACTTTAAACAAATTAACCCATGTAAGGACACAAATTTCCAATTGAGTCCATATATAGTTTTGGCTCAATTCCGGACAAAAACATTTATACATAGGATTGTATTTAATTGTAATATTCTCAAGCCTATGAAAAGTTTGTTTGAAGACGTAGCGGCAAAGAGTATAAAGCTTCATCATCATGCCGGTTTGTGTGTCTCATTTCTACGTCATCAACTATGGTTCCATTCTCCCAAGGTATGAATGCAATATTATATATATAGGAGTTGGAACAAGTTTAATTGGGTGTTAGGTTTAATTAAAACTGTGTTTTATTTTCAGAAAGAATTAATTAAAACTTTAAAATAAGTTTATAAAGTTTTCTGGGCTAAAATCGGATTTTCCAAACTTTCTGGAAGTTCGTTCGATATGTCGTTCGAACGAGATTTCCAACGACTTCCCATTAAGGCATACTGGAACTTCGTTCGAAATGTCGTTCGAACGAGATTGTCGTTCTAACGAGATTTCCAACGAGTTTCTAACGAGTTCATACTGAAACTTCCTTAGAAGACTCGTTCGAACGAGAATGTCGTTCGAACGAAAGGTCGTTCGAACGAGATGACAGACGGGAACAATTTTTCGCAGTTTTAATCAGTTTTTCACCCACTTCCCCACTTGTTTCTTAACCAACTTTTCACAGCATAACTATGTGCGGGAATCACTTTTGAAAACGAATCTTTTTCATATCTTACTAACTCCTAGAGAGTGTTTTAAGAGTAAAATCAAAGAGGGAAAAATATCATGTTTTGAGTGAGTTTTTATCAAAGAGAAAAATATACAACACTCAAGTTTACACCCAAATTAGTTTATTCCAAGTTCCCATATTCATATATCTTGCTTGGAGTTTGGCACCGGGTTCATCTCTTCCGTTCAAAGAGAAGTTTCGGGTTTTTCTTCTACATCCCATAAATAAAGAAGAAGAGTTTGTTGCGGCATTACCCACTTGGAGAAAGGCTCCTTGCTCGGGTGACGGTGACCATATAAAGTCCGATCGGTGGATTTCGAGACCGCGGTGGAGCTCCAAGGTTATCCGCTAGGAAGAGGTATCTACAAGAAGAAGCGTCGGGGCTTAAGAGGGATCGAGTCGTGTGTTGTAAGCCTTTCTGTCTTGTATTTGTAAATTTCGTACTTAGTGGATTTGAGGCTAGGGTCGTCCGAGGTTGTTTCCCGTCTTGGGTTTTTCCTCGTACATCGCGGCGTAGTGGATTAATTGTTTATTTGATCTTTTACAAAATCACCTAGAACACATGCTTAGGTAAAAGGATAAAAATTAGTTTAATTTAATCTCTACGTGTTTAATTTGGGTAATGTGTAGTTAATTAATTCAAGTCATTCAATTTAATTGTCAAAATTGATTTGGCCTAATTTAATAAAATTCCGCATATGACTTAAGAAAATTCTAGGACTTGAATGATTTAACTTGGTTTAAGTGAAAATGATTTTAATGCGTTTATTTAATTTCACTCGGTTTAATTTTAATTTGTTTAAAAAAATTAAAATTTGGTAATTCATTTGTTTGTGAACCATCACACTTCTTTACGCTTTCGCATCTAGAAATACATATAAAAGGACCTTCAACCCAATAAAACTTTTTCACCAATTTTAAATTGAGTTTTCGCGATAAATCAATTTATCCAATTTTATCTTTTTAATACTAAAACATATATCTAGGTGATATCAAATAAAATAAATAAACCAATCGCACAACATGCCTGTTGATACCAAAATTATTCTGCTGACGTGGACCAATTATGTAGAGACACGTGTCAATCTACATGGCACTCGCAAACATTTTTTTGAACAACACATTGACTCCGAGGAACTCAACCTCCCCGACCAACTCCGATGCTCCGAGCAACAAGTATTCTCCGAGGAACTCTACTGTACCGAGCAACTCATGTATACCGAGCTACTTAAGCGGTCCGAGCATCTTAGGCGGTCCGAGATGCATCTCGTACAGAGCATTCATATCCGAATAATCAAGAGGATGATTGCGCATTAAATTCTCATTATTATCTCACAGACGCATACGTCTATTGGACAACTGTGTATTATTCTTTTATTTGTACCGCCTCAAGGCTATAAATACATTGTAACCTCCTCATTAGCAGGGGACTCGAAATTTCTTGGTAAACCCATTATCGAGAATTCTGTAAACAGTCAGCAATAACACAAACAGTGAACGTAGGCTATTTTTTCAAGGCTGAACCACTTCAAAAATCTCTTGTCTTATTTATTTTTATCTGTAATTAAAGAATTAGGTCAAATCTAGTTTTTTACATCAACAGATTGGCACCGTATGTGGGAAACGATTGTAATTAACGTTTTTCACTAAAATAATTCATCACCAATGGCTGATAATCCTGAATCTAGTAATCGAAATGCTGAAAACCCCCCAAATCCATCCACTCCTCCAAGTGTCCAAGATCTGGCTTAAATAATGGCTAATTTAGCTCAGGGCCAGAACGCCATGCAAGAAACCATGCGACAACTCCTGCAAACTATCCAGGGTGGAGCACCCGCCCAGTCAGGGCAACGAAGCATTCAGAGAAATACCCGACTGCCTTCTTCACGAACTAGACGAACGTCACTCCCAGAAGAATCTCATTCTAGACGCACCGATTCATATCGTACTGAGAGATCCACTGATCCTTCTTATCTTCCTGGAAGGACTTCCTCGGTACGAGCTACAAACACTCAACAAAACGTCACTCTATCTCCAGAAAGGACCAGTGCTCTTGAAAGATTGAGTAGAATTTCTCTCTTTGATCGTTTGGGTCCTAGGAGGAATAAAAGTCCCCCCTAAGATGGTGTCGAGGAACTCTCAACGATCCTCTGATTTAAAGGAAGGTTCTGCCCAATCCCGACCAGCTGCTCGTCGTGAAAGATCCTAAGAGGCAAATTCAACACGATCAGTTGCTCGGACCAACAGGCCCGAGGAGGGAAATGATGCATGGAAAGACTCTATTCAGAGGTTAGAGGATAGACTAGGGGAAATGGATAAGGCCAAAAATCCTCTGCAAAGAACTTTTGTCCAAGGGACACCTTTTATCCATGAAATTGTGGATTTTCCCACACCATCGAAGTTCAAAGCACCTGTTGTGGCACCAAAATATGATGGTAAAAAAAATCTCGTCCGTCATATAGAACAATATCAAGCTGCTGCCGATATCTACGCTGTTCCAGACGAGATGCGATGTAGGGCATTTTCAGGAACTCTCACTGGATCTGCTCAAATATGGTACAACAATCTTCCTCGAGGAAAAATTATAACTTTCTTTCAACTGGCCGAGCTCTTTATTGGAAACTTCTGTTTTGGAGCAAAACCAGTTAAACGAGTAGCACACTTGTTAAGTGTTAGACAAAAAGCAGGCGAGAGCACCAGGGATTATATTACTCGTTTCAATAACGAGAAGCTCGAAGTTATTGATTACGAGGAAAAGACAGTAATTACTGCTTTGATGAGTGGACTATTGCCAAATAAATTATACTACACTTTGGACAAAGATCCGCCTAGGACCATGTCAGAATTAATGGCAAAAACAGCCAAAATCATGAATGCCGAGGAAGCTATGGCTGCAAAGAAGAGCATGGACACTAAGGAGACCAAAGTTGAGGCCGAGAAGATTGAGAAGAAGGATTAGAAGAATAATGGTGGTAACAAGCAGTCAAAAGCAAAGCAAGCATTGGAACAGTTGAAGAAATTTGGAAACTATACTCCTTTGAAGGTAGATATAAACCACGTTTTGGAAGAGATCAAGAACAGCGAGGAGTTAAAGTGGCCTAAAAAAATGAAGACAGATCCTGACAAAAGGGATAAATTCAAATATTGCGAGTTCATAAGAATCATGGTCATATGACCAAAAACTGTATAGCTCTCCAGAATGAAATTGAAGAGCTCATTAGGCGAGGAAAATTGAACAAGTATGTGGATCGCCGAAATGGTGGAAAAAGAAACGACCAAGCAAGGTAGATGCTTAGATCTCCTCGACGAACAAAAGAAGATAAGAAGAAAAATCATGAAGAAGACATGGATGAAGATCAAGACGACCCCGATCTCCCCAAAAGACCAAAACATCCAGAACGTGAGGTATTTTCTATCCGTTTTGGATCATTTGATTGCAATGTTATTACTGGTGGAGATGCAGGAGGTAGAGACCTTACTGCAAAGAGGAAAGCTTACCTCAATGAGGCTCAAGCTTGTTCATATATTTAAAGGATAAATCTAGCTGAGGATGATCGCCCGAGGAAGGTAAACAAAGATAAACTGGTCATCGGTTTCTCTAAGAATGACCTCGCAGGTGTGTTATATCCTCATGATGACCCAGTGGTGATCAAAATGAGGATGAAGGAAGTAGTGATTTTGCGAGTCTTGGTGGATAATGGCAGCTCGACAGATATTATGTTCTACCCATGTTTTGATGGTTTGAACCTAAAGCTATCCCAGTTGGAGCCATATCATCGACCCCTCCTCGGTTTTACTGGTGAAAAAGTTTTTCCACTTGGGACGATCAAGTTGGATATGTTCATCGGTACATGGCCTGCTTGTCGAACAGAAAGAGTGCACTTTTTTGTGATGGATAAAAATGTCCATTCAGCTTACAATATCATCATGGGAAGGGTAGGTTTGAAGAAGTTTAAAGCGGTCCCATCTACTGTACATCAATGCCTAAAGTTTCCAACCAACTTTGGAGTAGAAATTGTGCAGGGTGACCAAAAAGTAGCTCGGGAATGCTACTATTCATCTGCCGAGCAAGAAGAGCGTGAAGAATCCCAAAAAAAGACTACTACTTATCAGGTTGATGAGATAGAAGATGCAGAGATTGAAACTTTAGACCCAATAGATGAGTCTCAGCTCGTTAAGGGTCAGGTCATGGAGGCTACTGAAAATATTGTTCTGGACGACGAGCATCCAGAACGAACAACTCAAATTGGTGCCTCATTAGATGTGTCAATAAAACAAGAGATGATTGCGTTTCTAAAAAGCAGAAAACAAACTTTTGCATGGAGCCATGAAGACATGCCAGGGATGAACCCAAATTTCTTATGTCACGAGCTCAATGTGAACAAGGAAATCAAGCCAGTAAAACAAAGAAGAAGAGTGTTCAGCCCCGAAAAGAACCAAGCTATACAAGAAGAAGTCGAGAAGCTCCAAAAAGCCTGTTTTATTGAGGATGTCAAATATCCTGATTGGCTAGCTAATGTGGTGATGGTGAAGAAGAAAAATAATAAATGGAGGATGTGTGTAGACTTCACCGATCTCAATAAGGCATGCGCAAAGGATCATTTTCCTCTGCCCCGAATCGATCAACTGGTGGATGCTACCTCGGGGCACGAATTGCTGAGTTTTATGGATGCTTACTCTGGTTACAATCAGATTAAGATGAAGCCTGAGGACAGGGAGAGTACCTCTTTTATTACCCCTAGGGGAACTTATTGTTATAATGTTATGCCTTTTGGATTGAAAAATGCAGGTGCAACATATCAAAGGCTGATGAACAAGGTGTTTGCAGAGCAAATCAGTTACAATATGAAAGTTTATGTTGATGATATGCTGACGAAGAGCAAGAAAACTGCTGATCATCTAATTGACTTAGGCCAGACCTTTGATCAACTAGATAAATATCAAATGAAGTTGAACCCTACTAAATGCATATTCGGAGTACGAGAAGGCATGCTCCTCGGGTATATTGTCAACCAATGAGGAATTGAAGCAAACCCTGAAAAGATCAAGGCTCTATTGGGACTACGATCTCCAACGACGAAGAAGGAAGTGCAAAGTCTCACAGGACGAGTTTCAGCACTTAATAGGTTTGTATCACGAGCAACTGATAAATGCCTACCATTATTCAAAACACTCCGAAAGACTTTTGAGTGGAATGATGAATGCGAGAAGGCCTTTCAAGAGTTGAAGAAATACCTGGGATCACATTCACTGTTGTCCAGGTCAGCGATGGGAGAAAGATTGTACTTGTATCTGGCAGTTTTGGAGAATGTAGTTAGCTCAGCATTGATAAGAATGGAGGATGGAGTGCAAAAACCAATTTATTACACTAACAAGGCCTTCCGAGGAGCAGAGATCAGATATCCAAGACTGGAAAAGTTGGCACTAGCGTTGATCGAAGCGAGTAGAAGAATGAGGCCATACTTCCAGGCTCATACCATAGTTGTGTATACCGATATGCCGTTGAGGCAAGCTCTTCATAAACCGGAGAAATCTGGTAGATTGATGTATTGGTCAGTAGAACTTGGTGAATATGACATAGTTTATGAGCCTAGGTCATCGCTTAAAGGGCAAGCAGTAGCAGATTTTATCGCAGAATTCACTTATCCTGACACCTCCGAGGAGCAAAAGCTGAATACCGACCAGCCTGTGGATGTTACAGGATCATTAAACTTAAACCCCGACCAACTTAAGTCAGTAGATGGGCAAGAGGAGATGGTCGACGAGCAGCAAGAGGTGCTAGGGGAAGATATAAAGAAGCAATAAATATTCCACCGAGGAACTCTATTCGATAAAAAATTTGAGGATGAAGTATCTATATGGAATCTATATGTGGATGGCTTATCTTGCAGTACCGGATGTGGGGTAGGGATTGTTTTAAACAGCCCGGATGAAATTGATGTGGAGTATTCTCTGCGCTTTCAATTCAAAGCCTCTAATAATGAGGCTGAATATGAAGCTATGATTACAGGTCTTAGTTTAGCAAAAACCATGGGGGCAGAGCAGGTCATCGTATTCAGTGACTCACAGTTGATCGTAAATCAAATGCTGGGAGTGTATGAAACAAAGGGAGAATTGATGATGAAGTATTATGCGAAAGCGATGGAGATTGTATCGAGCTTTAACGCTGTGCAATTAATTAGAACACCAAGATTGGAGAATGCAAGAGCAGATGCTTTAGCTCGGTTAGCCTCAGCCACACGCACCGAGCTGCGAAGAACAATCCTAATAGAAATTTTGGCTAGCAGGAGCATCGACGAAGATCTGATGATGAAATTTATTACCCTTGATTTAGTAACATCTTGGATGGATCCCATCTGGGCATATATTGAAGAAGGGGGTTCTACCAACTGATAAGCTCGCGGCCAAGAAATTGAAGTTAAAAGCTGCTCATTATTTAATAACTAATGGCATTTTATATAGACGAGGAATTATAGCAGGTCTGCAAAAATGTGTGCATCCCTCCGAAGTGAAAGATTTGATTGAAGAGGTCCGTGAAGTGTCCTGTGGAGCTCATGTAGAAGGTCGGACGCTTTTGCAAAGAATAATGACCCAGGGATATTATTGGCCGACGATGAGGGCTGATTGTATAACCTATGCCAAAAAATGTGACAAATGTCAACGCTTCTCCTCTATCCGAAGAGCTCCCCAAGCATTGCTAACACCCATTACTTCCCCTTGGTCATTTTCCATGTGGGGAATAGACTTGGTCGGGCCACTCCCAACGACTAAAGGAAGGTTCAAGTACCTCGTAGTCGCTGTGGATTATTTTACTAAATGGGTAGAAGCTGAACCCCTTATTGATATGACATATGACAAGGTGCATCAATTTATATGGAAGAACATCATTTGTAGATATGGTCTTCCTCATGCATTCATCACAGACCATGGAACTCGATTTTATAACGAGGAGTTCACTGCATATTGTCATCAGTCAAACATATTGAAAACCCACTCAGCACCAGGCCATCCCTAGAGCAATGGACAAACTGAGGTGATGAACAGAACGCTACTGAATGGTTTGAAAAAATGACTGGATGATGCGAAGGCAAACTGGATTAACGAGCTACATTCTGTGTTGTGGGCTTATCGTACTACGCCACGAGCAGCGACAGGAGAATCTCCATACATGCTGGCATTCGAAAGTGAAACTGTTATACCTGCCGAGTTGGGCCTCCCCACACACGGAGTGTTGAATTTTAATTCTCCTATCAGTGACTTGATGAGAAGATTAAACTTGGATATGCTCGAGGAAGTTAGAGAAGAAGCATTAATCAGGAATGCTGCATACCAATAACGAACAACTCTGTTCTACAACAAGAGGGTAAAAAGTGTGATTTGAAAGAAGGAGACTACGTACTAAAGAAAGTAATTCAAAAGCAAAATAAATTGGAAGCTAACTGGAATGGACCCTACAGAGTAACAGAAGTTGTTCGTCCAGGAACTTACAGGCTTGAAACCTTAGAGGGGGAAGAATTTAAGAATGCATGGAATGAAGAACATCTATGCAAGTATTATCAGTAGTAGGGATTCCTATGTAAATGAAGTTTTCTTCAGTATGAATAAAGTGTTGAAGTTTTTATCCAATTCTCTCCTTTTGATGAATTTTTTTTGGAGTATTAGTGCTACACACTACGCATCAAGTTAAGAACAAAAACCTCCAACAAACTACGGTTGGTCGGTCCACCAACTACGGTTGGTCGGTAAAATAAACCCTCCAAACTATGGTTGGTCGGTAAAATAAACCCTCCCAACTACGGTTGGTCGGTCCACCGACTACGGTTGGTCGGTAAAATAAACCCTCCTAACTACGATTGGTCGGTCCACCAACTACGATTGGTCGGTAAAATAAACCCTCCCAACTACGGTTGGTCAGTCCATCAACTAAGGTTGGTCGGTAAAATAAAATCCACCAACTACGATTGGTCGGAAATAAAAATCCACCAATTCCGGTTGGTCAAAAACAATTATTTATGCAATATCATGGGATGGAAGTTGTTTCGTGGCTTATAATTAAAAAGTGATTAGTCACAATAAATTTTCACCAACTCCAGTTGGTCGGCAATTAAAAATAACACAAGACATTTTTGTTTCCTTACAAGATGTACCTACACATTCATCAGAGAATAAAATAGATATTTTATAAAATAATGACAATCAAGATTGCAGAGAAAACCAAAAGTTCCTTCAATAAAATCAGAACATATTACATAGAGGATAAATTACATATTACATCAAAAATCCTATTCTACTGTTTTTTTCCCTTCTGCCTTTGAAACAGGCTCTACTCCAGCAGGAGGATCATCTAAGGCGTAAGGAGAGTTTATGAAGTTCAGATCTCTGAGCATAATGACATTCATTACTGACGGCCGATCAAGTAAGTGCTCCGGGCGAGATATCTCAAAATTAGAATGAAGACTGTAGTCTCCAAGATACTTTGAGATTAGACACTGAAGAATTGCCCGAGCAGGAATCCAACTCATGTCAAGCTTAAATGGAGGCACTGGCAAATCAAGCAACCCAGGATCATAATAGTCCCACAAATAATGGCCCTGCTCCAACTTTAACACCCCCAGCGCATTCAGCCATCCTTACTTGTAACCCTCGTTATTTGAATACTGGATCCGATCATCGAGATGATAAAGGGCTTCATTATATCCTGCCATCCAAAACTCTCTGGGCTGTTTGTGAAACTGAAAGGTCAACCGCTCTAGTTACTCGTGGAGGTTATTCACTGAAAGTTCTTTATTCTCCAAGGCAGAGCTTTGTGCAGAGAGTTGCTCGTCGAGGTTCAAAATATTTTTGGACATCTCAGTTAATGCTTGATTCTTCGCCACCAACTGGAATGCTTGATTCTCTAAAGTTTCTTGAGTTCTTGTCTCTTCAATAGTAACCCGAGTAGCTCTTGCTCGTCCCCGAGAAGCTCTTGCTCGTCCGCGAGCAGATGTAGAGGGTCCAATTCTCTTTAAAGTTTCCAATTCGTCTCTTAAACTGGCATTTTCAACCTCCAGAAATGAGAAACCTTCGTCAGTGACAGGGACCAAAGCTCCCGAGGTAAATGCTGCGGATTTCAGTTAGGATATCTTTCCTCGCAAGTTATTGTTTTTCTGCTCCAGCAGTTTTACGATCTGCCTATGCTCTTCAACCTCGGTCTTCAAAGTCCTCTCCTTAATATCATAAGCAGCGACTAACTTGTCATATCCTTTGTCAGCATTTAGTTGCTGATACTTTTTCTCATACCCCTAACACAAAAGGGCAGAAGATTCCTTGTATTGTTGCTGAAGTTCCTCGATGATACCCCGGAGATCTTCAATCATTTCATAGTATGCCACATTATTGGCAACCGCACGGTCGAGAAAGCACTTCAAATATTGATAGGCTTCGACTGCTCGTTCCAAAGTGTTTGGACCAAGGATGTCGATGATTTGAGATTCATTCAAGTCAGCATGGCCAGCTTTAAAGTAGTCATTGCATTTTTTCATCAGTTCAGTATCGTGAGCTGACACGAGCTCCATTCTAGCCATAAAGTAGTAAAGAAAAGAGACAAAAAATCAATAAAGATGCAAACAGAGCAAGTAAAAGAAAAAGTCAATATGAACAGCCGAAATTTCAAATTTTATTATATCACAAAGAGAAGTACAAAGCCCAAAATTACATTCAACAAAAATAAAATAAAAAGAGAAAGGTCCGAACAACTCTAAACCTTCTCCTTTCTTCCTAAGAATTCCTCGGGAGGCTTGGACGAAGAAGTAGGTTGCTCAGAAGGCAGAGAAAGCTGATAGGTAGACATGTTGGTTGGCTGGGGCTGCTCGTAAAGAAGTTCAACAGTAGGGACCTGATCCCCAATCATCATTGAAGACTCTTCAGAGGCAGCTTCGTCCTCTTCTTCTTCTCTAGGAGAGGGAGGAGGACCCTGAACATGGCGTTGGAAAAGTTCAGAATTCTCAGAGACCTTTAACTCCTGCAGAGCAGCAATCCATCCATCCCTGAAGTATTTAACACTAGAAAACTCCATCTGGGAGGACATGGCAGCTAGACCTTTGTTCAATCCCATGTCCCAGCTAGTTCTAAAGGACTTTTTAACTGCAAGTTTTCATTTGGCTTTCTCTGAGGAAATCCTCTCAGTATGAAGTTCCTCGGCAGCCTTCATCTTCCCTTCTCTCTCCTACCTTTGACGACCAACGTCACGAAGTTTAATAACTTCCTCTTCAGATTTCTTAAGCTTGTTCTCAAGATCTTCAGTGCTCTTGAGCTTCTCCTCAAGCTCATTATTTTTCTTCTCAAATTCTTTCACTGTCCTCTCCAACTCCTAGGAGGCCTCCACAGTACGGTCTTTTTCTTGCTCGATGGATTTGAGTTGTGTTTCCCAGGCCTCTTTATCTTCTTCATATTTCTGACGAGAGTCCTTTAAGGACTGAGTCAGACCTACAAAAGCTTCCTCCACT
Organism: Sambucus nigra; assembly: GCA_949130495.1. NCBI lineage: Eukaryota > Viridiplantae > Streptophyta > Magnoliopsida > Dipsacales > Adoxaceae > Sambucus > Sambucus nigra. The sequence goes on along the minus strand of OX422210.1, from coordinate 586,378,045 downwards.
CATCCCGAGGAGCTCGAAGCTTTAATAGCTTAATCCTTTTTCAGAATAGTGTTGAAACAGGTTACCAGCTGGAAAAAGAAAATAATTATAAGTCAGTGCAGGGACATAACATTAAATAATAAAAGTTTAGACTAGTAATACTTACTGAAGCAATATGTTGAGCATCCAATGAAGTGACTCTATCACGAGGAAGACTGTCTTCAATGCCTTGGATCTCTGGGATAATCCAAGACTTCACTGAGCTGATGGCAGAGCTCGTAGCAACAAAAGTGGGAATACCACTGATGATGCTAAGATTTAGCACCACCAGGTAAGTGATGGTGAGCTCAAACAGTAGTAGTTATGGCAGCCATAGAGATGCAAGTATATAAGTATGTAAGTGTATAGAAGGGGATGAGTATAAGAGGAAATTAGACAATGATATATAGTGGTTCAGCCACTTAGGCCTACATCCACTGTGAGTGTGTGATCCACTAAGTATGGGCACTAATGGCCTTGGATACAATGCACATAACCCTCTCTCTCTCTCTACTGTGTGTACAAGCAGAGTTTTAGCTAGGGCTACAGTTAATTGATCGATCCCCTGTAGGGTTAGGGGTGACAAGTATATATAGGTCTTGGGGGGTGTAGTGTACCCCCCAGGTAAGCATGGTGCATGTGAATAATGATCTAGCCAATCCCCTGTTGACACCTGTAGATGCCAAATGATGACATAATATTCTCTCACGTGAGGGGGTGATTCGGTTGTAACGGTCTTCCACGTGTCATATGAGCCTCACGCGCACTGTTCCACGCGTCTCCCAAACCACGCGCTGTCATGATGTCACCCTCGGCCTATGAGCCGAGGCCGAGGGCAAAGTTTCTTCCGGCAGTGAGTCTGGCTTGATTATGTCCTCGTACTGTCGTACCCTCGTAGGGTCGGCCGGAGCCTGGTGAGGGGTCGGCCCCTCGTAGGGTCGTCTGGAGCCTGGTGAAGGGTCGGCCCCTCGTAGGGTCGTCTGGAGCCTGGTGAAGGCCAGTTGGGGCCTGGTGGGGGGTCGGCCCCTCTTAGGGTCGTCCGTTGTGGAGGCGACCCTCCTAGAATATAAACGGGTATATCAATCACCCCCCAGCCCTTAGCCATAGGTGCTGTTGAGATGGCTGAGGGATAGTGTTTTAAATGAGATGCAGGTATGATCAGTTAGGTGAGTGACACCTGGTTAGGTACTCATTGTTGTTCCAGTTTCCAAGGCATGACGGCTGCACACTGCGCTTGGGTCCTTGTACCCTAATGATGCCTTCCTCGTGGGCTGTGTCCTGCCTTGGTCAATGGGCCCACTCATTGCTAAGGTATTTAAGGTATTTTCAAACCCTTTCTCTTCCTTCTTCTTCTTCGCGCCTAAGCATTCTCTCTCTCTAGAATTTTCAGCCTACATCGCCATTTGCAGCCTTCGATTCTTCCAGGCCTAGCAGCGTTCTTATTCTCTCCTCATCAGGTAACCTCTTTCATCCAGTGCTCTCTTTTTCTTTCATTTTCGTTCGTTTTTTAGGCTCGTAGGCAGCCATTTTTCTTAAGTTGTGCCATAACCTTTTCCGGTGTATTTTCCGGTGTCTTCTCCGGTAACTGGCTCTTGGATGTTCTTGAGTGTTCTTGAGTGAAAACCTTTTGAGTTCTTTGTTTAATCCAAAAGTCAAATCTGGTCCACTCCCCACTTGTTTGTAGTTAAATTACCCAAGTCTAGTATAATTTCTTTAAGTGTTGGGTCTTCCCCTTAATGCTTAGGAGGCTTTACAACCTGGTGTCTGAATTCCCGTCCCTGAGAGAGAAACTATTTACCGAGATCAGACGAATAGAGGAAGAGGAAGAGAGGAGACGAGGGGCCGACCCTAATTGGGTACGACCCATTTTTCCCATTCCTCTTGCCACCATTAGACCATCTGAACCCTCTGAGTCTTGTGGGTCGTCGTCTCGTCCGGCCGAGACACCCAACCTAAGTGAGATGGACGAGAGAACCTCCTCTCCAACTGGTGCTGGAAATTCTGGTAGAAGGGACTCTCCTGACCTTAGCCCTCCCCGAGAGGCCGAGGGTACGATCCCCTCTGAGGCTGTCCCTGTGACAACCCTATCCCCCAACGCCTTCCAAGTAGCATTTCCTCAGGGTCCTCCTGCAGGTGATGAGGGGGATGAGGACGATGATACAGATGATGAGGTTGATACCTCCCATGCCTCGTCTTTTATCTCCTCTGTCAGGGATAGGGATCTTCTGATATGGAGGCATATTTACGGAGTGCCACCTGGGGTGACTATGAGGGTTCCCTCCGAGGACGAGAGGGTCTTTGAGGGTGAAGAGGGAGAAGTTGCAGTCTACGAGTAAATGTTCAAAGTAGGTGTCAGACTTCCCTTTCACCCTGCCATTATAGATATTCTGTCGGCTCTGGGCGTCTCCCCCTCGCAACTTCCACCCAATTCTTGGAGGACGATTCTGGGGTACATCTCTCTGTGGAAAAACGCTTTCACTGACGAGCCCTCGTCCGACGTGTTCTTGGCCTGCTACAATATCACCTCTTCATCTAAACAGCCCGGATACTATCATCTGGGAGCGAGAAGGTCTGAGAAGAAGCTGCTCCACGTGGCTCAAACTTCCAATCATGATTGGAAAAAAAGGTTCTTCTTCATATCTGGGGCATGGGAGAGCTCCACCGAGGCGTCCCCTTCTGCCGATGCTCCGAGGGTTCCTAACAGATGGTCTAACCCTTCCATGAAAGCTAGGTCAGACCCCGGACTTAGCTTGGAGGAGAGGGATATTGTTGAGTATCTGAGGGGACGAGGGAGAGAGGGTGAGATCCCAAAGTTCGAAGATTTGATGACCCCTCGCTTCCTTAAAGAAGCTGGTCTGAGGGTCGGCCCTCTGACAGAACTATGTGAGTTATACTGAACATTTTCCCATCTTTACTTATTTTTGAAGTGTTCTCTCTTTATCTCTGAACTTTTCTGATTCATCGTATCCTTTTCAGGTCGTCCTGCAGGCGTGTCAGATTATCTCTGGGATATGACTGCTCCAAGCCTTCTTGCTGGTCTGTCAAAGAAGAAGGGGAAGGAGCCTCAGCAAGCTCCTAAGAAGACAAGGGCCTCAGGGCCGACAGTTGTTGAGCCGACAGCTGTTAGTCACAAAAGGAAGGAGCCTGAGGCTCCTGTCGAGCCTCGTCCTGACCCTAAGACGAGGGCCAGGGCCGAGGCCTCTGAAGGAGCAACCTCTTCACCAAGCATGGGGGCCTTCTGGTCTCAAAATCTGTCCCATCTGAGGGCCGACCCCTCATCTCTTATCGCCAACCTGAGGGCAGCAAAGGCCTCTATGTTCTCTGCACCGTCGGCCTCCGACTTCGAGTTCTTGGCGCAGATGCCTCCAGCCAAAGTGTATGACTACGGTCTGCACTCCCTTGCTCAGGTATTGGTCCTGACCTTTAATTTCATTGTGTTTCCTCGGCTCCCTTTGACGCATCTTCATTTTTCTTGCAGTCTGTCTGTGCCTTCACCTCTGCCACCAAGTGGATGGCCGAGAATCAACAGAAATTCCATGAAGCTGAGAGGGCCATCCAACAAGAGGCTGACCTACGGACAGAGCTGGGCACTGCGAGGGCCGAGCTGGAGAGCACAAGGGCTGAGCATGCTAGAGTCCTTGATGAGCTGACGAGGCAGCATGATGCCGATATGCAGGCCAAGGACTTGTTGATCAAGGACAAGGACTTGTTGATCAAGGACAAGGATGAGGCTCTGATCAACCTGGAGGCCCGTCATAAGACTGATCTGGAGGCAGCCATCAAGAAAGCTGAGGCTGACGCTGTGGAGGCATACAAGATTTCAGACGAATTTCAGGGCTTCGGCCTTGAATATCTTGAAAGGGGGATTAGGACGGCCTGTCGGTGGGTAGTCCTCAGATTTGGCGATGTCGTCTCCTCTGTTCGCCCATCATTAGAGGGTGTTCAACTGGACGACCCCCTAATTGCCGAGGCCCTCAATCAGGTGGAGGCCCAAGCCCAGATCGAGGGGGTTGGCACATCTGAAGATGATCCGGTGCTGGTAACTGAGGAGACCATTCCCATTGATGTTGAGGCCCTGCCCTCTGATGTCGTCCCCTAGGGTGGCTGCCTGTAGCCCATACCCTTGTTTTTGTATTTTTGTTCTGTATATTATAAAACACTTGATGCTTTAAATTAATACCATCGTCTCTTCCTTTCATAACTGTCTCCCATATTTAATTCTGTTATGGTTTGTTCCTTTCAAATTTGCTTCTTCGTTGATGATGATGATACTAACCCTTCCCTCGTCTTTTTGAGGACCAATGTGGGGTCGTCCCCTCATCAGGCCTCATTATAGCCGAGGGTTCAAATGATCAAATTAATGATTTTTAAATAAAGTCTACCCTCATCTTTCTTGAGAACAGTGGTGGGGTCGTCCCCTCCACTGGTCCTCATTATAGCCGAGGGTTCAATGAACCAAATTAATGATTTTTATGTAGTCTACCCTCGTCTTTCTTGAGAATAGTGGTGGGGTCGTCCCCTCCACTGGTCCTCATTATAGCCGAGGGTTCTGATAACCAATTTAATGGTTTTTAAAGTCTTCCCTCGTCTTTCTTGAGGACAGTGGTGGGGTCGTCCCCTCCACTGGTTCCCATTATAGCCGAGGGATCAACTTTCCAATTTAATGGTTTTTAAAGTCTTCCCTCGTCTTTCTTGAGGACAGTGGTGGGGTCGTCCCCTCCACTGGTCCCCATTATAGCCGAGGGATCAACTTTCCAATTTAATGGATTTTGAAGTCTTCCCTCGTCTTTCTTGAGGACTGTGGTGGGGTCGTCCCCTCCACTGGTCCCCATTATAGCCGAGGGATCAACTTTCCAATTTAATGGATTTTGAAGTCTTCCCTCGTCTTTCTTGAGGACTGTGGTGGGGTCGTCCCCTCCACTGGTCCCCATTATAGCCGAGGGATCAACTTTCCAATTTAATGGATTTTGAAGTCTTCCCTCGTCTTTCTTGAGGACTGTGGTGGGGTCGTCCCCTCCACTGGTCCCCATTATAGCCGAGGGATCAACTTCTTTGCATGTATACTAGAACTGATAACCACTGGATGAGGGAAACACTGATACTTCTCATTAATCTTCAATGTGTTCTGTCGAAACAATGCTTATTACAACTATGGCTTATCAAGACCTTACAACACTACTGGTAGTATTTTTTCAAATGATCTGCATTCCAGGGGTTTGAGAAAGGTTCCCCCTCCAGGTTCTCTAGCCTGTAGGTCCCCGGGACAACTTCATCGATGACCCTATATGGGCCATGCCAATTAGGATGGAGCTTGTTGGGTTTCTGCCAAGTCTTTTTAAGAACCAAGTCTCCCACTGCGATAGGCCTCTGTTTCACCCTTTGGTTGTAAAACTTTGCGGTCCTCTGCTGGTAGGAAGCTTGCCTTATCTCAGCATCCTCCCTTCTTTCCTCAATCAGGTCTAGGTCAAGTCTTCTCTCTTCCATATTCCCCTGGGGATCATACATTTGGACCCTATGAGTAGGAAACTCCACTTCGGTGGGGATGACTGCTTCTGATCCATAAGCTAACATGAATGGGGTCTCCCCGGTAGGGGTCCTTACTGTCGTCCTGTATGCCCACAATACTGCATATAACTCCTCGACCCATCTTCCTTTTGCCCCCTCAAGCCTCTTCTTAATCCCATCTAGGATTGTCCTGTTCGTAACTTCGGTTTGCCCATTGGCCTGAGGTCGGCCTGGGGTGGAGAAAAATTGTTTGATACTTACCCTCTCACAGTACTTCTGTAAAGAGGCATTCTTGAACTGGGTCCCGTTATCCGAGATGAGGGTGTTGGGTAGACCATATCTGCATATCACATTCTTCCAGATGAACTGGAAGGTCTTCTGCTCCGTGATCGTGACCATCGGCTCGGCCTCTACCCATTTTGAAAAGTAGTCAATTGCTACGATGAGGAACCGATAGTTATTGACTGCTCTCGGTAAGGGTCCTATCAGATCAATCCCCCATATTGCGAACGGCCATGGGGATGCAATGGAGGTGAGAGGCTGGTGAGGTTGATGAGGGATAGTAGCAAATCTTTGGCATTTATCACACTTTTTAACATATGCGGCAGCATCTTTCCCCAAGGTCGGCCACCAGTAGCCTTGGGTGATCACCCTCTTTGCCAAGGATCTACCCCCAATATGGCTTGAGCACGACCCTTCATGCACGTCTTGCAAAATGGAAGGGACCTCTGAGGGATGCACACACCTAAGTAAGGGGAGCAGAAACCCCTTTTTGTACAGCGTGTCTCCGATGACAGCGAACTTTGCAGCCCTGTATCTCAGCTTCTTCCTCTCTTGGCTTGCTTCTGGCATCTCTCCCCCTCTAATGTATCTGATCAGGGGGTCCATCCATGAAGGTTCTTGAGAAACATTCATGCAAATGCCAAGTGTTCCCTCGTTGTCTTCGATAGTTGGTCGAAGCAAAATTTCTACCGGGACTGTCCTCCTTATGTCTGTCCTAGTAGCTGAGGCCAACCTTGCAAGGGCGTCAGCACGGCCATTGTCGAGCCTAGGTATCCTCTTGAATTTCACTTCTTTGAAGTTTTTCAGCAATGACCTCACCTTATCAAGATACCTAGCCATCCTCTCGTCTTTGGCCTCATAAGCTCCTAGTATCTGATTCACCACCAGCCTTGAATCACTGTGAACCAAAATTTGGCTGACACTAAGGGATTTGGCTAAGGAGAGGCCAGCTATCAAGGCCTCATACTCAGCCTCATTGTTGGAGGCTTTGAAATTGAACCTCAGGGCGTACTCGACGTCTGTGCCATCGGGTGCTGATAGTATCAGTCCAGCACCACTTCCGCTATCACAGGAGGACCCGTCAACGAAGAGGCTCCACGGAGTCTTTCCTTCAGAAAAATTTCCCTCAGAGAGGGACCCCTGTCTAAAGATGTATCTTCCCTCTTCGTTTTCAGTCACTTTCCTTCTAGCGGTGCTCGTCTCAGCCATTTCTGCAGGTGTGTCTGCGGGTCTGTCTTCTGTATCTGCCTTCCCGAGGGTCTCACCCTCGGCCTCATCTTCTTCCCATGTGAACTCAGCCACGAAGTCTGCCAAGGCTTGCCCCTTAATGGCTGTCTTAGGCTGATACACAATGTCAAACTCCCCCAGCTCTATAGCCCAGGTCATTAGCCTTCCTGATTTTTCAGGCTTGTGTAGGACCTGCCTAAGAGGAGAGTCAGTAAGGATGACCATAGTATGGGACTGGAAGTACGGTTTCATCTTCCTTGAGGCATGAATCAAGGCATAGGCCAACTTCTCCATCCTCGGGTATCTCTGCTCTGCCCCCTGGAGTGCCTTGCTGTTGAAATATACGGGCTTCTGTATCCCATCTTCGTCTCTTACGATTGCTGCACTGATAGCGGATTCTGAGACAGCAAGGTACACGTACAGTCGTTCACCCTGCACGGGTCGTGACAGCAGCAAGGGAGACCCTAAGTATGATTTCAGCTGCTTGAAAGCCTCATCACACTCTTCGCTCCATTCAAAAGCTTTCCTGAGGATCTTGAAGAATGGTAGACACCTGTCTGTAGCCCTTGACACAAATCTGTTCAAGGCAGCCACTCTCCCTGTGAGCCTCTGAACGTCTTTAATGGACTTGGGGGTCTTCATCTCAATAAGGGCCTTTATCTTTTCAGGATTGGCCTCGATGCCTCTTTGATTGACAATGAACCCCAAGAACTTCCCCGCTCTGACCCCGAAGACACACTTGGCCGGATTGAGCTTCATTTTGTATTTGTCCATTGTATTAAAGGTCCTTTCCAGGTCTGCTACATGATCCTCTGCCTTCAGACTCTTAGTCAGCATGTCATCTACGTAAACCTCCATAGACTTACCAATTTGGTCTTCAAACATTTTATTTACGAGGCGCTGGTACGTTGCCCCCGCATTTTTTAGGCCAAAGGGCATGACCCTGTAACAGTATGTCCCCTTGTCAGTGATGAAGGCAGTCCTCTCCGAGTCATCAGGGTTCATGAAAATCTGGTTATACCCTGAGTAGGCATCCATGAAACTCATGAGCTCATGGCCTGCGGTAGCGTCTACCATCTGGTCGATGCGGGGGAGAGGGAAGCTGTCTTTGGGACAATGCTTGTTGAGGTCTGTGAAGTCCACGCACATTCTCCACTTGCCGTTGGCCTTTGGGACGATGACTGCATTGGACAGCCACTCAGGGTAGATGACCTCTCTGATAAATTCAGCGTCTTCTAATTTTTTAACCGCATCCCTGATGACCTCATACTTTTCTCTAGAGTAAATCCTCCTCTTCTGCTTTACCGGCTTCACTCCCTCTACCACATTGAGTTTGTGGCACATGATTTCAGGGTCGATCCCTGGCATATCTACATGACTCCACGCGAAGACGCTTCGCCTTCTCCTCAACAGTTTGATGAGGTCTTCCTTGATACTGGGCTTCAGAGATTTGCCAACTTGGACGGTTTTTCCCGGGTCATCCTCATCGAGGGTGATGGGTTCTACCTCCTCAGCGGCCTCTCCTTTTTTGAGCTTCGTCTCGTCCCTGGTGTCTAGGGTATCAATGTTGTAAGTGGCTGTAGCCCTCTTGTGTGCCTCCCTTTCTTCAGCGGAGTTGTAGTAGCACTCTCTCGCTGTCGTCTGGTCTCCCTGAACTTCCCCCACCCCATAAGGGGTAGGGAACTTAACCATCTGGTGGACCGTGGACGGCACAGCTTCAAACCCCTTGAGGGCCACACGTCCCAGTATGATGTTGTATGCCGAAAACACATGCTCATCCAGCACAAAGAAACTGACCCTCTTAGTGAGCCATCTCGGCCACTCGTCCCCCATCCTGACATCAGCCTCATATATTCCTAGGGGGTGAACCTTCTCCCCACTGAACCCAATCAATGGATGATGGTAGGGGACAAGTCTGGCACGACTGAGGCCCAAGGCCTTGAAGCATGGCCAGAACATCACATCTGCGGATGAGCCCCCATCCACCAGGATCCTCGGCACTTCGCACCCGTGCACCCTGGTGGTGATGACGAGAGGGTCATCATGCGGGGCCAATAGGCCCTTGAAGTCCATTCTTGAAAATCCCACAACCAAAGTGTCCATATCAACCTTCTTCCTTTTTTCTAACTTGACCTCTAGGGAGGTTGAGTGCACCGTCTTCGTCACTGCCTTAGCCTCAGCGACATGGGCCTTCCTGTCGGCGACCTCAGACCCTCCTCCTGCAAGTCCCCCGGAGATCATTCCCACCCCGAGCGAGATCATATTGAGCCTCTTGACAGGGCCTTGGTCGTCTCTCGGCGGGAGGTCAGGGTCGTCCTCATCATCAGAGGGGTCGTCCCCTCTTTTTTGAGGACCTTCTCTGCAGGCATCGACTCGCTTCTTTCTGGGGTCGTCCCCTCGGCCCCTCTTGAAGTCGGCTTTGTCGACGTACTTTCTGAGCTTCCCTTCCTTCAGCATCTTCTCAATCTCATCTTTCAGAGCAAAGCATTTGTCTGTTACGTGGCCGTGGTCTTGGTGAAATTCACACCACAGGTTCCTATTTCTCTTGCCGGGGGCTGCCCTCAGCTTCTCAGGCCACTTCAGTGTCCGGTCACTCTTTATCTCATTGAGGATCTGTTCACAGCTGACCGTCAGAGGGGTGTACCCCGCGAACTTATCATCCATGGTCCTCTTCTTCCCCTCTTTGTTCTTCTTGGGGTATTTATTCCCACTTGCACCTCCTTTTTCGTCTTCATGTTTTGCGGCCATCGCCTCTTCGGCGTTCATCACCTTCCCTGCTGTTGACAACAGCTCAGCCATCGTCCTCGGAGGGTCTTCGGCAAGCTTCCATAATAGCTTCCCCTTCTGGAGCCCTCCAATCAGGGCTGTCATAGCTATGCTCTCCTCATAGCCTTCCACCTCCAGCTTCTCTTTATTGAATCTGGCTATGTAGTCTCTCAGAGTCTCATTCTTTCCCTGCTTAACATAGAGCAGGTGTGTGGTCTTCTTCTGTGGCCTCACCCCAAAGCAGAAATTATGGATGAACAAGTCTGCCAACTGCTTAAAGTTTCCAATAGAATTTTTTGGAAGAGACGTGTACCACACATGCGCAGCCCCTGTCAAGGTACCAGAGAAGGCACGACACCTCATCTCATCTGAGATAGAGTATATGTTTGCCGCCGACTGATACATTTCCACGTGGTGGACAGGGTTGGTGCTCCCATCGTATCTTGGGGTGACCACGGGAGGCTTGAACTTCGATGGCGTGGGGAAGTTGACTATCTTTGCCACAAAGGGTGAGCCCATGGTGTATCCCCTCTGAAGAGGGTCCCGGCTCTTCAGTATGTCGCCAATCTTATCCTCTAACCTCTGGATTGAGTCATTCCAGGGCCTCACAGGGTCGGCCTGGCCGATGTTATCCCCTGCTGCCTCTCGGAGGTGGATGGAGGGCTCCGCTACGGCAGGCCTGTGTCGGCTATTTACTTCCCTTTGGCCGTCATCCCGTCTTTGGGGTCGGCCTTCTGCTTCTTTCCTAGATCTCGCTGCGCTTCTTGACTTGGACAACTTGTCTCGCAGGTCATTCACTGGGCCCAGCCTCTCGAAGGCCGACCCCCTGCTCAGGCGGTCAAAAGCAGAGCCTCTTGGGCGATCATCAGGGTTTGGTCTCCCGCACTTTCCTCTACTGTCCTGGAGGGGTCGTACTGTATTGTTGGAGACCTCATATGGCTCCCAGCATTCTACTGGAGCCTCTTCTTCCTCCAGATCATCATACCTGTCCTCGGGGCAAGGGTTTCCTTGCCTCCCCAGGCGTAAACGCCGGGGGTCAGCAACATCCCTACGCCGCTGAGGGGGTGGCAGGTCTTTATGTGGTGCCTGGGGTGGTCCCCTGGCCTCATGATGTCCTTGAGCTGCTGCCGGAGTAATCATCTCAGGTGAGACCCCTGGTGGTCTCAGTATATTCTGACTTAGAGCTGTAAACTGCTCCTGCATCATCCGCTGGCTGGCTGCCAGAGACTTTAGGGCTGCTGCCACATCAGCCATCTCAGACTGAGGTGGTGGCTGACTGGAACTGGGTCTTCCCCCATCATCCGGCGGGGGAAGTGGTGGCGGTGGCATCTCAGGTGCCATGTGCTTGAGCTATGAAGAGCTGAACTGAAGAAAATACTGGTTAGCTTGGGACCTTAGTAGGTCTCTTTCAATGGTGAAACACCTCCTCTCAGGGGGAGTGTTGGTTCACCACCAGAGTGCCCAGTGAGGTCAAGCTGTACAAAGGAAGAGATGTCTTCTCGTTCCCACAGACGGCGCCAAACTGATGATGCTAAGATTTAGCACCACCAGGTAAGTGATGGTGAGCTCAAACAGTAGTAGTTATGGCAGCCATAGAGATGCAAGTATATAAGTATGTAAGTGTATAGAAGGGGATGAGTATAAGAGGAAATTAGACAATGATATATAGTGGTTCAGCCACTTAGGCCTACATCCACTGTGAGTGTGTGATCCACTAAGTATGGGCACTAATGGCCTTGGATACAATGCACATAACCCTCTCTCTCTCTCTACTGTGTGAACAAGCAGAGTTTTAGCTAGGGCTACAGTTAATTGATCGATCCCCTGTAGGGTTAGGGGTGACAAGTATATATAGGTCTTGGGGGGTGTAGTGTACCCCCCAGGTAAGCATGGTGCATGTGAATAATGATCTAGCCAATCCCCTGTTGACACCTGTAGATGCCAAATGATGACATAATATTCTCTCACGTGAGGGGGTGATTCGGTTGTAACGGTCTTCCACGTGTCATATGAGCCTCACGCGCACTGTTCCACGCGTCTCCCAAACCACGCGCTGTCATGATGTCACCCTCGGCCTATGAGCCGAGGCCGAGGGCAAAGTTTCTTCCGGCAGTGAGTCTGGCTTGATTATGTCCTCGTACTGTCGTACCCTCGTAGGGTCGGCCGGAGCCTGGTGAGGGGTCGGCCCCTCGTAGGGTCGTCTGGAGCCTGGTGAAGGGTCGGCCCCTCGTAGGGTCGTCTGGAGCCTGGTGAAGGCCAGTTGGGGCCTGGTGGGGGGTCGGCCCCTCTTAGGGTCGTCCGTTGTGGAGGCGACCCTCCTAGAATATAAACGGGTATATCAACCACTTCCAGCAATTAAAGGCTGAGAGATAGATTCAGCCGGTTTATCCGAGGAACTTTTCTTCAATCTCCTCGTAGGAGCAGGAACATTCTCAACCAAGGATGATTTGGTTGGTGATATAACGATAACCTCACTGGGAGGAGAAATAACAACAATATTGCTTGGAGCCACTGGGGGCTTCTCGACAATCTGTTTAGCAAAAACAGGAGGGGATGCATCAATATTTCTCGTCCCTTCTTCTGGGACATTTGGCTTATTTTTCTTCGCCTCTACAGCAGTAGAGGCAGACTTATAAAAGAAGGAAGGAGCTCTTCTTCTCTTCATTCTGTCACTCAGAGGAATATTTGATTCAGGGGAAGAACCTTTAGAAGCTGGTATTGGGTCGATGTCACCTACCACTGGACGAGAAGTAAAAGACGAAGTGTAGATCTTGTACTGCAATAAGTACGAGGCTGATCTAATATGTTCGTCGGCAACAGTTTGGTGCAAACTCCAGATAAGTTTCAAGTGTCTCAACTTGACATCTGTCTCTTTGGGGGAATTTCTTTTGCTGTCAATTGCAAATAAATAAAAACTAAAATGTCAATGATGCATTTTATCAAACACAAAGAAAACACAATCTCAAAAATAAAATAAAATAAAAACAACCTTTCCCATTGCCATAGGGAGGACATATAGGACCCTGATACACATCATTTCCATTTAATGGAGCATGTTCCCAATTTTTCATAATAACTCCATGCTCGAAGTAATACCTGTTGGTATCTGGAAGATTGATAACTAAAGCCCTATTTAAAAACCTAGTTTTTAAATAAAAAGTACTATCGCTGACAACCCATCTATAACAAATCATAATTTCTGGAATTCCTAAACGAGTTCCATGAATTTGATTTAACCTATGAACTCCATTAACTATTCTCCAAGTGTTTGGCGCTATTTTTGCAGGAAAAACATCAAAAAATTGACAGAACTCCAAACATAAAGGATTTGGAGGAAAAAAAAGCCGCATTCGGCCACAAAGAGACTGGGGAACCAATGTCCCTCAGCCAGACGAAAATAGTCTGAAGGTTCAGAAAGTTCTTCCAAAGTAACCCATGAAGGAATAGAAAAATCAGAGCGAAATTTATCAAGCGACTCAACAAGGTAAACCATGATGAACAGAGAAAATAAAAAAGAAGGAAGAAGATCTTACAGGAAAAGGGTGGATCAGTTGACAACGAACAATGGAAGAAATGAACGCACAAGATAGAGAGGAAGCAAAGAAGTTCTAAGATGCAGATTTGAAAAAGTAAAAGACGATCGAATTTTCTGAAGCGTTTAAATACTTTACCTCGGGAATAGAGAAAAACAATGATTACCAGGATGGACGATTGCATATCCGACGGCTAAAAAGAAGAAAAGGGCACAAAAAACGAAGCGGTTATGGAAATTCAAAATATTTATAAAGACTGATACTGTGCATTTATAAAGGAGTTGTATACGACGAATGCTTTCCTAGAAACCATATAAACCGAAAATCTAAGCAGCAGAACGTTCCATACTTCTTCAACATCAAACTACGAAACATTGGGGGCTTCTGTTGATACCAAATTTATTCTGCTGACGTGGACCCATTATGTGGAGACACGTGTCAATCTACATGGCACTTGCAAATATTTTTTTAAACAACACATTAACTTCGAGGAACTCAACCTCCCCGACCAACTCCAATGCTCCGAGCAAAAAGTGTTCTTCGAGGAACTCTACTGTACCGAGCAACTCATGTATACCGAGCTACTTAAGCGGTCCGAGCAGCTTAGACGGTCCGATCTGCATCTCGTACAGAGCATTCATATCCGGATAATCAAGAGGATGACTGCGCATTAAATGCTCATTATTATCACACAGACGCATACGTCTATTAGACAACTGTGTATTATTCTTTCATTTGTACTGCCTCAAGGATATAAATACATTGTAACCTCTTCATTAGCAGGGGACTCGAAATTTCTTGGTAAACCCATTATCGAGAATTCTGTAAACAGTCAGCAATAACACGAACAGTGGACGTAGGCCATTTTTTTAAGGCTGAACCACTTCAAAAATCTCTTATCTTATTTATTTTTATCTGTGATTAAAGAATTAGGTCAAATCTAGTTTTTTACATCAACACCAATGTACGAGGAAAATCTACAACGAAAAAAATCTCGAACGACCCAGCCACACAATTCACTATGATACGGAATTATGCAAGATGACTTACTCAATGACTCCATCCTCATAAGATTTGATACGTCCTCCATCTTCAACCGTTCCACAACGACAATGCAAGAATCCATCCACGCAAGTGCTACAACGTATGAGTCCACACACGCCTCGGTATCCACCGATCCAGGCTCATCAACCATCTAGGGATTGTAACATGGAGTCTACTTCTTCTTCCCCACAACACCGCAAATACGGAATCCACTCCAATGAAACAATTCTCACAGAGATATGAAGAATAAATTTGGTGCTCAAAGCATGATCTTTAAAGCATATGTAAGATGAATATTGGATCCTAAACTTATTGGATGAAAACGAGGGTTCTTGAAAAATATTTGGAATAATTTTATCACAAAAAGAACTCTCAAAAGACTATCTTAAAAGTTTGATCCAGCATCTCTATTTATAGGGGAAGTTCTTGCAAAAGTATAGAGAATAAAGATTTGGAAAGATATATTTTAAAACATAAAAACACGCGAACTCGTTCGAACAAAGTACCCATTCTCGTTCGAACAACCTCCAATTAAACTTCGAATGACATTCCAGAGCGTACCCCAAATGTGACATTCCAGATCTCGTTCGAGCGAAGGAATCTCGTTCTAATTACCAATGGAAACTCGTTTGAATGACATTTCAAGTCGTTCTAATGAAACAACGAAATTTTCAAAAGATTCTTTAAATTTTTTTGAAACATTTTATAAAAATCTAACACCTAATAATAAAATATCCAAAGCTAAAAATAAATACGCATTCATACCTAAGAGATCCTTGGAACTTGAAGAAGGAAACGAGCACGAAACACGACACAATGATATAATATCCGAAGCTTTGTCGCTACGTTTTCATCCAAACATGTCAAAGGCTTGAAGGGAAAACACCAACCCTAACCTATGACTCAAAATGTTTTGTCGAGAATTAAGCCAATTACAAATAAATTAACTCAATTGGAATTTTTTTCTTACAAATCTCCCCATTTGATTATTTTGGGACAAAGCCAAAATAAAATTATTATGGGATGTCAAGCTCTCTAAAAAGACTTAATCCCCAACCCCCAAAGGAAAAAGTGTACATACACTTAACAGACATAAACTCTGAGTAGCCTTGCTCGCTTGAACACTTTGTCATATGGTGTAAACTCATAAACCTGCATACTTAAACAAACCTTCAAATGCAAAAGGAATATAACAAGTATAAATCCTCATAAGAATGAATTTCTAACAATGTCTAAAACAATCTCAACCTAGGTAAGACATCTCCCCCTAAGATAAAGATATCCTAAGTATGAAAGAAAAGATACCAGTCCTCCAAAAAGTAAGAAATCATAAAAATATTACTCCCATAAAAATAAAATCTCCCCCTCAATGTATGAACATGAGATACCATTTTTGAAATAGGGAGGAAGGAATAAAGTCATGCAATGGTGTAAAGTGTAATAAACACACAACATGGCAACTCAAGCACAAATAATCGACACAATGATCAAACAATACCAATATTGATGAAAAATGATACCAATATGAATAAGCAATGAAGTAAGATAATAATTTGAAATTATCAATTCTAAGTATGGAATTTCAATGCACCCATCAAGATGTACTATAATAATCATATAACATGCCAAATAAAATCGAAAGATAACACATATGGCAAACACGGACTAAATGCAAATCGAAAAGACTCAAAACGATACCTTATATGTCAATATGCAAAAGATATACCAAAGATTACCCGACACACTTATATATATGGTATAAATGATCATAAAAAATTGACGCAAAATACATAAGCTTTACACATCAGCATAATATGGATGTGTCTAAGTATGTGGGATGGAATGAATAGGTGTAAACTATATACAAATGAGTTGTGACCCAAACTTAAAATATGTTCAAGGAGTACTATTTGACCACAAAACTTTATCAAATTAAGATTTAGCCTCAAGTTATAGGATAAAGTGAACTATATGAACAAACAAGCACAATACACACAAGCCTAGAATATTGATAATTTTACAAATCAACAGTGTCATGATAAAATAAGCATAACTAGGATTCATTGTGAAAATCCATTAATATTGAACTATAACACCCTCAAAAGATAAACATATATCATATTTTATTTTCTCTTAATTCTTTTGAAGCTATAACTTTTGAAAATTAAACAAACTAAACATGTTGGCCTTTGAAAGTTTTTTTATTTTTATTGTTTTTAATCTTTTCATTAGGCTCTTACAAACAATGGCTTTCCCAGAAAGGAGTTTTTCTCCTTTCGTAGCCCTTTCCCATTCACCCTTATATTTTTAATAAACTCAGATAATCTCACATGCAACAATATTTACATGCACAAACCCCCCCTAATCATAAAATATATAGATGACAAGATTGCTGGGAGAACATCTCATATATCTCAAATATACATGAGAAGTTAAAATTCAGAGAGCTCATGTATGTGTGTGCGGAGGTATATACAAAGTTGAATCCATAAAGTAAATCAAAGTCGAAACTACTCCATGCAAGCATAATTAAGAACAATATAAGAATTAACAATTATAACCAAATATCCTAGTCACATAGTAAGCACGAAATGAATTGGCTTTAAACACACCAATATGCCACACCGAGTGCGTAAAAAATAAAATACACAAAAACCAAAAATCTTTTTGAGATTTTATAAAAAATTTCATAAAAATACTAATTTGAAAACAAACAGACAAACAACATCTTTTATTTTTATTTTTCAATATGACTCAATAAATAAAAAATCAAAATATAAAAGATACAAACGTCATAAGATTAGCAAATATATATCATGAAGCAAAAACTAGTGTAAGATAAACATAACATGTAAGCAATCACCAATAAGGTATAGCATGTGAAGAATCATATGCAAACATGCAAGAATCAACCAATCTAACATTTTGTGCCTCCCAAACTGATTTCTTAACCCAAATTTATGAATACATAACTCGTTAGGTTTTGGGAACCATGGGGACGCTAGGCTTCATCTTTCGAAGGTATTTTCTAATATCATAGCAAAAATATCTAAGGTGAATTTTCCTACTGCAATTAGTGCAAGTATAAACACGGCGACGGGTATTACATAAGGTTTGACCTTTCCTAATGTTCCTACTCGACTCTCTCAAACGCATGGTTTTGGCATGGGTAGCGGAAGTCTTTTTATCATCGGAGCCAATCCAAACTTGTCATCTTTGATTTGTACAGTGACTAACATCTTATCCAACTTTTTTGACCTAGATTCCAAATCAAATTTGACACGACTCGAAAATCTCAGTCTCTCCTCTAGCTCGATAATCCTCAACTCGAGTAAATGCTTAGACTCCTCAAACTCTAGAAGCTCTTTCTTTATAGCCTCCATCAAACCTCGAAGACTATCTCTCTCACCCTCAACATACTCTATCTTCTCTCGAAGGGTCCTCTCACGTGCCCTAAGATTCTCAATCAAAACACTATCATCATTTTCCTTGGCACTTTCTTTCAACCTAGCTACCAAGTTCAAGTTAGCCTTTTTCACTTTAAACGTTTTTGCATATAACTCATAAAAGGCCACTTGGAGTTTATTATCCTCCTCCTCTTCATCATCCTCACTCTCATTTCCACTCTCACAACCATCACTCACTTGGGATCAATAAATAATGGCCTCAGAAGTTTCATGCAAAGAAATATCTTCATGGGAAGATTTCTCATCAAAGCTCACGTGGCTAGCCATGAACACGGTGAAGTTGCACTTTATGCGGGACTTGGGTCCCTATTTTGGATAATTATCACTAAGTGTGGCATTATACGCTATCGATTTCTTACTCTCCTTCTTTAGTTTAGTGGGGCACTTAGCTACTCTATGACCATAACCCTCATAACCAAAACATCCTTCCGACTTATACCTCTTAAAGTTATCTTTTCAGTTCTTAGGGAAGTGATTAGACTTGTTATACATGTTTTTCTCAGACTTTTTTAATGCTTTCGATTACTTATGGAATTTGAGAATTTTCTTGAATTTCTTAGCTATCAAGGCCATATTGTCGGACTCGATGTTATATTCATCACCCGAAACAGTTGTTTCCCCCTTCTGGGCTTTTAAATCAATGCCCTTTTCTTTCTTTTTCACAGTCTTGTAAATAAACATGTCAAGCTCATAAGTTTGTAAGTCACCTACAAGCTCTTCAAGTTTTTTAGAATCTAGAGTAACCAAAGAATTCAAAACGATCATTTTTAGATTAAATCTTTCAGGCAACAACCTTAAGATTTTATTGATTACTCGGTTGTCGATATCTTCTCTTCCAAGTTTAAAGACGAGTTAAATATTTCGAACAGTCAAGCATAAAAGTCATCAAATGTCTCAATATCCATCATCTTAATGGTATCAAACTGAATGGTAAGGTTTTGGAGTTTGAAAGACTTAACAACACAAGTTCTTTCATGGGTGAGTTGGAGTACATCCCAAGCCTTTTCGATGTTTTACAAGCCATAATACGGAGGAACTCCACTGGAGTGACTAAATAAAACAAAGTATATATACCTTTAGAGTTATAGTTTGCTAACCTATGTTCAACCTCACTCCATGATTCTACGGGTTAGGGAATCCTATTCTCTCCAACTAAGGTAGAAAGTGGAGTCCCACCATTAAGTACAACTTGCTATACCCGCTTATCTATTGCCTTCAGTGCTGATTTCATACGCATTTTCTAGTATGCATAGTTCAACCCATCAAATATTAAGGTTCTAATACCATCAAAATCACCAAAATTCAAGAATGACAACACGCGACCAAAACACTATAATTTAGCGTAACTCACTCTTATACCAATTTATAAATGCAAAAGTGTCATTGTATGACTAGGAAAGAATGGTATTGAAAATAAAAACCCAATTTTATATTTTATAAATTTTAAAAATCAAAATTTTAAACAAAAAAACCCAAAGAAACTTTTTCACCAATTTTAAACTAGGTTGTCACGATAAATCCATTTATCCAATTTTAGCATTTTAATCTTAACACATTCACCTAGGTGATAGTAGATAAAATAAATAACCAATCGCACAACATGCCGATGTATGAGGAAAACCCATAACGGAAAAAAATTTGGACGACCCAACCACACAATTCACTATGATACAGAATTACACAAGATGATAGATGACTTACTCAACGACACGATCTCCACAAGACTTTATGAATTTTCAATCCTCAACCACTCCTCCAGAGCGAGAACTCAGGAATCCACTCACGTAAGTGCCACAACGTGTGTGTCCACACACGCCTCGGTATCCACCGATCCAGGCTAAACAACCGTCTAAGGATTGGAACTCGGAATCCACCACTTATTCACTACAATACAGTAAATGAAAAATCTACCGCGTTGAAATAATTATCATAAAGATATGGAGAATAAACTTGGCTCTCAAAACAGGATCTTTAAAGCATATGTAAGATGAATATTGGATCCTAAACTTATTTGGTGAAAATGAGGGCTCTTGAAAAATCTTTGGAAGAATTTTATCATAAAAAGAACTCTCAAAAGGAGCTTTTAAAAGTCTAATCCCGCATCTCTATTTATAGGAAAAGTTGTTGCAAAAGGATAGGGATTAAAGATTTAGAAAGATATGCTTTAAAAAATAAAAACACACGTACTTATTTGAACGAATTGGCTTCTCGTTTGAACGAAGTACCCATTCTCATTCGAACGACTTCCAACTAAACTTCGAACGATATTTCAGAGCGTACCCAAAAGGATAACACATACATCAAGCATACCCAAAATCAATTAAATCCGTAAACACTAGATTTTTCATTACGTTATTAGGTTTATCTCGAAATCATGCGTACTTCCATCTATTTCCACATATACACCAACTCGTAACGTACATAAATATTTTCTCCTTTGACCACTAATTAATACACATATTTTATTAAATATTAAAATCGGACTTTATCTCCCAAACACTTAAATTCGTTACTCTCTAAGTTCAAAGCATACACACGACCATAAGACACTTATATCTCACCCTTCTACCCACTTTAACCCAAACTCCAACGTTAAATAGTACAATTTATTAGAATATCAACCACACTTTTTCCGTAGTTAAAGCTACCAAAAATTTCCTATTTATTTACACACTAAATAAATTAAACTTCCCATTAATTCCAACCATCACTCACATGGATAACCTCCCACACACTCGAATCAGCTCGGGATAACCATATATGATCAAATTCCCAGCCTTAATCCATCCTAACTCAGGTTTCGAATCGATTTTCCCCCACGACCGAATCAATTCACCTATGGTAGAAGCCCAAGTTTATGTGTACCCATTCTACCCTAATCCTAACACCAGATGCGAATACAATAGTATAAAGGCCATACCTATAACCTATATAACTATCCTCAGTATTAACCAAATTTGATCTCTTCATAAACTAGGTAGAGAAATCCTAAAATAAAATCCAACTCAAAATCATCATCCTAAACTTTTTATCTCACTCACCATTGAGTAGAAAATTTATGACTAATTTAAAAAAATAATAAAAGTAAGAAACTAGCGGCCACACGTTCATAATAAAAAGATCTACAATTTCATGACCTGAATCGATTTGGTTCTGGACAGAATCTAAAATGGCCTAAGGATGAAGATGAAGCTTCCAAAACCTCCATTAATTCCCAAATCAAGATCCAAAATAGTACCCAATCGATACCTTAATCCAATGTAAGTATATGAACATGTTTCTTAACCCTTTTACACCACACTATGGGTCCAAGAACATCAAATCCAAAATAAAAACTTAAATATTCAAACTTTACATCATAACTCGTATTTAAATTAACTTAGGGTTTGTTCATCAACAATTCCAGACTTAAACCTCAAATTAAATAATTTGTAATAACAAAGTTTCATTCAAAAAGATCAATGACATCTCATATCTATATTATTAAATCCATCAATTTCATGTTATAATCATCAATGTACATATTCATATCATTCTTAATTAACCCTAATTATAAATCATCATATAAATTAGTCTTCAGCATAATTAAAAATCTAAAATCTTATGATAAAGCATGCTTATAAATTAAGAAACACATTATTAAAGATATTACAAAAATATTCTCGCCTTATGGTAGGGGATTGAAGAACTCCTCTTGAATTTCTCTTTCTTTCCCATCTCCAAGTTTGCCTAACTTCTCCCAAGTATTCAGGGATTCTAGGGCTATATTAGTAGGTGGAAACTACCTAAATGACATGGTTTAACCCCTTGTAGAAATTCTAATCCCGCACCTCTTAATGGAGCCTAATTTCGGGACCTTAAAAGTGTCCAGATTGCTATCTGGAATGGCAAAAAATCTCTACTAAGGTATACCTACCCCTCGGGACCTATTTAAAGAGATAAAAATATATAAACGGACATCCATGTCACCCCAGAGTTCAATATAAACTATACTACCCACAATACACAGTAATACCTCACGGTGTCAATAAAATGACACGCTTGATTATTCTACGCGTACACATTTTCAATTACCATCTAAATTATGCCAAATTATTATCACTAAGCCATACAAATAATAATTAATTCCATTTACTAATTTATTAATCACTTAATAAATAATAATTATAGTCTGTGAAAATACGGGGTATTAATCGAGATAAACTCGTGAAGCTTAAGCCTCGTGATACGACTCTTAGCATATTATTTCTGAGGGATGCCTCCATCTCTATTGCTAAACCCCCTATATTTATTATCTAACTCTGTTGTTAGAACTACGTTGTCTTTGATCCAAAGTCTTTTACGGTACATAGGTGCAATACCGAGTCATTTTCTTGATCTTGAGCCTCAACAATATGTATCATGATATATTATCCCCATAAAGATGCATCCATCTATAATCCCTGAAACACTAAAAGTGAGATATCAAACTATCTCAAAACTTGAGCTTTCTCGCACCCTTACATACTTAATGATGGTCATCCATTATGTACACAAAATCACGATGTCATACATGAGAAAACCTTATGTACCTGCATCGATTTAAGTGACGTTCTTACACCTCTCACTTAAACCGTCTTCCAACCTAATCACCTATCTATCTATTTTACAGGGACCCTCTCTCTAAGGACTCTAAACAAAATAAAAAATAATTATAAAGCAATCAACAAATTTAACACCTTCCTCACTCATAACTCGGTTCCCAAACCCTCATAATAAGAATCTCTGAGGACGTGATGGAAGAAGGAGACAAGCAGTCCTCGCATCCCTATGATGAAGTTCCCTCAAAGCATCATGTGCAACTGGCTTGGGGCACGCAACGCCATAGTGGCGACTCTGCTGGGGATAACTTTTTTTTGATTGAAATGCAATAATGTGTATTAAAGCTGAAACTCATAGACTACGTCACAGTGGAGACTCCATCGAAGATAAATCAAGAGAACCCACACTACACCAAAAATAGGAATCTGGCACTCTTTAAAACTGTGCCAGACCCAATATGGAACCGTTTTAAACTGTGCCAGAATCATGGGTGCCAGATTTTCTGGCACGGCTTAAAATCGTGCAAAATTGCACATTCTGGCACACTTTTAAACTGTTCCAGATTAAAATCTGGAACGATTTTGACACACTTTTAAACTGTGCTTAATATTAAATCTGACACGCTTTTGACACACATTTAAACTTTACCAAATTTTTATTTTCTGGCACGATTTTGGCACAGTTTTAAACCGTGCCAGATTTTTCAATTAATTAAAAAAAATATTGAAAACAAATTTGTAGAATTAAAAAATTCCAAATTTGGTAGGAACAATATTTATTATTTGCAAAAAGAATCAAGAAAATTCATAAATTGCAAATGTCGCATGTTGTTGATAAACTAATGTACATACAAACTTCAAAATATTATAAGTCTTAATAGTTGACAAGCCAAAAAAAAATTGGACAGAGTTTCCCCTATTTTCTAGACATTCTAAAAGTTGTTAATATAAAATCTACGTAATGTAAAGCCCGCCCGACCATAAAATATAACAATAAAATTACAAAAGTCTGCACAACTATAAAAGTTAACAATAAAACTACAAAAGCCATCACGGCCATAACACATAAAAATTATAATCCTGAATATTAACGACATTAAATAAATAATCCCCTTATTGTAAACCATTGACTTCTTCATGTGTTTCACATGTATAAAAGCTAACGATAAATTGTTATCCTGCAAAAAAGTAGGATACAAAAAAGAGATGATATTAGTAACCAAGTAATTTTAAAAAAATCTTATTCAAACTAAAAAATTGCATATACGAGTTATAATTATTATTATATTCTCAAACCGAAAGTCTCGTGACTACGTGGTCAGTTCCTATGGGTTACATTAGTCTCATACGAGGTGTTGGTGTCTCTTACGTGGCCATTTGGGGTTGATTTGAGTTTTCACCCTCAAGCGGCATATTTTTAAGAATAATCTAGATATTTTCAAATTATCATCATATTCTCAAATCGGGAGACCCGTGACTATGCAGTCAGTTCCTACAAGTTACATTGTTCCCGTGCAAGGTGTTCATGCCTCTTACGTGGCCATTTGGGGCTGGTTTGGGTTTTCACCGTCTAACGGCATGTTTTTAAGTCTAATCTAAATATTTTTAAGTTATCGTCATATTCTCAAATTGGGAAACCTGTGACTACGCGATTGGTTCCTACGAGTTACATTAGTCCCGTGCGAGATGTTAGTGCCTCTTACGGGTCCGTCTGAGGGTTGGTTTAGGTTTTCACCCTCTAACGACATGTTTTTAAGCGTAATATTGATATTTTTAAATTATCATTATTTTCGCAAACTGGGAGACCCGTGACTATGCAGTCAGTTCCAACAAGTTACATTGGTCCCGTGTGACGTGTTCATGTCTCTTACGGGGCCATTTGGGGGCTGATTTGGATTTTCACCTTTTTAGCGATTTATTTTTAAGCCTAATCTAGATATTTTCAAAATATCGTCATATTCTCAAACCGGGAGATCAGTGGCTATGCGATCAGTTCCTACAAGTTACATGGGTCCCGTGCGAAGTGTTAGTTCCTCTTACGGGGCCGTTTGGGAGCTGGTTTGGGTTTCACGACTTGTTTTTAAGTCTAATCTAGATATTTTTAAGTTATCATCATATTCTCAAATTGTGAGACTCGGGAGTACGCCGTCAGTTCGTACGAGTTACATTAGTCTCGTGTGAGGTGTTAGTGCCTCTTACGGGATTGTATGAGGGTTGGTTTAGGTTTTCGCCCTCTAGCGGCATATTTTTAAATGTAATCTTAATATTTTCAAATCATCATCACATTCTCAAATCGGGACAACCCTGACTACGTGGTCAGTTCCTATAAGTTACATTGGTCCCGTACGAGGTGTTCATACCTCTTACGAGGCCGTTTGGGGGCTGGTTTGGGTTTCACTCTTTAACGACTTAATTTTAAGCCTAATCTATATATTTTCAAATTATTATCATATTTTCAAACCAAAAGACCTGTGAGTACGCGGTGAGTTTTGACAAGTTACATTGGTCCCGTGCGAGGTGTTCTTGCCTCTTACGGGTCCGTTTGGGGGCTAGTTTTTGTTTTCATCCTTTAACGACTTGTTTTTAAGCCTAATTTAGATATTTTCAAATTATCGTCATATTCTCAAATTGGGAGACTTGTGACTACGCGGTCAATTCCTACGAGTTACATTGGTCCCGTGCGAGGTGTTAAAACCTCTTACGAGATCGTACGAGGGCTGGTTTTGGTTTTCACCCTCTAACGGTATGTTCTTAATCCTAATCTAGATATTTTCAAGTTATTGTCATATTCTCAAATTGGGAGACCCGTGACTATGCGATTAGTTCCTACGAGTTACATTGATCCCGTGCGAGATGTTAGTGCCTCTTACGAGACCGTTTGAGGGTTGGTTTAGGTTTTCACCCTCTAATGGTATGTTTTTAAGCATAATATTGATATTTTTAAATTATCTTTATTTTTTAAAATCGGGAAATCCGTGACTACGCGGTCAGTTCCTACAAGTTACATTGGTCCCGCGTGACGTGTTCATGCCTCTTACGGGGTTATTTGGGGGTTGGTTTGGGTTTTCACCTTTTAAGTGGTTTGTTTTTATGCCTAATCTAGATATTTTCAAATTATCATCATATTCTCAAACCGAGAGACCCGTGACTATGCGATCAGTTTCTACAAGTTACATGGGTCTCGTGCGAGGTGTTAGTTCCTCTTACGGGTCCGTTTGGGAGCTAGTTTGGGTTTCACCCTTTAGCGACTTGTTTTTAAGTCTAATTTAGATATTTTCAAGTTATCGTCATATTCTCAAATCGAGAGACCCGTGAGTACGCGGTCAGTTCGTACGAGTTACATTAGTCTCGTGTGAGGTGTTAGTGCCTCTTACGGGACCGTATGCGGGTTGGTTTATGTTTTCACCCTCTAATGACATATTTTTAAGCGTAATATTGATATTTCAAATCGTCGTCATATCTCAAACCGGAACACCCCTGACTATGTGGTCACCATATAAGTTACATTGGTCCTGTATAAGGTGTTCATGCCTCTTACAAGGTCATTTGGGGGCTGGTTTGGTTTTCACCCTTTAATAGCTTAATTTTAAGCCCAATCTAGATATTTTCAAATTATCGTCATATTCTCAAACCGAAATACCCGTGACTACGCGATCAGTTTCGACAAGTTACAGTGGTCCTGTGCGAGGTGTTCGTGCCTCTTACGGGTCCGTTTGGGGAGATAGTTTGGGTTTTCACCCTTTAACGACTTGTTTTTAAGCCTAATCTATGTATTTTTAAATTATCATCATATTCTCAAACCGGGAGACCCGTGATTATGTGATCAATTTCTACGAGTTACATTGGTCCCGTGCGAGGTGTTAGAACCTCTTACAGGATCGTATGAGAGCTGGTTTTGATTTTTACCCTCTAACGGCATGTTTTTAAGCCTAATCTAGATATTTTCAAATTATAGTCATATTCTCAAACCAAGAAACCCATGACTACGCGGTCAGTTCCTATAAGTTACATTAGTCCCGTGCAGCTATTTGAGGGTTAGTTTAGGTTTTCACCCTTTAACGACTTATTTTTAATCCTAATCTAGATATTTTCAAATTGTCAATAAGGTGGTACGCTTCTGCTAAGTCTTCTAAACATATTTAGAAACATGTTCAGTACCTAAGTGCAAAACCATTATTTAACTAAATAAAAAGTACTTATTATATGCATAGGATATGGAAATTAATATTTCATAATTATGTTCTTTCCTATGTTACCTTGATGAATTCTTGATCAAGTATAACCCCTGCCTGAAAATCTGGGACTGGATTTCCAACTAGTTGAAGTTCACCCTCTGTAAAATGATTAGAAAATTCAACATGAGCACCACAAGAACATACCAATAGTATCTAATAAATCAATCAAATGTAACTATACTATCCAAGTATAACATAACCTGTATTAGCACAAACAAGAGGGGGAAGATGCATCTTTTAAATAATTCTAACTTAACAAATAATACCATTATGAACCCAAGAATAGTTCATAAGAATTCATAAGATTTATAAGAATAGTTCATAACATTTATTTGATGGTCCAAGAATAAACAGTGTCGATCATTTCAATTTTACAACGATGATAAATGAAAACTGAATAATTTAAATTTATTAAATATATATATATATATATATATATACACACACAATACACATATAACAATTATATATATAGCTGTTATATATAAACTGTTTTGATAAGTATTTTTTGATCGTCAACGACGAGCCAAAGTCGAATAACTGGATACTTTGAGGCTACAGCCAATATCAACCTGAACATTGGGAGCTAAAAGTCAAAATGACCCAAACATTATAACAATCATCAGTAGATGGATATAATTGTAAGTCAATCACAATAGCGCGTGAAAGAGAAGTCCATTAGCCTCGAGTTGGATTTATCATACTATAAACAACAACAACATCAACACTACATAATTTTGATATTATCCTTGATAAACATGTAACTCATAGCACTATACATATTACATAATTAAAAGAAATAAACATTAAACACACAGAACCAAATCAGGGACCTCAAAGCTCCAAAAATTATTCATACTTTAGAAATAAACAAAAATAGAAGTTGCATACTTTACTGCTTTGTAATCGCTCTGTGTGATCTTCTTTTGTTAATGGGAATCCTTCATAAAAAAGGGTTGCTCGAAAAAGGATTGAGTTTGGGAAGTGTTGATACCAAATTTAGTCTGCTGACTTGGACCAACCATATGAAGACACGTGGCTATCTACATGGCAACAATAAGCAATTCTGAGATGATCATACGATCCGAGGAACTCTTATGCTCCGAGGAACAGGACCTCTTCGAGGAACTCATTAGCACCGAGAAGCTCAGGCGGTCCGAGCTGCATCTCGAACAAAGCATTAATGGCTGGATAACCAACAGTTCAACTGGTTCATTAAATGCTTATCATTCAGACGCCCACGCAAAGAGGACATTAAATGTATTACCCTTCGATATGTATATTATTAAATGTATGACCCTTTCACATTACAACCTCAGGTCTATAAATACATTGTACAATCCTCATTGGAGGGGATCGAATCCTGAATCCAAACTTGGGGATCCAGAACGGAATTTCTTGTAATTGAGAATTCCCAAACACTCAGCAATAAAACAACAGTGGACGTAGGCCATTCTTATAAGGCTGAACCACTTTAAAATCTTTTGTCTCATTTATTTATCTGTGATTGAATTATTAGAGTGATCTAATGTTTTACATCAACAGATTGGCGCCGTCTGTGGGAATCGACTGGTAATATCGTTTTCTCACCAATAACAATCCAATACTAATGGCTGATGTGCCGGAATCCAGCAATCGAAACAACGGAACCCCTCCAAATCCATCTGCACCACCAATCATTCCAGATCTGACTGGAATAATGGCAAATTTGGCTCAGGGACAGACCGCCATGCAAGAAACAATGCGATAACTCATCCAAACCCTCCATGGCGGAGCACCAGCCCATTCCAGATCACGAAACATCCAAAGAAATACCCGTGCGCCTTCTACGCGTACTAGGCGTGTTAATTCATATCGCAATGATGAATCTAAAGATTTTTCTTATCAACCAGGACAAACTTCGTCAATGCGAGCCACAGATACTGAACAACGTGTCACCCTCTCCCCAGAAAGGCCCAGCGCATTGGAAAGATTAAGCATGGCCTCCCCTTTTGATCGATTAGGCCCTAGGAGGAACAAAAGTCCTCTTAATGCAACGTCGAGGAGCTTTCGACGACCATCAGATTTAAGGGAAGGATCTGCCCAGTCACGACCAGTTACTCGTCGAGATGTATCTGCTGACCGATCAGCTGCTCGCCATGATAAATCCCAGGAAGCCACTTCAACGCGATCAGTTGCTCGAACAAATAGGCCTGAGGAAGGAAATGATGCTTGAAAAGGGTCTATTCAGAGGCTGGAGGATAGATTAGGGGATATGGATAAGGCCAAGAACCCTCTACAACGAACCTTTGTTCAAGGAACACCTTTTGTCCAGGATATTGTTAATTTTCCAACACCATCAAAGTTCAAAGCACCTGTTGTGACTCCCAAGTATGATGGGAAGATTGACCCAGTCCTTCATATAGAACAATATCAAGCTGCTGCCGACATCTATGCTGTCCCAGACGAGATGAGATGCAGGGCATTCTCGAGAACTCTTACCGGATCTGCTCAGATATGATATAATAATCTTCCTCGGGGTAAGATTTTAACTTTTCTTCAACTGGCCGAGTTATTCATTGGAATTTCTGCTTTGGAGCAAAGCCAGTTAAACGAGTAGCACATTTGTTAAGTGTTAGACAAAAAGCTGGTGAGAGTATTAGAGACTATATAACTCATTTTAATAACGAGAAGCTCGAAGTCATTGATTATGAGGAGAAGACAGCGATTACTGCTTTGATGAGTGGACTACTGCCAAACAAGTTGTACTACGCTTTGGCTAAAGACCCACCTCGAACCATGTCGGACCTGATGGGAAAAGCATCCAAGATTATGAACGACGAGGAGGCTATGTCTGTGAAGAAGAATATGGACTCCAAAGAAGCCAAGGGGGAAGGTGATAAAGCTAAGAAGAAAGAGCATAAGAACAATGGTGGCGACAAACATTCTAAAAGTAGGTCGTCATGGGAGGACTTGAAGAAATTTGATTATTACACGCATTTGAAGGCAAATATCAACCACGTCCTGGAAGAAATTAAAAACAACAAGGAGTTAAACTGGCCAAAGAAAATGAGGTCAGACCCTGACACAAGGAATAGGGAGAAATATTACGAGTTCCATAAGGATCATGGCCATATGACCAAAAATTGTATAGCTCTTCCGAACGAGATTGAAACACTCATCCGACGAGGAAATCAAGCAAAGTATGTTGATCGGGGAGGCGAAAGAAGAAACAACGACCGAACTAGAGAGAGGTCTAGATCTCCTCGTCGAGCAGAGGAGAAAAAGAAGAGAAACCATGAAGATGATCCAGATGATGACCCCGATCTTCCCAAGAAACCAAGGCAACCAGAACGAGAGGTATTTTCAATACGCTTTGGGTCATTTGATTGTAATGTCATTACAGGAGGAGATGCATGAGGAGGAGACCTTACTGCAGAAAGAAAAGCTTACCTCGGAGAGGCTCAAGCTTGCTCGTACATTCAGCGAATAAATTTAGCTGAGGAAGATCGCCCGAGAAAGGTGAACAAAGAAAAATTGGTCAATGGGTTTTCAAAGAATGATCTTGCAGGAGTTCTATATCCTCATGACGACCCACTAGTGATCAAAATGAGAATGAAGGAGGTAATGATCTCAAGAGTGTTAGTCGACAACGGTAGCTCGGTAGACATCATGTTCTACT
The DNA here is from genome assembly GCA_949130495.1 of Sambucus nigra. Classification (NCBI taxonomy): domain Eukaryota; kingdom Viridiplantae; phylum Streptophyta; class Magnoliopsida; order Dipsacales; family Adoxaceae; genus Sambucus; species Sambucus nigra. Next base: position 586,347,727 of record OX422210.1, on the reverse strand, counting down.
CGTGTTTCGATAGTTTAAATTTGAAGCTATCTCAACTGGAGCCTTACCACAGGCCCCTCATCGATTTTGCTGGCGAAAAAGTATTTCCACTTGGGACGATCAAGTTGGATATATTCATTGGTACGTGGCCTGCTTATCGGACAGAAAAAATACGCTTTTTCGTGATGGATAAGAATGTTCAGTCATCGTACAATATCATCATGGGAAGAGTAGGGTTAAAGAAGTTCGAGGCTGTACCATATACAGTGCATCAATGCCTAAAATTTCCAACAAACTTTGGAGTAGGAGTTATGAAAGGTGATCAGAAAGTAGCTCGGGAGTGCTATTATTCATTTGCCGAGCAAGATGAATTGGAAGAATCAAAGAAAAAGACTACTACTTATCAAGTGGATGAAGGTGCAGAAATTGAAACCTTGGATCCTCGGGATGAGTCGCAACTCGTGAAGGGTCAAGTGGTGGAAGCTACTGAAAATATCATTCTGGACGACGAACACCCTGAACGAACTACTCAAATAGGTTCGTCATTGGAAGCCTCACTAAAATAGGAATTGACAACTTTCCTTAGAAGCAGAAAACAAACTTTTGCTTGGAGTCATGAAGATATGCCTGGGATTGATCCAAACTTCTTATGTCACGAGCTCAATGCGAATAAGGAGATCAAGCCTGTGAAGCAGAGAAGAGGAGTATTCAGTCCCGAGAAAAATCAAGCTATACAGGAGGAAGTCGAGAAGCTCCAGAAAGCTTGTTTCATTGAAGATGTAAAATATCCAGATTAGTTAGCCAATGTGGTGATGGTAAAGAAGAAAAACAACAAGTGGAGGATGTGTGTAGACTTCACCGACCTCAACAAAGCATGCCCAAAAGATCATTTTCCACTGCCCCTAATTGATCAACTGGTGGATGCTACCTCGGGACACGAGTTGCTGAGCTTCATGGATGCTTATTCTGGTTATAATCAGATCAAAATGAAACCTGAAGATAGGGAGAGTACTTATTTCATTACCCCTAGGGGAACTTATTGTTATAATATTATGCCTTTTGGTTTAAAAAATGCAGGTGCGACATATCAGTGGCTGATGAACAAAGTCTTTGATGGACAAATCAATGACAACATGGAAGTCTATGTTGACGATATGCTGACAAAAAGCAAGAAAGCTGTCGATCATCTAGTTGACTTAAGCCAGACTTTTGATCAACTAGATAAATATCAAATGAAGCTGAACCCGACGAAGTGCATATTCGGAGTACGAGAAGGCACGTTCCTCGGGTACATTGTCAATCAAAGAGGCATTGAAGCAAATCCTGAAAAGATCAAAGCTCTATTAGGGCTGCGATCTCCAACAACGAAGAAGGAAGTACAGAGTCTCACTGGACGAGTAGCAACACTCAATAGATTTGTGTCACGAGCAACTGACAGATGTCTCCCATTCTTCAAGACACTCAGAAAGACTTTTGAGTGGAATGACGAATGTGAGAAGGCTTTTCAAGACTTGAAGAAATACTTGGGAGCACCCCCACTATTGTCCAGGCCGGTGATGGGAGAGAAATTATATTTGTACCTTGCAGTATCCGAGAATGCAGTTAGCTCGGCGTTGATCAGAGTGGAGAATGGAGTATAAAAGACAACTTACTACACGAGTAAGGCCTTCCGAGGAGCAGAGATCAGATATCCAAGGCTAGAGAAATTGGCACTGGCGTTGATTGAGGCAAGTAGGAGAATGAGGCCGTACTTCTAGGCTCATACTATAGTGGTATACACCGACGTGCCATTGAGACAAGCCCTTCATAAGACAGAGAAATCAGGGAGATTGATGTACTGGGTAATAGATCTCGGAGAATATGATATAATTTATGAACCCAGATCATCACTAAAAGGGTGGGTTGTAGCAGATTTCATAGCGGAGTTCACCTATCCTAATACCCCCGAGGAGCAAAAGTTGCTCGCTGATCAACCTATGGATGTTACAGGATCAACAAACACAAGCCCAGACCAATTCCGATTGGTAAAAGGACATGTGGATGTTACAGGATGTGATGCAGAGATAGTTGGGAGGACTCTGGACGATAAACAAGAGTTGCTCGCTGATAAACCTGTGGATGTTACAGGATCGACATACACTGGCTCAGACCAACTCCGGTTGGTAAGAGGTCAAGTGGATGTTACAAGGTCATTAAATTCGAACTCAGACCAACCTCGGTTGGTAAAAGGGCAAGAAAAGATGATCGATGAGGAACGAGAAAAATCCGGGGAGGATGAAAGGAAGCAGCAAATATTTCACCGAGGAACTCTGACTGATCAAAAATTTGAAGACGAGTTACCTATATGGAGGCTATATGTAGATGGCTCATCTTGCACTGCAGGATGTGGCGCGAGAATAGTTCTGAGCACTCCAGACGAGGTCGACATGGAATACGCCTTGCGTTTCCAATTCAAAGCATCCAACAATGAAGCATAATATGAGGCCATGATTGCAGGGCTTAATTTGGCAAAAATTATGGAGGCGCAACAGGTTGTGATCTTCAGTGACTCTCAATTGATTGTAAACCAAATGATGGGAGTATATGCAGTTAGAGGGGAATTAATGATCAGATTCACGCAAAGGCAAAGGAGCTGTTGTCAGAATTTTCCGCTATTCAGCTGGTCAGAATACTAAGAATAGAGAATGCAAGAGCAGACGTCCTGGCTCGACTAGCATCCGCTACTCGCACCGAGCTACGACTAACAATCCCAATTAAAAGTCTAGATGAAGATCTAAAGATGAATTTTATCACCCTTGATTTAGGACCATCTTGGATGGATCCCATCAGGGTATATATCGAGGAAGGAGAACTGCCAGTTGACAAGCTTGCAGCCAAGAAATTGAAGTTCAAAGCTGCTCGGTATGTATTAACTAATGGTGTTTTATATAGACGAGGAATTATGGCAGGATTGCAAAGATGTGTACATCCCACCGAGGTGAAAGATTTGATTGAAGAGATTCACGAAGGGTCTTGTGGAGCACATGTAGCAGGTCGAACACTTTTACAAAGAGTGATGACGCAGGGATACTACTGGCCGACGATGAGGGCAGATTGTATAGCCTATGCCAAGAAATGTGACAAGTGCCAACGCTTTTCCTCCATCCGAAGAACTCCACAAGCATTGTTGTCACCCATAACTTCCCCTTGGCCATTTTCCATGTGGGGAATTGATTTGGTTGGACCACTGCCAACGACCCGAGGAAGGTTCAAGTACCTCGTCGTCGTAGTGGATTATTTTACTAAGTGGGTAGAAGCTGAGCCACTCATTAATATGACATACGAGAAGGTGTACCAATTTGTTTGGAAGAACATCATTTGCCGATATGGTCTCCCTCATGCCTTCATCACAGACCATGGGAAACAATTTGATAATGAAGAGTTTGCCGCCTATTGTCATCAGTCGAATATTATGAAGGTCCACTCAGCACCAGGCCATCCTCAAAGCAATGGTCAAACTGAAGTGACGAACAGGACGCTGCTGAATGGTTTAAAGAAAAGATTGGATGATGCGAAATCAAACTGGATCAACGAGCTACAATCAGTACTTTGGGCTTACCGAACTACTACCCGAGTAGCAACTGGAGAATCACCATACATGCTGGCTTTTGGGAGTGAAGCTGTCATACCTGCCGAGTTGGGCCTCCCAACACACAGGGTACTGAATTTCAATTCCCCTATCAGCGACTTAATGAGAAGATTGGATCTAAACATGCTAGAGGAAGTTAGAGAAGAAGCAGCCATTAGAAATGCTGTTTAACAGCAGCGAACAACTTTGTTCTATAACAAGAGGGTGAAGAAGTGAGACCTGAAAGAAGGAGACTATGTGCTGAAGAAAGTAATTCAAAAGCATAATAAACTGACGGCAAACTGGTATGGACCATACCGAGTTACAGAAGTTGTTCGACTAGGAACTTATCAAATAGACACTTTAGAAGGTGAAGAGTTTAAGAATGCATGGAATGCAGAGCATCTGCGCAAGTATTATCAGTGATGTATATGTAACACAGTTTCCATCAGTATGAATAAAATATTCTACAAGTTTCTCTGTTTATTAAAATTTTTTCGGGGAATACTAGTGCTATGCACTACTCGGCAAAGCTCGGCAGACTACTCAACAAAAAATTCCAAACTGTACCAACATAGTTGGTCGATGAGGAGAAAATATTCCAAACTGTACCAACTTAGTTGGTCGACGAGGAGAAATATTCCTAAAAATGCCAACCTGTTTGGCTAGGAAACGAAATATTCCAAACTGTACCAACTTAGTTGGTCGACGAGGAGAAAATATTCCAAACTGTACCTACTTAGTTGGTCGACGAGGAGAAATATTCCTAAAAATGCCAAGCTGTTTGGCTAGGAAACAAAATATTCCAAACTGTACCAACTTAGTTGGTCGACGAGGAGAAATATTCCTAAAAATACCAACCTGTTTGGCTAGGAAACGAAATATTCCAAACTGTACCAACTTAGTTGGTCGACGAGGATAAAATATTCCAAACTGTACCAACTTAGTTGGTCGACGAGGAGAAATATTTCTAAAAATGCCAACCTGTTTGGCTAGGAAACAAAATATTCCAAACTGTACCAACTTAGTTGGTCGACGAGGAGAAAATATTCCAAACTGTACCAACTTAGTTGGTCGACGAGGAGAATTTATTGGCACATTTTATGAAAAAGACAAAAATTTACCAAGTATGGTTAGGCGGGGATAAACTCTCACTAATTATAATTGGTCGACGAACACAATTTAACAACCTTGGTTGGTTGGAAAAATTTTAAACATTTTTATACTCATTACTTTATTATCGAGCAACGTTACTGATACTTGTAACTTTTCTACTAAGTTGGTCGATGAACAACACTACTATTATCTTTTTAACAGATATGCATAAATGTAAAATGTTTGGAATTTACAAGACAATAGCAATTAAGATTTGCAAGCAATAATGAAAGTTTTTTATTAAATTCGAAATAAATTACAAGTTATATTGATAATGAAAATTACATATATACTAACTGTTACATAAAAAATTCCTATTCTATTGGTCTTTTCCCCTCAGCTTTCGATACAGGTTCCTCGCCAGCAGGCGGATCATTGAAAGACTGAGGAGAATTGATGAAGTTCAAATCCTTCAGCATCCTGACGTTCATCACAGAAGGTCGATTTAATAGATGCTCGGGACGAGATACCTCAATTTGAGAATGAAGATTGTAGTCACCGAGGTATTTTGCAATTAAACTCCCAGGAATGGCGCGAGCTGGGATCCATTCCATGTCCAGATTATACGGTGGCACAGACAAGTCGAGCACCTCGGGATCATGGTAGTCCCACAGATAGTGTCCTTGTTCGAGCTTCAGCACGTCTAAGGCATTCAGCCAGCCTTGTTTGTAGCCCTCATTATTGGCGTTCTGGATACGATCATCCAAGTGGAATAGTGCTTCGTTGTATCCAGCCATCCAGAATTCCCTGGGCTGTTTGTGGAATTGATACGTTAGCCTCTCAAGCTTCTCGTGGAGACTTTTGACAAAAAGATCATTAGTCTCCAACACTGATATCTTTGCAGAGAGTTATTTTTCCAAGTCTCGAATCTTCTTTGACATATCAGATAACGCCTGGTTCTTCGCCTTTAGTTGGAAGGCCTGGTTCTTTAAGGCAGATGCTGTCCTCTGTTCCTCGATAAGAACCCGAACTGCTCTTCCTCCACCCCGAGAAGCTCTTGGTCGTCCCCGAGGAGATGTGGAAGTGCCCGACCTCCTCAAGGTGTCCAACTCTTGCCTCAATTTGGCATTCTCAACCTCTAAAAATGAAAATCCCTCGTCAGTCACTGGGATTACAGCTGTTGAAGAAGAGGCTGCAGACTTCAACTGTGCTAGCTCTTTCTGCAAATTATTATTCTCTTGCTCCAACATCTCGACAATCTATCTACATGCTTCAACTTCACCCTTTAGGGTTCTCTCCCTGACATCATACCCAACGATGAGCTTCTCGTAGCCCTTCTCGGCAGAAAGCTGCTGATACCTCTTCTCATACCCTTCATGAAACAGGGCAGTTGATTCCTTGTACTGATTCTTAAGGTCTTCTAGGGTACATTGAAGATCCTCGATCATTTCATAGTAAGCCACATTATTGGCCACAGCTCGGTCAAGTAAGCACTTCAGGTACTGATGAGCTTTGACTGCATGTTCTGAAGCATCATGACCAAGGATGTCGATAACTTTTGATGCACTCAGGTCTGTGTGACCAGCCTTATAATATTCATTACATTACTGCATCAGCTTTATATCATTGGCAGATAACATATCCATCCTGGCCAGAAACTAGTAGAGAAAGAAAAGACAATCATCAAAAAGAAGATCAAGACAGAGTACAAATAGAAAAGATACAATCGTATAGAAGGGAAAACTCAAATTTTATTAGATCATAGTGCAGAATTACAAAGATCTTGGTTACACTTGACAAAGAAGAAAAATAGAAAGAGAAAACCGAAGAACACTACACCTTTTCCTTATCTCCCAAAACCTTCTCGGGAGGATGGGAAGTGGAGGCAGGTTGCTCAGAGGGAATTGTGACTTGCTCGGAGAGCACCAACTGTTGCTCGGAAGAAGAAACTCCTTGCTCGACAGCATGTTGACTGGTTAGGTCATTCTCTCCCATTACCATTGAAGATTCTTCAAAGGTAGCTTCGTCCTCTTCTAATTCTTCCGGAGTAGGAGGGGGATCAGGGATGTGTCTTTGGAAGAGCTCGGATGACTCATCGACCTTCAATTCCTGAAGGGAAGCAAATCATCCGTCGCTGAAATACTTTACACTGCCGTAATCCACTTGAGAGACCATGGCAGCACATCCCTTATCCCAACCTTTGTCCCAGCCAGAGCTGAAGGACTTCTTCACGGCAGCTTTCCTTTTGGCCTTCTCCAAGGCGAGCTTCTCGGACAGCAAAACATCAGTAGCTTTTAATTTTTGTTCAGCTTCCTCCTTCTGCCGATTTACTTCCTGGAGTTGGACCAACCTCTCCTCAGCATCCTTGAGTTTAGTTTCAAACTCCTCAGCAGCCTTGAGCTTCACATCAAGCTCTTTATTAGACTCCTCCAAAGCATTCACTTTCTCCTCCAAATCCCTGGAGGCCTCAGCAACCCGAGTTTTCTCCTCCTCGGAGGAAGCAAGTTTATTCTCCCAGACTACCTTATCAGTAGTATATTCATGGCGGGATTCCTCCAAGGACTTGGTAGCTTCTTCCAGAGCTCCCTCCACACTGGACGAGGAGCAAGAAGTCTTGATTGCTTCATCCTTCTTGAGGATTATGTTGAAGCAGCTCGTCAACTGTAAACAGAAAAAGAAAGCAAAGTCAGAAACAGATATGAGAAATAACAAAGGAAAATATAAAAAGCTCAAAGTAAAGGTACTTACTAAAGCAAGATGACGAGCAGCCAAAGAAGTAACCATATCCCGAGTAAGGTTATCTTCATTACCTTGCACCTTGGGAATGGTCAAGGACTTTATCGAGCTCATGTCAGAGCTCGGGGGAACAGATGTGGGAACCTTAGTCCCAACATCAGGGGGCTGAATGGTGGCGTCAGCCAAATTAACTGAGGAGCTTTTCTTCAGTCTCCTCGGGGGAACAGGTACAACCAAGGAAGAATCCTTGGTCGATGATATCACAATCACCTTTCCAGGAGCAGCAGAGCTGCTCGGAGCCACTGCGGGCTTATCAGCAACCTTCTCGGAGACTTTAGCAGGAGCAGTTGAAGGAACTACACCAGTCTTCTTTGTCCCCTCCTTTGGGACATCAATCTTGACCCTTTTTACCTCCCCAGAACCGGAGGCAATTTTCTCAAACAGAGCAGGAGTCCTTCTCTTCTTCATCTTTTCGCTCAACGAAACGTGAGATTCTGGTGAAGAACTTGCAGAGGGTGGTATTGGCTCTGCTTCACTGATCACTGGACGAGCAGTGAAAGAAGTTGTATTGCTCTTGTATTGGAGCAGATAGGAGGCTGATCGAATGTGCTCGTCAGCAACCCTTTTGTGTAGACCCCAGATAAGTCCCAAATGCCTTATATTGACATCTGTTTCTTTTGGGCACTTTCTCTTGCTATCAACTGCAAATAAACAGACATTGTTATCAGTAACACATTTTATCAAACATAAAACAAATACGATTTCATGATAAATAAAAATAACCTATCCCATTGCCATAAGGAGGACATCTGGGACCCTGGTAAACTTCATCTCCGATTAAAGGAGGGTGTTGCTAATTTTTTACAACAACCCCATGTTCAAAATAATCCATGTTGGCATCAGGGAGATTGACTACTAAGGCCCTATTTATAAACCTAGTTTTCAAATAATAAATATTATCGTTAACTGCCCATCTATAGCAGTACATGATTTCTGGAATTCCTAAACGAGTTCTATGCACTTGATTTAATTTATGCACCCATTAACTATTCTCCATGTGTTGGGGGCTATTCGTGCAGGAACAACATCAAAGTACTGACAAAATTCCAGATACAGAGGATTTGGTGGAAAAGAAAATCCACACTCAGCAAAAAAGAGACTGGGGAACCAATGTCCCTCAACCAAATTGAAATAGTTGGAAGGCTCAGAAAGCTCTTCCAAGACGACCCAAGAGGGAATGAAAAAATCAGAACGAAATTTCTCAAGAGACCCAACAGGATAAACCATGGTGAATAAAGAAATAAAGATGAAGGAAGAAGATCTTACAGGAAAAGAGTAAAGCTGATGACGACAGACGATGGAAGAGATGAGTACAAAAGAGAGTAGAAGACGATGAAAAACTCTAAGATGAAAATTTGAAAAGATAGAAGACGATGGAAGTCTCTGTGAAGTTTAAATACCTTGCCTTGGGAATTGGCGAAGTAATGATGATAAAAAGGACAATTACGTTACCGACGGCTAAAAAGGCATTATATATTGGCATAGGAATCAAAGCGAACAACAACGACTAAAAAGGCGAAAAGTGACGCGGGAAACGAAGCGAGCAGGAAAGTCCAAAAAGCATGATTCTACGAATTGAGATGGAGAAATAAATACAAGGGAGATGATCCTAAAAATAAGGAAGAACTATTTAAAGCTACCGTATTCCGAGAAAGAATGTTCTATACTCCTCAAATTTCGAACTACGAAACATTGGGGGCTTCTATTGATACCAAATTTAGTTTGCTGACTTGGACCAACCATATGAAGACACGTGGCTATCTACATGGCAACAACAAGCAATTCTGAGATGATCATACGATCTGAGGAACTCTTATTCTCCGAGGAACAGGACCTCTCCGAGGAACTCATTAGCATCGAGAAGCTCAGGCGGTCCGAAATACTCAGGCAGTCCGAGCTGCATCTCGAACAAAGCATTAATAGCTGGATAACCAACCGTTCAACTGGTTCATTAAATGCTTATCATTCAGACGAACACGCAAAGAGGACATTAAATGTATTACCCCTTCATATGTATATCATTAAATGTATGAACCTTTCACATTACAACCTCAGGGCTATAAATACATTGTACAATCCTCATTGGAGGGGATCGAATCCTGAATCCAAACTTGGGGATCCAGAACGGAATTTCTTATAATTGAGAATTCCCAAACACTCAGCAATAAAATAACAGTGGACGTAGGCCATTCTTATAAGGCTGAACCACTTTAAAATCTTTTGTCTCATTTATTTATCTGTGATTGAATTATTAGAGTGATCTAATTTTTTACATCAACAGGAAGATATCATGATATAGAACCGAATACTTAAGATAAAAGGAATTTTTATACACCCATATATTTTCGGACTGTTTTATTTAAAATATTAGTCATGTTCTATTAGTTGAGTTGTCTTAATCTATTATAATATGACCAATAAATTAATAGTTAACATACTTCCTTGTTCTTCCTTAAAAAACCACTCATTTTTAAACTGTATACTCACTTAACAATTGGAAAAAACAGGGCAAAAAGAGCACAGGGAGGGAGTTGCCTAACAAAAGTAGATCACCTAAATCATAATCTAAAATAATTATCATAATCTAAAATTAATCTTGTCTGATGACTATATTCATTCCAGGTTGGTCTTCCATCACTCACAGCTATAGTTAAGGAAATGATAAATAAAATAAAGAAAAACATTGGCCTATAAATGGTTAGGGTAGTAAACAAAGCAGTGTTCAAAATATACCACATCAATTTCAGTATCTGGAATTTCAGAAAAGATTTGCATTGCCTCTTTTAAGGACAAATAAGCATTTTTAAGAACCAAATAGCTAATGAATAAGTACATTTCCGAGATATAGTTTAAGTAAATGAATCTAGATACAATTGTTTAATAGGACCAGTAATTTACCAAGGATAGATCCAACTCTGGCATTTCAAATTGGACTATTTCAAAATTGCCCTAGTCCTTATTATCTGAAGTGGTTTCATTTTCCTCCTGAAATGAAATGAACTTGATGTAAATGCCCACTTTTTTCATGAATCTTGTTAAGAGTGAATGGAATAACATCAATTCAACTGGTTTCCCTATGTATATTTTTAAAGAGAAACTAAAACACCTCAAATAAGTTTTGAGAATTTTGAATACTTCCAATTCAAGGTAAAGAACCTTATCAAAGGTAAAGACTCTTTGAATACTTCCAATTAAAAAAACTCAACTGGTTTCCCTATGTATATTCATGAGAACCTTATCAAAGGTAAAGACTCTTTAGCTAAAGACCAAGAAGAAATTCAAGACCTAAAACACTTCCAATTCAAGGAAAATCTTGAAATAGAAGCTCAGAAACACTTGGTTGAAGCTCTTAAAGCTAAGGAAAACTTATCAAAGAATGTTGGTCATTGTGACTTGGAATAAAGTTTGTGCTCCTATCAATGAAGGTGGTTTCAGTTTAAGATTCTTTAAATGTCTTAATAATGCTGCCATCTTCAAACATGTTTTGGAAACTTATTTTAAAAATTCTACAAGGTCTGAATTTTTGAATCATAGATTCACTCCTTTTGGAGAGAAGATGTGTTATAAGGTTATCTATATTTGGCATGGTTATCAAGAAGATTATAACCTAATCACTCTTCATTTTGAATGGATTATTGGCACTGGAAAAACTGTGAAGATTTGGACTGACATGTGGATTGGAGAACCAAATGAGAGATAGACCAAACTTTCCTTATAATAATCAAATGGTGGGTGAATGGAATAGAGAGGGTAAGTGTGAATGGGTTATGAAGTGGTCAGTATAAAAAGTCCTAGATTTGACGAATTCTCATTCATTTGGAAGAGGTATATTCCTCCAAGAATCTCAGTTACAATATGGAAACTGGTCCAGAATAAAATTATTATTCAAGATCTTCTTCAAACTAAAACATTTCACATACTATCTAGATGTGAGATTTGCATGTGTAATGCTGATTGTACTCATCATTTATTCAATGAATGTAAATTTGCAAAGTCTATTTGGAATTGTATTTCTCGGATATTCAAAAATATGATTTGTCACGATGACATATTATCTCATTGGAAGAAAGTCTTGAAGACTAATTTTATCCATAAAATGGAACGCGGATGGATTGCTACCATAGTAACATTCGCGAACTGCATTTGGAGAGCCAAAAATTTGGGAATTCCCGCCCCCAAATATCCAACACGACTGCTTCAAACTGCTTTCACAATCAAATGTACAAAAGTTCAAAAGATCAACATTGCACATAATAAAGTTGGCTGGTTAAATTGAATAGAACATAGGCAATGAACTATTTGAGCATGACAACTAAGTATACTTACACTTCAGTTAGACCTTATTCTAAAAAAAATTACAATTATGTAAAGCATGATTATCGAATATCTGACAATGGAGAAATCACCTTTGCCTTCTCAAATCGATCCTGTAAACCATACACAGATCATACATCATATCAATAAACTATAAAGGTGTAAGTTAAATGGATTCTCAATCAAAACCAATCCAGAAATTCATTGTGTTCCATATATTTGTGAATTCTATCTAGATGAGGTGATTGTCGATGTGAAATTCATATTTAGTGTGCGTGAATCGTATACTATTTAGGGAAAAATTTCCTTTATTTTGGCATCAAACCCTAGATAATTGATTATTTTTTAGGTAAAATCCCTCTCACTGTCTACTTCCCCTGATGTTTTCGATAAAGTCCACCATTTACTATTTGTTTGATTATATCAATGAAAACGATGTATTATTTCATTTTAGTATTCCTCATTCTATTTTAAATTACTAAAAACATACATAGAATCTTATAAGAGAGTTTCTGAAACAACAAATTCAAATTCAAACCAAAACAAAACATGTTATCTTCAATTGATCCAAACAACGATTTCTGCTCTAAATTCGATTCACATTCCGATTCTCTATCTCACTTTATTTTCAATTGGTGTGATTATATCTCCGTCGAATCTGCAGAGTTCGGATTAGGATTTTTCTCGCTAATAATTATAAGTACAAGGTTTTAGTTTTTTTTAATATAAAATGATATATATAAGAAACAAAAACAAGAACGAAACAAGTTAAAAAGGAGAGGATACAATAACTAAACTTGGAAAAGAGCTGCAAAAAAAAAGTGTAGAAGAGCAGGATGCAGAATTGTTGCTACTGTCCAATTGGTTAAAAATGCCTGGAGAAGAAACAACCGTGATATAACCTTATAAGTTGCATTTCTTCCACATATAATGAATTTACTTGAAGCGTAATAATCAAAGCATAAACATACTTAATAACAAGATAATCTAAAAAATGATTCTTAATACTCACATAAGCTTATTTGTTAAACCACCAGATTCTACCCGTCCTAATTTACGACCACCAAATCCAAATATGACCCAAGATAGCAGCACTCGACATAATAACCAATAAAATCCCTAACTTGCTCATGTGTCACCGAGATAGTACATGGAACCATTAAATCGACCATAATACCCACAAACCCTAGCTTTGTTAACCAACAATATCACCACATCAGCTGAAACTATTAAATCGAAGTATACCGATCCCAAAATTGTATGGGATTGAGATGTCGATGGATTGGAAAGGTAGAGAAAGAGGGTTTGGTAGAAAGAACTTTTGGTAGAGAAAGAGCGGGGAGGATGTTTTGGCTCCCAAGTGATAAATGAAATTAGTTTTAGTATTATTTTTAAATAAGAAATTTTGGCATACTTTTGACACGGTTTTAAATCATGTCAGATTCTGGCACGGTTTAAAACCGTGCCAGATTCTCCTTGCCTGAGCGTGCCTGATTAGCATTTATGGTGTAATGCCAACTATCTGTATGCTTCCTTTCTACTATGATTAATATTGCTCACCCGCATCATTAATTTACATTAGTTTTAGAGTCTCTCATAACGTAGATACGTGCTTAGGTCCCCATTTATAAGATTGTACATTTTCCCAAACATAAAGGTACGTGCAAAGGACCTCGCGATAAAATTAAACATAAAAGTATATAAAAATTAAAGATTTCATGTTATCATCATCCACTAAATAGTCTTTATTTTCATATTGTTTAACCATATACCCTTGAGGGCTCCCTAAAGCAAGCAACTAGTTGAACGGGGTTTTTACTTTAAGAAAGTCACTTTATCCAAAGGAACGTTCGTACTTTAGAAAAGTCACCTCTCCCTAAAAGAGAGGTTCATACTTTCGAGAAGTCACTTTCCTCAATAAACTCATACTTTTAAAAAGTCGTTTCTCTGAAGGGCTAGTCACCAATGAGTGTCCTCACTCTTTTCGTTCACCCATATGGTATATCGAACAACTTCTCTCTTAATCCCAAGGTCTTTGTAATCGGGAATGTTTAAAGTATTTTTAGTACTGGGGTATATCAAATAGGATTTCATAGTTATTCAGTACTATGGTAAAGTGGTGTCATACGTATCATAAAGGTTATTCCATCTGAGTAGCCCGATATATCATGACCCATGTCAATGAAAAGCGATGCTCCGAAAATTAAGTCACATCACCCTTTTTTCATATAGAAAAAAGAACTAAGGACAAACTCTATTGCACAAAAAGAATAGACAGTTATGAGCATCGTCTTATCGAAATGTTCCAAAATTGTCAGACAATTGGATTCTGGTCTAAAACTCCTCAGATACCGGTTGAATGTCTTCCCTGCGCAAGGGAGATCAACAATATGAATATGCAAGTCATCGTCAAAAAAAATGTACCTTACATTGGATTCCCCTAATCGCATTTTATTTTAAGAATATTCTAGACCTTAGTCTGATATTTCTTCGCTCCTCGTTCAAAAACTGAGAGGTCACTCCTGTTTTCCAAAATCCAACGGGACTCTGTTCAGTTCTTCCTTTTTGAAGATACTAAAATTAAAAAAAATACCATCCAAGCACAACTAAAATAGATAAAAAAGAATTGCAACATCATGTATATGTGAGTCCTTCCCCCTATGAATTGTCCTTCTATCAGTCCTTTTATCTGTAAAAACTTGAACAAAAGTTCCCAGACTTTTTTTGTAGTTACTACCATCTGCAGAGAGATCACACTAAGTTCTTACCCTGAAAGCATGAGTTCGCGCAACATGCGGCTGATTAATTTTCATCAGCGAAATCCCCACCCACGACTTTCATATCTGAACCGTCATATAATCCTTGTCTATCGAAGAAGACCTCATCCCGTCAACTATGGATCAGATGCTGAGATAGTTGGAGAATATTAACGCTTCCCAGAACACCATGCGGTCAGAGATCGGGGCACTAGACCAAACCTAAGCTTGCATGTAAAGAATCCATACCATAATAAGAGAGAATATCCTTCCTTCTCTAATCCCCAACATTGATAAACCACCTGCGATGGCTGTCAATGGTATTCCCACCAACCCTAAGGATCCGTCTTCTTCATTTTACGCTCTTTATCCAACGCTAACATAGGTGCTCCCCACATCTAAACCATTTCTCCAACATGGTTACTTTGATCCCGACCACCAGTACCCCGAGTACCCAAACACCATTTTCCAAGGTCCCTCACGGGTCGAATCTGTGGCCCCCTACTGGACGAAGAAGTCATTTGCCTTCCACTAAGCTAAGAGATAACTCGAGTTAAATTGAAACTATGTCTCCTTGACTAAGCCATTAGTAAAATGCAAACCACTAATGAGCTTTCCAACATCAAGAAGATGGCCCTTTATTCTGAAGCCCGTATCCAATACAAGTTTGAGATGCCAGTCTTCAAAACCTACAAATGGGTTAGTTCTCTTATCGCCTACTTATAAAAGTGTCACCTTGAGATATAGGTCTAAAATGTTGACCTAGGGGTATTGGAAGGATGTTCTCATCCATGCTGGCCAAAGGAGCCCTCATTGGTATACGGGCCTTAAACGTGAATGAATTGCCAAAACATGGGATTATATATGTCGTGATTTCCTAATGCAATACAAATATAGTGAAGAATTGGGCATTACCCGTAAAGATCTGAAATGTTTAAATAGGAGGAAGGAGATGTGGTTGGCATCTTTGTTGCTCACTGGAGAGAGAAATACGGTTAGATTGGTCAATCGTCCCATGGAATGAGACCACATAGAGATCGTATTCAAAAAAATCACAGGGAAGTTAAAAATGAACTTAGGCTGACCTAGATTCCAGATTTCAAATCCCTCAGTCATATATGGTGTAAGATCGAAGAAAATATAGCCACTAAAGCTGCCAAAACCACTTAGAAATATCATCACATTACTAACTAATTCTCCACACATGGGAACCCACCATGGGATTCCACAGATCACATCACCACCCTCGTAGTCAGTCCCTCATCAGAATCACGCCTATTTAGCAATACTACTCCATCCATGGTATCCATCGCTGCACCTTTCCCATCAGGACCCCATCCTAAAAAATATTAAACCATTCCTCCTCCCATAGGGTTCCATGCTGGGTTGATAACCTTCACTAACTTGCAGGCCCTCTTCAGTCGGGTCTTCTTCTCTTTAAATTTAGATGGCCATCCCAAACCACTTAACCCCAAACCTTTCCTAACCATTATGGATAAAAAATTAGAAATTGGACTCACACTGTGAGTACTACCAGGGACCTCGTCATAACACTAATAATCATTGGGACTTTAGGTACACCATTCAGGACCTCATCGACGCCGAGAGCCTCACCCCTCTGAGGCCCAGTGTCACCAATAACCCCTTTCCATATCATCCCAACCGTGGAACTAATACCCTCTCAAACACTCCAGTCCCAAACACTAAGCTCTCCACTCTGATAGTCCCTATTCATCAAAGGACTAGGATGAGCACACATTCCCCCTTGCAAATAGCTACCCCCTGGGAAAGCCATCGCCCACCATACAAATCATCACCAAGACTAAGCCCACTATAGACCATATAACCTTCTTTATAATGGCTACAGACTAACCATTGGAGTCCAGATCTCCTGTTAGTCATGGAATTCATGCTGTTCAAAGAATCGAGACTCATTACCTCTTTTTTATCATTGGCCGATCACTTGGACGAATGGGAAGAAATGTACAATGAATCCTTCCAAGAAACAGAGCACATCACCTTCGCAGTACCTCTCCAGTCCACCGAATGGAAAAATCCACCCCAGAGGTGCACCTGTTCCCCCTTTCAAATATAGAAATCAGTAACAATACCAACTCTCCTCGTACTCACGGCTCACCATAAATCCATTCTCCAGTAAATAATGGAAGCACCACAGTTTCTAGTCATCAAAATAGAGAACCCGTGATTTGGCCACCCCGATACCCAAGTCCCCCCAACACGGATGAGTGAGGAAGATATGCAACTCCGAACCAATGATTATATTTTCTAGAAATGAAAAGCTCGTCACCAGTTATTATATAATGTGGAGGAAAGGATAAGATACCACTACATCCGAAGATACATCGCTTGGGAAAATAATCTGAGGGCCAATCATGGACCTATTGAGTACAAAGCCGATGCAAATCTCCCCAAATAAAGGTGGAATCGACTCCATGAGAACCAAAGGGTAGTGGTCACCCAATCCTTATTCGAGACATAATGCTATCAACAACATGGATTACTCCCCCAAGACTCTTTCCCTAGACCAGAAATTGAAGTCTACCCTTTGGGTTCCATCCACATGATACGGACTGACTCTAGAGGTGGCATCGACCCTTCACAGATAATAGGCCCATGGTCAACATCGCCCTTGTGAAACACTACCTTCGGCCTGCCAGAGCTTACTCAGTGACCTGCTACACCCAATCCCAACCATATGTACCACGTTGACCTACCAGAATAGGGGATCAACAATTACTTTGATCATCTCCTCATCATCGAAAGAAATACTTCCCTGGGTCCCAGATATGAGTTCGCCCTCAACCCTTAGGTTTGGAAAATGATGACACAGTGGGACTACTCCCCAGGATACTTGGATTACATAAGCAAAGACCCATGTCCCTTTAGGCCCCAAAACTCTGAGACTTCATATTTGAGATCAGTTACAAAGATACAACAAAAGAGCTCGACCAGTTAAAATAACATGAATACTTGACCCGACGCATGAAAATGGGAGGTTACTCAGCAAACAACCTATAATCCAACCTCTCATACAGGGGACTGCCTCTCCAATTTTTTGATAGCAAGGGAAGACTTTGACATCCTAACATTGGCATATATCAGAGCATTTGATCCTCTGGGTAGGATCAATCAGTAGAAATAAAAGATATTGTGTGCAACTTCATGGTTGTAAACAAACCCCCCCCCCCCCCCCCGAGATCCTCCCACTTGAAGAAAAACCCATCAGTCCTCAAGATGAACTAGACCTTCTAGTCTCACAGTTGGCCTCCGACTTTCCTTGTCCTCAAGATATCACCATGGTCCCGCCATCACACATATATAAGGAAGTGTTATGAGAACTCATACCTAGACGTAACCCGCATAGTTGGTATCATCGAATTACAAGATGATATGACCCGCCGAGGTCGTCCCCCACTAGAAGTTCCTCCCTTATAAAGATAATTGTACATGACCAAAATGAAACTTGTCCACCCTACTCCCCATGACCATGCTCAAGGGAAATTAACAACCTACAATATGTGGTATGTGTATTGAATCTCACCCAATTTGTCAATGAGATCTTTCCCTGGGGGATTGAATACACTGAATACCGGTACTACTATGGAGACATCTAATGCATTGTGAAAAAGTGGATCCAGGAGAGCTAGAACCCCCCATCGATGATAAAAGGAAATAGGAAACCGCCTCAGATAATGATATCAGGTCAAGATCCTCTATGTCCATAGAACCTTTACTCAGGGAACCTAACCAAAAAATGACCAAGTCTTGGCCATGGTGGTCGAAATCCCCACCCCTCATCTAAACTGGGACGTAGTTTTACGGTGGATAAATAACTCCATGTCTTGAACTCCCTCAAAAACCTAGAATGAGGCTCTAAAAAATGCGATATAAAACCCCATTCTAGATTGGATTAAGGTGATGGACCCAAAGTCAACACCTATTACCTTTGGCCCCGCATCCTTGATTGATATCCTTCTACACCTAAAGAAAGTTGACCAAGAATTCTAGGAAAAACCCGTCCACACCCCAGACAAAGAAGTCAATTTCCTCACCATGTCAGGTTGACACGCTTCTCCTTTGAATACCTTCGAAAGTAGAAATATTCCCTTGAAGTGACCATCGTACCTCCCTCCTAGGAAAATAACAAAATCCAAAATTAATTTTGGAGAACCTCAACTAACATCACCATCTGGGAGTTGTTAGCTACATACCGTGTGCATCGAACTGCTCTCATTTTCCTATTGTCTCAGGCTTTTGAGCCTAAAGATCTAACATCTTTTGAAATATCGACCACTATCGGCTCCATTACCATGAAAAAACATCATCTTCTTTGATGAGGACCTCCCTATACAAGGCCACATACATCGATTCGCATTACACATCACTACTGAGAGTCACAGACAGATAGTGCCCTTGGTACTAATTGATAATGTTTCCACCGTCAACATATGCCTTCTTCATACTTTTACCAAGCTAGGATACACTGCCTCGTGATTTACCCTATCATCTACCGCCCTCAGGGCCTATGCTAACACTCACCGAGAGGTCCTTGGGGCCAGAATTGTTACTCTAATTATAGTGCCTTCCGACCAATTTCAACCTCTTATTCGGGAGGGCTTAGATACACCCCATGGGGCATTACTCTCATCACTACACATGAAGGTCAGGTTTTCATTCGATAGAGCTTATCACTATTTAGGGGGACAACGACTGGGCCATTGTAGCTAATATTAACACCTCCCCTATCATAGACACCCATCATGATAGCAAAGATGTTTGCCTCAATGAATTCTAGGTCATCCCACTCATTCACATGAAAAAGGAGGAACCAAATATCATTACACCAAAAAGACCAAAGTATCACCCTTCACCTGACCACCCTTATCCCAGTCAAAGACTGTGAGAAACCCATGACAATAATTGTCATGGACGTGTCACGGTCTTCGAACGTGACAAGTAGATTTGTCACAAACGTGTTACGGTCAAAGACTGTGACAACCTTATAAAGTTGTCATAGTCTTTGACCGTGACACGTCCGTAACCACGTTTATAACTTAAAGCCCTAGCTGTCCTTTTTTCTTTTCCCTCATTTTGGTTCCCTCGTTTCTCTCTCTCTCTCCCTCTCGGCGTCTTCCTCTCTCTCTCCCTCTCAGTGACTGCCTATCTGTCTCTTTCTCAACCATGTACATTTTTCTCTCTCTCCTTTGTGTGTGTATCCGTGTGTGTGTGTGTGTGGGTTAGTGTGTTTTGGGGGTCCGTGTGTGTGTGTATTTATGTGCTCCAACATTTAAGTGTGTGTGTTTGTGTGTATGTTTTAGGGTCAGTGTGTGTGTTTTGGAATCAATTTGGGGGGGGGGGGAGATTTCAGTGTGTTTGTGTAGAGGGGTCAGTGTGTGTGTGTCTGTGTGTGTGTTTCGATGTGTGTGTTGGTATAAATTCAAATCGAAATTGAAATTGCTATTAGAAATTGAAATTGGTATTATAAATTGAAATTGAAATTAGTATTGTAAATTGAAACTGAAATTGAAATTGAAATTGGTATTTGGTATTTGATATTTGGTTTCTCTCTCTAATTACAGCAGCGGTGACCCCCTTTTCTCTTGCTCACATATTCCAACGACCATCTCTCTTTCTCTACACACATTTTGGTGCATCTCTCTCTCTCTCTCTATCTATCTATCTATCTCTCTCTCTATCTATCTATCTATATATATATATATATATATATATATATATATACGGTCCTGCTCTTGTGCGGACCAGTCCGTATTTTAAGAGTGCGGACTGGACATGTGTCACCTGCCGGTGAGCCCATAAAAGAGTGAGATTGTGCCTATAATTTATGCGATAATTTCTAGGCACACCGTTAGGTGACACATGCCCGGTCCGCATTCTTAAAATGCGGACTAGTTTGCATAAGAGCATTATTATATACACACACACACACACACATAGAGAGAGATTATTAAAATGTTTGGAATTCTTGAATTGTTGTTGACTGGTGGATTTGAACATTTAGATGGCCATTGAGTTGGTTGAACCTTAGACCATACTATAAATTTTAAAAGTTTGCTGTTAAACATATAATAATGCAAAATATGTTCATAACTATGTATAAATCATCACTATAAACATTACTATCGAATAAATGAAACATACTTATCGTTGTAATTTATAACTACTTTGAATTACATATAGTGCGCATAGATTCTAGCCTTCTAGTTCTTGTGCATATGCATTCAATAGCCATTATACCCGTTCGAGAGTCATTACTCCTGTAATGAGATCTCTCAAATTTCCTTGTTTGGATAGTTTGGGACGACATAGTTTTTGTATAATAATATTCTTAGTGGCTTAAACTTGTCACTTTTGAGGGAAATTTTGCTGTCGTCTCTTAGTGTTCTCTGTGTACATACTAGATGATGCGATGTTAAGTGTTATTTCAATTGACAAATTGAAATAACACTTACACTTGCAACTTTATGTTGTGTACTTTGAGAACTATGGGGATATGCTGCCGAATTTTCCTCAAATGGAAACAATGTGCATGAGCTGCTAAGTATATTACAAAATATGCGGTCTTGAATGGGATATGACCACTCACGCTTTAGAGGAGATGGAGGAAATATGTAGTCTTCAGTGTGTGTATTCAAAAATTGATATTTGTATATTGAAATTGGTATTCATAAATTAAAATAATTATATTGAAATTAGTAATTGGTATAAGCTGATATATTGTGGTAATTGGTATAAATTGATTTATAGTGGGTTTGTTCTTATAACTCTCTCTCTCTCTCTCTCTCTCTCTCTCTCTCTCTCTCTCTTTATATATATATATATATATATATATATATATATATATATATGTATATATGTTTTTACTCATAAATTGTTTTAGAATACGTGCATGCATGCATGTATTCTCATGTGAATGCATGACATAACAAAACTGTAACTTGATATAATGTTTTTATATTCACATGTTCACTTCATAAGTTGTTGATTGGTGGATTTGAACATTTAGATGGCCATTGAGTTGGTTGGACCTAGGCATTTCTAATATTTTGCATTATTATTTGAATTATTATTTTGGGTTCTTAAATTGTTGTTGATTGCTGAATTTGAACATTTGGATGGCCACTGAGTTGGTTGGACATAGGCATTCCTAATATTTCTCATTATTATTTGAATTGTTGTTTGGGATTCTTGAGTTGTTGTCGACTGGTGGATTTAAACATTTAGATGGCCATTGAGTTGGCTGGACATAGGCATTTATAACATTTAGGGTTATGATTCTACCGAATATAAATAAGACAGAAATGAAACATATTATAAATTTCAAAATCTTGCTGTTAAATAATTAATAATGCGGAATGATACATAACTATGTATAAATCATCACTATAAACATTACTACCAAATAAATGAATATACGCTTATTACCCATAATAGGGGATTGTTTGTAGTAGCTGTGATGGGATAGTCTAAATACAAAGAGTGTATGGGTGAGACAAATAGATTAGGGGACATGTTTCGCGGAGGTGCTAGTGAATTTCTGAAATACGCAAAGAGATGTCGTAATGATGAAGAGTTCCCATATCCATGTGCTAAGTGTAGGAATGGTAAGGTGTTTGAGTGAAAAATAATTGAACTACATTTGTTAAGATGGGTATGCAATATAGTTATCAATTTTGGATTTTTCACTGGGAATCAAAAGTTCCTTATACCCCCGAGCAACCTTCAAAACAACCTTCAACAAGTAGGATATATGTACAAGGGATGGAGGATAATGTAGATCATAATATGCTAGAGGATTTAGTTGATGACGTGTATGGAGTTCATGAAGTGGAAGAAAATAAGGTCAATAATGATGTACAAGGTTCAGGTGCTCATGAAGATATAGGGATAAACCTTGATGATGACTACCAAAGTTTAAAATTTAAGGCGACCCAACCATTTTACTCTGGCTGTGACAAAGGTCTAACAACTATGCATGCCATGGTTGGTTTGCATAGTTTGAAGACACAATATGGTTTGGCTGGCAACAGTGTGATGGGAATTTTGAATTGGGTGAAAGGCTTGCTACCCAAGCAGAATACGCTCCCAAATAGCTATCCTACTATAAAGAACATTCTGAAAGATTTGGGAATGAAGTATGATGATACGAGAAATCAAACACAAGTCGCTCTCAAGCATCATATCAAGTGTTGAATAAAGTAAAGTAAATAATAAGGAAAAAACATAAAATATAGAGTGATTCGGCTATAAAAACGAGCCTACATCCTCTGTGTTTCCCTATTCACATTATGTACGTTGCATAATATAAGACTGAATTGCCGTTAGAGGCATACAGGAGAGATATGGGATGATAATACATATTTAGATATAGAAAGAAAGAGGTTGAGTAGCGAGAGATGCTGGGCTTTGCCTAAAGATCCCTTTTTTTGGTCAGGTGAGGCCTTCTATTTATAGAAGCCTAAAAGGTGTGTCATATGCCTGTATCTCGTGACATATTGATAAGTCATGAGAGTATGGAATTCTTTTAGAAGCAGGACAACTGTAAAGTGACCAACCTAAAAGCAGGTGCCGTGGCATGTTTGTACCCAAGCAGCGACGAGTGTCTGAATGGATGACGTAACCTATTTGAACCAATACAGCAGCCGACTAAAGGGGTCGCCGCAACCTATTTAGCCCAGGCTGTAGAAAATATTGACTAAGGGTTGTTTGGTACAAGGGATAATAAATGTATAGGGCTACTACCTCTGTGTTCCAAGGTAGCGATGAGTTGTAAATGATTTCACGGTTGTACTGACAATATTGTGCATATCTGTTAGCCCCCAAGCCATGGTGCCAAGAGGTAGCGAGTTGGTTCTTTGGTTATATTCTATGAACTTGACATAGTGTTAATGTACTTATATTCAGAGGCTGCTATAGACAGTGCAGATGATGCTTCACCTTTTAATGCCCTCTTATATAAATGGGTTTTAGCTGTAGCCATCATTACCTTTTCCAAACCTTGAGAGAAAATTGAGAGCAATACTTTGTCTTTTTTGTCTTTGAGTTTTTAAGCGAGGTTCAAGGCGGTTTAATTAGTTTCACTGGTGGTTTGAGGCTAAGCAATCATCATTTCACTGATTTTCAGGTACCCATCATTTCTTACCTTTCATTCTATTCAATTAATCTGGAATTCTTGTGAAACTATACTGGAAATCCCTACACACTGAATCTTTAATTTCATAATCAAACACCATTCTTCTTTCTTATACTATTGTTAGAATACATGGGAGTCTATTTGAAGATTCTTGCTGTACAAACGTCTGAATCTCTGCTTGGTCTTGATCCTTGACCGTTGGGTACCATTTTTGGGTTTTTGGGTAGTTAGAGTTGGATTTGATATTGGTAGTTTAGGTGTTTGGATTAGACTTGGGTAAAAACACAGTTGATGGGTTTTATATTTTCAATTTCTTATTGGTTGAATTACTCCCTGTCCCAATTTTAAATTTTGTTTTTGGCCAAGAACATGTTCTTGGTGTTCTTGGCCAAACATCTATGGTTTTGGGTTTTTAATCTTTGAAAGTTTATAATCCAATCATTTACCATTTTGTGCTTTTGTCCTGGATAGATAGTGACTTTGCACTAGCTTGTTGCGCCTATACGTTAATCCTTGATAAAAAATCCCCTTAGCTGTAGCCTCAATATTTCCTTTGGTTGCAGTCTTAGATTAGGTAATCGCGATCTCCTTTCAACCTTTGCCTTTAAAATTCACTCTAGTTGTGGACAATTATACTAGGTTCATGTGGCCTCAAGATTAAACATCAAGGTTCTTTTGGGTTAGATGGTTGTGGCCTTGACTTCCATTTTTCTGCAAATTTATATATTGCTTAGATCTGCCCTGACCTCTAAAAGGCTTCTCTTACCATAGTGGCTACGGTACCTAACTGTGGACCCCTTCTGCTTTTCAGGTATTGTAATAGACCTATGAGTTAGAACCCTTCAGATTTTCTAAACGACTTCTGGAAGTCTCACTTTGGCATTCCCCCTCCTGAAATCCCCTTTGTAAAGCCTTTGAAGGCTATTAGGGCTTGTTTGCTTAAAGACTGCCCCAACTGAGTCACCATCGATTATGACTCCACAGACTCCTTTAATTGTAGGGATATTAGTGGGGCTCTAGATATTATAGAGGAGGATACAAACTCCAGTAGAAATCCTCCTACTGAAGTGGTAGCTATAACAACTACTATACCACCAGAGATTTGGAAACTTCAGTTGAGTCCTCTGGCCGAACTAGGGATAAAACTCCAGTGGCTTTAGAACACAAGTGCATCATGGATGAAGAGTGGATCGCCCAGGTTGCCACGACCTTCAAATTTCCTTAATCTACCATCTTCATATTTCCTTCTACTGAACAAAGATCATATTTCACAGTCCCCAATGAGGGTATCTTTTTTCCTTTGCATGACTTCCTTCTAGGGTTGCAATTACCAGTTCCTTGCCCCGTTAGGAGAATATTCAGTGCCATGAATTTGGCCCCATCCTAGTTAGATCCAAACATCTTGAGGGACATTCTTGTTGCCTTGGTTCTTTAATAGAAGAAATTTGAGAGGGACATTACTCCCTCGGAGTTCTTCCATTTTTACAAGACAAAGGAGAACTCCGTGGACTTTCCGTGGTATTACTCTTTTACTTTGCGAAACAATAAATAAATTTTATACACTGATAGGCCTTCTAGTGTTAAAAACTGGAATAGTAAATTTTTCTTTATCTCTGGGGAGAGTTTGGAAATTCATCCCAAGGAGCTTGAGAGAGAGAAAATGTATAGGATATCGCGGACATGGGGGCATCCTTCTAAAATAGGTGATATGTTGCTTCTGCTGCAGCCTTTTAATTTTGTCAATATTTTTCTTTTACCTACTACGGATTATACTGACACTAATACTTGTGTACAACTCTTAACAATCTAAAGCTCAAAAGTAAGCAAAAGAAAAGAGTTGAGGACGCGCCAGGCTTCAACAATAAAATGAAAAGGTTCAGTGTGCTGGTCACTTCTGCGAACATTTTTAAGCAAGGTTATTTTGCTAACAAATAAGTGCCACAGAGAATGATTGTGGAAGGTAATTCTCCAATGCTTCTAATTTCTCATATTCCTCGCTATAACTTTTATCTTTAACTTGATTTATTTTTTCCTCGGGAGAGGGGATTGACCGTGAACTCCTGGCTGCCCAATTGGCTGAAATGGATGGGGACGCATCAGCTTTCAATCAAGCTCCCAAGAAAAAGGGGAAGAACATAAAGAGATCACCTAAGGGAATAGCTCCTGGGACTGAACCCACTGCTTCTAGTGTTCAAGAGGTTAATCCTTTAAGTGAGAGGGAGGTAGCCAATGCTGATGATGCCGTGGCCCACGATAAACAGGATGGTATTGACGATAACATAGCTCCTCCACTGGTCGTGGCAGGTCTAGTGGCTTCTAATGGGGACTTCTAAGGTGGGCACAACCCCATACATATTTTTCCTTCTGGCTCTCCTCCTCCCCCTAAAATTGTGATGATTAACGCCAACTTTCCAACTCCCCAAAGTAGGGAAATAGTGGTCTTGATGGTCACCCGCGGCCTCAAATAAGGCTACCTAATCCCAATTCCTCATGGGATACAACTGCTAGGGCGGTCTCTAAGATGAGGAGGGTTGCTGAAACTACTGACCTCGACCGTCTGGTGGAGGAAGATCTAAAGATTTGGAGAAATATGCCCTCCATAGCATGTTGTGAATAAGTATATTCAATTCATTATTTTTCCTGCTACCAGTTACTTTTGCTTGTACTAACTTATTAAAAACTTCAGGCTGCGGACGTTGTTATGTCCCAAAGATTTAAGTATGAGGGACTCTTCAAACTCTATAGGGATACGAAGTCTACACATAAGATTGACTTGGAGGTTGCTAGAACCTCTTCTTTTGGAGGTGGGAAATAATCTTTTACTGCAGCGCTTACGACCTAGTAAAATGGATGTCTAGGTCGCAGCCAATGCCCAGAAGGAAGCTGGAGATAATTTTAAGTAGGCTACAGAGTCTTTAAAGGCATCTGAAGCAAATGCCCTGGAAACTTCTAGAAATGCCTTAGTCTCCGACTAAAAATGTAACCTTCCCTAAAAGAAATTTAAGGAGATGGAGCAAAGGCATGCTGCTGACCTTAAGCAAAAATATAATGATTGTGTTGCATCCCTCAAGTAAAAATAAGAGGATCATGTCGCAGCTTTAAAGAAGGCTGCAGATGATGCTGTTGCTTCCTATAAGACCTCTAGGGACTTTTTTTGCCAATAACAGAGCCTACCTCCGCGACTTCCAAGAACTTAGGCACAGGGTTGTGATAAACTTCCCTGAAGTAAGAGAGCAAGTCATGTCTTTAAAGCTAACTGACATTGAGAACAATGAATGTGTGGAGGAACTGAGAGCTACAGCAGAAGAGAAGGCCAAGAAGATGGTCGAGGAAGCAGTCGCAACTGAGGAGACAGAGACCGCTGTCGAAGATAACACAAACGATCTAAAAGAGGACATAACCTCTTATTCTCTTAACTTTGATAACATTCTTGTAATATTTTTTAGGCTGCAACTGTAAATTATAAATTCAAACACAGTTTTGTACTTCCTTATACCATTTTCTGGTATTTAACTTGCCTATAACTATACAGGGTTATGGACATTTTGATTCTTTATCAATTTTCATGCTTTATTTTTACATACTTTCAAGTTTTCTTTAACATGTTGCAGACATTGATGAATGCCAAACTACTATCAATACAATCTTGAACAAGTTGTGGCCCTAGGTTGCTTGCACTCTTGGCTGTGCATCTTAAAAATTGGTTGCGACCGTCTTTGAGAGGCTGCAGTCGTGTTTGTTTGCACTACTTTTCGCAGTATTGAATACTTTGTATACTTGAATGCTTTAGAAATTCAATAGAACATAATTTTATTAAATTTAATGATAGGTTGCTATTGTGTGGATTTGAGTGGTTATGGTCCATGAGGCTGCGACCATAAGCTTCTGATGCCCAATTAAGAATTTTGCTTCTGAAATACTGGAATGGACTGCAAAAATATTGGGGACGATTAAGTCCTCTCTTGTGAGGAATGTTGTCGTAGAAATGTAGGATAGATGGATAGTTGGGAACAAATTCCCTTGCCACAAACGATTAAATCCTTAGCCCATGCTTTTAATTTTATTGCACCACCTTCCTTATTTGTTATCTTCTACGGACTTTCTAAGAGGGGATTGCAACGATTTTTGGATATTAGGCAATTGGGAATTATCTTCCATTGCCGCAGACATTTGTCTTTGGCACGCGCTCTTTATCAATCTGTCATTTTCTCTTTTCTTAGGGAACTATCAAGCCTCCCTAGACTGGGTTTGTTATCAAGCCACTCATGGCTATAATTAGATATATATCAATCTATCTCTGGATGGGTATTATTAGCCCCCGTGGCTAATTGAAGCATCCCGAACGTCGAGAATGGGCATTATAAGCCCCCATAGCTATATGAAGCATCCCAAAAGCTAAGAACGGGTTTTATAAGCCCTCATGGCTAATTGAAGCATGCCTAACCTTCGAATGCTTTTATAAAGTGAGGGTTATTATAAGCCAATGATGGTTGTCACCCTTTCCCCTAAAAAGACTCTTCCTCCCAAAATAAATAATCTTCCGAGATAATTGGGTGTTAAGTTTCCTTTTAAAATCTGATATGACAAAGATTTTTAACAAAATTATAAATGAGGAGATCTAGAGTTGATATATGACTGAAACCACCATTCATACATATATATATATACTAGTGGATGCCCGTGCCCGAGGGCACGGCGATAAATTTGTCCCCGTAATAAAAAAAAATTTGAGAAAAAATAAAAAAATAAAAAAATATATAAATTAAAAAAAGGAAAAAATATTTAAAAATTTAATAAAAAATAGTTAAAAAAAATGGGAAAAAATATTTAATAAAAAAATTAAATTTACACGTATTAAAAAAAATACATGTATTTATAATAGTATAATAGTATTTATAATATTATATATATAACACACAAAAAAAAGAAAAAAAATAACTTTTAGCATGACATTCATGTATGGGCATGAAAGAGAAAAATGTCATGCATCTCAAAATGAAGATATTTTTGATAAAACCATGGTGGAATGTTATATGGATATATATATGTGTATATATATATATATATATATATATATATATATATATATATATATATATATATATATCAAGGTTCCAAAAAACGCGGGGCGTGATCGAGGCGTGGAGGCCAAGCCTTAAGCCTTAGAAGCCTAGGCGGGCCTTGGCGTAAAAAGGCGTGAAAAGGCGTTTAGGTATTTTTAATATATTTTAATATTTTTTAACCATAACAAGGCTATTAAAATACTAAAATTGTACATATCATAAAAATATGTCTGAATATTTGCAAATAAAAATATTATTTGATTATTTTTTATGAGATAATGGTCCGGTTTGCAAAAAAATCTCTAAAAGGTGATATCGTTTCACTAAAGCATTGTTGTTTTTAGAGAAAAAGTATGCCTTAAGGGTTTTAGCAAGCATAAGGCGTCAAAATCTTAAGGCGGGGCGTTTCTCCCAAGCATCAAGCCTATGCGGGTTTTTTAGAACAGTGATATATATATATATATAGAGAGAGAGAGAGAGAGAGAGAGAGAGAGAGGCAGGCTCCTGTGCACACTAAGTTTGCACACTAACTTTGCACATTACCTTTTAAAAGTGTGCAAACTTAGTGCTGACGCACACCAATTTTTTTATGTGATATTTTAACATTTCAACGGACTCACATAAAAAAAATTAGGTCAAAAAAACTTTTTTTGCTATTTTTAAAAAATCGGTCAAACTTTCGCAGTTTTTAAAGGGCTTAAAAACTGCGAAAGTTTGACCGATTTTTTAAAAATAGCAAAAAAAGTTTTTTTGAGTTGATTTTTTTTATATGGGTTCCTTGAAATGTTTAAATATCACACAAAAAAAATCAACTCAAAAATATTTTTTTTACCACTTTTAAAAGGTAATGTGCAAAGTTAGTGTGCAAACTTAGTGTGCACAGGAGCCTGCCTCTCTCTCTCTCTCTCTTTCTCTCTCTCTCTCTCTCTCTATATATATATATATATATATATATGAAGTTTGTAATGGAAATACAAAGCATATGTGTAAACACTACACTTTAGATTTAACAGAGAATAAAAACTAACGCAGAAATTAAGCATGCAACCTTTTAGTCAATGGCTGCACCCCTCAAGCCTCCTTTAGGGAGCGCTGCAGCATCCCTTGCCTATCCATCCTTTCAATTTCGTTTGTAATACCCCATATTTTTACTATCTTAAATAAGTTTAGGATTAATTGTTATTGTTGGATTAATTAAATTAAAAATGTGAGAAAATTGATTTTTAATTAATTCGGATTAAAAATAAATATTAACTAGCGTGCCAAGGGTTAATACTTATTATTGAGAATTATGGAATATTACTGTGTGAATACGTAATATGAAATTATGAAATTTTATAAATTGTCGAGAGTGGGAAATAAGACAGCTTGGTTAATTAAGTCAGGAAGCGCGTGTGAGTCGCGTCGGGACTAATTTAATGGGTTAAAGAAGTAAATTATTTTTAAGTAACTCATATGGTAATTTAGATCACGCCGTTGAGTTCGAAAGGGTCGAGATAGTAGAAAACTCTACCCGGGTATTTTATTTGGACTCCGGGATATTTTTAAGCCTAACCGGCACCCCATAGGGGTATTTTTGTCCTTTTGAATTTTTGGGGAAATATTATGGAGGAAAATTAGGAAATTAAATATAGAGGAACGTGGGTTAGAGGGGAGTTATCAGTTCTAAACCTACGAGAGAGAAAAGAGAAAGGCACAAAGGAAGGAAGAAGAAGCCATAGGTGTTCTTGGTGCCTAACTCAAGAACAAACACCACAAATCCCACCAAATTGTAGATCGTGAGATGAGGAACACATCTATATAAACATCACCAGGAGACCAGACCTTCGAAATTGAGGCAAGTGTTTAATCCTTGTAAAATTGTAGCAACAATCATGTTCATGTTAGTATAGATATGTAATACTCAATTATGGTTCATAAATTTTGATGAAATTGGAGAACTAACGACATTAAATGAAATCTGATATCTAATCAGGATGAATCCTTCTTGTAGATAGGTTGAAAATCATGAATTGATGATATATTTATGATGGACGAATATGATTTTGAGTTCTTGTATAGAAATTTGAAGAACCAGGGTTTGTTTGAATAATTTTGGGGATTTTAAGAATTATTAAGGTTTATGCATGATTAAATGACTCTAGGTTGTTAGATATTATCCCAACATATTTAATTATTGATTGGAAGTAATTGCTGGGAGTTTGGGATAAATCTGTAGATGTTTTAGGTTGAGAAAGATTGGAAAAACGCAGTAGGTAGCATAATGGAGAAGACGACATCTCGTTTGAACGAAACCAGTTTTGGTTCGAACGATAGTCCTAGAAAATTCTAGAAATCCCTATTTCCCCCCAAATCGTGTTACACGGTTTGTTGAGTGAGAAAACCTACCATTTACTGAGATTAGCTTAGTGCAGAATTAATTGGGAAGCATTCCTAGGATAATATCTTAAGGGTTGGATAGGTGAATTAACCTTTGAAATTTTGAATGTGAATAATCGAGTTAATTGCATAATAAGTTGTAATGAGAATTACACTACGTGTAGAAATAATGAGTATGGGTTAGCTGAATACCTAAATTTTAATAGGGCTTAGGGAATGCCTATTATTATATGATTATTATTAATGTGTGTATAGCATACCTACGCTGCTTGCTATCGGGAGGAGGTTATTGCGCAGTGGACAGTCTTATCCTAGGTGACCCAATGGGGGGGGGGGGGGGTATTTGACTTGTACCCAGAGCATATGAACTTGCATACGTGCTATCTAAGATGTAGGATAATTTCGACGACTGAATGGGAGCGTAGGTATGTGCATGACCCATTTGGCTGGTGAGTATGTTCGCCTCCAATGTTTATGTATGAGATTTATGGTTCATGAGAGACGTCGACCCAATTGTCCTTTGCGCAGTGAGCGATGCATCGGGACACGATAACAGAGTATGCGTCATGTCAAGTGGTCCTAACCAAGGGGCGCAGCATATATATATATACTTGTGAATTATTCTAATGTGTGAAATTAGAAAATTTATAAATGTTGGTAGGTAAAGTGATTTCAGTAGATAAAAGATTTTCTATCAGAACAGTGAATGTAAAATACGATTAATTGGAATAAAAGAATATTATTAGCGTATTTTATAGGCGATACGGGTTATTCCGTTGAGATATATTTAGAAGTATAAGCCTATGATCTAGTCGGGGACATTATGGATAACTAGGTTAGGATAGACGTACGTTAGGTGTGCACAATAGTGAAGAGGTGAGAATCTCATATAAGAGTTCGAAACTAACATGCACTTAATAATTGCATCATTGCAGTTTTGAATACTTACTAAAATAAGTATTTTTACAACTCGGGCTCTGACTCGTTTATTGCTACGATTTTCTCTTTTGCTATATATATTATTTATCAGGTGCCCAGCCATGGGGGTACCAGACTTAGATGCGTGGATCATTTAGCAAGCTGCAGCAGATGTAGGAGTTGCATGCCTTTGCACTTAGACGCTTCTATCATTTCTCTCCACTCTTTTAAGATATTTCATTTAGGGCATGTTTCACCCCTTCTCAGTCATTTATTAGATATTGTACCCAGTTCATTTTAGTATTTTATTTCTCTCACACTTGAGGATATTATGGTTTTTTGGTTTGTGACTTGGAACTAGAATGTTTTATCCAGTCCGATTTATTTCAGTATTTGATTCATGTCCAGTATTTCTTTTATTCTTGTGGAATGCGAGTAACTTATATTTTAAAGAATGGAAATTTATTAATGGATTAATTGGGTAGAATTAAACGGGAAAACTATTTTGACACTTAGCTTAATTATTTATTAGGTGATTAATAATATTAAATGTTTTCGATAGTGATGCTAAGAATGAACCCACCGAACAGTCTATTTTAATTTTAATAAATGACTGATCATCCGGTATTTAATTAGGCAGGGTGTCACAGGTCTTCAAAGAGAAGCAGTTGGTGGTGTCATGACCATGGTCTTTATAGAACTCGCACCATTTGTCTCGGTCCCTTTTGTGGGGTGGTGACCTTCGTTTCTCAGGCCACTTGAGCAGTTTGTTTCCCATGATAAGCTCTAGAATGTCTTCATGGATGTAGATCAAAGGGGCTTATCTCTCATAACCATTTGTATTTGGCTTCTCCATCTTCCTTTTATGAGATTTGGCTATGGATTTTGCGGCTGATGTTTCTTCTTCTACTGCGGTCACTGGTGTGGGGTCTTTAGCCTCTAGTGATACGATCTATGATGGAGTGAAAGCTGTAAACTCCAACATAAAAACCCTCTACATCAAAAAGTTGACATGGCTCTGAAGCGAGGCCTGGCTATCATACAAATGGTTTATGTAGCTCAATAGTTGGGCTATCTCTTCACTCTACTGTGAACCTGATCCAGAGCTTCCTTCCATTGCTTATGAGTGTTAATATTTTAATATATATATTCTAAGATCAACTCAACAGTGGTGAGAAATCAAGAGATGCCAAGAATTAACCAAGTATAGTAAAAAGATGTAGTCTCTGAAAATTTATAACATTTTACTATTGCGACCGCGACCTAAGGTACATATATAGGTACTGTCATCGCCTTATCAAGGGAATTTCTCCCATAACTGAGTCCGAGGACACTTTGCAAGAAGTCCAATTTTTCAAGGAATTGCTGAAAAGTTGTATATACCAAATGCTTTAAGAGGGTTACGGAATTTAGGTAGTTAAACGACCAGGTCGCATCTTACCTGAGGTAGCGAAGGGTGTGATACTAAGATTGAGCCTAGAACATGAGATAGGCTATATAAGATGTGAGTCTACCAAGTGCAAAACAGCCTTTAGGTTCACAAAATAACACAAATCTATTAATAAACCCTAGATTATGGGTGCAAAGATCGGAAATGATCAGGTAAAATTCTTCCCTAGTTACCCACCACTTTGAGGCTATTTTTTTTTGTGCTTTTCAACACTGTTTTGGAAAGGTAACATCAGCGGGGTATAGAAAATAGTTCTAGGGTCTTAAAAAAAAGAAGGCTAATGAACAGATCTTAAAACGAATAATCCCCTTCCGGGGTTCCATGTGCAAAAACCCGAGTCCCATAACCTAAATTCAACCAGTGAGATAATGGCCAAGGACCCTCATGGATGAAATAAGGTGTAAGGGACCCTAAAATGTAAAAAGGACACCTGATTTAATACCTTATTTCCCATAGACGGTGCGAAAGTGATGATACGGGAAATCAAACATAAGTCACTCTCAAGCACCATATCAAGTGTTGATTAAAGTATTGTAAATAATAAGGAAAAAACATAAAATATAGAGTGATTAGGCTATAAAAACGAGCCTAAATCCACTGTGTTGCCTTATTAGCATTATGTATGTTGCATAATACAAGACTGAACTGCCGTTAGAGGCATACAAGAGAGATAAGAGATGAGAATACATATACAGATCCGAGATGGTGACCTGAGATATGGACTGAGTAGTGATTTAGCTGCGACTGCGATGGGGATGAGCCCCAAGTATAGTACTCTAGAGAGAGAGGTTGAGTAGTGAGAGAGGCAGGGTTTTGCCTAGAGATCCCCATTTTTTATCCGGTGAGGCCTTCTATTTATAGAAGCCTAAAAGGTTTGTCACGTGCCTGGAGCACATGACATATTGATAAGTTATAAGAGTATTGAATTCTTCTAGAATCCGAACAACTGTCAAGTGACCAACGTCAGAGTAGGTGCTGCAGCCTGTTTGTACCCAGGTAGCAATAAGTGTCTGAATGAATGTCGTGGCCTATTTAAACCCAGGTAGCGACCAACTAAAGGGGTTACCGTAACCTGTTTTAGCCCGAGTTGGGGAAAATGTTGACTAAGTCTTATTTGGTACAAGGCCTTATAAATGTATAGGGTCGTGGCCTCCATGTTCCAAGGCAGCGACGTGTTTTTAATTCTTCTACGACCATAGTGACAATATTGTGCATATCAACGTATAAATAAATTCATTCTTGTGTGTATACTGCGTACTATACCGAAAGGAGCATGAAAATATCTATTGGTGTCCGGTATGCGATGAACCTAGATATGTGCAGTCTAATGGCAAGGAAGGCACACGCTCAAAAGTAGATCACAAATTATTGAAATGTTTTCCCGTTAGAGCGATTTTTCACAGTTTCATGGATAGCGGAGGCAATGACTTGGCAGGCTTGGACAAAAGTATGGGATAATCTCATGCGTCATCCTATATATATTACATATTGAAGGAGGTGAGTTATGAGTTTTTTTTATTTTGCTCAAGAACTACGTAACATTCATATGGAAATATATATAGATGGTTTCAATCCATTTAGAAATCTAAGCACTAATCAGAGTGTACGACCAGTGATCCTAACACCACTAAAACTCCCTCCTCCACTGTGTATAAGACCTGAGTTTTTGATGCTGCCTTTGTTGATACCTGGGCCAAAGTCACCAAGTGAGCACATCGATGTCTACTTGGATCCTTTGGTAAAAGAATTTAATGAGTTGTGGGAAGAGGGTGTACAAGCATTTGACTCTTTTAAAAAAGAAGATTTTATGCTGAAAGCTATGCTGATGTGGGCAATTCATGATTTTCAGTTTATGGGACATTACCAGGTTATGTAGTACATGGTTATTTGGGGTGTCTTATTTTTGGAGAGGAGACTGAATCTATGCATCTCATCGATAGAAAAAAAAATATACCATTGCCATAGGAGTTTTTTACCTCTCGATCATAGTTTTTGATTTGAAAAAGGTTCCAAATTTTTACCGAGTGGGGTTGAATATAGGCTACCTCCGAGAAAACTTTCAGGTTCAAAAATTGAAAGTAAATCTTCTAATTGTGGCCCTAATATACCAGATAAGAATCCTAATTTAAGAATGTCAAGAATAAGAAGACCCCAACCGGGAATGAAACTGAGACAAAAAAAGTCATAGCCTAGGACGTTAATTTTATTTCACTTGCCTTATTAGAAGAATCTCCCGATGCGCCATGTATTAGATGTGATGCATGCAGAGAAGAACACCAATGAACATATTGTGGGCACATAGCTTAGGGGAGTCATTCGAAGGATAGAGAAAATGCACGAAAAGAACTTAAATCATTGAAACTTAAGCCACAACTATGGATGAAAGAAGATAGTAGGGGAAGGACAATAATTTCCCCTAGTGCATTTACTTTGACGAGTGAGGAAAGGAAGGTGATTTGAAGGTTTCATCTAATTTTTCATCCAACTTGCAAAGGATTGTAAATTATTCTACCCATGCTTTACATAAATGTAAGTCCCACGATTGGCATGTGATCATGCAATTGGTTCCTCTATTGTTTAAGCATTGCTTCTCCAAGAATAAGGATTTGCAGAGGGCTATAATGCAAATTAGCATCTGCTTCTCACTTTTATGTGAGAAGGTAGTCAATTGGGATCACATAGTGTCCGCCAAAGTAGCAGTGACCAAAGCGATTTGTGTGTTGGAGAAGTATTTCCCCCCATCTTTTTTTGACATAAGTGTTCACTTGTTGGTATACCTATGCGACGAGGCACTTATTTAGGGCCTAGTTAGATTTCGGTGGATGTATCCGTTTGAAAGTTTGATGAAAGTTTTCAAAGATTACGTTAAGAATACACGATTCATTGAAGGATTAATTATAGAGGAATACATCGCCGTGGAGTCATCAATCTACACTCGGGAATATATGCTTGACCCAAGCAACGTGGATAACAGTGATGAGTTCGTCGATGAGGGTGGTCAGGTGATGGGCAAGCGATTCAAATTAATGATTTTACAATATGAATAAGTATCTCATTATCTATTTGACACACATGATGATGTCGAAGAAAGGAAAATGTAAGTTTATATTCACCACACCAAAAAAATCAATTTGGAACACCTGGATATTAAAAATCTGGCACATTTAAAGATATGCCAAATTTTAGGTTTTATAACAATCTGGCACACTTTAAAATAGTGCCAATATTGGCATTGTTTAAAAGTGTGCTAAAATTGAGGACACCTCATCAAAATATTAATAGCTAAAAAAAATTAACCCCTCAATTTTTTCAGTCTTCCTCTCTCTCTCTCCTCTCTCATTATCAAGCTCTCTCTCCCTCTCCCTCTCACACACTCAAGAAAATCCCATCTAGGTTTTATCGATTGAAGTTTTGTGAGGGTACCCATGGATTGGGATTGAGATAAACTTATACTTTCTCTCTCTATAGCTTGATGATTTATAGTAACCAAACCCTAGCTCTGCTCTCCAGACCACCATTGTTTGGTCTTAGAACTCTCAATATGCAGCGTAAGCTTACCCCTATCTCTCCCTATACATTAACACATATATGTATGTATATAGTATATACATTGTATTATTTTCTGAATCGATTATGATTTTCATTATTGTTTCGTCTTTAGCCTATGTAATTTATAAGATTTCACCTCACTCATCTATGAGGTTTACTATTTCTTTGTTATCTAGATTTGTTTTTGAAGCTTGATTTTTAATTATCTCGATTTTTATTTTTCATTTCGTGTCTATAGTTGATTCTCGTTTTTGGCAGAAATAGTACAATTTGGTTATGTTCTGAAGAGGAAATGTTGAATCAATACATTACTGAAGCAAACACGTAAATTTGGTGCCGTTATTTCATGATTAGTTTATGAGTTTTATACGGTTTAATTTCATCTCACTGACTTGCGAGGTTGACTCTCTTTACTACTAGTTTTTTCCTGTTGATTTGTTAAAGTAGCTCAATTTGTTATTAAAATTTGTATTTACTCAAACTTACTCTAGGAGATATTATCTTAGCAACAAGTTTTAAAGATTTTATTAATTAAGTATATAACCTTCATCAAATTATTTGTGGGTAATTAGATTAAAGTGGTCATGGTTTTATTTAGATCAATGGGTAATTAGATCAAATTTCTATCATTTTAGGTTTAATTTTTTTGAATATTTTGTTTAAGGGTTTTCATCTTCATATTCGAGGACTACATCAAGGTACCGAAGTCTCTCTCTCTCTCTCCCCCTCTCTCTCTCTCTCTTATTTTGTTGATTCAAATTTATTGTAGTTCGAATTTAAGAATTAATGGTACATATTTTGGGGGAAAAGGTTATGAGGTTGTTTTGTTATTTTTGTATTCTCTCTAATCTATATTTTGGGATTTTGGTTTTTATTTTTGAGATATAGGTTTAAAGTTTTTTCCATATTGGATTATGGTCGCTAAGGTTACATTTTTATGCCTAAGCTTGAGTTTTAATTAATGGAATGTAAAGCTCCCAATTAGCGATTTGTGTCTCTTTTTGTTATTTTAATTAGAATGTGTGAGCCCTAACCATACAAGTTTATGTTTAATACATGTTCTCAATGGCATGAATCATTAATGGCCTAAATGTCTTTTACCTACAATCACCTCCCCAAACTCCTTGATATATAGTTTTGCGGATCCTTGACCCTATGGGAAGATGCCAAACATCTCATAGTTTCTTTCACAGGAACTCACCAGTCTGGAATCTTACCATTTGGTCCCAAGC
The DNA here is from genome assembly GCA_949130495.1 of Sambucus nigra. NCBI lineage: Eukaryota > Viridiplantae > Streptophyta > Magnoliopsida > Dipsacales > Adoxaceae > Sambucus > Sambucus nigra. The sequence continues at coordinate 586,309,417 of OX422210.1, read as the reverse complement.
TAAGTTACGAAATCCTACTCCTAACCTTTTCCCTAGACAACCTTTGCCTATATGACTTTTCTATAATGTTGAGTGTCCTACAATTACTTGGAATGGAACCTATCGACTTCTATATCCTTGGAATTTGAGGTTTACGAGAAGTATTGCTGAATTAAATTAGTTTATAACTATTTTGGCATTAAATTTTGCTTTTGACATGTGAAAGTTTAGCACACTCATAAAAAACTGCAACTAAGAAGGTAATCAAGCATTTTCATATACAATATGAAGTTATAATATGGGGATACTCCTTTAATACATCCAATTGCATGTGGAATTTAATGCCTCTGTAAAAAATATGTATGATATTGTACTTTTTTCTTCTTTATTGGTAAAGCATCAAATATAGCTCATGTCAGGTCATTAAATGTAGTTTTTTTCTTCTTTAATGGTAAAGCATCAAATAACAAGACTAAATGATGATGTTTATGTACGAAAATTAACTCAGAGCCTCACAAGATGAGAAAAAAGTAGGGAAAAATAAGGGTGGGGACATCAGAGTGGATGTGATCGATAATAAAAAAATGGTAATGGCGGAGGCTACTAGAAAAACTAGTTAGAATCATCGACATGAATAAGGAAATGAGGCAGTAACTCAAAGTTCAAGTGAACCAATATTGAAGGAGGAGTTGAAAACAAAGCATCTGGAGAGAGGTGACGAAAAGAACAACATGATAAATGAGATGCGGGGCAATTAGATACCCAATTGTTTGGCAGAACATTAAATGCTATGGAGGTTGAAATTGTGCAGGAGTCGGATGTGCATCATAAATAGATAATGAGTTATGATAAGGCCCACCCCACTATTGTCCAACAGGTTAGGAGTGATTTCTCGATTCATAACCAACCCATTCAAGTTAACCACCCCAATAAGAATCAAATAACCCGTTAAAAAACCTGTTGGCCCCCATATAATTCTTAATAGACCACAAAACATAGTCCCACGCCAATACTACTGCTTCCACCACAAAACATAGTTCATGTCAAATTATGACTCATATTAGTCGTGTTATTGTGTCTTGCCCTGCTATTCTTATATTTGCCTATCATCATGTTTGATTAGGTGTAAAACTTCTTTTAACTTAAGTCGTGTCATGTTTTAAATGGTTTGTGTTTGGTTAAAAAATAGGATTTTGTGTTATCATGTCTTGTCGTCAGGGGCGGATCCAGCCCTGGCCGAAGCGGGGCGGCCGCCCCAGTTCATTTTTCAAAAAAAAAAAAAAAAAAATTTTTTTTTTTTTTTTTGGTAAAAAATTAAACCTGGAGGTGACTTGTAATTATATTAAAAGTTCAGGGGAAAATCTGTAATAAACAAAAAAAAACATAACTTAAAATGGTGCTCTCTCTTCTTTCGTACCAAAGTAAAAGAAAAATCCTATATATTTTTACTACTGAAATTATACTAAAATTATTTATACTAAAATGAAATTAAATTTATAATGTGAATTTATAAATTTATTTTGTGTATTGTTAATGTGTCTGTTTATTTATTTTTGTGTAAATTTATATAAATTTATATGAAATTAAATTTATATGTGAAATTAAATTAAATTTGTAAATATTGGGAATCAATAGAGAAATTTTTTAAACGAAAAAGAGAAGACAATGCACCAACCGTATCTGAAGCTGAGGTTAAGTCATCTCCCACTTCAATCAGTGTTGAAAATGAACATAATGCCCAAAAAAGTAAAAACAACCCAAAAAATGCTCGAAAAAACTCGATCCCCCCCAAAAAAAATCGCCTCGGGGGCTCCCGCCCCCGAACCCCCGGCAACTATCGAAACTTTCGCCCCAGTTCACACAAAATCCTGGATCCGCCACTGCTTGTCGTGCCACCTTGTGTATATCAAGTGTGCCTTATTCGTAAGAAAATACCATAAAAACGTGTTGATATATGGAGGATCCCAAACTTTTTTTAGTTATGACATCATAGAATTAACACAAAGTTGATCCGAAATTTCTATGATAAGTCATTCGTGTCTTGTTTGCGTCGGTCCTTTTGACACAATTAGTGTTGTGTCATGTCATGTTCTAGTCAAGTATTCATGTAAATTTGTGTTTAATTATGTGGAAATAAAATCAATGGTGTTATTTTGTGTTTTGAATGGTCCATGTTTGGGTCAATTAAAAAAAATTTAATTCATGTTGCGTTATGTTTGTATTTAAAAATTCATTGTCCCGTTGTGTGGTCTTAAGACAAGCACATGCCTACAACACAAATGTCCACCCCTAAATTTTGAGATTTCGCAATTAAAGCATGAATTTTTCATTCTTCTGTGCCATAAACAACATGTTATTTTAAATAAGAAAACTTGACTTAGGACATCTTATATAGTTTGTGGGAACACAAATATTTTTTTACGGTTGATATGCAAGTTACTTTCACATTAAAAATGAACATCCCCCCATTTTAATAAATAAGACAAAAGATGAAGGTAATGGGCCACATGACAACAATACACCTACAAGCCTATAATTACAATTCAACGAAAGAAGATGTTGATTTTCCATTTTACAAAATAAAAAGGGAAACCCCAGAACTTTGTGAGTCTGCCTTGTAGTAGAAACTTGATATCCTAGAAACCACATAAACTGATTCAGCAAACTAAATGTAGTTGGTAATTGGTCCCATTTTCTATACTCTTTCTGGTCAAATAATAGTTGTCTAGTGCAGATCATTGAATCCACTCAAGAGAGAATAACCTACAATTATTGCAGATAATATGGTAGGGTTGAATCTTATTGGTGAGAGGGCATGGAAACTTCTGTTTCTTTTTAATGGCTTCTTTTTGTTGTTTGCTTTTACCAGGTTTGATTCATTTTTTTTTTCTCAATCGCTGTAGCGGGTCATTGGTGAAAAATACAAGGATTTGTGTGTCTGATATGCCCCGAATTATGTCAAATGTAGTTTCAATCTGGTACCGTTGAAAGATCTCATGAAATGACACAAATGTATTTGCTAATTGATCAAATTTTGTCTATGGAAAACTTTGAAAAAAAGTTACTCACTACTTAAGTTAGTTGATACTTATATGGCATACTTGTTGAACAGTTATCCTTTATCACGGAATAAGTCCCCAACTGAAATACTTGTATCGTCTACTAGGTTACTAATTGAACAAGCGTTCTTTTACTTTTGAAATACTCGTATATCCTAAAGGGTATATCTTTGATCAAACAACTATACTTGAATTCTATGCAAAGGTGGTCTTGCATAGTATCTTTTTATTTGCGCAGCTATATATAAAAACACTTTTCTATCTTTTGGTGCATATAGGAGATATATCATGTTATGGAAAATGTATTCTACGCAAAGACCTTCCACTTATTATTTTGGAACTCAATGGAATCTTCCGTGACCGGTAGAATGTATGCACAATATGTTGTTATCAGTTTATTAATTCCCTCAATTTTTTTTTGTCATGTATTGAGCCATTTTTTAAACTTAATGTGGGTTGCTGAGAAAGTTGTGCAATGACCGGTCTCTTTTGGAACTTCTGGAACTAATAAATTTGATGCTCCAAGGAGATGGTTCAATCACTTTGTATAAGTTAGTTGACAAAGTCAACTCATTTTCTCATGTGGATGTAGGGCATCCATCCCCAATCTCTCAAGTGTGCCATTTAAATGTTTGTTAGTTTATATATATATATATATATATATATATATATATATATATATATATATGCACAAATTATAATTTCTAATTAATGTTCATTAGGTTCAAGTTTTTGTGGTCTTTAAAATCCTGGATTGGTAAATTGAAATATGAATTCTCATTATTCATGTTAAAAGGTTAAGTAGCACAATTTCAACTTCTTCCCTGCTATTTAAGTTTTACATGTGAAATTACCAATTCAGATTATTGAAAAGCACAAAAACTTGAACCAAACTAGAACCTAAAGTTTTACTAGATTAATAATTGTTTATAGTAACTTTTACATATTATAAATAAAGAATTAATTTGAAAACATGCCACCTTTAGTTAGGTGATAGCTTTACACCACCTAAACGGCCCTATGTGAGGCATGAAAACCTCACACGGGACCATTTTAAGTCGTAGGAACTGATCGCGTTGTCATAAGACTTTATCTTTGAGAATATGATGAGAATTTGAAAATATCTGGATTAGGCTTAAAAACATACCGTTAGAGGGTGAAAACCCAATCCTCCACCTAACGGTCCCGTAAGAGACATGAAAACCTCGCACGGGACCAACGTAAGTCGAAGGAACTGATCGCGTAGTCACCCTACGCCAAATTTGAGAATATAATGATGATTTAAAAATATCTGGATTAGGCTAAAAAATTTGCCATTTGAGGGTGAAAACCTAAACCATCCCCAAAACGTCCCCGTAAGAGGCACGGACACCTCGCACAGGACCAATGTAACTAGTATGAACTCATTGCACAGTCCTGGGACTCCTAGTTTGAGAATATGATGATAATTTAAAAATATCATAACTTTGGCTTAAAAAGATGTCGTTTGAGGGTAAAAACTCAAAATAATCCCCAAACGGCCCCATAAGAGGCACAAACACCTTGCACGAGACCATGGTCACTCGCAGAAACTAACAGAGTAGTCACGTGATTCTTGGTTTAAGAGTACGGAGATAATTTAAAAATATCTAGACTAGGCTTAAAAACATGTTATTAGAGGGCGAAAACTCAAACCATCTCCCATACGGTCCCGTAAGAGGCACGAACGCCTCACACGGGATCAATGTAACTCGTAGGAACGAGCCGCATTATCACGGGATTACCAATTTGAGAATATGATGATAATTTTAAAATATCTATACTATGGCTTAAAAAAATCGTTAGAGAGTAAAGACCCAAATCAGTCCTCAAACGGCCTCGTAAGAGGCACAAAAACCTTGCACGAGATCAATGTAAATTATAGGAATTGATCGTGTAGTCATAGTACTACCAGTTTGAAATACAGTGATAATTTGAAAATATCTGGAGTAGACTTAAAAACATGCCGTTGGAGGGTGAAAATCCGAATTTATTTCCAAATAACCACGTAAGAGGTACGAACACCTCACACGGGACAAATGTACCTAGTAAGAACTGATTGCATAGTCACAAGACTCCTGATTTTAGAATACAATGATAATTTGCAAATATCTAGATTTTGGCTTAGAAACACGCCATTAGTTAGTGAAAATCGAAACCAGCACCCAAACGGCCCCGTAAGAGGCATGAACACCTTGCACGAGACCAATATAACTTGTCGGAACTGACTACATAGGCATGGGTCTCTCGATTTGAGAATATGACGATAATTTGAAAATATTTAGACTTAAACTTAAAACATGTTATTAGAGGGTCAAAACCCAATTCAGCCCCCAATCAATCCCCAATCGGCACCATAAGAGGCACGAACACCTTGCACGAGACCAATGTAACTTGTAGAAACTGACCATATAGTCACGGGACTTACGAATTGACAATATGATGATAGTTTGAATATCTAGGTTAAGCTTAAAAGCACCTTACACGGGACCAATGTAACTCATAGGAACTGACCGCATAGTCACGGGACTCCCGACTTGAGAATATGACGATAATTTAAAAATATCTAGGTTAGGCTTAAAGGCATGTCGTTAGAGGGTCGAAACCCGACCAGCCTCCAAACGGACCCGTAAGAGGCACGAACACCTCGCACGGGACCAATGTAACTTGTATGAATTGACTGCATAGTCGGGGGAAACCTGGTTAGAGAATATGACGATAATTTAATAATATATAAACTTTGGCTTAAAAAGATGCCGCTTGAAGGTGAAAATCCAAAATAATCCCCAAACGGCCCCGTAAGAGACACGCACACCTCGTACGAATCAATGTAACTTGTAAGAACTGACCGCATAGTCACGAGTCTCGCAATTTGAAAATATGATGATAATTAAAAAATATTTAGATTATGCTTAAAAACATGTCGTTTGTGGGTGAAAACTCAAACCAGTCCTCAAACGGCCTTGTTAGAGGCACTAACACCTCGTATGTGACTAATATAACTCGTAGCAGCTAACCACGTAGTCATAAGACTTTTGGTTTGAGAATACAATAATAATTGTAACTCGTATATGCAATTTTTCAGCTGCAGTAAGATTTTTTTATTAAATTACTTGGTTACTATTATAATCTCTTTTTTGTATCCTATTTTTTTTTGCAGGATAACATTTTGTTGTTAGCTGTTATCCACGTGGAACACATGAAGAAGTCAATGGTTCACAACAAGGGGAATATTTATTTAATGTTGTTAATGTTCAGGATTATCTTTTGTTTGTGTTATGGTAGTGCGACCTTTTGTAATTTTATTGTTATATTTTATGGCCGTACATGCTTCATATTATGCGGGTTTTATATTAGCAGATTTTAGAATGTTCAGAAAGTAGGGAAACTCCGTCCATTTTTTTTTTGTCAGTGAACTATTAAGATTTGTAATATTTTGAAGTTTGTATGTATATTAGTTTATCAACAACGTGCGAGATTCATAATTTTTGAAATTTATTATTTTAAATAATTAATTTTTTTTCGTTGATCCAAAACTTTGGCACAGTTCAAAACCGTGCCAAAAGTGTATCAAATTTCGGCACAATTTTGAACTGTGCCAAAAGTGTACCAAAATGTACTCAATTTGCACAGTTATAAACCGTGCCAAAAGTGTGTCAGAAATATAAAATTCTGGCACGGTTTTAAAGTGTGCCAGAAGTGTTCCCTTTTAGCCAGACCTGACACACTTTTAAACCATGCCAGAAAAAATAGCCATTTTGGAACACCTGATTCTGACACAGTTCAAAATCGCGTCAGATTGTTATTTTTGGTGTAGTGATTATTTTAAAATTTTCATTATTTCAATTTTTATACATGATCAATTTCGTAATAAGTTCGTTACGATCAATGCAGAAAATATGATGCGTGTGGGAATAATAAAAGATGAAGAACGATGGCACAATGAGATAGTGAATTTAGGTTGTGGGTGTCACACGTGGTAATTATAATGAAAATGTCTCTTATTAAATGTCACATTACAAGAAAGCATTAAAAACAACCAATTTAATTTATCTATAAACTAAACTCTTAAAGACGGGTGATGCGGCATCAAAACTTGCTCGTCTAGCCACTGGACCCTTGTTCATAGAACATGAGTACCGCAAGTATCGATTGAACGGTTATGTATTTGGTTCAAGTGTGTACGAGGAAAATACAAATGTATCGAACTTGGGCATTTCATACTAGGCTCTTACTTATTTTCGAATGAGCGCGAAAGACAAAAACCTCGTTGAAGCTAAAATGACTTACTATGGTGTCATTAAAAATATATTTGAATTGGATTATATAAGCTTCATAAAGGTTGTGTTTTATTGTGATTGGATAAGAGTTGAGGATAAAAATGCTTGTAAATTTGATTCTCGCACTAGTTTAATCATAGTTGACTTGTCTACGTTGAAGAGCAACGAGCACGTGAGCGATGGGCCATTTGTTTGTACTTTTCAAAAATTCAATCAAGTGTTTTACTGGGAGTATATCGACAACGATCCGTTAACAATCATCCTACACGTGCAAAAGTGTCTAACCAGTAGTGTGGATGACTTGGCTGCTCCTACATGATATCAATCTATTTTAGATGATAACCCTAATTTGAAACAGTTTTTAGATTTGTAATGAGTATTCCAATTATTTGAGACACTCCTTAGTTTGGTTTATTATATGGATTTGTATTCTTATAATGTCGTTAACTTGTATTCTTCTAATGCTTTATTAATATCGGACAACAGTTTAATGCTTATATTCATTCGAATTTGATCAGATCCGATGGATTTGAATCAAAATTGTTGGGTTGGTTATTGAATATGTTAATTTAGATCTTATTTAGTTTAACCATTAATTCTTAGTCCGTGCCATGCCCCAAATTTGAAATAATTTTTAGGTTTGTAATAAGTATTCCATTTATTTGAAATAATGATTAGTTTGGTTGATGATATGGATTATAATTCTTATAATGTCATTAAATTTTATTCGTCTAGTAAATTAATTCATTTGGATTTTAGTCAAGTTAATGCTTTTATTCATTTGGATTTGATCATTTTTCTCATATACATGTTTGTACTAATAATAACAATTTTTACTGTTAATTGATTCATCAGGGAATCCCGGTAGTGAAGGCGAGGAATGCTCGTCTTCCACTAGGCCCCCCAAATGGAGAAAATTGCCATCATTGAGAACAAAATGAACTTACTGTCTAGAGGGTTGGAGTTGCTCAAATCGATCGTCAACCCGGGGTACACGGATTGGAGGAAGGTGCCACAGGAGCTCAAGATAACCATTTGGGAGGAGGTACAAGTAGTTACTCACTTTATTTTTATTTTGTATTTATATTTATGTTTATATTTATATGTATATGTATATGTATATGTATATGTATATGTATATGTATATGTATATGTATATGTATATGTATATGTATATGTATATGTATATGTATATGTATATGTATATGTATATGTATATGTATATGTATATTATATTATATAACTTAAATACAACTAAAACTTACTTTCTTTTTGGTTTGTATTTGTTTGATAAGAACAATTCGGCCTGCCCCCCATGTCCACGACTCCAAGTTAGAACAATTGAGATATCTATACAAAATGTGGAAGAAAAATATTTGGGCACGGTACTTTGGGTAGGCTCAGGTGTCCATATTGAGGGTCCGTGACACCATACCATCAAAGGAGTTGTTCTTATTGACAAAGTGGTAGTAGTTTGTCAACAATGAGATCAAAGAGCGACAATTGATATCTCGTCAATCGGGGACGGACAACCGGGCAAAAAAGGTGGACGTGCACTACTCCAGGCGGACGTCTTATTTCGAGGTGGAGCACAAGATGGTAAGTTTTTATTTTTCTATAATTTAGTTTTATGTTATTCTAATTTAGCATTACTTTGAGTTACTTACTAATTATGCATTATTTTATTTTAGAAGACGGGGATTAGCCCTGGGGGTAGGCCACATTGGCTCGATGCTTATATGAAAATTCAGACAAAGAAGGTCAAGGATAAGGAGGTGTCCCCGAGTGTGGCTGCCACGATTGTAAGTTATAAAAATATCTTACAATTTTTTATTTCTTTAATTACGTTATAATTCTTTTATTAACTTAACTAATCGTGTACTTTTTGTCGTTTCAGGCAAAGCTTAAGGAAGTGCAGACATGCAGTCTAATGCCGACAATGCATCTTTGACTACAGACGCACTTAGCCAAGTGCTCAGGGAAGATCACAAGGGGAGGAATAGGGGGTGAGCTCTAGGGTGGGGAAGTCAAAGCTCACTGGGATGGAAACGAGAAACACCGCATTGGCTAATAAGGTGGACACCCATGACGGTAACTTAGAAAGGTTGGAGGAAACGGTCCTCAATATTTACGAGTTCATGAAGCGTTAGTTGGGATCCACCTCATGTAAAGGGAAGGGGAAGGAGAAGGAGGTAGATGAGGATGCCACTGCTCCATATCTCTCACCCTCATCGTCGATATGCACCAACTCGCCACCTGGATATGACCCATTTCCCATCTTGACTCCCATCGAACGAACTATGTATATAATGGGTTGATCGAGCGTGTATTTAATGGACATCTATGGTGTCATACCGGTAGCTAGGGGGTTGAGGGACCCGAACACACACCCGGACAGTGTGGTTAATGGGCGTGTCATTCAAGATATATAGGCAAAGGTTCTCATCACCCATATTGTGCCCGGAAGAGAGAATGCACCTTTACGGTTGGAACAATAATGTGACGTTTGAGGAATTAATGAATGTATCAATTCTTATGTAGTGTGTCCCACGTTCCTCCTCCAGCCTGCTCAAGACCCTACTCCGTGATATTATTCGTTTTGGATATGGAATATTGGATATTATTTGTATTTTTTGATTTGGTTATGGATATTTGTTGGTTGGTTATGGTTATGGTTATGGTTATGGTTATGGATAGTGGTATTTATTTGAGTTGGCTATTGAATATCGAATGTTGCCTGATATATATGCTATTTGGACAGGTTTAATATGCAGTAACAGGTACAAATATATTGCTTGGCAGTGGCCATACTGCCCAGTAATTTTTTTAAATTCTGCTCATATTAGTGACAGACTTTAACCATGACTAGTCTGTGACAAATGAAAATTGTCATGGACTTTCCACGATGAAAGTTCGTGACAATTTTTCATTTGTTCGGACTTGTCATGGACTTTGACTGTGACAAAGATTCCTTTATCACGGACTTATCACTGTCAAAGTTCGTGACGAGTTCAATTCTTGTTACGAACTTTGACCGTACAAGTTCGTGATAATTTCCTTTGTCACCCTAAACTTGTCACGGTCTTTGACCGTGGAAAGTTTGCCTTGTGACGATTTTTTATCGTGACAATGTGGCTTTTTTGGTGTAGTGTATCCACAATATTGATGCTCGAATGTTTCAAAATATGGGATATATGCTAGGGTACGATCTTAGAAAAATCCAACGGGGAAACCTCGAGGCTATTGCCCTTAGGAAAAACAAAGAAAAGGTCGGTCTTCGGTACACCCCCGATAGTAAATCCCTAGATAATAACCTCAAACACCCACATTAAGGGTGGAAAGGTAACTTTCATCTCCAAGGAGAGGAATTCCCTTATCACGGATTCTTATAGCCCTAGGGGGATAAGACCCATAAATCCCTATGACCTGGAATGGAGATCCTCTACGAGGAAGGATTATATGTGGAATACGAGAAAGTACACACAGTCAATCAAGGAGAACGAAATGTATCATGGGTTACCATCGAGGACGGAGAGACGTCTAAGATAGATCCCGAATGGGATTTATCCGTGCTATTCCCTGATGAGACTTCTCTAGTAACTATGTTATGAACCACATACCTAACCCCCATTTAATGCTTCCATGATTGGTACACCGCCTCAGTCGAAAGACAACAATGTAATGAAAGGATAATTAGTTCGCATCTATGAACTCAACCTCTACCACCATGTACTAACCTCCATCGTTCCGCCACCTGAAACACCGCCTTCGATTGAACGTCATGACATACTAAGCAAACCCTTTATGGGACTAAAATTAGAATGAGGAAAATCACCAACACTTCCTGAAAGCACTCTCCAAGGAACTTTCCCACACCAACCCTACTACAGACTCCGCTAAGGACCCTAAATCCACCCTTAAAGGAAGAAGGACCCAACCCAAGAAACACCGCTTACCCCAACCTATAGTTATTATCGGGGTCACAAAGAGCCCAAAGGTCACTCTAAGGGTACCTCGACAGAACCCGAGTGACCTTATCTTTAACATCAAGCGAACCACCATACTGAAAAACTGGGGCTCTACCAGATGCTTCCCAATGCTCGTTATACCGAGGCTCTTTGAGTATATCCTGTTAGCTAAAGAATCCCCCATTATCCCCTCTACTAATGTTCTGCTCTATGAAGCAAAATTTTTTGCTATTATCAATATTATCGTCCTTCCTTTTGATGGCATAATAACTATATTTTTCCAGTATTTTCCTTTGTGTTACATGTGATAATAATGAATTCATCAATGGATTAGAAGTCACCTTTAATAAGGATACATATTCGGACTCAAAATACTTAAAACATTTGTAAAAACTTGACCAAAGTAAAAAAAGCGTATGTGTCCCAGCGAGAATGACACGATTACCATAAACTTGGGTAGTCTCGAACCCCTAAGCAGTTACAAATAGATACCTTCCTAGATAAGGATGAACAGAAGGAGATCACATATCTCCTTGCCATATTTGTGGATATTTTTGCTTGGTCCTATACTGATATGCCAACATCGGCCCCTCTATCATCATGCACGAGATACCTACTCTCCTTAATGCTAAACCCATAAAGATGAAAATTTGATAACTTTTACTCGAATGGTCCTTAAAAGTAAAAGAGTAAGTAGAGAAACAACTCAATAATGGCTTCATCAGACTAGTAAATTATCCCACTTGGCTAGCCAACATCACGCAGTACTTGAGGCTAACGATATGGTTCATATGTGCATAGACTATAGGAATCTAAATCGGTCCTTTCCCAAAGATGATTTCTCCTACTCTATATCGACCTATTAGTAAATTGTAAAGCCAACAAAGAGCAGGAGTCCTTTATAGTTGAATTTGCTGGCAAAAACCATATCAAAATGCACCCTGGCCATAAAGAGAAAGTTGGGTTCATTATCCTTTAGGGGATATACTGTTATACAGTCATGCCTTTAGGTATATAAAACATTGGTGCAACTTACCAAAGAGCAAACAAAACCACCCTATACGATCTCATCCATAAAGAAGTGTAAGTATACATGGATGACATGATCATCAAGTACTCGAATTCATTGTCGATAAGAACAAAATCTAAGTCAACCCCTCAAAAGTCAAAGCCATACTTTAAAACCCCACCAAGAACAGAAATGGAAGTAACAGGGTTTTTGGGCCTGGTATAATTCATAAGTCGGTTCATTAACTAGCTTACTACGATTTGTGAGCCTATTTTCGAAGTACTCAAGAAAGACGCACTGAATGAATGGAATTCTCAATATAAAGAGGCATTTGAGAAAATACAATAGTACCTTACTTATCCACCGGTTCTAGTTCCCCCTGAACCGGGATAACTTCCCTTGATCTACATGACCGTAACCGATATGGTTTTCGGAGCCATGTTAGCACAGTACATCAAAAGCTCTCGAAAATAATGTGCTATCTACTATGACAACAAAAAATAGTATCATATGATCTCAAATACACCACCTTGGAGAAGACTTGTGTACCCCCTCATATGGATCAGTTGTAAACTTCGACATTACATCATATCATTAAACATAAGTCTCATCTCAAGAATGGATACCCTAAAATACCTATTTGAGAAATCCGTTCTCTAGAAGAATGTCCAAATGGCTTCTCATGCTATCAGAGTTTGAGATTACATATGTCTCATAAAAAGACAGTAACGGGCGAGCCATCTCTATCCTCCTCGTAGGACAACCCTTGTAAGATGAGGAAGATGAAAATGAGACAGAATTCCCTGATGAGAATCTCTTCGCCCTAAACTATAGAAAAACTTGGGAACTATACTTTGACGAGGCATCCAATAAGCGGAATAGGAATTATACTTATATCTCGAACTTGAGATGACTTGCCACCACTATCAAGATCACATATGAATGTACCAAAAATGTGGTTGAGCATGAGGCTTGCATCACGGGTCTCGAAATTTTATTGGAAGGGAATCATCGATCTAAAATCCTATGGAGGTTCCATCTGAGATATTAGTCAAATAACGGGTTAGTGGAAAATTCGAGACGATGCAACCATACCATGTGTACTTGGAGGAGGTAGCTTCACTATTCGAGAATCTTGAATTCAATTTCCTCAAGAGTGGTTAAAAAAACTTTGCATCCGCATTTCCACTCAAGCCTCCATGATCGACATGCTGAAGGGTACTACGGAGATTATGTTCACCATAAGAAGATAAAACACCTATTTATATTTATTTGAGGTCGATACTATTGAAGAAACAATCGCAGGACCGATAGTCTAGTACTATGACATGGAACTTTATCAACATAAATCAATACTCATCATATGCCTCTTCCAATATTTGACTTACCTTACGATGATTGGCAACCCAATTCATAACTTATGAGGGATAACTAAAAAAAAAAGAGTTCGATGCTATACAGTTATGATGTGTCATAGGGGACGAAGCCCTCAAAATTATGGAAAAAATCCCTAGCGGAGAATGTGTCCTGCACATTAGTGGGCACACCCTCTCCGAAAAAAATTATGGCAGTCATACTGATGGACCACCACATAAAAGGACTTCATTGAGTATGTTAAGAGCTGCCCCAAATGTCAGTTATATACCCCCCGATAACATCTACCGCCTCGATATATATATTGCATGACCTCACCCTAGACGTACTCCACTTAGGGATCGACATCATAAGGAAGGCAACTCCCAATGCCTCCATGGGCCATGTGTCCATCTTATCCGCCATTAGCTACTTCACTAAAGGGGTCAGGGATGAATCCTACACAGTTTTGAATGCTAAGAAAGTTGCCAAATTCATACGATGTAACATCATCCGTCGTGTTCGTGTACCTTATAAAAAGTGTTAGACAACAGGTCTCACTTCGAGAAAGTGGTCTCAAACCTATTGCAAGAGTATGGTATCACCCATTACAAATAACCCCTTACCGACCTCAAATAAACAAAGCGATAAAGAGTGTAAAAAACATTATAAGAAAAATAGCCGAAACCTACAACGATTGGTCAAAAAACTCCAAACTGCCCTTTGGGGCTATCGTACTATAGAGAAAAACTCCATCGGGGCCAACCCTTACTCACTGGTTTATAGCATGGAGGCATTCCTACCCATCGAACTCGAGGTGACATCTTTACGGGTCTTGCTCAAAGGCTAAGTGGACAAACTTGACTGGGTCTAAGATCGTTATGAGGAACTAGCTCTCCTTGGGAAAAGGATGCTAAAGGGCGCTTACCATAATCGAGGATACCAACAACGCATTTCCAGGCATTCAATAAATGAGTCAAAAAGTGAAACATCCTAGGGGTGACCTAGTCCTGAAAGAGAATCTCAAACCAACCCGGACTCTCGGTGGTAAATTTGCACCCAACTGTGGAGGACCCTATCTAGTCACCAGGTGAATACCTTTGGTGATCTCGACGAAGTCAAATTCTTCCAACCCTTCAATCTCGATCGATTAAAGTAATTCTTTCCTTGAGCCTGCTTAGGATGCAAAAGAAAAGGACCTAACATATGATCGTCAAGGAAAATATGACAATGTAAGACAATACACATTCCCATCCCAGCATAAAAAATACCACTTGAGCTACCAAACTTATGCTTCAAGTCAGCTGGAAAACTTTAAGCTTCTAACCTTTTACCCATTTGTGGAGGGAACTATGAGGACCTAATTCTCCGATATATTTTTATCGCAAACATTCAAATAGTTACCTAGTTATATTTAAATCAGAGATAAGTTGGCAACCAAGATATCACTTTGGTCCCGATCCAAATAAACACCAAAAAATTATATTTTATGGGAAAACCGTGTCTATGATCATCATGTTATTTCTCTTAAAAAGACTAGCATGATCCAACTAGACTAGAAATTAAGTAAAATAAAACAGTGCCCTAACCATTTTAAAGACTCTACACGGTCATTGTTATTAACCTACACACAAAGGCTAATATTACGAAAATAAAAAAAGAGACTGAAAGGGAGAACACACTACCCGTATATACTTTTTCTCAGAAGCCAAACACCTATCTCCCTCGAAAGCATTCCACAAACTGGGATAATATCGAGGTAGATAGATTCGCCAAGAGCTCCTTATTAATTGGCACCCTATTTTGGGTAAAAATTTGAGACTCCTATCTTCAAATATACCTCTGAAGGCTCTCCCCCCTCTCCCTAAAAACTCACTGCAAATCGGGATAAATATCGAGGCAGACAGATTCACCAATGGCTCCTGGCTAATCGACACCCTATTTTCGGTAAAAGGATGACACTTTTATCTCCAAAGCTACCTTTGAAGTCTCTCTCCCCTCTCCCACAAAACACACAACAACCCGGGACACATATTAAGGCAAGTTGATTTGCTAAGGGATCCCCTCTAATTGTAACCCCACTCTCTTAGCAAAAGAACAACACTCCGATCTTCGAAGCTACCTTAGAAGGCCCTTTCCTTATCATAATATGAAGAAAAATGGGGTCTCCCTCTCTAAATCCTATACTCATTCAACCAATGTGTCTCGTCAGCAAGATGCATGAAATTATTTTTCCCCGAAAGAAAAGTCTCAAAATAAATTGGCACCCTTATTGTTATATATTTCTCTCCTCGTGCCGTTTTTCCTCTTTTTACTTTTAATTTAGTTTCATTTGTAATTTATTTTAATTTTATCTTTACAAAAGTATATCAACACATGTCCCTACTATTTATAAAGAAATTCTTAGGTTCATTCTGTTTCATGCGCATATTCAACATTCATTATCGTTCAAACAAGGGTAAATTGCACATATAATATCAGGATATCTACTGAACGAAAATACAAAGGCAGGAACATGAGTCAAAACTTAATGAATACGATATAAAATCTAAAAAATATCCCATCCAATATAAACAATATAAAATAAAGCATGTTTCATAAATGCGAAAATGAAATAAAATATGGTCAAATGTATAAATGGGTGGAGATAGGCCCCCCACCTAGCCAATGAAATCCCCAAAGCTCAACCATAATGGGCCTTCTTGGCACTCTTAGATGCAACATATGTATCTCCTACAGCATCAAATTTTCCAGGATGCCTCTGGCTCGTCCGGATAGGATAAGGAAAAGGCACATGAGGGTGCACTGTAACACCCCGCAAAATTACGGCGTCGTCCGCCACCGAAACTACTTCGGGAGTTAACTAAATAAATACCATCCTTAGCATGTGACAAATATACGACATCATAAAATTCATTCCACAAGATAATAATTTAAATAAATTCCCAAAATGTAATCATCAAAGTGAAATAAAAATCCATCACCATGATTAACTCCTATAATACCCAAATCTTAAATTGAATAAACTCCAATAAACTGAATCCATAATGATATCTGAATAAAATTGTGACAATTGTTGAACCGAATGGCCCTCTAAATCAATAAGCATAATCTCATAATCAATGAAAATGAATAGAAACTAAACTAAATACTATGCATAAAATAAATAAACTCCGGCTGCACCTCCAAATATATCTCCTATAATCCTGTGCAGCTACTCCAGCACTAATACCTGAAAAAGGTTAGTCAACGCACAAAGTCAGAGCCGTGAGCATGAATACACACTACTTCTATCAATTAGGGTCCTTGAACCCAGACAGTAGCATTATACATGATAAATATCATAGTAGAGTATTTTAAATTACACGAGACATGATTAGGCGCAAGAACAATAAATCACAATCTACACAAAATAATTCTTTTTCAAAAATCCAATCTATATTATTTTAAATATCCAACAGTCTCATATTGTTAATTAAATTAAATTAACCCTATTTATCATTCTAATCAATTTATTATTATCCATTGCCGTACTCCCTCATATAATTCTTACTCCATTAAGTTGTGGTACTCCCACCCTATTAACATTAAGTTATGGTAGTCCCGCTAAAAGTGGTGCTCCCACATGTTCTACAAATTCCCCTTGTTAATAGCCATTTGATCCTTTTAAAATGGCGATCCTGCAATATAAAGAGGTACCACCCACAAAATGACATAAACACCAGCTGCCCTGCTTAAACTGTCGATCACCGTACATTATGTCACCACTATATTTTAATACCCATTTATTTTCTTAGGCATTAATTCTCAATTTTTCATATTTTTCGTTATTTTATATTTATTTACTCCGCCCTAATTAGTGATGTGGGATCCTCAAAAACACCCTTATTCCCATTACTAAGGTTCCCAACACATAAATACCCCCTACCTTCATTACATGATGAATTTCTATTAATAACTCTTCCTCGTCGTATACCTAGGCTCGCGAATCGACGGAATGACATAAAAATCAACACCACCCCGGAACCACCCATTCGTAAAAATCTACAATCACTAGCCCCATACTTATAAAGCTTAAATCCCAACTAAGGCCTACCCACTAGTCCTATACCTAGCAAGTATCCTAAAATATAGGTGAGAGCATACTACCAAAATCCCGTCGTCCCCGCGATGATAAGTAACAACAATAATAAATTACATAATCCAACAACACATATAAACAATATCACAAATTTATTCGTGATGACACAATTTAATTTAATTTAATAATAATATCGTCGTCGTTCTTAGCACAATTATTTGCCAATTATCATTATAGATTAATTAAGATGCAAATTTTTTCAATACGTAATAATTTTCCACTTTTAACAATCACAAAATTTTTGAGTGTGTACGCTCCCCGTTTATTATTTAAATAAACTCCATGAAATTCTACATGCGAACCTACACCTAAAATAACTAGAACACAATACTCTAAAATACGCACTCAAGGGTTTCCTATCTTATTTCATATTAAAAAATTTCATAAAAATATTACCATAATTAGTTCCCACTTTTTCTAATTAAGCTGCGAATTTATTTTAAGAAAAACATATAATTAATTATTTAGGCGACACTTAAAACACATAATACTAAAGGAATATCATAGAGTATCCATGCCTGATAAACGTTGGATGAAAAATCTATTGGTATGATTATGTTCCTCTAAAAAAATTAGTAAAGTCACCTTCTTGATTAATCTTGAGAAAACACCAATTAGGCCTTCAAGTTTGTGTTGAACACTTGATTAAAATTGGGGCTTGGGGTTAAAGATGAGAGGGAATAATTTTGAAGAAGTCTATTGGAGAAAAAGTTAAAAGAAAAGTGATTTGAAAGTCCTAACCCTGAACTAGTTTTGATATATAAAGAAATTAGGAATTTGATTAACATTAGGACTCTAATTAATCCAAGCGTCCCCGCCGCCTCTGCCATAAACTGAATCGATTCGGTATATAGCCGAATCGATTCACCCCTGTTACCAAGCCCAGTTCGCCTAATTTTTATATATGTAAGTAAAAATTTATAAACTCTCCATTTTAACTCAAATTTTAATTCCGATTGAAATTTTGCAATAATAAAGACCAACATATTAAATTATTAAAAAATAATTAAATTGCAAAATATTATTTTTTCTCAAATTTTTAAAATTTAATTAAACAATTACCGAATTAGATTACGGGGTGTTACATACTTTCCCACTAACACAGGAATTTCGTTCTCGAAATTCAATAATGCGTTAACATAGAAGTAAAATAAGGCTCACGTATAACTATCCGTAAATACCATGATTAGGCGTCCATACACCCAATCCTATCCATACGAAATCCCACAATAAAATACAACATATATATCACCAATATACATATATGTATTTATGAAAATAACGACATTCAATGCTCTCTGATGAATCACTACTCGATTCTATCTTCAAAAGTCATCTCAACACTTAAATCCTCAAATCAAATCACCTCACTGCACCGATACTAGATATACCCAAAAATTAATACCAACAATTTGTCAAATAAATATCGTATCCAAAATAAACTCTAAGGATCCTCACATCAAGATTAGTATTCTAACCTGAATGCATATAATGTCCTTTACACAAAACTATTTATCTCCAAGAAACACATCTAATACTTATGCTAGACCCAATACCTTAAGGAGTACGAATCAACAAAGGGGATCAAAGACCGGTAATGAGAAAGATAAAATGGACTCACAACCTACGAGACCTAAGACCATGCTCTGATACCATCTGTAACACCCCCCGAAATTATAACGTTGGTTTCCACCGAAACTATATTGGGCCTTAACTAAATAAATAACATCCTTAGCATCTGACAGATATGAGACATCATAAAATTCATTCCACAAAATAATAATTTAAATCAATCCTAAAAATTTAATCATCAATGCGAAATAAAAATCCATCACCATGATAAACTACAATAATACGCAAATCCTAAATTGAATAAACTCCAATAAATTGAATCCATAATGATATCTGAATAAAATCATAACAACTGTGGTACAGAATGGCTCACTAAATCCATAAATCGAGTCTCATAATAAATACAAAGGAATAGAAACTAAACTAACTACTAATCATAAAATAAATAAATTCTAGTTGTACCTCCAAGATATATCTCCAATAATACTGTCCAGCTATTCTAGTACTATTACTTGAAAAAGATTAGTCAACGCACAAGGTTAGAGCTCGATCATGAATACAGACTACTCCCCTCAATTAGGGTCTTTGAACCCAGACAGTAGCATTATATATCATAAATATCACAGTAGAGTATTTTAAATTAAACGAGACATGATTAGGTGCAATAATAATAAATCATTATTTACCCAAAATAATTCTTATTCAAAAATCCAACCAATATTATTTTAAATATCCAACAGTCTCATATTGTTAATTTAATTAAATTAACCCCATTTATCATTCTCATCAATTTATTATTATCCATTGCGGTACTTCCGCATATAATTCTTACTCCATTAAGTGGTGGTACTCCTACCCCATTCACATTAAGTTGTGGTACTCCCGTTAAAAGTGGTGCTTCCACATGTTCTACACATTTTTCTCGTCAATAGCCAGCTGATCCGTTTAAAATGTCGATCCCGCAATATGACAAGGTTCCATTTACGACACGACATAAACACAAAGTGACCCGTTTAAACTGTCATCCCCCGTACATTACGCCACTACTATATTTTAATACCCGTTGATTTTCTTAGGCATTAATTCTCAATTTCTCATATTTTTCGTTATTTTAAAATTTTCACCCCACCCTTATTAGCGATGTGAGATCCTCAAAAACACCCTTAGTCCCATAACTAAGGGTCCCGAACACATAAATACGCTCTACCATAATTACATGATGAATTTTTAATAATAACTCTTCCTAGTCTTATACCTAGGCTTGGGAAATGACGACACACCTTAAAAATCAGCCCCACCCCAGAATAACCCATCCGTAAAAATATACACTCACTAGTCCCATACGTAGAAAGCATAAATCGCAACTAAGGCTTACCCACTAGTCCTATACATAACAAGTATCCTAAAATATAGGTGATATTATACTACCAAAATTCCGTCGTCCCCGCGATGATAAGTAGCAACAACAATAAATCACATAATCCGACAACACATATAAACAATATCACAAATTTATTCGTGATGACACACTTTAATTTAATTTAATTAATAATATCGTCGTCGTTCTTAACAAAATTATTTTCCAATTATCATTATAGATTAATCAACATGCAAATTTGTTCAATACGTAATAATTGCCCACTTTTAACAATCACAAAATTTATGAGTGTGTACGCGCCCCGTTTATTATTTAAATAAACTCCTTGAATTCGGCATGCGAACCTACACCCAAAATAACCTGAACTCAATACTCTAACCTACACACCCAAGGGTTTCCAATCTTATTTCATATTAAAAGTTTTCATAAAAATAGTACCATAATTAGTTCCCACTTTTTCTAATTAAGTTGCTTATTTATTTTGAGAAAAATGTATAATTAAGTGTTTAGGCGACATTTAAAACGCATAATACTAAAGGAAGATAATAGAGTATCCATGCCTGATAAAAGTTGGATGAAACATCTACTGGAATGATTATTCTCTTCTAGAAAAATTATAAAGTGACCTTCTTGATTAATCTTGAAAAAGCACCAATTATGCCTTCAAATTTGTGTTGAACACTTGATTAAAATTGGGGCTTGGGGTTAAAGATGAGAGGGAATAATTTTGACGAAGTCTATCGGAGAAAAAGTTAAAAGAAAAGTGATTTGAAAGTCCTAACCCTGAACTAGTTTTGATATATAAAGGAATTAGGAATTTGATTAACATTAGGACTCTAATTAATCCAAGCGTCCCCGCCCCCTTTGCCATATACCGAATCGATTCGGTACCTATCCGAATCGATTCGCTCCTGTTACCAAGTCTAGTTCGCCTAATTTTTATACATCTAAGTAAAATTTTATAAGATCTCCATTTTAACTCTAATTTTAATTCCGATTGAAATTTTGCTTGCCAATAAAAAAAACCAACATATTAAATTATTAAAAATAATTAAATTCCAAAATTTTATTTTATTCAGATTCTCAAAATTTAATTAAATAATTACCGAATTAGATTACGGGGTATTACACGCCGCAACCCAGCAGCAGAATTCGAAGACTCCTCATGACAAGAGGGAACACGAGAGCGAGTCTTGGTACGGGAACATGACATCTCCCGAATACTCCGAGATATGGAAATACCAAAGTCCAGGAGACAACGAGCAAGCACGAAATATAGGACGATCACTGGGTCATCACATCCTGTAGACTGGCTGCAGGTACCAACACCTAAAGTATGAGGAAAGTTTGCTAATTAATTTCCTTTACCTTTGATTTTTTGTGTATTTCTTAAGTCTTGATCCTATAAGAATCTTTGTGATCCTAAAACTTAGAGGAAGATAATAGTAGAACACATATAATTAATTGAATTTCCATCTTTAATATAAATTAATTATTTTCTCATAACCTTTTGGATTCACACTGTTTTTCTCTAACACATTATAAAACACAAGAAAATATCAATGCGTAATCAAATGATAATGAAAGAATAAGCAATAAGATAAACTTAAAGATATGTGAACATTGAACATTCATCATAACAGTAAATGCATAATATCCCCCTTAGTAAATTTTTCCATGTTATATCATAGTTCTCTTGTTGTAAAAATTATGACATAAGAGTACAACCTCATAACACAAATCTTCTCTCCCCCATCTACATAGTTTTCTCCCCTAAGTATGAAAGTGATTATCTCCCATAAAAGTTTTTATATATCTCCCTTTTTTTCATGAATGGACAAAGGGAAATGTGAAAAAATTTAGAAAATGAATCAATAAGGACACATGAATATAAACTATATAAATAGAATTTTAGAGAAAAAGAATCTATAGTATAAAACATGGTACATATTACAACAAGCGTAATGAGATACTAATAATAATACGGAATATATATATATATATATATATATATATATATATATATATATGGAGAGAGAGAAAGAGAGGCAGGCTCCTGTGCACACCAAGTTTGTATACTTGATGGCGCAAACCTATTTTCTTAAAATATTAAAAAAATTAGCACAAAATATTTTTTTTTGCTATTTTAAAAAAATCAGTCAACCTTTCATAACTTTTAAAGCGCTCTAAAAGTGTGAAAGTTTGCTCGATTTTTTTAAAATAGCAATTTTTTTATTTTGAGCATATTTTTTTTGTGTGGTTTCTTTAAATGTTTAAATACCACAAAAAATTCAACTAAAAATAATTTGTTTACTACGTTAAAAAACTGATGTGCAAACTTGGATGTGCACAGGAGCCTCTCTCTCTTTCTCTCTCTATATATATATATACCTCATCAAAATATATAGCATAAAACTCACAAAATGTATTAAACATCCAAATAATTACTAGAATAATGATCTTAGGATGAAAAGCAAATGAGATACTAAAATTCTCATGTTGCCTAAATTACAAATATTTTTACAAATAGATATAAGCGCATGTTTATAGTAAGAGAAACTCTTAGACCGAATTTGATAAAGAAAAATATAAACAAAAGTGACCAATTTGAGGAAATCTGAAAGATGAAGAAGGGAAAAATTGAAAAGATAAAATAAAGGAAATAACCATACCCCTCAGCTCCTAAGGTATCCTAAAATTTTGAATGCAGGCGATCCAATTAATGAGTGTATGTTTGGATCGAGGACCTAATTATATAACCATCATCTATATACTCCACCTCTGAAAGAGGCACAAGAACAACCACCCTCCTAGGAGGCAACCCTCCTTGAACAGGCACCTCCCCCTGAGCGACATCCCCCTATGGAGGCCTTCATCGAGCCTCCTCCCCCAGCTCCTTCATCCTAGCCTTCAGGGTAGAATACGAACAACTATCTTCTCCATCTCAACCCTACCTCGAGTTATCCCATCACCTATAGCTCAGACCCTCTCCTTCGCAGCCAGTGATAAGTCTCAGGCACCTAATCCTCCTAGATTTAATAAAGAGAAAAGGTTCGTAAAAGAAGGAGTCTCCCCACTCTCCTGATCCCACCCTGAGGGACCCTCATTATCCCTTTTTATCCATTGATCCTCCCTCATACCTTCATGTAGCCCAAAGAAGTCTCTTTACATCAATGGATGAGATCTCCTCTAAGGTCTGGGTCCCTGCCTCTATCACCCATAATGAGGCCTTCCCCGGGTCCCTCAAACCCTTCGTAAGGACCTCCCTCTGTACCTACCCATCCACCTTAGACACTCTCTCGTAAACCCTCTCATCGATCACTATAACCTCCTATTCCCTCTGTTGGTCACTACCCGCCCCCTCTGGCTCCTTTTCCCAGTCTACCTACTCCCCTCCCCCGCCTATGGGCAATACCTCTATCAAAACCACCCTGACTCGAGCTAGCAAAGATGCCATAGTCATTAGAAGAAACATCGACATCACCCTTCACTTCATGAGGCCTTGATAATCGAAATTATGTCGCAAAAGATCTGCAATAGGCAGCCCCTCCATGAAAACCTGCCTATCAACCTCAGTCAAACCTTCCTCATGCTGCATACAGTGATGAGGGCGGAAGTAACTCTCATCGGAACATCCCACGTATACTAGTAGGTCACCCTCTCTACCAGATAAAAGATAACCCCATACAACTCATCCATCAAAAGTTTCCTCTCAGACATCGCCTCAGCTGCCACCCAAGCTCCTGATATATGGTATATTAAGCCCCAAGGATCCGAAAATAAGAAAAATGTCAAAAGAAAAAAAAGTAAATCAGTATAAACATATAAATTTTGAATCATAAAAGAAAGAGAACCATTATGTGCAAGAAAATACAAAAAATACTTATAGTATCAACGTCTATCCCATTTATGAGCGCCCTCACTGTATCTGTGGCCATAGACGAACTCGCCCTTAGATTCCCCTGAGAATAACTGTAAAAAGAGGATATATACCATCCATCAACACTCAAACCCAAGACAACTCATTATAAGTAGCAACATAAGAAAAAAACCATAACTGCACAATGAAAGAAATGAAGAGAAGGTATTAGTAAAAATGCGCAAATAAATAAACAACTAAAATATAAAGAAAGTCAGTAAACACATTCCTTCCACAAATTAAAAAAACCGGTGAAATTATCTATATTATACCTCGAGTACAGGGTCATGGACTGGTACATCTCTGCCAAAATTCCATCAAAAATGGAAACCAACAGAGGTGAATCCACCAGAGGTCCCCGATGCTAGCATCGAGAGACTTGGCCTTTTACCCCTCAGCTTTGTGTGGAGCATCAATAAAATTCTTCTCGACATAAATCTCTTCATTATTTTCCATATGTCTCATTACAGTCTCAACAGTCTGAAGGAGGAAAAAATAAATAGTTAATAAAATTAATATAAAAACTACAGAGATATATGAAAACTTACACTAAGAAGGCATGAAGATGGTAATTTTCCAAATCCTCAGCATCTTTATAAAACATACATTTAAGGTTAGAGGAGTTGGCAACCCATTTTATCACTAAGACTGCGGTAGCCTCAGTGTCCCAAAGGACCTTCTTTCAGTTGGACTAACACGTGGTCTTGGTTGCGAACGTAAAACCCTAATGGTTGGGTATTAAAAGTGGAATTAATTGGAGGACTACGTTGTGGAGGCGTCTCACTCAGCGTAACATGCGCGGAATGATCTGGCCTCTGATCTTTCTCCCTAACTTTAGGAGAGGTTACCTCCACCTCAACACCTGTGATCGTAGCATTATCATCTTGTGACAAGTCTGAGATACCTATCACGACATCATTTTGGACCTTAGTGGGGACCTCAGTTATGGGAATAATGTTCTTGTCCATAACCCTTTTTCTATTCTTACACTTATCCTTTCAAGGGGCCTTCTTCAAGTTGTTTTTTTTATCTCCATGATATGATCTCCTTCTGCAAAAATACATGCGTAAGAAAAAAACCTTGGTGAAACAAAAAAAGAATCCCACAGACAGTAGATTAAAATAAGAAGAAAAATTAATACTAAAACATAGGTTGCGACCTAAAAGAAGAAAATTTATACCCGGAGCTTCCCTCATAGGATATACATGAGTCGTATAATAGCCAATCCTATATAATGCTCTCAAGGTGACTACAGAAGTGAAGTTCTTTATTCTATCAGATATAATGAGCGCGACATCAACTATCTTTCTTTATTATTCTGAGGGGCCCAAACCTGCACAAACTGTACAAAAAAGTAAGTTATCACGAAACTGAAGATATACTACCTTTCAATGGGGGACGACTCGAAGACCGTAGAATCTTGTGGGATTTCTCTCGCTCAGTCCCTGCAGAGTTCATTTCTCAATTATCCCCAGAGTTAAAAAAATACTTCCCTTTCTAGTTTTTAGTATTGGAAGTCTTGCAAGCCATGAGATACTTGCTAGCCCTCCACTTAGCCATATAGTAATACCTAGGATTATTTACTTTGTCCTGTTTTGGCCTATAAAAATCAAAGAACTTTGTGGTCGTGATGTGCCCACTGAATTTTTTCTTAATGATAATCAAAGAGGCCATAATATCCCTCTACCCATTGTGATCAACCTGGACTGAGACTAGGTTCATCATCTTTAGGATTTTTTTAATATGCAACGAGATCGGCAACCTGATTCTGAGGAGGAAGGAATGCAAGGGAAAGCAAACTCCATCATCAGGAACGGCGGAGCATGCTCTTTGATCCTCATCTTGATGATCCATATGCTTATCATTCATAATACAAGAATAATTTAAGGCCTTGGGTTCTCTCTCTAGTTTTGTGCCGCGACATAAAGATCAACTTCAGTAATTCTTATCTCCAAAACAGATTCAATTTGTCCACTCGGAGCCGTGCTATCCTCCTTGGAATTTCTACTCTGCACTGCCATTTGTTATTTATTGAACTGATGTCCTCCTCATCTCTATAGCTTGACTCAATAGCCTGTGTGGGTTATCTACAGTTTGAATCCATGGACTCGGTACACAAGTTAAGCAGTCCAATAGTTTACTAGGTTCTTAAATTTTTTGAGGTTTTATATTTAGCACTGCTGGAGGAGGTACCCCGGGGTGTCTTCTCTTGAAACCTTCCTAGTACTCCCAAGTATTCCCATGCATAAGTCCGTGGTAAGTATCTATAAAAGGAGAAAAAAGCTTCACAGTTAGTGGACCATGGCCATTATAAACAAAATACAAGTTGACTACAGAAGTTTCAATGACCAAGAACTTATGCAAAATGGTTGCGATATTTTACACAAGTATGGATCCTAAGTTATGCCAACTAAAAGGGTGCAATGTCAAGGAAAAATGCACAATCAAGCACAAAGAGCCCACATCAAGACCAAAAAAGACTTCAGACCATGGGCTCCAATATTTAAGAATAGGCATGTGAGGACAAATTTTTGGTCGAGTCAATTTTTATCTATATTGGCTTAATTATGTTTGAACAAAACTTGTGTAAGTCATAAGTTAGGATTTGAGTTGTTTTTCCTTCAAGCCTATAATGTGGGAATGAAGACTATAACATCCAAGATAAAGATACATCGAGTACACATCATGTTTTGAGTCGGGTTTCATCTTTAACATCTGAAGGATATTAATGAGGCATGAATGCATATTTATGTCTGATCCCGGGATTAGATTTTTGGGTGATTCTCTTTACAAAATGTTTTGAGGTATCTTTCGTAAAATGGATTTGAAAGATAATATATGTTTTTATTTTAGTCATTCGAACGAGTTATTTGTAGACATTCAAATGAGTGTTCAAACGAGTTTAGGCAACTCATTCAACGAGGTTAAACCGAACTTCAAAAGAAAATTTTCTTCTTGACAAAATAATCTCATTCAAATCTCGTTGGATCTCCATTCTAACGAGAATAATTGTGTCGTTCAAACGACCTTATTTTTTGTTCGAACAATATTTTTATAGTCGTTCAAACGAACCCGTGTTTCTATTTTGAATGACCTGCCTCCAAAATGTGCCACTTGAAAATTCATGTTTTCTATAAATACTTAGGGTTGGCATCAATTTTATAAAGGGTTTTTTGCAAAAATAAATTTTAGAGTCAGATATAAAGCCTCTTAAACCCTGGTTTATACCTAAGTTTGAGATGCAAGAATCCTACATACATATGTGTATTTGAGATCTCCTTTGGATTGTACCATAGTTTCTTGCTCTACTTGTTGAAACTGTTTCAAGTGGTGGAGATCGTGTTTGTGATATTCGATGGTTGAACTGTTCATAAGAAATATAATATCAGTGGGATACCTAGAAGTAGGAAAGTGGTTGCGTTATGTGGCTATTGGAAGGCATCCAATGATGGCTGCGACGAAGGTAACAAGGGATGAAGAAGTGCATTAAGGTTTGAAGGCATCAAATCTGCGAGTAATTCTAATTTTTTCTTGTAATGAGACATATATCGTAGTGGGCTTGTGTGGCTAGGCCGTCTAAAATTTTTCTCGTTGTGAGGTTGCCTCGTACATCATCGTGTTTTAGTTTACTATTTTATTCTTTCTTATATCTCCTCTATGCATGCTTACGTCAAGATTAAAATTGGTAAACATTTTGGACAACATTGTGGTTAAATTAATGCTAAGATAAAATAAAAAAGTGGTGTGTGTTTGAAAAACCATATAACCTTAGGGCACTAGTGCATTTTTAAATTGGTATCAAAGCGGGTTACACTAGTTTGTTGTGTTTAATCCTTCTTTTTTTCACGTTTAGGGTTTAGATGGATTTTAATCGAGAGGGGAATTCCATTACCCAGCCTTTATTGTTTGATGAGACAAACTATTCTTATTGGAAGGCGCTTATATGATTTTTTTAAAATCGATTGGCGAGAAAATTTGGAACTCTGTGGGGTATGGGTGGACTCCTCCCACTGAAAGTGGTACTTTAAAAGTGTAAAGCTCTTGGGTAATGACTGAAAAGATTATCTCAGTGTTCAATTCCAAGTTTTTGAATGCTAGTTTATGCGTTGTGACTGCTAAAGAGTTTAGACGTATTATAACTTGCGAGAGCGCGAAGGATTCTTGGGACATTTTATGATCCACACACTAGGGTACAAATACTGTTAGGGTCTCCAAGTTACTAAATCTAACGACTAAGTTTGAGAAAATTCAGATGTTAGAGAATGATTCTTTCGATGAGTTATATGCTAAGTTATTGAATATTATTAATTCCTCATTTAACTTAGGTGCACCTATCACCGGGCCTTGGATGGTGCATAAAATTTTAAGATCGTGACCTAAAAGATTTAATGCCAAAGCCACGGTCCTACATTCCTAAGGTGGTTTTATCTCTGTGAGAGTCCAATAACTTATGGGTGACACTACACCAAATCTGCCGAATTGTCACAGGATTGACCTTGACAAGTTGGACTTGTCAAGGTCAATGACCGTCAAAATTCTGGGGGTGATAACTTTTATTGTCAGAGACTTGTCACGGTCATTAACCGTGACAAGTTCATTAGAATTTTCATGGTCATGTCACGGTCGATGACCTTTAAAAGTTTTATCACGGTCATAAATCATGACAAACCCATGACTTTAAATAAAAAATTATCACGGTCATTGATCATGACAAGTTTTATTTGTCACGGACTTGTCACGGTCATTGACTGTGACAATTTTGGGAAGAATTGAAAAAAAATCTGCTGGGCCGTATGGCCACTACCACCGTGCAACAATATATTTGTACCTGTTATAGCAACATTGTAACTGTTCAAACATCGTATATACAAATAAAATAGAGATAATGCAAATATACGTTCAAAACAATATGCATCACGATATAATCCAAATATAATTCAAATGTAACAACTTAAAATAATTCAATTCAAATAACATCACTACATGTCTAGGGTAAGGTTAGCTCTGAGGAGGTGAGTAGGCCACACGATATACGAATTGACACAACTAGCAATATACATCATGCCGCAGTGTTCGCACAACCACAAGGGGGAGTTCTCCTTCCCGGGTATCACATGCATGACGAGCACCTTGGACTCGATGTCTTGAAGAGAACGTCTTTGAACTGGCATACATTGGACAGTATTCGGGTCCCTCAACCCTCGCCCTATTCGCTGGCCATCAAATATGTCTAGTAAAAACACGCTTGGCCAACAAAGTGTCGACATCGGTCGGTTGAAAGAAGACAAATAGGGGAGTGGGTCATCAAAGTCCACACGTGTCGGCGATGAAGCAGCGAGGTACACATCCTCATCATCCTGCACCTCGTCATCCTGCACCTCCTCCTTCACCAACTTCTCCTTACCTTTCTCCTTACGGTTTCCGCCCAACGAACGCTTCATGAATGAGAAAATATCTTGGACCGTCACCTCCAAACGGGACAGCTTCACGTCATACAAGTCCACCATTCGAGCCAACCAGTGTCACTTGTCTCCAATCCGATGATCCTAGATTTTTCTACCCGCGAGCTCACCCACTTGTCCTCCCCTTGCGATCAGTGCCAAGCACTTGGATGAGTGCGTCTATGGACAAATATGCCTTGTCGGCATCAGACTATGACTCATGCACTTCCTTAAACTTTGCCTGAAATGACAAAAAGACCATGATTAGAAAAATAAGTAAGTAAAAAAATTATAACGTAATTAACAAAAAGTAAACTGTTGGATTACTTACAATCGTGGTTGCGACGCTCGGGGACACCTCCTTATTCTTCCCCTTCTTTGTCCTAATATCCACATAAGTATCGAGCCTATGTGGCCTACCCCCAGGGCCACTCCCTATTCCCTGAAATAAAATAAAGGAAAATTGGTATCAACCCCATAAAGTAAAATAATGAAAAATAATATATTTCTATAGTTATAGAAAAATTACATCTTACCATCACCCTATGCTCCACCTCAGCGTAAGACGTCCGGTCGGAGTAGTGCACGTCCGTCTTTTTTGCCTGATTTTCCCTCTCCAATTGGCGAGATGCCAATTGTCTCTCCCCGATCTCATTGTCAATGAACTTTTGCCATTGTGCCAATGAGATCGGCTCATTCGGCGGGGCGGTTTCACGCATTCGGATAACGCACTCTCGAATCTTCCGAAAGTATCGGGTTCGTATATTTTTCTTTCATGTCTTGTGTTGCTCCCTCAATTGCTCCAAGACGGAATCGCATAGCTTTGGATCCAGGCTGAATTTGTCCAACAAGCACAATGTTAGTTGCGAATAAATGTAAATATAAATATAAATATAAAATGAAATTGAATTCGAAATCGAAATCGAAATTGAAATATAAGTATTCATATAAATATAAATATATTACCTGTAGTGCCACCCAAATAGCTAACTTGATCTCATTTGGCACCTCCCTCCAACTAGTGTACCCCGGGTCGATGATCGTCTTTACCAGCTCGAGGGATATCGCTAATAGCCCCGTTTTGTTCTCAATGGCCATCCTCAATTTGCCATATTTGTGGAGCCTAGGGGCCGAGGAGCCCTAGCCGCCTCCGCTACCACCGAGCCCAGACGACATCATCATAATCAGCATCATCATTCTCTCCTTAATACCCGAAGGATACATTTTCTATAAAAAAATGTTGTTATTAGTACAAATCAAAATGAATAAGAAAAAAACATGCAAATATGTACAATTACTACAAATCCAGATGAATTATTATTAGTACAAATCATAAAATGCACAATTACTAAAAATCTGAAACATCTCCACCCCCACCCCTGCTGCCCACACACACGCACACTACACAAGAGTGAAAATGATAAAGTGCAAATCAATTAAAGAATTAAAAATGGATTGATAAAGTACAAACTGGAATATTTATTACAAATTAAAAAATTATTTCAAATTCGATTTATCATAAAAAATGGATTGATATTCGATAGGAGCAGCCAAGTCATCAACACTACTATTTAGACGCTTTGGCATGTGTAGAACAATTGACCACGTATTGATATAGTCCGAGCAAAACACTTGGTTAATGTTTTGAAATGCACAAATAAACGGCTCATTGCTCACGTGGTCGCTGCTCTTCAACTTGGACAAGTCATCCATGATCAAATTGGTGACAGGATCAACTTTACAAGCATTTTTATCCTCAACTCTTACCCAGTTATAGTAAAATACAACCTCTTTGAAGCTTATATAATCCAATTCAAATATATTTTGAATTACACCATAGTAAGTCATTTTACCTTCAACGAGGTTTTTATCTTTTGCGCTCGCTCGAATGAAAGTAAGAGCCTTGTATGAAATGCTCGAGTTCTATACATTTTTACTTTCCTCGTACACTTTTGCGTCGAATACGTAACCGTTCAATCGATACTTTTTATACTCTTGTGCCATGGATAAGGGTCCATTGGCTAGACGAGCAAGCCTTGATGTCGCATCACCCGTCTTTAAGAGTTGAAAATATAGATAAATTAATTAGATGGGTTGTAAAGTTTGAGTGTAATGTAACGTTTTATAATGACCATTTTCATTATAATTACATCTTGTGACAACCACAGCCTAAATTCGCTGTTTGATTATACCATTGTTTTTCATCTTTTATTTTTCTCACAGGCTTCATATTTTTTGCATATTACAAAATTAATCATGGATAAAATATTCTAAAATAATGTTAAACACTAAAATAATTTAAACTTACTTTTTCCATTCTTAGACATCTTCATGTGTGTCAAATAGATAAGGAGCTTCTTGTTCATGTTGCAAACTCGTAAATTTCACTCGTTTTTCCATCACATGACCATTATCATCGACGAACTCATCACTGTCATCAACTTTGGTCGAGTTAGGCATATATTCCCGAGTATATATTGATGAATCCCCGATGATGTATTCCTCTACAATTGATCCTGCAATGTATCGCATATTCTTGATGTAATATTTAAAAACTTTCATCATTCTTTCAAACGGATACATCCACCGATATCTAACTGGACTACAAAGAAGTGCCTCGTCACATAGGTGTACCAATAAGTGAACATTTATGTCAAAGAATGCTGGGAGAAATTACTTCACCAACACACAAATCGCTTTGGTCACCGCCAATTTTGCGACCTCTATGTGTTCTCGATTGACTACCTTCTCACACAAGAGTGAGACGGTAATACTAATTTGCATAATAGCCCTCTGCAAATCCTTATGCTTGGAGAAATAGTGCTTAAACAATAGAGGAGATAATTGCATGATCACATGCCAATCGTAGAACTTACACTTATGTAAATCATGAGTAGCATAATTCATAATACTTTGTAAGTTGGACGAAAACTTAGATGGGCCCTTCAAATTATATATTGTGTCTAAAAGCACCTTCCTTTCCCCACTCGTCAAAGTAAATGCACCAGGGGGAATTATTGTCCGTCCCCTACTATCGTCTTTCAACCATAGTTGTGGATTAAGTTTCAATGATTTAAGGACTTTTCGTGCATTTTCTCCACCTTTGAATGACTCCCACCAAGGCAAGTGCCCACAATATGTTCAACAAATTTCTTCTCTGCATGCATCGCATCCAATACATTGCGCACCGGGTTATTCTTCCAATAAGGCAAGTGAAATAAAATTGATCTCCTAGACCATTCCTTTCTTGTATCAATTTCATTCCCAGTTGGGATCTTCTTATGCTTGACATTCTTAAATTTAGGATTCTTACCTGGTATATTAGGGCCACATTTAGAAGATCTACTTTCAATTTCTGAACCTGAAAGTTGTCTCGGCAGTATCCTATGTTCCACCCTGCCCAATAAGAAATTGGAACCTTTCTCAAATCTGAAAGTATGAGCCGGGGGTAAAAACTTACTATGGCAATGGTATACATTTTTTGAGCTAAAGGATATACTAAGATATTTCGTCTCCTCTCCGTAAATAGGACACCCCAAATAACCATGTACTACACAACCGAATAATGTCCCATAATCTGGAAAATCATGAATTGTCCACATCAACATAGCTTTCAGCGTAAACTCTTATTTTCTAAAAGAGTCAAATGATAATGATTGCACACCCTCTTCCCACAAATCATTTAATTTTTCTATCAAAGGATCCAGGTAGACGTCGATGTCATTACTTGGTGCCTTTGGCCTAGGTATCAACAAAGACATCATCAAAAATTCATATCTTATATACTATTAAGGAGGGAGTTTGAGTCGGGCTAGGATCACTGGCCATACACTCTGATTGGTGCTTAGATTTCCCAATGGATTGAAACCATCTGTTGATATAGCCAAACGAATGTTCCGTTGTTTTCGAGAAAAATCGGGATACTTATAATTCATCCTCCTCCAAGCTATAGAATCTATAGGACGACGCATGAGATTACCCCTACTTCTTCCCTAGCATGCCAAGTCATTGCCTCCGCTATCCATGGTACTGTGAAAAATCGCTTTAATCTAGGCCCAACGAAAAAATATTTCAACAATTTTTGAGGCACTTTTGAGATTGTGCCATCCTTACCAGTAGATTGGACATATCTAGGTTCATCGCATACTGAATAATTATCGAGATTTTCATACCCCTTTCGGTATAGTACGCAGTCATACACACAAGCATGAATCAATTTATACTTCATTCCCAAACCCGTCAAACTGTTTTTTATAACAGGATAGCTATTTGGAAGCATATTCTCCTTAGGTAGTAAGCCCTTCACCCATTTCAGAATTCATGTCACCATGTTGCTAGACAAACCATATTGCATCTTCAAACCGTGCAAACCAACGTGGCATGTAAAGTTGTTTGATCTTTATCACAACTAGAGTATAACGGTTAGGTCACCTTAAATTTCAAACTTTGGTAGTCATCGTCAAGGTTTATCGTGATATCTTCACGAGCACTTGAACCTTGTACATCATCAGTAACCTTATTCTCCCCTGCTTCATAAACTCCGTATGCATCATCAACTAAATCCTCTAACATATTATGATCTACGTCGTCCCCTTTTACATCTATCCTACTTGTTGAAGGTTGTTGTGGAAGTTGTTCGGGGACACCATGAAAACTCCAAATTCAATAATTATCTTACATACCTGATCTTAACAAATGTAGTTTATCTGTTTTCCACTCAAACACCTTACCATTCTTACACCTTGCACATGGACACGGAAACTCTACATCATTATGACATCTCTTTGTGTATTTCACAAATTTATTAGCACCTCTGCGAAACACATCCCCCATTCTATTTGTCTCACCCATCCACTCTTTGTATTTCGGATATACCATCACAGCTATCACAACTAATCACCTATTAAAGGTAAGAATCGTATATTCATGGATTAGTATAAACAAAACTTAGATTTATAGTATGTTTTATATAATTATGTCTTATTTATATTCGATTTTAAATTTTAAATTTTAAATTCAAATTCAAATTCAATTTATAATAGAAATTCCTAGTTCCACCATCTCCTCTAAAGGGTGAGTGGTCCTATCCCATTCAAGACAGCATATTTCTATAATATACTTAAAAGTTCATGCGCATTATTACGAGTTGAGAAAAATTCGGCAGCATATCCTCGTAATTCTCCAAGTACATGATGTAGATTGGCAAGTATGAGTGTTATTTCAATTGATCAATTGAAATAACAGTCACACTTATCAATCTAGTATGTACCCAGAGAACATTAAGATACGACTGCAGAACTTCCTCCAAAAGTAATAACTTTAAGCCACTTAGAATATTATTATACAAAAATTATGCAGTCCCAAACTGTCCAAACGGGACAATTCGAGAGATCTCATTACAAGGGTAATGACTCTCGAACGGGTCTAAGGCTATTGAATGCGTACGCATAAGAACTAGAAGGCTAGTATCTATGCGCACTATATGTAATTTCAAGTATGTTTCATTTAATTATCATTTATATATATATATATATATATATATATATATATATATATATATATATATATATATATATATATATATATATATATATATATATTGTTCGTTATACAAAGTAATTTTCAAAAAAAGTTGAAAAATCCCACCCCCATATGGATAATAACCCAGAGGCCATGCCACTTTTAAAATTAACCAACCCAACCTCGATCCACTATAATCTAACCGCAATGGCAACAACAAATGTGTATCCCGTACTTCTTCTAATTCATCTACTAAATTAATTCTTTTCATCAATTAAAGTATACAATTATTAATTTACTAATTTATAATGAGGGGCATTCCCACTTGCATATGAAAGGGGAACTAATTACTAATTTACAAAAAAAATTAACAACCAATCAATATTAAATCAATCAATTCTTTTACAAGGGGGACTATAATATGAGGGGCAATATCTAATAAACGAATAAAAATTTAATTAAAAAATATACACACACGCACATATACACACACAACCCCACGCCCCTGCCCCCCTTCCTCCCCCCCCCCCCCCACTGCCGCTGCCCACCACACGCACACACACACACATATACACACGCACATATACACATGCACGTACACACACATGCACATACACACACACAAACATATATACACACACAAACACACACATATATACATACTAGGGGTGCACACGGTTCGGTTTGGATCGGTTTTGGTACTAATCCGAGAACCGAACCGACTTGGGTCGGTTCCAAATTTTTGGAACCGGAACCAAACCGACTTTAATACAGAATCGAACCAAACCGAACCAGCGGTTCTCGGATCGGATCGGATCGGTTTTCGGTTCCAAAATCATATTTCATAACTAATTTTTTTTAAGATTAATGTGTTTCATAACTAATTTTTTTAAGATTAAAATTAATTTTGACCTCAATAACTTAAGTTAGAAACTCAAATAATCACAAAAATATAAATTACAAGTGTTAAATATATTAAATAAATATATATATGTAATTATAAATCGGTTCGGTCCCAGATTGGTTCGGATCGGATCGGTTTTCGGATCGGATTGGATTTTTTTACCCTGGAACCGAGAACCGAACCGATGTATCGGTTTTTTTTTTTCAAACCGGAACCGAAAAATTGAGCAAAAAAACCTATCCAAACCGAACCAATGCAGTCGGTTTGGTTTGGTTTATCGGATTTCCGATTTCGTTGTGCACCCCTAGTACATACACACCCACGCACAAACACCCCCTCCCCCCATGCATATATACACCACACACACACACACGCACATTTACACACACATATATACACACACGCACATATACATACACATATATAAATAGAGAGAGAAAACATAACAAAGTTGTAGAGAGAGTGGGTAGTCGCTAGAGAGAGAGAGAGAGAGAGAAACAGAGGGAATGAGAAACGGTGGGAAAAAAGAAGAGGGAGGGTTTTTTCACTGACAAAATTTTCACGGACATGTCACGGTCAGTGACCGTGATAACTTTATATGATTGTCACGGTCAATGACCATGACAAGTCTGTGACAACTCTACTTATCACAGACTTGTCACAGTCATTGACCATGACAAGGTACTGTCACGACCTTGTCACGGTCATTGACCGTGATTTTTTGTCACAGTCAATGATCGTGATAAGGCTGGCCGGTTGAAGGGTGCCAATTTGACCATTTTAGTGTACTGTGACCTTCAAACCTATGAGATGAACATGTGTCCTCCGAATAAAAAGTATGAAAAGAAAGAGGAAGGTGTTTCTTTGAAAGACTGAAAGGAGGATGTGTCGAATTTCGATAGTGACGGCGAGGTTTCTCAGAAGTGATAACAAGGTTTTCTAAGAAGTTCTAGAAGTTTTTTAAGCTTAGAAAATATAATATTTTTTAGGAGAAACCTAAGAACTTTAATGATTGTTATAGGAATAAGAGGGATGGTCCTAAGAAGGTGGATGGCTGGGAAAAGTGCTGTGAATGTCAAGGATTTGGGCATTATTCTCGTGAGTGTCCCACTAACCTAAGGAAGGAGGGTAAGAAACCATAGGTATAAAATACCACCATTAGTGATAGTGAGTCAGAAGAGGAAATGATTCCCTTTTTTAGCATAACTTCACCATCACGGCAAGTTATGGGGGCTTAGATAAAAAGACTTCCGACGTTGAAGATAACTATTTGCAAGATAATTTTGGGGTTCAGTCTTGTGCTTCCTAAGAGATGAGAGATAAGGAAAAAGAAAAAGATAATGAGGAGATTGAGATTCAAGTGGCCTTTTGTGAGTTGTAGACCGAGTCATTGAAGAAGGCAAACTTGAAATTAGAAGTAAAGTTTAAAGAATGTGATATAAGTAATGATGATGCAAAATTGATTGATGATTTGAGGGAACATGAGAAGAGTCTTTGGGAGAAGCTCGAGTATGTTGAGGGCGAGAAAGATAACATTCGTGGTTTAATTGAGAATTTATAGAATGAGTCCCTTATGTTTGAAGATTTAAGCATTTACTTGAGTCTCGGATTGAAGAGTTAGAAGAGAGATTGATAGACTCGAGTCTTGTCAAATTTGATTTGGAATTTAGATCGAAGAAGTTTGATACAATATTAGGCACCATCCAAATCAAAAACATAAATTTTGGAATTGGCTTCAATGATATCAATGCTTCAACTAGTAAATCCAAGACCAGCATTTTGCGAGAGTCAACCGTTGCTAGGGAATTTTGAAAAGGTCAACCCAAATGTAACATTCCTCGTGTCTACACTTGCACAGATTATGGTAGGCATTTTTGTTTTGATCTAAGAAAATGTCCTAGGAAGTCTAAGAATAATGTCAAAAAAGTTTCCAAATCCCAAGACCATCACGTTACACCTATGTGGATTAGGAGATCTAATTTGGAGGCACTTAATGTTAGACTGGTTGATTCTCGCGTCCTTTCACATGATACTTATCATTCTTTATCTAATGGTTGATTGTGTTTGCTTGTTTTCATACACTAGTTTTTTATTCTTTATGCTATATATTATAGCTAGCTGTGTGATGTTTGAGTTTGCTGTGTTTTGATTTTTCCTTTTATTGGATCTTATTATAAAAATTACATAAATATTTTGTTTATATTTTGAGTTATTTTTTAAATTGGTGTTGTTTCTGAAAAATGTTTAAAAACTCAAAAATATTTTTGGTTTCTTTTGTGTAGTTTAGTTTTACACATTTTGTGTGGCATATCGTTGTGTTTGAATCCCATTTATTCCATGATTACATGTGTCTTAGACATTTGATTCTGGTTTTTAATGCTTAGGACTATTCTTAATCAAGCTTGCATCGAGTGGTTCGACTTTAATTTGCTTAATGGATTCATTTTGCATATGCCTCTGCACACACTTTGTACGAGC
This sequence comes from Sambucus nigra, assembly GCA_949130495.1. Classification (NCBI taxonomy): domain Eukaryota; kingdom Viridiplantae; phylum Streptophyta; class Magnoliopsida; order Dipsacales; family Adoxaceae; genus Sambucus; species Sambucus nigra. Next base: position 586,270,398 of record OX422210.1, on the reverse strand, counting down.
TCTTTTGAATTATAACTACATATGTTCTATGATCTAAGTGAGGTGTTATCCTATCATTCTTGTCATATACATATCTAATTGACTATGGGGGATTTGTGTATGTAAGAATCATTTCCTGAGAGTTTATTTTGTTTGAAATATATGAGGGTCAAATGAAAAAGGGCTGCGAAAGGAGAAATCTCCTTTGGGTGAAAGGCCACCTTTGGCAAGAGCCAAAAAAAAGTGAGGAAAAGAAAGAAAAATTGCTAAGGTCATGTTTTTTATTGATGCTTCAAATTGATATATTCAAACAAAGAGAGTAAAAATAATATATGTTTATTTTGAGGGTGTTAAAGTTGAAGATCAATGGGTTTGCACAATGATTCCTAGTTATGCTTCATTGTTTGACGCAATTGATTTGAGAATCATCAAGATTTCTAGGCTAGTGTTCATTATGTATGTTTTTCCTTTATGAGTTCTTTATTTATCATATAATGCTAAAAGGAAGTTTGATAAGTTAATGTGGTGAAATTTAACTCCTTGGACATATTTTGAGTGACTGGGTCATATTTCTTTTGTTTCTAGTTCATGACCCTTCATTCTGTACCACATTGTGTTTAGACACATTGATGTCATATGAGTGTGGAAAACTAATGTGTTGTGTCCTTTGTAGTGTTTCTACCTATCTATATTTATGTTAATCATTGGTATATATATATATATATCTGTGTGTGTGTGTGTGTGGTATGTTTGTTTTGAGTCTTTGCATTTGCATTTAATCCCTTTTTGCCATACTCTTCATATTCGATTCAAATTAGCATGTGTTATGATCATATTGGTATCTTTTGTTGCATGTTTACACTGGGAACATATTCTTCAATTTATGTATAAAAAATTGTATCATTTGTTCATTGTTTGGATTATATGTGCTCAAGTCTGTTTGTCGTTGCATTTGCTTCACACCATTGCATGATATGCTTGTTTCCTTTATGTTCGCATGTGTTACATTTAGGGGAGAAGTAGTTTATACCATGCGTCATATTCTTCGCCTATTCTTGAACAAAAAGGGGCAGAAATGGTATCTATCTCTTTAACTTGGGGGGGGGGGGGGGGGGGATTTTACCTCAAGCAGAGACGTCGTACGTTTCGTAGAGATTCTTAGACAAAGGGGGAGATTTTTTCATATGAGGATTTATATTAGTTATATATTCTCTTTGCATTTGAAAGGTGTGTTCAGTGGTAATGTTTAGCAATGATGCAAAAAAATTCACAAGAGCAAAGCCACTTAAGTTTGTGTCCATTAAGTGTATGTACTTTTTCCTTTTAGGCTGACATTGAGTCTTAGTGAAGTTGGCAACATATTAGGTATTAGTTTTTTATATATTAGGTCTTAGTGAAAGGGGGAGATTTGTAAAGACAAATTTCTAGTCAGGTCCATTTGTATGTATATTGACTTAATTATAGTTTGAATAAAGCTTATTTGTGTCATAGATTATGATTTGAGTTGTTTGACCTTCAAGCCCATAATGTGTGATTGAAGACCGTAGCATCCAAGATAAAGCGGCATCGAGTACATGTTATTTTTCAAGTTTAGTTCCGTCTTCAAAATTTGAGGGATAATAATGAGCTATGAATGCATATTTATCTTTGATCCATGAATTTAAGTTTTGTGTGCTCAATTTATTAAAAAAAATGAGGCATTTTTTGTAAAATGGATTTTAAAAAAAATATAATTTTTTTATTTCAGTCATTCGAACGAGTTATTCGTAGTCGTTCAAACGAGTTTCCAAATGTCGTTCGAACGAGTTTCAAACAGACTTCAAATGAAAGTTTTCTTCTTAAAAGAATAATCTCGTTTAAAGCTCGTTCGATATATGTTCTAATGAGAATAGCTATGTCATTTGAACGACCTTATTTTTTCTTCGAACGAGATTTTTATAGTCGTTCGAACGAACTTGTGTTTCTCCTTAGAATGACCTATCTCAAAAAAAGTGTTACCTCAAAATTCGTGTTTTTTATAAAAACTTAGGCTTGGCATTAATTTTCATAAAGGGTTTTTGCGAGAAAAAAAATTCAGAGTTAAATATAAAACCTCCCAAACCTAAGTTTACACCCAAGTTTGAGATTTAAGAATCCTACATACATATGTTTTTTTATATATCGTTTGGACTGAGCCATAGTTGCTTGCGCTACTTGTTGAGACCATTTCAAGTGGTGAAGACTGTGTTTGTGCTGTGCGACGACTAGATTGATCATGAGACAAGTAAGATCGATGGTATGCCGAGATCTGAGAAAGGACCTATGTTGTGTGTCTATTAGAAAACGTCAAATGGTGGCAGTGAATAAGGTAACAAGGGACAAATAAATGTGTCAATGATTAAAGATGCCAAGTCTCTGTGGAAATATTATTTTTCTTTATAACGAGACGTATATTGAAGTGGACCTGTGTGGTTGGGTCATCCAAGATTTTTCTGATTGTGGTCTTTCCTCGTACATCATCGTGTTGTGGTTTGCGATTTTATTCTTTCTTATATCATATATATGCAGACTTAAGTTAAGATTAATATTGGTTAACGTTTTGACAACACTTTTGTTTAATTAGTGGTATGATAGAATTTTTTTTTTTTTAAATGGTGTGTGTTTGATAATCCGTATAACCTTAGGGCACTAGTGGGTTTTCAAGGCAATTGCCAAATACCGCAGCTCTAAAGTCACAGGAGGCAAAGGTTTGAGAGGATATAGCCTGATTTAGAAGACCGCAACCATATTCAAGTATCCTGAAAATCTAACAGTGAAGGATCAAGGTAATGATAAAAGGTCCGCGACCCACGACACTATACATCTAAACAAAATTTCTTAACCCATGCCTTGATTAGATAAGACGAGAATGCGTTCATAATTGACACATGAGCATGTAATATAAGGCGGTTAAAAATAAACAAATGATGCAGACAATCAGAAAAATATATAAGTTATCAGTTAAAAGGACATGGATGAACAAACTAGCAAAAACTTAGGTTTTCTATGCAAGCACACACGACGAGAAGCAACTCGTGTTCATGGTGAAAAACCAACCTAAATTCAACCAAAAACCTTTAGATTCAACCTAAAATCCCAATTCAAGTGCCTAAATTACATCTATAAACCCTTAAAAACAACGATCGATCCTAAAAACTCATAAAAAAATATTTAAACCAGAACGTGCAAAAAACTCGAAAACCCAAAACAATGTTTTTTAGAATCTAAGAACGCTTAAAGGGTTGGGATTTTGATTTAGAGGATTACAATAAAAATTAGGATGTCCTATGAATGCAATTTGATTCAATTCAGGGATCTAATTATGATGAGAATGTAATGTTTATAGTTGCAATCTGAGTTATGGGGCGAAAAACTCAAAAATGCTAAAAAAAACTAATTTCTAATCTCAACATCAATCTGCATGAATCTAGGAGATCTATGTAAAATCGTTTCATATAAATGAAAGTAAAATGTAAATACAAGAAAAAGCATTAAGAAAATTACAGAAATAGGATTAACTCATGGAAGAGAACGTCGAAAGTCTGTCGTAAATCGCTTTACACCGTCGAAAATTGCAAAGCTCGTTTGTTCTCAAGTGTTGGAAAATTAAATGAGGCCACGGTCTCAAACCATTTATATAGGAGCTCATAAAATTTAAATCATCATAGAATTTAAAATGCCACAAGAAAAGGCATCAGCCTTCAGAGTAATTATCTGTGGACATAAACAAAGAGCCATTGATAAATCACCAACCTCTTAGCATTAGGGCTTGGTGGGCTTCTATTGTACCTAAAATATGTCATCCCATGAACAAGAGATACATGGCATAGAGGTCAATACAAGCACATAAAGATATACACAAGTGACTGGGAAAGGCCCCAACCTAGAAGAAAGATGACATTACATGTATCCCAACTAGTCGCGGATCCTACAACTTAACACATCTCTGAGCCACGAAGTTTGAGAACAGGTATATAAGGGCACGAACTTTACACTTTAGTTTAGCCATATCATTATAGGTCGCAGACACTTATACACTCGCTATGGACTGACATTTGTCCGCCATCTATAAAGATTCCTTCTCATAAATACTTATCCACAAGGCATGTGCACAGTGCATGTGAGGTCCTAACAAACTACTATAAATATAGGTGAACTCCCCCATTAAGTAAGCAATAACTCATTAGCAAAGATCTGCCCAAATATCTATAGCTTCTCTCTATACCAGACTCCGACAACCCTCAGACTTGAAAGGTTGCGGCCTCATAGAAGAATACACTACAATGCCATAGCCTCTACAACACAACATATATATGTTATGCATTTTGCGAGTTTTTCTACTCTTGTATGCCTAATACTCCCCCAATCATATACTAATTGTATATAATTAATTATAATAAGGCTCCATAGTAGACATAGGCTTATTTTAACGGTCGAACCACTGTAAATCTTGTGTTTTTGTCTCTTTTACCCTTTTTATACTTTTATATGTTGAGTATAGCTTTAATGGCGTAGTTTTCTCTTGTAGAACCATTGCTGGGCATCAACAATAATTAAACCAACTAACATTAAAATTTTACTTTGACTTCTATTAACTTCATAAACTCACATTAATTCTTTTTAATACTTTGACACATAATTAATCTAAATCTCTCATAATTAAATTCAAGTGTTCTCTTAATTTATTAGATCATTAATAATTAATTATTTTAAAAAAATAATATGGTAATACACCAAAAAAACTAGGCAAATTGGCTCGTCCTTAAAACTAAGTGTGTAAATTCATGTTTTGGGGTCGAGTATAAGGCTAAAACGAAACAACAAGGATTTTGGATACGAATACAACACGACCTCATGTTTTTTACCTGATACAAACACGACCCGTATAAAACATATCACAACACAATTTCTTAATTCTTATGTACAATTAAACTAAAGTAGGCACTATAGTCCGAATAAAAACACAATTAACAATACAAGAAAGGAGAACACAGATCATAAATTTTGACATGACACGACTTCAATTAAAAAAAACTCAACATGAACAAGATATAATGTGTCAATTTTATATCGTTTTGTGTCGTTTCTAAAATTGACACCTCTACTTTAAGCATAATATTAAAAAGAAGTTGTTCTACCTTCTGAAAAAGAGGAGGGACTTCTTTGCCAAATGAGATTAAGATATGTCGGGGATAGACTTTGAAACTATCTACCATCATTGGGATGTGAACCCTCTTACTAAGCAGGTTAATAAAAAATTAAGACAACTTTCTCTAAACCATTATTTTATTATTCTCGAAGAGATGAAAAAATTGTTTGTATCTATATTTATTGAGGAGGAAAAGTACCCCTCTTTGCTTTTGAATGTGGTATTAGTACCAAATTCGAATGGTAAATGGGGCATTGCGTGGATTTCGCGGATCTAAACACGATTTTCCCTAAATATTACTTTCATCTTCCAATGATCGATCATGTAGTGGATGCAATAACAGGGCATGAACTCATGAGCTTCATGGACAGATACACTAGTTACAACCAAATTTTAATGAACAAAGATGATAATGAGAAAATAAAAATTTTCACAGACAATGGCAGCTAGTATTACAAAGTCATGCTCTTTGGGTCAAAGAATGGCTCACTTACCAAAGGTTGGTTAAAAAAAATTGTGGGAACCAGATCGGGCAGATCATGAAGATTTACATAGATGATATTCTCACTAAAAGTATCAGAGTCAAAGATTTTGTTAAAGACTCGATCAAAACATTCAACATGATGACTAAACATCATAAGAAATTCAACCTGGCCCAATATCTATTTGGGGTTGAGTCTACAAATTTTCTTGGTTTTATTGTTAATCAGATTGGAATTAAGGCCTAACCGGCCAAAATCAAAGTGTTGATAAGAATAAAAACCCTAAGAAATTAAAAATAAATGCAAAGGTTGATGGGTTATGTGTAAAAACCCTAAATAAATTTATCTTAAAAGCCAGTGATAAATGCTTTCCATATTTTCAAGTTGTTAAGAAAGGACTTCAAGTGGATCGAAGAATGAGAGAAAGAATTTTAGGAATTTAAGGCGTATCTTCCTCATAACCATTACTATCAAACCTATTTTCCATAAAAATATGCACTTGTATGTAGCAGTCAAAAAGTCAGTCGTTAGTGCAATGAGGGTTTGACAAAATTTCAAGTGTATAAGAACCTGTATATTATACGAATAAACTCAACAACATACTTATAATGATGGAAGGAAAATGTAGCCATACTTTCAAATTAACTCAATAAAGGTGTTAATAAATCATCCTTTTAGACAAATTTTTCACAAACTCGAGAAATTTGGTTAACTGATGGCATGTAAATGAAATTAGAGGCTTATGATATAGACTATCAACCTTAAACAGTGATCAAATAACAGACATTGGTGAATATACCTCACCCTAGGACCCCTATAAACACCTCCTATGTCCCCCCAGCACTCACTCGTTCACCATAAACCCAAGGTCATACTCTGAGTACCAATCTAGAGGCCAACATACGCTATCGGGACCCTTTTGACTCCATTAAAATATCTAAATTGAAAACATTTCAAAGAATCTTCAAAGGTCTTTGAATCCCCTTTCTAACGGTCTATCCCGTGCGCAAATTGACCCTACGATTTGGATGAAAAATCCATTTTCTCCAAGTACCGATTTAAAAGCAATCAGGAACTCCAGGGCCCCGTTTGACTTTGATCAACTATCCAATTTGATAAATTCTCCATGAATATTTAAAGGTCTATGAATCCCCATTTGAACGATCTATCTCATGCCCGGATCGGCCTTATGGTTCGAACGAATGATCCATTTTACTTCGAGTACTAATCTAGAACCACCGGGCATTTTTGGGCCCCATTGAACTCTAGTCAAATATCAAGCTTGAGTGAAACTCAATGAAATCTTTAAGGTCACTAAATTCCCTTTCCAACAGTCTACCCTGTGTGTGAATATGGCTTATGATTGGGACGAACGATCCATTTTCCTACGAATAGTTCCGATCTAAAGGCTAATAGGCGCTTCTGAGCCTAGTTTGACTTTGGTAAACTCTCGAACCCCGGGTTGACTCAATGGATTCTTAAAGGGCTCTAAATTCCCTTTCCAACGGTCTGTCATGTGCTTGATTCGGACTTATGATTTTCATTTTATGCCTATTTTTCCGAAAATACGTTCTGGACTTCCTATAGGCACCCCAAACACCCTGCCTATCAGTAGGGTGTAATTTTCCTTGACCAGCAAGGCAAGCCTTATTTCGATATGCAGGCCAGGGGCCATGCCAACAGGCACCCCCTTGGCCCTTATAAATGGGCCATGACCTCAACCTACCACACAACCTTTTAACACCCCTCTCAGCAATCAGAGAAAATTCCCCTCGTAATCAAAGCATTTTTATTTCCCATAAAGTTCCTTTTTCTACATTCTCTTACCTCAGCTCCTTACCTCACTCTGTAATTCACCCCACCTCTTCATACCATTTCCATACCACTTCAAAATCGTTGCACTTGCACCTCAAAGACAACAACAGGCATTCATAAGGAGGTCTATTTCTCCATCCCTTTCTCTAGCTAATCCATTTTATCATTATTCACCTTATTTATATTTTTGTGCTTTTTTTATAATATCATATCCACTAATATCTACTCTTTATTATTAATATTGCACATAATCTATTTTTATAAAAAAACACCAAAAAGAAGAAAAAGTGGGATTATTCGTAAAAATCAAAAGAATAAATTTTATTCCACACTTTCACTCTTAAAACACATTTTCGCTACATACACATAAGAGAAGTCCCATGTATGTATTTATGGGTTGAAACCCACGCTTTTTCTGTTTCTGACTACGTGGACATTGAAGCCCCTTGGGCTACATAGGCGTCTTTATCAAACCCTGAGATTTGAGTTCCCCCTTTTTCATATTTAAATATTTCTTTTATAACTCCTTATATACATTTTTTGTGAGTTTTATACTCCCATATATTTGTGTCTCGCCCGATGTTCACATTCTCTTTTTCATAGAGATTTGTGATTCGGCGAACACTTATATCATATTTTTATCATTATTTTTGGTTACACTCCTATGGATGAGTCTACTCCGTCCCTTCCATGACGCGAGTTAGAGGGTTCCATTCTTCCATTACTTATATTACACACATGTACACACTTGTCACGGAGTCTAAAAGGAGAAGATTAACATGATCCCTTGAGAGACTGAAAGGAAAAAATGGGTGCCTTACACCTTCCCATTCCGTAAATTAGTCCCTGATCCTTCGAACTACTTTGCTTCACAAGTATCAGTTTGACCTTGATATCGTTCTCTCAAGGCAGAGACATTATTTTTCCTGTTTTAAGAAAAATAGGTTGGCGACTATATCTCTTCTCATTATCCCCCACTTGACGACGGGTGATCCCGACATTCCGTGCACGTCGAAGGAATATGACCCCGGATGGCCATAGTGGCGACTCTGTTGGAAACTTTTATTCGAGGACTAGCCTCTATTTCTACATGGGTATTCGTTGCTCTCCTACTTTTCAATATGTGAACATATGGTCCTACTTGTATGTTCCCCTTTCTCCTTTTCTTATTTCATTTATATGCCTATCTCATTCTTATCTCTACTATGCTCTCCTCATGTATATATAACTTTTCACTCACTTATACACATTCACTTCACACACTTGTGTATATTCTACATGCTCACCTCTCACACTTACACTTTTATGTAGTTTTTTTGCAACTCACATTCTCCACACTCCACTTCTAAATTATCCATGCTTAACAGCACTAGCACACACCCACACTTCTCGCACTTGTATATATTTGCATTCTCACTTACACATCTCAAACACCACTTGTAATTGATCTATGATTAGGCTCACTAATACCCTTGTATATATTCACATGATCGTTCACACTATTTCCATGTCATTCTCTTACGTTGCACATACACCTTACTCACTTGTATATATTCACATGCTTCCCTATCACCATGCTTAGTGTACTCTTCATGCTCCATGCTAACTTTACTTTTCATGATACTTGTATATATTCTGTCACAATGGTAGTGTCTCCCTTTCTTAGCATGCAAATAAAAAAAATCTCTCTCCATAAGATACTAATTAAGGCCCATGAATTTTTGCACACTACATCACCAGAGCATGGGAATATTGATAAAAAATTGTCTCGTATTGGGGGTCACTTCGTGATAGGTGTCGGCTTAACTGAGGCACGGTTAACCTAAGAGATATGGATCTCCCCTTCCATTGGCCTCGTACCTTAGACGTATATCGAACGGGTCTCCCCACTTCGTACCGCTTGACCGAACTCACGACGGGAGGTAATTAGGAGGGAAATTATTCACGTACATCAAATATATCGAATTCTCTCTCACACGTAACATCCCCATGAGGTATATCATGAGGCAATTCACGTACACTCAAGTATATCAAATGGCTTATCCACATGTACTGATGAACGATTGCCCTTATAGGAAAGAGGTATATCGTGGAAGTCATTCCTAAGGGTGGAACCCTTTTACTAACTCAACAAGTGCATAAACCTTATATAGGCATAAAAGTTAGGGAATTCATAATTAGTTTGTCGGTTACCATGAGAAACTTTGTCGATTTTCTGGTTCGGTATACCGTCCGAATTCTCATGCAATTTCGCCATTTTTAAAATAGGAACCTATTTGAGAACCTAGAAATAATTCAAACTGTATCTTATGATCAAAAATCTATTTTCCCAAGGCTCAAGTCCTGTCCGATATTTTTCTTACATTTAGGCAGATATAATACAAGTGAAAACCTAATGATAATAATAACCATGTTGAGGTTTTGTCTTTCTTTTTTCCCTTTTCGAGTATTAAAAATACCAAAAACATGTTTTCCTCGATACCAAAAATGCTCCCATTTTCCTTCTAAAATAAGTCCAAAATCATTTTTCCCTCTTAGGTCGATTGTATACCCAACTTTGGCCCAACTCCTTACTGACTTCACTCTTTCATCAAACCGCCCCGAAGCTTCACTGCTTCTTCTGCTACTTCAACCAAATTTGGGATATTCCACCACAAGCTCTTTATGAAGAATGCCAACCAAGTGCCGAATGGTCAATCAGATCTGATGGCCATTCTAGCCCAGCTCAGTGCCAAGATTTACAACTTTCAAATCGATGTCCAAAAGATGCAGCGACATCGAGCTCAAACTTTAGAACCACATGAATCCGAGATCGTCTTTCCTCATTCCATGGATACACCTGCCAATGATCCTATTTGGGTCCCAGAAGAATACCCGCACGTCCTGCGTGCCCTGCCTATAAATGAGTCTCCACCTGCTCAGCTCCTGATTCTAAACCTTGCCAAACCAGGGGTAATCTGCCAATACCCCTGGATCCCAAAAAAGAGGAACTGAACAAGGTCAAAGAAGACCTCAAACTATTATCAAAGAAGTTCGATCAAGTCAAGATATCTAGAAACTACATGGACTACACCTATATGTCTCCTTATCCTAAAGCCAGACTACCAGAGAAGTTCAAAATGCCAGATATTGAATAGTTTGGGGTCAGTGGGATCCAATTGTGCACTTACACAGCTATCATCGAGCCATGAGCATTATTTGTTCCTCGAAAGAAATAATGGCCTAAATATTTCAGCAAATTTTGAAAAAAAGTGTCCTTCGATGTTTTTTATCTCCCGAAGAATCCAAAATCCGTAGTTGGGAAGATGTGGCCTAGGAATTTACGTCTCAAAACAAGTACAAGGAAGAGTTAGAGGTCATACGCAGAGACCTAGAGATGCTTAAGAAAAACCTTAGAGTATCAATTAGTATCTTCATTGGAAGGTGGAGAGAGAAAGTCACCAATATGACCAATAGGCCCGCCCTCAAAGGAAGAATAAGTGAGCATTATGAAGAAAAAATTATTGCTTCGTATCTGAGCATCTATGGGAGGACAATACTACCCGCATTTTTTATCCCTTCGAGAGGCTGGTGTATAAATCGAAGAAGGTATCACCAAAGTGGAATCTGAGCCAAAGAAGATGACTGGACAGTTTACACAAACAAAGTATAATAAGACCATTAATGTCTTACTACCAACCATCAACAACATATCCCAACTTGCTACCTCTTGGGCACCCGAAAGCTGCCTCAATCCTTCTAGAAAAAAGTACATTGAGCTCCATGCTCCCTTGTCGAAAGTTTACCAAGCCTTAATAGCCCTAAATCTCGTCAAACTATTAGAACCTCGGCTATTACCAAACCCACTCCCTAAAAACTTTAAGCACGATGCCCACTGCGACTTTCACCATGGTTCTAGTCACACCACCGACAAATGCTTTCATCCAAAAAATGTGATCCAAGGTCTGATAGATCGAGGTATCATCGCCCCTCTAGCTAATCCCAAGCCTAACGTCACTCACAACTCTATTCCATCACATGGAATCGAAACGAAGGACATTTTCTTAGAAAGTATCCCTAAGTTTGACCTTTCTGCCCAAATTATGCATGTTGAAGAACCCATCATCCCCACAGCCTCACCCAAACCTCTCAAGGTTTGTCATCCTTTCTCCTGCACCCTACATGCCTTGCTGATCAAGCTTTATCACTCCTTACGAGGGCCTATATTATTATCTACACCCGATTAGTTGGGGAAGACATGGAACTACCTGTTGAGATAGACCAACTCCAAAGGTTTGGGATAAAATTATCCGTCGAGATGTCCATCGACTTCCCAAAATTTAGTAGCCCATTCATGAAATATCAAAAGTGGGATAAAAAATTAGATGATTGGGTCATACCCATTGAAGAAGTCGGTCAAAATGATATTGTATAGATCATAGCCAATATTCTTTGCCAGATAGGAGAAATCTGCGACATCGTTGAGTTGCTCGTTATTTTGAAACTTTAGGGACGGCTGGTCCCTTCACTCCTGCATTTTCTCACTGAGTGGGAAGACTTATATGATGAAGTCATTGAGGTTGGTGAATGCACTGATTACTCCTACCAGTAAGGCATTGTCACTATCGGATGGGGGGATGACTTTGATAGCTGAGATGATGAACTTAATCATGAAGATGCCAATCCAATTTCTAGTTTGTGTGGAATGATATCCTTTAAGGATTTGGGAGAAATCAATAAAGTATCCATTCATCCCGAAGTGGATGAAGCTGCGGGGTTCTCATTTTTTCCCGCCTATGTAAACCACATGACCAGATCAGGGTGATACTCCAAAGATCCAATTCCCTATTCAAATAGAGTAGACAAAGGAAAGGGAGCTGTTGAAAAGCTCTGAATACTAAAAATGACATTTGAAGAAAGAAAAGTTCTCGATCCGCTCAAGAAAATTCACGCCAACATTACTGTATGGGGACTCTTAGTGTCCTCCTATCTTCACTGAAATGCCCTGATGAAGATCCTCACCAGACCCACAGTTTATTCCTTTAATACGACCTAAAAAGTTATGACTATGGTTGGATCCTTGACCGCTACCAGACTCCTCTCTTTTTCCAAACAAAAAATTTCAAAATTCGGCCCTGATCGCAACTATGCCCTTAACATCTCCATCGAAGTTTAGGGATGATAGTTCCACTATCAGTCGTCGATAATGGATCAACTCTCAATATATGTCCTCTCAGAACCTTCAACTATTTAGGATTGAATGTCTATGATCTCACTCCCACATCCATCGTCGTGTGTTTTCACTACAACACTCATCGAGAAGTAATGGGTTCCAAAAGATTTCACTAGGGGATGTCCCTATCAACCCTTTAAGGGAGTTCCAAGTCATCGATATACTCGCCTGTTTCATTCTACTCCTTGGTCGTCCACAACTCCATAACATCTGAGGGGTATCCTTTTCTCTCCATAAAAAACAATAGTTCTTCGCTAAAGGCTAAGTTATCACCATCCCGGGGGATGAAAATAATTCAAATAGTGCCGACAGCAGCAAGCCATTATTGGAGATTCAACATGGGACCAATGACATGCTCTTCTACGATTTCACAATTGATTCGCTCCCTGCCCTAGCAGGGTACGGCTTCAAAGACCAGTTTTTTCCAAAGCACAGCCTTCACGGTAATGTCAATGTAATTCAGATATTCAAGAACATACACTTCATGCCCAGAATTGGGCTAGAGTGATGCCAAAAAGGTATGCTTGAGCCCATAATATTAAAGGAAGCCTTTCTCCCATGTGTTTTGGGCTGCCAACCTTCACAGGATAAACACAAAGCATTCCATCGATCGCGATCGAAGAGAAGTCTAGAGAATGAAAACACTATTTCGAAGGACTCTTTGAATGGAAAATTTGTCAAGGAGGTTGAAGACTTTCCTTTTTTGGATTCTATGAATTGTGTTATGACCATGCTAACAAAAAGATGAAACCGGAACTTAAAATCTTCTTTTAAGAAAATAACAATTGGGATGAATACTAAAAACATTAAGTGAAACCCCTTAACGAGTAAACCATGGCAATTAGTGAGAACTCCTATGTTAGCGACTCTGAGGAATCCTTTGACCTACAGACACTGAGGCTGCGTCTCCTTATGATTTGCCTAGATGATGTGTCATCGAACCCATCTTCTCAGATCACAAATGTAGATGTACCTCTCCTAAACTGGCTTGCCTTCCCAATCTAACCTTCTCAAGCTTAGCCAAACCCTGTTATTTATCCGATTCAAAATTTTGTACGTGTTTTTATTTATCATTTTTTTTATGTAAATATAACTAAGGCACCTTTTGACGAAGTTCTTAACGCTATTTTCCATGAAAATGAAATAAATGAGGATTTTGAGTATCTTGTTGTGACTTTTTTATTCTAATCAAACTTTTTATGATGATGATTTTATAATTGAAGAATTCTTAGCTGATATCAATTAGAAAAATAATAAAAAAAACATAACCAGGTTCAAATTAATGATGATGAGACATTGTTATTGATCTCAATTCTAGTATCCATCAGCACGAGATTAAGATAGGGTCTACTCTTAATGAGTATGAGCGGGCATAATTTAATTACTACTAAAAGAGTTCATAGATGTCTTCACCTAGTCCTACGATGACGTACCCGACATTGACCCACATATAGCTTAGCATGAAATCTCGATATTTTTGGAATGTAAACCCGTCAAGAAAAAATTGAGGAAGCTCCAAAATAAATGGTCTCTCAAAGTCAAAGTGGAGGTGGTCAAAAAGCTGAACGTGGGTTTCATTCGCATGGTTGAATACACTACATGGCTTGGCAACATCGTCCTCGTGTCGAAGTTGGGAGGAAATGTCCGTATGTGCATCTATTATCAGGATATAAACAAGGCATTCTCTAAAAATGATTACCTATTACTAAACATCGATATGATCATGACCAACACGGCCAGTGATGCCCTCAAATCATTTGTCGATGGATTTGTTGGATACAACCAGATTAAGATGCACCGAGATCACCGAAAGAAAATTTTCTTCATCACCCCCTAGGGGACTTTCTGCTACACCGTCATACCATTTGGACTCAAGAATGTCGATGCTACCAACCAAAGGGATACCACAATCACCCTAAATGACCTCATCCGCAAAGAAGTTGAGGTTTATGTTGATGACACGATCATCAATTCTAAGACTTGGAAAGGTCACATTCCCGCCCTTTGAAAGTTCTTCAAGCGACTGCGATAATACCAAATGCTGCTCAACCCACAAAAGTACGTTTTCGACATCATAAAGGGGAAAATATTGGGTTTCATGGTCAGTGAGAAAGGTTTTAAAGTGTACTTTTCCATACTGAAAGCCATACTTGATATGCCACCACCCTGTACGAAGAAGGAGGTCCGAGGATTTTCAGGTAAATTATAATACATCAGTCGGTTCATCAGCTAACTGACCTTTATCTGTTAACCCATCTTTCAACTTATCCGAAAGGATTAAACCAAATTCTAGAATGAGGCTTGCCAAGAATCCTTTGACTAAATCAAGCAATACCTCACTCAACCTCCGATACTCATGCCACTACAGCCTGGTCTCCCCCACCTCCTATACTTAACCATTACTGATACTACAGCAGGGCATTTGTTAGCCCAATACATTGAGGAACCTCATAAGGTAAGAGCCATCAACTACATTAGTCAAAAATTGGTCGGGTATGAAGTTAATAATACTGCTTTGGAGAAAGCATGTGTTACTCTAGTCTAGGTCACGCAGAAATTACGACACTACATCCTTGCTTTTCCCATCAGACTAGTATCCCGAATGGATCCCATCGAGTACCTACTAGAGAATCCCGCTCTGGAAAGATGAATGGCTCGATGCTTGACGTTGCTAGTCAAATTCGATATTGTGTACGTCACGCAGAAACTTATATAAGCGAGGGTCATCTCCGATTACCTTGTCGATTATCCTATGGAAGGAACCAATGTTTGGGTATCTAAATACCCAAATGAAGACAATCACTGTACCTCTCACGAGGACCTCAGATGGACATTATTCTTTTATGTAGATGCCAACAAGAAAGGTTACGACATTGGGATACTCCTCATTGCCCCTGATGACTCCCACACACCCATTTCCATTAACCTGGACTTCCCTTGCACTAACACCATGATTGGGTTCGAGGTATGCACTGTAGACTTCAATATCGCCCTAAAAAAGGCATCAAGCACCTAGATGTCTATGGAGACTCTACCCTCATTATGAAATAAATTCTCAGAAAATGAAAAGTCAAGGACGAAAAGCTCCTACCCTTCAATGCCAACCTAGAAGAGATTAACTCCCAGTTTGAAGATGTCACCTTCCATTACCTTTCGCGCTCAAAGAACAGAGTGGCTGATGCCCTGGAAACCCTAGCCTCCATAGTCTATATTCTATAGCGAATAACAATGGTCCCTTTTGTTGGTTCAGAAACAAGCTATGCCCACCCACTGTTACCACATTAAGCTCGTTACCGAAGAAGACTCCGTCGTGGATGAATTATCGTACTATAACATTTGGTGCCTCCTCAAATATGGAAGGTATCCTGAGATGTAAATAAGAAAGACCGTGCGAGCCTCCACAAACTAGTTGCCCAATACATCATCTTAGACAAAGTACTTTTCAAGAGAAACTTTGATTAAAACTATTTGCATTGCATAGTAGGGGATGATATTGAAGGAATGATGCAAAAGATCCATAGTGGGGTATATGGACCCCACATGAACAGTCACATGCTTACCAAGAAGATCGTCATTAAGATTACTATTAGACTACTATGGTTCAAGACTGAATAACCTATTTTTGAAGATGCCTTAAATGCCAACAGATTGCTAACCTCTAACACTTGCCTCCTCGAGAATTATACAACATGACGTCTTCCTGGACCTTCTCCACCCGGTCCATAGACATCATAGGGATGGTCACTCCCAAAGTTTCCAATAAACACGAGTTCTTCTTGGTCTCTATTTGCTACTTCACTAAATGGGTTGAAGCCGAGTCATATGCAGTACTGAATGTCAAGAAAGTGGCCAAGTTTATCATAAAGAACATCATTCATCAATACGGGGTTCCTCATGAGTTAGTATCCAATAATGGGCTTCACTTCGAAGCCGAGGTTACAGAATTAGTTAACAAGTATAGAATTTAGAGGAACAAGTCTTCTCATTACCGACCGTAAACCAGTAGTGTCGTCAAAGCTGCCAACAAAAGCCTCAAAACCATCATCGACAAGATGATTAAATGTTGTAGAGACTGGTCCAACTGGATCCCATACTCCCCTTAGGGCTATCAAACTTTCATCAAAACACCTACTGGGGATACCCTTTATTCTCTAGTATACCTCATGGAAGCAGTTCTCCCTATCGAGCTAGAAGTACCTTCCCCACTTGTCATGCTCGAGAACAAAGTCTGCGAAGATGACTAAAGTCAGAGCTGCTATGACGAACTCTCATTCTTGGATGAAAAGAGACTTAAGGCTCTATACCATATACATGGGTACCATTGCTAAATAGTGCGATTATATAACTGGAAATTCAAGGACCGCAGTGTCCATGAAGGAGAACTTGTCTGGGACCCAGAGGGAAGTTCAAACCTAATTGGAGCAGCCCTTGCATCGTGAAGAAAATTCTTTCAGGAGGCGTAGCTATGCTCACAGATCTCGATGGAGAAGAGATAGCACGTCCAGTCAATCTAGATCGTCTCGAGAAATTTTACCCTTGATCTGAATTCTCTGCTCGCTATGACTCTTCTCATCCCCCTTTTATTCTACAAAAATCTCCATTTATCCATACCCAAAACTGCATGGGACTTGATCCTCTCAAAACAATTCTTTTCAAAATGAAACTGATGAATTTTCAAAACCCACAGAGGTATTTAGGTAACCCATACGACACACATGGGCACAATCCTTTCTTTTTCACAAAATGTTATTATGTATGACATAGCGATTTTTATAGATAGTTAAATGCAAAATTCATCAAAAAATACAATAAAATATGTCGAAATTACTTTTATTTCAAATTAAGGAACATAGTCGCTACACGAAATATCTGTTAAGGGAGTCAAACAGACCAACCCCTTTCTAACCTACAAACAACCAACCCAATCCCTACCAGATAACCATCTTCACACAAAAATCCTAAAGCATTGCAAAGTATTAACATAAACCACCCCAAATAAAATTCCCCAGCTTCATAAATACTACCCCAAGCTTCACAAAATGTTACCCTCAACTACTAGATGGCCTGCCTCATCATCATTGCCTGATTCCAGAGGTCACCAAGTCTCCCACTCTTACTTAGAGCTCCAAATGCGCTCCATGAAACGGTATGCCTTGACACGTTTTGCCAAAATCACAACACCTTTATCTATGGTATCAAAGGACCTTTACCCAGACCATTTTTCCAAAACCTTCCCAACTACCTGCTTCCACAACTATTTCAGATAACCTCAAAACTTATACCAAGCCCTTAAAACAGATTATGATGGACGAGTAGACGGCTGACGATGCTTCCACAAAGGTCCCATTATCATCCATAAAGGCTCAGTCAAGTCCTCTACTATGAAGAAGTTGGTTATACGAGAAGGAACTATCTGCTCCCACCCCACTAAGCACAGAACCCGCCAAGGAAAACAGAAAAAATTCTGGAAAAAAACAACCAACCGCACAAAGTGCACCCTCGTACTCGGAATCACTAATCTCGGTTTGTCTCACAGCCGAGTTGACAAGAAGCTCCCAACCGCCATAAAAAATGTCGACTTCGGGAAGGTCGACCCTCATAGACTAACCTCGGCTGGATATCAGTCGAGGTCATAAGAAGTCATGGGATCAAGCTATGCCAACATCGTACTCTTCCCAGCCAACATTGCACCCTACCTCATGCATAACCTCGACTGGTCTTCAAGGCTAAGCCCATATCGGCGACTGATAGGACAAAGCATCACCATCGGACTTCACCAACCTCATACTCGTCCTAGACGAGGTTACATAAGACAAGGACACAAGTCCGAGCATATGCAAGCACATGTAAGGTTTGGAACACGTGAGCAAATCAGTTATAATCGAATCATTCCCCTCACGTGAGGGAATAATGTGGTCATCATTATCTACATAAGATCAGCCCGGTGCCATCATCATACGGGCTTGATCCTCATGCACATGCTCATTGCATGCTTGGGGGGTACATGACACCCCTCAAGCACTATATATAGAGGCCTTCCTCTACCTTATAAAGGGATCGGTAATTGCAACCCTAGCTAAAACTCTGTTTGTTTATACAGAAGAGAGAGAAAGCTTGAGAGATTATATCTATGGCCATTAGTGCCTTCATCTAGTGAAGTTACTCACACACTCGTAGTGGACGTAGGCTAGATTAGTGTCACACCCCGCCTAACTCTGGCGTCGGCCGCCACCAAAACTAAGCCGGGCGTGAACTAAATAAATACCATTCTTAGCATGAGACAATTATGAGACATAAATAAATCAGACCATAAGATAAACAATTGATTCAATCTCAAATGATCACAAATAACTAAGCGATAAAAGATCCATCACATGCTAACTCCAAAAATCCAATCTCCAATAATGATTAAATAAAATCTAAATAATCCCAACAGAAATCCTCTAAACAAATTTGGAACCAAAAAGGCCCAATAACTCCAAAATAGTCTTATAAATAAAACGACTGAATGGAAAGAGAAAATCCAACTACTAAAGCAATAACATAAATCCAGCAGCACCTCCAAAAGATCTCCAATGAATCCTATGCAGCAACTCCCAAAAATCCTGAAAAAGATTAGTCAACGCATGTGTCAGAGTCAAAGCCCCGAGCATGTAAACCGGCTACTCTCCTCAAATAGGGTCCTTGAACCCAGACAATAGTGCTATATATATCGACTATAACAATAAGAATCTTTTAATTACGAGATTAATAATCACCATAAATAAATTCACAATTACCCGCAAGGTTTTCATAAAAGCCACACCAATATGATTTTAATTAACCCACCTTCCCATAATGTTAAATTTAATTAATTTAACCGTGAATATTATTACCAAAACCCGTCCCCTTGTCAAGTCCGCCGTCTGGTCCGTTTTTATCCTGCGACCCTCGCGAAATGATAAGGTTCCACACACGCACCTGTTCCCTTGTCAAGTCCGCCGTCTGGCGCGTTTTTATCCTGCGACCCTCGCGATATGACAAGGTTCCACACACGACACGACATAACTCGTCCTCTGACCCGTTCAAACTGTCAGCCCTAGACACATTATGTCGCCAATAAATTTTTAATATCCGTTTTAGTCCTGCGATATTAAATTCCACATTCCTTGTTTTCGTTAATCACATTAATTTCCCCTACCCTTAAAAGCGATGTGAAAATCCTCAAAATAACCTTTTGTGCCAACTAAGGGTTCCCAAAACACAATATCGTCCTATTAAGCAAAGAATGATTATAAAATTTCACTCCACCTAGATACCAATCCTAGGCCATCACAATAAAGGTATAAAATAGAAAATCAGCCCCCACCCCAATTATATAACCCGCATAGACTTACACTAACTAGTCCCATACCTAATTAGCATAAATAGTAATTAAGGCCCACTTACTAGTCTCATACCTAACAAGTGTACTATAACAAGGGTGAAAACCAATTATCTACCATACCCAAACTTCCTGAAAAATTATCATATTTCCATAAAGTAACACAATTCCAAATTATAACAACATTCATAATAATACTAAATTCCCATTTAAATAATTCAAATTAAAAAGTGGAAATCAAAGACACCTAAATATTATGATTTTCAGAATAATCGCTACATGCAAGTCCTATCATGATCCTTATTTTCCAACACAAGAAATTAAATTAAACTAGGGTTTTCACATGAAATATCAAAATTTACTTTTAAAAGGGCTCCTCTACATGCACATGCCCATAGCAAAGTCGACTACACCGACACAACCCAAAGAATACAAGTTATAAGTATTTGGTATCATTAATTTTGTTCATGTAAAACAGCCTCGAAATTTATCTCTTCAATCTTTATATTCATATCTTATTTTAGAAAACATGAGTTTAATGGAGGCTACAATCAAGACACGTAACACTAAAGGAAAAGAATAGGGTCAACATGCCTAGTTGGTTTAGAAATCTGATCTTGAATGTGTATTCCTCTCAATAATTTGACAAAGATTCGTTCTTGACGCGTCTTGAGAAAACCAGGTTAATCTTGACAAAACTTGAGTTGAAAGCTATGTAGAATGGGGCTAGGGTTTTGAGGTTGAAGAAGATGAGAGGATTCTGATTTTTGAGAAGGCTAAAATGTGTTTTAAAAGATCTAAACTCGTCACTTTATGTTTATATACCAAAAAGAATTAGAGTCCTAATCAAATACAAATACTTGAAAAAATCATTACGAACGATCGGACCGTTAGAATTGCTTGAAATTTTAGTATGTTGTAGGGAACGGCGAGACAGGACTTCTGACAAAAATTCAGCTTGATCGGACGGTCGGATTTCTAAAAATATTATTTTTACTAGAGAGTTTTATGTTCCGAGGACTCTTAGAGAGTTTTATGTTTTGAGGACTCTTCTAAATAATAAAAATTCAATTAAATCTCCACTTTAATTCCGATTCCAATTCCGTTTGAAAATTTATTTTTCAAATATAAAAACCAACACTTTAAATTATAAAATTTATAAAATCCAAAATTTCTTTTTTTTTTCTCCGATTAATTTAAAAATTTTCATTTAAAAAAAAATCGGGTTGTTACAATTAGCTGAACCACTTATAGTCTAGTGTTCATCCTCTTCTCCTCACCCCCACCTACTGGATATTTACTCTTATACTACCATTGTTACTGCTAGTCTGAGCTTATCAACACCTCATACCGGTGGTGCTGTTTCTAGCATCATCATTTTGGCGCCATCTGTGGGTATGAGAAGATTCATCTCTTCCTATTTTGTTGTTTAACCTCACCAGAGACTCTGGTGGTGAACCAGGCCTCACCCCTCGCATGAAGCTGTGTCACCATTGAAAGAGGTCCTTTAGGGTATCAAGATCTCTAATATTTACATTACAAGATCTCTAGTCTTATCATATAGAACCAGAGTTACCACCACCTCCTCCATCATCTGGTGTTGAGGACCCAGTTCCATCCAGGCACCACGCCAGTCCGAGATAGCTGAGGTGGCAATAGCCGTGAAGTCCCTGGCTGTAACTCAGCAAGTGTTGCTTGAGCAATTTTCCCAGCTAAGCCAAAACATAATGAGACCACCTGGGGTCTCACTGGAAATGATTATACTGGCAACTGCTCAGCCACAGCATGAGGCCAGGGGACCACCCCAGGCACCACAAAAGAACCAATCAACACCTCAATGGAGGAAGGATGTTGTTGACCCTAGGCATTTACGTCTGGGGAGGTAAGGAAACCCTTTCCCTGAGGATATATATGATGACATTGAGGCGGATGATGCCCCAACAGACTGTTGGGAGTCGTAGAGGTTTTAAACAACACTATACGTCCTATACAACAGGGTCGAGGTCAGTGTGAAAAACGAGAAGGTGATGCACAACAAAGAGGACCTGCTTTTGATCGCTTAAGTAGAGGGTTGGCCTTTGAAAGGCTCGACCCAGTTAATGATCTAAGGCAGAGTCTATCCAGGTCAAGAAAAATAGCTGGCTCACAAAGGGAAGATGGTTATCATCATCCTCTTTATGGCTGACCCCCATATGGCCGAGACTGTGGTCAGGGGGAGGTCAACAGCCGACGTTGCGCAGCAGTTGGGGAACCCTCAGTTCACCCTTTAGAAGTGGCTGGAGATAACCTCGGCCAGGCCGATGTTTCTAGGCCGTGGAATGACTCTATTCAGAGGTTGGAAGAGAAGATAGGGAACCTCATAAAAAGACAAGACCCATTACAGAGGGGGTACTCAAAGGGTTCACCCTGGGTTCACCCTTTGTGGCAAGGATTGTCAACATTCCAACCCTTGTCAAATTTAAACCTCCGATGGTATCTCCCAAGTACGATGGTAGTACTAACCCAGTCCATCACATTGAAATGTACCAATCTGCAGCAAACATTTATTCAATCTCTAATGAGATGAGGTGTCGAGATTTCTCAAGCACTTTGACTGGGTTTGCACATATCTGGTTCACGTCTCTTCCTAAAAAATTAGTTAAAAGTTGAAAGGCTTGGCCGAGCGATTTATTCATAACTTCTGTTTTGGGGTAAGACCTCAAAAGAAGATGACTCACTTACTTTATGTAAAGCAAGGTAAGAATGAAAGATTCAGAGACTACATCACGAGGTTCAATAAGGAAAAACTATAGGTAGAAGATTATGAAGAGAGCATAGCCATGACAGCCCTTCTGGGAGGACATCAGAAGGGAAAGTTAATTTGGAAGCTTGCTGAAGACCCTCCTAAGTCTATGGCCGAGCTGTTAGCAACAACTGGAAAGGTCATAAATGCAAAAGAAGTAATGTCTACAAAGTATGAGAATGAGAATGGAAGTAGCAGAGGGAAATTTTAGAGGAAAAAAGATGGAAATAAGAGGACTGCAGACGATAAGTTTGCACACTATAATCCTCTAATTATGAGCTGTGAACACATCCTCAATGAAATAAAGAATGATAGATCCCTGAGATGGTCGAAGAAGCTTAAGGCCCCTCCACACAAGAGAAATAAGAATCTATGGTGCGAGTTCTATCAAGATCACGGCCATCTGACTGATAAGTGTTTCTCCCTAAAGGACGAGATTGAGAAAATGTTGAAGTCTAGAAAGCTCATAAAGTACGTGGATGGTAGAGCTCCTAAGGGGAGAAGAGATAACCCTAAAAAGAAAAAAATGATAAATACTGGGAAGATGCCCTACCAGAAGAGCTGATGACTCAAATGATGATGAAGATGGCCCTGACCTCCTACCAAAAGACGACAATACCCTATCAGGTGGTGGCTCAGAGATAGCTGATCGTAAGGCTCATGTGGCAGAGGCTAAGGCAATGACTAAATACGAGGTTATGAACTTAGCATCTATGGATATTAAGCACGAGAAAATGAAGAAGGTATATATGGACACCCTCATGGTCGGCTTCTCACGACTTGACTTCACGGGTATCTTAGCTCCCCATGATGACCCTTTAATCATCCCCACAAGGGTACATGGGTGTGAAGTTCAGAGGATCCTGGTTGATGGAGGAAGTTCTACAGACGTTATGTTTTGGCTCTGTTTTAAGAGCTTGGGCCTCAGCAGAGCTAGGCTTGTCCCTTATCATCATCCCTTGATTGGCTTCAGCGGTGAAAAGGTTTATCCACTGGGAATGTATGAAATTGATGTTAGAATGGGAGATGAATGGCCTAAGAGGTTGACCAAAAAAATTAGTTTATTTGTGATGGATGAAAACATCTTCTCAGCTTACAACCTCATCATAGGATGAGTAGCCCTCAAGGAATTTGAGGTCTTGCCTTCAACGGTCCACTAAATGCTAAAATTCTCGACTTCTTATGGAGGAGGGGAATACAAGGTGACCAAACATCGGCACGAGAATGCTACTTCAAGTCTATGGAAGAGAGAGAGAGAGAGAGGCTCATAAGAGGGAAACAATAATGTACAATATCGACACACTTGATCCTAGAGATGAAACAAAACTAAAAAAGGGGGAGGCTATAGAGGAGGTAGAATCCATCGTCCTCAAAGAGGACGAGTTCGAAAAAACCATCCAAATCAGCAAAGCCCTAAGACCTGAGATCAAGTAGGAACTAGTAAAGCTGCTAAGGAAGAGATAGAGTATCTTTGCATGGAGCCATGTAGACATGCCAGGTATTGATCCTGAGATTATGTGCCATAAACTTAATGTTGTAGAAGATGCGAAGCCCATCAAGCATAGAAGAAGATTATACTCAAGGGAAAAGTATGTTTTCATCAGAGACGAGGTTAAAAAGCTTGAAGAGGCCAAGTTCATCATAGAAGTCATATACCCATAGTGGTTGTCTAACGTTGTCATTGTACCTAAAGCTAATGGAAAATGGAGGATGTGTGTAGATTTCACTGATTTAAACAAGTCTTACCCAATAAACAGTTTTCCCCTACCTCGTATAGATCAGATGGTGGATGCCACAACAGCACATGAGCCCATGAGCTTCATGGATGCATATTCAGGGTACAATCAGATCTTCATGGACACGGCAGACTCAGAGAAGACAGCCTTCATTACAGATAAGGGGACATATTACTACAAGGTCATGCCCTTCGGCCTGAAGAATTCAGGGGCTACTTACCAACATCTTGTAAATAAGATGTTCGAAGATCAGATAAGTAAATCCATGGATGTTTACATGGATGACATGGTGATGAAGGGTCTGAAGGCCGACAGTCATGTGGACGACCTTGAAAATACTTTTGACACTATGGATCAATACAGAATGAAACTCAACCTGGCCAAATGTGTCTTTGAGGTAGGGGCAGGAAAGTTTCTGGGATTTATCATCAACCAAAGGGGAATAGAGGCTAACCCTGAGAAGATCACGACTTTATTGGAAATGAAGAAACCTAGAACCATTAAAGACGTTCAAAGGCTAACCGGACGAGTAGCAGCACTTAACATGTTTGTCTCAAAAGCCACAGATAATTGTCTTCCTTTTTTTAAAGTTCTTTAAAACGCCTTCGAATGGAATGAGGAATATGACAAAGATTTCAAAGATCTTAAGTCCTACCTCGGATCCCCTCTGCTCTTATCTCGGCCAATTTAGGGAGAAAAACTGTACGTATATTTAGTTATCTCAGAGTCAGCTATCAGTGCCGCCATTATAAGAGAAGAGGAAAGTGTGCATAGACCTGTTTACTTCAATAGTAAAGCTCTCTAAGGGTCTGAGCAAAAATACCCTCGGATTGAAAAGTTAGCTTATAATTTGATACGTGCTTCAATAACAATGAAGACGTACTTCCTAACCCACTCCATGGTCATCCTCACTGACTCCCCACTCAAACAGGTCCTACATAAGCCTGAGAAGTCAGGCAGGCTAATGACCCGGGCCATCAATTTGGGGGAATACGACATTGTCTATCAACCCAGGGTTTCCATCAAGGGACAAGCACTCGTGATTTTTATGATCAAGTTTACCTGGGATGAGGCCGAGGTTGAGACTAATTAAGAAGTTCATGTTACCCAGAAGAGAGAAACGTCGGCCAAGAATTGGACGAGGTTGAATCAAGCAGAGCCATACAAAGAATAGTTGAGAATGAGGAAGAGAGATACCTCTTCAAGTAAGGGACCCTATCGGAGGGAAACTTCTCTTCGAATGCAACCATTTGGAATGTCTTCGTTGATGGGTCATCTTGTGAAAGTAGAAGTGGAGCAGGGCTGATAGTGTCAGCACAAGATGGTACCGATATTGAATATGCATTGAGGTTCAACTTCAAAGCCTCCAACAATGAGTCAGAGTATGAGGCATTAGTAGCAGGTCTCTCTTTGGAAAAATCCATCAATGTCGGCCAGCTCCTAGTCCATAGTGACTCCAGGTTAGTCTTTAACCAAATCCTGGGGGTGTATGAGGCCAAATATAAAAGTATGGCCAGATACCGGAATAGGGTAAGAACGATGCTACAAAGCTTCAAGGAAGTAAAGATGAAGAGGATACCTCTACTAGACAACAACCGAGTTGATTCACTCGCGAGGTTAGCCTCAGCAACAAGAACAGACGTAAGAAGAATAGTGCCAATTGAGATTCTGCTTAAGTCGACCATCGAAGAGGAAGAGGTTACTAAACCTTGCCTAAATATTAATATGGGAGCATCATAGATAGACCCTCATATCATATACATCAGAGAGGGAGAGCTGCTAGATTCGAAGTTAAAAAGGAGAAAGTTAATGTTCAGAGCTGTTAAATTCTTAATTATCGGAGAGGTCCTGTATAAAAAAGGATTCCTGCACCCTCTCCTTAGATGTGTTCACCCTTCAGAGGTTCCACACATCTTATACGATGTTCATGAGGGATCTTGTTCAAGTCATATAAGAGGTTAATCATTCAGGAGTACTGGTGGTCGACCTTGGCTAAAGATGCAGCTGCGTATGTAAAGAAGTGTGATAAGTGTCATAGATTCTCTACCCTCCCTCATCATCCACACCAACCTCTTACTTCTATCAGCTACCTTTGGCCATTTTCAATATGGGGCATTGACTTCGTAGGATCCTTGCCAAGAGCTGTAAACAACTATCGGTTCTTAATAGTAGAAATTGATTATTTATCCAAATAGGTGGAGGCTGAGCCAATGATCACAATCATTGAGCAGAAGACCTTCCAGTTCATCTGGAAGAACATTATATGCAGGTATGGTCTTCCAAACACCCTCATCTCAAGCAATGGAACCCAATTTAAGAATATATCCTTACAAAAATACTGCGAAAGAGTAGGGATCAAGCAGTTCTTCTCTTCTCCTGGCTGACCCTAGGCAAATGACCAGACTAAGGTTACAAAACGAACAATCCTTAATAGGATAAAAATAGGCTGGAAGAGGCCAAAGTAAGGTGGATAGAAGAATTATATGTTGTGGTTTGGGCCTACAGGATGACAACGAGGACACCCACATGAGAAACTCCATTTATGTTAGCCCATGGCTCAGAGGTTGTCATCTCAACAGAGATAGGGCTTCCTACTCATAGAATTCAGACATATGATTCTCAGAAGAATGGGGAGGAAAGAAGATTTGATCTTGATTTAATTGAAGAAAGAAGAGAGGATGCATAGATAAGACATACATCCTACTAGCAGAGAACTGCAAGATTCTACAATCAAAGGGTAAAGTCAAAGACCATAGCTATGGGAGACCTAGTCCTAAAGAAGACGTGGAAAAAAGCAAATAAGATCTATCCTAATTGGCATGGTCCTTATAGGATAGTTGATGGGGTTGTTCCTGGTACCTACCGGCTAGAAAATCTTGAAGGAGAACTTTTCTCTAACCCTTGGAATGCTGATCACTTAAAATAGTATTACATGTGATGTTGCAGTTATTCTTACCTTTTTGTAATACATGTACCAGTTTATACCAAGGATGTTAATGAAAAGATAGCAATGTTGTGCTGATACTTGTATTGTGTTTTTAACATCATTAATTTGGTCAATTATGAGGTGAAACATCATAATTTGGTGACCTCAGACCTTAAAACATCATTAAGTTGGTGAAAGTATGAGGTAAAACATCATTTATTTGGCGACCTCAAATTAATAAACATCATTAAGTTGGTGAAAATATGAGGTGGAACATCATAATTTGGTGACTTCAGACCTTAAACATAGTCTATTTGGTGAAAATATGAGGTGGAACATCATAATTTGGTGACCTCAGACCTTAAACATCATTTGTTTGGTGAAAGTACGAGGTAAAACATCATTTATTTGGTGACTTCAAATTAATAAATATCATTAAGTTGGTGAAAATATGAGGTGGAACATCATAATTTGGTGATCTCGGACCTTAAACACCATCTGTTTAGTGAAAATTTATGAGGTGGAACATCATAATTTGGTGACCTCAGACCTTAAACATCATTTTTTTTGTGAAAATTTATGAGGTGGAACATCATAATTTGGTGACTTCAGACCTTAAACATCATTTGTTTGGTGAAAATTCAAGAGGTAAAACATCATAAATTGGTAACTTCGGACCTTGGAACATCATTAATTTGGTGAAAATATGAGGTGGAACGTCATAATTTGATGACCTCGGACCTTAAACTTAATTAAGTTGGTGAAAGTACGAGGTAAAACATCATTTATTTAGTGATCTCAAATTATTAAACTTCATTAAGTTGGTGAAAATATGAGGTGGAACATCATAATTTGGTGACCTCAGATTTTAAACATTTATTTGGTGAAATATGAAGTGAAACATCATAATGTGGTGACCTCGGACCTTAAACATCATTATTTCATGAAATATGAGGGAAAAACATCATAATGTGGTGACCTCAGACCTTAACATCATTATTTGGTGATCTCAGGCATCAAATAACATTTGATTGGTGGAAATAAGAGGTAAAACATCGCAATAATGCAATACCAACATATAAATTTCAAGCAAAACATCATATGAAACAATAGAATCTGAAGAAGTTAAACTAATGATTATCATAAAAAGGATTCAGAGTTACAAAACAGTATCAAGAGCCTTCATGAGAGAGTTCATAAAAATAAGAGTTGCAGACAAGAGGGAATCAAAATTATTACTATTGAAATGCTTCACAAGAAAAGGCATTATGTCACTGTAGTTGTAGTCGTCTGGTCATGGGTGACATTTATCACTTCAACTCCATCATCATGATGAGTAGCGTCTTCCATCTTAGTGACCTCTAGAGGATCAGTCTCGGCTGGAGCAGCATCGGCCTACTTAATTTCCTACAAGGCCTGAGCGAACTGAGGGTCTCCAAAATTGAGACCTATAAACTCTGATGCAGTCAAGACACCAGACTCGTTCTTCTTTATGGATGCCCTTTTACAGTCGCCTTGATACATATTTCAAGGTATTCAAAACCAAAGCTGATAAATTCATCAGAGACCTTATAGTCTTCAATGTCCTTCTCAGCAGCATCTTCCAAAGCAGCCTTGACTACCGCATTAACCTTAGACTGGAGAACGTCGTCCTTGGCCTTCAGAGCTTTGTCATGGTCCTTCCTGAGCTGAGACATGTCATTGTACCTCTGCTTGATGACCCCATTTAACCTTACAATCTCTGCATTCAAAGAGGCCTCAACTTTCTCGGCTTCCTTACCCTTCTCTATAAGGGAAAGCTTCTGTAAAGTCTAATCAACAAGATGATGAAAGGATAAGACACCCTACAAAAGAAAATTAAACGTATGAACATATGAGTTATAATTTCTAAAAATCTAGTGTTACACTTGTGAGAAAATGAGTAAAAACGGGTACCTGAATTGACTTGTGAAGAGCAAACTCGGCCAATAAAGGGATATCCAAGGCACGCAGAAAATGCTTGTCTTCCTCAGTCATTATTTTACCAATAGAATCGGCATCCCTCAGACTGTGGTCGATCAGATTATCTCCGATCTTTAGCTGAGATAGACGAGTAGCCAAGGCATCGTCTGTAGAGAAAGGGATGGCACGATCCCTGGCCTGGGTCTTGCTCGGCCTCGTGCGCTCCGGTTTAACTGTGGACTTCATATTTTTGGTGTCATCGACCTTGGAGTGACGATGTTCTTCTTAGTGTTAGGTGGGGGTACATTTTTGCCATTCCTTTTCTCCATGAGCTTGACAAGGTCAGGAGCAGACATTTCCCAGAGCTCGTCTGATATGCCTAAGGGATGTAAAATATAAGAGGTATTACTTGGTAAGAAAAATTAAGACCTATGAAGCTCTTCTAAGGGACCATACCCTAAACCTGTTTGAGATAGGTAGTAGGGGTCATTAGATGTTCATATTTAACGAGCCGACCCTTCTCGCCCTGACTGCGAAGGTCTTCAATATTTTTATAATTATCCTGGCTAAGTCTAGGGTCGACTTTGGTAGCAAGGGATACCTTCCCCCATATCAGAGTGGTCCTTGGAACCGACGTTCCAGAAGCCTCGTCTGAACCAAATTCCCATGCCCCTGAAATAAAGAAGTATCAAGGTTTCCAATTATAGTTTGAAGTTTGGGTAATCAATAGCATTTTCTTCTCTAATTTCCTTACTAAGAAGTTGTAATAGCCAGGGTGGTTTTTAGCAGATGATAGAACTTAATAATCAATAAAAACTCTAACTGGAAGATCTGAGTGGTGGACAGCTCTCCAAAGGACGATGGCCCCAATCATAACCCTCTAGGAATTAGGGTATATTTGGGAAAGGGCAAGATTTATGTGGGAAAGTATAGCTCTGATGGTTGGGTGAATTAGAAGATGAAATCCCAACTTGAACATTTGCTCATAGACACAGATTTCTCCATCTCGGCCATCGAAGGCCCTCTCATCCTTCAGAGGTTTCCTAAGGATGATTGAAGAATCTATGGAATAAAGGTGATTGAAAGTAAGGAGGTTGTACTCATTGACGCTAATCTCATATTAATTCGCCTCAGAGGTATCAAGATCGATCGCTTCATCATCGTCACCATCCCTAGTAACATCGGTCTAGGCAGTTGTAGGGGCATCACCATAAAACCTCTGAGCAAATTCAACCCCGGTGGTAGGCGATAGCGGAATGTCATCAATGGGAGGTGTAATTACTACGCTGAGCCCTAAGATTTCAACATCGAAATACTTACGCGAGGTGCTAGCACATTGGTGGGATGAGGCACGGATTGAAACCTCGGCCTCCTCAGTAACCTCTCCTTGTCGAGGAGAATAATCCATAGCCTCGTGAAAAGAGTCTACAGATTCACCTTCTTCAGACATTGACATAGGTTCTGAGGAAGAGGACTCAAACATTGGGATAGGTTCCTCAGGAACCTCTGCAGGCTCAGGGTCTATGTCCTTTAGTGGAGGAGGAAATATTGGTTTGAGGGGAAAGGCCTCAACCTTACAAGCTTCCTCTTGGGCTAGCTCTATCTGCCTAATTTTCTCAAAGGACTTCTCACGAAGAGATGGGAACTCTTCTATGAGTTGGTATAAGGGTCCGAGCATAAGGAGGATGACATTACACTTTGACTCGAACTGCAAACAAGCAAATAACTTGTTCAATCTAAACTAAAGATCAAACTAGGAATCTAAAAGGTTTTCACCAAGAACCTTGAAGAATAAAGTCACCGGAGAAGACGACCAGAGGTTCATCGAAGACCTAAAAGAAGGAAGTTTGTGGCTAAAGCAACTTCAGAGCAACCTAGAATGTCCCTAGCGCCACTCAACCACTGCTATCATACCCCTGCAACCACTTAACAGTGGAAGAAACCCTCGTTGGAAAAAATAAAAAGTCATCGAAAAAGCTTCAACTGTGAAATAAAAGTTTGACAAATGAAAAGAATGGTCAAAAGAAATACCTGACTAATCGCGAGTGAGGGAGGAAGGGGTTAGGAAGCAAATGAAACCTTGAATCTCATCACGGTATTGGAAGGTTTGAGAGAGTGGCAAACGCAGTAAGGCTTAAGCGGGAAAAAGTGGAAGAAGAAAGAGAAAATGAGGAAAAAGGAAGGATTAAAACCTTCTCAATGATGGGGCACGATTTCTAATGCCCCCATCATTACCTTTGTAAACCTAAAAGGTGCAGTCCGAGTTATCAATACCTTAGGGAATACATTAGTCACTTCAGTGAGTGACATATGTCAAGGAACCACTTCACAGCCCAAGGCACTAAAAGAAACTCAGCCTCGGCCTGTCATACCCCTTAACTCACATAGGAGACTAAGGGCTAAGGGTGATTGATGTGACCAAAGTGCACCCTTGTACTCGTAGTCACTAGCCTCGGCTTGTCTCACAGTCGAGTTGACAAGAAGCTCCCAACCGCCATCAAAAAAGTCGTCTTCAGGAAGGTCGACCTCATATACCAACCTCGACTAGCTATGCCAACGTCGTACTCTTCCCAACCGACGTTGCACCCTACCTCATGCATAACCTCAACTGGTCATCCAGGATGAGCCCATATCAACGATTAATTGGACAAAGTAGCATCATCGGACTTCACCAACCTCATACTCAGCCTGGCCGAGGTTACATCAGCCAAGGACATAAGTCCGAGCATATGCAAGTACATGTAAGGTTTGGAACACGTGTGTAAAATGGTGATGATCTCTTAAATAAGCTCTGATACCAATTTGTAAAATATATGACTATGTGATAATTGATTAAATTGGCAAATTCTAATTTGGCACACATATTTAATTAGAGTCTATTTTTAAACCAAATTAAATCAGCCCCTAAACAAGCAACTACGTATCAAACCAAATAAGATA
Organism: Sambucus nigra; assembly: GCA_949130495.1. Taxonomy (NCBI): domain Eukaryota; kingdom Viridiplantae; phylum Streptophyta; class Magnoliopsida; order Dipsacales; family Adoxaceae; genus Sambucus; species Sambucus nigra. The sequence goes on along the minus strand of OX422210.1, from coordinate 586,238,055 downwards.
TAACATGAGATACAAAATTTCAAGAAAAATCCCCGAAGGGCAAAACCTTTTATTTCTATAACTCTGACAAGTTTACAAGACCATTGACTTACATACCGTCTTGCTTTCTCCCATAAGTGTAATGCACGGTGCCTTTGTTAAACCTTCAAAGTAACGACTAGAAATCAACGGTGGTTCACACACAGCTATATCACAAAGACACGCAGGTTATCCTCCCCATAAGAGTAACTTAATAGAGACTCCCTCCATAATAGCACACACCTCTCAGGTTGTAGAGTTCTCCCCATAAAGAATGAACAAAAGCAAAGTGTGTTCTTGAACACTAAAACAATTCACCAAAGCATATGGGATTTTTGTGAATTGAAAAATAAAAGGGATGAAAACCCTAAAAGAAGAAGTCAAAAAAAAATTCTGCAGATTCGCAATTTTTTGTCTTTCAAAACACTGGGACTTCTTAATGAAAATGAAATCATTTAATGAGTATTTATAGAAAATCGTGCCGCCTCGGTCGTTCAAACCAAAAAGGGATCTCGCTCGAACGAAGTACACGTGTCGTTTGAACGACATCGCGCGACATATCAATGTCTTTCGAACAAGATGGGATCTCGCTTGAACGATCTGAGCGTAAAAAATGAGGAACACTACAGGACTTTGAAAAATTTACTCATTCTCAAATTTTGACAAAAAAAAGTCCGCTCCAACACTTAGAAAATATTTTGAAAAAATATCCCAAAGCTCTAACTGCAAAGTTAAGGTATTTAAAACATAACCTTACCAAAGTAAACTTTGTGGAGTCTTTTTGATGAAGAACCTTGATATATTCGGATCCGTCTTGATATAGATTTCTCCTGAACTTCTTCGACAGTTGTAACGGTATACGACATAATAAATTATCACGGACATTTATAAAAATATGTCCTTACAAATCTCCTCCTGTATCTATGCCGGAACATACACAAAAACATCTGAAATGTCAAATGACCTATAAAAATCTACCCTCCCTTAAATCTCAAAACTGAAAAGGTATAAATTTTCAAGTTCTCAAACTGTGTTCTTTAAAAATCTTCAACAAATCTCAAAGCTTTTCTCATCAGGGTGTGCAACATAATGATCATCAATCTTTGTACCGGTACACATGAGATAAAGAAAAAACCTTCGTGAGATATCGAGTTTCAAATGATATAAGAATAAATCAAATCAATCAATCTAATCAAATATCCCCCATAATGCAAAAACTCCCCCATAACATGATAATTCTTTCTCCCCCTTTTTATGATGTCCCTAAATAGACATGTAAGAAAAAACAATCAAAACATGGAGTGTCACGATAAAATGCATAGCAAACATGAATCAAACTACGCACATGCAAAGGTATATAAAAAAAATCCACAAAACTATTTTTGATTTTTTAATTTTTTTCGTACAAAAACTAAGATACCAAAAATCACACACCATGGATTTATACTTAAACAACCAAGCCATGGAATGGGAATGAATGGGTGTGAATACATTCGATAGGTAAATCAAATCAATCAATCATATGTGCACGATGAATACGTGTACTCCTAACGAATGAACATTAAAAGTATCCTTAGGAGTAGAAATTGTTGAATTTAGACGACATCGTCTTATGCAAATCAACAAATCAAAGTCAAAGTGATTTCCACACCAATAACGTCCAAAACTATTTAACGCTTTTTCAAGACTTTCAAGGACGTGCAAACCCATTTTAAATTATGTCCAAAATCCCTCATGCATATTTTCTTTTAGAGGTAATCTAAATTGTTAAACATTGGAGAATTGGTGCAAAAACCTAATGGCCCCTTTTTGGCATAAATTTCTTTTTATTGCCTTTAAAAAAAAATTGGGCTCTTTTAAACCTCTTTGGACCCCGGATAATAAAATTCCTCAATTTTTTAGGTCCGATATAATGGTGGCTTAGTATTCGCAAAGGCCAAATGAACCTTTCGCAGCCCTTCCTCATTTTCAAATAAAGCACACAAACTCACAAACGGCTCTTGCATGCACAACTTTCTTATCAAGTTTTATCGCATTTGGTTCGTTTTAAGGATAGGATTGAAGTGAAAACACCCAACCAATATGTGATAAGACAAGCACAACAATCAAACAAATCCGTGCATGTGTGCAATAAAGGAAATCAAGAGTCAAACATGTAGGAAGTAACACTGAATTACATCTTAATGACTCCAAACATTATAAAGCACATGGATAAGTTGACATATTGTCTCAAAACACTATCAAATAGTCACATGAAAAATGGAATTATGTTGTGACTAGGTCATTTTAAGTGTCCATCCATAAACGCTGTAAACAAAATACAAAACTCTTTTTGGATTTTTCAACAATTTTATCAAAATAAAATCTTTTTTGTATTTTTCAAAAAATTTCAAAAAAAAATGGAAAGCATACAAAAATGATAAATACTAGCTGTAGGAGGGGCATAATGATAAGCCTCTTATTAAATTATTAAATGAAATTATAGATGATTAAAATTGACAAGAGTCCATGTGTTTATGCGACTGGAGTATTATTATGCGCGTCTAACATATCATGCTTATTTGTGTATTATTTACATATTAACTAGACAATATTCTAGTATTGAGAGTTTTGACATATGTTATGTGACACATGCCACTTAAAATAAGAAATGTGTCAACATGGGTTATTTAACATGTGGCGACCCACTTGGGTTGGTTTTGCAATAAATAAGCCTTACCCCCATACATTTAAGAGAGATCTTCTTGGGAGAAAAGAGTGATTTCTTACCTTATGAGTTTTTAGAGAGAATTTTAGAAAAGAGTTTTGGAGAAGAGATTTGAGATGAGTTTCTCCACCTTTCACCTCTCGAGTTCCAATATAATGAGTTTTTCGGCGAATAGTACGAGCCCACGAACTACGCTGACTTTGATTCTGACTAAGACGGATACGTAGGCGCAATCGAAGTTGCTCAAGTCAAACACGTGCTAAAATCCGATATTTTCACAAAATTAGACTACTCTCTTACACTAACAATAGACAAATAATGTCATCATGGAAAACATCCTATGCTAGTAAACAAGTCAAACCTCAATCGTTAGGTGAAGAAGGGTTTTCCAAAGGTGGTGCCAACTTATGAAAAACCTCCATCCAATTTTTTAAAGTTTTGACCAAAAACTTAAATTGCTCACCGAAATGTGCAAACTCTCTCATGTATTCTTCAGGAGAATGTAAAGTATCGTGTGTGGGTGTATGTGTGGTAGAAACACGTGTAGGAACAAAACGCAACACATAACCCAACTTAAAGCAAAATTCCCTTAGGTGTCCTCTCCTTTTACAATGAGAACAAACATAAATAGGCCTAGGAAAACCTCTCTCAAAAACTCTAGGACGTGCTCTCCTAACGGCAAACGGACGCCTAGGTGGGTTAATTTTTGGGCCATGTGAATCTGCCACTAATGTGGGAATCGGCTCGAGTGCGACAAAAGAAGTGGAAGCACCATCATGACCTTTTCCAAGATCGTCAACTCTACCCTTATCGGGATTAAGAACCACCTTTTCAACCTTCTTAGGTGCGTTATCAAAATTAACTTTGACCTCCCTGGCACGTTCGAGATCACTCTTGAGTTGAGATATATGTGTCGTCAGACTAGACACCGTTTCGGTCAAATCACATTTTTCCTTTCTTAAAACCCCCTTCTCTCTCTCCAAATTTAACACCGACGACCTAAATCCCTATTATACTTGTTTGTTTTTATGGTCTTGTGTAAAAATCCCTAATGTTTTTTGGAGTTCACTTTCATATCCACTTTCACCCTCACTCGAAACACTCAAATCATCCTCCTCGGGGGTCTCACGAGAACTAGTCCCCTCACCTCCATCCAAACTAGGTGTGTTAACCCGACTAGCTAAAATGAGGCACGCATATCGTGCTCTTTTTCATCACCAAATCAAAAACCTCTATGTCGCTATCACTAAGTGTGGAAGGCATAGCCACTTTCTTTCCCTCTCTCATAAGTCTAGTGGCACACTCATACGCCTTATGCCCTTTATCCCCACACTCAAAACAAGTCAAACTTTCTAAATTTTCCTCACTCTTCTTTTCTTTTTCTCTCTCCTTTTCTTTTTCACCACTTTCTTTGGCCTCTTTATTTTTCTCAAAAAATCTCTTATTGGAAGACTTATTTTTGTTCATGTCTTTAAAATCAAAATCTTCCTCAGAATCGGACTCACAAACTTATTCTTTCTTTTTCTTAAAATGAGTCTTTAAAGCAAAGCCTTTATCCTTAGCCTTAATGGTTTGGGGAAACATGTCAATCTCATAGGTTTGAAGTTCGCCTACAAGTTCTTCCAACTTAAGTGATTTCAAATTTTCTAAAGAGTTCGAAACAGTGACTTTAGGGATAAAGCGTTTTGGGAGAGATCTTAAAATCCTTTTAATGACACGCGTGTTATCAATCACGGCACCCAAATTAAAATGGTGTTTACAATGTCCGATAAACGTGCATAAAAATCATCAACGCATTCAGACTCAGACATGCTGATAGTCTCAAATTGGGTGGCCAAATTTTATAACTTTGATTCTTTAACCGCGTTCATACCCTCATGTGTCAATTTCAAAACATCCCATGCCTCTTTAGACGTGGTGCACATCATAATTTGGCGGAACTCGTTGGGAGTGACGGCTCCAAAAATATCACTCAAACCACGTGAATTAAAATTAGACATTTTAAAATCATCTTCAAATCCAGGCCGACATGGGTTTTAAAGAGGTGATATTTTGAACGATGATAACAGAAGGATTCCATCCATTTTCGCAAAGCAACCAAACACGCTCGTCAATGGCTTTTAAACTAGATTTCATGCGAGCTTTCCAATAAGCATAATTTTTCCCATAAAAAATAGGCACCTTATTAAATGAATGTTCCATTGAAAAATTGCGATTTTTCACAAAACTGATTTTTTTAAAAAAATCAATACCACGCGATTTTGTGAAAAATAGGAATGCGTGATAAATTAGCGCAATCTACTCTGATACCAATTTACAAAATGGTGATGATCGCTAAATAAGCTCTGATACCAATTTGTATAATATATGACTATGTCATAATTGATTAAATTCGTAAATTTCTAATTTGGCACACCTATTTAATTAGAGTCTATTTTTAAACCAAATTAATTCAGACCCTGAACAATCAACTACGTATCAAACCAAATAAGATATAGCATGCGACACAAAATTTTAGGTAAAATCCCCGAAGGGCAAAACCTTTTATTTCAAGAATTCTGCTAAGTTTACAAGACCATTGACTTACACACCATCTTGCTTTTGCCCACAAGAGTAACGCACGGTGCCTTCATCAAACCTTCAAAGTAACGACTAGAAATTAACAGTGGTTCACACGCAGCTATACCAAAAGGACACGGAGTCTTCACGGTGTAGGTTATCCTCCCCACAAGAGTAACTTCATCGAGACTCCCTCCATAATAATATGCATCTCTCCGGTTGTAGAGTTCTTCCCACAAAGAATGATCAAAAGAAAAGTGTGTTCTTGAACACAAAAATAATTCACCAAAGCATATGGGATTTTTGTTAATTGAAAAACAAAAGGGATGAAAACCCTAAAAGAAGAAGTCAAAAAAGAATTTTGCAGATTCACAGTAATCTGTCTTTCAAAATGGTGGGACTTCTTAATGAAAACGAAACCATTTAATGAGTATTTATAAAAAATCGTGCCGCCTCGGTCGTTTGAACGAAAAAGGGATCCCGCTCAAATGAAGTACACGTGTCGTTTGAATGACATCACGCGACATCTTATTATCATTCGAACGAGATGGGATCTCGCTTGAACAATCTGAGCATAAAAAATGAGGAATGCTACAGGACTTTGAAAAATTTACTCATTATCAAATTTTGACGAAAAAAGTCCGCTTCAACACTTAGATAATATTTTGAAAAAATATCCCAAAGCTCTAAATGAAAAGTTAAGGTATTGAAAACATAACCTTACCAAAGTAAACTTCGCGGAGTCTTTTTTATGAAGAACCTTGATATATTCGGATCCGTCTTGATGTAGATTGCTCTTGAACTTATTTGACGGTTTTAAAGGTATGCGATATAATAAATTATCACGAACATTTATAAAAATATGTCCTTACAACCTGAGCAAAATCAGTTATAATCGAATCATTCCCCTCGCGTGAGGGAATAATGTGATCATCATTATCTATATAAGATGATCTAGGTGTCATCATCATACTGGTTCGATCCGCGTGCACATGCTCATTACATGCTTGGGGGGTACATGACACCCCTCAAGCACTATATATAGAGGTCTTCATATACCTTATAAAGGGATCAGTAATTGCAATCCTAGATAAAACTCTGTTTGTTTATATAGAAGAGACATAAATCTGGAGAGATTGTATCTATAGCCATTAGCTCCTTCATCTAGTGAAGTTAGTCACACACTCACAGTGGACGTAGGCCATATTGGTTGAACCACTTATATACTAGTGTTCATCCTCTTCTCCTCACCCCCATCTACTGGATATTTGCTCTTATGCTGCCATTGTTTCTACTAGTTTGAGCTTATCAACACCTCATACCAGTGGTGCTATTTTCAGCATCATCATGCCAGTACTCTCTTAACTACAAAATGGGTTATAAATCTGCCCACCATGACATAGACCAATGGTGACATCGGGCTCTGTGCTCCATAAATCAGTTAACCCAGTTCTCTGTTAAAGGGCAAAAACTGAAAGAAGGGATGGACAAAGAAGTTAGGGACACCCGGTAAGGGATACTCAGGAGGGGCCGCCAGGAAAAACCTCTCAAAAATCCACATAAACAGAATCACATGGCTCCCTCGATTGAAAATCATAACAGCCCTCCTTCCACGCATCAAGACCAGTCAAAGTCATTGTCAGTATTATCACCGCAGGACTACAGTGAGAAGGCATCCACGCCAATATCGTGGCTACTTGAGGATCGGCCAGTCGGTCACCCGCCACTAGTAACAACCTAGCAGTTAGACCCAAGGCAATAGCTCCGGCAAAACTAGCATCAGAGAAGTCCCTCTGGCACACCAAGTTCATAATCTCTGGAAGAGTGATATTCCCTCCATGGAGCAATGGCCGAGCCATCGAGGAAGAGATATGAGGTAACTCAACCAAAGACACTCGAGAAGAACGGGACAAGTGGGGCATAACCGTCATCATGCTAGGGTTGATCACCAATATTGCTCAAAAATCCTAATAAGTAGGGCAGGTGTCATTTAGGCCACGTGATCTTTTGGGTACTAGAATTGTGCTGCAGCCTCAAGAAAATTATAGTCTATATCCCAATTGCACCATAAGGAGACCCGGGGTAAGCTAAAGGTGTAATAGTCAACATTATAGATAGGAAGAAAAGGCTTTGGCATTGGGAGAGCCATTTGCGAAGGAGAAGAAAGGAACAAAATAGGGAAACTGGATGATGGTGAGAAATACACCCCAAACCCCTGTTTTTATACCCAAAAACCCTCATAAATGACAAATCACCTAGAACCTCATCAATCCCTCTGCCTTACAAGTACTCCACGTATGTAAAAGGTGCAATCAAGGCTAAAGAAGTTATTTTAACTTAATCCTTATGTCGATAGGTAGGACAAGGGCATGCCGATCGATAACCCCCCTTTTAGAAAAATTCCATTTTTCCTCTTTTGTCCAAAATCAATTTACAAAAGTTCTTATTTTGAAAAAAGTTAACCCCCAAGTTATTTAGTTTTTAGTCCTCTTTTTGTAAAATATACATCTTTCCTTTAAAACCATTTTTCATAATTATCTCAATCGTTATAAATAATAAATCTCGACAGCAAATTAAAATGTATATAGAATAAGTCACTAAATCAAGAAAATTAGTAAAAATAAATGCAATTTTTATATATAATCCTCATTTGGCATTATTACATTTTTTGCAGGAACAAAAGGAAAAAGAAAAAAAATCAACAGGACACTGCTCGAACCCTCTCTCATAGCTTCTCAAACCAAACCCTCAACCTTTATGGCACACACGCTTCCTCGTACGATGGGAAGTAGACCCTCCATTCTCAGAGTCAGAACCCTCATCCAAAGTAGCTAATGGCACCATACAAGAAGTGGTTGACTGCTTCACATGGGAAGACATAGATGCCGTCTAATCATTGATATCCCGCAACCAATTAGTCGACACCCGTACACTCTGCAAGGAAAAAAATAACTAAAGTCGAGCAAGTCAGCCAAGAGAAAAGGAAAATAAAGTGAGGAACGGGGAAAAAAAGAAGTATACCTCAGGACGAAGCGCCTCATCAATAAGTCCCATCAACCCAGCTACCGACGTATAAGAACAGTGGCGCACCCTCAACTTCTACCCACTACTCAACCAAAAATTATAAGAAGGAGGAGTGACCTGAATAAGTGGAGCCTCCTCCACCACTGCAATCGCATCACCTCCCTTGTGTTGGGACAAAGATATCAGTGCGCTAGTACCCCTCCCCAAAGCAGTGGCAGTTGGAGGCATGTTCTCCACGTCATATATGCAAAAAGGCATCAATCAACTAGTCATAAAATCCAGGTAGTCATAATCCGTTGTCATATCAGTGTAAAGCATGTAGGGCTCACCCAGCATCGCTATCTCCATGGCATCGCCCGTCATCTTTCTCTCGCCTCATGTACTCTGGGGTCGCTGACGGTGGGACCTCCACCTCTTCCTCCACAATATGCCTCAGAACTCCCTCTCCCTGGTACAAGATGTACCCAAACTCATGCTCCAATAACCATCGTATTTTCCCGTGCATACCGGCCCGCAAAAAAAATACTCCAAGGGTAGAAGGCCACCTATATCCCCAATAAAAATCAGTAATCTACCCTAAAGTAGAGATCGGAAACCCCCTCACCCATGCCATACAGTAGTGACTTTTCCTCTTCCTAAGAAGCCTTGAAGTCTGCACCCTATGCCGATAGGCACCTCCCCATACCTTCCTATAGGAAGTTTCCTACAAATTTTGTCCTGAAAATGTCAAAAAAATTCAAAAATTACCAAAAAAAATTCCCAAAAATTCCCGAAAAAACATAGAACATTATTTTCCCCAAGAAAATCATTTTGGGAGTACCAACCCCTTACACACCCATAAAAATCCCCAGTTGGATTAATGAAATAATTTTCTCTTCATTATCTTCCCCAATGAGGCCAACGGTGTGCCCACTTGTAAGCCTACTACATTTTCCCCAGTAAAAACCCCAAGCTGAACCAAAGGTGTGACTGCACGAAGACCCTTTCTATGTTTTCCCTTAGCGGAGCTATTCCCTGCAAATCATAACTAAAGGTCCTCAGAATTGACATCGACCCATAGAATTGATCATCACAACTTAAGGTCCTTATAATTAATCTCGACCTGCAGAATCGATCATCCCTCCTTAGGTCCTCAGTATTGATCTCGACCAACAAAATTAATCATCACAACTTAAAGTCCTCAAAATTGATCTCGACCCATAAAATTGTTCTTCGTAACTTAAGGTCCTCAGAATTAACCTCATCCTGGTCGTCATAACTTAAGGTTTAGGAATTAAACTTAGCCCGTCGAATTGGCCACCACAAATTAAGGTCCTCAGAATTGACCTCGACCCGCAGGAATTATTGCCACAACTTAAGGTCCTTAGAATTGACCTTGGCCCGTAGAATTAGTCATCACATATTTAGGTCCTCATAATTAACCTCAACCCACATAATTAATCGCCACAACTTTAGGTACTCAAAATAGACCCCGTCCTCCAGAATTGGTCGCTATCCCCTAGATCCACAAAATTGACCTTGACCATCTAAACCACTCACCCTCATCCTTTAGGTACGCAAAATTGACCTAAAATCCTCTTCCCTTGCATCGATGTGGTGTATATCATTCGAAAGTCTTCCCTTGTTCCAAGCTCACCCGTTAAGGGGCTCGATAAGCACCCCATGCTAGGACCCCCCCTCCCCCCCAAAGCACCTCCTTAGGCCCCTATCACTCACTCATTAACCATAAACCATAGGTTATAATATGAGTATCAATCTAGAGGCCATCGAGCGCTCTCGGGACTCAAGTGACTCCGACTAATTTCCCACCTTGAGAGAAGCACAGTGAATCTTTGAATTAATCCAAATTATCTTTCCAACCATTCGTCCCATCCGTGAATTAGCCTTACGATATGGACGAACGATCCGTTATACTCCGAGTACAGATTTAGAAGCCACCTGGAGCTCTAGAGCCCCGTTTCACTCTGATAAACTCTTCAGATTGAGTAAAGATTAGTGAATCATCGAAGGGATCTAAATACCCTTTCCAACGGTCCATCCCATGCATGGATTGGCCTTACCGTTCGAAAGAACAATCCATTTTACTCCGAGTACCAATCTAAAAGGAACCTAGTGCTTTTGAACCTCGTTTTACTCTGATCAGCTCTCGGTTTTGAGAGAAGCTAAATGAAATCTTGAAAGGCACTAAATTCCCTTTCCAACATTCCACCTCGTGCACAAATCGTCCTTACAGTTCGGACGAACGATTAATTTTCCTCCAAAAAATTCCCTTCTAGAGACCATCGAGTGCTTCCAATCTTCATTTGACTTTGGTAAACTCTAAGGCACATGAGTAGCTCAATATATTCTTAAGGGGATATAAATTCCCTTTATAATGGTTCATTCCGCGTGCGATTTAGACTTACGATTTTCCTTTGATGCCCGTTTTTCTGAGAAAATGTTTTGGACTGCCTATAGGGACCCCAGACGCCCGACCTATTAGCGGGGTCTACTATTTCTTGCCCAGTAAGGTAGGCCTTATGCCAATAGGTAGGCCAAGGGCCATACTAATCGTCACCTCCTTAGCCCCTATAAAAGTTCCATGACCTCATCCTACCACACAATCATTTAACACCATCTCAACAATAAGAGAACATTATGCTTGTAATCAGAGTCTTTCTCTTTCCCAAAAAGTTCATTTTTCTACATTTTCTTACCTCATCTCCTTACCTCAACTCACTTGCACCTCAAAGTAAACAATAAGCATTCATAAGGAGGTCTATTTCTCCATCCCTTTCTCCAGTTCATCCATTTTATCATTATTCACCTTATTTTTATTTTTGTGCTTTGTTTTATTAGATCATATCTACTAATCTCTAATATTATTATTATTATTATTATTATTATTATTATTATTATTATTATTATTATTATAATTGTGCATAATCTATTTTCATAAAAAAAGAAAGAAAAAAAAAGAGGGTTTATCCGTAAATTCCAAATGCTGGATTTCCATTCCACACTTTCACTCTTAAAAGACAATTTTACTACATACACATAGGAGAAGTTCGACATTTGGATTTATGGGTAGAACCCCACCCCTTTGCTATTTGAAATACATGGACTTTGATGCCCTTTGGGCTATGTAGGCATCTTGGATCAATCCCAAGATTTGAGTCCTCCCTTTTTTCATGTTTATGTATTTCTTTTATATCTTATTATATATTATTTTTGTGAGTTTTATGCTCCCACATATTTGTGTCATACCCGACGTGCACATTCTCTCTTTTATAGCTATTCGTGATCCGATGAACACTTATATCATATTTTTATCATTATTTTTTAGTACAGTCCTACGGATGAGTCCACTCCGACCCTTCCTTGAGGCGAGTTAGAGGATTACATTCTCCCATTACTTATATTACACACATGTACACACACATCACGAAGTCTAAAAGGATAAGATTAACATTAGCCCATGGGATACCGAAAGGGTGGCATGGGTTCCTAACACCTTCCTATTCCATAACTTAGTCTTTGAACCTTCGAATTACTTGGTTTTTCAAGCATCAGTTTGACCTTGATGTCGTTCTCTCGAGGTGGAGATATTCTTTTTCTTGTTTTGAGCAAAATAGGTTCACAACTCTCTCTTTTCTCATTATCCCTTACTTGACGACGGCTGACGCTCGATATTTTGCGCGTGTCGGAGGGAATACGACCCCGGATGGCCACAATTGGCATACTTTATATCATAGTTTACGTAGGATAACCAAAATTCTTCCAAGTAATATACATCCTCACCCTCCACATTTGAAGCTCCTACCCAAGCCTCAGCCAAAAGCCCCTCGTTTGACGTATGTTTAGTTCCAAGGAAATAATCAAAGGGAACAAAATAATTAGAAATGATGCAGAAGATTCTGAAATGATACCAGTAAAACATCAGGAGGATGAAGGATGATAACGCTTTGGTCTAGTAGTCCCAATCTAGAACCTATTAGTGGATCAATCTTCATGTGCGGTCGATAATTGTGCTGGCCTTATACCTTCAGGCCTTGATGAAAGAAACATAAAGTATGCGTTGCAATGCAATTTCACGACCTCCAATAATGAGATTAGGTATGAAGTCTTACTATCAAGCCTCAAACTCTCTCTATCTATTAGAGTATTACAGCTCCAAGAACACAATGATTTGTAACTAGTAGTAAGGCAAATGATGGGTGAGTATGAAGCCAAAGATCAGAAGATGACCATGTACTTGGTCAAGGTAAAAACAATGATAGCTCGTTTGAAAAGGGTGAAGATAAATAAAATACTAAGAATAAACTACATCAGAGTCGATGCTTTAGCTCATCTAACTTCAGCTACTAGGACCAAAATTCGTAGAGTGGTGCCAATAGAAATTCTAATTGAACCTAGAATCAACATGGAAGAGTTAGAGATAGAAGTTTTTAAACTCAACCTCGAACCCTTTTTGATGGACCCTTTTATTAACTATTTATAGAATGGGAAGTTACCAAAGTCCAAGAGGGAAGGAAGGAAATCATGTTTAGGGACACTAAATTTGTTATCTTCAAAGACGTATTATACGAGAAAGGATTATTATTGCACATATTAAGATGTGTACATTCTACCAAGGAAGATTATGTTATAAAAGAAGTACATGGAGGATCGTGCAGTAGCCACATAGCTGGGCGATTGTTGACACAGGGATATTAATGGCCGACTCTAGCCAAAGATGCTTAGGCATATGCCAAGAAATGCGATGCATGCCAACGTCATAATATCAATCCCCATCCCCATAAAAAGTTCACACCCATTTCAGTTTTTTGGATATTTACTTAATAGGGCATAAACATCGTCAGCCCTCTACCTCTGGATCCAAGGCAATTTTGATTATTCATAGTAATAGTTGATTACTTCATAAAATGGTTATAGGAAAACCCCATAATAAAGATCATTCACATGAATTGTTTCCAATTTGTATGGAAAAATATAATGTGCATATATTGAATGCCTCAGGTGTTCATCATGGATTATTGATCCTAACTGTGCAATAACTCATTTAAAACATATTGTGAAAAGAAAGGAATACAAAAATAATTTTCAACGCCATCTCGTCCACAAACTAATGGTCAAATAGAGGTGAGAAGCCGAACTCTAATGTCAGGAATAAAAATGAGGTTAGAGGAAGATAAAGGAAAATGGGTGAAAGAACTATACAATGTCATATGGGCTTATAAGACGACTCAAAATATCCTAACAGAGGAAATGCCTTTCATGTTAACATATGGATCTAAGGCAATAGTTCTAACTGAAATATGAATAACTATTCATATGTACATCTCTTTAGTGAAAATAATAATGATAGAGAACATTAGCTAGATCTGAATCCAATTAAGAAAAGTCGAGAAGATGCACAATACGATAGGTAACCTATAAATAGAGAGATGCAAATTACCCTAACAAGAAGGTTAATACATAAAAAGTGGGAGACTACTTCTTTAAGAAAATATTACATAAAAATAACAAACTTCATCCAAATTGGAACAAGCCTTATTGAACTACTGAGGAGGTCATCCTAAGAACTGATTGGTTGGAAGTCTTAGAGGGAGAACCATTTGTTAACCATTTGGAACACAGAACATTTAAAAAACACTATCAGGGGAGAGAATAAGAACTTATGTAAATAAGAGTCATATGTGATGCAATCAGTTTGGTGATATGGTCAATGAAATTTAAAATTTCCCTCTTCTTCTTTTTATCATCTCATTATGTTACTTCTTGGAATGTGAACCTCACTTCTAATATAAAATTAAGGCCTGTAGAAATAATAGTGAGATATCATGAGTCGAGGAGAAGGCCTATGATATAAGGAATATGAATGAGATATATTTGTATAAGGGCATTTTCAAGTTTGGGTTTAGGATCCCTTTCCAACCTTCTATAAGGTACGTTCTCTCTAAGTAAGAGGTAACACCTTCATAGCTATCCCCGAATTCCTAGAGAATCATCCTCTACTTTATTGTTCCTTAGAGGGAGTTCATGACAACCATATCACGGGTGATATATTTAGAAGTGTTTATATGGAAATCTCAACTAAAATTTTTCCTAGGTACTAATTCTTAATCCCTTTTAATTCCAAATCCAAGCTGGTAAGCATTTCACAAACTTTTAACCGCAATGGAAAGATGGAACATTTCTTTATTGGGGGATCATGGGAATTTCCAGCCATTGAAGTTCAGGAAGGCACTATTAGGGTTACTCGTGACTGGGAAGTCCCCTTACTTAGAAATATAACTTTTACTTATCTTTTATTTATTATACTCTTTTAATTTTAATTACTGTGTCTAATTTAAGGAGCTTGGAATTATCTATGATCCTTATATTTTGAAACAACTTTGTAAGTAATTTAAACTCTTGATTTAACGCTCTTAATTTATCTTTTAACTTTTCTCAAATATTTTTAATGTTTCTATAAGTTTGCGCATATCATCCAACTGGTGTTTCAAAAACAGATTGGGAGATGATTATCCCTCGGTTATTCATAGATATGGAAGAGTTTGCCATCTAAAATGAGTATCCAAATACCGATGAATTTGAAATAGAGAAATAACCAATGGAAAATCTTAATCCTACCAAGAATCCCCGAACAGTTGAGAGGGGGATTAGGGTGGGAAAATGAGCCATGTGAAGCTGGTAGCTGAGGAAAACCTCTTCAGATCTTGGGATCTTTGGTGAAAGCTATAGAAAAATAAGTATACTCTATGCTCTAACTTCCATCGACCCTGAGAGTTCTTGCACTCTATCCTCCCTTCATGCGATAAGGATTCTTTTGCCAATCTAAGCCAATGGGAAGAGTTTGACTTGATTATCAATAAGATTTTTAAGGTACTATTTTATTTGTTTAATTTTTTCTTTTTCTGCCAAGTTTAGTTCTAATTTAAATAATTATTCTTATTTTATTATAGGGCCTGCTGATGGTAGATCTTCAACAGTGGACCGCTAGGAGTAACAAAGCCTTGGGAAAAAACTACCGACGCTAAGAGGGCCTACGATGGTCTAAAAGTTGAGTATGATAATTTAAAAAAAAGGGCCACTGGGATGAATCATGTGGACATTGAGAAGAATAATATTGTGGAGGAGTTGGAAGTTATTTAATCCAAGGAGTTGAAGGTGGCCATAAGGGAGGCTAAGATAGAGGTTGTGAATGAGTATTTCATCTCTCAAGAGTTTTAGGATTTGGAGATTTATTATATCCATTAAGGTTATATGGAGATGAAGCTTAATCTTGATCATTATTGACATATTTGAAGATTCCATGGCTTGAAAAATGAATGATGAAGAATACAAGGTTATCTTGACCAAGTTTGATGTTGAGAAAAATATGGTGAGGTCTTTCGAAGAGGCCAAACTAGATAAAATACAGAGTTTGAGCCTAAAAATGAGGTGATTGAGGATGAATCCCCTCACGATCCTGAAGTTGCCTAGGCGAATGCTACTCTTGTGGACATATCTTCTCTCGCTGATGAAGTCGTTGTTCCGGAAGAGGCTCCTTAGGCTTACCCTTATTTTTTAATCAATCTTTTTTTATCCATGTGTGGTCTTCATATTTTGTATATTTTTTTTTGTCTGCACTTATATAAGAATCACTAGCTGAGGTGTTTGAACACCTTCTTATTTGGTTTTGATGATTTAATTCATGAATGAATGGAATGTATTCTTCTAACTCTTTTTTCTTATTACTTTCTCTATCTTATTTGAATGAATCTTTGGCTAAGTCTCTCTCTTCGTATAAGGCGTGTCAAAATATTTATAACCCCTATGCTTAACAAAACCATGAATGTTATTTAATATAATTGAGGTTGATTCATGTATATTGAATTGTGAGAAGGACCTTGGAAAGTTGAGGCCGATTCTTTTAGGCTGGTGCATGAGAATGGTCTTGAATTACTGATAGATGAGTTAATTCTCTATATAATTTTTGAATTAGATGAATTAATATTATCAATTTTAGTTGTTAATTTTACTTTATGCTTAGTATAAGTCATAGCTTAGTTCTTCATATAAATGTTGGGAATTTTTTCGAGGGTTAAAGTCCTTTTAATTGATCTGAACCTCCTATTAAGATGTGACTTTTCCCAATTTTTTGTCTCATGATTTGTAACTTTTACAGATGACGCTTTAGGTCCGTTGTATTCTGTCAAGTTTTATGTCATTATCGAGTTTTTAGCTGACTTATCTGGTGGCTTTGAGTCTTAAGTATATAGTCGAAGTCTTTTCTAACATGGCTATTTTACTTTTCATAACTTAGGTAAATTAAGTTCATATATTAAGGGTCATACAAAATTTTATCCATGAGCTCTTATTATAGGAATTAATCTATCACCATTAACATATCGTCATCATCAACAGATAAGTAAATGATGTTATAATTATGGGGGAACCTGCAGATAACTCCACAACAGTGGGTATGTTATAATTCCTCGTGATACCCTTCATCCATGAAATTTATAGCCTCGTTGGCATTAGTATGACTCTCTGAGGTACCTATCTCATCATTCGTCTAATAAGAAGACTTTAATGAAGATGAACCATCAAAATAATTCTTTGCGTTCATTTCATTAAACCTATATGGGGTCCTGGAAGAAGACATGTTCATAAAATCTTTTTCAACTTTGAGATTTTTCTTATCTCTAAGATGGTTGGCCGTCATAGCTACAAAACAATACTCAATTAAGCTCATCGTGTTGATACCTTCATATATCTAATAATTATGAATGCTCGAAGGACCCTAGGTGCGAGGGGTCTAGGGATAGACAACTGATATGGGAGTTGGCATAAACTGTATACATGTAGGAAGAGGAGGAACGAAGTCACTCGATTGCTTCAATTAAAATCTTTGAATGACTCATTTAAAGGGTAGGGCATTAACAAACTAAAAGTGATATGGTGCACACAAACTAAAATTTTGAAAAATAAAAAGCTGAAGAGATTTCTCAAGAACAACAAAAAACAAGTCCAAATTTTCTATACATGATTTTAACATGAAGAAAAACTGTAATGAGTAACTAAATCATGTCGATAAAAGATCTAAAGGAGGATTTTATTACTAAAAAATTCGATGGACATGAAGAACACTGATGAACTACTCACTAAGACCTTGTAACTATTGAGAGGATTTAAGAGAGAGAAAGCATTAACTAGAGAAATGTTTGAGGTGAATGAGAATTAGTGAGAGACCAACCTTATATGTGGAAGTATTGAACTTTGTGTACATAAACTTATTAACTGGGGAATTACGAATGATAAATCGCAAGACAACAAAATATCTTTTTAGATTTCTCGGCTCCTTCAACCTACGAACCTTCACCTTTAAGATTTTAAGGTCCCTCAGCTCCTTCCATTTATGGACCTTCAGCCTTAACATGTTGAGGCCTCTCAGCTCCTTCGAACTATGGACTTAGGCTTCAATATTTTGGGTTCCCTAAGATTCTTTGCCTCCAACCATTTGGGGTCCCTAATTTTTTACATCTATAGACCTTCGGCTTCAACATTTTATGAGCCCACGGCTTCTTTGGCCTATGAACCTTCGACTTCAATATTTTGGGGTCCGTCAACTCCTTCGAATTTAATATTTTTAAGTCCCTCAACTCCTTTGGCCTATGGACCTTCTATTTTAAAATTTTAGCTCCCTTATCTCCTTTAATCAATAGACCTTTGGCTTCAACATTTTAGGGTCTCTCACCTCTTTTGACCTATTAACCTTCAGCTTTAACATTTTGGGTTCCCTTATCTCCTTTGCCTTATAGACTTTCAACTTTAACATTTTGGGGTCTCTCAGCTCCTTCAAATTCAACATTTTGGGGTCCCTCAACTCCTACATCCATAATCCCTCGGCCCTTCATTTCATTAATGCTTACGTATGGCATCCAACCTTTAACCACAAAAATTATATATCATTCATTGGTCATAAATCCACAACCATTGTGTCTCAACCCACCCTTCGGTCCCCGCCCTTAGGCCGTTTGCCATTTTGGGTAGGCTAGTATCACATAACAACATGGAAATAGTATAATTCTCCAAATAAGGCATTTTTATCATATATGAGAGTGTGTATCTTGATCGTAGCTATCTAAATAAAAATTAATTCACCGAATTCAAGAAAAAGGTTTGTTAATTTATTATTACAAAAAGGTTTAACAATCCAAAAGTCCATGTGACAAAATATTATACTAAGTTTTAGAATCAATCAAGTTTTATCTTTTTAATTAAGATAATGATTCTAAAATATGCAAAACGAGTAAAATAAGCACAAGACTGGATGTGCGAGGGAAAAACCCACTAACGGGAAAACCTCTAGCCAATAAGAATAACAAATAAACTACGGTAGAGTTTTACAACTAGAAGAAATATACTTAGAACCTCATGATGATAAAATCTACTAGACACTCTTCCCCACTATATTCTCCGTAGAGAGTGCCAACAGCCTGAGTATATTTCACAACCATGACCAATTTTGGTCCGTAACCAATGCCTTCAAATCTTCTGGCCAAAACTTTCTTCTTTTAAGTAGAAGCAACTTATGTTGTTCCGGGATGGAACCTTCAAGTAACCAAATTCGACACATAGGATCTTTGAGGTAATCTTATAGATATATGTGTTGGGTGTTTGCAAAGGGTGTGGTGCTATAAATCTCAAAATAACATTTTTTTAAGACAAAAAAGAAGAGAAAATATTTACTCACGAATAAAGATTGGATTTTGAATACAAGATGAGTAAATATACCTCTATTAAAAACAATGGCATGAAAGAATCCAATGAAGAGGAGTGAAAAAAATGTTATCTCGAATATATAAAATATTTTGATCAGCAAAAATATTTTTTCATAGAGAATATTTCATAAAAATCTATAAACACTAAAATTTACTGAAGAGATTTAATTTATACTCAAGATAACTGGAAACACGTCAATCATAGAAAATATTTCATCAAAATCTATCAAAACAACTATCACCAAGCCCTAACTTAAAAAGGATTAAATCAGAAAATCTATGGAACAAAAATTTACCAAGATGATGACTATTCTAATAGATTGAGGTAAAGACAATCTAAAATACTTCCAAGAGCTCAAATGGGAGGAATACGGAAGGTATCTCTACGACGTTAAAGAGGTCTTGAGAAATAAAATGGATAAAAGATTAGTATATCCCGATTTGGGGGTCAGTATCACTGCAATAAAGCTCCGGCAACATAGGTCATGCCAGCTTCTAGAGATCAAAAGTTATGGAAAAAATACACAAACAAAAAGGAAATGTATATATAGATTCTTGGCTATAAAGTAGGTACATTTTAGTCCCTAAACTACCATTTTGAATGACTGTTGATGCAAAAAATTAGAATAGGTCAAATTATTTGATCACGGATAAATAAGTAAATAAAAGAGACACATAAGATTTTTATAGTGGTTCGGCTGAAGGGAAAAGCTTACATCCACTGTCTTGTATTTCCTATTTATCACTTGGGTTGTGTTCCGTCCCCTTTGTTGTAGGGATTACAATGTACTTATAGTCCACTAGGGGATCAAGAGTCGAACTATTAAAGGATGGAATGCCTTTGTAAATTAGGCATTTATATCAGTACATATTGTTCATAATGCATATGATTGTTGGTGCTTTGTTGACAATGTTGGTCGGTCTTCCCGTTGTTGGTCGGAACTCAGATTATTGGTCGGCATTCCAGTGCTTGGTCGACGGTTACTTCTTGTTGACTAATAATATTGCCATAGTGGATGACACATGTCTATTTCTAATTGGTCCACGTAGGTGGGTAAATTTTGGTATCAAGAGAAACCCCAAGTGTTTAATGCTTGATTCATTTGCGACGGTATGGAACATTAAGTTCTAACAGTTTCTTGGACAAATTTATTGATACTTGGTCGGCTGCCAACTTCCCACACTTATAAAATTACCAACTTAGCTGATAAAGAATAACACATATGGTAATTTTGTAATCACCCATAATTATCACGAATCATTTTTGGGGAAAATGCATTTTTTTAGCCTAACCGCCAATATTTAAATCGTTATTTCCCTTTTATCATTACTTTCGTCGATTTTTTAGGCAACCTATAAAGGCGGTAAAGTCTCGGTTGTCTTCTACCTCAAACTTTTTGGGTATTACTGCTATCTCTTGAACTTTTCGTGTGATAGTTATTTCTTCCCTTCAATTCTTGCCGAATCCTTTAGTCTTTATAAGAATCCTTTCTCTTTCTCCTTTTCTTCATCTTCACTTATGGTTTATTCTGTAGTTTCTCTAGATGAATTTAGTAACGAATGGAATATTCCTTCGTGGGTGGATTTGGAGCTCCCTATTTCGCCTATAGATATATTTTCTTTATTTGAGGGCCATTGGCTCCTTTCTCTTTTCATTGCTGAATGTGGGTTTAGTTTTTCCCCAAACATTTTTTGTCTTGAGTTTTGTCAATATTTTGATGTTCTACCTGCTAGAGTAACCCCCAATATTTGGAGAGTTATAAATGGGGTTTATAGATTGAATCAGGTCCATGGGACCCATATAGGCATCCCATAGACTATTTTTTGCTATAAATGGCTCAACAGTGATAGCACTTATTATTTAAAAACTTAGGTTATAAATAAGGCTTTAGTAGTTAATATCCCAGACTCCAACAGAGACTATTTTGATCATGGAGTAATTTTGAAGAATTGGCAATATGCACTAATGACAAGGGATGTAGTATATCAGGGGACCAGATGCCCTCAATATAGCCATGGGATTGGTTGCAACACTATTGTATAACTTTTCTTAATAATTTCATTAGTTACAATACTAACTGTATTTTTTTCTTGATTGCAGTTGATCGGAAGAGAAAGTGTCCCAGGGAAAGCGATATCAATCTTACTAAGCTGAAGTTTCTTTGGGGTATTCACCAGAAAATTAGTGAGGAACAAATTAGGTTGGCATCATATCTGTTGGTGTATAAAAACTCCATTGCTCACCCAACTTCTGTTGCCCCCTCCTTGGTGATTGAGCTTGACCAAGCCCCAGTGTCCACTTCTTCTGCCACTGTATCTGGCAGTAGTGAAGATTCTACGGGCCCCTCATCTTTAATTGATTCAGATTTACCTCTTACTACTACCATGGTGAAGAGAAAGTTCCCTAACATTATGAGAGATATTATCACTGTTGGCTCTAAAAAAATCTACTGCTGATGGGGCCGGTAATAAGGATGAGGTTGGGAAGAAGCCCCCAACTAAGAATAATGATGAGGCCCATCTAAGGTGCTTAAAAAAAGGTCTCCCTTCCAAGTTGGATGAAGGAACTACGTATGGTGTCGATCACCGAGATTTGGTCAATTTGTCTGGTACTGGCTCTCCAATAGCTATTGGCCCTGGTTTGGCCAGGCAACTAATAAAATTCGGTACTCTTCCAGACCATAGGGATGTTGCTTCCGCAATGCCTGCTCAAAAATCTCTGAAGGGGATGCTCAAAGCCTTACTTTGGTAAAATTTGCTATTTCCTCTCTTTTATTCATATGCTTGGTAATTCTTGTACCGGCTTGCTTTTATTCCTTCTTCCAGTTCCTGGTTAATTTTAA
Source organism: Sambucus nigra (assembly GCA_949130495.1). Taxonomy (NCBI): domain Eukaryota; kingdom Viridiplantae; phylum Streptophyta; class Magnoliopsida; order Dipsacales; family Adoxaceae; genus Sambucus; species Sambucus nigra. The sequence goes on along the minus strand of OX422210.1, from coordinate 586,216,153 downwards.
CCAAATGTTGGAGAATGATGACATCCTCCGTTCTTCTTCAAACGAAGTGGAAGAGTCATTTGAATGCTTGAAGAAATCTTTGCTTGAGTCCTAACAAGCACTGACAAACTAGCAGAAGAAGTGGGACACCAAATAAAAAATACTGAGAATGAGGCTGCAGTTGCTCGAGAGCAGGTTGTCAAGCTATAAAAAAGTGTGGTTACTGAGAAGGCCAGGAGATTGAAGGCCAAGGAGTTTGCGTTCAACAGAGGCTGAGAGAAGGCTATGAGTGATACCTCTTCAAAGATTGAGTTTGTAAAGAAGAAATACTTTATAAACGGATGGTCGGCAGCACTCACAAAGGTTAGCACACCTCAGGACTCTGAGTTATTCCTCAGGCATGATCCTGGTTCTCCTCCCAACTTGGATGAGGATATTGAGGATAATGGAGGATCGTAGGATTCTACTTTTGTCTTGGATTATTTTAATCAACAACAAGCAGCAGCAGTTGGGTCTTCAATCCCCCCTTCTTCTGAGCAAGTCATTCCACCTATCTCTACCCCTTCCCAAATGGGGTCCACTTCTCACAGAAATAAGGTGTAGGCGAGCAGCTTTTGTTTTTACCTTTATTTTTTCTTTTTGTTTCATATCAATGTACTTGTAATCTAATTTTCATCAATGAAAAATAATATTTCTTGGCACTTGTATTCCTCTATTTCAAATTCTATATTCTGTTATTGATTGGAGATTTTTCTTGCTCTTTATAGTTCATGGCTAAACTGGATCAATTCTTCTCTAATGACTCCGAGCTACTCTGAAGATGAAATGATCTCTTCAAAACTGTTCATATGACTTTATTCGAGGAAGATTTATCCAACTTGCTTGGGGCTGATATATCAGATCAAGCTAAAGAAGCCTACCTATACTTGAAGTGTCTCCTTGATCGAGTAGTGGACAATATTGTGGCTTATTATGAAATGATAGAAGAACTTCAAGAAGATCACAAGGAGGGTAAAGCTCTTTTGCAATATGACTATGAGCAGAAGTACAAAGCTTAATGAGAAGATTAGGATTTTGAGCAGATGTTGGAAAAACACATGTCTTACTTCAGGAGGCAGGAATTTCTGCTTAATCGGGAAATAAAGGAGGCTAGAGCCATAGCCAAGCTGTTGGAAGAAGAGAATAATAACTTGTGGTTGTTTCTTCTTCTACTTTTGTTACTGTTGATGATGGGGTTTCTTTCCTGGAGACTGAAAATGCCAAATTGAGGGAAGAAGGGGAAGCACTGAGGAGAACTAAGTCTGCTTCTTCCTCCCGAGCAAAGGCTAAACCTGGATGAGCTACTACAGATGAGGCTATGACACAATGAAAACTTGTTAGCCATATCGCTCAATTGAAAGTGAAGAATTTGGCAATTACTGACATGTCCCAGAAGCTACAGTCCCAAGCCGAGCAACTTTCAACTCGCTTTTCCCAATTACAGGCCAAAGATATGGTATTAAAAAAATTGCATCACCAGGTCGAGAGGCTAAATTTTTGATTTCATAAATAGCCTAGGGAGACCTGGATGAAGGGATACAATGAAGCCCTTGGTCATTTTAATGAGAGATTTAAGCAAGCTCAGAATAAAGGCTACAAATGAGATTGGACCAACTGCTTGACAATTTTGAAGGTAGATCCAAATAGTAACTACTATGATCCTAGCTTATTGACTTGTGAAGATCCTGTCAACATAATTACCCAGTTCCTAATTTCAAAAATATTCAAGGGACTATGGCCTTCATGACGAGCGAGAGATTGTTCGTACTCCTCATTTACAAGATGTATCGAACAACGGTAATAGAGGAATGCTTCAAGACTTCAATTTTATCAACTCCCCTTATACGTTAGATGATCATCCAGTAGGAATGGAACCACTATCAAACTCTTCTAAGGCTGAGGGGAAGCGTCCCTTAGAATAAATTTTATTCTTATAATTCAGTTTTAAGAAATATCATGTAATGAATAAAATATTTGATTAACTTATCTTGTCAATCTCTGAATATGAATGGCTTCTTCGCTTTATTAGTTCTATTGACACACTGAAGCTTTTTCCCAAGTTTAGTATCAATTACCAATGATATCATAGGTTCTACCAGGACACTTCGATTAAAATCCAAGTTTAGCACTAGTTACCCATGTATTTCCATAGGTTATACTAATGCACCTAAATTTTTAGGTTTTACATTAGTTACCAGTGGGGACCAGATGCATGTGGAATATGTGTCTACATTACTTTTTAGGAATCTTCACAACGTTCTTCCTTCATTTTTCCCAGTTGGATAAAATCTCATTTTATCCTTAACTACAATGACCAAGTTTCTTAAGGGCTTAAGATCCTGATTTACTTGGGTTTTTGTCTATTGTCGATCAAGTTTTACTTATATGGGTGTTGTTCTGATCTCCGACCAACTATGTGGTTGTTATTACGAAGGACCTGTTCTAAGCTCCGACCAATTTATGTACTGTTATTTTGAAGGATCATTATTTTTGAATAACTGTTGAAGTTTTTCTAACCATGTATGACGACTTTAACTTTTAACTTATCAAGTATATAGTGGTGTTACATGTCACTAGTACTCCCAAAAAATTTTGAAAAAGAAATGGAGGAAATCGTCATTTAATTGATACTGAAATGATATGAGTACAATATATTTGATTACATTAAAAGTAGTACTTCCTATGATGCTCAGCGTGCCATGGATTCTTGAATTCTTCTCCCTCTAAAGTTTTAATTTTGTAGGTACCTATTTGGATGACTGTTGAGATACGATATGGCCCATGCTAATTTGCCTAAAGTTTATTGTTCTTTTGGATTATTTTCTTAAGCATGTAATATCATTCCTTCAAGTTGGTCGGCTTCATCTTTTTATTGTAAAAATGCGATGTTCTCTCCTGATAAGCAGTATTTCTGAAGGCCGCATCTTCACGTACTTCCTCCAGTATATCCAAATCCAATCTTCATATCAAATCACTAACAGGAGAATGAAAGTTTAACACTCTGTGAGTGGGCATGCCTAATTCATCTGGTATCATTGCTTCAGTTCCAAATGCCAGCATGTATGCGAATTCCCCTGTAACAGTCCTCGGAGTTGTTCGGTATGCCACAAAACGGAGTGTAGTTCATTAATACAGTTCCCCTTGGCATCGTCAAGACTTTTCTTTCGTCCATTGAGTATAGTCCTATTTGTTACTTCAATTTGTCCATTTCTTTGAGGATGGTTTGGAGCATAATGAATCTTTTGAATGTTTGATTGGGAACAATAGGCAACAAACTTCTCATTATCAAACAGTGTTCCATGGTCTGTAATGAAAGCATGAGGCAAACCATATCTACAAATAATATTTTTCCAAATAAACTAGTAAACTTTCTCATAGGGAATGTATATCAGTGGTTCTGCTTCGACCCATTTGGTGAAGTCGTCCACAGTTATGACCAAGTATTTAAATCTTCCTCTGGTGGTCGGCAGTGGCCCGATCAAGTATATCCCCCATATAGCAAATGGATAAGGTGAAGTGGTTGGAATTAAAGAAGCTTGTGGAGTTCTACTAGTGCTGTAATACCTTTGGCACTTGTCACATTTCCTGAAATAGGTTGTGCAATATGCTCTCATAGTTGGCCAATAATATCCCTGTGTATTAATCCAATGCAATAATGATCTGCCTGATGCATGAGATCCACAAGACCCTCTATGTACTTCCTCTATCAAGTCTTAAACCTCTGTTAGGTGAACATAGCGCTGCAAGCTAGCTGTCAATCCTTTCGTATTAAGTACCCCTTTTTCCAGCACATATCTTGTTGTTTTATACTTCAACTTTTTTACCCTCGATTTGGTCTGCTAGTAAGACTCCTTCTGCAATATAAGCTCTGATAGGATCCATCCAAGATGGCCCCATGTCCAGTGTGAAGAAATTAATCATCAAGTTCTCATCAATACTCCTATTAACTAGAATTTCAATGGAAATGGTTTTTTAGAGCTCAATTTTAGTTATTGATGCTAGCCGAGCAAGTGCATCAGCTCGAGCGTTCTCTATTCTTAGAATTCAACTCATTCGAACATATGGTAGTTGTGCTATAACTTCCAATTATTTTGAGAAGTATCTCATCATTATCTCTCCATTGGCTCCATAAAAACTCAATATTTGATTCACCACCAATTGAGAATCACTATACGCCTGAACTTGCACAGCGCTCAGCGATTGAGCTAAACTTAGGCCCACAATAAGAGCTTCATACTTTGCTTCATTATTTGAGGCCTAAAACTTGAATCGTAATGCATATTCAATATATATCCCATCAGGAGTGTTGAGTAATATACATTCTCCCCTTTCGGTTACGCAAGAGGATCCATCAACATACAAGTTCCATATGGGAAGATTGTTATCAAATGCTTGGTCTGTCAAAATCCCATGACGGAATGTTTTTCTCCTTGCTTCCTCATACTTCCTGGACATCTCTTGTGCTCTGGTGGAAGATTCTGGTAGGTCAAAAATGATTTCTCCTGATCCTCCCTCTGATGTGGTTTACTTAGGATATTGGTCGGCTATAGCCTTAGTTGGACTATCCTTTCCTAGATCTTGTTCTCCCTGAATTCCTTATTACTCGGTAACCTTTGGATAAGTTAATTCGGTAATGAAGTCTACCACGGCCTGGACTTGTAAGGAAGACCCTGGTTCATACACAATATCATACTCCCCCAAGTCTACCGCCCAATACATCAATCTCCCAGACTTCTCTGATTTGTGCAGGGCTTGCCTAAGGGGCATATCAGTGTACACCACAATTGTATGGGCTTGAAATTAGGGCTTGATCTATATGGATGCCTCAATTAATTCCAATTCCAACTTCTCTAGTCGTGGATATCTAATTTCTGCTCCTCGGAAGGCCCTGCTCGTGCAATAGACTGGCTTTTGAACTCAATTTTCTTCTCGGATCAAGGCGAAACTTAAAGTGGACTCAGAGACAGCTAAGTACAAATACAACTTTTCTCTAAAAATTAGTCGGGAGAGCAGTGGGGGTGATACCAAGTACTTTTTCAACTCCATAAAATCCTTTTCACATTCGTCATTCCATTTAAAGATCTTTCTAAGCACTTTAAAGAATGGTAGGCACCTGTCAGTAGCTCGGGACACAAATCTGTTCAAGGCCGCTACTCTCCCAATTTTCCTTTGTACATCCTTTTTTCAAGTAGGGGAATGCATTTCAATCAACGCTTTGATCTTTTCTGGGCTTGCTTCAATTCCCCTCTAGTTAAGAAATTACAAGAGGAACATTCCATCCTGCACACCAAATACGCACTTGTTCGGATTCAACTTCATCTGGTGCTTCTCCAGTTTGTCAAAAGTCTAGCTAAGGTCAGAAATGTGGTTGGATGATTTTTTGCTCTTTGTCAGCATGTCATCTACATATACTTCCATATTCTTACCTATTTGATCCTCAAAGACTTTATTAACTAATCTCTGGTAAGTAGCACCTGTATTTTTCAAACCAAATGGCATAACATTATAGTAGTAAGTTCCTCAGGGAGTAATAAAATAAGTGTTTTCCCTATCTTCAGACTTCATTTTAATCTGGTTATAACTAGAGTATGCATCGATGAAGCTCTCATGCCCCGATGTAGCATCAACGAGTTGATCAATTCGTGGCAAAGGAAAATGGTCATGTGGGCATGCCTTGTTTAAGTCCGTGAAATCCACACACATTCTCCAATTGTTATTTTTCTTCTTTACCATAACGATGTTGGCCAACCAATCTTGGTATTTCTTATCATATATTAATGAAGTTGTCTGACACTTCTCAATTTCCTCCTTAATAGTTTGGTTCTACTCGGGGCTGAACACCCTATGCCTTTGCTTCATATGCTTAGCATATTTTCTAACATTGAGTTCATACTAGAGAAAGTTAGGATCAATCATAGGCATATTTTCATGAATACATGCAAACACGTGCTAGCGAAAGAGAAGGATCCAGTGTCGTTCCTATTTGAGTAGTTTGCTATGGCTTATCATCATCTAACACAATGCTCTTCGTTGCTTCCAATATTTGGCATTTCACCAGTTCTATTCCTTCTCTTGGATCTAACGTTTCGACCTCAGATTCTCTATTAGGTTCAGATTTGTCGACTTGGTAAGTGGTGGTATTTCTCTTTATTTTTTCCAAATTTTCTTGCTCGGCAAATGAGTAGTAGCATTCCCGAGCTACTTTCTGGTCACCTTTTACCATGCCCACCCCAAAGTTGACCGAAAACTTCAGACACTGATGGACTGTAGACGGCACATCTTTGAATTTCTTCAACCCTACTCTTCCCATGATCATATTATAGGCGGAATGAATATTTTTATCCATTACAAAGAAACGTATCTTCTCTGTCCGACTTACTGGCCATGTACCTATCAACGTCTCCAATTTGATTGTCCCTAGAGGAAATACATTTTTGCCAGAAAAACCTATTAGAGGCCTGTGATAAGGTTCCAATTAGCTGAGCTTCAAGTTCAGACTGTCCAAATAGGGGTAAAACATAATATTCGTCGAGCTGCCGTTATCATCCAACACTCTAAAAATAATTATATCCTCCCTTCTGACTTTGATTACTAAAGGATAATCATGTGGGTATGGCACCCCTGAGAGATCATTTTTAGAAAAACCAATCACCAGCTTGTCTTTGTTAACCTTCATTGGTCGATCATCTTCGGTTAGATTAATCCACTGGATATAGGAACAAGATTGAGCCTCGTTGAGGTATGCTTTCGTTTCAATAGTATGATCCCCTCCTCCTATAATCATTTGACAATCGTAAGATCCAAAACTGAGCATTAATACCACGCATTATGGTTGTCTAAGCTTCTTGAGTAGGTCGGGATCATCCTCTAGATCATCTTCACGAGTTCTCTTTTCTCATCTCTGGGCTTGCATGGATACCTTGACTTTTGCCGAGCTCCACCATTGTTCTGTCAATCAATAAATATGTCTAGCTTTCCTCTTTGGATGAGTACTTTAATTTCATTATGAAAAGCGATGCAAAAATTTGTTGTATGTCCGTGATCCCTGTGAAATTTATAATATTTGGACATGTCCCTCTTCGTAGAAGGTGTTCTTAGCTTTTCAGGCCAGCGTACATCCCTATTGTGTTTTATCTACTCCAAAACATAGTGCATGTCCATTGTTAAGGGAGTATAATTATTGTACCTTTTAATCCGGTCTATAATCCCTTTTTTATTTGATTCCCTATGGTCCTTAGGATGTTTGTGATCCTTTTTATCAGTTTTACCTTCATCCTTTACTTCTGAGTTTTGCTTGGCTACCATTGCCTCCTCGGCGTTCATAATTTTTATTGCCTTTGCCATTAACTTTGTCATCGTCTTTAGAGGATATTTAGCAAGTGTGTAGTAGAGTTTCTCTGGGAGTAACCCACTCATAAGGGTTGTAATAGGTGTCTTTTCCTCATAGTCAAGAACCTCAAATTTTTCATTATTGAACCAAGTGATGTAATCTCCGATACTTTCTCCCACCTTTTGCCTTACACTGAGCAAATGAGAAGCTCGTTTCACTGGTTTAGATCCAAAGCAGAAGCTACCAATGAATAGCTCAACAAGTTGATTAAAAGTAGAAGTTTGACCCTAAGGAAGACTGTTATACCAGATCTTAGTAACTCTTATAATTGTCCCTGAGAATGGCATGCATCTCATTTCATCGGGGATGGCATAGATGTCAGTTGCTGGCTGATAATACTCTATATGAAGGACGGGATCAGTTTTCCCATCATATTTTGGAGTAACTACAGGAGCTTTAAACTTTGAAGGTGTGTCAAAATCCATAATACCTGTACGAAAGGAGATCCCTTCACAAAACTTCTCTTAAAAGGGTTCTTGGCCTTAGTCGTTTCTCCCAATCTATCTTACAATCGCTAGATGGAACCCTTCCATGCATTGTTACCAGTGTCACATCTGTGTGTTGAAACTTATTCATTCTGACCAACTATTAGTGTTAAACTCTCCTCATGTGAATGTTTCTTGGTACGAGCAGTTCGTTGTGCATCTGATCTAGATTGGGTTGAGCCTTCATGTTGATCAGTTGATCATTAAGTATTTCTCAATAATTCCCCGTGAAAATTTCTATTCCCCCGGGGTCCCAAATGATCAAAGGGAGATGCTCGACTTAGCCATTCTAAGGCACACAATCTTTCAGGATTAAATGACTGATCGTTATAGGGCTCCGATGTTCTGACCGGAGAACTTATTCCTGGTCAATAGAAAGTATCTCTAGTTGTCCTGTATTGGCTACATCTATTATTTCTTGAAGGCGATGGTGGTATATTTCCACGAGCAAATAAGGAAGGTGGCATGTCTTGCAGGCTTTGCGCTAACTGCCTCATGTTATCTTGCATAGCTTCTTGTCCTCTGGCGAGACTAGCCAAGATTCTACTTAAATCATTGTTAGTTGGTGGAGCAGAAGGAACATGCGGGCTGTCAACATTCCAGGTACTTGACTCAGGAATATCTGTCATGCGTTTAGAAACATGTTACCATAGACGGCACCAATCTGTTGATGAAAAAAACTAGAATAGATCTAATTATTTTATCACGGATAAATAAGTAAATAAAAGATATAAGTAAGATTTTTAAAGTGGTTCGGCTGAAGGGGAAAAGCCTACGCCCATTGTCTTGTATTACCTGTTTATCACTTGGTCGGCATTCCAGGCCTTGGTCAGTAGTTACTCCTTACTGACTAAGATTATTGCCATAGTGGATAACATATGTCTATTTCTAATTGGTCCACGTAGGGGGGTAAATTTTGGTATCAACAATGACCAAACAAGCTATAAAAATATCATACAATGGTTCTTGGTTATGCCAAATACTTTACAAAAAGAATGATTTTAGCATTCAATAGCCTAAGGCCAAATTAAAGCCATATAAAAGACATATTAGTTTCAAAAACATAACTCATGATAGAAAATGAATAAAATGAAACAATAAATGTTTGAACTCACTTTTGAAATTTTTTGACTTTATGCAGAAATAAAAAGCCTTATCTTTTCCTTAAAAACAAATTAAATTCTCAACTATTATTTTCTCCTTCAAATAACAATTTACGATTAAAACCTTTTTAGTCTCATATCCTTGATTGTACTCAATTATTTTGGATGGATAAAAATATTTGAGACATTATTTTTGAGAAATTTTGCATGTAGCGGCTTTCGCTCACTCGTCACAAAGGGTGCGAAACTATTTCCAATTTTTCAAAGGTAGTTTTCATGACCCAAAGTTGTATCCCTTAGCACATCCTCACCCATGATTGTGAATATATACATATTCAACTTCAACCACGATGATAAAAACTCTCATACACAAAAGGATTAATAATGACACCCTTTCATCAAAACATCGCATAAAACTTTCAATTTTCGGTAGAAGTAGAAAATTAATTCCTTCTATATATTTTGCATGGAAATGCTTAAGTTTATTATGTGACATAAAAGTGCACGAGTTATGATAAATACTCTAAAATAGCAAGCTTAATTTACCAAGTCAATTAAAGATATAAAGTTTAGGCATGGAGTATTAAAAGCTATAAATAGAACCATTAGTACAATAACTAAGCATGTAGGTTTGTATTTAAGTTTAAGGGATAAAATAATACCTAACAAGCATCGAAGACCAATATTATACAAGTCCAAAATCTATAGGTATAAACAAAACAAAGACCATAAGTAAATAAAATAAAAGGTGATAGAGAGAAATCAAGATGTCTATCCAAAAAGAATAAACCAAACACTATAACACACCTAAACCGCAAGAATCCCATTTCTTTTTAACAAGGACCAAACCTTGACACGTTTTTCATGGGATTTTAGTTCTCCCCTATCAACATTTTATTTCAGAACTCTATTCAGATCAAGACTTAAAGAGTTGAATCTAGGAATTGGATCGAAAAGTGTGAGAGGATTAAACATTTTTCCTTTCCCTTTTTCCTTTTGAATAAACCTTTTGAGGGGATTCAACCTTTTTCTTCCCTTTCTTATCGACCTTTCTACGCTTATCATAATCACCTAAATATGACACGAATTGAAGAAAAACATAAAACTCCTTAAGGTCTCCTAATTTATGATAATGTGTGACCCTATAGGGTTGCTTCCTAAGTCTAAATCAAAACTTCTTCAAGTGTACTTCCTTGTTGTAATAGGAACACATACAAGTCACCTTCCTTTGACTTTATTGGGTATAGTTAGAGTTGAATATTCACCAATGAGAGATGAAAAAATGGATTAGGATGCTATGAAAGCTTGGTTACACGTAAAATCATCACTTTCAAAATTGAGTCCTCATTTGTCCTTAGTGGACAACTTGGCACCAAAAAGCATCCTATTCAACTTTCGAGCCTACCTGCCACATTCTTCGTAAAACTGGCCACATATATTAGTTTTGTCTCAAGTAAAGAGATTTGGTTCTCTAGGTCTATTCTCGAGTTTTCACTCTCATGCAGGGACATCCTAAGGAACATCCAAAGGAACTCAATCTCCATGTAAATAAAGTTAATGGAACTTCTTTAAAAATATGGTGGACTACTCACCATGCGTGGAGCAACTAAATCACTCACACAACTCTCATTCGCCATAGCCATTGAATCTCGACATTGGCTAACTTGGTGGAGAGTTGCATGTTATTCATTTACAGGTCTATGGACTCCTCGTAAAGCCTAATATAGTACTCTTGAAGATCTTCTTCCTCTTATTCCTCAATAGTGCTTAAAGAGGGTCTAGGAATAGTCATTTCTTCACTTGGCGTAAGAGGAACATCAAAATCCTCTAAATTATCTAACTCGTCAAATTTCTCTCTACCATAAATGCGACATAGTTTCATTCTTAAGAGTTATCTTCTGAGTTCTAGTCATCATCACTAAAAGTAGATTGATAAGCATTTATTCCACTAGCATGACTCGTATTTGAAGGACATTGCTTCGACATATGCCCTCGACCATCACATGTAAATCTCAAGAGGGTCCTTGGAGATTCAGCTTTCTTTTATCAACTTCCTTGACAAATTTTAAGTCTAGGTAGATAGTTTTTGGGTGCAACTCTAGACTGAAATTATTTTTGCAACTTCTTAAAAAGCTTAGTGAGAAATGTCATATCGTCCTCACTAACATCATGGGAACTAAAGTCGGGAGATGCCTTCTTAGCCTTAAAAGCTTGATTTTTCTCCTTTTATTTAGGAGGAACTCATTGGTGATAAGACAAATTATCCTCGTATGTTTTAAGAGAGCCAACTAATTCATCTACACGCATTGGCTTCAAAAGTAAGGATCTAATATATTTGATGGCATCCAATTTGCCACGAAACCTAGGGGAGAGAGACCGTAAGATTTCATTAACAATTTTATTTCTTTTACGGTCTTTCCCAAAGTAAAGATAGAGGTAACTATTTCGTTCAACTCGGCATAGAATTCGTTACAAGTTTAATTCTCCTTTATGGTAAGAAGTTCGAAACGGGTGGTAAGTCGTTGAAGCTTGGAATTCTTCACGGTTGAGGTGCCCTCGTAGGTTGTTTGTAAAACATCCCACAACTCCTTAGACATAATTGAAATGGTGAAATACCCTCAATTTAAAATTCCAAATACTGGATGGTTCACCAAATATTTCACACTTAAAAAATTCTTTCGAATTTATCAATTAAAGTTCACAAATTTTAATTTCTTCAAAATTAAAATTAATTCAAACAACACAAAATAAATATTTGAATTTTTTTTCTTTTAATCTCAATTAAACAACATTAATTCAATTCACGTTAAAATTATGTTAAACAACCTAAAGCATGTATTTTTCCAAATTAATTTTCCAACTTGAATTAAATTAACTAAAATTACCCAAAATAATATTAGCACCAAAATAAATAAAAGTTGTGATTTAAGCCGTATTTTATCTTTTTAACCTATGCATGCATTTAAGTAAATTTTATGAGATAAAATAAAGCATAATCACGCTACGCGACGATGTACGAGGAAAACTCAAAACAGAAAAAACCTCGGACGGCCCAGTCTATAAGTCCACTAGGTATGGTATTTTTACAAACGACGCGACAAGAGAAAACTTGCAACAACGACTTGCCTTTCATACCTTGATGCTCCCTCACTCTTCAATCTTCGCCTAGTTGAAAACTCCAGAGTCCACCGAAGTCTCGAAATCCACCTATGGGGCTCAAATAACGTTAAACACACACGATGGCCATTCCACCATTGTGTAATACAAATGATGGACTTTCCACCCTTGCATATCGCAAACCTTCAAAACATGGACTCCTCCGTTGGAAACTCTCTTTTATGGGATGAGAAAAGTAATTTGGTGCTAAACAATGATCTCAAATAATATTATATAAGAAGAACTTGGATCAAACAAACATATGGGTGTAAAACTTGTGTTTTGTTTAAAGGATAAAGCATTAATTATTTACAAAACACAAGGGACTTTTCTTGAGGTGTATTTTATCTCAAGGTTTGTGAAAAGTCTTTTGAAAAAAATGTGTTCCCGCACTATTAAAATCATATAAAAACATAAGTGGGGTAGTGGGGAGTAAAACAAAAAAACTGTAAAAAAAAAATTCCAGTTTCGAATATGGTCGTTCGAACGACTATGTTTGAACAAAATTTCTAACGAGAACTCAGAACGAAAAATAAAAATATCATTTGAAATCTCGTTCAAACGACATTTTAATCTCGTTCTGTAAGATGTGGGTTCTTGGAATACAGTTAGTATCAAGTGAGGTGTAACCCTTTATCAAGATCAGGATTAAGACCGTGCAGTATTAAATGGTGACAATGAATACGGGTGAATAAGAGGCAAAGGGATCCAATATTCAGACTTATATTAAATGGTATGTTGGCACAATAAATACATAACTCATATAATAAATAGATGGGACCAACAGGTAGCTTGGTCGGGGGGAGAAAGGGAAAGCACTCTACGCATAATAAAGGCAAGGCAGGAACCTCGAGCTCTGTTAATGCTCAATGATATGGGTATTAAATGGGTGTGGGAAATAATGTTCTCGTAATATTTCTCATGTATGGAGGGAGTTGGGAAGCAATTCTAGGCTCCGAATCTTTCTAGTTGCTGAACTGTTTGGCTAGTCTATTTATATGAAGGTCGGGTTACTCAAGTAATATTTGAAGGTATGGTGGGCATTAATGAGGGACATGACGTGTCATCTCGTGGCTAATCTTAGAACGGCTAAAGGGTTAGGTTTGGTGAAATAGACCTGTCATCCTATGGATAAACCCACTTGAATGTCGTGACTTCGAGTCCCTAAATGCTGTAATACCCCGTATTTTCTGTGATATTTATTTTTGGGATTAATTGAATTATATGTGTATTAATTGGAAATTAATTCGGATAAAAATATTAACGAGATGTGAGTTAGTATTTGATTAAAATGTGTATATATGGCAATATATGAATATTGGAAATATTGAAATTGTCGCGAGATTGAAATACGGCAATTTGGGAAATTTTGTTGGGACGCGCGTGACAGTCGCGTCAGGAATATAATTATTTGAATTAAAAAGTGAATTTTATTTTTATCACCCGTATGGTCATTTTGAGTGTGCCAACGTGTTTGGAAGGGTCGAAATAGTCAGAAAACACTAGCCAGGGGTTAAGTTTGGGTCCCGGGGCATTGTTGGGCCATATCGGTAACTTATAAGGGCATTTTGGTAATTTCGGAAATTGGGTAATTAAAACCCACGAAAATTAGAGTTAAAAATCTGACTTAGTATTAACCCACTAAGCCATTTCCAACCCCAATTTAGGTAGTGGGCTACGGGAGAAGTTAGAAACCTTATAACTTGGCAAAAACCAACCCCACCTCCATTAACACCTTGAGAAGAACTTGTAGAGAGAGAGAGAAAGAGAAGGATTCTGCAGAGAGAGAGAGAAGGCAATTCAACCTCCAAGATTCAACCTCAAATTCAGAGAAAGATTAGAGGCAAGTGGTTTAATTATAATTAATTCAATGCTATGCTTTTCCATGTTTAGTAATTATCGAAATTATCTTGGAAGATTGATATAGACCCATGAATTGAAAGGTTAAAACTATGAATTGATGTTAGGGACTGCATGTAGAAATATTCTGGACAAATTATGAATTCAAAATTATGACCCTTGATGATCTAAAAACGTATTTAAGAAGAGGTTTATCAATGTTCTTGAAAGAAGTAGAAAACTAGGGTTCTTGATGAAGATTTGATCCAAATATAGCCCTTGGTTGATGAATTATTAATTTTATAACGTAAATAATGTTGTAGGATGGTTGTATGATGATACTATAACGTTATATTAGAGTTTCATGCATTAAAATTATGTTTTGGGATGATTTGAAAACTGCAAAACGAAGCAGTCCGTAGCCATACCTGGTGCATTCGATCGATCGATGTTCATCAGTCGATCGATCGAAGGAAAAGGTCGATCGATCGACCTTCCCAGAATGAGTAAAGTTTTCCCTATTCTAAATTTTAATGGTGGTAACCCTTGGCAAATTTTATTGGAGACCTTATGTATACCCTTAAACTTAAGGAAGACCAGTAGACATGGTTATGAAATTTGGACCTTAATGAGAATTCAATTTGAGGAATCATTCTAAGCTAATGAAATTCGATAAGTGAGATAATATTTGGGTTAATAGTGTAAATTTGAATAATTTTATGAAATGAGGTTTGGGGCAGAAGTAAGGACCTTAGGAATAAAGATGTTATATGTGGGAATAATAGGAACTTAATAATCTATTTTAGATAGGTTTTAAGTATAAGAAACTACGACGTGGGACGTGTCGACAGTTTAACTTTTATATTATCGGGAGACGTAAAATATACAAATTTGGAATAATGGTATAAAGATGTAGAGTATACCTTTATTAATATTGAGATATCTAAGATGTGTGAATGCTTAGCATATAATTTTATGTGTATGACATACCTACCATACTTGCTATCACGGGAGGTTTACGTTCGCTTAGGGCCTTCTTATCCTTGTGTTGCCGAGATTTAGATTGGTACCTCGATGAACATAGGTCAGAGAAGGACTTGTTGGGATGTTAATAAGTCTGCTGATCGTGGGAGCGTAGGTATGTACGTGACCCATGTGATGTGACTGTGTTCGCCTCCATTGTTTGTGATGTTGTTATCTGAGAACGATTCCTGAGAGATTCGGAATGCGTGATCCTTATGTACGTGATGTACCGGGATGGATAGCAGAGTTTGTGTGCACCGCAGCTTAGCCTCGGGGTGCTTGTATTGTATATTTATGATGTGAATAATATACGGTTAAATGGAAAGGAATTTGCTATGTTAAATTATGAGTATAGTAATTGTAACGTTATGAAAAGATAAAAGGGGACGGATATAAATAAATGGTTTTGTTAATAATTGGGAATCCGAGAATTAAAGTAGAACCCTCTATTTAATTGTTAAGGTTGGAAATTAAAACGTGAACCAAGTAAAAGTGTTAGAAACTCTTTTGAACTAGATAGTTATGAGAAAACACATGAATGGGGACAAGAACGTTAGGAGTGCACAGTTAGACGAGAGGTGAGTATTTCATGTGAGAGCACGTCCTAACATGTATCTTGCATTTATTGTTTTAAATATTATTAAAGCACTTGTTGTTTTCAAAATACTCTCCACTTTCGGGCTCTGACCCGTTTGCTTTCAAATCTATTTTTTTTGTAAAAACCATTTTAGGTGCCTAGCCACAAGGACACCATGCTTAGAATCCTCAATCGGGTGACGAGCTGTAGCTGTTTGTGGAAGTTACAGGACTTTGATTATAGACGCTTCATATATCTTGACTCAATCTTCAGCATTTATCAGTTGTAGGGCATGTCGCCCATTTCTTTTAGAGATATTTCATTTATTTCAGTTATTCAGACTTCGGGCATGTAATTAATTCAGTTTTCAGACTTGTCATATTATTTTCAGTTGTGGGATTGTTGTGAGGAGTTTTTCCTCCGGACTTATTACTATTTGTGGTTATTTCATTACTTCGTTATGGTGAATGGATTTATGTTATTCTTCCATTATTCTTTTGCATGTTAATCAAACTTAACTTAAAATTTGGCAACTCACTTTTTAAATATTTGGTGGTTAGTAATCTTTAAAATGTTTTCGACAGTGATGCTATTAACTGAACCAACTTGACATTTTGTATTGATTTAATAAAGGAGTAGCTACCCGGTATTTAATTAGTCGGGGTGTCACAGGTGGTATCAGAGCATCAGGTTCTAGTGTCCTTTAGGATCTGAACGGCTTATTATGTTTCCGCTGAGCTTTCTTTGATGTAGAGCCCTATATTTTAGGACTGTTGTATTCTTTTGTATATGCTACGTTCTTTAGCTATTTTAAGTTTATAACTGCGAACTTATAGACTTTATTCTTGTTTCAGAATGCCTCCACGACGTGCACCACGGGTTCCCAAGAATGCAATGCCAGAACCACAGCCCGCACCAGTTCAGGGCACGATGAACGCCGCTGAGGTTGCAGCCATAGTAGCCCAAGCGGTAAATGCTGCATTAGCCGTAGTTCAGCAGGCACCACCTCAGGTGCCAGTTGTCGCGCCAGTTCAGCCACATGCATTCCCGTCTGCCTGGGAACGTGTACGTGATGCTTTTCAGAAAGCACACCCACCAGAGTTCGCAGGTAGCTCCGACGTAGTGGTTTCGAGTCAGTGGAGGAAGGATATTCAGCGGCACTTGAGGATGTACGAGTGCACTGAGGTTCAAAAGCAGATACTAGCTACCTTTAAGCTAGTGGGATCTGCACTGTAGTGGTGGGAGTCTATTACCACCGTGGAGGAGAGAGATACTCTCACTATTCAGGAGTTCTGGGTGCGGTTCGACCGCAAGTACTTTCCGTCAGCTGTTCATACGGAAATGAGGAGGAAGTTGATGAGCCTTCGACAGGAGGGTAAGACTATGGCCAAGTATGAGGCCGAATTTACCAATTTGCTGAATATTATCCCAGATGAGTTACCTACGAAATAGAAGAAGATACATAAATTTACAGACGGGTTGACTTGGAGGATCCGTCAGCATTTGTTGGGGAACCTATCGTTGGCCACTTATTCTGATGTGGTTAACGCTGCATTGCTCCATTGTCAGGATCACCGCTTTCACATGGCTGAGGGCAAGCGATCGGGAGAGTCCAGCCATCAGGGCAGGACTGGAGGGAATGGTGCCAGTGGGGCACAATCTGTTAAGGGGCAGAGACAGGGCGACCAGGGTTCCCAGCAGGGGGATCACAAGAGGTTCAGGTCAGGAAATTTAAGGCACGGACAGGGAGGTTTCCGACAGGACCATCAGGGTACGAACGGCCATCAGAACCAGCAGGGTCAGATGGGTCAACAACAGTTTCAACAGGGCCAGTGGAGGAACGGTAACGGCCACCAGGGTCGGGGGCAGCAGGGACAGAGAGGGGGGAACTTCCCGGGGAAGTGTTTCGTTTGTGGCAAGACTGGCCATAAACGCCAGGACTGTCCTGATAGGGGCAGGGCCCCGCAGCAGTACAGGGTGCTCGACATGAGCCACAGAGGCAACTTTTTCCACCTACTCTCCCAGCTCCAGCCCAGGTGCCAGCGCTACCAGCCATTCCAGCAGTTCCTGTGCAGCAAGGGCAGTTACAGTATGGATGTGTCTATAACATCCACCAGGCAGCAGCTCCACAGGCACCACCCGCGATTGAGGGTATGTTTCCTATCCATGGTACTATGGGTCGGGTTTTGTTTGATACGGAGGCAACGCACTGCTTTATAGCTACACATTTTGCGAAAGCCTTAGGGTTGTTAGCCACAGCAGAGAGCACAGTGACGTGTGTAGACTCACCATTGGGGAGTGGGTCGCTTATTTTCTTTATATGCCGGGAGTGGGGGTAGAGATTGGTAGTCTGGTATTACCTGCAGACATGTTGGTATTAGATATGCATGTACACGATGTGATTATCGGTATGGATTGGCTCGCTGATTATAGAGCCATGATTGATTGCTTCGGTAGGAGTATTATCTTTGCCATTCCCGGGCAGGAGATGTTTTTGGTGGTGATGCCTCGTTCCGAGGGAGGATCGTCCACTCATTTTTACTATATAGAGGAGGAGACCTCTAAGGAGGTAGTGATACCACTTGATTCGATTCCGGTTGTTAGAGAGTTTGTCGATGTATTTCAGGATATACCTGGATTACCCCCCAGTCGAGAGATAGACTTTATCATAGACTTACTACCAGATACGAGACCTATAGCACGCGCACCGTACCGTATGGCTCCGGCAGAGATGCGAGAGCTACGAGATCAGATTGAGCAGTTGTTGAGTCAGGGGTTTATACGGAGGAGTACTTCGTCGTGGGGTGCCCCAGTGTTGTTTGTGAAGAAGAGAGATGGTTCACTGAGATTGTGTGTGGACTACCGAGAGTTGAATAAGGTCACGATACGGAATAAGTATCCGTTGCCTCGAATCGATGACTTATTCGAGCAGCTGAGAGGAGCTTCTTTCTTCTCGAAGATTGATTTACGATCGGGATACCATCAGTTGCGTATCATGGAAGAGGATGTCTCAAAGACTGCGTTCTTATCGAGATATGGATCTTACGAGTTTCGGGTTATGCCTTTTGGTTTGACCAACGCTCCAGCAGTGTTTATGGACATGATGAATAGGGTGTTCAGGAATTTCCTAGATCAGTTTGTCATTGTCTTCATCGATGATATTCTGGTTTACTCCCAGACAGAGGAGGAGCACGCCGAGCATTTGAGGCAAGTTTTGCAGACACTACGTCAGAACGAGTTGTATGCAAAATATGAGAAGTGTGGGTTTTGGCTGAAGGAAGTTCAGTTTTTGGGGCATATTATTTCTGACCGAGGGATATCTGTTGATCCGGGGAAGGTATCCGCGGTGAGGGAGTGGGGACAGCCCACGACACCGACAAAGATCCGTAGTTTCTTGGGTCTAGCAGGATACTACAGGAGGTTTATTCGGGGATTTTCGAAGATAGCAGGTCCGTTGACACATCTGACTCGTAAAGGTGTGTCGTACATTTGGAGTGATGCCTGTCAGTTGGCATTCGATGAGTTGAAGGACAAGTTAACCTCAGCACCTGTGTTAGCATTGCCGAGACCGGGAGTTGAGTATCTAGTTTACACCGATGCGTCCTTGCAAGGGCTTGGAGGTGTGTTACAACAGGAGAGTCAGGCCATAGCTTATATTTCCCGCAAGCTTAAGCCTCACGAGAAGAATTACCCCACCCATGACTTGGAGTTGGCGGCAGTGGTATTTGCCCTTCGGATTTGGAGACATTATCTTTTGGGGGAAAAGTTTCGATTATTCACCGACCACAAGTCCCTACAGTACCTATTCACGCAGAAGGAATTGAATATGCGGCAGCGAAGGTGGCTTGAGTTTGTGAAGGACTATCAGTTTGATATCTAATATCACCCGGGGAAGGCTAACGTGGTAGCAGACGCGTTGAGCCGTAGACCCGTAGATGAGGTGGCAGATGTGTTGAAGGCAAAGTGGAAGGAGTTGGGACACCAGGATGCAGTGGCCCGATCATTCATGTCGGTAATGACTGGTACGCCGCAGATTGTCACGAGGGTGGTAAAGGCACAAGTAGATGACCCGTTCTGTCAGGAGCTGATAGTTAGATTATTAGCAGAGGGAGCCGAATCCTATACCGTTAGCTCAGACGGGGGATTACGCTTCAATGGGAGACTGGTAGTTCCGGAAGGGGAGGAATTGCGACACGAGGTGATGGCAGAGTCGCACGGCTCATGGTTCGCGGTACATCCCGGTGGGGAAAAAATGTACCAAGACATGAGACGTCAGTATTGGTGGAGCGGGATGAAGAGAGATATTGCTGTGTTTGTCTCTAAATGCGCCACTTGTCAGCTTGTAAAAGTGTATCATCAGAGATCGGCAGGACTTTTACAGCCATTGGAGGTCCCGATGTGAATGTGGGAGTGCATATCCATGGACTTTATCACGGGGTTGCCTACGTCACAGAGCGGTCACGACTCCATCTGGGTAATTGTGGACAGGTTGACCAAAGTCGCTCATTTTCTACCCGTCAGGACAGACTACACTGTGGGACAGTATGCCCAGCTCTTTATTGCAGAGATAGTGAGACTTCACGGAGTACCCCTAAATATCGTGTCTGACAGAGACAAGATATTTGTTTCACGGTTTTGGAAAAGTTTTCAGCAGGCCATGGGCACGGAGTTGCGATTGAGTATGGCGTACCACCCACAGACCGATGGGCAGACCGAGCGTACAAATCAGATGTTGGAGGACATGCTACGTATGTGCACCATTGATTTTAAGGGTGGATGGGATTAGTATCTTCCACTGGTGGAGTTTGCTTACAACAACTCCTACCAGTTCACCATTGGCATGGCTCCATTTGAGGCATTGTACGGTAGACCTTGTCGTTCCCCAGCATGTTGGTTGGAAGTGGGGGACAACAAACTACTTGGGCCGGAAGTGATTCAGGATACTTCGACGATGATAGAATTGATTCGGAGTCGCATTCGGGTAGCTTAGGATCGACAGAAGATCTATGCTGATTCGAAGAGATTCTTCAGGGAGTTCTAAGTGGGGGACCAGGTTTTGCTCAGAGTATCTCCTGTGAAGGGGATTATGCGTTTCGGGAAGAAAGGGAAGTTGACACCAAGATATGTGGGACCATTTCCTATTATTGAGCGGATTGGACCAGTTGCGTATAGGCTTGGGTTACCGGAGCATTTACATCGGATTCATGATGTGTTTCATATTTCCCCGCTAAGGAAATATCTTAGAGACGATTTGGCTCATTCTCACATTGCTTTGGAGGACATCGATCTCAAGCCGGATAGCTCCTACGAGGAGGGACCGATTGCTATTTTGGACCGAAGTGAGCGGAAACTGCGGTCAAAGATCGTTCCATTAGTACGTGTTCAGTGGCGACATCATAATGTCGAGGAGTCCACATGGGAGCGCGAGGATGAGATGCGCGAACGTTATCCGGAGTTGTTCTTACCAGGTACTTTCTCGTTCCGAATTTCGGGACGAAATTCATTTATTAGGGGGGAAGTATGTAATACCCCGTATTTTCTGTGATATTCATTTTTGGGATTAATTGAATTATATGTGTATTAATTGGAAATTAATCCGGATAAAAATATTAACGAGATGTGAGTTATTATTTGATTAAAATGTGTATATATGGCAATATATGAATATTGGAAATATTGAAATTGTCGCGAGATTGAAATACGGCAATTTGGGAAATTTTGTTGGGACGCGCGTGACAGTCGCGTCAGGAATATAATTATTTGAATTAAAAAGTGAATTTTATTTTTATCACCCGTATGGTCATTTTGAGTGCGCCAACGTGTTCGGAAGGGTCGAAATAGTCAGAAAACACTAGTCGGGGGTTAAGTTTGGGTCCCGGGGCATTATTGGGCCATACCGGTAACTTATAAGGGCATTTTGGTAATTTCGGAAATTGGGTAATTAAAACCCACGAAAATTAGAGTTAAAAATCTGACTTTGTATTAACCCACTAAGCCATTTCCAACCCCAATTTAGGTAGTGGGCTACGGGAGAAGTTAGAAACCTTATAACTTGGCAAAAACCAACCCCACCTCCATTAACACCTTGAGAAGAACTTGTAGAGAGAGAGAGAAAAAGAAGGATTCTGCAGAGAGAGAGAGAAGGCAATTCAACCTTCAAGATTCAACCTCAAATTCAGAGAAAGATTAGAGTCAAGTGATTTAATTATAATTAATTCAATGCTATGCTTTTCCATGTTTAGGAATTATCGAAATTATCTTGAAAGATTGATATAGACCCATGAATTGAAAGGTTAAAACTATGAATTGATGTTAGGGACTGCATGTAGAAACATTCTGGATGAATTATGAATTCAAAATTATGACCCTTGATGATCTAAAAACGGATTTAAGAAGAGGTTTATCAATGTTCTTGAAAGAAGTAGAAAACTAGAGTTCTTGATGAAGATTTGATCCAAATATAGCCCTTAGTTGATGAATTATTAATTTTATAACGTAAATAATGTTGTAGGATGGTTGTATGATGATACTATAACGTTATATTAGAGTTTCATGCATTAAAAGTATGTTTTGGGATGATTTGAAAACTGCAAAACGAAGCAGTCCGTAGCCATACCTGGTGCATTCGATCGATCGATGTTCATCAGTCGATCGATCGAAGGAAAAGGTCGATCGATCGACCTTCCCAGAATGAGTAAAGTTTTCCCTATTCTAAATTTTAATGGTGGTAACCCTTGGCAAATTTTATTGGATACCTTATGTATACCCTTAAACTTAAGGAAGACCAGTAGACATGGTTATGAAATTTGGACCTTAATGAGAATTCAATTTGAGGAATCATTCTAAGCTAATGAAATTCGATAAGTGAGATAATATTTGGGTTAATAGTGTAAATTTGATTAATTTTATGAAATGAGGTTTGGGGCAGAAGTAAGGACCTTAGGAATAAAGATGTTATATGTGGGAATAATAGGAACTTAATAATCTATTTTAGATAGGTTTTAAGTATAAGAAACTACGACGTGGGACGTGTCGACAGTTTAACTTTTATATTATCGGGAGACGTAAAATATACAAATTTGGAATAATGGTATAAAGATGTAGAGTATACCTTTATTAATATTGAGATATCTAAGATGTGTGAATGCTTAGCATATAATTTTATGTGTATGACATACCTACCATACTTGCTATCACGGGAGGTTTACGTTCGCTTAGGGCCTTCTTATCCTTGTGTTGCCCAGATTTAGATTGGTACCTCGATGAACATAGGTCAGAGAAGGACTTTTTGGGATGTTAATAAGTCTGCTGATCGTGGGAGCGTAGGTATGTACGTGACCCATGTGATGTGACTGTGTTCGCCTCCATTGTTTGTGATGTTGTTATCTGAGAACGATTCCTGAGAGATTCGGAATTCGTGATCCTTATGTACGTGATGTACCGGGATGGATAGCAGAGTATGTGTGCACCGCAGCTTAGCCTCGGGGTGCTTGTATTGTATATTTATGATGTGAATAATATACGGTTAAATGGAAAGGAATTTGCTATGTTAAATTGTGAGTATAGTAATTGTAACGTTATGAAAAGATAAAAGGGGACGGATATAAATAAATGGTTTTGTTAATAATTGGGAATTCGAGAATTAAAGTAGAACCCTCTATTTAATTGTTAAGGTTGGAAATTAAAACGTGAACCGAGTAGAAGTGTTAAAAACTCTTTTGAACTAGATAGTTATGAGAAAACACATGAATGGGGACAGGAACGTTAGGAGTGCACAGTTAGACGAGAGGTGAGTATTTCATGTGAGAGCACGTCCTAACATGTATCTTGCATTTATTGTTTTAAATATTATTAAAGCACTTGCTGTTTTCAAAATACTCTCCACTTTCGGGCTCTGACCCGTTTGCTTTCAAATCTATTTTTTTTGTAAAAACCATTTTAGGTGCCCAGCCACAAGGACACCATGCTTAGAATCCTCAATCAGGTGACGAGATGTAGCTGTTTGTGGAAGTTACAGGACTTTGATTATAGACGCTTCATATATCTTGACTCGATCTTCAGCATTTATCAGTTGTAGGGCATGACTCCATTTCTTTTAGAGATATTTCATTTATTTCAGTTATTCAGACTTCGGGCATGTAATTAATTCAGTTTTCAGACTTGTCATATTATTTTCATTTGTGGGATTGTTGTGAGGAGTTTTTCCTCCGAACTTATTTCTATTTGTGGTTATTTCATTACTTCGTTATGGTTAATGGATTTATGTTATTCTTCCATTATTCTTTTGCATGTTAATCAGACTTAACTTAAAATTTGGTAACTTACTTTTTAAATACTAGGTGGTTAGTAATCTTTAAAATGTTTTCGACAGTGATGTTATTAACTGAACCAACTTGACATTTTGTATTGATTTAATAAAGGAGTATCTACCCGGTATTTAATTAGTCGGAGTGTCACAAATGCCAGACGTTATGACGTCAGAAAGTGGGTAAACAGTGACCCCATTATGTGTATGGTCGCATCAGTCAGGCGAGATGGCGTCTGATTTAAGGTTGCTCAACTGATAGGTAGCTCGAGTGTTTAGTCTTTTGTTTGTTGGTTAAGAACTATCTTAAGACCAAGGCTACAAGATTGAGGTACCTCGAGGAGCCTTCCTCGAATGAGTAGGAGTTAAGGTAGCTCGGTTATAGGTGGCTCGAGCAACCATGCGTACTAAGTGAAGTTTTTCCCAAGTGTGCTAATAGGGTTGGTAGTTGTATTCCCAACGTTGCCTTGCTCACAATCCTCCAAACCATTTCCCTAAGATATTCCAAAGAGGAGGTTGTTTGATACAGCATGTTAGCTCTCCCATGCCCTGCCAAGCATAGTCCCTTGTGGATACCGAACAACACCGATCAACATATAACATAAGATAAAGTGCATGATACAATTAATTCCATTTCATGTTACAAGCAATCATCATTCAAGTGACTTTAATCTATGGATTTGATCCTTCGAACCACGTACGTTGGAGAATTTTTTAGGCATGTCCTTCGGGCCACATCTGTGGAGAATCTTCGAGGTGGGTCCTTCGAGCAACATTTGTGCATCCTCTTTGAGGTAACTTGCTCGGGTCACCTTCATCCTCCTTTCTTCGTTTGCCAATCAACGGATTAACTAAGTTAATCACTCTTTGGTGGGGGATCCCCCCTACACGTTCAAATGAGAAAGTCGTTGGAACGACCTATTGAACAACATTTAACACCATGCATCTAGATAATTTCTATACGAATGCGTGGCCGTCAATTTCGTATTTTTCTAATTTATTTTGAATTAGTTATGATTTTTCTACGGAAGGGTGTTCGAGAACAAAATCTTTAGATAGTATGAATTCAAAAACAATTTAACAAAAATACTGTCACCCAAAATAAATTTCCATGTCCTTATATATATATATATATATATATATATATATATATATATATTAATGCATTCATACCTTTAGAGACCTTGGAAAAATTTAAATGTTGATGACATTTAAACATGGCACGAAAACCGGCAATGATGATGTCTTCAATTTAGACTTGGCCGCTACGTCTTCAACCTGAATGTCATTGGCATGAGGTTAAAAACTTATATCTTACGACTCAAATAGTTTTGTTCAGAATTAATTCAATACTACAAATTGACTCGATTGGAAATTTGTCCTTACAATCGTAAAAGTGGATATACGTCTAAACTCACTTGGGGACATGCAACTAAAAATAGAATTAAGTCCCTTCATGTTCCACCCACTCTCCTATAAATCATTGTCGTCTTAACTATAGCTAATCTTATCGACTTAGACGACATCGACAATGATTTTGGGACAGGTCCATCCTACAAGCACACTATTTCATGTATGCTCATCCATAGAAATTAAATATGTTGTCATATGGGCTTTCCAAAAGGAATAATTGCCACCCTCAAATGGAGGAGGTCAGAGGGTTGAGCTTCCATCCACTACATAAAAAAAGGATTTATACCTTGGTTTTTACACCTAAAATTTGGAGACCTTCTTTGATACTAGTTGAGAGTGCGCCTCTCGACGATAACTACCCAAATAAAAATTAATTCACTTAGTTCAAGAAAAATGTTTGTTAATTTATTATTATAAAAAGGTTTAACAATCCAAAAGTCTACGTGATAAAATATTTTACTAAGTTTTAGAATCACTCAAGTTTTATCTTCTTAATTAAGACAATGATTTTAAAATATGAGAAAAGAGTAAAATAAGTGCATGACTATATATACTAGGAAAAAAACTCGCTAACGAAAAAACCGTGGGCTGATAAGAACGAAAAATTCACTATGTTAGAGTTTTACAATTAGAATAAATAGACTTACAACCTCACGGTGCTACTACCAACTATATACTCTCCCCCACCATATTCTCCATAGAGAACGCCAATAGCTGGAGTGCGTTGCACAACCGTGATCGGTTTTGGTCCGCAACCAATACCTTCAAGTCCTCTAAATAAAACTTCTTCTTCAAAGTAGAATCAAATTATGTTGTTTTGGGATGGAACCTTCAAGTAACCAAAATGCTACATCTAAGATCTTTGAAGGAATCCTATAGATATATGTGTTGGGGGTACAAAGGGTGTGGTGCTTTAAATCTCAAAATGAGATTTTTCAAGCCAAGAAAGATAAAATATTTACTCGCAAACAAAGATTGGATTTTGAATACAAGATGAATAAATATACCTCTATTCAAAACAATGGCTTGAAAGAACTCAAAGAAGAGGAGTCAAAAAGTTTATCTCAAGAATATGAAATGTTCTTATCAGCAAAAGTAGTTTTTCAAAGCTCCCACTCTTCGTTTGGAAGAGTACACTGCACACTAACTTGTAGCCCTTTGATTTGAAAAGGTTTAAAGGCCCAAATGCTAAGTGTTACACTCTTAAGGTGTCCAATAGTCACATCATGGTCTAAGTCACTCAAAAAGTTACACTTGCCACACTAAAAAAGAAGATTTTAAATAAAGATCTTGTGCAAAAGTGACTTTCGGCACTGTCAGACACGTTTTGTCAACGAGCTATCATTTCGCTGTGGCAAACTTGAAGAGAACCAAGTCGCATTTATGTCCAGATATTTTTCACGGGGACACAAGCAACCTGCGAGACATTATTGCTCCAGTGAGGAGGACCTTAGCCGCAATGGAACTGCTGCAAATCAAGTCGCACCTTTATCTAAAGATTTTGATTATGGATAAGAAAATGTCAGCGATAGGCTATCACTGTATCAAGGCAAGCCATCGTTGCGACGAATTTTAAGCGAGGCAGGTCACGCATGTGTACGAAAATTTATGTGCAATTTTCCTCAGAAGATTTTTTCAAAATATATTTTGAGAAAAACTCTAAGTATGGTTGTTTATCGCATAAACACACATACTTAAAATACATAAAGGGATGCAATTATTTATTAAATAAACTTTTCTATATGAAAAGTATAATTGCATGTGTATTTTAAAAAATTCCAAAACCAAGGTTAATTAAAAAGATTTTTTTTCAAATATAATAAACAGATTAACTAAGATGAATTTATGTCCTCTAAGACTTATACCTTTTCCGAAGTGGTGCAGTTGAGTTTTCGTATTGAGTAAATTCAGTTCATTGATGAAGCTTTCCGATGACCTCTTAGACAAAGACTCAAATATATTTTGACAAGAAATTTAAACAATCTATTATATGAATCACATCGAGTATACTATACTCTTACAATATACTTATCTCAATTATAAGCTTTTGAGACCATAAAAGCATGTGGGATAATAATCATATATTTTTTGTTAATCTTCTAGAAGGATAAGTTTCACAATCATAGAGGATCAACATGTGTCATGTGACTTAGGGTGCACATTACACCCCAATTCATCTATAAAAGGAAATTAATCATAAACTTAGACTCCAAGTAATTTGATATGGTATTATTACTCTGTAAAAGTTAATTCTAGAGAGATAGTGAGAAATAGATCTTCTAAAGCCTAAGAATGGTGGTTTTCACCACATTTAGTGATAAATAAATTCCCTTCTTAGTGGATGTAAGGCAAGTGAGGCAGAACCACTTGAATCCTTATGCTTGATCTCCTTATCTTCTATTTTATTTCATACTTATTTTTTATATTTATCCAAAATGATTATGTTCATATTATCTTGTTGAGTTACTATTCACCATATGTGTCCATCTGGGTCAGATTCCTTCGACACGGGACGACCCCGCAATCAGGACAGGAGGGGGAACCACCCCTGGAGGATATCATCTCCCTCTCTTTCCACCATGCGCGTGCAGGTGATTCGAGGATATGGGAGTCCTCTTTCTGCCACTCACGCTGGTATCATCGCGTTTTAACTCGAATATAAAATTAGTTGTTTTCAAAAGGGGATAACACGAAAGAATGGAGTCACTAACCTATTTTTCTCAAAACAGGCAAAATAAATGTAGTCATCTCGAGAGAATAATGTCAAGGTCATACTGATGCATACGAAACCAAATGAATCGAGGGTCTAGGGACTAAGTTACGGAATTGGAATGAGTTAGGCACCCATTACGCCCTTTTGGTCTCTCATGGGATATGTTAATGTTCTCCTTTTATCCAAAGCGTGATGTGTGTATACATGTGTGTAATGTGAGAAACGGGAGAAGGAAGTCATTCGACTCACGACATAAGAAAGATGGAGTGGAATCAGCCAAGGAGTGTACCCAAAAAATGATATAAAATTAAGCTTAATGTGAGTATTCGTCGAATCATAAGTCGCTATAGAAAAGAGAATGGTCTTATCGAACGAGACACATATATAATGGAGTTCATGACCCACAAAATAAGTATAAGGTAGTATAAAATCATAAAACATAAAAGATAGGACACAAATCCCAAGATTGGCTCGGGACGCCTACATAGCCCAAGGGGCATCAAAGTCCACATAGTTCGATATATCGTAAGGGTGGGTTTGAACTCATAAGCCCAAATTTAAGACTCCTCTTTGAATGTCTTTGAAGAAAATGTGCTCAAGTGTAAAAGCGTGAAAGAAGTCTTACTTTTGGAGTGTACATGTAAACCCTATTTTTTTGTCTTTTGGATTTTATGAAAGTAGGTTATGTGAATACGAATAGTAAGAAGGATGTTAGCTGATGTGAGATAATAAAGTAAGAATAAAAAATATATCAAAATGGAAATAAAGTGAGTAAATATTACTAAATGGATAAAATATAAAATAGTAGTAATAAACCTCCTAAAAGACTTTTGATAGTTAAATTTGAAGGAGAATAAGTTGATTTTATGGTGATATAATGGCGGTAAAGTAGGGTGAAATGAGTGACCAAAGGCGGTAGGAAAGTAAGATATGATAAGTGGAGATAATGTTGGAAAATAGGTTTTTTAGGGAATGACAATGCTCTGATTTCGAGAAAATGTTTATGATTGTTGAAAAGGAAGTCCCTTTGAGTGAGGTCATGGTCTCGTTAAATAGTGCCATTTTAGGGTTTGGGGGTGCCGCATGGCATGGCCCATAGCCTACCTATCGATATAGATCCTTCCCTGTTGGGCAAGGAAAGTGCACCATACCGATAGGCAGGGGGTTTAAGGTGCCCATAGGCAGTCCGAAAAAGACTTTTTCAAAAAAGGCCTAAAATGAAAGCCGTAAGTCCAAATCGTGCATGGATAGGACCATTGTAAAGGGGATTTAGAGTCCTTCAAGAATACATTGATACACTCTCAGGTTTAGGACTTTACCAAATTCAAATGGGGCTTGAAAACACCCGATGGTCTCTCGACGGGGATTTTTGAAGTAAAAATGGTCTTTCATGCGAACCGTGAGGTCGATTTGTGCATGACGCGAACCATTAGAAAGGGGATTCACAGACCTTCATGATTTCATTGAGCTTCACCCAGGTTTGAGTGTTAACTAAAGTCAAATAAGACTCGGGATCACCCGGTGGCCTATGGTGTAAAAAGGGTTATTCATGCGAACTGTGAGGCCAATCCACGCATGGCATGGACCGTTGGAAAGGGTACTTAGAACCCTTAAAAGTTTTATTGAGCTTCACTCAGGTTAGAGAGTCAATCAAAGTCAAATTGGGATTGTAAGTCACCTGGTGGCCTCCAAATCAATACTCGGAGTATGCCCTAGGGTTTACGGTGAGAGAATGAGTGTCAGGGACCTAAGAAGGTACTTAAGGGGTACTAGGATGGGGTGTCTATAGATCCCCTCAACGATCGAGCTTGAAACAAGTGAAGGTTGTCAAAATATAGACACCTCATCAATGTTTCAAAACATGATTAAGGTCGGTTCTATGGACCTACGGGCTGAGGTGATCGATTCAGAGGTCAAGGTCGATTTTGCGGACCAAGAAAGTGAAATGACCATTTTAGAGGGACGAGGTCAATTTTGTGGACCTAAAGATTAAAATGATCGATTTAGGGGGTCGAGGTAGATTGTGTGAACCTAAGGGGTGGAGGGGGGCAATTTAGAGGGTCGAGGTCGATTCTGCAGGCCAAGAGATTGAAATGACCATTTCAGAGGGTCGAGGTTAATTTTGCGAACCTAAAGATTAAAATGACCGATCCAGAGGGTTAAGGTCGATTTTACAGACCTAAAGGTTGAGATGACCAATTCAGATGATCGACGTCGATTATGCAAACCTAAATATTGAAATGACCAATTCAAAGGGTCGAGGTTAATTTTGTAGACCTAAAGATTGAAATGACCCTTTTAGAGGGTCGAGGTCAATTCTATAGTCCCAAATATTGAGATGACTGGTTCAGAGGGTCGAGGTCGATTATACAGACCTAAAGATTGAGATGAACGATTCAGCGGATTGAGCTCGATTCTGTGGACCTAAAGATTGAGATGACCGATTCAGAGGGCCGAGATTTATTTTCTAGACCTAAAGATTCAAGTGACTGATTCAGAAGGTCGAGGTCGATTTTGCGGACCTAAAGAGTTATTTATGGGGATTTCTTCTAATTGAGGGATCCACCGAGGAAGTTGTAGATTATCGTGGGTGCAGGCACACCTTGGATTTTTTATTCCATTGGGGAGTATATTGGTGACAAGAATAAGTGTCAATTATCCTGCTAAGGATTGAGGAGGGCTTATGACTAATTTGGTGATCCATAATGGGTTTTTCTCTCAATAATGACGTTCTTTACTTTGCGGGGATTTTTTAGAATTTTTTATGAATTTTTCAAACAATTAATGAAGTTTTCTGGCATTTTTATAACGAAAATTTGAGGGTACTGTCGATAGGCAGGGCTAGGGAGGTGCCTATTGGCATAGGGCACAGACTCCGGGGGTTCTTTGGGAAGGAGGAAGGTCATTATCGATAGTCGATTGACTCTTGCTAGGGAAATAGTCTACATTCTTCCCTTGGTATTTAACTTTGATAGTAGCATGGATTACAGGCATGTAGGCATAGATGTGGAGGTTGTTGGCTCATGAATTTGCGTACGTCTGGTACTTGGGGGAGAGGGTTATGAGGTAGGTGATAGAGGGTAAGGTGACATCCATTTCTGGTTCTTCGTTATTAGGATTTTCTCACAGATCCATCGTTGTGATTAAAGGAGCTTAACATTAACCATGTATGCTTGATTTTGTTGCTTGTCTTTGTACCTCAAAAGAGACTCAAAAATACAAAAAAGATGCATCTTTCGTTTGATTATCTTGATTTAGTGGCTTATTCTACATGCACTTAAATTTTTTTATTGATTATTTATTTTGAGAAAAAATAAGGATAAAGTGTTTTCTGAAATTTTTGAATAAGTTTTTAGCATATTTGAACAGAAGAAGGCCTTGAAGTCTTGGTTGCAAAAGATCTTCCCTTTGAAGAGATTTATTTTGAAATAAAAAGGAGAGAAAAATGAGGGTTTCCTAAAATAGAGTGTAACAGACATATCCCTGGCCTACTTGTCGGATTGTTAGTTCAACTACACTGCTTTTTCATCCTTTGTGGCACCCTTCTTACATTCTTGGTGTTCAGATATTTCCAGAACCGTTGCTCAATTGGTTGGTCTATGGATGAGGATTTAGAAATCTTGATGTCAAGAGTATCTAGTTGCCTTTATTAGATTGTGCTGAATCTAGTGTGTCGAATAGACTATACTGATAATGGTGTAGGGGTGTCCTCATCGATGAGTGATTAATTTAGCCAGGTAGATTGATCGTTCATAAAGAAGGATGTCCCATAAACACACCTCGAAGATCCCCCATACAAGTGGTTCATAGGACCCACCTCAAGGATCCTTCGCAACAAGTAGCTCGCAGCGCCCTATCTCGAAGAGTCTTAAACGGACCTGGCTGGAAGGATTCAATTCGAAGAACAAAGTCACCTGGATGATAATAGTTTGTAATAAGAAATATAATGTTATATTTTATCTCATGAATATACATGTTGAGCAAGGATATTTGGTACCCACGAGGGACCATGCCTAGCAGGGCATGGGAGAGATTTCATGCTCTATCAAGAAACGTCCTCTTGGGAACCTTGTAAGGACATGGTTTGGAGGATTGAGAACAAGGAAACGTTGGGAATTATTACCAACCCTCTTGGCACACTTCGGAAAAACTTCACCCAGGATAAATGTCACTCGATCCTAGTCATTACTTACCTATTCGAGTGAACCTCCTCGAGGTACCCGATCTCCCTCATTACTTTCCCCTTAAAGGTTACCTCTTCGAGGTACCTTGGGTGCCAGCCCGCCTGACTGATGTGACCATATACCTAACAATAGTCACCATTTGAATCACTTTCTAACATTTGGTATTTAAGGACTCAAGAATGTAGCACTCAAGTGGTTTTATCATTAGGATGGCAGGTCTAGTTCACCAAAACCTGACCATCTAGCCACCCTAGAGTAAGCTTCAAGCTGATGAGTCATATCCCTCGTTAATACCCACAATACTTCCAGCCAATAGAATGGTTTCCCGCCAAAACTATCAGATCCCATGCATTAAATGAAATGTCTCGTGCATTTCATGCACCCTACTAGAGGGATCGAAGGATTGCTGACTCAAGCAGCCTCTCCCCCATATAAATAGACCAAACAAACAAATCAGAAGAGAGAGCATTTTAAGCCTACAATTGCTGCCCAAATTTGCTTACGCTTGAGAACCATTGCGAGAGAATTAACTCCCATACACACTTAATACACCCATCATTGGGAATTAATTGAGCTTGAAGTTCCTACCTTGTCTTTATTGTGCCTAGAGTGCTTGTTCCTTCTCCCTCTAAATATGCCACATGCTGGTCCCATTCATTTATTGTGCTTGTCATATGTTTCCTGTGTTAATATTCTCTTCAATGCAAGCCTGAATATTGAATCTCTTTGTCTCTGATTTACCTGTGGCCATTGTCTATATTGCGCGCTTAAGGGTGATGATCCCAATCTTGATAAGGGGTTACAAATCACTTAATACTAACTGTATTTGAAGAACCCACATCTTACATTTGGTGAATCTGTTAGGGAGGTATTATCTATTAAAAAGATGCCAAAGGATAACACCATTATAGTCATTGACTTCGACGCCATACCGCGTGAGGAAGAGGCAAACAATATTACGCTGCTGAAAGAGGCGAGGACGATAAGGATGGAGCCTAGCCACCCGGTGTTGGAGTGACGGAGACATTGGCCACGCAAGGAGGAATAGGTTAGGCGCAAATACAGGGGCTGATGGGTTTATTTGCGGAGTTCATTAAAACTTCGGCAGACCAAGCAATGTTAGGGGCACCCATGGGAGAAAACTCCTACCTCCAGCTGCCATACCGGCTCCCACTGTTACAGGAGAGGTGGCAATGCTTGCTTTTAATAATTCCTTACCCACTGTTTCACCACCCTCAAGCTGTGCGTGTCTTATTACGGTCCCACTAGTGACAACGGGGTCGCATTGTAGAGTAGGGGAGCAACTTCAGCGGCACCAGCTGTAACAATAGGCCAAGGAGCAAGCGTACCATCCTTAACAACCCCGGTGATAATAATGCTGTAGTCAGCCAGCCCCTTGCTAGCATGCTTGGAGGATATGAAGAAAGAGCTTTAAAATGTGTCTAAAGGAGACAGTTCCTCAGTTTACGATGACTTCTGTACTCCCTACCCAGATGCGTATAACAATGAACCCTACCCAGTGGGTTATATTCCTCCAATCTTTGAAAAGTACACGGGGAAAGGCGCTAATACCAAGGAGCATGTGAAGAGGTTCATCGAGAGTCTGGGAGCCCACTGCAATGACAAGAAGTTAAGGTTAAGGGAGTTTTAAAAATCCCTAACAGAGAAAGTCTAGACATGGTATTCCCACCTAGACCTAGGTAGTGTAAGATCTTGGGAAGAGTTGCATGTTTTGTTCGTGCAAAAGTTCTTTTTAGCTGAGGATGAGTTCACTCTCACCCAGCTTTCGCGTGAGAAACAAAAGCCAGGAGGGGATGTTGTGGCTTATATTAGGAGGTTCCGTGAATGCTCCCTTAATGTGGAGAGGAGATACAAGAAGATAAAATTTTATAAGTGTATGCAGAGGGCTTGTTGCCCGAATATATATGTCAACTGATTAACGAAATAAGAGAAGGTACGTTCGCATCGTTTTTAAAAGTAGCGAGGAATATTGCCTTAGTGATAAAACCTATAGTACCCCTGCCCTCTTTGCCAAGCTTGCTGATGAGGCCAACAGTTACCGCAGGAAGGGGAATACCCTCGAGGATCAACTACGCGGACGGGTGGAGTAAAGAAGGAAATAATGGCGGCCGAGGAGGTAGAAGGGAAAGAGATAGCAAGAGAAAGTTCAAAGATAAAGAGGATCCCTCCAAGATACCTTGCACGATGGAACAGGCCTTGAATATTTATGATCTCATGGTCCATGATAAAGTATGTAGGTCGGTTAATGTCCACATTATGCCACTCACGCAAGAATATGGAGAGAAGCCTCATTATTGCACACTACATCATAAGGTAAACCATCCTACTAAAGTGTGATTCTCACTAAGGAGGTTGATTGACCGTCATCTAAAGAATAGGGACATCGTATTGCCATAAGCTAATGTAAATGACAACCCTCTGCCACCTCATGGGGCCCGTATGTCTAGTGCTTTTGATAAAGAGACTGAGAAATTAACAATGGGACATTGGCTCGAAGGAAATGACGTTGAAGGATCTTCTGGTGATGGCTTTGAATGGTCTTTAGAAGAGTGCACCTTCGAATTGGCTCAACTCCATTTGGGTGACGTGATTGAATGGGCAGAAGACCAAGAGAAAGAAGTATACAATCCCGTTAAGGGACTCAGTAGGCACTTAGGAGCCTGTTCTTTGGGAAAAGTCAATATAGTGATAGCATACGACGAGGCTGAGTATAGAGATGTGGAAGAAGTTTATGAGCTAGAAGATGATCGGATAGATCCATGGATCGAGTGCGCCGTTGTGGCTCGCTCCCCAAAGTTTGGCTATTTTTTTTATTAGGTTGGTCTTCCTGAAGATTCCTTATTGGAGGTCACACGATCCATTTTGGAGATCGCGAAGAAAAACATGGCGCCATATTTAAAATGGAAGGGACCTATGGCTAAACTAGTGAGTAGATATCTCTCGGAAGTCACATTCTTGGACGCTGATAGGCTGATCATGTATCCCTACAACAGACCCTTGTATGTTACTGCATCAGTGAATTATTGTGTTTTCTCACGAGTCTTGTTGGTTGGTGGGGCATCCATCAATATAAATCTTGTTGGATTCTTTTATGCCAACGGATTATCAGAGACAATGATAGTTCCCCATTTATTGGCAATATCAGGTTATGATAATCAATCCTCCTTGTCAGTGGGTTATGTTAATGTGGGCATCATAATGGGAAACATCACTTCCCATATTAAACTCCATATCATGAATTGTGAGTCGTCAAACTAGCTGTTGGTAGGTAGGGTATGGATGCACAACCATGGGTTGGTACTCTCCACTTATCATCGATGTGAGAAAGCAAACATAAAGGGTAAGAAGGTGGTGATACAAGCTACCAAGAAACCTTTTGCAAAGGAAGAGGCCCACATGATGCACGCAATTTTCTATACTCATATGGAAGAAGAAGTTACCGTGGTAATAAGATATACTGGGGGGATAAAAGTTTCGTCAACTCGAGAGAGGGTGCGGGCACCTGCTCGAATGATTGTAACTTATGGATAAGAGAGCGAACTGGGAGCGATGAGGCCCCCAATCTATCAAGGCAGCTCCGTGATCGAATGACCCCGCGCATCGACTCTATTCGGCACCAAGTCCAAATGCAGTGTGTTCTTAGCAGACGAACAGTGAGAGAGGTGGATGAGAATCACAAGAAGAGGCCTTTTCAGAAGCAAGTGGACTGACAATGCAAGAGGGTGGATTTTCCTAGTGGCAGAACTATCTATAAATTATGAAGGTGTGAGCGGGCAGCCGAGAGTCAGGACGATGAAGCTGACCCAGTCTATGAATGTTTTTTAACGGATTACCAGGGGAAATTCTTGGTAATCGATAACTTCGGGATACAAGAGTTTGTGGAGTAACTAGAAGAAGAGACAGAATGCATGAGGGATAGCCCTCGTCGCAGATCCAAGAATTGGAAAAGATTGACTTGGATAGAGAGGGCGAGGACCCAAACCCTATTTTTATCTCGAAGGACTTGAAGGGAACCCCTCGAGGTGAATTGATCAAGATGCTATTGGAGTTTAAAGATTTCTTCACGTAGAAGTACACCGAGATGCCCATAGTAGACCCGAAGGTGAGTTGCCATAGGTTGAACGTTTTGCCCTCAGCCATTCTGGTGAAACAGGCCACTCAAACGTACAAGATAGAGTTGGACCTAAAGATTAAAGAAAAGGTTCAAAGGTTTCTCACAGTTGGTGTCATAGTCCCGATCCAACATTCGATCTGTCTCTCTAGCATTGTGCCCGTGGGAAAGAAAGACAAGAGCCAATTAGAATATACGTAGACTTTAGAAACCTAAACCGGGTATGCTCGGAGGGTGAATTTCCATTGCCTTAAATTGATAGACTAATCTATGCAACAGCAGGCCATGAGATGTACAGCTGCATGGATGGCTATATAACATATAATTAGATAAAAATGGATTCAACCAACGGAGAGAAGACTGATTTTTGAACGCCTTTAGGTAATTTCATGTACACAGTCATGTCTTTCGGATTGAAGAACGCAGGAGCCACCTACTAGAGGAAGATGATGGCCATCTTCCATGATATTTTTCACAAGACCGTGGAGTTTTATGTCGATGATTTTGGTGATTAAATCCAAGAAGGGGGACTCCTGACTGGACGATTTGAGGAGGGTGTTCACTCACTGCAGGAAATATAAGCTAAATATGAACCCTCTCAATGTGCCTTCGGGGTAACGAGTGGGAAATTCCTGGGGGTCGTGGTAAATATCCATGGGTACAAATGTACTTGGATAAACGATGAGCCATCCTTGATATTCCAAGGCCAAAATCAGTGGAAGAGTTAAATAGTTTCCTTGGCAAGGTCTCCTACCTGAGTCGGTTTGTCCCGGGGCTGGCTGAGGTAACACACCCCTTGATGGAGTTGCTGAAAAAGGGTATGAAGTTGGCATGGGAAGCAATGCACCAAGAAGCCATAGACAAGATGAAGGCACTCCTTACTTCTCCTCAAATAATGATTCCCCCGAAGGCATGTACCCATTTACGCTTATATTATACATCAATAGAACGGTCTATTGGGGCTTTATTGTCCCAAGAGAGCGAAGGCATTGAAAAACCTATTTATTACTTGAGTATGATTATACACGGTCCAGAGGCCAGATATACTAGCATTGAGAGGCGTTGTTTGGACCTTATATTTATAGCACAAAAGCTTAGGCATTACTTGCTATCATTCACGGTTCATATTGTAACTAAGTACGATCCCATAAAAAAATTTCTTGCTAGAACTGTATTAATAAGCAGAGCAGCTAGACGGTTTCTAATCCTTTTGAAGTATGATCTCAAGTG
This sequence comes from Sambucus nigra, assembly GCA_949130495.1. Classification (NCBI taxonomy): domain Eukaryota; kingdom Viridiplantae; phylum Streptophyta; class Magnoliopsida; order Dipsacales; family Adoxaceae; genus Sambucus; species Sambucus nigra. The sequence goes on along the minus strand of OX422210.1, from coordinate 586,178,585 downwards.
CGTGGTCCCTTGAGCCATCAAAAGTCATCTATATGTAGATTTATTAGACATCTTCCCATTTAGGATGTTCAAGCCGCCTATTGAAGAGCTCCCGGGTGATGACTTCCAGGCCAATTTTGTAGCATCCAGCCTGGACGAATGGAGCATGGAGTTGGATGGCTATTCATCCGAGAAAAAAACAGGAACGGGAGTAATCCTGCGAAGAGGCAGTGAAGAAATTCGTCTATCTTTTAAATTGGAGTTCAAATGCTTAAATAATGAAGTTGAATAAGAGGCATTGGTCCTAGGGTTACTCGAAGCACTGAGAAGGGGAATCCAAGTCCCGAAAATTAAAAGGGATTCCAACTTAGTGGTGAAACAAGTGACAGGGGAATTTTCTCTGAAGCACATGAGTCTGGCGCCTTACCGCACGATCATCCAGCGAATTCTTGGACAGTTCGAGGTAGTAAAGATAAGGAGGCACCCTTGAATGATGAACAGATATGCGGATGCCTATGCCACCATTTTATAAAAGATTATCTTCGATGGAGAGTCAACTGTGGTCCAAATCACAAAGAGAATGGCCCCCTCGACGGTGTGCAAGATGCTTCCCTCAGAGGACAAAGATGATTAGAGGGGTAAAATCAAAAAGAAATTAGAGAAAGGGGAATGGACAATTAACCTAGCCGATTTAGCGCAGTACTTTTTTTCCAGGGGAAACTTATACTATAAGAATAAAGGATGTTGGTTGTCTAGGTATGTGGACCTCGAAGAAGCTAAAAGAAGGCAGATTAAAGTACACGGAAATAGCTATGAGGCCTACCGAGATCCCTTTATATAGAAGGATACAACAGGCAGGGTACTATTGGCATTTGATGAGATGGGAAACTACTGTAGTGTAAAAAGAGAGTTCGAAGTGTTGTCTTTTTTATTAGGTAAGAGAATGCAACTTCATTGACCAGCTGCAAAATTGGAGACAGCCCTAGATGGATTTTTTATAGATGGAGTGATGTTAGTAGATAAAGAGGACGCTATGAAAATAAAAAGTCGAGAACCGAGGTACTTCATGCAAGATGGGTAGTTGTAACTATGAGGCTACCACGATAAGCCTCTAAGGTGCATAAGAATAGAAGAGGTTGAAGAGGTGTTAAGGCAAGCTCATGAATTAGGGCATAACTGAGGAGCCAAGCTTTACGTCCAACTAATGATTTTGGGTTATTATTGGCCTTCGATGGAGAAAGACTCAGCTGATTTTGTTTGGAAGTGCAAAGCATGTCAGCTACATAGGAATATAATTCACGCTCCTTCAGTGGACCTGCACTCTCTATCTATACCTTTCCCATTACATACTTGGGCCTTCGACCAAGTAGGAGCCATCAACCCTTCGTCACGAGGAAAGATATGGATATTAGAAGCCACAAAATGTTTCACAAAGTGGGCGAACGCCATACTGCTCAAGAAGGCCACTGCGGGGGTAGTAGATCGATTTATGAAGGAATACATTAGTTATCGCTTTGGCATCCTGAAGGTGTTTTTGTCGGATAATGGTACCCCATTTGTAAACAGTGAAGTGCGCCTGCTCACAACAAAGTATTCCATCATCCATCACAAAGCAACAGTAGTATACTCGAAGTGCAATGGACAAGCAGAGGCCACCAACAAAACTTTAGTGAACATTTTGGCAAAAATGTTAAAAGATTTTCCAGGCTCCTGGGATGACAATATCCCTGAGGTTCTATGGGCGTATCGAACGACGAAAAGAAATCCAAAAGGGTACACACCATTCTTCTTAGTATTTGGGTCAGAAGCTGTGTTATTGGTCGAACTCAAGGTACCTTCTACTTTTTATAACCTACGAAGTGATATGCTCCCTCACAGCCGCCATGTACAACTCGAAGCCTTAGAAGATCATAAGTATAATGTCGCAAGGCACTTCGAGATATACAGGAAGCAGTTGTCTAGGTCTTATGACCAGTTAGTGAGTCCAAGTAAGTTTAAAAAGGGGGACCTGGTTCTAAAAGCATGCACAAGGCACATCAGAGGTTTGTTATTACCCAAGTTTGAAGCAAACTGGGAAGGGCCTTACATCATTTGAGTAGCTCATGATTCGAGTTATTGCGAAATATCTAAGCTGGAAGATAATGTGAGTTTCAAATTGAACAACAAGTGGCTAAATATTTACTACGTTTGAATGTATGTTCTGTCAATACTCTCGTTCATTACATTGTATTTTGTATTTTCTAGAAAAGGCGGATGTACATTTTAAAGAAATTGGGTTCGCCTGTTTAATATAGTTGGAAGCAATATACATGTGGCATATGATGAATCACTATTTTATTTTTACAACTTCACTGCTTGATTACTTTATTATGCGCGATGTACTTAGCAATAATGTAGCAAGTTTAGCCAATATTCAATTGAAACAACAGAAAGAAAAGAATACACCAAAGTTGTTAATATTTCTTTATTTCAAACAAACGATAGAGTTGTGCTTACAAGCAAGTTAGAAAATTCAAAAGCCCACAGAACCTCGGGAATAGCGTTGTACAAAATATTCTGCTAACATAGAGATTATGCATATAAGACTAGTCCCACCTGACCCTCGGTTATGGGAGATTATGTTTATAAGACTACGCCCGCCTGACCCTCGGTTATGGGAGATTTTAATTTTAAAGTCCTACATTACTAGACCCGCCTCACCCTCGGTTATGGGAGATTATGCCTATAAGACTAGGCCCGCCTGACCCTGTGTTATGGGAGATTATGCCTATAAGACTAGGCCCTCCTGACCCTTGATTATGGGAGATTATGTTTATAAGACTAGACCCACCTGACCCTCGGTTATGGGAGATTATGCCTATAAGACCAGGCCCGCCTGACCCTCGGTTATGGGAGATTTTGAGCTTAAAGCCCAATATTACTTGGCAAAATTAACAAATTCATATGCAGTAGATAGATGGAAGACTGAAAGTATCTCTGGAAGCCGCTCATCGGCAAATTCGCAAGTGGCCATCTGAACCCCATCCCTCGCCCCCCCCCCCCCCCCCGACTTCAGCAACTTTTTCTCGCCTACTATCCTCCACTGCCTCTACCACACTTTCTTGTTCACACTCCCCTGGGTAGACGCAACAGGCTCAGCACTTTTTTGGTTTAGAATGGAAGGCCCGAACATAGATACAAGCATTTGGTCATTCGAAGGAAGGGGAGCCGAGGGAGCAGTCTGAACAAGTACGGGAACCTGTAACATAGAAGTTAAAAGTTAGAATAACAAGTTAAAAGAAAAACAACAGCTTAAATAAGGAAAATAAACTCACCACAGGCAATAAAGAGACAGGCACCGAGGGCTTGGGTACACCCTCAGTAGCTCTCGCATCAGGAACATCCCTCTCAAGGCCAGCCTGCTCGCACAAAAAAGAGGGATCAAGAGAATTTCCACTACTAGACTCAAACGAAGTATTAGATATAACTACCCCTAGGGGGAAATGGGAGATTACATGTGAAGTAGTAGGGGAAGCTCTCTCGAAGGGACGATCCTCTCTGACGCCATCATGTGCACGCATCAACCTGAAAAAAAAACGAGTCAAGTTAGAGCAACATGGGATTATTAGCATGAAAAGAAAAGAAAGAAGAAGATATTTAGAGTAAGGGAGATTAATGGACTTACCTCGTCCTCCAACATATCCTCTACAATCTCATAATCTTGAGGAGGCGAGGTAGGTTTTAAAGGAGAAACCATCATCCTCAATCTACGCCTTCGCACTAACATGGTCTCTTCTTCTTCCTCTTCTTCTTCTTCTTCTTCTTCTTCTTCTTCTTCTTCTTCTTCTTCTTCTTCTTCTTCTTCTTCCTCCTCCTCCTCCTATTACTCTTATTTGGCTTTCTCCTCTTCTTCCTCAGCTTCATCATCATCATCATCACCAGCATCACCAACATCACCACCAGACACATGCTCCTCAGGGAATTCCGCCTCACTGGACTCACTCAACTCCTCCATCACAAGCTTGAGGGGGCTAATCATTTTCCTCTTTTTACTACCCCTAAAAGATTGAGGGTCATAAGAAAATCCACGAGAATACATCTCAGCTGACACGAAAGCGCTGTCTTGTTCACTAAAATGCTCCAAAGTCTAGTGAAGATGATCCACCATCTGGCTTACCGCTTCGAAAATCTTTGGGCCAAGAGTAGAGGCTAATGGAGGCTGGGGAGAAATTTTGAGCTTCTTTAAAGGAACCTTTCGAGTGGCCCTAACTTCCTCACCCGATGATGTAATGCGAGGAGACTCAGTCCTTCCAAGTGGCCTCGAAAGACCAGGGGAAACATCGGCATGAATAGAGGTTTGGTAGGCTTTCTTTCTTTTTACAACTGCCTGATCCACAGGCGCTATCTGAGGCACCTCGGGGGGAGTATTGGTGTTGGCCATACTAAGAGGAAAAACGAAGTACTGGGTGGTGCAATTCCTTAAACCCAACTCAGTGGGTGGAAATCTTTCAACTTCGGGATACCTAGGATCCTTCACGAGGTTGGTTTAAAATGAACCAACTAATTCTTCCAAAACAAGTTGATATATATAGCTGACCTTCCTCCTTGAGCTTCTTTGATCGGGATCATTGCATTGGATGGGTAGTTGGCACACAAACTAACAATAGTGGAGGTTAAATAATTCAAACTCAACAAGGGGGCCTCTTGGTCATAACCAAACTGCAAGGCTACCCGGTGTGGGCTATACACAGAATAGAAAGATGACCATTTGGTATAAGAAGTCAGATATGAGGGGATTAACATAAGGGGGACACTATTCTCTGGGAAATTCTGGGCAAGGGCTTTGTCAATAGGAGCAATGGGATGCTCCTTTTCAGCAAAGAAATCATTAGTAAAAAATAGACTCACCCCAACATAGGGGCGAGGTATGAACCTCTCGGCTCGATCAATCAAGGAAATCAGGGGCTTCTTGACACTCTTATTTTTCCAAAAAAAAATTCGAGGGATCTTCACGGGCTGTGAACAAGGAAATTAATGACGGGGGCGTAATCAGGAAAGTGGGCATAGAGAAAAGCTGTCAAGAAAATCTTGTTGGCGTAATTAGAAACATCAAACCTACCAATGCTTCAAGAAGAGTTCACCACTACATGATCTAGTCAGGTATATAAGGAGCCAAGAATAATGGCAGCAAGGGGGATTTTTACACCATTGGCTATGCAAACGGCCATGTTGATCAAGACTTTTTAGGACAGTCATGGGGCTTGCCCGAAAGATAGACCTTCCATATCATCACCCAAATGTAGCTCGCCAACTCGATATTAGATCCATAACCTTTTCCAGTTGGAGGTTGTTCAAATACTTCCTTCCCCCGGGGGTTCTCTCTGGCTACCTCGCGGGACCTAATAACGAATTTCTTCTCAATAAAATAAAAGTAATGAATTATTTCAAAATAGGTGCACTTGTTATAAGTGACTATATAGTCCTTCACCACCGCCTCCGATTCCTCTCTCGAGATTTTTTCTTCACTAGAAATAGCCTCCTCTGAGAAGGTGTCAAAACTAGAATTCCCTAACCCCAAAAGTTCACATACATCTTCCAAGGTGACAGTAAACTCACCCCAAGCGGCTACAAAGGTGTGTGACCTGGGGCTCCAACGAGAAACTAGTAGTTATAGAGCGGTATTATTCTTGGCAAGAGTAAGGTCACCCAGTCAAAGAGAGCAAGATAAGCCTACAAGGGCTAACTGAACGAAATATTTTGAATGGATATACTCAGTCCAAGGGCCCAATCCCTCGCTGGCACCCGAAGAAGCTTCAAATTCCACCTTTGAGGAGGGAAAATCACCACGCTCAATTTGAAAATGGGTAACAGTGGCAGTGGGGAGTTAAGTGAAGTCTTTAGCATCCTCCCCTTCCTCTATCAACAAGTTAGGATTTTCAGTCGGCACCAAAGCATCAGGGAATTGCTCCACTATTGCCCAGAAGTGGTCGTTTTCTCCGAAATAAGGAGCAAAAAGGTATCATGCCCATTGAGCTTGGTGCGCTTGAGTTGCAAGAGAAGCGACCTTAACAGAGAGAGTTCTTTTCACTGGTGCCATGAGAGATAAAAAAAGGAGAATGGAGAGTAATGGGAAAAGAGCAAGAAAGTTAAAGAAAGTAAGGGTTTCTTTTCTAACTCTCGCAGAAAATCTCAAACTCAGAAAGTGAGATCCCAAATGTGAAGTTTGCATTAAGGATATATCCCCTTTTATAGGGGCAACATGAACTCCAAAAGATGGCAAAAAGTGACACTTTGGAAAAATGTAATGATGGCATTTTGGAGTAATTTAGCTGGCATGGTAGCCAAACGCGCGTGACTACAAAAAGACAAAGGTCGTAATGATGACATTTAGGGAGGCGACACGTCGATTAGCAGTGGTGATCAAACGCGCGCGGCCTAGCATTTCTACGTGTGATGCACAGAAATGCAAACAATAACTACATTTAATGCGACATACCTAGGGTCTTGTCTACCTTGGGGAACGAAGAGCTTTGGGGGAAATGCGAATAAATATTTTCATTTTCCCCGAGAAAAGAAAAGTGAGGATAAACAAAGGTTGCGTATAGATATTTCTTCATGCAATAAACAAATATATCTACGACGGGACAAATGTAGGGGGTGTCCTCCCCGATGAGTGATTAATTTAGCCAGGCAGATTGATCATTCACAAAGAAGGATGTCCCAAAAACACACCTCGAAGATCCTCTATACAAGTGGTTCGCAGGACCCTCCTGGAGGATCCTTCATAGTAAGTAGCTCGCAGCACCCTATCTCGAAGAGTCTCCAACGGACCTAGCTCGAAGGATCCAATTTGAAGAACAAAGTCACCTGGATGACAATAGTTTGTAATAAGAAATATAATGTTGTATTATGTATTTTATCTCATGAATATACATGGCGAGCGAGACTGTTTGGTACGCACAAGGGACCATGCCTAGCAGGGCATGGGAGAGATTTCATACTCTATTAAGTAACCTCCTCTTGGGAATTTCGCAGGTACATGGTTTGGAGGATTGAGAACAAGGCAACATTGAGAATTATTACCAACCCTCTTGGCACACTTGGGTAAAATTTCACCCAGGACAAACGTCACTCGAGCCTATTTATTGCTTACCTATTCGAGTGAACCTCCTAAAGGTACCCGATCTCCCTCAATACTTGCCCCCTCGAGGTTACCTCTTCGAGTTACCTTGGGTGCCAGCCCGCCTGACTGATGTGACCATATACCTAACAATAATCACTAATTGAATCACTTTCTAACTTCATAATGTCTGGCATTTAGGGACTCAAGAATGTAGCACTCAAGTGGTTTTGTCCTTAGAATGGCAGGTCTAGTTCACCAAAACCTGACCATCTAGCCACCCTAGAGTAAGCCTCAAGGTGAAGAGTCATATCCCTCGTTAATGCCCATAATACTTCTAGCCAATAGAATGGTTTCTCTCCAAAACTATCAAATCCCATACATTAAATGCAATATCTCATGCATTTAATGCACCCTACCAGAGGGATCGAAGGAATACTGACTCAAGCAGCCTCTCCCCATATAAATAGACCAAACAAAAAAATTAGAAGAGAGAGCATTCTGAGCCTAGAATTGCTGCCCAAATCTCCTTACGCCTGAGAACCATTGCGAGAGTATTAATTCCCATACAAACTTAATACACCCATCATTCGATATTAACTGAGCTTGAAGTTCCTGACTTGTCTTTATTGTCCCTAGAGTGATTGTTCTTTCTCCCTCCGACCATTCCACCTGGTAGTCCCATTCATTTATTGTGTTTGTCTTATGTTACCTGTGTTAATATGCTCTTCAATGCAAGCTTGAATAATGAATCTCTTTGTCTCTGATTTACCTGTGGCCATTGTATGTATTGCATGCTTAACGGTGTTGATCCCGATCTTGATAAGGGGTTACGCCTTGCTTAATACTAACTGTATTTGAAGAACCCACATCTTACAAATGGATTTGCTGGTGCTGTAGCCCTGGGCTTGACTGTCAGGCTTCTATTGGTAATGGGCGATCTGACAGTTGACCCTTAGGTGGCCTCAATATCTTTGTGGATGTCCAACCACTTCAGTCTTGTTACGATGGTATTAACGAAGACTTTGAATGGCCTAGATGCCTGGAAAAGAGGGTCGGGCTGGCTCTTTGTGGGGGAGACCTATCATGCTATTTATATGGTCATCAGAGAGACTACGTCTGGTGGCTCCTCCTGAGTACCCTCTTTTGGGAGTTCCCAATTTCCTTTTTAGGCCCTTCTTCAGCTTTGGACCATCGACAGAGAACTGTGTTAACTGTCTTCACGGGGCCCAATGCCTTTGCTGGTTTGTGATGTAGTGGGGGAACTTGCATCCCATTTTGTAGTTGAGGGATGTGACACCCTGACTATTAAAAAAACGGGGCCAGCCCTCTACCAAAATAAAATGTGAGTCTCATATGGCTCATTCTTAGCATCACTGCCGAAATTCAATTAATTACTAATCACCTATTAGTTTAACAAGTTATGTCAAATTTTAATCGTTAATTACAATACCAAAAACAAACCATTTACCATAATTCGATTCACAATATGCGGTATAAATAATCACACCAATAAAGAAGTCTAAATGGGAAAATAAATAAAACCAAGTACGGAATAGACCATTGGTAACTAATAATCTAATACAATCATCTGAAGTAAATTAAATAAACTAAAAAGTAAATAAATCTGATAAAAGGGGCGACATGCACATCAAATGTCTGAAAATGGAACCTAATGTAAGATAACAATGACATGATTGGCTACTTCAAAACTTGCAAGCATCCACTTCAGCTGCAGCTATGTAACCCTGAAGATAAGCAATGTCCTTTGCATCCCTTTGGCTGGACACCTAAGAGTTTTCAAAAATATTTGATGTGGGACAGAGTCCCAAACCTTTGAAAATATTTAGTAAGTGAATAAAATGCAGTAATAAAAATGTAAAGAAAATTTTCATATTTAAACTAGAAGCTCACTCACATGAGACAACCCTCACCCCTCATCTAATGTGCGCTCATATTGTATGCTTCTTAGCCCCTCCTAGTTATGCTACCCGCCTAATTAGACTCATGACTAAACCCAATATGACACACAACCCTATCTCGAGTATATTGTTTCTTTGTGATTTCTTAATTAGCTAACCCCACTACTTAATTGATTTCCAATTATATCATCACAACTTATTTTCATAACTTTACTCCAATTATTAATATACATTCACACTTGTAATATATGTATATAATTATCTATACATTTATATACGTATGTTTATAACACATCAAATATATACACATACATCGCTCGTTATATATGTAACCGCAATCCCTTCGAGTATTTCCTCACTGATGTAAAATCACTAACATGCTATCAAGCTCCAGGAATGTCCACCATAACCTGGGAAACCCGATCGAAGTCTCACCACCGAACCCAACATGAAAAATAAAATCGTACCACATTATTCCATGGGACTCCAAACCTATATATCATGGTTGTTCACAGACCTATGACTTATGGGGATGGTGCTACCTCTGCTGGGATTCGCCAAAGTGGCCTCCCACGGCGCGCAACCTCCATCGATAGCATATCCTCTAGGATGGGTATGTTTCACACAAATATCATACACACATGTTTGACACAATGAATAAGTTAAGGATAAAATTGAACCCAATCAAGTGAATTTTTGATGTCGGTGCTGGGAAGTTCCTCAACTTCATTGTGAACTATAGGGGTATAGAGGCTAATCCTGCCAAGATCATGGATCTTATAGACATGCAGATGCCAAAAACGATTAAAAATGTGCAGAGGCTAACAAGGAATGTTGCAGCCCTCAACCATTTTATCTCTAAATCGACGGATAAGGGTTTGCTATTTTTTAAAATCTTAAGAAAAGCATTCATCGGGGATGAAAAATGTGGAAAGGCCTTCCAAGACCTCAAAGCTTACCTGGGGTCGCCAATGTTGTTATCTCGGCCTATTTAAGAGGAAATTTGCTTCAATATTTATCAATATTAGAGTCAGCTATCAGTGCATCAATCGTACGAGACGATAAAGGCGTCCAATAGCCATTTTAAGTCAATGGTAAAGCCTTACATGGGGCCAAACTAAAGTATCGTAGAATGAAAAAATTAGCACACGCATTAATACATGCTTCAAGGAAGATGAAGCCATATTTCCAGACCTATACGATGATGGTGCTCACCAACACTCCCTTGAGGCTGTTTATACATAAACTTGAGAAATCGAGTGGTTAATAGCTTTGTCAATTGAGCTAAGTGAGTTTGACATCATCTATCAACCTAGGACTACAATCAAAGGGCATGCTTAGAGAATTTTGTGGCCAAATTTACTTGGGCATGGGTCGCACTATTGATATGGAGGAGATAGTGACACCGAAAGTTGTGTCGAAAGAAGCTTTTAGAGAGTCCGCCACATCCAATATTGGCAAGGACGACATTATAGAGAAGGATTTTCTATTTAAGAACGGGATTTTAACTGAAGGACCTTTTTAGAGGAGGGCCCCATATGAAGCCTATTTGATGACGGCTCATTTTATGAAAGTCGTAGGTGCACCGAGTTGATACTCTCGTCCCCCGATGGTATAGATATTGAGTATGCTTTGAGGTTTAGATTTAAGGCATCAAACAACGAGTTATAGTATGAGGGATTGCTGGCAGGTCTTTCCCTTTTGTTAGAGTACTGAATGTTGGCCAGATGTCATCTATAGTGACTCACAGTTGGTCGTAAACCAGATTTTGGGCATTTGTGAGGCTGAGGATGAGAAGATAGCCAACTACTTGGTGCGGGTCAGGAAAGTAATGATAAACTTAAGAGAGTTGAAGCTCAGGATAATTCCTCAACTTGACAATAGCCAAGCCAATGATTTGGCATGCCTAGGATCGACAACAAGGACAGAGATTAGGCATACAGTTCTGGTGGAAATCCTATATGGGTCGATCATAGAAGAAGACGACAGTAGGGTTGAATTCTTCTTGAACTTGAATTTGGGGAGATTCAAGGACGGATCCACTAATAAAGTATATCTGGATAGTGAGCTCCAAGATTCCATGGCCAAGAGAAAGAAGCTTAGATATAAGGCAGCAAAATTGGCTATCATCAGAGATGTGCTATAAAAAAGGGTTCTTTTTTACCCCTACTCAGATGTGTTCACCCTTCAGAGGTCGGCTATGTCTTATAAGATGTCCACGAAGGGTCATGTGCAAGTCATGTAAGTGACGGTCTCTTACCAAGAGAATAGTTACCCAAGGTTATTGGTGGCCGACACTAATGAAGCAACCGTCTATGTGTATAAGTGTGATAAGCACTATGGATTTGTAAATAACCCTCATCAACCTCAACAACAACTATCGTTTATCACTACACTGTAGATGTTTGCAGTTTGGGGAATTGACTTGGTGGGTCCTCTTCCAAAGGCAGCATGTAATTACCAAAATTTGATCGTGGCTATTGATGATTTCTCGAAGTGGATAGAGGCCGAGGCGATGATTTCCAATACTAAGGTAAAGACGTTCCACTTTATCTATAGGAATATCATTTATAGATATGGCCTACCCCTCACCTTAATATCAGATAAGGGAAAGAAATTCAAGAATAAGTCTTTGGAGACATACTGTGGCAGAGTAAGCATAAAATAATTTTATTCAGCATCAGGCTGACCCTAAGCCAATGGCCAGACCGAGGTCACGAACAGGACATACTTGATGGGAATAAGAAAATCCTGGAGGATGTAAAGGGTTTATGGATAGAAGAACTGTATAGGGTCCTATGGGATTATAGGATGACTGAGAGGATGCTGATAGGCGAAACACCATTTATGCGTGTCTACGGGTCTGAGGTGGTTATCCTTAACGAGCTAGGACTCCCTAGCCACAGAGTTCAAACATATGATCCTGAAGCTAATAAAAGCGAGAGTAGGCTTGATTTAGATTTGATTGAAGAGATATGCGGGGATGCTGAAGTCTAATTATCGGCTTATCAATAGAGAGCTAACAGGTTCTATAACATACGAGTGAAAGCCAGGCCGATAGCAGATGGTGATCTTATTCTTAAGAAAGTTTAGTATAAGACAAATAAGTTACACCCCAATTGGCATGGGCTATATAGAATAAAAGAAGAGGCCATTCTAGGAACTTACCGATTGGAAAACCTATAGGGTATGTTGATCATCTAAAGTGATATTACCTGTCATTTCTCAGTTGTACGAGTATAATCTCTTAGTGAAGAGCAGCTATTTGTATGTTAGCAAAAGTTCAATCAATGAAAAAATGCAAGTGTTGCCTCATATCTATATTCCTTATTGAATCTCTACATGGTTTGAATTGTTAAACTTAATAACATAATTTTTTTATTGCGAAATACTTTCAACTCGCTCTCGGTGATACGAGAGTTCATGGGGAGATTCGTCTCATCCATGACCTCTCAATAATGTCAAGAGGGGGGATTAGCATGATAACATCACTTATGTGGTGAGAAATAAAGAAATTGAAAAAACATCTGAGTATAGTTGCTTAAACATCAGACTTATGGTGGATTAAAGATCATAACTCTCTCGGCGGTATGAGAATGTATAAATAGAATCATCTCGTCCGTACACTCCTAACAACGCCGAGAGGGGGATCACGGTATAACATCACTTGTGTGGTGACAAACACAAAATTGAAAAATCATCTAAGTATGGTTGCTTCAACATCAGACTGACAGTGGATTAAACATGATAACTCTCTCATCGATATGAAAATGTATGAAGAGAATCATCCCGTCCATACACTCCTAATAATTTCGAGAGGAGGATCATTGTATAACATAAATTATTTGGTAACAAACACAAAATTGAAAAATCATTTAAGTATGGTTGCTTAAACATCAGACGTATGGTGGATTAAAGATCATAACCCTCTAGGAGGTATGAGAGTGTATGGAGAGAATCATCTCGTTCATACACCCCTAACAATGCTAAGAGGGGGATCACGGTATAACATCACTTATGTGGTAACAAACACAAAATTATAAAATCATCTGAGTATGGTTGATTAAACATCAAACTTATAATGGATTAAAGATCATAACTCTCTCGACAGTATGAGAGTTTATGGAGAGTATGGTCTCTTCCAAACATCCCTAATAATCCCGAGAGGGGTATCATGGTATAACATCACTTATGTGGTGCAAACACAAAATTAAAAATCATCTGAGTATGGTTGCTTAAACATCAGACTTATGGTGGATTAAATATCATAACGCTTTCGGTGATATGCAAGTGTACGAAGATAATTGCCTCATGCATACACTCCCAACAATGTCGAGAGGGGGATTATTGTATGACCTCATTTAGATGGTAAGAAAGACAAAATTAAAAAATAATTTGAGTATGGCCATTCCAATATCGACTTCTTATGATGAAAGCAATGATAAAACACAGTGTAATCACAGACATCATTTTTAGAAACATCACGCAATAATGAAGAGGTGAAAATACCAGACACTACACTTGGATGCAAAAAAGATCATTGCATTCAAACTTCATTAACAATAAAGTTGTCATAAAAAATAGTGTTGAAGAAACATTGTTAAAATATTACAGACTTGTTCCAAAGAATAAAGAGACAAGGGATCAAAAACTTAGATTATAAAAGTTAAGGGTTTTAAGGCCACAGGCATCCACCCTGTAGAATATGGAGAATTCAGGCCTGAGTCTTATCAGCTGGATTGGATATAGTAGTATCGATTATCGATCCAGTTTGGACTTCTTATTCACGGTTAACACCGTCTATTGCATCTTCGGGAATGATCATCTCGATTGTTGTAGTTTTAAAAGCCAGAATCTTGGTTTTAATCTCATTCAACGCAGTAACAGCAAGAGGGTTTAAGAAGTCAAAAGCTCAAAATTGTGTAGTCATAGCTAATACCTATGGGAATTTTAAAGTGGCCCATCAGTAGGCCGACTTTGTACACCTTTCAAAGTAATGGAAGTCCTACCCATCAAACTCGTCAGATACTTTAAAATATTCTAATGCCTGCTTATTAGTAGTCTCCATCGTGACCTTTAGTGCAGCCTAATGCTCCACATCCTTCTGCTTGAGTTGGTCTTCATGCCCTAGCCTCTGTGTCTCTAAGTCGTATGTCCTTTGCTTTTTAAAGTCCGTCACCTTATCCTTGTGGCTAAGATCTTAGTCTTTTAGTTATTTCCTTAGCTCATTCTTGGCCTTGATCGCCTGTTGGTTGGTCTGGTAATTCTCTTGGGTCCATCTGGCTCACTAGAAGAAGGACAATAGAGACTATAAAAAATATAAACATAATAATGAGATAAGATAACAGTTTGAGAAATCAACAAGTTGAGTTAAAAAGATGATTTACCTAGGCGGACCTATGGAGGCCGAAGTTCCTCAAACGAATAGGGTCCATGGATTCTAGGAATCTCCTATCAGAGTCGGCTAAGAGTGAGTCGATGGTAGACTTAACTCTATCTTGGTCGTCAATCAACGAGTTAGAGCATATGGAGAGCAGAGAAAGATGATCGGCCAAAACCTGACCAGTCAAGATAGGTATAGCCCTATCAATGGGTTCATAGAGTGGGTCATCTCTCTTGGTCTTCTTTTGTTGGGGAGGAAGGTTGGTGGTACCCTCCGATCATTCTTTCCTCTTTTTTACCCAGTCGACTAGGCTTGGGCTGCCAGTTGTGGATTTTTTTTATTGGACTGGAGGGTTAGGCCCTTTGTCTAACTTATTCAAAAGGTTGATGAGACCAAGAGCTACCATCCTCCAAATCTATTCAGTAATATTAATCAAATGATTTAAAAATGAAAGATTCTGGTTATTACTGATATCAAAGTAAGAGACGACATTACAGTCAGGAAAAAAAATTAGAATCATTTTTCTAAATTATGCAGCTCGATCAGAGGATTAACCCCCAGTCCTGTCTTTATAAGGAAAGCTAGAATCATCACATGTTCTACTTCTATTACATCACCATCGTCACCTTGACTCCGAAGATTCTCAATATAGTCTCGATTGTCATTGCTCAGACCGGGGTCAAATCTGGAAGACATTGAAGCTTTGACCCACCTCTGAGGCACCCTCGGCTCTTAGGCAATACATGGGGCATTGGTGTCAAACTCCCAAGAACCCGACACAAATAAGTATAATGACTCCAGTGGTGGTTTGAATTTGGACTAACTATCATAACCTTTTTTATGGTTTTCCTGGCTACGAGATAATAGTAGCCAAGTTGCGTCTTAGTGTAAGAAATATTATAGCATCCTCTGAAGACACTGATAAGAAGGTTAAAATCATAGAACAACCGCCACATCTAGATAAAGACGATCAGAATTATCCACGCATTTAGAGATAGTTAGGCAGGGGAAAGTCCCAATCTGGCAAGTATCACTCAAATACAAGGGTGGATGGGAAATCTAAAACCGATCTTGAACATTTGTACGTAGATTGTGGCTTCACCGTCTTGTCCATTAAAAGCTCTCTCATTCTTGGCTAGCACCCTCATATTAATGGAATGTTTAATTCCATACATATGCATCCACATCAGAAGGTCCATTTATAACAATGTTGTGAAAGGTCTCAGCGTAGGAAGTATTAAGTGGATCCTCGACCTCGTACTCAAACTCGTCGTCAATCTCGATGGTCGAGACTCCACTTGGGTTTCTGTGATTAATGTAAGCTCGTGGAATGGTCGATAATGGAACATCCATGGGTGTTTGAGTAAACATACCCTCTACTCTCGACCCCTCAGTGTTCAAGATCTCATGAATGGAAGGTTCCCTATGACTAGACTCAACTGCACCAAAGTCCTCAATGCGAGATGACGTGACCCTTATGGCCTCATTAAAGGAGCCCCTCTTGGACGCCCTATAGGCGAAAGGACTATACCCCTAAGAAGAAGACACCGACTATGATCCATAAGATGAGGCTCCAGACGTGGTATTAATATTTATCTTGACGATAGTTGGCTTAGGGGGTATATTACAGCCAAAGGAGTTGGGTGGATTGGAAGTGTGGTCTCGCCCTCAACTTTGCATTTAGCCTCAGCCTTACGTATTTCTCTAAAAATGTTCTTCCTTAGGTGTGGGTATTGATCAGCTAACTCATAGAGTCTCCTCTACATTCAAATAGGAACGAGGTTTGACCAGTTTGACTTTTGGATATAAAAAAATGAGTTTAAACATTTTCAAATGGTTTCTATCAAGAAGAGTTATGGGCTTCCACCAAAGAAGATGATCGGAGGGTCTCCGAGGAATCTAATTAACAATGAAAAAACATCATTGATCCTATAAACCTCCCAAACAAGATCTCTACCACCTCAAATACCCAACATAATTAATAATTAAACCCTAGAACAACCTTAACAGATTGCCAAAAAACTTACAAGATCGTCGAAAAATCAAAATGCAAAGATAAGATAGATCAAAGATAGAGTATGGAAAAGAAAGTAAGTGAAGGGTTACCTGAGTAAGAATGGGCGGTTGGGAGGAGGAATGAAGCCCTAAAGCTCACTGGGAAGTGCTGGTTCAAAGAGAGAGAAACTGAGTTTGAGAAGTTTAAGAAGTTAGAGAAGAAAAGATAAAGCGGGAGAAGTTTGGGTTTAAGGAAAGAGAAAATGGTTTACTTTTTGGTATTAAAGTGAACTAATGATTGCGCGCATTTCCCCACGAGGGAATTATTAGGGTACCAAACCCTAGGCAGGCTTGTAGCCAGCACAGCTTGCCCAATACGCCAACCTATATAACTTGTGACGTGTGTCACCTCAAGTGATCTTAGATACCTATGACTTCAATCTCAGCCAACATGGGTCTCATCATCACAGGGGGTCAGTCGACTATACCCCATAACCTTCCACTCACATTAAAGACTAAGGGCTAGGGGTGATTGATATACTTAAGTCTAGTATCATCCTAGACTAGACTCAGCCCGACGTAATAACCCTAGTTCAACATCCATCAGATTCACCAGTCAAGTGGGTTTATAGATCACAAGCCCACCTTAAGCAGTCTCGACCTCAGAGACCTTATCCTCAGTAGTTCTATTCAATCAACGAATCTCATTCTCAAGTCTCAATGGTCATATCTTGTCTTGTCCCTACCAGGTGTTGACCTAATGCCATACTGATAGGCCGAGACCGTATCGACTGACCTGAGGCAATCTTCTCAACCTCATAGTTGCATGCATAAAAGACCACCTTCTTCAATCTCGGCTTGGTAGGGACCATCAAAGCCAATATCATCATTTCATATGGCATACGTGAGTTGCATATCATTAGTCCACATGGACCATACCATTACAACAGATCCTTAGTCCACCTGGGGGAATATTTCATCATCATGACATACTTATGCAAGGGACAGGTGTCTAGATCCTATTAGCTGCCTATATCATGCATACTCGTTTTATGCTTGGGGGTCCACTATGCACCCCCAAGCCTATATAATCCTTTTTCTTATTTATTTACAAGGATCGAGTAATTGGCAACCCTAGATAAACTCTATCAAATTTTAACCAAAAGAGATAGAACGCTTGAGAGATTGTATATATCGTCATTAGAGCCATATAGAAATACATACACCACAAACCTTGTACAATGGAGTAGGCCTATTAGCTGAACCACTTTATATTCTCATGTCTTCTCCCTTCTCTCATCTCCTTCTTGTTATTTACATTCATGCATTCATATATTACTCCATTGTTAACTAAGTTAGAGCTTAAACTACTTACAATTTTAAGTGGTAATTCCTAGCATCATTATGCAGTATTGACGACCTTAGCATAGGTGGTCAACGTCGGGTTACCCAACAAATACTGTTAAATCCTTTAAGTCAATTCATTCATGAACTTCAACATCTTCTTATACTATGTGTTCACCTCATCAGGCAAAAAGTTTATTAGATGGGAAAATTCTTCCTCGTATTCGGTCACCGACGTATCTCCCTGAGTAATATCAATAAATCTATGCCACATCTTTATCTGGATTGCCTATGGAAAATACTTGCGATCAAGATGCACCCACAACTCCATTACATAACATACCTCTCCTCCACCGTGATAATCGACTCCCACCACTATAGTGCTGCACCTACTAGCTTAAAAGTATCCAGTATCTGTCTTTGTGTATCGTTGCACTCGATTAGGCGAAGATGGAGAGTGATGTCATTCTTCCACTTGCTAGTAGCTACCACATCTGAACTGCCCTGAAACTCCGGTGGATGCCCTTTCTGGAAGTCCTCCCTTAATATTCCCCATGCTTATGGCCCTGGTTGGGGCTTGATGATCGGCGCCACTAGCTAATATGTCTGAGTCTATGGAAAGTGATGTACCATGGTGATCATGGCGGAATTAACCTTTTGAGCAACTATGGTGTCCTCCTCTGCGACCGTTACCGTCCCTTGTGGTTCCTGCTGAGCCTCTTTCTCATTGGCCCTCATGGCGGCCCTAGTTGGTCATCCTCTCTTAAGTGGAATCTGAAATCGGATAGAAATTGTATCATTTCACAATTAATATGATTTATAATAGCAGAAGAACGTAAATGCGTAAATGAACAGTCCTAAAATAGGGCTTTATATCAAATGACGCTATGCTAAAATCGTAGTAGGCTGCACAGATCCTAAGGATACTAGAACGTGAAGCTCTCATACTATCTGTGACACCCCGCTTATTAAAATAACAAGTGGCCAACCCTCTACCAAAATGAAATGAGTGTCTCATATGGCTCATTCTTAGCATCATTGTCAAAATTCAATTAATTACTAACCACGTATTAGTTTAAGAAGTTGTGTCAAATTTTAATCTTTAATTACAATACCAAATATAAACCATTTACCATAATTCCACTCACAATATGCAATATAAATAACCACACTAATAAAGAAGTCTAAATGCAAAAATAAATAAAACCAAGTACCGAATAAACCATCAGTTACTAATAATCTAATACAATCACCTGAACTGAACTAAATAAACTAAAAGTAAATAAATCTAATAAAAGGGGCTACATGCCCATCTAATGTCTGAAATATAACCTAATATAAGCTAACAATGATAAGATCGGCTACTCCAAAACCTACAAGCCTCCACATCAGCTGCATCTACCTAACCTTGAAGAGAATAATCATCATTAGCGTCCCTGTGGCTCGACACCTAAAAGTTTTTGAAAATATTAAATGCGGGTCAGAGCCCAAAACCTTTGAATATATTTAGCAAGTGAATAAAATGCAGTAATGAAAATATAAACAAATTTTCCATACTTTAACTGGTAGCACACTTAAATAATCACGAGGTCTTTCGTGTCCATGTCTTGGGGATACCTACCATATTTGAGAAGGTACGAAATGTTCTAGTACCACAATCCTTCCATACCTGCATCTTCCTTTGTAACGAGCTTAATGTAGTAGCAATGAGGGAGTGTAGCTTGTTTCTTTACTAAAAGGGGGCCATTGTTATTCCCTCAGGCATGTCGACCATAGAGGCCAAGGTTCCTAGTGTGTCAGTTAGGTTATTCTTTAGGCGAGGAAGGTAATTGAAGATGACTTCTTTGAATTGGGAGGCAAGTACTTCTAGACGGGCATGGAAGGGTAGGATCTTCTCGTCATTCAATTTCCATTTCCTAAAAATTTATCCCATAATGAGGGTTGAGTCTCCATTGACGTCCATGCGTTTGATTCCTTTATCGAGGGCGATCTTGAGCGCTATGGTGCATGCCTCATATTCTATCATATTGTTGGTGCAAGGTAACTCCATCTTAATGTCAATAGGGTGTGAAAGTCATCGGGGGTGATTAGGATTATCTCAATACCATACCATTTCTTGTTGGCAATGCCATCGAAGAACATCTGCCATATGAGATCCTTTTGAGAGGTGCATAGGATGTCTTCGTCTGGAAAATCAGAGACCCAAACTCCAGTCCCTTCCGTGGGATTGTCGACAAGATAATTATAAATAACCGTCCCCTTCATAGTTTTTTAAGTGACGTGAAAAATATTAAATTCGATCAGTAATATTATCCAGTGAGCCATACAGCTAAACAGAGCGGGTTTCTCTGGAAGGTATTTTATGGGATCCATTCGAGATACTAGAATGATGAGGAATGAAAGCATGTAGTGTCATAGTTTCAGTGTGACCCAGACCAGGGCGACACACGTCATTTCCAATGCAGTGTAATTAACATTATACCCAGATAGCTTTCGATTAGTTTAGTACATTGCGCTCTCCTAATGAGATTCCTCAATATATTGGGCTAGAAAAAACCCCTATTTCATTATTGGTGATAGTCAAGAACAGGAGGAGTGGGAGACCCGGCTGCGGAGGCATGAGCACTAGAGGTGGGGTGAGGTATCATTTAATCTGGTCAAAGGCTTCTTGGCATACCTCGTTCCAAACTTTAGTTGAGTCCTTCTGGAGAAGTTTGAAAATGGGTTCACAAATAGAGGTCAGTTGGCTGATGAACCAACTGATGTATTACAGCTTACCCAGGAATCCTCGCATTTCTTTTTCTATCCGGGGCGATGGCATCCCGAGTATGGCTTTTAGCTTGGTGGGGTCTGCTTCAATCCCTTTTTCACTAACCATAAACCCGAGCATCTTTCCTTTAGTGATGTCGAAGACACATTTCTGTGGGTTGAGTCGCATCTAGTAATATCACAATCGCTCGAAGAATTTTCTCAAGGCAGGAATGTGACCTTGTCGGGTCTTAGACTTGATGATCATATCATACACATAAACATTAAGTTTTTATATATGAGTTCATATAGGATTGTTATGGCAGCCATGTGGTAGGAAGTGATGATACTAGAATTGGCACCACCAAGTCATTATGATAAGAGAGCTCAAACCAGAACTACAATGGTGAAAGAAAAAGTATATAAATACAGAAAAAAATAAGGCAAAGGAGAAGATAACACCAGATATAAGTGGTTCGGCCGGAGCCTACATCCATTGTGCAGTGTGAATGGTGGTTTTCACTATAAAAAGGGCACAAATAGCCTATGGAAACAAAGTTTTCTAGGGTTGAGAATACCCGATATTTTATAATGAGGTAGAAGATAACTATTTATATGGCTAGAGTGGTGTCATACGCACCCTAGTCATGCATGAGGCATGCACAACTTTAATTGTCCAACAAGGTTATGACATTTGTCCCTGGTGCATGCAAGTAATAATTATTAGATATTCCTCACATGTGTGAATGATGTTGTTATAACGATTTGATTCACGTGGGGTTGATAGCCCACGTGCATTATCTCATGCATGCTCCATTCCACACGCCTTATATGATTCCTAAAGTGTCCTGGTGAGGTTAAAGTGTCGTCCTAGCCGAGTACAAGACTACTAATATACCACTGGAATACATGTAGATAATTACGAAGTGTAGTATCGGCTGACCAAGGTCATGGTAAGATGAGAAAATAGGTTGGTTTAGGAAATCTTCGATCTATCAATGCAGTCAAGATGAGACAAGACAACAATGGTCGAGACAGGTAGAACTAGATGCACACGATGCTTGTTAAAAGATGCCTTGTAGGGTCTTCTTAGGCCGAGCTTGTCTTGAGCTGAGATGAGGTCTCATAACCGCATATCAATTACCCCCTAGCCCTTGGTCTTCTGTGTAAATTAAAGACTTAGGGATAAAAAATTCAAGTACTATGGACCAAGTATGTCTTTGATCTGTCAAATGTTAATGTATCGATGTGTACGAGTGGGGGACACATGTCATCAGTTCTTTAGCATGGCATGTTCCCCAAGTTGTTGCGACAGCATTGTTCTCACCTTGGAAGTTGCGCCCTAATGATGGGCGTATTGAGAATTTAACCCCATCATTAGGGGAGTTTAAAATCGTTTATATAAAAAATTCCTTCATTTTCTTCATTTATGCTTGCCACTTTCTCTCTCTAGGCTTTTCGGTTCCAGAGTTCTTCTCTCTCTCCTCCATTTTCCAAGTGTTTTCTGGCTGCTTCCTTAGCTCTCCAGTTATTGCCATCTTAGGGAAACTGTCTAGATACTCTCCTTTTCCCCTCCTCATTCTCTTTTCATCATTTTAGGCATTTTTGTATTTGTTTTACTTTTTCGACTAGTTTATCATTCTTTTTGACGATTGTATTGGGCTTTAGTTAGGTGGTTTTTCTTCTGAAGAGGTTGAGTGGGGAGTTGAGAGAGTGAGTTTGAGGGTTTATTGGTGGCT
This sequence comes from Sambucus nigra, assembly GCA_949130495.1. Classification (NCBI taxonomy): domain Eukaryota; kingdom Viridiplantae; phylum Streptophyta; class Magnoliopsida; order Dipsacales; family Adoxaceae; genus Sambucus; species Sambucus nigra. Next base: position 586,156,376 of record OX422210.1, on the reverse strand, counting down.
TTAGGGTTTTTTACCTTCCTATTTTACCCTCATTAGGCTGCCCCAATGGGTCACCGATCATCTTCTCCGGTGAGCCACTAATTCTGCTCTTGAATGCTCCTAATCCCAACTATTGATACTCCTTAATTTAGATCCTTTGGTCAAATATAGTCAAACCTTTAATTGTTAGCCATTTTCCAATCTTTTCCACCAAGTTTAGGGTTGTCCTTTAGACGATGAGGAAGCTGTACGAGCTAGCTGAAGATTTCCCTTCTCTCAAAGAGAGGTGCTTCAGAGAGATCAAATAGTACGAGGCCGAGGAAGTTTCCAAGCACAGTACCGAAGCCTTTCCTCTCCGTCTTATCTATCCTATACCTCTTGCAACCTTTCGTCCTCCAATCATAGAAATTAGTAACTCAATGTCTGATTCAGCTGCTAAGAGTGTCGACTCTTTCCAAATGGCAATGGAAGTCCCACAAGATAGGTCTTAGGAGGCTCAGAGTTCTTCAATTGCCTCATCTTCTTGTCAAGCTAAGTCATTTAATAGGGACAAGTTATCAGATCAGGCCGAGTCACTATCAAATCAAACTAAGTCCTCTTAAGGGTTAGATTATTTTATACAGATCCTCTCGTCTCGTGATAGGTTGAGAGTGGATGTCGTTTTACAACTCCCAGTGTATACCATCCCTCTTACTACCATTCCGGGGGAACACTTTGCTAGAACTTCTCATCCCGAGTTTTATCATCCCCTTAATGTTGTCCTGGCTATAAATTAAGATGACGATGGTGAGGTATCACTTGATAATTCATATGCTAAGTACCACGTTAGCACAGTCACTGAGGTCGACCCCCAGTATTGTAGAAATTTGTACGGTATTGGTCCCTCCATTAATATAAGGGCTCCCTCGGCCAACGAGAGAGAATTTCAAGGCTGAGAGGGTTAAATTTTTATGTCCGAGAATATGTTTGAGGTAGGCTTCAGGCTTCCCGTACACCTGGCCATACGATCCATTTTAAGATGTCTCGATCTCAGCCCTGCACAATTATCATCGAATGTATGGGGATTAATTCTTGGGTTTGTGGTCCTATAAAAGGTGGTTCATCATATCGACCTTTCAGCTAGCATTTTTAGAGGGTGTTACACGGTCTCTTCTCCTAAAACCCAACCTTGATACTATCATTTCGTAGCTAGGAAATCTGAGAAGAAAGCTTTATTGGTCACTCAGACTTCTAATCATAATTGGAAGCCTCATTATTTTTCCATCACGGGAGCTTGGGAATTTGGCCCTGATGTCCCTTGCACTACCTCAGAGCCCCGAGTCCCCCACCAATGGGACAAAGCCACGATATCAGTTAAAGATGATCCGAGTTTGAGTGTTTAAACCTTGAAAAATCTTGAGAAAGTTAGGGAACAAGGAGAGAAAGGGGGCCTCGTCCAATTTGAACATTTTATGACCCCATCCTACTTAGAGCAGATGAGTATGGGAGTGGACCCCCTATCTGAGCAATACAAGTGTTTCTCCTGTCTGAACTGATGATCTTACTTTCTTGCTTGCAGGCTGATCATTAAATACCTCAGAAGCTGGGTGGAATATGGAAGCCCTAGGCATAGCCAATTTACTAAAACAGATAGGCAAGAAATCGACTCCTGCTCCTTAAACCAAGAAACTTACCACTATCGACCCTCGTCAAGCCGAGGGCTCAAGGAAAAGAAAATAGGTCCAGGGGAACCTACCCACTACTCATCAGACCAAAAATAGCAAGGACGTCCCGTCCAAGACCTGTAAGAGTACGAATATTCCAATCTCCTTTGAGGATGCTCTAGCTGCACGGTTAGAGAACTTAAAACTTTATTCTGGCTCTGCTTTGGGGAATAAGGACCGGGTTATTGAGTTTTGCTTGACTCTAATACTTCAAAGTCTGATCTCAGATTTTTGGAGGCAATAAATATCTTGCTGATGAATGACTTTGTCCTTCATAAGATTGTTCAAGTAAGTGACTATTCTTTTCTAAGCTACTATTGCTATTTTTGTCTGAACTATAAGGTCGTCTCTTAAGACCGTCTCGTACTGACCTTACTTGCTTAATAAAGACTACTATCTTCCTTCAAAAGATTTACTAATGGAACAAGAAGAAGATTACTAAGATCTGTGTAGCCCGTCAAGCCATCAAAGACGACGATGATAAAAAAATCGCATTCAAGAGCTTGAGACCCAAGTTAAGAACTTGAAGAACCATCATTTTGAGGCAATTTTATCTCTGAACAAGAGTTATAAGGTGGCTATTAAGATTCTAAATAACACTCACTCAATGGAGATTACTTGGAAAGTGAAGCAGGTTGTTGACAATAAAATCTTTGAGGCTCAGATGCACATAGTTGAGACCTTCAAGTCCTTTGAGGAATTCCTAGGCTACGGTGTGCAGTACCTTTAAAGAGGTGCTCACAATGGTTGTCTGTGGGCAACTACGAAGTTACCAGAGATTGCTCACTTATCTGATCAATAAAAGTCTTTCAGTCAAGACGATTCTCTTGTTATGACATCTTAACACAGCTAGAGGAGTTGGCATCGGATAGTGAGCCCATAGTTTAGACTAAAAACCTTGTTGATGAGAGAGAGCCTGTCGATGACAACGAAGCTGATGGTATTATATCTGTAGATGTGTCAGCTCTCGGAGAATCTGAGGACCCAAATGTTTAAGGGATGAATCCTAAAGCCTAGTTCTTCTCAACTTTTCTCTTTTATGGGCGGTCACCTGTGGCTTAATGCCCTCTTTTGATTTCAAAATTTTTTGACTGCTTGGCAATTATTTTTAGCCTACTAGTAACATCGCGTCTATTCTTAAACACTCATCATCTTATGTTTTTGAATGGGAAGTCCCTCTGATCCTTTACTATCATACTCTGAATAGATGACTAGCATTTTACAATTTGCTTACATTGACTTTTCATACATGCCTCCTTCCGATGTTAAATCAGATAACATAAGATGATTTGCAACCTTAATATCACCAACTAACTAAATAATGCCAATCTCATCCTATTTTTAAACGAGCTTGATATAGGCAACATGTTTCATATTTTGAAGATCATCACTTTCCTAGCCTAAACGTTGCATTATTTGAGAGTGTATGGATGAGAGTCGTCTCATCCATGCACTGTTGTCTCGGCCGAGAGAGTTTATCCACCAATTTAATGATGTTTAAAATAATCCACTATGAATCCACCAAATTATAGTGTTATATCACAGGTCCCCTCTCATAGTTTTGAGAGTGTATGGATGAGAGTCGTCTCGTCCATGCACTGTTGTCTTGGCAGAGAGAGTTTATCCACCAAGTTAATGATGTTCAGAATGAACCACATTTCAGTGATTTTTAATTTGAATCCACCAAATTATGGTGTTATATCACAAGTCCCCTCTCATCGTTTTGAGAGTGTATGGATGAGAGTCGTCTCGTCCATGCATTATCATCTCGACTGAGAGAGTTTATCCACCAAATTAATGATGTTTAGAATGAACCACATTTAAGTGATTTTTAATTTGAATCAACCAAATTATGGTGTTATATCACAAGTCCCCTCTCGTCGTTTTGAGAGTGTCTGGATGAGATATATCTAGTCCATGCACTGTCGTTTCGGCTGAGAGAGTTTATCCACCAAGTTAATAACGTTTATAATTAACCACATTTAAGTGATTTTTAATTTGAATCCACCAAATTATAGTGTTATATCACAAGTCCCCTCTCATCATTTTGAGAGTGTATGAATGAGAGTTATCTCGTTCATGCACTGTCATCTCGGTTGAGAGAGTTTATCCACCAAGTTAATGATGTTTAGAATGAGCCACTTTTAAGTGATTTTTACCCCTCTCGATGTTATTAAGAGTTCATGGACGAGGTTGACCCCGTCTGGACTGTCATGTCACCGAGAGCAACTTAAAGATATTTCACCACGAATGATGTTTTATAGCTTAAGATGGGTTGCTACATACAAACAACAAGTATTCGAATAATAAATAAGGTATGAGAGAACACTTGGAAAATTTCATTCATAATCTGATTCTCACATACATGGACAAATGATACTAAAATGAAATTTCTAAAAAATAAATGAACTTAAAATGAAGCCTTTAACACAACTCTTACTGGTACTACTTCTTGAGATGGTCGGTGTTCCATGGATTTGAGAATGACTCTCCATTTAAATTTTCCAACCAATACATTCCTGGAACCACTTATTCAACCACCCTATAAGGACCATGCCAGTAAGGATGAAGTTAATTGGGCTTCTACCAAGTCTTCTTCAAAATGAGGTATCTTATTCCCAGTGGTCGGTCCTTCACCCTCTTATTATAAAACTTTGTTATTCTTTGCTGATAGGTAGCTTACCTTACCTCAGTATCCTCTCTGCATTCCTCTATAAGGTCCGAATTCAGTCTCCTTCCTTCCATATTATGCTCCAAGTCGTATGTTTGGACTCTATGGGTTGTAAAACCTATCTCTGTCAGCACTGCAGCCTCTGATCCATATGCTAGCATGAACAGAGTTTCCCCCATTAGGGTCCTCTATGTCATCATATATGCCCATAGGACGACATGCACCTTATCAATCCATCTCCCTTTGGCATCTTCCAACTTTTTCTTAATTCCATCAAGAATTGTTTTGTTGGTAACCTCTATCTAACCTTTATCTTATGGTCGGCCTGGAGTTGAAAAGAACTGCTTTATGCTTACTCGCTCACAATACTTCTCAAGGGAGATGTTCTTAAATCACTTCTCGTTATCAGAAATCAGAGTGTTAGGTAGGTCGTATCTATAGATAATATTTTTCCAAATAAACTGAAAGGCCTTCTTCGTGATTGTTATCATCACGTCGACCTCTACCCACTTTGAGAAGTAGCTAATAGCTATGATCAGATAGCGATAATTATTCACAGGACTTGGCAAGGGTCCTACTAGATCGATCCCCTAGATCACAAACGAGGATGGGGATGTGATAAAGGTAAGGGGTTGATGAGGTTGATGGGGAATGGTGGAAACCCTTTGGCATTTATCGCATTTCTTTACATATGCTGTTGCATCTTTGGTCAACATCGACCACTAATATCCCTAAATAATGATACTCTTTGCTAATAACCTTCTTCTGATATGGATGGAACAAGATCCCTCGTGCACATCTTTCATAATATACTCTACCTCATATGAGTGAACACATCTAAGTAGAGGGAGTAGGAATCCTTTCTTATACAAAATGTCTCTTATAATGGAGAACTTAATCTCTTTGTACCTCATCTTTTTCTTCGCAGCTCCCCATCTCTGATGTAGCGGATGATGGGATCCATCCAAAAATATCCCAAATTCAAGTTCAAATAAAATTCTGTTGTACTATCTTCCTCTTCAATAGTCGACTGATGTAAGATCTCTACCGGCATCGACCTTTGAATTTATTTTCTTGTAGCGGAGGCTAACCTTTACAAAGCATCGACTCGGCTGTTGTCTAGATAAGGTATCCTATTCAGATTCACCTCTTTGAAATAGTTTAGTGTTGCTTTCATCCTTTCTAGGAATTTGTCCATTATGTCGTCCTTGGACTCATATACCCCTAAAATTTGATTCATAACTAACTTGAAATCACTATGGACCAGGAGTTGGCCGACGTTCGTTGTCCGAGTAAGAGAGAGACCTTCTAGGAGAGCTTCGAACTCTGACTCATTATTGGAAGCTTTTAAGTTGAATCTTAGTGCATATTCAATATCGGTCCCGTATGGGGCTTACACAATTAACCCTGCTCTGTTCCCTGCCTCACACGACGATCTATCGACATACAAGTTCCATATTGTACCATCTTTTGAAAAATTACCCTCTTCTAGGGACCCATTTTTGAAGAGGTGTCTCTCTTCCTCATTCTCAGGTACCTTACATCTGGCTGAACTCGGCTCGACCTCAGTCGGGGGAAGACATACTAGTTCATGCCTCGTCCCATGTGAACTCGACAACGAAGTCTGCTAAGGCCTGCCCCTTAATGGCTATTCTTGGTTGGTAGATGATATCGAATTCCACTAGCTCAATTACCCAGGTCCCAATTTCTAAGGTTTATGGATGACCTATCTGAGGGGATAGTCAGTGAGGATAATCGTGGTATGTGCTTGGAAGTACAGCTTCAAGTTTCTTGAGGCATGGATTAAAGCATAGGCCAACTTTTCCATTTTGGGATATCTTTGCTCGGCCCCTTGGAGGGCCTCACTGTTAAAAAACAGTGGCTTTTGTACTCCATCTTCATCTCTGACTATAGTGTAACACCCCATAAATTCAAGGACATTTAATTAAATAATATTTTGGGAGAAAGGGAATTTATTTTATTTGGAGGAATTAAATTCATGATTTGAGAAAAATTTAAATTTGAGTAATTTACTAATTTGGCGAATTGAGGATTAATTATTTTGGATTGTTTTATGTCGTATTTTGAGGTCTTAAATTTGAAAGATGTTATAAATTAATTCGGATGTCGATTTCGAGAGCACGGTTGAGTCCGGTAGGGTCGAAATAGTCCAAAATGAGTGGCCATATGTATATATTGGGTTTCGGGACTTGATTAGATATAATTGAGCTCCAAATTAAGAGTTTGGGCCCTTTTTATAAAGCCCATAGGCCCAAAAATGGGATTTGAGTTTTTAATCCTAATGGTGAAAGGGTAAGGCAACTTAAAGTCATTTTAGAAGACTGAAATTGGGGAGAGCTTAAGAGGAGAACCCTTAGAAGAGAATTTGGGGATTTTGGAAGATTTCTTCAAGAACAAGAGGAGATCCTTGATTCCAATCCATCATCTTCATCAAAGGACTTGGTTCTATAAATCTAAGGCATGTGGTTTAACTTGCATTTGTTAAATTTCATTTTTCCTATTCATATTAAAGAAGGTGTGAATTAATTAATATGTTAGGGTTTGTTCTACATCTTAATTCAGGAATTTCATATTTGGGATTTATAAATCTATAGAGATGATAAAATCATGTGGTTTTGATGCCCTAATTTGTGCAGATGATGAAGTTAAATTGAGATAATCAAATGGGTGAATTTAGAACAAGTCTTGAGGGTTTTTGTGTGTAAAATCTGGCCAGAAATTGAGGTTTGGAAGCTTTAATGGTGATTCTGTCTGCTTTTCCCTTGTAGAAAATCGTGTTTACTACATTTTGTTCTCTGATGTATTTTCTTCAAAAAAAAGGTTCCAAAATGCCCTAAAACAGCATTTTAAAACTCTGGGCCATTTCGTAGGGTAAATTTTAATATAGGGGTTGAATTTGTAAAAAATCACCCTTGGATTTAGTAGAGGATAAATCCAATTCGAGAATTAAGGTTATTGATTGAGTGATTTGAAACCTTCTAATTAAGTGGGTAGGCTTAATTGAATGAAATTGAACAATGGGTTGGAAATATTGAATTTCAGAGAGAGAGAGAGAGAGAGTCCGGGTATAATTGGTAGGGTGACACCAAAATAATGAAAATTAATTAGAGTATAATTAATTGAAATGAAGTCGGACCATAGACTTACATGCTTTAGGCTTGTGTATGGAAATAGTACACCGGTAGCCAAGATTTTAATATATATATACACGTTGATGTGTAGTATATATATGATATATAAATATTTGTGTGAATAATATTTATAGTAAAACATAAGGCTTGTGTGCAAACCTAGTACACTGGTAGCCCGGATTCAACATATATACACGGTTATGTGTAGTATATATATGATTTATAAATATTTGTGTGAATAATATTTATAGTAAATCATACCAATATTAATGCTATCTTAAGAGGTTGCGTGATGCGGGTGAGTCCCCTGGCTAGCGAATGCAGGGTGAATATAATCCCCAGATCATAGCGTCTGTTTATAGGGGTGGGCTGTTATGGTATGGAACGGGCACTTACGGGGGGGAACTATGACTGCCTCCTACGCGTTGGGTGATGGCATTTATATTCGGCATGCGTGTGAATGTTGAGATATAGTTATACGTATATATAGTGCAGAGTTATATACGGATATATATATACATGGTGTAAATGTATAATTAATATAACTTTTTTTACGGTTATATATATTATCAAATGGGAATTGATTTAAATAAGTTAGTGTGAATAATAACTTATAAACTCATATAGGTGATGTGAAATGTATAAGTGGTATAACTCGTGAGAATGTTATATGGCATTAAATGAGAAATGACTTAAATAAGTTAACGAGATTAATAACTTATAATATACTAAACCCACTAGGGTTAGAGTAGTCAGAAATCGTGGGATATATGTGATAAGACTAGTTAAGGGGTGATTATCTAGGTGGGGCATGTATAGAATGTTAGGTGTGCATATTGGTGGAGGGATGAGGTGTCCATAAGAGAGTGTACGACACTAACTTAAATATGAAGAGCATTCATGCATTTTAATTTCCTGCATTTAAATTCACTTGCTAAATATTTTCAAATGTTTAGGGTTCTAACCCTTGCTATAAAATATTTTCAAAACCTTTTAGGTGTCCTTCCACAGGGACACCATAATTATTTTATTCCAGGGTTACGCAGTTGCAGTATATGTGGATGCTGCGGGATATCAGCTTAGACGCTTATCTCATTCTCTCTAGATGTACCATTATGCTTGTACATTTATATTCAGTTTAGTCGATGTTATTCGGTTAATACTTCTATTAGACTTGTGATTTGATTAGTTTCTTTTTATGTATTGGTTATTTGAAATAGTATTGCGTTATTGGTTTGGGCTTAAATAAAAAGTTAAAAATTTGGCACCATGTCTTTTAAATACTAGGTAATTAGTAAGTTTTCGATAGTGATGCTAAGAATGAACCGGATGATTCCTATTTAATTTGATATGGGATTGATCACCAGGTATTTTATTAGGTGGGGTGTCTTAGATGGTATTAAAGTACCAGGTTCTAGTGTCTTTAGGATCTGTGTGGCTTTTCACGTTTCAGCGTAGCATTCTTTGATATAATGCCTTATTTTAGGGTTATTGTATTCACTCGCGTATGCGATTTATCTTCTCCTGCTATAGGGTATAGTTTATGTGACTCATATACAGTTTCGGTCGAGCGTGGCAGATCGAATATCATAGATGACAAGTGTGGGACGTATAACGATTGCAGGAGGGAGGTCTCAATAGAAGCCATGGAGTATTCTAGAAACAGCGACGCGGTAGGAATCACCATATTATTTGAAAAATTGAAGTTAGAGAAATCGTTGGGGACCAGGACTTGCCCAAAAAAAATCTTCGTAAAGGACGGTGGTGCAAGGTTAAAACCCCAAGTGTAGACAACAAGGGGTGAGGGTCGAAGAAGATTTTATTTCTGAAGAAAAATCCGCTAGGATTTGAGGAAGGTGCGGAAGGGTGATTTACCAATGGGTAGAGAACATCCAATTGGGGTCATATGTGGGGGAGTGTAGTGACACTTAAGGTAAAATTTTGAGCAAAGTAGTTTACTCTTAGAAGCAGTATGGGGTGATAGGAGCCAATCGCCACATTCATGGGAGATACTGTGAATAACGAGGAATTTGGGGTGCGTATTATTATAAATCCTCTCACCCTAGGTTAAATAGAGAGGCAAGAGAAATTTCAGTAATCTTCCAAAAGGGTAGGACAGTGGACGAATAGGAAGGAAAGTTGACGAAATTTGCAAACTTCGTAATCGATGAGAGGGATACGGAGAATCAAGTAGGGTTGCAAGCTAATAATAGACCCGTGAGTAGAATGTACCAGCATGGAGAGTAGATCTGGCTAGGATGATTGTTGTCGTTGTCATCAAAGTTGTACATTTATATTAGTATCAATGCTCTCGAGAGAGGGGATCTAAGGGAGTTGGAAAATATATCAGAAGATTAAGATTGGATTTTTAGTGCTAGTAAGGTTCCAAGGGAAGGATTACCCAGTAGGGGACCCAGATTAATGATTGAGATCAATAGAATTTCTACCAAGTGACGGTGGGTTCAATTAGGGCCGTCAAGGCCAACAACCAGTCTACTGGATCAGCAGATCCAAAGGACAATTGGGGTAGCAATCAAGATCAAGACTACCAGGTCCATGAGAAGGACAACCCCAACATGGACGGTGGGTCCAGAGAAAGGATAAAGGGTAATGACACAGAAAGGTGTCTTATGTGTAAAAGAGTAAAAACACATGGATGGATCTTATCCCTGGAAGTCGGGGGACAGGAGCTAGATGCCTAGTAGGGGCATCTGTTCGAGAAGTTTTTTTTGTTTGGATAGGATGTGGGTGTTATGTCTAATAACTGTTCTGCCGGAAGTGTTACGGGCAACTGAAACTACAAGTTTTAGTCCGAGATGATTGGGGTATGTTTTGTCTGATGCAAGAGGGTCACAGTAATGTATTAGTACTAGATTCACGTGAGAAATAAATTTAGTGTAAGTATCGTTAATATCACTAGTATGTGTATTTTTATCATGAAGAAGCAGGGTACTTTTCGGTTACACCTGAAAAGAATGGGCGAGTACATTGAGACGATGTATTTTCTTAAGTACTAGGTCCTTTAAGAGGTGACAATTGAGGTATGGTTTTATCTTGGGTACGGACAGGTTTGTAATGGTGGCCAATCATAGCAAGGCTATCGTGTTCATTGTTTCACTGCCGTATATATATATTCTCTTGAGATGTCTCACTTGGAAGAGGGTTGAGCAATATCATAGTGATAATATTGTGTGAAGTAGGATTCATAGATTACAGTTGTCTAGTTATTTTTTATCCCGGTGTGTAGGACTTTTACCAATGAGATTCAAGGTATGTAGGGTTGCCATGGAGCAGAGAGATTTAGCTCGTCATTAATATTTAGCACTGAGGGCTTAGTGATAGTACGAGCACAGTAGTATATGACTACTTTAGAGACGCGGGAGTTCATGGTAGACTTGTGAGTATAGGGGCAAGGTTTGAGAGTCCCGGGGATATTCTTTGGGTTTTGTGGAAATCAAGGACCGACAATGCTGAGGAATAGTGAATTAGAAAAAAAAATTTGGGTTGTGCTGGGAAGTGTTATAAGCATAAGCCTTAAAAAAATGTCGAAAGTGTGGAGACAGCATTGGATTGTAGGTCATCGAATTTAATAGTAATTAGTGAACATGTGGAGAAAATACGTTGAGCATACCACTAAGAAATAGGGCTAGTGGAGCCGAAAAGTGTTGCAAAAGAAACACTACGAAGCTTTGCACCATAAGTTGATAGGTGAGGTAATATTGGGAAGAATTTAATAGTGATGAGTAAAGACATTGGAAATATTTGGAGGATATATCCACGTCGAGAATGTGGGGACAGAAATTGAGGCAAATATGATTACGTAAGTGATGATCGAAGGTTTGTGCAATTATGTAAGAGATATAGGGTGTATGGGCACCCTGGGAGGAGCCAGAGCCTCTATTGTGCAGATACTAAGAAGATTTGGGAAGAAGACACAAAGGCAATGATTTTAGGTATATTCCGGAGGAATGGGAATAAGTTGTCCCCCAAATTATGAAATGATCAAGCATGGGTGTGTTTGGAAGTGACAGTGAGTGCGTCATAATCTACGATTTGCTATCACTAGGATTCGTGAGTGAGACGGATATTAGTGGATGTGTTGGCCGTAATAGACATAATATATATATATATATATATATATATATATATAAGTACCGTGGGATAGCGGGGTTCTTTGGTGTTAACCACGTGAGAGTGGGGGATTACACTAAGACGATGGTTGCATTATACGAGATATTTCTACTTTCGTGTGTGGATGTTTTTTCAAGTTTCAACTGTGTAGCTATAGTTTGGGGCTATAGTGGATAGCTATAGTAAGACTGGGTGTTCGCGGTACTAGGGTATGAATTATCGTTGCTAGGTTTTACCTGAGATAGGGTCTAGTGTATATATATTATAATGCATATTAAAATGTGTTGCATGTTAATGTACTAATATTGTTAAATTGAAATCCCGGGAAGTAGGGACATTTCTGATGTGATTCAGAGTGGTTGGACTTATTGTCTAACGGGAAGATATAGCTCGGATTTTATTTTCGCGCAAGGAAACAAGTGATAGTAAGGAGGCGGGAGTATGTGTTGTCTTTTTACATAAGAGTGGATATGTATACTTTCATGCCGAGATAAGGGTATTTGGAATGTTATAACTATGCGATTGAAGTTATGTTATGGATTAATGGTTAGTAAATGCCGTGTTTCATTTATTACGGTTAAGCACGAGTATAGAGTGTATGGGCGCTCGGGTTAATTACATTCGCTCAATAACTTTGTGTAGTAATGCTAAGGGTAAGTGATTGCGGGTCTAGTTGAGACTAGGAGTACTAGGCTCATCCGAATTTTGAGGACGAAATTCCATTATAAGGGGGGAAGTATGTAACACCCCGTAAATTTAAGGACTTTTAATTAAGTAATATTTTGAGAGAAAAGGAATTTTTTTTATTTGGAGGAATTAAATTCATGATTTGAGAAAAATTTAAATTTGAGGAATTTATTAATTTGGCGAATTAAGGATTAATTATTTTGGATTATTTTATGTCGTATTTTGAGGTCTTAAATCTGGAAGATGTTATAAATTAATCTGGATGTTGATTTTGAGAGCACGGTTGAGTCCGGTAGGGTCGAAATAGTCCAAAATGAGTGGCCATTTGTATATATTGGGTTTCGGGACTTGATTAGACATAATTGAGCTCCAAATTAAGAGTTTGGGCCCTTTTTATAAAGCTCATAGGCCCAAAAATGGGATTTGAGTTTTTAAATCTAATGGTGAAAGGGTAAGGCAACTTAAAGTCATTTTAGAAGACTGAAATTGGGGAGAGCTTAAGAGGAGAACCCTTAGAAGAGAATTTGGGGATTTTAGAAGATTTCTTTAAAACAAAAGGAGATCCTTGATTCCAATCCATCACCTTCATCAAAGGACTTGGTTCTACAAATCTAAGGCATATGGTTTAACTTGTATTTGTTAAATTGCATTTTTCTATTCATATTAAAGAAGGTGTGAATTAATTAATATGTTAGGGTTTGTTCTACATCTTAATATGGGGATTTCATATTTGGGATTTATAAATCTGTAGAGATGATAAAATCATGTGGTTTTGATGCCCCAATTTGTGCATATGATGTAGTTAAATTGAGATAATCAAATGGGTGAATTTAGAATAAGTCTTGAAGGGTTTTGTAGGTAAAATCTGGCCAGAAAGTGAGGTTTTAAATCTTTAATAGCGATTTTGTCCGCGTAGCCCTGTAGAAAATCATGTTTTCTACATTTTGTTCACCGATGCGTTTTCTTCAAAAACGGCTCCAAAATGCCCCAAAACGGAATTTTCAAACTCTAGGCTGATTCATGGGGTAATTTTTAATTTAGGTTTGAATTCGTAAAAAATCACCCTTGGATTTAGTAGAGGATGAATCCAATTTGAGAATTAAGGTTCATGATTGAGTGATTTGAAACCTAGTTAATTAAGTGGGTAGACTTAATTGAATGAAATTGAACAATGGATTGGAAATATTGAATTTCGGACCGAGAGAGAGAGAGAGAGAGAGAGAGAGAGAGAGTTCGGGTATAATTGGTAGGGTGACACCAAAATAATGAAAATTCATTAGTGTATAATTAATTGAAATGAAGTCGAACCATAAACTTGCATGCTTTAGGCTTGCGTATGGACATAGTACGCCGGTATCCTATATATATATATATATATATATATATGTTGATGTGTAGTATATATATGATAGATAAATATTTGTGTGAATAATATTTATAGTAAAGTAAAAGGCTTGTGTGTGGACCTATTACACCGGCAACTTGGATTCAACATATATATATGGTGATGTGTAGTATATATATGATTTATAAATATTTGTGTGAATAATATTTATAGTAAAACATACCAATATTAATGCTATCTTAGGAGGTTGCGCGATGTGGGTGAGTCTCGTGGCTAGAGAATGCAGGTTGAGTATAATATGTTTGTAGGGGTGGGATGTTATGGTATGGAACGGGCACTTACGGGGGGGAACTATGATCGCCTCCTATGCATTGGGTGATTGCATTTATATCCGACATGCGTGTGAATGTTGAGATATAGTTATACGTATATTTAGTGTAGAATTATATACATACACACATATATATATATATGGTGTAAATGTATAATTAATATAACTTGTGAAACGGTTATATGGTATCAAATGAGAATTAATTTAAATAAGTTAGTGTGAATAATAATTATAAACAAATATACCTGATATGAAATGTATAAGTGGTATAACTCGTGAGAATGTTACATGGCATTAAATGAGAAATGACTTAAATAAGTTAACAAGATTAATAACTTATAAAGTATAATAAACCCACTAGGGTTAGAGTAGTGGGAAATCGTGGGATATATATGACAAGACTAGTTAAGGGGTGATTAGCTAGGTGGGTCATGTATAGAAAGTTAGGCGTGCACATTAGTCGAGGGGTGAGGTGTCCTCAAGAGAGTGTACAACACTAACTTAAATATGAAGAGCATTCATGCATTTTAATTTCCTATATTTAAATTCACCTGCTAAATATTTTCAAAGATTTTGGGTTTTAACCCTTGCTATAAAATATTTTCAAAACCTTTTAGGTGTCCAGCCACATGGACGCCAGAATTATTCTATTTCGGGGTTACACAACTGCAGTATATGTGGATGCTACGGGATATTTTCTTAGACGCTTATCTCATTCTCTCTAGATAGGGATATTACAGTTGCACCGTTGGGCTTGTACATTTATATTTAGTTTGGCATGAATCTGTATTCTCTATTATGCTTTGCACTTTGTTGGATTTCTTACAGTCGATGTTATTCGGCTTATACTTCTAGTAGACTTGTGGTATGATTAGTTTCTTTTTATGTGTTGTTATTTGAAATCGTATTGGGTTGTTGGTTTGTGCTTAAATAAAAAGATAAAAATTTGGCACCATGTCTTTTAAATACTAGGTGGTTACTAAGTTTTAAATGTTTTCAACAGTGATGCTAAGAATGAACCGGATGGGAATCCTATTTAATTTTATATAGGATTGATCACCCGGTATTTTATTAGGCAGGGTGTCACATATAGTAGCACTCATGGCCGACTCCAACACAGCACGATATAAGTATAACTTCTCTCCTTAGATTGGTCTTGATAGTAAGACTGGGGAGCCAAGGTAGGCCTTTAACTCTTGAAAGTCCCAATCACACTCCTCATTCCACTCAAAGGCCTTTCTAAGTACTTTGAAAAAGGGAAGGCACTTGTCAGTATTCTAGACATAAACCTGTTTAACGCTGCCACTCCCATGTTAACCTCTGTACATCTTTGATTGTCATTGGAGTCTTCATCTCCAATAAAACTTTGATCTTCTTAGGGTTTGCTTTAATACCCCTCTAGTTCACAATAAAGCCTAGAAACTTGCCTACTCCTATGCTAAAGACACACTTGGCGGGGTTAAGTTTCATCTTGAACTCGTCCAGAGTATTAAAAGTCCTTGCAGGGTCGGCCATATGAGTGTCGGCCTTGAGACTCTTTGTCAACATATCATCGACATAAACTTCCATTGTATTCCCTTTCTAATCCTCAAACATCTTTTTGACCAACCTTTGGTATGTTTCCCTGGCATTTTTCAAGCAGAATGGCATGACCTTCTGATAATAGGTCCCCTTATCAGTTATAAATTATGTCTTTTTTGCATCGATCGGGTCCATGAATATCTGATTATACCCTGAGTAGGCATCCATGAAACTCATCAGTCCATGGCCAGCAGTAGCATCCACTATATGATCTATCCTTAATAAAGGGAAACTATCTTTAGGACAGGCTTTGTTCAGATCTATAAAATTAACACACATCCTTCATTTGCCGTTGGCCTTGGGTATGATGACAGCTTTGGCCAACCACTCAGGGTAGATTACCTCCCTAATGAAGTCGACCTTTTCTAACTTCTTCACCTCTTCTCGGATGACATCATATTTCTCCTGGGAGTAGATTGTCCTTCTCTGCCTGATCGGCTTTGCATCCTCGGCCCCATTGAGCTTATGGTAGAGGATCTTCGAATCGATGTCAGGCATATCTTCATGGCTCCAGGTAAAAGTTCTTTGCCTCTTCTTCAATATCTTGATCAACTCTTTTTTGATTTCCTTCTCCAAAGCTTTGTGAATTTGGTCGGGTTTTTCAGTTCGTCCTCATTGAGGACGATGGATTCTACCTCCTCAGTGGTCTCACCCTTCTTTAACTTAGTCTCATCTCTAGGATCCAAGGTATCAATGTTGTACGTTGTTGAAGCCCTTTTACATGCCTCTCTCGCCTCGTCTGAGTTGAAGTAGCATTCGCATGCCTCAACTTAGTCACCCTTCACTTCCCCTACCCCATATGGAGTTAATAAGTTAATCATTTAGTGAATTATTAAAGGCATGACCTCAAATTCCTTAAGGGCTACTCTTCTCAAAATTATGTTGTAGGCGGAGTAAACATTCTCATCCATGATAAAGAAATTAATCTTCTTCGTGAGGCACTTTGGCCATTAATTTCCTATTATGACCTCCATTTCATAAATCCCCAAAGGGTGTACTTTCTCTCTACTGAACCCAATGAGAGATTAACGGTACAACACTAGACTCTTCTTACCCAGGCCTAAGATTTTGTAACACTCCTAAAATATAACGTTGGCCAAACTGTCACGGTTCATTAAAATCCTCAAAACCTCATATCCATGCACCAGAGTGGTGATAACTAAAGGGTCATTATACGGGGGGGCTAGAATCCTTTTGAAATCTACCCTAGATAAACTAACAATTAAAGTATTCATATCAACTTTAGTTCTTTATACCTTCTTCGGATCTATCGTTGCTGAGTGAACTTCCTTAGGCTTTAGAGGATCCTTTCTGTCAGCAATCTCTTTTCCTCCTCTAGCTAGTCCTCCACAGATCATCTTTACCCTAAGAGAGATCGTATGAAGCCGACCTTAAGGATCAGTAGTTAGGGGAGGCAAGTCTGGGTCTGCCTTATCATCATCGTCCGAGTCGTCGTCGTCTCAACTTGCTGGAGCATCAGGCTTGCACTTATCGTTCCTTCTCTTTCGAGTTTCATCTGGACCACCCTTGGAACTTCCCTTGTCAATATATTTTCTCAGCTTTCCAGCCTTCAATATTCTCTTAATCTCATCCTTCAAAGAAAAACAGTTGTCGGTCGTATGGCCATAGTCTTGGTGAAATTCACATCATATGTTTATATTCCTCTTGTGAGGAGGACTTTTCAGTTTCTCAGGCCACTTCAGATACCAATCATTCTTAATCTCATTCAAAATGTGCTCACAACTGATAGTCAAAAGGGTGTAATACGTGAACTTATCGACCGTCAACCTCTTCTTATCGTCCTCGTTCTTCTTGTGGAACTTACCCCCACTGCTTGCCCCCTTTTTATCTTCACCTTTAGCAGTCATTGCTTCCTCTGCATTTATGACCTTCTCGGACATAGCCAGGAGTTCGACAATAGACTTTGGAGGATCCTTTGCAAACCTCCCATAAGGGAGATCATGGCAATACTCTCTTCATAATCCTAAACCATCAACTTCTCCTTGTTGAACCTGGCTATGCACTCTCTCAAACTTTTATTCTTCCCTTGCTTCATAGACAGCAGGTATGTCATCTTTTTTGGAGCCTCACCCCAAAGAAAAAATCATGTATAAACCTTTCTACAATGTTTTTTAAATTCTCAATTGAGTTTTTAGGGAGAGAGGTAAATTATACATGAGCTAATCCGATCAGAGTGCTCGAGAAGGCACGATACCTCATCTCGTCTGAGGTTGCGTAAGTATCAGCAGCTGACTGATACATCTCCACTGGTGGACTGGATTAGTGCTCCCATGATACTTTGGAGTGACCACTGGTGGATTGAACTTAGCCGGGGTGGGATAACTCATAGCTTTGCCAAGAAGGGGGAGTCTTCATTGTATCCCCTCAGCAAGAGGTCACGACTCCTAGTCATGTATGAGGCATGCACAACTTCAATTGTCCAACAAGGTGATTCCATCTGTCCCTGGTGCATGCAAGCAATGATTTTAAGATATTCCTCACATGTGTGAGTGATGATGTTATAATGGTTTGGTTCACGTGGAGTTGACAGCCCATGCACATTATCTCATGCTTGCTCTTCTCAACGTGCCCTATAAGATGCCCAAAGTGTCCTCCTAATGTTGAAGTGTCGGCCTGGCCGAGTATGAGACTGATGATATACCACTAGAATACATGTAGATAATTACGAAGTGTAGTCTATGTTGACCAAGGTCAGGTCGAGACGAGAAAGTAGGTTAGTTTAGAAAATCTTTGATCTATCAATGCTGCCAAGACGAGATAAAACAAAATGGTTAAGACAGGTTGAACGGATGCACATGATTCTTGCTAAAAGATGCATTATAGGGTCGGCTTGGGCCGAGATTTTTTTGAACCGAGATGAGGTCTCATAACGGCATATCAAGTAGCCATGTCATTCTTAAGACCAAATAACATGACTATATAGCATAAGGTTACCCTTGATGTGATGAAGGTGGTCTTCTCCTAGTGGTCAGGATGCATTTTAATCTGATTGAAATCGGTAAAACCATCGAGAAATGACTTGAGAGAATAACTTATCGTATTGTCTACAATCATGTCGATGTTAGGTAGAGGGTAATCATAATTCGAGGATGCCTTATTTATATCTCGATAGTAAACACACATGCGGACTTTCCCTCCTAATATCAGCACGGGGACGATGTTTACAATCCATGTAGGGTAATCGACTACGCGAATGATGCCTACGTCTAAATTTATACCACTTCTTATTTTACCTTAAGGGGCCATTTTATTTGGAGCTTCCTTAGTTTCTTCTTGATGGGATTACTCTCTGGACATGTGGGGATCTCGTGTTGTGTTATCTCTAGATTGATACTAGGCATGTCATCATAGGACCATGCGAAGATGTCCATGAACTCTTTCAAAAAGTCTTCGAATTGTGCCTGCCCATGCTCATCGAGGGTGGACCCTATCCTAATCTCGCGCAGGTGACCACTAGAATCGAGATTAGTAATAATAGTCTCATCATCATTAGTTTGAATACAATTAAGTTGTTTCTTTTTTCGTATTGAGATTAGTTAAGAATTGTTCATTTACTAAATCATCGTCATCAAAAGTTTGATTAGAATCAAGACAATTAATGTAAGGCACGGTAAGATACTTAAAATCCTCATTTATTTCATTAAATGAGTTTTTAGGAAATAAAGCATTGGGGACTTCATCAAAGGAGGCCTTGTTTACAATGATATAAGAAACATGAAAAAAGTAACAAATTCAGGCATCTCTTAGAGATAGTGGATAGTAGGGCTTAGGTTGATTGGTCAGGCTGAACCAGAATGGCATGTCGGTTGAGGAGGGGTGTTTAAGCAGTAGTTATCTTCTCAGATGGGTCAGATAGGTCGACTTCTTAGCAGATCATATAGAGATTCAGCCCCAGTGCATGCAAATTGAATGAGTCCTCGCTGTCACTGTCCCTAGAGTTTTTAATGCTTTATGTGGTTTTATCTGTCAAAGGTTCCACCTTATGTTTCTGGCATTCGCCCAGGCAATGTCACCCTCAAAGAATATTTCCATCCCCGATTTCATCTTTTTATAATTGGGGTCATACCGTGGTTCAAGTTACCCGTAGAAGAGGAAATACTCACCCTATGATTTGTCATTTGAGCTCTCGAATTCATTAGCCTGTGAAAATGATATCATCCTGCCAAGAGTAGTCAACACATTCAACAACTTCCACATCTTCATCACATAAGTCTTCCCATTCAGCGATAAAGTGAAGGAATGAAGGTACCAGAAGCCCTTGGAGCTTCGAGACTGTAAGAAACTCGGAGACACTGTATATCTCCCTTTTCTTAAGGAACACGTCTAACATGACCTGTATGATGTCATCTAAGTTGAACTCTTCTATGGGATAACCCATTCGTCTAACTCTCGAGCCTAGTTTCTGGATCCCATGAACAAAATGCTAGACCTCTTATAGTCGATAGTCATCTTTGTGAGCAATTTTAGTCTAAACCTTTAGAGCTGGTCCAGAAATTCAGGTAATTCCATGCCTCCCCCTTTTGAGCGGGTATAAACGATAATGCAAGCTCGGGTGAGGAGTGACATAGCTTAATCGATAAAGCTCGTGGTATGTGGGAGAAATTATGGGCACTTTAAGGGGTCTCGGTGAGATCATAGGCATGCTGGTGTTTTGATAGTCATGATTTAGGTAGGGGTCAAATTTAGGGTTTTCTTCTGGGAAGATGACGTTCACCCCAACTCCATGTGCTGGGAGAGGGTAATGAGTGGTGTTGGGTTTTAAATTAGCTGGTAGAGCAATGATGCCCCGATCTATGTGACCCTGGATTATATTTTTGAGATGGAAACTCCGATCAATTGTGTGTCCTGCGATCGGGTGAAAATCACAGTGAGCGTCATGTCTGAAGTTCTTATGTTGGGGGTTTGGCAATGTTTGGGGTTCTAATGGCTTAATGAGATTTCAAGCAAGCAGGTCTTAGTATACTTTTGATAGGGGAGCGTGGAGTTCGGTATACTCTTTTTTGGCAGGGTTAGGACCGCTTTCAGGTTTCCAAGAAGTGGTATGTTGGGATATGTTATTGATTTGAGACTGAGGTGCTAGTCGACTTGCCATATTTTTACACTACAAATTATTCAGTCAGCTTTTTTAGTCCAGATTCCAATTTATGACTAGCAATCCCTTATTTGATCTCCATGTCGGCCTCCTGAAGGGCTCTGAAATGTGGGTGGTATTTTCCTCCCATCGAAACTCGAATATTGGGGAGGAAGATTTTCTTCATTATACTCAGTTGCTCTTCTTCTAATGGCTTGTTGGTCATGGTAACAACTTTTTATCTCCATATTCTAATGAAACTACTGGCTGACTCCCTCGGATTCTGCTTGAGTAGTTATAAGTCTCGGTGCGTAACCTTCAATTCCTTATTATACTTGTATTGTGACATGAATTCTTTGGCCACATCCTCCTAACTGTAGATTATGGATTCCTCGAGAGACAGGAAGGGTACTTTCTTTCAGAATTTGCTGAAACATTTGGGCCATTATTTCCTCTGAATCTCCAAGGAGAGTCATGTTGTGTAGATAGGATCCACGAGCACCGATAGATTAGCCCCTGACTAGGTAAGATTAGGAATCGATAGTTGAGCGGGTGGTGGCCCATTTATAGACACGCAACCAAAGAAGAAAAACGATTTTGGTTTATTTTTTAGGGAAAGAGGAATATATTTAGTATTTCTTTTGAAAAAAGGGAAGATATATTTTTGGAATTTTTTTTAAGCGAGGGAAAAGGGAAAATCCTCAGCATGGTTATTATTATTAGGTTCCATTTGTATTATGTTTAACTAAAATGAAGTAACATTATTGGACTTGACCCGTGCTTGGGGAAAATATAGGGTATAAGATGCAAGACACGATTTGACTTGTTTCCAGACTCACGGACGAGGTCCTATTTTAAAAATGAGCAAAATAGAGCAAAAATTCGGGCGGTATGGCACCCAAAATTTTGACAGAGTTTCGCATTGTAACTGACAAACTAGGTATGAGTGTCCTAAGGTAGACGCCTATATGAGGTTGATGATTTTAGTGGGTTAGTGGAAAGGTTTCCCCCTTTGGCATGACTTTCATAATATACCTCTTGCCTATAAGAACAATTATTCATCGATATGTGTGAACAAACAATTTGATATATCTGAATGTACGTGAATTGCCTCACGATATACCTTGTGGGGATGGTATGCGTGAGAGCGAATTCGATATACTCGATATACGTGAACGAGTTCCTTACTATATATCTCCCATCGTTAGTTCGATCAAGCAGTACAATGCGGGGGGAACCGTTCGATATACGTCAAAGGTTCTAGGTCAATGGAAGGTAGGAATCATATCACTTAAGTTAACTGTGCCCCGTAGGATCGATACCCATCACGAAGTTCCTCCCGTTCATTTGGAGTGATGCCTGTCAGTTGGCATTTGATGATTTGAAGGACAAGTTAACCTCAGCACCTGTGTTAGCATTGCCGAGACCGGGAGTTGAGTATCTTGTTTACACCGATGCGTCCTTACAAGGACTTGGAGGTGTACTGCAGCAGGAGAGTCAGGCCATAGCTTATGCTTCCCGTAAGCTTAAGCCTCACGAGAAGAATTACCCTACCCATGACTTGGAGTTAGCGGCAGTGGTATTTGCCCTTCGTATTTGGAGACATTACCTTTTAGGGGAGAAGTTTCGATTATTCACGAATCACAAGTCCCTACAGTACCTATTCACGCAGAAGGAGTTGAATATGCGGCAACGGAGGTGGCTTGAATTCGTGAAAGATTATCAGTTCGATATCCAGTATCACCCGGGGAAGGCTAACGTGGTGGCAGACGCGTTGAGCCGTAGACCGGTAGATGAGGTGGCAGATGTGTGGAAGGCAAAGTGGAA
Source organism: Sambucus nigra (assembly GCA_949130495.1). Classification (NCBI taxonomy): domain Eukaryota; kingdom Viridiplantae; phylum Streptophyta; class Magnoliopsida; order Dipsacales; family Adoxaceae; genus Sambucus; species Sambucus nigra. The sequence goes on along the minus strand of OX422210.1, from coordinate 586,133,877 downwards.
AGAATTGGGACACCAAGATGCAGTGGCCCGATCATTCATGTCTGTGATGACTGTTACACCGCAGATTGTCACGAAAGTAGTGAGGGCACAGGCAAACGACTCGTTCTGTCAGGAGCAGATAGTTCGATTATTGGCAGAGGGAGCCGAATCCTATACCGTTAGCTCAGACGGGGGATTACGCTTCAATGAGAGATTGGTGGTTCCGGAAGGGGAGGAATTGCGGTATGAGGTGATGGCAGAGTCGCATGGCTCACGATTCGCGGTACATCCCGGAGGGGACAAAATGTACCAAGACATGAGACGTCAGTATTGGTGGAGCGGGATGAAGAGAGATATTGCCGAGTTTGTTTCAAAATGCGCCACTTATCAGCTCGTAAAAGTGGATCATCAGAGACCGGCAGGACTACTACAGCCGTTAGAGGTCCCGATGTGGATGTGGGAGAGCATCTCTATGGACTTTATCACGGGGTTGCCTACGTCGCAGAGGGGTCACGACTCCATTTGGGTAATTGTGGACAGGTTGACAAAAGTCGCTCATTTTTTACCCGTAAGGACAGACTACACTGCGGGATAGTATGCCCAGCTCTTTATTGCAGAGATAGTGAGACTTCACGGGGTGCCCTTAAATATCGTGTCTGACCGAGACAAGATATTTGATTCACGGTTTTGGGAGAGTTTTCAGCACGCCATGGGCACGGAGTTGCGGTTGAGTACGGCGTACCACCCGCAGACCGATGGGCAGACCGAGCGCACAAATCAGATGTTGGAGGATATGCTACGTATGTGCACCATTGACTTTGAGGGTGGATGGGAACAATATCTTCCACTGGTGGAGTTTGCTTACAACAACTCCTACCAGTTCACCATTGGCATGGCTCCATTTGAGGCGTTGTACGGTAGACCTTGTCGTTCCCCAGCATATTGGTTGGAGGTGGGGGACAACAAACTACTTGGGCCGGAAGTGATTCAAGATACTTCAGCAAGGATAGAATTGATTCGGAGTCGCATTCGGGTAGCTCAGGACAGGCAGAAGAGCTATGCTGATGCGAAGAGATTCTTCAGAGAGTTCCAAGTGGGGGACCAGGTTTTGCTCAGAGTATCTCCTATGAAGGGGATTATGCGTTTCGGGAAGAAAGGGAAGTTGGCACCGAGATATGTGGGACCATTTCCTATTATTGAGCGGATCGGACCGGTTGCGTATAGACTTGGGTTACCGGAGCATTTACATCGGATTCACGATGTGTTTCATATTTCCTCGCTTAGGAAATACCTTAGAGATAATTTGGCTCAGTCTCTCATTGCTGTGGAGGACATTGATCTCCAGCCAGATAGCTCCTACGAGGAGGGACCGATTGCTATTCTGGACCGAAGTGAGCGGAAACTGAGGTCAAAGATAGTTCCGTTAGTGCGTGTTCAGTGGCGACATCATAATGTCGAGGAGTCCACATGGGAGCGCGAGGATGAGATGCGCGAACGTTATCCAGAGTTATTCTTACCAGGTACTTTCTAGTTCCGAATTTCGGGACGAAATTCAGTTATTAGGGGGGAAGTATGTAATACCCCGTATTTTCTGTGATATTTATTTTTGGAGATTAATTGAATTAAATGTTTATTAATTGGAAATTAATTCGGATTAAAATATTAACGAGATGTGAGTTAGTATTTTATTATAATGTGCATACTTGGCATTATATGAATATTGGTAATATTGAAATTGTCGTGAGATTTAAATACGGCAATTTGGGAATTTTGTTTGACGCGTGTGACCGCCACGTTATGGTATTTTATTTTAAATTAAAAAGTGAATTTTAGTTCCATTAACCGTATGGTCGTTTTGAGTGCGCCAACGCGTCCGGAAGGGTCGAGATAGTCAGAAAACACTAGCCGAAAGTTTAGTTTGGGTCCCGGGGTATTTTTAGGCCATACCGGCATCATAAAGGGTATTTTGGTAATTTGTATTTTTTGGGAATTAAAAAGTGACGAAAATTGTAATTACAATCTGACTATTTCTTTAACCCACTAACTACACTAAGAGACAATATGGGCTACGGGAGAATTTGATATACAATCCCAACTTACCAAAAACCAAACACACCTCCACAACTCCATTGTCTTCAACCTTGGGAAGAGCTTGAGAGAGAGAGAGAAGGAAAGAATTCTGCAGAAAGAAAGAGAGAGGACAGACTTAACTTCAAGATTCAACACCAAATTCAGAGATAGATTAAGGCAAGTGGTTTAAACTCATTTGATTCAAGCTATGTTTTCAATGTTTAGGAATTTTCGAGATTGATTTTTGAAGATAATTTAGACCCATTAATTGGAAGTTAAAAGCCATGATGTATGTAGGAATTGCATGTAGTGATATTCTGGACGAATTATATGTTCTAAACAGAACCTTTGATGATTTAAAAATAGAGTTAGAAGAAGTTTAATGATGTTCTTGAATGGAAGAATTCTGGAAATTATTTTGATGTAGTTTTAATCTAAACTAAGCCTTTAAAGGATAAATTATGGGACTTAGAATGTTAATAATGTTGTAGGATGATAGTATAATGTTATAGTAACCTTGTCTTGGAGTTTCATGCTTAAAAATGGAGTTTTGGGACGAAATTTTAACTGCAAAACGAAGCAGTCTGTAACAGACCTGGTGCGTTCGATCGATCTATGTTCTTCAGTCGATCGATCGACCACCATCGATCGATCGAAGGTAAAGGTCGATCGATCGACCTTCCCAGAATGAGTAAAGTTTTTCCTTAATTGAATTTTAATGGTGTTAACCCTTGAATAATATTATTGGAGACATTGTGAATACCCTTAACCTTAAGGAAGACCAGTAGACATGATTATGAGATTGGACTTTAATTGGAATTTAATTTGAGGAATTATTCTAAATTGATGAAATTCGTTATGTGAGATAATATTTGGGTTAGTAGTGCAAATTTGAATAATTTGATGGAATAAGGTTTGGGGCAGAAGTAAAGACCTTAGGTATAAAGATGTTATATGTGTGAATAATGGGAACTTAATAGTCCATTTGAGATAGGTTTTAAGTTTAAGAAATTACGACGTGAGACGTGTCGACTATTTAATTTATATATTATCGAGATACTTGAAATATTTGAATTTGTAATAATGGTATAAAGATGTAGAGAATACCTTTATTAATATCGAGATATCTAAGATGTGTGAATGCTTAGTATATAACTTTATGTGTATGACATACCTACCATACTTGCTATCACGGGAGGTTTACGTTCGCTTAGGGCCTTCTTATCCTTGTGTTGCCCGGATTTAGATTGGTTACCTCGATGAACATAGGTCATAGAAGGACTTATTGTGATATTAATAAGTCTGCTGATCGTGGGAGCGTAGGTATGTGCGTGACCCATGTAATGGTGACTGTGTTCTCCTCCACTATTTGTGATGTTGTTATCTGAACAATTCCTGAGAGATTCGGAATGTGTGATCCTTATGTACGTGATGTACCGGGATGGATAGCAGAGTATGTATGCACCGCAGCTTAGCCTTTGGGTGCTTATATTGTATATTTATGTTGTGAAAATATAAGGTTATATGAGAAGGAATTTACTATGTTAAATTGTGAGTATAGTTATGGTAATGTTTTGAAAAGATAAAAAGAGAGAACTTTTATCAATAAATGGTTTTGTTAGTAATTGGGAATCCGGGAATTAAAGTAGAAATCTCTATTTAATTATTAAGGTTGGAAATTAAACGTGAACCGAGTAGTAGTGTTAGAAACTCTTTGGATAGTTACGAGATAACACATGAATGGGTACAGGAACGTTAGGAGTGCACAGTTAGACGAGAGGTGAGTATATCATGTGAGAGCACGTCCTAACATGTACTTTGCATATACTGTTTTAAATGTTTTTAAAGCACTTGCAGGTTTTTAAATATCTCCACATTCGGGCTCTGACCCGTTTGCTTTCAAATCTACTTTTTGTAAAACCATTTTAGGTGCCCAGCCACAAGGACACCATGCATAGGATTCTTACTCAGATGACGAGCTGTAGCTGTTTGTGGGAGCTACAGGGATTTGCTTTTAGACGCTTATATCATTTGGATTTCTTACTCAGTATTCCTCAGTTGTAGGGCATGTTGCCCAAATTCTATTAGATACATTCCCATTTCAGTTTTTCAGACTTTGACATGTATTCATTCAGTATTCAGTATTTCGTTATTTACTTCAGTTGTGGGATTATGTTGTGAGGAGTTTTCCTCCAGATTTACTTATATCATGTGACGGTTATTCTATTTACTTCATTATGGTGAATGGTGTTATTATTCTTCATTACACTTGTTGCATGTTAATCAGACTTTAATTAAAATTTGGCAACTTACTTTTTAAATACTAGGTGGTTAGTAATTATAAAATGTTTTCGACAGTGATGCTATTAACTGAGCCAACTTGGCGTTTTGATTTAATTTAATAAAGGAGTAGCTATCCGGTATTTAATTAGTCGGGGTGTCACATTCGAATACTAAGTTACCGAATGAAAGGTGTTAGGCACCCATTCCGCCCTTTCGATTACTCGTCGGATATGTCAATATTCTCCTTTTCTCCAAATCTTGATGTATGGGTACATGTGTGTAATGTGAAAAATGGGAGAAGGAAGTCATCCGACTCGCGACATGGGAAAGACGGATTGGAATTATCCTAAGGAGTGTACCGAAAAAATAATATAAAAATAAGCATAATATGAGTGTTCGTCGAATCACCTGTCGCTATAGAAAAGCGAATGTGCATGTCGAATGAGACACAAATATATATGAGTTAGTGACTCACAAAATAAGTACAAGGTAGTATAAAAGCATAAAATGGGAAAGATAGGACTCAAATCCCACGATTGGCACAGGACACTTGTATAGCCGAAGGGGCATCAAAGTCCACATAGTTCGATATGTCAAAAGGGTGGGGTTTAACTCATAAACCCAAATTTAAGACTCCTCTTTAAATGTCTTTGAAGAAAATGTTCTCAAGTATAAAGGTGTGATAAGGTGAGGAAGTCTTACTTTTGAAGTTTACAAGTAAACCCTCGCTTTTTGTCTTTTGGATTTTATGAAAATATATTATGTGAATACTACTAAGAAAAAAGGATGTTAGTTGATGTGAGATAATAAAGTAAGACTAAAGAAGATATCAAAATGGAAATAAGATGAGTAAATAATACTAAATGGATAAACTAGAAAATAGTAGGAATAGACCTCCTAGAAAACTTTTGATACTGAAATTTGAAGGAGAGTAGAATGATTTTATGGTGATATAATGGTGGTGAAGTAGGATGAGGTGAGTTACTAAAGGTGGTAGGAAAGCGAGATACGAGAAATGGAGAGAATGTTGGCAAATAGGATTTCTTTGGGAATGACGGTCTCTGATTTCGAGATAATGTTTCTGATTGCTGAAAAGGAGGTCACTAGGAATGAGGTCATGGCCTCATTAAAAAGTGTCATTTTAGGGTTTAGGGGGTGTTATCCTTCCTTGCTGGGAAAGGAAAGTACACCTTGTTGATAGGCAGGGGGTCTGGGGTGCCTATAGGTAGTCTAGAACGAACTTTTTTAAAAAATGGACATAAAATGTAAATTTTAAGTCTGAATCATGCACGACCAGGACCTCTTGGAAAGGGTTTTCAGATCCCTTAAAGAATTCATTGATCCACTCTCGAATTCGGCTGTTTACTGAAGTCAAACGGGGCTCGAAAGCACCTGATGGTCTCTGGACGGGGGATTTTTGGAGTAAAAAGGGTGGTCATTCATGCGAATCATGAGGCTGATTTGCACACGACACAGACCATTAAAAAGGGGATTCAGAACCCTTTGAGATTTTAATGAGCTTGGCTCTGTTTAGAGAGTTTACCAAAGTCAAACATGGCTCAAGATCGCTCAATGGCCTTTCGGAGTAAAAATGATCGTTCATGCGAACTGGGAAGCCGATTTGCATAAACCATTAGAAAGGGGATTCAGATCCCTTAAATGTTTCATTGAGCGTTGCTCAGGTCGAAGAGTTGATCAAAGTTAAACGGGACTCGATAGCATCCGATGGCTGCCATATCTGTACTCAAAGTAGGGCGTAGGGTTTATGGAGGGAGAAAGACTGTTAGGGGCCTAAGAATGTCCTTAGGGGGTACAAGGATGGGGCGTCTACATCATGTTTATTAACTAAGTTGGACTCAATTTAAAGCGTCACTAACCACAACTAGATTTTTATTCAGGACACGAACGTCTAGTCTCAACATGTGAGTTAGAGATAAGTCCCGAGTCAATTTGATTGGTGAAGTATTAGACTAATGACTTTCGTCGAGAAAGATTTTATAATTGAGAGTGATTGTTGATAGAGATGTGAATCGATGAAACTCATAAAATTGGACGAATATCCCAAACTTCACATCATTTCCATGAATTGTTACATCATGTATATGTAACATAACTCCTATATCAAGGTGAATTTATAAAAATATGAAAAATCAAAATAAGGACTCATTAACATATTTAATCAACTTATAAACTCAACATTCTAAACTTAATATTCATTATCATTAGGATCATTTAAGTATAAGATAATTTAATTTGGGAAATTTACACTTAGGTCTCTCACAAGCAATTTTAATACTCTAAAACCGGTATAAAATATTTTTAAACGCCTAGGTCCCTCAAACACCCATCTATCCAATATTTTTTTTAAAGTTCATGCTAGCGGAACCCACCCCCACCCCACTACAAGAACTACGATAACCACTGCCGTAGCTCTGATGACCTCATCGGAACTCTAACAACCCCACCGGACCTTCGACGAGGTCTACTAGAGCTTCGGAAGTGGAGTGGAGTTGGGTGGGGGCGGGGGTGGGGGAGGGGGGGAGAGGGCGTTAGCACAGACTTTTAAAAATAAAAGAGTACTGGACAAATGGGTGTTTGATAGACCTACGTTTTTAATTTTTTTTATCCCAGTTTTAGAGTAATAAATTTACTTATGAGGGACCCAACTGATCTTATCTCATTTAAATCTTTGTGAAAATAAAAAATTAAAGTAATATTTGTCCAAAAAATAAAAGAAAAAACTCGTGATAAAATGAAGTGTGAGTATATTAGAGAAGAAAGGAGAAATTGGCAATGATGTATTTCGTATAAGTCGTGGTACATCATGTGTATTTTCCTAATGGGAGATTTTATTTCAACCCACTTTTTTTCTAACCACCCCAATTTTAATATACCGTTAGAGTTGTACTGGTTTATTATTTAACCACCTCACCTCATGGGGTGGTTTCCAGTGAAAATCAAAATATACTTTAATTACACATGCAAACACTCTAAACGATTTTTTTTCTTTTTTGTTTTTATATGTCGTCTTCATCTTTGATACTTTTCACTTTTTCAAAACACACACACACACACACACACACACACACACACATATATATATATATATATATATATATATATATATAGAGAGAGAGAGAGAGAGAGAGAGAGAATCTCAGGTAAGGACTTAAAAATAAGTATGTACCGTATGATTTTTTTTTAAATACAAAAAAATATTTGTGTTAAACATTTAAGGTATCCATAAAAAAAATAACTCAAAAAGATTTTTTGGGGTATTTTAAAAAAAGGGTCAACGTTTAATAGTTTTTATAACTGTTACAAAAATTGTCAAACATTTACCCATTTTTTTAAAATAGCAAAAAAATCATTTTGAACTGATTTTTTTATGGGTTTCCATTCTTAAAACCCACAAAAAAAAATCAACCAAATTTTTTTCTGTTTTTTTTTTTAAATTCGTACGGTACGGACTTATTTTTAATCCCTTACCTCTCTCTCTCTCTCTCTCTCTATATATATATATATATATATATATATACACACACACACACGCGCGCGCGCGCGCACACGCGGTCAGGCTCTTATGCGGATTAAGTTTGCAGATAGAATGCGGATTTCGCAGTATTTTAAAAAGCGCGCCTAGGCTTGGAGCTTAGAAAAAAAAAACCGCCTTGAGCCTTTTACGCCTTATTCTTGGTAAAAGGCTTAATACGCACTTTTTTTAAAACAAAAATTCTTTAGTGAAACGATATCGCCTTTTAAAGACTTTTTTTTAAACCGAACAAATATCTCATTCAAAGCAATCAAAAAACGAATGGTATCCCAAACCTCTCTACATCTCATCCAAAAAACACGAGTTTTTTTCTTAGTATTACAAACAAATAGTATTTTAGTTTGCATATATTCAGACATATTTTAAGGTATGTACCATTTTAGTATTTTTAATAGCCTTGTTATAGTTAAAAATATTAAAAAATGCCTAAACGTCTTTTCACGCCTAAGGCCCGCCTAGATTCTAAGGCTTAAGGCTTGGCCTCCACGTCTCGGTTACACATCGCGTTTTTTAGAAACTTGGGATTTAGATACCTTCCAAAGGTATTGGGACAACGTTGTCATTTATGGACCACCCTCTCTTTCTAAGATTTTTTTGGAATAGAAATTTCTATCCCAAAAGATTCTAAAATCTATTAAGCTTATTTTAAATTCTAATTAATCTAGAAGCCTGAGTGTTGAAGGTTCATAGCTATCTCTTAAGCTTTCTCTGTCACTATTGTACTGTATTTGTGAATAGTGAGGATTATCTATCCATATATTTTTTCTTAGGATGTCTAGAAATTTCAAGTGGTTTTGAAGGAAAATCGTCTAGTTTTAAACACCTTATGCGATATTGAGGTTTTATCTGTCTAGTGTTTTTATATATTTGATTAATAATATAGATTTGGTTGTCTTCTATGAATTCATCTAAATCACTATCACCGTAGGATGACAAAAATCTTCAATAAGTTCTAGGTGAAGTTGTTTCTATGTATTTAAGGAGTGGACAAACTCCTCCTGATCTAATCAAAATAGTTCTTATTTCGGTTAATCTTTTTCTTCTAATATATCTCAATACTTCTATAATATCTCTAAGTATTCTAGTATATTCTTGATATATTTTTGGTCCTGAAAGTTTTTCTGCAAATTCTTCAGTTATTAAATCTTGTTTGAAGAGATCACGGATCTCTATTATAATTATTTTTATTCTAGGTACTTCGCGTGTTAACCACTCAATAATCTGGTTTATGTATTTGTAGGTACCTTCTTCGTATATTAAAGCAGTTTCTATAAGTATTCTTTGTAAGGGGTCTGAGAGGGTCCACTCGTGGATTTCTCTTGTTAAGTCTGGGTTTATTTGATTAATAAATGCAAAAAATTTTGTAGTTATTTGAAGTCTCATACAATTATTTTTTAAATTTAACAGTATTATTTGAAATAGCTAGGGGTTTGTTTTGAGTTTATACTTTTCTTCTCGTCTGTAATTACTTTATGTTCTTCCCTTTATCTCTTCAGTTTTATTATTATCCTTCTCCGGTTTACACCTCTAGCAACTCTCTTTTTATGTGTGGCCCCCCAATCCTCTATTGGTGCTGGACCCGTTTCCTACCTATACGCTGCCACACCTAACGTCCACCTGGCTAACGACTCACGGTAAATCGACACCTGACGGTCTGTAATTACTTTATCTTCTTCCCTTTGTCCCTTCAATTTATTATTATCCTTTTCCAGTCTGTACCTCCTACAACTCTCTTTTTATGTGTTGCACCCCAATCCTCTATTAGCGCTGGACTCGTTTCCTTCATGTACGCTACCACACATAACGTCCACCTGGCTAACAGCAAATCGGCACCTGACGACAGTTCAGCAGCATAACACCCACGTTTTATACTCGAGATTCCACACAATAGTCCTTTATGAACATAAAGTTGGGGATGTTTGGAGTATAATAACAATTTAACAAAAGAGAATTTGGAAAAGAAAATACCATTAATGCATATCACCAATAAATACAACTCTTACCCTTTCCCCTAACTATGAGAGGTTTACTCACTCATTAGCATAATCTAATTTCTACAATTATTCTCTCTCTCTCTCACTTCTTATTTTGCCTCTTCACTTTCCACTGACTGCAAAATGCTAACTGGTGAAAGAAAACTTAATTATTAAAGTCTTCCTTTTCATAAAGCAGCTTTGGCGTCTTTTGAAATGTTTGAGTCTTAACTTTTTCTTTTCAAACAGCAGTCTTGGCGTCTTTTGATTATTCTGTCTTTTATGTCACGTGTCTTCTGTCTTTAATAATTCCTTAAATAAAGAGGAATCATTTTCTTTTGTCATGAGGCCCATCTTTGTCTCATTCATGTCGTCTTCTTCTTTTTCTGATTTGTCTTTATTCTTTAGTGGAATATTATTGTTACATAAGTATTCATCAATGAGACCCTCTACTCTAATGCTAACTGGAAACGCTACCTCTACCACTTCTTCAGATTCCTTCTTAAGCCTTCTGTTGAATGGCTCATCAGCTTGGATGATTAAGTCTGACTTATGGTGTATAATATACCATCTTTCTTGGCTTGTCAATAGCTCCATAATCTCGATTGTTTCCATGGCTTAGGTAATCTGTAATTTGCACTTGTCAACAAATAAGTCTTTAGTTTCGTCTTCAGAAAGGATTTCGAAGTCTTCAAATACAAAGGAGGAAAATCAAACAAGTCTAAAACCTTCAACTTTTTCCCCTTGCAATAACTTTAAGGAATCTGATAAATTCTAGCAAATAATGAAAAAAATTCTTCTATTTTCTTGTCATACTCATGGACTGTCTTTTCAAGAGTAATAGAGTCTTCTACGACCTGTATATGCCATATGGATGAGTCCAATGAACCCATAGTAAGCAAGAGTTAAGTGTGCCAATTCCACTTCTCCAAAAAGATAATTTTTTTAAAACTTCTTTGAAGAAGCCACTAATTATTAAGGCATCTCTATTAATTTCAAATAATAACATATTGAAATGATTAATAATGCTATCACCCTCTTTCTGACAGTCTTTTGAAAATGGAAGATTATTATGACCAAATGGTATAACAATCTTAGTCTTAAAAGTCTTTTGGTGATAATAAAAATTATCAACATGTCTATCTTTAGAGGTTTCTCTAAGAGTCTGAGCATATGTCTGAGTCTGAGGTCTAGGAATAATAGTACTATTGAGTTGAGTAACTACAAGTCTTTAGGTTCTCATGAATCTAGCAGTAGCTGTTAAATGCTGCTTGAATTCTACCCATAGTTTATTATAAACAATCCACCATATGACGTCTATGAGAGTATTTTCATCATCTAAAATTTTTTGTCTATATTTTATTAAGTCTACATATCTTTGGTCTAGCCTATTGGGGAAAATACATTTTCCCAATAAGTTTATTCTGGGTAACAACTTCATTTCTTGATTTTCCAGGAAGAACAAGAATATCATCGAAGTTTTTCAAAATTAGTATTTCTTGATTGTCTTAGATATGAGTCTAGGTCTTTTGCATTTTACCAGCATTTGGTTTTACACATCTAAGGTAGTCTGCAATGTCTTCTTTATTCAGTCTACTTGTTCCAAAGGAACTCATGGTGTCTAAATTTGTTTGCATCATAATACAAGAAATAATATTAGTATTAGTAAACATGGGTTCTTTACATATGATGTCTGGAATGATATTTTTACTTCCTTTAATATGAATAACAGAGAAGTCATATCCACCAAGCAATTGCTGCCATCTAATTAATCTTTTGGTTGTTGATTTTGATAAGTCTAGGTCTCTGAATTTTTCTTCACAAGATGAATCAGTATAAATAGTAAAAGTCTTAGGTATAAAAAAAAGCATATATTTTTCTATAGCGTGAACTATAGCTAAAACTTCTTTTTCATGGGTAGTATATCTTATTTCTGGATTAATAAAGTTTCCAGAATTGTATCTAGAAAGTTTCTTCTTTTTAGTCTGATAATCAATGGCAAAGACAGTACTGCACCTACATTGCTTGTCACAAGTATCTGTTTTCACTATTAACTGATCTTCAACATTAGGCAGTTCAAGTAGAGGAACATTTTTAACTACTTTTTTTATTTGTTCTATAACATCAAAATCATCTTTCGTCCATTTAAAAGGATTAGTTCTATATTTTCTTTTTAATTTGGATGTTAAGCTTTGTCTTTTTGAAGTAAGGTTCTTAATAAAGTCTACAACACAATTAAGCAATCCCAAAAATGATTATGATTATTTTCTATCTCAAAGTTGGTATGGGAATTCAAGAATCTTCTTAATTATGTATTATGCTAAGAATAATTTTTCTTTATTAATATGCATTCCCACAAAGTCTATTTTGTCTGGAATAAATACATTTTCTTTTCAGAAATAACAATTCCATGTTTATCTAATTCTAAAATAATCCTCTTAAGATGGCCTACATGCTCTACTTCAGTCTTTCTCGTTACAAGAATATCATCTATGTAAAAAAGACAAAATTATGAGTAAGGTTTAAAAATGTTATCCATGCATCTTTGAAATACTTGTGGGCATTCAAATATCCAAATGAAATAACTAACCATTCATATTTTCCTTGGGGCACAGTAAAGGCCGTCTAAACTATACTGTTTGTGTGGATCTAAATTTGCCAAAAGCCTCACTTGCAATCAAACTTTCTAAACATCATTCTATCTTCAATCAGATTGATTAGATTATTCTTGTCTACTATTTGATAAGAACCGAATTCATAATTCTTATTAAGGCGTTGATAGTCTATGACCTTATGTCTTTTCCTCCTTTTCATTCAGACTCATTTGGAACGTAGAAGGCGAGACTATTATGTCTTCTTTTTCTTTCTCTAACAATGCCTAGTTTAAGCCTTTAATCTATTCTTTTTTAAATTCTTCTCTATCATTTTTTGAATATCTTTTCTTATAGGTACCACCATTAATAGTGGCATCTGGGTTAATAAGGACAATTTCAGAATAACTTTGGTCTTTGTCCCACTTACCAATGGAATTTTCTCCTAAAGTAGGCTCCACTAATTACCTAATCTTTTCTTTTTCTGCTTTTATATCCATTTTCTTTTATTTGGATATAGCTTAGGCCTTTAATACGACTTGTTGGGCTTGATTTAGAATTTCTTGTTGTATAAGTGTTATTTGCTTATAATACTTTTGGTCTGAATACTTACATTCTTTTTGTAAGGGTTTAGTTATTCCTTAGGCTTCTTGTTGGTTTGTACGTCTAAGTCCACCATGCTCAGCTGAAGAACTCTGATGGATTATTGGTCTATAATTAGGCTTGACTTGCACAAGGTCGAAAGCAGTCTTGTGATCAATTAAAGGGGAGATAATATTAAACTCCTCTTTATTGCTAAGTAATATTTTATCATTATACTGGGTATAAGGATTATATTTACTAATAAAGTTTTGTCCTAAAATAATGTTTCCTGTGAAACTAGGTCAGGTATCCATAATTCAAAACTGATGATTTATAGTGTTGTTTGTCTGATTTCCTATTTTGAAGAAAATAGTAGTATGAAAATATAAGGTAAATGGTTCTCCATTATCTACCTTACCATGGATCTTATGCTTAGTGTCTTGAAAATATTCTTCAGGGAATGCATTAGCCTTATAAATACTCTGCGAGCATCTTGTATCTATAAAAACTGAAAGTCTTTTAGTATAATATTGGTGTTGTATAAATAATTCTACAAAACAAGCATTAGGTTTAGTAGAAATTACTAAATTATTCTTTTCTAAAATAGATATTCCTTTTTTAGGTTTATTCAATAATATTTATTGTTATTAAGTCTTCTGTACTGCAATCTGAGTACCTTTCTTCTAGATCATAGGAATTTCCCTTTCATTTTAGGTCTTCATTTTCTTGTAATCTCTTGGCTATATTTTTATCAATGTCTTGATAATAGTTTGCTCGAAATCTAGTTCTCCAACAACCTTTATAGTAGTGTAATTGAGAAATAACACAAACCATAAATAGTTCTATATATATGGTCTCAAAACATTTTACGCAACCAAATTCTTTCTTGCTATATTTCATTTCGAATGTGCAATAATGTTCTTCATCGTAGTAACATCTAGGTATATATGTAAGTAACTTGGTATTACTAATTATCCATCTTTTCTTTAAAAAGAAGCTTAATATACATTTATACCAAGCTTCTTTAAAATCTATATAATCATCTTCTTAATCAGTCTGCATTATATGTAAGTTTAGAGTATTTTGGAAGTCTTCATACTCATTAGTATCATTATTAGAGTCTTCTGAATCACTATCGGTATATGCACTATAGGTACTAGTATTATCATCATTTTCCATGTCTGATATTTCTATAGCATATAATATATCTAATTCTTTTTATCTACAAAGTCTAATATTGCATTAATAATCTTAATACTCTCTTCATCCTTCTTATTAGGACAATCTTTAGCAAAATGTCCTTCCTTACCACAAGTCCAACATTCCTTGGTAGAAGTCGTAGATTGAGCTATTTCTTTTTCTTTCTTGTAATTAGAAACTTTCTTATGTTTGTTGGTATTCTTCTTAAAATACCGTCTTTAGTTAAATTTATTTTTCTTAGCTCTAAAATTCCTTTCTATAAAGGTAGTATAGGGTTTTAATTTATATTTCTTTGGAAAATCTAAAGGCCTAGCCCTTTGTTTCCACTTTGGTTTACTCCTTTTGAAATTTCTTTCTTTAGATTCATTACCACATCCCAATTGGATTGGAGCAATGTCTCTTTCGTCTTTAATTGGAAGAATATGTTTGAAAGTTTCTTCAATTAACTTTTCTTGAGTTATATCTCGTCTTTTAGATGTACTATAGTCTTTAGCAAAATTAATTCTTTCACCAAGGGAGTTATTCTTGATTCCAACAACTCTTGGCAAAATTCCTGTATTCATTAAATAGGATTTGTCCAATAGCTGGTATTTTTTTTTAAATATTCATCTTTTAAGGTCTCACAAAATTCTTTAATTTGGTAATATAGATGTTCGTAATTATTGTTATATTCGTTGATCTTATCTAATTTGTAAATACTAGGAAGAGGTAGCTTAGTTTTTGCTAAGTCTTGTCCATTAATTTGAGCTAGATGTCCAGCTCCAATGAATTCTATTGTAAATAATTGAATATATTCTTCAATTAATCTTTCTTCTTGATGTTCTTTCACCTTTTCAACTTTAACTATAGATTCTGCATTTATTTCTTGTCTTAGACTGTCTAAATAATTTTTAACAATTCCTCTAATTGATTGCTCAGCGTATTATTTACATAAACTTGCATCCCATTATTTATTAGATGCAAAACACATATTCATTTGATAAGGCCATTCATCTAAGTCTTTCTTTCTATCTTGGACATTATCTAAATTAAGGTATATTCCTACTGGGTTTATGGCTTGACTTGCCATGGTCTTAACAAGAGTAAAACTCTTGTCACTTGTTGGAAAATATTTTATAAAATCAGGTTTGGTCTTTACCAAAGTATTTGAATATATGGGGATATTTATTCCTATTGGTTTACTAAAGAGTCTAGGAGCACCATTCAACCTACTACTAGTTCCAATTTCCTGTTTAGTAGGATCTACCTGTGCAGTTGGCATTAGTCTTTCTTCTCCTTCTTACATTAATCTAAGGTTTTTAAGAAGTTCTTTGGTATTCTTAGATTCTTTTAATTTTAATATATGGTATTGGGATATCATATTAAATCTATCTTTGTCTTAAAATTTAACAAAATGACTTTTTTAAGATGTTCTTTAAATGTCTTCATGTCTAATTCTGAGGGTTCATGCCCAAAGTTATGGATTCTAGATTTCTTTTTGACTAATTCTTTTTGATCAAATGATCTTCTAGGTCTAATTACTGGAGCTTGTCTTGATAAGCTAGAGCTAGCTTTAGTGCCACATTCTCCTTCTGAGATATCATTAAGTATAGCTTCTCCCATATTTTTAAATTTAATTCTTCAGTGTGGAGACTTTTTCTAGCAGTCTTAAGAGGACCAAGCTAGATGGTAATGTTTCCAGTGACATCGTTTTGATTAATAAACAAGGGTTTATTTTGTATAGTCTTAGTTTCTTAAAATTCTGGCAATTGTCAAAGAGTCATGACTTTTTCTTTCATTGGTCCAATATTTCTAATACTTTAAGGATGGTTGTAGTTTGAATTATTGGTTCTAACCAATATTTCTTCATTAAGTCTACCACTAGGAATTCCCGATAGCATTCTTTCATAAGGTAATTGGGAAAATTTTACGTAACTTTGAAATTCTATATTGATATTAGCATTTGGGATAATATAGTCTTCATAACCACTTGCATATATGATTAACTTAAAATGTTTAATTGTGTCTACGATTACCGTAAATGCTGGAATAACATTAAAGTATCTTATATTATCTGACATTTCTAATTGGGATATTCCAATAAGGCTTTTCTCAAAATCTTTTCATCTTTTATCTATTAAGAAACATGATATGTTGATATCATTTTGAGGTCTATGTAAACCTCGAGTTCTTGCTTGAAAGAGTCCAAAGGTTAAGAATTGGAATTTTCTATCAGTTTCCCTTGATCTTAGCCATTCTGAGTCAAAAATTTGAAGCTCAATATTGGACTTGTCTAACACATGATTTCTACAATGTTAGGTCATGTTATAATTATGAGTCTTATCCTTCTTTAAAGAAGTCTATGTATCAATCTGCTGGAAGTTGTCCATTATGTATAAAATCTTTTACAATTTTCTAGTCAATTTTACCCCATTCTTTCTATTGAAGAGGGTTGGTGAAGTTTCTTTCTTTCCACTATGTTCTAACATTGGAGGATGAATCTTTAAGTCTTTGAATCGTAAAATTATTATGTCTAATATTTGGGATAGTGCTAGCTATCTTACTATTCTGATCTAATCCATCGTTTATAATTCTTCTAGTTATGGTTTTCCTTCCTTATTTTCTATATAAGAAGATTCTCTAAATTACAGAAGATTACCTATTTTTATTCAAGTCTTTTTTCAATTTTTTTTAAAGAGTCTGAATAATCCTTTTGTCCTGTCATCTGACTAAAGATTTCTTCTTTAAAGAGCTTATTTTCTCTTCTTGCATTTTCATCAATATCTTTATTATGCTTAGCAATAGAATTACCAATTTTTGCAATATAGCCCTTTACTTCATCATATTTCTCTTATTTTTGCACAGATTCTTATGTTATTCTTGCTTCCAAAATTTCTACGAATTTTTCTATTTTATCTAGACGTGTTAGAATAAAGGGCGAGTCTAATTCTGTTTGGGAATGTTTATTATATATAAACTTAATTCCCTTAATAATTTCTTCATGTTTTGTTTCAGCTTCAGCTATATTAAGTCTAAGTTCATTAACTATACTATTTATTTTGGATAGGTTATGTTTTTTCATATTGTCTAGATAACTGGCTAAATTTTGCTGAAATTTAACAAAGTTTGTATAGAAGGTGGTTAACCCTTCTGTCTTAGCCTTTAAATCTAATTGTAAGTCTTTAACAAATCTATCGTTGTAGTCTTGTATGACTACTATAGATGTTGAAATTAAATTTAATCTCTCAAGTGTAAGTCTTTGATGCTTTAGGAGCATTCACAATATCATTTTCATTTATCTGGTAGTAAAATCTTTCGTCACTTATCTTTTATAGAATTCTTTGGTAAAAATCTGCCAAAGTCTAAATGGAGAGGTTTTCAGGTACCTCTTTCCAATCTGACCTAAGTATTTCGATCAGGAAGATAATTGTTTAATCTTATAATAAGTTTAGCTTGTTCTTTAATGAGTTTAGCTAACTCGCTTTCTTGATTTTTTTTCAAAGTTTTAAGTTCTAAGATTTCCTTGTTAAAGACTTCTATGTAATTAGTCTTGGTATTTATATCTTGTAATACTTGTACAAGGTCTATAGGGATTTGGTTGTCTATTTCTTGTATTTCTTTTTAGATTTTTGTTATCTCTGTAAATAATTGTTTTAAAATAAGGAGGATATGCTTATTTTGGTTTAGTATGCTATTGATAGCACTAATAGTAACTTGCTTGCTATCTGCGTGTTTGGCTAAGATGTATTCAATGTATGAACAACCGTCTATGTGAAAGGTTAAGCAACCTTCCGAGTCTAAATCAGTTATATGGATAGGTTGGTAGTCTGGATGGATTCAAAAAATATCTTTGTAAATGCGTGAGATAAATTTCAAGGGCATTAAAGTCTTTTACTAATGTCGGTCTGAAAGAAGCGTCTTGGCTCTGATACCAAAATTCAGTTCTTACTATTTTCTTAAGTTTTCGTGGTCTAAAATATAAATCTATTATATATATATAGTCTTGAAATAGAATTTTACGATAAAACAAGAGGGGACCACTAGAGGAAGATGATAAATTTGACTTTGGGACCACAAGGGACAACGTTAGAAAAAAGACAAATTTCGCAGCTCTGTGTGTGTGTATGAAGTCTGTGTATGCATATATGCAGTCTATAAATATCTGTATATAACATTTATGTATGTATATATTTTGAAAAAGTGAACATTATCAAAGATGAAGAAAATATATAAAAATAAAAGAAAAAAATGATTTTATTTAGAGTATTTACATGTGTAATTAAAATATATTTCAATTTTCATTTAAAATACTCCATGAGACGAAATAGATAAATAAGTAGTCAATCCAACAAGAATGATATACTAAAATTGGGATGGTTGGACAAAAAAAAATGGGTTCTCCCATTCCCAATTACCGTAGAAATGGTAATGGAAATGGATTAGCCTTGACCCAACCCAACTCAAAATTCCCAAATAGGTTTCCTCATTCTTACATGTCCTTTATTAATAAAGCCAGCTTTTGCACTCTCTCTCTCAACCTGAATGATGGGCGATGGATTCTTTGTCCAGAGTACTAATAACTGCAACAAAGAAAACCCAAAGAAAACAAGTGCCACCAACACCAACACTAACAAGAAGAAGAAGAAGCGTGGTGGTACCAAAAAGAGGATGACCCTGGAGCAAACATTTGCTTACAAATCAGTGAGTGAGTGGGTGTTCTTGGACCAATCCCCACTGCTCTGTTCTGCTTCCTCTGTTGCTGTTTCTGATGATTTTTCACTCCACAAAACTCTCACCAAGTTTTCCGGCAAGTTGGTCTTTGATTTACACTGTCACTCCATTTGCAGTGATGGGTTCTTGTCTCCTTCTAAGTTGGTTGAGAGAGCCCATCAAAATGGGGTAAGCTTTGTAATGGCTGTTTCTTTATACTTGTGTAGTATGTACACGTGTTCATGATTTTTCTTTATGTTAGTATGGTAGTGTGGACATATGATCCCCTGTTGGGTTTTGTTACTTTGTTTAGATATTCAGATATTTGCAATCTTTGTGATATCTCATTATAAAGGAGTGACTTTCATGGATTCTGCTGTGGTGAGATTCCTTCCATTATAATGAGAATTCAGTGCGTTTGATTGCAATATGATAAAATTTTGAGAAACAGTTGACTATATTATGAGAATTTGAAAGGACAAATGTAAAAAGAAATGAGTGGTTAATGAGATACAACAGTTTTATTGAAATTCAATTTTTACCCAAATTTAGATAATTAATTCCAAAATCAAAATTTTACTCTTTCCAACTTCTATTAAAATGAACTGTTTCTAAATCTTTTTTCAACTTTGTAATCAAAAGCACCTTTAGATACTGTAGTTCAATTGAAATTTCTTCTCGGGGTGACAGTTACCAGTGTTCAGTTTGCTGTTATTTTTACCAGGTATGAGGTGGTAGTAAGTGTTATATTATTATTGTTTTCTAGAATGGGTTTCTTATTTGGGTGAAGGTGGCTTGGTTAATTTGTTTTCCAGCTGTGCAGTTCTTCCACCTCCCTTTAGACCATATTCTGGAGTCAATAGCTCCCACTTTGTTAAAGATAAGTGAAGCAAACATTGAAAATAGGAATTGTTTTCTCATAATAATAATAATACTTGGAGGTTGTTGTTAATAAGGGAAGATGGATCTTTGCAAGACATCTCTACAAGTACCAATGTGATAACTTTATAAAAATCGGCTAGGCTCATCAGATAATTCTGATCAGTATTCTCTCTCCAGAGGAAAGTGGAATTTTATGTGTAAGGGTGAAATACGGAGATCTACGAAGGAGCGCCAAAAGCAAAGGCAGCTCTTTGGTCCCTACCGATGCTGGGGTGCGAAAGCATGAGGAACAAACAAGATTAGCCCTGGTAGTCCATGCCGAGTATGGGCTAAATCTTTGGATTGAATGAATTATGAATATTAGAATTGCGTCACTTCTTTTTTGTGCTAACATTTTGTATAAAATTAAAATCTGCCGCTTAAGATTTACCAATTTATATGCTTGTCTTTAGGTTTAAAGCTGGTTCTAGAGGTTACCATAAAGTTGCATCATTTTTAGGTGTTTTTTGGGTATAGTGGATCAAGTAGGCATTCTGGTCACAAGAGATCATGAATGTTTATATGAACCTTTTCCAACCATATTTTTTTGGTTATGAAAAAACCAGTGACTGTAAATCATATTGTACCGACAAAGAATAAGGTTTCGAGACAGTTGAAGTAGCATAAGAGGGAAGGGACGGAGAGAGTTTAGAGATGATACGTTTGGTCAATTTTGTTATTTGTATCACTGTAGAGACATGTTTTAAGTTCGTTGGAATTAGTAAAAATATATGGAGAGGCGGTATCAATACCATTACAATGCCGGAGAACTCTTGTATGGTATAGAATTAGCTAAATATTGCGGATCTCAAGGAATTGATGGATCAATAATGAAGAGTTTATATCAATAGCCTTGTGTCCATAATAATTAAGAACTTATTGGTCATTTGGTTACTCCTCTTTTTCAGGTGTCAATTCCTTAAAATTAGACTTATGTGATTAATTTCAGTGAAGTTTGATCTCAATCTTTATCAAGAGTGGACAAAAGGGAATGGAATGGAATGTAGTTTTAATCTATAGAAGTTGGAGTCAGGCCAATATCATCTTAGCTTGCAAAATCAATAGTTTTTTTAGCTTGTACTGTAGAGTTTAATGGTCTCTTGCAAGTTGCGATTTACCCTAGTATTAATGATTAAAATACTATGGCATGTGTGTGTATTAATGATTAAAATACTATGGCATGTGTGTACTATATAATGATGGAGGTTCAATCTGAAGATCTTTGAATCCTTTTGAATCATAAAATATCTGTTAGCATTGACATATGTTAAGTACATCGTAATTGTTTCAGTATTTGGTTTGATGTAGTTCAATTTACTAAGTACAATCGTTTCTGAACAGGTCAAAGTTCTTTCTCTGACGGATCACGATACAATGTCCGGCATTCCGGAAGCCCTGGAAGCAGCTCGCAGATTTGGCATAAAGATTATCCCAGGTGTTGAAATTAGCACCATTTTCTCCCCAAGGTTATTTCTTTTCCCTTTTCTGGCTTCATATGCTGCTCACGATGTGATATGACGTATCCACATTGTTTTTAGCTCATATGCTAAAGCAGTCAAAGCTAGCAGCTGTACTCGGGTTCTAGATATATTTTTTCCACTGGAACAATTTGGTTCAGCATTTTCATCTCCCTTTTCATGATATGATTTGGCTCTGATTTTCGGAAAACACTAAACAGAGGGGAGTCCGGAGCAGAAGAACCAGTTCACATCCTTGCGTACTACAGCAGTTGTGGGCCTGCAAGATTTGAGGAACTGGATAAGATCTTAACTAATATAAGGGATGGGCGTTTCCTCCGTGCAAAAAACATGGTTTCAAAACTGAACAACCTTAATTTGCCTCTTAAGTTGGAGCACGTGACTAAGATTGCAGGCAAAGGTGTTGCACCGGGAAGACTGCATGTTGCTCGTGCTTTGGTTGAAGCAGGTCATGTGGAGAATCTCAAACAAGCTTTCACTCGATATCTTTATGATGGCGGGCCAGCTTATTCTACGTATAGATACTTATCTTGCTTCAGTTTAATTTTTTTCTTGGGTTAAACTTGATTTTGGTATATCTTAGGGAAGGGAAGTGCCAAAAACCCTGTAATGACACCCATCTGTGAACTTATTAGGTACAAAAAATTATGATTTTAGTGATACATAAGAGCCTGCATAGTTGAAGGGAGTTTTTTTGTATTAATAGTCAAGGGGGGTTTCTTGAATTTTTTTTTAGTACTATTTTTTATTTAGAAAAAAATTTAGCGATACATAAGAGCCTGCATAGTTGAAGGTTTTTTTTTTGTATTAATAGTCAAGGGGGGTTTCTTGAAAAAACTTTTTTTTTAAATACTGTTTCTTATTTAGAAAAAATTGATTGCAGAAATTAATGGTCGTGGTTTTGTGGTTCAGGGGAAGTGAGCCTGATGCAATGGAAGCAGTGAAATTGATATGTGAAACAGGTGGAGTGGCAGTGCTCGCTCATCCATGGGCATTAAAGAATCCAGTCGCCATTGTCAGGAGATTGAAAGAAGCTGGCCTACACGGGATTGAGGTTTACAGAAGTGATGGGAAACTGGCAGGTATATATGATGGAAGTCTTGTGCTGCTGGAATTTATTTCTTATCTGAAATTCGAGTGGAATTGTATGTTAAATGTGATTGATTACACAGAATACTATAACTAATAGATGGAGATAAATTGTATTAGTAAGGAATGCTTTTACAAAACTTCAAATTGTGTAAGATAAAATGTTATTACTGCCACCAGATAACCAATGAGATCTCCTAGTATCTTCTGAAATAGGAGACTTGTAGTTTATGAATATTAGCAATCAAGGGTGTGTATATTTAACTATGACAATTTTACATTTCTTCCGCATTCAAAAGAGAAATTGGTATCTTAACATCCAATGTTTGTTGATCACGTTTGTACTTTTGGTTCATTGTTCTCGGTTCGGATGGGTAACTTTGAAATCTCACATAGATTTATGTGCTATTTTTAGAAACAGGAGATTTAATTTGGGACAGACCAAAATGAAAAGCATGACTATTAATTTCGATGGAGGGAGCAATTAAATTATGGACACGCTACACATTTCCTAGAGTGTTCCACATTTGCCTTATGAGCAATTCCCTTCGCGTAGCCGAATAAAAATCATTCTCGAACTCAAAAGGGGCAATTCATAATCATGTTCATTAAAGTCCGGGTATAGCTAGATCTTTATTTATACTAAATACTAGAGAGACCAGATTTAAGTTATAAGATGTTAAAAGAAATAATAGACAATAAGAAAACTAAAACATAATACTAATCAAATTGTATCCATGTTCAATAAGCGATCTAAAAATCCCCGCCCCTCCTTTGCTGCACTCGATTACTGTATTTTGTGTATCTTGATTAACTTGTTTGGTCAACAGCATACAGTGACCTAGCCGATGCCTATGATCTAGTGAAGCTTGGAGGATCAGACTTTCACGGGAGAGGTGGCAACAATGAGTCCAATTTGGGGAGTGTGAGCCTTCCAGTGTTGGCTGTGCACGAATTCTTAAAGGTGGCTCGACCAATATGGTGCAGAGCTATTAGAGAAATTCTGGAGAATTATTTTAAAGACCCCTCTGAGTCAAACCTCGAACTCATAACCAGGTACGCGAAGGCCAAGCTTTCTAAGATTGTTCCAAAACCGCCCTTCAGTTGCAGCAATGAATTGATCAACCAGTGTCTATCTTTGTGGTTGACGAACGAAGAGAGACAGAATGTGGAGTTTGAGGCCATTAAGTTGAAGCTCTCCCAGGTTTTTATCGATCCTTTACAAGTAAATAGTGCTCTTATCTGACTCAATTATTTACATCGCCCCATTTTTTTTTATATTTGAGGTGGCTGTGGTATTTAATTTCATTTTTCATCTCTTTTGTCATTGGCCGGGGAATTTACATTATAGGGAGTTCTTGGTGGTGTACAATCACAGTTATAGTTCTTCCATTTTTTTTCCCATTATTTTTGTTCTTTAATTATAGTTGCCAAGAAAACATTATGTCAGAAATGAATTGAAAATGCAAAAATGAATGGTAATTTTATCAGTGTTCTTTTTGTTTGAATTGATGTTCAGCTCAACAAAGGATCCTACTGAACGAACCCCGTGAGGGGATTCAATGGGAGTATGCTTGTGTTTTTTTCCAAATCTTTTTATTTTTTCAATTATAGTTGCTAAGAAAACATTATGTCGGAAATGATATTAAAATGCAAAAATAGATGGTAAATGTCTTCTTTTGTATGTCAGTCCATCTCAATAAAGAATCCTACTGAAAGAATCCCCCGAGGGGGCTACAAGGCGAGTGCATTTGTAGTGCTCTTATAATAATTATGCCTAGGATTTGCATGCCCTTAGAGCATTTACAATGGGTCTGATAACTTACTAAAGTTATTCATATAAAGGTTTACAATGGGTATGGTAATCTAGTAAATTTAAGTTCGGTACAATGGTGATCTCTTAATTCACAAATAGCCTCTGCAAAGTTTCTCAAGTTTCTGCAATGACAAGAAAATATTTTATTTCCTAAATTTTGGATGAACGGTTTTTGTTGTCCAATCCAATATAAGAAAAACTCTCTTGTAAGGGTTGGCACAAAGTTTAGGGCGAAACTCCCTCTTTTGTCCAAGGCTTTAGGTCAAAAATTGTTTCTCCTCCCGTATATTCTTATCGGTCCACTACTATCCCATTGTGGCGCTTCACTCCATACACTACTAGTGAGTGACACATGTGAGGCGTGTGCACATATATTTTTTTTGGAATTATTATGGAGTAGTCTCATTTATTGAGTAAAAAATGTATAAAATTTCATTGACTTTTCTTTAATGCACAACCAAGTCCTATTTCATTATTGAGCACATATGTTTAAATAAATTTATGTTATAATTATGTTAAATAATAATTCTCCATAATTTGTTCCATAATTATATCAATACTAAGAGTCATTCTGATGAATGAAAGGGTACTCCAAGTTACAAGAGTCAAAGGACTCTTGGGTATCAACTTTGATGGACGGTTGAGATTAAGTGACTGTTGGAGATTTAAGTTATGTTATAGGTGACTGATTTTTCATCATTCAGACACTAAAAGACAATATAAAGGGAGAAAAATCCAAATTCTTAATAAGAGTTAATTTCATAACAGTGTTTTGACCATAGATGAGGATCTAACTGTTGGAATGCACTGGAATTGAAACATTATTTTGCCAAAGACGAGATGAAGCCATAATCCGGAGACTAGTCCGATCGGACATCGTTGAACTCGACTACTCCCTCAATCTTTTCAGTTTTGACATGATGGAGGTATGTGATTATAATATCATTTTATGTTCCGCATAATGATTATATATGATAATCATGGTGATATAAGATCTTAACATTAAATATATAATACATAACGTTTTGTATGATTAAAGAACAAATAACATGTATAATTGGATATTCATATGTTATAGATCCTTATAAGACTGTTAATTACGTGTTCTTTTGATTATGTTTACATGTGGTATTAGAGCTTAAGTTTCTACAAAAAGATTTCGGGTAAAAAATTGATGAATTACTGAATTTTTTGAAGGGCGTTTTTAGCGACAAATTTTTTTTTCTTGCTTAGAATATTACGAAATTACATGAACACTTGGAAATGTTGAAATAAACAAAACCCATTGTATACAATGTGAACCACCCTGTTTCGGCAATTTGACCCTTCAAGATGCATTTTTGCCATTTTTGATAATAATATCGATGTTAACGACTCTCGCTTAAAAATTAATTTTACGATTTTACGAATTGCAGAGTGATCCTGAAGAGATTGTTTATGTTACCGTAGTGATAATTCAAAAAATTTCATTTTTGAAAAATAAATTATTTTCCCATATTTTATGATTTAAATCACTACTTATATTCTTTATCATTAAATGGTGATTCTAATATTCATGTTATGTATTATTTGGTATTGACCAAAGGTTTTAATATAAAGCCTTGAATATCAGATGTATGATTTGCAATACCTTGCGCATTCTGGCGTCGGCCGCCACCAAAATACGTCGGACGTTACTAAATTAAATAACATTCTTATCTTGTGACAAAAATATGAGACATTTAAAACTTTAATCCACAAGACAAAATGCAATTAAATTCAACAAATATATATATATAGTACTGCTCTTGTGCGGATCAGTCCGCATTTTAAGAGTGCGGATCGGACATGTGTCACCTGATGGTGAGCATAGAAATTATCGGCGAAATTATAGGCGCACTCTCTCTCTTCTCTGGGCTCATCGTCAGGTGACACATGTTCAGTTCGCACTCTTAAAATGCGGACTGGTTCGCACAAGAGCATTACTGTATATATATATATATATATATATATATATATATATATAGAGAGAGAGAGAGAGAGAGAGAGAGAATCCAATCAATAATATCCATCACCGCTCTAATCTCCAAAACAAAGTCAACTCCATTTTATTAAAACTCAAATGGAATAATCAAACCATAAATATTTGATCGAAAATTATAAACAACTGTGGAATCGATTGCCCACCCAAAATCATAAATAATCGTCTCATAACACGACGGAATGAAAAATAATCTAAACTACTAAAGCAATAAAATAAAACTTCAGCTGTCCTCCAAAGATCTCCAATCCATCCTATACAGCTACTCCAGCAACTATACTTGAAATGTTAGTCAACACAATGGTTCAGAGCTTATCGCATGAATACTAGCTACTCCTCCCAATTAGGGTTCGTAAACACAGACAATAGAATTATACATGATAAACATCACAATATAGTATTTTAATTTAAACGAGATATATATTAACAATGCGAGTACAAATAAATCACCACTATTTACCCACATAACTAAGCCACCCCAAAGTTCGTCCGATTATGATATTTCAACATCTAATTATGTTAAGGCTACTAATTCAATTTTTACAATTTAATTAAATTAATTCAACTCATTTTATTTATGCGTTCACTCCTTTACGAGTCCTGCACATATTGTTGGCGCGTCCAAGTATATACACCACACACAATCCCCTCACTATAGCCAATTCGCCCAATTTCGTTACCCTAAACATATTAGTGAGGTTCCACGCACGACACATAACTATAGCCAGTTCGCCAGTATTTAGTCAGCCCTGCACATATTGGTGACCCCAATACACACCCACGTTGTTATAGTCAGTCCGCCCTTTATTGTTAGCGCTGCACATATTAGCGACACAATTTTATACTAAAACCCGTTTATTATAGGCAATAATTCTCAATTTTCTCAAGTTCTCATTATTTTCTATTAGCCCCACCCTTTTATCGAGCGCAAATTCCTTCACATACCCCTAGTCACATACCTATTACTAGCTACTACCTAGCATCACGATCCAACGAAAGCGACGTACAAATCAGTCCCAACCCGGAATCATCCATTTATGAAAATTCACACTATCTAGTCCCATACCTAGAAAGCATTATCAACAATCAAGGCCTCCCTACTACTCCCATACCTAACATGCAACCTAAAAATAAGGTGAGAGCACTAACTATCCTAACAATTCCCATCATTCTTGCAATGTCAAATTATTATTAACATAACGAATCGCATATGACCTATTTTCAACTTATCACAACAATTCTTTAAATTAATCGCAAGATTACTATTTATCGAAATTATGTCCGTTTAATTACAATATTAATTAAACAATTTGTTTTCTCTTCAATTTATAGAATCTCTATTACATGCATATTTTTGGGAGTATACAACAACTCTACTCTACAAGATGCACACAATTAACGTGGTTTTACATGACGGAATCAATTTATAACATCTCTACGTTTTATTCTACATGCGAATGTCACAAATTCTAACGAAATACCAGCCGCTAATATAAGCATGCAAGAGTTTAGAGTTTTAACTCGTATTAAAGATTTGAATAGAATCACTCCCGAATTTAACTTCACTTTTCCTAATTACTCTTTCTAATTGAGTTTAAGAAAACAATAATTATTAGTGTTTAGGTAACATTTAAAACGCATAATGCTAAAGGGGAACACTAGAAGTATTCAAGCTTGTATTTTTTTTTTGAAGAATCCAATTGCACGATAGCGTTCCTCTCGAGAAAACAATAGAGACGCGTTATTGGACGATCTTGAGAAAACTTGATTTAGATCTTCAAAACTTGGGTTGAAAGTTGTGTTCAATGGGGTTTAAGTTTTGTAGATGAGAGGAGATAATAATTTGGGAGGCTATTACTTTTTGAGAAGGGTTAAAGCGTTTTGAAAGTCTAAACTCGTCTATTATATAAAGGATTTAAAGAAAGTCATCATCAAACACAAACACTAAAAATACATTACGGCGACTAAATTTTGATATGTTGGAGCTGATGGTGAGACGAAGTTGCTGTAAAAGTTTCAGCGCGATCGGACAATCGAATTTTTTTTTCCTCCTTAGGTAAAATCCTTCACCGATTTTTTTTAAATATATGAAAGTTTATAATTTTCAAATTTTAATCCCGATTTAAATTTCACTTAAAACCTTATTTTTATATATAAAAACCAACATTTTTACATACCAAAATGAAATATATTCCAAAAAAATATTTTTTTTTAAAATTTTTAATTTAATAAAGATTTTTACGGCTAAAAAAATCATGGGGTGTTACATGATTATGGGTTTGATAATAACATTTTGGGTAAATCAGATTATTATGTATAATCAATATTTGGTTGTCCAAAGGGCCTAGTATAATTATGAATTAATGTTTGGACACTAATATTTATATGATGTTAGATTAGGAAGCAAGTGTCTTAATCTGTAGTTATAAATATTAGAATAATATGTATGCATCTATATGTGGACCCTTGATTATTGATTAAGTTTTGCCTATAATATTTTTGGGGGCATTGATTTTTACATGCATTATGTAATATGTGTAAACATGTAAGGTTCTAAAAAACGCGGGATGTGATTGAGGCGTGGAGGCTAAGCCTTAAGCCTTAGAATCCTAGGCAGGCCTTAGGCGTAAAAAGGCGTGAAAATGCGTTTAGGCGTTTTTTAATATATTTAAATATTTTTAACCATAACAAGACTATTAAAAGTACTAAAATTGTACACACCTTAAAAATATGTCTGAATATTTGCAAATTAAAATACTATTTGATTGTTTTGGACGAGATATTGATTCGGTTTGTAAAAAAGTTTTTTAAAAGGCAATATCGTTTCACTAAAGACTTTTTGTTTTAAAAAAAGTGCGTCTTAAAGCTTGTACCAAGAATAAGGCATAAAATGCTTAATGTGCATATTTTAGAACACTATATACACGTATGTTCCATAAAAGTTTTTTTTAACACTGTGTGTTCATGTATGTCCCATGAAAGTTAAAAACTCTGCACACTCTATGAATTATATATTTAAATGCAATTAAGGATAAATCAACTTATGATCTTTATGAATGCAACCAAATGAATTAATTGGTATATATGTAAAATCACATAAAAGAAAATTTCATAAGATGAGTTTGTTATGTTGCAAAATTTTTATGACCAAATAAAAATTGGATTTGGTTCCTTTATTGTGATTTTCTTTTGTATCAATTTAATTATGTCTTTAAATCTGCTTATTTTATAAAAATGTAAATCTGAAATTTTGAGACGTTTTTGAGTGATAGATTGCTTATATCTATAATAAGCATTAATTAAAATTAAAATTGTCGACTTACTCGGACTTTAATGAAATTTTTATGTCAATCTGAAACCGCCTAATGATCAAAACTCATCATTTTGGTGATGAATGTTGTTTTTGCTACTTGAGCACGTTTAAGCCTAAAAACCTTAAATTTGTTGTATTTGGTAATAAAGGTGACAACTAATTCTCTCCAAATTCTTTTTTATAAATTCTGCTTATTGAAGATTATTTTAAGAGTTTTCATAACACTTTCGTAGTGATTACTCATTTTTTTTCATTATTGAAAATTTTGGATTTCTCCATTTATGTGTTTTAACAATTACATTAGTTGTCCAACCTTATTTGGCTGTCATAATAGAGATGGCAACGGGTCGGTTCCGGTCAGGTTTTAACTCCCCATCTCCGTCCCCGTTAGAAATTTCATTCTTCATCCCCGCCCCGTTCCCCTTTATAAGGGGTTTGTGGATCCCCGTCCCCGTTTAAAACGGGTATCGGTTTCCCAGCGGGGAACTCGTTTTTTTTAATATAAAAAATTCATTTCTTCTAAATATTTTCCTTCTATCAACATTTATTAAATTTATCTGTTAAATCTTAAACAAATTTCAATTCTCAAAGATTTCGACTTAAACAAATTTCAGTATAAACAGCATAAACATGTGAAGTATAAATAACATAAACAACATAAACATCATAAACCCAAATTACAAACCCAGATTTTAGGTCAAATTACATCCTCAACTGGGTTGATCGGCATAAACCCAAATGAAGTTTGGCTTACAAAAACAGCATAAACATCATCTGTTTATGCTTAAAACAGCATAAACATCAAATTACAAAAACAAAATAAAACAAATTTCTAGGTCGAAAACAAAATAAAACCAACGCAGGAGAGCCTAGAGATGAGGGAGATTTACCTCAAAATGCTATGTCACAAAGAGATGATTGAAATGAGATGAGGGAGTCGCCGGTTGCGTCGCAAAGAGATAATGGAGTCACCGGTTCAGTTCATAACTTCATTAGTTTGTGGGAGATGAGGGAGGGAGGGAGGAACAGAGGAGTTCGTGGGAGATGAGGGAGGGAAGGAGGAGTTCAACGCATATAAGAAACCCTTTCCTTTTCTATGAGTTAGGGTTATGTCTTATATACCTATTATAATATATATATATATATATATATATATATATATTTTATAACATAATAATAATTTATGGTATTCCCATGGAGACCCGAGGCTATACTTGAAATCGACCCGAAATTTTTCGGGAATTTTTTTAACTCCCCGAACCCGCCCTGATCCCCGAATTTTCGGGGATTTTTGGTGGATTTTTTTCGGGTATCCGCAGATTTTCGGGTTTTCGGGAAAAATTGCTATCCCTATGTCATAATATTCATATTATGCAATGTTTTTGGTATGTGCCAAATATTGTTATGATTATTATCATTATGCTTAAGGTTTTGACATTAATAATTATATTATGTTAGATTAAGTGTCCATCAAAGTAACTAGTCTATAATTATAAATATTAAACCAGCATACAACCCATGCGACGCGCGGGTGATGTACAATAAACAAATATAAATATAATTAAAAAAATGGTATTTATCATAAATTCAATATCTTATCTTAAAGCCATTATACCAATACTCCATTTTTTCATCTGTTGCATGCTTAAAATAGACTAAATAATGTCATATTTTCAACACCTTTATATGCAACTAAAATAATATGATACATACTTTGTTCAATATTTCAAAGTTAAGTAATAAAACATTATTGTACTAAATGTAGAAAATTCATTCCAAATTCAATATCTTTTGTGAAGAAATAACACTCAAAGATAAATTTCGAAAAACAACAAATATTTCCAAAACAAATTGTTTTAAACAGTCAACAAAACATATGCTTTAATATTTAAAAAACATATACTTTAATATATATGTAAAAATTTATCCTACAATGGATATAGTTTTGAAATATTTCTACTTGCAACTAAAAAATAGGAAAAAAATATATGTGAAAACTATATTTATATTTTTAGAGAAATATTTCATACATGTAAAAATTTATCCTATAGTTTGTCTTTGTAAATTTTATACCCATCAAAGAACTCTATCAGTTTATCTTTGTAAATGCTCCATTTTCTATTATTTGTAAATTTTATACCCACTCAAATTCGTATATTAATTGAAAGTTCTGATCTGAGACTTAGCTATCGGGGTATATCCTAAAATATCTAGAATTCTAAAGATGTCAACTTTTTCAATAGTTGTCATGGTTAGTGCAATTTATATGTGAAAAGTTTATATTGGTAAAAATTTACTCTATCCGAATGAGAGATATTTTTTAGTTTTTAAAAGACTTTTGATTTATCTAATTTTTTGGTTTCAAAGAACACAATGTTCAAGAAAACTTTTGGTTTATCTATTTTTTTGTTTCAAAGAATACAATGTTCAAGAAAACTTGTAATTTGATTTTTTTTTTTATATTTTAAAGAACACAACGTTCAAGATGAAAGAAAAAATGATAACAACTATTAATTCATTACATTCTCTAATACTATCATATTAGAGATATGGCTAACATATAACATGTGCAATGCACGGACGATGTACAATAAACAAATACAATGATAATTATAAAAACAAGTATATATCATAAATTCAACATCTTAATTTAAAGTCAATATAAAAGGTTAATTTTTCATAAATAAAATCTTTCTATTATTTTTAAATGTTTTTATTATATAAATTTTTTTTTTTATAAATAAAAACTTCCAAAACAATTACTTATTTTATATAAAAAAAAATTAAACATGTTGTTGATACAAAAAATTATCATCTACGTGGATCAATTAGAAATGAACACTTGTCTCCTTATGTGGCAACAATCCTAGTAAGCAGCCACTTAATTATCCCCAAAGATAGTTGCTCAGCGGGTAGGCCGACCAACATGAATAATGCAAATCATCAAAGTAGATTAATAGTCGCCACTTGAAAAAAACCAAAAGTCCTTCCTCACATGGTCAAGACTATCAACCATCACATTCATTATGTACAAGTGTAAATGCTTAAATATATAAAGGCATTCCAACCCTTGATCTCCGTGTCACTATAAATATATTGTATTCCTTTCACAAAAAGCAAGATAGAACGGATTCTAGGTTATTCTTCTTAACAAGAGTACCTAGTTGTCCGTAATCACTCCAATCAATACAATAATAGTGGGCGTAGGCTTTCTTTCACAGCCGAACCACTTTAAAAATTCTTTGTCTCTTATGTGATTTATTTCGTCGCATATTATATATTATCTGTGATTATAAACTTGGATCTAGTCCATTTTTTGACATCAACAGATTGACGCCGTCTGTGGGAACGTGTGTCTATTGTCGTTCTCTATCTTATACGTCTTTATTCAAGGGAAAACGAGTAACCCTGAGAGTAGTACTAGAAATGAAGGCAACATTACTGCCCCATCTGCTCCGCCTACTGCAACCGACTTGAATGGAATTCTGGCTAGTATTGCCAGGGGTCAAGATGCCATACAGGAAACCATGAGGCAATTTGCTCAATTATTACAAGCCAGGTCTCCAGCTATTTCCAGGAAAAATACGGTTCCTTTTCTGATGAGAGAAATGCCACCTCCGCCTCCTAGGCGTAACCGACATAGCTATTCCAGGTCTTCACGTGATAAGTCTTACCATCCGGGAGTAAGCTCATCGTTCAGATCCACAAAATTCTATAATGGCCATTCTTGTTCTCTCGAAAGGCCAAGCATTTTGGAAAGATTGAGCAGAGCTTCGCCTTTTGATCGTTTAGGACCCCGAGCAATAAGGAATCATCCCGAAGAGTTATCTAGAACCAACGAACACCTAGCCAAGCATCGTGAAGCTTCAATCAGATCCAGATCAAGCGTCTGATGATCTGTGCACGCCGAGTAGACTTCTCAGGAAGAGAGCTCGGCACAAACACATGGTCGGGACGATCGAGCTGCTTCGAACGAATCCAACGCAGGCAATCCTTCATGGAAAGGATCAATCCATCGACTAGAAGATCGGCTGGGAGAAATGGCCAAGGCAAAGAACCCATTGCAACGTAATTTTGTCAAGGGGTCTCCCTTCATCCAGGAAATTGCTGATTTCCCGACTCCATCGAAGTTTAAAACCCCAGTGGTTACCCCCTAATATGATGGTAAAACTAACCCAGTTTTACACATTGAGCAATATCCGGGTGCAACTGACATATATTCAGTTCCTGATGAAATGAGATGCAGAGCTTTTTCAAGCACCATTACTAGGTCAGCCCAAATATGGTGCAACGATTTGTCCCGAGGACAAATTGCCAACTTCAATCAACTTGTCGAGCTGTTCATCAACAACTTCTATTTTGGGGCCAAGTCAGTAAAGAGAGTAACTCATCTTTGGAGTGTCAGGTAGCGAGCATGGACAACCATCAGAGAATACATTACTCATTTTAACAACGAGAAACTAGAAGTGGCTAATTATGAAGAGAAAACATCCATCACCGCTTTAATGAGTGGATTACTGTAACACCTCGTGTTTTTATTAATTAATTATTTAATTAATTCAGAAATTAGAGTAAAAAAATTTGGATTTAATTATTTTTAATAATGTAATATGTTGGTTTTTATATTCGAAATTCGGAAAGCTAGATTACAAGACTCCTAATATGAGTATATATAAGTCGTGTCGTGTTTAGAAAAGTCCTCAAAACATAAAACTCTCTAAGAGTCCTCAAAAAATAAAACTCTCTAGAAAAAAAATATACAAAAATATTCGACCGTCCGATCGAGCTGAAATTTTTTGTGCAGTTTCCTCTCGTCTTCAGATACTACACCCCAAATTTCAACCAATTCTAATAGTCCGATCATCCGGAATGTTTTTTTAGTGTTTGTATCTTATTTGAACTATTTCCTTAATCAAAATCTTAATCCTTTATATATCACAATAAATTCTTGGCTTGGCTTTTCAAATCACTTTTTCATCAACTTTTCAACTAGAAGACCTCTCCAAAATTATTCCCTTTCATCTACAAACTTTAGCCTCAAACTTAATCAAATGTTTGACTCAATATTTGGAGGCTTAATTGGGGTTTAATAAAGATTGTTCAAGAACGACTCTTTGCTAATTTTTCAAGAGGAATCCAACCGTCGACTAAAATTTTTTTCCATCTAAATCATAGGTATGAATACTATATTCCTTTCCTTTAGTATTATGCGTTTTAAGTGTCGCCTAAACCCTTAATTACATGTTTTCCTTAAAAGCAATTTAGCAACTTAATTAGAGAAAGTGGATACTAAATTTTGGGACTGTTTTTATGAAACTTTTAAATATGAATAAATCTTTGAAACCCTTGGGTGCGTAGGTGAGATTATTGAGTTTTTATGATTTTGGGTATGGGTTCTCATGTAGAATTTTTATGGAATTATTTATATGATTAATGAGACACGCTCACACTTATAAAAATTAGATGACTTATAAAAGAGGACGATTATGACGTATGGAATATTATTGCATGTTAATTAATTTAATATTATGTACTGGAATTAATTGTGTTGAAATCAACGACGGTGTTATTAATTGATTTAAATTAAATTGGGACCTTGATGATTAAATTGCTATGTTGTGCATATTAAATTGTGTTTTGTGTGATTTGTTTTAGTCACTTTTACCATCGCGGGAACGAGGGGATTCTGGGTAGCATATTGCTCACCTCTATTTTAGGATGCTTACTAGGTATGGGACTAGTCGATAGGCCTTGGTTATAATATATGCTTGCTAGGTATGAGACCAGTGAGTGTAGATTCGTCGGGTTTTATATTCTGGGGTGGAGAGATTTTTATGCTTTACCGTCATTACGCTTGCCTAGGCATGAGACTATGACGTGATATATGTTGGTAATTCATCCTATATGTAGAATATGACATGTGTTTACTTTGGGGACCCTTAGATATGGGACTAAGGGGCATTTTTTAGTATCTTACATCGAAAAAGAGTGGGGTAATTTGATAATTGAGAATTTGAGAAAATGAGAATTAATGCCTAAGATAAAAACGGGTATTAAAATCTGGGCGACATAATGAGCAGGGGACGACAATTTAAATGGATCAGTTGGTGTTTTATGTCGTGTCGTTTATGGAACCTTGTCAAATTGCGGGATTGACGGTTTAAATGGATTAGCGGACGTTTTGACAAGGGGATGTGTAAAACTTTGGTGGGAATACCACCCGGGGTGGGAGGACCGCTATAATAAAGTGAGAAGAATAGTAAATTGGGTTAATTTAATTAAATTAACAACTTGGGGCTTAATTATTTAAAAATCATAATTGTGTGCATAGTGAATAACAATTATTGAGGGTAGTTAGTGACTTTTTCTATCGCGTTTAATTATATTCCGTTTAATTAAAATATTATATTGTGATATTTATCATGTATAATGCTAATGTCTGGGTTCACAGACCCTATTTGAGGGGATTAGTGTGTATTCATACTCGGGGCTCTGACCTCGTGCGTTGACTAACCTTTTCAGGAATAAGTCAGGAGAAGCTGCATAAGATTATTTGGAGACTTTCTTAGAGATGCAACTGGAGTTATTTACTTTATGCATATTAGTTTAGTTTAGTTTTCTTTCCTTAATATTTACATTGAGACACAGTTTATGATTTTGATTGGGACATTTGGTTCCAAAGTTGTAATGGGTTTTATTCATATATTTCTTTATGGACTTAGTTGGACATTATTCAATTTTATATTATTGGAGATTGGATTATTATTTGGAGTTTTAGCATGTGATGGATATCTTATCCCACAGTTGGTTATCATATTTTGGGATTGATTCAATTATTAACCTTGTGGATTGTCTAATTTATGTCTCACATCTGTCTCATGCTAAGAATGGTGTTTTATTTAGTGACGCCCGACTTAATTTTGGTGGCGGGGATGCTGGAATTTAGCGGGGTGTGACAGATGGTATCAGAGCATGGTCTTAGGTCTCGTAGATTTTGAGTCCATTTATCTTATGTGATAACGATCTTTTATCCCATTTGTGGATTCGTACTCCTTAAGATATTGCTCTAGCATACGTGTTAATTGCGTTTTTGGAGATAGGGAATTTGTGTTAAGAACGTTGTAGGCATTGAGTTTAGAATTAGTAAGCTTGATGTGAGGATCCTTAGATTTGATTTTGGAGATGTTAATTATTTGGAAGATCATTAGTATAAATTTTGGGTATGTCTTATATCGATGCAACGATGTGATTTGATTTTAGGATTTATGTGTAACGGAGATTATCGGAAATAGAATTGAGTGGTGATTTGTGAGAGCGCGTGGTACGCCGTTACTTTCATACTTGTGTGTGTGTATATTGTGACACCCCGCCTAATTAAATACTGGGTGATCAGTACTTTATTAATTAAATTAGAATATTTGGTTGGTTCAGATTATGCATCACTGTCAAAAACTTATTTTAAAATACAAACCACCTAATATTTAAAAAAGGTTGATGTCAAAATTTTATCTTATCAATTGATATAAAGCAATTAAACTAAATAACCAATCATTCACCATTCAATTCAATCTCATACGAACTGAAATAACTGATATATAATAAAGAAGCTGGAGTAAACATATCCAGTCAAAATACAATACAGTAATCCAACTAAATAAATCCAACTACTGGGAATATAAATGAATTAAATCTCAAATATCTGAATGTATAAATAAGAAGGGACGACATGTCCAACTAATGCAAATAACTCAAAAGTGCAGAATTATAGACTCAGAGGCGTCTACAACCAAAGTCCAATAGCCTCCACAGCAGCTACAACTCATCGAATGAATGGAACTCCTAAGTCTGGTGTCCCTGTGGCTGAGCACCTAAAATAATTTGACAAGAAAAGAGATTTGCAGAAAACGGGTCAGAACCCGAGTTGAAAACAGTTTAAAAATTAGCAAGTGTTTAAAATGGTTTATTAGCACATATATTTATCATGTTAAATTATCGAACTCGCTTGGGAATGCTCATCTCTCATCTAGTGTGCACGCCTAGCGAATATCCAAACACCACTAGATCTATTCCCATGCTAACTAGTTCTTCCTGTATAAACCCATCATAGTTCAATATCGACCCCAATTATTTCCCTTGTAAAGTACACTATATATAATCAATCCCACTTTAGCATAAATAAGCGTTTTCAGTTTTAATCCAATTAAGTGGCCGCTACTTAATTCATTACGGATTTCATCATAAATTTTACCTACTAAATACACACAGTAGATATCAAAACAAGTGTATACATATATTCACTCTAGCTCGTATATATATATACAATACTGCACCTCGAGACACAGCTACGGTGCCTGCATACTCTGCTATCATGTCCTTTTGCATCGCTCATTTGCATAAAGGAATAAAGGTTCAGTCTCTCGCAAACCATCAGAAACATAACACATATATTGGAGGCGAACATAGTCCCAAGCCGATGGCCTACGCACCCATACGACCGTCATCACTATCGTTCTCACAGATAGTCTGTACCTAGGTTATATGTTCTTAGTGGTGCCAATAAATATCCCACCCGAAGGCTCCTCAAGGCATGATTGTCCAGAACCCGCAACCTCTGCTCGATGGCAAGCAGTGTAGGTATGTTATACACATAATAGTTCAATCAATAAGTATGCACAAAACCTATTATATTAATTAGGTATTCACGCAACCTAAGTTCCTGATATTATAGATAGTATCATTGTCTCTACTATTCACTTTATTGCAACACTTCGACTTATCTCTCTAACATATACCTTTTCTCTAAGGCTCTATTACCCCGTTATATCCCTTTGAGTAATCGCTCCCTCACTCATTACTAATTAGTAATTTAAGCCATTCGGTAATAGCATAGAATAATTTCTCTCACTTGGACCAACCTAGAAGGGTTCTAACTTTCCCGACCCAAAAATAGGCATTTTGGAATCTCGTTAGAAGTTCCAGGATTCTCGTTCGAACGAGGTTGTTCGAATGAGGTCGTTCGAACGAACTTCTCACTTTGAATGAACTCGAAAATTTCGTTAGAAGCCTCATTGGAATTCTCGTTTGAACGACCTGGGCAGGTCTTCAAAACGAGAATTCCTAGATCAACCATGTTCTTCCGAAATTCATTTTTCCAATCTTTCCCACATCCAAATTCCTCTCAAACTCATCCAAACTCCCAATCAATGATTCTAATCTATTCCTACTCATAATGGGGTACTTTCTAACACAATTTAAATGACAAATTTATACATAATCGAAGGGAATATTAACAAATTTCTAAATCTTTATAAGTCCTTCAATATTGAACCCACCATTAACAGTCATTCAAACTCCTGATTATATTTCGTGATTTTTAATCTAGAATCTCCAGATTTATCATTACTACAACAAGGTTATTCTTCTACATGCAAACCTATCTCCCTATTTCGCAATTTTGTTGACAAATCAGTTCCAAATTCATAGTATCATGGTTATCGCATCAATTAAGGTTAACATGAATCATATATGCTCAAAACACAGCAACATAAACACTTGCCTTTTCGTGATCCTCTAAATTGTTGAACGAAATTGGTATGTATGTGCTCCTCTCTTCACGATCTACGCGTTGGTATGGTTTTTGGTGGAAAAGCTTGAATCCTTAGCCCAATTCTCTTCTTCTTCTTCTTCTTCTTCTTCTTCTTCTTCTTCTTCTTCTTCTTCTTCTCGTGGGTTAGAAACTGTCAGATAGCCTAATGCCCACGTTCTTTTTGCTTTTTAATTCTTATTTTCGTCCATTTAATTCTCTAAAAATCCCCAAAGACCAAAATACCCCTCTGGGGTGTCGTATTGGGCTAAAATTCCCCGAACTCCAAATAAAACACCCGAGTAATGTTTTCTCACTATTTCGACCCTTCCGAAAATACTGGCGCACTCAAAATGGTCATACAAGTTACTAAAAATAAATCATCCTTTTTAGCTCACTAAAGTAATACTGACACGACTCACACGCGCGTCCCAACTAAGTGTGTTGCAATTGTTGTATATTTCACTCTCGGCCAAAATAATATTCTCATATTCATATATTACTTTACTCACTAAGTAATATTCCACGTAATTATTTTCGATAAATAATAACTCTCGTCACGCTAGTAATTATTACATTTAAATCCAGATTAATTATAATTTAAATTTTCTCCCTTTAAATGAATTAATCAGATCCCATAATTAAAATAAAATTTCACAAAATTACGGGGTATTATATACTTCCCCCCTAATAACAGAATTTCGTCCCGAAATTAAAAAAAGACTAAATGAAGGTATACCTGATGGAAACAAATATGGATATTTTTCCCGCATATCATCCTCAGACTCCTCTACATTATGATGCCGCCACTGTACTCGTACTAATGGAACTATCTTTGACCTCAACTTCCTCTCACTATGATCCAGAATGGCAACTGGTCCCTCCTCGTAGGAACTATCAGGCTGAAGATCAATCTCTTCCAATGCAATGTGGGTGTGGGCCAAATTATCCCGAAGATATCTCCTTAGCGTGGAAATATTGAACACATCATGAATCCTATGTAGGTGTTCCGATAACCCATGTCTGTAAGCTACTGGCCCAATCCGTTCAATAATAGGGAATGTCCCAACATACCTCGGTGACATCTTCCCTTTCTTCCCAAACCGCATTGCCCCCTTCATAGGAGATACTCGCAATAACACCTGATCCCTAACACTGAATTCTCTGAAAAATCTTTTGGCGTCGGCATAACTCTTCTCCCGGTCCTGAGCAACCCGAATGCGACTCCGTATTGACTTAACCATACCCGAGGTGTCCTGAATCACCTCCGGCCCAAGTAATTTGTTATCCCCCCTTCAAGCCAACATGTTGGAGAATGATAGGGTCTGCCATACAATGCCTCAAATGGAGCCATACCAATAGTAAACTGGTAGGAGTTATTATAGACAAACTCCACCAGTGGAAGGTACTGCTCCCATCCCCCTCCAAAATCCAAGACACAAATCCGCAACATATCCTCCAACATCTGATTCGTCCGCTCTATTTTCTCGCCTATCTGCGGGTGATAGGCCAAACTCAACCGTAACTCCGTACCCATATCCTGCAGGAAACTATCCTAAAATCTGGATACAAAGATCTTGTTCTAATCGGACACAATATATCGGGGAACCTCGTGGAGTCTCGCTATCTCGATAATGAAGTTTTGAGCATACTACCTCGTAGAATAGTCTGTTCGAACTGGCAGAAAATGAGCCACCATGGTCAACCGATCCACAATCACCCAAATGGAATCGTGACCTCTCTGCGATGTAGGTATCCCTGTAATGAAATCCATAGAAATGCTCTCCCATTTCCACATAGGGATCTCTAACGGCTGTAGTAGTCCTCCCGGTCTCTTATGGTCTGTCTTCACCAACTCACAAGTGACGCACCTCGAAACAAACTCAATGATAACCTTCTTCATTCCGTTCCACCAATACTGTCGCCTCATATCCTGGTACATCTTATCCCCTCAGGGATGTATCGTAAATCGTGAACCGTACGACTCTGTCATCACTGCATGCCGCAACTCCTCCCCCTCTAGGACTACTAGTCTGCCATTAAAGCGTAAGCCCCAATCTGAGCACACGTAGAAAGACTCTGCTCCCTCGGCTTGAAGTTGGATAATCCGATCCTAACAGAAGGAATCCGATGCCCGAGCCTTTATCACCTTAGCAACTATCTCGGGTGTAACTGTTATCACTGACATGAATGAGCGGGCAACTGCATCGTGATGCCCGAGTTCTTTCCACTTCGCCTTCCACACCTTGGCCACCTCACCTGTTGGCCTACGGCTCAACGCGTCTGCTACCACGTTAGCCTTCCCTGGTTGGTAATGGATATCGAACTAGTAGTCCTTCACAAATTGCAGCCACC
The DNA here is from genome assembly GCA_949130495.1 of Sambucus nigra. Classification (NCBI taxonomy): domain Eukaryota; kingdom Viridiplantae; phylum Streptophyta; class Magnoliopsida; order Dipsacales; family Adoxaceae; genus Sambucus; species Sambucus nigra. The sequence goes on along the minus strand of OX422210.1, from coordinate 586,092,382 downwards.
TTCGCTGACGCATATTCAGCTCCCGCTGCGTGAACGGATACTACAGGGATTTGTGATCTATGAAGAGACAAAATTTCTTACCCAAGAGATAATGCCTCCATATCCGCAATGAAAGCACGACTACCGCGAACTCCAAGTCGTGGGTGAGGTAATTCTTCTCATGAGGCTTAAGCTTATGGGAAGCATAAGCAATTGCGTTATCCTCCTGCTAATGTACACCCCTAAGTCCTGATAAGGACGCATCAATATAGACCAGGTACTCTAACCCGGGCCTGGGTAGTGCTAGAACTGGTGCTGAAGTCAGCTTGTCCTTCAGCTTTTCAAAGGCCAGCTGACAGGCATCATCCCATTTAAACGACACCCCTTTGCGAGTCAAGTTTATCAACGGACCCGCTATCTTTGAGAATCCCTGAATAAACCTCCTGTAGTATCCTACCAGCCCTAAGAAACTACGAACCTCAGTAGGTGTAGTGGGATGCCCCCACTCCCTCATCGCTGACACCTTTCCCGAATCTATCGATATCCCCTCCTCAGAGATTATGTGACCCAAGAACTGAACCTCCCTCAGCTAGAATCCACACTTTTCATAGTTTGAATACAACTCGTGCTCACGTAGTGTCTACAAAACCATACTCAGATGCTCGACATGCTCCTCCTCAGTCCGTGAATAGATCAGGATGTCATCAATGAAGACGATGACAAATTGATCTAGGAACTCTCTGAACACCCTGTTCATTAGGTCCATGAAAACGGCTGGAGCATTCGTTAGTCCAAACGGCATCACCTAAAATTCATAAGACCCATATCTTGTAAAAAATGCGGTCTTAAATACGTCCTGTTCTCGTATCCATAGCTGGTGATAACCCGACCTCAAATCTATCTTTGAGAAAAAGGCAGCTCCTCTCAATTGGTCGAACAAGTCATCGATTTGGTGCAACGAATACCTATTCCATATTGCGACTTTGTTTAACTCTCGATAATCCACACACAACCTCAATGTACCATCTCTCTTCTTTACAAATAATACGGGAGCACCCCAAGGCGAGGTGCTCCTACGGATGAAGCCTTGTCCCAATAGCTGCTCAATCTGGTCCCGTAGCTCTCTCATTTCAGTCGAAGCCATACGGTAGGGTGCTCGGGCTATCGTCCGAGTGCCCGGTATCAAATCTATGATGAAATCAATCTCTCGACTAGGTGGTAGTCCAGGTATATCCTGGAACACATCGAAAAAATCACGGACTACGGGAATCGAATCAATGGGAATCACTATCACTACACCAAAACTGGCGATGGGTCACGGCCAAAATCCCTGACCAAAACTGTGGGTCGCAGACTTGGGCCGTGACCATTTCAGGCGTGACCAATTTCGTGGTTCGCGGGCCAAGTCCGTGACCAAAAAATAGTCACGGCCCAGAGGGGTCATGGCAGATGGTCGCGGACTTGGGCCGTGACCCATGCCGTGACGGGTCGCGGCCCTCGACCGTGACCCACAACCGTGACAAATTGATCGAGGCCAAAGTCCGCGATCCACGATCCACGATCGTGACAAAATAATTGGTCGCGGCCCTCATCCGTGACCCTCAATCGTGACAAATTGGTCGACGACTTTGGCCGCGACCCACAACCGTGACCAAAAAAAATAAAAAAAATGGTCGCGGCCCAAGTCCGTGACCCACAACCGTGACAAAAAAGTCGCGGAATTGGACCGCGACCTATAACCGTGAAGAAAAAAATAAAAATGGTCATGGATAAAGTCCATGACCATATTTAACTATAATTTTTTTTTATTTTTTTTGTCAAATCCTAAAATTGGGGGTCATATGAGTGCACCATCGGTTGCTATGTGTAACGTTGGACGCGTACGAGGTGTTACAAATATTTATTATTGGCAAAATAATAAAACAAATCACAAATTGCGAATCGAGAACGTTGTTAATAAACAAATATATATACAAACTTAAAAATATTACAACTCTTAATAATTCACAGACCAAAAAAAATTGGGTAGAGTTTACTCTATTTTCTTGACATTCCAAACCCTGTAAATGTAAAACCTATTTATTATAAAGCTCGCACGACCATAAAATTCAACAATCAAATTATAAAAGCCCGCACGACCAAAAAACTAAACAATAAAAGCCCGCACGGTTGTAACACATAAAAAACATAATCCTGAATGTCCACAGCATGTAAATAATCTTCATGTTGTAAACTATTGCCTCCTTCATTTGTTCCACGTGCAAAAATCCTACAAATGATAGGATACAAAAAAAATATATAAGTAACCAAGTAGTTTTACAAAAAATTTAATCAAGCTGAAAAATTGCATATATGAGTTAAAATTATCAACATATCAATGGTCAGTTTGACACGACTCAGAATGTGTCTCTAAAGTGTGTACTCTCTAGGCTCAAGTGTAAGCCTGTCGTTCAAGTAATAATCCGACAAGTCGGGTATCGATCCTCAGGGAAAAAGGACAACAGAGTTGTGACGATGGGATAAGACGGAGGAATCCTAACGATGACTCTAAAAAGAAAGGAAAAGATTTGATTTTGGTTTTTGGGATTGATTAAACTAAATGCAATTATGAAATTATGATGAAATATGCAACTAACTAAATTATCTAAATGAAGAATGAAGAAATAAATTGAAACTTTTTGAACCTAAATGAGGAGAAAATAGGATGGGAATACAATCCCCCAACCCTAGTGTAATGTAGTGACAACGTTAATCATAAATTTATCCGATTAATCCGACCCGGAATTTAGGACTCCCAAGCATTATGTATACGAGGTTCAAGCCCGCGTCATACCTAATCTGAGGATGAGTAAATCGGTGTCGCGATAATTGCATTCAAATTGTACTCTAAATCATCACGAGTACCCAAAGGCAAACGAGATATAAAGATCCACAATTATTATATAATTATGCGATACGATCAAAATTAATCATTAAATTCATCGGATTAACGTTATACACATACACTAACACATCAGGTTGGGTTCATTCATCCCATCCTTTAAAACCTAGCCGGACATGTTAAATGGACGAATGCATGAAATAATAACGTTGCATGTGTAGGAATTCATGATGAAACTAACTAGAAGCATGTAAATACGTATTATGAATGCGAAAACAGGTTGAATCGATTACGAAAACTAAGCATGCAAGAACAACAACAAAAATATTGAATCTTGAATTAAAACTTGAAAAAACAAACCCTTAACAATTGAATCTTGAAGCAAATAATTCCTTTGATGTTCCTAGATGTTTCTCCTTCTTCTTCTCTATCAAAAGCTGAGTAAAACTACTCCTAATGGCTGCCTCTAAGTTGTTACCTACGTTCCCTACAATATTGGAGTGTGAAAAACCTAATAGGAGACTTGGGAACCAATCAGTATAAAAGGCAAAATTCGCGTATCAGGTACCCCGAACCGATTCGGGAGTACCTGCGAACCGGTTCGCCCCCCTAAACCGGTTTGGCCTGGGGTTCGCGAATGTGTGCTGGCCTGGAGTTCAGCACTCAGCATTTTTCTGCCTTTTCTCTTCTGTTCTTGGATTTTTCTTCAACTTCAACTGAGCATAACTTTTCAACCGTATCTCGGATTTGGGTACCGTTTCTTCCAGTGTTCTCGTTGTTCCGAGCTCTTCAACTTTCCAGTTGACTTCTCCTTCCGGATCTGGCTGCAAAATTACCAATTTTCCCTTGAACTTGCCTTCTTAGCTTTTCTAGCATTGTCTCGCTTCCTCCTTTGCACTGCTTGCATAATTAACCTGTAAAACCAATAGGAGAAGCACAAAACACGAAATACTCGCCACGAAGGTTAGTAGCATAAATGTGAATCAAATCCATATATGTTACATCACTCGGGCTCACAAAAGTACCGAAATTAGGGGGATAAATATACAATATTTACGCCCAATCAAACCCCCTAACTTAGAACTTTGCGCGTCCCGAGCAATGTAAAAGAATGAGAGTATGAGTTAAGGAACCATCAAAGACTTTATTGGGATAGAGTACCTCTTTCGCGGGCAAGCGATTGCATTTAGCGCATGCAACAAGCCTTTAAACCTCTAGGCTACCCTAGTAGGACGAGTTGTGTCTCGTGAGGGTTTGCAGTGAATATACCCACAAAATTCGACTCAAAGAAAATTCAAAATACGCAAAAATTGTGCAATTCAATTTTTCCACAAAATAGTCATCATCAAGTCATATTTACAAGTCTCAAACCGTAGTGCGTGTGTGCGAAGCCTGTAATATAACCGCCAATTTCCATCGATTGATCATTACGTTACTTATCCGAAAATTCGTTTTGATTTCAATTTCTCACGGAATACTCTCTCAAACGAACCTCTCGGATTATGGCTATTCTCTCGGCATGCGTGATATAAAGAGTAAATGTGATTGAAGCAAATTCACGCATGCAATTAGAAAGACGAAAATTTTATGGCGAAAGGATCTCTTCAACGGATTACGATTTTAAAAACGGGAACATTGCCTCTATTTCGCGCATTTAGCCCCTTATATTATCCTTTGGTGTCTTAACTCTCCACGCGGTAATCAATTTTCGCAATTTGGACTCGGTTAGGACTTTTTCGGGTTGAAGGTTGCATTGGGTAAAATGAAGGAGGTATGGAAGGTTGGAATTGGAAAAGTCATTCGTGATGTCCATTTGTGCATTTTCCGGGCTATTGCTCATTTTCTTTTCTTTTTTTTCTTTTTCTATTTTTGTTGAGCATACTATTTTGTTTCTTGCCCCTTTATATGCACTTTTCGGACTTAAATTCTAAATTTTTTCATTTTTCGCAATTCCGGGCTATTTGGGTTTTTTTCGGGTTGTCAAACGAAAGGGAAAATTATTCGGCTCAATTTGGGTTACAAAGGGTGATTTTTCGCATCTTTTTCTGGCCAATATTTTTGGGATGACAAACGAGGGCCTACTTCATTGTCCAAAATGCCAATTGCGTTACCATATGCGTTTCGAGGTGAATTTCAATTTAGAGACTAATTTGACACGTTTTTCAAGGCAATATTGCGCACATTTTTCAAAACCGATCAAAATGAAAGAATTGAGACCCTTGACAGCTTATGAAGCGCTAAAAAGAACTTTTGAGTTAACAATTAACTCGGATTGATTTAAAATCTCGCAAAACGTGATAGGCTCGAATCTCACCGGGTTTGTTAATCTCCAAATTTATTCGTTAAGTCGTCAATTTTCGCACAATTTCCATCTTCGGTCAATTTCGGCTTTGTGTATGTTGGATGTTTACAGTTTGAGACTCCAATTTGACTTTTAATGATATTTTTGAAAAATTTGAATTCCAATTTTTATTTATTTTGAACAAAAATATTTTTGGATTTTTCAAAATTTCATGATTTTTTTGGAAATTTTGGGCATTTTTGAAAATTTGTGAAGTTTTAGAAATACGCACTTGTGACCCCTCCTAACTTAAGACTTTTGCATTGTCCTCAAGCAAATAGGACTAAAATCTAATTCAAAGCGAATAAGAAGTGCGGAAAAATAAAACAACCAAATATGAAAAAAATGCAAGCTTGTATTATAACCATGAGCAGCCCGTGTTACATAAGAAATGGGGAAACAACTGTGAACAATGTGCAAGCCCTACCACCACTAACAATTACACCAAAATATAAAAACAATCATAGGTCATGGTGGAGGTGGGTGGGATGTGGAGGGTGCATTCGGATCATATGGGTCATAATAGAAGGGGGGGAGGAGGACCGCCGAAGTTGAGCTGGTGAAGGTGGACTTGGAGTTGATACATCATCTGGGTGTCCCTTCGGTAGTCCGCATGGTCTTGATTGTATTGGTTGATGAACCCGTCGAGACGGGCCTCAACCGCCGAAAGGCGACTATCGAAGTTTTCTCCCGGGGGCTCGAAATCGGAATCCTCCTCCTCATCCTCAAATTCTTCCTCGTCTACGTCCATCATCGGGTCGTCATGAGATTCCTCGGGCACATCCTCTTCATGAATGGGGCGGTCGGGGTGAGCTACGCGCATTTGGCGTTCGCTTCTAGTGGTGGACGTGCCGCCAATGGGGCGAGGAAGGCGAATTTGCTGCCCGGGGTCATCCACTCCAGCTTCCATTAAGAGCTCCGTGATGAAACGGGCGTAAGGTAGTGCAGTTTTGCCGTACTCATCGTAGGCGGCATTGAGGATATCCGCATAGAAGAGTTGGGCAAGGTTGATGGTGCTCTCGGGGTCCAAAAAGTAATAGAGGAAATTAGCGTGCCGTAAACGGACCACCGAGTCATTAGTGGTTTGGGGGATGGCCCCACAAGCAATGAGGTGCGTGAAGCGCACCGTGGCGGCCAAACCACCAATAGGAAAGGACTCGCGCACCCATTCCACCCCGGGTGCCATGCGTGCGATGCATTCTTCTTTGGTATGGGGGGTAGCGTTGTTGGGGTATTGGAAGGGTACGGGGAGGATCACCCCTTGGGCACGCATTTTGCGTGCGATGATGGCCGCCGAGAAGGGAATAGTGATGCCGTCAAGGTACGCCTCGTGAAGCGTGGAGGATTTGCGAACCAAGGTCGCATAAAATTGGCGAATGGCGGCATCAAAGACGTTATTGTTCGTAGGGGCGAGGAAAGAGCACCACCCGCGGCGAGCAAATAGGGCGGTGACATCGCCCGGAAGGTGGTCCCAATCCACGAAACGTTCAATTGAATGGGGCGCGTATGCGAGAAGTATTGCTCGACCCAATGACGTTCTTGGACGCATCGAAAGACCCCCTTACCCGGGTCGGCAAGGATGGTGGTATCATCATATTTCTTTGGGCGAAGGTTGGGGCGACGTTGGCGCGGCATATTGACGGAAAGAGGGAGAGAGAGAGAGGAAATATGGGAGAGAATATGGGAGAGAAAAGAGTGAGGGAGATTGTTTTGGTGTGAGAAATGGAGGAGGAGTGGTGGGGTATTTATAGGTGTGAAGGGGTGGGTTTTTGGTGGGAAATATGAAAGGGTGGGAAGGAGAGGAGGGAAGGGGTGAATTGGGTTGAATTTGGGAAGGGGGAAGGATTTGGAGGGAAGAAAAACGAAGGGGAAAGAAGGGGGAAAGAATGGAAGGAAGGGAATGAATTTGGAAAAGAAGGGGGGAAGAATCTGTCAGGTACCCCGAACCGGTTCGGGTGTACCTGCGAACCAGTTCGCCCCCCGAACCGGTTCAGGTTGGGGTTCGGGGTAGCAAGCTGGTCCGAACGCTGGAATTCACTCTTCTCTCCGTTTCAAAGTGCTCTCTCATCCTCTAACTTGTGCATAAGGCCCCTAAAAACCTTCTAGACCCTAGGGCTCCCTAAAAATTCCTCGAATTCAACATCGTGATACGTACTAGCTCCCTCGAAATGCGTGCTAACCGATCTCTTTTGTAACTCAGGCTCCTGACTCCTAACTAACCTATTCACAAACGACTCCTATACACACAATTTCACCCCATACGCGTCGAGGGTGCGACGACCTCACGTTCTCAGCTCAATTGATCCCGTAAACGGGATCCGACAACCAAATTGTGTCGACCTCTTCTGCACACGCCTCAAGATATGGCTTTAGGCGTTGTCCATTTACTTTGAACGTGTTTTCCCCTTTTAAATCGTGTAGTTCAACAGCTCCATGGGGAAAAACGTTCTTAACGACGAACGGGCCGGACCATCGTGACCGCAACTTGCCTGGAAAGAGGTGAAGCCTAGAGTTGTAGAGAAGAACTTTTTGCCCGGGATGAAACTCCTTTCTTCGAATGATGCTATCATGAGCAAGTTTCATCCTCTCTTTTGAAATTTTGGCGTTCTCATACGCATCATTGCGTAGTTCTTCTAGCTCATTCAATTGAAGCTTACGGGCTTCACCGGCTTTGTCTAAAGCATAATTCAATTGCTTAATTGCCCAATACGCTTTGTGTTCGAGCTCAACAGGAAGGTGGCAAGGTTTGCCATACACAAAACGGAAAGGAGACATGCCAAGTTGATTCTTAAATGCGGTACGGTAGGCCCATAGTGCATCGGTCAATCTAAGGGACCAATCTTTCCGGATAGGATTGACGGTCTTTTCAAGAATGTTCTTGATCTCCCGATTTGCTAGCTCGGCCTGTCCATTCGTCTGTGGGTGATATGTCGTCCCAACCTTGTGGACGACGCCATACTTTCTCATGAGCTTCTCGAATGGCCTATTGCAAAAGTGCGTGCCATTATCGCTAATTATCGCTTTCGGTGCACCGAAGCGAGAAAGTATGTGTTCCTGTAGGAACTTTATCACCACCTTGTTGTCATTAGTCTTAGTAGCTATAGCTTCCACCCATTTAGAAACGTAGTCTACCGCGACTAGGATGTATAGGAAACCAAAGGACGGGGGGAAGGGACCCATGAAGTCAATACCCCAACAATCAAATATCTCAATGATGAGTATGGGGGTAAGGGGCATCATGTCGCGTCGAGAAATGGCTCCCATTCGTTGGCACCTATTGCATGACTTGCAAGCGTCATTTGCATCCCGAAAGATTGTGGGCCAATAGAGACCGCATTGCAGAATTTTAGCGGCCATCTTTTTCGTCGAGAAATGGCCTCCACATGCTTCCAAATGACAAAACTGGATGACTTTCGGGATCTCGTCATCCGGTACACATCGTCGGATGATTTGGTCGGCGCAATATTTAAAGAGGAAAGGATCATCGTAGAAGAAAATGTGCGACCAATTAAGAAACCTCTTCTTATCTTGCAGTGTCCAATCGGGAGGGACGGCTCCCGTGACAAGATAGTTCACTATGTCCGCAAACCAGGGATACGAAGAAGTGTCAAATAGTTGCTCATCCGAAAAATGCTCGTCTATGGGTATGGGATCACTAGGTACGTCGAACGAAAGCTGAGATAAATGGTCGGCAACGACGTTTTCTACTCCTTTCTTATCCTTGACGGAGAGATTGAACTCTTGTAGGAGTAGGATCCACCTTATGAGGCACGGCTTGGCGTCTTTCTTCGCAAGTAGATATTTTAAAGCTGCGTGGTCGGTGAAAACAGTGATGGGAGAACCAATGAGATAGGAACGGAACTTATCGAGGGCAAAGACTACCGCTAGCAACTCTTTCTTCGTGGTAGAGTAGTTGAGTTGAGGTCCGATAAGAGTCCGACTAGCGTAGTAGATGACATGAGCTTGCTTCTCTTTACGTTGGCCCAAAACAACCCCGATTGTGTAATCGCTTGCGTCACACATAAGTTCGAATGGTAAGGACCAATTCGGAACTTGCATGATGGGAGTGGACACTAGCATGTTTTTCAATTTATCAAAGGAGCTTTGGCATGCCTCTGTACACTCAAATGGGTTGTCCTTCATGAGTAGGTTGATTAAGGGCCTAGCGATGGTGCTAAAGTCCTTAATGAACCTTCGATAAAACCCCGCGTGGCCCAAGAAAGAGCGCACGTCTTTTAGCGATTTCGGTGGGGGAAAATCAGCTATGACATCTATCTTAGCCCTATCAACCTCTATTCCGTTGGATGAAACAATGTGGCCAAGAACTATTCCCTCGGTGACCATGAAATGGCACTTCTCCCAATTCAGCACTAAGTTTTTGTCCACGCAACGGGTAAGTACTTTCTCCAACTTGTCCAAACAATGATCGAAAGAGGTGCCAAAAACGCTGAAATCGTCCATGAACACTTCAAGTCCTCTCTCGACCATGTCGCTAAATAAGCTCAACATGCACCTTTGAAAAGTCGCAGGCGCATTACACAAACCAAATGGCATACGTTTGTAGGCAAACGTACCAAAGGGGCAAGTGAAGGTCGTCTTCTCTTGGTCAAGTACATCCACCTCAATTTGGTTATATCCGGAATAACCATCAAGGAAGCAATAATAAGGGTGGCCCGCAACTCTCTCAAGCATCTGATCAATGAATGGCAAGGGGAAATGATCTTTCCTAGTTCCCGCATTGAGTTTCCGGTAGTCAATGCAAACGCGCCAACCGGTGGTGGTGCGTTGGGGAACAATCTCTCCCTTAGCATTCTCAATCACAGTCATACCCAACTTCTTCGGGACGACTTGAATAGGGCTCACCCATTTGCTATCCGAAATTGGGTAGATAATCCCGGCATCTAATACTTTCATGATCTCGGTTCTCACAACTTCTTTCATGTTGGGGTTCAGTCTCCTTTGCATTTCTCTAGAGGGCTTCACATCCTCTTCGAGATGAATCTTGTGAGTGCAAATCAAAGGACTTATCCCCTTCAAATCAGCGATGCACCAACCAAAAGCACTTTGGTGCTTCCTCAGAATTCTCAACAGTTTACCCTCCTGCCCTTCATCTAGGCTAGAGGAGATAACAATAGGAAATGTCTCATCCTCTCCTAGGTATGCATATTTAATATGGGAGGGGAGTTTCTTTAGTTCGAGGGTTGGAAATTTTTCACTGGAGGGAGCCATGTGTGTATCCCTCGGAGGAAATTCCTCGAACCTAGAAACCCAATTAACCTCTCTCACGTCCCCGTCTGGCATACTCTCATCGAGTAATTCTCTCAACCTTCCAACATCCCTCTCGAAGTGGGTATACGTCCCCTCACACTCATAGCTCGTCGATAAACAGGACTCTAAAGCGTCGCCACAGAAATTTTCCTCAAAGTACTCTTCTACTACTTCGTCGATGAGGCTCACCGCGTGAAGATCATCTTCCTCCCCTGCATTTTGGCCTATGTGGAAGATGTTAGTATCCAAGGTCATGTTCCCAAAAGTGAGTTGCATTCGCCCATTTCTTGTGTTGATGATTGCATTAGCTGTAGCTAAGAAAGGGCGCCCAAGGATGATGGGAACATGATTGCTCGAGTTAAAGGAGGGCTCCGTGTCCCAAATGAAAAAATATACCGGGAAGTAGAAAGTGTCAACTTGGACGATCACGTCCTCGACTATGCCTCGAGGGATCTTCACTGATCGATCCGCTAATTGGAGAGTGACCTTTGTGGGCTTGAGGTCGCCCAAATCGATTTGCCTATAAATGGAGTAAGGGAGTATGTTTACACTTGCCCCCAAGTCAAGTAAGTCTTTCTCAATTCTATTTTCTCCAATGATGCATGATATAGTGGGTGCACCAGGATCTTTGAATTTGGGCGGGAGATCATTGAGTAGAATGGAGCTCACGTTTTGAGCTAGAAATACATTCTTTTTTACCTTCATCTTCCTTTTTACCGTCAATAAATCTTTGATAACTTTGCCATAAGATGGAATTTGTTTGATGGCATCGAGAAAGGGTAAATTTAGCTTTACTTGCTTAAGTACTTCTAGCACTTCATCACGTGGATTCCCTTTTTGAGCGGGAATCAATCTTCGAGGAAATGGTGCTGCGGAGGGTGGTTTCACTACCACCTCAGGCTCACTAGTGTCTTCCTTATCACTCTCGTTCAAGGGGACATCTTCGGCCTCTTTCGTGCCGGGCGAAATCTCCTTGTCTTTTGTTGTGTCGTGTGGAGGAGGTGATAAATCAACGACTCTTCCACTACAAAGAGTGGTCACTGCTTGACATTGCTCCTGATGTTCAGTGGATGTGGAGCTAACACTAGTTTGACCTTGTGGAGGTCATTGGCCTTGGGCAGGCAACTTGCCCTTCTCTTGAACACTCAACGAGGATTGTATCTTTGACAGATTTGCATTTATGTCGCCGATCAGACGATCATATTTGGCATTGGTTGCAGCCTGACTTGCAATGAATTGATTCATGGTATCCTCGAGAGTTCTCCGCTGTGGCGGGATATAATTTCCATGGGGTGGCGGTGCTTGCACATGTCCTTGCATGTGGGGAGCTTGTTGAAATTGTTGTGGTGGAGGAGGGGCAACATGCGAAGGAAGGTTCATTGCGGCATGTTGTTGCCCGTAGCTAAAACCAGGATGATTCTTCCACGAAGGGTTGTATGAATTCCCGTGCGGGGCACCGAAATTACCCTTATAGCCTCCTATACCACTAACTTGCTCTTGCAACATTACTTTGTAGGCGGGTATCGTCGGGCATTCCTCAGTTGAATGTCCCGCCTCACAAATCGCACACACCTTCACGACAGGGTTCAAAATGGGTCCAGCTAGTCCTTTTCCATATAACTCGCATAAGTCTCACAATCCTTTCTCAATGGTGTCCAACCGACAGTCCGTCATAGAATTCTTATCTACGTGGAATAGGCCGGACGCCGATGGAGCAATGGTGGGTTGTCGATTTCGATTTTGAGCGTTTGGGTCAGAAGTATCCCAAGTTTGGGTAGTCTCGGCGACATACCTCATGTGAAGATCAGCATCATGGGCATCTAGATCGACAAATGGACCGCTTCCCATAGTTTCAACAAGTTGTTTGGAGTTAAGATTTAACCCATTATAGATAAAGGAGATGATTTGCGATGGATCAAATCTATGATGGGGGCATGAAGCCACTAACTCGTTGAAACGTTCATAACATCGATGGAATGACTCATTTTCATGTTGTCTAAACGCTTGAATTTGAGCCTTGATAGAGATTGTTCGATGTGTTGGGAAGAATTTCTTGAGAAATTTGGACTGTAGCTCATTCCAGGATGGAATCGAGCTTGGAGGTAAAGACCATAACCAAGCTTTGGCTTTATCTTTAAGCGAGAAGGGGAAGAGTTTGAGGCGGATTACCTCTTGTGTGCAGGTTTGATCATTGAGAGTATCACACACGTCCTCAAATTCCCTTATATGGAGGTATGGCTTTTCAGAATCCATACCGTGGTAATGTGGTAGCGTATGGATCATCCCATTTTTGAAACGGAACTGCCCGGCATTATACGGGAGTATGATGCATCCTGGAGTGACAGTGCGCTCAGGATATAAGAATTCTCTCAACGGGCGGTACGGAAGCTCGTCCTCGCCGGTAGGTGCATTACTATGTTGCGACATCTCTCTCTCACTTGACGACTCGGCGCTCTCACTGGGTGTGATTGAAGTGTGTCCTACGAATGAGAAGGGAGTGTTACTAGAGACTGAGTGCGACGGTGTGGGTGGTGGGATCCAAAACTGTGGGGCATTCGGAGTGTGGGGACTATCAGGATTATACTCAACAAGTGGATTTTCGTGAATGCTGGTTGGAGTATTATGGGGTGTGGGAGTGGTTTCAGAATTTTGCATTAAAACTTAGGAGAGAGGATAATTGTGAATCTTTTTGTGCTTTTTATTTTTATTTTTATTTTTTATTTTTTTTTTATTTTTGGTCAAAGCTTTGGATTAACTCGATCTAATCCTAAGTCTACCTAGTTCCCCGGCAACGGCGCCAAAAACTTGACACGACTCAGAATGTGTCTCTAAAGTGTGTACTCTCTAGGCTTAAGTGTAAGCCTGTCGTTCAAGTAATAATCCGACAAGTCGGGTATCGATCCTCAGGGAAAAAGGACAACAGAGTTGTGACGATGGGATAAGACGGAGGAATCCTAACGATGACTCTAAAAAGAAAGGAAAAGATTTGATTTTGGTTTTTGGGATTGATTAAACTAAATGCAATTATGAAATTATGATGAAATATGCAACTAACTAAATTATCTAAATGAAGAATGAAGAAATAAATTGAAACTTTTTGAACCTAAATGAGGAGAAAATAGGATGGGAATACAATCCCCCAACCCTAGTGTAATGTAGTGACAACGTTAATCATAAATTTATCCGATTAATCCGACCCGGAATTTAGGACTCCCAAGCATTATGTATACGAGGTTCAAGCCCGCGTCATACCTAATCTGAGGATGAGTAAATCGGTGTCGCGATAATTGCATTCAAATTGTACTCTAAATCATCACGAGTACCCAAAGGCAAACGAGATATAAAGATCCACAATTATTATGTAATTATGCGATACGATCAAAATTAATCATTAAATTCATCGAATTAACGTTATACACATACACTAACACATCAGGTTGGGTTCATGCATCCCAACCTTTAAAACATAGCCGGACATGTTAAATGGACGAATGCATGAAATAATAACGTTGCATATGTAGGAATTCATGATGAAACTAACTAGAAGCATGTAAATACGTATTATGAATGCGAAAACAGGTTGAATCGATTACGAAAACTAAGCATGCAAGAACAACAACAAAAATATTGAATCTTGAATTAAAACTTGAAAAACCAAACCCTTAACAATTGAATCTTGAAGCAAATAATTCCTTTGATGTTCCTAGATGTTTCTCCTTCTTCTTCTCTATCAAAAGCTGAGTAAAAATACTCCTAATGGCTGCCTCTAAGTTTTTACCTACGTTCCCTACAATATTGGAGTGTTAAAAACCTAATAGGAGACTTGGGAACCAATCAGCATAAAAGGCAAAATTCGCGTATCAGGTACCCCGAACCGGTTCGGGAGTACCTGCGAACCGGTTCACCCCCCCCAAACCGGTTCGACCTGGGGTTCGCGAATGTGTGCTGGCCTGGAGTTCAACACTTAGCATTTTTCTGGCTTTTCTCTTCTTTTCTTGGATTTTTCTTCAACTTCAACTGAGCATAACTTTTCAACCGTAGCTCGGATTTGGGTACCGTTTCTTCCAGTGTTCTCGTTGTTCCGAGCTCTTCAACTTTCCAGTTGACTTATCCTTCCGGATCTGGCTGCAAAATTACCAATTTGCCCTTGAAGTTGCCTTCTTAGCTTTTCTAGCATTGTCTTGCTTCCTCCTTTGCACTGCTTGCATAATTAACCTGTAAAACCAATAGGAGAAGCAAAAAACATGAAATACTCGCCACGAAGGTTAGTAGCATAAATGTGAATCAAATCCATATATGTTACATCACTCGGGCTCACAAAAGTACCGAAATTAGGGGGACAAATATACAATATTTATGCCCAATCACAGTTCCTACGAGTTAAAATTGCATATATGAGTTAAAAATATGCAAATTACCGTCGTACTCTAAAACTCGGAGTCCCGTGGCTACGCGGTCAGTTCCTACGAGTTACATTAGTCCCGTGGGAGGTGTTGGTGCCACATATGGGGCCGTTCGGGGGCTGTTTTGGATTTTCACCCTCTAATACCATGTTTTTAAGCCTAAGTTTAAAAATATGCAAATTATCATCGTATTCTCAAACTAAGAGTCCCGCGGCTGCGCGGTCAGTTCCTACAAGTCACATTGGTCCTGTGGGAGGTGTTGGTGCCACCCACGGGGCCGTTCGACGGATGTTTCGAGTTTTCACCCTCTAACGCCATGTTTTTAAGCGTAAGTCTAGATATATGCAAATTACCGTCGTATTCTCAAATCGGGAGTCCCGTTACTGCGTGGTTTGTTCTTACGAGTCACATTGGTCCCGTTGGAGGTGTTGGTGCCACTCACGGGGCCGCTCGGGGTCTGTTTTGGGTTTTCGCCCTCTAACGCCGTGTTTTTAAGCCTAAGTCTAGAAATATGCAAATTACTATCGTATTCTCAAACCGGGAGTCCCGCGACTGCGCGGTAAGTTCCTACAAGTCACATTGGTCCCGTGGGAGGTGTTGGTGCCACCCACGGGATCGTTCGGGGGCTGTTTCGGGTTTTTACCCTCTAAAGCCATGTTTTAAGCCTAAGTCCAAAAATATGCAATTATCGTCGTATTCTCAAACCGAGAGTCCCGCGGCTCCGCGGTCAGTTCCTACGAGTCCCATTGGTCCCGTGGGAGGTGTTGGTACCACCCACGGGGCCGTTCGGGGGCTGTTTCGAGTTTTCACCCTCTAACGCCATGTTTTTAAGCCTAAGTCTATTAATATGAAAATTATCGTCATATTCTCAAACTCGGAATTCCATGACTGCACGATCAGTTCCTACGAGTTACTTTGGTCCCGTGGAAGGTGTTGGTTTCTCCCACGGGGCCATTCAGGGGATGTTTTGGGTTTTCACCCTCTAACGCCATGTTTTTAAGCCTAAGTCTAGAAATATGCAAATTATTGTCATATTCTCAAATCGGGAGTTTCGCTGCTGCGCGGTCAGATCCTACGAGTCACATTGGTCCCGTGGGAGGTGTTAGTGCCACCCACGGGGCCGTTCGAGAGCTGTTTCGGATTTTCACCCACTAACGCCATGTTTTTAAGCATAAGTCTAGAATTATGCGAATTACCATCGTATTCTCAAATCGGGAGTCCCGTGGCTGCATGGTCAGTTCCTATAAGTTACATTGGTCCCGTGCGAGGTGTTGGTGCCACCCACGGGATCGTTCGGGGGTTATTTTGGGTTTTCACCCACTAACGCCATATTTTGCCTAAGTGTAGAAATATTCAAATTATAGTCATATTCTCAAATCGGGAGTCCCGTGACTCCGTGGTCAGTTCCTACGAGATACAATTATCCCATGGGAGGTGTTAGTGCCACCCACGGGGCCGTTCATGGGCTGTTTTGGGTTTTCACCCACTAACGCCATATTTTTAAGCCTTGGTCTAGAAATATGCAAATTATCGTCGTATTCTCAAGCCGGGAGTCCCGCGGCTACGCCGTCAGTTACTACGAGTCACACTGGTCTCGTGGGAGGTATTCGTGCCACCCACGGGGCCATTCGAGGGCTGTTTTGGGTTTTTACCCTCTAACGCCATATTTTACGCCTAAGTCTAGAAATATACAAATTACCATAGTATTCTCAAACCGGGAGTCCCGTGACTGCGCGGTCAGTTCCTATGAGTTACATTGGTCCCGTGGGTGGTGTTGGTGCCTCCCACGGGGCCGTTCGGGGGCTGTTTTGAATTTTCACCCACTAACGCTATGTTTTTAAGCCTAAGTCTAGAAATATGCAAATTACCGTCGTATTCTCAAATCGGGAGTTCCGCGGCTGTGCGGTGAGTTCCTACGAGTTACATTAGTCCCGTGTGAGGTGTTGGTGCCTCCCACAGGGTCGTTCGAGGGCTGCTTCGAGTTTTCACCCACCAGCACTATGTTTTTAAGCCTAAATCTAAAAATATGCAAATTACCATCATACTCTCAAACCCGGAGTTCCATGGCTGCGCGATCAGTTCCTACGAGTTACATTGGTCCCGTGGGAGGTGTTGGTGCCACACACGGGGCCGTTCGGCGGCTGTTTTGGGTTTTCATCCTCTAATACCATGTTTTTAAGCCTAAGTCTAGAAATATGCAAATTATCATCGTATTCTCAAACTGGGAGTCCCACGGCTGCGCGATCAGTTCCTACGAGTCACATTGGTCCCGTGGTAGGTGTTGGTGCCACCCACGGGGCCGTTCGGCGGATGTTTCGGATTTTCACCCTCTAACGCCATGTTTTAAGCCTAAGTCTAGAAATATGCAAATTACCATCGTATTATCAAACTGAGAGTCCCGCGACTGCGCGATCAGTTCCTACGAGTCGCATTGGTCCCGTAGGAGGTGTTGGTGCCACCCACGGGGTCGTTCGGGGGCTGTTTCGAGTTTTTAACACTCTAAAGCCATATTTTTAAGCCTAAGTCTAGAAATATGCAAATTATCATCGTATTCTCAAAACGGGAGTCCTGCAGCTACGCGATCAGTTCCTACGAGTCCCATTGGTCCCATGGGAGGTGGTGGTGCCACCCACGTGGCCATTCGGGGGCTGTTTCAGGGTTTTCACCCTCTAACGCCATGTTTTGTGCCTAATTCTAGAAATATGCAAATTACCGTAGTATTCTCAAATCGGGAGTCCAGTGACTGCGCGGTCAGTTCCTACGAGTTACATTGGTCCCGTGGGAGGTGTTGGTGCCTCCCACGAGGCCGTTCGGGGGCTGTTTCAGATTTTCACCCACTAATGCTATGTTTTTAAGCCTAAGTCTAAAAATATACAAATTACTATCGTATTCCTAAATTGGGAGTTCTGCGGCTGTGCGGTCAGTTCCTACGAGATACATTGGTCCCGTGTGAGGTGTTGGTGCCTCCCACGGGGTCGTTCGAGGGCTGTTTTGGGTTTTCACCCACCAGCTCTATGTTTTTAAGCCTAAATCTAAAAATATGCAAATTATCGTCGTACTCTCAAACTCGGAGTCCCGTGGCTGCGCGATTAGTTTCTACGAGTTACATTGGTCTCGTGGGAGGGGTTGGTGCCACATACGGGGCCGTTCGGGGGCTGTTTTGGGTTTTCACCCTCTAATACCATGTTTTTAGGCCTAAGTCAAGAAATATGCAAATTATCGTCGTATTCTCAAACTGGGAGTTCCACGGCACCGCTGTCACTTCGTATGAGTCACATTGGTCCCATGGGAGGTGTTGGTGCCACTCAAGGGGCCTTTTGACGGATGTTTCGGGTTTTCACCCTCTAACGCCATGTTTTTAATCCTAAGTCTAGATATATGCAAATTACCGTTGTATTCTCAAACCGGGAGTCCCGCTACTCTGTGGTCTTTTCTCACGAGTCACATTTGTCCCGTTGGAGGCGTTGGTGCCACCCACGGGGCCGCTCAGTGGCTATTTTGGGTTTTCACCCTCTAATGCCATGTTTTTAAGCCTAAGTATAGAAATATGCAAATTACCGTCGTATTCTCAAACCGGGAGTCCCGCGACTGCGCGATCAATTCCTACGAGTCACATTGGTCCTGTGGGAGGTGTTAGTGCCACCCACGGGGTCGTTCGGGTGCTGTTTCGAGTTTTTACCCTCTAAAGCCATATTTTTAAGCGTAAGTATAGAAATATGCAATTATCGTTGTATTCTCAAATTGGGAGTCTCGCGGCTACGCGGTCTGTTTCTACGAGTCCCATTGGTCCCATGGGAGGTGTTGGTGCCACCCACGGGGCCGTTCGATGGCTGTTTTGAGTTTTCACCCTCTAACACCATGTTTTTAATCCTAAGTCTATAAATATGCAAATTACCGTCGTATTCTAAAACTCCGAATCCCAAGACTGCGCGGTCAGTTCCTATGAGTCACATTGGTCCAATGGGAGGTGTTGGTGCCTGCCACGAGGCCGTTCGGGGGCTATTTTGGGTTTTCACCCTCTAACGCCATGTTTTTAATCCTTAGTCTAGAAATATGCAAATTATCATCGTATTCTCAAACTGGGAGTCCCGTGGCTACGCGGTCAGTTCCTACGAGTAACATTGTCCCGTAGGAGGTGTTGGTGCCACCCACGGAGCCATTCGGCGGATGTTTCGAGTTTTCACCCTCTAACGCCATGTTTTTAAGCCTAAGTCTAGATATATGCAAATTACCGTCGTATTCTCAAACCGGGAGTCCCGTTACTGCGCGATCTGTTCCTACGAGTCACATTGGTCCCGTGCGAGGTGTTGGTGCAACCCACGGGGCCGCTCGGGGGCTGTTTTGGGTTTTCACCCTCTTACGCCATGTTTTTAAGCCTAAGTCTAGAAATATGCAAATTATCGTCGTATTCTCAAACTGGGAGTCCCGCGACTACGCGATCAGTTCCTACGAGTCACATTCGTCCCGTGGGAGGTGTTGGTGCCACCCACGGGGTCGTTCGGGGGCTGTTTCGGGTTTTTACCCTCTAAAGCCATGTTTTTAAGCCTAAGTCTAGAAATATGCAAATTATCGTCGTATTCTCAAATCGGGAGTCCCGCGGCTACGCCGTCAGTTCCTACGAGTCCTATTGGTCACGTGGGAGGTGTTGGTGCCACTCAAAGGGTCGTTCGGGTGATGTTTTGAGTTTTCACCCTCTAACGCCATGTTTTACGCCTAAGTCTAGAAATATGAAAATTATCATAGTATTCTCAAACCGGGAGTCTCGTGACTGCCTGGTCAGTTTCTATGAGTTACATTGGTCACGTGGGAGGTATTGGTGCCTCCCACGGGGCCGTCCGGGGGCTGTTTCGGGTTTTCACCCGCTAACGCTATGTTTTTAAGCTTAAGTCTAAAAATATGCAAATTACCATCGTATTCTCAAATCGGGAGTTCCGCGGCTATGCGGTCAGTTTCTATGAGTTACATTGGTCCCGTGTGAGGTGTTGGTGCCTCCCACGGGGTCGTTCGAGGGCTGTTTCTGGTTTTCACCCACCAGCTCTATGTTTTTAAGCCTAAATCTAAAAATATGTAAATTACCGTCATAATCTCAAACCCGGAGTCCCGTCGATGCAAGATCAGTTCTTACGAGTTACATTGGTCCCGTGGGAGGTGTTGGTGCCACACACGGGGCCGTTTGGGGCTTGTTTTGGGTTTTCACCCTCTAATACAATGTTTTTAAGCCTAAGTCTAGAAATATGCATATTATCATCGTATTCCCAAATTAGGTGTCTCGCGGCTGTGCGGTCAGTTCCTGCGAGTCACATTAGTCCCGTGGGATGTGTTGGTGCCACCCACCGGGCCATTCGGCGGATGTTTCGGGTTTTCACCCTCTAACACCATGTTTTTAAGCTTAAGTCTAGATATATGCAAATTATCGTCGTATTCTCAAACCGGGAGTCCCGTTACTACGCAGTCTGTTCCTACGAGTCACATTGGTCCCGTTGGAGGTGTTGATGCCACCCACAGGGCCGCTCGAGGCCTGTTTTCGGTTTTCACCCTCTAACGCCATGTTTTTTGGCCTAAGTCTAGACATATGCAAATTACCGTCGTATTATCAAACCGGGAGTTCCGCGACTGCGCGGTCAGTTCCTACGAGTCACATTGGTCCCGTGGGAGGTGTTGGTGCCATCCACGGGGTCATTCGGGGGCTGTTTCGAGTTTTTACCCTCTAAAGCCATGTTTTTAAGCCTAAGTCTAAAAATATGCAATTATCATCGTATTCTCAAACCTGAAGTCCCACGGCTACGCAGTCAATTCCTACGAGTCCCATTGATCCCGTGGGAGGTGTTGGTGCCACCCTCGGGGCCGTTAGGGGGCTGTTTCGGGTTTTCACCCTCTAACGCCATGTTTTTAAGCCTAAATCTATAAATATGCAAATTACCGTCGTATTCTCAAACTCGGAATCCCATGACTGCGCAGTTAGTTCCTATGAGTTACATTGGTCATGTGGAAGGTGTTGGTGCCTCCCACGGGACCATTCAGGGGCTGTTCTGGGTTTTCACCCTCTATCGCTATGTTTTTAAGCCTAAGCCTAGAAATATGAAAATTATCATCGTATTCTCGAACCGGGTGTCCCGCGGCTGCGCGATCAGTTCCTACGAGTCACATTGGTCCCGTTGGAGGTGTTAGTGCCACCCACGGGGCCGTTCGGGAGCTGTTTCGGGTTTTCACCCACTAATACCATGTTTTTAAGGATAAGTCTAGAATTATGCAAATTATCGTCGTATTCTCAAATGAGGAGTCCCGCGGCTGCGTGGTCAGTTCCTACTAGTTTCATTGGTCCCGTGCGAGGTGTTGGTGCCACCCACAGGACCGTTCGGGGGATTGTTTTGGGTTTTCACCCACTAACGCCATGTTTTGCCTATGTTTAGAAATATTCAAATTAACGTCGTATTCTCAAATTGGGAGTCCCGTGACTGTGCGGTCCGTTTCTACGAGTTACAATTGTTCCATGGGAGGTGTTGGTGCCACCCACGGGGCCGTTCTTGGGCTGTTTCCGGTTTTCACCCACTAACACCATGTTTTTAAGCCTAAGTCTAGAAATATATAAATTATCATCATATTCTCAAACTGAGAGTCTCGCGGCTATGCCGTCAGTTTCTACGAGTCACATTGGTCCCATGGGAGGTATTGGTGCCACCCACGGGGCCGTTCGGGGGCTGTTTTGGGTTTTCATCCTCTAACTCCATATTTTACGCCTAAGTCTAGAAATATGCAAATTACCATAGTATTCTCAAACCGGGAGTCTCGTGATTGTGTGGTCAGTTCCTACGAGTTACATTGGTCCCGTGGGAGGTGTTCGAGGGCTGTTTCGGGTCTTCACCCACTAACGCTATGTTTTTAAGCCCAAGTCTAGAAATATGCATATTACCGTCATATTCTCAATTCGGGAGTTCCACGACTGCGCGGTTAGTTCCTACGAGTTACATTGGTCCCGTTTGAGTTGTTGGTGCCTCCCACGGGGTCGTTCGAGGGTCATTTCGGGTTTTCACCCACCAGCTCTATGTTTTTAAGCCTAAATCTAAAAATATGTAAATTACCGTCCTACTCTCAAACTCGGAGTCCCGTAGCTGCGCGGTCAGTTCCTACGAGTTAAATTGGTCCCATCAGAGGTGTTGGTGCCACATTCGGAGCCGTTCGGGGGCTGTTTTGGGTTTTCACCCTCTAATTCCATGTTTTTAAGCCTAAGTCTAGAAATATGCAAATTATTGTTGTACTATCAAATTAGGAGTCCCGCGGCTGCGCGATCAGTTCCTACAAGTCACATTGGTCCCGTGGGAGGTGTTCGTGCCACCCACGGGGCCGTTCGGGGGCTGTTTCGGGTTTTCACCCTCTAAGGCCATGTTTTTAAGCCTAAGTCTATTAATATGCAAATTACCGTCATATTCTCAAACTCGGAATTCCATGACTGCACGGTCAGTTCCTACGAGTTACTTTGGTCCCGTGGAAGGTGTTGGTTTCTCCCACGGGGCCATTCGGGGGATGTTTTGGGTTTTCACCCTCTAACGCCATGTTTTTAAGCCTAAGTCTAGAAATATACAAATTATTGTCATATTCTCAAATCGGGAGTTCCGCTGCTGCGCGGTCAGATCCTACGAGTCACATTGGTCCCGTGGGAGGTGTTAGTGCCACCCACGGGGCCGTTCGAGAGCTGTTTCGGGTTTTCACCCACTAACGCCATGTTTTTAAGCATAAGTCTAGAATTATGCGAATTACCATCGTATTCTCAAATCGGGAGTCCCGTGGCTGCGTGGTCAGTTCCTATAAGTTACATTGGTCCCGTGGGAGGTGTTAGTGCCACCCACGGGGCCGTTCGAGAGATGTTTCGGGTTTTCACCCTCTAACGCCATGCTTTTAAGCCTAAGTTTAGATATATACAAATTACCATCGTATTCTCAAACTGAGAGTCCCGTTACTGCGTGGTCTGTTCCTATGAGTCACATTGGTCCCGTTGGAGGTGTTGGTGCCACTCACGGGGCCGCTCGGGGGCTGTTTTGGGTTTTCACCCTCTAACGCCATGTTTTTAAGCCTATGTGTAGAAATATGCAAATTAGCATCGTATTCCCAAATCGGGAGTCCCGCGACTGCGCGATCAGTTCCTACGAGTCACATTGGTCCCGTGGGAGGTGTTGGTGCCACCCACGGGGTCGTTCGGGGGCTGTTTCGGGTTTTTACCCTCTAAAGCCATGCTTTTAAGCCTAAGTCTAAAAATATACAATTATCGTCGTATTCTCAAACCGGGAGTCCCGCGGCTACGCGATCAGTTCCTATGAGTGCCATTGGTCCAGTGGGAGGTGTTGGTGCCACCCACGGGGCCGTTCGGGGACTGTTTCGGGTTTTCAACCTCTAACGCCATATTCTTAAGCCTAAGTTTATACATATGCAAATTATCGTGGTATTTTCAAATCCGGAATCCCATGACTACACGATCAGTTCCTACGAGTTACATTGGTCCCGATGAAGGTGTTGGTGCCTCCCATGGGGCCGTTCGGGGGCTGTTTTGGGTTTTCACCCTCTAACGCTATGCTTTTAAGCCTAAGTCTAGAAATATGCAAATTATCATCGTATTCTCAAACCGGGAGTCCCGCGGCTGCACGGTCACTTCCTACGAGTCACATTGGTCCCGTGGGAGGTGTTATTGCCACCCACGGGGTTGATCGGGAGCTGTTTCGGGTTTTCACCCACTAGCGCCATGTTTTTAAGCATAAGTATAGAATTATGCAAATTACCGTCGTATTCTCAAATCGGGAGTCCTGCGGCTGCGTGGTCAGTTCCTACTAGTTACATTGGTCCCGTGCGAGGTGTTGGTGCCACCCACAGGACCGTTCGGGGGTTGTTTTGGGTTTTCACCCACTAACGCCATGTTTTGCCTAAGTCTAAAAATATTCAAATTACCATCATATTCTCAAACCTGGAGTCCCGTGACTGTGTGATCAGTTTCTACGAGTTACAATTGTCCCATGGGAGCTGTTGGTGCCACCCACGGGGCCATTCATGGGATGTTTCGGGTTATCACCCACTAACGCCATGTTTTTAAGCCTAAGTCTAGAAATATGCAAATTATCGTCATATCCTCAAACCGGGAGTCCCGCGGCTACGTCGTCAGTTCCTACGAGTCACATTGGTCCCGTGAGAGGTATTGGTGCCACCCACGGGGCGGTTGGGGGGCTGTTTCGGGTTTTCACCCTCTAACACCATGTTTTACGCCTAAGTCTAGAAATATGAAAATTACCGTGGTATTCATAAATCAGGAGTCCCGTGACTGCGCGGTCAGTTCCTACGAATTACATTGGTGCCGTGGGAGGTGGGTGCCTCCCACGGGGCCGTTCGGGGGCTGTTTCAGATTTTCACCCACTAACGCTATGTTTTTAAGCCTAAGTCTAGAAATATGCAAATTACCTTCGTATTCTCAAATTGGGAGTTCTGTGACTGCGCGATCAGTTCCTACGAG
Source organism: Sambucus nigra (assembly GCA_949130495.1). Classification (NCBI taxonomy): domain Eukaryota; kingdom Viridiplantae; phylum Streptophyta; class Magnoliopsida; order Dipsacales; family Adoxaceae; genus Sambucus; species Sambucus nigra. Next base: position 586,068,020 of record OX422210.1, on the reverse strand, counting down.
TTACATTGGTCCCGTGAGAGGTGTTGGTGCCTCCCATGGGGTCGTTCGAGGGATGTTTCGGGTTTTCACCCACCAGCGCTATATGTTTAAGCCTAAATCTAAAAATATGCAAATTTTCGTCGTACTCTCAAACCCGGAGTCCTGTGGCTGCGCGGTCAGTTCCTACGAGTTACATTGGTCCCGTGGGAGGTGTTGGTGCCACATACGGGGTCGTTCGGAGGCTATTTTGGGTTTTCACCCTCTAATACTATGTTTTTAAGCCTAAGTCTAGAAATATGCAAATTATCGTCGTATTCTCAAACTGGGAGTCCCGCGGGTGCGCAGTCAGTTCCTACGAGTCACATTGGTCACGTGGGAGGTGTTGGTGCCACCCACGGGGCCGTTCGGTGGATGTTTCGGGTTTTGACCCTCTAACGCCATGTTTTTAAGCCTAAGTCTAGAAATATATAAATTACCGTCGTATTCTCAAATCGTGAGTCCCATTACTGCGCGGTCTGTTCCTATGAGTCACATTGGTCCCGTTGGAGATGTTGGTGCCACCCACGGGGCCGTCGGGGGCTGTTTTGGATTTTCACCCTCTAACACCATGTTTTTAAGCCTAAGTCTACAAATATGCAAATTACCGTCGTATTCTCAAACCGGGAGTCCCGCGACCAAGCTTAATCAAATAGATGTCGTTATCATGTTTTTAAGCCTAAGTCTAGAAATATGCAAATTACCGTCGAACATCTGTGGAAGCTAAATCAAATAGATGTCATTATCATGAGAATAATTATTCAGCCAAACAATAAATGATATGCATCTATTCGAATATCGAGCAATAAACATTTCAAAATATGAAATAATAAATGTTATGTTGACTATGTGTCGCCCAAGCAGATTTTTATTAAATATGTGCCATAAGTAAGGCATAATTATTTAATCTAGAGTTTTTTTGTAAAATTATTTAAATCCTAGCACATATTCAAATATAGATTATGTTTAGAATTTATTTTCACATGAAATTGCGAAGGGTAGTAGTTTGGTATAAAAAACCAAAATTTTTTAATAAGCTTTTTAAGAGCAAAGTTGGTGTAATAAATAAAAAACTTTTAATAAATTTTTAAGTGAAAATTGAATCCGTGTCAAAATAAATTTTCACTGTTCTTCCCTCTGACCTATGTTAAGTTGGTTTTCACAGCCGCCGACCAGAAAATGGTCCGACGACCAATATGTTATCGCCTTGTGCAATCGTAGACCAACATATAGAAGCTACCAACTTGTTCAGAAGAATTTTATGGATTTGCTGATGAGAATTGGATCTGGCAGTAAATGTTGCTGATCACAGTAATATTGATCGCCGATCAATAAAAGATGATGTCCGCTGCTAACAATCAGTTGTCCGTGTTTTTTTTCCCGCCGATTAAGATTAGGTGATGCTGACTTGCGCCGACCAAATAATGGGTACGTCGACCAGTAAAAGGTCGTCTAGAAACGTTGACTATCAAGAAATGATGATCCGATAATGACGTTTTAAGGGTGCCTACCTTCGGAACTATACCTTAGGTTTTATATATATATATATATATTTTTTCTCGCCTTCCTTTCTTTATCTCTCTCTCTCTCTCTCTAAAGGGTTTCTTTTGTCCAACACTCAACTCAATTTATCTCTCTCAAACTGGACAACCAAAACCATATACACTAGAAAACATAGATGTTGCCATTTTTTATATGGCCAAATTCTCTTTCAATATAGTTTCAATGGGATTTGCACGAATGGCTCAAGCCTCTGTTCCCCAAAAATACTAGTACTTTGCTACTATGTTTCTTGCTTTACCCCTTAGTCTCTTTTAAAAATGTTATAGCAGCTACCCCTAGCCTACAGATCCCTCATTAGCTGCTACATGGATCCAGTATCCTTTATTTTCAATGATTCCACTCTAATATCACACTTAACACTCTTTTCTCCCTCAAAATTTCTTGTTCTGGAAAACACGACTCGAACCCTTCTTGTGTGGCCACAACCTCATGCGTTTTTTTTATGGAAACTTCTCCCAACCATCTAATGCATCCGCTGCTGCCTTATGGAAGAAACAAGTTCAGTTACTAGATCATATTGTTAATCGATAGTCTCTTATTCACTGCCCGAGTAGTCTAGAAATTTGCCCTATATTCAAAGATCTCCAATCTCATGATAATGACACCCAGAAATGGTCACGGCCTTAAGCCGTGACCCAAAATGTGTGTACTTTCTTCTTCGTCATGTCATGGATCAAGGACTTGGGCCGTGACCCACCCGCGACCAAGCTTGGAGGGAATTTTGGCGCGAGTTGGGCGCCAAGATGGTCACGGCCCAAGTCCGCGACAACTGTGGTCACGGCCCAAGTTCGTGACCACTTCCAGAGCATCGATAATTTAGTGTGGTAATAAATATGGTCATGCCAAATAATGAGTGGGTCACGGCCCAAGTTCGCAACCAGCTGGTCGCGAACTTGGGCCGTGATCCACTGGGCGTGACCATTCGCAGGATTTGGTGTAGTGTATCTCCCTAGAGGTCTGCTCCTCTATGTAATATAAATGGGTGGACGATTCTCCCTCAGGACGAGGCATCGCCACTAGGAACATCTCCTGTCCCAGTATAGAAAATATAATTCTCCTACTAAAATAATCTATCATGGATCTATAGGCGGCAAGCCAATCCATGCCAATAATGGAGTCATGCTCGTGCATATCTAAGACTAGCATATCTGCTAGCAATATCAAACTCCCAATCTCTATAGCTACTCCCCGGCATATAAATAAAATCAACGACCCATTCCCTAGCGGTGAGTCTACACAAGTCACTGTGCTGTCTGCTGTGTCTAAGAACCCTGTGGCTCGTGCAAAGATAGTAGCTATAAAACAGTGTGATGCCCCCGTGTCAAACAAAATGCACCCCATAGTCCTATGGATAGGAAACGTACCCTCAACAGCGGGTGGTTCCTGATGAATTGTTGCCTGATGGACGTTGTAGACATGTCCTTACTACACCTGACCCTACTGCACTAGAGCTGATGGAATAGCTGGCAAGGCTAGAACCTGGGGTGGTGCTGGGAGGGCGACTGGAAATAACGGTCGTTGGGGCTCCTGGCGAGCACCCTGCTGCTGCTGTGGGGCTCTACCCCTCTGGGGACAGTCCTTACATTTGTGGCTAGTATTACCACAAGTAAAACACCTCCCTAGAAAGTGTCCTTCCCCCTGTCCCGATTGTCCCTGACCCTATTGGCCGTTTCCTCACCTCCCTTGGCCCTGGTGGCCCTAATGAGATAGCTGCTGCCCCTGTTGGCCCTGCTGACCCGGCTGGCCCTACCTAAAACTTCCTTGTCCCTATCTTAAATATCCAGAATGGGATCGCTTAGCAGGATCTCCCTGATGGAGACCCTACTCACCATGACGGACCTGTCCCTGAGCTGCGGGTGTCCCACCGGTACTACTACCTCCTGTCCGGCCCTACTAGCTGGACTCCCCAACTCGTTTGTTCCCCTGCTGGTGGAAGCGGGGGACCTGACAATATAGTAGGGCAGCATTAACCATTTCAGAGTAAGTGGACAATGAAAGATTCCCTAACAAGTGCTGGCGAATCTTCCAAGTCAACCCATCCATAAATCTCTGAATCTTCTTCTCCTCTGTCGGTATCTTATCCGGAACTAGATTCAGAAGGTCTGTAAACTCCTCCTCATACTCAATAACTGTCTTTCCCTCCTTCTTGAGGTTCAGTAGCTTCCGCCTCATCTCGGTCTGCACGGTGGAAGGAAAGTAATTGCGATCAAACCGCACAAAGAAATCCCTAATAGTCAAGTTATCTCTCTCCTCTACAGCGGTGATGGACTCCCACTACTATAGCGCTGCTCCTACCAACTTAAAGGTAGCCAAAATTTTCTTTTCCACTTCGGTACACTCATACATCCGTGTCTCTATATATCTTTCCTCCACTGGCTCGCCTTTATCACATCTGAACTCCCCGCGAACTCTGGAGGGTGTGCCTTCTGAAAGGCATCTCTGACGCGCTCCCATGCAGAAGGGAGAGCGTGAACTGGTGCTGGTGCCACTACTGGTGCCGGTGGCGGAGCTTTCTGCACCACGTCGTTAACTGCATGTGCTACAATGGTAATAACTTATGCAACGTTCATCATTCCCAGGGCCGGAGCTGGCTGGGGCTCGGGCTTGGTCTGGGCATCCCTATTGGCTCACTGTGCACGTTTGGGAGGCATCTGAAATGAGAGGAAAGCTTTATAAGTTCACAGTAAATATCTCAAATAGCTAAAGACGTAAAAATGCAAATAATGAATACAACAGTCCTAAATATAGGGCTCTACATCAAAGATAGCTACGCGAAAGACATATTAAGCCGTACAAATCCTAAGGACTCTAGAACCTGATGCTCTGATACCACCTGTCACACCCCGCCTAATGAAATACCGGGTGATCAGTCCTTTATTAATTAAATCAGAATATCCGGTTGGTTCAGATTATGCATCACTGTCGAAAACTTGTTTTAAAATACTAACCACCTAATATTTAAAAAGGTTGATGCCAAAATTTTATCTTATCAATTAATATAAAAAATTAAACTAAATAACCAATCATTCACCATTCAATTCAATATCATACGAACTGAAATAACTGACATAAAATAAAGAAGCTGGAGTAAACATATCCAGTAAAAATCCAATACAGTAATCCAACTAAATAAATCCAACAACTGGGAATAGAAATGAATTAAATCTCAAATCTCTGAATGTATAAATAAAAAGGGACGACATGTCCAACTGATGTAAATAACTCAAAAGTGCAGAATGATAGACTTAGAGGCATCTACAACCAATGTTATGTAGCCTCCACAACAGCTATAGCTCGTCGAATGAATGGAACTCCTAAGTCTGGTGTCCCTGTGGCAGAGCACCTAAAATAATTTGACAAGAAAAGAGATTTGCAGAAAACGGGTCAGGGCCCGAGTTGAAAATAGTTTAAAAATTAGCAAGTGCTTAAAACGGTTTATTAGCACATATATTTATCATGTTGAATTATCGAACTCCCTTGGGAATGCTCACCTCTCATCTAGTGTGCACGCATAGCGAATATCCAAACCCCACTAGATCTATTCCCATGCTAACTAGTTCTTCCTGTTTAAACCCATCATAGTCCAATACCGACCCCAATTATTTCTCACGTAAAGTACATTATATATAATCTGTCACGACCCCGACCCAAAAATAGTATTAGGGAAAGAGAGTCTTGACATGCTACCAAGGCAACAAATATTCCGATTTAATTATTTCCTTAAATAAATGCAACGGAAATATTATCACATGGTTATGAATCGTAAAATACTGAAAGTAAAGGAATTACGTCATCAGAGCTTTCAAAGTAACAACGAGTTACAACTTACGAGAAAATTTAAACCTTATTACTAGAGATCCAGGCATGCACTAAATAAACATTTTGCAAAAACAGCTCTAAAAGCTAAATCTTCAAAATAGTCCATTTTCGTTCCGCCCGTGAGCCTAAACGTTTCCTGAAAAATGTTTATTTATACAACATCAGCTAAAAGCCTAATGAGGTTCAATCTCCAGACATTCCAGGGTTTTGAGAAAATAGATACCTATTCAAGTCAAAAGAGAAGGCATATACATATATGGATAGGAACTTCCAGTAAATAGATATATATTTTGAAATGAAAGTATATATATCACAATTGGATAGCTCAGAATAAGACGAATGCAAAAAATCGTATGTGATATCTTTTTCTTTCAATCATATCATTTTGATGGCCAAGTACACCCTAATACCATATTCTTCTACCGTATTATACCCCGATAGTTGAGGGTCAATCGAACATGTTCATCACAACGCCTTATTTAGGGCACACCAGCGACAACCCAGCTGGGAAGGTTAGTTAGTAAAGAGGTCCCTTAGGCCGAATCTTATTTTCAATGTTCAATATCATTTTCAATACTCATTTTAATAGGTATGTCTATATGGACAAATATAAACATATCACAATGGATCAATCATCGGTATCAGATGAATTTTGAGAATAAAAGCAGTTCACAAAATATATACAGTTTGCATACTTTCATATAATTAAAATGCGCAAGGAATGTCATAGAGTACTCACCCAAAATGGAGGTCAAATTTACTGGTATTGAGTCTTCGATCACACGTTAATCTGATATAGATTTAAGTACACGTTCTAAGGTCCAGTTTATACTATACTTTAATAATAACTTCCTCTTTTAAAGGATTACTGAATCCCCATTTGTCAACTTTTAAAACTCATTGATCGTATTTGAAGAATTCAATTCATAGTCTTTCCTCATCAGTCGGTTCCCAATAGAGATGGAGGGTCACAGGGGCACCACTTAAATACCATATCATCTAGACATAACATTTTCGGATTTATTCCCAGTAGAGATGGAGGGTAACAGGGGCACCACTTAAATACCATCTCATCTAGACAAAATTTCACCGGGCCTGACTTTGGAATTACTTAAATGGGATTCCAAAATAACGAGCAATTTCCATAAAAAGAATCATTTTTAAAAGCGTATAATTTCAAACAAGTTTACATATATTGAAAGTAAAATCAACTTGGATTTCTTCTAAATTTTAAGTTTTGATTAGTGAATTCTTTATTGTATTTTACCAGCATAACTACTAAGTAAAGTTATAAAATAATAAATTAAAACTATAAAGATGCATTATAACATTAAGATTACCTTAAGATGAATATCCCTAAGAACTTCTTCTTAAACTTTCTCACACTTCTCTCACTATTTCTTTCTATAATTATCAAGGAATTGGTGTGAGTTTCAAATGATCCCCAAAGGCCCTATTTATAGTTTTCCAAAGATATCACGGCATTGACACGTGTCCATGATGACCAAGCTTTTGCAATGGGAGTCAGCATTGACGTGTTGCGTAACGGAGGCATCTTGCAGTCTTATTTCACTGGACTGCGACACGTGTTTTAGCTTCTCCTCTAATGACGACACGTGTTTTGGATTCTCCTCTAATGACGACACGTGTACGGTGGAGGTGTCAAAACCAAGCATGAGGTGGAAAGGTATTAAGGGTATAAGGGTCATTTTGCACCTGAATGGCATTTTGGTAATTTCACACCATATATTTTCAATATTTCTTATAGGTCCCTGAAAATATTTTATTTAAAAAAGGCCCATTTTATTTTTTCATTTTGGTCCCCGAAACTTTCTTTATTAAAACCAAGTCCCTAAAGTTTCATAAAATTACATTTTCTACCCCAAAACTTATCACTTAGCTTAGGATGTGCCATAAAATCTCAATTTGACCCATTTTACCGTTGATTCTTCAAATTTAAAAACGGGCTTTGTCATATTAAGAACTCGGAATATCATATATGTAATAATATATCATTAATAGATAGTAAGTGTGACGAAATTGAAAGAAGACAATTATATATTGGCATAAGAAAATGGGGTCATTACATCCTACCTTCCTTATAAAAAGTTTGGTCCCTAAACTTTACTTACATTAATTTCCAAAAAGGTATGGATATCACTCTTTTATTTCATCTTCCCGCTCCCATGTTGCTTCTTCAATAAAATGATTCCGCCATAATACTTTGACTAGTGGAATAACCTTGGTTCGTAATATTTGATCTTTATGGTCCAAGATTTTCACTGGATGCTCTATGTATGTCAAATCTTCTCTAACTTGAAGAGGCTCGTGACTTAAGATATGTGCTGGATCAGGGATGTATTTCTTCATCATTGAAACATGAAACACATTATGCACACTTGAGAGTTCAGGGGGTAAGTCTATTCTATACGCAACAACACCTACCCTTTCAAGGATTTCAAAATGCCCTATGTATCTTGGACTTAACTTTTCTTTCTTCCCAAATCGGATTACTCCCTTTGTCGGTGATACTCTTAAGAAAACATAGTCTCCTCTTTGGAATTCTAACGGTCGATGTCGATTGTCAACATAACTCTTTTGACGGCTATGAGCGATTTGAAGTCGATCTTGTATCAATTTCACTTTCTCTGTTGTGACCTGAATCAATTCTGGTCCCAATAATTTTCTTTCCCCAACTTCTTCCCAACATGCAGGAGAACGACACCTTATAACATAAAGTGCCTCATACGGAGCCATTTGAATACTTGCTTGATGGCTATTATTATATGCAAATTCTACTAACGGTAAATGATCATCCCAATTCCCCTTCAAATCAAGTACACATGCCCTAAGCATATCCTCTAAGGTTGGAATGGTTCTCTCCTATTGTCCGTCTGTTTGAGGATGAAAAGCGGTGCTAAAATTCAATTTTGTTCCCATGGCTACTTGTAGGCTTTCCAAAAACGAGACACAAATCTAGGGTCACGATCAGAAACAATTGAAACTGGGGTTCCATGAAGCTTAATAATTTCCCGTATATACAATTTAGCTAACTTTTCTAAGGAATGGGTAATCTTAATGGCAAGAAAATGAGCAGATTTAGTTAACCTATCAATAATTACCCAAATGGAATCATTACCATTGGAACTCCTTGGTAGCCCTGTCATAAAATCCATGGTAATATGTTCCCATTTCCACTCAGGGATAGGTAAAGGTTGTAATAATCCTGATGGTTTCTGATGTTTAACTTTTACTTGTTGACATATCAAACACTGAGATACAAACTCTGCTATCTCCCTTTTCATGTTATTCCACCAAAACACTTCTCGTAAATCTCTATACATCTTGGTATTTTCGGGATGAACTGTGAATCTCGAGTAATGACCTTCCTCCAAAATCTGCCTCTTTAGTTGGGCATCACTCGGTATACACACTCTATTTCCAAACCTTAATATATCATGTCGTATCGCAAATTCAATTCTCTTCCCTTCAATAGCCTCTTCTTTAATCTTCTTCAGTTGTGGGTCATTTACTTGTGCAACATTAATTCTTTCCATCAACGTGGGTTGTATTTGTAAGTTTGTGATTATTCCTCCTTCGCCATAAATACGTACATCTATTTCCATACTTCTCAAATCTTTCAATAGAGCTTCCTGGCTGGTAATAAGACATGCTAAATTTGGTGTACACTTTCTACTCAAAGCGTCGGCAACTACATTAGCTTTCCCCGGGTGATAGTGAATATTTACATCATAATCCTTCATTAATTCTAACCACCTCCTTTGTCTCATGTTTAATTCCTTCTGAGTAAAGATATATTTCAAACTCTTATGATCGGTATAAATCTCACAAGTCTCACCATACAAATAATGTCTCCAAATCTTAAGAGCAAAAATTACCACTACTATTTCTAAGTCATGGGTTGGATAATTTTGCTCATGGGGTTTTAACTGTCTCGAGGCATAAGCTACTACTTTTTCATTTTGCATTAACACACATGCCAAACCATTTTTAGAAGCATCACTATAAATTCACAAATCCTCCTGTACCGGAAGGAATAGTCAAAATTGGGGTAGTTACTAATCGATTCTTAAGTTCTCGAAAACTATTCTCAACTTCCTCAGACCATTCATATTTCACCGTCTTTTGTGTTAACCTAGACAGAGGTTTGGCAATTCTAGAAAATCCTTCAACAAATATTCGATAATTACCTGCTAACCCTAGGAAACTACGAATCTCCGTCACATTAGTTGGTCTTGGCCAATCTAGTATAGCCTCGATCTTTTGAGGATCAACCGACACTCCCTCCTTGGATATGACATGTCCTAGAAAAGAAACATTAGGCAACCAAAATTCACACTTCTTTAATTTTGCATATAATTTCTCTTTCCTAAGGATTTGTAATACTATCTCCAAATGCTTCTCGTGTTCTTCAATACCTTTGGAATAAATAAGGATGTCATCAATGAAAACAACCACACACTGATCCAGATATTTCCTAAACACTCTATTCATCATATCCATAAAAGCGGCTGGTGCATTAGTTAATCCAAATGGCATCACAAGAAATTCATAGTGACCATATCTAGTACGAAAAACTGTTTTTGAAATATCCTCTTCCTTAATCTTCAATTGGTGATAGCCTGACCTAAGGTTAATCTTCAAAAATACTTGCGCACCTTGCAGTTGGTCAAACAAATCATCTATACGAGGTAAGGGGTATTTATTCTTAATGGTCACCTTATTTAGTTCACGATAATCTATATATAACCTCATCGTCCCATCCTTCTTTTTAACAAATAACACTGGAGCACCCCAAGGGGATATACTAGGTCTAATAAAACCCTTGTCTAACAGATCTTATAATTGAACTTTTAACTCCCTTAATTCTAAAGGTGCCATGCGATAAGGTGGTTTTAAGATTGGTGTAGTTCTAGGAACAATGTCAATGGTAAATTCTACTTCTCTACTAGGAGGTAGACTGGGCAAATCATCTGGAAAAACATTTGGAAAAAGCTTAACTATAGGAATATCTTCTAAATTAGGCTCTTTTGTTTGTAAATCAATAACACTGGCAAGGAATCCTTGACATCCCTTCTTAAGAAAACTACAAGCTTGCATTGCAGAGATAATATGCATGGGAGATAAAATGCTAGTTCCTTCAAAATTGAATTATGGTTGGTTAGGAATTTGGAAAATAACTCTCTTCTCAAAACAATCCACCTTAGCATGATATGATGCAACCAATCCATCTCCAAAATGACTTCAAAATCTCCTATGTCTAAAACTATCAAATCGGCGAATAGTTTATGACTACTGACATTTATAAGGAAAGACTTATATACTAATGTTCCTGTCAATAACTCACCCGAAGGAGTAAAAACGTGTATGATATGATTCAAGGATTCAGGAATATTAGGAAAGCGATTAACAAAACGCACAGACACAAATGAATGGGTAAAACCAGGATCTATTAAAACTTGAAAAGGTTGTGCATATATAGAAAGTGTACCTGACACTTCTGCATTAGAAGGATTTGCATCGGAAAGATTAAAGACTTTACCTTGTCTACCCTGATCCTTATTGTCATTAGAAGTCTTTGTTGCCTCCTTCCCTTTGCTAGGACAGTCTCGCATTTTATGTCCCTTTTGGCCACACCTAAAGAAACTCCCCATCTCCAGGTAACACAGTCGCCCTCTATGAATATTACCACAACGTTGGCATTTATCAACATTAAAGGATTTGTTTACTAAAGGTTGTCCTATATTAGGTATAGTCCTAAAGGGTTTGTTATTGGGGTTCCTTCCTCTTTGTTCTCCAAACTTCCTCTTCCCATCTCTAACCTGATTATATTCTTCACTATCCTTCTCAGCTATTGTTACCCTAGCCACCACGCCATTATATGATGTCAACTTTAGGATGGAAATTCGTCTACGAATAGTCAACCTTAACCCACGTTCAAACTTCTTGTCTCTTAAAACATCGGTTATCATAGCATGAGGTGCAAAACGGGATAACTCAGTAAACTTTGCCTCGTATTGACTAACCATCATATTTCCTTGAACTAGACTCATGAAGTCAGCTGCTTTTGGTTCTTTCACCATTTCGGGAAAGTATTTCTCGTAGAAGATCACTAAGAAGTCATTCCAACCTATGGGATTATTCCTTTCCCCATGCATTCTCTTAGTCATTCTCCACCAATGTTCGGCTTCACCTTCTAAAATGAATGTTCCAAATAAAACCCGTTGTTCATCTGTACACTTAAGAACATCGAACATCTTTTCCATTTGGATCACCCAATTTTATGCTTCAGTGGGGTTAGGAGTACCTTTAAAAGATGACGGATTCAACTTCTTGAACTATTCAATAGCACAACTACTTAGTTCAAGATTCCTTGGTGCTCCATTATTCACCTGATGCTCCACAATTCTTTCTAGACTTTCAATTGCCTTGTATGCACCTTCTAGTCCTTCCATACTCGAACCACTAGTTCATGGAGTTGATCTTGCCTTGGTCATTTTCTACAGTCATGGCCAAACGTAAGATGTATTATACTAGCCCAAGATTGCAATTTAGAAGAACAATGATATATAAATAATTATATATATATATTAATACATGTGGAGGGTTATCACATAAGTCGGATATTTAATCCTGTATCCTATGTATGGAAACTTAAAATCTATAACGTTCGAAACTTATGTTCAGTACTCTACGGGTTCATAACCTATGCTCTGATACCACCTCTGTCACGACCCTGACCCAAAAATAGTATTAGGGAACGAGTGTCTTGACATGCTACCAAGGCAACAAATATTCCGATTTAATTATTTCCTTAAATAAATGCAACGGAAATATTATCACATGGTTACGAATCGTAAAATACTGAAAGTAAAGGAATTACGTCATCAGAGCTTTCTAAAGGAAACTTCATATATATTAAAAGTAACAACGAGTTACAACTTAAGAGAAAATTTAAACCTTATTACAAGAGAGACATGCTCTAAATAAATATTTTACAAAAAGAGATCTAAAAGTTAAATCTTCAAAATAGTCCATTTTCGTTTCGTCCGTAAGCCTAAACGTTTCCTGAAAAATGTTTATTTATACAACATCAGCTAAAAGCCGAATGAGGTTCAATCTCCAGACATTCCAGGGTTTTCAGAAAATAGATACCTATTCAAGTCAAAAGAGAAGGCATATACATATATGGATAGGAACTTGGAGTAAATAGATATATATTTTGAAATGAAAGTATATATATCACAATTGGATAGCTCAGAATAAGACGAATGCAACAAATCAAATGTGATATCTTTTTCTTTCAATCATATCATTTTGATGGTCAAGTACACTCTAATACCGTATTCTTCTACCGTATTATACCCCGATAGTTGAGGGTCAATCGAACATATTCTTCACAACGCCTTATTTAGGGTACACCAGCCATAACCCAACTGGGAAGGTCAGTCAGTAAAGAGGTCCCTTAGGCTGAATCTTATTTTCAATGTTCAATATCATTTTCAATACTCATTTAATAGGTATGTCTATATGGACAAATATAAACATATCACAATGGATCAATCATCGGTATCAGATGCATTTTGAGAATAAAAGTAGTTCACAAAATATATACAGTTTGCATACTATCATATAATTAAAATGCGCAAGGAATGTCATAGAGTACTCACCCAAAATGGAGGTCAAATTTACTGGTATTGAGTCTTCGATCACACGTTAATCTGATAAAGATTTAAGTACACGTTCTAAGGTCCAGTTTATACTATACTTTAATAATAACTTCCTCTTTTAAAGGATAACTGAATCCCCATTTGTCAACTTTTAAAACTCATTGATCGTATTTGAAGAATTCAATTCATAGTCTTTCCTCATCAGTCGGTTCCCAGTAGAGATGGAGGGTCACAGGGGCACCACTTAAATACCATCTCATCTAGACATAACATTTCCGGATTTATTCCCAGTAGAGATGGAGGGTAACAGGGGCACCACTTAAATACCATCTCATCTAGACAAAATTTCACCGGGCCTGACTTTGGAATTACTTAAATAGAATTCCAAAATAACGAGCAATTTCCTTAAAGAGAATCATTTTTAAAAGCGTATAATTTCAAACAAGTTTACATATATTGAAAGTAAAATCAACTTGGATTTATTCTAAATTTTAAGTTTTGATTAGTGAATTCTTTATTGTATTTTACCAGCATAACTACTAAGTAAAGCTATAAAATAATAAATTAAAACTATAAAGATGCATTATAACATTAAGATTACCTTAAGATGAATATCCCTAAGAACTTCTTCTTAAACTTTCTCACACTTCTCTCAACATTTCTTCCTATAATTCTCAAGGAATTGGTGTGAGTTTCAAATGATCCCCAAAGGCCCTATTTATAGTTTTCCAAAGATATCACGGCATTGACACGTGTCCATGATGACCAAGCTTTTGTAATGGGAGTCAGCGTTGACGTGTTGCGTAACGGAGGCATCTTGCAGTCTTATTTCACTGGACTGCGACACGTGTTTTAGCTTCTCCTCTAACGATGACACGTGTTTTGGCTTCTCCTCTAATGATGACACGTGTACGGTGGAGGTGTCAAAACCAAGCATGAGGTGTCGAGCATGAGGTGGAAAGGTATTAAGGGTATAAGGGTCATTTTGCACCTGAAGGGCATTTTGGTAATTTCACACCATATATTTTCAATATTTCTTATAGGTCACTAAAAATATTTTATTTAAAAAAGGCCCATTTTATTTTTTCATTTTGGTCCCCGAAACTTTCTTTATTAAAACCAAGTCCCTAAAGTTTCATAAAATTACATTTTCTACCCCAAAACTTATCACTTAGCTTAGGATGTGCCATAAAATCTCAATTTGACCCATTTTACCGTTGATTATTCAAATTTAAAAATGGGCTTTGTCATATTAAGAACTCGGAATATCATATATGTAATAATATATCATTATTAGATAGTAAGTGTGACGAAATTGAAAGAAGACAATTATATATTGGCATAAGAAAATGGGGTCATTACATAATCAATCCCACTTTAGCATAAATAAACGTTTTAGTTTTAATCCAATTAAGTGGCCGCTACTTAATTCATTCCGGATTTTAGCATAAATTTTACCTACTAAATACACACAGTAGATATCAACACAAGTGTATACATATATTCACTCTATCTCGTATATATATATACAATAGTGCGTCCCGAGACACAACTGCGGTGCCTGCATACTCTGCTATCATGTCCTCTTGCATCCCTAATTTGCATAAAGGACTAAAGGTTCAGTCTCTCGCGAACCATCAGAAACATAACACATATATTGGAGGCGAACATAGTTCCAAGCCGATGGGCTACGCAAATACCTACGCACCCATACGACCGGCATCACTACCGTTCTCGCAGATAGTCCACACCTAGGTTCTATGCTCTTAGTGGTACCAATCAATATCCCACCCGAAGGCTCCTCAAGGCATGATTGTCCACAACGCACAACCTCTGCTCGATAGCAAGCAGCGTAGGTATGTTATACACATAATAGTTCAATTAATAAGTATGCACACAACTTATTATATTCATTAGGTATTCACGCAACCTAAGTTCCTGATATTATAGATTGTATCATCGTCTCTACAATTCACTTTATTGCAACACTTCGACTTATCTCTCTAACATATACCTTTTCTCTAAGGCTCTATTACCCCGCTATATCCCATTGAGTAATCGATCCCTCACTCATTACTAACTAGGAATTTAAGCTATTCGGTAATAGCATAGATTAATTTCTCTCACTTGGATAAACCTACAAAGGTTCTAACTTGCCTGGCCTAAAAATAGGCATTCTGGAATCTCGTTAGAAGTTCCAGGATTCCCGTTCGAAAGAGGTCGTTCGAACAAAATCAAAAAAATCGTTAGAAGTCTCGTTGGAATTCTCATTCGAATGAGGTCGTCCGAATGACCTGGGCAGGTCTTCGAACGAGAATTTCGAGATCAGCCATGTTCTTCCGAAATTCGTTTTTCCATTATTTCCCACATCTAAATTCGTCTCAAACTCATCCAAACTCCCAATCAATGATTATAATCTATTCCTACTCATAATGGGGTACTTTCTAACACAATTTAAATGACAAATCTGTACTTAATCAAAGGGAAACTTAACAAATTCCTAAATCTTTAAAAGTCCTTCAATATTGAACCCACCATTAACAGTCATTCAAACTCCCGATTATATTTCATGATTTTTAACATAGAATCTCAAGATTTATCATTACTACAACAATGTTATTCTTCTACATGCAAACCTATCTCCCTATTTCATAATTTTGTTGACAAATCAGTTCCAAATTCATAGTATCATGGTTATCTCTTCAATTAACATTAACATGAATCATATATGCTCAAAACACAGCAAGATAAACACTTGCCTTTTCATGATCCTCTGAATTGTTGAACAAAATTGGTATGTATGTGCTCATCTCTTCGTGATCTACGCGTTGGTATGGTTTCCGGTGGAAGTGCTTGAATCCTTAGCCCAATTCTCTATGTTTTCTTCTTCTTCTTCTTCTTCTTCTTCTTAGGTTCTCTCTCTTTCTCGTGGGTTAGAAACTATCAGATAGCCTAATGCCCACGTTCCCTTTTCTTTTTAATTCTTATTTTTGTCCATTTAATTCTCTAAAAATCCCCAAAGACCAAAATACCCCTCCGGGGTGTCGTCTTGGGCTAAAATTATTCGGACTCCATATAAAACACACGAGTAGTGTTTTCTAACTATTTCGACCCTGCTGGACACATTAGCTCACTCAAAATGGTCATACGAGTTACTAAAAATAAATCATCATTTTTAGCTCACTAAAGTAATACTAACACGACTCACATGCGCGTCCTAGCTAAGTGTATTATAATTGTCGTATATTGCACTCCCGACCAAAATAAAATTCTCATATTCATATATTACTTTACTAGCTAAGTAATATTCCACATAATTATTTTCGATAAATACTAACTCTCATCACGCTAGTAATTATTACATTTAAATCCAGATTAATTATAATTTAAATTTTCTCCCTTTAAATGAATTAATCGGATCCCATAATTAAAATAAAATTCCCCAAAATTACGGGGTATTACATATATATAGCGATATATATTATTTTGTTATTCGTGGGGTAGGTGCGCATAGGATTGGGCCTATGGGAGCCCAATTATGGCATTCAACGAGTATGTATATGTGAGTCTTATTTTATGTTTCGCGATTTTTGTTTCATGTTTATGCTTCGTCCAATTTTGAGGACTGTAACACCCCGTGTTTTTATTAATTAATTCGAAAATTAGAGAAAAATAAAATTTTGGATTTAATTATTTTAAATAATTAAATATGTTGATTTTTATATTCGAAATTCGGAAAGCTAGATTACAAGACTCTTAATATGAGTATATATAAGTCTTGGGGCGTTTAGAAGAGTCCTCAAAACATAAAACTCTCTAAGAGTCCTCAAAACATAAAAATCTCTAGAAAAAAATATATAAAAATATTCGACCGTCCGATCGAGCTGAAATTTTTTGTACAACTTCCTCTCATCTTCAGATGCTATTCCCCAAATTTCAGCCAATTCTAACGTTCTGATCGTCGGGAATATTTTTTTAGTATTTATATCTGATTAGAACTCTTTTCTTAATCAAACTCTTAATCCTTTATATATCACAACAAATTCGTGGCCTAGCTTTTCAAATCACTTTTTCATAAAGTTTTCAACTAGAAGACCTTTCCAAAATTATTCCATTTCATCTACAAACTTTAGCCCCAAACTTAACCAAGTGTTTGACTCAATATTTGAAGGCTTAATTGGGGTTAATCAAGATTGTTCAAGAACGACTATTTGCTATTTTTTCAAGAGGAATCCAAATGTCCACTAAAATTTTCTTCATCTTAATCACAGGCATGAATACTATATTCCTTTCCTTTAGTATTATACGTTTTAAGTGTCACCTAAACCCTTAATTGCATGTTTTTCTTAAAAGCAATTAGCAACTTAATTAAAGAAAGTGGACACTAAATTTTGGGACTATTTTTATGAAACTTTTAAATACGAATAAATCATTGACACCCTTGGGTGCCTAGGTGTGATTATTGAGTTTTTATGGTTTTGGGTATAGGTTCTTATGTAGAATTTTTATGGGATTATTTATATGGTTAATGGGATGCGTTCACACTTATAAAAATAAATGACTTATAAAAGAGGATTATTATGACGTATGGAATATTATTGCATGTAAATTAATTTAACATTATGTAGTGGACTTAGTTGTGTTGAAATCAACGACGGTGTTATTAATTGATTTAAATGAAATTAGGGCCTTGATGATTAAATTTATATGTTGTGCATATTGAATTGTGTTTTTTGTGATTTGTTTTATTCACGTTTGCCATCGCGGGAACGAGGGGCTTCTGGGTAGTATATTGTTCACCTCTACTTTAGGATGCTTACTAGGTATGAGACTAGTGGGTAGCCCTTGGTTATAATTTATGCTTGCTAGGTATGGGACTAGTGAGTGTAGATTCGTTGTGCTTTATATTTCAAGGTGTGGCAGATTTTTATGCTTTACCATCATTACACTAGCCTAGGTATGAGACTAGGACGTGATATATGTTGGTAATTTATCCTATATGTAGGATAGGACATATGTGTACTTTGGGGACCCTTAGATATGGGACTAAGGGGCTTTTTTAGGATCTCACATCGAAAATGGGTGGGGTAATTTGATAATTGAGAATTGGAAAAAATGAGAATTAATGCCTAAGATAAAAACGGGTATTAAAATCTGGGCGACATAATGAGCAGGGGCCGAAAGTTTAAACGGGTCAGCTGGCATTTTATGTCATGTCGTGTGTGGAACCTTGTCAAATTACGAGATCGACAGTTTAAACGGATCATCGAACGTTTTGACAAGGGGATGTGTAAAACTTTGGTGGGAATACCACCTGGGGCGAGATGACAACTATAATAAAGTGAGAATAATAATAAATTGGGTTAATTTAATTAAATTAACAACTTGGGGCTTAATTATTTAAAAATCATATTGGTCGGCATTGTGAATAATAATTATTGAGGGTAGTTAATGACTTTTGCTATCGCGTTTAATTATATTCCGTTTAATTAAAATATTCTATTATGATATTTATCAGGTATAATGCTACTGTCTGGGTTCACGGACCCTATTTGAGGGGAGTAGTGTGTATTTATGCTCGGGGCTCTGACCTTATTCGTTGACTAACCTTTTTAGGAACAAGTCTGGAGAAGCTACATAGGATTTTTTCGAGACTTTCTTGGAGGTGCAGCTGGAGTTATTTACTTTATGCCTATTAGTTTGGTCTAGTTTTCTTTACTTCGTATTTACATTGAGACACAGTTTATGGTTTTGATTTGGCCATTTGGTTCCAAAGTTGTAATGGGGTTTACTCATATATTTCTTTATGGAGTCAGTTGGCGATTATTCAGTTTTATATTATTGGAGATTGAATTATTATTTGGAGTTTTAGCATGTGATGGCTATCTCATCGCACAGTTGGTTATCATCTTTTGGATTTGATTCAATTATTAATCTTGTGGATTGGATAAATTATTTGTCATATATATCTCATGCTAATAATGGTATTTTATTAGTGACACCCAGCTTAGTTTTGGTGGCGGACGGCGGCGAAATTTAGTGGGGTGTGACAATTACTTATAGAGAAGCTATACAATGCTTTGGCAAAAGATCCTCCCAAAAGCATGGTTGAGCTCATGGCTAAGGCAGGAAAAATCATGAATGCCGAGAAAGCAATGGTTGCAAAGCAAAGTCCCGCCACTAAGCCTGATAAGAAGGAGCGGAAATAGAAGAAAGATGATAAGCCCAAAAAGTATGAAGCATACACTCCATTGACAGTCAGTATTCACCATACCCTGGAGGAAATTAAGCATAATAAAGATTTGAGATGACCCGAAAAGCTAAGGGCACCACCCAATAGGAGGGATAAATCTTAATATTGTGAGTTCTATAAGGATCACAGACACACGACCGATAACAGTATTTCTTTAAAGAACATAGTAGAATCCATCATACGCTGAGAAAAGCTGAACAAATTTGTTGATTGGCGTGAAAGATGAAAAATCGGAGGAAGGACAAATTATCCCTGCAAACCTAGAGATGACAGGAAGCGAAACCATAAGGATGGTTATGAAGACGATCCCGATCTGCCGAAGAAGCCCAAACAACCAGAACTTGAAGTAGCTATAGTACATTTCTGTTCTTTTGATTATCATGTCATTATAGGTGGAGATGAAATGCAAAGAGAAAGGCCTACTTGAATGAAGCACACGCCTCCTCCTATATACAAAGAATCAATTTGAAAGATGATGATCGACCTAGAAAAGTCAACAAAGACAAACTGGTTATCGACTTTTCCAAAAATAATCTCCCTGGAGTACTGTACCCTCATGATGATCCCTTGGTCGTTAAGTTTAGAATCCAGGAAGATATCATCACCAGGGTTCTGATAGATAATGAAAGTTCGGATGATATCATGTTCTACCCCTGCTTTTAAAGTTTAGGACTGAAACTTAGCCAACTGGAACCATACCACAGGCCCTTGATAGGTTTTTCAGGAGAAAAAGTTCATCCCCTTGGAAAAGTCAAGCTAGAAGTGTTATTTGGCACTTGGCCAGCGAGTGCCACTGAAAAGATACGCTTCTTTATTATGGATAAAAATGTCCAGTTTGCTTACGATGTGATCTTCGGCAGGGTAGGACTAAAAAAATTTGAAACTGTACCATCCACAGCCCATCAATGTTTGAAGTTCTCTACTCACTTTGGGGTTGGTGCCGTGAAAGGTGATCAAAAGGTGGTCAGATAATGCTATTACTCCTTAGCCAAGGAACAAGATTTGGTTGATTTAAAGAAGAAGACCACCACTTACCAAGTAGACACTATAGAGCCCAACAGTGAATTAGAAGTTGATACTCTGGATCCTCGAGATAAAACGTAACTAGTCAAAGGAGAGATTGTAAAAACCACCAAAAACATAATATTGGATGATGACAAACTGAAGAGAACCACCCAGATCATCTCCACAATAGATCCACTCCTTACACAAGAATTGGTTGAATTCTTAAGAGAACGGAGGAATGCATTCGCTTGGAGCCATGAGGATATGCCTAGGATTGATCCCAACTTCCTCTGTCATGAGCTCAACATTAATAAGGATGCTAATCCGATTAGGCAAAGGTGTAGGGTGTTCACTCCTGAGAAAAACTAAGCCATACAGGAAGAGGTGGAGAAACTACAAAAGGCCCAATTCATTGAGGATGCCAAATATCCATCATGGTTGGCCAATGTCGTGATGGTCAAAAAGAAAAATGATAAGCGATGAATGTGTATATTTTATTGATCTTAATAAGGCTTGCCCAAAGGGACACTTACCTTTACCCATAATTGATTGGTGGATGCCACATCAGTACATGAGTTGTTGAGCTTCATGGATGCTTATTCTGGGTATAATCAGATAAAAATGAAACCAGAAGACAAGGAAAATAATAATTTCATTACTAATCGAGGTACTTATGGCTATAATGTAATGCCCTTCGGGTTTAAAAATGTTGGAGCAACGTACTAGAGGTTGGTCAATAAGGTGTTCAAAGAACAGATTAGGAAAAATATAGAGGTTAATATAGATGATATGTTGACTAAAAGTAAGAAAGCTTCAGATCATATCAAGGAACTCAATCCGACTTTTGACTAGTTGGAAAAGCATCAAATGAAGTTAAATCCGATCAAGTGCATGATCGATGTGCAAGAGGGAATGTTCCTCGTATTTATATTAAACTAATGGGGAATTGAAGCTAATCCTACCAAAATCAAAGATCTAATAGAGATGCAGTCACCGACCTGCAAAAAAGATGTTCAAAGACGTACTAGTAGAGTGGCAGCCTTAAACCGGTTTATTTCTTGAGCAACAGATAGGTTTTAACAACTCTTTAAGGTGCTTAGAATGACCTTTGAGTGGAATGCAGAGTGTGAAGAAGAATTTCAAGAATTAAAAAAGTATCTGGGATCCCCACCACTGTTTTCTCGATTAGTCTTGGGCAAAAAATTATTCGCAGTTATCTTGGCATTAGTTCGGTTGGAGAATGGGGTCCAGAAACCAGTCTACTACACCAGTAAAGCATTTTGAGGAGCCAAAATCAGGTATCCCCGATTGGAAAAACTGGACTTAGCACTTATTGAAGTCTCCAGGCATATGAAGCCTTATTTCCAAGCACCCACCATAGTTGTGTACACTCATCTACCTCTTCGAGAAGCACTTCATAAGCCTAAAAAGTCAGGAAAGTTGATGTATTGGGTAGTAGAGGTGGGAGAATATGACATCATCTACGAGACAAGGTCATTATTGAAAGGACAAGTTTTGTTATATTTTATTGCAGAATTATCCTATCCTAAGGTTATCGACCAACAAACATTGCCTGTCGAGCATACTTATTCAAAAGAGAGCTCAGCTCAAAAGGAAGCCAAAGTCGTAGCCGACCTACTTGAATCATCCAGCACTCAAGAGATGGCTCAGAAGTATGCAGAGGAAGGTAAAAATATATTTCACCACGGGGTTCTATCTGTAGAAAGGTTTAACAGTGAGATTCCATTGTGGAACTTATATGTGGATGGATCCTCATGCGCAACTAAAAGTGGAGAAGGTATCATTGTTAATACTTCTGACAATGTTAATGTTGAATATTCCCTTAGATTTTAGTTCAAGGCCTCAAATAGTGAAGCTGAGTACGAGGCTTTGATAACTGGATTGGAATTAGCTCAGTCATTAGGCGTGGAGCAAGTGGTGGCACACAACGATTCATAGTTGGTTGTCAACCAAGTGCTTCATTTATATGGAGTCAAGGGAGAGTTGATGACTAGATACTTTACTAAGGCAATGGAAGTCATTTCCACATTTCCAAGTGTGTAAATGATTAGGATACCAAGGATAGCTAACACCCGAGCTGATGCACTTGCTCAACTAGCTTCAGCAATAAGAACAGAACTTATAGACACCACATTCTAGGACCCCCAAAGTCTATCCTTAGGTCCCTATCATCTCTTAATTTCACTACAAACCCTAGGTTGCACTCTGAGTACCAATCTAAAGGCCATCGGGCACTCTCGGGCCCCGACTTGACCCCAATCGACTTCATCGTCATCGCGAAATCTCTTAGAATCTTTAAAGGGAACTTAAACCCATTTCTAATAGTCCACCCCGTGCACAAAATGGCATAACCGTTCGGACGAACGATGAGTTTTCCCCTCGAAAATCGATCTAGAGGCCATCGGGTGCTTCCGGGCTCCGTTTAACCTAAGTTAACTCTTCAGCTCGAAAGCGACTAAATGAATCTACGAAGGTCACTGAATACCCTTTCCAACGGTCCACCCAATGCATGATTATGACTTACGGTACAGACTAATGATCCGTTTTACTCCGACAGGTCACCGGGTGCTTCTGGGCCCCGGTTAACCAAGGTCAACTAGCTGAACCGAGCGAAACACTTTCGAATGTCTAAGTACATCTCCTAACCTTTCCAATAGTCCGCCCCGTCTGCAATTCTGACTTACCATATGGACGAACGATCTATTTCTGTCGAGCGATCTCCCATCCAAAGGACCAACGTGTGCTTTCGAGGCATATTTGACCCAAAGCAACTCCTGAACCTCGGAGATCCCAAGGACTCTTAAACATCTCTGAATTACCTTTATAACGATAGGCCCCGTGCGTGATTTGGATCAATGAATTACGTTTAACGATCATTTTTTCCAAAACATCTGCATGAGACTGCCAATTGGCAGTTCCAGATCCCTGCCTATTGACCGTGTGTCTAGGGTCACCTGCCAATTGAAAGGACAAGGGCTATGCTGATCGAAAACCCCCTGACCGTATAAAATAAGGGAATGACCTCACTACCAGACACCAAGAGCTCATATCCATTAGCATTATTGATCTCAACAACATTCTCTCAAAATCAGCGAAGTTCCTCCATGTGACGTTCCATTCAAGTTTACATTCCCATCCTTTTCATACCCAATTTAGTAAATCACATTCTCTCTCATCCAATATCCATCTCACATTCATGGGAGTTCACAGAAGATCAAAGAACAAGCTTCAAAAAAGGTCCAATGCATTCCTTCTCTATTTAAATTCCTTGTTTTTAGCATAAATTTCATTAGATTCATAATCTAGCTCCTACGTTTGTTCATACCCATTTATATCTACATTTTTATTAGTATAGTGCACATACTTTATTTTTTTATAAATAACCTCAAAACAAACAACCCATAAATTCCGAACAGGATTATCCATCACACTTTTCCAAAACTAAAACATATTTTTCTACACACACATATAATAAAATCCCATTCGGATCTATGGCATAAACCCCACCCCCATACCGCATTTGAACTATGTGGACTTTGATGCCTTTATAGGTTATGTAGGTGTTTTGGATTAAAACTCGAGACTCAAGTCCAATTTTTCAAATTTTCAATTTTCAATTTTCAATTTTCCAATCTTCCAACTTCCTAATTTTCTCAATTTTCTTTTTCTCTACCCCCCCCTTTTCCTAAATCTTCCATTTTCGCATTTATTATATTCTCGCGTTAATATACATATTATGTTTGTTTGTGTTTTATCCAACACGTATTTTCGTTTCATAATAACGATCAATATTGCGATAAACGCACATATTATATTTTCTATATATACTATTTTGGGTACAATCCTATGGATGACCTCATTCTACCTTTCCTATGGTGTGACTTGAACGATTTCGATCTCCATTATATATATATGCGCGCACACTTCATGGAGAAATAAAGGAAAATAACAACACTATCCCATGAGAGACCGAAAGGGCGGGATGGGAGCTTAACACCTTCCCATTCCGTAACTTAGCCCCCGAACCTTCGAACTATTGGTTTCCTATGCATCAGTTTGTCTTGACTGTCATCCTCTCGAGGCGGCGACATGTTCTTTTATCTGTTTTGAACAAAATATACTGGCGACTCTATCTCCTTACATTTACCCCACACCGACGACGACCGAAGTGACCTCGAGAAGGATGCGAGACCTCTCCGAGCCGCACCCTGGCTCCAGATCGGGATGGCCAAAGTGGCGACTCAGCTGGGGACTTTTTCATAAGAGGGCTAGACTCTGTTTGCATGGGTGGTTTATTTTCTTGTGTGTGTATGTACCTACCTGTATGTACCCTTTTCTCTCCTCTATTATTTCTTGCACATATATACCATATGCTTGTATCACTACTCACTCACACACTTGTAGAAATTCTCCATGTACACTTCACACCACGTGCACCTAGGATCACTTACATCCCCATGTTACACACACCAATTAGAAATCCATGCTTAGGTGTCACTAACACACACCTCCACACATCGCACTTGTATATAACCATACTCACTTACACTTATCACACACCACTCGTAGTTGATCCATGCTTAGGTTCACTACCACACACTCACTTGTTGATAATTACACACCACTCACTCTCACATATCCATGCTTAGTGTAAATTTACTTACTTTTACATTATCCCCCTTCTTGGCGTGGTGCTCATAAAAGATACTCTCTCCATAAGATATTAATTAAGAATCATGCATGTTACACACTACATCACCAAAGAGCATTGCTATTGACCAGATTTTACCCCGTAACTGGGGAGTCACTTCATGATGAGCGCTGGTCCGGTAGGTTATAGTTAGCTTAAGAGATATGACTCTCACCTTCCATTGTCCAAGTGCCTTCAACGTATATCGAACGGTTCCCCCTGCATCGTACCGTTTTACCGAAGTCATGACAGGAGGTATATCACAGGGAACTCGTTCACGTACGTTGAGTATATCGAATTCACTCTCACATGTACTGTCCTCATGACATATATAGTGAGGCAATTCGCATACACTCAGGTATATCAAATGGCTTATCCACACGTACCGATTTCCCTTGAAAGAAAGTGTATATCGTGGAAGTCATGCCAAAGGGGGGAAGAACTTCCAGTTAACCCAACAACTGCATACCCGCATATAAGTGTCAAACCTAGGGCACGCATATTTAGTTTACCGATTTCAACCTAAAACTCTGCCGAAATTTTGGATCTGCATGCCGCTAAAATTTTTGCGCAACTTTTAAAATGAGACCCTTCCCACGAGCCTGGTAATAAGTCCAACCATAGTTTTTACATATTTTTCAAACCCAATTTTTTCTAGGTTCGGGTACCGTCCGACATTTCACTTTTTACATTTAGGTAAACCTAATAAGTGAGAACCTAATAAACATAATAATAATCATGCTGAGACCCGTCTCGATCTTTTCCTTATTTCCTTTTCCAAAAAGTGTCTAAAAATACCAAAAATATTTTCCCTTTTTTCCCGTGCCAAAAAGGTTTTTCCTTCCCCGTGTCCAAAACATTTTGCCTTCATCTTTTCCAAAATGTCAAAAATATATCCCGCCTTTTCAAATAACAAATTTCCCTTTCATCCTTTCCAGAAATAAATCCCAATTTTTCGTCTTCTCAGGTCGATCGCATACCCTTGGCCTGGATCCTATTTGGGTTCGATCTTCAGTCGAATCGTCCCGAAGCTCCGTCAATCCCCTCACTTCCTCTGAGTTCAGAATTCATTCGCTTTCCATGAGAACATAGATCAAGTACCAAATGTGCATCCAAATTTGTTAACGGTTCTATCTCAACTTACTGGCAAGATTGATAACCTTCAAACTGAAGTTCATGAGATGCAACGAAATCGGGTCCCTATTCCCGAAGAGACCAAGCTCTTCTTCCCTCGTGCTATAGATCTTCCTGCACCCGAGCCTATTAGGGTTCCTTAAGAATACCAGCATGCTCCACGTGCTCCTCCTACTAATGGTCCGCCTCCAACCCAGCTCCCTATGTCGATCCTTGCCCAGTCAGGGGCTAACTTACTAGTGACCATTGATCTGAAGGAGGAAGAATTGAACAAAATCAAGGAAGACCTCAAGATGTTGACCAAGAAATTTGACCAAGTCAAGCTCTCTGGGAATTACATGGAATACATCCACATGTCTCCATATCCTAAAGCTAGGTTACTAGAAAAGTTCAAGATGCCCAACATCGAGAAATTCGGGGGTAGTGGAACTCTAATTATTCATCTCCGTTGTTATCATCGATCCAGACCCTCCTAGGGACCTCCAAGGAAATAATAGCCCCAATGTTCCAACAGACCTTGAAGGATAGCTCTCTCCGTTGGTTCTTATCTCTCGAAGAGTCCAGAATTCGCAGTTGGGAAGATGTTGCCCCCGAGTTCATGTCATAATACAAGTACAATGAGGAGTAAGAGGTTACCCTCCATGATTTAGAGTTGCTCAAGAAGAATCCTAAGGAGTCAGTCAATAACTTCATAGCAAGGTGGAGAGAGAAAGTAGCCACCATGGCCAATCGACCTTTCGAAGAGGAGCAAGCAACATTGTGAAGAGGAACTTTTTATCCCATGTCTGAGCAATGATGAGAGGATAATATTACCCTCATTTTCGAGCCCTCCGAGAAACAGGAGTGGAGATCGAAGAAGGCCTGGCCATAAGTCGAACCAAAGAAAACATCTGTACTGTTCACTCCTAGAAAGTTGGAAAAACCTGCCAATACCGCAGTTTCCACCATCAACAACATCTCTCAGCCCACCACTTCATGGGCACCAGAAAGCCACTACTCTAACCCAATCTGAAAGGAATACACTGAGCTTCATGCTCCCCTCTCCAAAGTTTACCAGGCCCTTTTAAGCCGAAATCTTATCAAGTCCTTGGACCCTCGTCCCTTACCAAACCCACTTCCCAGAAATTTCAAGCCAGATGCCCATTGTGACTTTCACCAAACTACTGGCCATACCACCGACCAATGCTTCCACCTCTAAAATGTGATCCAAGGCTTGATTGATCGGGGTGTTATCTCCCCACCAACCAATCCTAAACCAAACATTACCCACAATCCACTCCCGAATCATACAAATGCCATTTTCCTAGAAGAAGACTCAGAATTTGACCCATTTGTCCAAATCATACCAAGAAAATCACCAGTAATATACTCCCCTAAACCTCTCCAAACATGGCCATACTTTCTCTTACTCCCTACTAGCTTTGCCGATCAGGCCTTATCACTCCTCACTAGAACATGCATCGTTATTCGCACCTGTTCTGTAGGTAATGACATGTAACTGTTTGGAGTGTTGAACCAACTCCTAGAGTTTGGGTTGAAATTTCCCCCCACATGATCGTCAACTGTCAGAGATTCAGTATGTTGTTCTTTAAAGATAAAAAATGGGCCTGAGAGTCAGACAATTGGATGGCATCGATCGATGAAGTCAGTTAAGATGATATGGTCCAAATCATGGTGGATTTATTCTGACAGATAGGTGATATTTGCAGTATATCTGGGCAACTCGATGCTTTGAAACTACAAGGGCGTCTAGTACCCTCACTTTCACATTCCCTGCCAAATGGGAGAACTTGTATGAAGAGGCCATTAAAGTCGTGGAATGTATCAACTTTTCATGAAAAGATAATATCGTTTCCACTGGGTGGGGGAAGAATTCGATGATTCAAATGAAGATCAGAGTTCAGAAAAGACTAGTCCGATAGGCAACATGTGTGGGATGATATCATATGAGGAGTTACTAGGAAAGATCAACAAGGTGGCTAACAATCCGAGATCGATGTGGAAACATGGTTTCTATATTTTTTCACTTCTATAAACCATATAACCAGATCAGGAAGGCACTAGCAGACCCTAGGCCTGTAGCCATCAGCAAGCTACAAAGGAAAGGGTGTCAACAATCTTCCTATGCCATAAATGACCCTCGAGGAAAGAAAGATCCTCGATCAGTTATAGAAAACCTAAACTAACATCACTCTATGGAGATTTTTATGTCTTCCTAGCTGCACCGAAATGCCTTGATCAAGCTACTAATAGAACCCACAGTTCCTCTCTCAACCACGCCAGAAGAAGCACTGAATCTAGTCGGATCCCTGACCTCTACTAGAATTCTCTCCTTCTACGAAGAAGAAATCCACAAGATTGGTCCAAACCACAATTATGCCCTTAACATCTCTATCGAAGTCATGGGAAAAATTATCCCACTCTCTCTTGTCGATAATGGATCAGCTCTTAATGTTTGTCCATTGAGGATCCTCAATTTTTTGGGATTAAAAGTGAGTGACCTTGCTCCAACCTCTGTCATCGTACATGCCTATGATAATACACGCCGATAGGTAATGGGATCTATAAATCTTGTAATAGGGGTTGGCCCTATAAATCTAGTTGTTGAATTCCAAGTCATTGATATCCCAGCCTATTTCAATCGGCTGCTCAGACAACCATGGATCCATAGCATCAAATATGTGTTTTCTTCCCTTCATAAAAAACTAAAGTTCTTTGCCAATGGGCAGGGCATCACCATCTTGGGCGACGACGATAAGATCGAGAATGTAAGCACCAGTAACCCAGTACTAGAGATACAACACGGAATAAATGATATGCTTATGTTAGGTTTCTGAATTGAACCACTTCTACTCTTAGCGGGGACGATTTCAAGGATAGGGTTTCCCCAGAATATAATCCCCATGGCAACGTCAGTGTAATCTAAATGTTCAAGAACATAAACTTCATTCCTGGACTGGGGATGGTACAAAGACAATAAGGGATACTTAAACCCATTATGTTGAAGAAGGCTTTTCCTCCCTGTAGCTTGAGCTATCAATCGCCTCCGTCAGCCTCGATTAAAGAGAAGACTGGAAAGCACCAAGACTGTCTTGAGAGATTCCTTGAATGAAAGATTCATCAAAGAAGGTGAATATTTCCCCTTATGCGGCTTCCCGGAACCATGGTATGACTATGCAGACAAAAGAGTGAAACCATGAATGGAGATATTTTTTTAAGACAACTACCCATGGGTTGAGAGTTCCCAGCACCAGTGCAACCGCTCACTGAAGAAACCATAGCTGATACTGGAGATTCTAAGAGAAGTGACTTTGAAGATTCATTCAACTTCTGAAACTCATGATCCACTCAGGGGCTATATTATCAGATCCGTCCCACCTGATCAAAGTTGTTGAGGCACCTCTCCTTAAATGGCATGTTGTACCAGTTCCACCTGTTGATATTCAACCTAACCCTAATGTTTACCCCCATTTCCCATTCTTTGGTTGTTCCTCCTAACTCTAATGTAATCAAAACCTCATTTTATGAGGTTCTCAATGTTATTTTTCCTATCAATGAAATAAACGAAGCTTTTGAGTATCTTGTTGTGCCTTACATTAATTGTCTTGATTCTAATTAAACTCTTGATGATGATGATTTTGCAAATGAACAACTCTTAACTGATCTAAATAAGGTTAATATCAAACAACATAACCGTATTCAAATTAATGAAGATCAAAGCATTGTTGAAAATCTCGGTTCTAGTAGCCAACTGCATGGATTAGGATAAGGGACGCCATTAATGAGCATGAGCACACGCAACTCAAGGAATTTCTAAAGGAATTTGTAGATATCTTCATATGGTCCTACGACGACATGCCTGGTATTGACCCTGAGATAGCTCAACACGAGATTCCAACTCTCCCCGAATGCAAATCGGTCAAACAGAAACTACGAAAGCTCCGTACCGAATGGTCGCTCAAAGTTAAAAAAGCAGTGGTCAAACAGTTAAACGTAGGTTTTATTCCTTTGATCGAATATCCCATGTGGCTAGCCAATATCGTACCCGTGCTAAAATTCGGAAGGAAAGTTCGCATGTGCGTCTACTACCAAGACGTGAACAAGGCCTCTCAAAATGATGATTACCAATTAACCAGTATCAATATGATTGTTGATAACACGGTCAATCACGTTCTCAAGTCATTCATTAATGGGTTTGTTGGATATAATCAGATCAAGATGCACCTAGATCATTAAGATAAAACCACATTTATCACCCCTTGGGGAACCGTTTGCTACACCGTCATTCCATTCGATCTAAAAATGCAAGGGCTACCTACCAGAGGGACTACACAACTATTTTGCATGATCTGATACATAAGGAAGTCGAGGTCTATGTGGATGATATGATTATCAAGTCCAAGACTAGGGAGGGTCATGTTCCCCCCTCCGAAAGTTCTTCAAGGGACTACGACAATACCAGACGCAACTTAACCCACAAAAATGTGTCTTCGACTTTACCAAAGGAAAACTCTTGGGATTTATGGTTAGTAAAAAAAGGATTGAAGAAGATCCTTACAGGATGAAAGCCATACTCGAGATGTTACCACCCTGAACGTAGAAGGAAATTCGGGGATTCCTCGGAAAATTATAGTATATTAGTCGGTTCATCAGCCAACTGACTTCCATTTATGAGCCTATCTTCAAACTCCCCCGAAAGGATTCGACCAAAGTCTGGAATGAAGCTTGCCAAGAAGCCTTTGACCGAATAAAGCAATATCTAACCCAACCTCCGGTACTCATGCCATCGCAACATGGTCTTCCCCTACTCCTTTATCTAACTGTAACAGATACCGCTGCTGGGATTTGCTACCCCAATACCTTGATGAAACTCATAAAGAGAAACCTATTTACTACGCCAGTCGTAAGTTGGTTGAGTACGAAGTTAACTACACAACCTTCTAAAAAGCATGTGTCGCCTTTGTTTGGGTCACCCAAAAGCTACAGTACTACATACTCGCCTTTCCCATTAAACTTGTATCCCGAATGGATCCTATCAAGTGCTTGCGCAAGAAACCTGCTCTGTCTAGATGAATGGCTCGTTGGTTAATGCTTTTAGCTGAGTTTGATATCGTATATGTTACACAAAAAGCCATAAAAGTAAGAGCCATCTTTGATAACCTTGTTGACTAAACTATAGAAGAAGCTGATGTATGGATTTCAGAATTCATAGATGAAAATATCCTCTATACATACCAAGAAGATCTTTGATGGAAAATGTTCTTTGATGGCATTGCCAACAAGAAAGGGTAAGGCATTGGGATACTCCTAATTGCCCCTGATGACTCTCACACCCCCATTACCAACAAACTGGATTTTCCTTGCACCAACAACATGACTAGTGTGAGGTATGCATGGTAGGCCTCAAAGTTGCCCTTAAGAAAGGAATTCGATACATCGATGTCTACGGGGATTCAACCCCCATCATCGGTCAATTACTCAAAAGATGGAAAGTTAAGGACGAGAAATTCTAACCCTTCTATGCGCACTTAGAAGACTTAGCTTCCCAATTCCAAGAAGTCACCTTCCACTACCTACCCCAAGCAAAGAATAACCTAGCTGATGATCTTGATACCTTAGCCTCCATGATTGACATGCCCGAGGGAATAACTATGGCTCCTTTCCTTGTCCAAAATCAAGATAAACCAACCCACTGCTACCACATTGAGCTCATCACACGGGAAGATCCTGAGATAACCAACTCTTGGTACTATGATATTTGGTGTCTCCTCAAGCATGGTAGGTATCCCCAAGGTTATGACAAGAAAGACCGAGTAACCTTCTACAGACTGGTTGCCCTATGTATTATTTATGATAAAACACTATTCAAGAAAAACTCCGATGGAACCCATTTGCACTGCATCGCAGGGACTGACATTGAAGAAATGATGCAAAAAATCCACAGCGGGGAGTGCCGACCCCACATGAATGGACATATGCTCGCCAAGAATATCGTCCAACAGGGTTACTATTGGACTACCATGGTTCAGGATTGCACAGCCTACGTTCGAAGATGCCTCAAATGCCAACAGTTTTCTAACTTACAACACTTGCTTCCACGGGAATTGTATAACATGAATTCTCCATGGCCATTCTCCACATGGGGCATTGATATCATAGGGAAAGTTACACCCAAAGCGTCCACTGGGCATGAGTTCATACTAGTCTCCATTGACTACTTCGTCAAATGGGTCAAAGCTGAGCTATACACAATCCTGAATGCCAAGAAAGTGGCCAAGTTCATTAAGAAAACATCATATGCCGATATGGGGTCCCTTAGTACGCAAAGTTACAGAAGTGGTCGACGAATATGGGATTCAAAGACACAAATCTTCTCCATACCAACCTCAAAATAATGGGGCAGTCAAAGCAACCAATAAGAACCTCAAATCCATCACCCGCAAGATGATCGAGAGTTGTCAAGATTGGGTCGACAGGATCCCTTATGCCCTCTGGGGCTACCACACTTCAATTCGAACCTCTACTGGGGATACCCCTTACTCTCTAGTCTACGGCACGGAAGGAGTCCTACCCGTGGAGCTGGAAATCCCTTCACTGAGCGTCATTATAGAAAGTAAAGTCAGCGAGGAAGATTGGCATCGGAGCCGTCTTGACGAGCTGTCCCTCTTGGAAGAAAGGAGGCTGAAAGCTCTATATCACATACAAGGGTACCATCACCATATAGCATGATCATTCAATAAGAGAGTCAAGGATCGTGGAGTCTGAAATTGGATTTATCCCTCAAAGAGATAATAGAGCCCATCTGGGACTCCAGAGGAAAATTCAAGCCAAATTGGAGTAGCCCTTACATCGTGAAGAAGATCCTGTCAGGCGGCGCCACTATGCTTACCGACCTTGATGGAGAAGAACTGGTGCGTCCAATCAACCTGGACCATCTCAAGAAATTCTACCCCTAGTCCAAAATCTCGGCGCGCTACGACTCTTCTCATCTTCCTTCTAAAAAAATTATCATTTCCCTCTACCCAGAACTACGTGTGGCCTGATCCTCTAAAATTCTTTTTTACTTCAAAAATTAATTTCAAGAATTTTTAAAACCCTCAGAGGTACGTAGGCAGATCATCCGTTTACATGAGCATGACCCCTTCTTTTTCCTAAAATGTTATTCTTTTCTTAACCTCGAGAACGATAGTTTATTTTAATATATACATGAACAAAAGGATTTTATTTGAGTTAACGATTGGTATAGATAATTCAAATATAAAACTCATCAAAAGGTACAATTAAATGATCAAAAACCCCTTTATTTCATTATTCAAAATTTCAGTATGATTACATCGGCATAGGGAGTCAAACGACTTCTCTTGTCAAGCCTACTCCTACTAACCTAAAACCAATATAAAACCAAGTCCCACTACTCCCAAACTAACCCTTAAATTATTTCAAAACAAAGAACCACACCTATTACATAAGCTTCACACATCCTACCCGAAGCTGCCAGAGGAACCAACCCCATCATTACCCACATCTTGGGGTCCCCAAACTTCCCCTGCCTTAATGGAGTGCCGCAGACGCTCCATAGAGGGATAAGCCCAGACTAGCTTGGGAAAAACCACAACACCTCCCTCCATGGTGACAGATACGGCAAACCACCTTTGCCCAGTCTCCATAGCCATCATCTTGGCCACTACCTTTTTTCACAACCACTTAATGTAATCCTCTGAGACATGCCAGACCCGCCTAGAAGATTGAGTAGGACGGGTCGACGGATGAAGATTATCCTACAAAGAACCAAGCTGCCTGTGCATACGCTCTGTCAGGTCCTCCACAGGAAAGAAGTTCAGTGTCCGCTGCGGCACAATTTATACCCAACCAAATTAGTGCAACAGCCGCCAGGGAAAGTAGAAACAGGTCTGTCGGAGGCCTACTAGCCGAACATACTGGTAATATCCGAGTTCCAGAATGGGCAATAGCTCCCTCCACCAAGTACCAAGCAATTGAATAAAGTGCAATCAAAGCCTTGGGTTGATTGGTCGAGACTGATATGCCGATAGGCAGGACAGAGGTTATGCCAATCGGCAACCGCCTATTTTTAGGAAATCCCCTTTTTCCTCTTTTGTCAAAATAAAAATCCTAATAAAAATAATTTTTATCTTAAGGGAATTTCGAATTTCCTTGTCCTTATGTTTTACTTATCCTATTTTAAAATAAATTTTTTCTCAAAATCATTTTTAATTCTGATTACGATCTAAGCAGCAAAGTAAAAAGAGCATGTGCTTCAATCACTAAAAAAGAGAAATTAACAAAAACTTCATTTTATTTGCATAGATATTTGTTGTGTTATATCGGCTTTGTAGGAAAAATAAGAAAATACAATGGGACTCAGCCCGAACTCACCTACTTTTTTCTCTCACACTCATATTCTCTCTCTCCTCCTTCTCTCTCTCTAGGATCCTCCTTCCCTATGGTGCGCTCTCTTTCCTATACGACCGGATAACGTACCCCCACTCCCGAGCCAGGCCCTTCCTCAGACGAGGAATATGGAACCAAACAGGAAGGAACTGGAATCGCATCTCGAATATGGGCAATCGCCGAAGATATCCAATCTGTAATGTCCCTCAGCCAAGTGGTGGAGACCCGGATGTGCTGTAAAAGAAAATAGAAAAGAGTAAATCAGTCAGTCTGAGGCAAAGGAAGAAATCAGGAAATCAAAAGACAAAGAGATAAAAAGTATACATTAGGTCGAAGGACCTTCTCTGTCAATCCCAATTCCTCCCGATCCACTGCATTAGGATGGTACATCATACGCACCGACCATCCATCAGCCTGATGGATATTATAACCGGGCGGAAATAACCGTACAAAGGGAGCCACCGAAGTCGTCGCCATCGTTGATGTCGTTGCACTGCCTACACAGTGATAGGACCCCATCAGCATACTTTAGCCCGCGCAGGGAAGAGGCATCATGTCATATATGCTGGGTGGCATCAACCAACTCGACACAAATCATACATCACCATTGTGTCGGTATATGATGAGTAAGGCTCACCCATCATCGTCGCTACCCGTGCATCGTCCGACATCTCCCGTACTCGCCTCATATACATCGAGGGCTTTGTCGATGGCACCGCGACCTCATCCTCCATAATCTATCGAGCTACTCTCTCCTCGAGGTACCAAGAGTAGCTGAACTCATGTGCCAGTAGACACCGCTTCTGCGCATGTCCCCCAGTCACCCCCGTATGCTGGATATCCGTCCCCCATGGATAGAAGGTCACTTGCAAATTCCCATCAAGAACCAAGGATCAATATTAAGAAAATACCATTAAGGGAAAGATAGTTTCAAGAAAAAAGGTGGACTTACCCGCTCACTCGTCAGGCCATTCAAAACCTAACGCATCGTCTCCGGAGAAAAGGACTTCTTCGATTGCTGATTGGACTTTCGCCATTGATACATCCTGCAGAAGTCCCCAACATACTCATCCTTCAAAGCTATCAATTGGGTGTTAAACCCAATCACCTCATAGAACCACGTCTGCAAAAGGTAAGCAATTAAGAAATCAAGAATAAAATGCATAAAGGAAAATATGAAAAATGAAGAATACCCAAGAAGATATGTGGCTCCAGTAAAATTTATCGAAAGCACCGACTGAATGCATCAAGAGAATAATAAAGGGTTGCTAAGGTTAGGCTCTCCCAGTCATAAAGACAGATGTCTGAAAACATCCTTAAAAAGGCAAAAACCATAAGTGCACGACATCGCCAGCAGAAAACCCCCATCACTAGCCATCTATCGCACCTGCCACCCATCACTCTCATCAATCCTCCTTCGCGATAATAAATCCCTAAAAAGTGACAAACGAAGAGAGTCTCGGGAGACCACCCTCTCCACATCACCCAATGCCGTTGTCACCGCCTCTGGCATCACCCTTAGAGTCCTATCCACCTCAATATGCACCCCCTCGTAACCCAGCCCCAGTAGCTGCTCCACATCTATGGGAGTCACCATCATCTCCCTAAAGCCAAAATGAAAGGTGTGGGTGGTGTCCCACCACCTCTCCCCTAGAGCACAGAGAACAGCCATAGAACGAGGCATCTCATCTAGAGCAGACTCCAGTCTCCTGAAATCGACTGATGACACCATACAACGCACCACAGATGGAAGGCGATCCCAAACATCCTTAAGCCCCTTCGTCCCTCGGGCACACATGGTCGACATAGAAACATCATACTGTCAAAAGTAAAAAACAAAACAAAAACCTTTGTTCAGTTCAATAAATAAGGAAATATCACCAAGAAAAAAGGAAGAGATTACCAAAATTCATCAATACTTACATAGACGCCATGGTTCACCACCTTGGACGAGCAATGACGCGAAGGCTCGCACAAGAGAGTCCGATCATCCGCCACTAGATCGAATGAGTAAAAAGAGTTTTCGCTGCCCAAAACAAGGGGCACCATATTCCTCCATTCCAAGCCTGCACAGTCGTCAGCTTTAAGCCACGCCATGTGTGTTGCACTACTTGATAAATCAGCCATCTCTTGACTTTGGATGGTTGGAACGATTTGCAAATGGTAATTGTTGAAGAAGTCAAGCCGAAAAGATGTGAAAAATGAGGAGAACCTGCCCCCTTTTTATAGGAGGCTATGGGGCATGCTGATTGTCATCTCCTTGCCACCCACCGATCGAAACTATCCCTCCACCTGCTCAAGGTACCCCAAAAGACCGTTCCACTACCAATTGGAACCTCTCCAGCTGCGCCGATCAGCACCCACTTTAAAATTTTGTACAAAAAGCAGAAAAAATGGCAGAAAATTCTGAAAAAATTCCCAAAATTCCCTAACGGATTTGATAACCTTATCCATTAAGAAAAACTTTTTTACCACACTCATTTCCTCGGCACAACTCTTATATCCCCCAATGGAATTCCCAAAATCAATTTCATGTCTCCCCAGCAACGTCTCCAAAGGACACCACAAAATTCAAAAATTTCCCTCTTCCCCAATGGAAGCTACGATCAAATACTTCCCCAAATACCTAGCAGAACTATAAGATGCACATGCCCAGTGGAGTCTCCAAATTTCCCCAAGAAACTTAATCCCGCATAATTGGCTTCGACCCGCAGAATGTGTTGTTTCTACTTAAGCCCTCAGAATTGGCTTTAACCCGCATAATTGATCACCCCTACTTAAGCCCTCAGAATTTGATTTGACCCGTATAATTGGTCACCCCTATCTTAAGACCGCATAATTGGTCGCTTCTACTTAATCCCTCAGAATTGGATTTGACCCACAGAATTGGTCACCCCTATCTTAAGACCGCAGAATTGGCTTCGACCCACAAAATTGGTCACTTCTACTTGAGCCCGCAGAATTGGCTTCGACCCATAAAATTGGTTGCTTCTACTTAAGACCACAAAATTGGCTTCTACTCGTAGAATTTGTCGCTTCTACTTAATCTCGTAGAATTGATCACTTCTACTTAAACCTGCAGAATTGACGTTGACCCGCAGAATTGGTCACCCCTATCTTAAGCCCGCAGAATTGGCTTCGACACGTAGAATTGTTCGCATCTACTTAAGCCTTCAGAATGAGCTTTGACCCGCATAATTGGTCACCCCTATCTTAAGCTCGTAGAATTGGATTCGACTCCCATAATTGGTCATCCCTATCTTAAGCCCGAGGAATTGGCTTTGACCCGCAGAATTGGTCTCTTCTACTTAAACCCTCAGGATTGGCTTTGACCCGCATAATTAGTCACCCCTATCTTAAGCCCGCAAAATTGGTCATTTCTACTTAAACCTGTAGAATTAGCTTCGACCCGCAAAATTGGTCGCTTCTACTTAAGCCCGCGGAATTGGCTTCAACCCGCAGAATAGGTCGCTTCTACTTAAACTCGCAGAATTGGTCAGCCTTACTTACGCCCTCAAAATTGGCTTCGACTCGCAGAATTGGTCGCCCCTATCTTAAGCCTGCAGAATTGGCTTTGATCCACATAATTGCTTGCTACAACTTAGGTCCTTAGAATTGACCTCAACCTGCGAAATTGGTCACTCCTTACCTTTGACCTCAGTCATCACCTCCTCTTAGGTCCTTAGAATCATCCATCCTTAGCATACCCTCAGGTCCTCAGAATCGACCCCGACCCTTTGAACTAGTCGTCCTCATCTCTTAGGTCCTCAAAATCGGCTATCCCCAGCATCCCCTTAGGTTCGCAGAGTCGACCTCTTTCCAAAAAACATCATGTGGTATTTATTCGACGTATTTCACTCGTTCCAAGTTCACCCATTGAGGGGTTCTATATACACCACATTCTAGTATCCCCTAAGTCTCTCATTAGGACCCTGGCACCTCTTCATTTCACTATAAACCCTTGGTCGCACTTCGAGTACTGATCTAAAGGCCATCGAGATCTCTCGCGAACCGACTTGACCCCAATCGACTTCATCGTTAGAGTGAAAGCTCTTTGAATCTTCGAAGGGAACCGAAACCCCTTCCAATGATCCACCCATGCACGAAACGGCATAACCATTCGGACAAATAATCAATTTTTCCCCTGAAAATCGATCTAGAGGCCATCAGGTGCTCCCGAGTTCCGTTTGACCTAAGTCAACTCTTTAACTCAAACGAGACTGAATGAATCTCCGAAGGGCATTGAATACCCTTTCCAATTGTCCGCCTCGTGCGTGATTCTGACTTACGGTACGGACGAATGATCCATTTTACTCTGAAAGGTCACCAAGCATTTCTGAGCCCCAGTTGACCAAGGTCAACAGTCCGAACCGAGTGAAACCCTTTTTAATATCGAAATACATCTCCTAACCTTTCCAATGGTCTGTCATGTTCTTGATTCTAACTTACCATATGGACGAACGATCCATTTTCGTTTGGCAATCTCCCGTCTAAAGGACTAACATGCTCTTTTGAGCCATATTTGACCCAAAGTCAATTCTTGGACCCGGGAGCGTCCCAAACGAATCTTAAAGGTCTCTGATTACCTTTCTAATTGTATGCCCCGTGCGCGATTTGGATCAACGAATTACTCTTAACGATCATTTTTCCAAGAAAATCAACTATCCCTGCCTATCTGCAGTGTGTCTAGCGTCCCAAATGGCGCTTAGTGTGTCTAGGGTCACCTGGTGATTGGCAGGACAAGGGTTGTGCTTATTGGAAACTCCCTAACCCTATAAAAGGAGGGAATGACCTCACTACGAGACACCAAGAGCTCAAATCCATCAACATCATTGATCTCAACAACATTCTCTTAAAATCAGTGAAGTTCCTCCATATGAATTCACTTCCATTCAAGTTTACATTCGCATCCTTTTCATATACAATTTAGTAAATCACATTCTCTCTCATATAACATCCATCAAACATTCAAGAGAGTTCACATAAGATCAAAGATCAAGCTTCAAAGAAGGTCCAATCCCTTCCTGATGATGCTAGAATTAGCACCACCAGATAAGGTGTTTTCAAGCTCAATCTAAGAACAACAATGGAAGCATAGTTAAGTAAAAGGTAAGAGAATGAGATAAGAAGAATAGGAGAGAGCACCAGAATATAAGTGGTTCATCCTAAGTTGGCCTACGTCCACTATGTGTGTGAATAACCTCACTGTAATAAGGCACTGATGGCCATGGATACAATCTCTCAAGTTTTCTCTCTCTACTGTGTATCTAGAGTTTCAGCTAGGGTTGTATTTTTGGATCCTTTGCAAGGTAGAGGATGACCTCTATATATAATACCTAGGGGGTGTAATGTACTCCCCATGCATGTAATATGCATGTGTGTGTTTGCCTCGCCAATATGGGAAAGTCATCTGTCACTGTCACAAGTAGAGAATGATGATGAAATATTCTCCCCGTGTGTGGGGAATAATCTTGTTATAACTGATATATGTCCACGTGCCCTTATCCAAATGTCAACAGATGCTCGGCTATTGTGCTCGGTGTATGACCTCGGCCTGGGAGAGGCCGAGGTTGGTAAGTTTAGATGCTCGTTCAGTCCGAGGTGACCATGGAGGTCTCGGCTTAATCCTAGCTGAGACAATGGACAAGGTCGGCCTGGGCCGAGGTTGAGCTGGTGTGTTTGGAGCATCGACTAATGTCTTGATGAGGTTGCTGGTGGCTTCTTGCGAGCTCGGCCTATGTCTGGCCGAGGTTGCCATTCCAAGGTATACGAGAATGCTACTGATCCTTGTGATGCGTGCGATGTCCCTTCGAGAGGCTGGTGGTAGTGTCGGCCTAGACTGACCTTGCTATGGCCGAGTGCTGGTGCCGCATGCCCAAGGCTTCTAAAATGTCAGCCACGATCTCGGCCGATTTTGGTGTCTCCGATCCGAGGTCACACTTGGGAATATCAATCACCCCCAACCCTTAGTTACATGTGAAAGCAGGTGACTATGGGGTCTATAACTCCGAGGTCCTATTACTCTGTACCAATATTCTTTTTTTGACACTTGTCAATTACTGAAGTGGCACGCGTGTCTGACAAGGGTAATTATGCTGGTTGTCTGTTGGTCTCCCAAGGCAATGATGGGCCTTGGGGAGTGTGTATTCATATTTAAGGGTAAAAGTCCCATTTTCTCTTATTTCTTCTTCATTTCTCTCCTTCTCCGAACTTAGCCATTTCTGCAACTCTCTCTCTCTCTAGAAGAACTCGTGATTGGAAGTACATTTGGGGGCTTATTTACTGGGATTCCTTCCTCGCTTTTCCTCGCCTTTCTTCAGGTACCCCTCGTTATCTATTTCTCTCCATTGTTCTTGCTGTCTTGCTCTTTGCATTTTCGGCTGGTTCATGCATTTTCTGGTGATCTCATGCATTTTCTGGTTAGTTTATGAGTTTTCTGGTTGATTGTCCATGCACTGTTCTTGCTCAAAAACCTATCTTTGATCTTTAGCCAAATCACCAGCGTTGTTTATTACTTATGAGAGTTGGGCAAGTGTATAGTCTGCCTCGTATGCTCAGACCCCTATACCAACTTCTTGAGGAGTTCCCCTCCCTTAGGGAGAAGACTTTAGAAAAAATCAGACAAATAGAAAGAGCACAAGAGGAGGCTCTTAGGTCACAAGAATTCCCTATTAGACCCATCTTTCCACCACCCCTGAAGGTGATATATCCTGATCCCTCGGAGTCTTTCAATCACGCAAAGGTTCCTGCCAATCCTATACCAATGTCTGAGTCTGAGTCTTCCACCTCAGACCCCATGTCTATGGATTCCTTTCAGGAGGCCATGGACTTCACAACTCGGGAATATCAGGCCCCTAATCAAGCCGAGGTCTCTAGTCGGGCCTTGTCCCATAATAATTCAAGCACCTCATCCTTTTCCTTAGAGGTTGAGATCGTCGAGCCGAGTGTGGCCATTCCACCACCACTTGACGCTATTCCTCTGTCGGCCTTCACCGGTGCCGATTTCGCTCAGAGGTTCCCGGGTAACCCATCAACATCTGCTCCGGCCGACGTTGAGCTAGATGATGATGACGTTGAAAGTGACGTCAACGTCTCTGAGGCGATCGAGATCGAGAGTACTGTAACTGAGGTAGACCTCCTTTGCTTCAGATATCTGTATTCCATTAGTCCCTCCATAAAGCTAAGAAGACCTCCGAGGGAAGAGAGGGCTTTTCACGGCCGAGACGGCGAAATCTACTTGTACGAGCAGATGTTCAAGTTAGGGTTTCGTCTGCCCATCCATCCCATTATCAAATCTATCCTTTCCTATATCAATTTGGCCCCCTCTCAACTATCCCCTAATGCTTGGAGGGTCATAATAGGGCCCATAGTCTTATGGAAGGCTGTCCACCACTCAGACCTCCCAGTTTAGGTATTTGTAGGTTGCTATGTCCCTTCCTTAGCCAAAAATCATCCGAGCTACTATCATTTTGTAGCTCGAAATCCTGAAAAAAAGATGCTTCAAATAACTCAGACTTCCAACCACAACTGGAAGCCGCAATACTTTTTTGCTTCTGGACCATGGGAATTTGGCCCATGTGCTCCCTCGTTCATTCTGGAGCCGAGGATGCCCCTTAGGTGGGGTAAGGTCACAATGTCTGTGAGGGCTGACCCTAGCTTGAGCCCATAAAACCTTCAGAAGGTGAAAGCCCTTGAAGATCAGGGGGTACATGGTCTGTTCGTTAGGTTCGAACACTTGATGACCCCCCACTACCTCTCTGAGATAGGTCTGGGTGGAAGTCCTCTTTCCGAGCTTGGTAATCTCTTTCTATTTGAAGTTGAACCTCTGAGTTTATTTTTGTCTGATCTTCTAACTCAGATCTATTAATTTTACAGAGCGTCCAAAGGATATCTCAGACGAACTCTGGGAAATGGCTGCTCCTAGCTTGACGAGACTTGCAAAGAAAGAAGGCCTTAATGCTCCTCCCCCAGCTCCCTCTGCCTCAAAGGCCCAAGCCACAAAGAAGAGGGCTTCAACTTAACATGCCCCTGAGGATCAGAGGTAGAAGAAAAAGAGTGATGATACTACCATCCCCAACTCTTCAGCAGACGCCTTGTCAGCTCGTCTAGAGCAGATGAAGATTACTGACATCATAGTCAGCCATAGTCTGCAGGCCCTAGATGCCTTTGGCTCTACAATGACCGAGGCCGACAAGCGCTTCTTTCGGTCACTTGATACTCCCTTGCTGGTTGAGTTCGGCATCCACAGATCCATTCAGGTATGACCTCATATTTCTTTGTAATTTCTAAGTGTAACCTCTGATTTGTCTTTGACTCATTCCTGATCACAAAATCTGCAGGGCCTGGCAGCGATGCACCACCTCTCCAATTAGACCCTGAGGAAGTTACCCCTCATCCAGAAGGGTCAAGAGGCTGAGAAGGTCTAGAGTTCTTTGAACGCAAAAATCGACCGGCTGAAGTCTGAGTTGGGTGAGTCTGACAAGAAGGTGAAGGGGCTGGAGAAGGAGGTCTCTCGACTTAACAAGGACCATGTTGCGGCTCTGAAGGCCAAGGATGATGTTCTGCATCATAAGGTCAGCTCGGCCATGAAGGGAGCCCTTGATGATGCCTCAGAGGGGATAATAGCCGAGTACAAAAGCTCTGATGAGTTTATGGGCTTTGGCTTTGAATACCTCGAGAGAGGTATCAAGGCTACTACCAAGTGGGCGGCTATCGAGGAGAAGGAGGCTGGCACTTTGAAAGCCTTTGACTTTATAGGCCTTGGCTTTGCTAATCCTCAGCTTTCCCAGGCCCTTCAGGAGGTTGAGGAGGAGGCTGTCGCGCCTGCCGAGACTGCCACGTTGGACGGCACAGAGGTGGGAGGGGCAGACCACCATGATGACGTTGCCGAGGTGACCAATGTCATCCAGCTTAACCAAACTGAAGGCACCAGCATTCCTCCTCAACCCTAAAAGAGAATCTCTAAAAAATTTTGTAGCCCCTGAAATTGTAATCACTGCACATCTATAATTTCTGAATGAGCATGGCTCTTACTTTTCCATTCTTTGTAACCTTTGAATATTTATAATCTCTGAATGTGTTATTCTCTGAAGAGGACCATCTTCTTTTATTGTATGTATGTCGTGATGTTTTTGCTCTAAAGCTTATGAAATGGTGTTTGCTTAAACCAAATTAGTAGTCTGAGCTCATACCTCGTCACCATTGAATGGTGTTATGAAGGTCTGAGGTCATCACCTAAGATGTTAGCCCCATTAATAAATCTCACCAAATTAATGATGTTAAGGGTCTGAGGTCATCTCATTATGGTGTCTGATCTCAGACCTCGTCACCACTGAATGGTGTTATGAAGGTTTGAGGTCATCACCTAAGATGTTAGCCCCATTAATGAATCTCACCAAATTAATGATGTTAAGGGTCTGAGGTTATCCCATTATGGTGTCTGATCTCAGACCTCGTCACCACTGAATGGTGTTATGAAGGTCTGAGGTCATCACCTAAGATGTTAGCCCCATTAATGAATCTCACCAAATTAATGATGTTAAGGGTCTGAGGTCATCCCATTATGGTGTCTGATCTCAGACCTCGTCACCACTGAATGGTGTTATGAAGGTCTAAGATCATCACCTAAGATGTTAGCCCCATTAATGAATCTCACTAAATTAATGATGTTAAGGGTCTGAGGTCATCCCATTATGGTGTCTGATCTCAGACCTCATCACTACTGAATGGTGTTATGAAGGTCTGAGGTCATCACCTAAGGT
This sequence comes from Sambucus nigra, assembly GCA_949130495.1. Taxonomy (NCBI): domain Eukaryota; kingdom Viridiplantae; phylum Streptophyta; class Magnoliopsida; order Dipsacales; family Adoxaceae; genus Sambucus; species Sambucus nigra. The sequence goes on along the minus strand of OX422210.1, from coordinate 586,023,659 downwards.
GTTAGCCCCATTAATGAATCTCACCAAATTAATGATGTTAAGGGTCTGAGGTCATCCCATTATGGTGTCTGATCTCAGACCTCGTTACCACTGAATGGTGTTATGAAGGTCTGAGGTCATCACCTAAGATGTTAGCCCTATTAATGAATCTCACCAAATTAATGATGTTAAGGGTCTGAGGTCATCCCATTATGGTGTCTGATCTCAGACCTCGTCACCACTGAATGGTGTTATGAAGGTCTAAGGTCATCACCTAAGATGTTAGCCCCATTAATTTCTGACAAGTGCAAAATGAAGCAAGGGCCACCATGGGAACTGATCTTTTATTAATAACCTCTTCATGACTAGATGGTACATTTACACAACTTCATGCAACATCATATGTAATACTTCTTTAGGTGATTAGCATTCCATAGATTAGCGAAAGGTTCTCCTTCTAGATTTTCTAGCCTGTAAGTGCCAGGCACAACCTCTTCTATCACTTTGTAGGGACTGTGCCAGTTTGGGTGGAGTTTGTTTGCTTTCTACAAAGTCTTCTTTAGCACTAGGTCTCCCACTGCAATGGGTCTTGACTTCACCCTCTGGTTCTAGAATTTCGCTCCCCTCTGTTGGTAGGCTGCTTATCTGACCTCTGCGTCCTCTCTTCTTTCTTCGATAAGATCTATGTCTAGCCTCCTCTCTTCCCCAGGGTCATAGGTCTGAATCCTATGAGTTGGGAGCCCTACTTCTGTTGGTATGACGGCCTCTGAGCCATGTGCTAACATGAACGGGGTTTCTTCTATCGGTGTCCTTGCCGTGGTTCTGTAGGCCCATAACATAGTGTAGACCTCTTCAGTCCATCTTCCCTTCACATCTTCTAACCTCTTCTTGATTCCATCGAGAATTATTCTGTTTGTGACCTCGGTCTGACCATTTGCCTGAGGTCGTCCAGGAGATGAGAAGAATTGCTTTATTCCTACTCTTAGGCAATACTTTTCTAAAGCGAAGTTCTTGAACTGGATCCCATTATCCGAGATGAGAGTGTTTGGGAGGCCATATCTGCATATGATATTCCTCCAAAGAAATTTGAAGGTCTTCTGCTCTGTGATCATTATCATCGGCTCTGCCTCCACCCACTTTGAGAAATAGTCGATGGCAACTATCAAGAATCTATAATTGTTGGCAGCTCTTGGCAGGGGCCCTACTAAGTCAATTCCCCATACTTCAAATGGCCATGGAGAAGTGATTGACGTCATAGGCTGATGAGGTTGATGAGGGATGGCGGCGAACCTCTGGCATTTATCACATTTCCTCACGTAGGCTACGGCGTCCTTGGACAGGGTTGGCCACCAGTACCCCTGGGTGATGATTCTTTTGGCCAAGGGTCTTCCCCCTGTGTGGCTAGAGCAAGAACCCTCATGGACCTCCTATAAGACCCGGGAAACTTCTGTGGGGTGCACACATCTGAGGAGAGGTAGCAGGAATCCTTTCTTGTACAGGACGTCTCCTACTACCGAGAACTTGGCAGCTTTATATCTCAATTTCTGCCTTTCTAGCTTGGATTCAGGTAGCTCTCCCTTTCTGATATATCTGAAGAGGGGGTCCATCCATGAGTCTCCTAAGTTCAAATTGTGACAAGAGTTATATACCTCTTCTTGCTCAATGGTTGCCTTCCCCAAGACCTCGATAGGAATGGTCCTTTTAAAATTTGTCTTTGTTGCCGAGGCCAACCTCGCCAATGCATCTGCGTGGCTGTTACTTTGCCGAGGCACTATCTTCAGTCTTGCCTCTTCAAAATGTTCTAACATTGTTCTCACCCTTTTCAGATATTTGGCCATCCTTTCATCTATGGCCTCATAGATTTCCAATACTTGATTGACAACTAACCTTGAGTCACTGTGGAGTAGGAGTCGCTTTACGCGAAGAGTCTTTACCAATGAGATACCTGCTATCATGGCCTCATACTCGGACTCATTGTTAGAAGCTCGGAAGTTGAATCTCAAAGCGTATTCAATGTTGGCACCATCTGGAGCTGAGAGTATCAACCCCGCACCGCTTCCATTATCGCAGGAAGAGCCATCAACGAAGAGGCTCCAAATATCTGTACCTGATGAGAAGACCCCTTCCATCATGACTCCTTTTTCGAAGAGGTACCGATCTTCCTTGTTCTCCGAAACTTGGTCCGAGGCCCCGTTGGATGCGATCTCTTCCTGATCTTGGAAGATGTTTGGTGTCGTCTCTTCTGAATTTCGAAAGACACCACGGTTTTCAACACCCTCTAGGCCATTCTCTGCCTCGGCTTCTTCCCATGTAAACTCAGCGACAAAGTCTGCGAGGGCTTGCCCCTTGATGGTCGTCCTAGGTTGGTAGGTAAGATCGTACTCCCCCAACTCAATGGCCCATGTCATCAATTTCTCGGACTTCTCAGGTTTATGTAGGACCTGTCTTAGTGTGGAGTCAGTGAGGACAACCATGGAGTGGGCCTGGAAGTAAGGCTTCATCTTTCTCGAGGCATGTATCAAGGCGTAAGCTAGCTTTTCCATGCGAGGGTAATTTTGTTCGGCCCCTTGAAGGGCCTTACTGTTGAAATATACAGGCCTTTGGATTCCAGCGTCTTCTTGTATTATGGCTGTGCTGATGGCTAATTCAGAGACTTCCAGATACACGTACAGTTTCTCCTCTGCTCCAGGCCGAGACAACAATAAGGGAGACCATAAATAATACTTGAGCTATTTGAAGGCTTTTTTGCACTCTTCTTCCCATTGGAAGGCCTTTCTCAGCACCTTAAAGAATAGAAGGCACTTGTCTGTTGCCCTAGAAACAAACCTGTTAAGGGCAGCCACTCTCCCCGTAAGTCTTTGAACATCTTTGATACTCCTCGGTGTCTTCATGTCAAGTAAAGCCTTGATTTTTTCAGGGTTCGCTTCGATCCCTCTCTGGTTGACGATAAATCCTAGGAACTTCCCAGCTCCTACTCCGAAGACACACTTCGCGGGGTTGAGTTTCATTCTGTATGAGTCCATAATGTCTAAGGTCTTCTCGAGATCCGTTACATGGGTGCAAGCCTTCAAGCTCTTTGTTAGCATATCATCTACATACACCTCCATAGTCTTACCTATTTGCTCTTCGAAAATCTTATTAACAAGACGTTGGTATGTTGCCCCTGCATTTTTCAGGCCGAAGGGCATCACTTTGTATCAGTACGTCCCTTTGTCGGTAATGAAGGCCGTCTTCTCCGAGTCTTCTGCATCCATGAAGATCTGGTTGTAGCCTGAATACGCGTCCATAAAGCTTATGAGCTCATGTCCAACCATAGCATCCACCATCTGATCTATCCGAGGTAAGGGATAGCTGTCTTTTGGAAAAGATCTGTTCAGGTCAGTGAAATCAACACACATTCTCCACTTCCCATTGGCCTTGGGCACGATGACTGCATTTAATAACCATTCCGGATATGTGACTTCTCTTATAAACTCAGCCTCTTCCAATTTTTTGAACTCTTCTCGGATGACGTAGTACTTCTCCCTGGAATAGACTCTTCGTCTCTGTTTGATTGTCCTGGCATCTTTGGTCACGTTGAGCTTTTGACTCATAACTTCAGGGTCGATGCCAGGCATATCAGCATGACTCCATGCGAAGACACTCTGTCTCCTCCTGAGGAAGTTTATCAGCTCTTCCTTGATTTCTGCCTTTAGGGCTTTACCGACCTGGATGGTTTTTTCCGGCTCGTCCTCATTGAGGACGATGGATTCTACCTCTTCCGTAGCCTCTCCCTTCTTCAACTTTGTCTCATCTCATGGGTCAAGCGTATCAATGCTATAAGTGGTGGTTGCCCTCTTATGGGCCTCTCTCTCTTCGACCGAGTTGAAGTAACATTCTCGCGTTGTGGTCTGGTCACCTTGTACTTCCCCTACCCCATAGGGAGTCGGGAATTTTAGCATCTGATGGACCGTCGATGGCACATCTTCAAACTCTTTAAGGGCCACCCTTCCTATGATGAGGTTATAGGCCGAAAACACGTTCTCGTCCATGACGAAAAAATTTATCTTCTTGGTCAGCCTCTTAGGCCACTCATCATCCATCCGTACGTCCATCTCATACATGCCCAAGGGGTGGACCTTTTCGCCACTGAAGCCTATCAATGGGTGGTGATAGGGTACCAGCCTTGCTCTGCTAAGACCTAGGCTCTTGAACTGAGGCCAAAACATCACGTCCGCCAAGCTCCCCCCGTCTACGAGGATCCTCTGCACCTCGCACCCATACACCCATGTTGTTATGACCAGAGGGTCATCATGGGGGGCTAAGATACCCTTGAAGTCGAGTCTGGAGAACTCAACTACGAGGGTGTCCATGTCTATTTTCTTCCTCTTCTGTACTGTATCGGAAGACGTTAGATTCACAACTTCAAGCTTGGCCACTGACTTGGCCTCTGCTACGTGAGCCTTCCTATCAGCTACTTCAGAACCACCTCCTATAAATCCTCTACATATGGTGTCAACACCAAACGAGGTCATACCAACCCTTTTCACCGGGGTGTTGTCATCTTTCGGTGGAAGATCCGGATCATCTTCATCATCACCTTCTGAATCATCGTCTCTTCTGGCCGGGACATTGTCACGGCATCTGTCATTTCTCCTTTTCTTAGGGTCATCTCTTCCACCCTCAGGAGATTTACCGTCCACATACTTCCTCAACTTTCTAGATTTTAGCATCTTTTCAATCTCATCCTTCAGGGCGAAGCATCTGTCCGTGACATGGCCGTGATCCTGGTGGAACTCGCACCATAGGTTTTTGTTCCTCTTATATGGTGGGCCTTTCAGTTTCTCTGGCCATCTCAAAGTCCTGTCATTCTTAATCTCGTTGAGGATGTGCTCCCAGCTTACAGTTAGAGGAGTATAGTGAGCTAACTTGTCATCACCCGACCTCTTCTTCCCATCTTTCTTGTTTTGGGACTTTCCACTGCCATCGTGGTTCTCATCCCCATACTTGGCGGCCATTGCCTCTTCTTCATTCATTACTTTCCCTGCGGTTTCCAGGAGCTCCGCCATAGACCTAGGTGGGTCTTTCGCAAGTTTCCATAACAGCTTCCCTTTCTGTAGACCCCCTATGAGGGCGGTCATGACTATGTTCTCTTCATAATCTTCGACCTCCAACTTCTCTTTGTTAAATCTCGCTATGTAGTCTCTTAGGCTCTCATCCTTGCCCTGCTTGACATACAGCAAGTGAGTAGTCTTCTTTTGAGGTCTCACCCCAAAGAAAAAGTTGTGGATGAATCGTTCAGCCAAGCCTTTAAGTTCTCAATTGAGTTCTTCGGAAGGGAGGTGAACCAACTGTGCGCTGCCCCTGGTCCCAAAAAAGTCCCTACACTTCATCTCATCGAGTATCGAGTAGATGTCAGCTACCGACTGGTACATCTCAATGTGATGTACAGGGTTAGTGCTGCCATCATACTTGGGAGACACTGCAGGAGGCTTGAACTTAGCTGGGGTTGGGAAGCCCACTATCCTAGCCATAAATGGAGAGCCCTCTGAGTAACCCCTTTGTAATGGGTCCCTGCTTTTAATAAGGTCTCCTATCTTCTCCTCAAGGCGCTGGATAGAGTCATTCCACTTTCTTCTGCCATCGACCTGGCCGAGGTTGTCCCCAGCCACCTCCATGGGATGGACTGAGGGTTCCCCTGCCGCGGCACATTGGCTGTTGACCTCTTCCTGTTCCCTGCCTCTTCTTTCACAGTGTTGGCCTTGATCTGGCCGACCCTGCCTATTCCCTCTCTGAGAGCCTCCTATTCTCCTTGATCTCGATAATCTCTGTCTTAGGTCATTCACCGGGCCCAATCTTTCAAAGGCTGACCCTCTGTTCAACCTATCAAAGGCTTACCCTCTTTGTTGGGCCTCTTCACCTCTTCGGCTGAAACAACCTTGACTTTGCCGAAGAGGTCGTACAGTGTTATTTGACACCTCATACGGCTCCCAGCAGTCTTTCGGGCTTCTTCCGCCTCTAGATCGTCATACCTGTCCACTGGGCAAGGGTTTCCTTGCCTCCCCAGGCGCAAGCGCCTAGGGTCAGCAATGTCCCTTCTTCACTGGGGCGCAGGCTGGTCCTTCATTGGTGACTGGGGTGGTCCCCTGCCGTCAGGATGAGGCTGAACAGCCGCCGGAGTGATCATATCCGGTGAGGCTCCAGGTGGCCTCATCATAGTTTGGCTGAGCTGTGCAAATTGCTCCTACATAGCTTGTTGTGTTGAAGCTAAAGACCTCAAGGCTGCAACTACCTCCGCCATTTCGGACTGGGGCGGCGCCTCACTGGATCTAGGCCCTCCACCCCTAGGTGGCGGAAGAGGCGGTGGTAATTCTGGTGCCATATGTTAACACTATAGAGCTTGAGTAGAAGCTGAGCTTAGTACCTCAAAGGACCTCTTTCAATGGTGAAGCAGCTCCACGCAAGGGGTGGTGTCTGGTTCACCACCAGAGTCTCCGGTGAGGTTAAGCTGAAGAAGAGGAAGAGATAGCTTCTCTCTCTTTCCCACAGACGGCGCCAAAATGATGATGCTAGAATTAGCACCACCAGATAAGGTGTTTTCAAGCTCAATCTAAGAACAACAATGGCAGCATAGTTACGTAAAAGGTAAGATAATGAGATGAGGAGAAGAGGAGAGAGCACCAGAATATAAGTGGTTCAGCCTAAATTGGCCTACGTCCACTGTGTGTGTGAATAACCTCACTGTAATAAGGCACTGATGGCCATGGATACAATCTCTCAAGCTTTCTCTCTCTACTGTGTATCTAGAGTTTCAGCTAGGGTTGTATTTTTGGATCCTTTGCAAGGTAGAGGATGACCTCTATATATAGTACCTAGGGGATGTAATGTACTCCCCATGCATGTAATGTGCATGTGTGTGTTTGCCTCACCAATATGGGAAAGCCATCTGTCACTGTCACAAGTAGAGAATGATGATGAAATATTCTCCCCGCGTGTGGGGAATAATCTTATTATAACTGATATGTGCCCACGTGCCCTTATCTAAATGTCAGCAGATGCTCGACTATTATGCTCGGTGTATGACCTTGACCTGGGAGAGGCCGAGGTTGGTAAGTCTAGATGCTCGTTCAGTCCGAGGTGACCATGGAGGTCTCGGCTTAATCCTAGCCGAGACAATGGACAAGGTCGGCCTGGGCCGAGATTGAGCTGGTGTGTTTGGAGCATCGACTAATGTCTTGATGAGGTTGCTGGTGGCTTCTTGCGAGCTCGGCCTATGTCTGGCCGAGGTTACCGTTCCAAGGTATACGAGAATGCTGCTGATCCTTGTGATGCTTGCGATGTCCCTTCGAGAGGCTGGTGGTAGTGTCGACCTGGGCCGACCTTGCTATGGCCGAGTGCTGGTGCCGCATGCCCAAGGCTTCTCCAATGTCAGCCACGATCTCGGGCGAGGTTGGTGTCTCCGAGCCGAGGTCACACTTGGGGCATATCACTTCCCTCTCTCTTTAATTCCTTATTTTTTGCATAAATTTCATTAGATTCATAATCTAGATCCTACTTTTGTTCATGCCCATTTATATCTACATTTTTATTAGTATAGTGCACGTACTTTATTTTCTATAAAAAACCTCAAAACAAACAAAAAGAGGGTTACACCCATAAATTCCGAACGGGAATATCCGTCACACTTTTCCAAAACTAAAACATATTTTTCTACACACACATATAATAAAATCCCGTTCGAATAAATGGGATAAACCCCACCCCCATACCGTATTCGAACTACGTGGACTTTGATGCCTTTATAGGCTACGTAGGCATTTCGGATTAAAACCCAAGACTCAAGTCCAATTTTCTAATTTTTCAATTTCCTAATCTTCCAACTTCCTAATTTTCTCAATTTTCTTTTTCTCTAAACCCCTAAATTTTCCTAAGTCTTCCATTTTCGCATTTATCATATTCTTGTGTCATTATACATATTATGTTTGTTTACGTTTCATCCAACACGTATTGTCGTTTCATAATAACGATCAATATCGTGATAGACGCACAAATCATATTTTTTATATATACTATTTTAGGTACATTCCTATGGATGACCTCACTCTACCTTTCCCATGGTGGGAGTTGAACGATTTCGATCTCCATTATATATATACGCACACACACTTCATGGAGAAATAAAGGAAAATAACAACACAAGCCCATGAGAGACCGAAAGGGCGGTATGGGTGCCTAACACCTTCCCATTCCGTAACTTTGCCACCGAACCTTCGAACTATTGGTTTCATATGCATCAGTTTGTCTTTGATGGCATCCTCTCGAGGCGGCGACATGTTCTTTTGTCTGTTTTGAGCAAATTAGACTGGCGACTCTATCTCCTCACATTTACCTCACACCGGCGACGGTCGAAGCGCCCCTGAGCGGGATGCGAGACCTCTCCGAGATGCACCTTGGCTCCGGATGGGGATGGCCACAGAACTCAGGAGAATCATTTCAATTGAGATCTTGTCAAGAAGGAGCATAGATGAGGATCCGATGATCAATTTCATTATTGTAGATTTGGGACCTTCCAGGATGGATTTGATCAAAGCTTACATCGAAGAAGGAACCTTATCAACTGATCGAAAATAAGTAAAAAAGCTCTAGTACAAAGGATCCAGATATGTGTTGTATAAATGAGTCTTATACAAAAGGGGATTTACTGTTTCCTTACGACGTTGTGTCCATCCATTTGAAGTTGATGCATGAAGGTTCTTATGGAGCTCATTTGGATGGTCGATCATTACTCCAGAGAATCATCACACATGGATACTATTGGCCAACTATGAGGGCAGATTGTAGGACCTTCACAAGAAAGTATGATAAGTGCTAGAGGTTTTCTGCAATACACAAACACCCAACACTGCTCTAGCACCGATTACGTCTCCTTGGCCATTTGTTATTTAGGGAATTGACTTGGTCAGCCCACTACTGACCACCAAAGGTAGGTTCAAATACCTGATAGTTTCTATTGATTATTTTATTAAATGGGTGGAAGCAGAGCCATTGATAGAAATGCCTTTTAAGAAGGTATACCAATTCATCTGGAAGAACATCATATGTATGTATGGCATGACTTATGCCTTCATAACTGACCATGGAACTTAGTTAGACAATGATGAGTTCGAAGCATACTATGTTCAGTCCAAGATCCAAAAACTTTATTTTGTACCAGGCCACAAAGCAATGGTTAGACGGAAGTGATGAACATGACCTTGCTTAATGGTATGAAGAAGAGACTCGATGCTGATAAGGGTAATTGGATAAATGGATTGCACTCTGTTCTTTGGGATTATAGAAATAACGCTGAGGTCAACAAATGGGAAAACACCTTATATGCTTGTGGTTGGGACATAAGCCATGGTACTGTAATAACCCATATTTTTAAGGGATTTTATTTTAATTATGGAATTAGGATTAATTCATTTAAATAGAGAATAATTTATTTATAATTAATTCGAATTTAAAATTAATAATTAATAGCATGACAAGAGTTAGTATTTATTGGTGATAATCATGTTGAATATTACTTAGCGAGTAAAGTAATATATGATTATGAAAATATTATTATGGTTGGGAGTGAAAAATACGGCAGTTGCAATACACTTGGTTGGGACGCGCGCGTGTGTCTCGTGTCGGTAGTACGTTATTGGGTTAAAAAGGTAATTTATTTTAAGTAAATTGTATGATCATTTCGAGTGCGCTGATGAGTCCGAAAGGGTCGAGATAGACAGAAAACTCTACTCGGGGTTTTATTTGGATTTTAGAGTAATTTAGGCATATTTTGGTCTTTTGAGATTTTTGGGAATTAAAATGGACGAAAATAGATAATTAAAAGGGAAGTGTACATGGGTAATAAGGTATCTGTCAGTTTTCAAACCTAAGTGAGAGAGAGAGAGAGAGAACCAAAGAGGGAGAAGAACTCCATAGGTGCCCTGGGATAAAGACTCAAGCTCGCACACTAAAAATCACGCCAACGCGTAGATCGTGAAGAGAGGATTACCCCTATACCAGTTTCATTCAGCGAATCAGAAGTTCACAAAAAGGCAAGTGTTTATCTTGCTTACTTTTAGAGCATATAATGTCCATGTTAGATTAATTGATGTTTTAATCATGATATTATGAATTTGGGACTGAAATTGAGTATTAATCTTTAATTTGGAGTATATGTTTGCATGTAGTTGAATAACCATGTTTTGTGTATGATAAATCTGGGTTTTATATGTTGATTTCACGAAATTAAATCTCGATTTAAATTTTTGTTAATGGAGGTTATATGAATTTAGAGATTTTAAAGATTTGATGAATTTATCTTAATCCCTATTATAACTCTAAGGATTTGATGTTAAAAATGGGGTAAAGAGTGCCTAATCCTGTAGGCAGATGATTTAGAACCTTTAACTTGGTCTTGATATAAATTAGCATGGGTGTTGGATGATGGAAGGGGCTGAAATTTGAAGTTTGGAAGGTAGAAAACGATCTCGAAATTCTCGTTCGAAGACCTGCCCAAGTCGTTCGAACGACCTCGTTCGAATGAGAATTCCAAAAAGATTCCTAACGAGATTTGGGTTCATTCGAAGTGAGATTCTCATTCGAACGACCTCGTTCGAACGAGAATTCCTAGGTTCTAACGAGATTTTAGAAATGAAATTTTTTTCCTGGATGAGTTAAAATCCTTTTAGGTTAATTCAAGTGAGAGAATAGGACCTATGTTATTATGGAGTAGCTTCATTTCTTAGTCTAGTAGTGAGATGAATTGAGTAACTACTAAGGGAATGTGTTGGAATGAGAGATTCTTAAATAGTAGATACGATAGAGAGATAAATCGTACGGTTAAATTATTGCTAGTAGTAGAGACGATAATGCTACATATAAATTCGGGGATTTGGGTTGCGTGAATACCTAATAGATATGATAAGTTGTGTGTATACATATTAATTGAACTATTATGTGTATAACATACCTACGCTGCTTGCTATCGAGTGGAGGTTACGCATTATGGACGATCATGCCTTGAGGAGCCTTCAGGTGGGATCTTGATTTACACCACTAGAGTATAAAACCTAGGTACGGGCTATCTGTGAGAATGATAGTGATGACGACCTTATGGGTGCGTAGGTATGTGTGTGGCCCATCGTCTTGAAACTATATTCGCCTCCAATATGTGTGTTTATTTTGAAGGTTCATAAGAGATTGAACCTATTGTCATTTATGCAATCAACGATGCACCGGGACATGATAACAAAGCATGCATGCACAACAAATGTATCTCGAGGTGTAGTATTGTATATATATAAAATAGAGTGAATGTATATATACATTTGTGATACTATCTATTGTGTGAAGTAAGTAAACATGTATGATAATAAATTTGAAATGAATTAAGTTGGTAAACACTTACTTACACTAAATTGAAAAATCACTTAACCATATTAAAGAGAAATTGATTATAGGTAATATGTATATTACGAGGGAAATACATGGGAATGATATTGGGCTATGACTAGAAGTTAGACTGGAAATAACTAATTAGCATGGGAATAGAAACTAGTAGGGTTTGATGGTACGTTAGGCGTGCACATTAGATGAGAGTTGAGCATCTCAAGTGAGTACGATAATCTAACATGAATAATATATGTGATATAAATTTATTTTAAGCACTTGTTGGTTTTAAAATTGTTTTAAACTCGGGCTCTGAATCGTTTTCTGCAAATCTATTTTCTTGTCAAATTATTTTAGGTGCCCAGCCACAGGGACATCAAGCATAGGAGTTCCATTCACTCGACGAGTTGTAGCTACTATGGAAGTTACAGGACCTTGGTAGTAGACGCCTCTATGTCCATCATTTCTTCATTTTGAGTTATTTCATCAGTTAGGGCATTGCCCCTTTTCTATTTAGATATTCATAGATTTTGGATTTATTTATTTACTTATTTCAGTTGTTGATTTATTTTCTGTTGCATTACTGTATTTGGTACTTAGACTAGAAGTGTTTACTCCAGTACATTTATTATTGCAGTTATTTCCTATCATATGAGATTGATGTAAATGGTGAATGTTTAATTATTTAGTTAATCTAGTTTTACATTAATTAAAAGATAAAATTTTGACACCAACCTTTTTAAATATTAGGAGGTTATTATTTAATAAAAAAGTTTTCGACATTGATGCATAATCTGAACCAACTGGATATTCTGAATTAATTTAATAAAGTACTGATCACCCGGTATTTAATTAGGCTGGGTGTCATAGGTATTAGCCGAGATAGGCCTACCAACTCAGAGAGTGTTGAACTTTGATTCTCCCAAAAGTGACTTGATGAAATTATTAGACATGGAGATGTTAGAAGAAGTCCGAGAAGATGCCGCCCAAGTTACATACAGGAAGATACACATATATTCCTGACACACTTGGTCGCCACTAATAATCTACTTCATGTATGTCTTTGATAGGTCAAGAGAAAGAAGTCTGTAAAACATTGTATACAACTCAAACAGTTAAAAATAAGTTTTACCCGACTAAGTTAAATGCAGGAAGACATGTATACATTCCTAAATACAGGAATACACACATATATTCCTCATACACTTGGTCGCCATTGATAACTGAAGCTAAACTTGGATCAACAAAACTATTTATAGTTTCATCTAAGCGCATTGGTAGAATCTATGGCCCCACAAGTGTAGTTTAATAATTAATTATTCAACGATAAGTTAATTGACTAATTGATTAACTAATCATAAGTTGACAACACAAAATCATGTATTTTTATTCAAATAATAACAATATTATATTTAAGATCAAATAAGTAAAGAACACAAAATAATTATTCAGTTGGATGTTTTCCTTGTGCTTTGGTCATATCAAAAGAGGTTTGTAGCGCTTTCTCTCATTGCACTCTCTCCATCACATCATGAGGGTCATCCAGGGTATAGGGGGAATTTATGTAATTAAAATCCCTCATCATTTGTCTAATGCTGTTGCTCGGCATGTTGATCAGATAAGGAGGATGAATTATTTCGTGCACATTGTGAAGACTATAATCTCCCAAGTATTTGGTGAGTAAACAATAGGGAATAACATCAGGTGGAATCCATAATATGTCTAACTTAAATGGGGGCTTGTCACAATCCAGTAAATCAAGTTCATTCCAGTACCATAGCTCACTATTTTGGTCATATTTCAACCAGGTCAACAAGTTGGTCCATCCCCATCTGTATCCTTCATGATGACTTTGGGAAAAATGATCATCAACAAGGCTAAGGGCCTCATTATTGCCTTCTATCCAGACCTCCCTGGGTTGCTTATGAAATTAAGAAGTTAACTTTTCAACCTGATATTGAAATTTCTTCAGGACATCACTATTTACTTTCAACTGGATGGATTGATCGACGATGTCTTTATTCTTAGCTTCTACCTGGATAGACAAATCAGCAATGGCCTGACTTTTTGCTTTTAACTGGGCAGCTTGGTTAGCCAGTGTCTTTTTGGTTCTTTCCTCATCTCTAATTGGTCGGATATCCCTTTATTTCCTAGAAGTTTGCCCAGGTTTGGTTTTATATAATGCTTTAAGTTCTTCTACTAGTTTGGCATTCTCAGTTTCCAATAAAGAAGCAAATAATTTCTTAAGGTTGTCTTACTCATTTATGAGCTGATTATTTTCCTCTTCATGTAGTTTGGTTACTTCCCGAGCTTCATCCACTTCTCGGTTCAATAAGAACTCTTTCCTTATGTACATTGAGTCATACTCCTCAGGCTTCTTCTCAAATCCCCATCCTTCACTCAATTCTTTATACTTGGCTTCACAGTCAATATGGAGCGAAGCTAAAGAAAACTTATGGTGTTCTTGCAAATCTTCAATCATCTCATAATATGCATTATTATTTTCCACTGCCCTGTCCAGTAAGAAATGGATATGAATATATGATTCCTTAACTTGGTCGGATACATCAGGACCAAGTAGCTGACTATGTCTTTTTCGAATAAGGGAACAATGCCAGCTTTCAGAAAATTTTTACTCCACTTGAGCAGGTCGGATTCAGCAGAAACTATGAACTTTTTCCTAGCATCAAACTGAAATTACAAATGTAAGAACAAAAGTATGATTATCGAGCAAATATAATACAAGGTGTGTGACTTCATGAAGATAAATCAACCAAGTAAGAAGGCTTAAGTATGGTAAATGCAACACATTCAACCAAAAGGAAATGTTTTCATTAATAAACCAAGTGGTGTTACATCATAACAATCCTATTACAAGGCAAAAGAACAAAAGGAAAAATAAAGGAGGTAAACCTTCTCCTTATCATGAACATTAATCCCAGAAGGTAGCTCGGCAGAAGGGATGGCCTCATCAATTGGATTTAGGGAAGACTCAATGGGATGAATGGAAGATTCTCCAGACACTTCCTCATCATCAAAGTCTTCCTTGAAGTTTGGAGGATTGCCTGGATAATGCCTCTGAAATAGCTCAGAGTCTTCAGCAGTGCCGACCTCCTTGAGGGCCTCCGACCAGCTATCCTTGAATGACTTCTTCCTGACATACTCAATTTGTCCTCGGGCAGCTAGAAATGCTTTTTCCTAACCCTTATTAAAGGAATCTTCCTTTATTTTCTTATTTTTAGCCTTCTCTGCAACCAGGTCAGCAGTCAGTGCAACTGTCTTTTCCTCGGTAGACTTAAGAATGGCTTGATTTTCCACCAACTTATTTTCGACCACCTTGGCCCTATCATTAGCAGTTGTTAAACTGGTCTCAACATTCTTTAATTTCCCCTCAGCTTCAGTGGCTATGTCATTGTCCTTCTGTAACTCTCCTTCCCAAAACTTCTGATTGGACTCCAATGCTTCTTTTGAAGTCTCCAAAGATTGCCTTAAACCCTCAAAGGCCTCTTCCACATCTCCTCCAGAAGAATACATTTGATTGTCCTTCTCCATTAACTGGTTGAAGTTCACTAAAAACTGCACAAAGTAAAAATATAAGATTACAAGAAGAGAAACAAGACAGTTAGGACAAGTAACAAAAGAGAAAGAGTTATAAAAGCCAAACTCTGGCAAGCATTTTCTGCCAACTTTAATCGTGGCAACGAAGCAATAGTTGCTCTAACAATAGAGTGACTACAAGTTTTTATTAATTTCCTAGCCACTCCCGGATTAATACAGAGGATGACCCTGCAGTAGCCATGTCCTCTTGAGTTTTCTCGACTAACTCTTGGTCGGCAGCGCTCTTCTCAGCTTATTTCTCAGAAAGATCTTTTTTTAACGTCTTGAATTGAGCTGCAACAATATCAATTTCCTCAGTAGTGATGATCTGAGGAATTTTTTCAACAACTTTGGATGTTTTCTTTATCACAAAGGACTTCTTAGCATCAACAGCCTTAACAGTTTTATCTGTGACCCTCTTGGCAGTAGGAGACAAAGCTCCAGTCATCAAGTTAGGAATTTTTCTTTTGACCATAATAACAAGTGGGGAAGTAGGATTAGTGGAAATGCCCAAGGATTTGAAAGAGGATGAGGTATCAAAATCCTTTTCAACTCCTGCAGATTCCTCAACCGAAGGAGTGAGAAGTGGTTATTCTTCTAGATTAATGGGGGCTAAAGATGTAGCAGTGGCGGGCCTAGCAACAAAAGAAGTAATTAAGCTCCTATATTGCAATAAGTAGGAGGATTCTCTAGGGTGTTCCTCTCCAATCCTTAGATGAATGCTCCACAAAAATTTTAACTCTTGAAGATTTATGTCCCCTTTTTTAGGACACTTTTTCTTGCTTTCAACTGTGCAAAATAGGACAAGAAGCTTTAATCAACATATTATTAAACAGTTGGATAGCAAAAAAGAAAAATACATTAATCAAGATTAATAACCTATGACATGTCCTACTTGAGGGCATCTAGGCCCACCATACACTTCTCCTCTTTGAAGAGGAGCATGTTGCCAATTCTTTGCTATTACCCCATAATAAAAATAGTCTTTGTTGGAGTCTAGTAAATTGATGACTAAGGCTCTATTGGCAAAACCTAGTTTTCAAATAATAGGTATTGTCACTAGTAACCCATTTGTAACTAAACATCAACTAACGGATGCCAGTGTAGGTTATGTACATTTGATCAAGCCTATGTATCCCATTAACTACTCTCTAAGTATTGGGGGATACTCTAGTAGGGACGACGTCAAAATATAGACAAAATTCCAGAAAGAAACGATTGGGGGGAAAAGTGATACCACACTCAACTATGAATAATGAGGGAATCCAATGACCCTCTGGTAGTGATAAGACTTCAACAGCTGGTACATGCTTTTTTAAATCTACCTAATCAGGGATATTTCTTTCCCTCCTAAATTCGTCTAGAGAATCCCCATAAACTATGTAAACCATGATTACATCAAAGAAAGAAATTGAAAAGAAAGGGAAGAAGAAAGCTTACAAAGAAAATGGTGGCAGAAGCAAGGGTAGTACGCAAAGTAAAGCTCAAAGACAAAAATCCTGCAGAAGAAAGAGAGTTTTAAAGCTTGAAAAGTTATGGTGCAAACAACCGGCAAAACTCTCGTCTCTTATAACTTACCTAGAAAACAGTGCAGGTGATGATTACTTGTATTGATGACTGATGTTCTGACGGCTGCACAACTCTAAAAGAAAAAAATACCAATATAACCTTTGGTGGTTCGTTAACTTTCAAATTATTCACAAAATTTCCACAACATAGTCAAGGCATGGAAAATATTCACAAGTCCTACAAGTCGGCTTACGCTGACCAACTTTGAAGAAATCATACTCCATCCTTTCAATAAAATATAAAGAATGAAGCCTTCGGGCCTTCTATTGATACAAAAAATTATCATCTATGTGGACCAATTAGAAATGGACACTTGTCTCCTAATGTGGCAACGGTCCTAGTTAGCAGCCACTTAATTAGTCCTGAAGATAGTTACTCGGTGGGTAGGCCGACCAACATGAAGAATGTAGATCATCAAAGTAGATAAATAGTCGCCACTTGGAAAACAACCAAAAGTCTTTCTTCACATGGTCAAGATTATCAACCATCACATTCATTATGTACGGTTGTAAACGCTTGAATATATAAAGGCATTCCAACCCTTGATCTTTGGGTCACTATAAATGTATTGTATTCCTTTCACAAAATGAAAGATAGAACGAATTCTAGGTTATTCTTCTTAATAAGAGTATCTCTCTAATCACTCAAATCAATACAATAACAGTGGACGCCGGCTTTTTATCACTGTCGAACTACTTTAAAAACTCTTTGTCTCTTGTCTGATTTATTTCATCGCATATTATATTCTATATGTGATTAGAAAATTGGATGTATCCCATTTTTTTAACATCAACACATGTTTTTATTTGTTTTTAGTTTAAAAAACTATATGCCATTTATAGATACAAACTTAAAGTTTAAACTATCAATAAAACGATAAAAATGTTTTTATAAGAGAAAACATTTTTTTTTTTTATATTGAAAACAATTTTAAAATTTTGCAAACTTTTGTTAACTTAAAACTATTTTTTATTAATAAAAAATTTTAAAAAAACTTTATATATTTTAAATAAAAAAATTATACATATTTTTATTTGGTTTTGGTTTTAAAGACTTTACGTCATTTATACATAAAAAGTTAAAATTTGTTCTATAAATACAACGTTAAAGATGTTTTTATAACTAAAAACTCTTTTATTTATATAAAAAATAATTTTCAAATTTTGAAAACCTTTTTCTAAAAATAAAAATATTATGTAGATGTAGAAGTATTAATACCATTGTGTAATGTGATTTGAGTGGAGAATGATGACAATAGATTAAATAAATCTAGATTGTGTTGGATAGAAAGATTAATTAATGGAGTCTAGAATTGATCATCTTTTTTGTTGTCATGCGGCTTTTAATTTATTCAATTTTTTTGTTTCAAAGAGATTTTTGTCTTATTTTTATAAATAAAAACATCAAAATTGTTGGTACGTATTTTCTATAAAAAAATAATACATATTTTTATTTATTTTTAGTTTAAAAAATTGTATGTCATTTATAAATAAAAACTTAAGTTTTTTTAATAAATAAAACGTTAAAAATGTTTTTGTATGCATTTTTTTTAATTTATATTAAAGACAATTTTGAAACCTTTGTTTAACTTAAAAACTTTTTTTATAAATCAAAACGTCAAAAAAACTGTACATATATTATATAAAAATTGTATTTATTTTTATTTGTTTTTAGTTTAAAAACTTATGTCATTTATAGATAAAAACTTAAAGCTTTTATTATAAATACAATGGTAAAAATATTTTTGTAACCAAAAACTTTTTTTATTTATATAAAAAAATAATTTTTAAAATTGTGAAATCTTTTTTAAAACTTTATTTCTAGAAATAAAAATAAATATATAGATGTAATAGTATTAGAATCATTGCGTAATGTGATTTGAGTGGAGAATAATGAAAAGGGATTAATTGAATCTAAATTGTGTTGGATCGAGAGATTAATTAATAGAGTCTAGAATTGATCATCTTTATATTTTTTAAGAGACTTCTATTTATTCATTTTTTTGTTATAAAGAAATTTTTTATTTATTCATTTTTTTTGTTTCCAAAAACATAATGTTCAATATAGGAGATAAAAGGACAACGGGCATTAAAATGTCATCAACTCCTCTAATACTACCGTATTAGAGGTATAATATAGATTATTGTGTATAAAATTGACTGTCCATAAGTCCAAATATAATTACGAATGATGCCATGATGTGTAACACCCCGTCTATTAAAATAAGAGGTGGCCAGTCCTCTAGTAAAATAAAACAAGAATCTCAAATGGGTCATTCTTAGCATCAGTGTCAAAATTCAATTAATTACAAATCACCTATTATTTAATCAAGTCGTGTGTCAATTTTAAACTTTATTTAACATAAATAAAATCATTCACCATCAACTATGCCAGATGAATAATTAAATCCACAATCACATAATCATGTCTGAATACAGGAATATAATAAAATACATTAACCGAATAAACCATCAGTTTACAATCCAATACAATAATCCAATACAACTGAATTAAATAAAACTAAAATAAAAAATGATATTAGGCGACATGCTCGGATAATAATTGATTGAATCCTATCTAGAATCTCAAATATAGAAAACGACTAAACAATTCCTGCAACACTCCACAATTGCTACAACTCTGATGACTTGAAAGTGATAATCATGCTTGGCGTCCCTATGGTTGGACACCTAAAAGTTTTTCAAAAATATTTTGACACAGGTCAGATTTTAAAACCTTTAGAAAATATTTTACAAGTACTTAAAATGCATAAAAAATATATGTACATTCTTCCATATTTAAATTGGTGTGGCACTCACATGAGATACTACGCACCCCTCAACAATAGTGCGCACCTAACGTATGCATTTTAGCCCCTAGTTATGTTATCCTGCCTAACTAGTCACCAATATCCTTAAGTCCATGCGCTACCCTATGTCACCTATATTTTGTAATTAATTTTTCCATCCGATTAATAATTATAATTAATCAATTTATATCAAATAACTATCAACAATTATAATTCTCAGTTATAATTTATCTATTCATTTCAAATAATTTTCACTAGATATTAAATTAATATTCACACTTTCATATCTCATACCCGTATATATTTTTTTGCACATATATATACGTAGTTCAATATCACATCAAGCATATATATATATACACACATAAAGTCTCCTATAAGGACTCCTTATGATGCAGACACCGGTACATACCACTTTTTTAAAACAGTAAAAAAAATAAATTTTTTGATGAAACTTCATGGATATAATCTTCATGGTGAGAAGATCATATCCTATTTTTTCGTCGAAAAATTCAATAAAAACACCGTTGAGATGAGGTGATATGTAAAAAAAAAGTATAAATATGCATTTTCAACCGTTGAAATGTTGGGTCGGCGCCAACCGCTTTTTTGATTGAATTGTTTTATGAAACTTCATGGATATGATCTTCTCACTGTCGAGATCATATCCATGAAGTTTCATCAAAAAATTCAATCAAAAACTGGGTGAGATGATCGCCAACATTTCAACGGTTGAAAATGCATATTTATACCATTTTTTTGCATATCACTTCGTCTCAACAGTGTTTTTATTGAATTTTTTTATGAAATTTTTTTTAGATGATCTTCCCACCATGGATATCATATTCATGAAGTTTCATAAAAAAAAATTATTTTTTTTACTATTTAAAAAAAATTGTATGTACTGGAGTCTGCACCATAAGGAGTCCTTACAGGAGAGGGTCTATCTCTCTCTCTCTCTCTCTCTCTCTCTCTCTCTCTCTCTCTCTCTCTATATATATATATATATATATATATATATATATATATATATATATATATATATATCACTCGCTATATACGTATAACTGACATCCCTTAGAGTAATAACTCACTGGATCTGAATCTCTAAAATGTTATCATGCACCAGGGAATACACACATTATCCTGGGCCAGCGGGTCAGACTCTCACACCTAACCATGATAAAATCATAAACGTACTGGAGGTGGTCATAGGTTCTTCGATAGTGAGTCATAACCATACTCAAATTACCTCACTTTGAACTTAAACCTCAAAGGGCACATACGTGGCGCTATGACCTGGGATCCATACTTAGCCTGTTCTTTTTGGTTAGGGAAGATCACCCACATTGCGCATGATAGCACTAGAGTGGTATGTTTACATAATTATATCATGCACACAGATAACATATATATATATATATATATATATATATATATATATGTTCTCAATAATTCCGTCTAACCATGCTTATTACTCGTGGCACAATATTTTTTAAATATTATTTCCATTCTCCATTACTTACTTATCCACTTAATTAGTTAATTAATTAATTGATTCTCATAATATTAATTCTGGATACGTATAACTCTCAATCGGCCCGTATCCCTATTTTCTTGAATTTTCCATCCCAAATTCATTAATAAATTCCTCAGTATAATTCACCTCAAATACTATAAATTTCACCCTGAATAAAAGTACCAATTTATCTAAACCATAATATCAATTAATATTATTTTTTTCAGTAGTCCTAAATTATACTCGGACATCATAATTTAATCTCCGAATCTAAATTATGAACATTTTTCATCAAATAAGCCAAACCGTATGTATTAGGGCAGCTGAACCAGTTCGCCGCTGCAGAATGCAATAGTTGTTCCAGTTTTATTTTTTCAGCAAGTTCAACCCCAAATTCATAAATCCCAACATAATATTCTTCAATAAAATTCGATTCTTAACAATTCTAAATATGGATTATATTTATTTTAACATACTTCTCTCTATACATATGATCATTTCATGGATTTTAGAAGAAATCTCTATATATGTTAAAAGTCTCCCTTTCCCATAGCATTTCATCAATTTCAATCATCCAAATTCATAGTCCATTCATCAACGTGGGATTTAAATTCCAGATTTCAATCCTAAATAATCACACGTGTATTTTTTTGAAATCATTTGTCAAAAATTTCAATTGTATGTGAATCTCACCAAAAATAAATTCTCAATCATGACATGAATTAAAATTGAACACATATATAAATTGAAAGATAATTACTTGGCTTAAAATTCATAGTGTTTCAATTTGATTGAAAAGTTCCTTACTTTTTTCTTCAATTTGATTCTCTCTATGATTTTCCTTTAGCTTTCCTTTAGACTCTTGAGTTTTTCTCCTTTTTTCTCTTCAATTTCTCTCTAACCTTTTGTTTTACTTAAAGAAACCTTTTGTATTTGTAAAGTGATTGTTTGTTTCCCTTAAATCCTTCATTTTATAACATTAATCCCAAAATTTCCTCATCACATTCCAGTAAAAAGTGAAATCTCCCATATACTAGTCCCGATTAGTCTAAAAAGTCACCGAGACCCAAACACTACCCCGACTACTTAATTTTGACTAGTTTGACCATTTTCGGATAAATCGTGCACTCGAAATCATTATTCGAGTCACCCGTCATCAATTTACCAACTTATTCACAATATGACTCCACATGCGCATCCCGAATAAGATACTATTAACCTGTCGCTTTTACTTACTTACGACGTAATATAAAATAATGTAATTTCATTTACTTATCACATAAATATCAATCCATTTCTTGCTAATTAATATTCATATAAATTCACTTTATTTCTCATATTAATTAAATTACTGTGACACATGTATTTTAAATATTCTCAATTTAAGTATTCTCAAATTTATAGGGTGTTACATGATGATGTGACTTGTTCATTGTAAGATTGTCCAAATTGATAATTACAATTATTAAATGAACATTAATTAGTAATTTATTTTTTGCATCAATTTAACCTCAAATGATTTAAATTTTTTCTTGAACTAATATTTACGTGAAGTTTAATTATGTGTTCAGAAGTGTAAATATTAGATTAATGTGTATATTCTTACAATGTCCAATATGAGCAATGGAATATTAAAAGCATGCCTTAAAATTTTCTTCTCGGTATTAATATCACGATTAGATTACGATTCCACCAATGTGGTCTAATCTAATAAACTGCGAATGTTGAATTTTGTGATAACATTCAAATACTATATTTTGGCATGCCTTAAGGTTTTTATTTCTGTAAGGACATAATTTCCTTAGTCCGTAGTTTACATAGTGTATGTCGTATACTGCTACAACCCTCGAAGAGGTTCACGTTCTTACGTTTATGAAGACGGATCCGAATTTCAAGCATCTTCAACATATGCACAACATAAGGTATATTATCATATAGGATGTGTTTAAGTTTCTTAAATGGTTTACTTTAGTATTGGGATATTTTTGAATTGATTTCTTTTATCAAACTGTGGCATTTTTTCTAAGCCAAAATTAATTTTTTAAGACCAGTAAGCGAGCTTTTTAAAATAAAATTTTCTCGCTCCTGTCATTCAAATAGCAAGGCAATGCCGTTCAAACGACATTGACATGTCTTTCAAACGAATGCTTCTAACGACATTGATAGACAGGGTTTCACCGCGGCGCGAGAGTCACCTACGCGTCGGTCGTTTTGAATTCGGCTCACCTGAACTATACAAAAACCTAAATTACGACTACACTCAACGGGTGAGTATAGCGGTAAGTCGGGTATCAAAAATCCACAGAGACGAGATGTTAGAATTCAAGTGATTTAATACTCCGAAATAAAAGTGTAAACGATGATTATACACGAAAAGGAAAAAAGATGCATAAAGGGAAATGTTAATCTAGGCAAGGTATTGAAACTAGATTATGAAAGCGAGTAAAATTATAGGTTGCGTCGAATATCCCTCACCCGAGTTAATTAGTATAAAATGGTCACATGGGTCGACGAGTTATTACAAATGTGTCTCGTTTCGACAGTTAATTAAATCAAGGATTGTTATGCCCTAAATCCTCATAAAAGCCTAATAAGATTTTGGCGTCAACAAATATCCCGAAAATTACGTGCGAAAGGTCATAAGCACGGGACATACATGATATGCCCCATCAAATCTCCTAGGCATAATAACTAGGACAACACACCCGAAACAGACCCGTAAACTCCATCACCAAAGCAAAGCAACGCGTCAACCCGAGTGAGTTCAATTCAAACACAAGCTAATTTAAGTTACCTAGAAAGCATCATAAAAACGCGGTAAATGGAAAGCGATAAATAAACGCGATAAATCTATACTACGAAGAAAATAATCAAAGCATGTAAACCAAAATTAGAAAGCTTGTAAATTAACTAGAAAGCAAGAAATGAAGAAATACAAACTATATTAATGGAGAGGATGATGAATAGTCAACTTACACAACAAATGGGGTGTCAATCCAAGAAGAAATGAAGAAGAACTAAGCAAATCACCCAAACCCTAACTACCACTCTCTACAATCTATTCTAACTCCATATATCTGAATTAAAACCAAAAATGGGTTTATATAGTAAGTGGGAAAAAGTAAGGGAAAAAGGAAAGAAAGAGGAAAGAGCCCAAAATATCTGGCACTACCGGTCGACCGGTCGCAGGGGAGAGGTCGACCGGCCCCTTAGGCAAAAGCATACTGTCTCCTTCCCAGGGCAAAAGTTGAAACCGCGGTTGACCGGTCCCAGGGACGCGGTCGACCGGTACTCTATTTTCAAGCTGCATTTGGTCCATGATGAAGGGGAAAAGGTCCATTACGGAAACGAGCCTAGCTTCTTCGTCCGAACTCCAAACGACGCATCGTTTGCGGCCACGCGATGCTAACTCAATGAACTATGCATCCGTGGAATTTCCATGAGCCGAATAAGAAATGTGAATTGACTAAAATTCCCTTGAAGTAGCGTCCAGCGATGGAACTTCTCCGAAATGCAACCGAACCTCACTTTTAGCGCTCCAATACCTACAAAATCACAAATAGCCCCTAAAAAGCATGTATATATCCAAATCCAAGATTGTCTGGTTAATGAGCATAATTATAGGCATTTAGGACCGTAAAAGTCCTAGAATGCATAAAGATAATGGGCGGAAATATTCAATATTTGATACGAATCACACCCCTTAACTTAAACATTGCTAGTCCCTAGTGATGAAACAAACAAAACTAGTCCACAGAAGGAAATACAAAATGCATATATGCATCGAAATATAATTTCCACTTTGGTAGGGAACACGATTGCATTTAGCATATGCAATAAGCCGTTAAACCCCTAGGTTACCCTAGTGGACGAGTGTCGTCTCGTGAGGGTTTTCAGGGATGATACCCACAAACATCATATGGTTTCCTCAAAATAGGCCCAAACCAACATGCGACAAGCCCAACAAAAGCGAAAAAGATTTCATATGCATTATTAGCAAAGTGAATGAATTCGCACAAAAGTCCGAATCATTAACATTATAGAATGCACCTCATAGAATTGAAACCTTAAATGTGGGAGGGGAGCGAGCACATGCAAAGTATGATTTGGAAAAAACATAAATAAACCGAATAAACATAAAGGCAAGCATATATTCAATCCTCACGGGTATTACACTCATCAAGTGAATTCACTCAAAACAGGGAGCTAAAACACGGAACATGTGGGCTAAAGAGTAAATGTAAATGGAAACTAGGCCGCACACATGTCACAAACGAAGAACGCTATATATGAAATTAAAAACTGTAATCTCAATGAATGATACTGCTCATTAAAGGAGGCGAAATGCATTTTCACAGATTATCAAAACTATTTAAACCTTTGAATTACATCAACTTAAGATCACATAGGACTTTAATAGGGTTATAATGTAGGTATGGCTAAGGTATGAAATAAAAGGAATGTATGTACGGATTCAAAGTGTTCGGGATGAAAACTCGGGATAATGGGAAAATGCGGGCAATATCAAAATCGGAAAACAAGTTCCAAAAAGGCATTAGATATATCATCGGGGAGAGTAATCAAAGCTTATTGGACACTATACACAACATTTACAACTTTCTCTTTCGCTTTCTTTTCTTCTTTTTCTCATTTTCTTCTTTTGTTTTCTTTTACTTTTTGATTTCTCTTTTTCTTCACTTTTTCACTACATTCTTTTCTTACTTTTCAAACTCTCATATGCCTAAATTGCAATCGGCTTCATAACAACATCATTCAATCCCAAGTAACATTCCAAACAAAGGTATGGAAAGTGTATGTATGGGCTAAAACTCCAATTTTAAGTTAGTTATGGGAATGGGGTTATGAAACGAAAGGCTATATTTAGGCTCAAAGGGGTAAACTAGGGTAAACATATAAGGGTGAGGTCAAGGCTAATATGGGTGATATAACAAAGAGGTCCTATGATCATTTCACAAAGTTTACGCAATTCTCGAATCAAAATAATATATGAAAATCATGCTCAAGTAACACATTTCAAGCATGAACTCAATTAATGAATGGTCAAATGAAAGAATAGAGAGATTACCAACGAAATCAACGTTTTCAATGAGAAAAGAATAGTGTATACACTCACAAACGACGAAAGGTACAAAGCTTACTCGGTGTAAGTATATACGATGCAACAAAAGAGTATCGAGTTATAAAAATCTTAATCCAAATCAATAGAATCATAAAAGTGCATGTGCTCATGGGATTAAAGTTTAATTGATGAAGTTATTCATAATATCAATAATTGAGACTAAAGTATAATAACTTCTAAAATCGAGAACATGCATCATTGGGTTGTCAATTGGATCGGGCAATTATTGAAATTTATCATCGAAAACAAAGGCAAAATGCCCAAAAAAGGAGAAAAAAATAAAGAAAATCTTTTTGAAATTTTTGAATTTTTCTAAGAAAAACATACTAAATAACTGACATGTGAGCAAAAACATGGACTAACTAAAGAAATGGATAGAATATCCCACACCCCCTAACTTAAAACTTGACATTGTCCTCAATGTAAATTAAGAACCAAGTCAAAGAGAGGAAAAGAGCGATATTACCCAAAATTGGAGCGATCCCCATAAGAACAAGTCAAAATAATCTACAAAACAAGTTAGTACCGATCATAGCAAAAACAAATAACAAAAAGTTAACTAATTACACTTAACTAAATTAAAAAGGGGGGAAAAATAAAAAGAAAGAAATAAAAAGCTAACTATATACAACCTACTATTTAGGCTTCACACTAACTGTACACTAGAAGTCTAAATAGCTGAGGGTCCACCATAAGAACGATTTGACTTTGGAGGATAACCGGCGTACCCTCACATACCAGCATGCCCTCCAAAAAATATGGATTCCGTTTGAACAACGGAAGGCATGTGTAAGGCGAAAGAAATGAACCATCGCCAATTAAAGGTTTTGGTGGGACGATGGGGGGTTTGGATTGCACGGGTGACAAAAACAAGTGGGGACTGAGAAAAACCGAATATCCTCCCAATGATTTTGAAGTTGGAATGGGAGGCGGCGCACACAAAGGCAAAGATGGGAACGTGGAGGGCGACTCGAGCAAGTACTCCTCATCGACGATAGGGTTTAAAACATTAAAGTTTGAAACCGAATCATCGGGTACTTGTTCCGGTGGGATAATAGAGAATGAAAATGGGGATGAAAGAAATTCAAATTCAAGAGATGAATCATCATCGCATGAAGTTGGAATTTCAAAGGAAATAATATCATTTTCAATGAAATGTTCTTCTTTGGGGGCTAAAGAAGAAATCATTTCATTGCAAATAGATATTACGTCATTATCATCCTCACTTTCAATATCTATTACACAATGGGAAAAGTCTAGAATGGCTTGTTCCAAAGTAGGCACAAGTACCTCATTTGGTTCAAAACATTCCTCGACCTCGAAAGTCTCGGAAGCAAAATCATCGTCGGACTCAAATAATAAATCCAACTCATGTTCCCACGAACGATTTTCTTCCCAATAGTGATTTTTAATTTTCTCATTTTCATACATACGCAAACCCTCACCGAATGTCATAGGTCGAGGTACGGATGCATGAAAATGGGAAATTTGAAAATTACCATCGGACTTAAACAAAAACTCATTATTATAGGAATTTTGAAAACTATTCGAATTCGTTTCAAAATTCCTTTATCATTGTCATCATCATCATCATCATCAAAATTCCAATAACCTAAGTTTTGACTTTCGTTATACTCGCCCAAAGTCATATTTGAATTTGTTTTACTTTGGGATGCTAAGTATTCACCGAAAGTCATAGGTTTAGAATTTTGAGAATTATAACAAGGATTGCCGAAAGAATTGGAATAAGACATGCTTACCCCAAAAATGGCTCGAATGGTGGATGTGGAAGTCCTGCTAAATTTTAGCAAATAATACAAATAGAAAGAAAATACTATGAAATACTAAATCAAATAAAGTCTAAAACAAACTAGTCCCCGGCAACGGCGCCATTTGATAGACAGGGTTTCGCCGCGACGCGAGAGTCACCTACGCGCCGGTCATTTTGAATTCGTCTCACCTGAACTATACAAAAATCTAAATTACGACTACACTCAACGGGTGAGTATAGCGGTAAGTCGGGTATCGAAAATTCATAGAGACGAGATGTTAGAATTCAAGTGATTTAATACTCCGAAATAAAAGTGTAAAAGATGATTATACACAAAAAGGAAAAAAGATGCATAAAGGGAAATGTTAATCTAGGCAAGGTATTGAAACTAGATTATGAAAGCAAGTAAAAATATAGGTTGCGTCGAATATCCCTCACCCGAGTTAATTAGTATAAAATGGTCACATGGGTCGACGAGTTATTACAAATGCGTCTCGTTTCGACAGTTAATTAAATCAAGGGTTGTTACGCCCTAAATCCTCATAAAAGCCTAATAAGATTTTGGCGTCAACAAATATCCCGGAAATTACGCGCGAAAGGTCGTAAGCACGGGGCATACATGATATGCCCCGTCAAATCTCCTAGGCGTAATAACTAGGACAACGCACCCGAAACAGACCCGTAAAATCCATCACCAAAGCAAAGCAACGCGTCAACCCGAGTGAGTTCAATTCAAACACAAGCTAATTTAAGTTACCTAGAAAGCATCATAAAAACGCGGTAAATGGAAAGCGATAAATAAACGCGGTAAATCTATACTAAAAAGCAAGTAATCAAAGCATGTAAATAAACCATGTAAACCTAAATTAGAAAGCTTGTAAATTAACTAGAAAGCAAGAAATGAAGAAATACAAACTATATTAATGGAGAGGATGATGAATAGTCAACTTACACAACAAATGGGGTGTCAATCCAAGAAGAAATGAAGAAGAACTAAGAAAATCACCCAAACCCTAACTACCACTCTCTACAATCTATTCTAACTCCATATATCGGAATTAAAACCAAAAATGGGTTTATATAGTAAGTGGGAAAAAGTAAGGGAAAAAGGAAAGAAAGAGGAAAGAGCCCAAAATATCTGGCACTACCGGTCGACCGGTCGCAGGGGCGCGGTCAACCGGCCCCTTAGGCAAAAGCATATTGTATCCTTCCCACGGCAAAAGTTGAAACCGCGGTCGACCGGTACTCTATTTTCAGGCTGCATTTGGTCCATGATGAAGGGGAAAAGGTCCATTACGGAAATGAGCCTAGCTTCTTCGTCCGAACACCAAACGACGCACCGTTTACGGCCACGCGATGCTAACTCAATGAACTACGCATCCGTGGAATTTCCATGAGACGAATAAGAAATGTGAATTTACTAAAATGCCCTTAAAGTAGCATCCATCGATGGAACTTCTCTGAAATGCAACCGAACCTCACCTTTAGCGTTCCAATACCTACAAAAGCACAAATAACCCCTACAAAGCATGTATATATCCAAATCCAAGGTTGTCTGGTTAATGAGCATAATTATAGGCATTTAGGACCGTAAAAGTGCTAGAATGCATAAAGATAATGGGCGGAAATATGCAATATTCGATACGAATCAGACATCACATGTCGTTTGAAGGGTCGCGCGGAGGGTCATTTCTTATTTTCTTCTAACGACCACGTACTATTTTTTGTTTTTAAAGGTCATATCTTAGGTTGTTAGTAACGACATCTAATATCATTCAAACGACATGACAATGTCGTTCGAACGACTTCTAATGACATGCGCCGCCTTAAGATTTTTGTTGAGCTATAAATACGTGTTTTGGAGACCTGTTTCATTAAGACTTTTGATACACGAAAAATGGTTCTTAGCAGACTTTTAGTCTTCATCTTCTAAGGTTAAAAACCCATAGGTAAGTAGGCAGCTCATACACCTTACATGAACACGGCCCTTTCTTTTTTCACAAAATACTATTCTTTTCTTATCTCCGAGAACAACAGGTAATTTCAACATGTATTTGAACAAAAGGATTATGTATGCCTTAGCAATCGGTATAGATAATTCAAACAATACAAAATTCATCGAAAGGCATAGCTGGATGATCAGAAACTTATTTATTTCACTAATAAGAAATTTCGGTACAGATTACATAAGAAAAGGAACGGATAACTCCCTTGCCCATACCTTCCTAAAAAAGACAAAATAAAATCCCCACATTTATTCCCCATTACGAAAAAATCATCCTACCCACCGCTACCAGAGGATCCCGCTCTGTCATCATCATCTACATCCTGGGGTCCCCAAGTCTCCCCTGCCTGAATAGAGTGTCGCAGGCACTCTATGGACCGATAAGCTCGAACCAGCTTCAAAAAGACCACAACACCTCCTTCCATGGTGTCAAAAGAGACAAGCAAATTTTTTTTAGTCTCCACTGCCAACATCTTTCTAACTACTTTCCTCCACAACCACTTCATATAATCCCCAGGGATATGCCAAACTCTCCCAACCGACTGAGAGGTACGGGTTGACGGACGCCGACTTTCCCACATAGAGCCAAGTCGCATGCGCAGACACTCGGTCAAATCCTCTATCGAAAAGAAATTCAGTGTCTGAGGTGGCACGACTAGTGCCCATCCAAATTGGTGAAAAATCCGCCAAGGGAAATAGAAAGAGGTCTGGCTGAGACCAACTAGCCGCACATACGGGTATTCTCCTAGCTCCAGAACAGGCAGCAACTGTCCCCACCAAGGCACTGACTAGTACAGATTTTGAGCCCCATGCTCCATAAGACAATTCTCCCAACTCTCAATATCTAGGCCAACGTTGAAGAAGTGACGTGAAAAGTAGTTGGGTACAACCGACAAAGGATATTCTGGAAGAGTCACCAGGCGGAGTCTTTCAGACAACCACATGAACAGCATCACGGGGCTACCTCACGAGAAGTCAGAACGACCTTCTCGCCAGGCATCCAGACCGTTCAGGGTCTTCGCCAGTATCACCGCAGTAGGATTACGATGATATGACATCCATAAAGTAATGGCTGCAAGTTGCGGATCCACCCGCAGTTCCACAATCACCAGCAATAATTTTGATACTAAGCCCAGAGCAACGGCTCCAGCATAACTAGCATCGCTTACTTCCCATAAATGTACGGACTGTAACACCACCGGGAGGGAGATCATTCCTCCAGCAACCAATTATCTAGCCGCCGAAGGTAAAATGCGAAGAAGCCCAGCCAACAAATCCCTGGGAGAACAAGAAAATTTGGGTAAATTCGCAGCAACACTGGGATTTACCCCCAGCATGACAAAAAATTCCTCATAGGTAGGACAAACTTCATCCAACCCAAAAAGGAATACATGGTCTTCAGGGTACCAAAATTATACCGTCTCCATCAACAGGTTCCAGTCAATGGGTCGATTGCGCCATAAAGAGACTCAACGCATGTTGAAAGCATCGTAGTCGACGTTATAAGAGCACATCGCTTCCAAGGCTTTGAGGTAGTTACCAAACTCAATGCTACCAGGGAGAGCCATCTTACAAAGACTAAGAAATAATAGACAAGTGAAGGTGTGATGGAAACACTCCACCCTTCCCCTTTTTATACTTGAGAACCCTCACAAAAGACACAATCCCTATAGAAATTGGAGGGAATCCTACCCCACAAGGTACAAAAGGTTGAAGAGGGAACAAATCAAAATCTTTGAATTGATGGGACTGGACTTGTCTGCCGATAGGCAGGACAAGGGTCTTGCCGATCGGGAACCCCCTATTTTTGGAAATTTTCCTTTTTCCTTTTTTTATCAAAATCAGAAGCTCAATAAAAATAAATTGATATTCTCAAATAGAATTTCAAAAATCCTCTTCCACCCTTATATAATTTCCCATTTTTAAAACATTCCTTAAAAAAAAATTCCCAAAAATATCTCGTTTTACGGTCTCAGCAGCAAAGTAAAAAACGCATGTGCATGCATTCACTCATTCATCATTAACAAAGGATAATAAAAAATCCCACTGCAATGCATATATATATTTTTCCGTGTTACATCAATGTTGCAGGAAATAAAAGAAAAGCAAAAAAAAAAAAAGGGGACTCAGCCCGAACCCACATTCTCTCTCACCTATCCTTCACCTCTCTCTCTAAGAGCTTCCACCCCTGCGACGCGCTCTCTTTCCCCTATGGAGAGATGACGCACCACCACTACCCGAGCCAGATTCCTCACCAAACGGAGCAGAATGCACCAAGCAAGAAGGAATCGGAACCGCATCCCGAATGTGGGCAGTCATCGAAGAGATCCAGTCTCTAATATCCCTCAGCCAAGTGGTCGACACACGAACTTACTGCAGTAAAAGGCAGAATCAGTATCAAAAGAGGGATTAAAATAGAAAAGGAACCAAAAAGATCAAGAAGGTATACCGCAGGACAAAGAATCTCCTCTGTCAAACCCAACTCTTCCGGATCCATCGCATGAGGACGGTGCAACATAGGCACCATCCCTCCATCAGCCCGACGAATATTGTATGAAGGGGTGTGCAAACGCACAAAGGGAACCTCTAAAGTCATCGCCACCGCAGACGCTAACGGATCACCACCACTGTGGGAAGACCCCACCGCCCAACTCGAACCCGTAGGAGGGAAAGGCAAGGCATCACATATATTGGGCACCACCAACCAGCTCATCACAAAGTTGGTACAGTCATACGACACGGCCGTATCAGTATACAACATGTAGGACTCACCGATCATCGCCGCGATCCTCGCATCCTCTGGCATTATCCGCTCCCGCCTCATAGACATAGGAGGTTGCGCAGGTGGCACCACCACCTCCTCCTCAGCAATCTGTCGAACCACTCTCTCCTCCAGATACCAAGAATGGTCGAACTCATGCGCCAGCAAACGCCACATCTGCGCATTCACCCCGGTAATCCTCAATAGAGTCACCACTGTGGCCATCCCCGATCCTCTCCGCGATGAGAGGGACGCGCGGGACCTAAGGATCCTCACTCTCACACTGCGCCCCCCACCGCGGTGAGGATCGGGGATGGCCACACCCGTGACCTTAGTGCTATTTCTGGAGCCGTCACCCCTAACGAGTTTCGACGTATTATGACATGCACCACGTCTAAAGAGGTATGGGATTTCCTCCATCTGACACATGAGGGTACCAACACGGTTAAGGCGTCTAAGTTGCAAAATTTGACCACCCAGTTTGAGACTATCACCATGTCAAAGTTCGAGTGTTTTGGTGAATTCTATGCTAAGTTGTCGGACATAGTTAACCCGAGTTTTAATTTGGGTGAGAAAATTGAGGACACGAGGGTTGTTAAAAAGATTTCGAGGTCACTCTCATCCCATTTTATTCCTAAGGTCATTGTTTTAAATTCTTTGGGGATATTAGATACACTTAGGTTAGAAGAACTCGTAGGAGACATTCAAACTTATGAGATCGATATGTTTCCCAAAACTGTTAAGCCTAAGGATAGATGCATTACACTTAAGGCACAATCTAGAAAAGATGAGGAAGTTTTCAAAAATAAAGAGAGAGTTTGTGAGTCTGAGGGAGAGTTTGATTTTAATGATGTGGCCATGTTTGGTAAAAAATTTAAAAAGTTTTTCAAATGTTTCAAAGAAAATTATTCCAATAAAAAGATGTTTGAGAAAAATAAAAAGAAAGAAGAGAGCAATGAGAGCGGTGAGAAAGAGAAAGAAGAAGAGGCGAGGTGTTTTGAGTGCGAGGGCAAAGGGCACCAAGCGTTTGAATGTCGTACTATGATAAAGAGAAAGTGTAAGAAAATTGCTATGCCAGCCACTCTTAGCGATAGTGACAATGAGGTGAATGATTCCGGGGATGAATCATCACATGGTATGTGTGTCACTTGTATGGCAAGTCACATGAGCACACCTAGTTTGTCCCTTGATGATGAGCACACTTGTGTACGTGAGAGCCCCGATGATGATTTGAGTGTTTCGAGTGGGTGTGATGTGAGAGTGAGATTAAAAGTGAGGGTGAAAGCGATCTCCAAAAATCATTTTGAGATTTATATGCCGATACCTTAAAGACAAATAATTTGAATAAAGAGTTAGGTCTTAAGGTATTAGATTTGGATAAAGAGGTAAAAGTCCTAAGGGGATTTGAGGCATCGGCTAGTTTACTCGAGAAGGTGAAGATTTCTTTAAGTGAGTAGTTGATCTTTGTAGGCCGGGAAAAGAGTGAACTTGAATCCCTTGTGTCCCAAATCGAGAGAGATCCAGAACGTGCTTGGGAGGTTAAGGTCACTATAGAGGATATATCTAAGAAGGTAGGAAATATTCTCCTCGGTACTACTTTAGGTAATATGGAAAGACTAGGAATAGGTTGTGATGGTGGATACACTTCCCATGTTGAACCCAATCCGGTTTTCGAGTTTACGATATATCTATATGGCTCTCAACCTAACCCAACCTGGCATCCATTACTCGATAGTAGACTGCATCCTATACGTTTTGCAAGAGGTGTTCCTAGACCCGTGTATGTTTACACCCATTGCAAGAAGAAAGGACACTTTATGAAATTGTGTTTTAAGTTGGGTGGTGTGTCACATAGATTTTTACCACGTGTTCCCACACATGATAATTTGCATGATTTTGCGCATCACATGAGAGAGTTTGCACACATTCGAGAGCAAGTTAAGTTTTTAGTCAAAACTTCACATTATTTGATGGATGTTTTTCATAGGATATCACCACCTTTGGAAAACTCCTCTGCACCTAATAGTTGAGGTTTTGACTTATTTTCTAGCATAGGATGCTTTTCATGATGATACTTTATGCCTATTGCTAGTGTGTACCACTTTTGTATTTAATTTTTCTATTTTGATATATTTTTTGAAAAACCCAAATAGATTTTTGTTATTGAAAAATTTAGGAAAAATACAAAAATATTTTCTATTTTTTTGAGAAAATTTTGAAATAACCAAAAAAAAATTATTTTGATAAATTTTTTGAAACAAGGCAGAAACATTTTTGTATTTATTTTTACACCGTTTATGGATGGACATTTAAGATGACCAAGTAATAACATCATTCCATATCCATGTTACTATTTGATAGTGTTTTGACACGATACATCATTTCATCCATGTGCTTTATAATGTTTGGAGTCGTTAAGATGATATTTGAGATTACTTTCTACATGTTTGACTCATGATTTCCTTTAATGCACACTTTAACGGATTCTTTTTTATTATTGTGATTGTGATTGTCTATCACATGTTGGTCAAAGTGTTTTCATCTCAATCATGTCTTTAAAACTAACCATATGCGATAAAAAATGACAATGAAAGTAGTGCATGTAAGAACCGTTGCCCGTGAGGAATTTGTTTAAAATGAAAAAATGATGAGTGTACACGGGAAAGGGCAACGAAAGGAGAAAATAACCTTTGCATGAAAGTCGCCATTTGAAAAGAGCCTGTAGACACCCCATTCTGTTACCCCTTAACTATCCTTAGGTCCCTAGTACCTCCCTTCATCACTATAAACCCAGGTCACGTCCCGAGTACTGACCTGGAAGCCATCGGGCACCCCCGACTCAGTTTGACCCAAAAGTCAAACTCCTCATCTCGACCGAGACTCAATGAATCTTTGAAGGGCACTGAATACCCTTTCCAATGGTCTACCCCGTGCGCGATTCCGACTTACCATGCGGACAAACACGCCATTTGCGTCCGAAACCTGACCCAAAAGTCATCGGGCACCCCCCGACTCAGTTTGACCCAAAAGTCAAACTCCTCATCTCGATCGAGACTCAATGAATCTTCGAAGGGCACTGAATACCCTTTCCAACGGTCCTCCCCGTGCACGATTCCGACTTACCATGCGGACGAACGCGCCATTTGCGTCCGAAACTTGACCCAGAGGCCAACGGGCGCTCCGGGATCTATTTGACCTATGTCAACTCTTCATCTCGACTGAGGCTGAATGAATCTTAAAAGGGCACTGAATACCCTTTCCAACGGTCAATCCCGTGTGCAATTCCAACTTTCCATGCGGACGAACGATCCGTTTGACTCTGGGAAGCCACCGAGCGCTTTTCGAGCCCAGTTGACCAAAGTCAACTCTCCAAACTGGGTCAAACTCTTTGGAATGTCGAAGTACATCTCGTAACCTTTCCAACGGTATGCCCCGTGCGCAATTCGGACTTACTATGCGGACGAACGCACCGTTTGCGTCCGCACGATTCCCCGTCCAATGGACCGACAAACGCTTCCGAGCCACATTTGACCCAAAGTCAACTCCAGAACTCGGGAGCGGTCCAAAGGACTTTCGAAGGTCTCTAAAATACCTTTCCAACGGAATGCCCCGTGCACAATTCTGACCAACGGTTTGCCCTCGGTGGCCAATTTTTCGAAAAAGCTTGAGGCGCATTGCCAAATGGCAGGTCCCAGATCCTGCCTATCGGCACCTGCCGATAGGCAGTGCCATGATAGGGCCGATCGGCAGTCCCCTGGGGTTATAAAAGGAGGCCTTGGCCTCATTTGCATGGGGAGCCGAGATCTGATAGAAATCTTTCTGAACGAATCCCAGAAACCGAAGGCAGCGTGATTTCAACTTCCAAATCCCTCTTTTACCTTCACTTTTCATCATCCTTTTCATCAAACTTGGTGAATTAGCCACTCTCCATCATCATCCAATCTCAAGGGTTGCTCTCCAACATTCAAGATCAAGCTCAAGATCTTCAAGAAGGTCCAACTTTCTCAAACTCTCTCTCTTAATTTCTCTTGAATTCCCAATAACTTGGTTTCTTACTTAGAACTTTTATAATCTCATCTCACACATCCTAATATACTTTTTATTTAGTATTATTGCACATCTCTTATTTTCATATAAATAAAAACCCAAAAACAAGAAAATGAGGGTTTGCTCATAAATTCCAAGTAGGGATTCTCACACTTTTTCCACATTTTTCTCACAACTAAAACACCTTTTCTACAAACACACACACACTTACAAATAAGAGATCCCACATTTTGATTTATGGGATAAACCCCACCCCTTTGCTTTGTATGCGAACTATGTGGACTTTGATTCCTTTATAGGCTACGTAGGCGTCTCGGGGTAAAACCCGAGACTCGAGTCCTTTCTCTCACTTTTTCTCTCATTTCCTATTTTCTCTAAATCCATTTTTCTTATATTATATATATCCTTAGTCTTAGTGACACATTACTCCATGTGCATTATCGTTCCTTTATAGAGATCAACGTAGGGGTAAACGCGTAAATCTTATTTTTCTAATATTACTTTTATAATCTTCATATGGATGACTCGCTTTATCTTTTCCATGATACAAGCCGAGGATTCCTACCTCCATTCTATATATATACACATGCACACATCTCACGGGGGGAAACATAAAGGAAAATAGCAAATATCCATGAGAGACCGAAAGGGCGGAATGGGTGCCTAACACCTTCCCATTTCGTAACTAAGCCTCCGAACCCTTTTCGAATCATTTTGGTTTCGCACGCACCAGTATGTCTTTGGATGCCATCCTTCGGGGTGGCTTCCCCTTTTTCTTTTGTCTGTTTTGAGTAAAATAGATTGGCGACTCTGAATCTCTCTACATTTTTCACACCTCACAAAATCGACGCCGACCGAAGCGCTCTCCTGAGAGGGGACGCGCGGGACCCGAAGGATTCCTCCTCCCTCCGCGGCGGGGATCAGCGGGGATGGCCACAGTGGTGACTCCGCTGGGGAATTTTATTTATTTTCGAGGGCTTGACTCTATTTACATGGATGCTATATTTGTTTATGCTTGCCCCCTATATCTTCATGTTCCCCTTTCTCACATGTATATCCCATGTTTATGCTTATGTTCACACACTTGTAGAAAATCCTCCATGTACACCTCACAACACGTACACCTAGGATCACGTATATCCCCATGTTGCATGCATCACCTATCCATATTTGGCGTACCTTTTGGGGTACTTGTACTTTGTTCCCGATTTGTCATAATCAAAGAAAGGCATTCTCATCATAAGCTACTAATAAGATAATCATGCATGATTCGCACGACATCACCAAAGAGCATTGATATTGAATAAATTTTATCCAGTAACTGGAGGGTCACTTCGTGATGGGCGCTGGTCCCGCAGGTCGCAGTTAGCTTAAGCGATATGACTCTCACCTTCCATTGGCCAAGTACCTTCAACGTATATCGAACGGTTCCCCCGCATCGTACCGCTTGACCGAAGTCATGACGGGAGGTATATCGCAGGGAATTCGTTCACGTACGCCGAGTATATCGAATTCTCTCTCACATGTACCGTCCTCACGAGGTATATGGTGAGGCAATTCACGTACACTCAGGTATATCAAATGGCTTATCCACACGTACCGATTTCCCGAAAGAACAAGACGTATATCGTGGAAGTCACGCCAAAGAGGGGAACCCATGCCAATTCACCCAACCAACTGCATACCCGCATATAGGTGTCAAACCTAGGACACGCACTTTAGATTGTCGGTTTAGACCCGAAACTCTGCCGAAATTCCGGGTCGATCTTCCGCCCAATTTTTGCACATTTTTAAAACGGGACTCTGTCCGCGAGCCTGGTTACAAGTCCTAAACCGTAGCTTTGCATATATTAAAACCCCACTTTTCCAGGCTCAGGTCTCGTTCGGCATTGCATTTAGGAGAATTAAATACAAGTGAGAACATAATAATCATGCTGAGTTCCGTCTCCAAAAACATTTCTCCCTTCCTTATCAAAAATCTAAAAAAATTTCTCCCTTTCCTATCAAAAATCCAAAAACATTTCTCCCTTCCTTATCAAAAATCCAAAAAACATTTCTCCCTTTCTTATCAAAAATCCAAAAACATTTCTCTGTTTTTATCAAAAATCCAAAAATAGTTCCTTCCCTTTTCTCAAAAATAAATATCATCCTACGCCTTCTCAGGTTGACCGCACGCCCTGGGCCTGGCTCCCTATTGGCTTAGGTCTTCAGTCAAATCACCCCGGAGTTTCGTTCGTTCCTCTACTACATCTTCCGAGTCCGGAATCCATCCATCTTCCATGGAGAATGTGGATCAAGCACCAGTCATACAACCAGATCTGCCGACAGTCCTAGCTCAGCTCGTGGCCAAGATTGACAACCTCCAAGCTGAGGTCCGAGAAATGCAATGAAACCAAGGTCCTATTCCTTAAGAGCCCGAGGCCCTGTTCCCTCGTGCTATGGGTCCACCCGAGCCCATCTGGGTCCCGGAAGAATATCATCACGCTCCGCGTGGCCTTGCTGCTAATGGATCGCCGCCTGCCCAGCTTCCAATGCCAAACATTGCCCAGCCTATGGCTAACTTGCCTCTGGTTGCTGATCCAAAGGAGGAGGAGTTGAACAAAGTCAAAGAGGATTTCAAGATGCTCACCAAAAAGTTTGACCAAGTCAGGATCTCTGGGAATTACATGGACTACACCCATATGTCTCCTTATCCTAAAGCAAGGTTACCCGAGAAGTTCAAAATGCCAAATATCGAGAAATTTGGAGAGAGTGGTCCCCCGATTGTTCATCTTCGCAGTTATCATCGTTCCATGACTCTACTAGGGGCTTTGGAAGAAGTGATGGCCCAATTGTTTCAGCAAACTTTGAAAGACAGTGCTCTCCGATAGTTTTTATCTTTTGAGGAATCCAGAATTCGTAGCTGGGAGGATGTAGCCCGAGAATTCACGTCGCAGTACAAATACAACAAAGAGCTTGAGGTCATCCATCGTGATTTAGAGTTGCTCAAACAGAACTCCGGAGAATCAGTCAGTAACTTTATAGCCCGATGGAGGGAAAAAGCGACTACCATGACCAATCGGCCGTCTGAAGAAGAACAAGTCAGCATAGTGAAGAAGAATTTCTTGCCCCATATCCGAGCAACCATGGGAGGAAAGTACTACCCCCATTTTTGAGCTCTCAGAGAAGCAGGAGTAGAAATCGAAGAGGGTCTTGCCAAAATAGAAGTTGAACCAAAGAAGGTGTCCGGACAGTTCACCCCCAGAGAATATGACAAGCCTGTCAGTGTCGCAGTCTTAACCATCAACAACATCTCTCAACCAACCACATCATGGGGACCGAAAAGCCTCCCTGCTCCCGTCCGAAAGGAATACACTGAGCTCCATGCTCCCCTCTCCAAATTTTACCAAGCCCTGTTAAGCCGAAACCTTATAAAACCCTTGGATCCATGTCCATTACCCAATCCACTTCACAGAAATTTCAAGACCGGTGCTCATTGCCCCTTTCACCAAACAGTTGGCCATACCACCGACTAATGCTTCCACCTTCGAAACATAATCTAAGATCTCATTGACCGGGGTACCATCTCCCCACCAGCCAATTCTAAACCAAACACTACTCATAACCCACTCCCAAATCACACCAATTCCATCTTCTTGGAAGGAAACCCAGATTTCAATCCATCAACTCAAATCACACCCTTATACCCTTCTAAACCCCTTCAACTTTGCCCATATTTCTTCCTACACCTTACTAGCCCCGCTGATCAGGCGCGGTCACTCCTTACCAGAGTGTGCATCACTGTCCAGACCTGTTCTGAAAGTGGAGGTATGGAATTGTCAGAGGTGTTAAACCAACTCCTAGAGTTCGGGCTGAAATTGCCCTCACAGATGATTATCGACTGCCAGAGGTTCAGTACATTATTTTTGGAAGCACGGAAGTGGGCCCGAGAATCAGATAGGTGGATGGTACCAACCGATGAAATCTGCTTAGATGATGTTATCCGGATCATGACGAAAGCATTCAGGCAAACCAACAACATTTGCAGTATCACCAAGTTACTTGACGCTTTGAAGCTGCAAGGGCACCTGGTCCCTTCACCCTTACACATCCCCACAGAATGGGAAGACCTATATGAAGAACCCGTTGAAGTTATGGAATGCATTGACTTCACAAGGGAAAATAGAATTGTTGCCACCGGATGGGGGGAAGAATTTGAAGTTTCAAATGAAGAACAAGCTTCAGGAGGAAATGGCCCAATAGTTGACTTATGTGGGATGATATCATTTGAGGAGCTCCTCGGAGAAATAAATAAGGTGGCAGAACAACCTAAGATCGATGAGGAAACTGGATTTAAGTGTTTCCCTTCTTCAGTAAATCACATGACCATATCTGGGAGACATTACCAAATTCCAAACTCGCTACCAACCAATGATAAGGGGAAGGGCGTTGAAGACCTTCCTATGCCAGAAATGACCCTCGAGGAGAGCAAGATCCTCGATCAATTAAAGAAAACTCAAGCTAACATCACTCTATGGGGGCTTTTCATGTCTTCCCAGCTACACAGAAATGCTTTGATCAAATTGCTCACTGGACCCATAGTTCCTCCCTCTACCACACCAGAAGAAGCGGTGAACCTGGTCGGATCCTTGACCTCTACCCGAATGTTGTCCTTTTCTGAAGAAGAAATCCCCAAAATTGGGCCAAATCACAATCATGCACTCAACATATCCGTCGAAGTTATGGGGAAGGTTGTACCACTCTCTCTCATTGACAACGGATCCGCTTTGAATGTCTGCCCGCTGAGAACCTTCAAATGTTTAGGTCTGAAAGAAAGTGACCTCGCTCCAAGATCCGCTGCCATGCGTGCCTACGATAATACCCGCCATGAGGTGATGGGATCCATAAAACTTGTAATAGGGGTTGGACCTATAAACCCTGTCGTCGAATTCTAAGTCATCGATATCCCGTCTTGTTTTAACCTGTTGCTCGGACTACCCTGATTCCACAGTATAAAGGGTGTCTCTTCCTCATTCCATCAAAAACTGAAGTTCTTCGCCGAGGGGAGTCATCACCATCTTGGGTGACGATGGTAACGCCGAGGGTGCAAGCACCAGCAGTCCAATTCTTGAGATATAGCACGGGTCAAATGATATGATCCTATCAAGTTTCTGAGTTGAACCATCCCTACTCCCAACAGGGGACGGTTTCAAAGAAAGGGTTTGTCTAGAATATCACCCTCATGGCAATGTCAATGTGATTCAGATGTTCAGAAACATACACTTCATGCCCGGATTGGGGCTGGGACAAAGGCAGCAAGGGATACTTGAGCCCATCGAACTGAAAAAATCTTTCCTTCCTTGCGTCTTGGGATATCAACCATCAGAACCAAAATTCAAAATGATCCGCCAGACTCAATCAAAGAGAGGGTTAGACTTCGTTCGAACTATCTCGGGAGATTCTTTAAATGGACGATTCATCAAGGAAGGTGAGGATTTCCCCTTTTGCGGTTTTTCAGAACCGTGGTATGACCATACATATAAGAAGATGAAGCCTGGAATGGAGATCTTCTTCGAAGATAGCTACCCGTGGGCTAAAAGTTACTAATACCAGGTGCCATCGCTTATCAAAGATACTGAAGAAACTGAGGAAAGTGACTCCGAAGATTCCTTCAACCTACAGACACTGGGGCTGACACTCTGTATGGTTCATCCCGTCTGATTAAAGCTGCTAATACACCTATCCTCAACTGGCATGCCGCGCCAGTTCTACCTCTTGAAATCTCCCTCAACCCCAATGTTTACCCTGTTTTACCTATTGTTGTCCATCCTTGCTCAAATGTAATCGAGACCTCTTTTGATGAGGTTCTCAATGTTGTTTTTCCTATTAATGAAATAAACGAAGATTTTGAATATCTTGTTGTGCCTTACATTAATTGTGTGGATTTTAATCAAACTTTTGATGATGATGATTTTGCAAATGAACAACTCTTAACTGATTTAAATAAGGTTAATAATAAACAACATAACCGCGTTCAAGTTAATGAAGAAGATACTGTCGTTATTAATCTCGGTTCTAGTAGCCAACTGGGCGAGATTA
Organism: Sambucus nigra; assembly: GCA_949130495.1. Classification (NCBI taxonomy): domain Eukaryota; kingdom Viridiplantae; phylum Streptophyta; class Magnoliopsida; order Dipsacales; family Adoxaceae; genus Sambucus; species Sambucus nigra. The sequence continues at coordinate 585,980,984 of OX422210.1, read as the reverse complement.
GGATAGGGGCCACCCTTGACGAGCATGAGCGCGCACAACTTGAAGAATTGCTAAGGGAGTTTGTGGATGTCTTCACATGGTCCTACGATGATATGCTCGGTATTGATCCCGAAATAGCTCAGCACGAGATCCCCATTCTCCCAGATGCCAAGCCAGTTAAACAAAAGTTGAGAAAGCTCCGCACCGAATGGTCGCTTAAAGTCAAAGAAGAGGTGATCAAACAGTTGAACGTGGGTTTCATTCGAGTAATCGAATATCCCACGTGGCTGGCCAACATTGTACCTATACCAAAATCAGGAGGAAAGGTTCGAATGTGTGTGGATTATCGAGATTTAAACAAAGCTTCTCTGAAGGATGATTATCCGCTACCCAACATCGATATGATCATGGACAACACAGCCAGTCATGCTCTCAAGTCATTTGTCGACGGATTTACCGGATACAACCAAATTAAGATGCATCCCGACCACCAAGAGAAAACCTCATTCATCACCCCATGGGGAACTTTTTGCTACACCGTTATGCCATTCGGTCTCAAGAATGTTGGGGCTACCTACCAAAGGGCTGCCACAACCATCCTGCATGATCTGATCCACAAAGAGGTCGAGGTTTACGTGGATGATATGATTATCAAGTCCAAAACTAGAGAAGGTCATTTTCCTACTCTCCGTAAGTTCATCGAACGACTGCGGCAGTATCAGATGAGACTTAATCCACAGAAGTGCGTCTTCGGCATTACGAAGGGAAAACTCTTAGGATTCATGATCAGTGAGAAGGGGATAGAAGCAGATCCCGCCAAGATGAAGGCCATACTTGATATGCCACCTCCCCGAACAGAGAAGGAAGTCCGTGGCTTCCTTGGGAAATTACAATATATCAGCCAGTTCATCAGCCAGCTAACCTCCATCTGTGAACCAATCTTTACGCTCCTCTAAAAGGCTGAGGCCTGCCAAGAAGCTTTTGATCGAATCAAACAATACCTAACCCAACCTCCAGTTCTCATGCCACCACAGCCTGGTCTCCCTTTGCTCTTATACCTAACCATAACAGACACTGCAGCCGGGGCTTTGCTAGCCCAGTACCTCAAGGACTCCCGCAAAGAAAGAGCCATCTATTACGCCAGTCGCAAGTTGGCCAGATACGAGGTCAACTACACTGCTTTGGAAAAATCATGTGTCGCACTTGTCTGGGTCACTCAAAAGTTGCGACATTACATGCTCGTCTTCCCCGTTAAACTAGTATCTCGAATGGATCCCATCAAATACCTGCTTGAGAAACCCGCCTTATCTAGCCGAATGACCCGATGGTTGATGCTCCTAATCGAGTTTGATATCGTGTATGTCACACAAAAAGCCGTTAAAGGAAGAGCCATCTCTGACTACCTCGCTGACTACCCTATAGAAGAAGTAGATGTCTAGATCTCCGAATTCCCAGATGAAAACATCCTCTGCACCACTCAAGACTTCCCCCGATGGAAAATGTTCTTCGACAGCGCTGCCAACAAAAAGGAATATGGCATTGGGATACTTCTGGTCACCCCAGATGACTCCCACACTCCCATCGCCATTAAATTGGATATCCCTTGCACCAATAACATGACAGAATATGAGGCATGCACAGTGGGCCTCCAAGTCGCTCTCGAGAAAAGTATTCAATACCTCGATGTATACGGGGATTCTGCCCTTATCATCGGTCAAGTGCTCAGAAAGTGGAAGGTCAAGGACGAAAAGCTTCAACCCTTTCATGCCCAATTAGAAGAGTTGGCCTCCTAATTTTGAGATATCACCTTCCATTACCTACCTCGAGCAAAGAACAACCTAGCCGATGCTCTCGCTACTTTGGCTTCCTTGGTCGACATGCCCGAGGGAATAACAATGACCCCCTTCCTAGTTCAAAAATAAGACAGACCGACCCATTGCTACCATATTGAGCTTGTCTCCACTGAAGATCCCGAACTAGCCGATTGCGGGTACTATGATATTTGGTGCCTCCTCAAACATGGTAGGTATCCCGAGGGTTCCAACAAGAACGACCGAGCTACCCTCCAAAGGCTGGCCGCTCAGTACATCATCTGCCATAAAGCACTACTCAAGAGGAATTTCGATGGAACTCATTTGCACTGTATTGCAGGGGCTGACATTGAAAAGATAATGCAGAAAATCCACAGCAGGGAATGCGGACCTCACATGAACGGTCACATGCTTGCTAAAAAGATCATCCGACAACGCTACTACTGGACCATCATGGCCCAGGATTGCACCGCCTATGTTCGGAGGTGCCCTAAATGCCAACAGTTCTCCAATCTCCAACATCTACCTCCGCGGGAATTATACAACATGACTTCTCCCTGGCTGTTCTCCACCTGGGGTATCGACATCATAGGGAAGGTTACACCAAAAGCGTCAAACGGGCATGAGTTCATCCTGGTTGCCATCAATTACTTCACCAAATGGGTCGAAGCTGAGTTATACGCAGTATTAAATTCCAAGAAGGTGTCCAAAGTCATCAAGAAGAATATCATCTACCGATATGGGGTCCCGTACGAGCTAGTGTTGGATAATGGTTTGCACTTTAAGGCAGAAGTCACAGAAATAGTCAGCGAATACGGGATTCAGAGACACATATCTTCTCCCTACCGACCTCAGACCAATGGTGCAGTTGAGGCCGCAAACAAAAACCTCAAAGCCATCATCAGCAAGATGACCGAAAGTTGTAGGGATTGGGTCGACCGAATCCCCTACGCCCTCTGGGGCTATCGAACCTCAATTCGAACCTCTACTGGGGCTACCCCTTACTCCCTAGTTTAAGGCATGGAGGCAGTCCTACCTGTGGAGATGGAAATACCCTCGTTACGTGTCATGCTCGAAAGCAAGGTTAGTGAAGAAGACTGGTGCCAAGGCCGTCTTGATGAGATGACCCTCCTAGATGAACGAAGATTAAAAGCTCTTTACCACATACAAGGATACCATCGCCGAATAGCGCGATCATTCAACAAGAGAGTCAAGGACCGCGGTGTCCGCGAGGGGTATTTAGCCCTCAAAGAGATAATCGAACCCATTTGGGACCCCAGAGGAAAGTTCAAACCCAATTGAAGCGGCCCTTACATTGTGAAGAAAATCTTATCCGGCGGTGCCGCCATGCTCACTGACCTAGATGGGGAAGAGATGGATCATCCAGTCAATCTGGGCCATCTCAAGAAGTTCTACCCCTAGTCCAAAATTTCAGCGCGCTACGACTCTTCTCATCCCCCTTCTATTCTAAAAAAAAAACTCTCTCTATTTCCCTTTGCCCAGAATTACGTGGGCCTGATCCTCTGTAAAAACTATTTTCAAACAGATAAGAACTTTTTTAAAAACCCCAGAGGTACGTAGGCAGCTCATACTCCTCACATGAGCACGGCCCCTTCTTTTTCACGAAATACCATTCTTTTCTTACCCTCGAGAACGACAGATCATTCTAAACATCTACTTGAACGAAAGGATTATGTATGCCTTAGCGATTGGTATAGATAATTCAAAATACAAAATTCATCGAAAGACACAGCTGGATGATCAGAAACTTATTTATTTCATTAATAAGAAACTACAGTACGGATTACATAAGAAAAAGGAACGGATAACTCCCTTCCCCCTTCTACCATAAAAACCAGACAAAATCCCCCACATCAGTTACATAAATAAACTCCCCAGGAGTCTTACCCACAGCTACCCGAAGAGCCTGCACCCTCATCATCCACGTCCTAAGGACCCCAAGTTTCTCCTGCCTGAATGGAGTGCCGCAAACACTCCATGGACCGATGAGCCTTAACCATCTTCGAAAAGACCACAACACCCCCTTCCATGGAGTCAGATAAAATAAACCACCTCCGACCGGTCTTTACTGCCAACATCTTGTTGACTACTTTCCTCCATAACCACTTCATATAATCTTTGGGGACATGGCAAACCTTCCCAATAGACTGAGAGGGACGGGTCGACCGACGCCGATTTTCCCGCAGTGATCCTAGCAACAGACGTAAGCGCTCAGTCAAATCTTCTACTGGAAAGAAATTTGAGGTCCAAGGGGGCACGACCTGTGCCCAACCAAATTGGCGCAAAAGTCGCCAGGGGAAATAAAAAGAGGTCTGCCTGAGACCAACCAGTTTCACATATGAATATTCTCCTAGCTCCAGAACAGGCTGCAACTGTCCCCACCAAGGCACTGACCAATACAGCCCATAAGCCCCATGCTCCACAAGCCAATTCTCCCAATTCTAAACATACAGGCCCATGCGAATGAAGTAGCGTGAAAAGAAGTTGGGTACGGCCGACAAAGGATATTCTGGAGGAGTCGACAAGCATAATATTTCATACAACCACATGAACAGCATCACAGGGCTACTCCTTAAAAAGTCGAAACGGCCTTCTCTTCAGGCATCCAGACCATTCAAAGTCTCCGCCAATATCACCGCCACAGGATTGCGACGGTATGACATTTATGAGGTAATGGCTGTAAGTTGTGGGTCCACCTGCAATTCCCCAGTCACCAACAGGAATTTTGAAACCAGGCCCAGAATAACGGCTCAAGCATAGACAGCATCACTTACTTCCCGCGAACGCACGGACTGCAACACCGCCGGGAGGGAGATCATCCCTCTAGCAACTAGTGACCTGGCCGCCGAAGGCGAGATATGAAGAAGCCCGACTAACAAATCCCTAGGAGAACGGGAAAATTTGGGTAAAGCCGCGGCAACACTAGGATTCACACCCAGTATGGCAGAAAACTCCTCGTAGGTAGGACAAACTTCTTCCAACCCAAAGCGAAACACATGGTCTTCGGGGTACCAAAATTGTACTGCCGCCATCAGCATATTCCACTCAAAAGGTCGATTACGTCACAAGGAGACTCGATGCATGTTGAAAGCATCATAGTCGACATTATAAGAGCACATGGCTTCCAAGGCTTCGAGGTAGTTGACAAAACTCAATGGTACCAGGGAGAGCCATCTTGCAAGACTAAAAGATGATGGGTGGGTATGAAGAATGTAAAAGGTGTGAGGAAAACACTCCACCCTTCATCCTTTTTATACTTAAAAATCCTCACAAGGGACATAATCCCTGTAGAAATCGAAAGGAACCCTACCCCATAAGGTACTAAAGGCTGAAGAGGGTGCCAATCAAAGCTTTCAATTGATGGGACTGGACTGAACTGCCGATAGGCAGGCCAGGGTGTTTGCCGATCGTCAACCCCCCATTTTTGGAAATCTTCCTTTTTCCTCTCTTGTCAAAATCAGAAAAATGAAAAATTGATATTCTCAACAGAACTTCAAAATCCCTTTTCCTCCTTATATAATTCCCTTTTTTAAATTTCCTCCATTCCTTCTTTGTCAAATCAGAAAACTCCATAAAAATAAATTGATATTCTCAAAAGAATTTCAAGAATCATGTTCGCTCCTTATGGGATTCCCCGTTTTGAATAAAATAACTTTCCTTTGAAATATTTCTAAAAATATTCATTTTTTTACGGTCTCAGCAGCAAATTAAAAAGCGCATGCATTCATTTTATCATTACAATAAAAGATAGTCAAAAAACCGCATTGCATTGCATATATATGTTTTCTGTGTTACATCATTTTTGTAGGAAATAAAGAAAATCCAAAAACAATGGGACTCAGCCCGAACCCACATTTCACTCCCTCTCTCTCTCTCTCTCTCTCAAGAATTTTCATCCCGGCGACGCGCTCTCTTTCCCCTACGGCGAGACGACACGCCCCCACTACCCAAGCCAAAGTCTCCCACGGATGAGGCTGACGGCACCAAGCAAGAAGGAACAGGGACAGCCTCCCGAATGTGGGCAGTCGCCGATGATATCCAATCCCTGATGTCCCTGAGCCAAGTGGTCGATACCCGAATTTACTGCAAAGGAAAGGCAGAATCAGTATCAAGAAAAAGAAATCAAAAAAGAGAGGGAAAGGACTGAAAGGTTTACCGCAGGACGAAGGACGTCCTCTGTCAAACCTAGCTCCTCCGGATCCATCGTAAGAGGACGATGCAGCATCGACACTGTCCCTCCATCAGCCCGTCGGATGTTGTACGAAGGAGTGCGCAGCCGAACAAAAGGAACCTCCGAGGTCGCTGCTGCCGCAGGTGCCGACGGACCACCACCACTGTGGGAAGACCCCACCGCCCGACTCGAACCAGCAGGAGGGAAAGGCAAGGCATCATGTATGCTGGGCGCCATCAACCAGCTCGTCACAAAGTCCATATAGTCATACGGCGCAGCCGTATCAGTATACAACGCATAGGTATCACCGATCATCGCCGTGACCCTCTCATCCTCCAATAATTGTCGCTCCCGCCTCATAGAAGTAGGAGGCTGCGCGGGAGGCACCACCACCTCCTCCTCAGCAATTTGACGGATCACCCTCTCCCCGAGGTACCAGGAATGGTCGAACTCATGCTCCAATAAATGCCTCATCTGCGCGTTCACCCCAGTCACCCCCGTATCCTGAATGGCGGTCCCCCAAGGATAAAAGGTCACCTGAAAATCCCTAAGCAGGCATAAGTTAATACAGAATCAGAAGGTGCAAAAACTAAGGCTGAAACGGAAAGAGTCTTACCCTACCACTGGTCAGGTCATTTAAGACCTGACGCACCGCCTCCAGGGAGAGAGATCCCTTCGACTGCCGGTTGGCCTTACGCCATCGATACAAGCGACAGAAGTCCCCGACGGTGTCGTCCTTCAGAGAAATCAGTGGGGTGTTGCACCCAATCACCTCATAAAACCACGTCTGAATTCACGAGCAAAAAGAGACGCATAAGGAAAATGCGAATGCATGAAATGGAAATGCGCAAAGTAAAGAATACCTCAAGGTGATACGTGGCTCCAGTAAAAGTCTGCAGGCAGCACCGACTGAACGCATCCAGAGAAGAGTAAAGGGTCGCCAAGGTCAGACTCCCCCAATCATAGAAAGGGATGTTCGAAAACATCCTCAAGTATGGCAGAAACCACAAATGGACGACGTCGCCGCTCGATGCCACCATGAAACCTCCCAGCACCAACAAAATGAACAACCAGGCCATTTGCCTCACTTGCAGTCCATCCTCCACATAAACCACCCTGCTCAGCAAAACATCCTTCAACAAGGATAGCCGGATAGAATCTCCAGAGACTATCCTCCTCACATCACCGAGTGCTGCATACACCGCCTCCGGCCTCACCCGCAAAGAGCGGTCCACCTCTATCTGCTCCCCGTCACAATCTAGCCTCAGTAGTTGCTTCACATCTATGGGAGTCACCGTCATCTCCCCAAAGCCAAAATGAAAAGTGTGGGTAGTGTCCCACCACCTCTCCCCTAAGGCACACAAAACTGCTGTCGAACGAGGCGTCTCATCCAGCGCAGCCGCCAACCTCCCAAAACCCGCTGATGATACCATCCAGCACACCACGCATGTTCTTCAAAGAAATATTCGACTGGCGAAAGGAAAAATTCAGTCAAAGGTCAAGAAAAGGAAAAATCACCCAAAAAGGAAAAAAAATGCCAAAGGTCAGGTTACTTACATAACCACCGGGAATCACTCTCGAAAAGCGATGACGCGACGGCTCCCGCAACAAGGTCTGCTCATCCGCAACCGGCTCGAATGCATCAAAGGCATTCCAATTCCCCAAAGCAAGGGGCACCATGTCCCTCCAATCCACATTCGCCCAGTCATCAACGGTCAACCACTCTCGGTGGACAGCGGTGCTCACAAAAGGGGCCATTTCTTGAATATCGGAATGCTAGAACGATCGGAACTATCTCCTCACCTTCCCCAGGCAGCCCAAAAGTCCATGCCACTGTCGAATGGCACCTCTCAGTCTATGCTGACCGGCACCCCCCCTTAAAATTTCGTGCAAAAATTCCCAGAAAATACCAGAAAGCCTCGAAAAATCCCCGGAAAATTCCCAAAAATCCCAGGAAGGATTTAGAACATTTTCATCAAGGAAATTTCGCACTCCTTCGGGCGACACACCATTTTCCCCAAAGGATCCCTCAAAATCCAAGCGATTGACCTCTCGGGCAAGGCGCCCGGACCACCGAATCACCTCTTCATCATACTTTACAACCATCGGCTATCCGGTGCGGTACAATATCACATGGTATTTTTTCCAGCAGAAATCAGAAGAACCACTCGCCCCGAGCAATCTCTCCCAAAGGACAATCCAAATTTTCCCCGGCCCATTCATCATTCCCCAATGAAATCTCAGATCCAAATTCTTATTCCCAGCGGAACCCCTCTTCCCCAGCGGAATCCTCAAAAACTAAGTGAAAACTCCTCCCGGCAAAGCTCCGGAAAATCCCTAAGGATCACCTGATCACTTCCCCAGCGAAATTCTCTTACAGCACCCAAAATAGGTTGTTTTCCCCTACGAGGTCTCCTAAAAGACTTCCCCCAGCTATCAGCTCCCCAGCTCAAATCGGAATCACAAAGCTGTTTCTCCAGCAGAATCAAAATACAATCTTTATCTACTCTTGGGGTCAGAATTGGCCCCGATCTTGGATCGTCACCTTAGTTAGGTCATAATTGACCTCGGTCCTCGGTCGTCACCACTCTTGGGTCAGAATTGGCCTTGGTCTTGGATCGTCACCTTAGTTAGATCAGAATTGACCTCGGTCCTCGGTCGTCACCACTCTTGTGTCAGAATTGGCCCCGGTCTTAGATCGTCACCTTAGTTAGGTCAGAATTCACCTCGGTTCTCGATTGTCAGCACTCTTGGGTCAGAATTGGCCCTGGTCTTGGATTGTCACCTTAGTTAGGTCAGAATTGACCTCGATCCTCGGTCGTCACCACTCTTGGGTTAGAATTGGCCCCGTTCTTGGATCGTCACCTTAGTTAGGTCAGAATTGACCTCGGTCCTCAATCGTCACCACTCTTGGGTCAGAATTGGCCCCGGTCTTGGATCGTCACCTTAGTTAGGTCAGAATTGACCTCGGTCCTCGATCGTCACCACTCTTGGGTCATAATTGGCCCCGGTCTTGGATCATCACCTTAGTTAGGTCAGAATTGACCTCGGTCCTCGGTCGTCACCACTCTTGGGTCAGAATTGGCCCCGATCTTAGATCATCACCTTAGTTAGGTCAGAATTGGCCCCGGTCTTGGATCTTCACCTTAGTTAGGTCAGAATTGACCTCGGTCCTCGATCGTCACCACTCTTGGATCAGAATCGGCCCCGATCTTGGATCGTCAACTTAGTTGGGTCAAAATTGGCCTTGGTCCTCGGTCGTCACCACTCTTGGGTCAGAATTGGCCCCGGTCTTGGATCGTCACCTTAGTTAGGTCAGAATTGACCTCAGTCCTCGATCGTCACCACTCTTGGGTCAGAATTGCCCCCGGTCTTGGATCGTCACCTTAGTTGGGTTAGAATTAACCTCGGTCCTCGGTCGTCACCACTATTGGGTCAGAATTGGCCCCGATCTTAGATCGTCACCTTAGTTAGGTAGGAATTGACCTCGGTCCTCGGTCGTCACCACTCTTGGGTCAGAATTGACCCCGATCTTGGATCGTAACCTTATTTAGGTCGGAATTGACCTCGATCCTTGGTCATCACCACTCTTGGGTCAGAATTGGCCCCGGTCTTGGATCGTCACCTGAATTAGGTCAGAATTGACCTCGGTCCTTGGTCGTCACTACTCTTAGGTCAGAACTGACCTCGACCCTCTGAATTGGTCATCCTCATCTCCTTAGGTCCTCAGAAATGACCTCGATCCTCCGAATTGATCATCCCCAGCATACTTCTTAGGTCCTCAGAATCGACCTCGACCCTCTGAATCGGTCATACTCCCTCAAAAGCATCATGTAGTGTCTAATCGACGGCTATCATTTGTTCCAAACTCACCCGTCGAGGGGCTCTATAGACACCCCATTCTGTTACCCCTTATCTATCCTTAGGTCCCTAGTACCTCTCTTCATCACTATAAACCCAGGTCACGTCCCGAGTACTGACCTGGAAGCCATCGGGCACCCCCCGGCTCAGTTGGATCCAAAAGTCAAACTCCTCATCTCGACCGAGACTTAATGAATCTTCAAAGGGCACTGAATAACCTTTCCAATGGTCTACCCCGTGCACGATTACGACTTACCATGCAGACGAACGCGCCATTTGCGTCCAAAACCTGAACCAGAAGCCATCGGGCACCCCCCGGCTCAGTTTGACCTAAAAGTCAACCTCCTCGTCTCGATCGAGACTCAATGAATCTTCGAAGGGCACTGAATACCCTTTCCAACGATCCACCCCCTGCACGATTCCGACTTACCATGCGGACGAACGCGCCATTTGCGTCTGAAAACTGACCTAGAGGCCACCGGGCGCTCCCGGGATCTATTTGACCTATGTCAACTCTTCAGCTCGACTGAGGCTGAATGAATCTTCGAAGGGAACTGAATACCCTTTCCAACGGTTCATCCCGTGTGCAATTCTGACTTTCCATGCGGACGAACGATCCGTTTGACTCCGGGAAGCCACCGAGCGCTTCCCGAGCCCAGTTGACCAAAGTCAACTCTCCAAATCGGGTCAAACTCTTTGGAATGTCGAAGTACATCTCTTAACCTTTTCAACGGTATGCCTCGTGCACGATTCGGACTTACCATGCGGACGAACGAGCCGTTTGCGTCTGCGCGATTCCCTGTCCAATGGACCGACAAATGCTTCCGAGCCATATTTGACCCAAAGTCAACTCCCGAACTCGGGAGTGGTCCAAAGGCCTTTCGAAGGTATCTAAAATACCTTTCCAATAGTATACCCCATGCATAATTTTCACCAACGATTTGCCCTCGGTGGATAATTTTCCGAAAAAGCCTGAGGCGCACTGCCAAATGGCAGGTCCCAGATCCTGCCTATCGGCACCTGCCGATAGGCAGTGCCATGATAGGGCCGATTGGCAGTCCCCTGGGGTTATAAAAGTAGGCCTTAGCCTCATTTGTAGGGGGAGCCGAGATCTGATAGAAATCTCTCTGAACGAATCCCAGAAACCGAAGGCAGCGTGATTTTAACTTCCAAATCCCTCTTTTACCTTCACTTTTCATCATCCTTTTCATCAAACTTGGTGAATTGTCCACTCTCCATCATCATCCAAGCTCAAGGGCTGCTCTCCAACATTCAAGATCAAGCTCAAGATCTTCAAGAAGGTCCAACTTTCTCAAACTCTCTCTCTTAATTTCTCTTGAATTCCCAATAACTTGTTTTCTTACTTAGCACTTTTATAATCTCATCTCACACATCCTAATATACTTTTTATTTAGTATTATTGCACATCTCTTATTTTCATATAAATAAAAACCCCAAAACAAGAAAAAGAGGGTTTGTTCATAAATTCCAAGTAGGGATTCTCACACTTTTTCCACATTTTTCTCACAACTAAAACACCTTTTCTAGAAACACACACACACACTTACAAATAAGAGATCCCACATTTGGATTTATGGGACAAACCCCACCCCTTTTCTTTTTATGCGAACTACGTGGACTTTGATGCCTTTATAGGCTACGTAGGCTTCTCGGGGTAAAACTCGAGACTCGAGTCCTTTCTCTCACTTTTTCTCTCATTTCCTATTTTCTCTAAATCCATTTTTCTTATATTATATATATCCTTAGTCTTGGTGACACATTACTCCATGTGCGTTATCGTTCCTTTATAGTAATCAACGTAGGGGTAACCGCGTAAATCTTATTTTTCTAATATTACTTTTATAATCTTCCTATGGATGACTCGCTTTATCTTTTCCATGATACAAGCCGAGGATTCCTACCTCCATTCTATATATATACACATGCACACATCCCACGGGGGGAAACAGAAAGAAAAATAGCAAATATCCATGAGAGACCGAAAGGGCGGAATGAGTGCCTAACACCTTCCCATTTCGTAACTAAGCCTCTAAACCCTTTTCGAATCATTTCGGTTTCGCACGCACCAGTATGTCTTTGGATGCCATCCTTCGGGGTGGCTTCCCCTTTTTCTTTTGTCTGTTTTGAGTAAAATAGACTAGCGACTCTGAATCTCTCTACATTTTTCACACCTCACAAAATCGACGCCGGCCGAAGCGCTCTCCCGAGAGGGGACGCGTGGGACCCGAAGGATTCCTCCTCCCTCGGTGGCGGGGATCGGCGGGGATGGCCACAGAGCCAAAAAAGTGTGGCATTGTAAAAAGTAGCCAAGGCCAAACAAGTTTAGTTTGATGTGATCATTAAAAAGAAAAGAATTGAATAGAATAATATGATTATTATTATACACGAGGGAGTTTGATTGGAAATATATCAACGAGTTTGAACGTCCTAACAAAATGTTGAAAGAGCATTACATAGTTTTAGATGTTATTCATGTGGAAATCATTTTAGATTGTAATTTGTTTATTAGATTGAGTCGATGTCATTCGAATTCAATATTTTTACACCTAAGGACGATTTTGAGTTCATTCGTTAGGAGTATCCATAGTCATCATGCACATTTGTTATGAATGTTTGAGTTAATTTTTCAATCAAATAAGTTCACACCCATTCATTTGGTTTTCACGATTTGGTTATCTTAGTGTAAATTCATGGTGTGAGTTGTGTTTGTAAATTCTCTTTGCTTGAATTTTTTTTTAAAAATTAAAAAAGAGTTTGTGGATCCTTTTGATTATATCCTTGCATGAGCGTAGTTGATTTATTCATAATGATTTTCTATCCTTGTTGTGACACTCCGCATTTATTTTTGTTTATTCTTCTCCTTGTCTATTTCGAACAAGTAAAAGGGGAGAGAACGAATTATGAATTATGGAGGAGCGAGAAATTGAATTATGGGGGAATCTCGAGATTTTTCAGATGTACTTGATTTAATTTGATATTTGATTTATGCTATCGCATTTTAAACTCGATACTTCATGAAGGTATTTTCTTTGTACATTGTGTGTAGGACTTTGATGATCATTTGGAAAGCACACAAAAGTAGAGCAAGGAAAGCAAAGAGATTTGATGATTTAGATGTTGAAGATTTTTAAGACTTGCATTTATAGTACCATTTCACTTTTGGGTTCATGGGAGGGTATTAGGTTTGTAAAGGACATCTTGATTGATAATTCAAATATTTTTATTTTGTACCGGCATAGACATAAGGGAAGATTTGTAAGGACATAATTTTTTTAGTCCGTAGTTTGTATAGAGTATGTCGTATACCTCTACAACCGTAAAAGAGGTTCAAGTTCTTACATTCATGAAGACGGAACCGAATTTCAAGCATCTTTAACATATGCACAACATGAGGTATAATTTCATATGGAATGTGTTTAACTTTTGTAAAAGCTTTACTTTAGTATTGGGATATTTTTCGAATCTATTTTTATCAAACTGTGGCATTTTTTCTAAGTCAAAATTAATTTTTTAAGACCTGTAAGTGTCATTTTTAAAATAATATTTTCTCACTCTTGTCATTCAAAGGAAAAGGCAATGTCTTTCAAACGATTGCTACTAACGATGACACGTGTCATTTAACAGGTCATTTTTAAAAGAATGTTTCTTGTTTGCTTCAAACAACCACCTATTGTTTTATGTTTTTAAAGGACATTTCTTAGGTCGTTAGTAACCACATCTAATGTCGTTAAAATAACATGACAATTTTGTTCGAACGAATTCTAACGACATGCGTCGCCTCAAGATTTTTGTTTAGCTATAAATACATGTTTTGGAGACCTGATTCATTAAGACTTTTGATACACAAAAACTGGTTCTTGGAAGACTTTTAGTCTTCATATTTTAAGGTTAAAAACCTAGTTTTTGATTCACCAAAACATCCCAATCCTTTTTGTGAAAAAATTTTGGAAACTAAAATTATCTTTGTGGAGTGCGATCTATGTTGTTGGATTGGTAGTTCTTGCAAGAGTTTCTTGCTGACGACTTCGGTCATTGAGGTTCTTGAGAGGACCTTTGCTGGTTACTAGGTTGCGGTCTATGTGAGTTTTCTGCGGAAGATTCATTGTAGATTTCATTGTGTAATTGTAAGTTGCATTTTGCATTATATAGTTAAATAAAGGTTTTATCCGAAAGTTTTTTTTCCTAAACCTCGATTGGTGTTTGTTTTATTTGCATATTTGATTTATATCACATATATGCATGATTAGGGTTTAATTAATTTGGATCGAAGATTAACTCTAATTAAATAAGTTTAATATTGAAATTTGCGAATTAAATAAATAATCGATATCACACATTCTATAATTTCAGCATTTATACCACGATTAGGTTACGATTCCACCAAAGTGGTCTAATCTAATAAACTGTAATTGCTGAATTTTGTGATAACATTCAAATACAATGTTTTGGTTGCTCCAAAGAGTCGGTATATAGTTTTCAGTGTTTGGATTATTAATAATTTCATTATGATTAAGTTGTTGTGATTTGATTGCTCCAACGAGTCCAGTTGTAATGATGAGATTAATATTAAGGGGAAATATAATGTTTATTAAGATTGTTATTGGTTGCTCTAAAGAACTCATAACCTTCCTTAATTTATAAAGACAATTTTCATTTATGCATTTTGAAAATGTAATGCTTGTTGAAATTATTATACAATCCATAAAACAATGTAATATTCATATAATGGATAGTTTGGTAGTCATCAAAGTGACCCAACTAGAATGCCTGTAAATATTAAATTTAATGATAAAAGTAGTAGTAATAACTCATCATGCTTATATATGTAAAGACATAAATGGGGTATATTTGGTTTATTTCATCAAGCAAGATAATTTCCTAAAGGAAATTGATTTTGAGTAACTGAAATAAATATTGAGGAATTATTCAATTAGGTGGTCAAAGTTTATCGATAGCATGCCCATCTAAATTACATAACATAGTAACCAATAAAGTCGTATATAAATATTCAAAGTTATTATGAAAGAAAGCCCACATTTATAAAATGGTATTAATTATTGTGTTGTCATCTCATAGTATTAATGTAGTGAGTTATTTATCTCATTAATTGTATATCATTTTATTTCTCTAAAATTGCATGTTTTATCTATTTTAATGCTATCAGAGTTGAATTCCTAGGAATAATAAATCGTTATGATTCAGTTTTACTTGAGGAACCCACTATTAATGAATAAATTAGTGTGTAAAACTCTTTTAAAAATTTGAAAAAAAATTCTTAAATGGATTAGGCATAAAGTTTATGCAAATCTCTTAATGGTAGAGATTAAAAATTTAGTATCCTTTATATAACATAAATATTTTTAGCTATATTATGAGAATTATAATGTGTCATTCGATATGAATGAAATAATTTGTTTTATTTTTCAAAACAAGAGTGCTATGAAAAATAGTTCTAAATTGATATTAGGATGCTTACAAGAAAAATCATAAAACAAACCAAAAATTCCTGGATTCCGTTTATTATGTTATTTTGGAATCATTTTGTAGAAGGGTGTCTACCTATAAAAAAGTAAAAATATTATTTTAGAAATACTGAGAAGAAACCCAGGGTCCCGACAGAAACTCATATTGAGCAGGAACCCCCCCGGGGTCCCGACAGAAACTCATATTGAGCAGGAACCCCCCAGGGTCCCGACAGAAACTCGTATTAAGAAGGAACCCACCTAGGGTCCCGGCAGAAATGCATAATTGAGAAGGAACCACCCCAGGGTCCCGACAGAAACTCATATTCAGCAGGAACCCCCAGCACCGCTGCAAGTGTCAGCGCCGCTGCAAAGGTCTGCGCCGCTGCAAGGGTCTGCGCTGCTGAAAGTGTCAACGCCACTGCAAGTGTCAGCGCCGCTGCAAGTGTCAGCGCCACTGTAAGTGTCACCACCGCTTCAAGTGTCTGCACCGCTGCAAGTGTCAGCGCCGCTGCAAGTCTCTACGCCGCTGTAAGGGTCAGCGCCGCTTCAAGTGCCATCGCCGTTGCAAGTGTCAGCACCACTGCAAGTGTCAACGCCGCTGCAAGTGTCGGCGCTGCTTCAAGTGTCTGCGCCGCTGCAAGTGTCAGCGCCGCTGCAAGGGTCAGCGCCGCTTCAAGTGCCAGCGCCGCTGCAAGTGTTCGCGCCGCCGTAAAGGTCGGCACCGCTTCAAGTGTCTGCGCCGCTGCAAGTGTCTGCGCCACTGCAAGTCTCTACGCCGCTGCGAGCGTCAGCACTGCTGCGAGCGTCAGCTCCGCTTCAAGGGTCAGCGCCGCTGCAAGTGTCAGCGCCGCTGTAAGTGTCGGCGCCACTTCAAGTGCTAGCAACGCTTCAAGTGTCAGCGCCGCTGCAAGTGTCAGCGCCGCTGCTAGGGTCAGCGCCGCTTCAAGTGCCAGCGCCGCTGTAAGTGTCAGCGCCGCTGCAATCTTCCGCGCCGCTGCGAGTGTCGGCGCCGTTTCAAGTACCAGCGCCGCTGCAAGTGTCCGCACCGCAGCAATGGTCGATGCCGCTTCAAATGTCTGCGCCGCTGTAAGTGTCAGCGCCGCTACAAGTCTCTACGCCGCTGCAAGGCTCAGCGCCGCTTCAAGTGTCAGCTCCGCTGCAAGTGTCAGCGCCTCCGCAATCTTCCGCGCCGCTGCAAGTGTCGGCGCCGTTTCAAGTACCAGCGCCGTTGCAAGTGCCAGCGCCGCTGCAAGTGTCCGCACCGCCGCAAGGGTCGGTGCCGCTTCAAGTGCCAACGCCACTGCAAGCGTCTGCGCCATTACAAGTGTTCGCGCCGTCGCAAGGGTCGGCGCCGCTTCAAGTGCCAGCGCCGCTGCAAGTGTCTGTGCCATTGCAAGGGTCAGCGCCGCCGCAAGTGTCGGCGCCGCTTCAAGTGTCAACGTCGGTTCAAGTGTCCGCACTGCTTCAAGTGTCTGCGGCGTTGCATGTGTCAACGCCGCTGCAAGTGTCTACGCCGCTGCAAGGGTCAGCGCCGCTTCAAGTACCAGAGCCGCTGCAAGTGTCAGCACCGCCGCAATCTTCCGTGCCGCTGCAAGGGTCAGCACCGTTTCAAGTGCCAGCGCCGCTGCAAGTGTCAGCGCCGCCGCAAGTGTTCGCGCTGCTGCAGGTGTCGGCGCCGCTTCAAGTACCAGCGCCGCTGTAAGTATCAGCGCCGCTGCAAGTGTCCGCGCCGCTGTAAGGGTCGGTGCCGCTTCAAGTACCAGTGCCCCTGCAGGTGTCAGCGCCGCTGCAAGGGTCGGCGCCACTGCAAGTGTCCGCGCCGCTCCAAGTGCCAGCGCCGCTACAAGCATCAGCATCGCTGCAAGGGTCAGCGCCACTACAATGTCTGAATCACTGCACAAATGTTATTCGAGAGGTGCTGCTACAAGGGTTTCGACAGAAACTCATATTGAGGGAGTAGCTATCGTGAATTACTCCTCATCATGAAACATCAGTCTCTAAATGAACAACAACACTAACACTTTACTTTCTTGTACAGGTTGCCTAGACGAGCAAGCAGGGCTCGAACAGGCGCGTTGGGACCTCCTGGGAGTTTTGGCTTGGCGGCTGAGGGACAAGGTATGTTGAGCAAGCTCAACCACTTAGCACTATAGGATTGAGAGAATACTAGTAGGAGACCCTAGGGTCACCCAGTCCTCACACACCTCACACTTAATCACAAGTGAAGTGAGCAGCCAAAGGGCTGGCTACTCACAAGAAAAGAACTGTTTATAAAATGATTTTAGAGGAGAGGGTCCTCTAAACCCCTCTCAAGAAAAATGATTTTAGAAGGGGGTCCTCGAGACCCCCCTCAAGCTTGTAAATATTTTAGAGGAGGTGGTCCTCGAGACCCCCCCTCAAGTTTACAAGGTTTGTATCAAAGTTACCGTTTCAAAAGATATTTAAAAAATCAGATATTTTGTCTCCATTAGAAGACATATTTGCTTTTAAACTTTGGTCAGCGCCAGGGGGCATCTGCCAGAGGGGACAGGCAGACCTGCCTGCAGGTAGGGACAAATAGTACACTGCAGACTTTGTCCCTCACCAACCCTCTAAGTTTTGGCACCAAAAGTGCTAACCCAACCTTAGTGCCCAAGTATAAATAGGACCCCTGGGCAAGTTCATAAAAGGGATATATACAACAGAAGATTGCACTGTTACTCTGCCAAAATACCACCAGACCTACCTGAGTATTCTCTCCCTGCTCATTCTCTTAGTGCTGAGTGCCTTGTTCCTTCACTCCCCACTGACAGCCATCACTCTCAGGTGTTTCCCTTGAGAAAATTACTATTTTTGCTGTGAAAGTTCATCTTCTTGCAGGGAGTGAGTTGAAGCTTGAGTTCCATTGTTACCAGAAGGAGAAGTTTTCTTCAGAAGTTGCACCAGGAGACCTTGAAGACCTTGCAGGCAGCGTCCATTGGAGTGGGTCACGCCTCACCCTTTCCAGTTATTCATAGACCCCAGTCTCACTACCCTCCTACACATTTCAAAAAAATCCTCATTGACCTTTCAAAAAAAAATTCTAAATTTTATCGTGAGATATTTTTCTTGAATATAAAAAAGATCTCTAAGTTTATATAAGAATGCATTTTCTTAATTATGGTGATCTCATTGGTGGTTTGTACAATTATGTTTTTGATAAATCTTTTACAAGAAAAATAATTATGATATCCTATATTACAATGTTGAACTTCAAAGTCGCTTTTGAATCTTGTGG
The DNA here is from genome assembly GCA_949130495.1 of Sambucus nigra. Taxonomy (NCBI): domain Eukaryota; kingdom Viridiplantae; phylum Streptophyta; class Magnoliopsida; order Dipsacales; family Adoxaceae; genus Sambucus; species Sambucus nigra. The sequence goes on along the minus strand of OX422210.1, from coordinate 585,962,399 downwards.
CATAATTGAATATCGAACTCTTTTAAGTCTAGACTTACTTTCATGATTTAATAGACTAGACTGTCTTTGGATTGTCACTTATGAATCTTGACTGTCACGTTTGAGCTCTTAAGGTTTTACACTTTTAGAACGATCTATATGTCCCAAGTGGGAGATTATAGTCCTTAAAGAGTGGACATATATATATCATGTCCTTATAAAATAATAGGTCAAATGTAACAATGCCACAAGAGTTATTCACACGAAAATGAATATATATGGTTAGAAGTGTATTATATAAACTCTAATTTACTTATCCAATTTGACACGCCCGCATGATTGGGAATGTCTAGTATATGCATGGATTTACAATCTACTAAAAAAATTGAAATTAGAATTATGTCTACACTTTCAAGAGGGTACACTATTTATAGTTGAAATCGAACATGTCAAATTCTTTAAAGAACGGTAAAATTAGTGGGAGTATCAAATCATCTAATGTGGTTATAAAAGAAGTTAAGATATTCTTATCATTCCCTTAACATCCAAAGTAATTATTCTTTCGATCAGTGAATATGAGTAGTTTTAAGAAACTCATTATATGAGTTTGCTATTATGAATGATTGTGAGATTTATTACAAGAATGTGAATTTGACAGAGTAAGAAAATATCTGAATTTTATTTTTACAAGTTTTAAAAAATTATAATGCCATTAATTGACCAAAATGAAGTTTAATATCGCATTGAATTACCTAATTGACATACTAGATTCAAGTATAAATGTGTCTTAAGACTAAAACACGACCCTGGTGATAATCAACGACATAAAGCTAGACTTATGGTCAAAGTTTTCTTTAAGAATAGAGAAAGGGGTGTAAATAAACATTTTCACTTATATCATAAAATGTGAAATTCTTATGGCTTTAGTAACTCCTTTTCATTAATATTTACATTTAGTGTGAAAACTTATGAGAGTTTAAGCAAAGAAATGCATAGATTGTTAAATCACTATATAAACTTATGTCAATTTTCTACCAATGGTATTTTTATGAATACTTTATGTATTTTTTATTTGTGTGTGTGTATATATATATATACATACCCTAAAGTCAGTGGGAGTAAATTTATATATTTTTTGGGTTACTCTTAGTAATAATGAATAAGAGTATGAAGTAATGAGATGCCTAAAATATTATTGTAACAGCCCATATTTCTGAGTATTTAAAATCTAATTAATTCGGTTATTTAAATTTACATGTGTGACGTAAGCTGCGGTCAAAGGTGGTACCCTAAGTTCCAGTTATATTTAAAATTCATCCAGATATTTCTTACAAGTAGAGACCGGTGGCGATACTTGATCGTAGTGTGCGTAAGCTAAGGTCAAAGGTGGTACCCTAAGTTCGAGTTCAGTGGGGGCACCACAATGCTGACGAGTCGATGTGGGAGCGGGAGGATGACACGCATGAGTTGTATTCAGAGCTATTCACCGCAGGTATGTCCTAATTTAGAGGGCGAAATTCCTCTATAAGGGGGGAAGTATGTAACACCCCGTATTTCTGAGTATTTAAAATTTAATTAATTCGGTTATTTTAAATTACACGCATGATGTAATTTAATTTAATTAAATATTATGTGTTTATTAAAATATTAATCGGGAGAGATAAAGATTAATATTTATGGAATAAAATTACTAAGTGAGTAGTAAATGATTATTTTATGTCATAGCGAATGATAGTGACGTGACAGTGTTATATCTCTACCGGGAGTCGAATGTAAGCTATATGAGGCCGAGATAAGAAATTTGTGATTAGTGACTCAGATGGTGATTTTGAGGTCATGGTTGATTCCGAATGAGTCGAAATAGTTAGAATAGTGTACTCGGGTATGTTGATTGGGTCCCAGGGCGATGTTTTACCAACCCGACACCCTGTAAGCGCATTTCGATCATTTGGAAGACTAAGGTTGGAGAAGCTACGAATTTCTAAGTGTTATATCAACATATATTTTGAGAAGGCTAGGGTTAAAACCAAAGAAAATCAATAGAGGCCATAAGAGAGGAAGATAATAGCATTCTTAGACCATTCAACACCATTCTTGCATCACCATTACCATCAGAATGTGGATCGAAGGGGGAGGAAGACACTTTCATCATTTGAACATGAAATCTGACCACCTTCACAAGAGGTAAGTGTTAACCTTTCATGTTCTTGAATAGTTATAATATCCAAGGTAGAATTATAGGTAATCTAGTATGAACACATGAGTTTGAGATAATATAATGGGCTTAATTCATTACCGATAATATAATGAACATAGTGTGTAAGTGGGAGAGTATCTCCATGGATTTCATTACCGGGTTACCGATATCATATTGAGGGCATTACTCCATCTGGATGGTAGTGGATCGGTTGACTAAGGTGGCCCATTTTCTATCAGTTCGTACGGATTTTGAGATGAGAAAGTATGTGTTGTTGTTTATTACTGAGATAGTGAGACTGAATGGAATTCTATTAACATTATGTCGGACCGAGATAAGATTTTTGTGTCCTATTTTCGACAGAGTTTTCAAGAGGCTATGGGCACATATTTACGTTTGAGCACATCATATCACCCAAAGACAAATGGGCAGATGGAGCAGGTTAATTAGATGTTAGAGGATATGATGAGGATGTGCATACTTGACTTCAGGGAAGGATGGGAGCAGTATCTTTCATTGGTGGAGTTCGCATATAATAACTCCTACCAGTTTACCATCGGCGTGGCAAAATTTGAGGCATTGTATGGACGGCCTAGTCATTCGCCCACTTACTAGTTAAAAGTGGGGAACAATAAGAAATTAGGGGAAGAGATTATTCATAACACCATTGCATGGATTGAGATGATACGAGGGCGTAACCGTATAGCTCAAAACAGGCAGAAGAGTTGTGCCAATGAAGATAGGAACATAGAGCTAGAGGTTGGTGAACAGGTTTTGGTACGGGTGTCTCCTATGAAGGGGGTTATGAGGTTTGATAAGAAGGGAAAGTTAGCGTCGAGATATGTGGGATAATTTTTTTATTATCAAGAGGGTTGGACCAACGGCATATAGGCCAGCACTACTGGAGCACTTACAACGAATTCACGATGTGTTCCATGTTTCATCGCTAAAGAGCTACCAGAGGAGCGAAAGGACATTTTGTCACATCTCATTGGAGGAGATAGACTTTCAACTAGATATCTCTTACGAGGAGAGACCGATGACGTTACTTGATTGTAGTGACCATAAGTTGCGATCAAAGGTGGTACCCTAGGTTCGAGTCCAGTAGGGGTACCACAATGTTGAAAAGTCGACGTGGGAGTAGGAGGATGATATGTGTGAGCATTATTCATAGTTATTAACCTTGGGTATGTCCTAACTTCGAGGGAGAAAATCCTTTGTAAGGGGGGAAGTATGTAACACCCCGTATTTCTGAGTATTTAAAATTTGGTTAATTAGGTTATTTTAAATTACACGTGTGACGTAATTTAATTAAATTAAATATTATGTGTTTATTAAAATATTAATCAAGAGAGATGAAGATTAATATTTATGGAATAAAATTACTAAGTGTGTATTTAATGATTATTTTATGTCATAACAAATGATAGTGACGTGACAGTGTTATATCTCAACGGGGAGTTGAATGTAGACTATATGAGGTCAAGATAGGAAATTTGTGTAGAGTGGCTTGGATGCTGATTTAGAGGTCAAGGTTGATTCTGTATGGGTCGAAATAGTCAGAATAGTGTACCCGTGTGTGCTGATTGGGTCTCGGAGCGATTTTAGACCAACCCGACACCCCGTAAAGGCATTTCGATCATTTGAAAGACTAGGGTTAGAGAAGCAACGAATTTCTAAGTGTTATATCAACACTAAGTTTGAGGAATCTAGGGTTATAACCAAAGAAAACTAATAGAGGCCATAAGAAAGGGAGTGGAGAGGATTCTTGAACTATTCAACACCATTCTTGCACCTCCGTTACCATCAAAATGTGGATCAGAAGGGGAAGAAGACACTTTCATCATCAGAAAATTAAACTAGACCACCTTCATAAGAGGCAAGTGTTAATCTTGCATGTTCTTGAACAGTTATAATATCTATGGTAGAATTAGCGAGAATCTCTCATGAACACATGAGTTTGAGATAATATGATAGGCTTAATTCATGTTAATAATTGGAATTCATATTAGAGATTTGATTTCTAAGTTTAAAAATACGTAATCTAACTTTTGGGATGTTATGAGAAATTTAGTTCTGTGTTTCATGAAGAACGTGCATGAAAAGGTAGAACTAGGATTGTGTAGACAAACCATTGGTAAATTCTTGTTAATTGGTAAATTCTTGTTAATTCATAACAGTGTAACGGAGAAGATGACATGCTTATGGTGAATCGATTCGGATCCTTGGCCGAATCGATTCGGTTGCCCAGATTTTTGCCATTTTCTTTATTTATGCCCTTTTTTCAAAAATAAAAAAATGGTAGACTTTAGTATTATTTTTAAACTATAGGTTAGGGCTCAGTGAGTTCCATTAGACCAATGGTAGGGAATAGGGCTTGGGCTAAAATGAGAAGATCAAGGCTAGGGTCGATTAGGCATAATATGAAACTTAATAATTCACGAGAATTAAAAACGGTTCACAGAGAGCATAAGAGAACCCGAGACTTGGACCAGTAGTATAGGGATGTATGAAATATTGAAATTCCTTAAGGTATAGTTTGGACCATTAAAGTAGTGAGTGATACTCGAAAAATACGGATAAAACATTGTGTGAGAATTATTTGTACGTTGAGTATTCGAGAGAGATAAATACTATGTACGGATTTATATGATGGATTGGGTGTATACCTACTGAATATATGTATATATATAGGTTGTGTGAATACCTATTATGTGATTGGTGATGTGTGAACTACCAATGCTGCCTGCTATCACAGGAGATTTCGCGAAAAGGGCGATCCCACCATGGTGATTCCAGCGAGGTCTGGATGTGTACCCCAGAACATGGAACTTAGGGCGGCTCACTATGCATTGTGTATTAATGGGACTGGAAATTTTTTTAGGTACGTTAGGTATGTGCCTATCCCAAAGACTTAAAATTATGTTCACCTCCATTGTGTGTTGTTTGATTTAGGGTTCGAGGAGACATTCCGGACCGATAGTCCTTGATATAGTATGAGAGGTACATGGACTTGATAACAGAGTATGCAGACATCACGGTGGTTGTTTTGGGGATGTTGTATTAGTATATATATAAATAGTGTGATATATATATACTTATGTGATTTATATACATGTGTGTGACGGTAGAAAAGATAGATAGCGTATATCGAAAGATAACTTAAGTATGAGAAACTTAATGAAATAGTTAACAAATAAGATACGAGAAATGTTAAGAGGGTAGCATATTGTATGGGCGGTATGGGGGAGGTAGAACGATTGAGGTGAGATAGATACTTTTATCTAGTTAGGCTGGGTAGCATAACTTGGAGGGTTATTAGAAGATGTTAGGTGTGCACTTTAGTTGAGAGGCGAGGAACTCAAGGGAGAGTGCGTGAAACTAACATATATATCTAATAACTGCTCTTAATGCATTTTTAACACTTGCAACTATTTTTCAAAAGTTTTCGGGATCTAACCCTTGTTATGTCTATTTTCCAAAATATTTTAGGTGTCCAACCATAGGGACGCCAAGCTTAATGACTCATTCTAGGGATTTGTAACTGCAACATTGTGGAAGCTTATAGGACTTTGTGTAGACACTTTAGTTATTCATACCTAGACTAGGTTTTTTTATTATGTAGTTCATTTGGGAATGTTACCCCTTTCGGTTGATACACTTTTAGTTCTTTTTATCAAAGGATGTACTTGGATTTAGTTTATTTCGGTAGACTTATGGTTTAGATTATGTTTTGGGAGGCGATGGTTTATTCCGTCTTTATTATTTATCTATCTATCAGGTGATGATTCAGACTCTTATATTTCTTGTGGATGAGTTATTACATTTCTATATTTTTTTGCGTGTTGTTACATTAATAAAAGATAAAATTAACACCGACTTAATCTAACATAGGTGGTTAGAAATTTAAAAAGGTTTTCTACAGTGATGCTTAGAATGAACCAAATGAGATTCCTGCTTATTTTGATAAAGGATTGATCACCCGTGATTAGAATAGGCGGGGTGTCACAGATAGTATCAGAGCATCAGGTTCTAGCGTCCATAGTTATGTGTGGCTTACTACAATTTCAGCATAGCGTTGATTAAAATAGATCTCTATTATTAGGATTGTTCATGATTTAAGATTACGTTATTTTACTCGTATATTTATATAAACTGTAAACTCATACAATTCATTCTGATTTCAGATGCCACCCAAGAGAGGATGATCGACGAGGGCAGCGACGAGAGACGATGAGGGATAGGCTCAAAAGGAGACACAAGCACCACAGCCACATCCACCGCAGGGGACTTTTATGGCAGATGAGGTGGCCGCTATCATCGCGCATGCAGTTAACGCCGCTATGACGGTAATGTCACTCCACTTTTCTCAGGCCCAACCACCATAGCAACCAGTGGCACTAGTTGTCCAAGACCACCCGAGGTGCTCAGATTGGCATAGAGTGAGGGAGGCATTTCAGAAGGGCCATCCACCCGAGTTTCAGAATCTGACGTGATTTTGTCTTTCCAGTGGAAGAAGGATATTTAAGGCCACCTGCACATGGTTGACTTTAGTGACGTGCAAAAGAAGATATTGGTCATTTTAGACTTGTTGGGGAAGCTTTACAGTGGTGGGAATATGCTACCACTGCTGAGGATAGGGAAATTATGCCTATTGCTGATTTCTGGGGTTCGGTTTAATCGCAAATACTTTTCGCCAGTCTTTGAGATAGAGATGCGAAAGTGGTTCAATGAGCTGGTTCAGGGTGACCGTTCTGTAGCGGAGTACGAGGAAGAGTTCACACGTTTGGTTAATTTTGTGCCTAACGAGGTGAACAGTGAAGAGAAGAAAAAACTAAGGTTTATGGATGGGATAGCCTAGAGGATCAGGAAACACTTGATAGGTAACTACGCATTGAGGACTTATATGGATGTCGTCAATGCCACACTTCCCCATCGCTAGGATCATCGCTTCCATCTAAAGGGGAGAAAGAGAGGGTGTGAGCCTAGCCAACCTGGCAAGGTAGGTGGGAGTGGTGCTAGTGGAGCATCGCAACAGCAGTTAAGTAGACAACAGGGGTAAGATTACTGCCAGGGGGATTCGGCCAAGAGGTTTAGATCTGGGTTGGCCCTTAAAGCCAGCAGTAGGGGCTGCCTCGACAGGGCCATAGGCAAAGAGACTTTTCGAGATGTTATTTTACTTACGAAAAGACGGGCCACAAGACGAAAGACTTCCCACAGCAGGACAGAGCGGCACAATAGCAGGGTGCCCAGTAAGGGCAGCAGGCGCAGTTACCCTCGGCAGCACCAACACTACTAGCCCCACCATAGCAGGGGCAGTTATAGTACGGATGTGTCTATAACGTCTGAGATGCAGTCATACGGCAAGCCCCACAGGTTCCACATGCAGTAGAAGGTACATTTCCTATTCACGGACTTGAGGGTAGGATTTTATTTAATACGAGCGTCACATTCATTTATAGCCATCAGATTTGCATGTGCCGACGGTTTATTATAGATAGTTGGTAGTCTTATTATGGGCATAGAGTCACCTTTAGTAATGCGTCGCTTATACACATGATTTGTAGGAGTGTGGATATCGATGTGGGGAGATTATGTTTATCTATCGACCTTCTAATCTTAGATATGGAGGGGTATGACGTAATTTTGGGTATGGATGGTTAGCTGGATACCGGGCGATGGTGGATTGCTTTGAGAGGACCATTGTGTTCTCTATTCCAGAGCAGGAGATGTTCCTAGTGGCGATGACTTTTCCTGAGGGAGGGTCAATCACACATTTTTATTGCATTGAGGAGGAGACCACACAGGAGGTGGTTGTCTTTTTAGACTAGATTCTAATGGTGAGGGAGTTTAAGGATGTGTTCTAGGAGATACCCGAGTTGCCGCCTAGCTGAGAAATTAAATTAGTTATTGACCTAGTTCCGAGTACGAAGCCTATCGCTCGAGTACCTTACCACATTGCCCAATCTGAGATGAGGTAGTTGAAGGAGAAGATTCGGCAGCTTATGGGGCAGGTTTTCATTAGATGAAGTACATCACCATGGGGTGCCAGTGTTGTTTGTCAAAAAAAGGGATGGATCACTTCGGTTATGTATCGATGACAGGGAATTGAACAAGGTCATAATTTGAAGTAAATACCCATTGCCTCAGATCGATGATATGTTCGACCAACTGAGGGGAGCAACTTAATTCTCTAAGATAGATTTGAGGTCGGGTTATCATCAGTTGCACGTTCGAGAGGAGGACGTTCCTAGGACTGATTTTTTGACACGGTATGAGTCATACAAGTTTAGGGTGATGCCATTTGGTTTCACCAGTGCGCCAGTAGTGTTTATGGATCTGATGAATCGGGTTTTCAGAGAGTTTTTTGACTAGTTTGCGATCGTGTTCATCGACAATATTCTGGTTTACTCTCATTATGTGGATGAGCATGCCAAACATCTGCGAATGGTTTTACAAACACTACGGGATCAACCGTTATGCACCAAATTCGAGAAGTGTGGGTTTTAGCTTTGGGAGGTGCAGTTTTTGGGCCAAATTATGTCTGAAATGGGTAATGTTGTCGATTAGAGTAAGGTATCGATGGTGAGGGAGTGGTGACAACCCATGACACTAATCGAGGTTCATAGTTTTTGGGGGATGGCCGAATACTATAGGCAATTCATTTAGGGTTTCTCAAAGATTGCGGTTCCGTTAATGAATCTAAGTCATAAGAGGGTGCCGTTTGTTTGGGATGACCAGTGTCAGTTAGCTTTCGATGAGCTAAAGGAAAAATTGACCTCAACGCCTATACTTTCACTGTCTAGGGGAGGAGTGGGGTACTATGTTTACACAGATGAATCCTTGCAGGGACTTGGGGGTATACTACAACAAGAGGAAAGGGCTATAACTTATTTATCTCGCAATCTTAATCCCCAAGATAGGAATTACCACACACATGAGTTGGAGTTAGCAACAGTTGTGTTTGCCTTGAGGATTTGGAGGCATTGTCTTTTGAGGGAATTGTTTACTTTGTTCACGGACCATAAATCACTCTAGTATTTGCTCACGCAGAAGGATATGAATATGAGGCAGAGGATATGTTTAGCATTCGTGAAGGATTACCAGTTTGATATTTAGTATCATTTTAGGAAGACTTACGTGGTGGCAAACACGTTAATCTGACGACCTATTGGGGAGATAGCGGGGGTTTGGAAGGCGAAGTAGAGAAAGCTTCAACATGATGAAGTGGTTGCTAGAGCTTGTATATCTGTATTAGCTATCATGTCCGAGATTGTTATAAGGGTGGTTAAAGAACATGCAAGGGATCAGGATTGCCTTGACAGAGTTTGCCAATTGCTAGCTGATGGGGCAGAGTCTTATTTGATTAGTTCTGAGGGAGACGTGTGATTTAATGGGAGACTCATAGTTCCAAAGGATGAATATTTGAGACATGCAGTAATGTCAGAGTCTCACAAGTCGAGGTTTGCGGTGCATCCCAGTTGGGATAAGATGTACCAGGATATGCGTAGGCAGTATTAGTGGTCAAGGATGAAGTGGGACATAATAGAGTTTGTCTTAAAGTTTGTTACCTACCAGCTAGTGAATGGAGACCACTAGTGACCGACGGGGATGTTAAAGACACTCGAGATTCCAGTGTGTAAGTGAGAGAGTATCTCTATAGATTTCATTTTCGGGTAACCGATATCGTAGCGAGGGCACAACTCCATCTTGGTGATAGTGGATCGGTTGACTAAGGTGGTCCATTTTCTGTTGGTTCGTACGAATTTTGAAATGAGACAGTATGCGCAGTTGTTTATTATTGAGATAGTGAGACTGTATGTGGTCCCGATTAATATTGCGTCGGATCGAGACAAGATTTTTGTGTCCCATTTCTGGCAGAGCTTTCAGGATGCTATGGGCACGATTTATGTTTGAGCACAGCATATCACCCACAGACATATGGGTAGATGAGGCGAGTTAATCAAATGTTAGAGGATATGATGAGGATGTGCATAATTGACTTCGAGGGAGGATGGTAGCAGTACCTTCCATTGGTGGAGTTCGTATATAACAACTCCTACCATTTTACCATCGACATGGAACCATTTGAGGCACTGTATGGACGGCCTTGTCATTCCCCCGATTGCTAGTTAGAGGTGGGGTATAACAAAAAATTGGAGCCAGAGTTGATTCAGGACACCACTGCCAAGATTGATGTGATTCGAGGGCGCATCCGTATAGCTCAAGACAGGTAAAAGAGTTGCACCGATGCAGATAGGAGGCACATAGAGCTAGAGGTTTGTGACTAGGTTTTTATACGACTGTCTCCTATAAAGGGGGTTATGAGGTTTAGAAAGAAGGGGAAGCTAACGCCGAGATATGTGGGACTATTTTCGATTATCAAGAGAGTGATACCAGTGGCATATAGGCTGGGACTACCGGAGCACTTACAATGGATTCATGATGTGTTCCATATGTCATCGCTAAAGAGGTACCAGAGGAGAAAGAGGGCATTTTGTCACATCCCATTAGAGGAGATAGACTTGCAGCCAGAAATCTCTTACAAGTAGAGACCGGTGGCGATACTTGATCGTAGTGAGCGTAAGCTGCAGTTAAAGGTGGTACCCTAAGTTTGAGTTAAGTGGGGGCACCACAATGTTGTCGACTCGACGTGGGAGCGGGAGGATGAAATGCGTGACTTGTATTCAGAGTTATTCACCGTAGGTATGTCCTAATTTAGAAGGTGAAATGCCTCTATAAGGGCGGAAGTATGTAACACCTCGTATTTATGAGTATTTAAAATTTAATTAATTCGATTATTTTAAATTACACGCGTGACGTAATTTAATTTAATTAAATATTATGTGTTTATTAAAATATTAATCGGGAGAGATAAAGATTAATATTTATGAAATAAAATTACTAAGTGAGTAATAAATGATTAATTTACATCATAACGAGTGATAGTGACATGACAGTGTTATATTTCAACAGGGAGTCAAATGTAGACTATATGAGGTCGAGATAGGAAATTTGTGTAAAGTGACTCGGATGGTGATTTCGAGGTTAAGGTTGATTTCGAATGGGTAGACATAGTCAGAATAGTGTACCCGCCGGGTGTGCTGATTGGGTCTCGAGGCAATTTTTTACCAACATGGCACCCCGTAAGGGCATTTCGATCATTTGGAAGACTAGAGTTGGAGAAGGTATGAATTTATAACTGTTATAACAACATATATTTTGAGGAGTCTAGGGTTGGAACCAAAGAAAACTACTAGAGGCCATAATAAAGGAAGAGGAGAGGATTATTGAATCATCAACACCATTCTTGCACCACTATTACAATCGAAGTGTGGATCGAAAGGGGAGGAAGACACTTTCATCATCTGAAATTGAAATCAGACCACCTTCACAAGAGGTAAGTGTTAATCTTGCGTGTTCTTCAATAGTTATAATATCCATGGTAGAATTAGAGATAATCTAGCATGAACACGTGAATTTGAGATAATGTAATGGGATTAATTCATGTTAATAATTAGAATTCATATTAAAGATTTGATTTCAGAGTTTAAAAATACGAAATCTGACTTTTGGGACGTTCTGAGAAATTTAGTTACGGGTTTCATGAAGAACATACATGAAAAGGTAAAACTAGGGTTGTGTAGACAAACCATTGGTAAATTCTTGTTAATTATGGATTTAATGATGTTTTAGTAATGGAAATTCCTTGGAAACTGTTTATATACTCATATTTGATGATGGGTTGAATTATATGGGAGATTGGGTACGATTCATAGAGTTTGTATTGGATATGAATGGAAGAAACTCGTAATAGTGCAAGGGATAAGATGACCTGCTTGTGGCGAATCGATTCGGCTCCTTGGCGGAATCTATTCGGTTCAAGGCCGAATCGATTCGACTGCCCAGATTTTTGCCATTTTCTTTATTTATGCCCTTTTTTCACAAATAAACAAATCGGAGACTTTTGTATTATTTTTAAACTATAAGTAAGGGATGAGTCAGTTCGAGTAAACTTATGGTAGGAACTAGGGCTTGGTCCAAAATCAGAGGATCAAGGCTAGGGTCGATTGGGAATAATATGAAACTTAATCATTTACAAGAATTAAGAACGGTTCATGGAGAGAATGAGTGAACCCAAGACTTAGACCAGTATTATAGGGATGTATGAAGTACTAAAATACCTTAAGGGAAAGTTAGGGCCCTTCGGGTAGTGAGTGATACTGGAAAAATACGGATAAAACATAATGTGAGAATTATTAGTACGTTGAGTATTCGAGAGAGATAAATACTACGCACGAGTTTAAATGATGGCTTATCTGTATACCTATTGAATATATGTGTATATATAGGTTGTGTGAATACCTATTATGTGATTGGTTATGAGTGTGAACATACCTACGTTGCCTGCTATCATGGGATGTCCTGCGCAGAGGGCGATCCCACCTTGGCAATTCCAGCAAGGTCTGGATCTGTGCCCAAGAATATATAACTTAGGGAAGCTCACTATATGTTGTGTATTAGTGGGACTGGATGGTCATTTGGGTACGTTAGGTATGTACGTATCCAAAAGTCTTAGAACTATGTCTGCCTCCATTATGTCATGTTTGATTTAGGGTTCGAGGAGACATTCCGAACTAATAGTTCTTGATATAGCACGAAAGGTACATGGGCTTGATAACAGAGTATGCAGACGTCGCGGTGGCCATTTAGGGGATGCCATAGTAGTGTGTATATATATATATATATATATATATATATATATATATAAATAGTGTGATGTAAGTATACTTATTTGATTTATCAAATTATGTGTGACGGTAGAGTAGATAGATAGTGTATACTAAAAGATAACTTATATATGAGAAACTTAATGAAATGTTATAACAAATAACACACGAGAAATGTTAATACAGTAGCGTATTATATGGACGGTACGGGAGAGCCAAACCTACTGAGGCTAGATACATACTTACATCTAGTTAGGTGTAACACCCCGCTAAATTCTGGCGTCAGCCGCCACCAAAATTAATCCGGGCGTTAGTAAATTAAACATCATCCTTAGCATGTGACAGATATGAGACATCTAAAATTTTAATCCACAAGATAAATGATTTAAATCAGTCCCAAATATCAAGAAAATCCAACTGATTGAACACCAAAGTGTGATATAAAATCCATCATATGCAATCTCCGAATATCTCAATTATTAAATAACTAAAGTCCAGCTGAAATATTAAGACAACTTTGGAAACAAAAGGCCCAATAAAACTCAAATATAGTCTCATAATAAATACGATGAAAAATGAGAAGAATCTAACTACTAAAGCAATAAAATAGCTCCAGCTGCACCTCCATAAAAGATCTCCAATAATTCCTATGCAGCTACTCCAAATAAATCCATGAAAAAGATTAGTCAAAGCATGTGTCAGAGCCAAAGCCCCGAGCATGAATACCGGCTGCTCCTTTCAATTAGGGCCCTTGAACACAGACAATAGTGCTACATATATCGACCCTAACAATAGAATCTTTTAATTAAAAGAAAATTAATAGTCGTCAAAAGTAAATTTCTAAGTACCCGCAAGGTTTCTTTCAATTGTGCCACAAAAAAATTATCTTAATTAACCCACATTCCCAACAATGTTAAATTTAATTAATTTAATCGTGAAGATAATTTACCAAGATACACATCCCCTTGTCAAGTCCGCCGTCTGATCCGTTTTTATCCTGCGATCCTCACGATATGAAAAGGTTCCAAACACACACACGTCCCCTTGTCAAGTCCATCGCCTGGTACGTTTTTATCCTGCGATCCTCGCGATTTGACAAGGTTCCACATACGACACGACATAAATCGCCCAAGCTGACCCGTTAAAACTGTCGCTCACTAACACATTATATCGCCACCAATTTTAATACCCATTTTAGTCCTGCGATATTAATTTTCCATAATTTCTCATACTCATTATTCAAATTAATTTCTCCCACCCTTAAAAGCGATGTGAAAATTCTCAAATTACCCCTTAGTCCCAACTAAGGGTTCCCAAAATACAATTTCTTCATATCCTAAGTAAAGGATGATTAGAAGAATTTTACTCCACCTAGATATCAATCCTATGTTATCATAACAATGGTGTCATATAGAAAATTAGCCCCCACCCCAAATTATATAACCCGCATAAACTCATACTAACTAGTCCCATACCTAATTAGCATAAATCGCAACTAAGGCTCAGCTACTAGTCGCATACCTAACAAGTGTGCTAACAAGGGGTGAAAACCAATTACCTACAATACCCAACGTTCTTGAGATAATTAAAAATTATAATATTATATAAGTGGATCAATCAACTATTTATAACATTTTTTATAACAACAATAAATTCCCAATTAAACGATTTTAATCTAAATAGAGGAAAATCAAGAACACACATATATTGTCATTTTTTCGAATCATGATTACACGCAAGTTCCATCTTAGCTATTATTTTCCTAGCACAAGTAATTTAGTTAATTTAGTATTTTTACATGAAATAGCCAAATTTGATTTCTAAGGGCTCCTCTACATGCATATGCCCATAACATACCCGACTACTCAAATACAACCGAAAGAACAACAAAATTATTAGTATTTGGTAGCATTAATTTTTCATGCAAAACAGTCCCAATATTTATTTCTTAAGATTTTATGTTCATAATTTATTTTAGAACACATGAGTTTAAAGGAGGCTAAAATCAAGACACATAACACTAAAGGAAAATAATAAGATAAATATGCTTGTGATTAAGTGTAGAAATTGACAAGAAATCCGAGTTCCTCTTGAAAAATTGAACAAAAACTCCTTTTGAACTAACTTGGGACATATTTATTTAAGCCTCTAAAGTTGAGCTTGAAAGTGATTTTAATGGTGGTTTATGGTGGCTCAAGGGGTGATCATGAATTTGGGACTTACTACTGATTTGTGAGGGCTTAAAGGAGTGGGAGAGATGGAAAAAATCTGATGGCTTTCTTTTCTCTCCAACTCCAAAGGTTAATACAACTTATACCCCCATCACCCATTAATTAATTCATTCGTTTAACCCAAAATTCTCTCATCCATTGAATGTTCAAGAACACAATCATTTTGCTCCGATGTAAGGCTAGACTGGGTGGTAATACAATGGATGATTGAGAATTGAACCAAGATGTAACTCACCTACCTCAACACCCCTCAAAAAGGAGGTCTGACCGAATCGAAAAATTGCCTAAATCGGATCTAAATGATTTTTTTTCAGAGATGTCGAATAAGGGAAAGTTGCTCAAAATTAAAGTTTTAGTCGGTATGGTGATTTTCAGAATTTTCTGAGCACTTTTATTTTTTAGAATAAAATAATAATTTATTTATTTTTTTACTTTTTACCCCATGGTATTTTCATATGTATTTTTAGGGTACCAAATATGTAGTTGCACTATTTTCATTCATCTCAAATAGTCCTACAAAAATTGAGCAAGTTCGCGTCCTGCGCGACACGCGCAGGCAAAAATCGCGTTATATGAACCATGACCGTGTCACAATCATTCCTTTGAATTTTTGCATCAAAATTAACCAACATACTAATTAGGACTTAATTGCGCATATTATGAGAAGTAATTAAGGAGAAAACGAATCTCCACGTTGCACGATGGGTCGATCGATCGACCACTCAGGTATTTTGACACTGACGACTTAAACTAACTTAAGGGATAAAATCTTTTAAAATCAATTAAAAATTCGTTTTAACTCCGTTTTAAATTCCGCTTGAAGTTTTATTCTTCTAAAATCATAACCAACATATTTATTGAATCAAAATCATTAAATTCAAAATTTTTATTTTTCTCGAATATTCTAATTTTATTTTAAAATATTCATTTAAAAATTCGGGTTGTTACATTAGGTTGGGTAGCATAACTAGGAGGGTTATTAGGAGACGTTAGGTGTGCCCTTTAGTTAAGAGGTGAGGAACCCAAGGGAGAGTACTTGATACTAACACGTATATATAATAATTGCTCTTAATGCATTTTTGACACTTGCAATTGTTTTTCAAAAGGTTTTCTGCTCTAACCCTTTCAAATATATTTTCCCAAATATTTTAGGTGTCCAGCCACAGGGACGCCAAGCTTGATCACTCATTCTAGGGATGCGTAGCTAAAGCATTATGGAGGCTTGCAGGACTTTACGTAGATGCTTCAGTTATTCTTTCCTAAACTAGATTTTTGATTGAGTAGTTCATTTAGGCATGTTGCCCCTCTCAGTTGATACACTTTTAGTTCTATTTATCAAACGATGTACTTGGATTTAGTTTTTTTCGGTAGACTTATTATTTGGATTCTATTTTGGGAACCAATGGTTTATTCGGTATTTATTATTTATTTATCTATTAGGTGATGATTCAGACTCTTATATATATTGTGGATGAGTTATTACATTTCTACATTTTTCACATGTTGTTACATTAATGAAAGATAAAATTGACACCGTCTTAATTTAACATAGGTGGTTAGAAATTTAATATGATTTTGTACAGTGATGCTAAGAATAAACCAAATGAGATTCGTGTTTACTTTGATAAAGGAATGATCACCCGTGATTAAAATAAGTGGGATGTCACAGTTATATGCTCACACTTATTATAATTGTTTGCTCTTGATTAAGTGGGTTTGTTTTGTCCTAGTGGCCATTATTATGAAAGACTCTGAAATAATTAAATATTATATGTAGAATGCTTTGAGGCTACAATTTATGAATTGTAACTACGAATATTTATTTCGAAACTTGGAGTTGTCGACACTATTACCAAGTCGTTGAAATATTATGATAATATCGCTGCAAATTTTCGTTATGAGGAACTGATGGGTATTTTAAAGGACCTAGGCACATTTGGATATACTACCTATATGTGAATGAAGAAGTTTAAAAACAACAAGTGTCGGTTGAATGCATTAGTACAAGTGTCAACATAGCACATACACTAATAAATGGGTTATCAACAAAGGACATTCTTGAAGCATGCTTGAGATATGGATCTTGTGCGTAGCCAATTAAGTATAAGTGTTATGGATTGTTTGGTGCTTATTTTTTGACACTATTTGATATCAATTAAAGTGTATTCTGAACATTTTAATTTCTGCCTTTCAATATAAGTTTACATGCATGTGAATTGATGAATGTGACATAAATAGTATTTTATGTAAGACACTATTGGACTATTATTGAATAACTCAATTTATAAACCTTGTTGGATGAGTTGTTAATGTTGTGATACATGGAAGAAATCATGCTTTAGAATTAATATGTGAGCGACATCACTCGCATTAATGGTTTGTTTGATTTAAGTATTTATGAAAAACCATTTAAGGATGACTCAAAGATTATTGCACCTCTTATAATTATTATGTATCGAGTGGAAAAATGTTAGAATTATGTTAAATAATAATTCTCCATAATGTGTTTCATAATTATATTAATATTAAGAGTCACTTTGGTCAATGAAAGGGTACTTCAAATATCAAGAGTCAAAATGACTCTTGGGTATCTACCTTTATATACGGTTGAGATTTAGTGAATGCTGGAGATTTAGATCATGTATCTGCCTATTAGTAAGTGACCGGTTTTTCATCATTTAGATACACTAAAGGACAACATAATGAAATTATAGGATAGGGGATAGAAACCTAAATTCTCAATGAGAGTTAATTTCATAATAGTGTTTTGACCATAGATGAAGATCTAACCGTTGGAATGCACTGAAATTGGAATATCATTTTACCAAAGACAAGATGAAATCGTAACCAATGACTAGCCCGATTGG
The DNA here is from genome assembly GCA_949130495.1 of Sambucus nigra. NCBI lineage: Eukaryota > Viridiplantae > Streptophyta > Magnoliopsida > Dipsacales > Adoxaceae > Sambucus > Sambucus nigra. The sequence goes on along the minus strand of OX422210.1, from coordinate 585,944,395 downwards.
ACATCATTGAAGTCGACTGCTCTGTCAATCTTTTCAGTTTTGACATGATGGAGGTATGTGATTATGATATCGTTTTATGTTTCGCATAATGATTATATGTGATAATCATGTTTATCTAAGATCCTAACGTTAAATATATAATGCATAACGTTTTTATGGTTAAGGAACAAATAACATGTATAATTGAATATTCAGGTGTTAGATTTATAGATTAATTAGGTGTTCTTGTGATTATGTTTATACTGTATCCCTCACGCATACTCATTTTAAACCCACTTACTATCTCTCTGAAAATAAACACATAACCACACTCTCTCTAGAAACCCCACCCACACCCACACCCCACCCCACCCCACTTAAGACTCGCCAGAATAGTCTACCGGAGAAGCTCGTTGAAGACTGCCAGACATGGTCGCCGGAGATCTTCTCTTTCCTCTTTTAGTCTATTTCTTTTATTTTTTGGATTCGCACCAGTGGCACCATCGTCGGAGCTGGAGGAGAAGATTTTTTGCAGGGAAAAATGGAGGTTTTATAAAAACAGTAAATTTATTTGTTTTGATTTTTTCGTCTAGAAATATCGAATATGGGTGTTGTTTGATAGATCTTGACGAGTAAATTTCACATATATAAATTTTGTGAATTTTGGATTTGTAGATTTGAAGTTAGGGACTTTTAAAGATTTGATGAGCTTTTTTTGTGAAAAAGAAGGTAGTTAGATGTGAAAGATATTTAGTGGGTATCTTGATCATTTTAATGAGCTGAGTTGACAAAATGTGACATTTAACATCATTAATTAAAGGGTCTCTCGCATCATTGACGAAATCATAGAAACTTGTTATCTATTACTCCATTTTTTATCTTCAAAAATTTTAACAATATTATTTTATTAAAATTTCAATAACCCACATTGTTGTGAGAGCATTCAAACCAACATTTTCGATTTGTTGGAAATGTGAGGCGAAGTTTGGACCCGTGTGGCAAGCACCTTATTTACTTACCCCATTTACTATTTTTTTTACATTGTATATTGAAAATGGCTATTTTGTTTCAAGTTATTGTTCTCTTTCTTTTTTACATTATATATTGACATTTGGATATTTTCATAAGGGTCAAATACCAAAAAGTCCCTCAAATATTTTTTTAATACACATTTAATCCAAAAAAAAATTTGTACCAAAAAGTCACTTAAACACCCATTTAACTAATATTCTATTATTTTTAAAGGGCCGCGCCAGCGGCATGGTGAAGTACTTTTTAGAGCAAAATAAAAAGATTTGAATTAGATGTGTATTAAAAAATATTTAAAAGACTATCTGGTATACATTCCTTTTCATAAATGCCTTATCAAGTTACTATTCTCTTTTTGTGTGGACATTGGTTATCGAAATTGTGCTATTTTCACAAATGCCTTAGCAAGTTACAATTCTCTTTTTATTTGGATATTTTTTTTAATTGAAATTTGGCTATTTTCATAAATGCCTTCTTTAAGTTGCATTGAATCTTATTTTGTATTCTTACCACAGTATTTATGCAAACAGTCAACAAAAGGACATTATGGGAAAGACAAATGCTTCTCTACGTTTCCACTCATCATTTTCCTCATAGATATAGCATACCAAACAAAGTATCATCTGATGTCACCTATTAATCTTGAATGTATCCCCTTTACAATGGAATTTTGAACCATACCTTCCTTCGAAATTGCAATAGAAATTTGAGAGAACACTTCTAAATTCACATTCTACCTTGCCATTCTTAAAAACTTACTATTCCATTTTCCAATCAAGTTTATTGTTCTCGTTTTATTTTTATTTTTTTAGGACACATAACTGTACATGGCTATATTTTAAACCTCTTTTTTTTTCATACGTGTTTGCGACTCATTTAAGCTAATTGAGGTTACTACATTCAAGTTAAATTTATATATACGTAATAAATTATTAGTAAAGCAAATTTGGTTCCTACTTTACTTTTAAGATTAATTATACATGGACCCTCTGAACTTTACCCCTTGAACTTCACCCACCGAACTTTCAGTTTATGTACTTAATCCCCTAAACTTTTAAAACGACTATAAGTAACTCCCTATTATTAACATCTTTAACTTTTTGGACGAAAAGTTCAATCATGTGCGCCATACATGGTCACTTTTGAAGGTATTCTCGGTCAAATCAATATGAAACTTTAAATAAATGAAAATTACATATAGAAAAACATTTAAAAAATGATTTTCAATTCTAAAAAATATATATCTCCATTCAAAAAAATAAAAATAAAAACTGATTTAAAATAGATAAAAATAATTTTCCACTAAAAAAACATATTTGCTAAAATATGGAATTGCAAAAAAAAAATAGTTTTTTTAAAACATATGGAAATCGCAAAAAATAAATAAAACATTTTAAAAACAAAATAAACACATATGCAAAAAGTGAATAAATATTTCTTAAAATATTGTGAAAAAGGTTTAAAATGGTGAAATTTAAAGAAACATATTGAAAATGCAAAAAGTATTTACAAAAAATCTCGAAAAACTGAAAAAACTTTTACAAAATAAACATTTGAAAAAAATATACCGATAAGCACCCAAAAGTGTACATTTTATACCCCGAATAGACGCATTTTAGTTGCTAATTCTCGACAATTTGGATCTTATGTGCGTAAATGTTCATTGTGCAGGTCTAATTTCAGTTACAGCATCAAAAACTATATTTCGAGGCAATTTGCAGTTAAAATAGAGCTAATTACCCATTCTAGTAACCTTACCCGATCCTAAACCAAGCGTAAACCTATCCCGAAGCCCGTGTGTGTTTAGTTTGTGCCTTTTTATATTTTTTTAGATTATTAGTTTGAGTCGTTTTATTTTTACAGTTTATTTTTTATTTATTTAGTATTATCTAGGTTTTGATTTCTATTTTTCTATTTTATTTTTATTAGTATAATTTTATTTTGATTTTTATTAGTTTTTAGATTTTATTAGGATTATATTTTTTTAGGATTTCCTTTATTTTCTAGTTTTATTTGATTTTACATTTATTTAGGATTTTAGTTTTTAGTTTAATAGATTTTTATTTTTATTTCTATTTCTTTTTAGTGCTTTTTTTAATTGAGTCTTTATTTTATTTTTAGAGTAGGATTTTTATTTTTAGATTTTTAATTTTATTAATTTAATTTTTTAGTTAGTTAGTGTTATTTTTAGGTCTCCAAATTAAACACACACATAAACCCATTCACCCCCTAAAATCTATACACCTTACTACACCTAATCAACTCACTCACACATACCCAAATACCATACACCATAATCCACACAATCACCTCACTCACCATCACCAACTATTACCCTACAACTCACCACACACAACCATCCCCACCCCATCATCTTCCCCACACCGCACTCTCTCTACTCTTTCCACCATTAAAAAAAACCATAACCAACTTCTCACTCTAACACTCAACCCACCTCATTTTCAAACCATAACCCATACCGAAACCCCCCTGCGCTTAACCCAACTCACCAGTCCTCCATCCGATAACCACCTCCTGCCGGCGACGAAACCCCCGACGACGACCCCCCTCTCCGGCGAAACCGCCAGCGACCTAACCCGAGTTCACACCTCGTCGGAACCCGAGTCCTCCCAAACCAGAACCCGTAACCCACATCATCTACCCGCGACCCAAGCTAAACCCGACCTACCCCTTGCCCTGCACCTCCAAACCCGAAACCCAATCGAAACCATCTCCACTCTAAACCCGAGCTCCGGCGCCATAGCCGAAATTGGGACCCAACTCAGGTTTTCTCCAACCCGGACCCCTACACGACGTCAATCCAACCAAACTCATTTCTTCCCAAAGCCAAGACCTGCCCAAAATTGTTAGCCACGATTTTATCTTTTACCTGTTGCTGTTAGAGCATCCGTACTGGAGGAGGGGGATGAAAGGTAACTTTACACGTTGAAAAATGAGTTTTACCTTTTCTTATGTTTATACTCTGCAATGGTGAGAAGTAAGAATTGGCATATCAACTTCCTACGAACTAATGTTGTTCGTAGGAAATATAAAAATATTTCCTACGAACAACATTAGTTCGTAGGAAGTTTATACGCACTACTTTTGTTTGTCAAAACCCAAATATATGATATAAAAAAATTATTTATTCTTCCTACGAACTTTATTTGTTCGTAGGAATTCCTACGAACTTCAGAAGTTCGTAGGAACCCTTTACAAATTCAGCAGCCACTTTGTATCTTTGCGGAACCACTACAAATTGAGATACAAAATTTGTTCAGTTACACCCACCATTGTAAGCGTCCCAGTTTGCAAACTTACAAATTCTCTTGGCATTTTATATCCCCATTGTGGATGCTCTTACAAGCCAACCAATACCAAAAACAAAATAAAATCCCACATGTCAAAAACACTTTTACCTATTTAAACCGACCTTTTATCCTTTTCCAAAAATATCCTTATACCCATATCACCTCAAGTGTGTTCAAAACTCAACCACTATTTATTTCACATGACCTCACATAATCCATGCACATGTGTGCATTTTTCCCTTTTAACCCCAACTTATCCTCACACCCCTCACGTCCATTTAATCCCTATTCAATTTACCCCCATGCTCCATGCCCAATATAAAAGGAAGAAGAAGACCATTTTGAGGGAAGTTTTTTTTAGAATCATCAATTTGTAAAGAGAACTCTAGATAGAGATCGTTATAGTAGAAAATAAATTAGGTAGAACATTTTGTAAATAGTTTTATTTTATTTTATTTTATTTTATTTTTGTTAGAGAATAGTGAGTGAGAAATTAGTGAGAAATTCAATTGAGTGTGTTTTTATTATTAAAAATCATTTGGAGGCTCGAATTGAATGGATGATGTGCAAATTCAAGGATTGAAGTCCAATTTCACTCAAAGATATTTGGTTTGATTGTTCTTCTCTTCTATTTCATTTTATTAGCCTTTGATTATTTGTTCATCATGTTTAATATCATGTTAGGCTAAATCCCCCTTTAAAAGGGTGGGGTGAACCCTTATTTGATGTTATTTTGATTTAATTAGTTTGATTAATTGAAAATTCCCTTTAGATGTTAATTTTAATCCCTCACCTTTAAATTTACGCCTCGAGAGAGGGTAAATGATTTTCGAGAGAAAATAGAAATTGTAGTTATAATACCCATTTTATATTCGAACTAGAGATAGGGGTTTCTTAAGTGTGGTATTATTACTTAAATTTCAACTATATTTTTATTTTCTAAGATGTACATAAATGTTGATGAATCGATCCTAGCGGATGATTAATTAAAAAGAGTGTAGATCTATTTTCTAGAGTTGTGGGGGGTTAAACTTAATTTTCTAATAGATTACTATTAAAATTACACTTGCAACGAGAGTTGATTTGTAATTTTGATATTAATTTGGGAGAATTCAAATAATTAAATTAATTAATTAGAATAGCTAGAATTTGTTGTGTAGTCTCACTCCTTGATTGCTCTCACATTTATTTACCTCACTTTGTCTCTTATTTTAATGTTAGACTTTGCTCATTATTTTTAGTCACTTTTTAGTTACTTGTTTTCATCTCTCACAACGTTTTGTTTAAAATTAGTACACCTACCATCTCGTAGAGTAGCTTGCAGACAGGCGTTCATACCAGAAAGGGTCAAGGGTTTAAAAGCAATTTGAATTAAACCAACATGAATAAAATGATAATTTTTATCTTTTATATGATCTTTGAGATCATCCCATTTGAAGAGCTCGATAGACTTATCTTGCTCGTTTAGACTAATGGTTTGTTCCATAGTCTTTATAGCATACTTGCTACGAAATTTATACCAGTTAGTATTATAAATGGTTTTAGGCTGGACTTTAGGAATAGTCCACCTGTTCAAATCCTTTTGAACATCAAATTCAATTAAAGAAGAGTTCTTCACGAACTCTTGTGAGTTGTGTGTATCAATGGTGTTTAAATCCACAATACAAATGTTAATATTTAGGATAGTAATACCCTTATGATCTGAATTAGGAAAATATTATACAAATCAAAAATCTATATTTAAAAGAATATAATAAGCTGAATTAGAAATCACTTCTGACACCCAGTGGTCAACGTTTTACTTCGGGAATAAGCCTCAACGCCTACACACGGCAACACGGCAACCCATTTACGCGACAAATACCAGTCCATATCAAAACCAGATTTCTATTTCTCCTTATTATTATCATTTAAATTAGGTTTTTAGTGTGAATAGTAAATTACTATTCACGTCTGTGAACAATAATTTACTATTCGTGTAAATAGTAACTTACTGTTACGGCATAAATTTCAGACCATAATCATTACTAACCTAAACATTAACACATAGTTTATCCAATCATGGCTCTGATACCATAAACAATGAGGATCAATATATAAGCGGAGATAATAATACAAACTGAAATTGAAACAAACTTAAAACTTACAAACGGAATTAGAGTCCACCGGAATAAGGCCGGCAAGTCCACAAGCTTATTACAAATTTATAGAGAGAGAGATAGAAGGTAAAGAAAGAGGTGTCTGAAACATGAATCAGAGTCCTCTATTTATATTACATAGAAAGGAATAAATAATTCCTGAGAAAACGACCCTTGGGTCCCTCCATTATTCGAGGATGATAAATTCTTTTATCGTGAAGCGTCGGCTGGTGTGTAATGGGTCCCTCCATTCATCACGTGTAGTTGGCTGATGGGCCAGTGGGTCCTACCACTATCGACGAGTCTACCAAATTTTGTCTTCAAGCGTCGGCGAGCATCTTTGTGGGGCCAGGTGGGCCATTTATCTCAAATCATCTAGGTCATCCTCTGGGTCCGGATTAGGAAAGGTACCATCCAATCTTCGAGTTGGAAAGGCAGAACTTAGTGAGTTGAAGAATGCCTCCATTGTTGGCTCAGTAGGTAAGTTGGTGTCAAATATGTCACCAATAAACTCATCATCTTCTGGGTTTTAAGACTCTCCCGCAAGGCAAAAGAAAGGGTTATCATTCTTTACAGAGGCCATGGATGTATCTTCATCATCCGAAGGTAATGGAATGGGATTAGAATCATCGTTGAGAAGAGGGTTGGTCCTCAAATCATCGTTGAGAGGATTGGTCTTCATTCCAGGAAAATCAAAAGCCGATCTGAATTGGCTTTGAGTGTATTCAAAAACCTTCTGCAGTAGCTCCTGCTTCGTGGCTTTGGGAAATTTCTTCTTAATGGAAAACTTCAAATCTTTGATCGGATTAACAGCTGGTGACATCTTTGCAGCTGGAGGTGGTGAATCATCAACCGAAGCCATGTGGTGCTTTAAGCTTTCTTTTATTTTAGAAATGGTATTATTAGTGTCAACACCACTCCACCATCTGTAGAAAAATATTCTTTCAAGTAGAGGAACATTGAGATTGTTAACTCTACATTGAAGATCCCAACGAGAGATCCAAGGAATACCTATCTCGGTAAAAAATAGTAGGGTATTAAGCCCTACTGGGATCTTAGTTTTCCCTTTTAATTTTGGATGGAATTGGGTCCAAGGTAAAAAGAGTTTTTCTTTGGAAATTTCTTCAGGGAAAAATTCAATTCCTGGGCCAAATTTGTCCCACCAATTGATAACCCATCCTGGGTAAGTCTCTTTTAAGGAATTTGGGTACAAAACAAAAAACCATGTGTGTTTGTGCTCAGCATTTTGATAATAAAATGCTTTAGTCCAAGCCTGGACATAATCCCAGTAATTATAGGATCCAGTGTGCGAACTCAATTTTCGCGCCTTCAAAGGATGAATTCCCCATTCTCGGGGACCAATAAACTGTTTTAAAACAGCCTTGCTATAAGCAATAGGAGACTTAAAATTATTCTGGTGTTTGTTAGTATGATTAAACACTACAGATTCAGTCTCAGTGAGAATCGCCTCATATACCGTCCGGTATTTGACTTCTTGCACATCATAATTATGGGTATCAAGGTAAAGGGACTTAATTTCCCATGGAGAAGACATCTGCTTTTCATCTTCGTCATTAAGAATGAGTATTAATTCCGAAGTCCTCTGATTCGGAATAAAATCATATTTAATGGTTTCCAATACTTCTTTAGCAGATTTCTTTTTGCTAAAAGGGTTAGGAGGAGAACTCAATTTTCCCCTATTCTGTGCACTCTGGCGAAGAAATTCCAAATAATCATGTATCGGAGGATATTGGTCATCATCGAACACCATTTTCTCTTTTCCAGGCCTTTGGTGGGATTGCCCACGGCCTCTGCCACGCCCTCTAGAGGGGCCACTCATTGATTCTGTAAAAACTCCCTAGTTAGAAAATCAGGAAGAGAATTGTTTTCACCTTTGATATGTTCAATATCAAAATCAAATGAGGATAAATTTGCTTGCCATCTGGAAAAAATCTGTTTTGAAACAATATTTTCAACATCTTTTTACAAAACCTGTTTAACAGCACTACAATCAATGCGTAGTAAAAATTTCTGATTTAATAAATCATCTTGAAATTTTGTAATGCATTTGACTACCGAAAGGATTTCTTTTTTAATGGTAGAATAATTTTTCTGGGCATCTTTCCAAGATCCAGAAGTAAAACGAACAAGTTCTTCCTTTTTATTTGAAGAATTAAATTGTTTCAAAATACCACCATAGCCAACATCCGAGGCATCAGTTTCAACAATTTTTGAAAATGAAGGATTTGCCAAAGCTAAACAAGGTAATTGCTTGACTTTCAGTTTAATTTTCTGAACAGCTTTGGTGTGCTCTAGAGTCCAAGGAGCAGGGTTCTTCTTCAACCTAGTATAAAGGATTGCACTGTCTTGTGCAAGATTTTTGTAATAATCACCAATGTAATTGAGGCTACCAAGAAATCTTTGGAGTTGAGTTTTTTCTTTTAACTCATCAGGGAATTTGGAAGCAAATTCGATACTTCGATCAATAGGGAGTATTTTCCCTTCTCCTATGTTATGTCCTAAAAATCGAATATTAGTTTAAAAAATTTTCATTTTAGGGGCGGAGACAACTAAACCATTAGTTTTAATGATATCTTTAAAAATCTTTAAATGTTTAAAGTGTTGATCAATCGATTGAGAAAAGATGACGATATCATCTATATAGACAATAGAAAAATCAGAATAAGGATTGAAAATATCGTTCATGATATTTTGAAATTCAGAGGGGGCATTCTTAAGCCCAAAGGGCAAAACATTCCATTGATAATGCCCAAAAGGAACCACAAAAGCAGTTTTATACCGATCTTGTGGAGCAATTTGGATCTGCCAATATCCAGATTTTAAATCAAACTTGGAAAAGATAGTGGCAGTGTTAAGTCGGTCAAGTAAATCCTTTTTTTTAGGAATTGGATATCTTATCCATTGCAAAACATTATTAAGGGGCTTGTAATTGAATACAAGCCTAGGAACACCTCGTTCCTTTGCAGCAGCCTTGTTAACATAAAAAGCTGTACAACTCCAAGGGGAAGAACTTTTAGTTATAAGCTTTTTATCTAAAAGACTCTGAATCTCCTTCTTACAAAGGTCAAGGAATTCAGTCTTCATTTGACTGGGTCTGGCCTTGGTAGGAATGCATTTTTCATTGAAATCAGTTTCATATGGAAGAGAAACAATATGATTCTTTCTATCCCAAAAAGCACTAGGGATATCTGTGACACCCCGACTAATTAAACACCGGGTAGCTACTCCTTTATAAAATTAATTCAAAATGCCAAGTTGGCTCAGTTAATAGCATCACTGTCAAAAACGTTTTATTATTACTAACCACCTAGTATTTAAAAAGTAAGCCAAATTTTATTAAATCTGATTAACATGCAACAAGAGTAATGAATAACTAAATAACACCATTCACCATACTGAAGTAAAACAAATAACCATCACAAAATGTAAATAAACTCTGGAGGAAAAACTCCTCAATACAAATCCCACAACTGATAAGTAAACTGAAATAAATAACTAAAACTGAATACTGAGCAATACATGCTAGAGTCTGAAAACTGAAATGTAAAAATGTCTAATAGAATTGGGCAACATGCCCTACAACTGATAGATGCTGAGACTGGAATCCAAATGAGAGAGGCGTCTAAAAGCAAGTCCTTGTAGCTTCCACAAACATCTACAGCTCGTCTTCTGAATGAGAATCCTATGCTTGGTGTCCTTGTGGCTGGGCACCTAAAATGGTTTTACAAAGAAAAAGAGATTTGAAAAGCAAACGGGTCAGAGCCCGAATGTGGAGTTATATTTTAAAAACCTGCAAGTGCTTTAAAAACATTTAAAACATTAAATGCAAAGTACATGTTAGGACGTGCACTCACATTATATTCTCACCTCTCGTCTAACTGTGCACTCCTAACGCAAGTACCCATCTATAACTACCCATACTACTAGATAAGTGACAACATATCTAGCTAGACTACCAAAGGTTCTACCCATTTTACTCGGTTAATTTAACATAATAACGCTCGTAATTTAATAGAGGTTTAACTTAAACTCAGTTACTAACTATGCCATTGATATAACTATCAGCTAACTCATTATATATCTCGAAACAATACCGTAATATTTTTACAACATTAACATGAGGATTTCCATTAATTTAATGTATATTATTCACATCATAAATATACGATACAAGCACCCCGCAATCTAAGCCATGGTGCACACATACTCTGATATCCATCCCGGTACATCACGTACATAAGGATCACATATTCCGAATCTCTCAGGAATAGTTCAGATAACACAAATCACAAATAGTGGAGGCGAACACAGTCACCATCACATGGGTCACGCACATACCTACGCTCCCATGGTCAGCGGACTTATTAATATCACAATAAGTCTTTCTATGACCTATGTTCATCAAGGTACCAGTCTATATCCCCCCCGTAGGCACACAAGGATTAGAGGGTCCTAAGCGAACGTAACCTCCCGTGATAGCAAGTATGGTAGGTATGTCATACACATAAACTATATACTAAGCATTCACACATCTTAGATATCACCATTTTAATAAGGTATAAGCTACATCATAATACCATTATTCCAAACTTATGTATTTCAAGTCTCCCGTTAATATAAAGTTAAATTACCAACACGTCTCACGTCGTAGTCCCTTAACCTTAAAACCTATCGATAATAGATTATTAGGTTCCGATTATTCCCAAATATAACATCTTTATTCCTAAGGTCTTTACTTCTGCTCTAAACCTTATTTCATCGAATTACACAATTTTGCACTATTAACCCAAACGTGACCTCTCTAACGAATTTCAATAACCTAGAATAATTCCCCGAATTGCATTCTAATTAAAGTCCACTATAATAATCACACCTACTGGTCTTCCTTAAGGGTGAGGGTATTCATAAGTTCTCCAAACATATTCTCCGAGGGTTTCTGCCATTAAAATCAAATTAAGGAAAATTTTACTCATTCTGGGAAGATCGATCGATCGACCTATGAATATCGATCGATCAATCTAGTCGATCGATCGACTGATGAATGTCGATCGATCGATCGAACAGGTATGGCTACGGACTGCTTCGTTCTGCAGATTTGAAAACGTCCCAAAACTTATTTCTAACGTATGATTCTCAAATATAATGTTATAGTAATGTCATATAACAATCCTTACAATATTACTAACGTCCACAAACCACTAATTCAACATCTAAAGGCTACATATGGGTCAAACTTTATCAAAAACCTAGTTTTCTAATTTATCTCAAGAGCATTCATAAACCTCATCTTAAATCCGTTTTTGGCATCACAAAAGTCAGTAATTCTCTTAATATGATCTTCCAGTAACATTCTACATGCAACCTATATCCCAAAAATTAAACTAATAACTCCAATCTTATGGGTTTTTCATTATCTTCCAAGAACATATAAATTTTTTGAATAATCTAACATGGAAGAAGCATTCTCCGAAATTTAAATGGAATAAATCACTTGCCTTGATTGTCTCTGGATTTGGTGTTGGATTAGTAAGCTCTTTCTGCAGATTTTCTGCAGAATTCCTCCTCTTTCCCTTCCTCTCTAAGCTTTCTTCTTCCAAAGGTGGCTATGGTGGCTAGGGTTTCCTTTGGGAGAGTTGGAAGACTAAATGATAACCTACGTAGCTTTCTAGGTTAATAAGGGTTGGTTATGGGCTTAGTGGGCCTTATCCACATCAGATTTAATTAACCAAATTTTCGTCACTTTTAATTACCCAAAAATACCAAATTACTAAAATACCCTTTAAGTTACCGGTATGGCCTAAAAATACCCCGGGACCCAAACTATACCCCCGGCTAGTGTTTTCTGACTATCTCGACCCTTCCGGACGCGATGGCACACTCAAAACGACCATACGGATTATAGATTTTAAATTCACTTTTTATTAACAAAATATTATACCGTGACGCGGCGGTCCCACGCGTCTCAACAAAATTTCTAAAATGCCGTATATAAATCCCACGACAAATTTTATAATACCAAGTTCATATATAATCATATATGCACAAAATCAAATACCAATTCGCATCACATTAGTATTTATAACCCGGATTAATTTTCAATTAATACGCAATTTAATTAATAAATCCCAAAAATAAATATAGCCAAAAGTACGGGGTATTACATACTTCCCCCCTAATAACTGAATTTCGTCCCGAAATTCGAAACTAGAAAGTACCTGCTAAAAATAGCTCTGGATAACGCTCGCGCATCTCATCCTCGCGCTCCCATGTGGACTCCTCGACATTGTGATGTCGCCACTGAACACGCACTAACGGGACTATCTTTGACCGCACTTTCCTCTCGCTTCGGTCCAAAATAGCAATTGGCCCCTCCTCGTAGGAGCTATCCGGCTGGAGGTCGATGTCCTCCACAGCAATGTGAGAATGAGCCAAATTATCTCTAAGGTATTTCCTCAGTGAGGAAATATGGAACACGTCGTGAATCCGATGCAAGTGCTCCGGTAGTCCCAGTCTATACGCAACCGGTCCGATCCGCTCAATAATAGGAAACGGCCCCACATACCTCGGTGCCAACTTCCCCTTCTTCCCGAATCGCATAATCCCCTTCATCGGAGATACCCTGAGCAAAACCTGGTCCCCCACTTGGAACTCCCTGAAAAATATCTTCGCATCAGCATAACTCTTCTGCCTGTCTTGAGCTACCCGAATGCGACTCCGAATCAACTCAATCCTTGCCGAAGTATCCTGGATCACTTCTGGCCCAAGTAATTTGTTGTCCCCCACCTCCAACCAACATGCTGGGGAACGACAAGGCCTGCCGTACAATGCCTCAAACGGAGCCATGCCAATCGTGAACTGATAGGAGTTGTTGTAAGCAAACTCTACCAGTGGAAGGTACTGCTCCCATCCACCCTCGAAGTCAATAATTCACATGCGTAGCATGTCTTCCAACATCTGGTTGGTGCGCTCTGTCTGCCCATCGGTCTGCGGATGATAAGCCGTACTCAACCGCAATTCCGTGCCCATTGCCTCCTGGAAACTCTCCCAAAATCGCGAAACAAATATCTTGTCTCTGTCAGATACGATATTCAGGGGCACACCATGAAGTCTCACAATCTCTGAAATGAAGAGCTGGGCATACTGTCCCGTAGTGTAGTCAGTCCTTACGGGTAAGAAGTGAGCGACCTTGGACAACCTGTCCACAATTACCCAAACGGAGTCGTGACCCCTCTGCGATGTAGGCAACCCCGTGATAAAGTCCATGGATATGCTCTCCCACATCCACACCGGAACCTCCAATGGTTGTAGCAATCCTGCTGGTCTCTGATGGTCCACTTTTACAAGATGACAAGTGGCGCATTTCGAGACAAACTTAGCGATATCTCTCTTCATACCGCTCCACCAATACTGCCGTCTCATGTCTTGGTACATTTTGTCCCCTCCGGGATGTACCGCGAACCGTGAGCCGTGCGACTCTGCCATCACATCGTGCCGCAATTCTTCCCCTTCCGGAACCACCAATCTCCCATTGAAGCGCAATCCCCCGTCTGAGCTAACGGTATAGGACTCGGCTCCCTCTGCTAGCAATCGAACTATCTGCTCCTGACAGAACGAGTCATTGGCCTGTGCCCGTACTACCTTTGCGACAATCTGCGGGGTAACGGTCATCACAGACATGAAAGATCGGGCCACTGCATCCTGGTGTCCCAATTCCTTCCACTTAGCTTTCCACACCTCTGCCACCTCATCTGCTGGCCTACGGCTCAACGCATCTGCTACCACGTTAGCCTTACCCGGGTGGTACTGGATGTCGAACTGGTAGTCCTTCACAAACTCAAGCCACCTACGCCGCCGCATATTCAATTCCTTCTGCGTGAACAGATACTGTAGGGACTTGTGGTCCGTGAACAGCTGAAACTTCTCCCCCAAAAGATAGTGCCTCCAAATCCGTAAGGCAAATACCACTGCTGCCAACTCCAAATCATGCGTGGGGTAATTCTTCTCATGAGGCTTTAGCTTACGGGAAGCATAAGCTATGGCCTGTCTCTCCTGCTGCAATACACCTCCAAGCCCTTGCAAAGACGCGTCGGTGTAAACCAAATACTCAACTCCCGGTCTCGGCAATGCTAACACAGGTGCTGAGGTCAACTTGTCCTTCAATTCATCGAATGCCAACTGACAGGCATCACTCCAGATGTATGGCACACCCTTACGAGTAAGACGTGTCAAAGGACCTGCTATCTCCGAGAATCCCCGAATAAATCTCCTGTAGTATCCTGCTAGACCCAAGAAACTACGAATCTCCGTTGGTGTCGTGGGCTGTCCCCACTCCCTCACCGCTGATACCTTTCCCGGGTCGACTGATATTCCCTGATCGGAAATAATGTGACCCAAGAACTGTACTTCCTTCAGCCAAAACCCGCACTTCTCATATTTTGCATACAGCTCGTTCTGACGAAGTATCTGCAAAACCTGCCTCAAATGCTCGGCGTGCTCCTCCTCTGTCTGAGAGTAAACCAGAATGTCATCAATGAAGACAATGACAAACTGATCTAGGAAATCCCTGAACACCCTATTCATCAAGTCCATAAACACTGCTGGAGCGTTGGTCAAGCCGAAAGGCATAACCCGAAATTCATAAGAACCATATCTCGACAAGAATGCGGTCTTCGAGACATCCTCCTCCCTGATACGCAACTGATGGTATCCCGATCTCAAATCAATCTTCGAGAAGAAAGAAGCTCCTCTCAACTGGTCGAATAAGTCATCGATTCGAGGCAACGGATACTTATTCCGTATCGTGACCTTATTCAACTCTCGGTAGTCCACGCACAAACGCAGTGAACCATCCCTCTTCTTCACAAACAAAACTGGAGCGCCCCAAGGTGAGGTACTCCTGCGAATAAAGCCCTTCCCTAACAGCTGCTCTATCTGATCCCGTAGCTCTCGCATTTCAGCCGGAGCCATACGGTACGGTGCACGTGCTATAGGTCTCGTACCCGGTAGCAAATCTATAACGAAGTCTATCTCCCGACTGGGTGGTAGGCCTGGTATCTCCTGAAACACATCTGAATACTCCCTGACAACGGGGATAGAATCTAAAGGAATAACAACCTCCCTAGAGGTATCCTCCTCAATGTAATACAGATGAGCGGTCGATCCTCCCTCTGGGAGAGACATCGCCACTACAAACATCTCTTGCCCCGGAATGGCAAAAACAATGCTCCCGCTGAAGCAGTCAATCATGGCCCTATATGCTACGAGCCAATCCATACCGATGATCACATCGTGAACATGCATGTCTAATACTAACATGTCCGCAGGTAATACCAAACCACCAACCTCTACTCCCACTCCCCGGCATATAAAGAAAATAAGTGACCCACTCCCCAATGGTGAGTCGACACACGTCACTGTGCTCTCTGCCGTAGCTAACAATCCTAAAGCTTTCGCGAAGTGTGTAGCAATAAAACAGTGTGTAGCACCCGTATCAAATAACACCCGACCCATAGTGCCATGGATAGGAAACGTACCCTCGATCGCGGGCGGTGCCTGTGGAACTGCAGCCTGGTGAACGTTGTAGACACGTCCATACTGTAGCTGCCCCTGCTGAGCTGGAACTGCTGGAATGGGTGGCAATGCTGCCATCTGTGGCGGTGCGGGAAGAGCGGCGGGAAACATGGGTCTCTGTGGCTCCTGGCGAGCACCCTGCTGCTGCTGTGGGGCCCTGCCCCTATCAGGACAATCCTGCTTCTTATGGCCAGTCTTGCCACAAATAAAGCACTTCCCCGGAAAGTTCCCTCCTCTCTGACCCTGCTGTCCCTGGCCTTGATGGCCATTACCGTTCCTCCCTTGGCCCTGCTGGCCCTGGTGAAACTGCTGCCCATTCTGCCCCTGTTGGCCCTGCTGACCGTTTGGACCCTGATGGCCCTGACGGAAACCTCCATGTCCCTGCCTGTAGTTCCCTGACCGGAACCTCTTATTATCCCCCTACTGGGAGCCCTGTTCATTCTGCCTCTACCCCTGACCCGATTGTGCCCCGCTGGCACTATGTCCTCCAGTCCTGCCCTGATGGCTAGACTCTCCCGACCTTTTGCCCTCGGCCATATGAAAACGGTGGTCCTGGCAGTGCAACAATGCAGCGTTAACCACATCAGAATACGTGGCCAACGATAGGTTCCCTAGCAGATGCTGACGGATCCTCCAATTCAACCCATCGGTGAACTTCTCTATCTTCTTCTTCTCTGTTGGAATCTCGTCTGGAACGATATTCAACAGGTTAGTAAACTCGGCCTCATATTCGGCCACTGTCTTGCCCTCCTGCTTCAAACTCATCAGCTTCCTCCTCATCTCTGTATGAACTGCGGATGGAAAATACTTGCGGTCGAACCACACCCAGAACTCCTGAATCGTGAGGGTGTCCCTCTCCTCCGCGGTGGTAATAGACTCCCACCACTGTAACGCAGATCCCACTAGCTTGAACATAGCTAGCACCTGTTTCTGAATATCAGTGCACTTATGCATCCTCAAATGCCTCTGTATGTCCTTCCTCCATTGGCTCGAGACTACCACGTCTGAGCTACCTGCAAACTCTGGCGGATGCGCTTTCTGAAAAGCGTCTCGTACACGCTCCCAAGAAGACGGGAATGCATTAACCTGTACTGGCGCGGCAACCGGCGCCGGTGGTGGTGCCTGCTGAATAACGGCAATCGCAGCATTTACCGCTTGAGCTACTATAGCTGCAACCTCAGCGGCGTTCAACATGCCCTGAACTGGAGCGGGCTGGGGTTCGGGCGTTGCATTCCTGGGAACTCGTCGTGGACGTCGTGGAGGCATCTGAAATATGAACAAAGTTTATAAGTTCACGGTTTATAAACTTAAAATAGCTGAAGAACGAAGCATACACAATAAGAGTACAACAGTCCTAAAATATAGGGCTCTATATCAAAGAAAACGTAGCGGAAACATAATAGTCGTACAAATCCTAAAGGACACTAGAACCTGATGCTCTGATACCACCTGTGACACCCCGACTAATTAAACACCGGGTAGCTACTCCTTTATAAAATTAATTCAAAATGCCAAGTTGGCTCAGTTAATAGCATCACTGTCGAAAACGTTTTATTATTACTAACCACCTAGTATTTAAAAAGTAAGCCAAATTTTATTAAATCTGATTAACATGCAACAAGAGTAATGAATAACTAAATAACACCATTCACCATACTGAAGTAAAACAAATAACCATCACAAAATGTAAATAAACTCTGGAGGAAAAACTCCTCAATACAAATCCCACAACTGATAAGTAAACTGAAATAAATAACTAAAACAGAATACTGAGCAATACATGCTAGAGTCTGAAAACTGAAATGTAAAAATGTCTAATAGAATTGGGCAACATGCCCTACAACTGATAGATGCTGAGACTGGAATCCAAATGAGAGAGGCGTCTAAAAGCAAGTCCTTGTAGCTTCCACAAACATCTACAGCTCGTCTTCTGAATGAGAATCCTATGCTTGGTGTCCTTGTGGCTGGGCACCTAAAATGGTTTTACAAAGAAAAAGAGATTTGAAAAGCAAACGGGTCAGAGCCCGAATGTGGAGTTATATTTTAAAAACCTGCAAGTGCTTTAAAAACATTTAAAACATTAAATGCAAAGTACATGTTAGGACGTGCACTCACATTATATTCTCACCTCTCGTCTAACTGTGCACTCCTAACGCAAGTACCCATCTATAACTACCCATACTACTAGATAAGTGACAACATATCTAGCTAGACTACCAAAGGTTCTACCCATTTTACTCGGTTAATTTAACATAATAACGCTCGTAATTTAATAGAGGTTTAACTTAAACTCAGTTACTAACTATGCCATTGATATAACTATCAGCTAACTCATTATATATCTCGAAACAATACCGTAATATTTTTACAACATTAACATGAGGATTTCCATTAATTTAATGTATATTATTCACATCATAAATATACGATACAAGCACCCCGCAATCTAAGCCATGGTGCACACATACTCTGCTATCCATCCCGGTACATCACGTACATAAGGATCACATATTCCGAATCTCTCAGGAATAGTTCAGATAACACAAATCACAAATAGTGGAGGCGAACACAGTCACCATCACATGGGTCACGCACATACCTACGCTCCCATGGTCAGCGGACTTATTAATATCACAATAAGTCTTTCTATGACCTATGTTCATCAAGGTACCAGTCTATATCCCCCCCGTAGGCACACAAGGATTAGAGGGTCCTAAGCGAACGTAACCTCCCGTGATAGCAAGTATGGTAGGTATGTCATACACATAAACTATATACTAAGCATTCACACATCTTAGATATCACCATTTTAATAAGGTATAAGCTACATCATAATACCATTATTCCAAACTTATGTATTTCAAGTCTCCCGTTAATATAAAGTTAAATTACCAACACGTCTCACGTCGTAGTCCCTTAACCTTAAAACCTATCGATAATAGATTATTAGGTTCCGATTATTCCCAAATATAACATCTTTATTCCTAAGGTCTTTACTTCTGCTCTAAACCTTATTTCATCGAATTACACAACTTTGCACTATTAACCCAAACGTGACCTCTCTAACGAATTTCAATAACCTAGAATAATTCCCCGAATTGCATTCTAATTAAAGTCCACTATAATAATCACACCTACTGGTCTTCCTTAAGGGTGAGGGTATTCATAAGTTCTCCAAACATATTCTCCGAGGGTTTCTGCCATTAAAATCAAATTAAGGAAAATTTTACTCATTCTGGGAAGGTCGATCGATCGACCTATGAATATCGATCGATCGATCTTGTCGATCGATCGACTGATGAATGTCGATCGATCGATCGAACAGGTATGGCTACGGACTGCTTCGTTCTGCAGATTTGAAAATGTCCCGAAACTTATTTCTAACGTATGATTCTCAAATATAATGTTATAGTAATGTCATATAACAATCCTTACAATATTACTAACGTCCACAAACCACTAATTCAACATCTAAAGGCTACATATGGGTCAAACTTTATCAAAAACCTAGTTTTCTAATTTATCTCAAGAACATTCATAAACCTCATCTTAAATCCGTTTTTGGCATCACAAAAGTCAGTAATTCTCTTAATATGATCTTCCAGTAACATTCTACATGCAACCTATATCCCAAAAATTAAACTAATAACTCCAATCTTATGGGTTTTTCATTATCTTCCAAGAACATATAAATTTTTTGAATAATCTAACATGGAAGAAGCATTCTCCGAAATTTAAATGGAATAAATCACTTGCCTTGATTGTCTCTGGATTTGGTGTTGGATTAGTAAGCTCTTTCTGCAGATTTTCTGCAGAATTTCTCCTCTTTCCCTTCCTCTCTAAGCTTTCTTCTTCCAAAGGTGGCTATGGTGGCTAGGGTTTCCTTTGGGAGAGTTGGAAGACTAAATGATAACCTACGTAGCTTTCTAGGTTAATAAGGGTTGGTTATGGGCTTAGTGGGCCTTATCCACATCAGATTTAATTAACCAAATTTTCGTCACTTTTAATTACCCAAAAATACCAAATTACTAAAATACCCTTTAAGTTACCGGTATGGCCTAAAAATACCCCGGGACCCAAACTATACCCCCGGCTAGTGTTTTCTGACTATCTCGACCCTTCCGGACGCGATGGCGCACTCAAAACGACCATACGGATTATAGATTTTAAATTCACTTTTTATTAACAAAATATTATACCGTGACGGGGCGGTCCCACGCGTCTCAACAAAATTTCTAAAATGCCGTATATAAATCCCACGACAAATTTTATAATACCAAGTTCATATATAATCATATATGCACAAAATCAAATACCAATTCGCATCACATTAGTATTTATAACCCGAATTAATTTTCAATTAATACGCAATTTAATTAATAAATCCCAAAAATAAATATAGCCAAAAGTACGGGGTATTACAATATCACTGCAAACTTCAGTCATTAATTGGTTTTTAACAACATTAATCTTTTGTACTATATATTAGGTAACTCCAGCTTCTACTTGATAGTTAAAAACGAGATTTCTTTTTGAAGAAAATTCAAATGGTTTTCTTTGAAAATAATATTATTTGTCAAAGAGTTGATTTTCTTAATCTCAGGTTGGGTAATAAATTCAAAAACAATCTGTTGGTTTTGAACAGTGGCATATATTCCACTGGAATCAATTTTATCAATAGGCATAAGCAAAGATAAAAAAGGAGTTCCTAAAATTATCTGCTGAGATAAATCGCTAATAAGCAAGAAGGTACTATCTAAACAAATTCCATTGTTACAGATGGAGACATTAGTTAATTTATACCTAATGCCCATACTATCACCACTAGCATTAAACAAGGATTGAGTAGTCTTCTCAAAGTATTCAGTAGGAACAATCCCTTCCTGGATACAATTCATATCAGCACCGCTGTCAACAAGAGCAATGATATTACACAAGGTGAATTCTTTGTTAATAACAAGGTTGACAGTTGTGTACCACTTCTGGCTGGGTACACGATTCATAACACCCAAATAATCCACTGAATCTTCAGTTTTAGGAATTTCCAGATTTGAATGTTTTTAAGCATTCTTGAGATTATTAATCTCAATTTGCATGTTATTATGCTGATTCTTAAGAAGTCTTAACTCGATTTTAAGATTATTGACTTCATGTCTGAGGTCTTTAATGTTAGCGGGTTTACTAGATTCTTCACCTTTTTCAAGACGGTTAAGTACCTCCGAAAGGTTGTACTGTTGGTTTTGAGGAAGGGTATCTGAAGAATTAGGAAGGCTTTCCTGAATATAGCAAGACTTAATTAGTTTTAGTTTAACGTTCGGGTCAGTAACTTGGTTGATGACATCAATCATAGATTGTTGCTGACTAGTGAGAACATTAAGACTTAAACCATTCATCTGAAGAACTGATTGGAGATGATTACATCTTTCAGTTAAAGGCTTGCACTGACAATCTCCTTTCTCGGAGATATCTGAGTCACTAGAGCTTTGTATATAATAAAGCTCGTCGTCGTTCTCAGATGAGTCCTCTAAATCTTCTTCAGAAGAGTCTGAATTAAGTAAGAGTTTACTTAATTGGGTTTTCAAATGGTCATCAATTTGAAGATTATTAATTTTAGTTTCCATTTTGAATTTATTAGCAAAGTGGCCATATTTGCCACATTTGAAACATTTAGGGTTAGTTTTGTTAGTTTTCTTCTTTCTAACAAATTTCTTTTTAGAATTATCCCCCTGATCAATAACATTTTTATAACGTTTATTTTTACGTTTATAAGGCTTCTTAGAAACTTTCTTGTTTCTATGGGAGACTTTTCGATTAGAAGTCTCGGGAGTATTGTAAGCAAATTGATCACCAAATTCTCCTAATTCTTTCTTTCCAGAAAGATTTTGTTTCTTAAGCTACCTCTGAAGCTTAAGGTCATTGCAGAGAGAAAGCCCCTCTTGAATGACAACACTGATAAGTTGGCCATAAGTATAATGGTCGTAAGGGATAGAGATATTGTCATTAGCTTCTCTAAGTTTTTTACGGACTTTCTCAGCAAAGAAAGTAGGAAGGCCATCAATAAATTTGGCTTTCCAATGGTAATGGTTACCATCAAGTCTCTGAGTGACTCTAGCAAGGAAGACATCCTTGTACCATCGAAATTGGCTGAGGGTAGGACATCGAAGGTTTTGTAACAATTCTCTGTTACGTTCTCCAGTATAATCTCTATTGCCAACAAAATGGAGAATAATTGTAAGCATTAAAGTGTATACAACATCCTGTGTACCTATGTCTTGCATATGTTCATCTTTTATAATTTTAACAGCATTAATGACGTCATTTCTTTGATTGTCAGTAAGAATGTTCGACCACCAATTCCTAAGAGTACCTGTAAGCCCAGCTATGATCATCTGAGCAATGCTTTGATCAGAAGCCTGATTTTGTTTACAAATGGTGGAATACATGGTCATTTGATGAATCATTTCATAGATTTGATGTTTAGATTTTCCATCTATATTCCATTCATAAATGGTTTTACCCTGGAAGTTAGACTGTGGGTTCATTACAGTACTTTCTTCAAAAAGGAGATCCCGAGGGGTTGGTCTGTGATAGTAATTTCTCACAGGTCCAACATAGCCAACGTTATTACTATAAGTAATTTTATTGACATAATCTTCAGAATTTTTGAAAGAATCTTCAAAATCATGAGCTTCTTTCTAAGGAATGTCAAATTCTGAATCAGAATCAACATGGGAAAGAGTATTAATTTTTAACCCTTTAAGATTGTTCTCAATCGCTTTAAGTTGGGATATAAAATCAGTTTTATTACCCATTTTAAAACCTTTAACCTCAATAGGAGGTTGAACTAAAGGTTGGTCAAGACTTTTCTTAAAGTCTTCAGGTTTCTTAGTCGCTAGACTAACCTGGAGGTTCTCAATTCTATTGAGTTGGTTTCCTATCTTATTTAGGATAAGGTTGGTGTAATTACCTTGTTTTTAAAGAGGATTTAATTCTTTCTTTTGTGTAAGAAGTCTATCCCCAGTCTCCATTTTAATGAAGGCCTTAGCTTCTAACTTAGGAGCACTGCTACTCTGGCTGGTGCTTCCAACATCTAGGGAAAGTGGTTCAGTGGGAGGATGAACCGCAGATATAATCTGTTCGTTCGATGTTTTCCAGTTTTTTAAATGTTTATCTTCCGTTTTAAGAATCTGTTTATCCTCAAGAACAAAAAGATGCTTATCTTTAGAAAACATTTGAAACCAGACAACAAAAGAAGTAACCTACTGGTTATCTTCTACCCATTTATAAAATTCATTTTTATAATTATCTAACTCAGTTTTGCTATATTTGGCAAAGTACCAATTACGAAATTTAGCATAACCAGGTAGATAAAATTCAGCATTAATTTCTTTCCTATTAACTGTAAAAACCATAAAAGGAAAGAGGGTTAAAGTCTGACATTCATTTCAGACGGCGTAGGAGATTCTCTACGCTGAGAAGTATCCTTCTTCTCATAAATACCATGAGGTATTTGTTCATTGGTAAAAATACCATGAAGATGCATATCATCTTGATATGGATGGCTTCTAGGATCTTCACAAAGAGAGTGTCGTGAAGTAGATGGAGGATAGGTAACAAAGGGTTTAGAAGACTGGCTTCTAGAGGATTGACACCTATTAAATTTTCTAAAGTTTAGAAAAACATCACCATCTTTATCTTCAATTATATCCTTAATATCTTCATTTTGTCTTGGTTGGGGAGGAACAGCATTTTTTATAGCCCAAGTCTCTGGGAAATCAATTTCGTCCCAACTTATAGTTCTAGGTGTGTGCACATTAGAATCTATAAGGTGTGTGTCAATTAACACAGTTTTACCAAAAGGACTAAATTGTTTAATATTGGGAGCCATAGTATTCATTACCTTGTAATAAATCCTATAGATAATCCCAATGGTTTCCGATCCAGGAAGAAAATTATAACCTTTAGTTTGAACCCTAAGACTCAAAGCTTTACAAAGGTGCATATCAGACAAAGACAAAGTTATGTTTGGAAACACATCAAAATAAACTGGTCCATTACAAAGACTAGCACAAAAAGAAAATAAAAATTGAATTACAATTGAGTTTGTCTCTAGCTTACCCATTGATGTGGATTGACATCCTTACTTACTGCTCTACACTTAGTTTGATATTATATTTGTAGGTATTTGAAGATTTTGACTAGAGGAGCTTTTCAAGCAACGACGAAAAAAATACACCGAAAAGTTTCTTTATCATATACTTAAACAACTTCAAAATTATAGAAATTATAAAAAAAAACTATAAAAATATTTTAAATAATAAAAAAAGAAGAAATGTTCTCCAACAAAATACCCATTCTCCCAAAAAAACATATTTCCAATAACAAAATAGATTTTCAATAAAATATTATTATAAAAAAATAATTTTAGAGATTATTTTTAAAATGTTTTCAAATGCAAAATTGAAAATTATTTAAAAATAAATAAAAATCTGGTAAATACATAAAAAAAGCCTTCAAACATTGAAAACCTTCACAAATTTCAATCAAACTTTAGAATCAACCAAACCAAACTTTAGATCCAATAATTACAAATTCAAATCAAACTTAGATCCTATAAAAAGCTTCACAAATCTAAATTTGTGTGTGAAGAGAGACGAGAGAGAATAGGCTAAGGGGTGGTGGAGGGGGCAGGGCAGTAGGGGGTGAGGGGGGGGTTGTTTGGGGGGGCAGTCATGGCCAATATAGGAGAGAGAGAAAAAGAGAGAGAGAGAGAGAGAGAGAGAAAAAAGAAATAGAATAGTTTTTTTTCTTTTAAACTTATAATTGAAGTTAAATTACCAAAATAACATTTTAAAGGTCAAGTACTAAGTACACGACTAAACTTTCCGTCCAAAAAGTTTAAGGGGTTAAGTACATAAACTGAAAGTTCGGGTGGTGAAATGAAAGGGGGTAAAGTATGGATGTCAATTTAACCAGATTCGTAGGAGCCCCGCCCCGACCCGACCCTGATGGGACGGGTTTTAAAATTCGATTAATAAATTAGGAGCGGGCATGAGTTAAAAAAAATCGTTCATTAAATGGGTTAGGATTTAGCTTAAATAAAGTCGCCCCGCTCCGCCCCGTTTAACTTAAG
This sequence comes from Sambucus nigra, assembly GCA_949130495.1. Classification (NCBI taxonomy): domain Eukaryota; kingdom Viridiplantae; phylum Streptophyta; class Magnoliopsida; order Dipsacales; family Adoxaceae; genus Sambucus; species Sambucus nigra. Next base: position 585,919,214 of record OX422210.1, on the reverse strand, counting down.
TCTACATAAATACAATTTATATGTATGTTAATTAGAATTAAACTATATATATTCACACTAAAAAAAATCTTTATATGTATGTTAATTTTGTAAAAGATCTATGTGGAAACATGGATTGACAATTGGGGGACTGTCTCACATATTGGAATATGAACCATTATAGAGCTCAAAGACTATAATGTAATATTTTTAATTTTACTAATTTTAAAATTAACCTGACCCGTAGGAGTCCCGACCCGACCCGTTTAATAAATGAGGCGGGTTAGGAGTTAATTTAAATAAAAATTGCCCCGTCCTGCCCCATTTATTAAATGGGGCGGATTAGGATTTTTTGAAAACCCGCCCTGTTGCCATCCCTAAGGTAAAGTTTAGGGGGCCCAAGTGTATTTGGGCTCCTCTAAAATCACAAAATAATAGTTCTCTATGTGTTTAAACAAGTCTAAGTTGTTCATATTACATTGACTGGATGAGATTAAGTTGTATCATTGATATTATAAAATTCCCATATTTAAAATGTGATTTTCAAATAGTGGTTTAGTTTTAACTATTTAGAAATAAATGGCTGAAATAAGACTTTTCCATGTTAAATTTATTCAATAACTCGTGGTGCCATATCATGTTTCCTGTTATATCCTTTTATTAATCTATCTACACTTCAAGCAAAATAGGCCCTTTATTTTGTGGACACACTAAATATATGAGTTTTCATTTGGACACTTGTAGTTCAATACATTTACACTTGTGAAAAAACTTTTACTTTATTAATATGATTGTTCATAATTCTTCCTCAAATTATAAAAACAATTAAAATAACAACTAAAATATTAAAATTAATCCAAAAATATTACCTTCTCATCCTATGTAAAAATGAAGGGAAATGTGGATCATTGCATATGTCATACATAAAATAATGCATATACGCACACGACAACAATAAATGTCATGAAAAAAAGGTTATACTCTATACACAATGCTTCCTCTTAACTGCAGGGTCTGGAAGAGGCGGATGTCGGTTGACCTTACCCCTATATATATATATATATATATATACACACACACACACACACTAGGGTATGCCCGTGCTTGAAGGCACGAAGATAATTTTCGAAAGTGTACGACTTTAATAGGACTATACGTCGTACTTAGTTTGCAACAGATAATCTATGTACGAACCTATTAGTTTAAAAAAAATAGTCAAAGTTCCCATTATTATCATTTAAAAAAATTTGACAAAATTCTCTTGTTTTATAGAACAATTCAACATGCTTATGAACAAAAATATCAACTATACTATTACAAATACATAACCTAACATATTATTTCGAGCATATTTAGTTATGTAAAGTGTATACTAATAGTTATGCCATCATACTTTTAAATTCCTGGGCACATGTACACCAAACTCAGGATAACGTAGGTTAATATATAAAACTTCATGTGGACATCGAAAATAAAAGCAAGTGGCGAGACTATATCCAAACCATTTCAACAACAATGATTTCATCTTCACTTTGTCACACTGAAGTCTTGAGACCACTCCATTACCATTGTATTAATACAGTCAAAGCTAAATAAAATTCCAACTTCTAAAATCCCAAAAAAACTTTTTGGGTAAAGTAGTTATTCCTTCGATTTCATACATAAACCCACTATACACCAACAAACTCTACTAAAAATAACAATATTTCTTACTCTTTATATAGTACCAAATTGTTAAAACTTGATCAGAACACCTGGAAAAGAAGGAACAACAAACAAACTCAAATCAGTAATAAAATAAAAAATAAAACTATCACAAGTACCAAAAAAATTGAAACAAAAGTAAAACCTTTGTTTTCAAGACTTCTTACCCCAGTTTTCAACACTCTGGCAAAATTCGGTTTTGAAACATACATTACGGACCTATGAAAAACTGTTTCTCGGCTTGCTCTTTTTATGCAAAAGAAATATTAGAGTTAGAGAGTATGGTTTAGAGAGAGAGAGAGTTTTGTTAAAACATGTATACATTAAAAAAAAATAGAAGCATACATGCAGCAGTTATGAAACTCATAGATGGAGCAGGCATAAAATTCATTTCAACATGGATGTGTGTGTACGTGTATGTGTGTGCATTTTTCTTGGACAACCATTAAACTATTTGAATCCTAAATTCCATTCTACAAAAGACATCTGAGTATACCTAATTACACTCGACACAACCGAAGTAACCTCTCAAGAAAAATTGCCTAAATAAACAGTGGTATACGAAGGATTATTCTCTGGAGCATCATCATTTCTCTCCTATTGACTATCTTCTGATTTTCCATTGGTTTGTTCCACAATGCAATCTGAATTTGACTTCTCATCATCTCCAACACCATTTGCTGCCCAATTACAATGAATTTTCCGACTTCCAAACCACTTCCCATTTAAATAATTTATTCCACAGAGGGCCCCATTTACCTGTTTGATAAATCAAAATCACAAAACCAACGTGAATACCAAATATCATAAATAGCCCAAAATAGATAAGGAATTAGCAGAGACCTGTAATAGTTTAGTACTGTAGTAAATTGTTATGTACTAATAAGAAATATAAGTCCACCATAGATTCAACCAAATTTAAAGGCAGTAGAACCAAATCAAATTAATCATGAGACCTGCAATAGTTTAATAAGGTAGTAAATTGACCAAAACAAACTATTCATAAGTGATGTTCCATGTTCAAAGAGTAATGAATGCGAAATTAGTCCATGTATAATCACAACCTGAATTCTTAAGCATAGCAAATAGGTGTTTTCAATACATTGTTATGTACTATATTAAGAAGCTTGGCAAGGCGTATTTGAGTCAATATTTTTTATACCAACAATATATATAAACAAAATATATACCACTAATCTATATAAAGATAGACACGAATAACATATTTTTATTTTATAAGTAAATGTATTGTATCTATTGTATACAAAACTGTTGTTTGTATATAAAAGTAATGTATACAGAACTGCTCAAATGTAAAAAAACTGATGTATACAGAACTGCTCAGGTGTTGCTCAAACTGATGTATACAAAACTGCTCAAACTGATGTAATAGTTTAGTACTGTAGTAAACTGATGTATAAAGAACTGCTCAAATGTAAATATTGTACAATGAACGGTAGAGAGAGAGAGAGAGAGAGAGAGAGAGAGAGAGAGAGAGAGAGAGAGAGAGAGAGAGAAAGAAAGAAAAATTACCTATAGGAGCCCGGGGTGGAATGAATGAGGGCATGGGAGGGCGGCAGTGTTGAAGCTGAAGTGAGAGCAGTCATAGTTGATTTTAGATTTTCCAGCACAAATATCCTTCTTCACATTTTGGGTTGGCCAGAATCTGCATTAAAAAAATAAACAAAATCTAACAACATGTTAATAACAAAATCCATATAACCGCAGTAACATGAATTCATTAGTTGGACTAATTGCACAATTACACTTAAAAAGGACTAATTGGATTCAACATGAATTCATTAGTAATCAATTTGCATATGCAAACTTAAAATCATTTATAAAAAAAAGGTAAGGATATATGAATCTATAATTCACACAAACAAATCTTTATAGTAAAACGATTGAACCATTCTAGTCAAAATAAGAGTTTATGTAGTATGGTAGAGATGATTATTTCAACGGCCATATAATGGAAGGCTTAGAAAGGTATTCAGTTAGTTGATAGTCCAGAGGTCGGAGATGTATTCCTCATTCTCATCGTAAAATTTGACCACTAAATACTCTTCGATGAGGACTATGACTCTTCTATAATTTGTAATATTGGACATTTCAGCAAACGATGACTCCAAAACCTCTTCAACACCATTAGTGGGATGCAATCAACTCAACCCTCTGTTTACAATCATCCATCTCAACTCCAACGAAAATGAAACAAACAAAAAAGACAAATGAGTCTTTGTACATAAATTGTTGACAAATATAAATTGTGTTTGAACTATTTATAAAACCAAGTTAGTTGGAGATGACATAGTGCATGAAATAATTAAGTTTATAAATCATAAATAATATATTTGAGCAAGTTGGATACATAATCAATTTGTCCAGATAAAAATCATATAGACCTTATGTGTCCTTTCTTTGAGCTTTATCTTATGCCCAGTTAACTTTAATAGGCTTCCTAAACCTGCACAATTTAAACTTTAGATAACTGACATGCAAGTACAAAATCGGCAACTAATTAAGACGTCTTGGTGTAGCTGGCAAGACAACCTTTTTTCTTTAGGGAGACTAACCCCCAACCCAGTAAGTATACCTTATGGCATGTAATATCGTATTTTACTGGTGGACTTGCACAGGTAATATACATAAGCTTCTAATAATTTGTGGAGCAATTATAATTTTCTTATATACTTACCTGTTATACTTGGAACTTCGATCACAAATTCTGATATCATTGATGGAATTGAAAATAATCACATGTGGGCGGCAACTCAATATCCAAATCATTACCTTTTCTTGGTGGTAGTGGTGGTGGGAAATACCGAGAACAGTGTGGGCAATTCACGATGGTAGTAATAACTGTCGATTATTTAGAGTTCCTGTAAAAAAGAAACTACAGATGTTTAAGATATTTAGGACATAGCATGGATATGCTCCTAATCTCTGGTTAAAGTTAAAGTTGTAAAAATAACATCAAAGCATTAGTCTTTTGCCATTATTTGAATCAAAATATAACCTGAAACTTATTGTCCATTACCTTCACATTAACATTTTACAAGAATTACAATATGTTTCTATGTTGGATATGCATAAAAAATCGAAATCAAGTCATTAGTCGAGTAACAAAATCGCAATAAGATAAATTGAAGGTCTAGTGCTTACGTGCAAATTCAAGTGGCAATGTAAAAACAAAAATAAATCATGGCATTAAAGTGGCAACATTAGAATAACCCAACCAGGAATATGGAAATGATAAGAACTCACAAAGCATAAATAAAAAACAAACACATATAAGCATAAAAATTTATCATGGCATTCTCTTCCTGTCCAACTCTATTCGTGGAATTCTCTTCGTCCCCTGTTTTACTATTGCAATAGAATACCCCGCAATCCGACGGGTACCCCAATAGGCGTAGATCTGCTACGCAACTTAGGAGAGCCCAATCGGAGAAGATTCGTTACCCCAACCCCTGTTAATAAAACTAAACAAAAAAATTGATAGAAAAAATGGTATTTGACAGCAAAATTTGAGCAACTTTGTGCTCAAATTAAGGTGGGACCCAGACCACGAAAATTATGGGACCATATACGAACTCGTTCTCCTTGGCAAGGAGATTAACGTAGTATATTCATATGTCCAAATCCATTAAGTTATGAATGATATATGTGTGTTCAAAGTGACTCATAATGCAATGAAAGTTAGTGTATTGGGTATGTTTTAACTCTTGTCCCACATTGGAAGAGTAGTGGAAAAATGATGAGTTAATAAAACCCAATTGATGGACTAAGGCTTGGATGCCTTTGGCTTATCCCAACTCTTTGAAGGGGAGATGACCTAAGCTATGCTTGGGTTGACTTTCTGTCAAAGGTCCACACGCGCGCGCGCGCGTCCGTCTGTCAGGCTCGGCTAGGTTCGGCTCGGGCTTATAATTAAATTTTTGGGCCGAATCTAATTAACTTTTTGGGCTTTGATTTAATTAATTAATTAAAGAATTAATTAATTTCCAAAAGTAAACAGTTGCTTTAAAATCGAAATTAATTGTCATTGACAGTTAAAAACGGTTTGACTGTTCTCAACAGTCAGAACCAAAATTATAAATACATTTCTTTCCCTCCAGTTTTAAAAAAAATGAAATTTCGTCCTTCAATTTTCCTCCAAAAATTAAGTGCTGTCAGAATTCTTTCTGCATTCATTCATCAGTCTGTTTGGTTGAGTAAACACAAAAATTGTGTTCGTCGTGATTAATTACAGTTGTGCTACTTGATTAATCTGGAAATCCGTTCTATCTTGGGAGACAATTATTCTTAAACTCAAGCACATTGGAGGAATAAATTTGTCTTAAGGAGACTGTGTAACAGGGCTCGGATTTATCTCTAATTTATTATTAATTCTGCAATATTCAAGTAAGTGATTTAATTTTCTGTAATTTCCCTTTCTTTCTGTAATTTTTATTTTATTAACAATTCTGTACTATTTCGAAATTTAAATAATAGGAATAACAAAAATAACTCAAGCAACTTTAACCCCAACATCATAAACTAAACCCCAAAATCTGCAACACTTATGAAACTGGAGGTTCGTGGTGGTAGAAGGATTTATAGAGATTAAAATCATATAAAACAGATCTGATATTTTAGAGATGGTAATAAAGAAAGCAAAGGAAAGAGAGAGAACCGTAGATCTAGTAATTTGTACGCTGGAATGACCAAATGGAAAATAATGTTAATAACTAAAATGGACAGATATATATGGGGGCTTACCGTAAGTCCATCATACAGGGTCTTGCCAATGTGATGTCTAAAACTATTCAGCACCACACGTCTTTAACAGATCTTGAAATCTGAAGGCGTGAAACCCCTAGTGTCTAGTAATGAAAATCATCTTCTGGAGTTCGCATTGGCGGAGAAATTGGACAGGAGGAAGAGGAGGAGGCAGAGCAAAGAGGAGCAGGGGGAGGCAACGGTGATGGATTGGAGGGACTTAAGGGAGGCTAATTTGAGAGGTATGTGGGAACTCATCAGATGAGTGAGAGAGAGAATGAGAGGCAAGTAGGTTTAGGATGATTTATCCCATTTGCACATAAAAAAGTCTCCCCATATTATGTAGATTACTCTTATATCCTTTATATTTGAATCAAAGTGAAATTTTATTAGAAGGAAAATGAGGGGGGAAATAAATTTTAAGGGGCAAAAGAGGTAATGAATGAAAAATTTAATCTCATGACATCATCAGCCAAACTTGTGACATACATAAGTTTTATACTTTATATATATATATATATGTGGGGTCTGGAGAGAGGTTGCTCCCATGTTTTGAATCCAAGACCAGTCGTATCTTGGGCGATGGCCTTGATAATATATTATTACAAATATATGGAACAAATAATGTTTAGTCCCTAGGAGCTAAGTACATTTAGCACTTAGTCTGCCTTATTTTTCTATGTTACCAAAAGTCCCTTGTACATTTTTTGACTAATTTTTCTGAAGGTTTAGGATAATAGAAGAAAGAGTGTTTATGAGTGTTTTATATGGTGTGGGACTTTTGAAAATAAATTAAAAATAATTGGTCTAAATGTTAATTAAAAAATTATCGAGCGACTTTTTGTCGAATGACTTAAATATTTTCCATCATATAGTGTACCATGAAATATTAATATTTATTATTTAACCCATTACATTCCTGCATGAGTAAAAGTAAAAAAAATAGTTCAACTCACATTAGGGTATCAAATATGATTATTTAAGTATTTTTTAAAACCAAACCAATTTTTTAACTAACAATCTTTGGAAGAAGGAATATTTATATTATTTTGTAAATAAATTACCATTGGGAATAATAAATATTCATGAAATATACCTGTTAAGAAATTTTAGGGCATCTAAAAAAAATTGCTTGGAGAGGCCCATCCAATTTACATACTAGTATAGGTGGGCATTGATTATTAATTTGGGTCAAGCTCTAAAAGTTTATGCAATGGGTATATATAGGAAATGTATAGAAACAAAGTCTTAAACGAAATGAAAATATATGAGTTTGATACCTTTTACTAATTGACTTTGAGTCTGGTACCTGTAGGTTATATTTTTCTACACATAGTGATATTCAATGCACACAAGTCAAACATAAATAATAATGGTAGACAATAATGAGTTCGCAAACACACCGTAAGATGTACATGGTTTGGCAAAGTACCTACGTCCACGGGGTTCTAGGGTTTGTTCATTATTACTCAAAAATGCAGGTCAGCAGAGTTTTAATTTTTCTAGACATTACAGTGGTTCATGCCCTGTTCATTTGGGGCGATTTTACATTTATAAGTCAACTTTGGAGAGACCTAAGCCCTGTTAATAGTTATCCCTAAGAGTTCAGACTTATCCTCATTCATGATCAACCATTACAAGTGATTAGTTTTGAAGAATTCTTCTATGGCTTGTCTTTAATGATCGTAAGTAGACGTGATCGGGGCGCACATGACTGAGCACGTGCGAGTGAAATTCTTGACCCCACAATTGCCTCCAAAGTTCAGGGACTCATTGAGGTCGTTGGGCTTTGTGTCTAGGTCGGCTGCTAATGTTGGCACGTGCCTTGGTAGGGATAGGAGGGGGAGGGGGTAGGAGGGGGTGGGGGTAGCAGAGGGTAGGGGACAACCATGGATTCTATGGCTACCATAGCAGAAAGTGGGAGTGAGAGAGAGAGAGAGAGAGAGAGAGAGAGAGAGAGAGAGAGAGAGAGAGAGAAGAAAAAGAGGGAAAAGAAAGAGAATAATTTTTTCCTTTTAAATTATAAATGAAGTTAAATTACCAAATTAACATTTCAAAAGTAAAATGCCTAGAATGTGACTAAACTTTTCGTCCAAAAAGTTAATGGTGTTAATGGTATGGGGTTACTTGAAGTCGTTTTGAAAGTTTAGGGTTAAGTATAGAAATTGATAATTTTGGTGGTGAAGTGAAATGGGGCATAAAGTTCAGGGGGGAAAGTATAATTAACCCTTACTTTTAAGACCACGCATTAAGTTGTATCATTGACACTGTAAAATACCCATATTTAAAATGTAACTTTTAAATTGTGGTTTAATTTTAACTATTTTATATAAATAAATCGTTGAAATCACACTTTTTCATGTTAAATTTATTCAATAACTTGAGGCGCCTGATCATGTTTTATGTCATATCCTTTTATCAATCTATTTATACTTCAATAAAATAGGCCATTTATTTTATCACCCTCACACCCAAACCCATAACCAAAATTACTTCAAACCATACATAAACCCATTATTTATAAAGTAATATGATGTTTTATGTAAGTCCTTATCATTTTAATAAGGACTAATTGTGTCAGATTTAACGCAAAAGTTGACAAAATGGTCAAATGGTTCAAACTTAATATACTTTGGGGACTTAAATACAACAAAAAGTATAAGGGTGATGTGCGGTAAATCACTTAAATACAACAAAAAGTATAAGGGTGATGTGCGGTAGATCATACATATATATGTGATTGGATATTCATCGCCTAATAATAAGCCATAACTTGTTATAATAGAATATATAGGTAAGTGGAGATGGAATCCTTAGGGAACGTGACTTATAACTCAATCAATTTATTATTTTAAAAATTATTAAAAGGTGATATGTATTTCGTTGTTTTGAGAATTATATCTACAATTAACATTAAGTAAAAACTGAACAAGACATTTATCATCGTTATGTTTAATGAAGATTAACTCAATAGGTTAATAAGTATATAAGAAATAGATTATGGGTCATTACCCCACCATGAATCCACACCATAAATGAGGTTACAATGTTGAAAACACATTTACAAGTGAAAACTCATTGAGACCAAATATCAAGCATGTGGGGTGAAAACCCCCCACAATGAAGGATTAAGTTTTAATTAATAATGGAGGCATGAGACTTAAAGAGTACTAAATATTAGGGACAAAGCTACTTAGGGGTGAGTGGAATTTTGTGTTGATAAGCACCCAAAAGTGTACATTTTATACCCCGAATAGACGTATTTTAATTGCTAATTCTCGACAAATTGGGTCTTACGTGTAATTGTTTATTGTGCAGACTTGATCTCCGTTTGCGGAGTTCAAATGCTTATTTCAAGGTAAATTTGAGATTTATGGAGTTAATTCCCCAGTCCCGTATCAAACCCGAGCCTAAACCTAGCCCAAGTCTTCACCCGAGCCTGTGTGTGTTGAGTTTTTACCTTTATTATTTTTTTAGATTTTTATTTTAAATCTTTTTTGTTTTTAGGATTTACTTTAATTTTTTTAGAATTTTCTATAATTTATTTTCTATTTCTTGTTATTTTTTATTTTTTATTTTTATTAGTTTTTAATTTTAGTCTTTATTTTTAGTCTTGCTAGATTTTATATTTTTAGGATTTTAGGTTTTATTTTTACTTCTTTTGTAGTTTTTATTTTTATTTCTATTTTTAGTTTTATTATTTGAGTTTTATTTTTAATAGATTTTATTTATTTTTAGAGGATTTATTTTTCTATGTTTTATTTTAGTGCGTCAAATAGTTGTTTCCCTTTATTTTTGTTTGTTTTTAGTTTTTAATTAGTTTATTATTATTATTATTTTGTTTTGTTTTATTTTATTAGTTTTTATTTGAGTCATGTTTAGTTTTTAGAGTTTGTATTGTGTGTCGTGTTATTTTTAGTTTTTTTCGTTTTTTTAGTGAGTTCCATTTTTAGTTGATTTTTATTTTTAGTTTAGTTTAGTTTTTATTTTTATTTTACTTGTTTTTATTTTATTAGGTTTATTTTTAATTATTTTCTTAGTTTATTTTTTTAAAGGTCACTATTTAACACACACACACCCCACGCTACCATACACCTCTCCACACCTTAACCCAAACACACACACACACTCGCCCAACCACTAACTAATCTACACCCTCACCCCCTCCCCCCCTCCTTATCATCTTCCCCAACCTCACTATTTATCTCTCCTAAACCCCCATAATCATCACAACCAACCTCACCCCACTTATCCACCAGCTTCTAACCTACCCCCTAACCCACCGAATTCAACCACCAGACTTTCTTGCTCCGAGGAGAAATCCGTCGAAATCGTACCTGCTAATCCAAGCAGCCTCGCTGCTAAACTCACTTGAAAAACAAACCTAACCTCCACAACCCGTCCAACGCCAAATCTGTCTTACCCGGACCCCCTTCTCAATCCATTTAAACACCTGCCGCCATTTCAACCCACGAAAACGGACCTGCTCCGGCAACCTGTGACCCAAACCCCGAATTCTAGACCCAACCTGTGAGCTAAACCCGCAATCCAGTACCATTTCCCCACGTCAAATCCAGACAACCCCAAGCCAACCTACAATTTCGATTCCTTCATCGTTGTCCCATCTGGAAGCTTGCCCTATTTTACATTATCTCACTCTTAACCTCCATTCTCAATCCCAGCTCCTAAAAACCTGCAAACCCAATCTACCAAAAAAAATATAGTCACATCTTAAACCTTTACCCCTTTTCCTAAACTACCCTTATTTATATCTTCCAATTTTACCCCTTGGCCCATTTGTGCCAATTACAAAAGGAAGTCACTCTCATTTATTTCATATACACTATTGGAGACTAGAGAGTAGAAGCAAGCTGAAAATAGAGGGCTAAGGATAAAAAAAATTGTAGAGAGAAATTTATCAATGTAGTGAGAGAAAAGAGTGACAAAAATTTGTAGCATCAAAAGAGATTTTGTGTTATATATTGATTGGTTGAATCTCTTCTTTCATACTCATATGAACTCATTAATTTATTTTATGTCTTGGAGTCCCATTATGGAGGGATAATCTCCCATTTAAAGGGATGAAATGAAGCCCCCATGGAACCAAGTTGTCTAGTTTGTTAATTTTATTTTTGTTTGATTTCCTTTTATTAGTAACTTAAATTACTACACTTCTCTTTGCATTGAGAAATGGAAAATCATCCTTGAAAAATGATTGAATCTTGTGTTATAACTTTATTGTTTTGATTCAAACTAGAGATGGACTTTTCAAAATGATTAAAATTATAATATAAGTTTCTTTTACTCTTGTTTTATTTTATTTAATTAAAATTAGTTGGGTAAATTTTTTTCTAGCGGATAATTTGCTTAATTAATTTTAATGCATTTGGAGTAGAGTTGTAGTAATTAAAAATTACTTTTCTAAAATAATATTAACTTAATTCATTAGGATAATGAGAATTAACTTTTGAATTAGTTGAATATTTTGTAAATCAATCAAAATAAAATACTTCAAACTAGATTGAATGTGTGAAATGGGGGTGAAGTTATATCTCTTGATTCTTCTTACCATTATCTCTCATTTAGTTATTTTTCACTCACTTTTTTCTCACACACCTTTTAGTATTTCTTTAGATTTTTCTCATAGTTTAGTTGATATCTTTTATTTAGTTTAGTTATTTTCACCATCTCAAAAAAAATGTTTTAATATATTAAAAAAATCATAAAAAGGTAGAAAACAAAAAAAAAATGGAAGATAGAAAAATAGCTAGTAAATTGGATTACATGTTTTTTTGTGTGTGTTTCATTCCATTAAGTTGGATTGACACCCTTACTTACCTCATACCAGTCTTGTGATATTTTTGTAGGTAATTGAAGGAAATTGTTGATTAGAAAGGCTTTGCAACAACGACACTTACACTTAGAAGCATTTTTCTTTCTATCATGTGCCCCTACAAATTTTAAAAAAAATAGAAAATTAGGTATGTAAAAATATTTGGGGTAAAAGTTAAATTAGAAAAGTTTTTGGAGGTGTTTTTATAAACAGACCAAACCAACACATTCTTTAAAACCTAATTTCTTAACAATATCAAAAAACGGATCGGTACTTCTTTAACCCAAACCACTCCACTGCTTCAACTCTTCGCCACTCCTCACTGAGTCACCTCCAGTGCCAACTCTTCTCCACGAGTCACCTCCGGCGCCAACTCTTCTCCTCTTTACCAACTGTTTCTCATTCACAATAACAGGTAAAACTAAAAACACAGATTTATTTTTCTTTTTTAGACTCTTTCTCTTATTGTTTGTTTTGTTTGGTTGTTTTTGTATATGTTAAATTTATTTGATTGGTTGTATTTGTATGTTTGGCTATTGAGATTCTAATTATATATTTGTATTTAATATTGGTTGTATTTTTATGAGTCTCGTGCTAAATACACGCCAATGATTCATAACATGGAATGTTAAAAATATTATTTTTTTAAAAAAAAAATTAATATTCATATTTTTATAAGTCTCGTGCCAAACACAGGCCAGTGATTTATAACATTGAATATTAAATATTACTATCTTAATATTTCGATTAAAGCGGCTCATGCCAAACACAGGCCAATGACTCATTACGAAAAATATCAACTTTATGTTTATTCTAAAGTTTGCTATTATATAGAACTAATCAACTTTAGAATTATTAATTGAATATTAAATTGTCCAATAATGCATTTATTAAATCACATTTTTCTGTATTAAAATTCCATTGAAGATATTTTGCTTTTATGATTTTATGATGTAATAAATATTAAAGGTCAATTTCTGACACAATTGATATAATTCTGTCATAAAAATTTGACAATTTTATATATTCCTTTCCTTGCAATTTTAGTTATGTGTGTTAATTTTTAATTAGAATGAGCATTTTGCAGCAAATATTAACCTGTTTCCCCAAGCCTCAACCTTTTCGAAATTTGACGGAACTAATCTATCGGAATGGTGCGAGCAAATCGAATTTAGCCTTAGTGTTATGGACATGGACATAGCACTTCTTACTGATGAACCCACTATTATTACTGAACAAAGCAGTGAGGATGATGTGTTAATTTACAATACATGGTCCAAATCAAATAGGCTATGTCTGATGTTTATGAGAATGTGCATTACACCAAATGTAAATGTAACACCCCGCCTAATTAAATACTGGGTGGCCAGTCCCATACCAAATTAAAACAGAATATACAGTTGGAACATTCTTAGCATCACTGTCAAAAACATTTACAACTCACCTAATACCCAATTAAGCTGGTGTTAAAAACTTTCAAAATTTTAATTCAACAACATTCATTTTTTTTAGTTTACGAATAACACTACACATATTATTCTACAAACACTAATAACCGAACAAATAACACAAAAGAATTTAAAGGCAATTGGAATAAACATTCCCAAATAATAATCCAATACAGTAATCCCAACAATAGTAAATGTATTAAAACGATACGAATACAAGAGTATATGACTCAGATAGAAAAGATATAATTGAGTTCCTTATGGGTGACATGCCCTAAACAAAAGATCACTATGAATCAAATGAAGATAGGCGTCTAAGCAATACTCCATAGCTCCATATCTCGTCAAAATCCTCTAAGGTTGGCGTCCCTGCAGTTGGACACCTGATATAGAAGGTACAATAGAAAAGAGAATCTGCAAGGAAACGGGTCAGAGCCCGATGTAAAATGATTTTAAAAACAGCAAGTATTTAACAAGTGCAATAAAGCATTTATTATGTACATGTTACTATCCAGACTCTCTCACTTGATATTCTCACCTCTCATCTAGAGTACACGCTTATCGTTTCCTATTAACCTCCTAGTTAATGGTTCCTCCTAACTAGTTTCCATAATATGATTATTTCCCATATCATAACCCCGTATGTCCCATACCATACGTCGTATAATCATACATATACATTTCCCATTAACATGAATCGTTTCTCATTAATATGAATTAACCTTTTCCAATCTATAAGAATAAACATTCATTAACTTAATCAAATTCTCTTTCTCTATTCACCATTATCTACAATTATCACACAGTAGATTGATTTAACCACAATATACACATACATTTAATTCATTATATATATATATATATATATATATATATATATATATATATATATATATATATATATATATATATATATATATATATATATATATATAATACGGCACCCCAAGTCACAGCTGCGGTGCATGCATTACTCTGCTATCATGTCCCAATATCACTAGTCGCCGAATAGGGGACTAAAGGTTCGGTAAGGATTCCTCGAACCACAAACAACAGCATACAAATTGGAGGCGAACATAGTTCTCGTATCCATGGGTCACGCACATACCTACGTACCCATACTCAACGGACTTATCAACTCCCCGATAAGTCTTTCATAGACCTATGTTCTCGAGCGACAAATCAAAATCCCATGGATTCATCAAGATATGACTGCCCTCAAGCGTAAACCTCCCATCGATAGAAAGTAAGTTAGGTATGTCATACACATAAATCATCAATTAATCAAATAGGCATTATCATCTACCTATATAAATATATTATCAACAAGGTACTCACATTACCCTAAGATAGTTCCCATACGTATCATTATATCTCTTATATCCTACGTATTAAAATATTATGACTTTACTTCTTTAATTTAATGATTCCACAGTCTCACTCATTACTCATGGTTTAAATAGGTTTTCCTCAATATATTTATTCAGTAAGAAATCACCAATATCCTACTGGTCCATATCATCTTATCCCCCGAATTACTACGAAGTAAACTCTCCTTTAATTAGGGTTATAATCGATAGTTTCTAATCTCTTATCAACACATCTTCTTTCACCTAGTATTGAACCCTCTTACAAACCTAAGGCTTCCCAGGTGATATAACATTTTCCCCTACTATAACTATCCTTAATTCTCATGCATACAAATTAGAATCCAACACATGAATCTAGCAACCGAAATTTCTTTCAATTTAATTATCATAATTCCCATCAATTAAATCCCAATCATATTAACTCGATTCTTATCTAGGGCTTACTAATCTTCCCTAAGTCCCATTATATCCAATTAATAATCACCAAAGATTTAGAAAATGATTGGGATAAGAACAATCATTAAAAAGAAACAACTTCATGAATAAAGGGGAGGTCGACGATCGAAGGCAGGGGGTCGATCGATCGATCGCCCAGATAACAGCCTAGTTTTCTGCATTTCTTCTACTACGGGTTTTATCACTTTTGATCATTCAAAACTTCATATTAACTACCCAAATTCCTTATAAACCTTACTACATGATATAGCAACATATGTGAATGATTTCTAATGCTCTAAACATCCTAGAATCATCAGGAGTATGAATTAAAAGCATATGTTTACCATTTTTTTCCAGAAAATTATATACACGATATCTTCAAGAACACACCATTGATTCTCAGAATTTCTTCAATAGATTTATGATTCTTTCGTGGACTACTATCTACCTAAAACATGAGTTTGATTCCTATATATTTCCATATTTCCAGAAATCCATTAACAACTCCATCTTTATCTTCCAAACATGAAAAATCTCATCTTTTTATAACTATCCTAACATGGACAATATACAAACTTAAATTGCATCTAATGAAGATCTGATCCTTTGGGGTTGTATAACTCAGGTGGTTCTCCCCTTCTCCGACCACTTCCGGTGGTGGTTAGTGGTGGTGACCTTTGACCCTTTGGTTCTCCTCCTTTCCAAGCAAGCTTTTCTTCTACCAAGCAACCTTTCACTTTCTCTAACAAGATTACCTCTCAAGTTTGTGTAGAAGATATGAATGAACCCACATACAACTAATCTCCAAATATTTATAATAAGACAAAATCTGAAATCACTATTTATCCCCCTTATAAAAATGACCAAAATGCCCTTTTGGGTTGTCTTTTCATTTCCAAATGACCCAAGACCCAAAACCAACATCCAAATTGACTTTTCTTACTATTTCAACCCTTCCGGACGCAACGACGCACTCGAAATGACTATAAGGTTGATATAAAATAAGTTTCCATTTTAATTTAATAAATTAGTCCCGACATGTCCCATACCGCGTCCGACTAAAAATTCAAATTACCGAATTAATATCGCACAGCCATATCAATAACATCACATTCATATATTACCTAAATATCTTTAAGTAATATTCAGAATCCTACATTTTAATATCCACAATTCGGATAAAACCCAAATGAATTAACTTATAATAAAATCCAATTAATCCATTAATTTAAAATATAACCCATTTTAAAAGTCATTAAAATTACGGGGTATTACAGTAAAGTCCTCCCTACCTGAAACCACCAATGCCAGATAATATCAGACGAATGTTAAGGAAAGGCTGCGCACTACTGACAAATCCCTGGCTAGAAAACTGATGGCCGACTTAACCACTACGCGGTTCAATGGCACTAAGACCATGAACGCATATATTATTGAAATGACCAATATTGTTGCCAAACTATGGACCTTAGGATGTTCAGTGGAAGATTCTTTTTTAGTAAAATTTATCCTAACTTCCTTTCCTTCTGATTATGAGTCTTTCCACATTCATTACAATACCATAAAAGATAAATGGAATGTTAACAAACTGCAAAGCATGTTCGTTCATGAAAAAAGGATGTCTTAAGCAGTAAAATGGTAAGGTGCCTAAATTGCAACTGGCAAATGTGAGGGTCAATAAAGGAGCTGGTAAGAAAAATAAAGGAAAGGCATAAAGCGTGATCCTGGTCCTTCCAACAATGAACCTGGTCCTTCCAACCAAAAGAAGGAAAAAGCTTCAGTCACGTGTCACTTCTGTCACAGGAAGGGGCATTTTCAGAAGGACTGCATAAAGCGTAAAGCTTGGTTTGAAAAGAAAAGTACACTTTGTGTTTATGTATGTTTCAAATCAAACTTGATTGATGTTCCTTCTAACACATGGTGGATTGATTCGGGTTCTACATGTCATGTTTTAAATACTATGCAGGGCTTCCTGTCCATTCGAGAAATAAAGTAAAATGAAGATATTCTTTACATGGGATAGCGGGCCAAAGCAAAAGTAAAAGCTCTTGGAGTTTTCCATTTAAAATTACAATATGGTTATTATTTAGATCTTGAAGACACTCTTTTTGTACCCACTGTTTCGAGAAATTTAATTTCCTCATCTAAACTCTGAATAAGGGGCTTTTCTTTTCACTTTTAGAATAATGGTTTTACATTATATAAGAATAATTCTGTTTTTGGCTCGGGTTTTTTAACAAATGGTTTGTTTCAAATTAATCTTGATCCTCATTTTTCGAAATCTTTATTATCTCTGCATAGTAATATTGGAACTAAACGTCTCTCATTTAATGAGAATTCTGCTTACTTGTGGCATAAAAGATTAGGACACATATCCAGAGAAAGACTTGAAAGGCTTATTAAAGAAGGAATTATCCCTAATCTGGATTGGTCTAATTTTGGTGTATATGTGGACTATATTAAAGGTAAACAGACCAAACATACAAAGAAAGGAACCATAAGAAGCACCCAGCTTCTTGAAATTATACATACAGATATTTGTGGTCCTTTTGATGTTCCTTCTATTAGAGGAGAAATATACTTTATCACTTTTATAGATGATTTTTCCCGATATTGCACATTGTATTTATTAAATGATAAAGCTCAATACATTAACGCGGTTGAGGTTTATATTATAGAAGTAGAACGACAATTGGGCAAAAAGGTAAAAATCATTCGGTCGGATAGAGGTGGTCAGTTTTATGGAAAATATGATGAAACGGGACAACATCCCAGTCCTTTTGCTAAACTCCTTGAACATTTAGGTAATTGCGCACAATACACCATGCCAGGTTCACCTTGGCAAAATGATGTCGCTGAAAGGCGCAACCATACTCTTATTGAAATGGTTAGGAGTATGATAAGTAGAACTGATTTGCCTATGATGCATTCTCTTATGACTGTTGCACATATCTTAAATAGGATTCCTACTAAGCCAGTTGCAAAAAGTCCTTTTGAACTATGGAAAGGTTGGAAACCCTTTTTAAGTCATTTTCGTGTTTGGGGATGTGCAGCAGAAGCACGCATTTATAATCCACATGAAAAGAAGTTGGACCCTATAACGTTAACTTGTTATTTTATTAGGTATCCAGCAAAATCAAAAGGGTATAAGTTCAATTGTCCTAACCATACAACAAGAATTATTGAAACTGAAAATGCTAAATTCATTGAACATGGTGAAGTTAGTGGGAGTAATGAAGTTCGAAATGTGATTATTCAAGAAATCAAGGAAACTCCTCCAATTCCAAGAATTTTGGATAATCACAATGAGGTTCCTTATGTTCCTATTGTTCATACTAATGTTGTTGAATCGATTACTTCTCCGAACAACAACGAAGAACAGCTGGATGAACCACATATTGAACAACCACTAAATGCACCTATTATTGCAACACCACAAGACATAGCTTTAATAAACTCTCAGAGAAATCGGAGATCAACTATTTTGGATGATTATGTGGTGTATCTTCAAAAAAATGAATTTAACACTAGAGATATTAATGATTCGGTCTATTATGACAAAGCTGTGTCCAGCATAGATTCTAACAAATGGATTGATGCCATGAATGATGAAATAAAATCTATGGATTTTAATCAAGTCAGGGAGTTAGTCAATTTGCCTAAAGGTCATAAAGTAGTCGGGTCTAAGTGTATATATAATAACAAACGCGACTCAAATGGAAATATCGAATGACATAAAGCAAGACTTGTTGCCAAAGGTTTTACTCAAAAAGAAGGCATTGATTATAGTGAAACCTTCTCTCCTGTTTTAAAGAAGGATTCGCTTAGAATCATATTAGCACTCATATCTCATTATGACTTAGAGTTACATCAAATGGATGTTAAAACAACATTTCCTGATGGGAGTTTAGAGGAAGAAGTCTATATGGAACAACGAAAGGGCTTCATTCAAAAAGGACAGGAACACAAAGTCTGTTTATTAAAGAAATCCATATATGGATTTAAACAAGATTCTCATCAATGGTATTTTAAGTTTCATCACACCATTACATCTTTTGGGTTTAAGGAAAACATTGTTGATCGGTGTATATACCTAAAGACTAGTGGGAGTAAGTTTGTATTTTTAGTCCTATATGTTGATGACTTGCTTATCGCCAGCAGTGATATTGGTTTACTAAAGGACACTAAGAAGTACCTTTCGCAAAACTTTGAAATGAAAGATTTGGGCGAGGCATCCTTCGTGATCGGGATAGAGATTTCTCGTGATCGATCACGAGGATTGATAGGATTGTCTCAAAAGACTTACATTAACAAAGTTTTACAAAGGTTTGGCATGCAAAATTGTAATCCTATTAATGTTCCACTTCTAAAACGGGAGAAATTTAGTTTAAGTCAATGTCCCCAAACTAAATTAGAAAGGGGTCACATGAAAGGTGTGTCATATGCTTCTCTTGTAGGGAGTTTATTATATGCACAGGTTTGTATTCGATCGGATATTAGTTTTTCCATTGGGATGCTGGGTAGATATCAAATTAATTCGGGTGACTTCCATTGGAAGGCTGCAAAGAAAGTGTTAAGGTACTTGCAAGGAACCAAAGACTACATGCTCACTTATAGGAGATCCGATCACCTTGAGGTGATTGGTTATTCAGACTCAAATTTTGGAGGATGCCTTAATAGCAGAAAAAGCACTTCGGGCTATATTTACCTTCTGGCACGAAGGGGCATTTCATGAAAAAGTGCTAAACAGAGTGTCATCGCTTCTTCAACTATGGAGGTTGAGTTTGTAGCTTGTTTTGAAGCTACAAATCACGGGTTATGGCTGCAAAATTTTATTTCAGAACTTAGTATTATGGGTTCAGTATCTAAGCCGCTGAAGAATTATTGTGATAATGTCGTAGTAGTCTTCTTTTCAAAGAATGATAGATATTCGAAAGCAGCTGAGCATATTGAGATGAAGTATCTATCTGTCAAAGAAGAAGTTCATAAACAAACTGTGTCAATTGAACATATCAGTACTGATGATAATATAGCGGATCCTTTAACGAAAGGGCTATCTCCGAAGATATTTTTGCAACATGCTAAAGAGATGGGTCTCGAGTAGTTGTGTAATTTCTATTTGCTTAGTTATTTGACACAAATTTTGTATCAATAAAGAGTTTCTGAATTTTAAATTTCTGTCTTAACTATATACATGCATGTGAATGGCTGAATGTGACAGAAATAGTCTTTTTTATAAAGAAGTTATCATACCATTATGATAACTCACATAATTATCCGTATTAAATATGATATTGGTGGCGTAGTACATGGAAGGAACCAGGCTCTTGAATTAGTGTTGAACCGCCATGACTAACACTACTGAAGTATTTAGTTAAGGTTCTTGATGATGTTCTAAGATACTTGCGCAACTTTTGTTAATCAATTTGTTATGTATAACCTTATTAGGACCAAGTGGGAGACTGTTAGAATTAATATTTAATTATTTAATAATTATAAAATTCGGCCAAATTTTGTAATTATAAATTAAATAAATTAATTATTTCTCCTAATTAGTGTGGTCCAAATAAGGGGACGAATTTGATTACATTAATGTATTAATCTTAGAAAAATTATTATTCCAAAGGTCACATGACTTTTGGTATATTGTGAGTCCCTTTAGTTACTTTGGTGGATGGTAGATGATGAGTTTTAAAGGGAATTTTGGGTCCCCTTCCATCCTGTATATAGTGAACCAATCTCTACCATTTGGTACACAAGAACACACAAAAATATATTTGGGTTGGGAAGGGAAAATCCTGATTTTCCAAATTTTCCATATTTTGGAATTCTGACAGTTTTCTAAAGAGATTCTGGATCATTTGGAGGAGCTTTTCTCAAGACACATCAAGGACTACAAACAAATCAAGTCTTTATGGAAAAAGGTATTTTTTTCCATATAATTTGTCGTTAAAAATTGAATTTGTGATTGCATGATTATATTAAGATCTTATAAGAATTAATTTAAGATTTCTTATTTGTTTACAGAAGATACTCAAAAATCTACAATATTCATGTTTTGAGTTTGTTTCGATGTTCCGATTGCGTGAAATGCCCTTGAAGTTGTAGCACCCACTAGATCTTTCTCGAAATGCATCCAAACGTCAAAGTTTGCGTCCCAAAAACCTATAAACTCTCAAACAAGCCCTGTATTAGATATATAAAATTGAAATAGAGGTGTTTTTAATAAATGAACATAATTGATAGTGCACGACATTAGGATTGAAATTATGGGCTAGATAATGGCGGTAAAGGACGTGATAAACATGCTAATCACACGCCCTAACCCACACATTACTAGTATTTATCAATGGAGTAAAAGATCAGTGACCTAGAAGTATATTTCACATATAGAATTAGGCAAAAAAGAAATAAGAGGAAGTCAATTTTGTGAGGAACGCGGTTGCATTTAGCATATGTATGAAGCAAAACATTTTTCCTCATTAGGGTTTTCAAAGACTATATCCACAAAAAAAATAAGTTTCCTAAAAGGAATTGCTTAGTGTCCAAAGTGAGATGCTCGACAACATTAAGATTTAATAAGTCACTTGAAATGTAAAGCAAGATTCTCTTAAAGTCCTTAAACTAGCAATGGTAGTGAAAATTTCATCAAATTTGAATATTGAGAGTGTGTGTAGTGTGAAACAGAAATGAAAGTGTTCATTCGATTAAAGATAGGAGCATATACCAAATAGTCCCTTGAACTTTTTTTAATACACGTTTAGTCCTAGTCTTTTTATTTTACACCAAAAAGTCCTTCACCATGCCAAAAAGGCTTTACCATGCCGCTGGTGCGGACCTTTAAAGATAAGAGAATAAGGGACTTTTTGGTACAAAATAAAAGGCTTGGACAAAGTGTGTATTAAAAAATGTTTGAGGGACTTTTTGGTATTTGATCCTTAACGATATTATGAACCACATTAAAATTAAAGTGTGTGTTAACTCAAATCTCATCAGCCATTACACTCTAATACTTTGAAGTGGTGTAAAACACTCATGACATGTTGGCTAAAGCGTAAATGTAATTGATACCAGAGGCTGTGCGTATGTCAATGATGAAAAACTATATATATAATAAGAGATACTAATCACATGGTAGTTTATAGTTCATTTAGAAAAGATCAAACATACTATAGTGGTTCGTCTTCATCATTTTTACTTTCAAATTACATTCACATTAATATTGCAAAGGACTTTAAAATGGTTATTGTAGACACCCCATTCTATTACCCCCTAAACTCTCCTTAGGTCCCTAGCACCTCCCATCATCACTACCAACCCAAGTCATACCCCGAGTACAGAACTAGAGGCCATCGGACGCTCCCAGGTTCCGTTTGAACAAAAATTCAAACTCTTCAGCTCGATCGAGACTAAATGAATATTCAAAGGTCACTGAATCCCCTTTCCAACGGTCCATCCCATACGCAATTCTGACTTACCATGCGGACGAATGACACGTTTTCCCCCAAAACCTGATCAGAAGGCCATCGGGCGCTCCCGGGCTCCGTTTGACCAAAGTCAACTCTTCAGCTCGACTGAGACTGAATGAATCTTCAAAGGTCACTAAATCTCGTTCCCAACGGTCCGCCCCGTGTGCGATTCTGACTTACGATACGGACAAACGATCCATTTTACTTCGAGAGGTCATCGAATGCTTCCAGGGCTCGGTTGACCAAAGTAAACTTCCCAAACCGGGTCAAACTCTTTGTAATGTCAAAGTACATCTCGTGACCTTTCCAACGGTCTACCCCATGCACAATTCTGACTTACCGTACGAACGAACGATCCGTTTACGTCCGAAGTTTCCCCGTCCAAAGGACCGAGGAGCGCTTCAGAGCCACATTTGACCTAATGTTAAATCCCGAACCCGTGAGAGGTCCAAAGGGCTTACGAAGGTATATGAATTACCTTTCCAATGGTTTACCCCGTGCATGATTCAGATCAATGGTTTGCTCTCTATGACCGATTTTCCAAAGGAGCCTGAAAGAGACTGTCAAACGGCAGGTTCCAGACCCTGCCTATCGGCAGTGTGCCTAAACGCACCTACCAATTGGCAGGACCAGGGCTATGCCGATTGGAAATTCCCTGGGCCTATAAAAAGGAGGGTCTGACCTCATTGCAAAGGGAGCCCAAATCTGAAATATCTCACTCTCAGCGAATCCTGAAAACCTCTCTCGAAGTCAGCGTGATTTCCACACCCAAATCCCTTTCCAACCTTCACTTTTCATCATCCTTTTCATCAAACTTGGTGAATTAACTACCCTTCATCATCATCCAAGTGCAAGGGTTGCTCTCCAACGTTCAAGATCAAGCTCAAGATCTTCAAGAATGTCCAATTTTCTCAATTCTCTCCTTAAATTCTCATAAATTCGTATTAACTTGTCTTATTACTTAGCACTTTTATTCTCTCATCTCACATATCCTAATATACTTTTTATTTAGTATTATTGTTCATAAATTCCAAATGAGAATTCTCACACTTTTCCTACACTTTTCTCACAACTAAAACATTTTTTTTACACACATATAAGTAGGGCTGTGTTTCGACCGGATCGGATCAGAAAATGCCTATTCGGAAAAAAATCTGATTTTTTCGGAAATAAAATAACTATTCCAATTTTCGATTCAATTTTTTCAGAAAATTAAAAAAAAAATCCGAATTCGGAAAAATCGGAAAATCGGCAAAAATCGGAAATTCACAAAATATATTCAAAATCCAGAAATTTCGAAAATTCCAAAATTTCAAAAAAATAAATTATGGATTTTCGATTACTCGAAATTCTCATTTTAAAGAAACAATGAAAATGGCTTAACCCAACATGTAAACACATGAGGATTTGACTCATTTTTCATTTGTGTAGAAGTTGGGAGGATACTCTCCTTTTATAGAGCATATTTTGGAGCCCTCTCCCTCTCCCAACCGATGTGGGATATGGGAAACTTTCAAAAAATCGAAAAATAATTCCAAAAAAATCGGAAATAATTCAAAAAAAATCGGAAAAATCGGATCGGCATAGTTTCGGAAAAATTGGATCAGAAAAATTGGAAAATCGAAAATTCAGAATTATTTCCGATTTCCGATCCGATTTTTTTCGAAAAAATCGGAAATCGGAAAATCAAAAATCGGCAAACTAAAATTTCATTCCAAATTCGAAAAAAATCGGATCAAAAATCGAAAAGATTGGAATGGAACACAGCCCTACATATAAGAGAAGCCCGGTTGGATTTATAGGATAAATCCCACCCCTCGTTTTTCATGCGAACTATGTGGACTTTGATGCCTCTATAGGCTACGTAGGCGTCTCGGGGTAAAACCCGTGACTCGAGTCATTTTCCTACTTTTCTCTCATTTTCTATTTTCTCTATATTCTTTAAACTCAATTCTCTTAATTTCTATATATATACATATATTTGTTCTTAGTGGCATATTATTCCATGTGCATTATCGTTCCGTTATAACGATCAACGCGAGGATAATCGCGCAAATCCTATTTTCTAATATTATTCTTAGGAACATTCCTACGGATGACTCGCTTTATCTCTTCCATGATATAAGTCGATGATTCCTATCTCCACTACGTATACACATGCACACAGATCACGGGGAAATAAAGGAAAATAGCAACAATCCATGAGAGACCGTAAGGGCGGAATGGGTGTCTAACACCTTCCCATTTCGTAACTTAGCCTCCGGACCCTTTTTAAATCATTTTGGTTTTGTATGTATCAGTATGTCTTTGGATGTTTTCCTTCGGGATAGCTCCCTTTTCTTTTGTCTGTTTTGAGTAAAATAGACTGGCGACTCCATCTCTCTACATTTTTCACCTCATCAACGACGCCGGCCGAAGCTCTCCCGAGAGGGACGCACAGGACCTAGGATCCTCCTCTCTCACCCACCACGAGGATCGGGGGATGGACACAGTGGCGACTCCGCTCAGGACTATTTTTTTTTAGGTCTAGACTCTATTTACATGGGTGTTTTATTTTCTTATATATTCTCTTATTTTGCATGTTCCCCTTTTACTACTTATGTATACCTCACGCTTAGGCTTCTATTCACACGCTTGTAGAAAAATCTCCATGTACACTTCACACCACGTGCACCTAGGATCACATATATCCTCATGTTGCACGCATCACCCATATTTGGTGTACCAATAGTACTTGTACGTTGCTCCCTGTTTGGCATAATCAAGAAAGATACTCTCATCATAAGATACTAATAAGAGAATCATGCATGATGCACACGATATCACCAAAGAGCATTGTTATTGACCAAATTTTATCCCGTAACTAGAGGGTCACTTCGTGATGGGCGCTGGTACGGCCGGGCGCAGTTAGCCTAAGCGATATGACTATCACCTTCCATTGGCCAAGTTCCTTCGACGTATATCGAACGGCACCCCCGCATCATACTGCTTGACCTAAGTCATGATGAGTGGTATATCACGGGGAACTCA
This sequence comes from Sambucus nigra, assembly GCA_949130495.1. Lineage (NCBI taxonomy): Eukaryota > Viridiplantae > Streptophyta > Magnoliopsida > Dipsacales > Adoxaceae > Sambucus > Sambucus nigra. The sequence continues at coordinate 585,893,179 of OX422210.1, read as the reverse complement.
TTCACGTACGTCGAGTATATCTAATTCTCTCTCACATGTACCGTCTCCACGAGGTATATAGTGAGGTAATTAACGTACATTCAGGTATATCAAATGGCTTGTCCACATGTACCGATTGCCCGCAAAAGCAAGGCGTATATCGTGGAAGTCACGACAAAGGGGGGAACCCTTTTCGATTCACCCAACCAACTGCATACCCGCATATAGGTGTCAAGCCTAAGACACACATGTTAGATTGTCGGTTTCAACCCGAAATTCTGTCGAAATTCCGGGTCAGCCTACCGCCTAAATTTTTGCACATTTTTAAAACGGGACTCCGACCGTGAGCCTGGTTACAATTCCAGCCATAACTTTACATATATCATAAACCCAACTTTTCTAGGCTCGAGTCCCGTCCGGCATTTCATTTTTTATTTAGTAGAATTTAATAAAAGTGAGAACATAATAATAATAATAATAATAATAATAATAATAATAATAATAATAATAATAATAATAATAATAATAATAATAATAATAATAATAATAATAATAATAATAATAATAATAATAATAATAATCATGCTGAGACCCGTCTTCCAAAAACATTTTCTCCTTCTTTATCAAAAATACAAAAATATTTTGTCTTTCAATCTCAAAAAAAATGTCAAAAATATTTTCATCCTTTTTTTTGTCAAAAATAAATCCAATTTTACGCCCTCTCAGGTCGATCGCACGCCCTTGGCTTGGCTCCTTATTAGCTTCGGTCTTCAGTCAAATCACCCCGGAGTTCTGTCTGTTCCCCTGTTACTTCTTTCAAGTCTGGTATCCATCCTATTTCCTTGGAGAACACAGATTAAGCACCAGTTGCATAGCCAGATCTGACGGCAGTTTTAGCTCAGCTCGTGTCCAAGATTGACAACCTCCAGACTGAGGTCCGAGAGATGCAACAAAACTAGGTTCCTATTCCTCAAGATCCCGAGGCCCTATTCCCTCGCGTTATGGGTCCACCCAAGCCTATCTGGGTTCCCAAAGAATATCAGTACGCTCCACGTGCCCCTCCTGCTAATGGGCCGCCGCCCGCCCAGCTTCCGATGACGAACCTTGCCCAGCCTGGGGCTAACTTGTCTATGATCGTTGATCCGAAAGAGGAAGAGTTGAACAAGGTCAAAAAAGATCTCAAGATGCTATCTAAGAAGTTCGACTAAGTCAGAGTCTCCAAAAATTACATGGACTACACCCACATGTCTCCTTATCCAAAGGCAAGGTTACCCGAGAAGTTCAAGATGCCGAATATCGAGAAATTCGGAGGAAGTGGACCACCGATTGTTCATCTTCGTAGTTATCACCATTCCATGACTCTCCTAGGGGCTTCTGAAGAAGTGATGGCCCAATTGTTTCAACAAACTCTAAAGGATAGCGCTCTCCGATGGTTTTTATCTCTCGAGGAGTCTAGAATCCGTAGCTGGGAGGATGTTGTCCGAGAATTCATGTTGCAGTATAAGTACAACGAAGAGCTTGAGGTCACCCGTCGTGATTTAGAGATGCTCAAACAGAACTTTGGGGAATCAGTCAGTAGCTTCATAGCCCGATGGAGGGAAAAAGCAGCTACTATGACCAATAGGACTTCCGAGGAAGAACAAGTTAGCATAATGAAGAAGAACTTCTTGCCCTATGTCCGAGCAACGATGGAAGGACAATATTATCCCCACTTCCGATCTCTCAGAGAAGCAGGAGTGGAAATCGAGGAAGTTCTTACTAAAATAGAAGTTGAACCAAAGAAAGTGTCCGGACAGTTCACTCCCAGAAAATATGACAAACCTGCCAATGTTGCAGCCTCAACCATCAACAACATCTCTCAACCGAACACTTTATGGTCACCAGAAAGCCACCCTATCCCAGTCCTAAAGGAATACACCAAGATCCATGCTCCCCTCTCCAAAGTTTATCAAGATCTGCTAAGCATAAACCTTATCAAACCTTTGGATCCCTGTCCATTGCCAAATCCACTCCCAAAAAACTTCAAGGCAGATGCCCATTGTGCCTTTCACCAAACCGTTGGTCATACCACCGACCAATGATTTCACCTCTGAAACATAATCCAAGGTCTAATTGACCGGGGTACCATTGCCCTACCATCTAATCCCAATCCAAACACTACTCACAACCCACTCCCAAATCATGCCAATGCCATCTTCCTAGAAGAGAACCAAGAATTTGATCCCTCAACTCAAATCACACCCATATACTCTCCTAAACCTCTCTAAACTTGCCCATATTTCCTCCTACACCCTCCTAGACTCATTGATCATACACTGTCACTCCTTACTAGAGCATGCATCGCCATCCGTACTCGTTCCAAAAATGGAAGTATAGAATTATCATAAGTGTTAAACCAACTATTGGAGATCGGGCTGAAATTGCCCTCACAGATGATCATTGATTGCCAGAGGTTCAGTACACTGTTCTTGGAAGCACGAAAATGGGCCCGAGAGTCAGACAATTGGATTGTACCAACCGATGAAGTCAGCCGGGATAATGTCATCCAGATCATCGCAGGATCATTTAGGCAAAACAACGACATCTGCAGTATGATCGAGTTACTTGATACTCTGAAATTGTAAGGGCTCCCGGTCCCCTCACCCTCACAAATCCCCACAGAATGGGAAGACCTGTATCAAGAAGACATTGAAGTTGTGGAATGCATTGACTTTACATGGAAAGACATAATTGTGGCCATCGGATGGGGGGAAAAATGCGGAAATTCGAATGAAGAATAGGCTTTAGAGAAAACTGGCCCGGTAGCCGACATGTCTGGGATGATATCATTTGAGGAGCTCCTTAGAGAAATAAATAAGGTAGAAGAATAACTCAAGATCGATGAAGAAACAGGGTTCATGTTCTTCCCTTCTTCAGTAAATCGCATGACCATATCAGGGAGGCATTACCAGATCCCAAGCTCACTACCATCCAATGATAAGGGGAAGAGCATTGAAAACCTTCCTATGCCAGAAATGACCCTCGAGGAAAGCAAGATCCTCGATCAACTGAAGAAAACTCAATATAACATCACTCTATATGGGCTTTTCATGTCTTCTCAACTGCACAGAAATGCTTTGATCAAGTTTCTCACTAGACCCACAGTTCTTCCCTCTACTACACCAGAAGAAGCAATAAATTTAGTCAGATCCTTGACCTCTACCCGAAATGCTATCCTTATCCGAAGAAGAAATCCCCAGAATTGGGTCAAACCACAATCATGCACTCATCATCTCCGTCAAAATTATGGGGAGGGTCGTACCACTCTCTCTTGTTGATAATGGATCCATCTTGAATGTTTGCCCACTAAGAATCTTCAAATGATTAAGACCAAAAGAAAGTGACCTCTCTCCAACCCCCGATGTTGTACGTGCCTACAATAATACCCGTCGAGAGGTGATGGGATCCATAAAACTTGCAATAGGGGTTGGCCCTATAAACCCTGTCATTGAATTCCAAGTTATTGACATCCCAGCTTATTTCAACATGTTGCTTGGATCACCTTGGCTCCATAGTATCAAATGTGTGTCTTCCTCACTCCATTAGAAATTGAAGTTCTTCGTCGACGAACAAGTCATTACCATTTTGGGCGACGACAATAATGCTGAGGGTGCAAGCACCAGCAATCCAATCCTTGAGATACAGTACGAGTTAAATGATATGCTCTTATCAGGATTTTGAGTTAAGCCACTCCTACTCCTAGTATGGGATGATTTCAAAGAAAGGTTTGTCCAGAATATGACCCTCATGGTAACGTCAATGTGATTCAGATATTCAAAAATAAGAACTTCATGAACGAACTGGGGCTAGGGCAAAGACAGCAAGGGATACTTGATCCCATTGAGCTGAAGAAAGATTTCCCTCCTTATGGTTTGGGTTATCAACCATCAGAACAAAAGCTCAAAATGATCCGCCAGTCTCGACCTAAGAGAAGACTAGACTGCCTCCAAACAATCTCAGGTGACTCCTTGAATGGACGATTCATCAAAGAGGGTGAGGATTTCCCCTTTTTACGGCTTTTCGGAACCATGGTATGACCATACAGACAAGAAGATGAAACCCAGAATGGAGATCTTTTTCCAAGACAACTACCCATGGGCCGAAAGTTCCCAACACCATATACAACCGCTCATTAGAGATACCGAAGATTCCGAGGGAAGTGACCCCGAGGATTCGTTTGACTTACAGATGCTGGGGCTGACACTCTGCATGGTTCATTCAGGCACTACATCACTGGATCCATCCCACCTAATTAAAGTTGTTGATACACCTCTCCTCAACTGGCATGCCGCGCCAGTTCTACCTGTTGAAATCCCCATAATCCCAATGTTTACTCTATTTCCTCTTCTGTTGTCTATCCTTGCTCAAATGTAATCGAGACCTCCTTTGATGAGGTTCTCAATGATGTTTTTCCTATCAATGAAATAAATGAAGATTTTGAGTATCTTGTTGTGCCTTACATTAATTGTTTAGATTCCAATCAAACTTTTGATGATGATGATTTTGCAAATGAATAATTCTTAACTGATCTAAATAAGGTTAATAATAAACAACATAATCGCGTTCAAGTTAATGAAGAAGAGACTGTTGTTATTAACCTCGGTTCTAGTATCCAACAGCGCGAGATTAGGATAGGGGCTACCCTTAACGAGCATGAGCGTGCACAACTCGAAGAATTGCTAAAGGAATTTGTGGATATCTTCGCATGGTCCTATGAAGATATGCCTGGCATTGATAATGAAATAGTTCAATATGAGATTCCCACTCTTCCAGATTACGTCGGTTAAACAAAAGCTGAGAAAGCTCCACATCGAATGATCGCTCAAAGTCAAAGAAGAGGTGGTCAATTAGCTGAACGTGGGCTTCATTCGTGTGATCGAATATCCCACATGGCTAGCCAACGTAGTGCCTGTGCCGAAATCAGGAGGGAAAGTTCGAATGTATGTAGACTACTGGAACTTGAACAAAGCTTCTCCAAATGATGATTATTCGCTACCCAATATCGACATGATCGTGGATAACACAGCCAGTCATGCTCTTAAGTCATTCATCAACGGGTTTGCCGTATACAACCAAATCAAAATGCACCCAGATCATCAAGAAAAAACCGCGTTCATCACCCCATGGGGAACCTTTTGCTACACTGTCATGCCATTTGGTCTCAAGAACGCTGCGGCTACCTATCAGAGGGATGCCACAACCATCCTGCATGATCTGATTCGCAAAGAAGTTGAGGTCTATGTATATGATATGATTATCAAATCCAAGACTAGAGAAGGATATGTCCCCGCTCTCCGAAAGTTCTTCGAACGACTGCGACAGTATCAGATGAGACTCAATCCACATAAATGCATCTTCGAGGTTACAAAGGGAAAACTCTTGGAATTCATGGTCAGTGAGAAAGGGATAGAAGCAGATCCTACCAAGATGAAAGCCATACTTGAGATGCCACCTCCCCTAACAGAGAAATAAGTCTAAGGTTTCCTTGGGAAATTGCAATACATCAGCCGGTTCATCAGCCAGTTAACCTCCATTTGCGAACATATTTGAAACTACTTCGAAAGGATTCAACCAAGGTTTGGAATGAGGCCTGCCAAGAAGCTTTTGACCGAATCAAGAAATATCTGACCCAACCCTCAGTACTCATGCCACCACAGCCTGGTCTCCCTTTGCTCCTATACCTAACCACAACTGACACTGCAGTTGGGCCTTTACTAGCCCAATACCTTAAAGATTCTCGTAAATAAAGAGCCATTTATTATTCCAGTCGCAAATTAGTCGGATACAAAGTCAACTACACTGCTTTGGAAAAGGCATGTGTCGCGCTTGTCTGGGTCACCCAAAAGTTATGGCACTACATGCTCGCCTTCCCCATCAAAATTATATCCCGAATAAACCCCATCAAATACCTTCTTGAAAAACCTGCCTTATCCAGCCGAATGGCCTGGTGGTTGATGCTCCTAGCAGAGTTCGATATCGTGTACATCATGTAGAAATCCATAAAAGGAATATCCATCTATGACTACCTCGTTGATTACCCCATGGATGAAGCTGATGTCTGGATCTCCGAATTCCCAGATGAAAACATCCTCTGCACTGCCCAGGACAATCTCTGATGGAAAATTTTCTTTGATGGCGCTGCCAACAAAAAGGGATATGGCATTGGGATACTTCTGATTTCCCCAGATGACTCGTACACTCCCATCGCCATCAAATTGGATTTCCCTTGCATCAATAACATGACTAAATACGAGGCATGCACGGTAGGCCTCAAAGTTGCTCTTAAGAAAGGTATTCAATACCTAGATGTCTATGGGGATTCCGCCCTCATCATCGGTCAAGTGCTCAGAAAGTAAAGAGTCAAGGACGAGAAACTCCAACCCTTCTATGCCCACTTAAATGAACTAGTCTCCTAATTCCAAGATATCACCTTCCATTACCTACATCGAGCAAAGAATAACCTAGTCGATGCCCTTGATACCTTAGCCTCCATGGTTGACATGCTCGAAGGAATAACAATGGCCCCCCTCCTAGTTCAAAAGCTAGATAAACCTACCCAATGCCACCACATTGAGCTCATCATCGCAGAAGATCCTGAGCTAGCCAATTATTGGTTCTATGATATCTGGCACCTCCTTAAACATGGTAGGTATCCCGAGGGTTCCAACAAGAAAGACTGAGTAACCCTCTAAAGACTGGCCGCCCAGTACATCATCTGTCATAAAGCACTATTCAAGAGAAACTTCGATGGAACCTATCTACACTACATCACAGGGGCTGACATTGAAGAGGTAATGTAGAGAATCCACAGCAGGGAATGCGGGCCCCACATGAACGGTTATATGTTTGCCAAGAAGATCATTCGATAAGGCTACTATTGGACCACCATGACCCAGGATTGTAACGCCTATGTTTGGAGATGCCTCAAATGTCATCAGTTCTCCAATCTCCAGCATCTGCCTCCGTGTGAATTATACAACATGACTTATCCCTGGTCGTTCTCCACCTGGGGTATCGACATCATAGGGAAGATTACACCGAAGGCTTCGAACGGGTATGAGTTCATCCTAGTTGCCATTGATTACTTCACTAAATGGGTCGAAGCTGAGTTATACGCAGTGCTGAACGCCAAGAAAATGGCCAAATTCATTAAGAAAAACTTCATCTGCCGATATGGGGTCCTGCACGGGCTAGTATCAGATAATGGGTTATATTTCGAGGCAGAAGTCACAGAAGTGGTCAACGAGTATGGGATTCAGAGACATAAATCTTCTCCCTACCGACCTCAGACCAACGGTGCAGTCAAAGCCGCCAATAAGAACCTCAAAGACATCATCAGTAAGATGATCGAAAGCTGTCGAGATTGGGCCGACCAAATCCCTTACGCCCTCTGGGGCTATCGGACCTCAATCCAAATCTCTACTGGGGCTACCCCCTTAATCTCTAGTCTACGACATGGAAGCAGTCCTACATGTGGAGCTAGAAATACCCTCATTGTGCATCATGCTTGAAAGCAAGGTCAGCGAAGAAGACTGGTGCCAAAGCTGTCTTGACGAGCTGACCCTCCTAGATGAAAGGAGATTAAAAGATTTATACCATATATAAGGGTACCATCACTGAATAACCCGATCATTCAATAAGAAAGTCAAGGACCGCGGTGTCCGAGAGGGGGATTTAGCCCTCAAAGAAATAATAGAACCCATCTGGACCCTAAAGGGAAATTCAAGCCCAATTGGAGCGGCATATACATTATCAAGAAGATCTTGTCCGGCTATGCCGCCATGCTCACCGACCTAGATAGAGAAGAGATTGCTCGTCCAGTCAACCTGAACCGTCTTAAGAAATTATACCCCTAGTCCAAAATCTCGGCGCGCTACGACTCTTCTCATCTCCCTTCTATTCTAAAAAAAATCTTCATTTCCCTTTACCCAGGACTACGTGAGCTCGATCCTCTGTAAAAACCATTTTCAAAAAAATTAAAAAAAAATTCAAAACCCCAGAGGTACGTAGGCAGCTCACGCATTTTACATGAGCATGGCCCTTTCTTTTTCACAAAAAACTATTCTTTTCTTATCTCTGAGAACGATAGTTCATTCTAACAAGTACTTGAACAAAAGGATTATGTATGCCTTAGCGATTGGTATAGATAATTCAAAAATACAAAACTCATCAAAAAGGCACAGCTGGATGATCAAAAAGTTGTTTATTTCACTAATAAGAAATTATAGTACAATTACATAAGAAAAGGAACGGATAATTCCCTCCCCCTACCTTCAAAACCAAATAAAATCCCTACACTTATTTTCCATTACAAAATAAACTCTCTAAGAGTCCTATCCATAGCTACCAGAGGAGTCTTCTCCATCATCATCATCTACATCCTGAGATCCCCAAGCTTCCTCTGCCTGAATAGAGTGCCGCAGACGCTCCATGGACCGACAGGCTCGAACCAGCCCCGAAAAAACTACCACACCTCCCTCCATGGTATCGGATGAGTCAAGCCACCTTTGTCCAGTCTCCACTTCCAATATCTTGCTAACCACTCTCCTAGACAACCACTTCATATAATCCCCAGGGATGTGTCAAACTCTCTCAGCTGACTGAGAGGGACGGGTTGATTGACGTCGACTCTCCCACAAAGAGCCAAGCCGCATGCGCAGACGCTCTGTCAAATCTTCTACTGAAAGAAATCTAGTGTCCGAGGTGGCATGACCTACTCCCAGCCAAATTGGCGCAGAAGCCGCTAAGGGAAATAGAAAGAGGTCTGTCTGAGACTAACCAGCCGAACGTACGAATATTCTCCGAGCTCCAGTTTAGGCAGTAGCTGTCCCCACCAAGGCACTGACCAGTACAGATTTAGAGCCCCAGCTCCCAATATCCAAGCCAAAACTGATAAAATGATGCGAAAAGAAGTTGGGTACAGCCGACAAAGATTATTCTTGAGGAGTCACCAGGATAAGTCTTTCAGACAACCACATAAACTGCATCACGGGGCTACCCCTCAAAAAATCATAACGACCTTCTCGCCAGGCATCTAATCCATTCAAAGTCTTCGCCAGTATCACCGCCGCGGGATTATGACAGTATGACATCCATCAAGTAAAGAATGCAAGTTTTGGGTCCACCAGCAGTTCCCCGGTCACCAGTAGAAATTTTGAAACCAAGCCCAGAACAACGGCTCCGGCGTATCCAGCATCACCAACCTCCTACAAATGCACGAATTGTAACACCTCCGAAAGGGAGATCATTCCTCCAATGACCAGTGGCCTAGCCACCGAAGGCGAAATACGAAGAAGCCTGGTCGACAAATCCCTGGGAGAATGAGAAAATTCAGGTAAAGTCGCAGTAATGCTGGGATTTATCCCCAGCATGGTAGAAAGCTCCTCATAGGTAGGACAAACCTCATCTAACCCAAAGCGGAATACATGGTCTTCGGGGTACCAAAATTGTACCACTGCCATCAGCATGTTCCACTCAATGGGCCGAATGCGCCACAAAGAGACTCGACGCATGTTGAAAGCATCGTAGTCGACATTATAAGACCACATTGCTTCCAATGCTTAGAGGTAGTTAGCAAACTCAATGCTACTAGGGAGAGCCATCTTACAAGATTAAGAAATAGTAAGAAAGTGAGAATGTGGAAAAATAAAAGTGTGAAGGTGTGATGGAAATACTCCACCCTTACCCCTTTTTTATACTTGCAAACCCTCACAAAAGATATAACCCCTGCAGAAATCGGAGGGAATCCTGCCCCACAAAGTACAAAAGGCTGAAGGGGGTACCAATCAAAGATTTTAATTGATGGGATTGGACTGACCTGCCGATAGGCAGGACAAGGTGCTTGCCGATCGGCAAGCCCCTACTTTTGGAAATTTTCCTTTTTTTGTCAAAATCATAAAACTCAATAAAAATAAATTGATATTCTCAACAGAATTTCAAAAATCCCCTTTTCATCTTATATAATTCCTCATTTTGAATAAAACTTTCTTTTAAAATCCCAAAAATATTTCTTTTTACGGTCTCAGCAGTAAAGTAAAAAGCGCGTGTACATGCATTCATTCATTCATCACTAACAGAAGATGATAAAAAAATTCCATTGCATTGCATATATATGTTTTTCTGTGTTACATCAAATTTTGCAGGAAATAAAGAAAAGCAAAAACAACGGGACACCGCCTGAACCCACACTTTCTCTCTCTCCCTCTAACCTAAACTTCACCCCTGCGACGCGCTCTCTTCCCCCTGCGACGAGACGATGCACCACCGCTACCAGAGCCACACTCTTCCCCAGACGAAGCAGATGAACCAAGCAAGAAGGAACTGGTATCGTATCCCGAATATAGGTAGTCGCCAAAGATATCCAGTCTCTGATATCCCTCAACCAAATGGTCGACACCTTGACTTGCTGCAAGAAAAGGCAAAATCGATATCAAAGCAGAAAAGAAATCAAAAGGAAAGAAAGAGAGGAACAGAAAGGTATACCACGGGATGAAGGACCTCCTCTGTCAAGTCTAACTCCTTCAGATGCATCGCATGAGGATGATGCAATATAGTCACCATCCCTCCATCAGCCCGTCGAATGTTGTACGAAAGGGTATGCAACCGCACGAAGGGAACCTCCGAAGTCGCAGCCGCCGCAGATGTCGAAGGACCACCAACGCTGTGGGAGGACCCCACCGACCGACTCAAACCCGCAGGAGGGAAAGGAAAGGCATAATATATGCTGGGCACCATCATTCAGCTCATCACAAAGTTCATGTAATCATACGGCGCATCCGTATCAGTGTACAATAGGTAGGACTCGTCGATCATCGTCGTAATCCTCGCATCCTACGGCAGCAGTCGCTCCCACCTTGTAGACATAGGAGGCCACACAGGTGGCACCACCACCTCCTCCTCAGCGATCTGTCAAACCACCATCTCCCCGAGATACCAAGAGTGGCCAAACTCATACGCCAGTAAGCGCCACTGCTGCGCATTCACCCTAGCCAACCCCCTGCCCTGAATGGCAATCCCCTAAGGGTAAAATGTCAATTGAAAAATCCCCAGCTAAATATAAGGAAACATAGAATCAGAGCACCCAAAGGTCTTAGACTGAAGAAGAAATAAGTCTTATCATATCACTGGTCAGGCCATTTAATACCTGACGCACCGCCTCTAGAGAGATAGAGACCTCCTCGACTACCGATTGGCCTTGCGCCATCGATGCAATCGGAGAAAATCCCCAACGGCCTCGTCCTTTAAAGAAATTAGCTGGGTATTACACCCGATCACCTCATAGAACCATGTCTGCCAAAGACGAAATTTTGTAATGAGACGCATAAGGAACGTGCGAATGCATGAAAGAAAAAATGCACAAATTAAAGAATATCTCAAGAAGATACGTGGCAATCCAAAAGTTCGTGCCACTGCCGAGTGGCACCCTCCACACCATGCCGACCGGCACCCCCTTAAAATTTTGTACAAAAATATCAGAAAACTCAGAAAAAACCTCAGAAAATTCCTAAAAAACCCCAGGAAAGATTTAGAACATCTTCACCAAGGAAATTTCGCACTCCCTCAAGTGAAACCCCTATTTCCCCAGCAAAACTCACAAAAGTCAAGTGAATCTTCTCCCGGCGACGTATTCAGAGGATCTCTAAAGATTGCCTCCTATACCCCAAGGGTCTCAAACCTCCCCGAGCAATACGTCCAATACCTGGACCACCTAATCACTTCCCCAGTGGAGTTTATAGCATTAAATTTGCCTTTCCTCCGCAAGATCTCCAAAATCACAAAGATTTCCCCAGTAGAGTTCCTTGAGAACATCTCCACTTAAGCCCTCAAAATTGGCTTTGACCCGCAGAATTGGTCACCTCTACACAAGCCCGTAGAATTGGCTTCGACCCGCAGAATTGGACATCTCCACTTAAGCCCTTAGAATTGGCTTCAACCGCAGAATTGGCCAGCTCCACTTAAGCCCTCAGAATTGCCTTCGACCCGCAGAATTGGTCATCTCCACTTAAGCCCTCAGAATTGTTCATCTCAACATAAGCCTGCAAAATTGGCTTCGACCCGCAGAATTGGTCATCTCAAACTAAGCCCGTAGAATTGGCTTCGACCCGTAGAACTGGTCATCATAACATAATCCCGCAGAATTGGCTTTGACCCGCAGAATTGATCACCTTTACATAAGCCCGTAGAATTGGCTTCGACCCACAGAATTGTTCATCTCCACTTAAGCCCTCAGAATTGGCTTCAACCCGCAGAATTGGTCATCTCCACTTAAGCCCTCAGAATTGTCTTCGACCCGCAGAATTGGTCATCTCAACTTAAGCCCTTAAAATTGGCTTCAACTCGCAAAATTGTTCATCAAAACCTAAGCCCTCAGAATTGGCTTCGACCCACAGAATTGATCACCACGATCATTTCTTTGGTCATCACTTCCTTTAAGACCATCACCAGCATGTTCCTTCAAGCCCGTAAACTTGGCTTTGACCCACAGAATCGGTCACCCTCATCTTCAAGCCCGCAAAATCAGCCTCAACCTGAAGAATTGGTCACCTTCATCTTCAAGCCCTCAGAATTGTCTTTGATTCGCAGAGCCCTCAGAATTGGCTTCGACCCGTAGAATTGGTCATCCCCAACACACTCCTTAGGTCCTCAAAATCGGCCTCGACCCTCTGAATTGTTCATCCTCATTTCCTTAGGTCCGTAAAATTGACCTCTTTCAAAAGGCATCATGCGGTGTCTATTCGACGGCTATCATTTGTTCCAAACTCACCCATGGAGGGGCTCTATAGACACCCCATTCTATTAAACCCTAAACTCTCCTTAGGTCCCTAGCACCTCCCGTCATCACTACCAACCCAAGTCATACCCCGAGTACTGACCTAAAGGCCATCGGACACTCCCAGGCTCTATTTGACCAAAAAGTCAAACTCTTCAGCTCAACTAAGGCTGAATGAATCTTCAAAGTTCACTGAATTCCCTTTCTAACGGTCTATCCCGTGCGCGATTCTGACTTACCATGAGGACGAACGACCGTTTTCCCTTAAAACCCGATCAGGAGGCTCCCGGGCGCTGTTTGACCAAAGTCAACTATTCAGGTCGATCGAGACTAAATGAATCTTCAAAGGTCATTGAAACCACTTTCCAACAGTCCGCCCCGTGCGCGATTCTTTATAAACTCTGAGAGGCCATCGAATGCTTCCAGGGACAACGGTTGACCAAATTAAACTCCCTAAACCGGGTCAAACTCTTTGTAATATCGAATTACATCTCCTAAACTTTCCAACGGTCCATCCCGTGCGTGATTTTGACTTACCATACGGACGAATGATCCGTTTGCGTCCGAAGTTTCCCCGTCTAAAGGACCGATGAGCGCTTCAGAGCCACATTTGACCCAAAGTCAACTCTCGAACCCGGGAGCAGTCCAAAGGACTTATGAATGTATCTGAATTAAATTTCCCATGATTTTCCCCGTGCATAATTCGGATCAATGGCCTGCCCTCTACGACCAATTTTTTGAAGGAGCCTGAAAGAGACTGCCAAACGGCAGGTTCCAGACCCTGCCTATCGGCAGTGTGCCTAAACGCACCTGCCGATTGGCAGGACCAGGGCTATGCCGATCGGTAATTCCCTTGGACTATAAAAAGGAGGGCCTGACCTCATTGCAAAGGGAGCCCAAATCTGAAATACCTCACTCTCAGCGAATCCAGAAAATCTCTCTCGAAGTCAGCGTGATTGCCACACCCAAATCCCTTTCCAACCTGAACTTTTCATCATCCTTTTCATAAAACTTGGTGACTTAACTACCCTTCATCATCATCCAAGTGCAACGGTTGCTCTCCAACGTTCAAGATCAAGCTCAAGATCTTCAAGAATGTCTAATTTTCTCAATTCTCTCCTTAAATTCTCATAAATTCGTATTAACTTGTCTTATTACTTAGCACTTTTATTCTCTCATCTCACATATCCTAATATACTTTTTATTTAGTATTATTGCACATCTATTATTTTCATATAAATAAAAACTCAAACAAAACAAGAAAAAGAGGGTTTGCTCATAAACTCCAAACGAGAATTCTCACACTTTTCCTACACTTTTCTCACAACTAAAACACTTTTTTTACAAACACATAAGAGAAGCCCCAGTTGGATTTATGGTATAAACCCCACCCCTCATTTTGCATGCGAACTACGTGGACTTTGATGCCTCTATAGGCTACGTAGGCGTCTCGGGGCAAAACCCGTGACTCGAGTCATTTTCCTACTTTTCTCTCATTTTCTATTTTCTCTATATTCTTCAAACTCAATTATCTTAATTTCTATATATATACATATATTTGTTCTTAGTGGCGTATTATTCCATGTGCGTTATCGTTCCATTATAAAGATCAACGCGAGGATAATCGCCCAAATCCTATTTTCTAATATTATTCTTAGGAACATTCCTACGGATGACTCGCTTTATCTCTTCCATGATACAAGTCGATGATTCCTATCTCCACTATGTATACACATGCACACAGATCGCGGGAAAATAAAATAAAATAGCAACAATCCATGAGAGACCGTAAGGGCGAAATGGGTGTCTAACACCTTCCCATTTCGTAACTTATCCTCCGAACCCTTTTTAATGATTTTGGTTTCGTATGTATCATTATGTCTTTGGATGCTGTCCTTGGGGATGGCTCCCTTTTCTTTTGTCTGTTTTGAGTAAAATAGACTGGCGACTCCCTCTCTCTACATTTTTCACCTCATCAATGACACCAGCTAAAGCGCTCCCGAGAGGGACGTGTGGAACCTAGGATCCTCCTCTCTCACCCGCCGCGAGGATCGGGGGATGGCCACAGTTATAACATAGACAAGGTTCAGTCTAAGAAATGAATGGAGTTTAATGTGTTTAAGGACAATGATTAGGATAATGGTAAAGTTAGGAAAAATATTAATATAATAAGGAAAGAAGCTCCTCAAAATAAGTTTAATTAATATGACTATAGAGTATAATGTTTTTTTTGTTCCTCCGATATTTTTTCTTTCTTATTTTTTAATCTTTGGTACTCTCACTTTTAGAAATAATTTTTTTTATTATACAAGAGTAACATATGAATACTATAAGTTAAATCACTCGAATTATACTATAAGACATGCACTAAGAAATTCCAAAAACATTCCCATGCAAAGGTGGCGAAAGTGTGTGTATGTATGGTTATACTTTAAGGTGGAGTAGGTTAGGGGAAATGAAAGGTTGTATGTGAGGCTCAAGAGGGGCTAACTATGTGAAATATGTAGTGAGGGTCATTAATAATTTGGGTGTCGTTTTAAAGAGGGTCTATTTTTCACCCTAATATTCACATGATTCTTCGATCTCCGTGACATTGACAAAAATCTTAGAACTTAATATTTCATAATAATATCATAGAACAAACGATCAATACGAGAATAACGTCAATTCCAAAAACTTATAATCATTATAAATAAAGGATGATTAAGTGATGCATCACTCCACAACAAAGAAAACATCAAAAGTTCACTCATTTGTAAGGCTCTGCTATACTTCTCAAGGACACCAAGTTACAATTTTCCTTAGTTTATTCACAAACAAGAAGTTGTGCAATGTACACAAAAGTTTAAAACTGGAATGATAAAATAAGAAAATTTAACATGTAAAAATACAAACTTTGGCACCTGACAATGAAATACAACATAAACAATCAAGCCACTAAACCTGGTCAATTAACCACACATGACAAAGGAACGTTATTATCTATTTTGATATTTTGTATCGGCGCCCAATAATTATTTTAGATGGGTAGGTAGAGAGACGCAGCATTTTGTTTAAAATTTGTCATCAACAATAAAGGTGACAAAATTGTAAACCAATTTTTGCCACTATTATTAGCAGTGTCAAATAAAATTAATAAATATTGTCACTACTCACAGCAGGGATAATATAAAAATTCAAATTGTCATTGCTTTAAGCAATGCTAAACTATTTTCTTAATTTAGGAAAAATCTGTTGGCATTGTCAATGGCACTAACAAAGGTTGTCACTACCTGACAGTGTACCTGTTTGTAATAATCAGAGTAATCTAATTGATTACTCTGATCAGTTAGTTAACTAGTTTGCTAGACTTGTTTTGCCACGCGTAGTTTTTGTTAGTAGTTAGAACAGATTTGATATTTTGTTTGTTATTTTGTTTCCTCCATTGTAACAAATTTTCATCTATAAATACAATGCTTTGCTCAGAGTATTGGTAATGTTTTCCAATACTTTTGAGATCTTTCTTACATAAGATTATAGATCTCTGAATAGTTTAAATTGGTTTTGTTATGGTATTAAAGTAGTATAATTTCTTTGGACTTTTCTTCCATAACATCTTCATCTTCATCTTCATCCTCTTCTCACAATTCGTTTTCTTATTCTTTATCCTCGTCTCTCCATATTCGTCTTAATCGGCTCAATTTTCTTTCATGGAACTCTCAAGTTGTTCCAATAGTTATTAGCCATTGTCTGGATTCTGTCGTGTTCTCTGGTGATCCTCCACCATAGTTTCTTGTTAATGGTGCCCTAAATCCTGAGTATATTGTCTGGCATCGTAGGGATCAATTTCTTCTTAGCCTGCTTCGATCTTCGATGTCAGAATCAATCCTTGATTCTATTGCTAAATTTTTTTCCTCTTACTTTCTTTGGCAAGCATTAGAGCAATGCTTATTTAGTTACTCCAAGACTCGGCTTCTCCAACTCAAAGCACAACTTCATTCTCCATCGAAGGGAAGTTTTTTTGTATCTGGTTTCTGTGATCATATAAAAGACACTATGTTGATGATAGTGAATTTCTTACGTATCTTCTTAGTGGTCTAGGACTGGAATTTGATTCAATTGTAGCTAGTATTACATCTCTATCTGACTCTTTAACTTTTTATGAGGTCTAAGCACTACTTATGGCTCATGAGAGCATATTAGAACGCCACAATTCTAATCTTTTCGTCAAAATGGCTAATCTTTCTGTTAATTCTGGCTCTAGAATGTTTAATTTTGCTCAAGATCGACCAGGATCATTTGGTAGAGGTAACACTTCCTTTTCTTCTGCTCGTGGTTATTCATTTTCTAGAGGAGGTTATGCTTTTTCTTCTGGTCGTGGAGGATAATCTTTTAGCAGATGTGGCTCTATGAAACAGATATGTCAAGTCAGTGTTAAGTCTGGCCACTCAGCTATTGTGTTTCACTACAGGTTTGATCGTTCATTTCAACCACTAATTGGTGTCTCTTCAGGCCCTATTGTTTATCTATGTGATCAAGAGGGACTTAACAGTGACACTTGTGATTTTGGGACTGATATGGCTTGGTATGCTGATACTGGTGCAACTAGTCATGTAACTCCAGATTTAGATGCTCTCAATAATGTCTCTTTTTACGTAGGACCTGATACCTTCTTGGTAGGCAATGTTAAGATATTAGTTATCTTTCATATTGGTTCTCCTAATTTTACTACTCTACAACTCCTCTTAAACTAAAATGTATCCTTTATGTTCCTAAAATTACAAAGAATCTCGTTAGTGTTTCTCAACTAATAAAAGATAATCATGTATTCATGGAATTTCATTCCACTTGCTTCTTTGTTAAGGACAAGATCACGGGGAGAGTGTTTCTCAAAGGGAAAGTTAAAGATGGTTTGTACCTGCTAAGCTCAACAAATAAAGAATGTTAACTATAATGTCATCTAGCTGCTAAAGATTATCATTTGCCTAATTCTAGATCATCTAAAAAATGTTCTGCTGCATTAAGCTCTTTCTCAAAGCCTTTTATTTCTAGTTATAATTCTAGTCAGTAGATGTCTCTTCATTTGAGTCTAATATTGCACATGTTTCTAGTTTGACTTCACTGTATCTACTACTACTACCTGTAATGAGTTTTTTTTACTAAACAAAACTGGTTCTTATGGGTCTCAAGCTTATTTTGTTTCTGCTTCCAGAATTAATGATTTGAATAGTTTTTATCTTGCTATTATCCATCCTGGTTCTTCTATTATGAAGAGAATCTTATCTAATCTCTCTCATAGTGGACAAATCAAAGATCTAAAATTTTGTAAATCTTGTCGACTTGGCAAGATCCATGCTCTATCATTCATTAGATCCTCTACACAAGCAGCATAGCCTCTAGCTCTTATTCATAATGACTTATGGGGTTCCCATACTGTTTTGAGGGATGGTTACAAGTGTTATATACCCTTTATTGATGATTACAGTAGATACACTTGGATTTATCCTCTTATTCTTAGGTCGCGGGCCTTGTCTGTATTTCAAAAGTTTAAAGTTCTAGTTGAAAAATAGTTTGGTCTCCCTATTAAAGTTGTGTGATTTGATTGGGGTGGTGAGTACAGGCCTTTTGCTCAATTTCTAGAGTCTCAAGGAGTCAGATTTCAACACCCTTGTCCCATAATTCATGAACAAAATGGTAGGGCGGAATGAAAGTATAAACACATTACAGAAGTTGTCTTGACACTCTTGGCTCACTCTGGTTTAAGCATGGAGTATTGGTGGCATGTTATTCATAAAGCAGTATATTTGATCAATAGATTACCTACAGTAATCTTAAGTGATCAATCTCCTCTTGAGGTACTTTTTGGCAGAAAACCAAACTACTACTCTCTAAGGCCTTTTGGTTGTGCATGTTTTCCTGATCTAAGAGCCTATTTACCTCATAAACTTCACTTTAAGTCAGAAAGGTGTGGTTTTATTGGTTATTCTTCTACTCATAAAGGGTACTTATGCTTGACTCCAGTTGGTAGAATTTATATTACAAGGCATGTTATGTTCAATGCTACTAATTTCCCTCATCTCCAATCTTCTCCTATCTCTATCTCTAACCCTACTAAAAATATTTCCCCTTCCTTTCCTATTGCAACATTTCCTGGTTCTCCTCTTCCTTACCAACTACTTAAGCATCTTCGGTTAGTGGCTCAACTTCAGCTGCCACTTTACTCTTGAATGATCTTATAGAACTTCCTGACTTGACTCCAATTAGATCCACCCCGCCCATAACCAGACAACCTATTTTAAACTCTAACCCAGTCCCACCTAGAACTCACCAAATGACAACCAGATCACAAAATGGAATTATTAAGCCTAAAATTTATCTAGCCAGCAAACACCCTTTACCAAAATATCTTCTACCAAAGGAACCCTTATCAATGAAAAAAGGCATTGATGGATTATATTTGGTTTGCATCTAAGAAATCAGAATTTGATGCTCTACTTAAGACTAACACATGAAATCCAGTACCATATAGCTCAGATATGAATCTTATTAGCATCAATGGGTGTTCAGGGTCAAGATTAATGTTGATGGCACTTTAGATAAGTGCAAATCCCGATTGGTTACTTAAGGTTTTCTTCAAACTCCTAGCATAGACTAATCTGAAACTTTTAGCCTAGTGGTCAAGCCAACTACACTCAGAATCGTTCTCTCTTATTATATCTAAAAACTGGAGTGTTCAACAATTAGAAGTGTCAGATGCCTTTCTTAATGGTGATCTCTCCGAGATTGTGTATATGACCCAACCAGAAGGCTTCATAAATAAACAGTTTCCTGGTTATGTTTGCAAGTTAAATAAGGCTATTTATGGCCTTAAACAAGCATTGCGTGCTTGGAATGGGAAACTCAAAAGTTCTTTGGTTGCTTGGGGTCTACATTAAGAAAAATCAGGCACTTCTCTCTTCATCAGTGGAAGTGGTCCTTCTTTACTAATTCTCTTGGTTTATGTGGATGACATCTTAGTTACAGGACCTAAAAAATCTCTCATTGCTCAGCTTACTAAAGATCTCAATCACATGTTTGCTCTTAAGGATCTTGGTCAGGTTCATTATTTTCTGGGGGTTGGAGTGCATAGGACCTCTGCTGGTATATATCTTTCTCAGTTAGAATACATTATTGATCTGCTTACAACAGCCAAGCATGATGGTGTCAAACCATGTCCCAATTCAGTAAGCACGGCTCATAAAATCTCCTTACATGACAGTGAGCTATTTGATGATCCTTCTCTCTACAGAAGTATTATAGGGTCTCTTTAATATCTCAACCTTACTCGGCCTGACATTTCTTTCATTATCAATAAGCTTAGTCAGTTTATGCACTCTCCCACAACACTACAATGGCAGGCTTGCAAGCATCTTCTTAGGTACTTAAAGGGTACTTTATATGAAGGGATTTTTCTTAGACCAACCACTTATTTTTCTTTAAAAGTTTATTCTGATGCAGATTGGGTCAGCCGCCCTGATGATCGATGCTCCATGGGAGGTTATGTCGTCTTTTTTTGTGGTAACATTATTTTATGGTCATCGAAGAAACAGCTTGTTGTAGCTCGATCCTGTATTGACAGTGAGCTACGTGCTTTGGCAAATGATTCAGCATAACTCATTTGGCTTGGATCTCTATTTAAAGAACTTGGCTTTGTACTTTCTCACTGTCCTATACTTTGGGTGGATAATCAAAGTGTTATCTCATTAGCTACAAATCCAATTTTTCATGCACGCTCTATGCACATCGAGATTGATTATCATTTCATCAGAGATCAAATTGTGGCAAAGACACTTGATGTCCGATTTGTACCATCATTTGACCAAATTGCAGATGTTCTAACTAAACCACTTGGTTTAGACAGATTCTACTATTTAAAGTCCATGCTTCATGCCATTCTCACTCCCTTTCGCTTGAGGGGGGATAACAATGTACCTGTTTGTAGTAATCAGAGTAATCTAACTGATTAATCTGATCAGTTAATTAACTAGTTTGTTAGATTTTTTTTGCCACGTGTAGTATATGTTAGTAGTTATAACAGATTTGATATTTTGTTTGTTATTTTGTTTCTTCTATTTTTAACAAATTTTCATATATAAATACAATGCTTTGCTCTGCCATTGACAATGACAAAGGCTTGGTGGAAAAATAGGTATTCTGGCATAGTGAATTATACCTATAATTTAAGTAGTTGTAGCTAAAATTTAGGAATCACTTGGGGGTATTTGTATGGTTGAAAACTACAAATCTCACAACCCACTTTCTCCGTCCTCTTCCTTAAATCAAGGATAATCTTAAGCAAAAAAATAGTCCCGTATTTTCTCTTGTGCAGAAAGTCGACACAAGAGAAATTTTTATGTACAACAATTCTCCTATAAGGTATTTCCTTATAGAAGTTATATATGGACTCTTGCAAATTTGACCCAAACTGTAACTATAATTAGGCACTTGTAGCTAGAATTTAGGAATCATTTGGTGGGATTTGTATGGTTGAAAACTAAAAATCTCACTAATCTTTCTTTCCCTCCTCTTCCTTAAATCAGGTCCAATCTTCAAAAATAAAAAAATAGTACTACATTCAGTGGCGTATGTAGGATTATGAATCGTGGGTGTGGAGCATACAAAAAAAAATCAAAAATCAAATCGATATTAGAGATATATGTATTCATACAATACCTTGCATTAAAATTCAACGTTTTACACTATAAGCATGAAAATAAATCAAATATTATATTAAACATTCCACAACTTTATATTCTTACAAAAATGAATGATATCTTCATTGTCAAAGAAATATAATATGCCCCTTTCAATATATGCCACCAAACAATTATTCGTCATTTCATCCCCTAATCAATTTCATAGTGAAGTCTTAATGATCTTCATCGCAGAAAAGAATCTGTTGACCGTCGTAATTACAACGAGAAGGAGTAATGAGAAATTCATAAGAAAATAAACCAATGGATAGAGCTTATGCTTCTTAACTGAGCAAACACTTAAGCAATCCCACTAAGCCCTAAAACTTAACTAAATCACTAGTTATAGTGCAGATCCAAAATGTAGGTATCAAGTTGACAATCAAGATGCTTTAACTTCGTTGACAAAAACTCAAAGGGATAAAATTTCGTAAATCAAAGTAATTTTCCCCTATTATATGCGAAAAAGGAATCACTTGGATCAAGAAATTATTCAAGTCTTGAAGTTGCATATCTATCACTCCATAAAAAATTTCAACCCGATAAAGATAAAGATTTATCTTTCCTTCAACATCACAATGTGATCTTCCTTGAAATGCATGCAAATCATTCATGTGATGGATGTCCATTTTATACTATACACAAAATAACAACGCTTCATTTAATAATGTTCCCCATCCACAATCTTTCATGTCTTGCAATTGTTTCTTGGTTCGTCTCACAAGAGTCATAAATTTACAATGTTTATATCTTTTCTTTGTAATGCTTGTGAAAAATTATTCAGAACTCTCAAGACATTTTTCATCATGTGCAAAATCAAAATATTGCACATGTTTTAAGAGAGCTTCTACTTAACCTCTTTATGGTTAGGATCCGTTACATCCTCTTTAATAACTAAAATGACATCAATCACTAACAAGAACAAAATACAATCAAACTCATAAGTGTATCGTGATGAGAACCCCAATGTGTGTTTGTTGTCCATTGCATTGTCATTTCTTATTTCAAACCTTGCCCCGTCTATATATCAGCATTACAAATTCCTCCGACAACTAATTAGGGTCGCCCCTAATTATAAACATAATAGGTTAGATAGTGAAAATACACTTGTCATGGGTTCCAAATAGCCATCCACAATTCATATCATGGAAAAAGAAAAGTAGAGACTAAATATCATGCAACATTTCAATTGTTTAAGCATTAAGTTGTATGTACCATAATGTTGTATGTACCACCAGTTCCAAATTATTACAAATGTTGTGATGGAATTTATAAGTGTGTGTGTGTGTTTGTGTGCGCGCGCGCGCGCACGCACGCGCATGTGCATGCTACTTACATAAAGATGTGTGTGTGTGTGAGAGAGAGATAGAGAGATAAGGACCATGTATTTCACTATTACATGGATTTTAGATGCATTCCCTTTACTCCTTATTAAATGGTGAAAACATGGTTTGTGTTTTAGATTCTCTCTCTCTCACACACACACACACACACATGTGTGTGTGTGTGTGTGTGTGAAATTCTAAATAGAGATTTCAACATTTGAATAAATGTGGGGGGAGATGACTATCAAAGTCCAATTTATAGCAAAATTATCGATTTTCGAAATACAATCGTTGTTTGAAATATAAATACAGGTTTTTTTAATATTATGTTTTTCATATATTTTGCTTAATGCTCTGAAGTTGCACATGTTTTTTAATTAAGAAAAATATAATTTGGGGCATTATGATTAGTAAAATGCCCAAATGCTCTGAAGATGGTCTTACGTATAATATAATCTTAATACATTTTAGCATGATGTTTTAGCAAAATTGAAAAAAAAAGATTTGAGAAAAACACATGGCGGTTCATGTGTTGGTCAAGTTCTTTTAATAATCATACTTTAATAATGGCTTCCTGATGCAAACAACATTAATACTCTCTGAGTCCCAAATTAATAATCTTATTTTTCTTTTTGGAACATCACAATTGAATAACTCACTGTTTTTATATGTGACAAATTAACTAAATTCTATTATAATTAACATGTCTAGATTTGGGATGTTGATTGGGTGTATCCTTAAAATTCATTATTTTTAAATAATGATTATTAATTTAGGACGAAGAGGGTGTTTTCTAGTATTGCAATTTTGTTGATTTTTTTATTGTTTCGTGAAATGCAAAAAAAAAAATCAAAAAACATAAGTATTTGCTTATAAAGGTATTCTCTATGCATTTAAAATATTATTATCTCGAGCATTGTGATTCCAAGTGTATGCTTTATGCAATTCATATATTATTATTCTAGCAATGTGTTTTAGAAGAATAATTCTAGGCTCACATTTTATTAAGCTCCAAATATTACCGTTTAACGTGGCATTAATATATTGATGGAAATGTGGTAACTAATATATTACTGCAACACTTGAAAAATCAATTTTAAAATAAATAAAACTTGAGTTTTTTTACTTAAATGCGTGTATCATTACTCACTTCTAAGTTTGATATCTTTTACTAATTGACTTTGAGTTTGATACCTTTTTTTGTTAAGGATTATTAGACTTAACTAAGTGTAAACCCGCGCGATGCACCGATAGACGATTATGATAGTCATTTCATACCTTTATACTTATAAATAATAATAAAAAAATAACAACTTGTACCGTTATATAATATTATATAAAAATGATGTGTTATAACATTTGTTGTCGCCATCAGTTTCACATTTAGTGACCCGCCCATTTTTGTGGTTAAGCTTTTCAATATTTAAAAAAATTAAGGAAAGAATATTTGAAAAAATTACTTCAAAGAGATTATAATGACTATTTTCATTAGTGTTGGGTGGCCATAACCACTGTTAATATCTTCTAAATCGATTTGAGAGAGAAAATGATTTGAGAGGTTTGTATAGAGTTTGAATGAGAGAATGATTTGAGCGAAAAATGACTCGAGAGAGTGAATGGTCTCTAATTTGAATGTGCAAAAAATATATATACCATGTGGTAACCCTTAGTAAAAAAATATAATGCTATTATGGAACAATAAATGAGGTGCCCTTAACGTCATCCTTAAAATAAGTCCTGCAAATTCTATAAAGTGCTATTATATCAATTTTTTTCCTCACTATAAATAATTTAATAAAAGTCATGCATTGCAAGTACTATTTGAAATGAAAAATTATCTGTCGGTATAAATTATCTCGGAATCCCGTATTTTTACAACAAAATAGAATTTGTGTTCCAACAATATACTTTTATGTAGTTCAGGAAAGTAATTTTTTGTGTTATACCTCGTAGAAAAGTCCAGTTGGATTGTGTTTTAGCCTTACACATTTCAAATTACCACATTTAAGCTCGAGCTCTACCATCTTAAGAACCGGGCAAAGTACGTGGTAATTAGCAATTATATCCACGATCGGATTTTGGGTAGATTATTTTTCTCAAATCTATATATTAGATTCTGGGTCTTCACAATTCGACGCAAAAAAAATCTCCGAAACATCACAAAAAAATTAATAAATAACTACATGTGATCCCCTACTAAATAGTTTTTCTATAATCCACACACACCCCCCCCCCCCCCCCCCCCAAATTAAAGCCATTTTATAAATACTGGCCCTTTAGCAGAACACCTTAAATATACACCTCTACCGGGTGTAACTTAAATAGTTCTTTAGGCTTTAGTCCCATATCCTAAAATTTATTAGGCTCTTACTTCATGTATTTTTAGAATTGTAGTAAGTCCCATAACCACCCAAAACCGTCCATAACTACTCTGTAACCGCCCCTGTAACCACCCCTCTTCCTTTTCATAGAGAAAGACACGTGTCCCTTAGTGGTTACAATAAGACCAACAACAAAAAATTAAATACATTGGAGTGAGTACAAATAAATTTAAATAAATAGAACTAAATACTTAAGATCCCTAGCTTAAAATCAATATGCTTAATGGGAAAACCCATTTTAACCTTTTATTGTTGTTGTGTGTGAACTAATTTCTCTCTCTTTCACATCAACCCGCAATTACAAACATGTGGTCCCTCCATTTTCCTACCCATTAATTGCATCTTCTCTACAACACTATATACATACTCAGACAACCCATCCCAGGTCAAAAGATCCACACTCACATTCTCAAAACTGGTTTCCAACCCAACACAAACATTTCCATCAAGATCCTCATGTGTATCTACAGCTTTGTTATCAAATTATGGGCTTGCAAGATTTTATCACATCGATTTCATTTCTACAATTAACGTGAATCACGTGTGGCAGTTCTTTCATGGGGGTAAATTGTGAAAAACTAACAGGCCCTAGGGCATGCCAGTGATGGACAATTTCTTTTTTTCTTTTTCTAGGGACTATTTTTTTTAAATTACTTTTAGTTAGGTACCTTGCTAAGGTTACAATTAGACTTATTTTTTTTAAATTACTTTTAGTTAGGTACCTTGCTAAGCTTACAATTAGACTTAGATAATCATTTTGTTATAAAAAAATAGAAAGTTACAAAATAATTCACTTCAATAAAAACTTTTTCAACGCACAAGTCTCAACTGATTTCTTGGATCTCCTTTTCTTCTCGTCTTGCTATTCTAGGATTCAAAAGTGCTTGAAGGAAGGATAAGCTATCTACAATTTACATCTAGGAATAACTTATTTGTACAAAAAAACATCAAACTTCCCCTTGATAACTACTAGTGAAATGGAACAGAACCAAGTTATGCATACATTTAGGCGATTCCTCCAATTGTAGCTTTTGAATTTCTTCAAAACATTTGGGACCGATTTTTTCCAAATATAATTCATGGCCTTATTCTCTTTAAAACTACAAAATGAAAAAATAATATAGCCTCGTTGTATAAGATTGCAATAACAACACCATTCATCAAGAATTGAACTCGTTGATTGATTTTACCAATCCTTTGTTGACTAATACCTATATTATACATACATACATACATACATACATACATACATACATATACAGTCCTGCTCTTGTGCGGACTAGTCCGCATTTTAAGAATGTGGACCGGACATGTGCGCCTAGAAATTATCGCCAAAATTATAGGCACACTCTCTCTCTCTTTTTTGGGCTCACCGCCAGGTGACACATGTCCGGTCTGCATTCTTAAAATGCGGACTAGTCCGCACAAGAGCATTATTACATATATATATATAGGGAAAGGATCAAGTGAGGTTCCAGTTTGAGGACCCTGAATGAGGACCATTTATTTAAAATAGTAATTTTTTGGATGATTTCTTTTTATGATTTTTAAACATTTCAATAGGACCATAAAAAAATAATTAGTTCAAAATGAATTTTTTTACTATTTTAAAAAAATCGGTCAAATTTTGTCAGTTTTTAAGTTGTTAAAAACTGACAAAGTTTGCCCGATTTTTTTAAAATAGTAAAAAAATTCATTTTGAGCTGATTTTTTTATGTCCCTACTGAAATGTTTAAAAACTATATAAAAAAATTAGCTCAAAAATATTTTTTTTACTATTTTATCAAAATTGGTCCGCGTCAGCGGTATGAAAATAGATATCCTCATGAGATCCTCTCTCTCTCTCTCTCTCTCTCTCTCTCTCTCTCTCTCTATATATATATATATATATATATATATATATATATATATATACAAAAAAAAATAACAAAAAATTACATTCTCTGAATCATCCACATTACATGAATCATCCACATTACATCGAGAGACCTAACAAAAATTATAATAAAGATGTCTTTTATATCAAATGAATGTAAAAAGAGATGATATGTTTATTTGTGGAATTTTCTCACACAATACATATGAAGACCAAATAAGTGTTTAAACCAAATCAAACATAGTATCTCCATTTGTGGCATTTTAGTAAACACCACATATAAAACATGACATATAAAAAGGAAAAATAAAAATCTGGAATTAATAAAAACAATAGGAATTATTCTACGAATAGAAGGCAACCTCTGAAATTGGAGACGCTCGTTTTCCCCTTCGAATTTGATGGGTGTGGATACAGTTTCTTTCGGATTGCGAAGATCCACCCAAAACGGAGCTGATAAAAACCAATCAGTAAGGGCCAGTTTGGTTATGCAAATTGTTTGATTATGTAAATTGGTTCATTGTGAATTAGTGAATTGTAAATGAGTGAATTTGAAATAAGTTAAATCCAATTTTACACAATGTTTGGTAATTTGAAATTGATGTTAAGTTTCTATGAAAAAAAGATAAAAACGATTCAAGGGAGAGAGGAGGAGGGAAAGAGAGAGAGAGGGGGGGAGGGGAAGGGGGAACATGCACTTTATGTGACTCCTATTTCAAATGGATTCATTTCACGTATTTTGTGAAATGATCCAATTTCAAATTTTGTACATTAGCTAAAATGAAATAATTAATGAATCATTTTATTAATGAAACCAAACACGATTAATGGGTCAATATGTAAATGGATCAATTTATTAATGAATCAATTTACAATTTTGGGACAACCAAACGGCCCTAACTGTTTCAGGTAATTCAACTTTCGAATAAACTAATTTGTCTTCGTAATGAATATCAACAGCTGAGATTAATTGGGAGGGTAAACGTTGAGATTGTTTGGACGGCCCGATATGATTAACGGCGGAGAAGAATGATAAATCAGTAACCGACTTGACCCCAATGAATAAAGAAGGTGGCCGGCACCAGCATCAGTTTGAAGTTCTCTGTTGTTGATGGATGACTGATTTGAAGAGACCCCAATCTTATTTGAAAGTAGAGCTAGCCCTATTCCTATTTTCCTTTTTTTTTAAGTTTCCAGGCTTTGCGAATGCGGGGGTGTTTGAAATCTACCAACACGCGTCTAAAAACCCTGAGACAAATAACACGTGTAACCATGGATGCAAAATCATTAGCTCACATAAGAGGTCTTAGAACAAACAAAGACGACCCCTCATACACAGAGCATTCATCATTTGGTTCTCTCTCTCATTCACCCAAAACCATACCTCAAACCACCTTCTTCCTAAGATCAAACCAGTCAAAAGCAGTCCAGAAATCCATCGTCCATTCAAAAAACTTCCCCAGCTAATTCCAGAACTTACAACAGTGGGAAAACAGAACTTATAACGTCAGTCAATCAGTGAAAATGGTTAAGGGAGTGTTTTTTGTGTGGCCAAAATCTGGTTCTGCGCTATAGGGTTTTTGGTTCTGGTTTGGCTATTTATATAAAATAATGCTGGAGGATAACGGTTCTGAATGGACGCTTATGGAACGATTGGAATATGAAAATGAGGAGCCGTTGATTCATGGAAGAAGAGGAATGGTAGGACTGGTGGGTTATTCATGTAGGTGGATGAAAGGTCAGCTCCTGACGTGGATCTATAGAGCTATTACAGCTTGTTGTGCTTTCTGTATAGAGCTACGCATCTCAGTAATTAGTAATAAGCTCTTATGTGGATAGCCCATGAGACATTAAATGCTTCTAAAACATTTTATAATATTATTAGATCTTAATTATGTGCGATGCATGAACATTTTAAAATTATTTTATGTAGTTTACTACTAAATTTTGAATGAATAAAACTACCAACTAATTGACTCAATAATCCTTTGTTTTATATATTATCCCACCATGATCGCCTACTGTATATGACATACATCGAATAGAGGAAGAATATTTTAAGAGTTGTAAGAATACAATTACAATGCAAGATGCATTTTTTAACTTCTTTGGGGGATTTTATCAAACACATATCATTCACCTAATTATATCAATAATTACATTTTCTACCCAAGAATATTGCCCTCGTATAAAAAATAAACTGTCCTCATTCATCTGGAAGCATACAACCCACAATACTGTGAAAGTTATAATGGTGGCCCTAGCTTTTATAGCTTCTTATAAAGATTGATACAAAAATACTTTATTAATCCTCTTAATAACAATCCAAATATGAAAATCATGTTAATAATATAATATTTAACTCTCAGCCAATTTATACACTTCATGTTGAACACAAATATGTATCATCCATTCAAAGATGATTTAACTAAGAGCTAACAAAAAGATAGTCAATGTGTGTTTAAAGCTGACCCAGACACCACGTGGTATGATACCCAAAAAAAAGATAGACTAAAATAGTTACTGAATAACAAGTTAATACTTACCTTCAACCTATGACAACTCACCTCCTGGTATACTCCAAGGATCTCAGTGTACTTCCATACGAAGACGTCTTTGAACTCCAATAGCATCTTCACCAGTTCCTCTTGAGGGGTTCCTTCTAAGTCCTTCGTGATAAAAATAGGGTTTGGGTCCTCTCCCTCTCTAGCCAAGTCGATCTTTTCCAACTCTTGGATTTGCGATCGAGGGCTATCCCTCATGCATTCTGGTTCTTCTTCTAGTTCCTCCACAAACTTTTATACCCGGAGTTATCGATTATCAAGCATTGCCCCTGGTTATTGG
Source organism: Sambucus nigra (assembly GCA_949130495.1). Lineage (NCBI taxonomy): Eukaryota > Viridiplantae > Streptophyta > Magnoliopsida > Dipsacales > Adoxaceae > Sambucus > Sambucus nigra. Next base: position 585,863,255 of record OX422210.1, on the reverse strand, counting down.
CTAGGAAGCATTCATAGACCGGGTCAGCTTCATCGTCCATACTCTCGGTTGCTCGCTCATACCTTCATAATTTATAGATAATTCTGCCTCTAGGCAAAACCACCCGCTTGCATTGCCGGTCCACTTGCTTCTGAAAAGGCCTCTTCATATGATTCTCATCCACCTCTCTCACTGTTCGTCTGCTGAGAACACACTGTGTTTGGACTTAGTGCTCAATAGGGTCGATGCGCTGGGTCATTCGATTACGGAGCTGTCTTGATAGATTAGGGGCCTCACCGCTCCCAGTTCGCACTCTTCTCCATAAGTTATAATCATTCGAGCAAGTGCCCACACCCTCTCTCAAGTTGAAGGGATCCTTATCCCCCCAATATATCTTATTACCATGGTAGCTTCTTCCGCCAGATCAGTATAGAAAGTTGCATCCACCATGTGAGCCTCCTCATTTGCAAAAGGTTTCTTGGTAGCTCGTATCAATACCTCCTTACCCGTTATGTTCGCTTTCATACATTGATGATAAGTTGAGGGTACCAACCCGTGGTTGTGAATCCATACCATACCTACCAACAGTTGGTATGACGGCTCGTAATTCATGATGTGGAATTTAATATGGGAAGTGATTTTCGCCATTATGATGCCCACGTTAACGTAACCCACTGACGTGGAGGATTGATTATCATAACCTGATATTGCCAACGAATGGGGCACTATCCTTGTCTCCGATAATCCGATGGCATAAAAGGATCCAACGGGCATTATTTTGATGGATGCCCCTCTATCCAACAAGACTCGTGAGAAAACACAATCATTCACTGATGCAGTAACATACAAGGGTCTGTTGTGCGGATACCTGATCAGCCTCTGAGAATATGACTTTTGAGAGATATCTACTCACTAGTTTAGCCATAGGTCCCTTCCATTTTAAATGTGGTGCCATATTTTTCTTCACGATCTTTAAAATGGATCGTGTGACTTCCAGTCGAGAATCTTCAGGAAGACCAACCTGATCAAACAACCAGCCAAACTTTGTCGAGCGAGCCACAGCGACGCACTCGATCCATGGTTATGTCCGGTCATCTTCTAGCTCGTAAACTTCTTCCACATCTTGATACGCAGCCTCATCGTATGCTATCACTGCATTAAATTTTTCCAGCGAACAGGCTCCTAATTGTCTGCTGAGTCCTTTAACGGGATCGTATACTTCTTCCTCTTAGTCTTCTGCCCCTTCAATCACCTCACCCAAATGGAGTTTAGCCAATTCCAGCGTGCACTCTTCTAAAGACCCTTCGAAGCCATCACCGGAAGATCCTTCGACGTCATTTCCTTCGAGCCACTATCCGATCGTCAATTGCTCAGCCTCTTCATCAAAAGCGCTAGCCATATGGGCCCTATGAGGTAGCAGAGGTTTGTCATTTACATTAGCTTGTGACAATACGATGTCCCCATTCTTTACATGACAGTCAATCAACCTCCTGAGTGAGAAGCACACTTTGGTAGGATGGTTTACCCTATTGTGTAGTGCGCAATAATGATGCTTCTCTCTATCTTCTCGCGTGAGTGGCGTAGTGTGGACATTAACTGGCATGCATACTTTATCATGGACTATGAGATCATAAAGATTCAAGGCTTGTTCCAGCGTGCAAGGTAGCTCGGGGAATCCTCTTCATCTTCGAACTTTCTCTTGCTATCTTTACCCCTTATACCTCCTCGACCGCCATTATTTCCTTCTTTACCCCCCCCCCCCCCCCCCCCCCCCCCCGCCGTCCGCGTAGGTGATCCTCGAGGGTATTCCCCTCCCCAAGGTGACTATTGGCCTCATCACCAAGCTTGGCAAAGAGGGCAGGGGTACTATATGTTTTATCACTAAGGCAATACTCCCTGTTGCTTTTAAAAATGCTGCAAACGTACCTTCTCTTGGTTCGTTAATCAGGTGACATATATATTTGGGCAGCAAGCCCTCTTCACACACTAGTAAAAGTTTATCTTCTTGCATCTCCTCTTTCACATCGAGGGAGCATTCACGGAACCTCATAATATAAGCCACAACATCCTCTCATGGCTTTTGTTTCTCACGCGCGAGTTGGGTGAGTGTGAACTCATCCTCAGCCAAAAAGAACTTTTGCATGAACAAAACATCCAACTCTTCCCAAGATCTTACACTACCTGGGACTAGGTGGGAATACCACGTGTAGGATTTCTCTGTCGGGGATTTTGAAAACTCCCTTAACCTTAACTTCTTGTCATTGCAGTGGGCTCCTAGACTCTCGATGAACCTCTTCACATGCTCCTTGGGATTATCGCCTTTCCCCGTGTACTTTTTTAAGATTGGAGGAATATAACTGATGGGGTAGGTTCATTGTTATACGCCTCTGGGTAGGGAGTACGGAAGTCATCGTACATCGAGGAACTGTCTCTTTTAGACACGGCTATAAACTTTAGCATCTCTTTCTTTATATCCTCTAAGATGGTTGGCGAGGGGCTGGATGACTGTGGCATTATTATCATCGGGGTAGTTGAGGCTAGTACGCTTTATCCTTGGCCTACTGTTACAGCTGGAGCCACTGAAGTTTCTCCCCCACTCTACAGCACTGACCCCGTTGTCACGGGTGGGACCGTGGTAGGACACGCACCGCCTGAGGGTGGTGAAACAGTGGGGAAGGCGTTATTAAAAGCAGGCATTGTCACCCCTCCTGTAAAAGTGGGAGCCGGTATGGCCGCTGGCGGTGTAGTAAAGGAGTTCGTTCCCATGGGTGCCCCCAACATTGCTTGGGCTGCCGAGTTTTAATGAACTCTGCGAATAAACCCATCAGCCCCTGCATTTGTGCCTGACCTATTCCTCCTTGCATGGCCATCGCCTCCGTCATACAACCATCGGGTGCACTAGGCTCCGTCCTTACCGTTCTCGCCCCCTCCGGCAGCGCAGCATTGTTTGCCTCTTCTTTACGTTGTATGGCGTTGAAGTCAATGACTCTAATGGTGTTATCCTCTGGCATACTTTCAAAAGAGAATACCTCCCCAGCAGAGTCGCCAAATGTAAGATGTGGGTTCTTCGAATACAGTTTGTATTAAGTGAGGCGTAACCCCTTATCAAGATTGGGATTAACACCGTTAGGTACGCAATATAGAGAGTAGCCACAGGTAAATCAGAGACAAAGAGATTCAATATTCAGACTTGCATTAAAGAGCATATTAAGATAGGAGACATATGACGAGCATAATAAATGAATGGGACCAGCAGGTGGCGTGGTCAGAGAAAGAACAAGCACTCTAGGCACAATAAAGACAAGGCAGTAACTTCAAGCTCAGTCAATGCCCAATGATGGGTGTATTAAGTCTGTATGGGAGTTAATGCTCTCGCAATGGTCCTCAGGTGTAAGGAAATTTGGGTAGCAATTCGTGGCTCAGAATGCTCTCTCCTCTGATTTGTTTATCTGGTCTATTTATATGGGGGCGAGGATGCTCGAGTCAGCCTGCCTTTGATCCGTCAGATATTGTGTATTAAATGAAAAAGATATAGCATTCAATGCATGGGATCCCATAGTTTTGGCGGGAAACCATTCTATTGGCTGGAAGTATTGTGGGTATAATGAGGGATATAACCGGTAATATTGAGGCTTACTCTAGGATGGCTAGGTGGTCAGGTTTAGTGAACTAGACCTTTCATCCTAAGAATAAAGCCATTTAAGTGCTACATTGTTGAGTCCCTGAATGTCAGATGTTGTGATGTCAGAAAGTGGTTCAAACAGTGACTATTTTTAGGTATTTGGTCACATCAGTCAAGCGGGCTGGCACCCGAGGTACCTCGAGGAGGTAAACTCGAGGGGGCAAGTATTGAAGGAGATTGGGTGCCTCGAGGAGGTTCACTCGAATAGGTAAGCAATGAGTAGGTTCGAGTGACATTTGTCCTGGATGAAGTTTTGTCCAAGTGTACCAAGAGGGTTGGTAATAATTCCCAACGTTGCCTTGTTTTTTATCCTCCAAACCATATCCCTGCAAAGTTCCCAAGAGGAGGTTGCTTAATAGAGCATGAAAGCTCTCCCATGCCCTGCCAGGCATGGTCCCTCGTGGGTACCAAACAGCCTCACTCGACATGTATATTCATAAGATAAAATACATAATACAAAATTTTATTTATTGTTACAAACTACTGTCATCCAGGAGACTTTGTTCTACGAAATGAGTCCTTCGAGCCGGTTATTGTGAAGAATCTTCGAAGTGGGTACTTCGAGCCACTTACGGTGAAGAATCTTCGAGGTGAGTTTGTGGACTATCTTTCCTTGTCGTTCTTTGTGAACAGCCGATCTGCTTAACCAAGTTAACCACTCATTTGGGGGGACACCCCCTACAACATCAAAATTAGATTTATCTTAACGACAATGAATCAAAAAGAAACTATTTTTATACAAAATTATACTCCTAAATCAAACAGTTTTTAAAAAAATTGCCATGCCAAATTTTGCCACAGCGGAATGGACCCTAATTTATGAAAAATTGGAGAATATATTAGGAAAAATATATATAATTGTAAATAGATGGAATGGTAAAAATATTAATGTTTACCGAAAAAGTAAAAGACTTAAACTAACCAAGAGTGGCATACGTAAAGTTAATTAAATGCATTATCGAAGAAAAATGACTTACCTACTGATAATACAAATATAGCACCCTGCCGCGGAGGATACGCTCTTAAGCAGTTGATTAAGTGCCGCGAACTCTATCAGCATCGGGCGCGGCCACTACTGAACTCGGGGCGCGGCACCACCCTCATCAAGGGCACGGCAACCATAGACGTGCCGTGAACCAATCCAGTCAAGGGTGTGGCACCTTTGCCTATAGCCAGTTATAGGATGTGGTGCTTACGTTGTTTGCCTACCAGCCACATCCCTCTCCATCACAACTCCAGACTTTGTGCGTCACGTGCTCATTGCACGTGAGCATGTCTCCTATAAATAGAGGACCACACCTCGAGAGACAAGATCGATTCCACACACACCGAGGCAGGTTCTAAAGTACCGATTCTCTCTACACAACCTCAGCATACAGTTTAAGGACTGTTCATCCACATCGCAGCTACTTCTCCGGCACACCGAAATCCTCAGTCATCATGTATTCTCCTTTATTCTCATACTTGTACGCCTCTTTAGGCATGATTATATTGTACAATACCACACATATAATGAGAATGGAGAAACACAGTGGACGTAGGCCCATTTTAGGGGTTGAACCACTCTAAATCTTGTTTTCTCTCTATTTACTTGTTTTATTTACTTATTACACACTTTACTATTGACTTGCTGGTACGAGAACGACAAGTGGATGATTTCTCGTATCATCAATCTGGCACCGTCTGTGGGAACCGAGATATTTCAATCTTACTTCTCTATATATTCGAGTTCTTAAACACCCTATTCGATCCCTGAGGATCCTATGGATCGACATCTCACGAGTAGATGATGGTTATTGAGCTCTATTTGTGTGTACACCCTTTAATGGGTAATTCGCATAATTAGATCTATTTTAGGGTCTCCATTTTAGGACCTCAGATTTATTCTATATACCCCTGTGATATCATTCCATCTAGATAATGCTGAAAAGCAGGATGGGCTTTAGCCCCAAAAAGGTGAATGATTAGGGAAAAATTATGTTTACTTCCTCTTTGTTGTTCTGTTGCCTATGATCTGGGGTTTATCATAGTAATGGTGCCGATTAGTGCACCGAGAAACTATTATTGTCTAGATAGAACCTAGTAGGTATATTCCCCCCGTGTTTTGGGAGATGAGCTCAATTTCTGAGTCTCGACTTTGGGACTTCTCCCCAATGCCTGCCAAGGGATGCGGCAGGTAGTTTAAATACCTTCATGTCGTGGCCCCTACAGGGGCAGGTGTTAAATGGTTCAAGGCATCATCAACTCAAGTGGTCAACTCCACTTCCGTATCATTATAAGGTTGTGGCAGTTCCCGTGTGTGCTTTACTGGCCGCAGCCTTATCAGGGTAGCGGCAGCTCAAAAGCTTCCCCCCAACCTCATACTTGATTAACCTCATACTTCTGAGATTACTCACTTTTGCTAGTTTTGTCTCAGATTATATATATTTGTAAAGACTAACAAAGTCATAAAATGGAAGGAGAGTCCAGCCAGAGCGCAGAAATCAAAGATGAGACTGTGTAGCTGTACAATCACCTCAACCACCTCTACGACAGTCATGCCTCGCTCTAAACCCAGGTCAACTATTTGACTCGGAGGGTGCTCATGCTCGAGGCCGCGGCCTCTCCCAATGTGGGTGCGAGAACGAAGGTCGGAGCTTCAGCAGCCTTTACTGTCGCGACAGTTCAAGGGGATCTAGTAGCAAAAGAAGTCAGTAGGTGCCAAAATAGGAGAATGGAGAAGGCAGAGAATAAATATGGGGCCTACACTCCGTTGGCCTTCCCGATTGAAGAGATCTTTGAGTTCATCAAGGAAGACAAGTTGTTGAGGTGGCCAGAAAAGCTAAGAGCTCCACCCCACAAGAGGAACAAACTACTTGGTGCAGATTCCATCAGGACCATGGCCATGATATTGAGCAATGCTATGCTCTGAAGGATGAAATTGAGAGGCTGATTGGGCAAGGGATGCTGCGGAGGTTCCTGAAAGATGTTTAGGATATGCAGCCTTATCTCACCTGCCACATGCTCATTTTTCATGCTTATCCACTATATCACATTTCTCTCTACTTTATAGTGACAACTCCTCCTATGCTGTTTTAAACTAAACTTTGTGTTATCCTTACAAAGTCATATATATGAAAAGTTATAAAATCAAGTTCACTTTTATAGTGTCATATTTTGATTCTCATTTCCATGAAATGTTATCTTATAAAGACTATTTTTGTCTTAAACAGATCCCGATCCGAGGCAATATGTTATATCGGGAATGATAATATCTGAATGGGCCATAATGCTCGAGAAGACGCCTGATTGTCCAAAAGTTGATAATAATTGAAAATGGAGAAAGCAAATATTGGAAGCAGTTATCCATATCGTACTGCGACATCACTCGCAAGGAATTCTAATACCCGTTCTTAGCTTTCGGGATACGTCATTAGCTGCAAGGGCTTACAATGCTCGCTCCTGGCTTTCGAGATGTGTTATTAAGTCGAGAGACTTGTAATATATAGCCAGGGATAGCTTTATATATATCCATAGCTGGGGGTGGCTTAATAACCTAACCCACCCTGGGGACGCTTGAAAATATCCTATATGTTAGCTGTGGGTGGCTTAATAACCTAACCCAGCCTGGGGAGGCTTGAAAATATCCTATATGTTAGCTGTGGGTGGCTTAATAACATAACCCAGCCTGGGGAGGCTAGAAAATATCCTATATGTTAGCTGTGGGTGGCTTAATAACATAACCCAGCCTGGGGAGGCTTGAAAATATCCTCTATGTTAGCTGTGGGTGGCATAATAAAATAACCCAGCCTGGGGAGGCTTGATAATATCCCACTTACATACAGAAGGGCGATGCTAAGGAAGATGAAGGTCATACTTCGTGAAAGACAATTGAAGCACTAGAGGAAAACCCTTAGCCTTCTCTATATTTCCCATGATGTTTGTGTCCCCCCCCTCCCCCCCCGCGCGCGATAGCCATTATCAAACGGCCGCAGCCCTATTCAAGCGATAGAACTTCCAACCGTTGGTGCAAGAAGCAGGGTGATTGTAACGTGTTGCAACCTATATGAAGTGCACTTGTGGTAATTTATGATGCAGTGCAACTGTTAAAGAGACTAAGGGTTGATGAGGCCTATAAAGCTACTACTTGTGGGACAAAAGCACATCCCTATCAATATGGCTATGGCCATTAAGTAAATTCAGACTGCCGCGGCTCTGATTATAGGGCTGCCATTCCACTCATTTCAAGGAAAAAAGGGTCGCAGCCCGTGAACATGAGCCATGTGAATTATAGCCACAGCCGATAACTAATACTTGTGAAGGTTCCTTGGAATTACTCTAAGGTGTCGCGGTAGTTCAGTAAGAGCGGTAATCGAAGAAGTATGTTATAGTGCCGCGGACTTAATATGTTATTTCTACAAGTTCACACCATCAATAAGGAATTTTAATTATGCAAGGCAGGTGTATTCAATCCATCAGAGGCGTACAGAAAGCATTCAATAAAGCATTGAAGCAAGCAAAAAGAAGATGCAAAAGTTACAAGAGAATGAGGCCAAAATAATTAATCCAGAAAAGGCGGCCGCAACCTTGATATTATCAGTTAAGGTTACAAACGAATGGGCCGCAACCACTACAGTTTAAAATTACAAAAGGGACGCAGACCTATATCAATGACCAAAAAATAAACAAACTCCTCATGATAATAAAAAGCTCAGGAAGCAACATTACCATGCTAATCACACTCCTCACCATCCACGGCTGTTTCAGTCTCGTCCTCCATGGCCGCTGCCTCTGCTTCTGCTTTCAGCCTAGCTTTCTCTTCAGCCACGGCCTTGATCTCGGCTATGCATTCTTGATGCTATGCATCACCGAGACCCCAGGCAAGAACCTTCTCCTTCGTCTCAGGAAAATTATTTATAATCCTATGCTTTAGCTCCTGGAAGCCGCGGTGGTAGGTTCTATTATTGATGAGGAAGAAGTCCCTAGAGCCTTTCAATGACTCCACTGTGTGGTCAATGGCCAGCTGAAGAGCATCGCCATAATCTGCCTCCATCTTCTTTAGTGCCGAGGCATGGTTCATGGCATCTTGGGCCGACTTGGCCTCCAGCTCCTCGAACCTCTTTTGAAGGAGGGTAAGCTTATTATTGGAGGATTTCGCAGCCTGTGCAGCTTTCGCGGTCTGAGCCTAGGAAGCTTTGAGGGATTTCGTGGCTTATTTGAAATTTTCCTCTGTTTCCTCCCTCGCATTGTTTGCAGCACCCAAGTCCATTTAGGCTACCTCAAGATCCACGGCAGCAGACTGCTTCCCAGCCTCAAAAGATGTAGTCCGTGCAGCCTCCAGATCTGCGGCATGCACCCTCTTCTCGACCTCTTTTAGTTTGTATAGGGCCTCGTACTTCCTTTTTTGAACTACCATGACGTCCGCGGCCTGAAATTAAAAAGTTAGTTGCAATATATGGAACGCAAAAGAAAAAATGAAGAATGCACTAAGCACTTACCCTCAGAAGACTATGGAGGCCGAAGTCCTCCAAGTCGTCGTGGTCTTCTCCCACCAGCCTGTCGAGGTTTACAGCGTCAAGGACCCTCTTCATCCTCCACGCAGCCTTCGCGATTGTGTCCCATGATGACTCAGGGTCGAGTTGTCTCAACTGAGGCCGCGGACGACCGTCAGGACCAACTCCGCCGCGACACTGAGGGGGTACCAATTTTACATTTACCTCAATGATAGGTGGCAGTGGCGGAGAAGCTGTATTGAGGGGAGCATCATCAGTTGACATCAAACCTGTCGCAGCTAGGTTGGCTCCGATATCATCATCGAATTCAGCTTGTGGTTGGATCTCAGGAACGCCAGTCTTCTCCGCGGCATTAGTTGTGGTCGCGGCGGGAATGTTCTGATCATTCGAAGGAGACGCGGTAGGTGCCTTGGCTTTGGACCTCTTCCTCTTCCTGCTCCTCACAGTATTTTTGAGAACGACTGTGTCCTCGTTCATCTCTGCCAGCTGCACGGCCAACAGTTCTCCGTCAACTTCCTCACCTGAAAAGGGAAAAGGAACAATAATTATTCGAAGCCAAAAGAAAATGTTGTGGATAAATACAGAATCAGATTATTACCTCCCACGGCCATGTCTTTCGGAATGGACTTTCTTGGAAATAAACCTACTTCAAATACAGTTGCTGATATAATAAGTGTGTTGAACCTCATATGCTCGGCAGGAACTGTCGCGGCATCAGCAACTCTCTTTTCCTATCGCTAACTCAACTGCAAGTTATCAAGAACTGCAGAAAACATTTCAAAGGTTAGTACAGAGAATGAACAATTACAAAGAAAGAAGGGATGCAGACATTATCCAAATACCAAGTTTAGAGGGAGACCCCAATTATCACGGCATTCTATATGACCTCTCCCTCTCGTTCTCTTCGGGGTGGATCTCCCAACCTTCCTCGGAGATGTAAAAATATTGGCCTTTCTAGTTCTTTACACTGGTCGGCCTACCAGTATAAAAGGTCCCATCCCTGCAGCGGACGGAGAAGTAATAATACCCGGCGAACTTCATGGAGTTTTCCTTTGGGCTATAGAAATGAAAGAACTCTGCAGGAGTAATGTCCTTCTTGAATTAGTTCTCCCAAAGAACGACCGCGGCAAGTATGGCCCTCCAACCATTGGGATCTATCTGGGCTGGTGCTAGTTTCATTGCCTAAAAAATGCAATGGATGGGAACAGGAACGGGCAGCCACATCCCATAAATAAATGCATGGAGTGGGAAGCAAACTCCATCATCCGCTAGAACTGTGCAAGGTCTTTGGTTCGCGGCAGGTGCTGAGCACATCAATTTTTTTGGAAATTCGAAGGCCTCAGCCACCTGGTCAACCCAGTCTTGGGTCATGATGCCATGGATATCTAGCGCAGCTTGGGGTCTTTCAACCCTCCCAGATGGACCAACTGGGTTATCCCTCACTCCCGCGGCATTATCTCCTACGCTTGAGTTGGCTTCCTCCTCCGTTATAGACTCAAAATCCTTCTTGCAGGTAGAGTCTGAGGAGTCTAAGTCTAGTGATTAGGCATAAATTCTTCCTAATTTATCCCTTAATTTAGTTACTTTTAGCACCTCGAACAACGTAATCGATTTGACTTTATCTCATAATCTTTCTACTGACTCATCCTAATGAGTACACCGAGTTTTTGGTATTTCGTATTGATTTTACAGGTATTTGATGTCAAGAAAGAAAGAAAGAAACCGGAAGAATCGAGAAACGAAAAGAAGGAAAGTCCAAAGGGAAAAAGTGTAATTTCTACCCGAAATTCGGATGAGGTACCTGAAGAGAAGTTGAAGATATCACATTCATGAGCACATACGAAGAAGCGGCACCTCAATCGGAGTCCCGGAACAAAAGTTATGAGCCTTCAAAGTTGAGAAAAAAAGTCAAAAGAGGCAGACCGATCCGCCCTCACCCCGGACCGGTCCGCTGTGCCATACTCCAGAAGACCCCGGATTGAAAGCAAACCGAAGAGGGAAGAAAATAAAAAGAGCCGGTCCGCCCCGGACCGGTTTGCCAGAAAAATAAAAGAACCGATCCGCATGGAAGGCAGACCGGTCCGCCCTCTCCCCGGACTGGTCCGACTGTCGAGATTTTGTAATCTAATCCTCCTCCTATGAGAGTCCTAGTGCAGCTCAAACTCCTGAATTTTTGTAGGGTATAAAAACCCGATTTATTATCATTATTTGGACGGAAAATTTTAGTTAATTTTTCATTCTTTTTCAGAAACCCTAGTTTAGATACAGTTTACAGTTTTAATTCCAATAGTGAAGATTATTCAGAAATTCTTTGATTACAAGTATTTTTAATTGCTGTTGTTACTTCTTTGGTAAGATTAGTTAGTTATTTCCTCTCTTCAATTCTGTTCTACATCATTCCACAAGTTTTCCTTAGTTTAATTATGGTTTTCTACACATCAAACACTGTTTCCATTACTTTCAGCATGTTAGGCTAGATTTCCTAAGGCCGGGATACATGAACCCAGCCTGATGTGTTAATTGCATGTGTTTAACATTAATCCTCTGAATTTAGTGATTGATTACGATCGTATCGCATAGAAACACGACTATTGTAGATCTTTAGATCTAGTTTGCTTCTGATTAACCGGGATGCTTTAAAATGCAATTTAAGTGTAACTATCGTGATACCGATTTACTCGTCTTCAGATTAAGTATGATGTGGGCTTGAACCTCATATACGTAATGCTTGGGAGTACTAAATTATGGGTCTAATTAATCAGTTAAATTTATGATTAGTATTATAACCGCAATACACTAGGGTTGGGGGATTGTATTCCCGTCCTGTTTTTCTCATCATATAGTTTAAAGTTTTAAATCATTCTTCATCAGTATTTTAGGTAATTTAGTATAATTGCATCTTTTCATAATTTCATAATTGCATTTAGTTGTAATCAATTCCCAAATCAAATCAGCTTTTATTTTCCTTTTTCTTTAGAGTCGAAATTAGGATTCATTCATCTGTCCAACGTCGTCACAACTCTGTTGTCCTATTTCCCTGTGGATACGATCCCGACTTACTGGGTTTATTATTAACGCGACGAGCTTGCACTTGAGCCTAGATTGAACGCACATTAGGGACACTTTCTGAGTCACGTCATCTAGTATCATGCAGTTGGGGCAATCCCTCAGTTGGCAAGGCCCTATTGATCTCAGAGGAGGCACGGAAGGCAGTTCAAGAGGAGAGGTTCCGAAATTCTTTGCCCAAAAGCCTCTCAGAAATTCGTCTGGGTCAAAGCTATTATGGCTGCAGCAGTACCTGAAAAGCAGAGTTCGTAGTTAGGCGCTGTAGCCCGTATGGTTCAAAAAAAACTTTAAGAAGCCGCGGCAAGATTAGTTAAACGAATAAGGGGTTTAAGCCCTGAAAAACAAGAAACACCGCGACATATCGATTTGAGGGGTGTTATTACCCTCTGACCTTATCGGTCGCAGTCATCTCCTATATCAGCAAGGGAACTTATGCTACCGCGGCAACTCACTCAAGTGGAATTAGAGATTACAAGCCGCAGCCATCTCTAAAATTATTAAAGGTCGGTTCAAGGAATTCTAGTAGCAATTAAAATTGTTTATCATGGATGTATATTTGGTTCGTGAAAGTTCGAAGACTGTTCAAAATACAAGGGTGGGGATTCAGAGCCCTAAAAGACCCCACCGTCGCGGCAGATTAAATGGATATGCATCAACGTGTCGCGGAGTATAAATCTCAGAGCTTAAGGGGCCGCAGACGTCGCCCACTGTATGCCGCGGATAGGGTCCACAACGAAATATTCAAGGGACCCCTAGATTACTGATAATCTACCATGCCGCGGTCTCTATCTTAAACAGTTGAGTATCTAACGTTTAATCATTTTAAGATCAAATTCACAGAATACGAAGAGTTTGTTTATGAATAACAAGAACAGTTATATGATTTTCATGGCACCTCGAGGATCAGGGGTTCAGTTCAGCATACAAAGATTGACTCAAATGATTATAACGATTGTTTTATCATTCATGTGTGTTCGATTCTAGGGTGATAGCAGATTATTCAATTGAAACCCTAATTTTCTATCAAGCAATGCAGAAGCTCACGAGTTTGTATATTCAAAGAAGAAGTACGAGCTACGAAAACTATTTATAAAGATTGGTTGAAAAATTACCTAGAAATGAAGAAACCAGAAATGCTTAGCCTCACACCACCTTGGAACCGCCACGCACAGCCTCGAGGGGTTGCCGAAAAATGAAAGAAGATGAACACACAGAAATTCACTCTCGATTTGCTCTCAAAGTTTTAGAAACGTAATGAAGTTCACGGCCTGAAACAATTTATATAAGAGAGCGCGGAAGACGAATCGTCGCCCTGAAAACTACCACGGCACATAAGGAAACTTAACTAAGTCGTAGCCCCAATCGAACTCTCTTGGCACTATAACTTGGGGGCTTATTGATAATACAAATATAGCACCCTGCCGCGGAGGAATGCTCTTAAGCAGTTGATTAAGTGTCGCGGACTCTATCAGCATCGGGCGTGGCACCACCCTCATCAAGGGCACGGCAACCATAGACGTGCTGCGAACCAATCCAGTCAAGGGCGTGGCACTTTTGCCTATAGCCAGTTATAGGATGCGACGCTTACGTTGTTTGCCTACCAGGATGTATCCCTCTCCATCACAACTCCAGACTTTGTACGTCACGTGCTCATTGCACGTGAGCATGTCTCCAATAAATAGAGGACCACACCTCAAGAGATAGGATTAATTCCACACACACCCGGGGCAGGTTCTAAAGTACCGATTCTCTCTACACAACCTCGGCATACAGTTTGAGAACTGTTCATCCACATCGCAGCTACCTCTCCGGCACACTGAAATCCTCAGTCATCATGTATTCTCCTTTATTCTCATACTTGTACGCCTCTTTAGGCATGATTATATTATACAATACCATACATATAATGAGAATGGAGCAACACAGTGGACGTAGGCCCATTTTAGGGGCTGAACCACTCTAAATCTTGTTTTCTCTCTATTTACTTGCTTTATTTACTTATTACACACTTTACTGTTGACTTTCTAGTACGAGAACGACAAGTGGACGATTTCTCGCATCATCACCTACTATAATATTTTCACGGAACAATTAATCATTTATTGCTTACATGGATAAACAATTATCTTAAACTAGCATTTAACCCGCGCGATGTGCAGGCGTACTACAATATTTTTTTTAAATATAATAGGTTGAAAGCACATTCTTTTTAAAATAAATTTCAATTGCTAGAAATAAATTTAAGAAATCAAAGAAAACTCAATCAATTCAATCACCAAATAGAACAAATAGAAATGTATAATATGAACTCGGTATATAATCTGGTTATTTAAAAACATGTTATGTGAAAAATTATGACTTCACGGTGTCTTTGATAAACTTGTATAATTATTTTTTATAAGAGTCCATACCGACAAAAATAATCGTCATTTAAGTGAAATGTTACAAACAAAAATTCATGAACAACTATAAATTCACTCCAGAGTCCTCTTTTGCAGTGACAATTCAGAAATAAAATAATGACACACAACATATATATTTAATACAAACTATTAATGTCCACAATTAACAAACATACTATCATCGTACCAAAGTTCTCCACATCTATGAGTTGGAGACAATATTGATTATAGTATACCAAATTTCTCGAAAACTTTGAGAGGAGACAATATAGATCACATTTTTTTAAAACTCCCAACTATTGTAATAAATCAAACCAAACTAAACGGGTACAAATATCCCACCAAAAGAATTATCCTCCCCTACAAAACTCTTAACTTGAATTGATTAAAACAGAACATACTATAAAACTAAACATACAAGAACATAATCACTAATCGTAATAAACAAAGATTATATCCCTATATGAGTATGAAAAAATTGAATTCATAAGAGGCAAACATGAACATGTCAAACCATTATAACATGACCCCCAAAACATCAACATATAACCTCCCTCAATAATTATTTTCAAAGAAATCAAGTTGAGAACTTGGGACTTGAACCTGATTAAGATGACCTTAGGGGGTTAATAACTCGGGGGCTTGAACTTGGGAGTTAAACTTGGTACTTGAACCTAATTAAGAAATCAGGGGCGCAAGTCTGGTTATGCAATTATCTCAGGGGGTTAAGTATAAAAAGTAGAACAATAATAAAGACATACCATATCATGGCAGGCCTAAACAACTGATGCAAGTAAATTTGTGACATCCTGTTGATGGGGCTGTGAATGCAAATAAAATTGTCATACCTAAAACTTTAACTCACCATGGGTTGGGTTTAATATTAATCAAACAAATTATCAGAGGGTAATAACATACTTGAACATACTTCTGAAGATGAGGATAGAAGTTCAATAAAATCAAACGGTGTTGCCCAATAGTCCGGGCAATTACTTTTAACATCATTATCTTAATTTGCAGTAAAAAAAAGGGAAACATCATGTAGAATATGAAGATAAGGCAGGGCATAATTTAAAACTATGAAAGATTGGAGAATAACTACCTCAAATCATTCATTGCAAGATTGAAGGCGAGAAAACAGCTTCTCAACAAATCCCTACAAAAATATATATAATTTAGAAGGCTTATCTCACTCTTCTAATAAGAAGTAACTATATTATCAACTACAATATGAGACCAAACACACCTGCGCATCTTTCAACTGGCTAAGAGGTGAATAGTAACTGGTTCAGACCAAACACACCACGTCAACTAAATTATCTCCACACTCCCAGATAATCCACCTTCTCTCATGGAAAAAAAAATTATTTACCAACTAAGGACGTGTCATTCATGACTCAAAATTCAATACCTATATTTCAGACAATATCCATAAAATTTCATATTTTTAAGAATAGCATAACAAAAATTCATGATAACCCAAAAAGTACGATTTGAAACAGAAAGCCTTAACTTTTCATATAGCTACGTGCAAAAATTTCGATGAAACATGAAAAAATTGGAAACCTTAACCTGTTAGCCAAGTAGTAACATCTTCAAAATGAAACCTTTGGGGCCGATCTCGCACAACAACCTGTGTCCCTACCAAATTATCATCTCCAGTAGGGTGGTTTAGGCATATTGTAGGTCGAGAGATATAGAGAGAGGATAATAAAGAAGGGTAATAGAAATAATCGGATATGAAAGAGAGTAAAAAACTTGATAAATAAAGATGTCTTTACATTTTCTATTTGATTGGAAGGAGAAAGATCAAAGGACTTTTCATATGAGTGTTTATGAGTGGGTTGCTTAATGTAATTGAGAGGATATATTGTATTAATGAGAGAGGCAATCTCAAGAAACACTTTTTTTTAGAGATCGAAAAGATTAGGAGAAAATAAAAAAATTTAAGAAAATAATTGAAATGAATTTTAAAGTGACAATAAATAATGCTCATTAAACTCTCTTTCTACTGTTTTAGAAGTATAATATAGATGTTTGCGACAACTCAATGGTGACTATAAGATAATGTAAACATCTTGGCTTACAATATGGAAAAACTTATAAAGAGAAGAGAATAATGATCTCATCTCATGTGTTGCCACTGGATATGAATTTCTTCCATAACCTGCTCATTAACAAAGAAAATCTCTTAGCTGAATAAGGTCAAGGACTGACTTACATTACAATTATTTACCGAACAGTCTTGCTTGGAATATCAAGATAGGACCATATCCACGAGTATACGTGGAAGCTTTATTATATAAATGTTTTATTTCGCAAGTCTATGGAGGGTGCATGGAAATGATTCAATTTTAACATCCAGTATATATTCATGTAGCCTTGATGAAAGATAAAGAGGAAGATGAAGTGTCAAGGTCAGCAAAGAGATAAAGAGGGGAAGAGATGGAGTCTCTTCAGATTTAGCCTCTTCCGATTTAACTTCTTCATAATAGCAAGTGATCTCTTTACATTTTTATTTGTCTTAATTGCATCAAGATTTTGAAGTCACGTGTCAAGCTTAAAATTAGAGACACCATTTTTAAATATATATATTAGGAGAGCAGATCTCATGAGGTCCTTCAGTTTGAGGTCCATGAATGAGGCCCATTTTTTTAAAATAGTAAAAAAAATATTTTTAGGCTGATTTTTTTTTTCATGGTTTTTAAACATTTCAACAAGACTAAATAAAAAAAATCAACTCAAAATGAATTTTTTTACTATTTTAAAAAAATCGGTCAAACTTTGTCAGTTTTTAACAGCTTAAAAACTGACACTGTTTGACCATTTTTTTTAAATAGTAAAATAATTCATTTTGAGCTGATTGTTTTTTTATGGTCCTATTGAAATATTTAAAAATCATAAAAAAAATCAGTCAAATTTTTTTTTTTACTATTTTTAAAAAATGGACCTCATTCAAGGACCTCAAACTGGGACCACACTTGATCCTTTCCCTATATATTAGATTAGATATAGATGCTCATGTGTTAAAAATAATAATAATTAATAAATTAGAAAAAAAATCAGAAAATAACAAAATAATATAAAAAAAACTTAAGAATTAACAAATTTAAATGAATAAAAGAAAAAAGTAAAAGAGATATGTTGGAAAAGAAACACACCCTCCTGCTGCCCCACCCTCTGACCATCAGCCGCCCACCACCAACACCTTTTTCCCCACCATCGTTCAGCCCATCACAAAGCCTTAGGGTTCAAAATCATTCTGAAAAAATGCGTTCAATGGAGAAATTCAAAATATAGGGAATCTGAATAAAGTTCCATCAATGGTTGAATTTGGGGGTGAGGAGCAAGGCGGCGGTGGGCTTGGGCTCTTTCAAGTGTATTTTTTTTTCCTCTATTCTTCTTTTTTTATTCATTTAATTTGTTATTTCTCAACTTTCTTTATTTTTTGATATTTTATTATTTTTTGTAAGTTGTTAATTATTTTCCTTTTTAATAGGTCATGTTCTTCAAGTCGCGTGTGAATAGGGGTGCGCACGAGTCAGTTCGATTCGATTTTGGATCGCAATTCAAACCGAACCGATCGGTTCGTTTTGGAAAAAATCAGACCGAAATCGAACCGACGATGAAAAAAAATGCCGGTTTCGATTCACATCGGTTTCAGTTTGGTTTTAACCGATTTTCAATTTTGGTCGCATTTTTTTAGGTCAGTTTTGGTCGGTTTTGGAGCTTGGTTAATGGTTTTTGGATATAAAAATAAAAGATATTTAAGGGATTTTTAGTATAAATATTGATGTCGGTTCGGTTTGGTTCAAATCGGTTTTTCCTTTGTCTAAACCACCAACCGAACCGACATTCTCGATTTTTTAAATCCTTAAACCGCAAACCGAACCAGGCTAAAAAAACCGCCGATTTAGGTTCGGGCCGGTTCAGTTCGATTTTCGATTCGGGCGATTTTTTTGCACACCCCTACGTGTGAATGTGTTTAGGCGGCGACCAACCTTAAGCCAGATGTTACCTCTGAAGTGTGATGTTTCTGTCAATATCCCCATTTATCCCTCCACCGTCTTGTTTAATTTGTTTTTGTATTTATATTGTTATGTATGTAGTATTTGTGTGTGTCTGTGTTTGTAATAATTATTGATGCTAATTTTGTTTTTTCACTTGGTAATTGTTTTTTCAATTACCATATGTATGTAATATACGAGTTAGTCAGCCTTGTTACTTTCAGTTTTCTCAAACGTATAAAAAAAAATCAAAAGTTCAGAATGGAATTGAGAAACTTAGAAACCATGACAAGTGATTGGATTAATTAACTCTTAAATCTTGCATAAGAAGCGATATTGAGTAAAAAAAGAACATTCTCGAGTTCGTTGACAAATTGTTACCATAAGAAAAGGTATTTTTGAAATCCATCACTTAAAATTTTGATACAAATATTAAATAAAAGGGTTTATAAAATTACAGCCATACCCCTGTTAACGGCGTCCAAACAATTTTCATGTAAAAGACTCTCTGCCATACTAAAAATAAGAAGATGAATGGATTATGAATCTTCCAGAGAGATTTATATTCGTAAGATTATTAAAAAAGAGAGAGGGAGAAAATGATACCAATAATAAGAGATGAAGCAACTTTAATCTCACCCAGTAATTTTTGCTATTACCAATGATTCCTCAACACCAAAAAAAACTATATTTTTAAACATGTGGAAAAAAAACCACCCTTGTTTCAGAATGGATATAAACCCATCTTCAATGTCTAGACACAATTAACAAAGATTGTATTTTACATGCGAAGTTATTGGCGAGGGTGAGCATTGGTTGTCATCTCCCAGTTTGTCTCTTCACAGTAGCATGTGTGGGGTTTAATAGATGCCATTTAGTTGTTATCAATCCAAACACAATCTCCAAGACACTGTTAGAGTTTCCTCAAAAAATATTGTTCATTGCCATAAAAATTACATTCAACGACGGACCATGGCTTCTATGATGAGAGAGGAGGAAAAATAAGGGATTTGTTGGAATTTTTTGGTTATTGCATGAAAGAATAATATTATTGGTATAAAATGATGCCCGTTATCTTAATTTCCAATCAAACCCCAACAGTGTGAGAGTTTAAATGGTTCTCATCCCAAAAGTGGTGTTTAAATAGAATTGGGGGCTCCAAACAAAAAATAAGGGTTAATGTAAAAGGACCCTAAAGAAAGGATACTTTTATATAAACCCAATTTTCCAATATACAACCCCCAGCTTTTTTAAACCCGCATTAATGGGCTATAAACCATTTATCACCCCAAAGTAAGGGGGGTTATTGAATAAAAATAAAATCTTCAACAATTAAAAGCCTATTTTAAGACAAGAACCGTATCCCAATCCTCCTTCAAAATCTCTACTTATCTTCCCTTTCTCACAACAACAGAAACTGATGGACTGGACTAAAGGATGAACTCGACATTGGACTAGAGGATGAACTCGACATTAAAGACTACCGGTAAATGACGTTACTTGTCTTCCCCGACGGACACACAAAATTCCACAACTTGTCCACCATGGTTTTTCAGACCGGATCCGTTAACTCCGACCCAATGGGTTTTTCGCCCTAAAAATACTGGTGGATTAAAATGATACCACTAAGCTTCAATTTTATGTCAACCTAAATTCCCAGGTGGTTTGAGATAGTTGCACAGACACTATCTCCAGCTAAGAAAACCCGATCAAAGTCAATGAACATATTGAGCTAAGGCTTGGGTTCACCGACTATGATGCAACCCAGTAAAGTGTGGTCCATGGGTCATTATAAGCCGTTGGAAGAGGATGCACAGGCAATTAACTGAGATAATAACTTTTTTTCATTCCTTATAAGCACCAAACCGGGTGAGGAGTGAGTGTGATGCGACCCATTTTTCTTCTTCTTCTTCTTTCTTCTCCTTCTTCCTCTTCTTCTTTCTTCTTCTTCTTCTTCTTCTTCTTCTTCTTCATTTTTATAATGCTTGGTCATTTGTTTGGTTACTCCGTATCTTACGGGATTGAATGGTATCGTCCCGTCATGGTCCATATAATCGGGGGCTTATAAAAGGGGTATTTATGTTATTTTAAAACTTTTGTAACTTCAGAATTAAAAATGATTGTTGGGGGCCATTTAGAGGTTTAATGGGTGTATTTAAAAACACCCTAAAAAATAGGACATTAGATAAACGTGGAAATCCAACTCAACTGAATAAGAAATGGGGATTCGAGTAAGTATAATTATAACTTAATTATGCAGTTTCTTCCAAAACAATTGTTGAATTACTTTCAAGACTAATGTCAAAACGATAGTTCTACAACATATCTTAACATTCAAAATTACTTGCCGAATCGATCCAAAGTATCGTATCCATTTCAAAAATATTACACAACATCCTTGCCTTTAGCGAGGAGAGTCAAATTTTCAAACCTTTCTTGTATTAACAAAGGAAAATTCTATTCTAACCGAATTATGGACATAAAGTATTTCAACTTAGTGAGCTGACACAATGTAGTCCAAAAGCAAAAAAAATGCACTAGAATAAATGTTTGTCATCACCAGATACCAAAAGCAAAAACAACTCTTTAACCCTTTCTTTCTTTATGTATCCTTGCACTTGAAGTCGTCTCATTCCAAAACATAGTCATACACAAATAGAGCACACTCAACACCAACAAACTCATCAAAGTAAGTTTTCAGTTGATTATCTCATTTATATATTTATTCAAGTAGTATGCATATGTTTGAGGGGTTTTTATTCAAAACTATATCTGTTACTTTTTTTTTTGGACTTTTGTAAGAGTTAATAGTTCATGTTCTCTCTTTTTTGTCAAAATAATTTTTTATATGGTTTTTATGTGTACTTAATTCATATTTCAATGATGACCCGTAAATTTTCTGTGTGCTTTTAAAAAAATCTAAATAAGAATAAACACTGAATTTTTTTCAAGTGCCTCCTAGCATTGACTTGAATAATTAAAGATGAGAAAAATGAAGTAGAAGAAGTAGAAGGTATTGAGGATGATAAAAATAAGAAAGTGCAAGAAGAAAATATAGTTGAACCTAAAGTTGGAATGATATTTGACACTATTGATGATATATTGGTATATTACAAAAAATATGGTAATGAAAAAGGATTTCATGTGAAGAAAAGGACATCAAAGAAAGGAGATGATGGTGACGTACGATGGGTTAGTCTTGCTTGCACTCGAGAGGGTAAAAGAAAAAGTACGAGTAAAAACTTATTTAAATTGCTACCAAGTTGCCAAAGAAATTGTGGTGCCAATATTAATGTCGCGTTTTGTTGTGATGGAAATGGATAAGCAAAACTGTATCTCTTTACCACAACCTGAGAAGAATGTTACTCCAAAGTGCTAAATAAGTGAGTTAAAAACACTTAAGAAGTTAGTGTGGGTAACTTAATGATGTTTTGGGGATAACACTTATGAAAATGGATGAAAAGACAACTTTGAAAACAAATGGGTAAAATGGTAATTTTACATAAAGTGGGACAATTCTATGAAATAAAAATGTGAGAAAAAGGGTGTTACACAAAATGGTCCTAAATGAACATGATTTTAGAATAAAATTAATGCTAAGGTGTAAAGGACAAGAAATAATGATTTCAAAAGTGTAACACAAGTTGGGGTGAAACCCCAGGTTTTGGCTTTAGTTGGTAAAGGAAAAGTGGAATTGTAGGAGGTGCCTATCATTTAATTATTAAATGAGGTTAGAGATGATTAATATTGATAAAAGTCCATATGTTTATGTGACTGGAGTATTATTATGCGCGTCGGACATATCACGTGTATTTGTGTATTATTTACGTATTATGGACATGTGTCACCACGGGTTATTTGACATGTGGCAACCCACTTATGTTGGTTTTATCTATAAATATGCCTCACTCCCATACATTTAAAAAGAGATCTTCTTGAGAGAGAAGAGTGACTTCTTGTCTTATGAGTTTTTTAGAGAGAGTTTTAGAAAAGAGTTTTTGAGATGAGTTTCTCCACCTTTCACCTCTCGAGTTCCACCATAATGAGTTTTTCGGTGAATAGTACAAACCCACGAACTAAGCTAACTTTTATTCCTACTAAGACGGATATGTAGGCGCAACCGAAGTTGCCCAAGTCAAACACGTGCTAAAATCTGATATTTTCCCAAAATTAGACTACTCTCTTACATTTAAATGTAGGAGGAGCTTAATGATAAGCCTCTCATTTAATTATTAAATGAGGTTAGAGATGATTAATATTGATAAAAGTCCACATGTTTATGCGACTGGAGTATTATTATGCGCGTCGGACATATCACGCGTATTTGTGTATTATTTACGTATTAACTAGACAATATTCTAGTATTGAGAGTTTTGACATATGTTATGGGACACATGCCACTTAAAATAGGACATGTGTCACCACGGGTTATTTGACATATGGCGACACACTTATGTTGATTTTAGCTATAAATATGCCTCGCCCCCATACATTTAAAAAGAGATCTTCTTGGGAGAGAAGAGTGACTTCTTGTCTTATGAGTTTTTTAGAGAGAGTTTTAGAAAAGAGTTTTGGAGATGAGTTTTTGAGATGAGTTTCTCTACCTTTCACCTCTCGAGTTCCACTATAATGAGTTTTTCGGTGAATAGTATGAACCCACGAACTACGGTGACTTTGATTCCGACTAAGACGGATACGTAGGCGCAATCGAAGTTGCTCAAGTCAAACACGTGCTAAAATTCGATATTTCCCCAAAATTATACTACTCTCTTACAGGAATAATATGGACATTTGTAAAATGCTAAAACACGTTAATATGGACTTAAATGACACCGGTACAATTAAGGAGGGCCAAAAGCCTTGAGGTGAAAGACCCAAAATTATTGGCAAGAGCATATGGTAGCATAGCCGGTGGTGTGGAGCCCGTTAAAGTACGCGAATTTCGGAAGATTCCAAGGAAAAGATAATGAAAATGGAGCATGTCAAGAAATGGGTTGTGAGGTGAATATGTGAAAAGACAACACAACTTGATTGAATTAACAATGTTCCGGTAAAGGATAAAGTGGACAAGTAATGTAAAAATTGATCAATGTCTATAAAGTAAAGGAATGGTAAAGTGAAGGGATTAAATGGATTGTTAAGCAACCTAAAGAGGTTTAACCCATAATTGGAACAGGAGTGTGTTCGTGAAAGATTTTAAAAAAAATAAGTATTTTCTAACAGGGTGTTGGCATGTTTTGAAAGGTGATTTTCAATGAAAATACTAATGCGAATTCAATATGAACAAAGTGGTAATTTCGTTGAAAGAAATGATTTCCCTCAATCAAAGGGTATTATTTAAAGTATTTAACTGGGTGTGTTCAATCAAGAAATAAATGTCAAGTCAAGTAAAAAGGGAAATTCTTTTAAAGTATTCTTTTTATTTTTCGTTAGTAGCTCTGTATGCTTGGATTCCGGGGACGCTTCCCACAGGTCCCTCACGTAGTTGATTTAAATTGAAAATTGCATGCTAAACAAGTGAATCTTTATTAAATAAAACTGAACTATAAACTTTATTTAGGTTGTTTCATTTCACTTCACACCTCACACTCGGGTCGAACCGGTTTGACCATGGGTAACCCATAAATTCGAGTCGGGGCGTTACACTTCATAGCTAGACAAGCTAGCTCAGTACTTCAATGTAAATTCTCATTAAATACAAGGATGCTCATTTTCCTACGACAACTTGAAAAATAAGGGAACATGATATCAAGCGCGCTTTGTTTTATTTAGGAGCGAGTGTTAATTTACTCGTGTATTCTGTGTATAAGCAATTAGGTTTAGGATACTTACAGCCTACACCAATTACACTCCAATTAGTCGATAGTTTCACGAAAATTCCTAGGGATGTAGTTGAGGACATCCTCGTAAAGGTTCATTCCTTTTATTTTCCAGTAGACTTTGTCGTCCTTGAAACCCAACACATGGTTAATGTAAAGAGAGAAAATTTTGATCATTTTAGGGAGACCTTTCTTGGCCACATCCAATGCTCTTATAAACTGTCGCAATAGCTTGATGAAGGTTTCCTTTGGAAATATCACCGTGGAGCTTAATATTTTTTATATAGATAAGTCCCCTTTAGATGTAAATGATGAGATAGTTGAGATTAATCTTATTGATAGTTTAGTGGAGGATACTTTTCTCCAAACACATTGTGAATACCCACTTGAGGCATGCTTGCCCTACTTTGGGTGTGATTTTGATATTGATGAGCTGTTGAGCAAGTCAATGCTCTTTTGGATGCGGTACCTTTAATGAGCCCATCTAATTACACACCAAAAGTGAAACCCCTCACATTGTCTTCATCTCCCCCACTTCCGTCCATAGTTGAGTCACTAAAGTTGAACCTAAAACCCTTTTTCGATACACTTAAATATGTATTTTTAGGTTGATCTGACACGCTACCTATTATTATAGATTCAATTTTAGATGATTGTCAAGAAAAGAAATTATTAGATGTCTTGAACAAACATAAAGAATCCATTGGGTGGTCCATAAGAGATATAAAAGGAATTAGTTTCTCAGTAGCTATGCACAAAATTAACCTAGAAGAAGGTGCTAAAACATCACATGAACCACAGAGGCGACTAAATCCCACAATGCAAGAAGTGGTAAGAGTGAAAGTTTTAAAGCTCTTAAATGTGAGTATTATTTACCCAATTTCTAATAGTGAGTGGGTGAGTGCAGTACAAGTTTTGCCTAAGAAGTCTGGTGTCACAGTAGTTATGAATGAAAATGATGAGTAAGTTCCATCTCGTATTCAAACAGGATGACATGTTTGCATCGATTACCGTAATTTACACTTAATGACGAGGAAAGATCACCTTCCTATTCCTTTCATTGATCAGATGTTAGAGAGACTAGCCGACATGCTTACTATTTCTTTTTAGATGGTTAATACGATTATAACCAAATTCCTGTAGACCCCACTAGTCGGGAAAAGACCACATTTACATGTCCTTTTAGTACGTTCACATATCGACGTATGACCTTTGGGTTATGTAATGCACCCACTACTTTTCAGTGGTGTACGATTTCTATTTTCTCTCATATGGTAGAGAGTTTCCTAAAAGGCTTTATGGATGATTTTTTAGTGTTTGGGTCTTCATTCGACGAGTGCCTACACCACTTAGCCCTAGTGTTAGAGAGATGTAGAGAGAAAATTTAGTAATAAATTAGAAGAAATGCCATTTTATGGTACAAAAAGGAATTGTGTTAGGGCACAATATATCCAAAAAGAGGATTAAGGTTAATAAAGCCAAAGTCGATTTAATTTCTTACCTTCGGCCTCCATGAACTGTAAAAGAAATACTTTCATTTCTAGGCCACGAAGATTTTTATAGGAGATTTATTAAATATTTTAGCAAGATTGCAAATCATTTATGCAACCTTATGGCTAAAGATGCACCTTTTATATTTGATGATGCGTGTCTTCGAGCATTTGAGGCCTTAAAATTCGCCCTAACATCAGCACCTATTATTCGATCACCAGACTGAAGTATACCATTTGAGATTATGTGTGATGCTTCTGATTATGCAGTAGGTGTCATGTTAGGACAAAGAATTGACAAAATTCCACAAGTGATTTATTATACCAATACAACTTTAAACGACACCCTACTCCATTATTCGACTACTGAGAAGGAGTTGTTGGTCGTTGTATTTGCCTTAGATAAATTTTGATCTTATTTTTTAGGGTCTAAAGTTCTTGTATTCTCATATCACGCCGCCCTAAAATAACTTTTGTCTAAAAAATGCTAAACCCCGACTTATTCTTTAGATCCCATTACTACAAGAATTGGGCTTAGAAATTTATGGCAAAAAGGGTTTTGAAAATGTTGTAGCGGACCACTTATCTAGGCCTATTGTTGAGCTTACTAATGAATCCATTCCCATAATCGAAACTTTTCTCGATGAACAACTTATCCATGTTTCTCATGATACCACTTGGCGGGGCCTACAGCGCACAAAACACAAGTACAAAAGCAAACAGTTATCGAGTAAATGCAATTTACCTACAAGTTTTATAGGTTATTCTAGGAGGTACCAATTCAAACTTTGATTGGATTGTTAACTTTACTAAAAGATATTTAAGTTTGCAAAGTTAATTAAAAGTCTAGATTATTATCTAAGGTTAACCTAGATGATTTACAGAATAATAACCAATTCAGTTTTATTAAGTGGGTTTCTAGACTTAACTCCTATTTTTTCTTATTAGGTGACTGTTGCAGAAAATACACCACACGGTATTTATTTTACGTTGCAAAAACCCTTCCCCGAAAAAATGATGGACTCTCCTAAGAGTCAACCTAGTCAACTTCCATTGAAACCAAAATGAAATAGGAACGATTACACAAACATCAAACAAGACAACGTAAAGTAGATAGATATAACTATTACCTCACCTAAACCAAGATCTCTCTGGTTGAATCTTCTGATCTCCTTTTAGTTTGTCCTTGTTAACTTTGTGTTCTTCACGTCACAGCTTCTCCTCTTGCTCTCCTTAGCTCAAGTTCGGCTCAGTGCCAATTGTGTCCTAGTTCTTAGTGAAGTAGTGTGTGTTGTGTGTTGTGTGCTATCCTAGATGAGACACACACACTTAATGGTACAACCCAAATGCTTTATGCAACACTTTTTTTCCTAAATATCTTATCAAATCTTATTTTCAAGATCTTCTAAGTCAAACTATCTTGACTTAGGTTGTTCCAAAATTCACTTTTCTCAAATATTCTGAAAAATCAGATTTGGCAAAATCTGGACACGATATTTTCAGTGCCTATGTGAGAATATTAAATAGTGCATGACCTTTAAGTGATGCAAATTATGTAACAATAAATCCTCAAAAGTCACTTAAGATCAAGTAATCATATACAGTGCAACAATACAAAAATAATACATTACTATAAATGTGAAAACACTTTAAGTACTCAGTCAAATATCACAAAATTGTTTTCCAAAAATATTTTTAGATTAAATTAGCTTTAATTTAATATCATATTAAGTCAAGTTCAAACAGTTTAAACCAATTAATGTACTCGATTGAGTCCAATCAGTTCTAGTTCTCAGTCCTTGGTCCGATGTCAAAGATAATACGGTTCAGGTATACACAGTCCAAGGTCACAAAAAATGATCAAGTTCGGATTAGCTCAATGGGACAGTCCAAGTATTGTTTATTTAAGAAATAGGTCCTCAATGATTTTTAAAGGTTTAAATGTCTAAACCTTAACCAAAACTATCTTAAATAATTTTAAAATAAAATGTTTTAAAACAACTATTAATCCAGAACGTAAAAAATCAAGAATATATAATAATGTGATGTGTGTGATTCAGTGTTCAACTTATCATAAAATCAAAATATAAAAAAATAGATCAAACAAGATAACGAGAATCATGTAAATCAGAAACAAAAATACAAGATTAGTGGTTTTGCGTGTGTAGTGTTATATATATAAAATATAATCCCCAAGAACACAACACAAACTAGATCTACGAAATACAGATCTCTATAAACATTTGTAAACAGAAAAAATTACTCACAATAGATTTTTAACCTTGAAAAATCAGATATCGAGAGATGAGGTTCCGGTACCATTAAATCGTCACGAACATGAACCTCGAGAGACTTGCAAATATTGATATGAATCAAACTTTATGTGAAACAAATACTAGCAAATTGGAAGTTTTTATCGTGAAAAAATATTAAGGTGTTTACTCTATATATATATATAAAATTCAGCAGAACCTTGGCTCAAAAATAATTATCCTCAATTTTTTTAATAGGGAGATTCAAAGTTATGTATTTATAGAGGTATTAGGTGTGCACTTATTGGTTAACAAAGACAACACATGGATTGATTTAAATCGATTATGGCCTCTGATAAATATGATCGTGTGGCATAGAAAGAAACACAAAGTACCCCCCTTAAAAATTTAGCACGTAGCATTCAATTGTAACCAATAAAACGTGTTCGACAATTTTCAAAAACGGTGATGTTTTGTTTGTTTAAACATTATAGAATGCCATTTGTAAACCATAAAGCGATATAACCGTTGTAAATAAAGTCATACGATGTCGTTTGGAGGAAAACCAAATGCCAGCTTTGGTTTCAAGTTAAAACAGTAGACGGTATAAACAATCTAGGGGATGCCTTTAATATGGGACGACATCGTATGGTCTAATATATATACGGTCAAGACCGTGTAAAATAATGCAACAGCTATGGACTATGATCACTAGACCTATTGTAGGGTCATATCGCCAACTGTTATGGCAACAGATGGTTAACGTCTCACTTGACCTGCTAATCCAATCAAAATTAAGGCAATACAATCACATGTAAATTATATATATAATATGAGAGGATGGTGTTTTACTGTTCCAACGAATCAACGAATGAGATCAAATTTTTGGGGACGATCTAAGGGTCTTACATTGTGCCATGTCACAGTTTAAACATAGTAAATGAGATTAAACAACCCTGCTCCAAACCCTCTCCCGTTTTCCAAATCCACCGCATCACAAAAACCCCCTCCTTCTAAACCCTCCCATGTTTATGGGACTTTAACCCTTTGCCCACTTCCCACCTCTCGCCTCTTTCGCCCTCGGCCTCATCCAATAGGTAATCATCCATTCCAATAATTATATTTCTAGGTTCATTTGTACACTCTTAGGGCTTTGTGTGTTTGAACGTTTAAATTTTATTTATGCTTTTTAGGGTTTTGTGTGTTTCAAGTTCTAATCTCGTCGCTACCTTACTTCGTCTCCAGATCCAAATCAGGTAAACCTTCTCTCTCTCTCTCTCTCTCAATTCGATTGAGATTTTTTGGGGTTTTCTACTCATGTCCACTGTGGTTTCAACCCCAATCTTTAGTTGGGAATCATGGGATTTTGAAATTTGATTTTTGGGTTTTCTTGGTTCGATTTGAGCTTACATTAAACACAATTCAACTGTGGGTTTGATTTGGGCTCACATTACACATTATAGATGAATATTTGGTTGGGAATCATAGGTCTTGGCAACTTTTACGTTCTTTTGCAGATCCAATTATATCTATTTTTTTACATATCCACATCAGGTAAACCTTCTCTCTCTCTCTCTCTCTCTCTCCAATTAAGATTTTGCGATTTTTTTGTTCAAATTAAAGTTTTATAAACCCTAATCTTTAGTTGGGGTTTTAACCATATAGATTGGGTTTTGAAATTGAATTTTTAGGTTTTCTTGAAATTTACTATTCTAAAATAACTACTCCAATTAGGCACCTATAAATTTATTTTTTTCAACTATATTTTGTACAATCGACATGACATTAAAGGCTTCTCTTCTATTTGGAGGTTTCAATTGATTCGTGTATAGGTTTATAATTAGTTTAGTTGATTCATGCAACTATTATTTGGGGGTTTGAATTGATTCATGTAATTTTCTTAATTAGTTCACTATCACTTTTTGATGTATGTTTAGGTTTTTTGAAGGTTATGTTGGACTTCATTGGGCTTTTGTTACTCTGCTAGAGTAAGAGAATATACAAAGTTGTTACTCATGTCCAAAAATGCAAAGGTATCTATATAATTGTCTAATAGGGAATTTATATTTTTTTATAGTTAGGTGTGAATAATAAAAAATAGTTTGTTTTGTGGGGGCTGAATTTCATTTAGATTGAAGACCGCTAGAGTATATATTCGTTACTATATTTGAGTCTCCAACATCATTGTAGATCATGAAAGGTAAACTCTATTTATGTCCCCGTATGTTTTTGGAGTTTCACGTTTCCATTAACAAAAGTTGTCGTTTTTATCATTTATAGTCTCCACTGCATTTATGATATTTCGAACTTATTTTTAGGTATGCCTTTATTAACAACCTCTTGATTAATCACGGTCTTATATTCTCCTCCCCAAACACCTTCTATCATCTTCGAGCCAGAAGTCGAATGAATATTAAATAGAGTTACTAAATGTTCATTAGGCACGTGTATTGGACAATACTTATGCTAATTTTTAGATCAATTGAATGGTGGTTATGTTTAAATCTTCTTTTAATGATTTCGGGTATTAACCACATAATATTTTCTGATGAACTATGTTATCAGATGCTTGAATCTTTATGTTGAGACACTTTTGGGCCAACACAAAGTTATGGATCAACGCAGGTAATGTTTTTTTTATTTGTGTAATTTGATGGGGTGGTTTCATTGTTCTATGTATGGTTTTTTATGTGTCAAAGTTCCCCAAATAAGTTCGGTATATGTTATGTGAATAGGTAAGTATATATCTCCCTCGATTTATATGTATTACTTTCTTACCCAACTTTATGCTTAAGACGACGACTACCTTCAGGTAATAATGTTCTCTCGCTTTGTATGCACGTTTTGGTTAAAGAATTTACATTGTTTGTTAGAAGCCATAAGTTGAGATCTCTTCGAAAGTTTTACGGTCCTGATCCTGAATAGCTTATCACTTTCTATTGTTGAATATTTTGGAGGCCTATTTTTTTGATAAATAATTTTGATATTTTGCAGACCTATTTTATAAGACGGTTCATAAAAATGAGTTTTGCATATTGTTGTTTAAATGTGGCAGGGCATTTTACCTATTGAGGTTGAAGGTGTATTAAGTTGAGTTTTTTCTTTTCTTTTTTGTTTTTGTATATGTATATATTTTGGAGACCTGTGTTGCTCGAAGATATAGCTTGGCACCCTGTTCCGAAAGGCAATTATATATTCCATATGAAAAGTATGCAGGTGCCCTATTTTTGTATGATCTCATGGGGTTAGTTAATTAATTTCTTTTCTTTTAATATATTTAAAAGTTTGTGCAATCTCATGGGGTCAGTTCCATTTTGTAAGACTGCATGTGTATGTGTGATCTCAGAAAAATGCTTATGAACTGCAAAATGTTTTTTTCTCTTAATTTCTTTCATCGATCATAACTTTCTATCAGTTTTAAAAAAAAAATCTACATATTGGGGTTTCCATTGCATAAAAACTCATGAGTTCTACTCACTTTTTTGTGCCACTAAGGATGAACTACCGCCACATTTGTTTAAGCAAAGTGAGGATACTTTTTTCCAACCCCAACACAAACACAAGGTTCTAAAAAATGCAGAGCGTGATCGAGGTGTGGAGGCCAAGCCTTAAGCCTTAGAAGCCTAGGCGGGCCTTAGGCGTAAAAAGGCGTGAAAAGGCATTTAGGCCTTTTTAATATATTTTAATATTTTTTAACCATAACAAGGCTATTGAAATACTAAAATTGTATATATCATAAAAATATGTCTGAATATTTGCAAATTAAAATACTATTTGATTATTTTGGATGAGAGAATGGTTCGGTTTGTAAAAAAATGTTTAAAAGGCGATATCGTTTCACTAAAGCATTGTTATTTTTAGAGAAAAATTGCGCCTTAAGGGTTTTACCAAGCATAAGGCGTCAAAAGCTTAAGGCGGGATTTCTCCCAAGCCTCAAGCTCAGGCGGGTTTTTTAGAATAGTGCACAAACACGAACAAAACCCACATTGACTTAACAAATTATGTTTATACATGTAAGCTTTTAAATTTTAAATTTTACATTCCAGTGCTAATTTAAATTTTACATTTCATTTTTCGTTATTTATGTCAATATGAGGGTGATATAGCTATCTAATTTGTTCAATCTTCAATGCCACATATAACTCTTTTAAAAACTTTTGTTAAATTTGTGTCGTCATTGATACGGGAATTAAATTTTTTTCTTTTTTAAAATCTCATGTATTTGTCCTAAAATCTACCCCGCTTCAGCATTGCGATCAAATCACCAAGGCTAATATCAATATCAACACTTTTATTGTATCTTAGAAGCTGAATAATGTTCGTTTGATATCAATATCAACAGTTATATTGAATGACAGAGAAGAGCCAACAATTTGTCTATATTTTTTGCGATGAACTTTCATTTGAGCTTCTATTTTTATTCTTTCTAGATTTCCAGATTTGTAGATTTTTTTTTCTTTTTCTCTGTGCTTCAAATCATGCCTGTTTCTTTTTTCTTTGATATCACTCTTAGGTACAATTTATTCTTGATCCTTTATTGTTATGAACGGTCTTCCAAACTCATTGAACGCTAATGCCATTTCTAAATCTTACTCGATTTTAGGATTTGTATATCAGAATGAATCCAACTGGTTTTTAGTATCGACAAGAGAACAGAGTGTGGAGTCTCAAAGTTTACGCTTTGAAACTTGATAGTAATGTTATCCACGTTGGTAAAAATCAGAATCGTTTTAACTCTTGTTGTGGTGTTTTGTGACCCATACCTAAACTCACAAGCCAAAATGTGAATTACGATTTAAAAAACATATTATTATTAAACATATATTTCTGAAGTGGAAGTGAAGATTATCAATCACTCATGCTATTATCAAGTACTCATTATAATGTTCCCAATCCAAAGAATTTCGTACAATTGATAAACTCCGAAGAAATTGGATTACAGACCCACTAATTATCATGACTATACTACCACATAACTGAACTATTCATTCATCAATTGGACTAACTAAAACCATAACTACCTTAATTGGGTGATAATACCCCATTATTCCCAGAACCACCTACTGCCACTACCGTTCAACTCGAATAAGGAATGAAATTGTGGTTTATCTTGGGTATGTAACTACTTGAAAACTTTTCCCCTTGAGTGGTGCTGCCTTTCTTTAAGCAGGGAAGGCCTGTTATGCTGGTACATGATTGAGCTGGATGTAATTTCTGTATATTTCTTCAAGGGTTATAGTTTTCTCCCAAGAAAACTTTGGTGGCTGTCCCCCATTTTTTGTGAATGTGTAGTTTCTTACTTACTTAAGATTTAGATTTGTTTATGTCCTTCCTTCACACCTGTTAAAAATCTAGACATATTCGTTACATGTTTTATAACCTTTTATTCAAGGAATTTTATTGTTTTAAGTCATTTGAAGGGTGCCAAATATTTATATTTTGTTGCACTTTACGTGTTTGACAAAATGTGAAACTGGATGTTGACATCACTGAAATTCAATATATAATTTGTATGTTGTACAGGTTCTAAAACAAATGAGACAGAAATAGTTGCTTTCTTTATGTCTTTTTCTTCTTAGTAGTGTTATTTTATGTGGTACCAATTTTTGTGATGTATTCATTATATACTATGTCATTTTGTTTGTATGGATTGAGTTCATAAGTGATTGGGTTGGACTTATTTGGTTTATTGTCTACCTATGGTAACTGACACATGTCCTTAAGACGTGTCACAAACCATATCTTGGAATAAAGACAAACAGTGCAACTATTTGTCAACAAACGTGCAAATTTCGTTTTTATTTTCATTTAGTGGAATAGAATCTTATGGATTTAAATTATAACTTCTTATCTTCCAACATGTAAAACATTTTATATTTAAATTGTTTTATGTTCTCCCGTGAAGGATAATTGCACTTAGTTTTGTCGAGTGGATAAAAATCTCAGTTTCTGCAACCTTATAGCCTTTTGGAAAGGTATCAATGTTTTTATTTAAACTTCCAGTGGTGTACTCTGATATTGTCAATATTAAAAAGTGCCGCTAACTATATCATGCCTAGTTCTACATATGAACTAACTATATTGTATATCTATAGTTTTGTAGGTACACTAATGAGCTGAAATAACTATATACAGAACTAAGTATATTGTATATCTATAGTGGATCGACCTCATACAACCTTGGAGGTAAGATATCCATGCTCTCTTATAATTTCATTACCTAATATCTTTGCTCTTTAAAGTAGAACTTACGGTGTGTTTTGTGGCATCAATATGCAAAAGATGGAACAACTTTATAATGATGTTGGGCTCTTTCCCATGGTTCGTTTATATCTATTGTGTTCTTAATTTAAACTGCCATTCACTACTCGATGGTGATGGGCGTGAGGACAGATTACATGTTGTCAACTACATAGTGTGTGTGTAGGATTCCTTAGGAATGTTGTACGGAAGTTTCATGGGGCACATGGCATGAACATACAAGGAATAAAGTTACGATCGTGTCGATGGGTGAAGAAGCCAAACAGGTGTTTCTGCAGAATTTAGTTTATATTAATTTATTAACGGGTATACAATTAACCCCAAACCACTTGTAGTCCACTCCTATCCAACTCAAACTAGCAACAACCCTCGCAAGATATTACTAACCCGAAGCTTAACCCGACCCCACACCTGCTGCATACCACACACAGCTGGACAGTGACCCATCAACCCGGTTTAAACCATTTACTATCCAAAGTGCGGGGCCTACTCCCCCAATCCTTCGTTCCCCCCTATTTCCTTTATTTATGTCCGAGACAGTGCATCCTTCACCCTTCTCTCTTTTTTACACTTTTTTATATGACCTTGTTTTACGTATTTGTGAAATGCATCACCTATGGAACTCAAGTGAGGTATCTTCATTATGTTACTTCACTCTTAACATGATTGTGAAAACTAGGATCAATATGTATTATAGATTTTATATCCGATATTCATGATATAAATTGACGAACTAAAATTTGTATTTAAGTATCCATGACTTTTCTTTCAATGTAGAGAATCACTACTCACCAACATTAACTTTCTATGTAGCGCCATTGGAACATCGAAACTACCACCGCGTATAACATGGTTTGATTAGAAGACCTGTCAATAATGAATACTCTGTTTTATATTGTTTTTTATGCCCCAAGTTAAGGTAATACCTCAATCAACTGTGTATGGTTCATTGTTTTTACTGTATATTAGTTGTAGTTATCAAGTTGAATCTTTTTTGTAATTTGTTTTTACACTGGTTCAACTTTTCTCGTATACTTTTTTTTTTATTTCCTTGAATCTAATATTAATTCTCAATCCTCATTTCAAAGTCTGATTTTTCTTCTTTTCCGAGTCAAAGAATGTGCTTTGTGGACTTTTCATCTCATTTTAGCAAACTACAACCCACCAATGTACTTGATTCTAACTCATTTTCGTGGTGATAATTCTTAGATTTCCCAAATTACCTCATTTATTAAGATGAACAATTCTTATATTTCCAAAATTGCCTCATGTATTGAGATGAATTTCTTATATATTGAGATGAATTCTCCATTAATGGAATTTGGGCCATTTATTTTTATTGAACCCATTATCTGGATGTTTATTAGTGTTGTTGCAAACTATTTGTATCGTTGTCGTAATATATTTTTTTTAAACACGGTGATGGATAGTCCTATAAACAGAGAAAATTTTGTCCAAATTTTTTGAAATGTGTATACATTGTTGGTTTAAAAAATAATTCTCGACTTAAAATTATTTGATGGTATGATGTTATTTGGGCGAGGTCCATGACGCTATTAATATTGTTTTCATGGATTATTTTTTATTTTTTAAACACGGTGGATTGTCTTATAAATTAACAAAGGATATTCTGCCCAATTTTTTTTAATTTAATTACAATTATTTATTTTTAATAATAGTTTACCAATTATTACGAGGAAATTAAAATCGTTGTTAGATTCTTTTTTTCTTAAACATGGTAGATAGTACTATAAATAAAGGAAATCATACCAAAAAATTAAATTGTTTACATTCATTTGTGTTGTAAAAGAATTTTTTTACTTGATTATACAAGATTCAATTTGCAATCCCTTTTCATGTTATTTTAGTACTCACAATAGTCGATATCTGGGACGGTGCCTTTATTTAGTTTGTGATGGCGATGCCCGAGGTTTATGACATGATTTGTTTGCTTGATTTGCTGCGTGGCCAAAAGAGTATCTTTTATTCATTACACGGACCCACTGAAGAAGAGACATTCAGACGCAAGAAGCTTCGAGACAACATATTTATGTTATGAACTATATTTGTTTCTGACATTATTTTTGTTTAGTTATGGGATAAATATGGTAGATGGGTTAGTAATTATTACCTTTTGAACAAAGTATATTGTGAATAACTGATGGGAAAGGCATAAATAATTGTATTGTTATATTGCTTTTGGAAGCCACTGAAAGCATTATATTAATTTTTTTATCATCTTCAATGACTTTTTTTATCATCTTCAATGCATTTTGCTATATGGTGGATGATTATTAGTCCATTATTCAGGTTTGGATGACAATAAAAAAAATAGATTTGGCCAGCAATCATTAAGGTTTCGGACTATGGTACAAAATAAGGCTTTCTTTTAACCTCTAAAGATGAAATCTCACGGTAACTATGGGTGGAGTTCTTTACATAAATAAGTAGACATTATGTGTTGAGTACAAATGTTGGGGGAGGGAATTATTTTCGTGCTTTCAGGGTGGACAGTTTTATAAACAAAAGATATTTTGGTCAATTTTTAAAAATTACACTTCGTTCGGTGGGGGAATGATATTTTTTATGTTTTGCAATTACGCACTTTGAAAATTTTCATCGTTTTGCGATTATGTACTTCTCGAAATTTTTTCAATTTTATGATTATATACTTTTGAAATTTTTTCCGTTTCGCAATTACGTGCTTTAAAAATTTTCACCGTGCCTTCAAGCACGGGCATTTCGCTAGTATATATATAAGATATAATAAGCATAAAATGGGAACACACCAAACAGGTTAAGGCATACGAGAACAATATAAATCATATATGGGACGCATATGAACACATACATATTTTATTAAAAAGAATTTTTAAACCAATATTAAAACAACCAAAATTAAATTCTGAAAATTTATTATTATGAAAATATTTAATCACATTAATAAATTTCAAATTAATGTTTAAACTGTTTAAAAAAAACTTTTTAAAGACAAAAAACACAATTAATTAGTCATGATAATGCAGTGAGGTGCAAAGTGTCATGTGTGAATATTATAAATCCTATGAGCCATAGAGGGTGTGAGAGACAACCTTTCATGACTGGTTGAATTCGGAGATCGGAATGATAATGCAGAGTTGGTGTTGACTTCCATAGGGAGCTTGGCATAGGTAACTAGACTCACCCTAACTACAAAAAAAATCTTGTCAAAATCTAAGTCCAACAAGGTGAAGGTTTATATAGATACAACACGAAAAACAAACCCTATGAGTGATCTATATAGGTACCTTCATCTCAGTCGCCTTAGCATGTTGATATAGTGAACTAACATGTTACTAGAAAAATGCCTACACAGTGGTCCAAACAAGATAAGTCCAAATTCTTGGTCGAAGTGAAGTACTTTTATTAGGACGACCTTTACTTATTCAAATATTGTTTAGATCAAATCATTAGAAAATGTGTTCCCGAAAGTGACCAACTAAGTATCCTCTCATTTTGTCAAAAAAGATCTTTGCAAAAAATTTATAATGTGGATTTTATTGGCCCTCCCTCTTTCGTGATTCACATACCTATTGTGTAGCCTGTGAGATGTCAGAAATTTGGTAGTTTGACTTGTAGAAATATGGTGCCCCTTAATCGCATATTAATTGTCGATATTTTTACGTATGGGGTATTGATTCTATGGGTCCATTTTCTAGTTCTTATGGCTACCTCTATATTTTAGTGGGGGTGGATTACGTGTCAAAATGGGTAGAAGACATAGAGTGAAAACCAATGACCACAAAGTGGTGCTTCAATTCTTAAAAGACTTTATATTTGCACGTTTTGGTACACCACGTGCCATTAAAAGTGATGGAGGAGAACACGTTTGCAATAGGCCATTTGATAGTAAAGAAATATGGTGTAATTCATAAAGTGGGAAGGGGTTATTGATGATGTTGAAATCTTGCACCACCAGATAAGTGATGATGAGCTCAAACAATAGTAACCATGGCAGCCATAGATATGTAAGTGTATAAGTATGTAGAAGGAGATGAGTATAAGAGGAATAAGACAATGATGTATAGTGGTTCAGCCAATTTGGCCTACATCCACTATGAGTGTGTGTGTTCCACTAAGTATGGGCACTAATGGCCTTGGATACAATGCACATAAGCTCACTTTCTCTTTCTACTGGGTATAAGCAGAGTTTTTGCTAGGGTTAGAATTATCCATCCCCCATGTAGGGTTGTAGGTGATAAGTATATATAGGTCTTGGGGGTGTAGTGTACCCCCCCCCCCCCCCCCCCCAGGTATGCATGGTGCATGTGAATGGTGATTTATCCAATCTCCTGTTGACACCTGTAGATGCCAAATGATGACATAATATTCCCTCACGTGAGGGTGTGATTTAGTTATAACGGTCTCCCACGTGCCATGTGAGCCTCACGCGCACTGTTCCACGCATCTCCCAAACCACGCGCTGTGATGATGTCACCCTCGGCCTTTGATATGAGGCCGAGGGAAAAGTTCCTTCCGGCAATGAGTCTGGCCTAATTTGGGCCTCGTACTGTCGTACCCTCGGAGGGTCGTCTGGAGATTGATGAAGGGTCGGCCCCCTGAGGGGTCGTCCGGTTGGAGGGCGCCCTCGGCCTGGCCGAGGATACATATGGGCATATCAATCACCCCCCAGCCCTTAGCCATGGTTGTTGTTGAGATGGCTGAGGGATAATGTTGTAATTGAGATGGGTGTATGATCAGTTAGGTGAGTGACACCTGTTAAGCTGATATGACACCTAGGCAGGTACTCATTGTCACTTCAGTTTCCAAGGCGTGGAGGCTGCACACTTTGCCTGGGGCTTTGTGCCCTAATGATGCCCTCCTCGTGGGCTGTACTCTGCATTGGTTAGTGGACCCACTCATTGGCAAGGTATTTAAACAATTTTTTGAAGTTTCTCTTTCTTCTTCTTCTTCGCGCCTAAACCCTCTCTCTCTAGCTCCCAGCCTTCTTGCCATTTCTGCAGTTTTCAAACCTTCAAGCTTAGCAGCTTAGCAGCTTCGCCATTTCTCCTCAGGTAACACCTCGACCCTAGTGCCACACCTATCTTCATTTCTGTTTGTTTTCCTATTTTAAACTCATAGGGTTAGATTTTCTTAGGTTGTTCCATAGTTTTTCCGGTGTAACCTCCGGTAAGCTGTTCTTGAATTGTTCTTGATAGGAAACCCTTCAATTCCTTGGTTTTGATCGAAAAGTCCACCCTGGTCAATTGTGAGATTTGTTTGTAGTTAGGTTACCCAAATTCTTCTAAGTGTAGTGTCTCCCCCTTAATGCTTAGGAGGCTTTATAATTTAGCCGAGGAGTTCCCATCCTTGCGAGAGAAGCTTTTCATAGAGATCAGACGAGTAGAGGAAGAGGAGGAGAGAAGACGAGGGGCCGACCCTAATTGGGTACGACCCATCTTCCCCATTCCTCTTGCCACAATAAATCCATTTGAGCCGTCTGAGTCTTGTGGGTCGTCCTGTCGTCCAGCCGAGAGTTATTCAGGAGAGATGGATGAGAGAGCGTCGTCGCCAACTAGCGCTGGACCTTCTGGGAGAGGCGAGGCGTCTGACCTAAGCCCAGGCTGACAGGCCGAGGGTATGGTTGCTTCGAAGGCCGTCCCTGTGACTACTCTATCTCCACATACCTTTCAGATGGCTTTTTCCCATAGGTCTCTGACAGGTGATGAGGCCGAGGGAGAGGGGACAGAGGATGAGGGTGAGGACTCAGATGTTGACCAGGTTGACACCTCCCATGCCTCATCCTATATCTCCTCAGTTAGGGATCGTGACCTCTTGTTGTGGAGGCATGCCTATGGAGTGTCCCCCGACATAACTATGAGGGTTCCCTCTGAGTCTGAGAGGGTCTTCGAGGGTGAAGAGGGAGAGCTTGCAGTATACGAACAAATGTTCAAGGTTGGTGTCAGATTCCCTCTGCATCCTGCTGTTGTAGATATCTTGTTAGCCCTCGGCGTTTCCCCCTCTCAGCTTCCTCCCAACTCCTGGAGGACGATCCTTGGCTACATCTCCTTGTGGAAGAATGCTTTCACTGATGAGCCCTCGGCCGACGTATTTTTGGCCTATTACAATATCACCTCCTCATCTAAACAGTCTGGGTACCATCACCTAGGGGAGAGGAGGTCTGACAAAAAACTTCTCCACGTGGCACAAACCTCCAACCACGATTGGAAGAAGAGATTCTTCTTTGTGTCTGGAGAATGGGAGTTCTCCGCCGAGGCGCAACCTGTAGCCGATGGTCCGAGGGTCCTCAGAAGATGGTCTAACCCTTAAATGAAGGCCAGATCAGACCCCGGACTTAGTCTGGAAGAGAAAGACATAGTTGAATATCTGAGAGGACGAGGGAGAGGGGGTGAACTTGCAAAGTTTGAAGATCTGATGACCCCTCGGTTCCTCAAGGAAGCTGGTCTGAGGGTCGGCCCCTTGACGGAACTATGTGAGTTATATTTATTTTTTCCCATTCTTTATTTTCTTCAAGTGTTTCATCTTTGCCTCTGCATTTTTCTGGCGTGTTGTCCTCCTTTCAGGTCGTCCCTCTGGTATACCGGATCAACTTTGGGAAATGACTGCTCCCAGTTTACTATCAGGTCTAGGCAAAAATAAAGGCAAGGAGCCTCAGTAAGCTCCGAGGAAGACGAGGGTCGTGAGGCCGACGGTTGCTGAGCCGACTGCTGACAGTCACAAAAGGAAAGAGCCTGAAGCTCCTGTTGACCCTCGGTCGGACTCAAGGACGAGGACGAGGGTAGAGTTGTCCGAGGGGGCTGGTTCCTCTTCCAGCATGGGGGCCTTCTGGTCCCAGAACTTGGCGCTTCTGAAGGCCGAGCCATCCTCCCTCATCGCGAACCTGAGGGCAGCCAAGGCGTCCATGTTTTCAGCCCCCTCGGTTGCTGATTATGAATTTCTATCAAAGATGCCTCAAGCAAAAGTGTATGACTATGGTTTGCATGCCCTAGCTCAGGTATTTGTTCTCCGTTCATTCCCTTAGTTGCATTCTTTCACTAACTATTTTCTCAGCCTCTTGACAACTGTTTATTATTTCTGTGTAGTCTGTATGTGCCTTTACCTCGACTACTAAATGGATGGCTGAGAACCAACACAAATTCCATGAAGCCGAGAGAACCATCCAGCACGAGGCCGATTTGCAGACGGAGCTGGAGACTGCAAGGGTTGAGCTAGAGAGTGCCAAAATTAAACACGCAAGGGTTATGGACAAGCTGACGAGGCAGCATGATGCAGACATGGAGGCCAAGGACTTGCTTATTAAGGAGAGGGACGAGGCCTTGACCAACATGGGGGCTCAGCACAAGACTGAACTATCTGAGGCAGTGAAGAAGGCAGAGGCCGATGCTGTGGAGGCCTACAAACTCTCAGACGAGTTCCAAGGCTTCGGTCTTGAGTACTTAGAGAGGGGGATTAGGACGGCCTGTCGGTGGGTCGTCCTTAGGTTTGCTGACGCAGTATCGTCCGTTCGCCCCTCTCTTGAGGCAGTTCAACTGGACGATCCACTTATTGCTGAAGCCCTAGCCCAAGTGTAATCTCAGCATGTCAAAGGCACGAGCACGTCTGAGGCTCGGCCTGTCATGGTCATAGAAGAATCTCCAATAGGTGTTGAGGCCTTGCCCTCTGACATTGCTCAATAGTGTGGTTGTCTGTAGCGCATACCCTCTTCGTGTAATTCATATTTTTGTACTCTTTATCAGACGAACATCTTCATCTTGTAATGTAATATAATGCTTCTCTGTCTTCTGTTTTTGTCTCTTGTATGACTTTCATTATGATGTTTTTAACAATATCACTGACCCCTCCCTCGTCTTTCTTGAGGGCAATGGTGGGGTCGTCCCCTCCATTGACCCTCATTATAGGCTGAGGGTTATAATTACCAAATTAATGATTTTTAAAGTCTCCCCTCATCTTTCTTGAGGATAATGGTGGGGTCGTCCCCTCCATTGGCCCTCATTATAGGCCGAGTGTTATAATTACCAAATTAATGTTTTTTAACAAAGTCTTCCCTCGTCTTTCTTGAGGACAATGGTGGGTCGTCCCCTCCATTGACCCTCATTATAGGCCGAGGGTTATAATTACCAAATTAATGGTTTTTAACAAAGTCTTCCCTCGTCTTTCTTGAGGACAATGGTGGGGTCGTCCCCTCTATTGGCCCTCATTATAGGCCGAGGGTTATAATTACCAAATTAATGGTTTTTAAAAAAGTCTTCCCTCGTCTTTCTTGAGGACAATGGTGGGGTCGTCCCCTCCATTGACCCTCATTATAGGCCGAGGGTTATAATTACCAAATTAATGGTTTTTAACAAAGTCTTCCCTCGTCTTTCTTGAGGGCAATGGTGGGGTCGTCCCCTCCATTGACCCTCATTATAGGCTGAGGGTTATAATTACCAAATTAATGGTTTTTAACAAAGTCTTCCCTCGTCTTTCTTGAGGACAATGGTGGGGTCGTCCCCTCCATTGACCCTCATTATAGGCCGAGGGTTATAATTACCAAATTAATGGTTTTTAACAAAGTCTTTCCTCGTCTTTCTTGAGGACAATGGTGGGGTCGTCCCCTCCATTGACCCTCATTATAGGCAGAGGGTTATAATTACCAAATTAATGGTTTTTAACAAAGTCTTCCCTCGTCTTTCTTGAGGGCAATGGTGGGGTCTTCCCCTCCATTGACCCTCATTATAGGCCGAGGGTTATAATTACCAAATTAATGGTTTTTAACAAAGACTTTCCTTGTCTTTCTTGAGGACAATGGTGGGGTCGTCCCCTCCATTGACCCTCATTATAGCCGAGGGTTATAATTACCAAATTAATGGTTTTTAACAAAGACTTCCCTCGTCTTCCTTGAGGACAATGGTGGGGTGGTCCCCTCCATTGACCCTCATTATAGCCGAGGGTCGTCCTCTAAAGATGTTTCCAAGCGTACTAGAACTGATAAACACAAGATGAGAGGAAACACTGATATTTCTCATTAGTTTTCCAAGTGTTCTATCGGAGCAACACCTATTACAACTGTCGTTTGATAGGACTTTACAAAACTGCTGATAGTATTTCTTCAAATGATCTACATTCCAGGGGTTGGAAA
Source organism: Sambucus nigra (assembly GCA_949130495.1). Classification (NCBI taxonomy): domain Eukaryota; kingdom Viridiplantae; phylum Streptophyta; class Magnoliopsida; order Dipsacales; family Adoxaceae; genus Sambucus; species Sambucus nigra. The sequence goes on along the minus strand of OX422210.1, from coordinate 585,819,687 downwards.
AGGGCTCCCCCTCTAGGTTTTCTAGTCTATAGGTCCCAGGGACGACTTCATCGATGACCCTATATGGGCCATACCAATTAGGATGGAGCTTGTTGGGCTTCTGCCAAGCCTTTTTGAGGACCAAGTCCCCCACCGCAATTGGTCTCTGTTTCACCCTCTGATTGTAAAACCTTGCAGTCCTCTGCTGGTAGGCGGTCTGCCTTATCTTGACATCTTCCCTCCTTTCTTTAATCAGGTCTAAGTCGATTCTCCGCTCTTCTGTATTTCTCTCGGGGTCATACATTTGGACCCTATGAGTAGGAAACCCAATCTCGGTGGGGATGACGGCTTCTGAGCCATAAGATAGCATTAATGGGGTCTCTCCGGTAGAGGTCCTCGATGTCGTCCTGTAGGCCCACAGCATGGCATATAATTCCTCGACCCATCTTCCTTTTTCCTCCTCAAGCCTCTTCTTGATTTCATCTAGGATTGTCCTATTTGTAACTTCTGTTTGCCCATTGGCCTGAGGTCGGCCCGGGGTAGAGAAGAATTGTTTGATACTCACCCTTTCGCAGTACTTCTGTAGAGAGGTATTCTTGAACTGAGTCCCGTTATCCGAGATGAGGGTGTTGGAGAGACCATATCTGTATATAACATTTTTCCAGATGAACTGGAAGGTCTTCTGCTCTGTAATCGTGACCATCGGTTCGGCCTCCACCCATTTTGAGAAATAGTCAATCGCTACGATGAGGAACCGATAGTTATTGGCTGCCCTTGGTAAGGGTCTTACTAGGTCGATCCCCCACACTGCAAATGGCCATCGGGATGTAATGGAGGTAATAGGCTGATGGGGTTGGTGAGGGATGGTGGCAAATCTCTGGCATTTATCACACTTTTTTACTTATGCCGCAGCATCTTTCCCCAAGGTCGGCCACCAGTACCCTTGGGTGATCACCCTCTTGGCCAAGGATCTGCCCCCAATGTGGCTTGAGCACGATCCTTAGTGCACATCTTGCAAAATGGAAGGAACTTCAGAGGGGTGCACACACCTAATTAAGGGGAGCAAAAACCCCTTTTTGTACAAAGTTTCTCCGATGACAGTGAATTTTGCAGCCATGTATCTCAGCTTCTTCCTTTCTTGCCTTGCTTCTGGCATCTCTCCCTCTTTAATGTATCTGATCAGGGGGTCCATCCATGAAGCTTCCTGAGAAACATTCAGGCAATTGTTAAGTGTTCCCTCAGCATCTTCAATAGTTGGCCGAAGCAAAATTTCCACTGGGACCGTCCTCCTGATGTCTGTCCTAGTTGCCGAGGCCAACCTTGAAAGGGCGTTAGCTCGACCATTATCGAGCCTAGGTATCCTCTTTAACCTTGCTTCTCTGAAGCTCTTCAGTAATGACCGCACCTTCTCAAGGTACCTAGCCATCCTCTTGTCCTTGGCCTCGTAAGCTCCTAGTATCTGATTCACTACTAGCCTCGAATCACTATGAACCAAAATCTGGCCGACACTAAGAGATATGTCCAAGGAGAGGTCTGGTATCAAGGCCTCATATTCGGCCTCGTTATTGGAGGCCTTAAAGTTGAACCTCAGGGCGTACTCAATGTCTGTTCCGTCAGGTGCTGATACTAATAATCCAGCTCCACTCCCGCTTTCGCAAGAGGACCCATCAACGAAGAGACTCCACGCGGCATGTTCTTCCGAGAAACTTACCTCGGTGAGTGACCCCTGTCTAAAGAGATATCTTCCCTCTTCGTTTTCAGCCACTTTCCTTCTAGAGGTGCTTGCCTAAGCCTTATCTGCAGGTGTGTCGGTGAGCTCACCTTGTCGGGTATCTATCTTCCCGAGTCTCTCACCCTCGACTTCATCATCTTCCCAAGTAAACTCGGCCATGAAATCTGCCAATGCTTGCCCCTTAATGGCCGTCCTAGGCTAATACACTATGTCAAACTCCCCCAGCTCTATAGCCCAGGCCATTAGCCTCCCTGATTTTTCAGGCTTGTGCAAAACCTGCCTAAGGGGATGGTTAGTGAGGATGACCATTGTATGGGACTGGAAGTATGGCTTCATCTTTCTCGATGCATGAATTAAGGCATAGGCCAACTTATCCATCCTTGGATATCTTTGCTCTGCCCCCTGGAGTGCCTTGCTGTTAAAATACACAGGCTTTTGCACTCCGTCTTCGTCTCTCACAATGGTTGCACTGATGGCTGACTCTGAGACGACGAGGTATACATAAAGTCGTTCACCCTGCACGGGCCGTGACAACAGCAAGGGAGACCCCATGTATGATTTTAATTCCTTGAAGGACACTCTTCACTCCATTCAAAGGATTTTCTAAGAATTTTAAAGAATGGTAGACACCTGTCTGTGACCCTAGATACGAACCTGTTCAAGGCAGCAACTCTCCCTGTGAGCCTCTGAACGTCTTTAATGGACTTGGGGGTCTTCATCTCAACAAGGGCCTTTATCTTTTCAAGATTGGCCTCGATGCCTCTTTGGTTGACAATGAACCCCAAGAACTTCCCTGCTTCGACCCCGAAAACACACTTGGCCGGATTAAGCTTCATCTGGTAGTTGTCTATCGTATTAAAGGTCATCTCTAGGTCTGCCACATGATCCTCTGCCTTCAAACTCTTAGTCAACATGTCATCTACATAGACATCCATAGACTTCCCAATTTGGTCTTCGAAAATTTTATTTACGAGGCGCTGGTACGTTTCCCCTGCATTTTTTAGGCCAAAGGGCATGACCCTATAACATTATGTCCCCTTGTCAGTAATGAAGGCTGTCTTCTCCGAGTCTTCAGGGTTCATGAAGATCTAGTTGTACACTGAATAGGCATCCATGAAGCTCATGAGCTCATGGCCTGCGGTAGCGTCTACCATCTGGTCAATGCGGGGGAGAGGGAAGTTGTCTTTGGGACAGTGTTTGTTGAGGTCGGAGAAGTCCACACACATTCTCCACTTCCCGTTGGCCTTTGGGACAATGACTGCATTGGACAGCCATTCAGGGTAGATGACCTCTCTGATAAATTCAGCGTCTTCTAATTTTTTGACCTCATCCCTTATGACCTCATACTTTTCTCTAGAGTAAATTCTCCTCTTATGATTTATCGGCTTTGCTCCCTCGGCCACATTGAGCTTGTGGCACATGATTTCAGGGTCGATCCCCGGCATATCTACATAACTCCACGCAACGCTTAGTCTTTTCCTCAATAGTTTAATGAGGTCTTCCTTGATATTGGACTTCAGAGACTTGCCGACTTGGACGGTTTTTTCCGGGTCATCCTCATCGAGGATGATGGATTCTACCTCTTCTGCGGCCTCTCCTTTCTTTAGCTTCGTCTCATCCCTGGGGTCTAGGGTATCAATATTGTAAGTGGTTGTAGCCCTCTTGTGTGCCTCTCCTTCTTCAGCGGAGTTGTAGTAACATTCTCGCGTTGTCGTCTGGTCTCCCTGAACTTCCCCCACCCCGTAAGGGGTAGGAAATTTAATCATCTGATGGACCGTAGACGGCACAGCTTCAAACCCCTTGAGGGCCACACGCCCCAGTATGATGTTGTAGGCCGAAAACACATGTTCATCCATCATAAAGAAACTGACCTTCTTGGTAAGCCATCTCGGCCACTCGTCCCCCATCCTGACATCGACCTCATACACTCCAAGGGGATGAACCTTTTCCTCACTGAACCCAATCAATGGATGATGGTATAGGACGAGTCTATCACGGCTGAGACCTAAGGCTTGAAGCACGGCCAAAACATTACATCTGCAGAACTGTCCCCGTCGACCAATATCCTCGGCACCTCACACCCGTGCACCCTAGTTGTGATGACGAGTGGTTCCTCGTGTGGGGCTAGGAGGACTTTAAAGTCCATTCTTGAGAACCCCACTATCAGAGTGTCCATATCGACCTTCTTCCTCTTTTCTGACTTGACCTCCAGAGAGGTTGAGTGTACCGTCTTGGTCACTTCCTTGGCCTCAGCCACATGGTCCTTCCTGTCAGCGACCTCAGACCCTCCTCCTGCTAGACACCCTAAGATCATTCCCACTCCAAGCGAGATTATATTAAGCCTCTTGACAGGGCCTTAGCCGTCTCTCGGCGGGAGGTCAGGGTCGTCCTCATCATCAGAAGGGTCGTCTCCTTTTTATGAGGACCTTCTTTACATGCATCACCTCACTTTTTTCTGGGGTCGTCCCCTCGGCCCCTCTTGAAGGCACCTCTGTCGACGTACTTTCTGAGCTTCCCTTCTTTCAGCATCTTCTCAATCTCATCTTTCAGAGCAAAACATTTGTCTGTTATGTGGCCATGGTCTTGGTGAAATTCGCACCATAGGTTTTTATTCCTCTTGTTGGGGGCTGCCCTCAACTTCTCAGGCCACTTTAGAGATCGGTCACTCTTTATCTCATTGAGAATATGTTCACATCTAACCATTAGAGGGGGGTAACCAGCGAACTTGTCGTCCGTAGACCTCTTCTTCCCCTCTTTATTCTTCTTAGGGTATTTACCCCCACTAGCACCTCCTTTTTCGTCTTCGTATTTTGCGGCCATCGCCTCTTCGGCGTTCATCACCTTTCCTGCTGTTGACATCAATTCATCCATCGTCCTCGGAGGGTCTTCAGCAAGCTTCCATAACAGCTTCCCCTTTTGGAGTCCTCCAATCAGGGTTGTCATAGCTATGCTCTCCTCATAGTCTTCCACCTCCAACTTTTCTTTGTTGAATCTGGCTATGTAGTCTCTTAGACTCTCATTCTTCCCCTGCTTAACATAGAGCAGGGGGGTGGTCTTTTTCTGTGGCCTCATCCTAAAGCAAAAGTTGTGGATGAACCGGTCTGCCAACTGCTTAAAGTTTTCAATGGAGTTTTTTGGGAGAGACGTGTACCAGATATGTGCAGCCCCAGTCAGGGTACCAGAGAAGGCACGACACCTCATCTCATTTGAGATAGAGTATATGTATGCGGCTGATTGATACATCTCAATATGGTGGACAGGGTTGGTGCTCCCATCATATCTTGGTGTGACCACAGGTGGCTTCAACTTTGATGGCGTAGGGAAGTTGACTATCTTCGCCACAAAGGGTGAGCCCATGGTGTATCTCCTCTGAAGAGGGTCCCGGCTTTTCAGTATATCGCCAGTCTTATCCCCCAATCGCTGGATTGAGTCATTCAATGACCTCGTAGGGTCGGCCTGGCCGATGTTATCCCCTGTCGCCTCTTTGAGATGGACGGAGGGTCCTGCCGCGGCTGGCCTGTGTCGGTTGTTTACTTCCCCCTGCCCGTCGTCCCGTCCTATGGGCCGGCCCCCGTGGGGTCGGTCATCTACTGCCTCCCTCCTGGACCTCGCGGCACTCCTTGACCTGGATAATTTTTCCCGCAGGTCATTTACTGGGCCCAGCCTTTCAAAGGCCGACCCCCGGCTCAGGCGATCGAAAGTAGAGCCTCTCGGGCGATCGTCAAGGTTTTGCCTTCCGCACTTCCCTCTGCTCTCCTCGAGGGATCGTACAGTATTGTTGGAGACCTCATACGGCTCCTAGCATTCTATGGGGGCCTCCTCCCCCTCCAGATCATCATACCTGTCTTCAGGGCAAGGGTTTCCTTGCCTCCCCAGGCGTAGACGCCAGAGGTCAACAACATCCCTACGTCGCTGAGGGGGTGGCAGGTCTTTGCGTGGTGCCTGGGGTGGTCCCCTGGCCTCATGCTGTCCTGGAGCTGCTGCCGGAGTAATCATCTCAGGTGAGACCCCTGGTGGTCTTAGTATGTTCTGGCTCAGAGTTGTGAACTGCTCCTGCATGATCCGCTGGCTCGCTGCCAGAGACTTCAAGGCTGCCGCCACATCATCCATCTCAGACTGAGGTGGTGGCTGACTGGAACTGGGTCCTCCTCCATCAACCGGTGGGGAAAGTGGTGTGTGACACCCCGACTAATTAAATATCGGGTAGATACTCCTTTATTAAATTAATTCAAAATGCCAAGTTAGTTCAGTTAATAACATCACTGTCGAAAACATTTAATGATTACTAACCACCTAGTATTTAAAAAGTAAGTTGTCAAATTTTAAATTAAATCTGATTAACATGCAATAAAAGAATTATGAAAGAATAACATAACCATTCACCATAAAGAAGCAATAGAATAACCAACAAATAATAATAAGTCTGGAGGAAATACTCCTCACAACAATCCCACAACTGAAATAAATAGAATAGTGTACCCTCAATTAATTACATGCCAAAATATGAATAACTGAAATATGAAATGTCTCTAAATAGAAATGGGCGACATGCCCTACAAATGATGAAACTGAGTATGGAGTCAAGACTAGAAAAGGAGGCGTCTACTATCAAGGCCCTGTAACTTCCACAACAGCTACAGCTCGTCACCTGAATGGAAATACTATGCATGGTGTCCTTGTGGCTGGGCACCTAAAAGGTTTTTACAAAAAAATAGATTTGAAAGCAAACGGGTCAGAGCACGAAAGTGGAGAGTATTTTAAAAACAGCAAGTGCTTTAATAATATTAAAACAATGAATGCAAAATACATGTTAGGACGTGCACTCACATGAGCTCCTCACCTCTCAACTAATGTGCACTCCTAACGCATCCATAACCCGTACTAGTTATGCTACTAACTAACTAGTCTAATACAAAACCTGGCTTCACTTTATAGGTTTAAGGGTTTATTCATGTCATTAAAGTATACCATGTATGTGCCTTAATTCCCTAATAACAACCTTTTATTATGTGTTCTCATTTTAATCTCTATTAAAATAGCACAAGTATACACATCGTTACTTTACTAAGTATTTCATTGAACATTAGTTGTATATTATCCACATCATAAATATACATTATAGGCACCCCTAGTCTAGGCTACGGTGCACATACTCTGCTATCTCATCCCGGTACATCACGTACATAAGGATTACAAATTCCGAATCTCTCAGGAATTGTTAGAATAAGCACAACATACAAAAATGGAGGCGAACATAATTCAGCATATCCATGGGTCACGTACATACCTACGCTCCATAGTCAGCTGACTTATTAACTCACAAATAAGTCATTCTAGTATTATGTTCTTAAGGTACCAATCTAAATCCCCCCGTAGGCACACAAAGATTAGTTGGCCCAACACGAACGACGACCTTCGTGATAGCAAGTATGGTAGGTATGTCATACACATAAGTCATATACTAAGCATTCACACGTCTTAGATATCTTAATATTAATAAAGGTATATTCTACATCCCTATACCATTATTCCAATTTTATGCATTTAAAGTCTTCCGATAATATATAATGTAGACTGTCGACACATCTCACATCCTAGTTTCTTATACTTAAAACCTATCTCAAAGAGGTTACTAAGTCTCCTATTATTTCCACATTTAATTTCATTATTCTTAAGGTCATTATTTCTGCCACAAACCTCATTTCATCAAATCATTCGAATTTACTCTTTTAACCCTAATATTATCTCACTCGTCGAGCTTTATTGGGTTTTAGACAACTATCCCAAATTAAATTCTAATTAAGGTCCGTTTCAACAACCATACCTACTGGTCTTCCTTAAGTCTAAGAATACTCACAAAGTCTCCATCAATAATTTTCTAGGGTTAACATCCTTAAAATTTAACTAGGGAAAATATTTCTCATTCTGGGAAGGTCGATCGATCGACCTTGAACATCGATCGATCGACTGATGAATGTCGATCGATCGATTGCACCAGATAAGTTACGGACTGCTTCGTTTTGCAGTCCTCAAATCGTCCCAAAAATCCATTACAATGCATGAAACTTCATTCTAACATTATAATATCATCAAATAATCATCCTACGACATTGTTAACGTTCTAAAACTAATTAATCATCACCCAAAGGCCTTATTTAAATCAAAATATCATCAAGAACCCTAGTTTTCTATTTCTTTCAAAATCAACAATAATCCTCTTCTTAAATCCGTTTTTGAATTATCAAGGGCTATAGTATGAATTCATAATTCATCCAGAATATGTCTACATGCAAATCCTAACATGGTTTATAGTTTTAATCCTCAAATTCATGGGTTTTTATAAATCTCCCAAAACAATGCGATTATATAAATTTCTAAGCATGGAGGAAACATTCGCTTGAAATTAACGTAATTAAACCACTTGCCTCGGATTGTTCTCTGAATTTGATGTTGAATTGATGAAGGTTTCTCTCTCCTTTTCTCCCAAGGTTGAAGGTTGAAGATGGAGATTGTGTTTCTCTTTTGGGAACTTCTCCTAACCTCTCCTAAAACTCCCGTTGCCCTAAACTCAGTTAATTGTTGGTAATGGGTTAGTGGGTTATGAAATTCCCTATTTTAAACTCCCAAAATTCGTTGGTCATAATTCCTAAAATTCCAAAATTACCATAATACCCTTTTAAGTTGCCGGTATGGCCTAAAAATGCCCCGGGACACAAATTAAACTCCCGACTAGTGTTTTCTGACTATTTCGACGCTTCCGAACTCGTTGGCGCACTCAAAATGACCATACGGTTGATAAAAATAAAATTCACTTTTTAATTTAAATATTTACCTTCCTGACGCGACTGTCACGCGCGTCCCAACAAAATTTCCCAAATTTCCGTATTTCAGTCTCGCGACAATTTTAATATTTTCAATATTCATATACTGCCATATATACACATTATAATCAAATGCCATCTCACATCTCGTTAGTATTTTATCCGGATTAATTCTCAATTCATTCACATTTAATTTAATTAATCCCATAAATAAATATTCATAAAAGTACGGGGTATTACATACTTCCCCCCTAATAACAGAATTTCGTCCCAAAATTCGGATAAGTAAGGCACACCTGGAAAAATAAGGTATCCTCCAGTATTCAAAACAATTATAAAGAAAAGCCCAAATCACTAAAACCCTCGCTTCACAATAAGCTTGTTTAACATACTTGATACCTTATCAGAATAATCTTCGATAAATGCACCTCACGTTGTGCTCTTATTAAACAACCTTCGAATAAAAATAGCCTATACATCATTAGACGCATTATTTTTATTAGTATTGTGAGTCCGCACCTCACTACTAACTCCCGCGTTTATCAAAACTCCAAACTCCCATCCTGGGATGAATCAATAACACATCTGACTACGCTTGTCCATTCCTTGAAGTATCCCGACGTTGTGACTTTTACACAAGGGAAAACCACTTCAGCCTGTTGGTGTCACACAAACCTTTGTAAGCACCTTGTCCAACATAAATAGATACGGGTGCTTTTCCCCCAACTCTGCCATTAGGTAATATCTCCTCCTCATGACTACAATATACCTCACTAGTTACACCTGATTTGGAATTGAAAATATCGCAATGAATCCAAAATTTCTTTCATACAATCCATCAGTCGTTAGTCACCTTGCGCCTGCACCTCGGGTTATAGGTGATACAACCCTCAGTTTGAATCGTTATTTCCCACTACTTATTGTCACCCCCACCTAGATGTGGATTTCGGGGATTTCATCCCAGTTCTAAATAATACTACGTCGAACCACGTACCGGCGTGTTCACTATCTAATAGTGTAAATCATTCAAGTATATAGCAATTTCTCTCCTTCTAGACAACATGTCCCACATAATCGAAGGAACTCATTACTTATCAATAAGTTGGCTACCTCTCAAGAAAATTCTCCAACATGACCTTCCCATTCTTGGAATCGTCGTCTTGATACAAAATTGTTTGATTGATCATCTAACCCCAACTGTTCTACTACTTACTATACCTCTTTTAATGTCGATATTCACATAGAATTTTCCCCGTTAAATGATACTTAATGATCTTATTCTCCCTACGAATACCGAAAGTTTTGACCTTTGGAACACCGTGTGATATCGATTTGATTCGCAAATTAATAAGATGGCACACTTATTTAATTAGAGTCTATTAAAACAGCCCCTACACATGCATCTAATCAAGATAAATCACTCAAGCCATGCATGGTAAAATAAAGACAAGCAATTGAGGAAAAAACACCTTCCGGGTAAAAACCTTTTATAACACTTTGAAAAGTTAACAAGACCTTTGACTTACATACAATCCTGATAATCGCCCACAAGACTATACTGCACGGTGCCTTCAGAAAACCTTCAAAGATATGAGAGACAGCGAAAGTACCCTCCAGGTGTCGGTTCGTCGTCTTGTCTCGTCCACACGTAGAATGACTACGCTCGGTATCCACCGATCAAAGTATGGAGATACCTTCTCCACAGAGGCTAAACAAATACACAAGATGTGTTCTTGGGTTACCAAAAAGATTCACAAAGGTTTGGAAATTGTGTGAATCAAAACATGAGTCTTGGGACTCAAAAATATGAAGACTAGAGGTATTTGGACTCTCAAAAACGTCTTCTAAGGTCTTGCAAAACAACTCCCCCGAAGTTGGTATTTATAGGAAAAAGAATGAAGAGTTCCGCTTTTTTAAAACTCTAAAAATCTTATCAGTGTACAGGTACACCGAACCCGTTCTGGGGTACACCGAACCGGTTTGGTGGTACCATTCTGGTATGGGGTTAAAAAACAGCATTCTTCAAGGAATTTTCTCCAACTTCAAAAGATCATAACTTCTTCACCGTAGCTTGGATTGAGGTGTTGTTTCTTCAAGTATCTTCGTTACGGCGAGTTCTTCAACTTTCCAGTTGACCAGACCTCCGAACAATGGATGTGAAATTACGAATATGCCCTTGAACTTCCCTATCAAGCCTTGTTTCACTGTTTTGACTTCCCTTGCGTTCCACTTGCATTAAGTCCCTAAAATCTTGGACCGTGAAGTCGTTGAGGCAGATGTGGGACATATTAGTGGAGATGTTGAATGCTTGATTCCCGGAATTCGGATTGAGTCCGTCATGTGAGATCGCGAGGTGACGTGCCAAATGTAGCGGCGTACGACATACGCAAATGTAACATGTTGGACATGAGAAAAATGTCCTTACAAATCTCCCCCTATGTCTATGCTGGTACATACATAAAAAATCCGAATTATCAAATATGAAATTGCCTATACAAATCTACCCTCCCATGAACCCAAGACTGGAAAAGGTACAAATGAATTGTCTTCATCGTTTGTTCTTCAAATCTTCAGGAATCTCAAATCTTGTCTCATCAGGGTGTGCAACATATAGATCTTCAATCTTCATACCTACACACATGAGACAAAGCAAATACCACGTGATATATCGAGTTTGAAATGAGATAACATGGATATCAATATATGATAAAAACATAAGCAACATCTCAAAAACTCCCCCAAAATTCAAACTCCCCCATAATATGATAATTCTTTCTCCCCCTTTTTATGATGTCCCTAAATAGACAAATAAGAAGAATGAATCAAAAAAGCAAAATCGGGGTGTCACGGTATACAAAAAAAATACACAAACTATTTTTGATTTTTTTTTTTCAAAAAAAATCTGATACCATTTGAAAAAAATATGTAAAACATGATACAAAAAAAATCACACCATAGATTTAAACTCAAACAACCAAGTCATGGAAACGGAATGAATGGGTGTGAACACATTCGATAGGTAAATTAACTCAATCAATCATATGTGCACGATGCATACGTGTACTCCTAACGAATGAACATCAAAGGTATCCTTAGGTGTAAAAGTTTGTTGAATTTAGATGACATCGTCTTATGCAAATCAACAAATCAAAGTCAAATGGTTTTCACACCAATAACGTCCAAAACTATGTAGCGCATTTTTAAGCATTTCAAGGACGTGCAAACCCGTTTTAAATTCTTCAACCAAACTCCCTCATATATATATTCTTTTAGAGGTAATCTAAATTCTCAAACTTTGGAGAATTGGTGCAAAAACCTAAATGGCCCATATTTTGGCATGAATATATTTTTATTGCCTTTAAATTTTTTCGGGCTCTTTTAACCTCTTTGGATCTCGGATAATAAAATTCCTCAATTTTTAGGTCCTTTTTAACGGTGGCTTTTGCGAAAAGGATAGATAATTACCTTTCGCAGCCCCTCCCCGTTATTCAAACAAAGCACACAAACTCACAACACGGTTTTTATATGCACAATTTCCTTATAAAAAATTATCGCGCTTGGTTTGTTTTAAAGACATGATTAAGATGAAAACACCCAACCAACATGTGATAAGACAAGCACAATAATCAAACAAATCCATGCATGTGTGCAATAAAGGAAACATGAGTCAAACATGTAGGAAGTAACACTTAATTACATCTTAATGACTCCAAACATTATAAAGCACATGGATGAATTGACCTATTATCTCAAAACACTATCAAATAGTCACATGAAAAAAAATGGAATGATGCTGTGACTTGGTCATCCAAAGTGTTCATCCATAAACGGTGCAATACAAAAAAAAATTGTATTTTTCAAAATTTTTCAAAAATAAAAAAATCTATACAAAAAGTACATGTCACAACGCTAGCAAACATATATCAAAAGGCATAACTAGCGTATGACACACATGCGAACACAATCATCTATATGATATGGCAAGAGAAGAATCATGTGCAAGCAAGCGAGAATCAACTTGTCTAAAATCTAGTGTATCCAAAAGTGATTTCCTAACCCAAATAGATGTGAAACAACGTGTGGGGGATTTAGGAACCAAGGTAACACTAGACTTAGACATCTTAGGACTTCTTCCAAGATCAAAACAAAATCTCCTAAGGTGACCTTTCCTACCACAATGTGAACATGTGTAAACGGGAGGAATGTTACCTAAAGTGTGATCTTTTCTAAAGTCCTTGGGATTAATTGACCCTCTAAAACAAATAATGGTTTTGGCTTTAGCACTAGAAGCATGAGAACAAGATGAGCCATTACCATCACAATCAAACCTACTTGAATCGTTTAAATCATTTTTCAACTTCAAGATATTTGATTCAAGCAACAAATTAGACTCTTCCCAAGACAGGGATTGCTTTTTCAAATTTTCAAAAATTTCTAAAAGGGTATCTCTCGCCCCCTTAATTAAAGCAAACTTTTCCCTAAGAGTCTCTTCACGTGACACAAACTCATTGACTAAAATATTTCTTTCATCTTTGGCACAAACACAAACCATCGAATTTTTAAGCTCTTCTAATTCGTTTTCTAAGGCATGGACCCTATCATCACACTCCTTCTTGGACAATTTTAAAGAAACAAAGTCATGGTCCAAGGAAACAAATTTCTCACGATAAAAATCTCTTTGATTTTGAACCGTTTGCAAAAGATCCATCGCGGATTTAAAACGAGAATTTTCTTTTTCCGAAACTTTAATTCTTTTGCAAAGTTTCAAATTCAAAGTTTTTAAATTTTCAGTATGGTCGTGAACTTTTTCAAAAATAGGCACTTTATTATATAACTTCTCCATTTGAACACGCACTTTTTCAAAAATCAATTTTTTAGAAAATTGATATCTTAGAAAAATTTTGCAGAAAATAGGAATACGCGATAGATTAGCGTAACCTGCTCTGATACCAATTTGGAACACCGTGTGATATCGATTTGATTCGCAAATTAATAAGATGGCACACTTATTTAATTAGAGTCTATTAAAACAGCCCCTACACATGCATCTAATCAAGATAAATCACTCAAGCAATGCATGGTAAAATAAAGACAAGCAATTGAGGAAAAAAAACCCTTCCGGGTAAAAACCTTTTATAACACTTTGAAAAGTTAACAAGACCTTTGACTTACATACAATCCTGATAATCGCCCACAAGACTATACTGCACGGTGCCTTCAGAAAACCTTCAAAGATACGAGAGACAGCGAAAGTACCCTCCAGGTGTCGGTTCGTCGTCTAGGCTCGTCCACACGTAGAATGACTACACTCGGTATCCACTGATCAAAGTATGGAGATACCTTCTCCACAGAGGCTAAACAAATACACAAGATGTGTTCTTGAGTTACCAAAAAGATTCACAAAGGTTTGGCAATTGTGTGAATCAAAACATGAGTCTTGGGACTCAAAAATATGAAGACTAGAGGTATTTGGACTCTCAAAAACGTCTTCTAAAGTCTTGCAAAACAACTCCCCCGAAGTTGGTATTTATAGGAAAAAGAATGAAGAGTTTCGCATTTTAAAAATCTAAAAATCTTATCAGCGTACAGGTACACCGAACCCGTTCTGGGGTACACCGAACCGGTTTGGTGGTACCATTCTGGTATGGGGTTAAAAAACAGCATTCTTCATGGAATTTTCTCCAACTTCAAAAGATCATAACTTCTTCACCGTAGCTTGGATTGAGGTGCCGTTTCTTCCAGTATCTTCGTTGCGGAGAGATCTTCAACTTTCCAGTTGACAAGACCTCCGAATTATGGATGTGAAATTACTAAAATGCCCTTGAACTTCCCTATCAAGCCTTGTTTCACTGTTTTGACTTCCCTTGCGTTCCAATTGCATTAAGTCCCTAAAATCTTGGACCGTGAAGTCGTTGAGGCAGATGTGGGACATATTAGTGGAGATGTTGAATGCTTGATTCCCAAAATTCAGATTGAGGCCGTCATGTGAGATCGTGAGGTGACGTGTCAAATGTAGCGGCGTACGACATACACAAATGTAACATGTTGGACATGAGAAAAATGTCCTTACAACCTTCACACTTTTCACCACTTTGTGCATATCTGGACTTTACACCTGATTGACATCCTCATTTTATTTACCCTTGAGTCACCCTCAACATTCGATTGATCGGAACTCTACTCCAAATTGTTCATAATAATTTATTTGCCTTCTCAAGAGATATCCCTTTATTAAATGGCTTTCTACTGCCTTTTCTCCAAGTTTGAACGTGCTACACTGACTACACATGATATTCACTTACACCTTTTCTTATGACGTTTAATCTCATAAGTAATAATCTCACCCGTCCATGTTCCCTCTTCCTTTGATTTACACTTTGGCAAATCAAGATGTCTACGCCCCTTATAACCCAACCATACGGTTTTTAAACATTATATACGCTACATACAAATCCCAAACTCTTTATTGTCACTGTAAATACAATAGTGTTATACCACTCGGGCGTTCTCAATCGCTTCTGAATTAGAAATCCTAAATCCTTCTTATCCTCAATGCGTCCTTCAACACGCCGTGACAAAACCAACATTATTAGTACTTATATCGTAATTTATTAACAACTGGCTCTAATGGCCTTACATCATAATTTTCCTAACTAACTATTTTCGTAATTATAGAGGGATTCCAAATTATGGACGAATGGTTAAATATCCCCCTACTACCAACCTTAAGCTAGGTTTCATGCGTGGGATGTCTCGCAAAGCGAAATCCAAACAAGGAACCCCCCCGATACACTACTACCTAACCTTGTCGGTTATCGAGATTTATTAAGCCCTCAGTCCATAACACGTACCCCTATGTTCCCGTCTCTTAACAACAAAGTTACATCTCCTTTCTCAATTTAACTTAAATAAGGAACTCTTTCCGAAAGACACTTTTTCTTGACATTAATGTTAATCACATTCCATATACACTATGCAATTATACTCGGGGCTCTCAAAATCCCGTCCCCAGGTACACAACTATGAGTATAAACTCCCAGATCTCTAAATGGCAATAGAATAATGCACTATACTTATTACTACATCCTGAGTGTTAATTACAATAACCAGCTAAACCGTTTTGCGAACTAGTAAATAAATTATATACTAATCATATCATTTAAATATCCGCGCATACTAGGATTAAGTATCCGAGGCCATTATGCCTTTGAAATCACAGCAATATTTATATATATATTCA
The DNA here is from genome assembly GCA_949130495.1 of Sambucus nigra. Lineage (NCBI taxonomy): Eukaryota > Viridiplantae > Streptophyta > Magnoliopsida > Dipsacales > Adoxaceae > Sambucus > Sambucus nigra. Next base: position 585,803,915 of record OX422210.1, on the reverse strand, counting down.
TATATACAATAGTACAATTTTGAGCCCGGCCATCTCACAAATGGGGCCTCTCCAGAACCAAAACATTCTACCCCAAGGTAGTAACTTCGATAAACTTGTAATACCATCACACTATCGGTACAATTATATAAAAAACACAATTTGGATAATATCATACTTGTATAATACAGCACTAAAACGAGTAATTTCAATCAATCAATCATGTACTGCTATTAATATATCCATTCATCCTATACGGATAATAATACAAGGAACCCCACACAATCAGCGAAAAAAGTTCACATAAACAAAATTGCCGATACTCACTAAATTCAACTCTCAAGGTGACAATAACAACAATAACCATTGTAGTAACCTGTTTATATCACAACCAACATGCAACATCATCTGAGGATATAACTCCTACTTCCATCCTGACAATCGTCCTGGCTGCTCTAATGGTTTCTGGTCTTAACACCTGTCCGTACCACACCAAATATTTCAATAACTGTCGCCCTCGCCAGGCATAATACCTTTATCCCTACACTTGCATCGGGAAACATTTATAATGTACGGTTTTTCACTCCCACAAAGTACCTCTACACATACTCCACTTATTTTCGGTCACCCTGACCATGTTAAAGTGGTCCTTTCCTCGGACGTTGGTAGTCTCAGCTCTAAAGACTATCTCCATTGTTCCCTTAGCTTGATGTACCTAAGGAACACACTACTAGTTTTCCACCTCTCTTACTGAAATTACCATCGCTCGGTAGTAATTCCGCTATCAAATTATTTTAACGGTTTCTCCATTGGGTCTTTCTCCTTATGGTGTTTCTCCAACACCATTTTCCCAGTCTTATTCTATAAAAATTCTTCGATTTTTGTATCTCCCTACCCAAGGGAACATTTACCTCCAAATTTACACCACGCGATATTATTACTATCTGTATTTATCATCCAAGCAGAATTCCCCATAAGAGCTAACAATTCTTCTTGTATGTAGGTTCTTCCTTTAACATCCTCTTCTCCATACCACCTTCTCCATCCGGTGTAAGGTTCGCTACAACATTAAATTTCTCCTCACAAGTTGACCCCTGTTTGGCCCTCTTATGTGAGTTCAGAATAACATTCGCCTTTCAACCTGAACATCAGATGAAGGAACTTATGGTCAAACCATACGTGTACACCCTCTCGACATTACATTCCACTTTTAAGTGGGTTGCTTGTTTCTCGCCATTGAATCTCCGCTCTTACGAGTCAAGGAAAAATTTCTCTAAATTTTCACTCTCAATTGGTCATATCCTGACATATGTCCAAGCCTTTGGATACATTGCGTTCGTTTGGCTAGCACATGTCGTCTTCTCCTTTCGAGTATGGCTACTGTTGGTTCTCTTCAATGTTACACCTAACTCTTTCTCTCCCATTCCAACCTTGTTGGATGTGTCTAATTTGACCCCATTCCTACTATAGCTGTACCCGGAAGTCTCAAGTCGCGCCTTAGCCTTCTATATTATCCAGGACTTCCATGCCATAATATCGGTGACTTCAACTACGGTCATCCTTCTTTAAATAATTCAATTAACCTCAATATATATATGCCTCTTGCCGTTCACCCAACTGTCTTCGCCTGACGTACTACATTGTTCGGCACACGAACACACCCGATCGAAATACGATTCGCTATCATATACATCATAGCAGGAGAGCGAAATTTTACTAAAGGAATCAACAATCCTAAACATAGGGCTCTATATCAAAGAAAGTTACGCTGGAAGCATAATAGGTCGCACAGATCCTAAAGGACACTAGAACCTGATGCTCTGATACCACATGTGACACCCCGACTAATAAAATACTGGGTAGCTACTCCTTTATTAAATTAATTCAAAATGCCAAGTTGGTTCAGTTAATAGCATCACTATCGAAAACATTTGATGATTACTAACCACCTAGTATTTAAAAAGTAAGTTGTCAAATTTTAAATTAAATCTGATTAACATGCAATAAAAGAATTATGAAAGAATAATATAACCATTCACCATAAAGAAGCAATAGAATAACCAACAAATAATAATAAGTCTGGAGGAAATACTCCTCACAACAATCCCACAACTGAAATAAATAGAACAGTGTACCCTCAATTAATTACATGCCAAAATATGAATAACTGAAATATGAAATGTCTCTAAATAGAAATGGGCGACATGCCCTACAAATGATGAAACTGAGTATGGAGTCAAGACTAGAAAAGGAGGCGTCTACTATCAAGGCCCTGTAACTTCCACAACAGCTACAGCTCGTCACCTGAATGGAAATACTATGCATGGTGTCCTTATGGCTGGGCACCTAAAAGGTTTTTACAAAAAAATAGATCTGAAAGCAAACGGGTCAGAGCCCGAAAGTGGAGAGTATTTTAAAAACAGCAAGTGCTTTAATAACATTAAAACAATGAATGCAAAATACATGTTAGGACGTGCACTCACATGAGCTCCTCACCTCTCAACTAATGTGCACTCCTAACGCATCCATAACCCGTACTAGTTATGCTACTAACTAACTAGTCTAATACAAAACCTAGCTTCACTTTATAGGTTTAAGGGTTTATTCATGTCATTAAAGTATACCATGTATGTGCCTTAATTCCCTAATAACAACCTTTTATTATGTGTTCTCATTTTAATCTCTATTAAAATAGCACAAGTATACACATCGTTACTTTACTAAGTATTTCATTGAACATTAGTTGTATATTATTCACATCATAAATATACATTATAGGCACCCCAAGTCTAGGCTACGGTGCACATACTCTGCTATCTCATCCCGGTACATCACGTACATAAGGATTACAAATTCCGAATCTCTCAGGAATTGTTAGAATAAGCACAACACACAAAAATGGAGGCGAACATAATTCAACATATCCATGGGTCACGTACATACCTACGCTCCATAGTCAGCTGACTTATTAACTCACAAATAAGTCATTCTAGTATTATGTTCTTAAGGTACCAATCTAAATCCCCCCGTAGGCACACAAAGATTAGTTGGCCCAACACGAACGACGACCTCCGTGATAGCAAGTATGGTAGGTATGTCATACGCATAAGTCATATAGTAAGCATTCACACGTCTTAGATATCTTAATATTAATAAAGGTATATTCTACATCCCTATACCATTATTCCAATTTTATGCATTTAAAGTCTTCCGATAATATATAATGTAGACTGTCGACACATCTCACATCCTAGTTTCTTATACTTAAAACCTATCTCAAAGAGGTTACTAAGTATCCTATTATTTCCACATTTAATTTCATTATTCTTAAGGTCATTATTTCTGCCACAAACCTCATTTCATCAAATCATTCGAATTTACTCTTTTAACCCTAATATTATCTCCCTCGTCGAGCTTTATTGGGTTTTAGACAACTATCCCAAATTAAATTCTAATTAAGGTCCGATTTCACAACCATACCTACTGGTCTTCCTTAAGTCTAAGAATACTCACAAAGTCTCCATCAATAATTTTTTAGGGTTAACATCCTTAAAATTTAACTAGGGAAAATATTTCTCATTCTGGGAAGTTCGATCGATCGACCTTGAACATCGATCGATCGATGGTGGTCGATCGATCGACTGATGAATGTCGATCGATCGATTGCACCAGATAAGTTACGGACTGCTTCGTTTTGCAGTCCTCAAATCGTCCCAAAAATCCATTACAATGCATGAAACTTCATTCTAACGTTATAATATCATCAAATAATCATCCTACGACATTGTTAACGTTCTAAAACTAATTAATCATCACCCAAAGGCCTTATTTAGATCAAAATATCATTAAGAACCCTAGTTTTCTATTTCTTTCAAAATCAACAATAATCCTCTTCTTAAATCCGTTTTTGAATTATCAAGGGCTATAGTGTGAATTCATAATTCATCCAGAATATGTCTACATGCAAATCCTAACATGGTTTATAGTTTTAGTCCTCAAATTCATGGGTTTTTATAAATCTCCCAAAACAATGCGATTATATAAATTTCTAAGCATGGAGGAAACATTCGCTTGAAATTAACGTAATTAAACCACTTGCCTCGGATTGTTCTCTGAATTTGATGTTGAATTGGTGAAGGTTGCTCTCTCCTTTTCTCCCAAGGTTGAAGGTTGAAGATGGAGGTTGTGTTTCTCTTTTGGGAACTTCTCCTAACCTCTCCTAAAACTCCCGTTGCCCTCAACTCAGTTAATTGTTGGTAATGGGTTAGTGGGTTATGAAATTCCCTATTTTAAACTCCCAAAATTCGTTGGTCATAATTCCTAAAATTCCAAAATTACCATAATACCCTTTTAAGTTGCCGGTATGGCCTAAAAATGCCCCGGGACCCAAACTAAACCCCCGACTAGTGTTTTCTGACTATTTCGACCCTTCCGGACTCGTTGGCGCACTCAAAATGACCATACGGTTGATAAAAATAAAATTCACTTTTTAATTTAAATAGTTACCTTCCTGACGCGACTGTCACGCGCGTCCCAACAAAATTTCCCAAATTGCCGTATTTCAGTCTCACGACAATTTTAATATTTTCAATATTCATATACTGCCATATATACACATTATAATCAAATTCCAACTCACATCTCGTTAGTATTTTATCCGGATTTATTCTCAATTAATTCACATTTAATTTAATTAATCCCATAAATAAATATCCATAAAAGTACGGGGTATTACATGGTGGTGGTGGCATCTCCGGTGCCATGTGTTTGAGCTATGAAGAGCTAAACTGAAGAAGGTTTGTAAGCTTGAGAACCTTAATGGGTCTCTTTTAATGGTGAAACATCTCCACACAGGGGGAGGACTGGCTCACCACCAGAGTGCCCAGTGAGGTCAAATTGTATTCAAGGAAGAGATGTCTTCTCGTTCCCACAGACGGCGCCAAACTGATAAGGTTGAAATCTTGCACCACCAGATAAGTGATGATGAGCTCAAACAATAGTAACCATGGCATCCATAGATATGTAAGTGTATAAGTATATAGAAGGAGATGAGTATAAGAGGAATAAGACAATGATGTATAGTGGTTCAGCCAATTTGGCCTACATCCACTGTGAGTGTGTGTGTTCCACTAAGTATGGGCACTAATGGCCTTGGATACAATGCACATAAGCTCACTTTCTCTTTCTACTGGGTATAAGTAGAGTTTTTGCTAGGGTTAGAATTATCCATTTCCCCTGTAGGGTTGTAGGTGATAAGTATATATAGGTCTTGGGGGGTGTAGTGTACCCCCCCCCCCCCCCCCCCAGGTATGCATGGTGCATGTGAATGGTGATTTAGCCAATCTCCTGTTGGCACCTGTAGATGCCAAATGATGACATAATATTCCCTCACGTGAGGGTGTGATTTGTTTATAACGGTCTCCCACGTGCCATGTGAGCCTCACGCGCACTGTTCCACGCGTCTCCCAAACCACGCGCTGTGATGATGTCACCCTCGGCCTTTGATATGAGGTCGAGGGCAAAGTTCCTTCCGGCAATGAGTCTGGCCTAATTTGGGCCTCGTACTGTCGTACCCTCGGAGGGCCGTCTGGAGCTTGATGAAGGGTCGGTCCCCCTGAGGGGTCGTTCGGAGCCTGATGAAGGGTCGGCCCCCTGAGGGGTCGTCCGGTTGGAGGGCGCCCTCGGCCTGGCCGTGGATACATATGGGCATATCAGTTATCATCCTCAAACAAGCAGGCAAGTAGTGATATCAAATAGGGAGATTGAACACATTTTAGAGAAAACGGTTAGCCCTAATAGGAAAGATTGGGCTCTAAGGCTAATTGATGCATTGTGGGCATACCATACGGGATATAAGACTCCCATTGGGATGTCCCCTATCTACTCGTATACGATAAAACCTGTCACCTTCCGGTTGAGCTTTAACATAGAGCATTTTGGGCTATAAAAAAACTTAATTTTGACCTTGACCATGTTGGTAACCAAAGAAATCTTCAACTTGATGAGTTAGAAGAAATTAGGAACAATGCTTACGATTATGCGAAAACGTATAAAAAAATGAATAAAAAGGGTACTTGATCAAAATATTCTTCGTAAATCTTTTTACCCCGATCAGAAGGTCCTTCTATATAATTCTCGTTTACAGTTATTCCCTAGTAAACTAAAGTCTCGATGGTCTGGTCCTTTTATAGCAGGTATAGTTTATCCTCACAGGGCCATTGAGATTAAAAATTCAAATGATGGTAATGTTTTTAAAGTTAATGCATATAGGTTGAAACCATTTTTAGAGTTGTCAAACCCAAAAGTTGATGTTATGCTTCTGGAGGATCCCGTTTACAGGAATTGATTTTATTAGTATCACTTATGTATATTATGTAATATTGTCTTCTTTCATTTTTAGTTAATAACTTGATTTCATTTCAGTTTTTTTATCGCTTTAGTATATTGTATTGTTTTTCTTGTTTGGTTTCTAACCATGAGTGCAGATAAATCATAACAAACACTTTCAATCCTATAGATGTTATCCCATACTCTTTATTCTTTACTTTTATTGTCTATGTGCACTTATGATTACGTTGAGGACAATGTAAATTTAGGTTTTGGGGTATTGGGGTCAAACTTTCTTTTCCTCAATAATGTGACACTGTTTGCACTATGTTGGAAAAATTCTGGAAAATTTTAAAAAAATAATAAAAACACAAAAATATTTTTCCTTTCATTATCATTTTTTAAAAAATACAAAAAAATATGGTTTTTTTCAATGATGTATTAGTTTTTCTCTTTGTCAATGTACTAGATGATGATGCATTCAGATATAGATTATATGTGAGTAGTATGCGATAGCGCTGGTTATCGGTCGGTTTGGTCGGTAAAATGGATTTACCAAAACCAAACCGACTTTAATTTATAAAAACCGGAATTACCGATTATACCGGTCGGTACAATGGTTTATAAACCAAAACCAAACCACACTATACCACGGTAAAATCGGTATTTTTGGTAATTCTGAAATTATTTCAATAAATAATAAATATTTATTAACAGGTCCCAAAACTTGAGTCCCGAAAAAATAATAAATATTTACTATTAAAACATAGCATTAACTTTGCTATGAATTGGCTTTGCTTTAAAGCTAGCCTAAGTTTTGAATAGTTGGGTAGTCCTTATATAGAGAGTTAGGAGCACTTTTGGTTATGAACTCATCCGATGTGGGACTTTAGGAAATCATAAAGGCTTTATCACTTTTGCTTTAAAACTCATCTCAGATCACTTAATTGTATACAAACTTAAATATATATTGAAAATCATATTCATATAAAAACTTTAGTTGATCTTGTATATTGAATATTTAATTGATCTCACATCACTTAATAATTAAACAAATGATTTACATAAAAAAAATTATCAAAGTTGTTTATTTTTTTCACTTTCATAATTTTATATTTAGTCAAAATTGTTTATTTTTTTGTTTAAGAAAAATTACATGACTATTAAGTTAGGTATATTATATCACAATATATTTGGTATATTATCACGGTATTTTTTATATTCCATGTTTTGTTATTTTAAAAGCGGTAATTTCGGTAAATCGATTTTTAAAATGTTTAAACCAAAACCAACCACAAAAAAATCTGTAATTTCGGTTTCGGTAGTTTCAATTTTCAGTAAGTAAAAAATATAAACCATTACCACTTTTTTCGGTACGAAACGGTACGGTACGGATTTTTATGGTACCACGAACACCCCTAGTATGCGATGCATGATATTCCAAGGTTTGACTATTATCTTAAGTCTTTAAAATTCTATGAATTTTAATTCTTAAACATTTGAGTAGAATAAGACAACTCTTGATTAAACTTAAATGAATAAGTAAAAGCAATGAGGAAAACTTGATAAACAAAGTGGAGACTTATAAATAACTGTGAGTTTAGAGCCACTCATTTTTATGAGGGTTATACAGATTCACTCTTACTTTTTGAAAAACGTAATTCGTTGTTAATCTCATTATTCTTTGCACGGTTGAATACTAAAAGAGAACGTTCAGGATTTACCAATTTAAAACTCCTGAAATACTTAAAGGGATGAACTAATGAACTTAGGAAATGATTTAAGCCCTCTTTGATACCTATATTAAAGCCTTAGCCCGCCGTTATTAAAAAAAATGTTAGTTAACTCATTGAGCCTAACGATATAAGCCTTTTGTTTGTTAGCCAAATTTACCTATTGTACTCCAATCTCAGAGGATAGCCTATATATGTATACCTTATCCCTGTTTAAATTTGTGCTTAGGATATCAAAAGTGGATGAAAGTTATCTATGTGCAATGAAAAGAAAGAAAATGTTAAAAAAAATTATTGTGGGAATATGCAAAGAAAAATAAGAGAATGTTAAAAAAAAGTTAAGTTCAAATCACCCGATGTATTAATACAATCTCAACACGTGTTTAAACGTTTAAATCCTAATTGTCACCCGTTCCATAACCTATCACCCTAGCCTAATATTACAACCTTAATAAAGACCTAATGATCCGGGTGAGTTGAAATTAAAGTGAAGGTAAAGTAGGGAGTTATCCACGGTATTTCGCTCCTTTAGTGGGAGACATTCCATTCATAAGATTATTGTTCTTTATCTATCCGTTTTTCATATATAGATATATGTGTGGCATTAATATTTGAATACATTTACTCTATAAAGCTCGTATATCAATAATGATACACTTACCACCTGTTCTGAGTGATTTCATTTCTTGAGTGTAATTTTGGTGTGAATCGAAGTCAAAGCATAGTTTTGATAGTAATCCGAATAACAAAAACTTTGAAGTTTAAGTTTGGGATTGAGTTCGTCTATAACACAAACGCACTCGAGATTTGTTTTAAAGAAACATTCCTAAAATGTTGTTATTTTTAAGCTTTGGATATGAAATGTATTCAATTATTAAAGCATATTTCATTTATTGATGTTATTGTTGAGTCTTGTCTGCATCGGTGAAAAAGAAAAAAATTCTAAAAAATTTTAAGAACCAGAAAATGAATTTTGTCAGTATATTCACTGCAAGCACTCACGAGATTATAACTTGTCTACTAAGGTAACCTAGGGGGTTAAAAGCCTTATTGCAATTTGTAAGCACAATTGTGATTTCTACGAAAGTGAGTTGGAAATTTATTTATTTTTAATTTTATCTTTGCTCGAGGAACTAGCAAAGTTTAGGGTTGGGGGAATTTGATAAATTGAATATTTTGTACATCTAAGCCCTCTACTTATACTTTGTTAGGCTCATATTATAAGCTAAAATATATTTATTAAGTTTATTTAAGTATTTTTTAAAGCTTTCCCAAAATTTGAATTAAAATGGATTTAAAATGACAAATATATGGCAAAAAAGGGGGGGGGGGGGGGGGGGGGGGCAATGGTAATTTCATATTTTTAACACCTTTTCAATTAACATTTATGAGAAATATATTTATTCTATCATTTTATAGGTTCCTTTAAAGTTTTATTGTAATCGAAATTGAAACGGACACTAAAATGACACAGTTTAACTTATAAAGCATAACAATAGTTAAATGGATACTAAAAATGGCGAAATTATAATTTGATAAAATTTATATTTTTATACCTAAAATATTCTCGTATGATATATTTGTATATTTCGTAGGTGCCCCGTGAGTTTGGACGATAAACGAATTGAAACAACAAAGTTAATTGGATATATCGCAACACGATACAATTGATATTGTTGTACTATATAATTTTTATAAAATCATTCAAGTATCCGTTAGGATCGTGCTATAACTTTTCGAAAAGGTCTTTAAAAAACTCAGAACTTTGTAGTTCGGGCAAAAATAAAAAATTTAAGTTGAGGAGGTCAAAAATGTTATTAAAGTTTGTACTGAAAAAGGAAAAATTAAAGTGACAAAAATGTTTCAAAAAAATTAATAAAAGTCTTATGACCTCTTAACCCCGCATGCAGCATTGACAGCAAGTAAAATGAGTCTATTTGCCAGAGAGATGTATAGTACAAGTGGTTGATTTAATAATCAACCAATTAAAAAGAGTCTCTGATGAAAAAAATTGGCATCTTCTATCCTAATACCTCTTTTCTACTTTTCTTATTCTTTTGTTATGCTTTTTATTTTTAATTTTTTTTTGGAAGAAGACTTTGAAGACATAATATTTTTGGGGGTATATATTCAAGTTAGTGTTCTTATTTATTTAAATATATTTTTATTATTAATATGCTAAGCTAAATTTGTCACTAGGGTTAGGATGAAATTATGTGTTGTCATTTATGTGACTCTGTGCACCCTAAAATTATTTGCTTTTTATGTTTAATGTTACCTTTGTGTTTCATTGGATTCCGTGTATAATTTATATAATTAAATGAATACACATTATGTTTTTGACGGATTCAATTAATGATTGAGTTTTAGACATTAGTTTGACAAAAGAGGAGCTACTTTATTGATATTAATGATATAAAAATTGGACTTTCACGACATATTTCACATGATAGTAATGCCTAGCTTCCAAATTATTGTGTAGAAAAATTAGTAGTATTGACAAACATAAATGTGACCACGTATAATGATTTTCGAACCCCTAGTCCCGTTATTAATTAATTTTAAGTCGTTAAAACTACCATCTCATTATATTAGTCACGTTAGTATTTATCGTAGTGATTTCTTGCATGTTCTTTAGCATAGTGTTATTTATTTTTAGCATTACTTTAGTTCGTGTTACTCTAGTTGCAAATTTAATTTATAAAAATCTCAACTCTTTCACCAAGATTAGGAATAAAAATTTAAGATAAAATCAAGTTATTCACTAAAAAAAGCATATACTTTGCATATTTCCTTTGGGTTGGACCTTGCATTTGCATGATATTCTATAAAACGGTTCGTAACAAGTGGCATTGATAACATAAGCACCAAATTATGACATTACTGCATCACTGTTCAAATTGGCCAAAGAAATGAACCAACAAGTTAACCGAAGAAATCATTGTCATCACCTCACACCCAATAAACACGACGAGTTGGCAAATTAGGTTTATAATTTCTTAAACACAAAGTTGACAATATATGTCAAACATTAATAATTTGGGTTAGTGCCAAACACAAATAATGCAAATATAACACGACTAAATTCTCAATGTGATTTCCCATTGAGAAATTCCACCACCAAAAAACAGGTCGAAAATTGGACTGAAATTTCAAACTTGAGAATCAAATATAATTAATAGAATCTCTTTAAAAAAAATCTCACCGATACCTTTCTAAATATATAAATTTTATCTCAAACAGACTTGTATTAGAAGCTAAATTTAATTTTAAAGTCTGCGTAGAAAAAGGCAAAGCAAGGATCACGGGCAAATTTTCATCAAAAAAACGATTTAAGCTTATTTAAGGGATTCTCACTAAGAATGCTTTAGGGTTGGACTGATTTTTCTACATGTTTAACACCAAGCGAAAATTACTCAAAAGTGCTATTTTTATACCTTGATCGAATATTGTATTGTACAAATTCTTGTCGAATTAGATGATATTTCCATTATTTGTTGTTAGTATTCAGAATTGAAAAATATTTTAGTTTATGCAACACTTGAGCATGGTATAATTGGTTGAGAGAAAATAATCCTAGTCTATTCTAGTTTACAGGTTGTGCGTATCACCTCGAACACGGCACAATTAATGAATAAATTGAGTTAATGTCAGCTCATTTGATACGATTACTTAAACAAGTCCGGTTGGGGTGACTAATACTTGACACGAACCCGAAATGAACATGACACGATGCACAAATTGTCACCCTCAACTAAATTCCCTTCCTATTTCCAAGCGATAGTTTCGAATGAAAACCTGACAGCAACATAAACAACAGCCAGCCAACAAGTAATCGGTAGTTGGCATCATTGTGGTCCATAGCCTCGTACATTGAAATCACCTGACTGGAACAGGAGTCAGCAAGTCGAACTCTTACCATGCACAACACAAAATCACATCTAATGCTTTATAAGATAATTAAGTTGCAAATGCCAATTATCATATTGAAATTGGCATAATTTTCGCAGGACTAACCAAACTCAAACTACATACTCAGAAGTGAATAGAAGCCAGTGCCTTGGAGCGGAAAAAATAATCCGCTCTTTCACATTATCCTTGTTAAGCAAAATGTGCGGAATGGACCCACATTAGCTAAATTTGCCGATTTGTACTTTTTTCTTTAAAGCCCTTTGACCATGGTAGATGAATGAATCTACTATTCCCGCTACTGTGAAGATACCTGAAGAAAAAGGCAAAAGAACTTGTTTGCGTAATGGGTCAACACAAAGTAATGGCAAGCACAAACATTTTTCTGATAAATGAACTTAAAAGCTTTGTATTGTAGATAAATGTAGTACCTATACCATGAACACACACAATTTCACAAAATTCTTAAAGAAGAGGGTGCAAATGAAATTCAATATCGAATTGATGTAAATCAAGAATGCGAAAGCATTACTATTACACTACACACCAACTAAATACACCAAATAAAACTAAATTAAAAATAGTTTCTTTCTCTCTCTATATTCTTTTATCAATATTCAAGTCTAATTACAAAATGAAGGCCAAGGGCCAATTTATAGGAGAGATTATGCAACCAAGCTAAGATCCAAAAAGACTAAAAATGATAACTAATAATTAAAATTGACTAATTAGCCCCAAACATATTTGGAAACTAATTAAACACTAAAAATAAAAGAAAATGACAATCTAAAGGAACGGTACCTTGCGATTCCGAGTCAACTCGGCCAAGACTTTGAACCATGAATCTTATAGTCCGTCTTTGCTTGGCATATCAAAAAAAATCTTATAGTCTGTCTTTGCTTGGCATATCAAAAAAGTTATCTGACTTATAGAGATCTAGGCATATGCAAACTTTTTTTTCAAGTTAATTGGTGAATTTATATATGTATATAACCTTTTTTTGTTTGTTTGCTGGTTTTTATTTTATGGCAGATTGAGATGAGCAAGAATGATTATGGAGACGAATTTAGTTCGTACAGGGACTCTACATAAACATGCGGACGTACGACACACCATCTATGTCGTTTTATTTTTTAAATTAACATAAATAAATAAAAATTATGTTAATTTTATGAACATTTAGTCACCCTTATGTCGGTTGGTAGAAAAAATATCCGAAATTAATACTCTTTTACGTCTCTTTTTGGCCGACAATAGTAGCAATTTTTCATGTAGTAGTATATTTGTTGCTTTCACTATAGGCATTGTGTACCCTAACGTTGCTTGTCACCTCCATTTATAACTACATTTATACTTAATTTCTCTGTTTCTTATTAAATAAAAATCTGGCATATAGTAACTAGATGAAAGGGGTTGTACGATTTAGTACAGTGGGGGTTGAGATTGGTGTTTTTGACCAGTTTTTTGTATAATTTTCATATTACTTGGCTACATTTCAGTGTAAATTTATGGACTCCTGGCTCATTCATCTATTGTACATTATCAGTTATATCAATTTTCTTGCTTCTAATAAAGAAAAAATAAGGCAAAGCAAGTTCTGCACACATATTGAGATACCAAAAGACGGGGCAGGAGCGTAATGAGCTTTCATGTCCTCCACAATTCCTAATTTCTTTCATGTTAAAAGAATTTATAGGGCAGACTAAACCCTTACCCAACTATGAGCCCAATAATTGTATTTATAGTATTAATATTACCAATTTAGAAGGTTCTATTGCCTAAAAAGCTAAAAGCCGACACAACTAAGTCCCAAAATACCTATGAAGCACGGACACTCTCCCGGAAACCAACGTGTCGTGTCCTACAACGTGTCGGATACCTATGAAGCGTGAACACTCTCCCGGAAGCCACGAGCCAACTTTGACTCAAGTGATGGTGATTGTGCTTTATTTATGATTCTTAAAGTCAAAGTGTGTTTGAATTTTGTTTTGTATGATCCATTTTCTTAATTTCATGCTAAAAATGCTCTAATAATGTATTTTATGGAGAAAATCTGTTTTATTTCATTAATATATATTTAAATATGTGTTATATATTGTACGTATCATAGCGTGTCGTATCCTAGTATTTGGATCAATCATGTGTCGCGTGTCGAAACACATGTTACGTGTCCGTGCTTCATAGCAAAATACAGAGGAACCAACATAACAAAATAAATACTAAAATAACATTAAATCCAAGTCACAACCCCTCAGGTTGGAGCGAAGATACAGATCAAGACCAGCTTGGCAATAGAAGACCGAAGAATAGAGGACCCCCTGATTTGGTGAATAAATCCGCCTTTTGATTCGAAGAAGGGGTAAAAGTCAGACGAATGATGCCAGACCTCACCTTTTCACAGCTAAAGTGAATATCAACCTCCACGTGTTTTGCCCACAGAATCGGATGCAAGCATAATGGCCAACTTATTATTGCAAAATAACTCTTATATTTCTTCCATAAAACCCGACTCTCCCTCAAAATCGATCGAAGTCATAAAAGCTCCTGAGCCATCGCACGATACTCAACCTTGACTGAAGAGAATGAAATTATCTCCCATTTTTTGCCCTTTCACGAGATCAGGTGAGAACCATAGAAAGTACGATAGCCTGAAGTGAATCGTCCGCATAGTCTATATCTATAAAACATGACATGAGGTATAAAAAAAACCAGGTCCTCGGCATAACTTAACGTGTCTCAAAATGTGGTAAACAACATCTAAGTGTGCGGTGCGTGAATCATGCATAAACTGGCTAATTATGCTGACAGCATATGTCAAATCCGACCTCGTGTTGGTCAAGTAAATAAGACGACCAACCACTCAAATAAACTGAAGGATTGGAAATCAAATCACCTGTCTCGACCGAGGGCTTCAATTTGGGGTCCATAAGTGTAGAAGTCGGACGACAATCTAGCATCCTAGTTCTGAAGATCCAAGGTGTACTTATGCTGGAATAACGATCCTGCACATGAAACACCTTGCAAACATTCCGCTTTACTTGGGCAATCCCATCGGCATCATCCCCCGTAATAATAATATCATCTACATGTACCAACAAAATGATGCATCAATTATCGAGCTAACAATGGATAAGGCACGTGCAATCGAAATGGCACCGAGTAAAACCCATAGACAAAATCACCTCACTGAATCTGCCGAACCACACCTAAAATAATTGCTTAAGACCATAAAGAGACTTCCGAAGACGACATATTGTCCCAATAGTATACTCCCCCTCAAGCTCAAAAACCCATAGGAGGATCCATATATATTGTCTCAGAGAGATCCCCATGTAAAAAAATGCATTTTTAACGTCTAACTGAAGTAGGTGCCAAGAGTAGAAAGTCGTGAGAGAAATCAATAATAAGGAATTAAGCTTGTTCAGGACATATGTAGCACTAAAATCCTTCACATGAACTAAAGTAAATCAGTTAGCCACCAATCGCGCACCTTTTAGCGATCAACAGAGCCATCGGCCAAATACTTTAAACTCAAGACGCAGTTGCATCTAATTGTCTTCTCCCCGAGAAGTAGAGAAGCAAGCTCCTATGTACATTCATTTCCACTTTCATCGCCTCTACCCACTTAAGATTATGGAGTGCCTCAGTCACTGATCGAGGAATGGGGCTTGAAAGGCTCGATATGGACCTAAAAGACTATTATAGAAAAAATGCTAAGAAATAGGATAGTCGGTAGTACCAACAAAACCATATCGAGAAGAGGGCACCAAATACGAGAAAAATAACGAGAATTGAAATCATAAGTAATAGCTGGTAAAGTCGAGGAAGTACCAGCTTTCGGAAAGGGGTGGCAGAGGCAGCCAAGGGCAATGTGTGTACACCGGCAGGGTAAGATGGTGCGGGAGGAAGAGTATCATTGAAAAGAGGAATAGGTCGAGCAAGTAATGAATCCTCACCCTTGAGAGATGGGGAGACATAAATATCCTCGGGAGATAGGGAGACATGAGCATGCAAAGTACCCACCCCCATAGAAGGGAAAATCCTAATAAAAAGTAACATCAAAAGAGTCATACATGTGTTTAGATATCGAACCATAGCACTGATACCAATTAGACATCACGGAGTACCCCACAAACATGCACTTAATAGCTTTATCAGTAAGTTTGTGTCGAGAGGGACTATAGTCATGAACAAAGTATGTACATCCAATTACACGAGGAAGGTGGAATAAAGTGCTATCTAGTTGAAGGCACTGAAGGGCTGCTTTGCCTCCAAAAACCAATTCAGTATGCGATTTATGATAAAAACGACGGTAAGAACAGGCAAGTAGAAATAGGATTTGAGCACCTTCATACCACTCAAACAACTTTGGCCATGCAAGATAAACCGAATAATCGATTATAAGTTGATTTCTAGTTCAATGCTGGATAGTGACGATAAACCATCTCCCTGCCACCAAAACAGGATTTGAAAGCAAAATTGCACCCATTCATGAGACTTGTAGCCAATTGAACCGCGATATGTTTTGTCAATGAAAAAACATCTCTGTCGAATCACCCATAATATCTCAAAAAGTGTCCAAAAATTAACCAAACAATACTCAAAAAAATTCGGTGGGCAAATTTGTACCAAAAATAGCAAACAAATCACTAGCACTTATCAGAGAATCCCCAAGAACTTGCTGGAGGTGTACATATTATTTAACTACCGGCTGAAAACACGGCAAAATATCCAAAGTAACACTGCCAAACAACCTAGCAACCCCAATAAAAAAAAAAAATGGACGGCAACTCCTTACTTTATAAAGAGCATCAACAAACCCTAAAGAGCATAAAGATTTAGGGATTGACCTTAAAACAAAGAGTAACAAAGGCTACGGTATAATATTTAGCCCCAAAATCGCCCAATTAGAACTAAGGGTGGCAATTCGGGTTAGTCGTGTCATTTTCGGATCGCGTTGATTTTTATTCGAGTATAAGAATTGAGTACTCTTAAATCTATACAAGCTAATCGTGTCATGTTCGAGTCATTTCGGGTTATTACCGTAAACGAGTTATCGTGTCAAAAATTGCCAGCTCTAATTAGAACCTTCAGGTGATGAACAGTGACCGTGAATGAAAAGTGAACAGTGAACAGTAACCAGCCAGTGAACGGTATCTTGATAAGTGATGAACAGTAGTTAGGGTTAGAATTGGAGAGAGGATATGTAGAGAAATTTTATTGTCTTTGATGCCAAGTAATATTTTGTGATGTGATGGCTTACCTAATTGGGAGTCCAATAATTGTATTTCTACTAAAAATATAACAATTCTAGAAAATTCTACGAACTAGCGTACACAACTAAGGCCCGAAACACGAGGGCCCAATACAAAAGGAAAAAGACTAATATAACATGAAATCCAACTACCTCACTATACACAGGATGGTTTTCCTAAGAAATCTAGTATTTTTCTTAGTCCTAATTTGTTTCATAATAGGAATGCACACACATTTCGATTAGCGATTTATTTCAATTGCATCCACAAAAATAAAGGAAACATAACACGACTGCTCAGCTTGACTTGGTGGCAGACAGCTAGGACAGCTATCAGCCTATTCTGACTGCATTTAGGCCATCTCCAATGAAGATTTCTATTGAGGTAAAACTCTATGTTAAAATACGAAACATAGAACCTTTTCCAATGGGGACTTCCTATGTACAAACATATATGATGTAGCAGGATCAAGATATATAAATTTTCTATGACCATTATTGCATGTAGAAAGACTTTAGATGATGCACAAGTGCGAAATTTATTCTACATATTCATTTTTAATAAATTGGTCGTTTTGGAAGAAATCATTGGGACTGTCAAACAAGGTCCATATTCAATATAAACTTTTGTAAGAAAATGATGAATCGGGCATAAAATATCGTAGAAAATACCATTGGGGATACCCTTTTGAAACTTTCCTATCAATGTCCGGAAAAAAAGTGTCGAGTAGACACAGATGCTGACTAGATCGACTTTGACAAAAGACAGAAAAGTATTCAGGTTGGTGGAGGCTTTGCTTCTTAGTTGGCCTTTGTACAGAAGGGAAGCTATACAAGTATATGAAGAGAAACTGTTCTCAAAATGGAAAATGGCAAGGATAAAATAAATAGTAAGTAATTGTCGCATGTTCAGCTGAGGATGCATACATCTCCTAACTTCTTCCAACTCTTCCTTCTAAAAGTTTACGTATTTTCCCCCAATTTACTACATATCAAAATTTTTATATTACTCATAAGGAAGCCATCTCATTACCTCTTATATCTTCTTATATAATCATTATGTTTTTCCATTTATTACATCTATCAATTTTTCATCATAGAAATTAATTCGAGGAGGTAGTGGCAAAAAAAATTGTTTTCCAATTTGGAAGTCGTGTAGTCAAATAATCAACAAAAACCCAGCACTCAAACAAGTACAGATGATGAAGAAATTTGAAGATTATATCATATTAATGAATTAGGCACTCATATTACCTCCAACTATTGCACAAATATTTGTAATGAAGTGCAAGAATGATGCATGCTCCTCTTCGAATGTCACCTGCAACAAGAAAACAAAATCAGCAAAAATAAGGCAGCTGACGTCTCGAATTCAGCTATGACTTAAATGTGCCACTTTCCTTACCAACTATACTAAGTAGGAAGCTGCAGGTATTCTTGCAAAATATGGCTACTCTTTTATGTATTTGTGACTTGAATAGTTTGGAGAGAAACTTTTGGATTTTAATCTGTGTGTTTAATTCATCATTCTTTGTTGTGTACATTGTTTACGTCTAGTGGAATCAGATCATGTAACCTCTTAGTAGTGAGTGTAAGTGTAATATCTGTGAACATATGTAAGGATGCCGCCGAAAGCACAGCTAATCAACAAGGCAGATGATGACTGTGTCAATATTAATCAAACCCTCGCTAAATTGATGGCTAAAATCAACATAAACAAGTAGATGGATGATTGATTTGAAAGGATTGAAGCGGAACAGTGATACTTGGCAGCCCTTGCTAGGGCTGAATTCAAAACCCAAGAGGGGGTCGTCAACCTAGTCCACGGCAGCATATGGCGGACCAGGGCAGGAACCATGATGACAAGTGAAGTCGAACACGAAGAACCGTGATGGTCGGCTGTGGTGACCCACGGCGTGGGCCAATGAGGTCCTTAGCTTCGTGCACAGCTGGAGATTTTAGTACCGATGGGGTCGGAAACACATGGGATCAGCGGGAGGGTCGCTTGTGCAACAAGTGACTAATTTGAGACAATGGTTTGATGTAAAGGCCAAACCCGATCTGATACGGCTGAGTGAGTAAATATTGGTACCCACCAATCCGAAACCTTTTTCTAGTTATGATATACCAACAAAAGACTTTTGACTCACCGTAACATGCCAATTTCATTTATTGAAAATTTGAAACGGCCAAAATCAAGGCAACTCGCAGACCTGATTCGCCTGCTCACCAAGTCAATACATGAGCTGTACTGTTTTTTTCAAATTTCTGCTATCCTCCAAGTATGTATTGTTTCGTCTCGCCAGGAACTCATACCGACCCCGATACCAAGGTAAAAATTGAACTGCCGAGTCTTTGACCAAAACCATGGCTTTGAATCATGTTTGAGACCCATGGAGAGACAAAAGCAGTCAATGAATGCTTCTCCTTTGCAGCGATTGATGCCATCGATGCAAAGAGGCATGCTAGGAACGAGAAAAACGAAGGGGAAGAGGCCCATCTAAATAAATCCCATAAGCCACCCAAGCAATCCACGCATTTTTCAAACCCTCACGCGCAGACATATATACTATTCATCGATGGTAACCTGACCCACAATTGATTCCTGTTCCATGACTTCCACACCTACCAATCCTCATCACCTTGACCGCAACCAAAACAGGAGTGTTCAAGATTGGATTAAACACCCTAAGCCTGAACCATTCAAGTTGATTAAATATGATGGAGGTTCAGAAATCGAGGCCAACCCTGTGCTGTAGATGACCGTGGCCCTCCTATCATGCACCCACAGACTTACGAGGATGGCAGGTACGAAAGAGACCTCTCTTTTGTTCTTGTTAGTGAGAAAATTTGTTTAGGATGCAAGGAAGTTGGCCATATGATCCCAAGTGGATTATCGGGCTACAGGGAGTATGGGCGAGGAAGGTTATAGCCACTTGGCCATGTTCAGAAAACGCACGTCTCCCTTGTGGCGTCGTGAATGCTCACGTTGATAGAAGAGATGTTGCATTCGATGGTAAAAGGGATCCTAATATTTATATTGCTTGGTTTGGTTGAATGGAAAAAGTTTTGGATTACAAGAATGTGAAAGAAGCCTAGTGGGTGCAGCTAGCGTCAATTAAACTTCAGGGATATGCATGAAATTAGTTTATGCGAGACTCCGAGGAGCTGTGTGAGGGGCCTGTTCATTCTCGGCGAAGGAGCACCTACGTTTAGAATTCCTTCCTCGCCTATGAGCAGGACACATTTGTGAGGGTGTAGGGTCTCAGCAAGGGTTTCATGTTGGTCAAGATATATTCCGAAAAATTTCAGCTGCTAAAAGGTTGGCAACAAGCACGGAACAGATGATTGGTTGTTACTTGCAGGGATTTCAGGTAGGCTTAGGCAGATTAATTCGCTGCAACCAGCCATAGAATAAGCTCTCAGATTCCTTTCACATCACCTACTTCTGTTAACAAAGACGGGTGGATTTTCTATAGTCTCTACCTTGGAAACATCTTTCACGTGTTTTGACTGAGGTAGACTTGGCCATCAGGCGCCAGATTGTCAGAAGAAAAAAGTGTACCGTGTTAGTTACAGATGGTATCTAGATGGAAGAAGCGCTTGTAGAGGAGATTTAGCGAGACGTGCTTTTCACGTGTGTTCAAGAGAGCCAAGGGAAGGGGGTGAAACTCTTCTAAGCTCGAGGTCGAACTTTCCGAAGAAGGGAAGAGTGGCTTGAATTATGAGGAATAATGGGGATTTCTAATTTTTATTGTTTCATTCCTCTCTTGAATTGTATTTCCCCTCTTCCTTGCTCTTTTTTATTAATTACTAGTATTAGCTTTATTAGGTACTATTTAAGGAATACTCTAGTAAGTCTTGTTTTGTCATTTTGATTAATTTAAGCATTGCCCCTTATTGCTTATCCCTAGGTTATAAATACGAGTGATGTAAGCTTGCATTATGATTGAATAATATTGAAAGAAAAATGTTAATTATTGACCATGCTTAATTCTTCATTATTTCAAAGGGTACTCTGTATACGCCAGTTTTTGTACTCCTTTTTTTCCTTAAATCTTAAGTGTCTTTGATCCGAATAATCACAAGGGGGCATGTGTAGACCCTCAGGACTAGTTCTCAACTTTATTTCCTAAGATCAAAAGACGAGGCCTGGAAATTTTACTATTATGTCAAATTTCCCTTTTTGTTATCACAGAAAGCAAGCTATGAACTGATTTATATGAAACCAAAAACTAAATGGAGAACTCTCTCAATGAGAGATTTCTTATATTCAAAAAGGAGAGTGTCCTCAAATGAGGAATACAAGGGGTATTTATAGGGGAGGAGTAGCTTAGGCCCTAAGCTAATATTCCAATTACAAAAAGGTCTTGACTAACCTTTTGCTAATTCTACCTCTAAATACTACAATAAAAGAAAATACAATGACATAATAATATAAAATAAAATAAAATGCAATAAAACCCTAAAATAAGGATCCATTTCCATCACTCTCCCCCTCTTAAGACCAAGCTCGTCCTCGAGCGTTCAAAAAATTGGGGACTCGTAAGGAAATTCCAAAAATTGTGCCAAAAACTTGTGAGGGATAAAAATTAATTTCTGAAAGTTGAGCAATGCACATCCCACAAATTTTCTTATTTTCTTCTTCTTTACCCAAACCAGCCTTAGAAGCTTCCTCGCGGATCAAAAACCAATGTTTCGGAGCATCTAGAAGTTGTTGGGGTGGGATTTTGCAGCCCAAACAGATTTTGGGCACAGCTAGGGCAAAACCCTAGGGTTTTGGGACTGTTTTGGGGTCCGGGGGTGGGGCGAGAGGCTAGAGTGTGTTCTGGACTGGGGTTAGTTGGGTTTTGGGTTCAAGTGGGCTAGGGTTTAAGTCGGCGGCAGAAGGGGAGGGGGGCTGCTGGGGTGGTCGGCGGTTAGGGTTTGGGGTCGGGTTGACTGGGAAATGGGTTGGAAAAGGGGTGGGGGGGAAAGGCTTGGATGGCGGGTGGTTTTTGGCCAGTGGGGTGGTCGGTTGGTGCTTTTTGGGCAGGGCTAGGTTGGGGTCTAGGCAGAGGGTGGGGGTAGGCAGGGGGTTTGGGCTTGGGCTGAGGGGGGTAGACTAGGGTTTTGAATTTTGGAGGAGATGAGTTGGAAGAGGGCATCAATTTGTTGTTGTTGCTTATCCAATCTTCGCATCAACTCTTGGTTGAACTCCTCTTGTTGCTGTTTGAATTTTTTTGGAGCCATTGGAAGTAGCGTGCGATTTGATATTAACACACTGATGCACCAAACACCAATGTTGGAGCGACACCTGACTCTGATACCAATTTGACGTAAACTACACGTCAATGGCTAAGAAAATAAACCTAACCCTAACTTTTAGAGAGAATCAAGAGATTTCTTATATCCTCAAATGAGGAATACAAGGGATATTTAAAGGGGAGGAGTAGCTTAGGCCCTAAGCTAGTATTCTAATTACAAAAATGCCCTTACTAATCTTTTGCTACATCTACCTCTAAATACTAAAACAAAAGAATATACAATGACATAATAAAATAAAATAAAATGCAATAAAACCTTAAAATAGGGACCCATTTCCATTAGAAAAATAATGTACAAATGATGGATATTCTAAATTGTAAAAAAAAAAACACCTTAATAGGAGAAAGGTCGTAGAAGAAGAAGACTCCAGGATGCGACTGAGACCGGCCCATTTCTGAACTCTTAAAATGCTCTGTCACAGAGAACTGTAACAATAACATGAACACATGAATTCACAAAACAATTTAGTAGTTCCGTCTTCAAAGGTTTAGCAATACCTGATTTGACTGAATAGTGTGGCCTTTAATATCAGTGTATATAGTAGGGACCACCTGTGACATTTACAGAACTTAATATTAAAAACACACAGAATATCTTTCCAAGAAAAACTCACCCTGCCCCAAATAAAAAACAGAATAAAAAAGAACAACGCGACCATTTTTTAATAGTACAGTTAAATCAAACATGCAAAATATATAACGTGAGCATACTGCTGATGGACTGCTTTGGTTGACATCAAAAGAATGAAACGTGTAAATCCTAAGATGTCTCTTATTTCATAGAAAGATGTAAAATAGAATGTAAAGTTAGCTGCGATATGACTTGGAGTAAAATAGTAAGCATTAATGTAATTAGCTGTGGCGGGTTGTGAGACTGGGTAATGGCCTTTGAATTGCCTTGGTTTTGCCAAGGAGTGCAATGACATTTTAAATCCAGTGGTGGACAATGTTAATAAGGACCATATGGATGGAGAAACCGGTAGTGGTATATGAGGGTAGATAAACTCTGGTCCAGGCTGTGTTGGTTAGTTAGTATTTCAATTTATATTGAAAATTCCACTTGAGGTGGCTAGGGCTCTTAAAAATATTAATTTCTGTTTCTTTTTTCTGTTTTTTGTGGAATGGATTTGGTAAGAGGAAAAAGAGCATTTGCCGAGGTGGAAGCTAGTGTTGAAATCCAAGGAACTCCAGTGTCAGGATCGTTGGATTTGCTGCCTTGTGTGTCTATTGATGATTTTTTGTGACATAAATTACACGTCAATGGCCAAGAAAATAAACCAAATCCTAACTGTTAAAGAGAGAATCAAGAGATTTCTTATATTTCAAATGGAGAGTGTCCTCAAATGAAGAATAAAAGGGAGTATTTAAAGGGGAGGAGTAGCTTAGACTCTAAGCTAATCTTCTAATTACAACAATGCTCTTACTAGCTTTTTACTACTCCTATCTCTAAATACTAAACAAAAAGAAATACAATGACAAAATAAAATAAAAGAAAATAGAAAAAAGAAAATAAAATACTAATATGCCCAAAAATGATGATTATGCCTTCGATTCACATCATCCTCCTCCCTTTGAAAAGAGTTCGTCCTCGAACTCAAAAGGGAAGACCAACCGAGTCACCCTCCAAAATTGTGATCAAGAAATGCTGGAGAAACTCCTTGCACGCGTTCAAATAGTCCGGTGGCTGATCCATTGCCAATTGGGCACAGCATTGCGGGAGAGAGCAATCAGAAGCTCGGTGACCAACATTGCCACAGTTTTAGCACCGGAATGTAGGAGGCCCCAGATGAGGTGCGGCAGAAATAGTAAAAGTAGGGGCTAAAGTTGTCATAGGAGGAAGAGCTGGGTCGAGACAGGTGTAAGTGGGGCCCGTGAGGCTGGAAGAGATGCAGGCATTGTGTGGTAGGCCTCAACCTTGATCGCATACTCGACCGCCTTAAGAAATATCGATATCTCCCTCAAGCCGAGATAATGCTATGTATGGTTTGAGTCCCAAAACATAGCGGCTGGTTTGTTGATCCTCCGTTTCAGGGAGACGAACTCGGGAGCACAGAAGCTAGAACTGCGCCATATGCTCCACCACAATAGACGTGTCTTGCCTGATGGACTAAATGCAAGCAAAAAGGTCGTGCTCACAGGTGGGTGGGATGAATGATGTCTGGAGGGCTGCCTTCAGCTCAGGACAAGTCTGGATAGGGGGCAATCCCGCCATTGCCCGGCAATAGCAGAGATCGTTCCACCACACCCTAACTTTTAGAGAGAGAATTAAGAGATTTCTTATATTTCAAATGGAGAGTGTCCTCAAATGAGGAATACAAGGGGATATTTAAAGGGGATGAGTAGCTTAGGCTCTAGGCCAATCTTCTAATTACAACAATTCCCCTTTTGCTACTCCTACCTCTAAATACTAAACAAAAAGAAATACAATGACAAAATAAAATAAAAGAAAATAGCAAAAAGAAAATAAAATACTAATATGCCCAAATTATACCCTCGATTCACATCATTGGTCGCGCTCGTAGGTGGGTGAGATGAATGATGTTTGGAGAGCGGCCTTCAACTCAAACCAAGTCTGGATAGGGGCAATCCCACCACTGCCCAGCGATAGCAAAGATCATTCCACCAAACCCGAGCAAATTCCTGAAATTTGGTTGCTGCGAGAACACATGAGCAGCCCTGAACCCGCTTATAATCGAAAACCGTCTCCATCGAAGCCAACCAATCAATCATGGCATCAGGGGAGAACCGCCAGTCAAATATGGAAACGCCAACGCATATATCCCCATGGAGACTCCGGGAAAGCAACTTCAGTGCCATAGATAGGTGGTCTCCATCATGTTGAGCCTTAAGGCCCATCACATCAACCGGAGCAGGTGCAACATAATCTGCAAGAATCGATGGCATCTGGGCAGGTGGTGGACGAGGAGAATAAACAAGTGGGGCCACAGGAGGTGCTGGAAGGTCGCGATGAGGACACGTGTCAATCAGGTGATCGTGCTCTCCACAATAAAAGCACTGACGGTCCCGAAGCGAGGAGATCGAATGGAGGAGGTGGAATCCACTCCAAGACGCTACGGTGGGTATCCCCACCATCGGAGGATGAGTAGTCTGTGTTAAGTAGGGAAAGATCATGATGGGAAGGGGTGTGATGTGACGGCAGAGCATGGTTCAAAGTCTCGATCGAGTCAACTCGGTATCGAAGCCTGGCGATCCGATTCCGCACCACGAGTCGATTATTTTGCAAGATCGGGAAGGATCGGCTTACATCGCCGAGATATCAACGATACCGAGTCAAATCGCCGAGATACCGACCAAAAGAAATGATAGTTTAAAAATATTGTCGGCAGAAATTTGTTTTATACGATAACCTCACCTCGCAGATTAAAGCTTTCTCGTCGATCTCCTATGTACGACCTTCTAGCATTTAGGGTTTCGTGTCAGGAAAGAGACGAAGAAGAAGGGTTTGCTTAAGAATTTTGTTCTGCAGAGTACGAGTCAGTCAATTGGAGTCCAACCTCACTTTTTAAGTTATTAAATACTAGCTGTCTTTTGGAGTCCAGTTGTCTTTTTTCTTTTATAGTTCACTTGGTACGCCTAAAGCCAAGAGTATTTCACTTATAACAATTGTACTTTTGTATTAATTATTAATATTTGGCTGTAAAAATTCTTATACACTTATTTTTTTCATTTTAACCATAAATCTTTTGTACAAATAATTAAAATTTTATAGAATGACTCTTTTATAAAATTTTAGCCACGACTACTTTATAAAATTTTGTAAATATTCTTAAAAACTTGTACAAATAATTTTTTTTAAATTAAACTATTTTATGGGGAAAAAAAGTAAAATGTTTTGTAAAAATTGCAAAAACTCTTACACACTTGTTTTTTCATTTTTAATAAATTAGTACTTATAAATTTTTTAAATTAAGTTAATGAACATTTGCATTTATAGTTTATGAAAGAAATGCTGGTTATTTTATAGGACTCTTAAACTAATCCTATCCTTGTAGAAAAATGTAACATTTGCACCAAATAAATTAATACTTGTAGAAAAAATGCTTTCTATTTTTTAACATTTGTACCAAATAAATGAAAAAATAAATTTGTAACAAATTAATGAAAAAATGCATGTTATTTTGTACGTGTACCGAATAAATTAATGCTTGTAGAAAAAAATAACATTTGTAACAGTTAAAAAAAAATAACATTCTTATTTTCTTTATATTGTAGAATGGCTCCTAAATGAATATTGATTGGGAGCATAAGAAGTGCTCTTGGAGAAAACAACATTTGCATTCTCTATGTGACTCCTTAATTAAATTTTATGTGTCATTAATTTTTTTAACTTAATATTGATTTATTATGGAATATTGAATCTGACCAGTTCGTCGCGCTTCAGTATAACCAATTGTATAATGCAATGCATATTAAAGGATGGGTTTGAACAAATATGATTGGTCCACATTGTTAATCTTTTTCTTTTCTTTTTTAATTTCTATATTTTTTTCGGAATTTTTTGCGGTGTCTAATGATATAACCGTTTATACCCTCAGCCTGGATGAGATTACCCCCTATACGGACGACCCTACGAGGGGCCGACCCTTCACCAGGCCCCAGCTGGCCACCACCAGGTCCAGACGACCCTACGAGGGGCCGACCCTCCACCAGGCTCTAGACGACCCTACAAGGGGCCGACCCTTCCCCATGCTCCGGACGACCCTACGAGGGTACGACAGTACGATGCCAGAATCAAGCCAGACTCCCTGCCGGAAGAAACTTTGCCCTCGGCCTCGGCTCATAGGTCGAGGGTGACATCATGACAGCGCGTGGTTTGGGACACGCGTGGGACAGTGCGCGTCAAGCTCATATGACACGTGGCAGACCGTTATAACAGAATCACACCCTCACGTGAGGGAATATTAAGTCATCATTTGGCATCTACAGGTGTCAACAAGGGATTGGCTAGATCATTATTCACATGCACCATGCTTACTTGGGGGGTACACTACACCCCCCAAGACCTATATATACTTGTCACCTACAACCCTACAGGGGATCGATCCATGAACAGTAACCCTAGCTAAAACTCTGCTTGTACACACAGTAGAGAGAGAGAGAGGGTTATGTGCATTGTATCCAAGGCCATTAGTGCCCATATTTAGTGGATCACACACTCACAGTGGATGTAGGCCAAATTGACTGAACCACTATACATCATTGTCTTACTTCCTCTTATACTCATCCCCTTCTACATACTTATACACTTATACATCTCTATGGCTGCCATGGCCGCTACTGCTTGAGCTCACTATCACTTATCCGGTGGTGCTAAATCCAAGCATCATCATCTAAATAACATATCTTTGCGTATTGCCCGATACCGCAACCGATACCGCGATCGAGTTGAAAATCTGGTGTCCAATACCGGTACCGATACCGAGACTTTGAACCATGCGGCAGAGGGGTGGGACGTACGCTGGTGGGCAAGGATGTATAAATGGAGGTGATGGTAGTGGGTTGGGAATGAGGGAAGGTCGTGGGTCTCTATATGATGGTGGAGGATTCCGGGATAGGTGGGGAACCCGTGGGGGTTGAAAAAGGTACGGGGTCGAGGGAGTGGGGCATACCTCGGCTGAATTGAGGATTTTGGTTGCTCGGGTGGGGGTAAGTAGGTTGGGAGTTGGAAATAGGTTGCTGGGGGCGGGAATTGAGTCGGGCTGGGCATGGGAGGGCCCCGGGTAAGGTGGAGGGTTTAATTGGCAAAAATGGGTCGGGGAAGCGAGTTTTGGGGTATCTGGGGTGAGTGGGGCTAAAAAATGGGTCGAGATGGGTCGGATTTTGCGCCGAATCAGGGGGGGACTTCTTAGGGCTTTTTTGCGGCCGACAAGAAGGGAAATGGATAGGAAGGGGCCCGGGTTGGGAGGTTCTGGGTTGGAGTAGCTGGGTCAGCAGCAGGGAGGTTTCTTGGGTCGAAAATGGGCCTGGGTATGTGGGATTCTGAGTCGGGGTTTAGGATTTTGGTTGGGACAGCTGGGTCAGCCTGTTTTCTGGGTTCCAAAGGTTGGGGAGGGCAGGCGGGGTGGGGTGTTGGTGGCAGTGGTTTCTAGGGCAACGGTGGGGTGTTGATAGGTTGTGGGAGTTGTCGACAGTGAGGCTATGGGAGTAGGCTACTTCCAGGGCAGCGGGGTGGACATGGGGAGTAGTGAGGTGAGGTAAGGCAGGTTTGGGGGTTGTTAGGGCTGGGAATTCACCCAAAACAGCCCCGGGGCTGGAGGAGCTAAGGTAGTTGGGGGGGTGTGGTGGTTGGCCAGTGGGGGCTGGGGTTTAATGAAGTTTGAATGTTGGAGAAGAGTTGTAGGAGAGACTCCACTTATTGGTGTTGGCTTTCCAATCTTTGCATCAAATCTTGGTTGGCCTCTTCTAGTTGGTGTTTGGATCTTCTTGGAGCCAACGAAAGTAGTGTATGATTTTTTTATAACTACACACCAATACATCAATCGGGGAGCGACAACTCGCTCTGATACCAATTTGACGTAAACTAGGGGTGGCAATTCGGGTTAGTCGTGTCATTTTCGGATCACGTTGATTTTTATTTTAGTATAAGTTTTAGGTACTCTTAAATCTATACAAGCTAAACGGGTCATGTTCGGGTTATTACCGTAAACGGGTTATCGGGTCAAAAATTGTCAGCTCTAAACTACATGTCAATGGCCAAGAAAATAAACCAAACCTTAACTTTTTAGAGAGAGAATCAAGAGATTCTTATATTTCAAATGGTGAGTGTGCTCAAATGAGGGATACAAGGGGTTTAAAAGGGAGGAGTAACTTAGGCTCTAAGCTAATCTTCTAATTACAACAATGCCCTTACTAGCCTTTTGCTACTCCTACCTCTAAATACTAAACAAAAAGAAATACAATGACAAAATAAAATAAAATAGCAAAAAGAATATAAAATACTAAGGGCCCGTTTGGTTCTCTATTCAGAAAATTCAATTTAAACGCTGTTTTTAAGTGCAGTTTTAAAATTCAGTTTTTTGTGTTTATAATTATTGATATGCGTTTGGCAAACTTGTTTTTAAATACAGTTTTTTCAAAATTTGACAAAATTGACAAACATGTATATATATATATATATATTATCATACATAGAACTTTCATACATACATGATACATGAATGTATACATACATGCATACATATATACATCATAAATTATATACATGTACATTTAATATCATGTATTTTTATGTATATTTAATGAGATATGTTGGGGAGCTTAAGTCTATATATATATGAGGTATGTTGGGGAGCTTAAGTGTGTGTATATATATATATATACATGTGTGTGTGTGTGTGTGTGTGTGTGTGTCTATATAATGATATTACATGTATAATTTACTATAAAATTATATACATACATGAATTGATAATATTTTTAATACATATGTACTATATGTATATTTTATATTATTTCGTACATTAATAATACATGTATAAAACTATATATAAGTATCATGTATCTATTGATAATATTGTTTAACTTTATATTATTCCACACATAATTTTGTGTATATATATATATATATATATATATATATATATTATTTATTTATAAGAATTATACACATATTAATGTTTTATGTATGTATATTATATATCAAGGTATAAATGCATTAAAATATTAAAAATGAATAATTCTAAGTTGAAAAATAAAAAACAAAAGTTATAAAACACCCTCAAATTGTTTTCTGAAAAACTTGATTATAACACAGAAATATTATAATTCAGTGTTTAAAAACAGGTTGTCAAACACAAATTTTTATCAGAATTGTATTTAAACACAGAAAACAGAATTATAGTTGCAAACCAAACAGGCCCTAATATGCCCAAAAATGACGATTATGACCTCGATTCAAATCATTTTGTCTTTAACTCAGGCTATCATAATAGAAAGGAATGGTCTTCCAATGCCCCGGGATTTTCGTGCATAGCCCATCCTTTGATGGGTTTTTAATCCTGAGCTTTTTGCTCCTAAGCTCGGGTATGTGTGGTTTTAAGAATAGTGTCAAGCATCACTCCATTATTTTTCAATTTTTTGTGAGGAACTCCATAGATGGATTATTGTACTTCTGTTCCCATAAGTGTGGCGGTGCTTAAGAGAATGTTTGCGCTTGTTTTGTGGTCTTTCACTCTTTCCTTTTTTTGTTATTGATATAAACTACACGTCAAAAAGCTCCTAAAAAATCTAACACACTTTTAGAGAGTGAAATACTATTTTTTATTCAAAATTTAAATTCACTACAAATGATGACATACATGGGTATTTATAGTTGTGCATGGAAGATTCTAGAGCCATTCTACAAAAATCTGCAAATGGGTCCACTTGCACAAGTGGATGTAACTAACCAATTACGTGTACGCCCACTTATTGGATGCTTCTAGAATGTTCTAGATTAACAAGTACCTATGCATCACTAAAGTACAAAATATCTAATAAATACAAACTAAAAAGTACAAAAAAAATACAATTGACTAATTTGCTCCTTCTCATTTCCATCATTCTCCCCTACTCAAAAATCAAGCTCGTTCTCGAGCTTTCAAAATTGGATATGCATGTAAATAAGTTCTAAAAATATGTGCCGACTAGAGCAATTGCTTGAAAAGACTCGGCCACGTTCCCATTCCGACGACGATTTTCCTCCATTTCTCTTTCTTTTCTCACTTCCAATCCACAAAAAGGGTCTCCTCCGGGGTCAAAAATCAGTCTAGGGATTCGAAACCCTAGATCACACTGTCCATGGCCATTACCGATCAGATCCAAAGCCGTCGGGGGTCACCAGAGCATAAAAAGGGCTACCGAAAGTGACTCGGGGGCGGGGTGGGGTAAATTTCCCCCCTTTTTGGTTGTTTCTTCTCTATCCTCTTGCCTCTCCTCGATATTATCCTAGGACTGGATTTCAGACCCTCTTTCTTTGTTTTTTTCTAGGTTTTAATAGAGGTGGGTTTTGTTGGGTTAGGGTTTTGCGTTGGTGGGGCAGCAGAGGGTGGTGAACGAGGGAATGAGAGTGTTGGGGCAGCTGGGATGGTGGCGGAAGCGTGGGTTGGTTCTGAAGCGGTGAGGGGGAGGTATTTTGGGTTGTGATTGAGCCAAGAATTGTTGGAATTGAAGGGTTAATTGCGTCATTTGTTGCTTTAATTCTTGAATCTCTTCATTTTGGTGGTTGAATTTCTTTGGGGTCATTTGATGTTGTCGCGTACAATTTTGTTAATAATCTACACACCAATACACTAATACACCAAAGTTGGAGCGACACCCACTCTGATACCAATTTAACGTAAGCTACACGTCAAAAGGCTCCTAAAAAATCTAACACACTTTTAGAGTGAGAAACTCTTTTCTCTTCAAAATTCAGGTCCACTACAAATGATAACATGCATGGGTATTTATAGTTGTGTAGGGAAAGTTCTAAAGCCATTCTACAAATATCTACAAGTGGACCCACTTGCACAAGTGGGTGTAACTAACTAACCAATTAGAT
Source organism: Sambucus nigra (assembly GCA_949130495.1). Taxonomy (NCBI): domain Eukaryota; kingdom Viridiplantae; phylum Streptophyta; class Magnoliopsida; order Dipsacales; family Adoxaceae; genus Sambucus; species Sambucus nigra. The sequence continues at coordinate 585,771,866 of OX422210.1, read as the reverse complement.
GTATGTGACACCCCGACTAATTAAATACCGGATAGCTACTCCTTTATTAAATTAATACAAAATGCCAAGTTGGTTCAGTTCATAGCATCACTGTCGAAAAACGTTTTAACAATTACTAGCCACCTAATATTTAAAAAGTGAGTTATCAAATTTTAATTAAATCCGATTAACATGCAATAAGTAAATTATGAAATGCTAACACAAGCACCACAACCCTTCCGGACACGTTGGCGCACTCAAAATGACCATTCGGTTGATAAAAATAAAATTCACTTTTTAATTTAAATAATTTTATTCCTGACGCGACTGACATGCGCGTCCTAAACTGAATTTCCAATTTGTCGTACATCTACCTCGTGACAATTTATATATCATCAATACTCATGTATTACCATACATACTCGGAAATAATAAATTTTTAACATCATAATCAAATACCAACTCACATCTCGTTAGTATTTATACCCGGATTAATTTTCAATTAATTCTCACTTAATTTAATTAATCTCTTAAATAAAAATCAATAAAATTACGGGGTATTACAATGTACTCCCACTTGTTAGATGCTTCTAAAATGTTCTAGAACTAACAATTACCTATACATCACTAAAGTACAATATATCTAACAAGTACAAACTAAAAAGTACAAAAAAAAATACAATTGACTAACTTGCCCTTTCTCATTTCCATCAGTTGTTTTTTCATACTCCGTGTATTTTGCCACCTAAGGCGATTTATTAAAATTTCATACTTTGCCAAAAGAAGAAGAAGAAAAAGGTACCACACATTTAAGTCGCTGCTACATCATGGAAGATGACTCCTGTATATCTATCACAGTGTGTTTAGAAGGTGTGCTCTTGCAATAAAATCCTTAAACCAAAAAATCTCAACAGAAAAATATTTATTAAAAATAAAAATTCGTTGTATTCATGGCCATTGACACTTGGGAGGAATCAACACATCTAAAACTTTGTTTGTTTGTTAGTGTTGTGCTGATTATCATTGTACACATCTTGCTCATAAGAGTTCTGGTGTCTATTCTTTTCAGTATGGGCAGTTTATTAAGATAACAGAAAAAAAAAAAGCAACTGGCAAAAGCATTTTAGATATATTTGAGGGAGATAATGGACAAGACCAGAACCATTATCACCTTTCAAACCACATAATTTTTTTTAAATTGTAAGGCCTGTGCTTTTAGCTCTGCCACGAGATGCAATATGGACATCATAAAAAAAATATAATGGTCAAAGATTATAATACTAAATTCGATCTATGAGCATACATTCCTAAAACACAAAATATAAAAATGAGAGAGAGAGGACTAACCTTGATAAAATACTGATAACTTCCATGTAGTGTTTCTTGCACCCATTGCACCCTAAGTAACAATTGAAACAGCAAAAAGAAAATCATTATTCATACAAAAGGAATTCAGTTTTTAGTTGGCAAAGGGGAGAGAAGATTCCAGTTGTAAAAATAATAAATAGAAAAAAGAAAAATAATATTTTGTTCAATTTAGAGGTAAGTTTTCTAACATTTGGAAAAGTTATTGATGACAGAACTGATTCAAAGATTTGCTTCATACATCACCACTAACAGAAGTTTGATACATATGATACCTAAGCAGTTCTGAAAAGAGTTGAGGAAAAAAATTACCCGTCAAGTGGATTTACAATTCCAGGAAAATAGTCTCCAAAAGCTAACCTATTGATCTTGTGACTAATCTGCATAATGCATCATCAAGTAAAAATAAATGATATTGATAAAATAAAGAATGAAATAGTGATTTGAGTCCTTAAAGATAGGACTGCAATCAAAGAATAAAATTCCATAATAAAGTATTTAAACTGACTCAAAAAATTTAGATGATATCTTACATTGTAACTATCCATTTGAAAAGCCAGGAAATCGTGCATAAGAGTACTTGACTGATGAAAGCTTTTACCGGGGGAAAAATGGAAATTCCCAGCCACTTTATTAACCTCCAGAGATCCATAGATGTTGCACCCTTCACCTTCTTCATCTTTAATCTTTTGAATGAAACCTTCTCTTTTGCACTGATTGCCACCATCAATTATATCAGTGGCTTAAAGCATTTTAATGATAAAATAAAATAAAATATAAAAATAAATAAATAAAACAATTTTTTGAACTTGAATTCAAGAAACAGCAAGGAAATGTGCACGAGTGTACGCATGTGTTGAGTTTATTACTTTACCACAATGCTCTAAAGACTATATTTTATAAAAGTATTGTGCGTAGATGGTTAATGGGGATGTATAAATGTGCATACACAAACAAAGGCCTAAATCAATCTAAGCCAAAATATGTGGAATGAAATGTTCTCTGGAAAAGAAAAACCGAATTGAAAAGTACAGATTTCAGATAGGATGTATGTACATGTTGGATTCCAGGATCACTTTTTTTACCCCAAAAAAGGGCACAGAAATACAAAATTTATTAACAAAATTTGGTAGTGAAATTGAAAAAACATTACTAAATTTAGGTTTGAAATTGATAACATGATAGGAATATGACTTGTTTTAATTAAAAATAAAAATACTACAGATGTCGATGGAACAAAAGACTTTTCTTAGTAAACTTTCAACGGAACTATAGAAGAAGTTTAGGGTTCCCATTCAGTCTTTCATTCAGCACCAAGGGCCAATGCAGTTGCATCCAAAAGGTTCAGGAGGTTCAACCCAGTTGTACATAATGGTGAAAGTACAAAACTACCCACCATAAACAAAAGGTAATAAAGACTTTAAAATAATTTAAAAAATCCATTCACCCTCTCAAACTGGAGAAGAAAGATAAAAATGCCAGCTACAAACACTAAGCAGTGATGTAAACTACACGTCAGTGGCTAAAAGAAACAAACCAACCCTAACTTTTAGAGAGAGACTCAAAAGATGTCTTATATTCAAGAATTGAAGAATGAGTACAAATGAGAATACAAGAGGTATTTATATGGGCTGAATTACTTGCTAATCAAGTAATTAGTTAAAATGACTAAAATACCCAACTAAAAATAAAAGAATGCCTAATTAGTCCCAAACATGCTTGGAAACTAATTAAGGAAAGAAAAGGTCTAAAAGGAACTAAAAATAGAAAATACAATGAAGGAAAATAAAATGGATTCCCATCACTCTCCTCCCCTCAAGAAGAGCTCGTCCACGAACTCAAAGGGGGAGGCCAACAGAGTCACCATCTAAAACTGTAATCAGTGCATGGCCATGAGGATGCTCGGTCTCGTCGAGATACTCTGGTGACTGATCCATCGCTAACAGGGCTCGGCGACGTGGCAGAGGGCAATTTGAAGCTCGATGTCCCACGGTGTTGCAGTTAAAGCATCGAAATGTGGGAGGACCTGTATGGGTCGCAGCGGAAGTGGTGGTAACTGGAGTAGTGGCAGAAGATGTCGAGGCTGATGCGGCAGGGGTAACAAAACTCCAGGAAGATGGAGGTCGGGATGCTGGAGGAGCTGCCAAGGCTGCATGATAGGGCTCGACCTTGGTAGCATACTCTACCGCCTTCAGGAAGGTCGGTATCTCTCTCAATCCAAGATCGCGCTGAATACGTGGCTGGAGTCCCAGAATATAGCGGCTGATCCACTGATCCTCAATCTCGGGTAGGCGAGTTATAGTGCAGAGGAGCTGGAACTGCACCGTGTACTCCACTACCGAAGGCGTATCCTGGTGGAGAGACTGAATGCGCGTAAAGAGGTCACGCTATCGGGGGTATAAAGGAGGCCTGAAGAGCGGCCTTGAGATCGAGCCAGTCCTACAGCCGTCCTATGATAGCAAAGGTCATTCCACCAAACTCAGGCAAAACCCTGAAATTTGGTGGCAGCTAGAAGAACACATGAGTGGCCCTGAACCCTCTTGTAATCGAAAATTGTCTCCATAGCGGCGAGCCAATCGGTCGTATCATCTGGGGAGAATCTACCATCGAACATAGGAAAATCCATGCGGATATCCCCATGGAGACTCCGAGAAATAATCTGAAGTGCTAATGAAAGCGGGTCTCCATCCTGATGAGTGCCTAGACCCATCACATCACCCGGAACAGGTGTAGCATGATCGGCGGGTATCGGTAGTACCTGGGCAGGTGGTGGATGATGAGAATGATGTAACACCCCGCCTAATTAAATACCGGGTGGCCACTCCCATACCAAATTAAAACATAATATACAGTTGGCTCATTCTTAGCATCATTGTCGAAAACATTTACAACTCACCCAATACCCAATTAAGCTGGTGTTAAAAACTTTCCAAATTTTAATTCAACAAAATTCCATTTTTAGTTTACAAATAACACTACACATATTATTCTACAACACTAATAACCGAACAGATAACACAAAAGAATTTAAATGCAATTGGAATAAACATTCCCAAATAATGATCCAATACAGTAATCCCAACAATAGTAAATGTATTAAAACGACACGAATACAAGAGTATTTTGACTCAGATAGAAAAGAGATAATTGAGTTCCTTTGGGCGACATGCCCTAAATAAAAGAATATTGTGAATCAAATGAAGATAGGTGTCTAAGCAATACTCCATAGCTCCATAACTCGTCAAAATCCTCTAAGGTTGGCGTCCCTGTTGCTAGACACCTGATATAGAAGGTACAATAGAAAAGAGAATATGCAAGGAAACGGGTCAACGGGTCAGAGCCCGATGAAAAATGATTTTGAAAACAGCAAGTATTTAACAAGTGCAATAAAGCATTTATTATGTACATGTTAGTATCCAAACTCTCACTTGATATTCTCACCTCTCACCTAGAGTGCACGCTTAACGTTTCCTGTTAACCTCCTAGTTAATGGTTCCTCCTAACTAGTTTCCATATTATGTTTCTATCCCATATAATAACCCCGTATGTCCCATACCATACGTAGTATAATCATTCATATAAGTTTCCCATTAACATGAATCGTTTTTCACTAATATGAATTAAGCTTTTTAGAACTATAAGAATGAATATTCATTAACTTAATTCAATTCTTTTTCTCCATTCCCCGTTATCTACAATTATCACACAGTAGATTGACATAACCACAATATATACATACATTCAATTCATTATATATATACATATACAATACAGCACCCCGAGACACAGCTGCGGTGCATGCATTACTCTGCTATCACGTCCCAATATCGCTGGTCCCCGAATAGGGGACTAAAGGTTCGGTAAGGATTCCTCGAACCACAAACAACAACACAACAATTGGAGGCGAACATAGTTCTCATACCCACGGGCCACGCACATACCTACGTTCCCATAGTCAGCGGACTTATCAACTCCCCGATAAGTCTTTCATAGACCTATGTTCTCGAGCAACAAATCAAAGATCCCATGGATTCATCAGGATATGACTGCCCTCACGCGCAAACCTCCCATCGATAGCAAGTAAGCTAGGTATGTCATACACATAATTCATCAATCAATCAAATAGGCATTATCATCTACCTATATAAATATATTATCAACAAGGTACTCACATTACCCTAAGATAGTTCTCATACGTAGCATTATATCTCTTTAAATCCTACGTATTAAAATATTATGACTTTACTTCCTTAATTTAATTATTCCAAAATCTCACTCCAGAATTACTACGAATTAAAGTCTCCTTTAATTAGGGTTATACCCGATAGTTTCTAATCTCTTATCAACACATCTTCTTTCACCTAGGATTGAACCCTCTTGCAAACCTAAGGCAGCCCAGGTATATAACATTTTCCCCTACTGGACCCATCCCTAATCCTCATGCATACAAATTAGAATCCAACACATGAATCTAGCAACCGAAATTTCTTTCAATTTAATTTTCATAATTCTAATCAATTAAATCCCAATCTCATAAACTCGATTCTTATCTAGGGCTTACTGAACCTTCCTAAGTCCCATTATATCCAATTAATAATCACCAAAGATTTAGAAAAGGTTTAGGATAAGAACAAGCATTAAAAAGAAACAACTTCATAAATTCTGGGGAGGCCGATCGATCGAAGGCAGGGAGTCGATCGATCGATCGCCCAGATAACAACCCAGTTTTCTGCATTTCTTCTACTACGGGTTTTCATCACTTTTGATCATTCAAACCTTCATATTAACTACCCAAATTCCTTATAAACCTTACTACATGATATAGCAACATATGTGAATGATTTCTAATGCTCTAAACATCTTAGAATCATCAAGAGTTTGAATTAAAATCATATGTTTACCCTCTTTTTCCAGAAAATTATATACATGATATCTTCAAGAACACACCATTGATTCTCAGAATTTCTTCAACAGATTTATGATTATTTCGTGGATTACTATCTACCTACAACATGAGTTTGATTCCTATATATTTCCATATTTCCAGAAATCCATTAACAACTCCATCTTTATCTTCCAAACATGAAAAATCTCATCTTTTTATAACTATCCTAACATGGACAATATACAAACTTAAATTGCAATCATCAAATAACTTACCTCTAATGAAGATCTGATCCTTTGGGGTTGTATATCACAGGTGGTTCTCCCCTTCTCCGGCCACTTCCGGTGGTGGTTGGTGGTGGTGACCTTTGGTCCTTTGGTTCTCCTCCTTTCCAAGCAAGCTTTTCTTCTCCCAAGCAACCTTTCACTCTCTCTAACAAGATGACCTTTCAATTTTGTGTAGAAGAGATGAATGAACCCATGTACAACTAATCTCCAAATACTTATAATAAGACAAAATCCGAAATCACTATTCATCCCTCTTGTAAAAATGACCAAAATGCCCTTTTTGGTTATCTGTTCATTTTCAAATGACTCGAGACCCAAAACCAACATCCAAATAAACTTTTCTGATTATTTCAACCCTTCCGGACGCAACGACGCACTCGAAATGATTATAAGGTTGATAGAAAATAAGTTTCCTTTTTAATTTAACAAATTAGTCCCGACACGTCCCATACTGCGTCCGACTAAAAATTCAAATTACCGAATTAATATCGCACAGCCATATCAATAACATCACATTCATATATTACCTAAATATCTTTAAGTAATATTCAGAATCATACATTTTAATATCCACAATTCGGATAAAACCCAAATGAATTAATTTATAATAAAATCCAATTAATCCATTAATTTAAAACATAACCCATTTTAAAAGTCATTTAAAATTACGGGGTATTACAGACGATCACGGGGTGCTATGGGAGGTACAGGGGAGCCTCGGGGGTGATGGGGACATGTACCAATCAAATGGCCACGCTCCCCACAATAGTAGCACTGGCGGTCTCGTAAAGGGACAAATTTGGGCCACCGGGTGGGGGAATCCAATTCAAGATGCTATGGTGTGTGTCCCTCGTGTCGAAAGATGAAGAGGAGTCAGAATGGGGTATGGAAAGGTCATAGTGGGACGGTGCATGATGTGACGCTGGTGGGGGTGGTCGGGGATTTGGAATACCAAAATGTGCACTGGGGTTATAAGGCTGATCGAGGAGGTTAAAATTTTGCGAAAAGGTGGGTGGGCTAGAAATGGATTCACGGTTTGGGATGCGTGGGATATGATAAGGGATTTCATGATATTGGGTGTGGTTGGAAAACCCAAAAAGATCAAGATTAATTGTTGTTGTTTGGTAAGTTCTTGGATTGTACCTCTAGGGTTTCTTGGTTTGGGATGGTTGTTGTCTTCTCGATTTCTTGGATCTGATTACATTGCAAATCTGGGTTCAAAAGCTGGTCACCGGCAACAGAAGGTAGGCTGAGAAGGGTGGTGGGTATTGGCAGGCCACTGGCCAAGGTTTTAGGCAGTGCGCCTGCTGTAGGGGATAGTTCCTGGGCTGCCGGATGTAGGGAGAAGTCCCTGGGCAGGCCGCTGGACAAGTTATGGCAGTGTTGGGGTTGCGTGGCAGCCTCTTGAGTGTAGGCAGGTTTTTTAGTGGTCTTAGGGATATATTTTTTTTATTTGCGTTGATATCTTGTTGGAGGTGGATGGTCGAACAGCCCTGGGGCTGTGTTAGCTGCTCTTGGCTGTAGAGAGTCTTGGATTGGGGCAGATTAGTGGTTCTTGGTGTTGACAACATCAATCTTGAATTTTCATTGTGGGTTTGAAGACTAGGGTTAGGGTTTTGCAACATAGCAAATTGTTGCATTAGGGTTTCAAATTGGGCTTGTTGTCTTCTTGTCAATTTCTCTATTCTTCGTTCATTTTCCTCTTTTCGATTGTGCCAATTGTTCTCTCAATTCTTGAATCTCTTCAACTTGAGGTTTGGATTTTCTTGGAGCCATCGAGAAAGTAGCGTACGAGTTTTGATACACCACACACACCGATACAAACTAACACACGAACACCAATGTTTGGAGCGACACCCGCTCTGATACCAATTTGACGTAAACTACATGTCAATGGCTAACAGAAACAAACAAACCCTAACTTTTAGAGAGAGACTCAAAAGATGTCTTATATTCAAGAATTGAAGAATGAGTACAAATGAGAATACAAGAGGTATTTATATGGGCTGAACTACTTGCTAATCAAGTAATTAGTTAAAATGACTAAAATACCCAACTAAAAATAAAAGAATGCCTAATTATCCCAAACATGCTTGGAAACTAATTAAGGAAAGAAAAGGTGTAAAAGGAACTAAAAATAAAAAATACAATGAAAATAAAAGGAAAATAAAAGGGATTCCCATCAAGCAGATACTCTTGAAAAGGATAAGGTGGGAATGTCACCAAGTGGATCCACATACTTCACCTATTATGTAACAAGCTGTCTACTTATCAATATATACTGTATAAAGTTAACTTGATTACGATACACAATTTAATAGAGAATAGATTGCATTTATAAACACATCTCCTAGTGAGATATACTACAAAACATGTAACGATATCCAACTATGATCTTTCAATGTTGTAGAGAGTAAAAACTCAAGGCTAGCCTTATTCTACAGTTTTAGCTAATTTAAGATCCTAAGTCAATCCCAATTCAGTGTGTATATATATATATATGATTCCTACTGAATACCAACCTGATCAATTAATTCAGGATTTGTGAGCCCCCAACCTTTCTTTCGATAAGCTTCGGTAACTTCTTCACATGAATTACAGCAATCATCATCTGACTGCAAAAGAATATAGAGAAACTGCATTCAGAATTTTTGGGATAAAAACAATAATCAAAGAAAACAAATTTCCAATGAAAACAGGCAAAACAGTGATAAAGAAATATGCTACCAAAATACTTTAGCATGTTGTATCCCTATCCTTAAGATATTTACACTGTGGCAGAGTTACCCTGGGTAACAATAATATTATTCGTGTTCATTCAAGTTAATCTGTGTTTTTCAAATGGAACTTGAGATTTCATAAATGTTCTAATTTGAACTATCTTTGAACTAGGGGAGCACTAGGTTTCAATATTTGGTAGGTGGCACATCTCTAGAATGATCACATATTTGATCACCTAATCCATATCCATTAAGCAAACCATCTATTAACATACTTAAATACATAGACATGTTCTCATAGTTATTTCAGCTAATTATTTCGAGAGTCCATGTGGATATGTGGAATATATTGATAATACGACTTAAACATTAAGAGAGCATAACTTAGTCACAAGAGTGGAAGATATTTAAAGCATAAAATGTACCGTTTCTGCACCAAAGCATGAACCACAATATGTCTCATTGTGCCCAAGCCTGCCACCATGTCTCTGCAAAGGCTTCTCAATCTGCATTGATTAAAATGAGACGATGAAAAAAAAGACAAGAAGACTCGGAGAGGGTAAGTGGACATATAAGAAAATGTAAAATAGGAAGAATGATTGGGAGCGGTACATACAATAAATAGATAAAAACTCCAACGAGCATTGTTGGAATTGTTAATAGCTTAATCAAGTTGCATAGTATTCAAACTATCCAAGGTTGTAGAAGTGGGAGCACATATTAGTTTTTTATTAAATGTTGAGACCTCCTTCCATATCTTCACAAAGGATGGGTCTTAGGGTGGTTTTTGATTTCAAAGTTGGAAAATTTTACAATAACATTTCATTTTTATGTAAAGATGGAACAGGACCGAAAAAATAGATGAGCAGCTTCGCGAGAAGTTCCTAATTTTTCGTTTTCCATGGAATTCAATTCCTACCCACCTCCAAAGAATTGGACTCTGTGGAAAACCAAGTAAGAAATGGATTCAACGGAAACTGGACGAGTAAGAGAATATCACATCAAACCGCTTCTCTCTTTTCCACTTTTTTCCAAATTCTGATAGAAATAAATTGCTTTTCAATCTTTATCCAACTTTTCACTCAAATGCACCCTTAAAGACAAATAGAAGAATTTGATCACATTATGTAATTTGTCGGCCTCTGCATTAGTTTATGCACTTTTTCAGAAGCACAAGGACAAGGAGTAATTTTTTGCCCACTATAAATCATGTTCATATTAAAGTAATTTGGATGTGTAGGGAAATCAATAAAAATTCATCACAAATCACGTCTTGATTTATAATTGCTCTTTATCAGACAAAGGTGATATAGATCAATGTGACTAACATGGTGAAAAGATAAATGAATGGTTCGAAGAAGGTTTACTTTTTCAAAGACGAAAAGCAACTTTAAAACGAGTTCTTTAGTAAGCATATCTAGATCTAGCCTCATTCCCGCTAGAACTTCATCACATTTACATTGAACCAATTAATATATAATGAGGAGAGAGAGAGAGAGAGAGAGAGAGGTTTGCCGTCTGTTAAGAAATAAACCATCTGCATCATTATCTGGTAAGTACATTCTGCAATGCACTTTGACTTACAAATTAATATTCATCCAACAATATAATTTGTTATTTTTGTATCCCTAAAAAGACACTGTATGGACAGGTACGGATACTGTTTACATCACACAATCAATACTAAAATATATTAGAGGAGAAGACATTATAAAATGTATTCTCCACTATTTCAAAACAAAAAATGTAAGAAACAATAGACTAACGTACAAGTACAGAACCAAATCTCCACCAACCTTGGGGGCACCAATTCCATCCTGTCTGACTTCTATTACATTACCCTGAGAATCAATTCTTTTCTTGATTATATCATGTCTCTGCGGAGTTTAATAAAGATATGTAGATGACCAGTCAGTAAGAGGAAATGCAACAACAGCAAAAATTAGGTAGGAGGAATTAAGGAGTGAAGTAAATAACAAAAAAAAACATCACTAAGCATGCATGATAGCTTAGTGCTAAGAACAATGTAAGCAAAAAAGCAAGAAGGCATCTATTGCAGCACATACTACGCCATATATATATATATATATATATATATATATATATATATAGTGAAGCTCTTCAACATACCTCCTAGCAGCATAACATACCTATTTTTCTAAAATAGTAAAAAATGTATTTTTTAACCAAACTCGGTATATATAATCTACATAGAGAGGAGATCATCTGCAAAAATAATCATCAAAAAATTCGACCCAGAAATGGTTGAAATGAAAAGTGGGCACATGTGGGTATATATGAGCATTTTTTCGCCATTCAAATTTTTTCCATCATCTCACCAACTTCCGGATTGAATTTTTTGATGATTTTTTTTGTAGATGATTTCCTTATTATGTAGATTATATATACCTAGTTTGGTTAAAAAATATATTTTTTAACTATTTTAAAAAAATGGGTATGTTCATAGGTATGTTAAGTGAGGTATGTTGGAGAGTCTGATTGTATATATATATATATATATAATATTATATATTCAGCACATACTATGTCAAGATGTTGCTCCCCACTGATATCCATGGCATCAAGGCTGAGTAATGAACATGGAATGGTAGGAAATGCGACGTCAAACTGCATTTTCAAGCAAGAAGGAACATGGGGTCAATAAACCTTTGGATGAATTATACAAAATTAGAAAGCAGAATCAATATTACAAGTTGGTATTTTATGCATGACATAGACTCTCTCGTGGGTAAAATTTCAAATTTCCATGAGAACATTGTCAAAAGAATTTTATATAACTTCATATCAGATAATAATGAATACATTAATCATCATAATTCACATAGTAACAACTTCCAAAACCTGCTACAGATCATAAATGCTGTAATAACTTGAGATTCTTATTTTTCACAAAAGGGAAAGTATATAAAGGAGGACATGTAGTCCACCTAAGGAAATACAAGAAAATAAAGTCAAAAATAATTTAAGGAGCTAATAGACATCTCCACGGAAAATAATGACTTTTACATTGATACGTAGTTTTTCCCCCCTTGAAGTGTCTACTAGAAGCTTTGTTTCGGTTACCGTGTGGAGGTATAAGCCTGCAATTAGAAATAGGCACCAGCAATCAATGAATAACAAATCTTAATTGACACACATATTAACAGTTCCAACAAATAATACTCGAACCAATAACGGGTGTAAAAAGGGAGAAAAAATATCTTTGTTGATAGGGTTCTCCCACTGAAACCAAATGAGGATCCCAGGAGTAGAGATAAAAGACACTGTCCAGAAAAAGGGAGAAAAAATATCTCCACTTGTATGATGATTTCCGTTTATTGGGAAATAGAACCTGTAATACTAAGTATGCAGGTTGCTACCATTTCTGGTAGTTGAGTATAGACTCTGACTGGTAGGCATCAGCTGAGGACGCAATTACCAGTTTACCACATATTCACTCAATTACTTGGATATATAATTAGTATATGCGTGAGGGAATAGACCCCTCCTAGAGTTGGCTGAAATATCAAGGGAGAATATTTAGTATGATTTGATATATTTTTATTTTTTGATTTTAGGATATAGTTTAGGTATTAGAAAATTATAGCAGGATATCGTTTTTTACCTTCTAATTATTTAGATGTCTTTCTTATGAGCAAGATCAGCTTTAAAGTAAAGACTCAGATCCCCGAGTGCGACTGATGTGAGATGATCTTAATAGTAGACTTAAGTGACTTTACAGTCTTTAGCCGGCAGATGAAATACGTTCAAGCCGATGCCTCTTAAATAATTTGGAGCCAACAAAGGATTTTTGGAGACAAAATAGCCGAGGCCTTAACTGAGGCTGCAAACATCTAGTTTTCAGGTAAAATACGAGGAACACCAATCAGTTATGACTCGGGGAACAATATTGGAATCTTCTAATAGCTTCGAGACCAAGAACAATTTGGAGAAAGTAACTGTAAAAAAGGACCCTAGGCACATTTTTCGAGATTGTTGGAGAGTTTTTGAGAGCTTCTAGAAAGAGAGAGTGAGGCAGTTCTAGGCCAAGAATACTTTGGGAAAAGCGGCTGTAACTCTATAACTATAAATACAAACCCCATACTTATTTTCCCGCTCATTTTTTTTAGACTCTTGGAGAGGTTTTGAGAGTGCTTCTAGAAAGATAAAGTGAGGAAGAGGATGGTGGAGCAGCTGGTGGCGAGCAAGGCCGTTGCAAAGAAGAGGAAGAGGCCTTAACAGCAGCAGAGGCAGAGAAAGGTAATTCTGGTGAGGTGGTCATCAGACTAATAAGTTGATTCTTCATCTTCTTCATCCAAATCCTAGTTTCCCATGTATCTTTCATATGAGATGAAACCTAGTTGCAATTGTTGACATATGCTATTAACTTTGAAATCCAGGTTAGTGTTCATTTAGTTGCATTTGATAGCCTAGGTCAATTTAATATAATATCTTCCATCTTTTCACAACAAGTATGGTTAGTTCTTGTTGGATCCAATCAGAGTTCTTCACGTGTTCTTTAATTTCTTGAGATCTGGGTTAGATTGGGGTTTCGATCTTTACAAAACCTAAAGGTATAACATGTTTGTGGTAATACTATCCTTTTACTTAAATGTATCATTTTACTTGAACACCTTGTTGTTTGATAATCAAAAGTTTTAAATCCTTTCTTGCAGTGAATATAAGGCGCGCCTCGACTTGTGCCTCAATTACTTTCGGTCACTGTTGTACTCAGAGGGTGACGCGCCCACAGCATTTGTGAGATTTCGCCAGGCCAAGTCATATTGGGCTTACCTCTGGCCTTCTACTTCGTGCTTTATGCGAGCGAGAAGAGTTGGTTACTTTGAAGTTGGGATGGGGGGCTTGGCTAATTCTGGGTTTGCATATGTACGGAGCTCATCTATAATTAGAGAGCTTACGGTGGGTCGTGGACGGCTTACCCAGGAGTTGGGTAAGAAAGATGGTTGCGGAGTGCAGTATGACAAGAAAAAGACTCTAGAACAAGGCCAAGATGAGTACTACCAACATCAAAGAGGTAGCAGTGGATGATGTAGAGTTGGTTGCTTGTAGGCTTGTGCTTGTAAAATCGGGTTGAGTGAGCCGGGCATGGGGTTGCTCAAGCACAGTCCAAATTGAATTATGCCTTCCCAAGCACGAGCATGGCTTGAAATAGAATTAAACCCCATGGCTCAAGCTTGTCTCACACTCTATTACGAGCTTCGGGTCCGAACTCGATATCAATGAACATATTTATTAAATATTATTTCATTTAAGGCTTAAATTATCATAAAAATTAAAATAAAATTAAGAAAAATAATAAAATATAAATGTCTACAACCCTTAAATAAACATTATAAATTTTAAAAGTTTTAGTACGAAAGAATATGATGTGAATCAAGAAATTCAAGGGCATTTGCGTCATTTTTAGGATTTTATAGTATTTTTATTTTCTTTTTATCATTTTTGTTATTTTCTTTTATTTCGTTATGTCGTATTTTCCTTATGGTTTAGTATTTAGAAGAGGGGGTAGTAAAGGCTCTTAAGTGCATACTTGAAATTAGATCTTTAGCTTAGAGCGTACGCTACCCTCCACCTATAAATACTCAACTTGTAGCCTCATTTGGGGAATTTTATATGATGTGAATCTTCATTTGGCCAAAATAATAATAATAGTGAAATGGGTTATTTCTCTCTCTATTCTCAATTCTCAATATTCAAGGTTAAGTACAAATGAGGGCCAAAAGGCCTATTTATAGGAAGAGATAGCTTGCTAGCCAAGCTATTACCCAAAAAGACCGAAAAGGACAACTAATACCTAAAAATGACTCATTAGTCCCAAACATGCCTGGAGACTAATTTAACACTAGAAATAAAGGAAAATTACAATAAACCCTAAACTAAAAAATGAAAAATAAAAGATAGTCGTCTCTTGTAGGCACAACCACGCGCCATGTGTCGCTAGAAATCCCATATACATCATTCTCCCCGTCTTCAAAAAAGCTCGTCCTCGAGCTTGGAGGGTGACTCATCAATGCACAAATGTACACGTGTCTGTACAAATGTTAACTTCCAAAGTAAAAACCCAAATCAAATCCAACACGCAAATGGACGGGCCGAACTTGTGTTAGACCCATATGGACCTTCTCCAAGTGGGTCTAATATACTCAAATCTCAACGATGCCTCCCTACAGAATCTGAGCAACCAAAAACTGACGACCATTCCGCCTTCTCAACACGACAAGCACATGGTTGCAACTTGGCTTGGTGGACCCTTGGATCTAACCGGATGGTAACTCCGGCGACCGCACTTTCGCGAGTAAGATGGCGAAGCAAGAGGAATGAAGATGGCGACATCCCGGAAAGCCGAGCCTCAAAACGGCAAATAGTCGAAAAATTATCCCCGGTGGTACATTTCTCATGGAAGTCATATGTTGTGTCAAAAATTGACCGGAGTAGAGGTCAATAGGGAGGGTGAGATCAGCTCAAAGTAAGGCAGGTCCGTTTTGGGTCGGATTTGATTTGGTTAGGCATGAATGAGTGGGAAACGGGAAAAATTAGGATTAAAAGGGGTGGAGCTGTTTTGGGTTGAGAACTAGGGTTTCTTGGAGATTCGGGCTGATACTTGGGTCGGAACAGGGCAGCTAGGTAGGGAGGGGCTGGATTAGGACTGTTGGGACTATTTGAGGGGCTTTGGGGATTGTGTCATTACCGGAAAAGAGCCTAGAGGGCTTAACAGTGGTCGGCGGGGTGAACAATGGTGTGGAATGGCCGAACGACCTCTGTGTGGTTGCGTCGCTGCAGGGGAATAAGCGTTCTACCCTTTTTTGTTGGGGTTTTTTTTTTTTGGCAATGGATAAAGGTTCAGAACAGATCAGAGGTTGGAGAAGGGGTAGGGTTATGTCGTCGAGGTGTGTAGGCAACCTTGGGTGGTCGGTGGTGGTGTTTTGACAAGAGGAGCAGTCCAGAAGTTAGATCGGGGTAAGGGGAAGGTAGATCGGGGGTTGTCGGAAGGGTAGAGGGCGGTCGGAGTTGTAAGAGGGGTAGGGGGTGATGGGTCGGCGACGGGAATGGATCTGGAGGTCTGGCCGGTGGTCGGCGGCAGTAGAGGAGGAGGGGGGTTGCTGGGATGGGGTTTGTTTGGCAGGGGTGGGTTAGGGTTTCTTTAGGTTTTGTGGGTTCTTGAGGGTTAGGGTTTCAATTTGGGGTGTTGGGTTTCTTGGGTTAGGGTTTGGGTAAAAAATTGAAGACGAAAATTCATGTAGAACGGGGTGGTGATTGTGTGGCGAGTTATTGTCTCTTCTTTTAGTGGTGATGGAATTTAGGGTTTCCATTCAGCCGATTTTCATTTGGGCATTTATCAATCTTTCGATTGAAGGGTTGCCTGAGTTAGAATCTCAACTCGTGACCCGCTTCACGCACCCCGACGAACACTAAGAACAAACCGAGCTCTGATACCAATTTGATGTAAATCTTCAAATGCGGAAGCGTTATTAATACACTACACAACAACAACAACAAATAATTAAGATAGTGAAATGGGTTCTTTCTCTCTCTATTCTCAATTCTCAATATTCAAGGTTAAGTACAAATGAAGTCCAAAAGGCCTATTTATAGAAAGAGTTAGTTTGCTAGCTAAGCTATTATCAAAAAGACCAAAAAGGACAACTCATACCTAAAAATGACTCGTTAGTCCCAAACATGCTTGAAGACTAATTAAACACTAGAAATAAAGGAAAATTACAATAAACCCTAAATTAAAAAATTAAAAATAAAAGATAATCATCTCCCGTAGGAACAACCACGCGCCACATGTCGCTAGAAATCCCATAAACATCATTATATTTTGAGAGTTTATTGAAAGAGAGTTGAGACCTGAGATATCTTCTTCTTGATTCCCAATTGACGTTATTTACGTCAATTGATATCAGAGCCTCGTGGGCGTCACCCGTTATTATTGTTGTTGTTGTTATTGTTGTGTAGGCACAAAAAATCGTAAACAACGACAAATGGGTTTTAAGAGAAAATATGCTCCCGTGGAAGTTCGTTATGATCGACTCGAGGGGTCTTGAACCACCTCTTGGCACAACTCAACGACCATGAGGCTCGTCTCCCTTCCACCACCACCCAAAACCCTAACCCTAGCCACCAAAACACCTCTACCCATTCTTCCGCAACCATCTCCACGCCCTTACCCCAAAAAAAAGTGGCCCCAACAAACCATAGCCCATCCACTACCAATTCAGTAGTGGCCGAAGGCAGCAAAGGTGGTGGGCGGCCTCAAAGCAACCCCCTGACCCTCAAGTCAGCGCCGACCAGCCTCCCCTCCTCCACCAAATGTAACATCCCATAATTTTGACTAATTTATTTTAGCCGTTAAATTGCATGCGTAACGTAATTTAATATAAATGGGAAAGAATGAGAAATTAGTAAATATTAATTTGTGAGAATAAGATTAATATATATGTGGTAAATTTACTAGTGCGTTTAAGAAAATTTAATTAAGTCAATTGTAGTGCGTCGTATGTGAGTAGAGCGGGAATTGACGGTATCGCAACCGGGGTATTTGTGTGGGCTATTTTGGGATAAAATAGGATAATTATGTTCAGTGACTCGGATGGTGATTTCGAGTGTACAATTGATCCGGAATAGATCAAAATAGTCAAAATTATATATCCGGGGTAGTAATTGGATTCCAAGGGCATTTTAGACTAGTCCGGGCTCACGTATGGGTATTTAAGTCATTTTAATGTAGGCCAATAACCTAATATCGGGATTAGTGATTTAAAATATAAGGGTTAGAGATGTGAAGCAGCCATAACATTTATTCTAAACCCTAAGAGAGAAGGGAGAGAGGAGAAAGAAGAGAAATCAAAGGAGAAAGCTAGAAGAGGCTAATTTGTGAGGAGATTCAAGGATTTCTAACATCAAATCAACCTACACAAGAGAGAGAGAGAGATTAGACCCTACGAACGATCAAAGGCAAGTAATTAACTTGCTTTAAATCAAATTGAGGTGTATTCATATTCATATCATGGTAGGTGTAGAACAAATGAAATTTTGGGAAGGGTCCTTACATGTAAATGAGGATTTTGGATGAAATTGATTTCATGAGTAGTTTAGATGATCAATTGATGAAGTAAAACCATTTATGATTGCTGGAATTAGATTATATTTCGAAATTGAGTTTTAAGATACATAAAGATGGAATCTTGTTGGGCTCTTAGTTGAAGAATATGAATCTTGAATAACTTAGGGTTTAATTGATTACAATCTACCAAAAATTTTAATGTTACTTTAAAATTATGCCATTTTAATTGTTCTTAGAATTAGATTGCATGCCATAGATGTCTGGAAAGGTCTAGGTCTTAGCTTTTCAATGAGCTTCGAATGAGGTCATTTAGAGTTCTGTAGAGGGAGAAATCGCAATTTTACTATATGGTGTTTAATCTGTTGGCATATCAATAAGCCAAATTTTTTTACGTTACTTTAAACTTGTGCCATTTTAAGTGTACTTAGAAATAGATTGCGTACCACAGATGTCCGAAAAGGTTTAGGCCTTAGCTTTCCAATGAGCTTTGAATGAGGTCATTTGGAGTTATGTAGAGGGAGAAATCGTAATTTTACTACAAGGTGTTTAATCTCCCAGAAAATTTACGACCCGATTCAACTGCTTTGATATTGGCAATTTTGTTAGTTTAGGCGTAAAACTTGAAATAAATTATTGGAGCCATAATTTGAGTAGAATGGGATTATCGATCGATCGATTAAAGATGATTTTTGGAGAATTTTGGGGTTTCGTTATTGGGTAAATTCCAGGGAGTTCCAAATGAAATTTATAAGCCCTAAAGGACAGAGAGAGTTTAGTGGAGTGATTTAAAGAGATTTTATTGTCTAGGGATGAGTGGGTAATGAAATTCGAATTAGAAATCGTGAGAGAGATAATTGACGACAAAACTTAAATATCGAATTAATGAGTTAAATTAGGGAATCAATGACCAGGCTGGTTGGGTTAAGTCCGTGTGTTTTATCGAAGTGATGTTACTTGATAAACTTGAATGATTATACAATAAGCTGGTTGAATAAGTCCGGGAATTTTAACATGATGATGCTATTGTATTATAATTAAAGGATGAGAATTTAATTAATTAAGAGTTGTGAAATAGACTCGAGATTTTTAGACTAGTGCTTTGAGCGATAGGCACAGGTCAGTCAGGTTTTATGATTAATTTATATATACGGGTATAGAGACAGTATATATACGAATGTGAGTAATATCTGTGTGCATGATATTGATATGAAACATCCTTATCCTAGTCGTAATGCTATCAAGGAGTTTGCGCGCCGTGGGAGGTCAATCTGGCGAATCCCAACAGAGGTAGTACCGTTCCCCTGGGTCATAGGTGTTGTGCACGCCCGTGTGATGTAGAATTGGAGTACCGTGGAATCATGTGGTGCGGTTATGATCACAGACTTAAGGCCATGACCACCTCCAATGTTTGTTTGTGATTTTTGCGTCCGGTGGTGAGATTCTGGCGCGGTTGCCAAGAATGTGGTGGACATTTCTGGAGCACGATAGCATGCTAGTGAGCTCGCTTTCAGAATGTGGAGGACATTCGAGAATGCAGTTACATATATTACGAGCAATATATATATATGTGGGGGGGGGGGGGGGGGGGGGTGTACTTGTGTGACATTTTTATATAACGTATATAATAGTGTAGTAAAAATATATACGGGCTTATACGTCAATGATGAATGTGGATAAATAACTGGAGTAAAGTTATAATATGAATAATGATTTAATAAGCTAATGAGAGACATAGCTGATTAAGAAATGAAAGTTAGATAATACTCGAGTTCGGGGTGTGTGCTAGCATGGTTCAAAGTCAAGGCCGATATCGCAACGATACGACCGAGTTGACTAGGTATCGGTGCCCACCGATCCGATCCCGAGTTACGAGTTGAGTTTTCAATTATTAATGTGAATCGACCCTATATCGGTAATTTCTCGCTAGTATCGGTGATATAGTTGTATAATCACCCATATCGCCAATATCGCAGTAGAATCGACCCATATCAGCAATGGAATTGGCCCATATTGGCGATATCGCCATGGAATCGGCCCATATCGGCGATATCACAATAGTATTGACCCATATTAGTGATATATCGGCCGAGATGGTATAAGTTACTAAGAATCTCTCTCTCTCTCTCTCTCCAGTGTTGTGTTGGTAAGCGTGGTTTTTTGGGGGGTTACGAAATGCTAATTGTTTTTTTTAATTTTGTGTGTTGTATGCGTGGGTTATTTGGTCATCGTGTGTGGGTTTAATTTATTGCGTTGTATATGTGCCAGTTTTTTTTTTTTTAAAGAATGCAAATGATCCAAATGTTATTTGTATTTATTTTTTATAATAATGTTCCCAATGTTTTATTTTAATATGTTATTATTTATAAAAAAAAACGTAAATGTTATTCTTTTACAAACAAATATACAACTGTAATTATTGTAAAAATAATATTTGTATCCTCTAAACATTTGTAAAAATAACATTTACAACACAAGTAAAAAAAAAAATATTTGCATCCTCTTTGTACAAAAATAGCATCTCCATCAATTTAAAAAAAAACATTTGCAACCCAACAACAAAAAAAATATATATTTACATTCCTTTTATAAAAAAATAACATTTGCATCATTTTTGTTAGAAAATAACATTTGCATCCTTTTTGTAAAAAACAATTGTAAAAAAAATGTAGTGTGTTGTCAAAATCACTATTTGTATCCTCTTTGTAAAAAAATAACAATACTAAAAAAGAAACATTTCTATCCTTTTTAGAAAAATATAACATACTTAAAAAACACATTTCTATCCTCTTACTAAAAATAATACTAAGAATATAATAGTTATATCCTCTTTGTAAAAAAAAAATTATCCTCTTACTAAAAAAGTAACATTTGTTTTTCTTTGTAAAAACATAATATTTGTATCCTCCGTGAAAAACAACATTGATTTATTATGGAATATTAAATCTGACAAGTTCGCAGCACGTCAATATAATCAATTGTACAATGTTATGTATATTAAAGGATAATTTTAAACTTATCTGATTGGTCCACATTGTTAACTGTATTTTTTTAAAATTTTGTAGATTTTTTTCGAAATTTTTTGCGCTCTCTAAATAGTGTATCTTTGCGTATCACCCGATACCGCAACCGATACCGCGACCGAGTTAAAAATTGAGTGGCCGATACCGAGACTTTGAACCATGTGTGCTAGTGAGGTTTGTAGTAAGACTAGTTAGGCAGGGTAATGTAACTAGGTGGGTTAAGATGTAGGCGCTAGGTGTGCACAATAGTTGAGAAATGAGGGGTAATCTCATAAGACGGCGACACCGGCTTAAATATGAAAAGTTTAACTGCATATTTATTTACTACATCTTAATTACTTGCTGAATGTTTTTAAAATGTTTTGGGCTCTGCCCGTTTCAAATCTATTTTCAAAACTTTTTCAAGTGTCCAGCCACAGGGACGCCAAGGATAATTGTTCCTTTCAGGTACGCGTAGTTGCAGCTGATGTGGAAGCTTGTTGTAATACCCTATCCCGTGAATTAAATGAATTATGTAAATGGATTGCGCATGAGGAGGAATAAATTATAGTTGAGGAGAGTTACTGGATTTTGGACCATATATAAATTATATGAGGATTATGAAACCTTTAGGTTATAAATATTATGTACCTTCTTAAGACCGTGGTAATTAAATTGGGGCAAAGGTGGAAATATAAAAGATAAGGCTTAGAAGACAAAATGGAATGTGCGTACAGCTGGTAGAAATAGATTCAGAAAAGATAGGGTTTAGAAGGAATCAGTCGGCTCAAGCGTGTCGCTCAAACGACCGTCGGTGTCGCTCGAACGACGACCTCCGTCGCTCGAACGACGTTCGCAAACTCTGATATTCTTTTATGTTGCCAGCGTGGTTTTCGTTGGTTTCATTTCAAAGTCAATCTTGGACCTAACGCACGCAGAGATAACCTTGTGAACTTGTGGGTTTCATGTATGTTACGTGTGTAAAGGAATGAAAACCTGTAGCTTTTGTATTAATTCCATCTCAGAGAAAGAGACATGGGACGAACAAATCCACTTGCATTGCCAAAATCGTTGTCATTTTTATAACCGTTGATCACTTATATCGTGTCAACCCTTGGCCAGACGATGAGAAATTCTGTAGGAGCTTTTTTTGTCTCTCAGTATATGTAAGAGAGAGGCGTGAGATTAGAGCACTGTCAACCCATTTTATACTCCTAAAAATTACATTTGTGGGTGGAGATACCTTCTACCATTTATTCTCCAAAGGGCGCCGAATACTTTCAAACCATAATATTTATTTCCCACTGTCGAAATATAATAGTCGCTATTGAGGGTTTGATTGGTATTGAGGAGAAATTATTAGGAGAGGATGTGTATATTATTGGAGGTTTTGAAGAGGGTTTCAATGAAGCTTTTCTTGGAGTGTGTTGGAGCTCCCATGGAGGTTTGTTTGGTAGAGCTTTTGTGACTCCCTTTAAGGCCACCTTTGGAGGTGGGGGCGTCACGCATCTTCACCATCACCACCACCATCTTCACAAACTATATAGGTGGGATAATCTACTTTTTATATTTGAGACTCTATTTGATATATATATATATATATATATATATATATATATATATATATATATATATATATATATATATATATATAGCCCGCACAAGAGCAATACTCTCTATCTATCTCTATCTATATATAGATAGATAGATAGAGAGAGAGAGAGAGAGAGAGAGAGAGAGAGAGAGAGAGAGAGAGAGTACTGCTCTTGTGCGGACCAGTCCGCATTCCGCATATATATATATATAGTCTTATTCTGGTTGAATGCTAAGGGTAGGTTTATGATAAATGAGGATGTGTTCTTAGTAAATCTGAAAATAAACATTTTTATGGGAATAAAATGTATGCAAATATTGTTGTGTATATTTTCTAGTAAATCTAAAAATAAACATATTTATAGGAATAAAAAATGTGAGATAAGGTCATTCTAGTGTGCTTGCCAAAAAATCTGAAATTGGACATTTTTATGAAATAAAAATGTAAGAAATGTCATTTTGGCGTATTTCTAGTGAAAAGGAAATAACAAACATTTTTATGGAATAAAAATGTAAGAAAGTGTCATTTGCTTGTATTTTTAGAAAAAGGAAATAATGGACGTTTTATGAAATAAAAACGTGGAATGATGTTAATGTTGTCAAAATATTTAAATTCCCTTGCAAAACGAAAATTTGGGAGCTTAAATGTAAAGTGTGATCTTAAACAAGTGTTAAAATGGCTAAAATGTTTTAAATGTTAAGTAGAAAACTTAATAACCATTTTGAGAAAAATACACTTGTTAAAGGACTAAATTGCAAGTTTGGCAATCAAAGGGATGAATTGGTAATTTACTTCAAGTGGAACATTATTATGGAATAAAAATGTTAAAGAATGCCCTTACACTAATGTGTGTGAAAATGAATTAAATTCTAAAGCGTGAATGAATTTAGTTTAAATCACGTGTGTGAATAAAGGAAATATTCCCAAGTGTTAATGGAAAAAACGGACGGTTGAGTCCGGGTTTTTGTTCGGCAGGGTAGAAGTAAAGAAGTGGTGTAATGAGGACATTTGTAAAATGTTAAAACATATGAAAGGAACTCGGATGACACCGGGACAAAGCAAGAAGGGCCCGGAGCCCTTGGGTGAAAAGCCCTAAATCACTGGCTAGAGCATATGGTGCACATAGCCGATGGTGTGGAGCCCGTTAAAGTATGTAGTTAATTGGGAGATTCCGAGAAAAGATAAAGGAAATAAGGAACATGTCAAGAAAATGGGTTGTGTGGCAAAATGTGTTAATACAATCTAACTTGAATGAATGAAATAAATGTTCCTGTAAAGGTGAAATGAACAAGTAAATGCGTAAATCTATTAATGTCCATAACTTAAGGTAACAAGGGTAAAGTGAAGTGGGTAAACGGGTGGTTGTGTAACCTAAGTGTTAAACCCATAATTTACATGAGTATGAATCGAAAGGGGTTTTCCAAATGATAAACAAGTATTTTCTAACACGGTGAATGCGTGTGTTGAAATGGTACTTTTCAATGGAAATACTAAAGTCTGTTTAAATGAGTAAAAAGGGGTGATTTCGGTAAAGGAATGTAATTGGATAAATCAAGCATAATGATTTAAAGTGTTGAGCCGGGTGTGCCAAATTGTGTGAAAAATGCTAAGGATGAATAAAGGAAGTACTTTACAAGATTAAGGTAAGGTTTTCGAAAGAAAAACGGTTAATACATTGAATATGTATTTTTCACAGGTATATATATATATATATATATATATATATATATATATATGTATGTAGATACATATATATATATTTTCGCATGCATGTGTTGTAGCGTGTGAGCATTCCATTCTACCGTTCGTTTCTATGCTACTTTGTATATTCCCATTGGACATAGGCTCACAAGTTCGCTTTGTTACGGCAGGTTGGGTGCGATTTCGTATTTTGAAGGCGTTTCACAGGTAAGTATATACTTCATTTATCTTTACGTTGGTAGCTCTGTTCACTTGGACTCCGGAGTGCTCCCCTTGGGTCCCACACGTAGCGTATCTTGGAATTGGAATCGCATGCTAATAAGTGGAACGTAAATTAAAAATAAAACTGGACTGGTAACATTATTTAGGTTGTTTCATTGCACTTCACACCTAACGTCGGATTCGGATCGGGTTGACTCACGGGTAACCCATAAATCCGGGTCGGGTTGTTACACTTGCAGGATTCTTGAGTAGCCGATTTCATTCTTTATATTTTAGATTAGGTTCTCTTTTATTCTAGTATTATTGAGCATGTTGCCCCTTTTATTCAGACTTATGTTTTTCAGACTTTTCTTATTTGGTTGGATTTATTGTATTGAATTATTACCCGAAGGTTTATTCGGGAACCTTGATTATTTATCTCAGTTTTAGACTTTATCTGGTGTTTCATTTATATGGCCATTGTGTACAGATTTATTGCGTATTGGTTAATCTTGTTATATGTTAATGAAAGATAATATTTGACACTGCTTGTTAAAGTAATTAGGTGGTTAGTAATTAATTATGTTTCGACAGTGATGCTAAGAATGTGAGCCATATGAGACCAACAGAGGGCTGAGCACCCATTATTTTAATAGGCGGGGTGTCAGACCAAAGTGGTCAGATCTAGGCCTGTCAATGGATCGGATTTTATCAAGCGGATATGGATTATGACTAAAATCCAATTATTCGATTACCCGATTACTCGTTTACTAAATGGAGCGGATTTGGATTCATATACTCCGATCCGTTAATAATCCGATCCGATTTATATATATGTGTGTATATATATATATAATATGTTTTTAATTAATATATATTGTATTTAATAACATTTTAAATATTTATTATAATAGTTCTTTATTTCATTATCTGTTTTTTTGGAACATTTGCAAAATAAATTTATGAAATAATAATTGAAAATAAAAATGTTACAAATCAAGTTTAACATAAACGGATAATCGGATCCGATCCGAATCCGTTTAACATAAACAGATATGGATTTGGATTTGCCTGATCCGATCCGATTAATAAACGGATTAGATCCAATCCGTTTAACATAAACGGATATGGATTTGGATTTGCCTGATCCGGTCCGAAGGCCTAGTCAGATCCCACCCCAGACAAGCAGCACCCCCTGGAACACCACCGCCCATCAAAACATGGGTCGCACTCCTCTTCCCCTGCCCAGATTACACCCCGAATCCACCGGAGCCCCAAAACCCTAGGTCGGCACCAACTCACTGCCTTGACCCATCAGAACTTGGCCGAGACACCCCTTGACCTAGGTGAAACCCTCCAACAAGCTCTAAAACTAGGGTTTGGAAGCCCAAACTTGGTTTTTTACCCGGTTGGAAGCTGTTTTTGATGGTTGACATGAGAGGCAAGAGGAAGATTATGAAATTTGAAGCAAAAATTGAAGGAAGGGCTCTTCCTCAATTTTCAGAAATTATTTTTGTTTCACTCTTGGACACATTTTAGGAACTTTTCGCGCGATTCTCCAATTTTTGAAAGCCCAAGGACGAACTTGGTCTTAAGCGGGGGAGAATGATGTAAATCAAGAAATTCAAGGGTATTTGCGTCATTTTTAGGGTCTATAATATTTTTATTTTCTTTTTATCATTTTTGTTATTTTCTTTTATTTAGCTATGTCGTTGTATTTTCTTTTTGGTTTAGTATTTAGAAGAGGGGGTAGGGGCATACTTGTAATTCGATCTTTAACTCAGAGCCTAAGCATACCCTCCACCAATAAATACTCATCTTGGAGCCTCATTTGGGACATTCAATATTTTGAGAGTTTCTTGAAAGAGAGTTGAGACGTGAGATATCTTCTTCTTGATTCTCATTTGACGTTATTCACGTCAGAATAAAACACAAAAACCATAGTCTAAATATCTTTAAATATATTCTCTATATCCATAACACATTACATTCATCTATATAAAAGAAATAATTAAATATATAAATAAATATGTATAAAATAATTTTTCAGGTTCGGAATCAATTCTGACTCTAATAGATGTAGTAAAACCTGACAAAATGACACACAACACAAACCGACACGAAATTATAAGTTAACGGGTGAACCTTTAATGGTTTTGGGTCATTTCAATACCAACCCGATAAGACATGATAGTTAATGGGTCGAGTTAGTGTTGACCCCCTTAACACATTAAGACCCCTTAAGACCCATTAATTTTAGTAATTATGATATATTGTTGGGTGTGCCAAATAGTTTATGTAGTTTAATGTTAAATATATTCATAGTGAATATTACCCAACAAGAGTTTTGGTAATGTAATGAATAACTGGGTCCAATCGCGTTTAATATTGGGCTAATGTATCAACCCATATGTGATTAAAAAATTATTTATTATCTTAATGGGTAATAACGAGTGAACAAGACACGACACGTCAAGTTAACGAATCGGCTTTGAATATAGTTTTCCACACGATAATAAAGTCACCCATTTAGACACAAATCTGATAAGACCCAAACAAGCAAAAAAAACGACACGAACACGACTCGACATCCACGCGATAAAAAAAGTCACCCGTTTAGACACGAATTCGATAAGGCCCAAACACGAAAAAAAAGACACGAACACGACTCGACAAGACCCGTTGCTAAGTTTAAATGTACCTCAATCTCGGCCCGAATAGAGTTCATGCTTGAAATTTTGGTTCAAACTCAGCTCGGCTCAAACTTAAAGCTTGACCCGAATTTAGCAAGCCAAACGGGCAAGCCTCCGACTTTCTTGGCTCAATTTACAGGCCTAGTTGCATGAGATTAAAAAACCTTAGTAAAGACCGAGGACTCATTAAATGAACTAACTTCTAGGCCAAGAAATGCCTATTTGAGTATTTAAGGTTTGGAGTGAAGGATTGGATTTATACGCCTTTTACATTTGTGTTCATCTTGTACACTGTTATATTTCTTATATCATGTTGATTATGAATTAATGATATTAGTTGGTTTTTGTTATGATTTAGTAGATACATACTAAACTAATCCTTGTTGCGGATATCGGATGTTGCGGATTCTTTTATTTTCCTTAATTCCCGAGGCTGGGGAGGAAGCCTCGTATGCTCCGGACATATTTGTGAAGGTTGAGGCCTCAAATTAATTCCATCTTTAATGGGAGGTGAGGTCGCGGAGGGAAATCTACTTGTATTTAAATGCAGATGTAATTAAAGACAATTCAAGGATGAGGAGTTCAGAGCTCTTGTATTTGTTTATGTTATATTATTACGGTAGTCGTGAACTTTAGGCCTTGTTTGCGAGTTCTATTTTGGAGAGAAAAGAAAGGAAAGGGAGGGAAAGCGTGTTTCCTTTCCTTCGTTTGGGAGTTTGTAGGAAAGAAAGTGTCTTTCTCTTGTTTTGGAGTTTAAAAGGAGAGACAAGAAAAGAAAATTATTAAAAATCTTTCTCTTCCTCTCTCTGCAAAACTTTCTTTCCAAATCGGAAAGAATTGACAAAAAGGAAAGCTTTCTAATGAATTGTACCTTCTTTCCCTTAAAAAATTATTTTCCTCCCAAACTCCCAAACACGAGAGAAAGTTGTTTTCTTTTCTCTCCCATACTCCTTTCTTTTCTCTCTTATTAATTTTCCCTTCTTTTCTTTTCTCTTCTAGTAAAATTTTCCTTTCCTTTCTTCTCTCCAAAACTCCCAAACAAGCCATTAGTATATTTTTCTCTTAACCGAGGAATCTAATTTAGGTGTCGAGGTCTGGCCCCTAAACAAATTGTTTAATGTGAGAGGCGAGACAGTGATCACGCCATGACCGGGCTTGACATTTGGCTATAAATTAGGCTTTTGGCCCTTTAATTCCTTACCAATTTATGAATGAATGAAAATGTAGGGGAAAAGAGTTGTTTTACTGATTGTTACTATTGTTTTTTGTCGTGCAAAATCATTTCCTCTACTTTACATCATATTAATTTGACGTAAATGACGCCAAATGGGTAATAAAAAGAAAATATCTCACACTTCAACCCCCAATCACTAAACTCTCCAAAATATAGAATATCTCAAATGAGGCTACAAATGGGGTATTTATAGGTGGAAAGTAGCTTGGGCTCTAAGCAAATAATGATCTAATTCCAAATGTACACTTAATACCACTTGTCCTTCCCACCTCTAAATACTAAACAACAAACAAAAGGAAAAAATAACCAATTAACAAAATAACAAAAATACTATAAAATCCTAAACCCGACGAAAATACCCTCCATATTCTTCATTCTCCCCGCCTTCGAAAAAGCTCGTCCTCGAGATTTGAAAGTTAAGGATGCACATCTTCAAAATATGGGGCCGAGAAGACAAAAATGTATGGGGTCCCAAAAAAAAATTGTCAAATAGAGATGGCCCAAAATGTATCCTCAAAATTGGAGAATCATTTTAAAGGCTCCAAAAATGTACGGAATAGAGGCAAAAACTTGTGGGGCCAAAAGTAATATCTGAAAATTTGACGAAGATCCTTCAATTCGTGCTTCAATC
Organism: Sambucus nigra; assembly: GCA_949130495.1. Classification (NCBI taxonomy): domain Eukaryota; kingdom Viridiplantae; phylum Streptophyta; class Magnoliopsida; order Dipsacales; family Adoxaceae; genus Sambucus; species Sambucus nigra. Next base: position 585,742,489 of record OX422210.1, on the reverse strand, counting down.
TTCATCATCATCCTCTTGCCTCTCATATCAATCATCAAAAATAGATTCCACTCGAGTCAAAAACCACTTTCTTAGTGGCAATCCCTAGTTCTTGAATGTGTTTAAGGGTTCCACCTAGGGCAGATATGCTAGCATGGGAGGGGTTTGGGTCAAAATGGGCTGAGAATGGATTGAATTTGTGGGGGAATGGTTCTTGAATAGTTCCGGTTGGATCTTGGATGGATCGGGGGTAAAATACATGGATTCTTGGTCAAATTTTTTACCGACGGCCACCGCATGGGTTGTCCGATTATGAGATGGGGGAAGGGAACAATGCCCGAGATTTCTCAGCACCGGAATCGTGCTAATTGGCAGCGGATGATGATCGGTTGCCGGAATCTAGCCTAAGGCTGTCGGAAAGTGATCAGATGGACAGTTCGGCGACTGGCGGCGACTCTGGGAGCAGAAAGGAGGTCAGCCTCCATGAAAAAAAGGTCAGTGGTTGTTGGATTGTCGTCGGCCACCTGTATGGTGGTCCAACCATGGGGAGAGAGGCCTGAGTCTTGCCGCGGGTCCCTTTTCAAGGGGTTGTTGTCCGACGCCGAAAGTGGTCAAAGAACATGGGTCGGTGGTCCGCCACTTCACGTGCTGCCTCCGGCCACTTTGGGTAGAGCGATGGTGAGGATGGGGTTTATGGAATTTGGGTTTTTTTGTGGTAAAGGGGTGGAGATGGTTGCGGAAGCGTGGGTGGAGATATCTTAGGGGCTAGGATTAGGGTTTTTTTTTTGGGGGGGTGGGGGGGGGTGGAAAGGAGGGGAGTCGCAAGATCATCCATTCGCGTCAAGAGGTGATCCAAGATCCTCGTGATTCGATCATTACGAGTTTCCACGACAGCATACCTCCTCTTAAAACTCATCTTGACATTGTTTACGAGTTTTTGTTTTTTTACAACAACGGGTAGAACAGACAAGGCTCTGACTGACGTAAATGACGCCAAATGGGTAATAAGAAGATAGCTCACACTTCAACCCTTAATCACTAAACTCTCCAAAATATAGAATACCTACAAATGGGGATCTCTAGGTGGAAAGTAGCTTGGGAACTAATGATCGAATTACAAATATACCCTTAATGTCACTTGTCCTTCCCACCTCTAAATACTAAACAACAAACGAAAGGAAAATACAATCAATTAACAAAATAACAAAAATACTATAAAATCCTAAAAATGACGAAAATATCCTCCATATTCTTCATTCACATCATTCTCCCCGCCTTCCAAAAAGCTCGTTCTCGAGCTTTGAAAGTTGAGGATGCACAAAATCTTCAAAATATGGGGCCGAGAAGACAAGAAAATTGTATGGGGTCCCAAAAGAATTTTGTCAAATATATGGGATGGCCCAAAATGTATCTTCAAAATTGGAGAATCATTTGAAAGGCTCAAAAAATGTGCGGAAGAGAGGCAAAACCTTGTAAGCCCAAAATTGTCTCCTCTTTTCCAGCAGTATAATTAGTAATAAACTATTCTCCTTTTGTGTTCACAAAGCTATTCATCAATGTAGTCAACAAAATCTTTTCCAATTTTGTCCATCTATTGTTCATTTCCTATATAATTTAAATTGAAAAACTCTAATTAGTATGGAATAGGATCTCAAAACACACCCATACAATGCGAATTTAAATAATTGACTTTAACCATGACACTCTTATTCTAAGAACAATATGAAGTTAGAATTACAAACATTTGGTAATTCACTCATACGAGTCAATCGGCTAATGAGTTTGTTATTAGTATATTTAATTACACAGTACTTAAAACCACAGTCAAGAAAATTATAGTATATAACTAAAATTATTAGCAGAACACAGTGACGACATTTGTCGCGCCCACATGACGACACGTGTACACTTCATAAATGTTTCAATTATTTTACTCTGTCTCGAAATTTGGAGAGCCCCTATTTATTTGGCTCCATGACTCTCTCCTTCAGCCTCTTTGGAGTCCATTATACAGCTCCCCCGTCCATTTGAATCGATTCTTAATTACTGACCATTTCCATTCCATTTATTGTCTTTGTGAGTAGTACCACTAACCCTAGAATCCTTTAATTTGTCATCCATTGATGGGTCTATTTATATGAGCCATGAACCAAAAACTCTGAATTTAGAGCTTTGAGTCTTCCCCATCCCCACTCTCTTTATATTTTACGGAACCTTCCAACATATGAAATTGAAAAGTATGTGATCTCTTCCTCTTCTACACATTTTTTTATTTGTTCTCAAACTTATCAATCATATAATCAAGAGATTGTCCACATATAAATTGTTCAAAACGTCACCCACTTGCCACACCAGCGACACCCGCATACTCTTCTTCTTAATCAAAGGTTTAAATGTCTCAATGTTTAAGCTACTAAATAAGTGAGGATTTGGTGTTGTTCATGTTTAATTCCAGGTGGTATTGATCGGAGACACGGGCGTTGGAAAATCAAACTTGTTATCGAAATTCACATGCAACGAGTTTAGCCTCGAATCTAAGTCCACCATCGGCGTTGAATTCGCCACCAGAGTCATTCACGTTGATGATAAGGTCGTCAAGGCCCAAATTTGGAACGCAACCAGACAAGAGATGTCCTCGCATTTCGATCTCTGTTTTATTTCAACTACGGTGTTTATTAAATGAGGTTCTTGTTTTGTTTGGATACATATATAATTGGATTAAGTGAGATCATCAATTTTGACTTCCTCACATCTAAAACATTTCCCATCCCAGCATCATGTATAAATCCATTTATTTTCCTCATCTCTCATACTGTGCGGTGGCCTTTTCATTTTATGGCTCTGTGTATATTAATGCCTTTTATCTAACCAATTATGCTTGGCATAGTTCATATCTTACAATTATTCTATTTATAGGTTTGATCCATATTAGGCTTCTTCATCCATTAATTCTTTTATTGATTTTCACAATGTTTTGTTTGGAATTTAAAAAATGTGAAAAATATTATTAATTGCGAATTGGTTGTGGGAAAAATACAAGGATGTGTTTTAGTTTAATACATTTGTATTTTTTTTTACATTCACCTTAGCAATATTCAATTTATAACATTATTTTCATTATTGAAAGTAGTTTTTTAGTTTTTATGCAATATTAGAAAAATAAATGTAAAGACAATTGTTCTCGCACACATACACGCATTGTAATTTTAATTAAGTCAACCTAATTTTATACTTTTGCTTGAATTTGAGTTTTCCATGATTATGGACTCAATTTATATTCATTATATCTATAATATGAATTACTTCTCCCCCGCGTGCGAATATAAAATGTCATAGAAGATTCAACTTATTTTAGTGTTATTATTATATTTATAGAGAATTAAGGTAAAGGTCATGTTCCTTTATATATTTGAATTTTTAGGACAATGTTTTTCAAGTTTATAAATCTAGTCTTTGTGGTACAATAGCATTTATAGCCTTTATTTTTTTGGTCCGCGCCAGTGACACTATTTTTCACATTTTTTGACTAAATTTATAAAATTATATGGAGTGTCCTATTTTTATACATTTTGAGCATTACGATTACGATGACCTTTTTCCAAAACCACCTCCTTATATTTAATTATACGGTAGTTAATACCCCAGTCAAGAAAACAATACATAAAAAACAAAGAATTAGTGTATAAATGAATTAAAAGCGTAAAGTAGCAAGAGAGAGAGTTTGAGATGACATACTGAGCTCGGAGAAGAAGAGCAAGAGCATGACGATGGAGGAGATAAGAGTGATAATACCACCGGAGAAGGTACGGGTAAAGAAATCTTCATTGATTTTAGGGTATAAGTCAACCTCCCTTACCTTTTTAAATAGTGTGTCCATCCCCACTCGATGGATCAACTCTTATTTCATACACTATAATTTAGAGTTATACAACCCAACTCCAATATTTGTCCTTGTGGGACTGGGAATATGTACAACCTCTTACCGAGACTTCGAAGGAAGCTTTGGTATTAACTCCGGTTTCGGTTTGGGTTGGATTCGTTGGACAACTCGAAAGAAGTACGCTTCATCTAGTCAAATGGACTAACCTTACCTCGGTGTTTTTCCGTCCATGGGTGTTAAATATTCAACGCGGCTTGAGGGCAAATGTGGAAATCAGAATGTGACTACTTATTTTCACGGTGGCAAGTAAAGAGCAGTAGGAAGACCATTTCTAGTTTGTGATCGGTCATTTGGACCATTTTACCTATTTCACAACAATGAGTTTTGATATTAGATGTCTGAATTGTGCTGTTAATTATGTTGGAAGTGTCAGGTTTACTAATTAGATGATCAGAAATGTTGTTTTCTAATTCAAAAATGTTAGAAATTAATCTGTCTCGAATAAGATTGAATTAACATGAATTTTACAAAAAATTACGCAAAACACAAAGTTGGATATTGGGTTGTTAGACCCGAATTGTTTCGGCTCTCGACTTAATCGAGTTGATCCTGAGAAAATGAGAGGCTGGGTTTTTGTGTTGGTTTGGTTGGATTTGTGACTTAATATTGTTTTGGGATGATTTTAGATTAATGTTAATTGAAATTTTAATCAGGTAGGTGGGTTGAGAATGATGGAGAATTCATATTACCTTAGACTATATTTGAGTTGTTTAATAATTTAATTAGTGATTAATAATCCCTAGACTCGAATTGGGGATGGTAACATACGATTCGGAATGATTTTAAGAACAATTATAATTATGATTTAGGACCAATAAGTAGGCACTTTTAAGTTATAGAACACTTATAACCCTTTGATATGTTCGAGTATGTCTAGATTAATTGAAAGTTAGAAATCAATGTGTAATTTAATAGTGGTGATGTGTAGGTTATGTGTACTTACTGGGATCGATGTGCAAACTGATAGTGATGATGTGTAGGTTATATGCAGCTATTTGGATGATTTATTTAGATGCATTTCGAGTGAACATACCGTGGATATGGGTGTGTAGGCTCATGGTGAATATACTAATCAAAATTTATTGGGACACTTTCATTGGGTTGTGTAGTATCCCCCGGGCTAATGACGCTTGTTGTGTATAGGTTTATCGGCTTGATCCTACGTGCAAAAGTCTCCATCTCCCATATTGGGAATGGGGCTTGATCATTCCATGTAGACGGGTATGTGGTTACACGATTAGTGTGATAAAGTAGTGGTTTTCCCTTGGTGTATTTTGAGACTTTAGGATTTGGGACATTTTTAGTCAATACTGGTATAGGCTCGAGAGATCTCTATAGGTGTAAATGTAGACCTTGTGAGTTAATATGAGTTGAGATCACTATGTGAATTAGTATTGTGAAAATATTATGTAGCACAATGTTATCCACGATGATTATGTAGTTGTGATTGTCAGTGTTCGCTTATATCATGTATCTCATTGCTTATAAGATAAAATGTGATGTCCTAATAATAATAATGTACGATGGGTTTGTTAGGGATTGTTTTTGTTGTTGTTGTTATTATTATTATTATTATTATTATTATTATTATTATTATTATTATTATTATTATGGGTTCGGACATTCACCTAATTAACTCGTTGCACAAATGACATAACTAAATTATTATGATATGTATAGGGAATATTAAACCCCCAATAAAAGAAATGAAGGACGCGGTATGTATAGGGAATATTAAACCCCAAAAAATATGCATGCAGTAAAATGAAGGACGCGGTATGTACGTGAGTTGGCAAATCACCTTGCCTATGTCCACAGGAAATGAGGGATGGTTGTTTATTTCTTGGAAGAACAAAGGACGATTGGAGTGTCAGGATTACTAATTGAGAGTCCAAGTCGTCGTGAGCAAGATACAAATCAATACCCTCAAATAGGGTGAGTCTCCCATCTTTATAAGTACTAGGTCCCTACACATCTAGGTTTCTCTGCTTTTAACTTATCTTTGAGTGGTAGAGTCGCATTACAATTAAATCACCTGTGACGCGTTGTGGTTTTCCTAGATTTATAGTTTGATCTTCCATAATATTTGGTCGACTGCGCCCCTTGACGTTCAAGAGCCACGTTGTAATACCCCGTATTTTTATGCTATAGTAATTTGGGGGGTTTTGTTAAATTTAATGAGAGTGAATTATTTAATAAAAATCCGAAAATTAATTATGTTATAATTATTAACGTGACGAGAGTTAGTAATTATATAAAATTGTCGAACATTACTAATGAGCATAGTAATATATGATATGGGTTATATTAAAGGTCACAAGTGAATGAAATGTCAATTTTTAGAATTTTAGTAGGGACGCGCCCGTGTCGCGTCGGGACTAATTATTGAGATATAAAAGTAAATATTTTATAAGTTGCTCGTATGGTCATTTTGAGTGCGCCAACGCATCCGGAAGGGTCGAGATAGTCAGAAAAGTGTACCCAGGAGTTTAGTTTGGGTCTCGGGATGTTTTTAGGCTTAATTAGTGACCCGGGAGGGCATTTTGGTCATTTTACAAAATAGGGTAATTAAACCCACGAATTTCAGCCATCCTTAGCAGCCATTTAGGTCAGCCTTTTAGGTTTAGAACATTCAGAACCCTAGAACGGCCATTGGAGAAGAGAGGAGAGAGCTCTCAAGGTGATTCAAGGCCAAAAACACCACCTTTTGCACCACCGTCACCACCAACGCATAGATCGCGAGGAGGAGAACGCAACCACACCAATATCAACAGGAAACCAGACCTCTGAAATCCCAGGCAAGTGTTTAACTTGCGTATTTTCATTGGTGCAATATTCATATTAGTGTCGGAATGATTAGGAGTGTAATCTATGGAAGAAAACCCCAATTTTGATAGGGATTCGCATGTAGAAAACATTATAACCATATTCTGGAAATATTATGTGAAGTAGATGATTAACCCACGAATTTTTGATGATATGTTAGAAGGAAATTCTGGAGAAAACTGATTAGAACAAAATTTAAGAAAACATTAGGGTTCTTGATGTTTAAATGAGATTTTGGGTTGTTTAACCATGTTTAATGATGGATATACGCAAGCTTAACGTTAAAAACATCTGGAAATATGTTATTATGTTTGTAGTAGGAGTTTTGGGACGATTAGTGTTGGGAAATATTGTCTTGGGTGAAGAATTTTGGTAAAACCCGTAACTGCACTTCTGCAGGATTTCGCAGACCTGCTTGATCGATCGATCGAGCCTAGAGCTTCGATCGATCGAAGGTTCGATCGATCGAGCCCCAGACCTCGATCGATCGACCCTTCCTGGCAGACTCTTATTTCCCCTTGTTGAATTAATTGAACACGATTCATCGTGAAATAATTTTTGGGCTTTATGAATAAAATGTTTTGGGATATAGGAGAGACCAGTAGGACATATGATTAAGTGTTGAGAACTTTATTATGAGACGATAATTGTATTTTAGGGACAATTATTTAAAGAACGAGGAAACTACGTAATTCAAGTGAGAGATTACGTCAAATACTTACGATAGTGAATAGACGTTTACCTATTGATTTTTCTACTTGGATGGATAGAATCCACGAGTGTCACGTAACTAGTGAGAAAACCCTTCGAGTTAAGGTTAGAGACGAAACCTTATACGTAATCATAATAATGGGAAATTAAGGATAAATGTTGTGACTATGGGTAACGGGAGGAACCTATATTAATATGATGAATGGGTATATTTATATGATTGTGTGTACATATATTATATACATGTGAAAAACGTACCCGCGCTACTTGCTATCCCTGAGGTTACCGCGCTGGGACGATCTTATCCTGTGTTGCTTTATGGGGGATATTGATTCGTACCCTAGAAAATAGAGATCCTAGGTACGGGCTATCAAATTGATAGTCGGACGGTCCTAAGAGACGTGTGGGTATGTACTGACCTCTTGGGCTTGGAATCTATGATTCGCCTCAACGTTGTTTTGTATATGTTAATACAGTTCGAGAGTGATTCCGAACTTGTATTTCCCTTTGTGTGAGCGATACGGGGATTGGATAGCACAGTATGCCCGCACCATAGTTTAGTTGGGGAGTTGTTATATATATATATATATTATACGAGTAGTTAATATATATATGAGGTTATAAACTTTAAACTACCTACTGTGATTTGATAAGTAGAACATGGTTGTTGACGCAATAATAAATACTTGCTTTGTGAAAGTATGAGATGACACTGGGAAATTTTATAATTTAATGAAGCTAAAACGGGAGGAGTGCTACAAATTGAAAGTAACCTTTTTAAAACGCTGACATTGTTCGATTTTGAAAACTTATGAGTAAGGTAAGATAAACTAAATTATTTGGGAAGGTTAGTACGATAGGCGTGCACATTAGAAGAGAGGTGAGAATTCCTCAAGAGAGTGTCGAACTAATATGTTATTGCATTGGCCTGTATCAAATTAAATTACTTGCTAAACAAATTTTAAATCATACACATTTTCGGGCTCTGACCCGTTTCTTCTCTCTCTCTCTCTTGTATAGATATATATATATTACAGGTGCCCAGCCACAGGGGCGTCTTGCTTAGGATCTCTTGGAAGGAACGCGCTGCAGCTTAGGTGGGAGTTGCAGGTCTCTTGATTAGACGACTTCGTTCATTCAGATCCACTCTTAGCATTTTCATTCTGATGGGCATGTGTAGCCCTTTCCATTATTTCTTTATTCTGGGACATTGTTATTCCATTTATTTCATAGTTTCGTTATTATGAGATTTTATTCAGGATGAACGTATTACTTTATATCTTCGCATGTTGACATTCGTTGATGGATGTTTTATATTAATTAGATTTTTGTTCCAGGTTTATTGTGATGTGAATCTTATTTATTGAAACTCTGTTAATAAATAAACAAATCTTTTTCTTTAAATAAAATTTGGAAAGTAATGTTTAAACTTGGTTTTGACACTTAGCTTAATTATTTAAGGTGTTAAATTGGAAAATTTATTTTTACGACAGTGATGCTAAGAATGAACCAAACTGTTCACCTTGATTTAATTTAATAAAGGAGTGATCGCCCGGTATTTAATTAGGCGGGGTGTCACAGGTGGTATCAGAGCATCAGGTTCTAGAGTCCTTTAGGATCTGTTCAGCCTATTATGTTTCAGCGTTGCTTTCTTTGATATAGAGCCCTACTACTAGGAATGTTGTGTCTATCTCTATACTTTGGAGTTTCGTACTCCTGCGATTTGGTTATTTGAATGATGAACTCATCCAAATTTACTTAAATTTTCAGATGGATCGTCAAGAAGAGCTAGCTAAGACGATTAAGGGAGTCATCGAGGAAGATCGACTCACACCTCAGGTATCCCCAGGGAGAGTATCAACCGCCGAGTTAGCAGGTATCGTGGCACAAGCAGTTACCACTGCAGTTCTACAATACCAAGAACGCAGCCTACAACTTAAAGGAGGCAAAAGACCTAGAGAGGTTAACCTAGTGCATGTGACTGACGTTGAGAACTGTGCGAAGGCACCGAATCTGCGACAACAAAACAATCAAGATAGAGTCAGTCCCAGTAGTAACGAGATTTATGTACAGAGACAAAAGTGTCAGGGACAACGAAGCCAGGTTCAGAATGAAATCACCAAGAGGTGTTTCGGTTGTGGAATGGAGTACCACAAGTGTAAATCTTGCCTGAATCAGACTGGGGATAAACTACAACCTGACCGACAAAGAATTTCGAAACTCTGCTATAAATGTGTACAACCGAGTCACAAGTGGATGGATTGTCCTCGCCCTGACATAGTTTTTCCGCAGATTTCCCCTCAAGGCCAGCAAGACCAGGGAAAAAGAGAGGCTAGTCAATACCGTAAGAAAGGAAAGCAGTTTCGGGGGAGGTGTTTCCAATGTGGCAGGAATGGCCATAGGCGTCAAAATTGTCCAGAGAAGAATAGGGCCCCACGGCAGGAATGTGCTGACAATGTACCTCAGAAGCCAACTCCGCCACCTTTTCCAACAGCCTCAGTTCAGCAAAGAAAGCTACAGGGCGGACGTGTCTATAATTTCCCACAGGCAGCAACCCCGCAGGCGCCACCCGCGGTTGAGGGTAAGTTTTTCTATCCGTGTTACCATGAGTCGAGATTTGTTTGTTACGAGTGCAATGCACTATTTTATAAGCTAATTTTTTTGCGAAAGCCTTAGTATTGTTAGCCACGGCAGTGAGCTCAGTGACGTGGGTAGACTCACCATCTTGGGAGTGGGTCTTTTATTTTTCTTTATATTCCCGGGAGTGGGGGTAGAGATTGGAAGCTTAGTATTACCTGTATATATGTTAGTCTTAGATATACATTAGCATGATGTTATATTCAGTATGGATTGGCTCGCCGCTTATAGAGCCATGATTATCTACTTCGGTGGAGCATTGTTTTTGCCATTTCGGGGCAAGAGATGTTTGTAGTGGCGATGCCTCGCCCAGAGGGAGGTTAGACCGCTCATTTGTATTACATAGAGGAGGATACCTCTAAGGAGGTTGTGATTACCTTAGATTCGATCCCTGTTGTCAGGGAGTATTCCGATGTGTTTCAGGAGATACCTGGCCTACCGCCCAGTCGTGAGATAGACTTTGTTATAGACTTATTGCCAGATACGAGACCTATAGCACGCGCACCATACCGTATGGCTCCGGCAGATATACGAGAGCTACGAGATCAGATCGAGCAGCTATTAGGTCAGGGCTTCATTCGCAGAAGTACCTCACCTTGGGGTGCTCCAGTTTTGTTTGTGAAGAAGATAGATGGTTCACTGAGGTTGTGTGTGGACTATCGGGAATTGAACAAGGTCACGATACGGAATAAGTATCCGTTGCCTCGAATCGATGATCTGATCGACCAGTTGAGGGGAGCAACTTTCTTTTCGAAGATAGATCTGAGGTCGGGGTACCATCAGCTACGTATTAGGGAGCAGGATGTTTCAAAGACTGCATTCTTGACGAGATATGGGTCTTATGAGTTCAGAGTGATGCCGTTTGGCCTCACTAATGCTCCAGCCGTGTTCATGGACTTAATGAATCGAGTGTTCAGAGAGTTCTTGGATCATTTTGTCAGTGTCTTCATAGATGACATCTTGATATATTCCCATTCCGAGGAGGAGCATGCCGAGCACTTGAGGCAGGTTCTTCAGACTCTGCGAGAGCATCAGTTGTATGCTAAGTACGAGAAGTGTGGATTCTGGTTGCGAGAGGTACAGTTCTTGGGCCATGTTGTTTCTGAGCAAGGGATAACAGTTGACCCGAGTAAGGTATCAGCAGTGAGGGAGTGGGGACAGCCCACGACACCGACAGAGGTACGTAGTTTTTTGGGGTTAGTCGGATACTACAGGAGATTTATTCGGGGATTCTCCAAGATAGCGGGTCCGTTGACGAATTTGACTCGCAAAGGGATACCGTATGTTTGGGATGATGCTTGTCAATTAGCTTTCGACGAGCTGAAAGACAAGCTTACTTCAGCACCAGTCCTTGCCTTACCGAAACCGGGTGTGGAGTACCTGGTTTACACTGATGCGTCTTTACGGGGACTTGGAGGAGTACTCCAGCAGGAGGAGAAGGCTATAGCTTTTGCTTCCCGCAAGCTTAAGCCGCATGAGAATAATTACCCCACCCACGACCTGGAGTTAGCAGCGGTCGTCTTTGCATTGAGAATTTGGAGGCACTATCTATTGGGAGAGAAATTCCGTTTGTTCACAGACCATAAATCACTGCAGTACCTGTTCACTCAGCGAGAGCTGAATATGCGTCAGCGCAGGTGATTAGAGTTTGTGAAAGATTACCAGTTCGATATACAGTATCATCTGGGGAAGGCCAACGTAGTTGCTGATGCGTTGTGTCGTAGACCGGTAGAAGATGTAGCGGACATCTGGAAAGCAAAGTGGAAAGAGTTGGGTCACCAAGACGCCGTAGCACGTTCTTTCATATCCGTGATGTCAGTCACACCCGAGATTGTTACGAGGGTGATACAGGCACAGACCACAGACCCGTTTTGCCAGGAGCAGATTGTGCGACTTTTAGCCGAGGGTGCTGAGTCCTATTCTGTTAGTTCTCATGGAGGTTTGCGGTTTAATGGGAGATTAGTGGTTCCAGAAGGAGCGGAACTACGACATGAAGTGATGACTCATTCTCATGGGTCTCGATTTGCAGTACATCCAGGAGGCGATAAGATGTACCAGGACATGAGACGACAATACTGGTGGAGTGGGATGAAGAAGGACATCGCTGAGTTTGTGTCCAAGTGTTCCACCTGCCAGCTGGTGAAGGTGGACCACCAGAAACCGTCAGGATTGCTTCAACCATTGGAAGTACCCGCGTGGAAGTGGGAGAGTATTTCCATGGACTTCATTACAGGGTTGCCTACATCACAGAGGGGCCACGATTCTATCTGGTTGATTGTAGACCGTTTGACCAAGGTGGCTCATTTTCTGCCGGTGCGGACCGATTATACCACGGGTCAGTATGCTCAGTTGTTCATCGCGGAGATTGTAAGATTACACGGGGTGCCCCTGAATATTGTGTCCGATAGAGACAAGATTTTCGTGTCTCGTTTTTGGGAAAGCTTTCAGGAGGCTATGGGTACTGAGTTGAGGTTGAGTTCAGCTTATCACCCACAGACAGATGGACAGACAGAGCGTACTAATCAGATGTTAGAAGATATGCTACGCATGTGCGTTCTCGATTTTGGAGGAGGTTGGGAACCACACCTTCTAATGGTAGAGTTTGCTTATAATAACTCTTATCAGTTCACGATTGGTATGGCTCCATTTGAGGCTTTGTATGGCAGGCCTTGTCGTTCCCCAACCTGTTGGCTTGAGGTGGGGGATAACAAGTTGCTAGGACCAGAGGTGATTCAAGAGACCTCTGCGAGGATTGAGATGATCAGGGGTCGCATTCGAGTAGCCCAGGACAGACAAAAGAGATATGTCGATGCGAAACGGTTCTTCAGGGAGTTTAATGTGGGGGACCAAGTGTTACTGCGTGTGTCTCCTATAAAAGGAGTGATGAGGTTCGGGAAGAAGGGAAAGTTGGCTCCGAGGTACGTGGGACCATTTCCCATCATTGAGAGGATTGGGCCAGTTGCATACAGATTGGGACTGCCTAAACATTTACATCGCATTCACGATGTATTTCACATCTCGTCGTGGAGACGATACCTTCGAGATGATATGGCCCATACTCACATCGCGATAGAGGAGATCGACTTACAACCTGATAGCTCCTACGAGGAGAGACCGGTGGCTATCCTAGACTTTAGTAAGAGGAGATTGAGGTCGAAGATAGTTCCACTTGTGCGGGTCCAGTGTGAACACCATAATGTGGAGGAATCCACTTGGGAGCGTGAGGCAGATATGCGCGAGAGATATCCAGATTTGTTCTTATCAGGTATACCTTATTTTTCGAATTTCGGGACGAAATTCCGTTATTAGGGAGGAAGTATGTAATACCCCGTATTTTTATGCTATAGTAATTTGGGGGGTTTTGTTAAATTTAATGAGAGTGGATTATTTAATAAAAATACGAAAATTAATTATGTTATAATTATTAACGTGACGAGAGTTAGTAATTATATAAAAATTGTCGAACATTACTAATGAGCATAGTAATATATGATATGGGTTATATTAAAGGTCACAAGTGAATGAAATGTCAATTTTTAGAATTTTAGTAGGGACGCGCCCGTGTCGCGTCTGGACTAATTATTGAGATATAAAAGTAAATATTTTATACGTTGTTCGTATGGTCGTTTTGAGTGCGCCAACGCGTCCGTAAGGGTCGAGATAGTCAGAAAAGTGTACCCGGGAGTTTAGTTTGGGTATCGGGATGTTTTTAGGCTTAATTAGTGACCCGGGAGGGCATTTTGGTCATTTTACAAAATAGGGTAATTAAACCCACGAATTTCAGACATCCTTAGCAGCCATTTAGGTCAGCCTTTTAGGGTTAGAACATTCAGAACCCTAGAACGGCCATTGGAGAAGAGAGGAGAGAGCTCTCAAGGTGATTCAAGGCCGAAAACACCACCTTTTGCACCACCGTCACCACCAACGCGTAGATCGCGAGGAGGAGAACGCAACCACACCAATATCAACAGGAAACCAGACCTCTGAAATCCCAGGCAAGTGTTTAACTTGCGTATTTTCATTGGTGCAATATTCATATTAGTGTAGGAATGATTAGGAGTGTAATCTATGGAAGAAAACCCCAATTTTGATAGGGATTTGCATGTAGAAAACATTATAACCATATTCTGGAAATATTATGTGAAGTAGATGATTAACCCACGAATTTTTGATGATATGTTAGAAGGAAATTCTGGAGAAAACTGATTAGAACAAAATTTAAGAAAACATTAGGGTTCTTGATGTTTAAATGAGATTTTGGGTTGTTTAACCATGTTTAATGATGGATATACGCAAGCTTAACGTTAAAAACATCTGGAAATATGTTATTATGTTTTTAGTAGGAGTTTTGGGACGATTATTGTTGGGAAATATTGTCTTGGGTGAAGAATTTTAGTAAAACCCGTAACTGCACTTCTGCAGGATTTCGCAGACCTGCTTGATCGATCGATCGAGCCTAGAGCTTCGATCGATCGAAGGTTCGATCGATCGAGCCCTAGACCTCGATCGATCGACCCTTCCAGGCAGACTATTATTTCCCCTTGTTGAATTAATTGAACATGATTCATCGTGAAATAATTTTTGGGCTTTATGAATAAAATGTTTTGGGATATAGGAGAGACCAGTAGGACATATGATTAAGTGTTGAGAACTTTATTATGAGACGATAATTGTATTTTAGGGACAATTATTTAAAGAACGAGGAAACTACGTAATTCAAGTGAGAGATTACGTCAAATACTTACGATAGTGAATAGACGTTTACCTACTGATTTTGCTACTTGGATGGATAGAATCCACGAGTGTCATGTAACTAGTGAGAAAACCCTTCGAGTTAAGGTTAGAGACGAAACCTTATACGTAATCATAATAATGGGAAATTAAGGATAAATGTTGTGACTATGGGTAACGGGAGGAACCTATATTAATATGATGAATGGGTATATTTATATGATTGTGTGTACATATATTATATACATGTGAAAAACGTACCCGCGCTACTTGCTATCCCTGAGGTTACCGCGCTGGGATGATCTTATCCTGTGTTGCTTTATGGGGATATTGATTCGTACCCTAGAAGATAGAGATCCTAGGTACGGGCTATCAAATTGATAGTCGGACGGTCCTAAGAGACGTGTGGGTATGTACTGACCTCTTGGACTTGGAATCTATGATTCGCCTCAACGTTGTTTTGTATATGTTAATACAGTTCGAGAGTGATTCCGAACTTGTATTTCCCTTTGTGTGAGCGATACGGGGATTGGATAGCAGAGTATGCCCGCACCATAGTTTAGTTGGGGTGTTGTTATATATATATATTATACGAGTAGTTAATATATATATGAGGTTATAAACTTTAAACTGCCTACTGTGATTTGATAAGTAGAACATGGTTGTTGACGCAATAATAAATACTTGCTTTGTGAAAGTATGAGATGACACTGGGAAATTTTATAATTTAATGAAGCTAAAACGGGAGGAGTGCTACAAATTGAAAGTAACCTTTTTAAAACGCTGACATTGTTCGGTTTTGAAAACTTATGAGTAAGTTAAGATAAACTAAATTATTTGGGAAGGTTAGTACGATAGGCGTGCACATTAGAAGAGAGGTGAGAATTCCTCAAGAGAGTGTCGAACTAATATGTTATTGCATTGGCCTGTATCAAAATAAATTACTTGCTAAACAAATTTTAAATCATACACATTTTCGGGCTCTGACCTGTTTCTTCTCTCTCTCTCTCTTGTATATATATATATATTACAGGTGCCCAGCCACAGGGGCGTCTTGCTTAGGATCTCTTGGAAGGAACGCGCTGCAGCTTAGGTGGGAGTTGAAGGTCTCTTGATTAGACGACTTCGTTCATTCAGATCCACTCTTAGCATTTTCATTCTGATGGGCATGTGTGGCCCTTTCCATTATTTCTTTATTCTGGGACATTGTTATTCCATTTATTTCATAGTTTCGTTATTATGAGATTTTATTCAGGATGAACGTATTACTTTATATCTTCGCATGTTGACATTCGTTGATGGATGTTTTATATTAATTGGATTTTTGTTCCAGGTTTATTGTGGTGTGAATCTTATTTATTGAAACTCTGTTAATAAATAAACAAATCTTTTTCTTTAAATAAAATTTGGAAAGTAATGTTTAAACTTGGTTTTGACACCTAGCTTAATTATTTAGGGTGTTAAATTGGAAAATTTATTTTTACGACAGTGATGCTAAGAATGAACCAAACTGTTCACCTTGATTTAATTTAATAAAGGAGTGATCGCCCGGTATTTAATTAGGCGGGGTGTCACACACGTGTCAGCTCACATGGAGTGATCGACTTTATTTTCCTTTAATTACCCCCAAGTTTAGGGTGATTATTGTGGTAAGTCAGGTCGCCTTGATATTGTTTATAACTTGGACACGTGTTGGCATGGGGTTCATGTCACCACTGCCCCCGCATGTGCCCACTCAAGTGAGTGAGTTACAATAATTAAACTTTGATGCGCACAATCCATAATTATAATTCCGTGCACCGATAGTTAAATTGCCTAGGCAATGATTGTGTGTGGCATGTGGATGGTGCACCCATCGGGGTAGGCTCCTTGCCTAAAGTATAAGGTGTTAAGGACCTTATACCTTTTTTACTTTACAACATTGCGAGATGTACTCCATTTCTATCTCTCTCAAAAATCTGTTCAAAACAAAGAACCTTTATTTCTTATTTTTTTCATACTCTCTCCATATCTAAGCACAGGAGAAAGTATGCACTTTTTACATTAAATGATTTTAAGGAATTTCGTGTTAATACTTAATTTTAGAGATCGTCTGTATCAGGACTTCGTCGAAAGAGGAGGATGTTTTTCACCTTGACCGCGAAGTTGCTTTCATGGCGGTGGCTATAACGGAGGCGGAGTTCTCTTTTTTCCTTCACCCATTACTGGTGGAAGTGCTACGCGTTTATAAAATACTTATGATCCAGGAAAATGGTAGTTTCTATAGTATTATTATGGGTACGTTTGTCATTAATCATATTTGCGGAACCTACCTTGGTTTAAACGAAATCAGGCATTGTTATAACCTGAGGGGATCTCGTGGGTTTACTATATACCATTTTTAAGCAATGGTTAAGTCCCGTAGTTTGGTTACATGCTTTCTTATATTACAAAAAGACACTAAGAAAAATTTCTTTGTGTTTTTTAATGGTGGGAACTACAGGGTCTCTGTGTGCCTTCAACGGTAAAAAAACTTGATAGGTCGTCCACCATTTTTACTATTGAACTGTAACTTTTGTTTTGCTACTAATTGACGTGCCTTGTGTGTAAATCATCATCATAAGAAGAAACCTTGAGGCTTTCAAGTCAAATCTTCGAGACCTTGAGATTGTTTAGAAAAGAAAAAACTCAACTGACGTAAGACCTCATTGGAGAGTGGCCCACATACTGCTCGATTACAATCTCACCGTTACTTATCCCCAAAAAACCATAGTGATCCCTAAGGTCACTACGGCCAATTACTCAGTGATCGATGATTCCTCCATTATAACTACCACCCCCGTTCCAAGCGAGATCGCAAGGGGATTTTATCTTGGGGATTCTTTTATTTTTTACGTTATTTCAATCGAGTCCAACGAAGAAGAAGAAGAAGAAGAAGAAGAAGAAGAAGAAGAAGAAGAAGAAGAAGAAGAGGCACAGGCAAATCCTCTATTTGACGGCCTCGACCCTCTTTTTATCGTACATAGAGGTCGACGTCTCTGGTTGCCTGTGGGAAGAAGTTGGGGAATAAGAGAACTTCCTCATAGGAGACTTCATTTCCCCCCACTACGAGATAATCTTAAAGATATTACTAATCTTCCTGGATGAAAGGTCGTCTTGGCGATCATCAGGGCCAACCCAAAAAAGCAGGTTGCCCCATGTTTTTCTAAGCAAAAACAAAGGGTAATGACCCTCGGGGAAATGGAGGTCCTCTAGATGGAAAAGTAGGGGGAGATGGAAATACAGAGCGAACTGGATAAGAAGAGTAGAACAGACAAGACTCCTCAAAATATATGTGTTCCACCACCGTTGGGTACATTAAAGCGATATGTGGTCATCCACCCTCAACCACGAAGTCGTCAAAGGAATCCCCCACCATCCACTTCCAGCGTGTATCCCTGTGAGATCGTTGTTCAAAAAGGCAAGGATCCAATCACTTATGTTGATTCGATCCACCGATATTTGGAGGTCGTGTACTCCGTTGCATATGAGACTACGTTGCCTTGTGACGTGGTCGACCTAAAGTGTAAGGACATTTTTCTCATGTCCATTATGTTACATTTGTGTATGTCGTACGCCGCTACATTTGGCACGTCACCTCACGATCTCACATGACGGCCTCTATTCGAATTTCGGGAATCAAGCATTCAACATCTCCATTAATGTGTCCCACATCTGCCTCAACGACTTCACGTTCCAAGATTTTAGGTACTTAATGCAAGTGGTACGCAAGGGAAGTCAAAACAGTGAAAAAAGGCACGATAGGAGAGTTCAAGGGCATTTTTGTAATTTCACATCCATAGTCCGAAGGTCTGGTCAACTGGAAAGTTGAAGAGCTCGCCGCAACGAAGATACTGGAAGAAACGGCACCTCAATTCGAGCTACGGTGAAGGAGTTATGACCTTTTGAAGTTGGAGAAAATTCCTTGAAGAATGCTGTTTTTTTTTAACCCCAAACCAGAAAGGTACCCCAAACCGATGTACCCCAAACCGCATAAGGTACCCCAAACCTGTTCGGGGTACCTGTACGCTGGATAGAATTTCAGTGTTTTTATTTTGCAAAACTCTTCATCTGTTTTGCTATTTAAACCACCTTCGGGGGAGTAGTTTTGCAAGACTTTAGAAGACGTTTTTGAGAGTCCAAATTACTCAAGTCTTCATATTTTTTGAGTCCCAAGACTCATGTTTTGATTCACACAATTCTTCCAATCCTTTGTGAATCTTTTTGGTAACCCAAGAACACAACTTTGAGTTTGTTCAACCCTTGTGGAGAAGCCGTTCTCTTCTTCATTGTTGCCCTCCTGGAAAGGGAAACTTCCAGTCGCCGACATAGGAACCGACACCTGCGGGTATTTTTGTGTCACACTGTTTCTAGACGTTTCTTTGAAGGTTTACCGAAGACACCGTGCGTTACACTTGTGGGCTATTATCAGGTTGTACGTAAGTCAATGGTCTTGTAAATTCTTTAAAGTTCTAGAAATAAAAGGTTTTGCCCTTCGGGGATTTTTCCTTAACTTTGTGTCGCATGCTTTATATTTGATGGGTTTATTTAGATGCATGTTTAAGGGTTGATTTTATTTGGTTTAAAAGTAGATGCTAATTAAATAAGGGTTCTTGGAAACTTGCGAATTTAATTGAAATCGATATTACTCGCGTTCTCATAAAGGACCTTCCCTTTGGAGAGCCTCCACGAAAAGGGGTGTGTTTGTAAGGTTTTAACCGTATTTTAAAGCTTTGTTTTTCATATGTTTTTCTTATCTTAATTGTTATTTGTCTTTACAAAGGCCATGTGGATCATGAAAGAGCTAGTCCACCAGATTGACCACCTAAAGAAAAGTAATTATATTCTTCTTAACCATAACAATGCCCAGAATAATGCTTTGATGGATACAAAAATGTAGTGATCTACCTCACAAATAAACTGAAGGATGAGACGGCTGATAAGGACAAAGTCTTTTTAGAAGCTGAGCGAACTTAGGTTGAGTTCAGTCTGGTTGACAATGAACTGGTTGAACTTGGGATGTCATACTGCCGAAAAACTTTGTGACACTCATACCCAGGATTTTATCCCTTTTTCGTATAATTTGTAATTAAGTAAAATCCTTGGGGATTCAGACCAATAATTTATGGGTGGTTGTATATTCTTATGGAATTTTGGGAAATTATGGGTAATTGATTGGACAAATTTGGAGTTTGGAATTCATTATACCGTTCTAATAAAGATAAGTGTCGTACGAACGAGAATAGTATCTCGTTCAAACGAAGTTCCCCCTGGTTCGAACAAGAAGCCTTCCTCATTCGAACGATCTTCTCAAGAAGGTCTAACGCACCACCTCTCTATAGGATTTCACTCCTCGTTAGTATGTAATTCGAATAAGATTCAGATTTCATTCGAACGAGACGTGAACTTCATCGAACGACCGGGTCAAAAAATTTAAGATTTCGATTGCCCTTGTTTGTTGTTGAGTTTTGAGGCCTTGATTTGATAGCGTGTCAGTCTATGAACACATCAAATTGTCCAAAACGGGTTAAGGGTGTTGCCCTTGGCCTTTAAAACCATTTTATAGGTTTATTTGGGTTTTTATGGGAGTGAGAGATAGTGGGTTCTTCCCAACCATTTTTTATCATCATTTACCTATCTCTTTATCTAATTTCAAGAAGGTTCCATCTTTCCCAAGCCTCTCCCACCATTGCTAGACCTTGACATCACTATAATACACTATTCCCAAATTTTATTCTTCCTTTACGATCTTTATTTAGGGTGGAAGTGGGTTTTATAAGCAAGATGGAGATTTTTAGAGATATTGTTGTGTGTGTGGGGGGGGGGGGGGGGGGGGGGGTGTTAAAAAATAAGAAGCAAAAAGTAATGGGGTTTAAAAGGGGGCTTGCCTGGAGCTTTCATGGAGACAACCTTGTTGGAGCTAGGTAACCTCTTTAAGGCTACTATAGGATATGGGAGGTTGCCGTCTTCTTAAGCATTTATCCACCATTATTGAAACTTATTCGAGGTGGAAAAACTTTACTGTTAGCTTAAAACTCTATTTTTCATAGTATTGGTTTTGTGGTTGAGTTTATAAGAGTATGATGCGTATATGGCTTATATAGGGTATTTCTTATGATTTTTTGTAAATGGATTAAAAAGAAATTGCAAGAGTGTTAAGAAAATAATGTATTTCAAGAAAACTTGGTTTTAAACATTTTATAGAATGAAATGTCTTGAAAATAATGTTTATCTTGTTAAAAATATTTTGTGAACAAATTTTTTCTTATAAAATTTGGGATTTTCATATAAATGGGAATTTATTAAAGTTTTGAATGATAAAAAATATCTTTAGTCTTTAAAAGTATATTATTGCATATATTATGAAATTTCTTGAATAAATCATATGTTAAACTCATTTTCTTGGAGTTTTAATATAAATCCATCTTTTAATGTGTATAAACTTATAGTAATTTGATGATAGACATATAAGAAAGTTTAATGGAAGTTTTAACGAGTTTTCACTTGGAATAAATAAAATAGAAATTTCAATCCTCAAAGTGTGCGAATAAGTGTTGAAAATGTAATAAGCGTTTGGTCTTAAAACTACATGTGTTAATAAAGAAAAATGGTGATTTTTTTATAAAGTAGTCTTCAAAGTGTTCAATGGTCTCTTAGAGAAAGAAAGTAATGAAATAAAGTGATTTTCAACTTGAGAAGTATGTTACTCCAAAGTATTAAATAAGTGTTCATATGTTAAAAATATTTGAGAAGTTGGTGTGTATAACTTAATAATATTTTGGAAAAAATGACACTTGTAAACATGAAGAAAAACGCAAGTTTGAAAATAAATGGGTAAAACGATAATTTTACATAAAGTAAAGCATTTTTATGAAATAAAAAATATTGGGAACGGTGTTACACGAACAATCCTGAATGAAAGTTATTTTGGAATAAAATCAATGTAAGTGTGCAAAGGATAATAAGTAATTATTTTTAAAGTGGAACACAAGGTGTGGTGAAACCTTGGGTTTTGGCTTCAACCGGTGAAAAGTGTCATAATGTGGACATTTGAAATGTATCAAAACACATTGATATGGACTCAGATGATATCGGGAATAATTAAGAAGGGACTGAAGTCAGGGGTGAAGGATAAAGAATCATTGACAAGACCATATGGTAACATAACTAGCGGTGTGAAATCCGTTAAAGTGTGCAGATATTAGAAGATTCTGAAAAAATATAATAAGAAAGGTGGAACATGTCAAGAAATGGGTTGTGTGGTGAATATAAGAAAAAATAACCTAACTTGAATGAAACTGATAAATGTTTCGGTTAAAGGATAATGTGGACAAGTAATGCATGAAATTGGTTAATGTCTATGAAATAAAATGAATGGTAAAGTGAAGTAATTAATTTGGTAATTAAGCAACTTAAGGAGGTTTAACCCATAATTAATGCAAGGGTGTGTTTGTGAAAATGTTTTAACAAAAAAATAAGTATTTTCTAACACGGTAATTGCGTGCGTTGAAAGGCATTTTATGAAAATACTAAGCTAAATTGAATCAAAGGGTAATTTCGACGAAATAAATGTTTTTATTTAAACAAAGGGTATTTGTTTTAAGTATTTAACCGGGTGTGTTAAATAAAAAAATAAATGTCAACTCAACCAAAAAGGGGTTCATTTATAAGTTCAAGGCGAATTAATCGGGATAAGTAACGTTTTTGGAATAAAAATGGTGTCACACATATAGTGTGTGTGTGTGTGTGTAAGGTAGTTACATATGCACATAGATATAACGTGTTAAAGTATTTTTTTCTTTCGTTCGGTTCTATATTGCATTATTGTATTTTTCTACTGGGCATTCAGCTCATTCCCCCGTATTTGTTACGACGGGTTAGGTGAGATTCCGTATTTTAAGAGAGTCATAGACGTAAGTGTCCTTCTATTTTACGTTAGTAACTTTGTATGCTTGGATCCTGGGGACGCTTCCCACGGATCCCTCACACAGTTTGATTTATATAGGAATCGCATGTTAAACAAGTGAAACGCTAATGAAATAAAACTGGACTAACAACATTATATGGGTTGTTTCACTGCACGTCGCACCTAACGCTCAGGTCGGATCGGGTTTAGGGTAACCCATAAATTCGGGTCAGAGCATTACAACTCTATAAAAGTTTATTCTACAGAGGCAAAAGTTTAATCTGGAGCAGAACACCAAGACTAATCTCGATAAAGCATAAGATGATAGTTTTAGAGTGGTCGTTTAAGAGGTTGTTGCACAATTGGACTATCACGAGTCCATTGAATACAACCTGGGTTGGTTGGTCGGGCTTCACTAGGGCAACGTTCTCAAGGTGATTCGACGAGTGCTCTCCCTTAGAGGATCCAATGAAAAGGGGGAAGGATGCCATTAAAGTTCTGTCGATCGATGCCCACGCTACAAAGATCGATCAAGCTGCTGAGGGGGAACACACCCACGTAGGTGGTTACGATCGGATTTAACTTGCATGAAAACCCATTTTTATGTTTGCTTAAGCAAAATCGTGGAGAGAAACATAGTTTTTCATGCAAGCTAAATTCAATCTTAACTGCCTACGTCATTGTGTTTTCCATCGAAAAATAAGAAAATTGGTGGTGGTTTCATTCCATTTTGTATTCAGATTATAAAGGTATTAAGATAAAGAAAAATAAATGTTGAAATGGGTTTTCTAAAGACACAAATTTGAGGGTGGAAACTATATGATTGTGTTGCTCATTAAAAAATAAGAAAATTGGTCATGGTTTCATCTTATTTGGTATATATATGAATAAGGTATAAAGATAGGTGGTGGTTTCGTCCAATTTGGTATATATGTAGTTTTTTTATGCATGTATAGCCGTGTGTGTGTATATATATAGTGTATATCACGTTTGAGTTGGTACTATTTTTTTCGGTACATTTCTTGGCGTACTTATACATTACAAATTACAAATTATTTTCACATTTGGTACCAGTTTTTCATAGTTATTTGTTTTTAAAAGATGTTTTTTAACCAAATAATATGATAGTGCCCGTGCACTTTTTATAATTATATGAACTTTAGTAGTAGATTTTAAAATGAGTACTATAAGCTCATTAGAATTCGAACTCAAAGCTTTATTATTACATTTTTGTTTTTTAGATTAAGTTTGTAAATGTTGGTTCTAATTGTGTAGAGGGGTACCAGTTCAACCCTTCTATAAAAGTTAGGCTTGTTGTGAGCAGGCCCCAAACCAGAAAGAAGTAATAATGGACGAACAAGCCTAAAATTATGAGTAAGCCCAGGTAATGGGCTCGTATATACAAATAGAATACTAAAGGCAAGCATGCCTGAAATTACGAGTGAGACCAAGTAATGGGAAAGTCAATACAAGTAGAATACTAATGGGCAAGCAAGCCTAAAGTTGCGAGTGAGTCCAAGTAATAGGCAAGCCAAGACAAATAGAATACTAATGGCCCTGCAGGTCCAGAATCGCAAGCAAGCCCAGTTAATGGGTAAACTAAAACAAACAGAACAATATTAGGCAAACAGGCACAAGACGGGAGCAAAGTAATATTGGGTTAATGAGTCTAAATCACGAGCAGGACAAACAAGTCCAAGCCACTAATAAACCATGAACACTTACCGGGGAGGGGATGCCAAAGATCAACCCCAAGTCATTTAAATAGTTGTGTATCTATAGAAGTTTACGTAAGGACAAATTTCCAATTGAGTCAACTTGTTTGTAATTGGCTTAATTCCGAACAAAACTTTTTAGTCATGGGATAGACTTTATGTTAATGATCCCATAAGCCTGTGACGATGTTTGATGAAGAGGAGACAACCAAGCTTCAAAGATTGGATATTTTGTACCGTGTTTACCATGCCAAGGTTGTCTTCGTGTAACGAGGATCTTACAGGTACAAATCCATATAATTTATGAATGCTTGAAATTTGTATTCAGGGTGTTATTTTTTGTAATACCCCGCCCTAGAAAAATAAGTATTTAAAGATAATCGAAGTATTTTTTTCAAAGAAAATCTTGAAGAATAAATATATAAGGGAATTACGAATTATGAAAAGTAATTAAGGAGAAAAAATTTCCACATTACATGATTCACATGGACACGTGTTTAAGCTTTAATAGTCATAGTAAGTATGTTGGTTAAGTTTAACCCAAAAATGATAAAGAATGATTGTGACACGGTCATGATTAATATAACGAGATTTTTGTTATCACGTGTCGCGCATGACGTGAACTTGTGCGATTTTTGTAGGATAGTTGGAGAGGGATAAAAATAACGTGACTACTTACTTGGAGCCCTAAAAATATAAGGAAGAATACCCTGTAAGTAAAAATAATAATAATCTAATACTTTTTGACGATACGCAACACTGCGAAAGCACAACTTTGCACGAATTGTTTATAACTATTGGAAGGTAAAAAAAATAAAATGACCATATGTATGAGACCCTAAAAATACGTATAAAAATACCATGGGGTCAAAAGTCAAAAAATAAATAAAAAATATTTTTGGCCAAAAAAATAAAATTGCTCGAAAAATTATGAAAATCTCTAGATCGACTTGAAATTTAATTTTGAGAAACTTTTCCTTCTTCGACGTCTCCAAAAAAAATATCTAGAGCCATTTTAGGTGGATTTTCGGTCTAAAAGGTAGCAAAATTATTTTAGGTGTTGTCTTGGTCTTGGACCCTTGATCTTGACACATGGCAACATCCTATAGCATCCAGACCAAGGTAATTTCGGGTTTGCACTTAAATAAGGGGTTAGTGGGTTTACCATTCTTAATAAATAAGGGTTTGAAGGCTATAGTATATGAGGGATAAAGATGAGATGTTAGGGTTATTAGTCCATCTTCATTTTCGGGTTGCTTCTCTCCCTCTCTCTCCTGTGGAGATTTCTTTTAGCCAAACATGTTAGGGCTGAACCAACCCACTTACACCATCATATACACCATAAAACTACTACTAGTAAGCCATAAACTATCTTATCTCACCTTAGTAAACCCTATAAAGATTATTGGGTTGAAGAAGATGTGATTTTTGGAGTTGTTAGAGGATTTGAAGACGGTATTTTTGAGGATAGGGGGAGAGAATTCGTCGAGCTTCAATGAAGCACACTTGAAGCTTGGAAAAGAGGAGCTTTTGTGACTCCCTTTAAGGCCACCTTTGGTGGTAGGGGAATCACCCATTTTATATACAACCACCACCACTTCTGGAGACATTTAGATATAAATTACTAACCTTGATTTGGATTTATTGATGAGTATAAATTTCAGTTAGCTATTTACATATATTAGGCTTAATATATGTAAGATTTATGATAACTTGCATCCATGAGGTTTGTTATTTAAATTCTAAGATTTCATAGGCCAATAGATTTCAAAGAAATATTTTAAGGTGTGTTTTGAATTAGATAAAAAATTCAGATTACTATTTTATAAAATTTGGGCATAAAAGTGTGTAAGAAAATGGCTATAATGCATTAATGGGTCTATTAAGTGCATCTTTGATGTTTTGAGTAAAAAGGGACATTTAAGAGATGGTTTTAAATTAATTATAAAAAGTGTTGAATTTCCATAACAGTATTCACATTCATTTTATAAAATAAAATGGGTTAAAAGTGTGTTTTAAATCAAGAGAATGTGATTTCCATAATAGCGATGTCTTCAACTTATTAATTCCATTTGGTAACTTTAATATATGTTTTCTTACTTTAAATAAAGAGTTTTATATGTGAAGGAATGCTTTCATTTTAAATTGGTATTTTAAAGTGTGTAAACTCATCATAAGGAAATAAAGTGGGTTTAATGTGTAAACATGTAAAACTAGGGTCTTCATGCAAAGAGTAAAATTAAAGAAGGTTATGTCTTAGTAAGTGTTGAAATGCAAAATGTCAAATATAAAGTGAGTTTGTCAAATATGTGGAAAATGAGATTTTAATATATAAAATGCATGAATTTATATATGAAAGGTGTGCAAAGTGTATAATGTGAAAGTTGGGTAAAATGCTAGTAAGACAAATATTTTTAAATGATTAAATGTGTTTGAGTATTGAAATAGCAACTTAAATTATTTTTTGGAAAATGATGAAAATCCCTTACCAGTTTGTTTAACAAAAGTTAAAGTTGTTAAGAAGGGTCCGATCTATCTTTTTGAAGAAACCCTTTTTCGAAAATAAACAAAATAACACAAGACACTACACCAAATACCGAAAATGGTCATAGAGAAGGGCACGGTTGGAAGCCGTGACCAGCTTGTCACGGCCTAAAACCGTGACCACAGCCAAAATGGGCATGATCAAATCCATGACTCTGTGTGGTCACAGGTCGTCTTGTGTGTGGTCACGGCTCTAGACCCCGACTCCTTTGGGTCACGACTTTAAATCCTGACCCAATCGTGACCATTGTGGCGTCAAGTTTCCCTCCAATTTTGGTCGGGAAAGGAGTCACGACCTTTAGCCGTGACCACATAAGTCATTACAAACGGATATGGTAACGGACTTAAGCGACGATCATATGCCTATGCAATGAGGTTTGTGGTTACGGCTTTAGTTCGTGACCATGTCCTTATTTCCACGATGATGTGTAAAAATAAAGGGTTCACGTCATATACTCACGACCGTAAGCCTTCACCATGGTCTTTATACTTGAAAAACGCATAGGAGTTTTTCATTTCCCTCAAAAACTTCTAAACCCTTATTTTTCCCTCCCTCTCTCCTGCGGTTTCAGTGAAAACTTCTCTCAATCTCAATCTCAAAGGTAAATACGTGTGGGCATATTTCTCTATGTGTGTATACTGTAAATACGCGTGTGTGTAAATACGTGTTTGTATGTGTGTGTACATGTGTGTGTGTGTGTGTGTATATATATGCTTGTGTATTGTGTATATGTATATAACTGTGTATACATTGTCATTGTGTGTATTGTGTATATGTATGTAGCTGTGTGTTTTGTATTGTGTATACTGTAAATTAGTATGTGTGTGTGTATTATAGAAAAAATATAACTAATGTCGGTTTAAGTTTCAAACTAGGGCAAATTTTAATTTAATGGATATTGTTGGTATAAGTTTCAAACTAGGGCAAATTTTAATTTTATGGATATTGTTCGTTTAAGTTTAGGGCTGAAATACAAAAAGATACATCTCCATTAATATTGATTCTAAATTTGGAATTAATTTTAGGACTGAAATATAAAAATTTACATCTCCATTAAAATTAAGTCCCCAAAAATGCATAATCTATTAATTGCAGGGTTAATGTTTGTAAGGGTTGATTTTGTGGATTGTTGGCTTAAATGTCAAAAGTAGGTATTCAAAACCTAATAAATTAACAGTTGATGATTCATTAGAGCCATAATTTATAGGAATCATATCAACGCCCTCATACATAATAACTCGCTAATGATTTATTACACCCATTATTTATAGGAATTATGATCACGCCCTCGTTCATTTTCTCGGGAAAAATGAGTCACGATGCTAATAAATGGCAACAAGAGTGGGAAAGGTTGTAATTGGACCGCACGCGTACATATTTCAATAACGAGCCTCATAAAGTGTGTACTCCGATTTATTAGTATGAGAATAGGAAAATCAAATAATTTAACTACCTTGTAAACCGTGGAGTTCATCTCCAGCAAGAGTACTTGTTCGATCGTATTATATTTTTCCTGCCACAATGTTGGGATGAAGCTTTATAATATATATATCGCGTAGATAATCCCAATAGACCACTGACCTTACTTACGCTGTTAGAGAAAGTAGAAAAAAATCACCCATTATGGATATAATTACGTACAAAGAGCATTGACAAAAACCGTGACGTCTCACGATATATGCACGTCAAACTCAATCTTGCCAATAGGCTAAAGAGGATGAGATTTCGAGTTCGTGTTGCTGACATGTATGCATCCATTATAAATACGCTTCTTCCTAATTGGCCACGTGCAAAGATCGATAGGTTTTTAAAAACAAATACAAAATAGATGGAGATCAGACACATTAAACTTTTGTTAAAGTCTTACCATAAACATGTAGATTGTAATATATGGAAAAAAATATTTTGTTAGTTATACTTTCATATTGAACTTTGAAATTATGCATCTATTATTATAGATACACATTTAACTTTTATTATTTTTTCAGATAATATCGGGTGGTAATGCAAGCAACGCTCCAACCAACAACGTGACACAACCACAAGGAGAATTCTCATCACCAATTGGTGAGCAATACCCAACTCCACAAACTGTTCACTCCCCTACTCCAAATCACCTGAACTTCCATACTCCACAAACTGTTCACTCCCCTACTACGAGTTGTTGGAGGCAAGGTACTCCCATTAATCCAACAGACACGCCCAACGATCCTGAATCTGTCGGTGTTGATACCAAATTTAGTCTGTAGACGTGGACTATTCACTTGAAGGCACGTGTCAACCTACGTGGCAATTACAAACACTTTCAACGAACAATATAGTCTCACCGATCTACTCAAGCACCCCGAGAAACTCAATCATACCGAGCAGCTTAGGCGCCCCGAGGAGCTTAAGGCTCTGAGCAACTTAAGCGTATCGAGCAACTCAACGTACAGAGCATCCAAATCAGGAGAATAAAAAAGACGACTGCGCATTAAATGCTCATTATTATCGTGCAGATGTATATGTCTAGTAGATAACTGCGCATTTTCCTTTCACATGTACAACCTCAAGGCTATAAATACATTGTAACCTCTTCATTATAAGGGGACTATGAATTTCTTGGAAAACTCATTTATCGAGAATTCTAGGCAAACAGTCAGCAATAAAAAAACAGTGGACGTAGGCCATTCTCATAAGGCTGAACCACTTTAAAAATCTATTGTCTTACATTTATTTATCTATTTTTATCTGTGATTAAAATAATTAAATCAAATCTAGTTTTTTACATCAACAGATTGGCGCCGTCTGTGGGAAACGACTGTACTTATCGTTTTTCACAAAAACAATTCATCGTCAATGGTTGATAATCCGGAATCCAGTAATTGAAATGCTGGGATCCCTCTAAGTCCATCTATTCCCCCAAATGTTACGGATCTGGCTGGCATAATGGCTAATTTAGCCCAGGGCCAAACGGCTATGCAAGAAACCATGCATCAACTTATACAAACTATTCAAGGTGGAGTGTCGGCTCAATCAGGACAACGAAATGTTCAGAGAAATACTCGTTTACCCTCTTCACGAATTAGGTGAACGCTATTCCCAGAGGAATCTCGATCTAGACGCACCGAATCATATCGTACTGAGAGATCAAATGATCCTTCTTACCAACCTGGTCAGACTTCCTCAGTACGAGCTACAGATTCTCAACGAAACGTCACTCTATCTCCAAAAAGGATTAGTGCTCTAGAAAGGTTGAGTAGAGTCTCTCCTTTTGATCTTTTGGGCCCTAAGAGGAATAAAAGTCCTCTTAGGATTGTGTCGAGAAACTCTCAACGACCATCCAAGCTAAGAGAAGGCTCTGCCCAATCACGACTAACAACCCGTAATGAAAGATACCAAGAGGAAAACTCAGCGTGATCAGTTGCTCGAACAAATAGGCTCGAAGTGGGAAACGATGCATGGAAAGGCTCTATTCAAAGGCTGGAGGATAGATTAGGGGAAATGGTTAAGGCCAAGAATCCTCTACAAATAACTTTTGTCCAAGGGACACCATTCGTACAGGAAATTATGGATTTTCCCACGCCTTCAAAATTTAAAGCTCCTGTGGTGATGCCTAAGTATGATGGAAAAACTGACCCTGTCCTTCATATTGAACAATACCAAATTGCTGCTGATATCTATGCAGTTCCATACGAGATGAGATGCAGGGCATTTTCAGGAACTCTTACCGGACCAGCTCAGATATGGTACAATAACCTTCCTCCGGGGAAAATTGTGACTTTCTTTCAACTAGTAGAACTCTTTATTGGGAACTTATGTTTTGGAGCGAAACCAGTGAAACGAGTAGCACACTTGCTGAGTGTTAGACAAAAGACAACTGAAAGCACCAGGGACTATATTACTCGTTTCAATAACGAGAAACTTGAAGCAATTGATTATGAGGAGAAAATAATAATTACTGCTCTGATGAGAGGACTGTTGCCAGATAAATTGTACTACACTTTAGCTAAAGATCCGCCTAGGACCATGGCTGGACTAATGGCAAAAGTAGCCAAATCATGAATGCCGAGGAAACTATGGTTGCGAAGAAGAATACAGACACTAAGGAGACCAAGGTCAAGGCTGATAAGACTGAGAAGAATGATCAAAAGAATAACGGTGGCAACAAGCAGTCGAAAGCAAAGCAAGCACTGGAACAGTTGAAGAAATTTAGAAATTATACTCCTTTGACGGTAGATATAAACCACATTCTGAAAGAGATCAAGAACAACGAGGAGCTAAACTGGCTAGAAAAAATAAAGGCAAATCCTGACAAGAGGAATAAGTCCAAATATTGCAAGTTGCACAAAGACCATGGTCACACGACCAAGCATTGCATTGCTCTCCAGAATGAAATTGAAGCACTCATCAGGCGGGAAAAATTGACCAAGTATGTTGATTGCCAAAATGGTGGAAAGACCAGCGACCGTGGAAGGCAAAAATCTAAGTCTCCTCGTCGAGCAAAAGAAGACAAGAAGAGAGATCACGAAGAAGATCCAGAAGATGAGCCCGATCTCCCCAAAAGACCAAGACAGCCAGAACGCGAGGTATTTTCAATCCATTTTGGGTCATTTGAATGTAATGTTATTACAGGTGGAGACGCAAGAGGTGGTGATATGACTGTAGAAAGGAAAGCTTACCTCAATGAGGCTTAAGCTTGCTCGTACATTCAGCTAATAAACTTGGCTGAAGATGATCTCCCGATGAAGGTGAATAAAGACAAATTGGTCATTGGTTTCTCTAAGAACGACCTGGCAGGTGTATTATATCCTCATGATGACCCATTGGTGATCAAGATGAGAATGAAGGAGGTGGTGATTTCACGAGTACTGGTGGATAATGGCAGCTCGGCAGATATCATGTTATATCCATGCTTTGACAGTTTGAATATGAAGCTAGCCCAGTTGGAGCCATATCATATGCTCCTCCTTGGCTTTATAGGCGAGAAGGGTTTTCCACTTGGGACAATCAAGTTGGATATGCTTATCAGTACATGGCCTGCTTGTCGAACATAAAGAGTACGCTTTTTTGTAATGGATAAAAATGTCCAATCAACTTACAATATCATCATGGGAATGTAATACCCCGTATTTTTATGGCTTTTAAATTTATGGATTTATTAAATTCAATTGAGATAAATTAATTTAACTTTAATCCTGAAAGTTGTTTTAAATATTTACTAGCGTGACGAGAGTTAGTAATTATTGAAAGTTTGTTGATTCGTTAAATATTACTTATTGAGTAAAGTAATATGTATAATTGATTTTTTTTTACATCAACTAACCAGGATGTCTACACACCCTATAAACTGTGCATACTAGTGTAAGCATCACATACGCTTCACACCTAATAACCAAATCTTTATTTTCCTAGTGCTCACAACGTGATCGCAACACTTGGGTACTCTCACTCACCCTAGAAATTAAAATTCTAAATCCTCCTTATCATCGTTCCACCCCTCAACTCGTGGTGGTAAAACAAAACTTTCAATGCTTTCTTACCACGAAACCGGCTCCACTGGCCTTAAATCATAATTCAACTACTATCTTACAGATATAAATCTGCTCCTATTACGACCGAGGTATCAAACTCATGGACTAATGACCGAACATCTCCCTATTTCCAACCTTACGCTAAGTTTCATGCGTGGGATGTCTCGCAAAGTGAAATCCAAACAAGGAATCCCCCCGATACACTACTACCTATCATTATCGGTTATCGAAATTTGTTAGGCCCTCCATCCACAACATGTACCCCTTTACTCCGTCTCTTGACAGAAAAGTTACATATCCTCCCGAAATTACACTTAACAAAGAACATTTCGCCAATTGCACTATCGTACCGTATTGGTGGTAATTGCATTCCATAAACCTCGGATACGTATAATCGGGATTCTCGAAATCTCTTTCCCCAGTCAGAGGGGTATAAATATTAACTCCCACGTCTCTAAGGTATAGATATAACAATGCACTCTTTCTATCACCAAGTCCTGAGCGTTAAACATAATGATGAGTTAAATCTTTTCGCTCGCCCGTAAACCCGATACGTGCTGGATCATAACAACAAAGTTTCTACACACACCGGTATCGAATATCTCGAGCCCACTATCCCCTCCGAAGTCTCTAGGATAGACAATATAAGTGTGAGTCCGACCCTCTTGCAGGTGAGGCCTCGCCAGAATAAAACATGTTGCACTGATGCAACCACTCCGATAGCCTTGCAATAACTGTCTACTATCGTACTGACCATTTCTATAAAGTTGTAATCAATGCCATATTATACTCGTATATCACATCACTAAAACGAGTGACATCAATAAAGTATATAACACTATTAATATACTCATTCATCCTCCGCGGATAGCACTAAGGAAAATCCCGCTACACTAGGGGAAAATATTCACATAATAATATCGTTTGTAGTTATACGCATTAAACTCGTCTCACATGCTAATCTAGCAATGAATAAAATATAATGACTCTCTCTTGTCGCAAAAACACGCCTCATCCTCTGAGGATAAAACTTATACTTCTACCTTGCCAATCGTCTTGACTGGACAAATGGTCTCCGGACGTAACACGCCTGCCCAACCCAAAACAAAAACTACTTTAATCGTTGTCTTTTACTAGGCATCATACTCTTATCTCTTTACTCACTTCGGGAAAACATTAACGCGTGCGATTTCACTCTCCACAAAATACCTCTACCCATAATCCACTTATCACCTGTCATACTAACCATATTAGGATTGTCCTTACTGAATTCGCCATCGCTTTGGTAAGAATTTAGCTATTTGAATCATTTAAATGGGTCCCCTGACGTGTATCCCCACCCCTTGTGGTGCTACACTACCATTGTTGCATCCAATCTTATTCTTGACTAACTTCTTCGATTCTTTGAGCTTCCCACACAAGGAAACATTATCATCTCCATTGTCAAAGCACAACATTGTTAACCTCTGAATCGACCATCTAGGAAAATTCCCTTATAAGTGTTATTAACTATATTTACGAGTCGATCTCTCACTT
Organism: Sambucus nigra; assembly: GCA_949130495.1. Classification (NCBI taxonomy): domain Eukaryota; kingdom Viridiplantae; phylum Streptophyta; class Magnoliopsida; order Dipsacales; family Adoxaceae; genus Sambucus; species Sambucus nigra. The sequence continues at coordinate 585,708,432 of OX422210.1, read as the reverse complement.
GGAGTCCTTTCCTCCATTTGTATCTACATCTTCCGATACAAAATTCGCTAACGGTTTAGATTCATATTCACAAATGGACATCTGTCAGGTCCTCCTGTGATGAGTTCAGAACTATGTTCACTTCTTATCCTGAACATCTGATGAAGGAACATGCAGTCACATTGTACCTAAGATTCTCCTATAGGCATAGCATTCTATTTCTAAAAGTAGTGGCTGACTCCCACCATGATAACTTTGTTCCGACATGTCAAGAAAATTTGTTTCCAAATTTTCACTTCCAGTTAGCAACACTCCGTCCTATGTCCAAGCCTTTGGATACTTTACCTCCTTGGGCTAACACACACAATTTTCGCATTTCTAGAATTTCCACTCACAGTTCTCTACAATGCTTCGTCTGACTCTTTCCCGTCGTGCCACGTTGGGTAAGTCTACTCTTTCACCTATTTTGACTATAGCAGCACTTGGAAATCATAGGTTGCGCCCTAGCCGTCTTTGCAGTCCTGGCTTCCTGTGCCATAATAGGGGTGACCTCAATAACGGTCATCATCCTCGAATATACTTTACAACCTCAACTAAGCCTTGCCTCCTGTTGTTCGCCCAATGGCCCTTTACTTCCATATTTAATTGTTCGAACACATCCGAACGTAATTTAGATTCAGTAAGGTATATTTGTTATAGCAGGAGAATGGAATCTCACCATAGAAAACAACAATCCTAAAGATAGGGCTCTATATCAAACAAAGTAACGCTGGAAGCATAATAAGCCGCACAGATCCTAAGGACACTAGAACCTGATGCTCTGATACCACTTGTGACACCCCGCCTAATTAAATACTGGGCGATCAATTCTTTATTAAATTAAAATCAAGGTGAACAGTTGGTTCATTCTTAGCATCACTGTCGCAAAATAAACTTTCCCAATTTAAACACCCTAAATAATTAAGCTAGGTGTCAAAATAATTTAAAACTTTGTTTCCATTTTTTTTATTAAATTCCAATTTGAAAACCTTTTAAATAACCATCAGTTTAAGAATCACATGAGTACTACGGATAGCAATCAACACAAAAGAATTAATCCATCTAGATTAACCAAACAAAATTTAAACTACAAATGAAATCATCATGACAAGAGTTAATACTCAAAGAGTACCTAATACTGAAAATAAATGAACATACATCTCTGACAAATCTATACTGAATGGGGAAATGAGCGACACATGCCCTAACTATGAAGAACTATAATAAGAATCGAATCAATGAAGAGGTCGTCTACAACAAGGAGCTACAACTCCCACATAAGCTACAACGCGTCCAATCCAAAGAACCTATGCATGACGCCCCTGTGGCTGGGCACCTGTAATATATACATATACATACAAAAGAGAAGAGATAACAGAAAACGGGTCAAAGACCAATTGTAAAATAGTTTTGAAATTAGTTTAGCAAGTATTTAAAATGTCTACCTGCTAATGCAACAACCAAGTTAATATGCGACACTCTCTTGAGAATTCTCACCTCTCGTTTAGTGTGCACGCCTATCGTACTAATGAACCTCATAAGTCTCTCTAACTTATTCTCCATACGGTTTTATCACTTGGAAATAAGGTTATGATATTTACTTTTAGAAAATCAATCTCTACAAGATTTATTACGGTATTTAGAATAACTCCGTACCGTTATAAAGTTTCCGAATACTTATAGTGAAGTTGAAGAATTTATTCATTACTTAACTTCTATTATGCACAGTAAAAAGTTCTCATATAGATATACGTATATATATTAGTTACACGTATAATATATATACTAACGTCACCCCACATAAAATCTATGGTGCAAGGTTTCCATATATAAGTATATATATACCAATCACTCATATAGTATATATATATATACTATCTGCACCCCACATACAATCTATGGTGCTGGCATACATGAGCTATGTGATGATGGTATTCAATCCTAGTTCATAGAAGATGTGTTTATAAGAGATTAGAAACAATCGGTTATAACCCTATTTAGAGGAGAGTTAATTCGTGGTAATTCGGGAGATAAGATGATATGGACCGTAGGATATTAGTGATTTCTTACTGAATAAAATGTTGAGGAAAAATCTATTTGAACCTTGAGTAATGAGTGAGGCTCGGGGATAATTAAATTAAAGAAGTAAAGTCATAATATTTTAATATTTTAATACGTAGGATGTAAGAGATATAATGCTACGTATGGGAATTATCTTAGGGAAATGTGATTACCTTGTTGATATTATATTATACTTAGATGATAATGCCTATTTAATTGATTGATAATTTATGTGTATGACATACCTAGCTTACTTGCTATCGACGGGAGGTTTGCGCGTGAGGGCAGTCATATCCTGGTGAATCCATGGGATTTTTATTTGTCGCTCAAGAACATAGGTCTACGAAAGACTTGTCGGGGAGTTGATAAGTCCGCTAACTATGGGAACGTAGGTATGTGCGTGGCCCGTGGATATGAGAACTATGTTTGCCTCCAATTTATGTGTTGTTGTTTGTGGTTCGAGGAATTCTTACCGAACCTTTAGTCCCCTATTCGGCGACCAACGATATTGGGACATGATAGCAGAGTAATGCATTGCACCGCAGCTGTGACTCGGGGTGTCGTATATATATATATATATATATATATATATATATATATATAATGAATTAAATGTATGTGTGTAAAGTGGTTAAATAATCTACTTTGTGATAATTGTAGATAACGGGGAATAGAGAAAGAGAATTGAATTAAGTTAATGGATGTTTATTCTTATAGATTTGAAAAGCTTAATTCATGATAATGAGAAACGATTCATATTAATGAGATATGTATATGAACGATTATACTTCGTATGGTGTGGGACATACGGGGTTATGATATGGGATGGCATTTAGTGAAAAGGAACCATTAACTAGGAGGTTAATAGGAAACGTTCAGCGTGCACTCTAGATGACAGGTGAGAATAGCAAGTGAGAGTGGGATACTAACATGTACATAATAAATGCTTAATTGCACTTGTCAAATACTTGTTTTCAAAATCATTTTCACATTGGGCTCTGATCCGTTTTCTTGCATATTTTCTTTTCTATTGTACCTTCTATATCAGGTGTCCAGCAGCAGGGACACCAACCTTAGTGGATTATGGCGAGCTATGGAGTATTGCTTAGACGCCTATCTTCATTTGATTCACAGTATTCTTTTAGTTACGACATGTCGCCCAAAGGAATTCAGTTATCACAGGGCAAGTTGCAGCACTTAATAGGTTTGTGTCATGAGCAACTGACAGATGCCTACCATTCTTCAAAACACTCCGAAAAACTTTTGAGTGGAATGATGAATGCGAGGAGGCCTTTCAAGAGTTGAAAAAATATCTAGGGACATCTCCATTGTTGTCCAGACCAGTGATGGGAGAAAGATTATAGTTGTATCTGGCAGTTTTAGAGAATGCAGTTAGCTCGGCGTTGATAAGGGTGGAGGACGGAGTACAAAAACCAGTCTATTACACCAACAAGGCTTTTCGAGGAGCAGAAATCAGATATCCAAGGTTGGAGAAGTTGGCACTAGCACTGATTGAAGCAAGCAGAAGGATAAGGCCATACTTCCAAGCTCATACTATAGTGGTGTACACCGATATGCCATTAAGACAAGCTCTGCATAAACCGAAGAAATCAGGAAGATTGATGTACTGGGCAGTAGAACTTGGTGAATATGATATAGTTTATGCGCCTAGATCATCGCTCAAAGGGCAGGCAGTAGCGGATTTTATCGCAGAGTTTACTCGAGAAGATGCCTCCGAAGAACAGGAGTTGAATACAGACCAACCTATGGATGTTACAGGATCATCAAATTTTAACCCCGACCAACTCATGTCGGTAGATGAGCAAGAGAAGATGATCAACGAACAGCGAGAAGTGCCGGAGGAGGACAAAAAGAAACACCAAATATTCCACCGAGGAACTCTGTCTGATCAAAAATTTGATAATGAAGTACCTATATGGAATTTGTATGTGGATGGCTCTTCGTGCACTACAGGCAGTGGAGCAGGGATTATTTTAAACAGTCTAGATGAGATTGAAATGGAGTATGCTCTGCTCTTTCAATTTAAGGCTTATAATAATGAGGCCGAATGTGAAGCAATGATCCTGGGTCTAAGTCTAGCCAAAACCATGAAGGCAGAGCAAGTCGTTGTATTCAGTGATTCACAGTTAATCGTAAATCAAATTCTGGGGGTGTATGCGGCAAAAGGAGAATTAATGATAAAGTATCATGCAAAAGCAATGGAGGTTGTATTAAGTTTTACCGCAGTTCAGTTGATTAGAATACCAAGATTAGAAAATGCAAGAGCAGACGCCCTAGCTCGGTTAGCATTAGCCACACGCACCGAGCTACGAAGAATAATCCCAATAGAAATCCTGGATGGTCGAAGCATAGACGAAGATCTGATAATGAACTTCATTGCCCTTGACTTGGGACCATCTTGGATGGATCCCATCAGGGCCTATATTGAAGAGGGGGCTTTACCAACTGATAACTCGCCGCCAAGAAACTGAAGTTTAAAGTTACTCGTTATGTATTGACCAGCGGCATTTTATATAAACGAGGAGTTATAGCAGGGCTACAAAGATGTGTCCATCCCTCCGAAGTAAAATATTTGATCGAAGAGGTTCATGAAGGGTCTTGTGGAGCCCATGTAGCAGGTCGGACGCTTTTACAGAGAATAAGAACGCAGGGGTATTACTGGCCAACGATGAGAGCTGATTGCGTAGCTTATGCTAAGAAGTGAGATAAATATCAACGCTTCTCTTCCATTTGAAGAACTCCCCAAGCATTGTTAACACCCATAACGTCCCCTTGGTCATTCGCCATGTGGGGGATAGACTTGGTAGGACCACTCCCAACGACCAAGGAAAGATTCAAATACCTCGTGGTTGTTGTGGATTACTTTACCAAATGGGTGGAAGCTGAGCCTCTCATTGATATGACATACGACAAAGTCTATCAATTTATTTGGAAGAATATTATCTGCAGATATGGTCTCCCACATGCATTCATTACTGACCATGGAACCCAGTTTGATAATGAGGAGTTTACTGCGTATTGTCATCAATCCAATGTACTGAAGATCCACTATGCACCAGGCCATCCCCAAAGCAATGGGCAAACTGAGGTGACAAACAGAACGCTGCTGAATGGTTTGAAAAAGCGGCTGGATGATGCAAAGGGAAATTGGATTAACGAGCTATATTCTGTGCTGTGGGCTTATCGTACCACACCACGAACAACGACAGGAGAGTCTCCATACATGCTGACATTTGGGAGTGAAGTTGTTATACCTGTTGAATTGGGCCTACCCATGCATAGGGTGCTTAATTTCAATTCTCCTGTCAGTGATTTGATGAGAATATTAAACCTCGATATGCTCAAAGAAGTTAGGGAAGAAGCAGCAATCAAGAATGAAATATATCAACAAAAAACAGCTTTGTTCTATAATAAAAGAGTGAAAAAGTGTGATTTGAAGGAAGGGGATTATGTGCTGAAGAAAGTGATAAAAAAGAATAACAAACTGGAAGCCAATTGGCATGGACCCTAAAAGTTGTTCGTCCAGGGACATACACGATTGAAACCTTGGAAGGAGAAGAATTCAAGAATGTATGGAATGCAGAGCATCTGCGCAAGTATTATCAGTAATTGAAATTCCTATGTAATGCAGTTTCTTCAGTATGAAAAAGTAATGTTTCACCCAGTTTCTGTCTTTGTTGATTTTTTTTTTCCGAATATATTAACGCTACACACTACACACCAAATTCAGGGCAACTACCACCAACTCCGGTTGGTCGGGAATCAATTACCACCAACTTTGGTTGGCCGGGAATCAATTACCACCAACTCCGGTTGGTCAGGAAATCAATTACCACCAACTCCGATTGGTCGGGAATCAATTACCACCAATTGCGGTTGGTCGGTAAATCAATTACCACCAACTTCGGTTGGTCGGAAACTAATTACCACCAACTCCGGTTGGTCGGCAAATTAATTACAATCAACCCCGGTTGGTTGGTGCTAAACTAGGCAAGAAGCTGGACGACCTCTCGGGGCATCCACTGCTTAGGTAACAAGGTAATCCACACGAGATTACTACAACTAAGCAGAAACATGGGATGCAAATCATTCCATTGCTTAGGCCCAAAGAGTGACAAGTCACTATAATCAAACAACAAATTATCAAATTCAGAGCAACTACCACCAACGCCGGTTGGTCGGGAAATCAATTACCACCAACTCCGGTTGGTCGGGATTCAATTACCACCAACTCCGGTTGGTCGGAAAATCAATTACCACCAAGTTCGGTTGGTCGGGAATCAATTACCACCAACTCCGGTTGGTCGGGAATCAATTACCACCAACTTCGATTGGTCGGAAAATCAATTACCACCAACTCCGGTTGGTCGGGAACTAATTACCACCAACTTCGATTGGTCGACAAATCAATTACAATCAACCCCGGTTGGTTGGTACTAAACTAGGCAAGAAGCTGGACGACCTCCCGGGGAATCCACTGTTTAGGTAACAAGGTAATCCATACGAGATTGCTACAACTAAGCAGGAACATGGGATGCAAATCATTCCATTGCTTAGGCACAAAGAGTGACAAGTCACTATAATCAAACAACAAATGGGATAAGTAAAATATATACATATATATTTACCAACCAATAAGCAAGGACATTATACAAATTATTTAGAAGAAAATAAAATGGCAAAAGACTAAAAATTTCTTCATTCAAATCAAGTAGAATTACATATGATGTTAAAAATATACTTCATTACATAAAAAAAACCTATTCTATTATTTTTTTCCCTTATGCCTTTGAAACAGATTCTACCCCAGCAGGAGGATCATCTAATGCATAAGGGAAATTTATAAAATTTAGACCTCGCAGCATTCGAACATTCATCACGGAGGGTCTCTGGGCGAGGTATCTCAAAGTTTGCATGAAGACTGTAATCGCCGAGATACTTGGAGATCAAGCATTGAGGAATTGCCCGAGCAGGAATCCAATAAATGTCAAGCTTAAAAGGAGGCACGGGTAAATCTAGCACTCCAGGGTCATAATAATCCCATAAGTAGTGGCCCTGCTCCAATTTTAGCACACACAGTGCATTCAACTACCCTTGCTTGTACCCCTCGTTATTTAACTACTCGATCCGACCATCAAGATGGTAACGGGCTTCATTATACCCATCCATCCAAAACTCTCTAGGTTATTTATGAAACTGATAAGTTAACCTCTTCAGTTGCTCGTGGAGAATCTTCACCAGAATTTCCTTATTTTCCAAAGCAGAACTCTGGGAAGAGAGTTGGTTAGTAAAATTCAGAATCTTTTTGGACATTTCTGCCAAAGCTTGATTCTTCGCCATCAACTGAACTGCCTGATTCTCCACGGTCGATTGAGTTCTCGGTTTTTCAATAAAAACCTGACCAGCCCTTGCTCGTCCACGAGAAGAAGATCTTGCTCGTCTACGAGTTGATATGGAGGATCTATCTCTTTTTAAAGTTTTCAACTCATCTCGTAAGTTGGTATTTTCTACCTCCAAGAAATAAAAACCTTCATCATTAACAAGGACCAAGGCTCCCGAAGAAGATGTAGCAGATTTGAGTTGTTTTATCTCTTCTTACAAATCAATGTTCTCCGGCTCCAATAACTTAGCAATATGCCTGTGTGATTCGTATCAAATTATGCATTTAAATACCCTCGAAACTTATGCATTTTAGCCCCCTCGGTTACTTTAATGTCTATAATTATGCTCGTTAATCAGACAACCTCCGTTTTACATGCTAAAATATTATTTGAGGTATAATTGAGCTATTATAGGTATTAAAGTGCTTAGTATGAAGTTTGGGCACGTTCCGACTAAGTTTCGTCGCGATTCGCACGTTCGGGGGCATTTTCGTAATTTTACACTTTGGGATTTTTGCCCGAAGTATTCACGGAAGTTGTAGCCCTCGGGCCAAGCTTCGCGTGACCACGAACGGTGCTCGAATCGGAGTCCGAACGAAGAAAACACGGAGCTTTAATCGGAAAGAATTATAAGGATTCATTAACAATTTAAATAATTCCATCCTTGTCCCTTTTCTTCTTTAATAACAAATCAATTAATTCCATCTATGTCCCAAAAACATTTTTTCAGCAAATGAAGATGGCGATTTGGCCCTAGGCTCGGGTTTTGCTCGGGTTTTGGGTTCGACCAAAATTCGATCCTTTCGTCCGAAATCGGAGCTTGATTTGGGACCACACACGCAAATGAGTCTCTTTGGCCATTTTTTGGAGCTTGGATTTTGGCCATTTATGGCTATGGAGAATGTGGAGCTTTGAAGTGGGTTTTGGCATTTTAATGGTGGAAGAGTTGTTGGTCTCGATTTTGGCTTCCAAAAATGGTTTTGGGCATATATGGAGTTGGGTTTTGTTGGCATTTTTTGGAAATGGGTCTTGATTAGGTGTTTGTCACCATTAATGGAATCGGAGCTTTTTTGGCCATTTTTGGAGATGGGTGTGGCTGTGCGAATTTGGGAGCTGAATTGGAGTTGCAGCGCAGCCAGTCAACCGGCCACGCTCCGGCGGTCGACCGGTAATTCGATTTTTGCCTTTGATCCGAGACAGTGTTGATCTCCCCTGTTCCGCGATTGACCGGTCACCACACCCGGTCGACCGGTGATCTGTTTTTGATCGAAATATCTGTTGCCACTTTTCTATTTTTTATTTTCTTTTTCCTTTTTCTTTTGTTCCATAATTAGAACCTTATCCCTTTTTTATTTCTTTTTCCTTTTCTTTTATTTCTTTTTTGTAACTTAGTATAAATACCATAGTTGGTGTTTATTTTTAGAGGACACATATAATATCTTCATTATTTTAGTTAGTTTCTAGGTTAGGTTTTGAGAGCTCATTTGAGGATTTTTGTGAAGTGTTTCCCCTCTCCTACCACTTTGTGTAATTCCCCCATTAATGTAAGTGTTACTATTCATTGTCTTCTCTAAGTTGTATTTGCTTTATTTTTCATGCTTAATTAATTTTCATGCCTAGATAATTTTAGTTGCTAAACTAATTAGTGGTGTAGTTAATTTATTTATGTCATTTAATATGCGTAGGGGCTAATTTAAATTAGGGTGCGATTAATGGAACTCACGTAGGGTTGATTTGTTGCTTCGCTTTGGTGATGGAGATTTACGTATTTATTTCGAGTGCGTTGTCCTAGTTTTTACGCCTAGGAAATTTAACGGTGTATATCATGTATGCGCCGTGTTTACGACCTTGCGTGCGTAATTTACGGGATATTTGTTGACGCCGAAATCTTATTAGTCTTTTATGCGAATTTAGGGGTGTGACAACTCTTAATTTAATTAATTGACGAAACGAGATGCAATCCTAATAATTCGCAGTCCCATGTAACCATTTATACACGTTAACTCGATTTGAGGAATATTAGTCGCATCCTATAGTTTTTATTCTCTTTGTTAATTTTAGTTTAAATACACTCATGCCTAGTTTATCTTTTATTTATTTTTAGTTAGAAAAATATCTTTTACACTTTTATTGAGAAGTAATAAACCATTTAAATTCTAGCAACTCGTCTTTGTGGATTCGATACCCGAACTAGCCGCTATACTCCCTTAAAAGAGTGTAGTCATAGTTTAGGTTTTTGTATTAAGGCGGTGAATAGAAAACAACGATCAGCGTTTGACACACGCTACTTTTCACCCTTAATCAAAATGGCGCCATTGCCGGGGACTAGTTTGTTTTAGACTTTATTTGATTTAATATTTCATAGTATTTTCTTTCTATTTGTATTATTTTCTAACCTTTTGCAGGACTTCCACATTTGAGCACTTAGAAACGCTCGATTTTTTCCCGCGCGCACTTACTTCGTGGAATCCGCCACTTCGATCCATTTTTTGGGGTAAGCATGTCTTATTCCAATTCTTTCGGTAATCCTTGTCATAATTCTCAAAATTCTCGCAAACCTATGACTTTCGGTGAATACTTAGAATCCCAAAGTGTAACAAATTCAAATAGGACTTTGGGCGAGTATAACGAAAGTCAAAATTCAGGTTATTGGAATTTTGATGATGATGATAATGATTTTGGGCCTTTACCTCATTATAATAGGAATTTTGAAACGAATTCGAATAGTTTTCAAAATTCCTATAATAATGAGTTTTCGTTTAAGTCCGATGGTAATTTTCAAAGTTTCTATTTTCATGCATCCGCACATCGACCCATGACATTCGGTGAGGGTTTGCGTATGTATGAAAATGAGAAAATTGAAAATCGCTATCGGGAAGAAAATCGTTCGTGGGAACATGAGTTGGATTTATTATTTGAGTCCGACGACGATTTTGCTTCCGAGTCTTTTGAAGTCGAGGAATGTTTTGAACCAAATGAGGTGCTTGTACCTACTTTGGAACAATCCATTCTAGACTTTGCCCATCTCGTAATAGATATTGAAAGTGAGGATGAAAATGACGTAATATCTATTTGCAATGAAATGATTTCTTCTTTGGCCCCCAAAGAAGAACATTTCATTGAAAATGATATTATTTCCTTTGAAATTCCAACTTCATGCGATGATTATTCATCTTATGAGTTTGAATTTCTTTCATCCCCGTTTTCATTCTCTATTACCCCACCGGAACAAGTACCCGATGATTCGGTTTCGAACTTTAATGTTTTAAACCCTATCGCCGATGAGGAGTACTTGCTCGAGTCGCCCTCCACGATCGCATCTTTGCCTTTGTGTGCGCCGCCTCCCATTCCAACTTCAAAATCCTTGGGAGGATATTCGGCTTTTCTCGGTCCCCACTTGTTTTTGTCACCCGTGCAATCCAAACCCCCCATCGTCCCACCAAAACTTTTAATTGGCGATGGTTCATTTCTTCCGCCTTACACATGCCTTCCGTTGTTCAAACGGAATTCATATTTTTCGGAAGGCATGCTTTTATGTGAGGGTACACCGGTTATCCTCCAAAGTCAAATCGTTCTTATGGTGGACCCTCAGCTATTTAGACTTTTAGTGTATAGTTAGTGTGGAGCCTAAATAGTAGGTTGTATATAGTTAGCTTTTTATTCTTTCTTTCTTTTTATTTTTCTTTCCTTTTTAATTTAGTTTAGTGTAATTAGTTAACTCTTTGTTATTTGTTTTTGCTATGCTCGGTACTGACTTGTTTTGTAGATTCTTTGGACTTGTTCTTATGTGGATCGCTCCAATTCTGGGTAATATCGCTCTTTTCCTCTCTTTGACTTGGTTCTTAATTTACATTGAGGACAATGTCAAGTTTTAAGTTAGGGGGTGTGGGATATTCTATCCATTTCTTATTTTAGTCCATGTTTTTGCTCACATGTTAGTTACTTAGTATGCTTTTCTTAGAAAAATTCAAAATTTTCAAAAAGATTTTCTTTATTTTTTCTCCTTTTTGGGGCATTTTGCCTTTGTTTCCGATGATAAATTTCAATAATTGCCCGATCCAATAGACAACCCAATGATGCATGTTCTTGATTTTAGAAGTTATTAGACTTTAGTCTCAATTATTGATATTATGAATAACTTCATGAATTAAACTTTAATCCCATGAGCACATGCATTTTTATGGTTATATTGATTTGGTTTAAGATTTTTATAACTCGGTAATCTTTTGTTGCATTGTATATACTTACACCGAGTAAGATTTGTACCTTTCGTCGTTTGTGAGTGTATACACTATTATTTTCTCATTGAAAACGTTGAATTCATTGGTAATCTTTTTATTATTTCATTTGACCGTTCATTAATTGAGTTCATACTTGAAATGTGTTACTTGAGCATGATTTTCATGTATTGTTTTGACTCGAGAATTGCGTAAACTTTGTGAAATGATCATAGGCCCTCTTTGATATATCACCCATATTAGCCTTGACCTCACCCTTATATGTTTACCCTCGTTAACCTCTTTGAGCCTAAATATTAGCCTTTCGTTTCATAACCCCATTACCATAACTAACTCTAAATTGGAGTTTTAGCCCATACATACACTTTTCATACCTTTGTTTGGAATGTTACTTGGGATTGAATGATGTTGTTATGATGCCGGTTGCAATTTAGGCATATGAGAGTTTGATAAGTAAAGAAAAGAAAGTAGTGAAAAAAGTGAAGAAAAAGAGAAAGAAAAAAGCAAAAGAAAACAAAAGAGAAAATGAGAAAAAGAAGAAAAGAAAAAGAAAGAGAAGTTTGTATATGTTGTATATAGTTTAATAAGCTTTGATTACTCTCCCCGATGATATATCTAAGGCCTTTTTGGAACTTGTTTTTCGATTTTGATATTGCCCGCATTATCCCATTATCCCGAGTTTTCATTCCGAACACTTTGAATTCGTAAATATATTCCTTCGTTTCGTACCTTAGCCATACCTACATTATAGCCCTATTAAAGTCCTATGTGATCTTAGCTTTATGTAATTTAAAAGTCATAATAGTTGTGATAATCTGTGAAAATGCATTTCGCCTCTTTTAGTGAGTGGTATCCTTTCATTGAGATTACAGTTTTTCAATTTATATATAGCGTTCTTCTAACGTGACATGTGTGCGACCTAGTTTCCATTTACATTTACTCTTTAGCCCGCATGTCCCGTGTGTTACCTCTATATTTCGAGTGAATTCGCTTGATGAGCGTAATGCCCGTGAGGATTGAATATATGCTTGCTTTAATGTTTATCGGGTTTATTTAAGTTTTTCGCTAAATCATACTTTGCATGTGCTCGCTCCCCTCCCACATTTTAAGGTTTCAATTCTATGAGGTGCATTCTATAATGTTAATGATTTGGACTTTTGTGTGAATTCATTCACTTTGCTAATAATGCGTATGAAATATTTTTCGTTGTTGTTGGGCTTTTCGCATGTTGATTGGACATATTTTGAGGAAACCATATGATGTTTGTGGGTATCATCCCTGAAAATCCTCACGAGACGACACTCGTCCACTAGGATAACCTAGGGGTTTAACGGCTTATTGCATATGCTAAATGCAATCATGTTCCCCACGAAAGTGGCATTTATTTTTTGATGCATATATACATGTTGTGATTTTCTTATAGTTCTTCTTGCGTTGAATTTCATTACTAGGGACTAGCAATGTGTAAGTTAGGGGGTGTGATTCGTATCAAATTATGCATTTAAATACCCTCGAAACTTATGCATTTTAGCCCCCTCGGGTACTTTAATGTCTATAATTATGCTCGTTAATCAGACAACCTCCGTTTTATATGCTCAAATATTATTTGAGGTATAATTGAGCTATTATAGGTATTAAAGTGCTTAGTATGAAGTTTGGACACGTTTCGACTAAGTTTCGTAGCGATTCGCACGTTCGGGGGCATTTTCGTAATTTTACACTTTGGGATTTTTACCCGAAGTATTCACGGAAGTTGTAGACCTCGGGCCAAGATTCGCGTGACCGCGAACGGTGCTCGAATCGGAGTCCGAACGAAGAAAACACGGAGCTTTAATCGGAAAGAATTATAAGGATTCATTGACAATTTAAATAATTCCATCCATGTCCCTTTTCTTCTCTAATAACAAATCCATTAATTCCATCTATGTCCCAAAAACGTTTTTTCAGCAAATGAAGATGGCGATTTGCCCCTAGGCTCGGGTTTTGCTCAGGTTTTTGGTTCGACCAAAATTCGATCCTTTCGTCCGAAATTGGAGTTTGATTTGGGACCACACACGCAAATGAGTCTCTTTGGCCATTTTTTGGAGCTTGGATTTTGGCCATTTATGGCTATGGAGAATGTGGAGCTTTGAAGTGGGTTTTGGCATTTTAATGGTGGAAGAGTTGTTGGTCTCGGTTTTGGCTTCCAAGAATGGTTTTGGGCATATATGGAGTTGGGTTTTGTTGGCATTTTTTGGAAATGGGTCTTGATTAGGTGTTTGTCACCATTAATGGAATCGGAGCTTTTTTGGCCATTTTTGGAGATGGGTGTGGCTGTACGAATTTGGGAGCTGAATTAGAGTTGCAGCGCAGCCAGTCGACCGGCCACGCTCCGGCGGTCGACCGGTAATTCGATTTTTGCCTTTGATCCGAGACAGTGTTGATCTCCCCTGTTCCGCGATTGACCAGTCACCACACCCGGTCGACCGGTGATCTGTTTTTGATCGAAATATCTGTTGCCACTTTTCTATTTTTTATTTTCTTTTTCCTTTTTCTTTTGTTCCATAATTAGAACCTTATCCCTTTTTTATTTCTTTTTCCTTTTCTTTTATTTCTTTTTTGTAACTTAGTATAAATACCATATTTGGTGTTTATTTTTAGAGGACACATATAATATCTTCATTATTTTAGTTAGTTTCTAGGTTAGGTTTTGAGAGCTCATTTGAGGATTTTTGTGGAGTGTTTCCCCTCTCCTACCACTTTGTGTAATTCCCCCATTAATGTAAGTGTTACTATTCATTGTCTTCTCTAAGTTGTATTTGCTTTATTTTTCATGCTTAATTAATTTTCATGCCTAGATAATTTTAGTTGCTAAACTAATTAGTGGTGTAGTTAATTTATTTATGTCATTTAATATGCGTAGGGGCTAATTTAAATTAGGGTGCGATTAATGGAACTCACGTAGGGTTGATTTGTTGCTTCGCTTTGGTGATGGAGATTTACGTATTTATTTCGAGTGCGTTGTCCTAGTTTTTACGCCTAGGAAATTTAACGGTGTATATCATGTATGCGCCGTGTTTACGACCTTGCGTGCGTAATTTACGGGATATTTGTTGACGCCGAAATCTTATTAGTCTTTTATGCGAATTTAGGGGTGTGACAACTCTTAATTTAATTAATTGACGAAACGAGATGCAATCCTAATAATTCGCAGTCCCATGTAACCATTTATACACGTTAACTCGATTTGAGGAATATTAGTCGCATCCTATAGTTTTTATTCTCTTTGTTAATTTTAGTTTAAATACACTCATGCCTAGTTTATCTTTTATTTATTTTTAGTTAGAAAAATATCTTTTACACTTTTATTGAGAAGTAATAAACCATTTAAATTCTAGCAACTCGTCTTTGTGGATTCGATACCCGAACTAGCCGCTATACTCCCTTAAAAGAGTGTAGTCATAGTTTAGGTTTTTGTATTAAGGCGGTGAATAGAAAACAACGATCAGCGTTTGACACACGCTACTTTTCACACTTAATCACTGTGCTCTTCAACTTCAAGCTTCAGAACACTCTCTTTCTTCTCATGAGCAGAGATGAATTTATCATACCCTTTGTCGGCACTCAGTTGCTGATATTTTTTCTCGTATCCTTGATGCAAAAGTGTGGAGGACTCTTTGCACTGCTGCTGAAGTTCCTCAATTGTTCCTTGGAGATCTTCAATCATTTCGTAGTAGGCCACATTGTTGGCAACGGCACGATAGAGCAAGCACTTTAAGTATTGATAAGCTTCAACTGCTCGTTCATAAGCATCTGAACTAAGGATATCAATGATTTGAGCCTCATTATGATCTGCATGACCAACTTTGAAATAGTCATTGCATTTCTTCATTAATTCTGTGTCATTAGCTGATAAGAGCTCCATCCAGGCCATAAACTAACAAAGAGAAGAAATAAAAAGAATCAATAATGATGCAGACAGAGCAAGTAAAATAGAAAGTCAAGACGAACAACCAAAGTTCGAATTTTTATTCATCATAAGAGGAGATACATAGTCCAAGGTTACATTTAAGAAAGCAACAAAAAAGCCCAAACAACTTTACACCTTCTCCTTGTTTCCTATGACTTCCTTAGAAGGTTTGGAGGAAGGGGCTGGTTGCTCGGCAGAAGTGCTGGTTGGTTAGAGTTGCTCGGAAGGTTGAACAACAGGAACAACAGGGACCTGATCTCGAGTCATCATAGAAGATTCATCTGAAGCAACTTCATCCTCTTCTTCTTCTCCAGGAGAGGGAGGATGGCCATGAGTGTGTTGTTGGAATAACTCGGGATTCTCAGCAACCTTCAGCTCCTGCAAGGCTGCTACCCATCCATCCCTAAAATATTTGACGCTGGCATACTCCATTTGAGAAGACATGGCAGCCAGGCCCTTATTCCAGCCTTTGTCCGAACCAGCACTGAATGATTTTTTAATGGCATTTTTCCTTTTTGCCTTCTCTGAGGAGGTCCTTTCCCTAAGAAGCTCCTCGGTAACCTTCAATTTTCCTTCCACCACCATTTTCTGTCGCTCAACATCTTGAAGTTTGACAACTTTCTCTTCAGCAGACTTGAGCTTAGCCTCAAGCTCCTTGTTGCTCTGTTCAAAATCCTTATTGCTCTGTTCAAACTCCTTCAATTTCTTCTCCAACTCCTTGGAGGCATTCACAACTTGATTTCTGCCTAGCTCAATGGACTTGGATTGCTTCTCCCAAGCAACTTTATCTTCCTCGTACTTTTGACGAGAATCTTTTAAAGATTGGGTCAGCCCAATAAAAGCTTCCTCTACTCCTCCCGAGGAGCTTGAAGCCTTGATAGCTTCATCATTTTTTAAAATGCCGTTGAAACACGTCATAAGCTGAAAAAGACGGAACTTTAAGTCAATGCGTGAACATAGTATTAAAAAATAAAGAAGTCGAGCTAAAGGTACTTACTGATGCAATGTGTTGAGCATCCAGAGTAGTAATTCTCTCACGAGAAAAAGTATTTTTAATGCCTTGGACCTCTGGGACAGTCCAGGATCTTACCAAACTCACAACAAAGCTTGGAGAAATAAAAGATGGAACTCTACCTTCAACATTTGAAGGTTGAGAGACAGGTTCAACAAGTCTCTCAAAAGAACTTTTCTTTAATGTCCTCAGAGGAGCTGGAGCATTCTCAATTAAAGATGTTGTCTTTATTGGTGATATGATAACATCACTTGAAGGAGAAACAGCAACAGTCTTGCTCGGGGCCATAGGGGGCTTTTCGACAACCTTTTTGGCAGCAGCAGGAGGGGATATATCAATGGTTTTTGTCCCTTCTTCTGGAACATCTTGTTTACTTTTCTTTGCCGCCACAGTAGCAGAGGCAGATTTATCAAAAAAGGCAGGAGCTCTTCTCTTCTTCATCAGATCACTGATGAGAATACTCGACTCAGAGGAAGAACCTTCCACACTAGTCTTAGAGGTTGGTACTTGGTCAAGATCAACTACCACTGGACGAGGACGAGCAGTGAAAGATGAAGTATAACTTTTGTATCGTAATAAGTAAGAAGCAGATCTAATATGCGCCTCAGCAACAAATTGATGCAAATCCCAGATAAGTTTTAAATGCTTTAAATTAACATCAGCCTCTTTTGGAGGTTTTCTTTTACTGTCAACCGTAACAAACAAAAACAAATGTTAGTGATGCATTTTTTCGAACACAAAGAAAATAAGATTTCAAAAAATAAAGACAACTTATTCCATTGCCGTAAGGTGGACACCTGGGATCTTGATATACATCATCTCCATTTAATGGAGGGTGTTGCTAATTTTTCATAACAACCCCATGATCAAAATAATCCCTATTGGTATCAAGAAGATCGACAACTAAAGATCAATTCAAAAACCTAGTTTTTAAATAGAATGTGGTATCACTGACAACCCATCTATAGCAGTACATAATCTCTGGAATCCCTAATCGAGTTCCATGAAGTTGATTCAACCTATGTACGCCATTAACTATCCTCCATGTATTTGGAGCTATTCTTGCAGGTACAACATCAAAATATTGGCAGAAGTCCAAATATAGGGGATTTGGCGGGAAAGAAAAGCCACATTCGGACACAAAAAGACTTGGGAACCAATATCCCTCAGCCAAAGAAAAATAATCAGAAGGTTCATAAAGTTCTTCCAAAATAACCCACGAAGGGATTAAAAATTCAGAACGAAATTTGTCCAGTGACTCAACAAGATAAACCATAATGAACAAAGTAAATAAAAGAAAGGGAAGAAAATCTTACAGAAAAATAGAGATCAGTTGACAATGAACAATGGAAAGAACGAAGGCATATGATAGATAGGAAATGAAGAGTTCAAAGATACAGATTTGAAAAGTGAAAGACGATAGGATTTCTGCCGCGCTTAAATACCTTATCTCGGAAATAGAGAAAAGGCAATGATTACAAGGGAAGACGTTTGCGTTTCTGACGGCTAAAAGAATAAAAAGGGCACAAATATCGAAATGGTCATGAAAATTCAAAATATTTATGAAGCCTGATACTATGAATTCAAAAAGGAGTTATATACAACGAAATTTTTCCTAAAAACCAATAATCTTAGCAGTTTTCAAGTAGAATATTCCACACTTTTCTTCAAGCTCAAAGTGTGAAACATTGGGGGCTTATGTTGATACCAAATTTAGTCTGCTGACGTGGACCATTCACTTTAAGACACATGTCAACCTACGTGACAATTATAAACACTTTTAATGAACAACGTACTGTCACCGAGCTACTCAAACTCCCCGAGAAACTCAATCATATCGAGCAGCTTAGGCTCCCCGAGGAGCTTAAGGATCCAAGCAACTTAAGCGTATCGAGCAACTCAAGCGGTCGGGGCAACTCAACGTACAGAGCATCCAAATCAGGAGAATAAAAAAGATGACTGCGCATTAAATGCTCATTATTATCGTACAGATGTATATGTCTATTAGATAACTACGCATTGTCCTTTCACATGTACAGCCTCAAGGCTATAAATAGATTGTAACCTCCTCATTAGAAGGGGACTCTGAATTTCTTGGAAAACTCATTTATCGAGAATTCTAGGCAAATAGTCAGCAATACAAAAACAGTGGACGTAGGCCATTCTCATAAGGCTGAACCACTTTAAAAATCTATTATCTTACATTTATTTATCTATTTGTATCTGTGATTAAAATAATTAGATCAAATCTAGTTTTTTACATCAACAGTCGGGTTACACTACACCAAATCCTGCGAATGGTCACGCCCAGTGGGTCACGCCCCAAGTCCGCGACCAGCTGGTCGCGGACTTGGGCTGTGGCCCATTCAATATTTGGCGTGACCATATTTATTATCACACTAAATTATCTATGTTCTGGAAGTGGTCACGGCCAAAGTTCGCAACCACTGTGGTCGCGAACTTGGGCCGTGACCATCTTGGCGCCAAACTCACGCCAAAATTCCCTCCAATCTTGGTCGCGGATGGGTCACGGCACAAGTCCGTGACCCATGGCATGACAAAGAAGAAAGTACACACATTGAGGGTCACGGCTATGGGCCGTGACCATTTCTTGGTATGGATCACGGCTGTGGGCCGTGACCAATAGGCAGTACACATCCCACTTAGCTTCATTAATGGGTCGCGGTGGGTGGGTCACGGCTCTAGGCCGTGACCAGTGTGAATCCTAAAACAACCTCAAGCACCTCATATTTTCATTTCCCCGCTCAAATCTTTTTTTTCCTTCCCCAAACGTTGGTACTAGGTCGGGATTAGCTATCGAGAAGTTGCGATGTTGCGTATGGAGTAAGAAACGGTGGGTAGCAGGTGCGGTGGGTTGAAGGTGCGAGGTTTCTTCCCCAAACGCTGGTAGCATTCATGGAGATTTCTTCCCCAATCTGTATGGAGGTTTAATGCTATGGAGGTTTCTTCCCCAATCTGTATGGAGGTTTAATGTTATGGAGCCTTTAACTATGGACGACATAGTTCCAATCAAAACTGGCAAGGTTTGCTTCTTATTCACTATTTATGTGCAGTTATTGTATCCCAGATTTTCTTTTCTTTTTCACTATACTTAGTTGGTGTTATGCAGATAGTGAAGCCGAGACCGGTGCAGGCTG
The DNA here is from genome assembly GCA_949130495.1 of Sambucus nigra. NCBI lineage: Eukaryota > Viridiplantae > Streptophyta > Magnoliopsida > Dipsacales > Adoxaceae > Sambucus > Sambucus nigra. Next base: position 585,688,594 of record OX422210.1, on the reverse strand, counting down.
CAAGTATTCCTGGGATGCTTGGAATGTTTCAAATTGTACGTATTTCGGCCTCTTCATTTATAGTCATTATACAGTTTCACGACACTCCCCCGTCCCTATCCTGCAATCCTTTTTGATTTAGTCTCTAAATTAATATATAAAACTAATTAGATTACCAGGTTACCCAATTGAACACTACCTATGAGGTGCGTAGCGAAGGTATTTAATCATCATTTTTGGGAGGATAAATTTGAAAACTAATTTTTCCCCTTCAAAGAGGGACTATTTATTAATTTGGGACGGATGGAGTAATAATTTATAAGTTCAGTTTTACTCCTGACACAATTACTTCGAGGCATCATTCTTTTATTGAACTTATGGATGCATCATTGTTATGCTTCATATGATTATGTGGCAGATTGAGTTGTAGATGCCTCATTTTTAGTGCATGGCTATTTGTCATACATGAATGTTTTGGATGAAACGCTAATTGTGCCTGTGCTTCTTATTAGTTTGTGTTAATAATATCTAGATTTTATGTTCCAATCTTTGGGTATACTGTTATTTTCTCTCTCCACTGGGTTTTAAATGTTTTCTTCATTTATTTTCTTTCTTTATTTCACAATTACTAGGGATGTTTTAGCTATAACTGCAAATTTTGAAACCTTTTGAAAATATCATCTTAAAAAAATGGTTTGAACTATGTAATATATCCATTTATGTGTGTGTGTTTGTTATATGTTTCAAGAACAAGTATTTTTGTCCATGAAGTAGGGTCAAAAGGGTTGTTATCTATGACAGACGATGAAGAATTGGAGTCGCTTTTAACACCACCCGCGGGTATAGGCTTAACTGATCTCAACATGTTCAAATGGTTATTTAGAGGCTCTGTTGGGGAAAGCACTTGGAAAAAGAAGATTGATCTAACCGTTGGGGAAAGCACCAACACCTCCCACGGGACCAATGTAACTCGTAGGAACCGACCCCGCAGCCGCGGGACTCCCGATTTTAGAATACGACGGTAATTTGCATATTTCTAGACTTAGGCTTAAAAACATCTCGTTAAAGGTTGAGAACTCGAAACTGCCCCCGAACGGCCCCGTGGGTGGCAACAACACCTCCTACGGGACCAATGTAACTCGTAGGAACTGACCCTACAGCCGCGGGTCTCCCGGTTTGAGAGTACGACGTTAATTTGTATATTTCTAGACTTAATCAAAACATGACGTTAGAGGGTGAAAACTTGAAACAGCCCCCGAACGGCCCCGTAGGTGGCACTAACACCTCCCACGGGACCAATGTAACTCGTAGGAACTGACCCCACAGCCGTGGGACTCCCGATTTGGGAATACGATGATAATTTGCATATTTCTAGACTTAAGCTTAAAATCATGGCATTAGAGAGTGAGAACTCGAAACAGCCCTCTAACGGCCCTGTGGGTGGCACCAACACCTCCCACGAGACCAATGTAACTCGTAGGAACTGACCCCGCAGCCGCGGGACTCCCGGTTTGAGAATACGAAGGTAATTTGCATATTTTTAGACTTACGCTTAAAAACATGACGTTAGAGGGTGAAAACTCGAAACAGCCCCCGAACGACCCCGTGGGTGGCACCAACACCCCCTACGGGACCAATGTAACTCGTAGGAACTGATCCCGCAGTCGCGGGGCTCCCGGTTTGAGAATACGACGATAATTTGCATATTTCTAGACTTAGGCTTAAAAACATGGCGTTAGATGGTGAGAACTCGAAACAGCCCCCGAACGGCCCCGTGGGTGGCACCAACACCTCCCACGGGACCAATGTAACTCAAAGGAACTTATCGTGCTATCATGGGACTCCCGATTTGAGAATACGCTGATAATTTGCATATATGTAGACTTACGCATAAAAACATTGATATGTTGATAATTATAACTCATATATGCAATTTTTTGTAAAACTACTTGGTTACTAATGTCATTTTTTTTGTATCCTATCATTTGTAGGATTTTTTCACGTGGAACAAATGAAGGAGACAATGGTTTACAACATAAAGATTATTTATATAATGTTGTGGACATTTAGGGTTATGTTTTTTATGTGTTACAGCCGTGCGGGCTTTTATTACTTAGTTTTATGGCCGTGCGGGCTTTTTTAATTTGATTGTTGAATTTTATGGCCGCGCGGGCTTTTTTAATTTGATTGTTGAATTTTATGGCCGTGCGGGCTTTATTATAAGCAGGTTTTACATTTACAGGGTTTGGAATGTCCCGAAAATAGAGGAAACTCTGCCCAATTTTTTTTTTGTCTGTGAATTATTAAGACGTGCAATATTTTTAAGTTTGTCTATATATTAGTTTATTAACAACGTTCTCGATTCACAATTTTTAATTTTTTTTTATTATTTTGCCAATAATAAATATTTGTAACACATCGTACGCGTCCAATGTTACACGTAGCAACCGACAGTACACTCACAGGACCCCCAATTTTAGTGTTGGACAAAAAAAAGACATTTTTTTTAATTATAGTTAAATATGGTCATGGACTTTGTCCATGACCAATTTTATTTTTTCTGCCGCGCATAAAAATGGTCGCGGCCAAAGTCCATGACCCCCAACTGTGACCAAAAACGGTCGCGGTCAAAGTCCGCGACCATTTTTTCCCCCTTTTTTTCGTCACGGTGTCGGTCACGGACTTTGACCGCGACCATTTTTGGTCACAGTTGTGGGTCACAGATTTGGGCCGCGACCATTTTTTTCTTTTTCTTTTGTCACGGTTGTGGGTCACGGACTTGGGCCGCGACCATTTTTTTCCTTTTTATTTTGTCACGGTTGTGGGTCGCGGTCAAAGTCCGCGACCAATTTGTCACGGTTGTGGGTCACGGACTTGAGTCGCGACCATTTTTTTTCTTTTTTTCTTTTGTCACGGTAGTGGGTCGCGGACTTTGGCCTCGACCAATTTGTCACGGTTGTGGGTCACGGATGAGGGTCGCGACCCGTCACGACATGGGTCACGGTCTAAGTCCGCGACCATCTGCCGTGACCCCTCTCGGCCGTGACTATTTTTTGGTCACGGACTTGGGCCGCGACCCACGAAAATGGTCATGCCCGAAATGGTCACGGCCCAAGTCCGCGACTTACAACTTTGGTCAGGGATTTTGACCATGACCAATCGCCAGTTTTGGTGTAGTGTTAGTTGAAAAGAAGCCTGTTGGGTTCTCTTTATTGGGAAATAACTCTAAGGGGGATAAGAATCACGTTCAACAGTTTAAAGCCCAGTGTTTGTCCTTGACAAAAATGAATGTGGAAGTGGGGGGGGGGGGGAGCTGACAATTGGAACCTCGTAGATAAAGCTATTAAAGATGACATCTACGAGCAACTAAGCAAACGTTTTTATTTTCTCCCAACTAAAAAAATAATGTGCTTTCTCGGGTTGAGGAACAACTCCGAACATATCGGAGAAACCTTAGGCAAAAGCATTTCCCTAAGGGAGCATCGAGCTCCGACATTTTGGCGCTCAAAGACAAAGTCCCTTCGAACGTTGAGATGCCAATCTCTCAATGGAATGATTTTTTGGAGAATGAGGCGAAGAACTCAAAAATGCTGCAAAGAGTGAAAAATAGGCAGAATATGGCCAAAAAAACTGATGTCCCTCGGCTTGACTCGAAATTGAAGATTTGAAGAACGAGTGGGTGACCGTTACGAAAGGCAACCCATATTAAGGAAAGACACCGAATAGGGCTAACTTGCATGTGCATGATAGATGAGACAAAAATAATAAATTTCATCCTCACTTGGCCAAGACTCTAGAATCAATAGAGTCTATCAGAAGTCAATCAGATTGAAGCCCGTTCGACGACATTAGCAATGATGCCATCGCACAAACCTTTGGGAAGGACCACATAGGTAGGACGAGAGGTTTGGGGTCGCATATGTAAACAACAAGATTCAAACACACCATACCTCTCGTGGATGAGCTTTTTTCTGTTAATAAGCGTATCGCGTCTAACGATGAACATCAATATAGGACTGAAGGGGATATAATGGTGCTTCGAAATGAATTGAGAGGTGTGAACGATAAACTTGCACAGATTGTCCCTGTTAACAGGTTGTATGCCCCTGCAGCACCCAATGCATCCCGATTTCCCTCCATAGATGCCAGGGATTCCTCGAAATTTTCCTCGTTCTCCATTCCCTTCCACAAATTTTGGTTCCTCCTTTAACATTCCTTTTCTTAGTGCCTCAGCATGGCACATGTCTTTGATCATCGTCAACAACCCACGGTGACTATGGCGAGAAATACTATATACATGACCTAAGCGGTAAATTTGTCGTTAGGATCTGCACGCTCATGTCCACTACCGTAGGAACTTTAGTACATAATCGACCTTTGTAGCAGGGTGAGTGTCAGATTGTGGTTGATACAATATATGAGGGTTGTGAAACTGTTCTGGGGCACGTCAACAGTGGATAAGGGAATTTTTTAAAAAATTATGTAGACTCTGTAACCACTTGGCTAGTTTATCGCTTGATGAAGATGTAGTAATATTTTTCTTATGTTATGATAATATCAGTAGACAAATTTATTTAATTTGAGTTTAAGTGGTTGTATAGTATCGTTGATTGGCGTGTTCTTGTAATTAAGTTATTGTAGTTTGATTGATTGGTGTGTTGTTGACTATATTGATGTTTGACTTTGATACTATATTAGTGCTTTATTATGCAACGTGATATTTATTTTATCATGTTAACACGTGACTGTAATTTGAAGATTATTAAATGGATTTTCCACAATACAAATAATGGATGAGGGAGACTGACTGGATAGCTAATAGTTATGTTAAAGGAGTTCAAGAATTTATTATATATGTTTTCAAGAACCTTAAAAGTTAAAAGATTCCGTGTTCGTCCACCCATTGTATAAACGGAAAATATAAATATATAAAAGATGCCAAGTTACATTTAGTAATGTGGGGGATTTGTCAAGATTATAACAAGTGGACATAGAATGGTGAAAAATATGTAACTTATCTTCTCGAAGAATTACCGGTAACCGACCACGTAACAGAACACCAATGAGTGGAAGTGGTAAATGATTCGCCAACGCATTGTCCATTGACCAACCTAATTGACGATGCTTATGGACTCCACCACGACCAAAACCACCAACCAGATAATATGCACAATGAAGAATTTGATACTGAACTACCAGGAAATCGAGAATATATACGGTTAAAATCCGATGCGGACCATTGTATAAATAGTGCATTGAAGAACGTTCGATATTATATGCGATGATTGGTTTACATAATTTGAAGGGTCAATTTGGCTTGTCTGGGAACAACTTAACCGAAATTCTTAAATTGGTTAAATAAATTCTCCCAAAAGAGAACACGTTACCAGACAATTATCCTACCATGAAAAAGAGCTTGAAGGGTTTGGGATTGAAATACAAGTCTATTCATGCATGCAAGTATGATTGCATATTGTATCGCAATGAACACGGAGAGAATGATGAATGTCTAGTATGCGATGAGCCTGTATACGTCGTTTGTGAGATAATAAATGACAAACCTGTAAAATATCAAAAGAGCTCGCGAGTCCCACAAAAAGTTTTGAAGTATTTTCCACTTGGGTCACAGTTAAAATGATTTTTTAGTGCACCGTGGATAGCGGAGTCCATGACAAGGCACGCTCGATACGAGTTGGGTGGAAATTTGATGCGTCATCCGGTTGATTCACTCGTCTGGTAAATTTAAAATGCACGCCACCGTGAATTTGCAAAAGAACTATGAACCGTTTGTTTTGCAATCTCAACTGATGGGTTTAACCCTTTTGACAATTTAAGTACTAGTCAAAATTATTGGGTAGTTCTCATGGCGAGTCTCCCTCCGACACTGTGTATGAGAAAGGAGTTTACATTATTATGTTTATTGATACCCAGACCAAAGGCTCCGGGTGATGATATTGATATATTTTTAGCCCCATTAATCGAAGAACTTAAAGAGTTGTGGGATAAAGGCGTGACGGTATTCGACTCTCATAAGGGTGAAAAGTTCACACTTAAAGCAATGGAGATATGGACGATCCACGACCATCCTGCTTATGGGACCTTGTCCGGTTATAATGTTAGTAGTTATTATGGATGTTCCACATATAGAGAGGAAGCTCAAGCCACTTGGGTACATCATAGTAGTAAGATGAGTTACACATGTTATCGTATATTTCTGCCGATCAGTCACCCTTTCAGTAATGATAAGTCTAACTTTTATCCTATTGGTCACGAGCACCAGATACAACTTGCTCGGCTTTCTGGTCAGTAGATCGATGAGAAGGCGACGGCTGTGACTGCGGGGAATAGGTACGTAGGAAAAAACCCCAAGTTTGTAAACCTGAAGTGTAAAGCAAAAGGAGATCCTAACGACCCTACTAAAGCAAAACCATGGTCCATACGACCAATATTTTTTGATTTGCCGTATTGGAAAGATCACGTATAAGGCATATAATTGTTGTGATGAACACATAGAAGAATGTTGCAGAACGTCTGATAGGAACATGTCTGGGTGGATCTCATTCCAAAGATGGAGAGCGGGCCCATCGAGATCTATAGAATATGAAGATAAAGAAGAAACTCTAGTTAAAAAATGATCATACGATAGGAAGAATTTCTACCCCTCCGTCTGCTTTCACTTTGACTACTAGTGAGAAGAAGATCCTCTTAGACACGCTGTTCAACTTGAAGACTCCAACTAGTTATTTTAGAAATTTACGCAGGGTTGTAAACTACCGAGTAAATGACTTAAAACAGTGCAAGTCTCACGATTGGCATGTAATCATCAAATTAATTCCTCTGTTATTTCGGCATTGCTTTTCTGAACACAAAGATCTCCATCGGGCAATTATGCAAACCAGCTTGTGTTTTACCATAGTTTGTGCAAAAGTGGTAAAGAAAAGGCACATTAGAGCTGCAAAATCAACTTTAGCTGAGGCAGTTTGGGTATTAGAGAAATATTTTCCTGCGTCATTCTTAGATATCATCATCCACTTTCTTGTGCATTTATGTGATGAAGCTTTATTATGTCGTCCCATTAGGTATCGTTGGTTGTATGCTTTTGAGCACTTGATGAAAACCTTTAAAGATTACGTAAAGAATACACGGTATATTGGAGGATCAATTGCTGAAGAATACGTAACTGTGGAATCATCGTTATACGCTAGGGAATATGTGCCACAACAAGAGGTGAGGAGGTTCAATCCTCGTAGAGGAGGAGTGATCGAGGAACCTAATGAGTTTGAGGACGAATTACAATTTGGGAACCCTAAAGAGGTGAAACTCACAAATATATAATACGAGCAAGCAGCTCGTTATGTCTTCGAATCACAAGATGAAGTTGAATATGAAGAGAGTGAGTATCTATTGAATTCTTCTTCTTTGATTATATGTATTTTATATTTTACTATCTAAACCCTAAAATTTAGCCGTATGAAGTACGAAAATGAAATTGTCCAAAATCAAAGGAGAAATTGCACGACAACTGATTTTAGGGCATGGGTATCAAAAGAGGTAAATTTCACATCTTATGCGTGCGGTTATTTATTTGCGTGTGATAAAAACATGTCCTTATACAAATTAATTAATAAATGCAGCTTCTAAAAGGAGGTGATGTCTCTTGCAGGCTTGCACGCCTAGCAAAAGGCCCTAATTTTCTTACAAAAGAGTTTAAGAAATTCCGCACCAACGGTTTTGATTTCATTTCATATCCATATGAGGAAAAACTTTTAACGCAAAATAGTGGAATATCGATTTCTGCCTTGACCACCTGTATCGCTAGCAAAAGCGATAAAAATCTAAAGAATACGGTGCTAACCTATTATGGGATAGTCCAACAAATCGTAGAACTTGATTACTTAGATTTCATAGAAATTGTATTCTATTGTGATTGGATAAAGGTGGAGGATACTGCGAATGTTTGCAAAGTTGATCCTCACTCCAAAATTATTATGGTAGATTTATCAAAGCTGAAGAGTAAAGATTGCACAGTCGACGTGCCTTGTATTTGTGCCTTTTAGAATGTAAATAAGGTATTTTACTCGAAGTGCATAAACGATGGCAATTGGTCTATTGTTGTGCATGCACCAAAGGGTATGACTACTGAAGTGGATGCATTGAAATCTCCAAAAGAGTTCCAGTTAGCTCTCAATGACAACCCTAATTTTAAGGATCTTTTAGTTGATTTAAAGGAAGATTGAGTATCAAAATATTATGTTAACCTTGTCAATCTTATTTGTATCCCATCTTAATATTGACATTGTATTAATGCTTTACTTTGATGTATGAATGTTTCATTACTTTTACAAATGTTTAATATGATTTATGTAAGTTAACTTTTGATAATATGCTATGCTTAGTCGAATATTTAGTTACTTTCACAAGGCGCTATATGAAGATTGTATTAAAGAAACTAATCAACAAATGTACATGTAAAAGAATACGTTGGGGGCTCAAGGATCAATTTGGTCCAATCACACATTCAGACGACTCTAATTAATGGCCTTCTTGGATCGCAGAAATCAAGTACTCTTTACTTTAACTAAAGTAGTTATATAATTGATATGCATTATATTTTAATTTTTTTAGATGATAGAAGGAGTATGGGATAATTATTTGTTTAGTTTGGTTTGACTGTCGGATAATTATTAGTTGTTGGCTTGTTATTGGATAATATATTAGCAGGGCCCCCCAAATGGCCCCATGGGCGGTGCCAACGCCTCGCTCGGGACCAACGTAGCCCACACGAACCGACCGTGTGGTCACAGGACCCCCGGTTTGATAGCACGACCCAAAATAGAAAATATCCACACTTAGGCTTGAAAACGTTCCGTCAGAGGAAGCACCCCCACGGCCCCGTGAGCGGTGCCAACACCTCGCATGGGTCTAATGTAGCCCGCACGACCCGATCGCGGAGTCACGGGACCCTCGGTTTGAGAGCACGACCCAAAATAGAGAATATCCACACTTAGGCTTGAAACACATGCCGTCAGGGGGTGAAACCTCGTAATGCCCCCCAAATGGCCCCATGGACGGCGTCAACACCTCGCTCGGGACCAACATAGCCAACACAAACTGATCGGGTGTTCATGAAACCCCCGATTTGAGAGCACAACCCAAAACAGAGAATATCCACAGATATGCTTAAAAACGTACCGTCGGGAGGCAAACCCACTTAGCACCCCCAAATGGCCTCGTGGGCGGTGCCAATACCTCGCATGGGTCCAACGTAGCCTACACGAACCGATCGCGTGGTCACGAAACCCTCAGTTTGAGAGCACGAAGCAAAATAAACAATATCAACACTTAGGCTTGAAAACGTGTCGTCGAGAAGCGAAATCCCGTAACGATCCCGTTGGCGGCGCCAACACCGCGTTCGGGACCAACGTAGCCCACACGAACCGATAACGTGCTCACGGGACCCCCGATTTAAGAGCACGGACCAAATTTCAGAATGCTTATGCGGGTCCCGTTACCGCAAGGTCACGGGACTCCCAATTTGAGAGCACGGGACCCCCGCGAGGTCAAACAAGGAGCACTTGCAGGAATTGACCGATTAGCCTCCCAATTCGAGGATTTTTTTTATTATTACTACAGCTCGTCATGGCCTAAAGCCGTGACTAAGTTGGAAAATATAGTCTCGATTGGGCCGTGACCAAACTTGTGAAGGTGGTTAGGGCAATGGGCCATGACGACATCCGTGATATGATAAGTCCGTGACCAAGATTTGGGTCAGGGATTTGGGTCGTGACCACATATATTAGCCATGCTCGATTTGATCATGGACCAAATCCGCGGCCCACACCTCCTAGTCAGGGATAAAGTTCGTGAGTAATAGTTAAGTTTAGTGTAGTGAGATGTGTTTACAAAAAGTTATGAATGAGTTATATCAGATATTAGTAAACAAGTTTTGAAAACCAAAACTAATTTAGTTAAAGTAGCAGTATAGCAGTAGGAATGAGAGAATTATCAAACATGCACAGTACACAAGATTTTTAACATGGTAAAACCCTAAAATAAGGGAAACATCCACGGTGACCTTTACGCCACAAAATAAAAAATTCACTAAAATATTTTTGAGGTTACGAATAGATAACGAATTTTACACACAAACAAGACCTATTCTAAGTCAAGAAATATACCAACACACTCTAGCAGATATGAATTCTTTAGGCTTTTGATGTTGTCCTTGTCATTCTACTGTTTGGATCCTCTTGCTCCTTTTAGTCTTTACGGCATCTCAATAGTTTAAATCTCTTAACCAATACACGTTTTTTAATTAAATACTGTGAAGGTGTTGGCGAGTGTTGTGCTGATACACATGCATGAACACACATTCTTATATAGAGAGTTTCCTACAAATTATAAGTTTTATAAGAATGATATGTAGGTTTTCACAATACTGAAATTGTGTTTGATCTCTAACTAACGAATTTTCAGATACGAGTTCTTTTAAGAATCTCTTTAAAATCAGATTCTTTGAATGTTATTTATGTACAAGTTTTTCAAAATGAAAAACTTAGATCTGAAAATATGAAAACACACATTTCAATTTTGTAAAGGAGATTTGTTGGATTCACAAAAAAATATACAAAACCCTTTTTTTAAAACAGATCCAACAAAGAGAGATGTAGATTTCTTAATAAAGAAATCAACCTAACTACAACGTGACTGTTTCACTTGTAATTCAGATCTACAAGTTTTTATTTGTTAAAAACGAGTTCTGATTTTGTGAAGGTGTTAGGAAAGAGATAAAAACCTAAGGGGTTTGAATACTATCGAACCAAAAACCCTCAAAACTCACGACGTTATATTCTTGAGTAAGATGGACGTAGTTTGGTTTAGGGTTTGAAAATTCTCTCATATTTTATTTTCTCTCTCTCTTCTCTCAAAACTCAACTCTCCCAAAGATTGTAAATGAGGGGACGATGAGGTCTATTTATACTACTCGAAGAAGGATCTGGAAACTCATGCTAAATCAATGATCATGATTAAATTGACCATTCGTGTGATAAATCGAATGGCTCACAACGTACTGCGATTAAACAGGCTCTGATTGGTTCACTCAGATGTCACATGGATCACCTCAAATACATGCAGGCCTTAAATTATAATGGATCGAACGATCAAGATTGAGTTTCAAGGTTGTGAGAGACTCAAGTGTTGTCATAGGTACTTTAAAAAGGTAAATTAAGCTGAACATATCTGTGCTTTATTAGTAGATATATGAATCGACCTCCCAATCTTGAAGATGTATCACTATTTGATATGGTAAAGAAGCACTATTACAACAATAATCGTTGGTAAAAATCTAGGTCTGAAGCAATTGTGCACTTAATTCCCGAAGTGGAATGTAACATCCCGCATAATGGTGATAAATGGAAAAAAATCTACCTCCAACAATTATTACTTCATTATCACTATCGTAGTTTAGAAAAAGCAGAAGGTGATGTTAATTTGTGGTCTGACTGATATGTTAGCTCGGGGTTTATGGAGAACCTTACATCAAATGTGCCTATCTAGTAATCGAACTGGAAAACCTCAGCGGGCACCTTTTGTCAAGATAACGTAAATTCCTATTATTTTACATTGGGCAACTACAATACACAAAAGTCAAGGGGTAACTCTTGATAGAGTCAGATTGACTTTTGTCCCTTTGTCTCGCACTTGAAAATTGAGAGACTTAGTATTTAGCCTGATATTCAATTACGAGAGACTGTAAAAGATTCCAAGATGCGATGATTTTAAATGGTAAAGGCTAGATGAGGAATAAATGCGTGTTTTGGGGACTACGACCTTGGGATTTAAACCTCATAGGTATTTTGGTATTTACCATGTGCGATTTTATGCAACTAGGGGATTACAATAACTTTTTTTTTTCGTTTTTCTTTTGATAGGATGAAAGAACATGATGTGTATGCAGTGTAGTCATCTTTGATAAATACTTTTTATTAGAGGGTTGATGGAAGCTCATTATGCTTTGTCGGAGTATTTCTTGCATGGCTTATATATCTTTTTTTGATGTTACATATGCGCTCACAACGTAAATACTATCATAGTATTTCAAATATTTTATGAGAGATGTTCATTGTTGTTCAATATTTGTTAAATTATACATCAACTTGTACATAGAGGCAATTATTTTTGACTTTACTTATTTAACCCTTTTTTTTAAAGTTTCAATGGTTTCATGTGAGACAATATATAGTATACACTATATTATTTTTTTTAATTATATTTTATTGGTGTGATTCTTATACGTGTCTTTGAGTATGATAAAAATAATTTATTTATGAAAATGTTATTAAATTAACAAAAAAATAATTATATTTTTCTTATTCAATTGTAAGTTTGGGGAGTATTCTAGTAATGGCAAAATGCTGAAATAAGCGGGGGAAGTGATATTCTCTCGGAAATCAGCTGTGTTTTCTTTGAGAGGAGCCCCAATGAGTCTGTCACTACTCCAAAGCTACTCATCCGAAGAAGAAGAAGAGCCACGATATCAAAACTCGTCAGATGAGGACGGCGACGGCGACGACGACGACGTTTCAGCAAACCGTGTTATAAGCAACAAACCCTTGTTCGACCCCCCTAAACCCTCGTCCTCATCTTCTCTTCCTTCCGCATTCGACGCATTCTCCGAAGTAACTAAATCTCTCTCTATTCCCCTCTACCAATAATTTTGATTCCGTATCGAACTAATCTTTATAATTATTTGTTTATGCTGTGTTGTTAATTATTGGAGATTCCAGGGCCACCGGAGTTTCTTAACAACTCTGTTATAGAACCCGCATCCGCACCCAGAGATGACCAAGGGCCCCGCTGGAGGCACGGCCGCCGCAGAAACCGGAAAGACAAAAATGATTTACCTGCTGGTAATTTAACAATATGTTTCTGTATGTATGGACTTCGTGTATAATATGCACATGGGTAATTGGAAATAGCTTGTAGTTTTCATGTTCATAGATATATCATTTTCACCAAGAGAGAGGAGACACATGTATTACAAACTTCCCTCGGTTTCCGATTTGTGATGATGTATAGTTGGATCATCCACATTAAAACAATAAGGTTGAAGGAGGAAGAGTCACTAGGCACGCTGAGATGTTGTTAAAGAAGAGCTCGAAAACTCTAGTCTTTTCATGGTTTGCTGCTTTCAAGAGGGCTAATACCCATAGTTGTTAAGCGGCGAAAGGCACACCAAGACTCCAACATCCCATTAGAGCCTAAGCGGAAGGAGTGGGGTGCATAGTAAATAAAACATGTAAAAGTTGTATATTAGTATCAATAAAATCATTTATGATCTAAAATTTGAAATATATAGCATAAGTTACTATTACCATTATACAACGACAATATCATAAAAGCTTATACCACCATATGAAAAAAAATTATACATATAAATATCAAAATTTATTTAAGCATTGATTTATCCAATAATGAATAAAAGTGAAGATATATATTTAAAAAAAATGTACTCCAATGTGTGAAAAGAAAAATGAAAATCAATATATAAATTGTTCAAAGCTATTGGATTTTAATTTTATTTGTTTCTTTAGATAAAGTTCCACTAAGACTCGAGGAATTACTTTGGTTTGTCTGGGAGTGGGGAATCGTCAAATCTTCCTTATTTCATTGGAAAATACGTAATCAACATATCAATTGGTCCATTCTTATAGGGCGTTATTCAAAAAAATTAACGAGGCATGCCGTTGAGCCTAGAACCAATGCGCACAAGGGGAGGGCCTTATTGAATGAGCCTTGCCCGAGTGAGGCAAGTCGTCGATGTGCCTAAAGCTTAGGAACAATAGTAATACCTAAATAATTCTATGAGATAAAACCAATAAATGTGTTGGCAATGTGTGGATTGATTTATTCACATATTGCAAGATGTTATATATACATAGCGGATTACAATAGATGAGGTCTTTAAATCCAGGTTATCAATATTTAAAGTCACTTGAAATCCTCCTGAAATCACTTTACGATCTCGCTGGACAGTGTTGGAAGTATATTGGACTCGTTCAAAAAGGTCATCCTCATGACTCCCCTTCAAGCCGTGAGTCTGTTGGCGGAAGGATGCCAAGCTTTGACCTCGAATATTGCGAAATACACATTTGGCATTGCCTTGGTGAAAACGTCAAGCAACTGGGAAGTAGTGGCCACATAAGCCGTAACAAGGGAACCACATGCAACTTTTTTACGGACAAAGTGAAAGTTAAGCGTAATATGTTTCGTACGGGCGTGAGAAACTGGATTTGTGGACATAAATAACACGTTTGAAATGTTACAGAAATGGACACGAGGCCGTGAGAGACGGATTCTAATATCTCGTAGCAAATAGGTGACCCAAGTAAGGTCGACGACTGTTAAGGCCATAGCACGATACTCGGTTTCGACACTTGAACGAGATACAATTGACTATTTTTTTAAAGTCCAAGAAATGCAATTGACCAAGGAAAATACATGACCCGCTGGTGAAATGGCGAGTGTTGGGGCACCCACCCCAATCCGCGTCAAATGCATAGAGACTAGGAGGCGTTTGGGATAGATTACGGAGGCCAAAATCAATAGTGCCACACACATAACAAAGAATATGTTTAACGGTCTGAAAATGTAAAATGGCTTATTAATGCATATATTGTGATACCTAATTCACGGCATGCGACAAATCCGGGCGTGTTAAGGTGAGATATTGTAGCGCACCAACAAGGATTCACTAGGTGGTAACATTGACAATAGGCCCACCCTCAACTTGAAGGCGTGGTTTGGTGGAGATAAGAGTAACAAGAGATTTGCATTCAACTGTATAGGATCGGGTGAGGATATCATGAGCATACTTTCTTTGGGAGAGAATCAACTCGTTCTTATGTTTAATTACTTCGATGTCGAGGAAATAATTAAGATCACTTGTGGCTTTTGTTTAAGCCCATAGAGTGCGTGCTGGAGGCGAGAAGCCTGATAGGTAAATGAAGCATCAGGAAGTCCATAAAAATGACTTCTTTGAGATGACCATGAAGGAAAGCGTTTTTTTACATGAAGGAAGGCGTTTTTTTACATCAAGTTGGCTGACAAACCATCCTTGGGAGACTACCACAGAGAGGATAAGCCATATAGTGGTTGGCTTAATAATCGGGCTAGAAGTTTCATCAAAGTTGAGGTCCGAAATTTGATTAAAGCCCTTAGTAATGAGACGCGCTTTAAAGCACGCAATTGAACCATCAGAATTAATTTTTGTTTTATGAAACCGTCGAGACCTATTAATGTGCATGTCGCGTTGGTGAGGACAAGGTCCCATGTATGATTTTGAAAAGGGCCTAGAGCTCGTCTTTCATTGCGGCTAGCCAATGAGGAGAGTGCAAAGCAGTGTAGGCTCAGTTGGGTCACTTGGTTGAAGGACAAAAACGACATAAAAGTAAGAAGTTAATGGGCTTTACGACTGGTCACCATTAGATGGGTGTTCAGAGCAAGTTCAGTAGAGGGTAGTGGTAAAGGTAGTTTCACCACAAGAGGAAGAGCTGGGAGGTTGTGCGGAAGGGATGTAGAATGCTCGATGGGTGAGGGTGGGATATTAATTTGTGGGGACGGGTTAATGGAGGAAAGTGTTGAGGGTGGGTTTAATTTGTGGAGATGAGGGAATATCATCCGTAGAGTTAATATCTAAAGGGACGTGGATGGGAATAGGCGAGGTATTGCGTAGTGGGGATGAGTTATTGGGGGTGAGGGAGGATATTGGTTCAAGTTGCGAAGATAAAGAAATTGAGACAAGCGGGTTAATATTAGGAGGTAAATGGTTAATAGTAAGTGGATTATGTGGAGGGGCCTGGACATAAGGTATAAAAAAGGGTGGTGCAATTATAGCAAATAAATGAGGCTAAGATTTGAGTGATTTGTTGTGCCGGTAAAAGTCTAGAATAGGTGATACCGGGGCTCACATGTACAGACGGTGACGACGGATCAATAAAGGTCAGACTACTTTCATGGAATGTCACATGACGAGAAAGAAAAACTTGCTTAGAGAGGATGTAAGCACCGATAGCCTTTGTGATGCGGGCTATAGCGAACAAATACACATGGATAAGACTTGAGTGTGACACCCCATATTTTTAAATAATTGTGGATTTAATTATTTCTTGTATTTTAAATTACACGTGTACAGTAATTTAATTAAAATGAAATATTGCGTATTTAATAGATATTAATTTGTGGAAATAAGATTAATATTTATGTGGTAAATTTACTAAGCGTGTTTATAGTAAATAAAATACGGTGAATTGTTAGTACGTCGTAGTGGGTGAGAACGACGGAATTTTTGATGGTACATCAACTGGGGCTTGTGAGTAGAGTATTTAAAGGTTGAGATAGAAAATTTATGTAGAGTGACTCGAATGGAGATTTTGAGTTCACGGATGGTTCCGAATAGGTCGAAATGGTAAAAAATAAGTACTCGGGGGTAGTAATTGGGGTTCGGTGGCCTTTTAGACTAGACCGGGCTCACACAAAGATCATTTGGGCTTGGCTCATTAGATTAATTTCGGGATATTATTTAATCTAGGGTTAAGGTTTTGAGGCAGCCTAAACACAATTCTAAACCCTAACCAAGTGAAGGAAGAGGGGAAAGTGAAGAAGGAAGAAGAAAAAGAGAGCTGGAGAGCCAATTCGAGGACCAATTCATCTTCTCGAAAGGAATTTCAGACCCTACGAATCTTTTAAGGCAAGTGGTTATCTTGCTGTGACTTTGATTTGTGGAATTTGTGTTCATATCATAGTAGGTTTAGAAAATTATTTTTAGGAAGGGTTTTCTCATAGAAAAAGGGGATTTTGGGGTCTCTTCTGATATTCAATTGATTTAAATAATGACTTGGTGAATTTTAGATGGCTTATAACTGCTAGGTAAGTTAACTCTGATGAGATGTAGAGAATGATTGAATCTAATTCAAATTTGTGGATTTAACTTAGGGTTTTGGTTGAGAGATATGAAAAATAAACCAAT
The DNA here is from genome assembly GCA_949130495.1 of Sambucus nigra. Lineage (NCBI taxonomy): Eukaryota > Viridiplantae > Streptophyta > Magnoliopsida > Dipsacales > Adoxaceae > Sambucus > Sambucus nigra. The sequence goes on along the minus strand of OX422210.1, from coordinate 585,671,586 downwards.
TGATTGATTGAATCATTAATATTAGTCCAATCTTTGATTTTTAGGATGATTTAGAAGTGTTAGAATCATCATATTTGTGTCCCATTATGTTTTATGTGTTTTAATGGAGGTTGGGCAAGGTTTGGAAGATGTTTGGATCGTTTTTGGGGAAGAACATCGGTTGGAGAGTTCACCGAAATCAAAACTGCGTCGTTTGACTGTCAAAGCGAACCGGTTCGCCCCCTGAACCGGTTCGGTTTACCTGCTTGTTCAAAATATGGAATTGTAGATCTTTTCGTTATGATCGCGTGGGCGCCAACGTCGTATTTTTCAGAATTTTTTTGAATTAGTTATGAATTTTCTATAGAAGGGTGTCCGATATCGAAATTTGTACTAAAATTATATCAGGGTATAAAATTGTTTATAACTATACGAGGACTTTGGGAATTTCAATAGACCTATAGTCGAGGCTTACGTTTAGTCATAATAATGGTAAAATTTGACTAGGGCCTATGAGATTTAAACGATTGTGTTGAGAATTGAAAATTTAAAACGGGTTACGAGAAGCGTAGATGATAACCCAAAATTTATACCAGTAGGTTAGTGATGTATTAACTACTGAAAATAATTAAGGGATAACTAGGATCCTTCAGGTAGTGAATGATACTCGAGAAAATAAGAAAGGAATATTAAGTTTGAATCGTTAGTACGATTGGTATTCGAGAGATATATACTACTACTGGATATACTTATAGGTTGTGTGAATTCCTATACCAGCCATACTTATAGGTTGTGTGTATACCTATGCTGGATATATTTATAGGTCGTGTGTATACCTATTATATGTGTGGAAGCATACCTATGCTGCTTGCTATCACGGGAGGTCATGTGTAGTGGGCGATCTCACCTTGACAATGCCAGTGAGGTCTGAATGTGTGCCCTAGGACATAAAACTTAGGGGTGATCACTATCTGAGTGTACGGTAGTGTGGCCTGTCATTCGGGTACGTTAGGTATGTGCGTATCCCAAAGGCTTAGGACTATGTTCACCTCCAACATGTGTTGATTTGATTTATGGTTCGAGGTGCCATTATGGACCGGTAGTCCTTGATTTGGAATGAGAGGTACATGGATTTGATAGCAGAGATGCATGCATTCGCGGTTCTCAGTCCGGGGATTTTGTGATTATATATATAAATAGTGTGATATATATATATATATATATATACACATACAGACATGTGTGATTTGTTTTATTTAGAGAAACTTAAGTAAGAAATTTAATTAATGGTTCAAATATAATATTCGACAAATATTGATTTTGGTTTTACGGTAACGTATCGTATGGGCGGTAGGGGTGAGCTTAGCATATTAGTGGTTAATTAGATGCCTTGGGACTAACGGCCGGGTAGCATAACTAGGTGGGTTAAATAGGAGACGTTAGGTGTGAACAATAGTTGAGAGGTAATCTCTCGAGAGTGCGACGCCGGCTTAAATATGGAAAGTTTTACTAAATATTTATTTACTGCATTTTAATCACTTGCAAATATTTTCAAAATGTTTTGGGCTCTGACCCGTGTCAAAAGTATTTTCCAAAAACTTTTTAGGTGTTCAGCTACTGGGATGCCATGGATGATCATTCGTTCCAGGGATGCGTAGCTGTAGCGGATGTGGAGGCTTGCAGAGTTCAGTGTAGCCGCTTCATTTATTGTGTCCTAGACTAGGCTTCATGGACATGTTGCCCTTTATTGAGACATTTATGATGCTCAGATTATTTATTTCATTTTGGATATTTGTACTGGATTTATGGTGACCGATGGTTTATTCGGCACCCAGTTATTATTATGCATTTAGATTTCTGTTGGACTTGATTTAACAATTAGTATTGTTTCATATAATTTATGTATGGATGGTTTTATGTTTCGTGTAATAACAAGTTTAAAATTTTGGCACCGACTTATTTAATTAATAGGTGGTTATTAATTAAAATGTTTTTGACCGTGATGCTAAGAATGAACTAGATGAGCTTCCAGTTTTATTTTTGTAAAGGACTGATCACCAGTGATTAAAATAGGCGGGGCATCACATTGTGGTCAAATTTATTCCATAAATAGGCCTTTAGATATGGGAAACTTCGACAACCAAGAACATTAAGTGACTGATAATCTGGTGGTTGTACATAGAGCTTAAAAATGGTGTCTCCGTATTGAGTGGTGATGAAGGCAAACGGTTGAGGAGATATAATATCGTTGAAAAAGCTTCAATCCATAAATTTTTTGGCATGCTAGCATGAAATAGAAGAATGAGCCCGGTCTCAACAATATGTTGGTGTGTGCATTCGGCCACGCCATTTTGTTTGGGCATGTGAGGACATGAGATGCATCTCTGAATTTCACAATCATTAAGATGATTAATAAAACTTTCCCAAATTAAATTCGCCACCACCATCATATTGGAAAAAACTTAATTTTACGAGCGAATTGATTTTCCACTAATTTTTGGAAATTGATAAATGTAATGAAAAAAATCAGATTTTTTCGTAAAGGATAGAACAAGTAAAACGAGTGAAATCATTAATAAAAATAACGTAATAATGAAAGTGTTGAACATAAGCAGTTGGTGCTGGCCCCCACAAATTGCAATGAATATTTTCTAAAGGAAAAGTAGTAACATTATTTGATGACGTTAAAGATAGTAAACAACCTTTTGCCATTTGGCAACTAAGATACGTGGTCTCTTCATCCATCTACTGATATTGATACTCTCATGCGATGAGAGGTGGTGCAGAATTTTTGAGCGAGGATGATCGAGTCGTTGGTGCTAAGTATCAGAGGGTGATTTGCAGGATTTCATTGCAACGAGAGTCGCTTCTTCTCCTTTTGTATCCAATGCGTAGTTTCTTGTGGCAAGAACCTTCCCCGTGGATCTGTCCTTTATCTTAAAACCAAAAGATGATAATTCAAACTTACATGAGTGATTTTTGTTTAGTCTGACTAACTGGTATAAGATGTTTTGTAAGCTTGGGAACAACTAACACATCATTTAGATTTAACCTTCCACGTGTTGAACTGAGTGACACGTGATTAATGTGAGTTACTTCCAATGGTGACCCGTTACCAACAATAACATTAGATGAGCTATTATAAATGTCATAAGAAAAAGATAACCTTTATCCATGGTCATATGCGATGTGGCGCCGGTATCCGTATACCAATTGGTATCTTGTGATGTGTCCTCCAGTGATGTAGAAATAAGGGCCTGAGGTAATGAGACTCGTATGCATAATCGTATCGAAACCAACATTTTGCTGCAGAATGATTAGACTTCACACAAATTTGACATTGGATGGAAGAAGGTTATGCATGCGAACTCTACTGCTATGTGGTTTAGATGCATGTTGTGAGTGCATATCATGAATTCTTCCTGGTGAAGAAAAAAATGATTTGGGAGCTCCATGTTGAGGATGCCTAGGCTGACTTGTGGAGGTGAAATGATATCCACCTCTCCCTTGATGAACAGATCTACCACGGCCCTGCCCATGATCGAAATAAAAGCAAAATTCTGGTTCGGCTCTTTAGGTGCCTCAGGTTTGGTTATTGTATTTCTAAGTTCAAAATTTTGCAGTCTAGAAACAAATTCTGCTAATGTAAGGAAAGGTGGTTTAGCTAACACGGCGGTAGTAATATAATCGTATTTTTTTATCAGGACAGGGAGGTAATTGCATGGTTTTGTCCTCGTCATTAACAGGTTTTTGAATAGTCGTTAAGTCGTCACAAATAGTTTTAAAATTCTTAAGATAATCATCTAGAGACATTGAATTGCTTTTTGGTACCTGAAGTTGGTGCTTGAGTTGGAGTTCACTTTTTTTAGTTGCTTGAAGATACGCCTCTTCCAAGCGAGTCCAAACCTCGTGCGTCGAATCTAAACCAATAATGTGCTCAAAGCTTCTTACGTCATGGTGCCGGTGATAAAGCCCGTGACAAGTAGATCCATGAAAACCCATTCCTCACAAGCTGACGTGGTTGACTGCCCTTATTTTCCAGAATTTGTGATTTTCCTTCCAAGCAAGTTGGGACATTGAATGAGTGTTATACTTGAGTTTTCCAAATTAGATAATTATTTGCAGGGAGTTTCAATGGTATTATTTCAACAAATTGGTGTAGGTTTGAAGTTGTAAAGGTCATGGTTGCAGATGAACCAACCATGGAGATCGATGGCTTTGATACCATAAAGAATTCCAATAGATAAAACCGATAAATGTTTCTGCAATGTTCGGATGAATTTATTCACTCATTGCAAGATGTTATATATACACAACGGATTACGAGAGATGAGGTTAATCCCATGCGTTAGCGTTATCCTTATCTACAGTTACTTGGAATTCCCATGAAATTGCTCAACAATCTCTACTGATTGGACAATGTTGGAAGTATACTGGACTCATTCAAAAAGGTCATCCTTATCAATGCCTACAATTTGATGCAATATTAGGGGTCCAATACATGTTTCCCCCCACTTTGATGTCTCTTGTTTAGGGACGGCTCTGAGCCTATAGATCATATATTGATATATTGCATTTTCACGAGCTTTTACAAAGTTGTTTGGGTGGTTGGTTTTGTGGTGGTGTTTCCATATTCCTTACACAATATACTTTCAATAAACTCGGTGTTTTATAGAAACAAAATTGTATATCTTTGGTGTTGGCATGGGGCGTATATGGAGGTAAAGAAATAAAAGAACTATGAATGGAAAGAGCCGGAAAGGAGGAGTTATGGGAGAATATTAAGTATGTTGCATCACTTGTGTGCCATTATCAATTGCTTTTCACGTTTAAATATCTCCCATCAATAACTGGAGGAACTTTTTAGGGTGAGATGTTTTTTATGTTAAGCAACGAAGGTGGTTTGACTTGTGATTAACCCCCTCTAGCCTTAACAATTCCCATTGATGTTTCGCCTAGCTTGTTACTAGCTATTCTCCCTAAGTTTCTTAACTTCCACTATAGCCGCCCTTCAAAGTTTTCCACCCTCTCCGAAAATCACAGAACAACATTTACACTTTTTGACCCCTATATTGGCCACGTTGAGCAGGAATTTGATCCATGTCAAGATGATATCAGGCCCGTTGGGGAAGAATTTGTTCATTTATCATATGCGGCATTAGAGTTAATAACCTCCTATTGCGAATCTCTAAGAGGAGATTAACATATGGATGAACCCTGTTTATATTTGGCACCGTGAGGTTTAGGGTTTCGAATTGGGATAAATTTCTTATTCTTGGTACTAGGCGTGCCATGTTTCGGTGGTCTAGTGTGCAAGGTTATTGAGTTGGAGTCGTAGCACGATCTTGGGTTTGGAAGCGCGAGGAAACCTTGGTTATGTTTCACGGATGTTTACCCTTGGTTGAGCCATTTATGGTCATTTGCCCTTGTGGTGTCATGGCGTATGTCACTTTCATAGTGACATGACTCATGACCTGTTTGGAGGATAAATTATGCAATTAGAAGTACCGTCTAGGCATAAGGAGATAAAATGGGTATTGGCTTATATTGGAACAATAATATGTTGAGGGGGAAAGGATGCCTAAAATATGAATTAGTGAAAGAGTGTGTGTGTGTTGGGGGGGGGGGGGGGAGTGGATGGAGAGATCATTCTCGAGAGAGGACTTGGTGTAGGTCATGGAGTCATTTAGTGGTGATAGGCCATAGGTTTATATGGCATGACTGCAAAGTTCTTTCAAGAGGGGTGGGGGTGGAATATGTATTTGATAATCTCGATATTCTATCTTATAAGATATATAAAACATTATGTATATATATTAGTTGAGAAGCTTTTTTTATCCCATATATTTTATTATTGAAGTCAAAATTTGCCTTGTAACTAATAATAAATAAAGCAGTCAATATTAAATTTGGGAACACCATTTTTAGAGATTCGGATCGAGAACCCACCATATTTCGGGTCGCAAGACCCGGATCGCGGTACATAAGGGGATGTCATGATCCCGGTAACTATGAAAACCAAGTTGCAATGATTTTAGTGTATGAAAAATAAAAAATTATCATCTAAGAGAGATTATGGGTCTGAGTGTTCTATATTGTTGTATCTTGGAATGACATTCTAGATTTCAAACTGATTGCAAGATGTTTTGTAGATCATCTGGTTGGGTCAAAGCTTCTGTAAAGAAATTTAGGGTTTTGAACTTAAATTTCTGGCTAAAAAAATCCTTAACGAAATAAGGTAAATTCAAGGAGTACTTTCGGGTTTCTGTGTCTGTAGGGAGATAATTTTTTATTGTACAAGAAGGACGGGGAGAACTATGGTGAGGTAATAGGGTTGGTTACATAGGAAAGTGTGAAAGGTTTCATGGAAGATTCGAGGGAGATGGGTTATTTCAAGCAAGAGCCCAAACATCATTTGAAACGAAATTTTATGGCAAGTTAAAGAGATTTAAAGCATATATGGGAAGAACCCTGTAATTTGTGTTGAAAAATTGTTTATTTCACGGAGTAAGATTGAAGCAAGTCTAAAATTGCATTTGAAGACTAATTTTAGTATCATACTCTATCAATCAGATACGACTTTGGTTCTTTGCATTCTCGAGGAGGCCGAATTTATGGTAAAGCGTGAGGAACTTAACTTAGATGGTAATATAAAAACAAAGATGTTTAAATGGAGGTAATGGTGGGAGTGTCATGATATGGCAGGGGGTTGGGTGGCCATAGAAGGATTCCATCAAAATCTTTGGAAGAGGGAGGTGTTTGAATATTTAGGGGTATTTGGGGGAGGACTCGTGGAGATAGATAGAAGAATTCAAAAGAAATAAGTAGGTAGTTTGTACCATTTGAGGTTGTAATGGTGGAATAATGAACAAAAATTGTGTAAATTTAGTGTTTTTCAAAACCGGAAAGAAACTTTAGTGGCCACCATTGACAGGATTCGGATCATAGAAGTCAAGGTGGGCCGGTGAGTCTATGAATACAAATGCTCTTGAGAAAGATGATTATTCGAACGATAGCCATAGATAATGGCTATAAACAAAATTCATACATTTGGAATGGTGAGAAGATATATATTCTACATCCTAACAAGGCTATAATTGGAGCTACCATTATTCAGGTGCAATAATTGCTATAAAAATGGGAAATGCGTTACCTTTGATTGTCTTGTTTCATTTACATCACCTGAAGATCACCTTTACTCGGACCATCACTTGTTTTTAAGATACGATCAAGATCAATTAATGAAGGTGGTTGTAAAAGAGAACGAGACGGAATTGCAGATATAATAAGTAGGTACGACAAACAGGCATTTTGAAGTGAATTTGGGTGGTTTAGGGACTTGCTGCAGCCCGGGTTACCTCGGGTTCATGCTAATCCACTGGTTTCGCTCTTTTTGTTTTCAACAGTCTAATGTGTTTAAAACTTTTCAATTATGAGCGCAACCTTCTTTAACATATAAGCCAGAGAAGCCCTAATATCATGTCTCACTCCAAATCTAAGAATTGAATCAAATCTCCCAAATATGAGAGAATCTCGGTTCTCGCTAGTTCGCCAAAAAATCTTAATGAATAAGGAAATGAGGAAGATAATGCAGATATATATGCATATATACATGCCATCTCATGTGCGGACTTGAGATGGTGCAGACTCCTGTCTGTACCATTCTTCTAAAATAGTAAAAAAATAAAATTTTGATGATTGTTTCTAGAGATAATCTCCATAATACAAAAAGTTTATTAGAAAAATTCAATCCAAAAGTGAGTGAAATGATCATCAAAAGTTTCGATGGCAAAAAATACACGTATTCATCATATTTGCAGCTCATTATGGTAAAATAGTAAACGATTGAAATTTTTTGTTGATTTTTTTAAGATGATCTCCATAGTGTGGAGATCATTTTAAAACAAATTTAAAAAAAATCAATTTTTTATCATTTTAAGAAAATGGTTTATACGGGGTATGAGGTCCTTACATGAGATTCTCTCTTTGTGTACTAAACTCAACTCAACAAAGCCTTTTCCCAATTATTTGGGGTCGGCTACATGAATCCTATTTTTCCATTCCATTCTATCCAGTGCAATATCTTCGGTTAAATCACATGACATCATGTCCTTTTTTATAATATCCCACCAAGTCAATTTAGGCCTACCTCTACCCCTTGTGTTACCATCAATACTAACTAAATCACTCCTCCTTACAGGAGCATCCATTGGTCTATGCTTGACGTGTCCAAACCATCTAAGTCGAATTTCTCTCAATTTATTTTTAATAGGAGCTACTTTTACCGTTTCACGAATTTGTTCATTTTTAATTTTATCCTTTCGAGTTTTACCACAAATCCATCTTAGCATTCGCATCTCCGCCACACTCATTTTCTGCACATTTTGTTTCTTGGTTACCCCACACTCTGTCCCATATAACATGGCGGGTCTAATGACCGTCCTATAATATTTACCTTTTAACTTCAAAGGTATACGCCTATCACACAAAACGCCGGTAACACTTCTCCACTTAACCCAACCTGCTCTAATCTTATGAGTAACATCATCACTAATATCACCATCTTTTTGGATAATCGATCCTAAATAACGAAAATGATCGTTTCTAGGTATCTCTTGACACTCCAATTTCACCACATCTCCATTTGTCATCCTATTACTACTAAAATTGCACTCCACATATTCTGTTTTAGTTCTGCTTATTTTAAATCCTCTTGTTTCTAAAGTCGCTCTGCAATTCCAACCTAGCATTAATCCTTGTCTTAGTCTCATCCACTAAAACAATATCATCTGCAAATAGCATACACCATGACACCTCATCTTGTATTTGTCCAGTCAACTCATCCATAACAAGCGCAAAGAGATAAGGACTTAATGCTGAGCCTTGGTGTAGACCTACCGTAATTGAAAATTCACTACTTTCTACGACTGATACTGTAGTCATCGCACCATCATACATATCTTGATCACATCAATATATCTGCGAGTCACTCCTCTTTTATGTAGAACCCATCATATTATATCTCTGGGTATCTTATCATACGCCTTCTCCAAATCTATAAAAATCATATGAAGATCCTTCTTTTTCTCCCTATACCTCTCCATTAATCTCCTCAATAAATAGATTGCTTCCATTGTTGACCTCCCAGGCATAAACCCAAATTGATTCTCAGATACTGTTGTCTTTAATCTCAATTTATATTCAATCACTCTCTCCCAAAGTTTCATTGTATGACTCATTAACTTAATACCACGATAATTTGAACAACTTTGTATGTCCCCTTTATTTTTATAAATAGATACTAAAACACTTTTTCTCCATTCATCGGGCATCCTATTAGTCATTAAAATTCTGTTGAATAATTTTGTAAGCCATGATACTCCATCCTCCCCTAAGCACTTCCAAACCTCAATAGGTGGTCCTAAAGTCTTCCCTGTTTTCATCTTTTTTAGAGCAATCCTGACCTCTGTTGTCCTAATTCTACGGAAAAATATATTTCCTCGAGTCTCCCGAAGTTCCTCTATATCTAATCTACTCTCATTATCTCCATTTAATAACCTCTTAAAGTAGTTTTTCCATCTTTCCATAATTTCATCATCTTTGACTAGGACTCTCGAATCATCACTTTTGATACACTTAACGTTATTAAAATCTTTTGTTTTCCTGTCCCTAAGTTTAGCAAGCTTATAAATACTTTTTTCCCCTTCTTGTGTACTTAATTTTGTATAAAGATCATCATACGCTTTTAACTTAGCATCTCTTACCACTTTCTTAACTTCCTTTTTAGCCCATTTATATTTCACAAAATTTTCTTCATTTCTATTTGTTTTGCCATGTTTTAAAGCACTCCCTTTTAATTTTTACTATATTTTGTACTTCTTCATTCCACCACCAAGTTTCTTTAGATTGTGGCCCCTTGCCTTTTGATTCTCCAAGAATTTCTTTTGATATTCTCCTAATGCATGTGGCCATCTTATTCCACATTATGTTAGTCTCTTTTTCAGTATTCCATGTTGCTTCATTTAATAATTTATCTTTAAATAGTTCTAATTTTTCTCCTTTTAAGTTCCACCACCTAGTTCGTGGGTTAATCTTCACTTTTCGCACTCGTGATTGATTTTTAATATTTATATCCAACACCATTATCCTATGTTGTGAGGTTAAGCTCTCTTCCGGGACAATCTTACAATCTTTACACGTTAATCGGTCTCCTTTTCTAGTAATGAAAAAGTCTATTTGGCTCTTGTGTGTTCCACTTTTATAAGTTATTAAGTGTTCAAGCCTCTTTTTAAAACATGTATTTACAAGTACAAAATCATAAGCCATCGCAAAATCTAAGATATACTCTCCCCCGTCGTTCCTATCTCCAAAACCATATCCTCCATGCACTATCTCATATCCTACACGATCTTCTCCTACATGGCCATTAAAATCTCCCCCTATAAAGATTTTCTCACCTACGGGTATTTCTTGAATTAGTTCATCCATTTGTTCCCAAAATTGTACTTTAGTGTGCTCATTTAATCCTACTTGAGGTGCATAAGCACTAACAATATTAATTATGTTTTCACCTAATACCAATTTTACAAGTATAAGTCTATCACCTTTCCTAATAACGGTTACGATATCATCCTTAAAGTTCTTATCTACTATTATTCCAACTCCGTTCTTATTTCTATGCTTTCCTGTATAATAAAATTTAAATCCTGTATTTTCTATTTCTCTAGCTTTCTCACCGACCCATCTAGTCTCTATCTACGAACTCCATCCCTTTTCCTGTCATAGTCCCTATGTTCCAAGTCGTTAACCTAAGTCTAGTATCCTGGACTAGCTTCTTTACCCGCACACGTCCAGCTTGTTGCAGGAACCCTTGCATATTTATCGTCGCATCCGGGCGCCGATGCGACTCCCCTTGCCTATTTTTCGAGACACCCTTAAGGGGAATGCCCTAGCATTAGCACGTATATTCATAGGATTCATGTTCATAAGGATCTGACAAAATTTTACGCTGTCTGTCAGCTACCTAACGCAACCCTCCTCCTTTATCCGGGCTTGAGACCGGCAGTGTAAAAAAAATATAAGAAGTTGAGCACGACACGGGCGGAGTTCTCTCTGTGTGTGTGTGTGTATATATATATATATATATATATATAGAGAGAGAGAGAGAGAGAGAGAGAGAGAGAGAGAGAGAGGACCAAAATAATGGACTTAACAAAAAACACTAATAACCCATTAATTTTAATTCCTATAGTATAATTGGTCCACGCCAGCGACAACGGACACGCTTGTGACACGAGACCCCCTTACCCACCTACCCCTACCCACCCACCCACCCACGCAACCCCCCAACCCCAATCAACCCAATTAAAAAATATAGGCATAAAAGTCATACTTTTTCAATATAATTTAAAACAGCCTCCTATTTTTAGACCAAAGGGAGTAACTATCAATACACGAATACCAAAGGGAGGTTTGGTGGTTTTCCGGCGGGTTAACTCCTGTTTCAGGTGGGAGTAGCCGGATTGGGGGAAGGCGGGATGGTTTTGGTCAGGTGGGTTATGGGTTTCTAGGTCAGGTGGGTTGCTGAGTCACGAACTCGGGTCCGGGTTCTATGGTAATGGAGCAAGGGGAGCGGTCAAAGTCGCCAAGGTTTGGATCGCCGGAGTGGGTCAGGTAAGCTGGCCGGAGGTGATGGGTGGAAGGTGGTCCGGGTCATGGGTTTAGAGGTCGCAAACGGGGTAGTGGGTATGGCAGTAGCTGGTTCTGTAACCGGGTTAATGGGGTTTTCCGACGGGATAGTTTACAGGTGGGTGGGGGGTAGGAGGGTAGTGGGTGTAAGGCGGTCTCGTGTCACCCGCGTGTCCGTTGCTGCTGGCGTGGACCAATTAAATTATAGGAATTAAAATTAATGGGTTATTAGTGTTTTTTGTTAAGTCCATTAAAAAGTCTATTTTTTTGGTCCACTCGTGATCCTCTCTCTCTCTCTCTCTATATATATATATATATGTAAGTAGAAAAAGGGAGAGTTTTTTATTTCAAGTGTGGGTTTATATGTTTCAAGTATGGGTTGGGAACGTGTTGGTCTCCAACCCGCAATAAACCAACAATTAAGCACCTTTCAACCTCATTTATACAAGGATGGCTTAACATCAATCTGTAATGGTTTTTTAAGGGTAAAAAATAGATACGATTTCTCTATGCGAGGCTCTAATTGTGGGCAAGGTTAGAAAGTCACTTGATACAACAAACTAGGTTGGACTTATGATAGTGGCGTGAGCCCAAGTCAATGAAATAGAAGTGCTTAGCCTTCTGGTGCCCAATCAACAAAAGTCAGTGTTCTAAAAGTGGCCTAGGTGGTCGATTAATCGGCACCTAGGTGGTAGAAGGTGGCTTGGCGATTAATTTAATACAAATCGGTGGGAAAAATCGGGTATAGAATAATTGGTTGGTATCCGATTAATTGGATGTAGTTGCCCTTTGATTGGTTTGGGCGTTAACAACCCAACTACAAAACGACATATCGATTTGTAGCTGGGCTATTTGAAAGAAAACACGAACAAAATTAAGGATTCTTTAACCCTAAACGATTGGCCTCCTCCTCCTCCTCCTCTCTCTCTCTCTCTCTCTCTCTCTCTCTCTCTCTCTCTCTCTGAGGTGGGGGACGGATGACAATCAGAGATATAGTTTGGTATTAAACATTTTTTGTGACTCTTCTTTTCATCTTCACTCCTAATGATGTTTTCTCTGTTGTTCTCTGATTTTTCATTTTTTGTTAAACATGAAATTTTACTCTATGGTTTCTTTCTGTATTGTAAGATTTATGCTTATTCTACTATTTTTACGTACCAATTTTAGATTTAGGATTTATTATGACTTCTGCAGATTTGTTTCACTGAGTTATTGTTATTTTTTTCCAGAAATTTACAGCATGTGTATGTACTCATTGTTTTTTCTTGAAACTAAGTGGTAATGTGCATGTATAAATGTATAATACAGTAATAGAGTAATACTAATATATGTGTATGTGATACTATTAAAACTGTTTTAGAATTGTGATAATAAGTTTGCTTTACAATTGTAGTAAAATATTGTTTTTAATGGCTGCCTATTTAATTTTTTGTATATTTTTTCCTGCCCGGATTTATTTTTGGTATAGTAAAATCATTATTAGTTGAATAATTTTGTCAGGGACTATGCATATTAAAATTATATAAAATAAAAAAATCCGTCTTTGAAATGATGCCAAAGAACCACATGGTTCAAAATATTGCTCAAATCAACTCGGTGTCGAGTCCCACCATTCCGATACTGTGTCACGTATTAAGGAATGACCAAAAATCGTCCAGCTCGGACCGACACGACATAAATAGGTCAAATACAAACCTGGCCGAGTTGAACCAAGTTCGACCGAGTTGGATGGCAACGGTGACGATTCAACGTAAAGAGGGAGATCGCACCTCTTGCACAATGTTTAATCTCAATCCAAGTTCGATATCAGCTTTGATCTCAATCAGAGGTGCTAGGGTTTGCGGCATCTTTCTCAAGCGGCTCGATCAAGATCTAAGGTGGAGCGACTAGGGCTTGCGACATGGGCAAATAGGGTTTGCGGTAGGAGGGCAGGCCTTGCCAGTTTGCGAGGTTTGAGGCTACACGTTTTCAAACCCAAGTAATTTGACAAGCTTGCGAAGTTTTCAAACCCTTTGGGAATAATATATAAATTTAATCATTATTCATTTAAAAAAACATTTTAAGTTTGTTACAAGAGAATAAGTTTAAAGTAAATAATTTTCTTTTGTTATAAAATGAACATTTTTACAATTTTACAAAAGGATTTATTTAGATCAATTATTGAAAATGTTATAAAAAAATATTTTCAGTCCTTTTGTTACAAAAAAAAATAATTTAAGTTAATTAACATTCTGATAAATAAAATATTTTCAGTTCGTTACAAAAACAATCAATTGAAAGTAAGTCTTGTTACTGGATTTTTTTTCTCTAGTTTGTTCGAAAAGAATTAATTGAAAGTAACTAATCTTGTTACAAAAAAAATATTTTAGTAATATGAGATAATGTTGTACAAATTATTTTACATTTTTAAAAAATCAGTAATATGAATTAGTGTATATAATTTCTGTAATACCTCATACTTTATTATTGAAAATAACAAACAAGTGATGGTCCGACATATAATAAATCACATGACTATTTACTTATCACATACAAGTAAATAACAACATAACCGTATCCCCAGAGCTTGGACCTATCTGGCTCCAGGCATCACGCCTAACACCGAGCCGCCAGGTCGGAATCTCACCATCGTTCCTAAACGAATACACATACAATGGAGGCGGTCATAGACATACATCCGGAGTCGAAACCATACCACATCATGCCCAATCGGACACGGTCAATGAGATGTTAACGTAGGGTACGCACGTGTCGAGCGCGGTTAATGAGATGTTAGCGTAAGTGGAGTTGGGTGACTCTGATGACCTTTTCGAGTGCACCAGTGATCCGGGCAGGGTCGAAATAGTCCAAAATAGGTACCCGGGTGTTACATTTGGGTTCCAGAGGCTTTTTAGACATAACGAGGCCCGTATAAGGGTAGGAGGGCCGTTTTACACTTAGGGCTAAGAAGAAAAACGGGATTAGATAAACTAAAGGGATATTTAAGAGGTTGGGAAGGTGGATGGCTACCCACCTTTCATATTTTACACAAGAGAGAGAGAGAGAGAGAAAGAGAGAGAGAGAGAGGAGGAGGAGGAAAAGGAGAAGAAAGAGGACTCAACCCGTCATCAAATTCGTAGGAGACTTCCGATTATAATCCGCCAAGGCAAGTAGATAATTGCTTTATATCGCAATTTGATAGTAGTTATTTATTTTCATAATTAAAGGTAGAAATCTGAAAATTAAGATGCTAAAGATTGAAACTTTCTTAATTAATATAGAGATTTAATTGATAAAAGATTAGGGTTTGTGAATGAATCATTAATGGAGATGAATCATACTTCAAATATATTCTGGGATTTAAATGGATGAACATGTAGAAATTGTATATAAAGATTGGAGCCTGATAATTAATTTGGGGAAAAATTGTGTGTTGAGTTAGTAAGAAGTTTGATTTAAAATCCCAGGGTTTGATTTGGGATTTGGTGTCAGTTTTGTGTCAAAATACCTCTGCAATGTTAGAGTAATGTTGTAAGATTTAATTTTTGTTTTTGGAGTGGGTAGAAACTTCCATTGGAGGGTTTTAGAGGAGAAAACTCAAGGAATAAGATGTTTAGAAAATCGAACTGGTTCGCTAGGGGAGTGAACCGGTTCGCTTTTGGAAGTTGGATAATTTTGTGTAGAATCGAATTACGAAGCCGTGGCGCCGATTTCGTATTTTTCTAATTTTTTTTTTAATTTGTTATGAATTTTCTACTAAAAGGTGCGCGACACCGAAATTTTAAATTGATGCTTTTGGATTGGGCTTTCTTTTGGTTCGTGTGATAGGTCAACGGGGTAGATGGGTTAGACTGAGGAGAACCGAGGATCCAAGTGAGTGAATATCAGATATTAATCGGGAAATTGGGATTGAACTTCGGGATTGGTGAACCGTACGTTGTGATCTAAATATACCTATTCGGTAGTGCTATCGTAGGAGGTTGCACGTAGTGGGCGGTCCATCCTGGCATTTGACCAACAGTTCTTGAATTGATTTACCATGTCATAGAACTGTTACATGATCACTATCCGTGTGTGAGGATAGGTGTTGGTTTCGAGTCCGATTGGGTGCGATGTGGTATGGTTGCGACCGCGGATGTATGTCTATGACCGCCTCCATTGTATGTTTATTCATTTGGGATCGGTGGCGAGATTCCGACCCGGTGGCTCGGTGTTAGGTGTGGTGCCTGGAGTCGGATAACACACGAGGAATGTATCTACGAGGTCCAAGTTCTGGGGATACGATTATACGCATGTAGTGAGCAATATATGTGTATGCTTATATGATATAGTGTGTATATCTATTTATAGCACGAGCGTAGCTTTGTTATGATTATCACGCGATTAGTTATTTATAGCATGTGTGTCGCTACATACTGTTGTTTATAAATGGATACCTAGTGAAGGTAGTTGTACTTAGCTAATAGAGGGTATTAGAGGGATAGGGCTTAGATAGCGGTTATATATCCTAGTTAGACCGGGTACTTTAATTAGGATAAGTACAATGAACACGTTAGGTACGCACTATAATTGAGAGGTGAGTTTTATCTCTGCGACCGGTTAATTTTGAAAGTAATACACTGCTGTTTTAATCGATTTAAAACAATTATCTACTTGCAATATATTTTCGATTTTTTGGGCTTTGACCCGCAGGCTTTTATTTTTTGCTTGTCTTTCTTTTTATACCCCAGGTGTGCAGTAGTAGCAGCCGGGACCGCAGAGGTAGATTCATTCTTACCGTGTAGTAGTTGTGGACGCTACATTCATCCACAGTAGCTGCTGGTTTTGAATTTATCTAATCAGTTCACACTGTTAATCATATTTTTTTAAAATTTCTCTGTATTCTTTAAAATTTTTTGGGCTGTCTATATAGCGTATCTCCCAATAGTGCGTCTGATACCGTGACCGAGTTGAAAATTGGGCAGTCGTAGACCGCGACTGTCAACCAAGGTTTTGAACCATGGAGAACAGCTTTAAGAGAGCCTAACCATGCAATGATAGAGAGAAGCACAAGTGGGATTTGGATCCGGTTTTTCAGTGTTAAAAGGGATTCGGACAATCAGATGGAGGAAGATGATTTCAATCGAGAGGAATGTGGACTGAACAGGAGGGAATGGGTTGAGAAGATGTTTGGTCATTTATAACAGAAAAGATCAAAATCTGTTGGCCACATTATCAATTTCAACAAGGAAGAAGACAGAAGAAACAAAGACAACTCAGAATCAGTAAAGGTACGACAGAGACGGATCGAGGCATGAAGAGATGATTTTGGATTATATGCACTTTAATCAGGAGGAAGATTGCGGACATTTACTGGGAAGATTGTGATTATTTTGATCATCTATGATAAGCTTTTGTTTCTGAGAAAAAAAAGATAGGATATCGGGGGAAATTGTAGGTGGTGGTTGTAAAGCATTTCTGACTGTCAGGTTGTTTGGTCCTTATAAACTGTAGTTAGTTATGAGATGGCTGGGACACAATGACCCCCTTTCTTCGTTACTCTTCATCTTTCTTTCAAGTTCTAGTTATTTGGTTTCCTGTGAGATTCCATGGTTATTCCATTGTTGAGATATTTTATTGGAGATTGGCTAGATAGAACAGTTGATAGTCCTCAAAAGAAGGTAGGATTACATGAGCACCCCTCTAGCCTCTTCAAATCTCATTTGCCTACCAGAGAATGAAAGGCCAGAGAACCTTCAAAGAGGTACTTTACAGGCAAATGAGGAGAAACTTTATCTATCGTTTGGTGAATTAACAAAATAGGAGTGCTTATCCATGAAGGGTGAATGATTGGGAATAAGTACCCTTGGGTTCTCTTAGGTAATTGAATATGAGATAAATGTGAGAGGAACATAAGCTGTGGAGAAGCCTTGTAGAATGCAAGCTCGTCAATAGTGCCAAAGGGAGGGTGGATTGTTTCAAGAGGTTAGAAAACCATATGATGTGGGTGTCCATAAGAGGGTTCTTGAAGCATATTGAATGGGTTGATCTTTTGCATCTGTATCGTTTGGCTGTGTATAAAGTGGCGTTAATATCTGCCCATTTGACTTATTTAAATGGAGATTTGATATGGGATTTCGAATTTAGGAGATTCTTCTCAAATTGGGAATTAGACTTGGTGTAGGTTTTCATGGGAGGCTTTGTGAGGCAAACATCAGATGATAGGATGCCATGATGAATAGGACAACATAAAGGATTGGGTATGCAGTTTTATTACTCTATCGTTAGGTGTAATTTTTAATTGTTTTCTTGTTACAGAGGTACCTAATAGGGGTGTAAATGAGCTGAACCAAGCAACTTGATTTGGAAAGTTTAATGAGTTGAAAAATATGTTGAAGCTGCTCATTTAGGAGCCAAACTTGAACGAGCTTATAGCCTTGCTCGCTCGAGTAGCTTGGTTGTTATATACTATTTGGTATGTTTATTTGTAATCGAACTGAATTCTTCGAGCCGAGCTCAACAATATAACGAGCTTAAAAATATGCTCAAGTTATGCTCGTAAATTTTAAGAGCCCGTCTCGAAAGATCTTTTATCCAAATGAATATGAGTCGAGGTTGATTCCAAGCCCTAACAGCTAGTGCTTCTTTTGGGTGGCATGTTTGACGTGGACCCAATGTTTAAAAAGGCGTTTGAGGCTTACCCCTCGAGGCGAGGCGGGCAAAAAATGCCTCGAGGCTTAATCCTCAGGGTTGAATTGAGGCTTACGCCTCAATGCGCCTCGATGTGCCTTACGCCTCGCCTCAATGCGCCTCGAGGCTTACGCCTCGACGCGCCTCATGCCCTTTTCCTGAGGAGCGGAAAAAAAAAACTCTTTTTCTTCTTCCATCACAAAGTCTGTTTTTTTAAAGGTTAAAGTTGTTCATTTTTTATAAAATTGCACTTAACTTAAAACAAATGTTGTTTTAATCTACTAACTCATATTTTTTATTTTTTGTTTTAAAATTGCACTTAACTTATACTATTTACTATTGTAACGTAAGAGAAATTTTAAAAAAATAACCAATATGTTAATGAAACTTAAAGAATCGATTTTTTCAATTTAATTTTGGATTGATTAATTTATTGTCATTTTATAAAATAACCAATGTGAGTGAAACTAAAAAAAAAAATTATTTGGTCAATTTGATTTTGCATTAATTAATTTATTGTCATATTATAAAATTAACAATATGTAAAAAGTCATCTAGGAGGAATAATTTTTTTTAACTATGTGAGAAAGTCCTTAAAGATGTTTTTTTGGCAATTTTATTTTATATTTCTTTGTTACTTTATTTTTTATGGTTTTATTAGTATTTTTTTAATATTATTTTGCTTTTTTTTTGGGTGAGGCTTATACCTCAATAAGCCTCGCCTCGCCTCGCGCCTTTTTAAACATTGCGTGGACCCAGCCTCAGGAGCCATAGTGACTAGATATCTGCCCTGTTGTAATTTTCTTAACAACAGATGTTGCATGTGAAAGAGGCGGTGGAGATGATTGATCATCTGTTGTTACAAAGTGATGTTGGCTTGGTAAATGTGGTAATTTGATTTTGGAGAGGGAACTGCATCTGGGAAGGAAATATAATGACAAGGGATGTTTCCTTGCTTTGTCTCGTGTGCAGTACAGAATGGTGAGAGGTTTATTTGATTTTCAAAGGGACTGAAGCTCTTCAGTAGCTTAAGTATGAAATGCTGAATTTATCTTTCTCCTGGATTGAGGTAAATATACATACACATTTTTATTTTATTTTGTGGAGGATTATTATTAGGTTGAGCCTTGTTTGTGCATTTTTGGGGAGGCTTGAATTTTTCATACCCCATACATATACCGGGTTATACTTTTCTTTTGGCACTTTATAATGATATATTATTTTTCAAGATGTGTGTCGGTAGTATTGATATCATTAGTGGCACCAATAGTTGGATGATGAGTAAGGGCTTTATTGGCGTCATCACACATAATTGGAGGTCCAGTCTCAAAAAGATATTATGCTTAGTGTCTTATTGTACCATTGGATGTGCTTTATGCATGAGAACCATAACAATCAGTTAATGAGATTTTTTTGGTGGTTCTTATGCATACATACCTCATTAGATGGCATTACTCCTCAAATGTGCATCCTTCAAGAATAAGTCCACTACCAAAACTAAAATATCGGGATCATAAGTAGCATAAAGGTACCTACACATCTCTTATGGCTCCCTTTCAGTATTGCCATGATATATAACAAGCGCGCCTAGGCTCCAGACTCACCTTGGCGCAGCATCGGCACCTTGCCTCGCTCAGGCAAGGCTCTTTAAATGGGTTGTGCCAGGCTCAAGGCGCGCCTCGTTAAATTTTTTTGTGTAACACCCCCATTACAAGAATGGACCAATTGATATGTTGATTTTACATATTGTTCAATAGCATATGGAAAGATTAAACGATTTCCACCCAAAACTAATCAAAGTGTGTCCTTGATTCCAAGTGAAACTTTATCTTTCTTAGGGTTTAGGCAAAAGAAACAAACAAAATTAGACTTCAAGAGTGTTGCATCATAGAACAATTTATATTTTGATTTTGATTTTAATTCACACAATGGAGAATCTTTTTTTTCATATATATCAATATATTTTCTTTTGTTGATTATTGGATAATTATATTGTTAAATAAATTTGATATCCAAATATATATTTTTTTCATATAGTGGTATAAACTCTATTTTCTTCTGACGTGCCGCGTCGTAACCGTGTGTAATTGTATAATATGCTATATATTTCAATTTTCAGGCCATAAATGATCTTATTGTTATAAATATACAACCTTTGTATGTTTATAGATTTTGCGCCTCACTTCGATCAGGCGCATGCCTCGACTTCCACCTATGTTCCATGGGGACCTCGGTGCTTTGGTGCGCGGCGCCTTTCGCCTCTGACAACTATGATATATAACCATTGTTGAGGTATACCACAAACAGATTGAGGGATCACAGTTAAAAGAGTGGAAAAATTTCTCCCACATTCGTTGAAGATTATCATAGGTCTTCTCCACAATTTCTTTCCCTTCTCTTAGGAATAAAATTCTATCCTGGGAAACCAAGGTTGCATTCCACTACCCATTACTTCAAGCCACATTTCAGAACTAAAATGGTAACAAGAAGAAGCAACTCGTGCCCTTCTATAATATAAAATTTTGGTGATGACATTGAAACAAAAGAAAGGATCAAGAAAGTTGAGATATCTGTTTCATTGATTTGTTTATGAAAGATTACCAAAGAACATAATAGGAAGAAAGGATAGCAAAGTCTAATTTGGGGATATCATACCTTAGTGGGCAAATTTGATGACTACATGGGTCACCTACCTGAGAGGGAATCACTCACCAGTTCTCAACTAAAGGATCACTAACTTATCGATATACTGGGGCCCCATAATGATCGTATAATATTAGTGGCCATAATGGCTTTCTCACAGCACATGAGAATTCTAATATATATATATATATATATATATATATATATATATATATATATATTTCCCTTTTCGTCATAAAATGCTGGTGATTTTATACATTAGCATCTACTAAGGTAGCTGTTAGAAGGGGGGTTATTCAATTGGTCTGTTGCTCTTCATTCCATAACCATTCACAAACCTTACGCACAAGTTCCTTGGCATTATGCATTTTAGTTTCTGATTTTGAGATCGCTGCCTTTTTATGTTTTTCGATATCTGAATTTTGTCATCTCTTAGGTTTGATGTTTATTTCTAGACCGGAAAAAGATTTGTGTTAAGTTTGCTCCTATTTTGTTTATAGGCGCCGTAATGGAGGCTAAAGCTCAATTAGTTGGAATCCATGAGAGGGTAAGAAGTGATGCAGAGGGTAACCCCACCCAAACATCATCTATTAACCCTAATGGTTCTTTGAGCACAACACAAGGTGTCAAGCGTGTGGCAACTGCAACCAATCCAAATGCAGAAGATGCAGCTGAACTTCTGAGGTATATAACTTTTCTTCTTGGAAATTTATATTTCCCCTTTCAGATGTAGCAAGTGTGGTTAATAGTATGCACAACTAGTTATCAATTAACTACAATTTTTTTCCACTTCAAAAGGAGTTGAAATTAAGGGCATGTTTGATTGGTGGGCTTTAGAGTGGAACTCAATCTGATTGTAAAGAGTTGTGCTTATAGGATGTGCCTGCAGTGTGGAGTGCCCAAAACATTCTCAAACGCACGGGGGATGGTCTGCCCTCTATGTGGTGATCGCCCTCCTGCAGACGCAGACAAAGA
Organism: Sambucus nigra; assembly: GCA_949130495.1. Classification (NCBI taxonomy): domain Eukaryota; kingdom Viridiplantae; phylum Streptophyta; class Magnoliopsida; order Dipsacales; family Adoxaceae; genus Sambucus; species Sambucus nigra. Next base: position 585,649,653 of record OX422210.1, on the reverse strand, counting down.
GGCGGGAAAGAAGAAGGGCTCCATTATAAAAGACAAAGAGAAGAGTAAGAGGATGAAGGGCCAATCGTCACACGCCACATGGAAAAGCGAGACAGAGATGCAGCTCCGTCAGCAGTTTGATTAGAAGATTTGAATATGCTTTCAGAGATTACATGGTTACTGTACCGCAGTGTAGGAATTTTTCATCTTACAGTTAGACAACTTGTGTAATTTAACAGTATCCGACTTTCAGTATCTGGACGTGCAAGGATATTGCTTGTATGATCACATTGAATTGCTATACAATTTATGTTATTTCTCTGAATACTTAATTCTTCTTTTTTGGGTGTTTAGTTTCAGATCCCTGAAATTTAATAAAACTAGGTTGTGATCCCATCCAAAGATGATTTCTCTTCATTAAAATGTTCATCTCCATCACCTATCACTGTTTTGGTATAGCTGTGCTACAGTGAGCATGACCATCATCTGTGTAAATAACTATGTATAGAGTATAAATTATGAAATTGTCTGTCGTATTATAGTAATATGGATGTTTGGCATAGGCTTGCGACTGTAATAGTTATATTACCATGATATCACATACACTGTCATTATTATCACTGACGGTAAATATTAACCTAAAAAATCACGTTTCTCATTGTAAAGCTTTTGTTTTTAAACACAACCCAACTGGAATGGCGTAACTAACCACTAAATGCCCAAGGTTAGAAAATCTCGTCAGGATGGCATGCTTTCACACAGCTGGATGCAGGTCGGGCCATTGATCCTCACCTTTTCAGACTACTGTTTCCCTCTCTTACCGATTCATTTTTTTCCCAGCACAGTTTTGGCTTATCATGATAGTTTTTGATTTTCCACAAAAAATAATCGCTGTTTATTCTTGGGCCAAATACAATATTAGATTTAGAACTGTTTGGAGATACCCAGACAGGTAATTATAGGAAAACCAATATGTTCCTGCAGGGATATTTTTGTAGATATTTATACGTCAAACGCAATAATTAATCGGAAGGATGGTGAAAAATTCCTTTAACTTTCTAGTAATGTATGATCACAAAACGTGTTTTGTGAATTGTTCAATAAGTCCACGTGTATAACTATTCACATTCTCAGTTAACAATTGCCGCCGACAAACGTGATATTTACAAATATTGCCACAACTAGTTTAATTCCAATATCTACGGATCTGCCACCATTTTAAAATTGCTTTTTGGAAGCATGTCACACGTGTTTGAGATTTTTGTTTGTTCAAGTTGCTCTCCGTTTAACTGCCTCTTTGTTTTCTCCCAAATATTTAGAGCTTTTAGGGAGAGTTTTGGTGAGAGAGTTGTTCTTGCGATTGTGGTTTACAGATTTGAAGTTTTCTTCATTAGATATCGAGGTAAGCTTTGTGTATTATATGATGATGATTGATGTGTGTTTTATATTATTTATGTACTATTTTATACATTTTGGATTTTTTTTTGGTATTTTGTTCAATAATTATTGATTGTTGTTCGTTTGTAGTACTTGCTTTTAATGCGTTGGTTTATGATTTTGAGTGTTTCTAGAAGTTTTTACGTGTCTTAAGTTTTTAGTTGTTGTGGGCCTTTTTTTTTCAAATGTATTTTAAGGATGTCAAAACCAACTTTCTTATCGAAAACCCTTTTTTCAAATTTTAAACCGCACCAAGTGTGTGAATCAATTTTACTTAAACAATGCATCTAGGTGATTAAAGCAAGTAAAATAAATAAGTTCACAAAGGCGACACCGGATGTACAAGGAAACCACTAAGGGAAAAAATCTCGGATGACCCAACCTAGATAATCACTATGATGTGGTATTACAAAGTACAGATGACAGACTTACTCAATGACTCGCTCCTCCACAAGTCTTGACGCTCCTCTGATCCTTCAACCATTCCTCCATAGTGCCCATGCAGAAGTCCTCTACGATGCTTGTCCACAACACACGTGTCTACGTATGTCTCGGTGTCCACCGATATAGCTTGGCAACGTCTATGATGTTGAACACGAACTCCTTCGCTTCTTCACCACAAAACCCAGCGTTCAAAGTGATGAACATATTCCAATGGTTCAAACAAAGATCACTATCGCATATGTGAATGAAATCTCGGATCTTTAAACTCTAAGGATGTTTTTAGACTTTGAAAACCTTAGAAAACTTGTGCAGAAAACGTACTGTATGTAAACTGATTTTCTGGTTCTTCAACTTACAAAATTCTTAGTGAAACACGCCTTAAATAATAAACTTGAGTCGGCGCATCGTTTGAACGAGATGAAGCTGTCATTCGAACGAGATAGCAATGTAGTTTGAATGGCAAAGCCATGTTGTTTGAACGACCTCCACATGTCGTTTGAACGATTGTGAATGTCACTTGAACCATCAAAACAAAAGGGAAGGTTCTATACGACTCTCAACAATCATTATCTCAGAATAAACGAAGTTTAAACATTTTGAAAATATTTTGTAATAAAAATAACATCCTAAAACATTTTTCGAGTCCTATAAACATTGCACATTCATACCCGAGTGATCTCAGAATGCAATGAAGATGTGAAATGTGCACCAAAATAATTTCGGCATGATTTATCTTTGAAGATTGACCGTAACGTCTTCAATAAACTTTATGTCATATACTGTGTGGGATCATGACGATAAAAAACTATCTATGACTAAAAAACATGTTTTGTTTCGGGAATAAGTCAAATACATACAATGGACTCAATTGAAAATTTTGTCCTTACAAATCTCCCCCTTTGACTATTCTAGGACAAAACCCAAACAATGAAATGCTTAAGCCAAGCCGTCAAGTCGTATGACGCCTAAATCCCATCCCATAAAATCCAAAATAAAAAATTATAAGACAAGACTAGTAATGATGGTCTGACAAGCATGAGCTGTCTGAATGTGATGTAGACTTGAAATCTCGAATCTTTTAAGCATACCTACACACATAAAACAGACAAATATCCAGTGAAGTATGAAGGAACAAATGATATAACTATTATGATACCAATATGAAATATCAATACAAATTTGTAAAATTAAAATAAAATAGTTTGTTAAACATGTGGGCAAAATATTGTGATACTAATTGTGAAAATAAGCATCGCTTGTGCAAAAATTATGTGCTAATGAAACAACCAAAAGTCCCCCTACATCACATACATCTCTCTCCCTTTTTGTCTTGAATAAACAATAAGTGAAAAAGATAAACAAATCATCATATCTAGAATGTGATAATCAATAAAGCATATCTAGATAAACATAAACCGCTAGCTAAAAATAATCACCATGTACCAAATCGTAGCTAGCAGTAGTCACATGAATGAAATCATCAAAATCAGTAATGATGTGACTAAAAGAATTATGCAGTGTATGAAATAAGCATGAATAATCACTAAGTAATGTATATGAACAACTCAGAAGTACCCAAACTGTATGATATTAGTAGTAAAACTAACCAAGCACGAAATAAGAAGACTCTAAGATAAATCCTCCAAGGGTCGCTCGAACGACAATGCTTTGTCGTTTGAACGACTTTGCATGTCGCTCGAACGACTTTGCATATCACTCGAACCAGGACATCAAGCGACATTAAAAACATCAAAACAGTAGGCTCTCGTGTGATGTAAACATTAAACGACCTATGCGCGATCCTTCTCGCGACCAAACACTGTTACATTCCACCAACTCGCTTGAAGCTCGTGTGATCAAAACATCTCGCGACATTGAGTTGTCGCTCTAACGAAACCCAGTTGTCGTTTGAACGATAATAAATTTCTCAATTCCTGTTCTAAAAATGATGAAATTTCGTCTAGTGAAAAAATATCCTGAAAATGTTAACTGGAGAGAGCAAACAACAACAAAACAGACTCAAAACAGACATAAATAAATAAAACAAGTCAAACAATGTGAGTTTCATGCCAACATAGTATCAATGTGCTCAAACACGAATATGGAGTGAATGGGCGTGAACTACAACAAATGAATCACAACTCCAACACATTGAAACAGTCAAGAAGCTCTAATTGATAGCTAAATGTCATCAAACTTAGTTTTAGCCATATATGACAATTAATATAATGAGCTAAATGAACTAAACAATTAACATACACACAAATCCAGAATTTTGACGATTCTACAAACAATAGCGTCATGATACGATTTTTCAACATAAGGATTTGTGGTGCAAACCCGTTTAAATTTTTCCATCCAAACTCCCTCAATATATATATATATATATATATATATATATATATATATATATATATATCTTTTTCAAGCTCTTTTGAGGTTTCTATGTTTCTCAACTTAGAGAAATCCTATTGGCCCTATTTTAGCATTTGATACTTTTTATTACCTTAATTTTTTTTGGGATCTTTTAAACGGTGGCGTTCACAGCGTGATTATTATTCACTCACAGGCCTTTCCCATGAACACTCATCATTTTTTCAATTTATGCATTATCAATCCTCACGGTAAAGGGTTATTACATGCACATCTCCTCCTAAGTTTACTTATGCATAGATGACAAAATTGAGATAAGAACATCTCACCAATCTTAAATATGCATGAGATATCAAGCAATCATATAAACTCGTGCATGGATCATAGATGGTATATATACAAAGTCGAATTCAAATGCATATCAACTTCGAAACAACCCCATTAAGACAATGGTTAAGATCATTCAATGAATTAACAATTATGACCAAATGTCCTAGCCACATAGATAATGAAATGATTGTGGGGGTGGGGGTGGGGGTCCAAACACACTAATATGCCCATCAAACATGAAAAACGCACAACACAAAAATAAATCGAAAATCTTTTTGTGTTTTTCTTAAAATATTTTTTACCCAAAATTAAAATCTTTTTGTATTTTTCTCAAAACTATGTAAAACCAAAAATCTTTTTGTATTTTTCAAATATGACTCAATAAAAGAAAAAAAATAATACAAAAGATACACATGTTATAACACTAGCAAGATATAAATCATGATGTAATGACTAGCGTATGACAAACATGACAACACAATCATCCTTTAGATTTAGCATGGGAAGAATCAAGTGCAACCAAACAAGAACCATGAAGTTTAATTCCTAAAGCCTCTAAGTCCGATTTTCTAACCCAATTAGGTGTGAAACTAGAATAAGTGGAGAAGACGATTTTATTCCTAAACTTCCTAGGAGCATTTCTAAAGTCATAGAAAAAGCGTCTAAGGTGACCTACCGCAATGAGTGCAAGAATAAACACGGTGATAATGATTACCAAAATATCGACCTCTCCTCACGTTCCTAGTGGGCTCTCTCACACGATTGGTATTGGCTTTGGAAATGGGAACAACTCTATCATCGCAGCCTATACCAAACCTATCTCCCTTGATTTGTACGGTGCCTAAAATCCTATCCAATTTCTACGATCTAGCCTCCAAATCAAAATTCACCTTACTCGAGTCTTTCAATCTCTCCTCTAACTCACTAATCCTCGACTAAAGCTAACGCCTAGACTCATCAAACTCTAGAATTTCCTTTTTCAAAGCCTCGATCCAACCCCGAAGACTATTTCTCTCTTTCTCCACTTATTCTAGTTTCTCCCTAACAGTCTTCTCCCATGCCCTAAGATCCTCTATATAAGCATAATTATTTTCCAAGGTACACTCATTCAACTTAGCTTGCAATTTCAAGTTGCTATTTTTTACTTTTACCGCTTCCGCATATAACTCATTAAAGGCAACTTGCAACTCTCCTCCATCAATCTCCCCATCCTCACTAGCTTCACCCTCACTCACTTGGGATTTACACCCAACGGCATCGGAAGTGTCATGCACATGAGAATCTTCATGGGAAGATTTATCGTCGTCGCTCACATGACATGACATGCCATGAACTCTATAAAGTTATGCTTAATGGGGTAACTCTCTCCCTGTTCCGGTTCACTATCACTTAAGGTGGAATTATATGCTATCGGTTTCTTGCACTCCTTCTTAAGTCTAGCGGGACACTCGAAAACCTTGTGACCATAACCCTTATACCCAAAACACCTACCCGACTTAATCCTCTTGACGTTCTCACTCTTATCTTAGGGGCGGGATTTACCTTGTTCTTGAATTTCTCAAGTCTTTTGGCATCTTTCAATTGCTTTTGGAACTTAGGAAATTTTTTGATCTTCTTTGCCAACAAGGATAAATCCTCAAAATCAGAATCATAATCATCTTCCGAAACTTTAGTCTCCTCCTTTCGCACTTTCGAAGCAATGCCTTTTTCTTTCTTTGGCACTTGCTTGAAGGTAAACATATCGAGCTCATAGGTTTGTAAGTCACCTATAATTTCTTCAAGTTTCGTAGATTCAAGAATACCCAAGGAGTTCAAAACGATCACTTTTGCATCAAATCTACTCGACAATGACCTTAAGATTTTCTTTATGACTCGGTTTTCGGGTATTTTTTCTCCCAAATTAAACGATGAGTTGACAATGCCTAAAACTCATCAAACGACTCACGCTCTAGCATCTTAATCATCTCAAACTGTGTAGTGAGGTTTTAAAGTTTAGATGCCCTAACCGTGCTAGTGCCCTCGTGAGTAAGTGTAAGAATATCCCAAGCTTCTTTCAAAGTTTCACACATCATGATTCTATTATACTCTTCTCGTGTGCTATGTGAGGAAATAACGTGAAGACCTTTAGAGTTGCAAAGTGTAAGTCTATGTTCGGCTTCAGTCCATGAATCATTCGGTTTTAAAGTAATAGCCTCACCCTCTCGTGTAACAGTTGGAGTCCAACCCTTTTCGATCGCTAACCACACACGCTCATGAATTGATTTCAAAGCACTTCTCATTCGCATTTTTTAATAACCATAGTTAGTGCCATAAATAACAGGAGCTCTAAAACTTTCATAGTTTCTGAAATTCATCCTTAAAATCGAAAGGGATCAACACAATAAAAAAATATTTTTCTAGCTCTGATACCAATTTGTAGACCCCCTTTTATTTCGAATGTGCTTTAAGGATGTCAAAACCAACTTTCTTTTTGAAAAACCTGTTTTCAAATTTTAAACCGCACCAAGTGTATGAACCGATTTAAGTTAAGCCCAATTTTATCTTTTTTAATCCTAAGCATGCATCTAGGTGATTAAAGCAACTAAAATAAATAAGTTCACAAAGGTGACGCCGGATGTACGAGGAAACCACTAAGGAAAAAAACCTCAGACGACCTAAGCTAGACAATCACTATGATGTGGTACTATAAAGTACAGATTACAGACTTACTCAATGATTCGATCCCCCATAAGTCTTGACGCTCCTCTAATCCTTCAACCACTCCTCCACAGTACCCACACAGAAGTCCTTCTACGATGCTCGTCCACAACACACGCGTTCATGTATCTCTCGATGTCCATCGATATAGCTTGACAACGTCTACGATGTTGAACACAAACTCCTTCGCTTCTTCACCGCAAAACCCAACGTTCAGAGTGATGAACAAACTCTAATGGTGCAAACAAAGATCACTATCGCATATGTGAGTGAAAGCTCAGATCTTTAAACTCTTTTTTATACTTTGAAAACCTTAGAAAACTTGTGCAGAAAATGTACTGTATGTAAACTGATTTTTTGGATATGCAACTTACAAAATTTTGAGTGAAACACGCCTTAAATAATAAACTCGAGTCGCCTGTCATTCGAACGAGATAACAATGTTGTTTGAATGAAAAAGCCATGTTGTTTGATCGACTTCCAAATCTCGTTTGAACGACTGCGAATGTCGTTTGAACCATCTAAACAAAAGGGAAGGTTTTATATGACTCTCAACAATCATTATCTTAGAATAAACGAAGTTTAAACATTTTAAAAACATTTTTTTAGTAAAAATAACATCCTAAAACATTTTTCGAGTCCCATAAACATTATGCATTCATACCTGATCGATCTCGGAATGCAATGAAGACATGAAACGTGGACCAAAATAATTCAACATGATTTATCTTTGAAGCTTGGCCACAATGTCTTCAATAAACTTTATGTCATAGACTATATGGGATCGTGACAATAAAAAACTATCTATAACTCAAAAACATATTTTGTTCTGGGAATAAGTCAAATACATACAATGGATTCAATTGAAAATTTTGTCCTTAAAGATGTAAATGTTGTGGTATGTATGTATTTATATTAGATTTATTGATGATTGTAATGGTTTATCTTTGTATCTATTTCATATATAGTTATACCTATTTTTAGGTGTATTTGTTACTATAAATACATCTATTGATATTCTTATTAAATTACACATATAGTTGTGAGTGCAAGAAATCGCAATTAGTAATCCTAAAAGCAAAGGAATTCAAACAGCAAGTAAAGATCACAACACGTAGGATTTTCATGGTTCGACAACTGCCTGCGTCCACGGAGGGTTTCTCAGTTTTTATTAATTCTTTCAGAGGTTTAGAATTATATGCCCCATTGCCTCGGGGTGAAGTTTATATATATATTGATAAGAGTGGTTGAGTTATGTATGAACTATCTCATATCCTTATTGGATCGTCGGTTGATCCCTGTTTATCTCCTCCGAGAATGTAGGTAACCAGGATGAGTCTTCATAATTATCCACGTGATGCATCTTCATAATTATCCACGTGATGCATCTTCATAATTATCCATGTGATGTTAAATACGACTTGGGCAACATGTTGGGTAGTTTGGGTTGTCTAATATTGGAGCGTTATGGTTTTGCACCCTCAATTGACCCTAAAATTCTTTGTCAAAGATGGGAAAAAGGATATTACATTTTTTGGTTGGCCCAAATTATGAGTTCAAAGTCTGTATTTTGCGCATTGGCATATCTGTAATTATTTGAAAATAGAAAATGTACGCTGGTCCTATGCAAGAAATGAACTGCTAATTTCAATATCACGTCCTCTTCCATATGATTAAACTCTTGGAATTTGATCTTCACTTGTTTCAAAATTTGTACCATTACTTTATCTCATTCTTCTCTTGCTCAAAAAGACTTCTTGGAGCTCCTATTTTCTCAATCCACTTTGTAAGTCTTCTTCGTTATAGCTTGTTTCTTCTATATTCATAGTTCAATTTGTTTACTTTCATTGCGTAGTCTCTTTCCGCTCTTTTTTTTTTATTTAAAAATGGTTTAATTCTCTTAACGAGAGGACCTTGGGGGATTTTAGGAAAACATACTCAATTCTCCTTTGTGTTACAATTAAATTTGCTCTAGTTTCCAAAAACTCCATTGTTGTTGAGGGTGGCCATTGGATCCATACCCTCTCAGTGACTGAGGGTAAATGGAGTCCGTGGAATAAACGAGCTGTATGGGACCAATATAGGGATCCTAAAAATTAGATATTGTTATTCCTGGTCCCATACAAGATATGGTGTTTTGCACCTGAAGGTGAAGAAAAATGACAGGGTTCTAGTAGTTAATCTTCCTAATTAGAACGAAGTGTATTGGGATCAAGGTTTTATTGCTCGAAATTGGCAACATACTCCTCTCCCAGAGGGTGAGTAATACCAAGGGTTTTTGTGCCCAGAGTGGGGGAGTGATATAAGTTAACAATTTATTTTTTCTTGCTCTTGAATGTTTACTTGATTGCATTATTACTGATAAAATTTCTTCCTTTTTTTAAACCAGATTGATCGAAGAAGAAAAAACCTTCTCTTGCCCACATCAACAGAGAGTAGCTGTTCAAGGTCTGAAAGTTGAGGAAGCCCCTGGTCCAAGGTGGTGATCATCCCCATTCTTCCTCCTTTCTTCTTGAGTACAAGAACTCTATTGGCATAGCTTGCCCAGTAGACATAATTCATGATCTTCCACTTCCTTCAGCAAGTGAGGAAGCTTACGCTTCTTCCTCGTTCGAATCATTGAACAATTCGTCCATCATTGCCGAAGAAGAATACTCGATAGCTCCCAGAAAGATATATTACTGATTGAATATTATGATGTCAATCCCTCCTCCCCCATGGCCAAGTCCTCTAAGAGGATTGAATAAGAGGGCCCTTTTGCCACTGAATCAGACTTATCAGTCCAAGATAAGAGAAGAAAGGACAAGGCCCCTTCCTCTATTCCTATGTATCCCTCTAAAGAGGGTGATGCCCCCACCTCTGGGAGAACTCGATAGGTGATGTCAGTGGCCAAGTACCCTTCATTGGACTTTAATCTGCTGAAGGGGGGCATGATCGTGTCTGACCATGAGCAGGTCAACCAGCTGCCCTATAACCAACTCTCAACTCACACAGTTCTAGCATTGCCTTTAGTAAGCCGAATATCTTTTTGTTTAACCTGAAGTTATTGGATTTTTCATTCTGTATTTTGACGTACTTTTTCATCATCTGTTTGCAGTTTGTGCGAACTTCGTCACAATTTTGGAGAGTCTCTGAGGTCAATCCAAAATAAAATTGATCTAACGAAGGCCTTGGATAAGTCCAAGGAAACCCTTGTTGCTATCAATAAGGCATACGACGAGGAGAAGATTCCACCAGCGATGCCATGGGCACGATGAAGAACGATCGCGACAAGCTGAAGGTTGCTAATGACCACTTTGTGGTTGAACGTGATCGTTTGAAGAAGGACTATGAAGATCTTTCTTCGACCAAGGAGGCCAACAATGATAAGGGGTTTAATAAAGCCTTTGAGGATGCCAAATGCTAGTTGGATTACATCAGGAAGTTCAACTTTAAGAAGGGCTGGGAAGCTGCCTTGATGAGGATAAATGTCCCTATCGATTATGAGCTATTTGGCAAGAACAACCTTGGTTCCTCATCCAACGCTGATGAGGAGGCTACCGCATATGTCCCAGCTAACCGCACTTCCTCTGTAGCTACCAAAGGCAAATCCCCAGAGACCCAAGAGCAGTGTAACAACCCCTATTTTCCACGTAAATGTTGGCCAAACATAATACGCCAAAGATGTGGCTTGTCTAATAATTCATACCATTCTTAACATCAAACCATAAAAAAGAAATTTTAATTTAAAACATACGCGCACAATAAAACCATATGAAACAATAAACTGACAATGAATGAGTCCCAACTCACATAAGTCATAAAGCATCCATCTCAATATAACTGGAAAATAAATGACTGGAATAAATAAGGGATTATGCCCTTACAATCTCAGAATAATAAAAATCGAATGAAATAAGGACTAGTAACCTATGCTAGAATCAAATATCCAAATTTGTTACTAATAAAGTGAAACTGCAAGTCTGATCCTCTGTCAGCCTTGTTGAACCTGTCTAGGATAACCCGGGGGGAAAATATTTTATAAGTTAGGTCAACAGCCTAAAGTTGCAAAAATTAACTTACAAAATCAATTACATACCATCCATAGACACTCGCATGTAGTAAGTATCTCACCCCTCAATTAAGTGTAATACTATACGCATTTCCAACCCAGGCCCAAAATGAAATCCGACTTCTACACTAACGTAAAAATATCAAGGGCAACTAGCACATATATAAAATGGGAGACAAATACCTACATACACGATCTTAATCCCAAGATTAACCCCAACAATACTACCCCACAGAGAATACCACTTCATCACATTATGTATTTCAAGTAGCATTGTGTTTATTAACAGTTGTCTACATCATTAGACTACATTGATTTGTACTTATATATATATATATATATATATATATATATATATATATATATATATATATATATATATAGAGAGAGAGAGAGATGTTCAAAAGTTGACATTTAATACATTAACAAAAAACACCTAACAACCAATTAATTACAATTCCTATGTTGTAATTGGTCCGCGCCAGTGGCAATGGATACACGTGTGACACGTATGTTTTTTAATACACACACACACACCCCTAACACCCCCCACCCCCATTAAACCCACCTTATGAACCACATGCTATACCACTCAATATTTAACCTGGAGCTAACCCGAGTTTTACCCACTTCCATTAATCCCTTACCTACTCCATCTTAAACCCATTGCCATCACAAACCCAATACCCATATATCCATTACCCGAAACAACCTGCCACCATACTCGTTTACCCATCGACCTTGGCATCCCACTGTCCTTCACCAGCGATCGCTTCCAACCCCGCTCATCTCAGACCACGAAAGCAACTCCGACCAATTTCCAAAACCAACCTACCACCTTCTCTGACCCGAAGCTCCCACCCATATTAAATCATCACCAACCCAAATTTTGATGAGTTCCTGCCCAACTACCAACCTCCAAACCCGAAAATGAAAACCCAACTCCCATATCCAAACTCAAAACCTTATCAAAACACCTTGGAATGGCAGATGGGTGGTGGGGTGGGGGTGGTTTAAAAAATAATCCGTGTCACATGCGTGTCAGTGGCCGCTAGCGCGGACCAATTACAACATAGAAATAAATATTAATGGGTTGTTAGTTTTTTTTGTTAATGTTCATTAAAATATTCATTTTTAGGTTCACTTTTGAACCCCCCTCTCTCTCTATATATATTAGGAATCTACCTTCGATGTCCAATTCGTGATCTATCGGTAAGTCCGGAGGAATTTCTCATCAAACGGACGTAAACAAAGCACACACGCAATACACCATCTCACGGTGTTTACCCCCGACTATGAAAATGGATCCTATTATCCCACCCCACCCCACTCCTCTCATCACGAAGTGGTGCCCCTTAACGTAGGACCTAAAATAACGATCTACACTATGCCTAGCCCAACTGTGCCGGCACGTGCTACCGATCCGACGACGTACGCAACTGTAACATCCCAAATATTAGCATGCCACTTTTAAATTATTTAATATTCTTATTGGTTAAGTTAGGTGAATTATTTCATAATTAGGGAGCTTGGCACTCGGTAGTTTTTATATGTTATTAATATAGTTGATTATATAGTTTTATTTCCTTAATTAAATATATGTGACAGGTATTGTTAAAAAGTGTCAAAATAATTAATTTTGATATGTTATTAATAACATAAAATGGGGGTGGTGATGTGTATTTATGCACAAGTTAAGAAAAAGAGTGGAAATTGTAATTTAGTCCAAGTTATGATGTATATGTTTAGTCTTACGTGAGATTCTTGAAAAGAAAAAAAGAGAAGCTTTGGAAGAAAATATAAGAAAAGGAACAAAAAAGTTGAAAAAGTTATTTTTTTTACTCATGAAAAATCCTATAAAATTCAAATTAATTTCGAAGGTAATCCTTCCTTGATTAAAGTTGTTTATTGAGTTGTGTAGATCATTTCTACCGATTTAGATTGTTATTTTAGGTTTATTTGATGATAGTGCATTTTAGGGCCCCTATTAACTTGTGTATGATTTATAGGACTAATTAGGTAAGATTAAATATGACTCCTCAAAGAAAAGTTGTATTATTATACGAGGGGAACACGATTATATAATTTAATATTTTTTTGATTATTTTGATATGTCACTTGTCAAGACTCATAATGATACCATAAATGGTATCACCAAGTCAAGGTGTATGTATGCTCAAAACTAGACAACAATGGAGTATAATAGATAAATAAGTAGACATAAAGAGGTGAGGCAAAGTGGAAGATGATACCAAATATAAGTGGTTCAACCTATGAATGACCTACGTCCATTGTGTGAGTGTGTGAAATCCACTAAATCTGGGCTTTAATGGCCCTGGGATACAAGCACTCAAGGTTTCTCTCTCCAAGCTGTAAGTTTAGCAGAGTTTCAGTAGGGTTTATAGTTTATGTCCTTTTACAATGATGTAAAAGATAAGTATTTTTATGGCTGGGGTGGTGTCATACGCACCCCAGTCATGCATGAGGCATGCACAACACCTAACATCCAATGAACTAGCGCCATTTATCTTCCGTGCATGTAAGTAATTATTAAGAGATATTCTCCACATTTGTGATTGATGTTGTTGTAACGGTTTAGTCCACGTGGGGTTCGTAGTCAACATGCACTCTTCCACGCGTCCTGCAAGATGGCTGGCATCTCCAGCTGCATTGAGGTGTCGGTCTTGCTGAGTATGAGGCCACAGATCTATCACTGGAATGCACTTTGTTAATTACCTAGTGTAGTCTCGGTTGACTTGCATCAGGCCTAGATGAGAGATGAAATAAACTGACACAGTCTTGGTTGCCTGCTATGGACGAGGTAAGGCTTTAGGCCCACCAATGTAGTATATGGTCTCGACACAGTTCTGGATAAGGCTGAGACAGTTTTTGTAGGGTGGATCAACGAAGCACACTTTGTGAAGTCGTCTTGAGCCGAGCCTGTCTTGAGACGAGACGAGGTCTTGTATGGGCATTTGAATCACCCTCTAGCCCTTAGTTTACTATGTAGAGAGGAGGATGAGGTATAAATATCTGAAGTCTGATGTTGACGTGACGCCTCTGAGATGGAATTGGTAGAGTGACATTTGACATCCAGTCTGTGGCTCAGCGTGATACCTAGAAGCAGGGACAACATACATCAATTGGGAACTGTGCCTTAATGATGGGGCTTTAGAATTCGTGCTTCATCATTGGGAGGTTTAAAAACAATTCGAATCCCATTTTGTCCTTCTTCTTCAACTATGCGCCATATCTCTCTCTCTCTGAAACCCAAATTTTCCAGAAGTTCCATCTCTCTTCCACTCAATGTACTCTTCGATCGTTCCTAGGGTCTTTCAGTAATAACCCCCCCCCCCCCAGGTAATCCATTATCTTTTCCTTTGTTCATCTTTTCCATTGATTTAGGATTGTTTTTTCTGCATTTTATTTTTTCGACGACTGCTTAAACCTTCGACAACCCCCACCAGTGGCTTTTAGGGCTGTTATATCGTCAACTGTAGACATTTTAGTGAATAGAGGTGGTGTTAAAATTCCCTTTCTTTTGTGGTTATTTCAGCCACTGGGATGTTTTTTGATCAAACTTCGGTCATCTTCATCGGTAGTACTCCTTGAAGGTTCTTAGTTGAAGCATAACAATGATAAGTCTTCCCTATTTGATCTCTTGGTCTATTAGTCAAAGTAGTTTAAGTTGTTTGCTCCTTTGGGTTTCAAGTTGAGGGTCGTCCTTCTGAATGTTAAGGAAGTTGTATGAGTTAGCCGACTAATTCCCAAACCTTAGGGAAAGGATCTTTAAAGAGATCTGCCAATATGAGACCGAAGCTGAGGCCAGGCGTCAGGCCGAGGCCTTTCCTTTGCATCCCATATTTCCACATCCTTTGGCTGTTATCCATCCTTCGATAGTTATGAGATGAGAGGATCATTCGCCATCTCATGCCCCTGTATCTGCAGGACGAGATGACCCTTTAGTCACTTATCCTCTGACTATCGTTATAAGTGAATCCATCATGAGCGATGGCTCGTTTTTGCATGATGATGCTGTAGACATCTCGTCCTCGAAAGGATATAGCCCTTCATCATCTAAGGTATTATCCTCTACCGACTCTTATGATCTTGCTATGAGGGTACCTATCTCTTGTACAACCGAGACTGGGGACACCAGGTCTGATGAGGTGGACTAGTCCTATGATGAGTCGACCTTATCGTGGCCGAGAGTTACAGTCGCTCAACCCCCAATCCAAATAATTGTCCCTATTACTTCCATGATAGATGGTGAATTTCATGAGAGATTTCCAACTGGAGCACCGACACCTAATGTCTTAAACTCTGAAGACGAGTCTAAGGATCCAGTAAACACTTCTTTTACTCAAAGGTTTGAGAGTACTGTGACTAAGGCTTACTTTTTCTATTGGAGGCACTTGTATGGCATAAGATCTAGGATCATAATGAGGGTTCTGGACAAGTCTGAGAGAGCCTACGATGGTCGTCCTGGAGAGGTTACGGTATACGAACAAATGTTTAAACTCGTCTTTTGCCTCCCCATACATCCTATAGTATGAGCTGTTCTTGCCCACTTTGGTTTAGCTCCAGCCCAACTTTCCCCAAATACCTATAGAACCCTTCTCGACTTCATAGTGATTTGGAAGTTCTGCCATAGTACCGACATTCCAGTCAGCGTATTCTCAGCATGCTATAATGTTTCTTGCACCAAGTCCCATCCTTGTTATTATCACTTTGTGGCTAGGAAGTCATCCAAGAAGGTGATTTTTGTCAATAAAAAGTCTAATCACCACTGGAAGTCGAGATAATTTTTTGTGGTTAGCGCGTGGGAATTCCCTTCCAACCACATCTCATCTTCCACCGAGCTGAGGGTACCCCGGTAATGGTCCAAAGTGTCAATGTTTGCCAAACTTGATCTCAGTCTGAGTTTAGGCGACCAGGCTAAGATTAAGGCCTTAAGGGTTCAAGGTGAGGGTGGTGGTTTTGCCAAATATGAGGATCTCTTGATCCCTCATAACCTAGCCGAGGCAGGTCTTTAAGTCGTCCCTCTCACTGAGATTTATAAGTTAGACTTTTCATTTCTAGAATGTACCATTGTCTTTTAATTATAGTACCGACTTATATATTTCTGATACCAACCTTTGGCCCTTTGCAGACTGTCCAAATAATACTTCTGACGTACTTTGGAAAATGGTGGCTCCCAACCTTCTTAACATGGTTAACAAGTTTGGTAAAAAGCCAGTGGCCCCAACTGGTCAGATAAAGAAGACTATGGGAGGCTCAATTCGAGCCGATGATGTCAGGAAGAGGAAAGAGAGAGTGAAGGATACTACTACCTATCGTCATGCAAAATCGGGTAGGCTGACCCAAGGATCAGATAAGGCTATACCGATCCATTCTGAAGACGTCCTTACGACTCGTCTTTCTTAGCTGAAGTTAAACGACGAGAGCATCACGAGTAGCTCCAAGAAGTCCCTTGAGGCTATTGAATAGTTGATGTCTAAGACTGATAAGTGATTTCTTCAGTCTGTTATCCCGTCTCTTCTCACAGAGTTCGGCCTCCACAAGGCAACTCAGGTATTTGTCTAAACTTTTCTCCTTTTTTATTCTTCCCAAGTCTTATCTTGTACCAATGAGATTCAGTTTCATTTTGCAGTCTATGCTTTCTTTTTACTATCTTGGAGACTGGGTCAAGAAGTGACTTCCCCTGATTTACAAGGAAAGGCATGCTGAGAAGGTTAAGCAAGGTCTGAGGGATGACCTTCAAAAATAAAAGTCGGTTGAGAAGCTAGCAAACCAGGCGTTAGAAAAGCTAAAGGTTGATCATGAATGGATATTGAAGAAAATGGCCAAAATAAGCAGAAAGAGGTTGATGCTGCTGTCTAGACTACCTTGGATGGGACGAAGGCTTAGGCTATGGCCGATTTCAAGGCATCTGAAGAATTCTTCGGAGGCTATGCCTTTGAATACCTTAAAAGAGGCATAAAGACAACTTACCGCTGGGCCGAGCCGAAAGAGGATGAGGTTGGGAAACTTTCATCCACACTTTTTCAGGGATTGGACTTTAATGATGAAATGCTCACCACTGCTTTTTCGAGATAGAGAATTCTGAGAAAACTCCAACTGAGGTTATTGAGTAGACCATTGGCGAGACCTCCGAGAAGGTGGCGTTGAGTGCGAAAAATGTCAGTGTCGATGGATACGAGGTTGATAATCCCACTGCGCTTGCTAACACCGAAGAGATTTCAGACGAGGCGTATGCTTAGGATAAAAAATATTTAGATTGCTTGGACTACCGCCTGCGGCCAAACTTGCCTTTTGTCTGTATATATCTCTAATTGAATAATATTTTTGGGATTGCCCATGATTTATGTTATATTTTGAATGTCATCTTTGAACAATATTTTCTTTATGTTTTTAACAAATGAATTTCTATTTCTGATGCTCATTTACTTTCTCATGATTTTCTGGATTTGTGTTACCGTCATTGAATGTTTTTGAATTAGGGGATCATCAAGATAATGAAGTTGTTCCCTAATCTCATATCTCCCTTGGACGAGATGAGAGTAACCAAATTAATAAATTTTAGAATTTGAGTCACCAAATTATGGTGTTCTAATAAGAAGTCCCCTCTCGTCGTTTTGAGAGTGTATGAGTGAGAATCGTCTCGTCCATGCACCGTCGCCTCGGCCGAGAGAGAATTTTCACCAAATTAATGATGTTTGATACGAACCACAAATAAGTGATTTTTAATTTGAATTCATCAAATTATGGTGTTTTCAAGTTCCCTCTCGTCGTTTTGAAAGTGTATGGATAAGAGTCGTCTCGATTGAGAGAGAATTTTCACCAAATTAATGGCGTTTAATATGTCCCCCCCTCTCGGTGTTACAGAGAGTCCATGGATGAGGTTAAACCCGTCTGGACTGTCATGTCACCAATAGTAAGTATGAGCTACTTCATCACGAATGATGTTCTGTAAGTTTGGATGATCTAATACATATAATTTTAAAATAATTCAGTCAACAAAAATAGGAGAGAACACTCAGAAATTTTCATTCATAATTTGATTCTCATATACATGGATAAATGATACTAAAGGAAATTGGTAAGAGACAAATGAAGAAAAAATGAAACTTTAACCCAAAACTCTTATTGATAGTATTTTTTGATGCGGTTAGCATTCCGTGGATTGGAGAATGGATCACCATATAAATTTTCTAAACGATACGTTCCTGGAACCACTTCTTTAACTATCCTATAAGTACCATGCCAGTTAGTATGAAGCTTGTTGGGCTTCTGCCAAGTCTTCTTCAGAACGACGTCTCTTACTTCCAGTGGTCGGGCCTTCAACCTCTTATTATAATACTTTGATGTCCTTTGATGATAGGTAGCTTGCCTAACCTCAACGTCTTCCCTCCTTTCTTTCACCAGCTCCAAATCTAGTTTTCATACTACAACGTTCTCCTCCAGGTAATATGTCTAAACCCTGTGGGTTGGGAGGCATATATCTCTCGGTACCATAGCCTCTGAGCCATAAGCTAACATGAATGGAGTTTCCCCCGTTGGAGTCCTCTCTGTCATCCTATATGCCCATAGAACAACATGCACCTCCTCAGTCCATCCATATCCCTTTGGAATCCTCCAACCTTTTCTTTATTCCGTCGAAAATTATTCTGTTTATCATATCTGTCTGCCCATTGGCTTGTGGTCGGCCTCGAGTTGAAAAGAAATGTCTGATGCCAATCCGCTCACAGTACTTCTCGAGGGAGATGTTCTTAAACTTCTTCCTATTATCAGAAATCAAAGTGTTAGGTAGGCCGTATCTACAAATAATGTTTTTCCAGATAAACTGAAAGGCTTTCTTCTCCTTTATCGTGATTATCAACTCGGCCTCTACCCACTTCGAGAAATAATCAATAACTACAATTATATAGTGGTAATTATTCACATCCCTTGGCAAAAGTCCTACCAAATAAATCCCTCAGATCATAAATGGCCATGGGGATGTGATAGAGGTAATGGGATGATGAGGTTGATGGGGAATGGTTGTAAACCTTTGGCATTTGTCGCATTTCTTCACTAATACAGCTGCATCTTTGGTCAGTATCGGTAAGCAGTATCCCTGAGTGATGATCCTCTTCACTAATGACCTTCCTTCGATGTGACTAGATCAAGATACCTCGTACACATCTTTCAAAATATACTCTACTTCAGACGGGTGAACACATCTGAATAGAGGGAGTAGGAACCCTTTCTTATACAAAATGTCTCCTATGATGGATAACTTAGTCACTTTATACCTTAATTTCTTCTTCTCAGCTTTGGAATCGAGCAATTATCCATCCCCAATGTACCAGATGATAGAATCCATCCAAGAATCTCCCATATTCAAATTCAAGAAAAATTTCACTGTACTGTCTTCCTCCTCAATGGTCGGTCGATGTAGGATTTCTACCGGCACTGACCTTCGGATTTATGTTCTTGTAGCGGAGGCTAACCTTGCCAAATCATCAACTTGACTGTTTTCCTGTCGAGGTATCCTCTTCATCTTCACCTCTCCGAAATGCTTTAGTGCTTCTTTTACCCTTCCCAGGTATTTGGCCATTCTATCGCCCTTGGCCTCATATGCCCCAAAAATTAGATTCACAACTAACCTGGAATCACTATGGACCAGGAGGTGGCCGACGTTCACTGCCCGGGCAAGGGAGAGACCTGATAGGAGGGCTTCATACTCTGACTTATTATTAGAGGCTTTGAAACTGAACCTTAGTGCACATTCAATATCAGTCCCATCTGGGGTCGACACAATTAAACCCGCTCCGCTTCTGGTCTCACACGAGGAGCCATCAACTTACAAGTTCCATACCGTACCATATTTTGAAAAATTACCCTCTTTCAGGGTCCCATTCTTGAAAAGGTACCTCTTTTCCTCATTCTCAAACACTTTACTTCTTATTGAACTCAGCTCGGCCTCAGCTAGGGGAAGGCATACTGGCTCACAAGCTGAAATCTCAATTTGTTCTGCATCGGCCTCGTTTCATGTGAACTCGACCATTCTTGGCTGGTAGATGATATCAAATTCCCCCAACTCAATTGCCCAGGCCATCAACCTACCCAATTTTTCAGGTTTATGGATAACCTATCTGAGGGGAGAGTCAGTGAGAACGACCATGGTGTGTGCCTAGAAGTACAACTTCATCTTTCTTGAGGCATGGATTAGAGCACATGCTAACTTCTCAGCATTGGCTGAATCTATGAATATCTGATTACAGCCTGAGTAGGCATCCATAAAACTCATTAATTCATGTCCAGTAGTAGCATTAATCATCTGATCTATCCTTAGCAGAAGGAAGCTATCTACAGGCTTTATTTAGATCTGTAAATTCAATGCACATCCTCCATTTTCCATTGGCTTTGGGGATGATAACAACGTTTGCCAACCATTCAGGGTAAATGACCTCCTTGATGAAGTCAACCTTTTCTAACTTCATCACCTCTTCTCAGATGACATTATATTTTTCCCGAGAGTAGACTCTCCTTCTCTATCTTATAGGTTTTGCATACTCGTCCACATTAAGCTTATAGCAGAGGACCTTCGGATCGGTGCCAGGCATATCCTCATGGTTCCAAACAAAGATTCTCTTCCTATTCTTTATTAGCTTAATCAGATCCTCTTTGATTTCCTTCTTCAGGGCTTTATCGATTTGGACATTTTTTTCCACTCGTCCTTATTGAGGATGATGAATTCTACCTCCTCAGCAGCTTTACCCTTCTTCAACTTTGTTTCATCTCTGGGGTCCAGGGTATCAATGTTGTACGTCATAGTGGCCCTTTTGTATGCCTTCCTCTCCTCATCTGAGTTGAAGTTGCATTCGCGTGCCTCAACTTGGTCACTGTGCACTTCCCCTACTCCATATGGAGTTGGGAATTTAAACATTTGGTGAACGGTTGAGGGTACATCCTTAAACTCCTTGAGGGCTACCCTTTCGAGAATTATATTATAGGATGAGTAGACATTTTCATCCATGACAAAGAAACTAATCTTCTTCGTGAGGCATTTTGGCCAGCAATTTCTGATTCTGACTTCCATTTCATGGATCCCCAAAGGGTGTACTTTCTTTCCGCTGAACCCAATAAGGGGTTGATGATACAGGAAAAGCCTCTTCTTTCTCATATCCAGACGCTTGTAGCACTCCCGAAACATTACATCGACTGAGCTTCCTCCGTCGACCAATATTCGAGGAACCTTATACCCATACACAAGGGTTGTAATCATCAATGGGTCATCATGAAGGGCTAAGATCCCCTTAAATTCCAGCCTAGAGATACTAATAATTAAAGTTTTCATATAAACCTTAGTTCTTTTTACTTTTTTAGGCTCAATGGCCGCCGAGTGAACTTTCTTAGGTTTTGGGGGAAGAGCTTTTGCCTCTGCCATATGAGACTTTTTGTCAGTGATCTCTTTCCCTCCTCCAGTGGGTCCTCCACAAATCATCTTGACTCCGAGAGAGATCATGTTCAGTCAAACTTTTAGATCAGTGATCGGAGGTGGCAACATAGGGTCGACTTCAAAATCGTCGTCCGAGACATCATCGTTTCGATTGGCTGGAGCATCATACTTACACTTGTCGTTCCTCCTCTTTCGGGTGTCATCTCGACCACCCATTGAATTGTTCCTATTAACATATTTTCTTACGTTGCCAGCTTTGAGCATTTTTTTAATTTCATCCTTGAGAGTAAAGCATTTATCGGTCAGGTGCCCATGGTCTTGGTGGAAATCACACCATAGATTCTTATTCCTCTTATGAGGAGGAGCCTTCAGTCTCTCAGTCCACCTCAAGGACCGATCAATCTTCATTTCATTCATTATGTGCTCACAACTGACCGTTATATGAGTATAGTCAATGGACTTTTCATCCACCGACCTCTTCTTGCCGTCCTTGTTATTTTTTTGAAAGTTTCCTCCGTTGCTTATTGTTCCCTTCTCATCTTCGCCTTTGGCGTCCATTGGCTCTTTCGCGTTCATGACCTTCCCTTCCATTGCAATGAGTTTGGCCATAGACTTTGGAGGATCTTCGACAAGCTTCCAAAGTATCTTTCTTTTTTGAGACCCTCCCATCAGTGTTGTCATAGCGGTACTCTCCTTGTAATCTTCAACCTCCAACTTCTCTTTGTCGAACCTTTTTATGTACTCTCTCAGACTTTTATTCTTTCCCTGCTTCACATACAACATGCGTGTCATCTTCTTCTAGCGTCTTACTCCAAAGTAAAAGTTATGTATAAACCTCTCCGCTAGTTGTTTGAAGTTCTCTATTGAGTTTTTGGAGAGAGATATATATGGCGTGCAGTTGAAGTAGAAGGACAAAATAGCGTTCAAATTGTTTTTAAATCTCCCAATGATGATGTGCGAATTCCAAAGCCCCATTATTAGGGAACAATTCCCAATTGACGTATGCTATCGCCGCTTCTAGGGTATCACACTGAGCCACAAACTGGATGCCAAGTGTCACTCTGCCAATTCTATCTCAGAGGTATCATGTCAACATAAGACTTCAGATATTTATCCCTCAGCCTCCTCTCTACAAAGGAGACTACGGTCTAGGGGGTAATTGATATTCCCATACAAGACCTCGTCTCGGCTCAAGGCAGGATCGACTCAAGCTGACTTCACAAAGTGTGCTCCATTTATCCACCTTACAACAACAATGTCAGCCTCGTCCAAAACTGGGCCGAGGCCATATGCTACATTGGTGGTCCTAACGCCTTGGCTCGCCCATAGCAAGCAACCGAGATTGTGTTAGCTTATTCCATCTCTCATCTTGACCTGATGCAAGTCAGCCGAGACTACACTAGGCAATTAAAAAAGTGCATTCCAGCGATACACCCGTGGCCTCATACTCGGCTAGGCCGACACCTCAACCCAGCTGGTTACGCTTGCCATCTTAGAGGGCGCGTGGAATGGAGCACGCGTAGGAGAGTACGCGTGGGTTGCGAACCCCACATGGACCAAACCGTTTTAACTGCATCAATCACATATGTGGAAAATATCTCTTAATCATTACTTACACGAATAAAAGACAGATGACACTAGGTCATTAGATGTTTGGTGTTATCAATGCCTCATGCATGACTCGATTGCGTATGACACCACCCAAGCCATATAAATACTTGTCTTCTACATTATTGTAAAAGGACGAAAATTATAAGCCCTGCTGAAAATCTTCTAAACTTACAGCTTAGAGAGAGAAACCTTGAGTTCTTATATCCCAGGGCTATTAAAGCCCAGATTTAGTGAATTTCACACACTCACATAATGGATGTAGGCCATTCATAGGCTGAACCACTTATATTTGGTATCATCTTCTACTTTGCCTCATCTCTTTCCGTGTACTTATTTATATCTATTATACTCCATCGTTGTCTAGTTTTGAGCCTACATACACCTTGACTTGGTGATACCATTTCTGTTATCATCAACTCATATTAACCAAATATTTATTTTTAACGTGTAATCTATTTAGAATTTAATATGTTACCAATAACTGAAGTTGTTGTACTCAATTTATAGAGTATGGATATCAATTTATGTGTTAATTTCATTAATTATCATTTAATCATAATAAATGTAAGATTTAAATTAATTAGTGGCATATCAACCTCTTATTAGAACGAATTAGTATTATTGTAGCATTTATAGTGTTATTATTTAATAATATTTAGATAAAATGACTGTGAGCATTATTGTTGACTATAAATGTGGAGAAATATATGAATGGGTAATATGTTTTAGTTAAATTAGTAAGTTTATGAAATTTAATCACATTTTATAGGATACTAATTATATTGGCTGACAAGGGAAAGAATAAGTAATATGGATCTGAGGTGGGTATACTTACTGAGTTAATTTTTGACATGATATGTATGTAATATATGAAGCTGTTGTGGCTTATTAAAATTCAAGATATGTTTGGTTGTTATGGCTTATTGAAAGTCAAGAGATGTTGGAATGTTAAGGCTTTATAAAAGTTAAGATATGTTGGGTTGCTATGCAATTCAAGAGATGTTGGGTTAATGAAACCTACAGATATGTTTATTGCCTATGGGAGAGACATGTGGGCTTTATTAAACTTCGGATATGTGTATGGTCTAAATTGACACAAAGATTGTAGATGTTTATATATTTCAGATGTTAATATAGTATTTTTACTATATAGAGATGTAGTACATTCACTGAGTTTTTAAACCCATGATTTTATATATTTATGTTTTCAAGTTTTGGAGCTACTGTTGCTTGGTCTAGGGTGTTGGGTGAATAGTTGTAGGGTTTCGTTAATTTTTAATAATGTAATAGTTTTAATTAAGTTAGTTTGTTTTAGAGTTTTGTTTAAATTATGTATCCCTGAAACGATTGGGTTTTTAGCATTCCGCGCTTAAACCTTGAAGTCATCTTACTTTGTATTAGAAAAAATAAAATTTTATACATGTGTTTTGTAAACTATCTAGTTATATTTATGCTAGTGGGGAAAGGGTGTGACAACAACCCCAATCGGCAGGCCTTCCACGAACACGGTGTGTTCACATAATTAATAATTACGTACATACAACACAAAATATGTATAGATAATTATCCTCATAACTATCGCAACTAGATTTCATAAATCTCAAAATAACATTCCTTGGCTTAAGAATTAATACTCTAGTTAATTATTAAATTCCCCAATTACTTGATAATAACACAAATCTATTTTTAATTGAATATCCCTTCACTTGGACAACCTCCCACATAATCGCTTGGACTTGTAAAAATCCCCTGAACGTATCCACGGTCTAACTCTTACCTATTCCTGGGAGCCGAATTGATTCACCCCTTAGAGCCAAATCGATTCTTAGGGCCAAATTGATTCACCGTGGAAGACGAATCGATTCGTTTTTCAACAGTAGCCCTGATCTACTATATTTTTCTATACGTGTTTCTTCACCAAAATTCTTTATTCGTTTTTAAGGTTTTATACACTTAAATTTCAAGAACCCTAACCCTATTATAGTCAAGAAAACCTATTAATGAGAACCATAACCCTATTATATGAGCAATTGGATAAATTTTTTTAGAAGTTGTCTAACCCAATCAAGCTCATAATTCTTATCAAGAAATTCCCAGAATAATGAGATCAATACATGATTTGAAATTGGTTATAAACATTAACCCTATCACATAGATTCTAGTAGTAGTTTATCCAATCAAACGATATCAATTTCGGGTTTGTCACCAAGGTGTTTAATTCTCAAAGCACAATGAATCATTAGTTAATTCTAAACCGTCCTAGATTCAAATCAACCTATATTTCAATCTCCAATCAAGTTTATATCCAGGAATTGGTAAGAGAGACATGCATATGAATCAAGAAACATATTATTAAAAGTTTTGCATGAGAATTCTTGCCTTTTATAGATGATATGAGCCTCCTCCCTAGAGTTTTTATTCCTCTTTTCTTCTCCAACTTTGGTAACTTCCTCCAGAGGGTGTAAGGTTTCTAGGTTAACTCAAAATTGGATGGAATGTGTAATTAGGTTGGGTTAGTAACCTATTTAAACTTTTAATCCCGTATCTCCCCTTAATACCCAATTTTGGGCCCCTGAACAAGTCCAGAATAACAATTGGATTGGTCCAAAATCTCCCCTAAGGGTATACCTATCCCCCAGGCCCAACTTAAGATGTTTAAAATGCCTAAACGAGTTCCTAAATCACTACGGAATGTACTCAAACAATGTCTACCAAAAATTACACATTTTTGTTATGCTAATCATGAGATAATAATAATAATAATTCATGCAACATGTAAATTAATTATCTAATAATATAAACATTCAACATAATTGAATAACACAATCATGCACAACCATATTTAATAAGTTTTTCCATACAGTTTATTTATTTTTTATTTTTACCAATTTAAATTTTATAAAAACAGGGGGTGTTAGATACTTCCCTCTTAATAACAGAATTCTGTCCTCGAAATTTGAAATGTACCTAGCTTGAAGAGGTTTGGATACTTCTCTAGCATGTCATACCCTCTCTCCCACGTCAACTCATCCTCATTGCAGTGTCCCCACCGCACACGTATTAAAGGAACAACCTTGGAACAAAGTTTACACTCCCTACGATCCAGAATGGCTACAGGTCTCTCATTATAACAGACATCGGGATGGAAATCTATCTCGTCAAGATCTATCTACTGATAAGCTACCTCATCTCTAAGAAATCTTCTTAATTACGAAAGATAGAAAACATCATGAATCCTCTACAAAGGATCACAAAAAGTTAACCGATACGGTACTGTCACACCCCGCTAAATTCTAGCGTCGGCCGCCACCAAAACTAAGTTGGGCATGAGTAAATAAAATATCATTCTTAGCATGAGACATATATGAGACATATTAAATTAATCCATAAGATAAATGATAATCAATCCCAAAAGATAAACCATCCAACTAAGCGATAAAAGGTCCATCTCCATGCTAAACTCAAAGTAAATCCAATCTCTAATAATATGAAACTGAATAATCTCCAAATGAATCTAGTGAAATAATTGAATAAAACCTATACTAACTTTGGAACCAAATGGCCCAATCAAAATCCAAATGAAGTCTCATAATGAAATACGACTGAAAAGAAAGTCTAACTAGATAAATAAATAAAATGAATAAACTGCAGCTGCACCTCCAAACGGTAAACTCTGATAATCCTATGCAGCTTCTCCAAAACTTATCCTGAGAAGTTAGTCAACGCACGAGGTTAGAGCCCAGAGCATGAATACACACCACTCCCTTCAATAGGATCCATGAATCCAGACAGTAGCATGATACGCAATAAATATCATAATAGAGTATTTTTAATTAATCGAGATAATTAAACGTGATCAATATAAATCATTAACTACCCTCAGAATTTTTCATTCCAAAAATCACACCAATATGATTTTAAGTTGCCAAGCCCCACGATGTTAATTTAATTAAATTAACCCAATTAATCATTTTCCTCAGTTTTTATCTTAATTATAGCGGTCCTCCCACCACGGGTGGTAATCCACCAAAGTTTTACGCTTCCCCTTGTCAAATGGCCTCTGATCCGTATAAACTGTTGCCCCCGACCCATAACAAGGTTCCACACACAACACGACATAAATCTCCCGCTGACCCGTTTAAACCGTCGATACCTGACACATTATGTCGCCACAAATTTTAATACCCGTTTTTATCTTAGGCATAAATTCTCATTTTTTTATTTTCTAAATTTCACAATTTATAAATTACTCCACCCTTTTAATCGATGTGAGATCCTCAAAATACCCCTTAGTCCCATACCTAAGGGTCCCCAAGTAAACATGCGTCCTATCCTACATATAAGATGAATCACCAACATAAAACACATCCTAGTCTCATGCCTAGGCTAACGAAATGACGATAAAATGTAAAAATCTATCCCACCCCGAAATATAAAATGCCCACGGATTTATACTAACTAGTCCCATGCCTAGCAAGCATCCTAAAATAGGGTTGATAAAAAAACTACCAAAAAGCCCCTCATCCCCGCGATGGCAAAAGTGGCTAAAATAATTCACACAAAGCACAATTCAATATTCTCAACATAGCAATTTAATCATAAAGGTCCCAATTTAATTTAAATCCATTAATAACACTCTCATTGATTTCTACACCATTAATTCCATTCATTTTTTAATTAATTAACATGCAATAATTTCAATAAGACATAACCATTTTCTTTTATAAATAATCTACTTTTTATAAGTGTGAGCGCGTCCCATTAACTATATAAATAACCCCCATAATTTCTACATGAGAAACTACACCCAAAACCACCTAAAAATCTAACCTACGCACCTAAGAGTTTCAAAGATTAAATCATATTTAAAATTTTCACAAAAATAGTCCCATAATTAAGTGTCCACTTTCTCCAAATAAGTTACTAATTGATTTTAATAAAACATATGATTTAGGGTTTAGGCGACACTTAAAATGCATAATACTAAAGGAAAGGAATAGAGTATTCATGCCTGATAAAATCGTTTCTTGAAAAATATGAATACTCGGTTGTGTTCGTCTCGTGAAAATAAGCAAGTCACATTCTTGGACCTTCTTGAAAATATGTAGTTTAGACCTCCCAAAATATGATTGAAGTTTTGTTTAATGGAGATTTGGAGTTAAAATTAAAAGGGTCTGAGTATTCTACTTTGTGAAGGAAAAAGAGGGATCTAAAGAAAAGGGACGCGACTTTTAAAAAGTGAGTCAAGCCCTCTTTTTTTTATAAATGGAGAAAAAGAGTCCCAATGATTGCCAACTCTAAAATATATAAAAATCTGTTAACCAACCCTATTAACTCATGCATGTCAACTTCATGCTTGTCGTGCGTGTCCCAACGGAAATCGAAGTCATCCAATATCCTTTCATATGGAATCACCCAAGTGATAAACAATAAAAAAATATAAAAATCAGTCCCAACAATTTTGGGAGCCACACACACAAACAGGAAAAGAAGAGAGGATTGTCGCCTCTCTCTCACAACTCAAGGGTATTGATTTAAAGAATATAATACTAACTATCTCACATGAAACAAATCAAGTGATAAAATAATAAAAAGAAGTGAGCCCAACATTTTGAGAACAATGCGCCAAAAGGAAGAAAAGAAGAAAAAAAAGAGTGCCTATCTCCCTCTCTCTATCTCCTTAAGTGGGTCTTAACCAAATAAAAAAAAATTTAATAATGATAATGTAATACTAACATGTTTACAAAAGGGGTTATCTCTTTATCATGCCAAAAATTATACAATTGGATTTACAAGGTTTATAAAATCAAGAATTTATTAATGTTTATTTAATTATAAAAAATTTCGAATTCCCATAATAAATATTTTATTATTCAATCAAACTTCAACAAAAGATTTTTTAATTTAAATAGTTCACCTATTAATTTTCAAAAAAAAAAAATAACTCTAGAAATATACCTTTTCGACTTTGAATTTAAATCGCATTATTTAAGATTTTAAAAAAAATTTACGGGGTGTTACAGCTATTGGCCTAATCTTATCAATAATAGGGAACGGTCCCACATACCCGGGAGACAACTTCCCTTTCTTCCCAAATCACACCACTCCCTTCATGGGAGATACCTTGAGTAACACTTGATTATTGACCTCAAAATCCATATGTCTTCTGTCTGCATCAGCAAACTCTTCAGTCGATCTTGGGCAATCTGAATCCTGTCCCTGATTATCTTCGCCTTCTCCGAATTGTCGTGGATGAACTCTGGTCCGAGAAGCTTGTTCTCCCCCACTTATATCCAACAAGAGGGAGAACGACAAGGCCTCCTGTATAATTCCTCAAAAGGTGCAATCCTGATAGTAAATTGGTAACTGTTATTGTAAGCAAACTCCACCAATGGTAAATACTGCTCCCTACCACTTTTGAAGTTCAAAATACACATTTGCAACATGTCCTCCAATATCAAATATTCTCTGTCTGACCATCTGTCTGTGGATGGTACGAGGTACTCAACCTCAACTCCCCCCCCAATGCATGCTGGAAACTCCTCCAAAAATGGGATACAAACGTCTTGTCCCTATCCGACAGAATATTGAGTGGTACACCATGCAACTTCATAATCTATAAGGAATAGCCTGGCGTACTACTCCGAATTATAGTGTGTCTGAACTGGCAATAATTGAGCCAACTTTTCAATTGGTTAATGATTACACAAATGGAATCGTGTCCTCACTGTGATGTAGGTAACCCCATAATAAAATACATGAAAATACAATCCCATTTCCATAATGGAATCTCGACAGGTTGTAGAAGACCTGCTGGTTGCTGATGGTCTAATTTTAAACAATTGGCATGTGGCACACTTAGACACAAAAATGGCTATGTCCTTCTTCATACCTGTCCACCAATACTGGCATCTTATGTCCTGGTACATCCTATCCCCACCAGGATGTACCAAAAAATGTGACTTATGTGCCTTAGTTATAACTGCTCGTCGTAACTCCTTGTCTTCTGGAACTACTAGTCTGTCGTAGAATCTCAATCCCCCATCTAAACTGATCGAATAGTGCTCTTCCCCCTCTGCCACCTCAGGTGTGATGGTACGGACTGCCATAAAAGCACGTGACAACTCAACGTCCTTACGAAGCAAATCCCATTTCGCCTTCCACACCACTACTAACTCGACTGTCGGCTTACGACTCAAGACATCTGTCACTACATTTTCCTTGTCCGGATGATACTGGATATCAAATTGGTAGTCTTTCATAAATTCAAGCCATAGACGTTGCCTCATGTTCAACTACCTCTGTGTGAACAAATACTGTAAACTTTTGTGGTACGTGAACAACTGGAATTTCTCTCCCATTAGTTGCTATGCCTCCAAATGTGTCATGCAAACAGTATAGTTGCTAACTCCAAATCATGGGTGGGGTAAGTCCTCTCACGAGGCTTAATATTTTGGGAAACATAAGCTATCGACCTCTCCTCTTGCATCAATACACCTCCAAGTCCTCGCATGGATGTATTGGTAAAGACTTTATAGCCTATCTCTCCACAAGGCAAAGAGAGTACCGGAGCCGAAGTCAACCTAACTTCAAATATCGTTGACATGCATCGTCCCAAACAAATGGTACATCCTTCCACGTCAAAAGCGCTAGAGGCCCAGCTATTTTTGAGAACCCTTGAATGAATCGATGGTAGTACCTTGCCAAACCCAAAGAACTGCACACCTATGTAGGTGTAGTGGGCTTTCCCTACTCCATCACTACTGAAACCTTTATCGGATCGATACTCCCCCTCAAATACAACTTTCTCAACTAAAATTCGCATTTCTCGAACTTGTCATAGAGTTGATGGTCCCATAATGTCTGTAAGACTATCCACAAGTGTTGTGCCTGCTCATCTGCAGTCCGAGAATAAATCAATGTCATCGATGAACACGATAACAAAATGATCTAAGAAGTCCTTGAACAACCTATTCATTTGGTCCTCAAACACATCCGGTGTGTTGGTTAGGACAAAAGGCATAACTATGAACTCATTCGACCCATATCTCGTAAAAAATTCTGTCTTCGGCACATCCTACTCCCGAATTCTCAACTGATGGTACCCCGATCTCAAATAAATCTTAGAAAAATACGACGCACCCATCAACTGGCCGAACAGGTCATTAATATGGGTCAACATATACTTATTTCGTATAGTGACCTTATTCAACTCCCTATAATCAATACACAACCTCAATGATTCGTCCTTCTTCTTCACAAACATGACGAGAGCACCCAAGGTGAAGTACTTCTCCGAATAAATCCCCGACCATGTAATTGCTGAATTTGATCCATAAGCTTTCTCATCTCCTAAGGAGCCATGCGATACGGTGCACAAGTGATGAGTCTCGTACTCAGAATCAAGTCAATCACAAACTCAATCTCCCTACTCGGTGGTAACCCTGAAATCTCTCCAAACACATATAAAAACTCCTTAATAATTTGAATGGAGTCTAGAGAAATAATGACCTCATCAGAAGTCTCCTCCTCAATATAATATAAATGCGTGCTCAACCCTCCCTCCGGGTGCGGCGTCGCAACCAAGTACATCTATTGCCACGGAATGTCAAAGATGACGGACCTCCCATAACAATCAACACAATCCTTGTAAGTAGCTAAGCCAATTCATCCCTAGGATAATGTCATACTCTGACGTATCTAACACAAGTAGATCTGCCATAAACCTAAGTCTCTAAATGTCAATTCCTATCTACCCATGGGTGAATCAATGTGAATTGTTATGTTAGACTCAAAGCCTACCATCCCCGATACCCGGGCAAAACTAATACTAACAAATGAGTGCGATGCACCAGTATCAAATAAACTACGCCTTACATGCCCAAAAATAAGGAACATACTCTCCACTGCTTGTGATGGTGCTAGTCCCTCTCCAAGTGCGACATGATACACACAACCATACTGTAACTGAATTTGCTGCCCCTGAGGTGGGGTGAGTGGAGATGGTTGTGCTGGCATTGCAGCCACCAACGAAGCTGAAAACTGCTGACGCTGCACTTGAGGTACCTAATACTCATGCTGACCTCCCTGCTCCTGTGCCCTCTAATTTCCCCAAGGGGACCTTTTCGCGGGTGTCCCTTTTCTCCACCAAAGTCAAAGTTTCCATGGAATCGACTCCTAGCCTTCTGTTGATCCTGTTGGCCCTGCTAGCCTCGACCCTGATGGCTCCTCTACTGTTGTCCTTGGCCCTGCTTGTTTTGATCATCAGAACCCCTGTGCCTTTTATACTGATCTCCAGTCTGGGACCCCTTAAACTACTAGACACCTCTTAATTACCATTCCCACCCATCTTGCCCTACTAGATCGACGACTCTGAATTGGATCTCTTCTCTCCCTTACTCTTTTGGAACAACTGATAATCCTGACAATGCAATAAAATGACATTCACCATCTGAATGTAGGTGGTAAAAGTCGGGTTCTCCACAAAGGATTTCCTGATGTGCCAAGTTTTCCCTGATGCAAACTTCTCCATTTTATTCTCCTCAGTGTTTACCTCATCTTCAGTAAACAATGACAATGCGGTAAACTCCTCCTCATACTCTGCTATTATACGACCCTCTTGGTTTAGGTCCATAAATTTCCTCCCCATCTCTGATTTCATGGCGGATGGGAAATACTTTCCATCATACTTTACCCACAACTCATCAATGGTTATCCTTACCTGCTCCTCGACAGTGGTGACAGAGTCGTAGTACTATAGGGATGCTCCTATTAATCAGAATGAAGCTAACATTTGTTTATGCACCTCTGTGCACTCAACCATACTCAAATGTCTTTGAATATCCTTCTTTCACTGACTTTCCACTAAGATATCTATAATCCCAACAAACTTTGGCAGGTGGTCTTTGGCGAAGGCCTCCTTGGCTCTCCCCCAAACTGAGCCCTGTGCCTGAACGTGTAGCACCAACGGCTGTGACGGTGGCGACGGTGGCTATTGCTATGACTGAAAGTGTTGTAGCATGGCGTCCATCATCATGGAGACTGTCTAAGTCATTATCATATCTATGTATGCTGGAGTAACCTTGGGTGGCACTAGTGGTGGTGGTGGCGGTAGGTGTGGCTGCAGCTCCTGCTGATTCTCACATACTTTATATGTAATTTTTTGTGAAACTGTTGAATTATTTGTAACATATTTATAATGTTGAGTACTATTAGACAATTTAACCAGTTGTTAGTAATTTTTTAACTAGTTATATATCGTATTATTGTTTTTTCATTAACTATATTTTTAATGCTAAGCATCTAATTGTTATGTATTGATTAAACGTGATTGTTTTACATAAAATTGTCAATTGGAAAAGAACATAAGAGAATTGAAGGTTTAGTTTGAGAGTAGTGTGCTGGAACAATATAACAATTTTGTGAATGAGAGAAAGAAGACGATTGCATTGAATAATGGCATGAACTTGTCAATATTTTTTTCTTTAATTGAAGTATTTTTTATAATTATTTTTGTAAAACCTCTAGAAAACATGAAAACAAAAATTAAAATAAATAAATAAAGGATTCGATGAGGGCATGAGCATAGAGATGGAAGACTTTAAACCATCTTCTCTAACTGAAGATAATATTATTGATGCGCTGAATACCGATATTGAGTTTCTGCGGAAGAAGCATCTAGAGAATGAGGAACGTGTCAAATCGGAGAATAAAGGAGTGAAGTTTCAGGAAGGAGACCAAATTATTGATGTAGCAACTAGTAATAAATGCTTGTCTCTAACTCAAAATAACGAGAAGCTTGTATAGTGAATAAAAAAAATAAAGAAAAAGTTGAGGCTAGTGAAAGTGAAAAAAAAAGGTCGAAGATAATATCGTTAATAAAGTAGATGCTACACCTTATATACCATGAAAGCTAGACGAGAAGGAGGCGGATGTCAGGAGGCCATCCAACGATGACAACAATTTCATCAAAAGAGTACATGAGCAACTAGTATATGTGTTGGTATATCTTGATACTTTTTATTTTTATATTTGGTTCTAAATTAAATGTCACATGCTAATTTTTTTTGGAAAATCGTGCGCTCATTTGGAATGCAAATAATCATGCGCCTATAACTTTTGAAGACATTGAGGAACTGCTATATCAGTGTGCAATTTCAAACTCTATAAGTTATTTTTTGTGTAATAATTACTAATTATTTATAATAAATAATTATTTATTTTTTGTGAAAGTGTTGTTTCGTATTTGTGTCGGGTCATCGACGCTTTCACTGTTTTGATGCAAGATAAGGAGAACAGAAAATAAGTAATGCAAGTAAAACAGATGGTATGCATTTTTCATATTTTTTCCAATGCTATTCATGGTTATAGAGGGACAAAGTTATGTAATTTTAATATGTTGAATATATTATTTTTCATTTACTTATCAACGCTCAATTATGTTACAAAATTCTTTAAGGGATTCCAAGGATAGTGATAGAGAAGTATACCTTGACAATCATTTACTTGAAGTAATACTAACTTATAGATTTTTACATTTTTCAATAAATGGTACTAGAAGTAAATGTGGTAAAATAGGAGACCATTAGACTTTGTTGGTATTGGACATCATCGAAGAAAAATGGATGCATTCGAACTTACTGATTCCGAAAGGTGCAGTCACCGATTAATATTTCATTGATGTTAAAAAATTGGTAAGTATAATTCATAATTAAGCAATTCATTTTAATATGTATGTATACATTTATTATTGTAATAACGAGCTTAATATATATTCTCAGTAAAAAGATTGTTGATGATTTTGCAAAAAAGAGAAAGTTGCGTCTATAAGAAAAATGACAAAGATGAGTTCGAGCTTTCTTTAATTAAAAAAATTTGCTCAATAGAGATCATGTTCATACGTTTATCTATTTGAAATAGATTATAAATTCTCTTATATTCATTGCTTTAAACTGTCTTTTATAAATTTATTTATATTTTCTAAAAAACAGGGTTGATTGTTGGATCGATGTTTGTTACAACATGTACAAACTATTTAAGAATTTGGATATTGAAAAGAAATTCAAGTGAGAAACTATGTTAGATTATAGAGTAGACATTGTAAATATGTTGCAGCATGAACCTCCAAGAACGAGAAAGAATCGAAAGAGGAAGAATCGATTGAAGCGTTCGTGTTGGCCGAGGAAGAATCGAAAGAGGAGAGGAAAAAAATAAACAAAAAATTTGGTATTATACAGTAAATGTTTTATTTCTATAACTTCTTTTTTGTGTATCATGTATACGTAACTATTCATTTCGTAAATATAGTTGCATTCGATAAATTATATACACTTACACTTTTAAGGACATGTACAATTGCATTATGTAACGTAGATAGAATAACAATAGTAATATGAATGTTGTATATAGAGTTACACTAAATAACACTTAGTAATGTAGATACAGTTAAAATTGTAATGAGATATACAGTTATAGTAAATAATGTAGACATAATAACGTTTAATAATCTACATTAATTAATGTTGATAAAGTTACATTTGCACTTATAAATGTATATATAATTGCATTTATCAATACAAATATAGTTACACTTTTAAGATATTTAAGTTAAATCTTATTTAAAATTTTACTTTACTAATACAATTACATAAATATATATGTATTTGTAAGTGGTTATATACATACATATACATATACGCATATACATATATATACATATACATATACATATGTACACACACACACACACACACATATATATATATATATATATATATATATATATATATATATATATATATATATATATATATATATATATATTTCACAAGATGGGGTATATGCTAGGACTCGGACTGGGGAAGAATCAACAAAGAACCTTACAATCCATCACAAATATAGAACATATGGAAAAAACCAGTCTTAGATACATCCCCAATGGAAAAGCCTACCCCCCTTATCCCAAACACCCCCATCATGGGTGGAGCAGTCACTTCCGTATCCAAGGATAAGACTTTTCTTATCATGGCCTCCATTAGTGGGATGAGGCAAAAAAATCCTTACAACACAGAATGGAAATCCTTTACGAGGAAGGGCTATATATAAATTATGGGAAACTACACGAGGTCGTTCATAACAAACTTAATGCCTCACGGGTCAGAGCTAAAGATAGAAAAACCATCGAGCTAACCCGAATGGGGACTTCCCGACTTGTTCCCTGAAGAAACTGCCTTGATTATCATGTTGGTATCCTCATACCTGAGCCCCACTGAATGTTTCCATAGCTGGTACATCACCTCGATTCCTCATAATAACACAATGGAGAAAGGATGATATATATATATATATATATATATATATATATATAATTGTTATGTAGAATTAAAATTTGCAATTTAGATGAAGTTATATTCATTTACACCTATATATGTTAATACAATTTCACTGAGAATATGGATACAATTATATTCAATAATGTACATATAGTTACACTTATATCTACAGATACGTTTATATTAATTTATGTAGATACAATAAAACTGTAAAGTAGATGTTGTATATACATTAAGAGTTAGTAATCTATATTAATTAATATATATATACAATTACATTTATACTTATAAATCTACATATAGTTACACTTATGAATGCATATATAGTTACATTTTTATTTTACCTATAATTACACTTGTATTTATAAGTACATTCAATTACACTTCTAATTTAGATGTTTACAAATAGTAGATATAATTACTCTTGTAATTTAGTAATTTATAAATAATTACAGTTACAGACAAATGTAGAGTTTTTAAGTTATATATTTTGTTTATCCAAAAAGTGCATGTCGAGTTCTCAATTTTTTAATAAGATAAACGTAAAAACTATTACCACAAAAGAGATAAAGTTAAAGTATTACTAATTTCAATTACAATATTTGACATAGAGTTACTTGAGCAAACATATATACTAAAATGTATATAAAACA
Organism: Sambucus nigra; assembly: GCA_949130495.1. NCBI lineage: Eukaryota > Viridiplantae > Streptophyta > Magnoliopsida > Dipsacales > Adoxaceae > Sambucus > Sambucus nigra. The sequence goes on along the minus strand of OX422210.1, from coordinate 585,612,300 downwards.
AAATTAATTAACAACCGTTTAACATTATTAGTGTAGGTACATACATTCAAGCTAAAAGAAAATTCAGTTACACATGTGTAATGTTATTTTGTATATTTAGACATATGTAACATAAAAACATTAAAGAAAATTCAGTTACACATGTGTAACATTATTTTGTATATTTAGACATATGTAACATAAAAACATTTATGAACATAGTTACGCTTATACATATATATATATATATTATACTTTTATCTCCAAGTTTCACTCAGGCGTAGCTCCCTTCTTTTTGGGTGTGAAGCTGTGTCAAACTAAAATACCCTATGAGCATTAGCTCTCCCTGAAAAGGAGGTCATCCAGTTGCACCTTCAAGTACGGCTACCTTGTTACGACTTCATTCCAGTCACTAGCCCTGCCTTCGGCATTTCCCTCCTTGCGGTTAAGGTAACGACTTCAGGCATGGCTAGCTCCCATAGTGTGACGGGTGGTATATTGTTAATCTGAAAAGTGAATTTCAAGTTTTTAACTGTTTAACAACAGAAACATAAAAAACTGTTACTACAAAAGAGGTAAAGTTACAGTACTACTCACTCAGTTACAATTTTCAACAAACAGTTTCATTGAGCAAAATTTATATATTTGATAGATACAATAAAATTGATTAATATATATATATGTTATATATAAGATTAATTAATATACATAGAGTTATAGTCAATAATGTATCTATACATATTATTAGGTTTTCTAAATATTGAGGCATATTCTGCTTCATAATTTGAATTATTTGCCTTGTAAGTGGAATTATCAGCATCGTGTAGAACATAATTCACTTACACTTTTGAAAAATTCAGTTACCATTATGTATAACGTAATTCAGTTACACTTCTGTAAATAAAGCAATTACAATTGCGTGTCTACATAAATATTGCTAAAAGAAAAATATTCAGTCTCTACAAAAGAATATATTTACATGTCTAATTACATATATAGTTACACAAATTGATTTAGTTACAGTCTTATAAAAAATTAGTTATACTTATGTGAAATTTAGTTACCATTGTCTAAAAAATAAGTGCGTTACACTTTATGTAAAAATTCATTTATACTTATTTGAATAAAACGATGTACAATTCATTTTATACATAAATAATTAAAAAAATAAATTATGTTACAGTTTTGTAAAATTCAGTAATCATTGTATAAAACATAATTGAGTTACACTTGGGTTAATAAAAGCAGTTACAATTGAATGTCTACATAAAAATTTCTACAAGAAAAAATTCAGTTTCTACAAACGAATATAACAATAAATATTGAATTTATCTTGTTTAATATTATTTAAAACAAATTAAATTATACTTGTTCACAAATTCAATTACAATTGCTCAAAAATTCAATTACACCTGTGTAAAAAGTTTGAAGTTTTGAATTTCATAACAACAAAGAAAAACTTCATTGTAATATTCAGAATATCGTAACAAAGTCATAAACAAAAAAGTTTAGAAACAATTATCACAAAATAACCATAGTCACAGTGTTACTGTTGCAATTATAATTTTTAAAAAACAATTACATTTATATTGATGTAAAATGTGCTAGTTCAAATTTTGAATTTAATAACAACAAAGAGAAAACTTCCTTTTAATGTTAAAAAAGAGTTATAAAACATAAAAATATTTACAAGAAAAAACCTACAACTGTAGTTTTACTAATACATTTACAGTTTTCAACAAGTTTTGTTTTGTTAATTATTTTCTCAATCTTTAATTTGCAGGTTCAAATTTTGAATTTCTTAATAATGAAGACATAAATTCATTTGACGAACTAAACTTTTGTAATTAACTTCTAAACAAAAAAACAAAAAAACGGTTATAAGAAATTAGCTAGAGTAACAGTGTTACTCATTCAGTTACAAAATAATTATTTTTTTAACAAAATACCTAAAAGAGTAATATAAAACATAGAATTAGATAAAACTGAAAATATACTAAAAAGTAAATAGAGTCTCTGAAAAGTCAAGATAAGCATCCGAAAATTGATAAAGGGGTTTTATGAAGTTGATCAGCGTATTGAACTCATTTGGAATCCAATGTTCAAGCAAACGCAGATACAAATCTCTGGTTGAAATCATTTCTTTGTATTGTGGTATGACCTCACGGACATAAAAATTTCACAAATTGTCAAAGTTAAGAGGAATGTCAAACCCATAAATTAGTTGTGATATAGGGGTAATCCAATGTAGCGTCTTATAACATATAAGAAAAACTCATAATATGCAACCCTATATTATTTGATTACATACTCAATGTCTTGTACATCTTGCGTGTAATATTTTCCAAGTTAAGATAGTTCTCCAAAGAACTTATCCGTTGAATTGATAGCAGGAGTTGGTAACTTTTAGGGTTTGTTTTTTATTTGGTGGAGAAGATATAAAAGAAGATTTCATGATGTTATTGTATATATATAGGAAATCATGTAAATATTTTGGTAACATAAACGCTAGACAAGTTGATACACCGACATTTGAGATATGGATTGAAACTTTTTCGTATGCAGAAATTATTTTCTCTATTAAAGATATAAGCTATCAATTTTATTATTTTGCGTTTGTCACTTCACTGCTCACATCATTTAATGAAATTCATAATTAACTTTTATAGTATTGCAATATATATATATATATATATATATATATATATATAGAGAGAGAGAGAGAGAGAGAGAGAGAGAGAGAGAGAGGAAGGCTCACCTACATCATGCACTATACATTACACCATACATCACACTTAATTCTAGGCCCTAGAAAATCTTTTTTTCAAATTTTATATTTTTTCCTTGAAATTAACCTTCCAATCAACACATATGAAAAAAATTAGGTCAAAATACATTTTGTAGCTATTTTTAAAAAATCCACAAAAAAACTGCTGGCGCAGACCCTTATAAATAAGGTATTTTTAGCAGTTTTTTGTGGATTTTTTAAAAATAGTTACAAAACGTATTTTGACCTAATTTTTTGCATATGGGTTGATTAGAAGGTTAATTTCAAGGAAAAAATATAAAATTTGAAAAAAAAAGTTTTTTAGGGCCTGTAATTAAGCGTGATGCATGGATGATGTATAGAGCATGATGTAGGTGAGCCTTCTCCTATATATATATACTAGCGGATGCCCGTGCCCGAGGGCACGGCGATAAATTTGCCCTCGTGATAAAACCCAGCCCGTAATAACCAACCTTTTTTTAAAAAAAAAACTTAAAAAAAAGTATTTTTAAAAAAAATATATTTAAAAAAAAATAATTTTTATAAAAAAAATATTTGAAAAAATTTATTTTTAAAAAATATATTATTAAAAAGATAATAATGTATATATGTATGCATGCATACATGCATGTGTATGTATGCAAGCATGCAACACATAAAATGTCATGAATGTTTATCATGCATGAGTTACTATTCATAACACCATTGTCCCATATTATATAGATATATATATATATATATATATATACATTCACTCATTTATTTATATTTATACATTCACTCATTTATATATAAGGGCTGAAAGGTGTTTTAATATAGATTTAGGGATAAATAAATAGGGTTGTATAGGTTTTTCTTTGAGAAAACAATGTGCAAAGTGTGAAGGAATTTGGTAATTAGTCGATATATATAGAATAATCGTTTTTCCCCACAACAAAGCCGCGAGGGGAGATCGCACACCCTAAGGCCATGATCGCTCCCAAGATCTCCCACAATCGTGGGCCTCGAGACACTATAGGGGTTAAGTACCCTGATATCGCAGCTTTTACCCACATGCTCTTCTCCCTTTCTTTTCATTTAGAGTTTTAATTTAAATTCTATTATTTAATAATTCCAACTCAGTTATAACTTTCATGAGCTTGCAGTTAGGACGTGATTAAATTCTTTTAAACCCTAACTTAGAGTCCACAAGATCTATTGACTAAAAATTCCCTAGGGTTTTATAGATGGTAAAATCCTATTGATATTATTCAACACAAATAAAATCAAATAGAAAATGAGATAAAGATCAATCACATAAGAACATTATGTACGTGGTTCAAAAATTTGCCTACGTCTACGGTGTGTTAGCCTCTCTTTATTAATTATCTCTTGATCACAAATATTACGTGATCCTTTGTCCTGGGGTCAGGGTTACATTTATAGAGAAAAAAAGAGATTGAGCCGCGTGGGACTCCATGACTTTAGATAGCTATCTCGATTTGATCGATTGTATCTAATTTCAATATTTTCAATGGTCGGCTTTAACCATCGTTATCTCCTCACACGAGATCATTGATATAATCAATACACATGTGTCTCTGCCTTGTGCGTGGAGAAATAATCCCCCATAATTGACCCCAAAGGTTTGCAACTTTGCTTGCGATCAATTTTCCCACCCAAAAACTGGCCGAGGCCCCAATTACAAGGGTAAGGGACCTGATGAAGGGTCAATGGCCAAGAAGCCACACTTGGAACTTGGATTTTTGAGGGGATCTTGTCTCCCAGTTGACCAGGCCTTGGTTGGAAGCTTTTCTTCTGACATGATAACTTCTGACAATAGCCAAACTTAGGCTCTTATAAGTGCCGATTCTTATTTATTTGAATCCTTACCACTTTAAATTATCTTGTACTAATTGGTTTCCTTTGTATTTTCTCTGCAGTTTGTGGCCGACTTCATCAATATTTTTGATAGGCGAGCCGATAAGAAAGAGAATGCTGATCTAAGGAGGGTTCTAGAGGAGGCACATGATGTCTTAAATGTTATTCAGAAAAAGGCTAGAGAACTCTATGTGTCAATGAAGGACAAGGACATAGATATTGATACTCTAAGTTCCAAGGTTAAAAACTCGAGAAGGCTGGCAAGGAGTCGGCCCAAACTTTGATAATGACGTTGGAGGTCAACAATTCTTCTTTTGAAAAAGGTTGAGATAATTTTCCCTTACTCAAAAGAAATTAGACTTTATTCGAAAGTCCTTCTTCAAGAAGGGATGGAATGAGGCTCTGGAAAATGTTATGGTTCTCTCTGAGTCCGTGTTATTCATTCAGCATTCTCCTAACACTCCTCCTAACCTTGAGGAATATGATGAAGAAGAGGTTGCCGACTAACAACAAGAGGCCATCGACTAGATAAATATTTTACTAGAGAAGGGGACTCCTTCTATATAGATTAGCCTAGGATCTTCTTGTATTTTTAATATATAATCCGTTCTTATTTTGTACTATTCTATAAGGGCTTATAACAGTTTTTGATGAATAAAATAAAACATTATTCTTATCCCTGTACTGTTTTTTTTTGTCTTCACTTTGTACTTGTTTGCATTATTGTTTGACTTAGATCTATAAATGTACTTCTTATGCTCTTTTAATCTGATAATATCTTGTCTGAGGTGCCAATTACCCAAGAGAGTGAAAATTTAGACTTTAATATTAGTGAGGATGTCTTTGAGCGACCACGAGCAACCTTTGTTACTGTCTTCCAAACACTACAGATGATGTCAAATGTCTATGGCGATCAAATTAAGGTGGTTATCAGTCTGCAAGCTAAATTAGGAGATATTAGGAACATTACATGTATACTAAAAACTAAGAATATTTCTCTAAAAGGGGATCTCGATAGGGATGAAAAGGACTTCAAGAAAAATGAAGAGACAAGACATGGTATGAACCAAAGGATCATGAAACTAAGGTACCAATGTTGAAAAGAACCTAACACACTCTCAGTCACCGGTTATGACGGAGGCTGGATGAATGCCCCATTTTATTTTAAAGAATCCAAACATGTAGCCTAATATACCAAGTATGATCATGTCTAGATATGGACCCCCTATTTGCCAAAGCTGACCAACAGTAAACCATTAATTTGAGATTATGGCTCGACCGTGGATTCAACATCAAGTGTCTCATCCTCATCTCAGAACACGGTTAATGAAATCTGTATAAATGATCTTATAACTTGAGTTACCCCGGACTCGTCCATCACTTGGAGGGCGGGGTTGAATGAAGACTTGACTTAACATGATAGTTATTATACTTTCAGAGCATCAAATTTGACAATTAGGCCTCGGCCTGGTCGGGAGATCGATAGTTGACAGCTGACAGAGTGCTTAAATTGGGGCACACATGGGTTGCAGATCCCACGTGCACAAAACCATTATAACAAGATCTCCCTCACATGTGAGGGAATATTTCATCATCATGACCTATATATGCTAGTGACAGGCGGCAGATCCTTATTGGCAGGAACATTCTACACATGCTTAGTACATGCTTTGGGGGTACAGTACACACCCCAGACATTATGTATACTCATCTTCTTCATCATTGTAAAGGATCGAAATATTATTAAAACCCCAGCCTAAGCTTTTCTCTTGTTACAGTAGAGCGAGAAAGTAGTTAGAATTGTATCACTAAGGCCATTAGATCCCATTTCTTTAGTGAAATTCATACTCACCTGCACAGTGGAGTAGACCAATGGCTGAACCACTTATATTATAAACTACACCAAAATACTAATTTTGTGACTGCCTTCTTGTAACTTCTAATGGGGGTGACAAACTTTATCACTGCGATTAGGAGTCACATTATTATTGGTAACTGCCATTAAGAGTTATAAAATATTTGCGTAATGAAAAGTTTGAGTCAATTGGTTTGTCACTGCTAATGACAGTCACAAATCTTACCATATAATTAATTTGTAACTGCTATAAGGAGTCACAAGTTTTTAACTGCCACAAGGAGTCACGAATTTATCACTAGACTTAAGTTATGACTCTTATGAGCAGTCACAAAATTGTAACTGCTGAGCAGTCATAAATATTAGATTTATGACCGCCATTAGTAGTCACAAATATGTGACTGCTCATAGCCATCACAAATTTTGGCTTAAGACTTAATTTGTGACCGCTATGAGCGGTAAAAAATTTATGACTGCTCGTAGCCGTCATAAATTTTGGCTTAAAACTTAATACATGACTCGTCACAAATGTTGGTGTAATAGTTAATTTGTGAGCGCTATTACGATTCACCAAAATTTTGCCCTCGGTTTTATTTCCCTCTTCTCTCTCCTATGTGTGCTTCAATCTCCCGCTCCCTCCTCCATCCCTCTTCAATCTCCCGCTCCCTCCTCGACAATATTTTGGCCTAGGTTAAACTCTTTCCCATTTCAAGCTTCCTCTCTCTCTCTCTCTCTCTCTCTCTCTCTCTCTCTCGATTGATCAAAAAGCTTCCTCCTTAGAAGGTTTTCACTGTAAGTGCCTTTTTAAAGTGTAAGTGTATTTTTTAAGGTTTTCACCTCTATATTACGTATGTTATGGATCAAATTGCTTCGTAATTTTCATTACTTATATTACAAAATGTTTCGTGATTTTTATTTGCTGAAATATTTGTCTTATTGTTTGATCTGCAAAAAACATTGGGGCTGAAATAATGAAATTAGGTTTACATTAATTTATTATTGTTTGATTTGTTAAAAATATTGGGGCTGATGTATTTGATCAACGAAAACAATATTTTATTATTATTGTTTGATCTACTATTTATTGTTTTATTGTTTTGAAATAATTTTTGATTTAATGTTGTACAAAACTCAGGGCAATGAATGTGGTAATACAGTAGCTGCTATTTTTTTTGGTCACATGATTACATATTTTTATTTATATAAACGTGGATTATGATAATGGGTTCGTGTAAAAACCCTCAATTCATACCCGACCCGTTATCAAATCGATTCTAAATAATAATTCCAAACCCAGACGATTATTATTAATGGGTCACCTGACCCAAACCAAAACAGTTAAGACCCCGTTATGGATTTGTATACACTCTCAAACCATTTATGGATTTGTATAATCTCTCGTAATTTTTTTGCATCTTTTAGGTTTATAATGTCCAAGCAAGGATTAAAATCTTTGTTCCCCATGGCATAAATTTGAATTCCCCACCCAACCTAATTTTCATAGTTAGTTGTTTCTTTAACTTTTAGTTAATAGTAATAATTGATGACTCAGTACATTCAATAAAAACCTATCATGTAATGGAGAATTAGAATGACAGATCAAAATGTTTGATATTTAGAAGCTTATGTTAAAAAAATATGTATTTTCATCCTAACAATACAATGAAATTTTGTATTTTTCGTGGCTCAATGAGAATACTATTATTTACGTTATAGGGACATGATTAACATAAAAAATTTTAACGATCAATAATAGTTTTATGAATGTATGTTTAACAATTTAAATGTATTACACTTTCCTGTGCATCGCACGAGCTATGATTAGTATGATATACATACTTATAATTGCATAGTTATTGATTCTCATGTTATATATTTTCATGGCTTTATTAGAATGGATCTCCATAATGTCGTACCCTAAGTCTATATGAGAAACATGAATACTAGGGCATAATAACAAAACGGGCAGTGAGAGGTATGATGAATACTACTCCTTACAACAATAACCAAGTCCAAAATAAAAACTCCCTATATCCCAATTTAATAGTTCCACTTATTAAAATGTCCCAAATAATTTTCCGATTTCCTTTTTTGAACGATAATCAAGGAACCAAATGTTCCATCGACATACTTCCTTTACTATCAATATATGAAGTTTTGTAAACAATTGACATGATTTTCTTTTGTTTTCTTTTGTTACAACTTGTGAAGAGAATAATGTTTCCTTAAACAATTCCAAACGCGTATTGATTGTACGGTCATTGCTATACTTCTTATATTCGTGTTAAATTATGTTCTTTTACTTGCCATATAGTTGCTGAGAATGATTTTTATTCTTTTTTTTATTTTATATCTGGAAATATGTGGGATTGTTCCTTTTCTTTTTTAAAGAAGTATTTGCGAAATTTTATTTTAATGAACATATTATTATATCTTCTAAACATTTTCATATGATTTGATAGTGTACAAGACATTATTCGTCTATCTCTCTCTCTAACAAAGTTCAACATGATTCTTAGAGGTCTACAACATTAGCCGCCACCATTATGGAGAGAGTAATGATAGACTTATCGAAAAATTACACACAATTTACTGAAAATGATTGTTCAAATCTCATTCAGGATGTTGCGGTTATGCAACTTGACAAGAATGGATTATAAGGGAACAAAGAATTTCTTGTGCAGGTTCTGATGTTGAGTCTTCTTCACCACCCTAACCTTGTAAATTTGCTAGGATATAGTGTTGATGGCGATGAAAGTATCTTATGTATGAATACATGGCCAATGGCTCGCTTGAAGATCACCTTCTTGGTACGTCAAAAATTATTTCTTATTTTACCGGCAAATCTTATAGTGTTATTTTTATTAATGAAGTTGAACATCCGTCAGAAGTGGAAGGATTATGTTTAATTTTTTGAAATTATATGGGGTTATGCCCGATCAAAATAGTATCTCAAGAAGTAACTCAACATAATCCATATATTTAATTAACATTATATGTAGATTTAGTATTAAAATACACAATATGCTGCAATTTAATGTACTTTTCAGTAAAATTTATGCCTAATTTATTGACCGATTAAAAGTTTCATATAGAAATGATGTGAACTACTGCTGCTACTAGACCAATGGTCTATGCTTAACTCTCTTTTAAAATCCTATTAGTAGTAGGTGTACTTATCAGGAAAAAAAATGTTTTTTTCCCTTTCTTTAAGATATAGGTCATAAAAAGCCTCTAGATTGGATTACTAGGATGAAAATACCACAGTATACGTACAAAGTTTTATCCGTTCATATACATTTTTGGGATTTTCCTTGTCCACCCTATTCTGTGCCAAGCCATGACACTTGTTTCTCTGTCCAAAAAGCATGTTTTATGGGGTTTTCTGATATGATTCAAGCGAGATACTTTTTCCATTTACAACCTTGGCTGAAAATATTATTTATTTATTATTTTGATGAAATAATTGTCACACTGACATTGATTACATCAATTTAGTTGTTGTCCTTGAAGCTACTATGATCCTAATAATGCCAAAATTTTAACATTCTTGTGGTTTTCCATACACCCAAATGCTGGCTATGGAAGATTAGCACCTAGTGGATGCAGTGCTTCCCATGATATTGACTTGGAAACTCCTCAATCAAAGAAAACAATCTCCACTTGCAGGTAACCTTCGTCCGATAGATCATATCCTACTGCAACTCAAAAGAGAAGCCCTATAAAGAGTAACCATAGTAAACCAAGTGTAGCAATGCTCCATAAGGTGGACTTAAAGTAGCCCTCAAATTGGAATACTGATATTGCCACACCTCAACCTCCATTTTCAAAAGTGGAATTTGAGGAACATATTAGGAATAAAAACTCAGTAGTTCCAGATTTTGTAGAGAGTGAAAGTTGCACTAGTGTAAATCGAGAACATAACGTGCACTAGTCACTTACAATGGTTAATATGTTCTCTTTCATCATCCAGCAGCACTTGAGAGACTACTAAATCAGGAAGCATCAAATTATGGTCAAGAAGCAAATATGAAAGGTTAGTAGGCCTTACTTGTTTAGTCCCTATATTGACTTCCATACACAATATGGTGGGTGGAAGGTGTGCAGATAGGTAAATTATTTTAAATATAAATAGCATTTGTGTAATGGTCTTTTGAAAGATTTAGGATTTGGGAAGTATAAACTATAATGTGGGACTCAGAACAATTCCACAACAAAAGATGGAAAAGTCGTAATTAGTTTGGGTCAAATGGTGTGATTATTGGTGCAAATAGGTGTTTATTCAGAAAAGATGTAATTATTTGATTAGGTGCAATCCATACCACTGATTCACCTGGACACAACTTCATTATATCTTTTTTGAATAGAATTTAGCCATTATTCTCACTTTAGTTGATATGGTCTGGACATATTTACTGAGTTTTGTTTCTAAAATGAAGTCCCCTTTTTAGTACTGATTGAGTATTAAATAATTATATTTACAATTGTTCTCTGTTTGTCGTGCATACAAGAGAGCTGGATAGGATAAGTATTCTATCACAATGTTCAATTTTATTCGGGATAGGATATAAGATTGAATATTGAATGAAAAGTTTCCTTTGTTCTATGGGTTAAAACCACCAGCTCACCTAGGAAGTGAGTTTATTTTATGTAACTTATATCTTACTAGACTTGTTGATGGTTTTTTGTTGTATGAATGAGAAATTGATTGATTTAAATTATCGGGTGCAAAGAAGGTTGTCATCTCTGCTCCTAGTAAAGATGCTCCCATGTTTGTCGTTGGTGTCAATGAGAAGGAATACAAGCCTGAACTAAATATTGTCTCAAACGCTAGCTGTACAACCAACTGTCTTGCTCCCCTTACTAAGGTTTATATCATCACCTGTTTATTCTTGTGACTGTTGTCGTAGTTCGAGAGTAAATTCATTTTGTAGTTTATCCTTTTTTTTTGTTCATCTTGTACTTTATAGGTCATTAATGATAGGTTTGGCATTGTTGAGGGTCTTATGACCACCGTCCACTCTATGACCGGTAAGTAGCTACTTATATACATGTTAATTTTATTGTCTACTATTGAAATATGTAGAATAATTCAAATGCAATTAGGCTCCATTTGGTTTGGCTTGAAATTTTCATATAGATAAAAGAAATAAAGTAATGTATGTTCACATATGGGAAGTTAAATTTATTTCGCACACTTATTCACAACCTCGTACGAACATAAATTTGAACTCCAAATTGGTGAAAATACTTTCCACCGTTTTACTTCACACTGTCGGGGACTTCGGAGGAATCAATGAAAAGACGTCAATTAAAATCCTGTATATAAAATTTGAGAGAGAGATTGAAATAGATTAAGAATTCTCATGATATTTAAAACTTCTGCGAAATTGGTTTTAAATTTTATATTCCTCTCCATTTATGTGATTCAGCCACTCGAAAAACTGTGGATGGGCCATTAAGCAAGGACTGGAGGGGTGGAAGAGCCGCTTCTTTCAACATTATTCCCATAAGCACTGGCGCTGCCAAGGTAATAATAAATCAATGGAAAACATCTTAAATTAATATTGTAGTTAATATTATAAGTATTTGTGTTGGGCTTTTTTTCCTTTGATTTTATCAGTATCACCCTAATTCTTTATTATAAATAACGAGGCAACTATTATGATTTGTCAAGTAGTGGGTAAAACACCCTATATGATCATAACAGCTGCAAGGTCATTAGTGGTGACTTTTACATATGCATTGTGGGTAAATGCCCTCATTTGTTGGATCAGATTTCTACCAATATTATTTGTTTTCTTTTCATTCCTAATTAATTTTTGCATTCATTTTCTTCTTTAATTTGGATTGATGTCCATATTTTTCTAATCATGTAGGCCGTTGATAATTTTCTTCCACAACTGAATGGTAAATTGACTGGAATGGACTTCCGAGTTTCAACTGTAGAGGGATGTATCAGTTATGGATCTCACTGTAAGGCTTGAGAAGTAGGCCACCTATGACCAGATCAAAGCTGCTATCAAGTAAGTGTTGTCGAGTCCTTTGAATCTCATATAATTCTATGATATAATTATCCACTAAGCACCCTTTATGGGTATTGGAGTGTTACTCAAACTTATTAATTTAATTATGTTTCTTGGTTGTTATTAGGGAGGAGTCATAGGGCAAACTCAAGGGTATTTTAGGTTACATTGAAGATGATGTGGTATCCACATACTTTATTGGTGATAGCAGGTGATGAATATTAATGTTCAAGCTTAGGGTTTAGTTGATGGTTTAATTCAGGTTTTGCTTGATTGTGAAGTTGGAAACATATTGAAAAATAGTTCATTTTTATGAGAAACTATGAAAGGAGTGAAAAAAAGATTATGGAAGATATTCTCTAACTTCTTTAGTTAGCCATGGAATCCAATTCTTAACTAAGAGAAAGAGAACACCCAACCTAACTAAGAGAACATCCCACCTAAATGCTTCACTATTTTTGCCACTACTATTGTCAAATTTTCATTAAAATGAACTTTTCCAACCTTTTGACATCTCAAGCAAAAGCATCCTATATTCCTGAATTTGTGATATCAAATCAGCGATCTTAACTTATTTTTGCTTCACTATTTTTTCTTTATTGTACCATTTTCTACCAGGTGTGTACACTTAGTGGTAAGCGACACAAGCACAAGTCAATGGATTCCGAAGCGTCGCATAAAAGAAATTTGAGTTCATTGAACTTTCTCAGCAGGCGTAATCCGATTACACGAGGGAGGTTGTTACCACATAAATACCCCTCAAGGTTCATATACCTAGACTTCATGAAGCGTATCCACCGCATGGTTACCCCTGGTCTAGGTTCAGAATGATTTGTTACATGTCCGTGACACTTCATGACATCGAAGTGTTGTGTCGTTATTTTTTTAGTGTATTTTTGATTCGATGTTCATTTTGTACTTGACGTCCAAAAGGGGGGGGGGGGTCGATGTTAAGTTTAAACAAGTTTTATATATACTGGATATTTGGATTATTAGAAATATATATGAAATGTTGTCATATTTTTTAGACTTGTTACATGTTTATGATATTTATTCTACTCTCATCATTTCATCATTTTGTGAAAATATAAAGATATTTGTAACAACTCTTACCACATTTAACAAATTCAACTTTTGTAATGGCTAATAGAAATCACAAATTTGTACTATTGTCAATTTTGTAACCACCAATAGCAGTTACAATTATAAGATTCGTAACTGCTGACAGAACTAATAAATATTATATTCGTAACAGTTAACAACAGTTACAAATTGGGGTCACTAGTCATAACCCCCATAGGGGTTACAAAAATATATGACTGCTGTTAGGAGTTACAAATTTTCTTTTGTCACCCCCAAATTATGACGGTAAGTCTTTCTTTCTCCTATTTTCCTTAGCTCCTTCACGTATATACCTGTTTAAACACCATTATTTCACTTACAAAGCTGTTCTGGATTGAGCTCATACTATTTTACTCATTGGTACTATACCTGGTATCATCGGTTGGCGCCGTATGTGGGAAGGTAGATTCTTTATCTTTTTCCTCTCATTTACAGATTGTTCCTCATCGGCTTCTCTAGTAGTGATCTAGTTCCACCCTTGGTTGGATCTGTATAACCATTAAAAGAGATCTATTTATGTTATCCATGCTTTTTTTTAGCTTACTCAGCTCTTCGATTATACTCCTTTTTCTGTTCTTTCGTCAGAGTTAATGACCTTCGATTTGCCCCATGACACTGGCCCTAACTCTATCTAGGCGCCTCCTCAGTCAGAGATGGCTGAGGTTGCGGTGGCACTGCACTCGCTGGCGACCAACTAGTTGAAAATACAGGAGCAATTTGCTGCCTTTAGCCAAACTATTATGACTAGACCCACTAGCACTATAACGGAGATGATGACTCTGGCTTCCAGGGAGGGAGTAGATCCGATGACAGGGGACCACCCCTGGCCCCATAAAAAAAAATGCCACAGCAACAGAGATGCAGAGATATGGATGTCCCCAGGTGGCTACGCCTGGGAAGACGAGATAAGGAATTCCAAGATGACCAGTGCTATGATGAGGATGAGTACTGGGAGCCTTATGAGATCTCTGGAGATACTGTGCGTCCAATTCCAGTTAGTAGGGGAAACAATGGGAGGCTGAGATGAGATGGCCATCCCAGGGCTTCATCACTTGACAGGTTGAGTAGGGGATCTGCATTCGATAGACTTACCGAGTTGGTGATCTATGAGACTGACTCTCAAGGTCGCACAGTATAGCATGCTCCAGGAGAAACAGAGGATGTGCTGATCGTCGACCTCCATAAGGCCAAGATGAGGAACAAAGAAAAGTAAATAGTCATCAAAGGATGGCTGACAGAGAACTTGTGCAATGCCCAACCGACAGAGAAGGGGCTGAGGATAATGATATTGTAGTTGAGGGATGTAATGGAGCAGCATCCATAATCGACAAGCCATGGAACAGTTCCATTGTCACACCTTATATTTTGGTATGAATGAACAAGAAGTACATATAAAGCAATGAATTAAAGTTAAGGCCGAATAACATAACCTTTTATTCATTATTAATATGTTACATAAAGAGGTACCACCGCAAGGGTGAATTACACATTTCTAGTACACACGATTACATAAAAAGTTGAAAAAATGCCACTCCTTGCTCCCATTTGGTCTAATGTCTGCCCATACAATCACATATGCGAATAGGTGACCGGTGTCTGTCTCTAGTAGGGAAGAGATACTATTTCCTTTCTCCTAGCGCATCTAGAGAAGGAAGGAATTAATACAAATATTGACATAAATATAAATGAGAGTTGGAATATATATAAAATCAGTGTTCAAAAGGCTGACAATAATAAGCTGATAATTCCATACTTATCAAATTATGAGCATTAAATGTTTGAAATTCATAATTTCATAGTAACTAACCCGTTTAAGAAAATACGTCACATTTCTAGTTTAATTAGAATCATGGTTGAAGAAAATCAAGGAATTTGAACTATTAATCCCATACTTACCAGTTCACTAAGGGATATAAAGGTAATTAAGCCATCAGTGTAACTTTATCATAAATAATCCCAAAACCTTTAGGAAAAAGTAACCTTTGATGATCACAATTAAAGTGGCACTCAAACGTATATAGCAATAATCAGGGCTCTCAATCATCTGAGACCAATAGGCTAAGTAGAAAGTTCCGTTGGATAACACGTCAGTCTACTTCCTAGTTAATACTGATGCTTATGGTAAAATATAGCACAAAAGTGCAAGGACAAACTGAATCAATATGGTACATGATCTCAGTTATTAGGTGAGAAGGGTTCAAATTTGATTCTAAGTTAAATACCGGTGATAAATCAAATACTGATGATGTGTAACAATATACATCGTATGGCAGTATAACAATATGCACATACTCAGAGTCAATGTGGCTGTCACAAAGTGATATCAATAGCAGAATTTCAAATACGCGGAGTATAATAATAAAAAGGTAGGAAAAACCTTCTTGTAAGTTTAAAAACTGACGATAAATTCAAATACCGATGATAGTTAACAAAGTACGTTGTATGGCAGTATAATAACATGAACACACTAAGAGTAAATGGGGCTATCACATAGTGATATCAGTAACAGTATTTCAAATACGCAAAGTATAATACTGAAAAGGTAGGAAAAACCTACTTGCTTTGGGTATTCTGTTGACTTGTGGTCACACTGGAATATTTAAGAGTTAGTTTTCTGTTATACAATGTGGGGCATAGAAGTATTAGGTGTTAATCAGTCAGTTTTCTATTTAAAACTGTCTTTAATAAAGTTTTTGGGGTTTATGTGTAATTTGTTTTAGGACTTCAAATTAAGTATCTTAAGCTAATTTTTGAACTTTGGTGCAAGAGAGTTTTTGTCTTAAAATAATTTGATGTATGTAGGGGCAAAGTTTGGGGTACAAATTCCAAAGTTGGAAAAATTACTAGGGGTTAATTTATAATTTTAATAAAGTTTCTTTAAGTAAAAACCTCATTTTTGCATAACTTGAGCTATGAATATCCAAACATGGTCTTATCTTATACCATTTTAATTAGAAAAATTAAATAAAAAATTTGGGAAAAAAAATCAGAATATTCTGATTAGCCATGCGGCCTCACGCATGAGGTCAAACTTTTTGGGAAAAGTCTTCATCTTCTTCCTCTCGATGTTGACTTTTTTGGGTTTAAAATTTTGACTAGGGTTTTCTCCTTCCATGTTATACCAATGGAGATGATTTCTTAACCAACTAAACCTAATTTTTCATGAGGATTTCAAATAAATAAGGTTCATGGTTCGAATCTCAGTATATCTTAAGTTGTAAAACTATGTGTTTTTAGGAAATTTTGACTTAACATTCGTGGATTTATAGAGTATGGTAGTGTATCTTATGAGTTGGGTTGAGTTTCTGCTATGTATGGTAGTAACTTGGTTTTGGTTTCAAGGATTTTCATGGATTATATATTGAGAATTTTGAATTTGTAGGTTTTCGGTTTTAAAAACACTTTCAATCGATTAGGCTTATATATGAACTTTCATGGGGTTTCACCATTACACCTGACATCCTAAAGTTCTAAGGTGTCTTTCATGGCTTTAAATCGAAGTTTGAGTCACTGTAATGAATTTCACCATTAAAGCTCCAGCTTTAATGGTGTTCCTACTGATTTATTCTATCTTAGGCATTATTACACATAAAAGCTTGCATGTTTCACGTGTTCTATCTATATTAACTATGCAAAAAACTACTAGAATTGAAAGAATTGCATTTAAAGCATGAAATGAAGGGTTACTTGAATTGAGTGAAATTGAGTGAAATTTTGAGAATGAATTGTGGGATGAGTTTTTACTGTGCCTAACGTGGGGCATATATATTACTTGGAAAGGAGAGGTTATTGGTTTATTAAAGAGGTGGATGTGAAGGAAGTTATAATGAGTTTTGGATTGGGTTAAATGAGTGCACATGGTACCATGTGATTTTCACCTCTTTTGCTGACGTGGCTGTGTGAGTAGGCTACGGTAACATAAGGTTTGGTTTTAGATCCTTTATACTTTAGGTAATTGAAATTATGTCCATAAAGTGTGTTTTTTATAAAGTTTAGGGGTATTTTGGTAATTTTAGAAATTTTCTAGGGTTGAAACTATAATTTCATGTAAATTGAGGTTAAAAGGTTTAGTTTGATGTAGGGTTGAGGTTTAGGGGTTCAATAAATCTTATTTTATTTTATTTTGAAAGTTTCAGGGACTTTTTTGTAATAAGTGGAAACTTCAAAGTTGAAAAGTTAATAAGCAAACATGTAGGTTTTGAAGCATAGGTAATTTCTTCTTAGAAGACTTTTGATTTTACTCATCGTATGGGGTTAAAATCGAAGTCGTAGGTCATATTAAGGTTTAAAAGTTCTCAATTCTTACATCTATACAGGGGTTTGAAGATAATATAGGTAATTATAGTCTATTGTAATAAATTAAAGTTTTACTATTCGATAGACATTCTCTCTCTCTCTCTCTAGCCACCAACCCTAATTAGGGTGCATGGCAAAGTCTCAGCCATCATCGTCCCTCCCCATCAATCCAAAACCACATGATCCATCTAACCCTTGGCAAAAATCCTTTACAAGCTTGCTGAAAGAACCTTCCTTGCCTCATGCATCATCTCTCAAACCTCTTTCAAAATACAAACGAGAACCTGCCATCATGTTCATTAATGAAGAAGTAGATTAAGTTTCACATCCTTACAAATATGCGATTGTTGGAAAATTCTCTCATGGGAAACCTACGATGGAATTCATTAGAAAGAATTTTGAAACCTTAGGTCTCAAGGCTGCTTATCAGATCAGACTGTTGGACTATAAACATATCCTCATTCGTGTTAATTATCAAGAAGATTTTATGCGATTGTGGATGAAGGAGCAATGGTACATTGGTAAAAGTCCTATGAGAATATTCAAATGGACTCCTCAATTCAGAACTGATCAAGAGAGCTCTATAGTTCTGGTGTGGATAAACTTTCCAGGTTTACCTATTCATTTCTTTGCAAAAGATGCTTTATTTTCTATTGCTCAGGCGGTTGGTAATCCCCTAAAACTTGATAACTCAACTACCAATGTCAATAGGCCTAGTGTGGCACGTGTATGTGTTGAAATTGACCTTGTAAAACCTAGGGCTAAAAGAATTTGGATTGGGTGTGGTGATGAAGGGTTTTGGCAAAGTATAGAATTTGAAAATCTTCCTGGCTACTGCTCCTCATGAAAAAAATTAGGTCACCATGAAGATCAATGCTTACAAATTAAAGCAGGCCTCTACACAAAAGAATCTAACAAAGGAAAAGAAATAGTGGTGCAAGAAGTTATCCCCAGCAAGAATCCAATCGCAAGTAAAGAACCCATGAAAGTATATAGGATTAAGTAGAAGGATGTTAATCAAGATCAGTTTCAGAAAGGAGGCAGTGGTGAGGCTTTTTTCAATACAGTGAGGCAAAATATCCAATCCAAAGTAGTCACAAACTCGGATGGAATAAATATTCAAGTAGATAACAATCAAGATAGTGTCGAGGAGGAAATAGAAGATTATGAGGAAGGTGAATGTAAAGCAGTCCCTGATGAAGCAGCCACTGATGAGGAACTCAATATTGAAGATCTTCTCAATAGTAACAAGAATGTGATAGAATAAGTTGAAAAAGATTATAGCTCAGATGTCAAAGAAGTGAGTACTGGTAGGAAGAGTAGGCCTATTAAAAAAGGTTATTTCTCAGAGAATGATAAAAAGGAAAAGAAGGACATATCAGTATGGGAGGATCTTGTTCAATTTACAAATTTCCTTTCAGCAAAGATTGCTGACTACCAAAGGAAATCAAACAATCTAGAAGTGGTTACATCTGATTCTAAAGGCAATCTGCTTAGTCAAGAAGTCAAACTCTCAAAGAAATCTAAGAAGGGGAAGAATAAAAGAATTGCTACCGAACTGAGAATCACCAGATCAGCAGTGAAAATCAACAAACAAGTTTCCCCAATATCCTCTAAATGATTAATGGTATTATTTGGAATGCTAGAGGAGTGGGGAATAAAGCTCCGAAAAGGAGATCGAAGAAATTATGCAGGTATCACAGTGTTTCTTTCATGGCAATTCTTGAACCAATGATTGACAGCTCAAAGATTGATTACATTAGGAGTATTATTAAATTTGAAGGCTGCTCTTTTAATTATGTAAATAAGATATGGTGTTTTTGGAGGCATGGGATTTCAAGTGAAGTTATGTATAATGGTAATCAAACTCTGCTTTTGGCAGTGGAGCATCCTCAATTAAATTCTAAGATTGGTATAAATGTGGTATATGCCAAATGCACAAGCCAAGAAAGATTAAGTCTTTGGGATGATATTGCTGAAAGTTCAGTTAGATGCAACCAAATTCCTTTATTAGTTGTGGGGGATTTCAATATTGTATGCAATAGTGAGGAAAGATTTGGAGGAAGACCAATCAACTTGGGAAGTGCAGCTGATTTCAATGCATGTATAGCAAGTAGTTCTCTACAAGACATGGGGTTCTTAGGATCTAAATTTACTTGGAGTAAAGAAGTCAATGGTTCGATGATGTTTGAAAGATTGGATAGAGGGCTAATTAACTCCAATTGGATTAATTGGTTCCCTAGTTCAACATTAAAACACATGAACAAGAACTGTTCTGATCATAGCCCTCTTTTAATCTCTATTCCTAGCCCCACTGTTAAAACTCCTAGGCCTTTTAGATTTCTGAATTTCTGGACTGATCATGAATAATTTCTTTTAACTGTCAAAAGCTCCTGGGATGTTCATGCTACAGGTAATCCGATGGTCCTCTTTGCTTACAAATTGAAAAGGCTGAAAGGTTGTCTCAAAGAGTGGAGTAAATGTAATTTCAAAGATCTATTTGAAAATATAAAGTGTTTAGAAGATCAACTAGAGGAAGCAGAATTGGTATAGGAACAAGTGCCAAGTATGGAGCAAAGAGAGAACTGCTCTAAAGTGAGAGCTGAATTAAACTTAGCTTTAGCTAAAGAAGAGCAATATTGGTTTCAAACATTTAGAGGAGAATGGATAGATAATGGAGATAGAAATACTAGTTTTTATCATTCTCAAGTGCAGCAGCAAAGAAGAAAAATGTGGATTCACTCTATTAAAGATGAGCAAGGCAGAAGTCATGAAAATCAAGAGGGGATTGCTAACATTTTTTCATCTTATTTTTCTTCTTTATTTTCTGCAGGGATTCTTGAAGACAAAGGATTGTTGCTCAGTATTCCAAAGCTCATTACTGAAGAAAATAATCTTAACTTAACTACCATTCCCGAAGAGGATGAAATTCTGAAGGCTATAAAGGAAATGAACCTCAACAGTGCTACTGGATCAGATGGTTACAATGGCTTTTTCTATGCCAAATGCTGGGAGATTATAAAGGAGGATTTCACTAAGGCTATTCAATCTTTCTTTTTAGGAGCTGAGATTACGAAATCTTGGAGTTAAACTCTAATCTTCCTTATTCCTAAAGTTAATAGACCATCATTTTGTAAGGATTTTAGACCAATTAGTCTATGTAACTTTAGCTATAAGGTTATCACCAAGATTATTAACTCAAGATTGGGTCCTATTCTTCCAAATTTTATATCACAGAATCAATCTGGTTTTGTGAAGGGGAGATGCATTCAAAATAATATCTTATTGGCCCAGGAGATGTTTCATTTATTGGATAGAAAAGTGCCAGGTAGTAATGTTGTTATCAAGCTAGATATGGCCAAGGCTTATGATAGAGCTTCTTGGATCTTCATTATTAAATCTTTAAGAGCTTTTGGATTCTCATAAACTTTTATAGATTTAATATGGAGATGCATATCCTCAACTTGGTTCTTTATCTTAATTAATGGTCAATCTTTGGTTTTTTTTCAACCTTCTAGAGGTATAAGGCAAGGGGATCCTATCTCCCCAAGCTTATTTATTATTATGGCTGAAGTTTTCAGTAGAGGGTTGAATTCAAGAATGTCTAATGGCTCCATTAATAATTTTTCTCATCCAAGGAATTTTCCATTGATAAGTCATCTAGGTTATGCAGATGATCTGATTATTTTCACTAATGGTAGTAAGAGGAGTTTGAAGCAGTTGATGAGGTTATTGAGTTATTATGAGTAGGAATCTGGGCAGTAATCAGTCAAGAAAAAAGTTGTTTTAAAATCAGCTCCAATGCTTCAGCAGCCACAAAGAGTAAAGTAGCAGATGTCGCTGGATTCAAGAGTATTAATGGTCACCTCAACTACTTGGGTAGCCCTCTCTTTACAGGTAGAAGTAAGTCTACATATTTTGATTCTATTGTCCAATCCATTGCTTCTAAAATTCAGAGTTGGCAGTCCAAGTTCCTAACTTTGGGAGGTAGAATTACTCTTATTCAATCTGTTCTTTCTTCTGTGCCTTTGTATATCTTGTTGGATTTAAACCCCCCCAAACTGATTTTAAAATCAATTAATCAGTTGATCAGCTCTTTCTTTTGGGGGGTGAATAAAGATTATGGGAAGAAATTCCACTGGTTAAACTGGGATTCTATCTGTTATCCGAAAGGAGAAGGTGGCCTGGGTATTAGAAACCTGGATACTGTTATTACAGCTTCAAATATCAAACTTGCATGGAATTTGAAAGAGGGATCAAGTGTATGGGCTTAATTTTTGAATGCTAAATACTCTAATATGGAAGTTTCCAATGGTTCAAAATGTTTCAAAAGAATTCAAATTGACAATGTTCTGATATGGAAACCATCTTTTAATGGTGCCTTTACTTTCCAATCTGCTTATGAAATTTCTAGAGTTTCTAAGTTAAATTCATTGGCTTTTAATTCCGTTTGGCACCCAAAAATCCCTCCAAATATATCAGCTTTTGTTTGGAAAGTGCTTACCAGGTGTGTTCCTATTGAAGAAAAGGTACAATCAGTTGGGATAAGGCTAGCTTCAAGATGTCATTGTTGCCATTCTAATATAGAATCATTGATCCATCTGTTCAGAACTGGTCCAGTGGCTTTGAAGGTGTGGAACTATTTCAATGGAGTTTTGGGAATCACTCAGTTACCAACTACAATTCATGGTTCTATAATAAAATGGTGGCTTCAATCAGGTTCTTCTGAATTCTCTAAATGGTTTTATAGGTTTGTTCCTCTTTATATTATTTGGGAAATATGGTTAAGCAGAAATAAGGCTACTTTTGAATCAAAACCTATGTAACACTTCATCATTATTGAGAAGGTTATTCAGAGAATCTCAGAGCATGGTCAAAGAGCTATTTTTAAAGGAGGTCATAGCGATTTTGATCAGGAAACTTTGAGTATTTTTAAAATTACTCTAAAGTGTCATCCTGATAGAAATAAAGTCATCAAAACATGGATCCCTCCTATTTTAGGTAGTTTTAAAATTAATTGTGCTGGTACAGAGGAGGCTAGTAACAGTTATGGAGCAGTTGCTATAATGAGAGATGATCTAGGTAGAATGTTAAGGGCTACTTCCATGTATGGTTATCAAGGGTCTCTTATAGAAGTTCAACTTGAGGTGATTAAGGAAAGTTTAAAGTTTTGTACAGATACCAATATCCCTCAAGTTGAAATTGAAACTGATTCCAATATTATATTCAATGGCCTCTCTTCTTATCTCAGATGTATTCCTTTGCAATATAAGCAAGCTTTCAAAGAAATTGAAGTCCTTTCTCATCATCTCCAAACATCAATCAAGCTGTGCCCTAGAGAATTGAACAAATCAGTTGTGGTCTTATCTTCCTTTGCTATCAGTCATAAAGGTTTCCATACATTTCATCATCTTGAGGACATTCCATCTATCTTAAAGAAGTCGATTAGTCTAGATGCTCCAAGGTTTTCTTTTGTTAGATAGGTTTGTCATCTTTTGTACTGCCACTTGAGAGGGCTATTCTCTCTTATCTCAT
Source organism: Sambucus nigra (assembly GCA_949130495.1). NCBI lineage: Eukaryota > Viridiplantae > Streptophyta > Magnoliopsida > Dipsacales > Adoxaceae > Sambucus > Sambucus nigra. The sequence continues at coordinate 585,588,860 of OX422210.1, read as the reverse complement.
TAAATTTTTTTTTTATTTAAAAAAAGAAGATAATATAGGTGATATCTTGAAGAGCCGAGACCCCCTGCAGAGGGGTTACATGAAAGGGTCACAGTTTATTGCAAGAATAATAAGCTACCCAACACCGGCCACGTTTAAGCCGCCCCTTGTCACCCTAAAGTACGATGGGAGCACTAACCTTGTTCATTATGTGGAAACGTACGAGTCGACAGTCGACATCTATTCAATTTTTGATGAGATGAGATGCTGAGCTTTTTCAAGCACCCTTACCGATGTTGTACATGTATGGTACACCTCTCTCCCAAAGAACTCTATTGAGAATTATAAGAAGTTGGCCGAAAGGTTTATCCACAACTTTTGTTTTGGAGTAAAACCTCGAAAGATGACCACCCATCTGCTGTATGTTAAGAAGGGAAAAAGTGAGTCTCTGTGAGACTATATAGACAAATTTAATAAAGAAAAGCTAGAGGTAGAGGACTACGAGGAAAGCATTGCTATGACTGCCTTCATGGGGGGATTGCAGAAGGGAAAACTCCTCTGAAAGATGGCCGAAGATCCTCTAAAAATCATGGCAGAACTCCTCGCCACGGTTGGGAGAGTCATGAATGTGGAGGAGGCTATGGTTTCCAAGGGAGAAGATGATAAAGGAGTTCATGGGAGTAAGTCTCAGAAATTCAAAGGAAAGAAGAGGTCGAAGGACCACAAGTTCTCTAACTATACTCCATTGACAGTCAACCCCGATATAATACTGAATGAGATAAAGGATGACCGATCTCTGAAATGGCCAAAAAAACCGAGAGCCCCTCCTCACAAGAGGGATAAAAGTAAGTGGTGCGAATTCCACCAGGATCACGACCACACGAATGATAGATGCTTTGCACTTAAAGTTGAGATTGAAAAAATGTTGACGCAGGGAAAGCTGGGGAAATATGTTGATAAGATAAGTGTACGACTTGATAGGGATGACCCCAAAAATAGACGAGATGACAAGGCTAGACAGGATGTCCACGCTAACAAAAATGATAATGAGGCCGGCCCTAATTTCCTAGGAAAAGTTCCTGCACCCAAGGTTCGGCTGCATACGATCTCACTGGGGGTAAAAATGATATGTGGTGGCCTAGGAGGTGGGGGTAAGGACGTGGCCCACCGAAAAGCCCACGTTGCAGAGGCTAAGGCAGTCCCAAAAAGTAAAATGGTAAACTCGGCTGTTGTTGAATCCAAGTCGAGTAAAAGGAAGAATGTAGATACTGACATCTTGGTAATAGGTTTCTCAAGGTTGGACTTCAAGGGGATTCTGGACCCTCATAATGACCCACTTGTAATCACTACGAGGGTGCATGGATATGAGGTTACCAGAATACTTATCGATGGAAGGAGTTCAACCGACATAATGTTTTGGGAATGATTCAAAGGATTAGGGCTTAACAAGAAGACACTCGTCCCATATCACCAATCTCTGATCGACTTCAATGGTGAAAAGGTCTATCCACTAGGAATATATGAGATGGATATTTATATGGGGTAGACTTGGTCGAGGTGCCTAAAAAAAAGATAAATTTCTTTGTAATGGATGAAAATATCTACTCGACTTATAATATTATCATGGGAAGGGTAACCCTCAAAGAATTTGAGGCAGTGCCCTCTACTGTACACCAGATGATAAAATTCTCGACTCACTATGGAGTAGTGGAAGTTCAGGGTGATCAAGTAGAGGCATGAGAATGCTACTTTAATTCGACCGAAGAGAGAGAATCTCATAAAAAGCCACCACAACTTACAACATTGAGACTCCCGATCCAAGGGACGAGACAAAACTGAAGAAAAGTGAAGCTGTTGAGGAGGTATAATCCATCGTCTCAATGAGGATGAGCTGAAAAAACCCGTACAAATTGGCAAAGCGCCGAAGAGAGAAATAAAGGAAGAGGTGATCAGGTGCTGAGGGATAGATAAATTATTTTTACTTGGAGTCATGAATACATGCCAGGAATTGATCCAAAAATTCTCTACTACAAACTGAATGTAGATGAAGGAGTTAAGCCAGTCAGACAGAGGCAAAAAATCTAATCCAGAGAGAAATATGAAGTAATAAGAGATGAAGTGAAAAATCTAGAGAAGGCCGAGTTCATCAAGGAGGTGGTCTATCTGGTGTGGATGGCTAATGCAGTCATTGTACCCAAGCGTAATAGAAAATGGAGGATGTGTGTAGATTTCATTGACGTGAACAAAGCTTATTCAAAAGATAGCTTCCCCCTCTCTAGGATTGATCAGATGGTAGATGCCACGACCGTGCATGAATTGGGGAGTTTCATAGATGACTATTCAGGCTATAGTCATATCTTTATGGACCCAACGAATGCTAAAAAGACCTCATTCATCACTGACAAAGGCATGTACTGCTACAAGGTCTTGACCTCATTCATCAGTTACTGGTGAATAATATGTTCGAGGAATAGATTGGAAAAACCATGTAAGTATATGTGGATGGCATGTTAATCAAAAGCCTCAAGGCCGAGACGTATGTGGCTGACCTTGAGCGCACTTTTAACACAATGGACAAGTATCAGATGAAGCTCAATCATGCAATATGTGTGTTCAGATTTGGAGCAGGCAAATTCCTAGGGTTCATTGTCAATCAATGAGGGATATAAGCGAATCCTGAAAAGATCAAATCTCTAATTGAGATGAAGACCCCCAAAACTATTAAAGACATTCAGAGGCCCGCTGAACGAGTTACTGTGCTGAATAGGTTTATATCAAGGGCCACAGAAAAATGTCTTCCCTTCTTCAAAATTTTATGGAAATCCTTTGAATGGAACGAAGAATGAAAAAAAACCTTCCAGGAGCTCAAGGCTTACTTAGGATCCCAATGCTGTTGTCCTGGATAATTCAGTAAGAGAATATCTATCTTTACTTGGTTGTATTTTAATTAGTTATTTGTGCAGCAATAGTATGAGACGGTGATAGGGTGCAGAAGCCAGTCTACTTTAATAGTAAGGCCCTTTAAGGGGCCGAGTAGAGGTATCCCAAAATAGATATGTTAGCATATGCCTTGATACATACCTTAAGGAAGATGAACCCTACTTCCAGGCTCACATGATGGTCGTCCTCACTGACTCTCCTCTGAGACAAGTCATCTATAAACCCAAGAAATTGGTTAAGTTGATGGCCTAGTTGGTAGAACTGGGAGAATTTGATATTATCTATCAGCCAAGAACAACTATCAAAGCTCAAGCTTGCACCGACTTTGTAGCCGAGTTCACTTGGGACCAGGCTAATAGTGAAAAATTTGAAGTACCAATAGGTGACCTAGAAAAGGCAGATGGGACCCTGGCCGAGGCCGAGACTAGTATAATAAGGCCAGTTATTACTGGCAATGAAGAAGAAAAATATTTGTTCAATAATGGAGTTCTTGATGAAGGCACCTTCTCAAAAGAAGGTACAGTTTGGAGTCTATTTATAGATGGCTCTTCATGCGAGATAGGGAGCAGAGCCAGGCTGATAGTGTCAACTTCCAATGGAATTAATATTAAATATGCGTTGAGATTCAGCTTCAAGTCATCCAATAGTAAGTCAGAATATGAGGACCTTTTGGCAGGGCTCTCCTATGCCAAAGCGTTAGATGTTCAATAGATGATAGTTCACAGTGACTCCTAGTTGGTGGTAAATCGGATCTTGGGAGTGTAAGAGGCTAAAGATGAAAGGATGGATAATTACCTGGCAAGGGTGAAATCAATGTTGAAGAACTTCAGAGAGGTAAAGATAAAAAAGATCCCTCGACTGGACAACATCTGAGTTAATGCCCTGACAAGGCTGACGTCTGTAACAAGAACTCAGATCAAATAATCAGTGCCTATGGAGATCCTATATCGGCTGACTATTGAAGAGGAGGATAATACGATGGAGTTCTTCTTAAACCTAAACCTAGGGCCATCATGGATGAATCCCCTCATCTGATATATCAGAAATGGTGAATTTCCAGAGTCGAAGGAGGAGAGAAAAAAGTTGAGATACAAGGCAATAATGTTCTCGATCATAGGAGATGTCTTGTACAAGAAAGGGTTTCTTCTTCCTTTACCGCGATGTGTTAATCTGACAGAGGTGGAGTATATACTGAAATATTTTCATGAGGGCTATTGTTCAAGACACATAGGATAGAGGTCTTTAGTAAAGAGAAAAGTCACTCAAGGGTACTGGTGGCCGACCTTGGCCAAAGATGCAGCCAAGTATGTGAAGAAATGCAATAAATGTCAAAGATATGCCTGCATTACTCATCAACCTCATCAACCCTTATCATCTATTACTTCCCCTTGGCCGTTTATAGTTTGGGAGATCGACTTGATAGGACCCCTTACCAGAGCAACATGCAATTACATATACCTTATTGTGGCGATTGACTATTTCTCTAAGTGGGTTGAGGTTGAGGTTATTATCATTATAATCGAGATGAAGACCTTCAAATTTATTTGGAGGAATATCATCTGCAGGTCTGGTCTGCCCAACACTTTGATATCTGACAACAGTAAACAGTTCGAGAACTCATCCCTAAAGGCCTATTCTAAGAGGGCCGATATTAAACAATTTTTCTCAGCTCCACGCCGACCTTAGGTAAATGTACAAACTGAGGTGACAAATAGGACTATCTTAGAAGGTATTAGAAAGAAATTGGAAGACGCCAAAGGTCTCTGGAAAGAATAGGTACATGCCATCATGTGGGCATCTAAGACGACATAAAGAACAATAATAGGGGGACCCCTTTTATGCTTGCTTATGGCTTAGAGGCAGTGATACCCACTGAAATCAGCCTACCAAGTCATAGGGTTCAAATATACAACCCAGAAGAGAGACGAGAAGATATATAGGTTATGCATGCTACTTATTAGCAGAGGATTGTAAAATTCTACAACAAGTGGGTTAAGGCTAGGTCGATAGCCATTGGAGATCTAGTTCTGAAGAAGACTTGACAAAAGCTGAATAAGCTCCTCTCAAATTAACATGCCCCCTATAGAGTTTCTGAAGAAGTTGTTCCTGGAACTTATAGACTTGAGAACTTGGAGGGAGAGCCATTCTCAAACCCATGGAATGCTAATCATTTGAAGAAGTACTATCAATAGGATTTTATAAAAGTTTTATTTTACCATTGTATGAGAAATGTATTAAAAAGTGATGAATGAAAAATCTTAAAGTGTTACCTTATATATTTTCTTGTGTGAAGCATTCAAATTGCTTGTTCCAAGTATTCCTAAGCTACAAAACATCATTCATAAGGTGAATTAGCATTAACTCAGTTTCAATGACACGATAATCCAGACAGGGCTTACCTTGTCCATGGATTCTCAATAACATCGAGAGGGGGGAAGAGTGTGATAGCATCGCTAAGGTGGTGAAAATAACAAAACAACTTTGAAAATCATTTAATTATGGTTCCTTTAAACATCATTAATTTGGTTGTATGAGAGTCAAACTCTCTCGGCGAGACAACAGTGTAAGACGAGACGACACTCATCCATACACTCTCAAAACGACGAGAGGGGACTTGTAATTAAACACCATCAATTTGGTGCATTCAAATTTGAAAATCATTTAATTATGATTCCTTTAAACATCATTAATTTGGTGGTATGAAAGTCGAACTCTCTCGATGAGATGACAGTGTAGGACGAGACGACACTCATCCATACACTTTCAAAACGACGAGAGGGGACTTGGAATTAAACACCATTAATTTAGTGTATTCAAATTTGAAAATCATTTAAGTATGGTTAATTAATCCCTCGTCTAAGTACGAGAGTAGACTTGAGACAACATCGTTAACTTAGTGGTCTCTCATTTTGAAAAATCGGTAATTTAGTTGTTAACATTCGTCTGAGGATAAAGGAGAGATTGAGATAAACATCATTAACTTGGTGACATTTTGTTTAAAAAACTAATATTTTGGTTACTATCCCCCATATCAGGATGAGGGAGAGCTCAAACATGGAATCTGAGATAAAAAATAAACTTGGCAAACCATTACACACATTTAGCAAAAAAAAAAAGGAAAGCTGAAGTACGAGATAACACTTCATTCAAGAAAGCATGATATTCAGTTAAATACAAAATATTACAAAAAATTACAAGAAGAGGGGTATTGGTCACAGACGATCACCCTACGAAGTTGGTTCTAGTTGATGGCCGACCTATCAACGCCAACCTTGACCTGAATATCCCCAGCTCATCAGTGGTGTTGGAAGTTTCAATCAGGAACTCAGCTACATCCCCCTCTCCCTCGGCTGAGGCCATTAATTCAACATACTCCAAGGCCTTGGGTAAAAGAGGATCTCCCAAATGAGGGGCCTCTAATTCAATACAAATGGATGATTTGGCCTCAAAAAATTTCATGATGACCCACCGAAATGTCGTCTTAATACCTCTTCATATTTTGCCTTTTTGACGGCTTCAGTAAGATCGCTTGCATGCTTCGTATCTTAGGCATTAAATGCCTCGTCCTTAGCCTTCAAGGAACTGACATGATCCAACTTCAATTTGTCAAGGGCCTTTTTATACTCGTCCTTATGCTCCTTCAACTTCCTCCTCAGATATGCCTCGGTCTGGATAACTTTCTCGGCATCTTGAATTTTTAAGTCGTTCTTAGCGTCCCATTTGGTAGTCGAGGTAAAGGCGCACATAGATTGCAAAAAAATAAAAATGCACAGATGTCAGAGTAAGAAGAAATAAAAAATTTAATGAGACAAGGTTCAATTCAAGGAAGAAGTAGGTACCTACGCCAAATAACGAAGACGAAAGTCATAGGTCTTTAGGGTATTCATATTCCCCATGAACTCGTAATCTCCCTTTGAAGGCACAATAATCGTAGCAACCTTTGACCTCGGCGCTGAAGGAATAATCTAATTGGGGCATGATTTAAGTTGGGCTATGTTGGCCACTCTAAAAGTTTCAAATGGGTCATGTACATATGAACTTGGCATAGGCTCAGGTGGAGGTGGATTTACCCTCGGCCTCGTCTCGCAATCACGATGAGTTTTCGAAAGAACAGTTGGCTCTTTTCTCTTCTGGCTGACCTCAGGTTGAGTCGGCCCACTGGTGGTCGTCTTTTTGGTTGGTTCGTTACCGCCCTTTTTAACAAAAGCATTTTTTAGACTTGGGGATGTCATATTCCAAAGCTCGTCTTAAATGTGAGGTGTACAATCCACAAAGAAGAAAGAAAAATGCTTAGTAATAAAATCAAAAGACGAGAAAAGACTTTCTAATAAAAAAAATTTAGTAAGTCACACAACTCATCTAGGGGGTCAACCCCCAGACCAGACATCTCTAAAAAGTCAGGAGACATAATATTTTCAAACTCATGAAGGGCATCCTCCTTCCCTTACCTCCTTAGAAAGTTAACCCTCTCCCCGTCGGCAACACTAAGCCCCGGGTCCGACTTGGAGGACATTGAAGGGTTGACCCAAGCATAAGGAACTCCTGGCTCATCCTCAAAACGGTTGACTTTGGCCGAAATTCCCAAGCCCTAGAGATAAAAAATAACCTTAGATTCTAAGATGATTACAGCTTTGGTTGACATAAATAATTTTCTTGTCGGGATTTTTGGCCCCTAAGTGGTAGTAGCCAGGCTGAGTCCTTGACGATGAGACATTGTAGCAGGCATTGAACAACATAACTGAATGATCATCCTCATACTTATTCAATTAGAGAGAGACAAAGTCGAGTATAATCCTCCATCAGTTCGGTGCTAATTGGGAAGGGGTAACTCCCATACTAGACCCAAAGGCTCAGACAGAAGGATGGAATGAGATTTAGAAGCCTACCCCAGACATTTGCTCATAGACAGTGACTACACCTTCTTGACCGTCATATACCCTGTTATACTCGTTTGGGACACGCATAATGATATCTGACGAGATACCTTATAAGTGTCTAAAAAAAAGAGGTCAGACTCTCTAACAGTCGATGGAAAGGTCTGAGCGTATGAGTAATCAACTGGTTCCCCGACCTCAGAATCATCATCGTCGGCAAGATCTTCAGCGGTCGGGCCCCCATTTGGGAATCTATCTTGGAATTATCTCCCAGTCATAGCCAAGAGAGGAAAAACTGTTGGTGGAATGCTATGTTGGCCCTCGGCTCATTATTTTTTGAGATAATTTAAACTGAAGAGTTATCCTGACATGATGGGAAGATGAAGATCGAGACAAACTCTTAGTCGCCTCAAACCCTTGAGGATTTGTGGGTGAAAACCTCATTGCCTCATCAAAAGAATCTTCACTTTTAGCCTGGATAGAGATCGAGATACCATCATTTGAGGAGGATGAGGCAGGCATCTCGTCCTCACCAACCTAAACTATAGGAGGTCAGATGACTTTTAAAGGAATGGGGAAGATTGGACGAGTGAGGTCAGTTTTGAATTTACGACGCCCCTCAACCTCAGTCTCAATCCTACGTATCTCCTGAAAATCTCTCTCTCTATGTGTGGGGTATTGTTCTGCTAACTCATACAAGGTCCTTAACATTCAAGTGGCCAAGGTTTGAGATGGCAGAAAGGGTTAAAATGCCCAAACACTTGGAAGTTTGACCATTGTTCTCAACCAGAGTTTTATCATAGAAGGAGAGAGACGCAATTTAGGTGGTTAATCAGAAGGAAAATAAGGTTGAGAAAAACCAAAAAGTCTAAAGGTTATTAACAGTGGTGAAAACCATCAACAAACCTCCTAAAATAATCCCAAGAACTCCCACTCAAAGTTGCCAAAAAACTCAAAGCTCATCGAAAAAAGCAAAATATAACTAAAATGGAAGAAAAAACTTGAAATGAATGGGGGAAAGGAGAAAGGAGGTTACCTGCGACATAGGATACACCTAAAGATGAGGAAAAGGCCTAAAAACCTCGCTAGAAAGCCTTAGACGGTGATGAGAGAAAGGAAGAAATGAGCTCTATTAGAGAGAGAGATTTTAGTGCGAAGAAGAAGAAACAGGAAAGAGAAATGAGTTGTTTAAAACCATTTAAATACTTGTAATCATTATACACAACTTCCAAGGTGATCATCATTAGGTCATAGCACCCTATAACACACTTACAACCGTCATTTTTGGGTAACACAGTAATCCACAAGATGACTACCAAGTGTCAATCTAAAGCTCATGTTCAACGTCACAGATTTGACATATGAAAGAACATATCAGTTGTCAATTAAGGATGTCTTATCAAATTTTGCTCATAGGTACTTTATCCCTCAGCCTTCCATTCACATTGAAGACTATGGGCTAGGGGTGATTGATATATTAAGTATGGTCTCTTCCAGAGATGGACCCCCTATCGGCCAAGGTCGACCAACATCAAACCATAAATTTGAGAGAGTTATGGCTTGGTCATGGATTCACATGAATTATCTCATCCTCGGTCGTGAGCCCTTCACAAAAGGTCTCATCCTCATCTCATAATACAGTGAACGATATCCATATAAATGATCTTATGACTTAAGTTCCCTCGACCTCGTCCATTATTTGGACGCCGGGGTTGAATGAAGACTTAACTTAACATGATAGTTACTGTATCATTAGAGCATCGAATTTGATAACTTGGCCTGGTCAAGACGAACGACAGTTGACAACAGGCATAACGTGTGAATTGGGGCACGCGTGGAAAAGTGAACATGGGTTACAAATCCCATATGCACAAAACCGTTATAACAAGATCTCCCTCACACGTGAGGGAATATTTCATCATCATGACCTACATATGATAGTGATAGGTGGAAGATCCTTATTGGTAGGAACATTCTACACATGCTTACTACATGCTTGGGGGGTACAGTACACACCCCATCCACTGTATATACTCATTTTCTTCACCAGGGTAAAGGATCGAAATATTATTAAAACCCTAGCCTAAACTTTTATCCTACTATAGTAGAGATAGAAAGTAGTGAGAATTGTATCATTAAGTTCATTGGAGCCCATTTCTATAGTGAAATTCATAATCACATGCACAGTGAAGTAGGCCAATGTCTGAACCACTTATATTATAGTCTTTATGCTCTTTGCCTCATTTCCTTCTTCACTTATATACCTGTTTAAACACCATTGTTGCACTTACAAAGTTATTCGGATTAAGCTTATACTATTTTACTTGTTGGTACTCTACCTAGTATCATCATAACATGTAAGCATGGCTGGCTAAATGTCACAGCTGTCTACAAAATCCCTAAGGATTCCCAACTTTAGTATTAGTATCAGGTGGAATCTCCTTTTTCTCGATTACCTCCCCTTGGGAGTAATGAGTCATGGATACCATGAGATGTGATCCACCGTTAATTGGAGAAAAACTATCTTGTCGACCATGATAATGATGATAAGTTTCAACCTAACACCCGATGATGGTCACCGAGATGCCATAATCGAGTAGGTGACTCATCGAAGATGACACAACTTCTTTTTGACATCTTGTAATTTCTTATTCATTTTTGTAATCGGCTGACTAAGGGTGATTTTGTAATTAATAAAATTTTTTGAATGAAATTTACTTAAATTTCATATTCGCATTTTCCAATTCTTTATGCGAAGCATGTGTTTTTTTGGTCTTATCTTTTAGGATAGTGTCGTCACACCACCTTAGGCATATAACCAAACCATGGAAAAAATGCATAGGGTCACTTGGCCATCTACCCATTCAGGATTTTAGCCGACCAAAGTTTAAATACTTAGTGCCTATGGATCCCCTATAAGCCTTTCTCTTTCTTGGGAAATTTGATATTTTTTGTTTATTAATAACGAAAAATATGTAACCTTAAAATACAACTAGTTGTAATCATAATATGGTATCACATTGACAATCATAATTTGATTGGATAGATTTGTAATGATGTTAGCCTGTCATTTGGAACAACAATAACTAATTTCATTAATTTAAATTTAAATATCCGAAAAATTATAAATGCCAAACTAAAACTTTCATAACAAGCTAAAAATTTCAAAAATTTCAAAAATAAACTTTCCTAAGGTTGAATAATTCCAAGCCCTAGGTATCCCCTGCCCCCCATTTTTTTTATAGATGGTAGGCACCTTAGAGGTCATCTCTAATGACCTTAAATATATCTTCCCTGTTAGGTTCAACTTTGCATTTGACGTCTTCCTCATGTTACAAATCAATTTCCTTAGTACGTAGTCTTTGAACTAAAATTTCCTTTGATTGACTCATTTGTTGTAATTCTTTGCCATGTTTTGATGGTAGGACTCCAGTCAAGACTTGTTCCTTATCTCATCATCCAAGTCAAGTTTGGTTATAAGGATCTCGTCGTTCATATTCTGATCGACCACAATTATCCTCATGGTCGGCATACCTTCTAATGCTATTATGGCCTATATTCTATAAAATAAGGCAAATGGCATTTCCCTGGACAACCTCTTGGGAGTTGTTCAATACGCCTAGAGGACGTAGGGGAGGTCATCCACCCAAGCACATTTTTTTCCAACCTCTTATTTATTCCATCGAGCACAGGTTTATTAGAGGTCTTAGCTTGCCCGTTTCTATGGGTATAGGCCACCAAACTAAATTAGTGTCTGATGTCATGGTTATTTGCAGAAGTCTTGGAATGGGACACTCTTAAATTACATCCTATTATTGGTGATGAGCGTCCTTGGCACAACAAAATAAATCGCAATGTTCCTCCAGCTGAACCTGATTATGTCGACATCCTGTATATTCGTGAAATGTTTTTCTTCTATCTACTTGGTGAAGTAATCTGTTCTGAACAAGAGACACTTTTGATTTTTAGGTACCATAGGTAGCAGTCCTATAATATCCAACTGCCATTGTGCAAAAGTCCATATAATGGTTAAAGTCTTGAGGTTGCAGGATGGCTAAGGGATCATTGACCAAAATATTTGATAGTTATTACACTTTTCTACATGTATGGCCACTAATATCCTTCCTTTATTTCTCCGAATGCCAGAGATATTCTACTTGCATGAGTCCCACAAATACTTTCATACAACTCGTAGAGGACCTGGTCAACACCGATGGGATGCACACATTACAAGTATGTCCCTGTGAAGGATCTATTATAGAGCTTCCCCTCAAGGGGTAAATAAAATCAGGCAACCTTAACTTTGTTTGGTGAGCTTTCTTGTTGTTGGTATGTACTGTGTAATTTCATAAATATGCGATGATTGGGTCCATCCAGCTGGGAAACTTCTAGATGGTGTTAACTTGATTGACATTCTTCTATTTCATAATACTCGGGTAAGATAGATACTCTAATTCAATTTTCCTCTTATGGTTGGTGTTGAAGCTAAATCAAAAGCGTCTAAGGCATCTACATGGCTGTTATTTCCTTGGGGAAATTGATGGACTTGGATGTATTTGAAATTGGCGACCAAATCTTATGCAATCTAGAGGTGTCCTAACATGCGTTCATCTCTAGTATTATAGTCTCCTAATATCTGATTGGATACCAATCTTGAATCACTATAGATGTCAAGGTTACTGGAACCAGGGGATAAATCTTTCTTTAATCGACCAATGAGGGCCTCGTATTTTGCTTCGTCATTAGACACCTCAAAGCCAAGTCATATTCCTTACTCGAGCATCATATAATGTAGATTAATGAGAATAATTCCTACCCCTGATCCTTTTGAACTGGATCCTTTATCAATATACAGTGTCCATTTGTTGATTTGATCGAGTTCCCTAATAGTCACTTAGTCGGTGGAGAGCCCGATTTATTCATATTGATGTTTGCTAGTAAATTTAACGACAAAGTCTGCCAAAAATTTCCATTTTATAGTAGTTCTCGGTTATTACTGGATATCAAACCTCCCTAATTTCACCGACCACCTAGACATCTATCCAGAGAGGATGGAATTTTTAGGAATGCCTTTGATGGAAAGGAGGTTATAACTATGACATGGTGTGCTTCTAAGTAATGATTCAACCTATGTGAGATAATAACTAATGAGTAGGATAGATTTTTTAGATGGAGATAACAATTCTTCGCATCCAGTAATGTCTTTCTAATGTAATAGATCGGGGCCTGGTGCCGCTCCTTCTTGAATACCATGGATGAGATGATTGTGTGGTCGGACACTTAGAGATACATGTAAACTGAATCACTTGGATTTAGGATCACGAGAAGAAAAGGTCAATTTAAGTAAAAATTTATTTCCTCGAGTGCCTTTGAACACTCTTCGTTCCAAATCTCGTTCTTCTCCTTCTTTAATAACTAAAAGAAAGGTAGACAATTTTTAGAGCATCTGAAGATGAATTGGTTTAATGCTGCTAACATCTCGATTAGCTTTTGTATGTCCCAACTATTTTTGCTATAAAAATATTATTTATATCCTTGATCTGGTTGGGATTTGGTTTGATTCCCTATCCATTGATTAGGTAACCCAAAAAAATTACTGGGATGAACTCCAAAAGAACACTTAGCTATATTGAGCTTCATTTTGTAATATCTAAGGACCTCAAATATCTTTTCTAGATCTTTTAGATGGCTGCCCTTATTTCCATTATTCATGAACATGTCATCTATATATGCATCCATGTTAACACCCAATTTATGCTTGAACATCTTGGTGACCAATCACTGGTAGGTTGCTCTGGCATTCTTGAGCTAAATGACATGACTGTATATCAATAAAGGCCAAGGGTTTTGGTAAAAGAGGTATTTTCTTGGTCAGGACCAAACTGAGGGATCTGGTGATAGTCGGAATAAGCATATAAGAAGCTCATTCGTTCATGGCTAGTTGTGGCATCGACCAACTGATCTATCTTCAGTAGGGGAAATCTATCCTTGGGACACACTTTATTTAGGTTGGTGAAGTCTATACACAATCTCTATTATTTATGACCATGGTCAGGTTTGAGAGTAATTTAGGGAATTGAACTCAATTTATGGACCTTACCTCCAAAACATATCCTACATCCTCATTTACTACTTTATCCTTTTCGAAAGATGTTCGGTGGGCCTTTTATTTGATCGACGAGAATATTGGGTCCATGTGAAGACTATGAGACGTAAATTTAGGATCAATATCGTGTTTTCGATAGAAACCAACTCTTGCTTTTCCTGATTAATGAGTGAGTTACTGATGATAAATTATTTTTAGAGTGAGAGTTGTCTAACATAACCTCTTGGATGGATTCCATAACTCTATCTGTAGGACCCACCCTTGTGTCTTCTACCCCAGGCTTTCCATACTTTAGATACTATTTGGAGGGAATGTCTCCCTCCATTTTCTCCGCTTTATTCTTCTTATTTTCTTATTTGGGTCAATGGAAGCGATTAAGAATTATCAAGCAGTAGACTAGTTCCCACGTATCTCCATTACTCCTCGATCAGTAAAGCATTTGATCTTCTCGTAGTAGGTGGAAGGAATAACTTTCATGTAATGGATCCATCCTTTCCCTAGAATTGCATTGTAGGGAGACTTAATGTCTACTTTAAAAAATTCTATGAACTTGGATATGTTCCTAGTTCGTATCGGGAGTACAAATTTTCCTAGGGGAATTACCACTCTTTCGGCGAAACCGACTAAAGGTATGGTCGCTTCCTTCAGATCCTCAATCTTGAGGTTGAGTTTGTTGAATAACCTTAAATAATTGACTTCCTAGGAGCTCCCGTGGTCCAGTAGTAGCTTGTCCATATCCCAATTGGAAATTTTGAGATTGATTACTAGCGCGTCATGGTGTGGAGTTGTAACTCTGACTAGGTCTTCAGTGGTAAAGATGATACACTTGGTATAGTTGATAAATTCTGGTTGCCAACTTTTGTCGGCTGAGGTTTTAGCAGGGTTGATTTGGAAAACATATATGATCGCGATAACCTTCTTTAGTTCCATCAGAACGATGTTGCCATAAATATGATTTGGGTTTGAGGCTCCATGGATAATCGCGCACTAATGTCCCATATAGTCGTTGTTTAGGACAATATTAGGAGTTTTATCACGCTCCATAGGGGAGTTTCCATTGTTATGTTCTACGTAGTCGTCTAGATGACATCCCCTATCCAGTTCCTCTATATGCGACTTGAATGCCTTGTAGTTTTCTATTTGATGCCCATGCTCCTTGTGGTAAGATCATCTTAAGGAAGTATTCCTATTCTAAGGATATCCTACCTTTTTTTTCAACCATTTAAAATATTATCGATCCTTAATATTGTTTAAAATTTTATGCATCGGCTCCTGAAAAATAGTGTTGATGTAATGGTGTTCCTCATTGGAATTTATTGTCACATATGTCCCCATGGCACTATATTAAGTGTCCCTAACTCTGGTAGGTGTGAAACAGTCATAAACTTAAGTATTCTAAATTAATATGTATTAATAATAAACAATGAATGTACACTAAAAATTTAAGGCTTTACTCCTTTAAACAAAATGTAAACTAAGTACATACACGTGACATAACATTACTAATCATATATTCCTACTCAAGCATCAATAATTTAAAATGGGTATTATGCATGAACTACACAAATGAATCATTACTAGACCTTAATATGTACATACATGCATAACTATGAATAAACTCCCCAAAATAGACCAAACATGGTAAACAATTTACCTAACTCATCTTCAAGCTATAACTTTGGCAATGGATATACGCAATCAACCGTGCACTTAAAACTATAAAATAAGTTTACATTAGGACAACTCCTAGTGAATATACTCACACACCCACAATATCTATACAAGCAATGATAAATACGTAATATAGGTAAAAATATTTTAGTTATCCCTTCCATTTTAAGATTTTCACTCTTGTGTATTTTTCATTACATCGTGAAATTATATTTTCTCTCTTGGAGATTATTTGGGTGATATTCCCTTTTTTGGGGGTCACACACCAATGATCTTACCGTATTGGCTCACACGTGCTCTTCCCCTATTGGGGCCGCATATTCATGCTCTTCCCCTATTGGGGTCACACAACAGTTCTATTCCCCTTTTGGTGTCACACGCTCGTTCTATTGGGATCACATACCCCCCCCCCCCCCCAACATAATATCATTCTCAAATAATGAAATAAAATGGGTAAGTACACTCACCTTAGTTACTTGAGACTACAAATACACACTAATTACTCTAGCACGTTAGATACCTCAGCCTTTTTCCCTATTAATCCAATCCTTGCTAGTAATCTCAAATTAAAGCATAAAGCATATATATATACCAATTTTATACTTCTTTAATATAAAATATTATCACATACAAGCATATGGACATTTTAAATGCCTTCGAAATCATTCACTAAGTTATTGCAACTTATAGGTACAATTATAGAAATCTATACAATCACTATTTCCATAAAACATGATAAATTGTAATGTATATATCCTAAGCATTCATGTTAACATTTTATCTAACATGCGATGAGCAAGAATACCAAGTTCAATACTTTTTACAATGTAACATATTCATTTTTAATATAAATGAAGATTGTGTCATGATCCAATTAAGCTCAAATTTTTATATAAGATAGACAACATATGAAGGAATAGTATATAAAAATTATTGTTCAATTTAATAGTCGGATCTTCATAAATAATTAAAACACTAGGTTGTCCCAGATTCGACATATTCACAATTACTCTATTTTTTAGGTAACTTCACGGTGTAAACTGTATGAAATATTACATAATTAGGTGTGGTGCCATACATTTCTAGACAACTTTACAAATCAAGTTTCTAAAACATTAAACGGTTCAAAATTCCAAAATTTTTACAACATTTTATGGCTATTTTCGTAAAGTGGTGCAAATTTGCCTGTTCATTTTGGAAATCAGATTTTCTATACCAAAACATTTAATTCACCATTAAACACATGCATGGAATTGTTCCAAACTTTTCGGATCACTATTATAAATCATTAAGAACAATGACAATTGTAAAGAATATTATTTAATGCATCCAATGGGTGTGTTGGTGATTACACCTAGTAATACACCTAGAACACACACACACACACACACACACACACTTAAGCCAACCTATCTCCTACTCAATTTCTTTCACCAATAGTGTATAGAATTTAAGCCTAAACATATATATGTATTCATAGAAAACATGGTAAAATTAGTTTTAACTTTAATTCCATGGTTCAATTAAATACAAAAACATATAGATAACAAAAATTAAAGAAAGTAAGCTAGCTTTTCATTTTGATTCGAGAACAATGAAATTACTCATATAATCTCTACTACGATTCATGTATGAGCAAGGATAACATATAATAATAACTCATACATAAATTCCGTGGATTTAATCAAACTCAAAATAAGTAAATCAATAACTTTAAGAATTAGAGTTTACTTTCTCTCTCGTCAAGAACACCCAAAGTATTCAAGAACATGCTTTCAATTTCATGTATGTTCAAATAAGCATGCTAGATGATTAAAACAAGATTAGTTACTAACCAAATGATGTAGAAATCCAAGTTTAAGAGTTGTTCTTCCTTACTCCAACTCTTAGCTCCCACGTTTGCAATTAACAACACAAGAAAAAATAAAAGTTAGGGGAAGCTCTAAGTTTAAATGGGTTTAATTTCTCATATTCCAACTTTTAACCGCACAAGACTTGTTATATAACTATTACACCACACTTTCATATTTTCATGTAATTATACAATGAAACTTACATTTATATTACCAATTATAAACATGCTAACTTATAAATCTAATATTAGACCAAAATTATATAGTTATATATAGCACCCCCACATTTGTACTTAAGCATTTAAATACAAAAACAAGCATAATAATCTACTTTAAATTGCTATTAATAACTAATTCCATTATTGGATAATAATAATAAAATAAATTAAATATCAAAATGTGGGACGGATGTCACTTTTGTCTGTCGTCGACCTTAGATTCGTCATTTTGCTTCTTGGCCCATTCTTAGGAGCAATCTCCTTATCCCAATTTTTGCTTGGCTTTGGTCATCCATTGTCTTGCTATGTGCCTGCTACTACATCTTCCATCTTGGTATATTTTTCAATCCGGGACATGAGGTTATTGATGGTAGTAACCTCTTTCTTTGTAAGGGACTGATGTAATATTGAGCTGCTAGGGATGTCGATCTTGAATGAGGACACTGTTACTTTCTCGAAAAAATCCTCCACTTCATTGTATATTTCCTAATAACGTCGAGCATATTCACAGAGGGGGTCTTGGGGATTTTTTTTATTATCAGGAATGAGTCTATCCTCTTCAGATGGGTGTTGTTGCTAATGAATCTAGCAGTGAAGGCCTTCACGAGCTGCTTAAAGATGGTGATCGAACGATATGGTAATTTTCAAACCACTTTTGTGTAACTTTACCTAATGTGGAAGAAAATGTGCATCACATGAGGGCTTCGTTATTACTGTAGTGGGTTATAGTCTGCCAATACTGCCAAACATGATCGGTGGGATAAGTTAACCAATTATAGATCTTAAATTGGGGAACAAAAAACTTCATAGGTGACTTTAAAGTTTTCAATCGAACTTGAGAAAGTGGATTTCATATAGATGATGAGGGATCTTGGTGAACCTGGCCTTTCCATGAGTTAGATGTTCGTTCATCTCTATAAAGAAGAAGTTTTAGAGTTCCTTCTTATTACGAGGACTATCATTGGAATCCCTTTGGTCTGGAGAGCCTCTTAAGCTGGAATGATTTTGACCGCGTCATGAACTCCTTCATCAACTAGGAGTTTTAATCACCCGAGGGCTTGGTGTACGAGCGTGGAACTTATAATTTTCCCCATGTATCTCTCTTTCCAATCTTTCCAGGCAACATTGAAGATGTGTGTTCTCTTCACCTTGGTGTCGTATGGCCTCCTTTTGCTAATAGAGTCATTGTTCGTAGGCATCCACGATCCTAGAGATCTGGTTCGATCCTGTAAGCTCATTGTTTTCCATAGTTTGATCCTACTATTAGTGATAACATGAGTTGGGTGTGTTATGACTCCTGCTAGGTTAGATTTCAGACCTAACTCTAGGAGCCTCAAGGCTATTCTGATTCTTCCAAGGATGGAGAATGTTAATTCCATGTTTTGTTGGATGGAGTTTTGAGCGGATCACTCATTCAAATAGGGGAGAGTTTTAACATACATTGGTAACTTCCCCAAGAGAGGGGCACCTTCTTGATTTTGGTAAAATTTCTCTTTAAATTGAACGAGAGACTAGGATGCACCGAGGTTTTTTACCCATAGGTGGGAGTTTTCCTCATAGATATTATCTTATACCTAGTTTGTGACTGATTGATGTTCATATGTACAATTTTTATAGCAGACCCTTAGATCTAAGAATGAATCCAATGTGATTTTTTATACATTGAATTTGGC
This sequence comes from Sambucus nigra, assembly GCA_949130495.1. Classification (NCBI taxonomy): domain Eukaryota; kingdom Viridiplantae; phylum Streptophyta; class Magnoliopsida; order Dipsacales; family Adoxaceae; genus Sambucus; species Sambucus nigra. The sequence goes on along the minus strand of OX422210.1, from coordinate 585,569,546 downwards.
GCTTGCATTTAGTTAACTCATATAATTAAATTAGATTTGCATCTAATGTGTTTAATTGACCTATATCTAGTAGATCTCTCACCTAGATGCATATTAACTACGATGGATATAAAATTGGCCAAGGAATTTTAAAATTGGTAATTTTCTCATTAGAACTTATTCATCCCTTTTAAGTTTATTTGAGGCAAACACTTTGTTTAAAACACACCATCCACAGTGGGTATCAAAGCAATTGCTCTTTTATGCACATACGTGTTACAATAGATCTTGCTTGTTTTATGTGTTTATGTTATGTTCTTTGCTCCTAGATGTAGCTTGAGTTTTTGTGATTATATATTGTTGGGATATGAATCAATATCGTGATAGTAGTTCTACCAACCAATCTTCTTATTTTGATAGCTCAAACTATAGCCATCAGAAAGTCAAAATGTGTGCTCATTTGAAGTCGAAGCACGAGCTTGTGTAAATGACTGTGGAAGATGGGTGGTGTAATATCACGATTGATGAAGGTGGTTTTATAATTAAGAAAGCAAGGGTAGTTTAGTTATATGTCGTGTTTGTTGTTTGCAATTTTAATTCGATTTCATTCAATGCTATTCTACATTGGTTAACATATAATAGTGTAACTGAATACTCAATTACGAGATGGCAAAGGATTTTAGGATTTTTTGAGGGTTACTCATAAGGAAACTTCAGGTGTCAAGAGAGCGAAGTTGAAAAACATTGAAACTCTGTACGAATCTATGATATTGAATGAACACAAAAGTTTCAATGGTTACTACACTAAATTGACCCAGTTTTTCGTTGCCTCTTTTAACGTAGGAGAGAAGAACCTTGAGAAAAAAATGGTGTAGAATTTGTTGGAATATTTAGCTTCTCGATTCAAAATGTAGGTTATTATCCTTAATCAAATCTAGGATATTAACACATGTATGGAAGAGTTGGTACGATCATTACAAGTTTTAATCAATAAAAACATTTGACCGTGTCAAAATTGAAGAATGCTATTGAATTTGTTTTCGAATCTAGTGAGAAGGTTGAGGATAGAATAGGTGAAGATAGACTAAAAGATAAATTTGAAGTGAATATTTCTTTGTTTCTAAAATATTTTGGCAAATTTAATAAAAAACAAGAAAGTTTTCAAAAAAGAAAAGAAATTATATCCTAAGAAACACAAATCCACTAGTTATAACTCTCAAGGTATTATGAAAAAACGTGTCTAAGATAGGAAAGGAAAAATATGAATATATATGTTTTGGATATGGTGGTGTGGAACATCATATGAATATGTATTCAACACACTTGTAAAAGAAAGAAAGGAATAAAGACTTTGAGAAGAAGAAGAAAGTCTGTAAGTTGAGTTTAAGTGATTCGAATAGTGATTTCGTTAATAGTTCTTCAACTGATAAATGCGGGAGTGAAATTGCATTCATGGTGATATTGAAAGAAGTAAAAAAGGCGCGTGATGAGAGTGTGTCATTTGATGATGTTGTGAAGATAAATAGGGTCAAATAGTCTATTCATAGGTCTCTTAGTGATTCCTCATCTTGTAGGAGTGCACCATCACACAAATCATACCATATATCATTCCATGATAGTGATGATGAAGTTGAAGACATACATGATGTAACAACCCATAATTTTATCCGATAATTAATTAAATTAGGAATTCGGAAAGCTAGCTTAGAAGACTCCTAATATGAGTATATATAAGTCTTGGGTTGTTTAGAAGATTCCTCAAAACCTAAAACTCTCTAGGCTAAAAAAATAGGGCCAAATTAAAAATCCCGCTTCATATAATTTATCATGGTTTTAAAGCATGATTAACTGTTTGTAACGGTTCTGGAGCGTGACTAACATGCGAACTATTTTAGTTTTAATAGGATTCTAATACAAGTTAAATTCTCTAATCTTTCTCCACTTAAATTAATACGGGGTTAGGACTTTTTAAACATATTTTCACAACCTCTAAGAGAAGTAGACCCTTATAATTTTAATCATCTTCCTCCTACAAACCCTAGCCCCAAAGTTATCAAGTTTCAACCCTTGATTTGAAGGCTTATTCGGTATTTTCTCGAGTTTGGGCTAGAACGAGTTTTATTATTTTCGCGAGAGGAACGCAGTGGTGTGATCAGAATTTTGAGGCAGAATATTATGAGTTTCTCATGATGATTTTAAGATACGGGGTTTATGCAATATGTTCGTTAAATCTCTCGAGAGTAATTGTTTTGTTCCTCATTTATTTGTACTAATATTGTTGATATCATGACGTTTATTGGAATCTAAAATATTGATTTGATTTGAGATATTGTATTTGTTAATGGGCATGGTGTCATGAAATTTTTATATAACATGGAGAATGGTCACCCACCAATAGTCCAAAAGTTCAATAGCCAAGATGAGACTTTACGAAGCTTAGGTGAGGTGAGGTGAGGCCCGGTGACCTATTGATGTGTTATTGAGAAATTCAATTGGTATAATGCTCGGATGTCGCATTGGACTTGAATTCAGATTTCTATTGTTAGATTTATTCACCGTAATGTTTTTAAACATCTATTCTTGTCATATTTTGTACTTCCCCGTATTTTTCTTTTAGTGACAAGTTAGCGTGGATTTCGACGCTATGGCTTTTTGGAGGATTTTAGACCACGACGTTTGGAGGATTTTTTATTGATTGGTAGTGTAACTATTTGGAGAGCTTAGCATTATTTTTATAGGAGTTTAATTGTAATTATTTTGGAAGTGTAAATTTTGGATTCCTAATATTTATTTTGTGGAATATAGATGCTCTATACTAATTGTTAAGGATTTAGTTTAGTTTTAATCATAGTAGCACCTCGTGTTTTGAGCGGGGTGTTACACATGATGCCTCTGATGAGCCACCGAGAGTCTTTGAAATTGAAAAGGTCAAACATTGAGCTTTTGAACAAAATGAAATACTTTCAATTTGAATGAAATAAAAAATAAATGTTCAAAAAAAGTTTCATTATTTGTTTCATGAGATTGAGACTTTGAATTGAAAAATGATATTCTTGTGAAAGAGAAAGATGAAGTTGATCTTCAAAGAGAAATTCTAAAAGGATTAAATTAGATATACAACATGCTAAAGATTAGAAAAATGGACTTGTATAAAATTAATTTGAACCATGATAAAATAAAAGATGGCATGCATGGCATTGTCTTTGTTAAACCAATGAGAGAAAATAATGTGGATTCAAAATCAAAAGTTGAAATATATCCTTGTATCAAAAGGAGGTTGTACCTATGTCACCGTTTAGGTTTCATGCCTTTGAATATTTTTCTATGGGAAAAGAAATCACATTGACCACTTTTGCTTTAAGAGGAAGTATCTTGCTAAATTTGAAAAGAGATCTCATAAACCAAAACCTAAGTTTAGCAAAGATGTGCATTTTTCTTCTCATTGTAGGACGTATAGACATTCTATTCAAATTTGTAGGTGGTTGCTAACTATATATGCTAGGTTCTTTCAAAATAGAAGAAAAGTTATGAAGAAAGATCCTATTGGTAACCTAAGATGAGAGATTAACAAGTTGATGAGAAAGGTTGACATGGTGGTTAATGGAAGAAGATAGGTTAGGAGAGATATTCCTAGACCTAGGATTAATGCTCACATTCCTAGTAATAATATTTCTATGAGTAAGGAGAAATGTTAACTAATGTTGGTAAAGGTATGCCAAGAAATGCACCAAGAAGGAAAGTTGAGGTTGCCTTACCTCAAAGGAAATTTATGAAGAATGAAATTGTCTTTGTGCCTCCTAAAAATCTGGGAGAGTCATCACCTGTGTTACCTATCTTGGTAGTTTACTTAGTATACCTAGGGATTTACTTGTGTTGGTGACCTTCCTAAGTACATCTTGATTCATTTGGGATCGGATCGTTTTTGAGTGAGTGATTTTCATTGTCACATTTGGATTATTTTCATACTTTTTGGTGAGGATTTGCATTCATCATGCATATTTATTCATTTTATCACATGATTTAGTCTTTACTTAGTACATATGTACATATTGCATCATTCATTTCTTAAAAGGCCAATTTTTTTAACTTGATTCTTTTTATGATGCATGATTAAGCTTTATGTTTATATTGATTTAGCGTATGGACTTAGTTTGAATGATGATTGAAGCATAGATTATTAACTATTTAGAGAACATTATGATTTATTCAATCATGATATTCAAAGCTATTTGAAATATTTGGTTATGATTTTTAACACATGCACTTTCCTATCACTTGGATCATATGATTTTTGTTACGTGTCTCACATTAGTGCTTGATTTTAAATCATGATTCTCAAGATTTAATATTGGTTAATCCTCAAAATGTTTTTACTGACCATTTGAGAGTTATGTGTGAAAAACACTTTAACTTGATGGAGTTGATTGATGAGACTTTGCCTACACATAAAGGAATACCATTTGTGAGATTACATTGATTTGAATTCAAGTATCATCAATAGTTGTCTATTAAAGTTTGTGTGAAAGCCAACGTAAAAAAATCCATTCCAGGATGAAAAGAGCCAAATCCAAGTGCTAGAAAATTTAAGGCAATAAAAACAAGATATGGCTTTCATATTTATTATAGCATTGTCTTTTAGTATCTACTTTAGGTATTTACATCATATGAATCAGATTACACAGTTAGATTATACCATTTACACGACCTCAAAAGGATATTGATGAGTGATAAACTTAGCATGATTTCAATTCTTAAACTTGATTACTTGATTTTGTGACTTATACTTGTTCACAATCATGCCATGAATAACATACAAAAGTTTCTTGGTGTGATTATCTTGGAATTTTGAACTAAGATGTTAAGGGATTAATGTTTGTGTTAAATATGTTCTTAAACTGTGTCATTAATCAAAGTTCAAAGGAAATTAATACAATGAATCATGTTTATAATAAATAGCTTAATGATGTTCACAATAAAATATATTTTGGGTTATATGTATATATTGTGTGCGTGAGTTGTTGCTAATTGCATTTGTATAAAGTTTTTTTTCTCTAAATGTCAAAATGAATGTTTTCACATGCATTAGCATAAATTCATATCAAATTTAAGAGTTTAGGATTTTGATTCAGCTAGCTATGTTTTTTCCAGAGTTTATTTAGCTTCTGTTGATTTGCCTTTTAGTTATAGTTATGGCTACCTATTTTTGGTCCTAGTTAGATTTTCACCGATAACCATTCGCACAATTATAATTTTTATCCATTTGTAAGACATCCGTTTGCACGGTTCTATTTTTTGTCGTTTGCAGGGCGTCGTAAGAACTTCCCAGATGGGTTTTTAAGAGGGGTTTGATGGTTATTTCACCTATTTTCGTATTCTTCAACCCCAAACCAAACCCTATGGTGTTTTTCGAAGAGGAAGAATATTTTTTAGTTGGTTTTGTGATTTTATTCCATTTTGGGTGAGTTTTTCTTACAATTAAAAAAGGATACCCTAGTTTATGGTTTTAGGGCATTCTTAGATTTGACTAAGGATAGTGTTAATTTCAAAAATATTTTACATGATTTGATCTTTATTAGAGTTGTTATGAGATTTCCATCATATATCAAATTCAACTTAGTGATTTAGGTTGAATTTGGATCTATTTTTATCGTTTTTCTTTATTCACCGTTTGTACACTCTTTAGATTTTGTCCATTTTTTATTTGTGTGCATTTTCCTTTACATAATGAATAACTATGGCTTGTGAAAAGACACTCACACACAAGAAAGTCCTTTTTAGACCCGCTATTGGTCCTGGTGAGACATCACGATCTTGTGAGACCCCTATTACTCCTCTTAGTGATCTTAGATTTCTCGAGCTTAGATTGGGGCCTCGAGTGCCTAGATTCACGTTCTAAAGATAACCACGAATACCTATTTTATCTATTTTAGGAAAGATACAACTCCATTTAGGAGAGTATTTATTTCCTAGGTTGTTAGTACTAAGAGGGATGTGTATCTAGCACATCACCAGCGCACTCTGAGGGTTCGTTTTGCCAGAAGTGGATTTAACATCTTTCCTCATCTCGATTGCTTACATCGAATGTTTCGAATAATGACACCATTGTTGCACACTAAATATAGGGTGTCTCATGGACCAACCAAAAGGTGACACCTAAACTCATGAATATGCAAACTAAATGCCTCTCATAGTAAAGGAGTTGAGAGATCCAGGGCCATCAGCTCGTATCATGGTTAGCTCATCCTAGGAAAATAAAAGCAACTCGATTTCGTTATTTGACACTGTTAAATTAAGCTTACACCTTATGACTTTATGACATCAATAACTTGATACACATGTGGTTAGAGGAGATACTTAAATATTCACCCCCATGTGCCAATAACTAACTTGTGATTATTCTCTCACTTAGTTTGCAAAACATGTTCTCACCTCACCTATAGAGGTGAGACAGGGGTCCCCCTCTAGGCTCTCTCTATTTTACTAACCTATAAATTTCATATACAAACTTATTTAAGGCATGAGACATTTTTCCTTACTATTATGGTCCAAAAATATAAAGAGAAGTTGAGATCTTATAATAGGTAATCACTAATGGCGATTGTCCGGTGAATAATATATGTAAAGCAACACTTATAGGCGTATGTACTATTTTGGGCCAAACCTCGTAAATACGGTTCTTCTACCCTTTTTACTCTTTAACTCAATTACATTTTAGTATTTAAATAATCTTGTATATAATATAGTTATCTTATAGTAATTAGAGTATTTAGCAAAGATAAACTCCATGCCACTTTTTAGAAATAATAGAGTGACGTTGTGTGTGGGAAACGGCTAGCCATGTTGTTTTCCCTAATTTTTTATTTCTAGGAATTAAGGATACCTGTACTCAGTGAGCCAATCAATTACTAGTCGATTCATCTTGGTCTCGAAAGGTCAGAGCTGTTTCACTAGAAATTATTATTTGATTCTTAGATAATTCTTAGATCTTTATTTATGTTTACAGTAAAATGCTTTATTTTGGATTGCGATATTCCTATTTTTCTTCTTGTTATGTTGGATAATTGTAAGCGCGAGAAACAATCGCAAAGGTTGATTTCAACAAAAATTGCAATACCAATTTTAAATATGCGGAAGCGACTTGTAAATTGATTTTATCTTTTTATCCTACGCATGCATCTATGGTGATAAAACAGATAAATCAAACCACACAAATACGACAAGGCCAAGATTCAGAAAAAAAACCTTTTCGAGGAAAATCTTTATTCACTTAGAAATTTTTAAGAGATTCAACTTACAGACTACTTGATCCCCCACAAGTATAACGCGTTATTTTTTGAAAATATCTAAGGAACAACTATGACGCTCGTAAGAGTCACATGACCGCAGTCTTCCGAATTAGCCTCAACCTTTATCTTCGGTAGTGAATCCCCGCAGGTATCACAAGTCAACAATGGATATCCTCTCCACCAAGGTGTATAAAAGAGAAATAAACTTTCTAAGGTTCAAAACTAATTCACAAGAAGAATATTCAAGGATGCCTTTTGTGAATTAAAACAGTGTTTAGAAAATACAAAACTTGAAGAACTTTTGCTTCTGATATGCAAAAACGTCTTTTGCAAAGGACTTAAAACGTAATGAACCAAGAAATAAGTATTTATAAAAAAAAACTTGAATTGGTGTCATCGTTCGAATGAGATAAGCAGGCCGTTCGAACAATATGCCTATGTCATTTGAGCGACATGTCCATGTCGTTTGAGCAATACTGCAATGTCGTTTGAACGATAGAAACGTTCAATTTTTTTTTTCTTAAACTCCACATACAGGTCTTCCAAAAATATAGTTTTGTTATGTAAAAAATCATATTTTTCTTTTTAATGAAAAATAAGCATCTCAAATATGAATCCATAAATTAATTCAAACTCTAAATCGTTTTATACCTTTTGGGATATCGGGAAGTCTTCAAACTTGGAGATGCTTGAGTTCGTTTCGTCTTCTCGGTGCGTGACGATTTGTAACGGGATACGCCAAACTAGCCCAAAGCTATACTATGAACAATGTCAGAAAAATTGTTCTTACAAATCCCCCCCTTTGACTATTCTGGTACAAAACAAACAAAATGACCTAACAACAAATTAAAATCAAAATCTCATATTACAAGAATACTAATACCCTTCCCAACCTTAGAACGGAACGACATAAGTCTCTTTGTATTCAAAGCTTTTTCTTCTTCCCTTTTCCAAACATATTCTTCATATGTGTGTCATGAAAATCGCAAATGAGTACCTACACACATGATACAACAAGCATATACCTTCGTGACACATCGAGTTTGAAACAAAGTAAATAAATAAATACTCCCCCATAATCCAAACTCATTAAAAAATCCATTTTAATTTGCCCTCCCCCTTTGTTTTTATCAAAATAGACAAATAGACAAAGAAGTAAAAACAAAAAACCTTAAGCACAAAGCATCACGACGAAGAAAAGATGCCATCACAAAAGATGTAGATCAAGCATGTGTAATGATCATCTCAAAGGAAAACACACCAACTATTTAAAAAAAAAATAATTTAAAAAAAAATGCAAATTTCACAGATACAAGAAACATACCATATATAATATATGCAAAATATATCAATGCAAATCTGGCACACATATATAGGTATAAATGACCACAAATCACGCCACAAAACAGATAAACTTTACACACTAGCATAATATCAATATGTCTAAACGTGTGGAATGGAATGCATGGGTGTGAACTAGAAACAAAAGAATTATGACCTAAACATTCAATTATGTTCAAGAAGTTGTAATTGACCGCAAAACTTTATCAAACTAAGCTTTAACCTCGAGTGACAATTAAAGTTGAACTTAATGAACCAAACAAACGCAATGCACACAAGTCTAGAATATTAATGATTCTACAAATCAATAGCACCATGACAAAATAAGCATAACTAGGATACATTGTCATTTTGCAAACCCGTTGATATTTCCATCCAAACTCCCTTTAAAAATCTCTTTTCTTTTCTTTTGAATGAATATATCAAACTAAACTAAATTGGCCCATTTTTGGCATATTATTCTTTTTATTGCCTTAATTTTTTCTCGGGCTCTTTTCAAACGGTGACTTTCACGACGTGATTATTATTCACTCCCAACCCTTTCTCGTGCTCACTCATCATTTTTTAAATACTAAATAATTTTCTCACGGGCAACGGTTCTTACATGCACAAATCCTCCATAGTCAAATAAACATGTAGATGACGAGATTGATAAGAGAATATCTCACCAAGATCAAATGTACATCATGAAGTTAAAATCCAATAAGCTCGTGCATGTGTGTGTGGAGGCATGTACAAAGTCGAATCCATAAAGCAAGTCAATTTCGAAACAACTCCACAAACATGGTTAAGATCAATTCAAGCATCTAAAGTCATAAGCAAATGTACTAGCCATATGAAATTTGCGTGGTGAATTGGATTCAAACACATCAATATGCCACACCAAATGTGTAAAACTAAAATACACAAAGAATCGAAAATCTTTTTGAATTTTTCAAAAAACAAAATCTTTTTGCGTTTTTTAAAAAATATAGAAAACCAAAAATCTTTTCGTTTTTTTCAAATATGACTCAATGAGAAAAATATAATACAAAAAGTACACATGTCATAACACTAGTAAAAATATATCATGAAGCACAACTAGTGTATGACAAATAAACCATGTAAGCAATCATTCATATGATATGGCAAGAGAAGAATCATGTGCAAGCATGTGAGAATCAACTAGTTTACCATCTAGCGCCTATAAAAGTGATTTCCTAACCTAAATAGATGTGAAACATCGAATAGGGGTTTTGGGAACCAACAAGACACTAGACTTCAACTTCCTAGGACATCTTCTAAGATCAAAACAAAATCGCCTAAGATGACCTTTCCTACCATAATGGTTTACTTTTTCTAACTGTGACACCCCGCCTACTAAAATACTGGGTGATCAGGCCGTGATCATAATAAAACGTGGTCTCATATGACTCATTCTTAGCATCCTCATCGAAAATATTTTTTAAAGTTACTAACCACCTAGTAATTAAAATAGACTGGTGCCAAATTTTATCTTTCTTTAATTAACAACATGCAAAAATAAATAATAATTAAACCATACACACAACCTGGTAACTGAATCCAACACTGATGAATAAATAATCAATAAAATGGACCGAATCAACTATCAGTTCAATAATAAAATATAAAAGTAAACTAAAACAATAACCTGGACACACAAGCTCAAGTAAATAACTGAATACTAAATCAAAGGGTGACATGCCCAATTGAGTACTGAAGTAAAGTCCCTACACTAGGAATAAATGAATAAAGCGTCTATAGCAAAGTCCTGCAACTTCCACATGAGCTGCATCTACACATCCCTAGATAGAATCCTCAAACTGGACGTGCTTATGACTGGACACCTAAAAGGTTTTGGAAAAAGATTTTGACATGGGTCAGAGCCCAAGTAAAATATTTTAAAAATATTTAGTAAGCAGTTGAATTGCAATAATAAAATATGTATGCACAATCTTCATATTTAAGCTAGTGTCGCATTTTCTTGAGGTATAACTCACCCCTCATCCAATGTTCACACCTAACGCTTGCCTTTTGACCTTCCTAGTTATGTTACCCCACCTAACTAGACGTATCACAACTCTTTCTACAACACTACTCTAGACTGAGTATTCTTACTTTAATTATTAAGTTATCTACTCATTTACTTATTAATTAGTTCAACTATATTAAATCATATAACGTTCACACTAGTTATATACAAAACCCATTTTTAAATCATATAACTTTCACATTAGTTATATAAGAAATACATCCACCCTTATGTATGAATCCCATACATAATTATCTACTTATATTATACATGTACTAGTATACTACAACATTTATACACATGTCGCGTATAATAACCATCCATTTCTGAGTAATAACTCACTGGATGCTTTCTCTAAAATGCTATCATGTCCGAGGTATACTCACTATAACCTGGCTACCTCAAGTAGAAAACTCGCACCGAACTTGGGTAAAAACATCGCAAACATAGTAGAGGCGGTCATAATACAGGGGTAAAAATCAACATTTCGCACAAATCCTTGTCGTTGCTTGAACGACTGCCCAAGTCGTTCACTCGACATACCTATGTCGTTTGCGCGATCTCTTGGGTCGCTCGAATCACCCCTACATTTTTTTACCCCTTTGTCTTCCTCGCGATGTCCGCCATTGATAACGTTAAACCTTCATAGTTTCCTATCAGAACACAGCCTAGATATTCACCACGTTTATTTTGCATTTAGAATAGGTTATAATCATCATTTTAGCCTTTAAACATCACATATTTATCTCATCATTTTTTTATTCAATCGATTCGGATTTCGTATGATTTGTTCAATCTTCTTCCTAGATACAACTACGTAATCCTCAAACTAATGAACCTAGCATCTGTATTTCTCATCTAAACATAATTTAAACAATGATTTATCCCAATCAATCATCAATTTCATATTTAATTTACACAATATGCTCAAATCACCAAAACCCAATTCATATAATAGTCCATTCCCCAAAACCTTTATCACACGCACTATGATATGGATCGAAATACTGCAATTAAATTGAAAGCAAATTTAACTACTTGCCTGAATAAATTCATAGGGTCTGATTTTCCTTTGATGTCGACGAAGAATTGGCGAAGAACACACCCTTCTTCTATTGATTTGGCTTCCAAAATCTCTCCCAATTTCTCCCTCTTTACTCCTCTGCAAATTAGGGGTTTCTTATTGGGTTGTGTCTGCAACAAACTACCTACTATAGATTTTATAACGTTAATCCCGAAATTAAGCCTATGGGTCAAGCCCATATGACCCGAGCACCCCCGTGTGAGCCCGGTTATGCCTAAAAATGACTCGAGACCCAATTACTATCCCTGGGTACTCTTTTCCGACTATCTCAATCTATTCATAAATAACAGTGTGCTCAGAATTGTCATCCGAGTTACTTTACTAAAATCTCTAACATTGTACTCAAATTACGACACATGTGAATTTTAAAGAAAAATAACCCGAATTAATAAAGTCTCAATTGACTAATTTAATTAAATCTTCCAGATTAATTAAATCCTATATCACCAAATTAAGTAAATTCTATATCCTCATAATTACGGGGTGTTACAGAAAAGGGTAAGTCAAGAGCAAAACGGGTTTCTCTACAGCTAAAGGAGTGAAAGTCAACAGTATTAGAGGCCTACGTCAATGGGGCTCGTCCTCAGCCTTTTCCATCTTTTGTCTCACATGCTCACACAAATTAGGACACTCCTAAGCAAGCTCGTACAGCTTACGATAATGAACAAATTCTTGGGAAACCTATGTGGAAACTAAATATCAAACTAAGTCTGTTGATTAGTTTCGAATGGTTTCCCTCAAGAACACCAAGAACATAATATTCTGGGCTCAGGCATCTCTCACCGGAGAAGACACCTAAAAATGGAATAATAAGCCTAAAAAGTTACTGTAGACACCATTTGAAGGCTAAATCAACTTAGAACCTCCTTCTACCTAACTTTTATCCACCCAAACCACCATAAGAGACATAAAACCACCACACGCTAGTGGCCGAAGTGACCAGAAAACTTGTCAAAAAATAAAACTTACAGAAACCATAATAAAACCAAAAGAAAATAGAAGAGTGGATGAGAGAATACCTGGAAGGTGGAAAGAGAAGGTTCAGATGTAAGAACGCACATGAGAAGATAGAGTTCACCAGAGAAAAGAGAAAGTCTAAAGAGAAATTTACTCTCAAAATTTTTTATAGATAAATGATAAAGGGTGGGTGTTTTTCCACCTAAAGCTGTTGGCACAACTTTCACATGCCCCTCATAATTAGCACACATTTCCCAAAGGCCCAATTATGAGATTTGGTTGTGCATATGCTCAAGTTGCCTGGTAAATTGTGCCATGATGACTAAGCCCATCATCATACGACATGTGTGTTACTAACTTAGTGAGAAGCAACATCTCTGCCAAAGATCAATCTGATCGTTGAGCCTCTCCAAGCCCTTGAACACCATTAGGCCAGATAATAAACCACGATGCCAAGACATGACGAGACAATTTATATCTCAGCCTTCCATTGATATTGAAGGCTAAGATCTAGGAGTGATTGATATACATAAATATGTCTCGTCTGAATGATCCATTGAAGAAACACCTTCATCATAGACATATCCTTAAATAGGGCTACCATCCACCAGAAGCCCTCACCATCAGTCTCATCTTAAGTGATCTCGGCCTCAGAGACTACTCTAGATGACTAGTTAAGAGAGTTATCTTAGTAAGCAGAGGCACATAGTTTTGGATACTACCAGAGTTGGCCTAAGTCGACACTAGAATATATCCTCAACCATCTCACTAGAGTGGGATGTCGGTCTCAAATGGTTATCCAGTCTCATGTCGGCTCACCAAAATGTTGTTAAATTATAGAAGTCTTGGTTAAATAAAACTTTCAACCTCAAACATATCATGCATGCATGGGAATCATGACAGGGTCATTATAGGCATATTCTACAAAATCGTTATAGAAGATCAAATTACCATATTTGGAGAATATTCATCATCAGAGCTTCTACACTCATCTATATATTGTCATACGCTCATTGGTCCTGCAGGCATTGAGTGCATGCTTGAGGGTGATATTGGGCACCCCCAAGCCTATAAAAGAAACCTCTTTTCTTCTTCTTCATCATCTAATAATTATAAACCCTACTGTAACTCTGTCAAATTATAGAGAGAGTAAGAAAAGTTTGTACACCTTTTATGGCAGTTTGCCTTATTATAGTGAAAACACTATTCACTTTGCACAATGGATGTAGGAAAATGGCCGAACCACTTATATTATGTGTCAAATCCTCTCTATCTTTCATATCTTCTACTGCTTTACTTCTATTTCCTATTTCCTCCATTATTGTGTAAGCTCAAAACTAGTTTGAGTCTTTAGGATGATATTCAACATCATCAATTGACATCACATTTATTAATAAATTTATCGAGACTATGTTGTTTATTAATAAAAGGATAAATATTTGCAATCAAATATAAGAATTAGCATAACTCCCATCGAATATGAGAATGGGCCTTGATTGAGATTAGTACAATGAACAAGATTGTGGTAGTATGTCAAGAAAATAAAGGAGACTTTCATCCCGATGACGTGTTGCAAAATAAAAGATACAGAGAGAATTTAGAGGGAGTAGAAACTTTTCATTTCACTGGTGTGTAAATACTCAAGGTATATCACCCCTATTTATAGTACAAAGTATGATATACCAAGAGATACACATAAAGATATATGTCGATATCCACATAAATTATACATTTTATAACACTAAAAACACTAAAAATAGGCACAAACGTGAGTCTGACAAATTCCTTCCAACGGGTGGGCGCTACCGGCACCCCATTTTTTACTCCATAATACCACAAGACTTTTTTTCATTTTTTGCTAAGGGCCACCACATAGTACAAATATTTTTTCACACTAAAATTGGGCTGCCGTCATTTTCCCTCCCAAACCATATTATCTTTCAACCCAATTTTCTCTCAACTATTTTCTCAGTCAACCCTACACAAATTTCACCAAGATACTATCCTGAATCTTCATGTTAGAAATTGGGATAGTGATCATTGATGCTGAAACAACATCATAACTAAGGTTTTTACCCATTTGAATTACCATAACTAGGGTTTTAAACCATTTAAAGTTATAAAATGCCATAAGAGTTGCTAACAATGGTCGTTTCTAAGCCAACACTTATAAAAATAGCCATAATAATCTATTTGACATGACTTTTGTTGCACATATATGGTTTTCTATTTAAACAAAGAAAAATTTAGCCTCACAGTTTTACATTTATTGTGGTCTGGTATCGAGACCCTGAGTAACACGAAAAAATTTGGGGTGATGATCCCAAACTAATGAAACTTTTTTTAAAGTTTGATATTAATTCAGGACACTCCCCCCAAACTACATCAAGATACTTGTGGTGATTATCCTAATGCAAAATAATTTTTTATATATAAAATAATTCACTAATGATAAAGAGGTCGAGTATATGCCAACATATCGATATGATCATACCAAACCAAAAAGAATTTTTATGCTCCTTAACAAGTCCAATTGGAGTGTTCATCATGAGTGAAATATGTGAAGACCTAGGTTCTATCATTTATTCGAAATATCCACCCCGAGACGTTGTTTATTTTTTATAACATAACCTGTTTGCTAATAAACCACACATGAGTTGTTATTTATATAGGATGATTTTATGTATTTCAACTCTATTTTATTTTATTATGCGTTGGATGGTGGTGACGACGAAAATAAAGTCTTCGATGGTGCCCTTAGAGTCAATGTTAGTGCAACTTTCTTTACCGATCAGGTACTTTGAGTATTTAAACATAAGAATTATTTGCTATTATTTTATATTAAACTTATGATTCAGTCTACTAACTAATTGGTGTATATATTCTCAGTTATCTGCTACTCATCAAGAGTTGGCGGAGTGGGCTCAAAATCAAGAGCGGTCGGTTAAAATAGTTTTCGTAACCACCAAGTTTAACTCGTTGTAGGCGATGAGGAAGGGATATTTACTTTTAGGTTGTGAGATGGGGTACCGGGTTCATCGTGGCAATAAGTGTGATAAAGAATTAAAAATTCAGGGTGAGAAGAAGTGCAAGAGAGATACGACGACTAGAGAGTGAAATCGCCCGTTTATATTGAAGGGAATTCCACTTGATAATGGGAGCTGGATGTTAAATATTGTAAATGGAGTTTATAACCACCATTTGCCCAAAAAATTATTTGGCCATCCATATGCCAGGTGTCTAACTTTAGAGCAAAGAAAAATCATTGAAGATATGTCGCTGAGTGGTGTAAAGACAATTGTCATTCTAATAATGATAAACACATCGGCATTTATGTAATGTGTTACAATCTATAATGCCGGGTTAAAACTAAGGATTGAAGAACATGAGAGGAGAACGATAATACAATAATTAATGAAATTAATTAGTGACAAGCATTATCTCTATTGGTATCATATGAATGAGTCCATGGTGGAGGCATAAGACATATTTTCTGCTCATTCTACATCCATTATACTCGGAAAGTGTTTTCCCTCAATTTTCATCATCAAATTCACTAATAACATGAACCGATACAATATGTCATTATTTGAGATGTTAGGTGTAACCTCATGCGGACGTACCTTCAATATTATGTTTACCTTTTTAGTAACGAACGAAGTACTTCCGGTGGACTTGAGGCTAAAGAAAATGCTATTCGATCCATTTGCATGCCCTAATATCTTTATCACTAATCATTAGTACGCATGCATGAATTAATTATGGGAGGTATTCCCCGATGCTAAATACATATTGTGCATTTTTCGTACTTCTTACAACATGGAAAACTATGCTCGAAAAAAGATTCATAATGAGGATTTATTAAAAAGATTCTTAAGAGATTGGGTTTATTTGGTCGAATCCCCAAGATAGCAAGATTTTAACGAATCTTGGTTGTTATTCCATGTAAATTGGGTGACATATCCAAACACTCTAAAGTAAATCGAATATATGTGGTATAACATAAAGGATACCATCGTGCATGGGTGGACAATTATGATAAAACACCACGGAAAGCAAACTACAAACCAACGTGAAGGTTCTCACGATAAACTTAACAACCACCAAGAGAATTCTCAACTAGACTTTAAATCAATGTTTTCCAGTATGCACAATCTCATTGAATTGAAGGTTATGAAAATTAAGAAGGACATTGAGGATTCCCTACAGAAAATTAAACAGTTCCACAATCTTCCTTTATTACACAAACTCAAAGGTTAGGTTTGACATTATGTAGTTGACTTAATTCATGAGGAGATAAATAAATGTGGCAATGTTGGCATGGATATTAAATTATGTGACTATGTATTGCGCAATGTCTATGACATACCTTGTTCTCACGAGTTGGTCATTAAACAAATGGAGGGTCGGTCTATACTTTGGGTGGAGTTGGATGGTCATTGGCATAAATTAACTATGGTTCCCGATTTAGCCAGGTATCAGATGGTTGATTATGAGCCACAAATGAGTTTATTCAAATATAGGTGGTAAAGGTCAACTGTATATGAGCAAAGAGACATGTTACATAAGTGGAAACACATAGGACATCCCTTTAATATGAGGCTATTTGAGGCGTCTCTACTGAAGTAAGGGAAGGGTCAGTCGTGAGTTTATGATTAAATTGGGGCCATAACCTATTGTTCGACGGAAATAAGATGAGTTTATGAATAAAACTTAGGGCCATAACCCCGAATGTGAAATTTATCTAAAACCTTACTTGATTCGTTGGAAATTGGACAAATAAAATAAATTAACTAAGTGGTTTAACCCCGAGTGAAACCCTTTCAAAGTTTCACCATAACTTGTTTCGGGGCTTTAACACCAAGTTTTTATTCTTCATTCAGGGTTAGGATACTGACTCACTATGTATCAGGATAGGGTTCGTTGTTCGAAAACATGAGCAACTGTGTATTGATTAAGGGTTATATGAAGTTTATATATGTTTGTAAAATATTTATATAGGTTTGAAAATGTTCCATATACTTTTTAAATACGATTTACAATCTAAGAACCATGTATTTCAAACATGTTTATTATATAGGTTTTCATGTAGTTAATAAAAAACCCTCGCAATGGCTATAATATACATTTGTTGTTGATGATGTTAATGATTGTAGGGAGAATAGTCAAATATGTGTTACGTGGATATCATGTGACAAATCATGGAAGACCACAAATATATAAGGACATAAGTCCAAATATCGAAAAATCACATTGGCGGGCTGGAAGACCAGACCCTATAGGACTCAGATTTACGAATTAAGATAGATATGAAGAGATTTAGAAAAAGAGGATCCTTATTCCTTTAAATAAGGGTGACCTCAACCATTATGAGGATATTTGTTGTAATTCGCACACGGTGACTTGGACTCTCATCTAGCAACCCTAGCACTCCAATCGCCATTGTTCTTCTTGAAAAATAAACAAGTCTCCATTTCTTCCCTACGAACGTAGCCAAATCTCTTTACTGAATATGTACATCTCGTATTCTTTGTTCTTTCATTGCATTCATAATTTTTTGAAGGTCAATCTTTAATTACTATTTTCATTGTAGGTAAATATCCTCTACAACTTGGCATTATTTATGACAAACTCGAAGTTCTCATAACTATCAAAGTCACTAAGCCCAATAATCATCATGAGTGCAAATCAGTCTCACCACTAGCACATAAGGAGCTGTATCCAGTCTGAGATATGTGTCATCAAGAGGGACCACACGACTATTAGGTTCCCTTCTTTACCATAACATTTTAGGTCTAGGGGTGATCTGTCGGGAGATCAGGGGCTAGTCATCGATACCGCACACCACTAATCGAACAACCAGAAGGAAGAGTTATTTTTCATTTGGATAGCAGTTATGAGGAAAGATTGGACTATCTTGAGCAGGAAATCTCCTGTTTGAGGAGACAGTCAACTTAAAAATTGAAATATCATCGATCTGATTCCCTTACCCAGGAGTGTCGTAGGAGAAGACCTTGCTCTTTGAAAATCACAGCTCGTATCAAACCAAAAGGGCCTCTCATTAAAATACCCCTCCCATGATGTATCACAACAAATGGTGTGACAATCGTTATCCTAAGATAAATTCCATCAACCGCAGTCACTATCACTTCCAGCCCATTAAGTCCACGCAAAGTAGCAAACTTGCCCGTCTAGAGGCACCAACAAGCAAACTAAGAAGTGATGAACTTAGATATCTCATCCAGAAAGAGTTGGAAGGAAGATTTAACGTGAATCTAGATCAAACTCGTAAGAACCTAGCTAGTAAGGCATTGGGTCATAGTTCATGCCAAATGTTACAACGTATGATGGGAAGACGGATCCCGCCTATCACATCAAGAACTATCGACAACCCATATCTCATTAGAATCAGCATGATGCTTTAATGTGTGTTCCTATCTACTCTAGCGGAGATCGATCTAAAGTTGTTTGATAAATTTCACCCAAATCAATCTTCTCTTTTCGAGACCCGATTGAGAAGTTCGCGACCCAATTTATCACTAGCAGCAAGGTGACTAAAGATGTTGAATCGTTAATCTCTCTTAAGAAAATGAAACAATATTCCCTCGGAAAGTACGTAAAGGGGCACTGGGAGCTATACAATGACATTCACAATTGTAATAATAATCTAGCAATCTATTCGTTTAAGTTCAGCTTGAAATGATTGGATGATCTCTACAAGTCCCTAATGAAGAAATTGGCCTCTACGATGGATAAACTCATATCCCATATTGAGAATTATGCCAAGGTGAAAGATAAACTCATCAACGCAGAAGCCCCGATCGACCAGAAGAAGAGTGAACCTAAGAAGGCTCCCAAGGGTGAAATCAACCCTCTTTGGCCAAGAAAGGATTTAGGAATGAAGTCACCAAAGGTCGCCACAAATACGAGGCAAATGAGGACAGTTACAAGTCATTATAAACGATCTTCAAAGATCCTATCTACAAGCTTATTTTTTAGATTAAAGATACGGCCTACTTCAAGAGACCTCCTAAGATGACCAGCGATCCTAATAATAAGGATGCCAACTTCAAGTGCACTTATCACCAGGATCACGGGCACCTTACGAAAAATTATAAAATGTTCAAGAAACATTTAGAGGAGATCATTCAATCAAGTCACCTTAAGGAGTAAATTAATGCAACTAAGCCAACATTTTTGACAAAGATCAATGCAGTTTAGAAGGAAGATGAGTATCCACTACATCAAAATCGGAGGATGGTCCCGTGACCAAGGATTATAGGTCATGGTTTTGGATCGTGACCATATTAAGGGTGATAAAATTATAGGTCGGGGTCCAAAATTGTGACCCTAATGGGAGTCACGGTCCAGTGGGTGACATCAATGTCACATAGTTGGTTGCGGTCCAAAATCATGACCCCCAGTATGACCATTCAAAATTGTGACACTGGGGATCATGGTCCAAAATGGTGAGCCGTAATGTGACAATTTAAAATTGTAATTGTTTAGTCACAACTTTGAACCATGAATAAATATTTTATGTTTTTATATTATCATACTAGGAATCACAGTTTTGGACAGTGATCAATACTAACACCAAATTAAAAAAAAAAACATATATATATATGGTCACGGTTCTTAGCCGTGACCAAATATTATTATATATAATTTCGTCACAGTTTTAGTCATTGTAGAAAATCGTAACCAAATTATAAATTAAATTTTAATTTTTTAGATCACAAAAAAACTTGTACGTTTTTCAAATCTGTTTACATTTCCAAAAATAAAGATTTAGTCACTATGCCAACTATGAATAAAAAATAATCATACAACACAGATTGTCTAACTAAAGCCAATTTTGAGACTTGCATTATTTCAGGTCATTTGCTTGGTAATGTATAACCCTATGCAAATTACTGGAATAACCGTTCATAGTCTTCAAATTGAACAACGTGTCTAGGAGGATCTTTTTCTCGCTAGTAGTCAAAGTGAAAGTACCCACGAGAATCAAATTTCTTCGAGTGGATCCGCCCAAACATTTTCTCACTAGGATCTTTTTCTCACCATAATATTTTTTATTTTTATATCCTTTAGATTGCGACATGCCCTCTCTCCATCTTCCGAATGAGATCCGCCCAGACATGTTCCTACCAGATGTCATGAAATATTCTTCTCCGCGTGTATCACATCAATTACATGCCTTACATGGAACTCTTTCCAATAGGGCAAGTCAAATAAGATTTACCGTTTGAACCATTTCATTTTACTTGGATTTAATGGATCCTCCCTAGATTTATGCTTTTGGCCTACAAATTGAGGGTGTTTGGCTATGAACTTTTCCCCAAAGTCACAGCCTTCATCTTCTCCTCAATTTGATAACTAAAAAGTCAAGCTAGTTCTGCCCTACATTCTTGACTGACAAGTAAAAAGTTAGACTTGTCGTTTTATAAGGGTGATTGCTTGGCTGAAATCTACGATGACCAAATTAACTCATCTTCCCACTATGATGTATCCAAGTGGATTCAGTTTCCTCCCCACATATGGGACATCCATAATAACCATGAACAATGCAATCGATTAAGGTCCCATAGGTAGGAAAGTTGTGTATCGCCCATATAACCATTGCCTTAACTGCGAACTTTTCACCTTTGTGAGCATCAGACACCCTCATGCCAACATCCCAAAACTCTTTTTATTCTTCGATTAATGGGGATAAGAAAATATGAATATTGTCATTAGAAACCTTTGGCCTAGGTATCAATAACGAAAATAATGTGAAATCTTTTTCCATGCACAATATTGGAGGGAGACTTAAAGGCACCATGAGAACTGGACGATGACTCTGATTAGTGCTTAAATTACCAAAAGTGTTCAACCCATAGGTTGATAATGCGAGGTAGACATTGTGTGGTTTTATTGCATATTCAGGGTTTTATGAGTTTAGAAGTTTCCATAGGAGTGAATCAATCGAATGACGCATGATATTCCCACCCACATTGGCTTGAGCGTGCCATGTAATGGTCTCTGTTATCCCTGGTATAGTGAAAAATCTTTTGAACCTAAGATCGAGGGGGAAATACTTTAATACCTTTTGTGGAACTTGCGAGCACTTGCAATATTATATTGTATCATCTTTCTAACTCTCATAAACTATATATCTTGGCTCTTTGCATACAAGACATTCATTTTTCAGTTCCTATTCATTACGGTACAATATGAAATCATACTTGCACGCATGAATAAATTTATACTTCAGACCCAAATCTTTCAAGATCTTTTCCATGCTTGAATAACTATCTAGTAATGTGTTCTCTTTTGCGAGAATGTCTTTAGCCCACTTAAGAATTGCAATTATGCTATTACCGGACAATCAAAATTGACTCTTCAAATTATGCAAACCGATTAATACGTACAATGCCGAATGATCTTCTTCATAATTTTTATACAAAGGTCTAGTCGCGTAAACTTTCAACCTATGTATTCCCGATATTCGAGTAATTCAACACAAACTTATTCATTGACATGGTCATAATTCATATTATATATACATAGGCTGGAGGTTTTGATGGTGGTGGTCTCCGTAAGCATCATCAATTAGTTCGGTCAAAGGACGATGTGCTAGCGAATCATTCACCACTTCCACCCGGTGGGGTTCCGTCAAGCGATCATGTATCGGTAATTCTTCCGGGACATATGGTACATTTTTTCCTTATGGAATGTCCATATCTTATAATCTTGCATCATACCCCACATTAGTCAATGTAATTCAACGTCTTCCAAAGAATTATATTTCTAGTTTATACAATGATTACATGAATACGAAATCTTATCACAATCAAGATTTCAATCTACAAATTTAATAAATTCTTAAATGCCCTTTACATGATTATTAGATACTTTATGACTATCTCCCATCCGCTCTTTGTATTTTGGGAAAGACATTAAGTAGTTTAAAAATTAAGTCACCTATATAAATAGGTTTCAACGAAGGTCTTGTTGAATACAAGAACTCTAAGTTTATGATTCAAGTAAATTCATTCAACCCAAACAAATTCATTTGACTCGATTATTCAGTAAATATAGAATAAAACCAAATAGAAGTCCCAGATAATTAAAATAGTACAAATTTATTCAAAAAGAAAACATTGTTCAACAACTAGACTAGTCCAACAAATGAACTGAGCTGGTAATAAATAATTTTGATAATTTCTTAAGAGAGGCCCTTCCCCGTGGTTAATGTACACAGACTCATCTCCGCAACTATCATATATTGTATCAACCAGTATATGATCCTCACCCATAGCCAAAGGGAAATTGTGTACATATGTTCTGATAATCATGAAAATAAGAGTGCACACAACAATATCCCTGTTATTGGACAAGTCCCTTATATAATATGACTCGCTAAAATCATCGTGTGTGGATGATGATGATCCACGGAATATTAGGGAGGCATTTGGAAGGAGAATATTTCAGAAGGAGGCATTTGGGAGGGTAATGTTCAAAGATGAGGTATTTTTGGGAGGGGAATGTTTTAGGAGGAGGCATCTGAGGGGGTAACCTTGAGGCGTAGGATAGGGGAATTTTTTAGGACGCATCTGAGGGGGGTAACCCTATTGTTGAGTAAAGAATCGGACCAACCCATGGATTTCATTCGTCGGGATTTTAACTTTGTTTCAAACATTTCCCATTTACTTCTGAAGCTCTGCATCTCTCGTTTAGTCTTAGCATGGTCTTCCGCCTCTCTCGACACGTGACTCCTCACCGAAGAGATCTCATCCAATATAGGTGAATTGTGCTGTACTTTTCTACTTGGAATACGTGAACCCATATATTTTGTCCTACCTTATTTTCCCTCTTAAGTACATTTGTTAGAGCATGTTCTTAATGTCATAGGGACTGCACTCAAATTGACTCCTCGACATGCTTTCTATCATTTCCTGTAACATAATAATATATTTTCGATAATATTTTATTATAACGTGTATATATATATATATATATATATATATATGATAATTAAACTAAAAATCACCAAAGTCGGAGCCAATTTGTTTAGGAACTTATTGGTCTCTTTTCCCCTCGGGCATGCAAGTATAAGTTATCCCGATTAGATTTTCTACCTTCTTCCAGAGTCCCTTTGGTCCGTTCTACCCATTAATCCATCATATCATCATAATATTTTTCTCCAAATTTGTGGACATCAAAATTCTATTTGTCCGGTTTATTTATCTCTCTCAGTCAGTTTTCCCTCCCTAACCTCATTCTCTAAAAGTCATTCCATTGGTCAGTGGGCATTTCAACATTTTGGAAAACTTTATCTTTGAACCCAAAAATATTAGAAGTCATTTCCCCTTTGGGAAAAATTATTTCAAAGGTTTTTTCGATAGGTTTTTAATTAATTAGGTACTCAGGAAAGAACCTTTGCCTTTGAACCGATTGGGAATGAAAAAGTCTTATCAAGTTGTTGCCATACGTAATCCTTCATGGTAGGATCAACCTTCTTCCAGTTGTCTACACCCTTGATGCACACAGTCATATTTTTTATATATAGACAACGGTTTTTAAAAACCTAAAGGTCGACTTTATTTTCGGTTAGATAATTCCCGATCAAGGAGAACCTAATGGACTTTCGAGGGATAGCTTAGGATTCCTTGGCAGCAGGAGTTAGGGGTGTTGGATTAATAAGGGGTTCTTGAGTTTGATGACTAAAAGATGGAGTGGTAAATCTCCGGTGGAGTGAAAGTATTAATAACCCAGAGGAAATGCGAATTGAGGTTGGGGTGTGGGTGAGAACCAAATTGGTGATTTCCCACTATTTGGTTGATTATTTCCTATAATTAAATAAAATCGACATATGTAAGAAAGTATGATTTACCACTATATATATATGTATATACCTTTTTCAAAACTTTTAAAAATGCTTGATAAGTCTAATTTCCATCCAATCAATATTACATTTTAAAAATCTATGTAATTTTGTATACTTCCAACTGGCTGGAAGCGTATCTATGATTGATGTATAACGGTTCGTGACATGAACTCAGAATCCTTTCTTCTTCAACTTATTTGCAAGCTCATTTTTAATATGCATATGTCGCGAGACGTCACAATTTGGGTGAATGCCCTCTTTACGGAGTTGTATCCGCAATAGATGAATATTTTTTCAGTCTTTTCTAATAGTGTCAACAATGTCACTGAACTATCGGGATTATGAAGGCGAAATATATTCTCTATTCTCTCATCCCAGTATTCGTGTAAGGAAAACAGAATACGGTCGAACAGGTATGATAAGAAGCTTTTTACGTATGTGTATCGTTGTTGTGCAAAAGCCACTCTCAAAATTTCCTTGAGTACCTACAAAACTTATCTAAAAATAACTCGTATTGCGGTAAGTACGGGTATCAATCCAACTTTCAAGGTGAAACAATTAATGTGAAAACGTGCAATTCCAATTTTATTTTTTATTTTTAAAAACAATTTCAAGGGAAAAATTAACTAACAAATGCTAAAAATTATAAAATGACTAAATAATGAAAAAAATGTGCAACCGAGTGTGAAATATGTGAGAAGGTCAAGAGATGGGATTACACTGCATTTTCAATTATTTTAATTTCTCAATTTATTAATTTGAAATATTTCGAGATAATATTAAATCGATAATCTAACTCTCGTTATAATTATAAATTTAATAAAATCTTTTTTAGAAAATTAATTTAAAAATGTCACACTATGAAAAATTAGGACTACAATATTTTCAGAAAATTACCCGCTAGGATCAATTTAAAGAAAACAATATCGATCCTCAAATTTCAATACCGAATTAATATTTAATTATCGGAAAAACCTATCTCTAGTTCGATTCCAACATTCAAACATTAATTCGTTCAATTAATTTACTAACTCTCGTTACATAAATTAATTAGTAACACTTAAAATTAATTTACCTAGAAATATAAAATTAATGAAATCAATTAATTAAAGTAATATCATTCGTAGTGCATCCCACCCCTTGAACGGGGTGCTTAGACAAGCATAATGAAACAATTAATCACAGCCACAAACATGGAACAATAAATTAAAGAGTAGAACAAGAAATACAATACACGAAAGTCTCCCTTTGAATTGATTCCTTGAATCGCGTTCATGCACGTGTGTCCTAATGTTTTCACAAACCCAGCACTTGATTACAGTAAAAAGAATAAAAAACAAACCTAAAAATTTATTCTAAAGCTAAATTAATTTTTTTTGTATTTTTTGAAATTTTTTTATGTACCTACTGTGTACATATTAAACATTGTCTCTCTCTCTCTCTCTGCGTGTCTCCTTTTTTTTGCCTGATGAGAGTCTTCCTTTATATGAGATGTTGCTCCTTCTCTTTTAAAGCCATACCCACGATGTTTGTTTGTTTGGAGATTTTTGTGGGATTTGGATTTGGATAAATCAATGAGGTGAGAATCCGATTTTATTGGGATGTGGGTTGCTGAAATCGGATTTGGCAGGTGGGCTCGAGGGTCTGGGCCGGATCGCTCCGGGTATGCCGGAGTTTGGTGTGGCAGCGGTGAAGGGATCGAGAGGTCGCCGGCGGGGTTCTGGTGGTAGATGGTCGGGCGCGGGTCAACGCCGACCGGGGTTTGGGCGGTCGCCGGCGAGGGGGGAAGGAGGGTCGCACACGGGCATCGACGGCAAGTGAGGTCGACCGAAAACGCTGCTAGCCGACAGTGATCACAGGGTTCACCGGAGTGGGGGTCTCGGGTTTTGGCCGCTGGTAGGGTGACGGGTTAGGGATGGTGTGGTATGGGTATTGGAGTGAGAGGGGAGGTGTTTGGTTGTGAGGTGTTGAGGTTTTGTGGGTTTAATGGAGGTGAGAGAGAGAAGATGAGAGGTTGAAGATGGGTTAGGGGATTATTGTGTGTGTGAGGGTGTATGGGTTATGGTGTGGGTATAGGAAAGTTTGGGTGTAGGAAAGTGTACGCAAGTAGGGTGTGTGTGTGTGTAATTTGCACCGTTAAAATAAAATGACACTACAAAAAAAATAAACCTAAAAATAAAATCTAACTTAAAAACAATAAAAAAAATATTAAAACTAAAAATAAAATCATAAGCGTATGTAAAAACTAAAATAAAACAAAAGAAATAAAAGTTTAAAATCTAAATGAAAACTAAAGTCCTAAAAAAATATAAAATATAATAAACTAAAAATAAACTCCTAAAAAATAATCCTAATAAAATTAAAAACTAATAAAATAAAAAATAAAATAAAAAATAAAATAAAAAATACAATAATAAAAATAAAATATAAAAATATGCTAATAAATTCTAAAAATTCTAAATAAATCTAAAATAAATTCTAAAAATAAAATGACTCAAAATAAAAATCTAAGAAAATCTAAAAAGGCACAAAAATCAACACACACCGGGCTCGGGATATGGATTGGGCTCTGTTTGGGCTAGGTTAAGGTAACGGGACTATTTCGGGGCATCGTATCACATCTCGGCATGCTCAGAATGGACTTCTCACTTCACGGTTTCTTTGGATTTCTTCGATGCACGCTTTTGACCGCTATTGAGTTGCAATTGTACTGATTTAGCATTATTTGTACCGCAACTGCGTATTGACCTGAAAAATAAATAAATACGAACATAAGGCCATTTTTATTAAAAACGAGCGACTAAAATGCATCTATTCGGGGTATAAAATATATACTTTTGGGTGCTTATCACACCACCCCCAAACAGAACATTTCCAGTCCCTGAGCAAAAATTAGAGAGAAACTAGAGATAAGTAACCAAAAGTGTGCCACTTTCGCAAGCACTGGCGATTGCACTTAGCATGTGCAACAAGCCGTTAAACGTATAGGTTGCCCTACAGGACGAGTGGTGTCTCGTGAGGGTTTGTAGTGAATGTACCCACAAAATTCAAAAACTTATTTAAATGCAGTATCTGAGTAGATGATGAAACGCTATACAACCCAACTTTAAAAGGATATCAAGGAACACCGTATTCAACTATCAAAATAAGATATGAAAATACTTAATACCAAAAGCGTGATCCTTCCTAAAACTCAGTGTGTGTAGTGTGAAGCAATCTTAAGTATCATTAGAATAATTCCTAGATAGCCTTTATAGAACGACGTTTTGACTTCAATTCTCACTGGATATATCTCTCTGAATCGAACTCTCTGAGAATTGGGTAAGTGTATCTCTCTTGTGTGTGAGGATGTGAGTAAATATAAACAAGTTCAAAAGTCTCACACACTTTATAGAAAATGACGGATACATGAAAAAATCTGATCTCATGAAAGGATGCTAACCACTATGTCGAGAATGTCGAGTTATTCACCATATAATCTTTTCGTTTGCTCGAACACTTTACCAAGGATGAAAATGGGACTTATGAATGGTATGAGGGGATAATGAAATGAAGAAGATGAATGATAAGGTTTTTGATAAGAGTGTGACACTTTGAATAACTACTGTCTTCATCTTTTGAATTTATGATCGCAACTTTCTTTTTCTACTTTTCTATTTTTATTTTCTTTCTTTGCTTTTTTTCTATATAGATATATATATATTTTTTGCATTGCGATACATTTTTCTTTTCATAGCACAAATGAAGACAATTTACATCGATAATTTCAAGTACTCTTTTTCTAAAAAACGATGGAAATGATGGATGGTATTTGGGACATATGGATAAGGGTAATATGGAAAATGATAATGGGTGAATGATAATGTAATGGGGAAAATGGTATGTGTATGGAAAAATCGGTTTAGTGCTCAGGACAAACTACAAGACACGTGTTTCTTACAACTCGAAAGTAATGTCATTCTCAGTGATTAAGCCAAATTTGAAAAAATAATGAGATCATGCAACGACTAAGTGTGGTATCCAAAGAAAGTTGAGTCAACGTGTGACTCGGAGTTACGTAAAAATCCTCAAAAAGGTGAAAAGCTCAAATCTCACTTGAGCTTTTAAGGATCTCTTGAGAATATAGTTACTCTTCAACTTTTGATTGTAAACGTGATAGTGTAAAATTGTCGAGTTTAGGAATTCATAGTACAAATACGCTTTAAGAGGTATTAATTAATTTATTTGTAAAAAGTGTAATTTTAGGGTCAAACACATGTATTCCGAGATTTCTAAAAGAGGGATGAAAGACAATTCATGTCATAAAAAATTATTTTTAACTGCACAAAAAGTTTAAAATCACTTGTTTCTGAAAATTTTCAAAAGAGGTACGATTTTGATAAATTTCCCACCCCCAAACAAAAGAGAACATCGTCCTCGATGTTTAAAACCATATATAAAAATGAAAAGCACAAGGGAGGAAAGATATTACCATAATGAACCACTAGTGAAATGTACCGCACTCTGGAGCAAATATAGATACTGAAGAACAAATGCGATACAAAAACGTACAAGTCTATAAAGCATGTGAAAATCATTGGGTGGTGTGAAACACCACCCCCAAACAGGATAAGACTCATACTCAGAAACAATGAACCACGGATTGCCTCCCGGTAGCGCTAAGTTTAACGTCTTCAGCCAGACCGAACCAATCTCACCCTAAAGATAAGAGCTATGAAAGCAAGGGGTGACAGAAAAATTGGGTGATGAGAATCACCCCCAAACAAGACTGAAGCGTCAGTCTTGTTGGATAAAAGAAAAATATGGTCAATGCACTTGTATAGCGAAGTGAATCACTCGATGCAAAGCATCGGTGGACCAGGGGCGGGTGGGTAGGACGATATATGGACGAAGGGTAAGGGTGAGGGTGAGGGTGAGGGTGTACAGGCACCGGTCACGGGCCTTATTGAGCGTAAATGTGAGGTCAACAAGGGCCCTATAAGAATGGTGCTCAATTTGGTGGGGTAGGCAGAAGGGTTTGACAATAATAATGGGGAGGGCCTCAGAGAAAGTGCACGACTGTTCTATAAATGGATGATGGTAACAGTCGCGTCGTGACACGCCAGGGAGCGGTAGATGGAAAAAATCAACACCATAAGGTAGTGGTGTGCATAAAATAATAAGCTCGGTGTCACGAAGGATAAGAGTAGCACAAATACGATCATAGATAGTGGTGTCAATGAAAAGTGCACAAATGGGATCGTGGAGCACTAGGGTGGAGGATGGATGTAAGTGAGGACCTAAATACGTAGATGGGAACAGGTGAGGGGCAATAACAAGGTCCAAATCAAGTGGTGGGGTGGAAGGGACAGTGGGTGGATCGGGTGGGACAAAGGGTGGGGGAAGATGATCTAACTCACGAGTAGGAGACACACACTCCTCATGAGCCACGGAGTGATCCTCAAGGGCACTCATGGGAGGAAGTGTGGAAATAAACGAGGGAGTGATCAACTTAGCCACCAGTACGT
This sequence comes from Sambucus nigra, assembly GCA_949130495.1. Lineage (NCBI taxonomy): Eukaryota > Viridiplantae > Streptophyta > Magnoliopsida > Dipsacales > Adoxaceae > Sambucus > Sambucus nigra. The sequence goes on along the minus strand of OX422210.1, from coordinate 585,539,488 downwards.
CACCATCCAAGGTGGTGAAAGGGTCTAACGAGGCTGTAAGATCCGAGATAGATGAATCTACGTCAATATTCGGCTCAAGGGGAGCCAAATAGGATAGGGGAGGATCCATATCAAGAGAGGTGGGGACCATCTCTAATGCTATTTCGGGACATTGGTGAGCACTCGTAATCAGAAATAACCGATAAATAATGGGTTCTTCAGGAACACACAGGGAAGGATCAAAAGGTGTAAGCTCGAGCATAATTATGGATTCGGTGGAAGGGGAAAGGTGAACCTCTAGGGTGGGTTCGAGAGGGTAGGGCGGTGTGGGATCAGTCTCACAAACAGTGGATCTGGCAACACAATTGTCAACTTGGTGCTCGGACCACGGGGTGGTCTCAACGTCGAGATTCTCAGGATAACAGGGTTGGTCACACTCAAAATCAGTGACATAAGACGACACATCATCGTCCCACACGGGTGCAACAATGGATTGACTTGTGGTGAAATCCGACTCGTTCGCACACTCAAATGCAATAACCCTATGTTCAAGCCGTTGAAGGGATTCATTTTGAGATTGAAGAGTGTGCACGAACTTGTGTAAGAGGCTCTCGAGAGAGGATGTGCAAGGTGGTGGGTGAGGGGGACACAACTCGCTAGAAACACTAGGGTGTGGAGAATACTCATATGAAGTGTGTGGAGCAGGGTCAAGTGCAGCATTCACGGGAGAAGCATCTCCGTGAGGGACAAAAGTGTGAGAAGCATATGAAGGGGATTGATAGGTATGAGGTGCACGAGGTGGCGATGACGACTGTTGGAAACCATAAGGATCCACAACATGGCGTTGGGATTCATATTGCATGGAAGGATGATCAGGCCCCCATGAATAGCTTGGGTACTCATACCCCTCGACATTAGATATGTCGTGACAATACGTCGAGGGTGGGTCCAAAACAGTGTCATAGGGATACACATGTTCCAAGGTTGATTCAGATGGAGAGAATATAAATGGACACTCATGGGATAAGTGATCGCTAAGAAAGCAGTTTGTGCACGGCGAGCATGTGATGGGTTGACACTCATCACCGGAGGCGGTGGAGTAGGAGATGTGTGCGTGGACGACACATGAGTATCAACAATGGGTGTTTGAGAGTTAAATCCATGAATTAATGAATAGAGGTTCGAATCGGGCTTAACATAAAACAATAGAAAATGGCCAAAGTACTCCCGTAAAGGACGTTCTTCGGCCATGAGGCGAGAAATACTTTTTTGGTTTTTAAATATTTTTCAAAAGAAAAGAAAATCTTTTTGTGATTTGTGAAAATAAGAAAAGGAAAATCTTTTTGGTATTTTAAATATGGAAAAAAAAAGAAAATCTTTTTGGGATTTTTGAAAATATTTATAAAAAAAGGAAAATATTTTTGGTATTTTTTTCGAAAAAGGGGAGAAAATGGACTCTGGATGTGATCGAACTAACTAAAATCGACTACCTAAAGAATGAAATTGGACACACACGAGTCAAGAAAAAATCCTAACGAGCACGTAGCCAATTATTATCTTCAAAATTAGTGAGAGGGGTAGTCAAATTTTAATTAAGTCCGCGGGAGACAAAATGCACGGAATTTATCTTTGTGATCGCCTGTTGCAAAAATTGTGTTCCTACGGGGCTAGCTAGTTGATTGATTTTAAATTTAATGACAGCTAGGGTATCACACAATGGATAAGCGAGTGAGTCGGGTGATGAAATCCCTTCTCGTTTCAATGACTGGGTCTAGGTCTTAGGTAAATTAATTCATCAAACCATACAATTTAAGTGCAATGCAGAAATTAAAAGCACATAGGAGCAATTAATCATACAAAAAATGAACTCGCTTGTAGGAGAGTCGTGAGGGATAAAAAAATTGTACCTCCCACGGTTTTTACACACGTGGGGTGAAGACCGAGCTGAGTCGACCGGGGGGAGATCTCGCCTATCTCAGTCGTCCCCGGGAGTCCTACGCAAAGGAGAGAGGCTTCAAAAATCCTTGCCTTGGACGCCCTCTCTCTACCTTGTCCGGTTTCCCTTTTCGCTTTTTTTTAATGAATAATTATTACAAAAAATCGGTGTCAAAATGCACCAAAAATAAATACACAATCTTTAAAAATCCTATACAACCAGTCTAATGAGGAGGGAGGAGGAAGAACTACACTAAAACAAAGATAAATAAAATTACAAGTCTTCAATTGCTTCCAGGCCAAGAAACTGGCAACGGCACCATTTGATAAGAAGCTTTTTGCGTATGTGTATCGTTGTTGTGCAAAAGCCACTCTCAAAATTCCCTTGAGTACCTACAAAACTTGTTTAAAAATAACTCGTATTGCGGTAAGTACGGGTATCAATCCAACTTTCAAGGTGAAACAATTAATGTGAAAACGTGCAATTCTAATTTTATTTTTTATTTTTGTTTATTTTTAAAAACAATTTCAAGGGAAAAATTAACTAACAAATGCTAAAAATCATAAAATGACTAATAATGAAAAAAATGTGCAACCGAGTATGAAATATGTGAAAAGGTCAAGAGATGGGATTACACTGCATTTTCAATTATTTTAATTTCTCAATTTATTAATTTGAAATATTTCGAGATAATATTAAATCGATAATCTAACTCTCGTTATAATTATAAATTTAATAAAATATTTTTTAGAAAATTAATTTAAAAATGTCACACTATGAAAAATTAGGACTACACTATTTTCAGAAAATTACCCGCTAGGATCAATTTAAAGAAAACAATATCGATCCTCAAATTTCAATACCGAATTAATATTTAATTATTGGAAAAACCTATCTCTAGTTCGATTCCAACATTCAAACATTAATTCGTTCAATTAATTTACTAACTCTCGTTACATAAATTAATTGGTGACACTTAAAATTAATTTACCTAGAAATATAAAATTAATGAAATCAATTAATTAAAGTAATATCATTCGTAGTGCATCCCACCCCTTGAACGGGGTGCTTAGACAAGCATAATGAAACAATTAATCACAGCCACAAACATGGAATAATAAATTAAAGAGTAGAACAAGAAATACAATACACAAAAGTCTCCATTTGAATTGATTCCGTGAATCGCGTTCATGCACGTGTGTCCCAATATTTTCATAAATCCAGCACTTAATTATAGTAAAAAGAATAAAAAACAAACCTAAATTTATTCTAAAGCTAAACTAATTTTGTTTTTATTTTTTAGAATTTTTTTATGTACCTACTATGTACATATTATACACTTACTCTCTCTGCGTGTCTCCGTTTTTTTTGCCTGATGAGAGTCTTCCCTTTATATGAGATGTTGCTCCTTCTCTTTTAAAGCCGTACCCACGATGTTTGTTTGTTTGGAGATTTTTGTGGGATTTGGATTTGGATAAATCAATGAGGTGAGAATCCGATTTTATTGGGATGTGGGTTGCTGAAATCGGATTTGGCAGGTGGGCTCGAGGGTCTGGGCCGGATCGCTCCGGGTATGCCGGAGTTTGGTGTGGCAGCGGTGAAGGGATCGAGAGGTCGGCGGCGGGGTTTTGGGGGTAGATGGTCGGGCGCGGGTCAACGCGGACCGCGGTTTGGGCGATCGCCGGCGAGGGGGGAAGGAGGGTCGCACAGGGGCATCGACGGCAGGTGAGGCCGGTCGGAAACGCTGGTGGCTGGCAGCGATCGCAGGGTTCACCGGAGTGGGGGTCTTGGGTTTTGGCCGCTGGTAGGGTGACGGGTTAGGGATGGTGTGGTGTGGGTATTGGAGTGAGAGGGGAGGTGTTTGGTTGTGAGGTGTTGGGGTTTTGTGGGTTTAATGGAGGTGAGAGATAGAAGATGAGAGGTTGAAGATGGGCTAGGGGATTATTGTGTGTGTGAGGGTGTATGGGTTATGGTATGGGTATAAGAAAGTTTGGGTGTAGGAAAGTGTATGAGAGTAGGGTGTGTGTGAGTTTTGTGTGTGTGTAATTTGCACCCCTAAAATAAAAGAACACTACAAAAAAAATAAACCTAAAAATAAAAAAATAAAATCTAACTAAAAACAATAAAAAAAAATATTAAAACTAAAAATAAAATCTTAAGCTTATATAAAAACTAAAATAAAACAAAAGAAATAAAAGTTTAAAATCTAAATTAAAATTAAAGTCCTAAAAAAATATAAAATATAATAAACTAAAAATAAACTCCTAAAAACTAATAAATATCAAAATAAAATAAAAAATACTATAATAAAAATAAAATATAAAAATATGCAAATAAATTTTAAAAATTCTAAATAAATCTAAAATAAATCCTAAAAATAAAACGACTCAAAATAAAAATCTAAGAAAATCTAAAAAGGCACAAACTCAACACGCACCGGGCTCGGGGTATGAACTGGGCTCTGTTTGGGCTAGGTTAAGGTTACGGGACTATTTCGGGGCATCGTATCACATCTCGGCATGCTCAGAATGGACTTCTCACTTCACGGTTTCTTTGGATTTCTTCGATGCACGCTTTTGACCGCTATTGAGTTGCACTTGTACTGATTTAGCATTATTTGTACCGCAACTGCGTATTGACCTGAGAAATAAATAAATACGAACATAAGGCCAATTTTATTAAAAACGAGCGACTAAAATGCCTCTATTCGGGGTATAAAATATACACTTTTGGGTGCTTATCAAGGTACTCTTGGAAGAGATCAACTTCGCGATTAGGTAATTATGTTGTTCAAATTCCTATTCCCATACTCGTGAATAGAAGTTCCCTCTATATGGAACACACTAATTAAACAATTGAAGTTCATTTTAATTTAATTATACAAAATAACTATTTGTCCACCAATTGTGCAAGCCCTTCCACTAATTTATGTTCACCTAAACAACAACCATTTAAGGAATGGGTGAACACGACCACAATAAATTAATTGAATGACTATATTCTAAACATTTAATGTATATATGGGCACGTGTGAGTCTGTGTGAATGTTTATGTGTTTATGGGCGTGTATGTGTGCATTTGTGAGTGTGTGTGTCCATCTATGTGTGTAGTCGTTAATTAAGAGCAATCGTCAAGACAAATAATTAGTTGAATGTTTATTATGAAGATTTAATAGAGTGAGCATTTTAGGTATCCATCATCCATATCCAACCATGACCATTCATCATAAACCACAACAATTAGTAGAGTGAGAATTTTATTTAATTTGATGAAATATTTTAAAAAATATTTTGAGATCCAATCAATTTCTTGCGTTTCAAACAATTCGTGCATTTCAAACATTTCAAACTTCGATTCAATATGAGCTCCAAATAATTTCGTGCATTTCAATTCCGTCATTGTGTGTGAATATATATATATATATATATATATATACACACACGCTGAAACACATACACATTGAAACACACATAAACATACACACACACACGTGCGTGCATATTGAAACACATTAAAACACACACACTCACTAAAGTGTATACAAAGGAATAGTGATGTTCCCGGTGGAGAGAGAGATGGCCTAGTAGGGGGGGAGAGAGAGAGAGAGTTATGTGTGCTGGTGAAATGAATAAAGCCCTAACTTATCTAATTTATAGCCAAACCTTAGTCAAGATTTTGAACCGTGGCTCCTATGTCCAATCAATCACTTAACATTGGTCACGGTTCTAGACCATGACTAGTAATGTGACTAATTAAATATCGAGAAATGGTCATGGTTTTAGATCGTGACCAACCTAACGTGACCATTTTGAATGAGATTTAGGGGTCATGATTTTGAACTGTGATTATAATTCAGTGATATTGGTCATGGGTGGGTTACGATTTCGGATCGTGACCATCATGCTGACCATAATGGCAGGAACTTTTGCGCCTAAAGGGGTTACGGTTGGGTCATGGTTTTGGACCGTTGCCCTTTTGGTCATGGCTCTAGACCATGACTATCTCTTAATTGTGGTCACCCTTTCACCTGGTCATGTCATTGGTCACGGCATTTTGGAAAGGGCCATAATTTTGGACCGTGACCACCGGTCACGGCTCTAGACCGTGACCAGCTGACTGTGATAATTTGCCTATTTTAGTATAATGATCTTCCCTAAAAGGGATGTTCATAAACATACACGAATATACCAATCCAGCTCAGTGAACTGGAAATAAGCTCAGGGAGAAAGTGAGAATTATCGCCAACGTTTAATATAATTTACAATTAGACTTGTCCAAAACTGTCCTTTTCAAGAGAGAGAGAATAGACTTTGATGTTGACCGGGACATTATGTTAACCGACGACGAACTATTCAGTGTGAACCTGCCACATAAAGACATCCTTGTACTCACACCGTGAATTGCAATATTTGATGTGAAAGAGAATACTGGTGGATCAAGGGATCTCTTCGAAGATCATATATCTGACAGTGCTCTATAAGATCGGCTTCAGCATCAAGGAACTTGATACTAACGTATGGCCACTGATTGGTTTTAATGGAGATGTAAAAAAAAAACGGGGAATATCAATCTACCAATCCAGGTTGGCTTGACCAATACAAAGGTTAAGTTCCATATCATCCAATCAGAGTCGCCCTACAATGCCATAATGGGCAGGGGATGACTTCACGAGATGAAAGTTGTCCCCTCTTAATTCCACTAAAAACTCAAGTTCTTGAGCGACTAGGCGGTGGTGGAGATTAGTGGATATCAAGTAATATATCATATTTATCTTCTCTAAGCTATCAAAGCAAGACATAATCAATCCAAGAATATTCAGGATGATGATGATGATGATTCAGAGGACGATCTGCCTAAGTAGCAACTAAAGGGCACTCGATCGGGGATAAATGAAACTCGATTGGCTTATGTTGAATACATGATGAAGGACTCATTTTCATTCCTCTGGATTCATCATAGCTAAAAAAATATATTCCTCATCGGATCAAAATTACTCAAGGATAAAGAGATCAACTCGTTCATTTCCTTATAACCAATGTGAATGTCCTTGCGTGGCCATATGACTTTTCGAGAATAAACTCGAAGATCACTGGTCATCAACTAGATGTAGATCCAACGATCAAGTCGATCAAGAAGAATCCTGGGAAGTTGGCCCCCCAAAAGGTGAAAGCTATAAAGATAGCAGTTAATAACCTATTCTAGGACGGCTCCATCAGGGAAGTCCAATTCCCAGATTGGATTTTTAAAATTATTATTATCGTAAAAAAGAGCGACAAGTGGAGAATATGTGTAAACTTCACCGACCTCAATCGGCACTACTTAAAATACAGATGTCCATTACCACGGATAGATTAACTCATGGATTCTATGACCGAACATCAATATATTAGCTTTATGGATGCATACTCCGGCTACAATAAGATACCTTAGGATTTACTGCTATAAGGTAATGCCTTTTGGTTTGAAGAATGCATAAGTAATTTATCAGCGGCTCGTGACTAAAATGTTCAAGAAGGAGATTGTCTCTACCATTGAAATATATATCGACAGTATGCTCGTTAAAATTAAGAACACAATCGATCACATCAGAGACCTCACGAAGACCTTTAAGATTCTCAAAGAATATATGATGAAGCTCAAAGCCTCAAAATGAATATTTGGAGTTAGCTCTGGTAAATTTCTGGGATATTTAGTAACCTATAAAGATATAGGTCAAATTTGGATCAAATCAAAGCTCTACAAGATATAAAATGACTGACTACTATCAGGGACATCCAAGTTGTCACTAGAATGATAGTCGCTCTAAATTTCTTTAATTAAAGATCTTTAGATAAGTTTCGGTCGTTCTTTCAGGCATTGAAGAAGGAAAGCCCCGTCATCTGGACAGAGGAGTTCGATCAAGCTTTGGAAGGAATTTGACCATACTTAGATCTCTTCCCTTACTAGAGACCCCCAAACATCGGGAAGACCTTTACCTATACTTGGTCATCTCAAAGCATGCGAATAGTGTTGCACTGGTTTATTTATATGATGGAGAGTAAAGGACGATCTACTACTTTAGACATACTCTCCATGAGGTAAAAATCATATACATGCCTATTGAGAAATTAGTTCTGGCATTGGTAATCGAATGCAGGAAAATGAGGCACTACTTTGATGCTCATACCATTATCATCCCCACAGTCCTTTAAAAAATGCACTCAAAAAAATTGGTATCTCAAATAGAATGTCCAAGTTATCCCTAAAGCTAGTGCAATTTGAATTAGGTATAAACCTAAGACAACGATCAAGGGTGAAGTTTTGATAGACTTCATAGTATAATTTTTTATATCACCAAGAGGTGAGGATGAATGGTCAAATCCCATCCTAGAGTTATTGGCAGTCAATGAGAATGAACAAACTTGGAAGCATTTCATGGATAGTGCATCAAATGAGAAGGGCACAAGAGTCGGGATAATCTTTGTGACACCGTAAGGTAGTCTTATTGAGTAAGCCATTAGATTGGGATTCAAAGGCTCAAATAATAAGGTAGAATATGAGGCCATGGTGCATGGTCTCCGTAGGGCGGTTAATCTAGGTTCTCACTGCATTGATGTATATTGTGACTCCAAACTGATCGTAAACCAGCTTAACAGATAATATGAGGCCAGGGACTTTAGAATAATTGCTTATAGGAATAAGGCAATAGGTCTTCTTCAACAGTTCGAGTCTTTTTTAGTGTAGAAACTTTAAAAGAATGACAACAGCTATACGAATGCCCTTTCCACTCTAACTTCAACCATCGATACCGACCTGAAAAGGATGATTAAAGTGGAATACATATACCAATCGAGCATCGAAGAACTAATTTAAGACCTTTTCATTCTCTAAGTGTATTTAACGACCCCATTTTATCCTATATAGGGATCGATGAGGACCCCCTTAGATGGTAAAGAAGCACACATTAAGGATCAACTCGGCTAGTTTTTTCCTCAACTACAAGAGTAAAATTTATCGATAATCATTCATCGGCCCTTTACTAAAGAGTATTCATCAAGATCAAGTGGAAGGGTTGTTAAGATAATTGCATGAAGGCAGTTACAGAGTACATACGGGTGGGAGATCGTTCTCTTATAGTGAGATCTCTCAAGAATATTAGTGTCCCTTCGTGTAAAAGGATGCTTAGGTTCATCTGAAAGTGTGCTAACTTTCGCAGTTTTCACCATTTATCAAACAGATGGTGGGAGACTTGAATCCCCTCACCAGTCTATGGACTTTTGATCAATGGGGCATGGACATATTGGGCCCTTACCTATCATACTAGGGAATCGAAAAATTTTAATAATGAAAACTGACTACTTCACAAAATGGGTTGAGGTTGAACCACTCACCCATATCAGATGGGCAGATACCGGGAGATTCACTTTGAGTAACCTCGTCACACGATTTCGAATCCTAAGAGCGCTGGTAACTGATAATGGAACACAGTTTGACAACGACTCCTTTAGTTACTTCTGTGCAGAGCAAGTGGTCAGAATCCACTATTCATCAATAGTTTTCCCAGTACAATGGACAGACATGGATAACAAACAAAACTCTTTTCTCAATAATTAAGAGACGATTACAGAATTCTAAAGGATGATGGGTGGATAAACTTCTTGTCGTTCTTTGGGCATACACGATAATACCAAGAAAGTCAATAAAAGAGATTCCGTACTCCCTTGCCTAAGGTAAGAAAGTTGTTATCCATTCGAAGATCAGGGTTTTAATGCTCAGTTAGGAGATCTTTAAAGATGGCCATAATAAAGACCGAATATCTCAAGAGTTAGATCTGGCAAAGGAAAGAAGGGAGCAAGCTCGAATACATTTGGTTGCCTACCAAAAAGGGTTAGAAAGAAAACATGACAAGAAGATCATGGTCATAAAATTCCAGGTTTACGACTTGGTCCTCGAAAAGATGTTACCTTTAGCCAAGAAGCCATCAGATAGGAACTTGCGTCAAATTAGCAGGTTCCCTACTGAGTAGCCTCAAAGGGGGGAGGATGATCATATCATTTAGGAGAATTAGATGGAAGAGTAGTCTTAAGGTCATGGAATGCCATGGACCTTAGGAAGTTTTATCATTAGATAGGAAGTTAAAGGCATGTTTCTTCTTTCTTCATGCACAATAAAAATGATTGACATTTAATCATTAAAATTATTCGAAATATTTGTCTCAAACCTTCCTTTTATTTAAACCCACTCAAGTAGTGGTAGGACCAATATGAAAGGTCGGTCGCCTAGCAACCTGGTAAAACTCCTTATAAGAAATGCGTGGTACAACTCCGACGTGAGTTAGTCGCCCACGTTTGGCACCCAAACCAACTTGAGAAGTGGTATGATCTAACATAGATCGTCATAGAAGAGGTAAAAACACACGTAAGAACTGCATGGTACAAATCAAACGTGAGTTTGTAACCTACACTTGGCACCAAAACCCACTTGAGAAATGGTATGAACTAAAATAGATCAGCTTAGAAGAGGCAAAAACTCACTTGAGAAGTGGTATGATCTAAAATAGATTGGCCTAGAAAAGAAAAAAACCCACTTGATAAGGGGTACGATCTAAAATACACAGGCCTAAAAAGAAACAAAAACCCGTTTGAGAAGTGGTGTGATCTAAAATAGATCAACCTAGAAAATTTAAAAAACACTTGAAAAGTGGTGTTATAGAATAGATTGGCCTAATAGAAGCAAAAACCCATTTGATATAAATTAGATAGGCCAAAAAAAAAACACTTGAAAAGTGGTGTTATAAAATAGATTGGCCTAATAGAAGCAAAAAACCCATTTGATATAATGTAGATCAGCCTAAGTTAGGCATATCATTTACTTATGGACAAATTTGACATCATTTGCTTATGTTCGGCGTGGGATTAGGCATATCATTTACTGCTTATAGTCGACCTCAAATGCGCATAAAATTGAATATGTCTTACATGTCTAACACTAGACCTTCTAATAATTTGCCATTTAATATATGTCGAGCTAAAAAACCCGACCTAAAATAACCAAGGATCAAATTCAAGTGATATAAGCCGACCATGTCGAACTATTACAAACGAACTATTTATTTTTATGTTAAGGGAAAAGAAATCCTAAGAAAACAAATAACACTGGGAAAATGCTAAACATGATCTCAAAGCACAAATTATAATGCCAAAATTAGGAAAACAATCATACTGGTTGTGTTGAAAAAAATTAAACAAGTGCACTATAAAAGAACAAATGAAACGAGAACACAATTTTTCATTAATAAACAAAATGGTTGTAGGCCTACAAAAAAGTGACCACTGAGAGTCAAAATGAACATTACATCAAATGGAAAAAACTAGGGGTTAGGGGCAGAGTGATTGGCGGTAGCAGGTAGGGCAGATTGGTCAAGAGTGACCTCAGCATCTTGAGTTATTGGATGAGAGGTGGTACCCCCAAGAACAGTAATAACAGGTAGGGCAGACTGATCAGTAGTGACATGGTTTGTTGGAAGATCAGTAGCTGGGGGCCTGTCACAGGACCATTCTCCAGAGGACTTGCCATGTATTTAGCATAGGTCGGATCATCCTCACGGTCACTTCCTCTTTATAGTCTAACTACCCAGCCCTTCTTGAAAGTAACAGAATCATAATAGTCCTCCTCTTGGACCACTACCTCATATCCTTCATTATAAGCCTTCTCTAAATCGTCCTTCTGAGCTCGCTCCATTGCAAATTTTTGCCTCTGAAGGATTAGCTTTTAGAGTACCTTGTATTAAAATGAGGTCTTAAATTTAGGTGTTCGGTGTCCACCCTACTGAACTCATTTTTTGCTCGCTTGGCTTCTTCCATCGCTTTCTCCTTAGCGTCCTTCTCAACCTTCAACTTCTTATAGAGGTAATATAAATACTTGCATTGGGTGATGAGTTGGCCCTTTAAGGTATTATTAGACTTCACCCGTGCAATGGCGCATGCAACCTCCAAATCCCTGTGGGCTATATAGGCTACAGTTTCATGCTCTTTTATTTTTTGAAAGGAAATCTCCCAGGGGAAATCCTGGTTCCCTAGGGGGAAGTCCTTAACCATTCCCCTTTTTTCTATTGAGGTTCATTAGTTATCATAGGTCAAGTGGGAATGGTAGTTGGGTAAGGTGGAGCACCTGTCCGGTCCTTATTCATCTTATTTTTCTTAGTTCCACCTCTTGGGCCTCCTTTTCCCTGAGAGTGCTAATTTTCTTCTTCCTCTCAGGATCATTTTATTCATCCTAACTATTATTGGTCATGTATTTTCTAATCTTATCTCTAGTAGCTCCCAGATCTATTAGACTCCTTTATCTGCTAGACATGTCTTCCAGGTCATAGGGGACTAGAGGAAATGATAAATCTTTTACATAAAGGTTTTCTTCTACTTCAACTTCTTCCTAAGGATGATCAAATATGCTGGCATCGTAGGTTAAGAGTGAGTCAATATCGTCTAAGATTAAGTAAATGTATTCTTCTTGCTCTTCTCGATCGTAATAGGAGTCGATTAAAATGATGTATGTGGATGATTCCCCCACATAAACCCCCTCGCAATCTCATTAGGAATGTGGGTAGAAGTTAGAATGGAGTCATCACTGACTATGGAAAAATCGATGACTAAAATGTTAAGAACATCTATAAAGTTTTTTTATCAACTGATCGATCAAGCTATTGTCGAGAAAAATATGGCCTCTAATGCGTACGAACATCCTCTGGGTTTTGATGCCTCCAAACCATCTTCAAATCCTCAAGATTAACTTTATAGTTGAACGAATTCGTATTTAGTAAACGATCTGCACAAAAATAAAATCGGTCAGTAAAAATCTTATAAGTACTTAAAGAGAGAAAATAACTGGATGACCTACTAGGTGCCCCTTAGTGGTAGGATCCATGAGACCATCGTAGTTCTTGACATATAGTTCCCTAGAGACAATAAGGATATTCTTATCAGTATCCTTTTATGATTGGTAAAATATGTAACTAAATTGCAGGTTTTTTCCTTGGCCTGAAAATGGTATAGATCTGAGCTTGGGGAAGACCTTAAGTCATAAAAATACCTGATCTCCTCAAGACCTAAGTTTGTCTACAAAATTTGGTTAATGGATACCGTTTCCATCATAATTCGATAAAATCTACCATTTGCTTGAGCTGTGAGTATTCCATAATAGGGAAGTACTCTCACCATCAATTGGTGGACGGGTAAATGAACCCCCTCTTAGTATTGCAACCGTCATAAAGCAACCTCACCTGAGGGAATATCCATGATATTTTCTTCCTCTAGAGATAACCTTATGTTGGAACTTTCAGGAATTCTATATTTTTCACGAAATTCTCGAACATTATCATTTACGAATCACATCGTACTTTCTATCATGCCTAGACATGGTGAAATTAAGAAGAAGAATTAGAAAAATAAGAAGAAGAAAAGGAAAAATCCTTCCAGTAGATAAAATCCCTAGAGAGATATTTCGGGTACGAATACCTCTATTGACGTTACAATGATAAGGTATAAAGTGTTGAGGGACCTATACCTTCTGCCTCTAGTCAAATCAATTGTTATTCGTCATTTGGGACAAACAATCATGAGCTTATGTGCCATCATTACCTAGGGAAATAACGCTAGGTCACGTGGTCCAAGGGCTGAAGTATGTGAAAAATGATTCCTAAAGCAATGATTGAAACCCCATCACGTGTCCCAAGGTACAGGCGCATATAAACTTTGGGAATTCGTCCAAATAATTCTTTTAATAACATGTGGCCAACAAATTAAAAACAAGGTTAGTCCAAACAACATGTTGGCTGATCACCCCAACTTTGGGGGTAATTGAAGGGAGAATAGTCGAATCTATATCACATGGATATCATGTAATAAATATTGAAAGTCCGTGAATATATAAGGAGATAAGTCCAAATATCAAAATATCTCATTGGCGGGTCGGAAGACCAGTCCTTATAGGACTCAGATTTACGAATTAAGATATACATGAACGGACCTAGTAGAAGATTATCTTTAAGCTTATGAATAAGGGAGACCTCACCCATTATGAGGGTATTGATTTAACTTGCACGTGGTGACTTGGACTCTCAGCTACAAACCCTAGCACTCCAATCACCGTTATTCTTCCTGAATAATAATCCAGTTCTCTCTATTCCCCATGGACATATGTAAATCTCTTTGCAGAATCACATACATCTCGTGTTCTTTTATTGCATTCATAATTATTTTGGGGTCAACCTCTATTTACTTCTTTTATTGCGGGTCAATATCCCTTACAATGATGTTAAGTACCAACCTGATTGAATGGGTATTAATGATAATTTGATGTTGGTCTTTAAAGATTTTTTAGGTTTGTGTGTTTAAAAGTTGAGAGGGTTAGATGTTGTGAGGTTTAGAGAGAAAGAGTGAAAATTAATAAATGGAAAATTTGAACTTTAAATAGTTGGTAGCCCATTTGGTGGTATGATTAAATGAGAATTGGATTTGTATGGTATTATAGAGTTAAAAAGACTCTTGTTGTATTATGGACTGAACAATAGGGTGCTCTTAGTGCCATCCTTTCAAATCAATTAGCATTTATTACTCTATATAAAAGTTAATTTCTATCTCAGAGAGAGTGACACATAAGCTTGGAGATGCCTCAAAATTCTTTGAATGATTTTCATGAAGTGAGAGAAAAACCCAATCACAAAACACACGTTGTCACCAAACCAAAATATCCCTCTCAATATTTCTCGTATGGTTCAATGAGACCTCTTTTCTGACGTATTTGAATCTCATCTGGTTCCTTTCTCTTACTAATCCCTTTTGAATTTTCTTCTATAAACCTCAAGCCCTTATTTTTTTTCTTTCTAGATATCTTAAATGAGCACCCATATCTCCTTTCAATCAATATCAAACATCTCTCTCCCTCTTTATCTCTATATATTTTTAGCCCTCGGGACCTTTTTTATTCTTCCCTAATAATTTGTCAAAACCAAGTACGCAAATTATTTGGTAATCCTTATAAAATTTAATTTATATCTCCGAGAGAGTGACATGTCAACTTGGAGATGCCTTAAAATTCTTAGAATAATTTCAGTGAAGAGAGAGAAAACCTGTTACAAAACACATGTGGTCACCAAAACCGCATATCCCTCATATAAGTTCATAGAGACCTCTTCTCTGATGCATCTCGGCTATGGATTATAGATTGCACTACACCACAAATCGAAAATGATTAGGGTCAAGGACCGTGACTGGGTGGTCATGGCCATAAACCATTACTAAAGCCAAAGCAGGGGTGATCAGATCCATGACCACAAATATCCACGACATTTAATGGACATGGTCACAGCCCTAATCCATGACTACGGGGGTCACGTTTGTGGTCCATGATAACCCCGTGACCACGAGGGCGCAAAACTTGTGCTAAAATTCATTCCAACATTGGTCACGACCTAAGATCGTGACCTGGTCCATGACCAAGTTAGGGTTTTCCATTTCCATCAATCATGACTTTGGGTCGTGGCCCTTTTCAAATGGTTACGGCGCTTGGTCTGGCCCTTGTCCATGACCACACTACTCTGAAATTTTATTTTTTCCACATCATCAACTGATCATGATCCAGGGTCGTGACCGTTTTGATGACCTAGAAAAATAAAATGTCACACCGTCGGGTCACGGATAAGGATCGTGACCATGACCTTTATATATAGGTCACCATCCACAACCGTTATTTTTCACTCTCGACGTCTCTTGATCTCTGCCCGTATCGGACAAAACTCCGATCATCCCTTGATCTCTCTTCGACAACCCTCTCTCCAATCGTCCCAATCTCTTCCTACACTCAGGCCCACTACCCTATATATATATATATATATATATATAGTATGTATGTGTGTGTGTATATGTATGTGTATCTATATATATATGTATATGTACATGTGTGTATGTACATGTACATGTATATGTATGTGTACGTGTGTGTATATACCCAAATACCCTACTACTTTAAGGTGTAATACCCTGCTAAGTTAATTTTCTTTCTACTAATTTAGTGGGAAATTTACTATCCAATTGGCTTATGTATTAATGTGGATCCAAGTGATGAATTGAATTTATTTATTTAAGACGATTAATGATTTAAAAAAATTTAATTTGCCCAATTAGTGGATTACCTCATTTGGGCCTTAGATGTCTGAAATGAACCAAATTGTACCGTATACTTTAAGAGTAGTACTTTTGATATTTTCGAACCAAATTGATGTTAATTACATGTCTCTTATGCAAGAACATATATAAGACCGTACTTGAGATATTGTTATTATTGGTATGTGTTTTATTATGTAGACGATAGAAGGAGTGGGATAATTATTGGTTATTTGTTTGGTTATTAGATAATGATGTTTGATTGCTTGGATTGATAGTATGTATAAACTTTTAAACAATTTCCACACTCTCTCATAATAAACCCAAACAAAATGTGTCTTAACAATTACCCTATCGAAATGTAAGTGTATCAGTGGGTTCCTTATTTGGATTTCACTTCGGTGAGACATCCTACCCACAAGGTTAAGATAAGGGTACTTGTGATGACTCAAGAACTTAATCAAACTAATGTACCCTTAGTTTAATTCTTTACTTTATGAAAGGTTTTATGTAATGATACTTATCCCTTAGCTCCTTATGAAATGGCGACTAGTGGTTTGCAAGGTACTAATGAATTGGACAGGAAAATTAGTTTTGTGCACATTCATACGTATGGTTCCAATTTACATCCGTTTGCATATGACTCATATGTTAAAATAAGATAAAATTAAATTGGATCAGTTGAAAAACAATAACTATTCAATGATTAATTAGAGCCATTACTTGTAGGACTCATATTCAAATCCCATATATTTTTCTCAGAAAATGAGGCACGGTGATAATAAATGGAAATAAGATTGCGCGCACTTATACCTCTTTTATTATTGTGTGTCATTTATAGTGCACTCCTATTTACAAGTATGAGAATAAGAAGATCGAACAATTTTATTACCTTGATAATCGTGGAGTTCATCTCCAGCAAGAGTAACTATTCAATTATTTTATTTTCTCTTCTATAAAGCTGGGGTGAGGCTGTAGAGAATATATTCCGCGTACATAATCCCGGCATAGCCCGAACCTTGCTTACGCTGTTAGAGAAGGTAAAAAAAATTCACCCGTTATGGATAAAGTTACGTACATAGGCATTCACCAAGACAATGATGTCTTGTGACATATGCACGTTAAATTGAATCTTGCCAATAAGTTAAAGAAGATGGGATTCTGAGTTCATGTCACGGACATCTATACAACAACCATAGATAAGCTTCCTCCTAGTTGCCCTCGTGCAAAAATTCTTAGGTTTTCAAAAAGTAATATCGAATGGATGTAGATCAGAAACATTGTTCATTTTTCAAAGTCTTATTATGATAAGGTATATACATATATATAGTCATAAACATGGTTAGTTAGTTATAATTTTATATTGGTATAATGATTTTGTTGCTTATTGCTTTTTTATAGATAATGTCGAGCGAAAAATGATAGAACGTACCAAGTGATGAGTGGATACTTCATACAAGATTCTCATCTCCTGCACCCCAATATGAATTCTCGTCACCATATGGTGAGAAATTATATACTCCACCATTACTTCAATCCACTACTCTTTCTACAAGTAGGATACAAAGCCCCATTACTCCAATGCCGCCACCCACCAATCCAAACACCTCCCGAGCAAATGGGAAGAAGCCTATTGGGTTCGCCCTTCTCAAGAATAATTCCATTGGCGATAAAAATGATCTCTAGATGTTTAAATCCCATTGTTTATCACTTGGAAAAATAAATGTGGGAATCGAGGAAGCGAATAATAGGAACGCAGTTTATCAAGCTATAAAGGATGACATTTATTACCAACTCTGCAAGTGTTTTTCATTCTTCGATTGTTCAAAGCAAAAGGTTCTTTCCTGAGTTTTTGAACATCTGAGAACATATTGGAGAAACGTTCGGTAGAGACATTTACTGAAGGAGGCAGTGAGCTCTGACATTATGTCACTGAGAGACAGAGTGTCTCTATATTTTGAAATGTCGATTGATTAATCGAAAAAATTTCAAAAAAATAAGGAAGAAGAGCAAACAAAACAGGGAAAGAAAGTTTGATATCCATGTGTTGGGCTCTAAATCCTATGAATATTTGAAGAGTGAATGGTCAGATAGGACAGAGGATGGTCCAGATGCAGACAAAAAACCTAATTAGGCCACCTTTTACGTTTATGCCCGACGGGACAAAGATAATAAATTCCCACCACACTTGGATAATACTCTAGAATTGATTGAGACCAATAGCAGTCAGTTTGGTTCGAGCCCTTAAGATGACATTAAAAATAATGCCCTGACCCCAACCTTTGTAACTGATAAAAGAAGAGGGTATGAGAGGTGTTAGATCACATATGATGAAAACCTAATTAAAACACACCCCACCTCTCGTGGATAAGCTTTCTTCGATTAAAAATTGTATCTCGAGCTAAGAGGAAAGTCAGTCCAAGATAGAGGAATATGTCCAGGAGATTAAAAGTAACATGGGAGTCTTGACGAGTGAAATTGAGCACCTTGTGTCATTATTTACTTTAGGATTTTGGCCCCTGATATTGCCTTAAGGTTTCCCCTACCATCAGTCTCAGGGTTTCCCCTTGCAAATGTCTCCTCCTTCAACAATATCATCATAAATGTCACGTCCTTTGTTCTTCTCCTCCCAGTGCCTCCACCTTCCATAGGAAGTGGATCATCGTCATCCCCTCATGGTGGCTATGGCGAGTAGTACTATTTTAAGGACTTAACCAATAGTAGGGTTATTGGCATGTTCACAATAGATTCCATAATTTTTGAGACTCCAGTACATAATCGTCCTTTGCATATGGGTGAGGCTCAAATATTGATTAATGAAATATACCAAAGTTGGGGAGATATCCCTGTGCACATTGACGGTAGAGAAGGAGAAGAATCGAAATACTATAAAAATTACTTTATCACATGGCCAGTTTATTTGTTGGTTAAACCTAAACCATGAACAATGTTTGACAATTTATAATATTTGAGAACAATTTGTAATAATGTTTTATAAATTATTTTAATTGGTTTAATTTGAGTTTAGGTTGTGCTGAATAATTTGATTAAATTTTGAATTCTACGTTCTTATATGTAACATGGCCTTTGTTACAACTTATTAATGTTTGTGAATTGAATTTTGAAGATTATGTAATGCATTTTCCACAATACAAAGAGTGTATAGGGGAGAGTGACTGAATATTTGATATTCATGTAAATGGCATTCAAGAATTTGTTAAATACGCTTATAGAAATATTTAAAGTGACAAGATTCTGTGTCTGTGCACCCATTGTATGAACGAAAAATATAAATCTTTAGAACATGTTGAGTTGCATTTACTAAAGTGGGGAATTTGACAAGACTATAAGATATGGTAATAACATGGTGAAAAGAATGTACCTTATGTTATAGAAGAATTACCAGTACCTAATCGTGTAACGAAACCCCCCTTAGTGGAATGGGATAAGATTCGCCAACACATCATCCTTTGATTGACCTACTTGATGATGCTTACGGAGTCCACCACCATCAAAACCACGAACCTATGGATACGTATAATGTGTATTTTGACCAAGTCAATGAATAAGTTGATGTTGAATTACCAGAAGATCGAGAATATAGACAGTTGAAAGTCAATATGGCTAGACTATTGTATAAATATTGCGATGAAGATCACTCGGTATTATATGAAATGATTGGTTTGTTTAATTTGAAGAGCCAATTTAATATGCCGGGAAACAACGTAATGGAAATTCTCAAATGGGTTAAAGACATTCTCCCAAAAGAGAACAAGTTACCAAACAATTATCCTAGCATGAAGAAGAGCTTAAAGGGTTTGGTTTTGAAGTACAAATCTATTTAAACATGGAAGTATGATTGGATATTATACCACAACGAGCATTAAGAGAAGGATGAATGTCTTTTATGTAGTGAGCGTATATATGTGGTTTATGAGAATGGAAAAGACAAGACTGCAAAATATCGCAAGTGCTCACAAGTTCCACAAAAGGTTTTTAAGTATTTTCCCCTCAGACAGTGGTTAAAATGGGTTTTCACTGTACCGTGGATAGCTGAGGCCATGACATAGAACGATCGATATGAGGTGGGTGGGAATATCATGCATTAACCGGTTGATTCACTTATTTAGAAAATTTTAAATGCATAGCGCCATGAATTTGCAAAGGAACTGAACAATGTTTGTCTTGCATTATGAACCGATGGGTTTAAACATTTCGATAATTTAAGTACTGGTCAGAGTTATTAGCCGGTTCTCATAACGCATTTAAGTTTCCCTCCAATACTGCGCATGAGAAAGGAGTTCACATTATTGTCTTTATTGATACTCGGGCCTAAGGCTCCCTGCGATGATATTAATATATTCGTATCCCCATTAATTCAATAACTTTAAGAGTTATAGTATAAAGGCGTGATAGCCTTTGACTCTCATAAGGGTGAAGAGTTCACACCTAAAGAATTGTGATGTGGGTGATCCACGACCTTCTTGCTTACGGGACCTTGTATAGTTACCATGTTCATGGATATTATGGATGCCCCATATGTAAGGGGGAAATTAAATCCACTTGGATATATCATAGTGGTAAGATGAGTTATGTGAGTCATCGTACATTTATTCCGACTAGTCACCCTTTTAAGAATGACAAGCCTAACTTCTTACCTGTCGATCATGAGAGCATGATGGAACCTTCTCGGCTTTCTGGTCAATAGATTAAAGAAAATTCAAAGGTTACGACTGCGGGTAATACGTATGCAGGCATACACCCTCAGTTTGTAAACCTGAAGTGTAAAGCTAGGGAAGATTCAAACGACCTTAGTAAAATGAAGGCATAATCCAAAAAATCAATATTTTTTAGCTTGTCTGTTGGAAAGATCATCATGTAAGGCATATATGAAGAAGAATGTTGCATAACATCTGATAGGAAAATGTCTGGGTGGATCTCATGTAAAATATAGAGAGTGGGAATGTCGTGATCTACAAAGATGAAAATAAAGAAAAATGTGGTAAAAAATGATCCAACAACAGGAAGAATTTTTATCCTCCCGACTACTTTCACTTTGACTACTAGTGAGAAAAAAAATCCTCTTAGAAAAGTTGTTCAACTTGAAGACTCCAACTAGTTATTCCAATAATTTGAGTAGGGTATTAAGCTACCAAACAAATCACCTATAACAGTGCTAGTCTCACGACTGGTATGTCATCATTCAATTAATCCCTCTTCTATTTTGGGATTACTTCCCTGAACATAAATATCTCGGCCAGGAAATTATGGAAATCAGTTTGTGCTTTACTCTACTTTGTGAAAAAAAAGTGGTAAACAGAAAGCACATTAAAGTCGTGAAATCAATTTTAACCGAGGTAATTTGTGTATTAGAAAAATATTTTCCTTAGTCGTTTTTCGATATCAGCATCCACATGTGTATGCATTTATATGATGCGACTTTGTTGTGTGGTCTTATTAGATATCATTGGATGTATCCTTTCCAGTGCTTTATGAAAACCTTTAAATATTGTGTAAAGAATACACGATATATTTGAGGGTCGGGTGCTAAAGAATGTTTAACTATGGAATCATCGATATACGTTAAAAATATATGCCAAAACAAAAGCTAAGAGGATTAATCCTTCTGGAGAACGATGATCGGGGAACCTGACGAGTTTGAGGATGAATTACTTTTTGGGAACCCTAAAGAGGTGATACTCACTAGTCTACAATACGAGCAAGCAACTCGTCATGTCTTCAAATCGCAAGATTAAGTTGAAGATTGGAGAGAGTAAGTAGCTATATAATTAGCTGAATTATTCTTATTTGATCATATGTATTCTCTGTATTATTATCTAAACTCTACAATTTATCTTTAGGAAGTACAAGAATGAAATTGCCCAAAATTACTGGAGAAATTGCATGAAGAATGATTTTAGGGCATGGATATTAAAAGAGGTAATTTCCAAATCTTATGTTTCAGGTTATTTATTTATGTGAAATAAAACATGCCCTAATACAAATTTATTGATAATTGCAGCTTCTTAAAAGAGGTGATGTCTCTTCAAGTCTTGCATGCCTTATAAAAGGTCCCAAATTTCGTGCGAAAGTGTTTAAGAAATTATGCACCAACGTTTTTTATTCTGTTTCATATCCATTGTAGAATAAGCTTGTTACACAAAACAATAGAATTTTATTTTTTTCCTTGACTACTTGTGTCTCTAGAAAAGGCGATAAAAATCCAAAAGATATGGTGCTAACCTACTATCAATTAGTCCAATAAATCCTGGAACTCAAATATGTAGATTTCATGAAATCTCATTCTATTGTGACTGGGTGAAGGTGGAGGACACTACGAATGCTTGTAAAGTTGATCTTAACTCCAAACTTATCATGGTAGATTTATCAAAGATGAAAAGTAAAGATCGCATAGTCGATGAACCTTTTATTTATGCATTTCATAACGTAAAGAAGATACTCTACACATATTTTTAGTTGCAACTGCCCCAACAACCAAGGTTGTCCTCGTCAGATCTAAGAGTGCATCAAGGTGATTAATTGACGGATGTGGGTGGTGAAAAGGGAGAACCACAATGCAAAATCCTTCATTCCAAAACCTTACAAATCCTTTATTTAGTCAGGTGTTACAACATGGTAAAGATGATGGAAGATCATAGATTCAATTTCAAGGAGAAAACACATCTCCATTTTTATCAAATCTTCCAGATCCAATCTATCGTAATGAAACTCATGTTATAAAGATTTCTATAGATATTTACAAGGAATTTTTAGAATCATGATAGTTGCGTTTATTGGGACGACTCATCATTGAAAAGGGTTGTAAACCAATTTCGGCAGATTGTCTATAACAATAGCTTCAAGCTGTATGGAAAACTCAACATCCATGGAGGATTACACCAAAAGGTAGGAGTTTTATAGTTTATATTTCGAAAATAAAGAAGATAAGAAAAAAAGTATGGATGCTTGGTGCTTTAAGAATTGAGCCTGGTTTCTTTAAGCCAATTGAATAGTCCGGGAATTTTTTTCCAATAACTTTCGTGTCTTTAAGGTATAATGTTTAGGTGATGTTTATGTGACACCCTACCTATTCCAATCCTAGGTGATCAGTCCATTATTAAATTAAAAAGGAATCATTTATGGTTTCATTCTTAGCATCACTGTCGAAACATAATTATATTACTAATACCCTAATGACCCAGTGTCAAAATTTTAATCTTTTTATTAACATGCAATAATTTAAACTACTAACCCATATCTACCATTCTAGTAAACAACGTAATAAATGATAAAATAACTGAATGAATAAATATGACGGGAATAAACATTCCCGATTGAAGTCCACATATAATAGTCCATAATTAAAACCAAATCCAACAACTGGAAATAAAATGAAATGCAGTAGCTTTGAAATAACCACTAACTAAAGATGGGCGACATACCCGGCTAAGATAACTGAATGATAAGAAGGAACTGATCAAAGTGGAAGCGTCTACTATCGTGGTCCTGTAACATCCACAACAGTTGCAGCATGTCAAATACAAATGGACTCCTAAGCTTAGCATCCCTGTGGCTGGGCAGCTAAAAGGTTTTTACAAAAATAGATTTAAAACAAGTCAGAGCCCAAGAACATTTGAAAAATACTTGCAAGTATTTAAAATGAAGTAAGAGCAGATATTATATACATATTAACTTCACGTGCCCTTACTTAAGATCATCACCTCTCAACTGTTGTGCACGCCTAACGTATTTTCATAAACCAACCTAGTTACGCTACCCCGCCTAACTAGTTTAAACTAAGTCTCTCCCTGCCTAATAATTCGTTGTTCCCACCTGTATTGCTCGTACAATACGTTAACGAATTTCCAAACCCCTTTAGCCAGTAAAAATCACCAAGTAAGTATTAAGTTTTCACATACTTAGTTTACTTTAGATATCACTATCTATCTTATCTACTAATGCACATACATTAGAATAAATCACACGTATATATACACACACACACACACACCGCTCTTGTATTATATGCAAATACGGCATCCCTGGGTGGAGACCCGTGATGCATGCATACTCTGCTATCGAGTCCTGATACGTCATGTACTAAGTAAAGGACTTCCAGTTCGGTATCACTCTCGAACCATAAATTTACGATTCACATAATTTGGAGGTGAATATAGTTCTAAGCCTTTGGGCTATGCACACTCTTAACGCACCCAAATGACCTGTCATACTATCATATGCACAAGTAGTTCTCAACACTAAGTTCTATGTTCTGAGGATCAAGTCTAGAATCCCCCTCAATGGGATCATCAGGATAAGATTGTCCATGATGTGGAACCTCCCGTGATAGCAGGTAGCATAGGAATGTTCACGCACATAAGAGATCACACAATAGGTATTCACACAACCTATATATATATATATATATATATATATAATAAAAGAGGAGGGTTTTTTTGTCTAGACCAATTAATGGTTGAGATTAAAAGTTGGTGACTTTGGTCTTTATCAACTAAAGGCTCACAATTTGACACGTTTAACTGGTATCTAAGGGTTAAAAATGTTGTACACGCCCAGACATGCTAACTGCTCCCTACTGTGCTTTTTTGACACTTTTATTTCTTCTCTCTTACTTTAACTTGAACTACACACTCCCAAATGTTAACACTTTCCTCTCTCTCTCTCTCTCTCTCTCTCTCTCTCTCTCTCTCTCTCATAACTAGGGGTGAAAATTTTAGACACGTCACGACAACACGGCACGACACGACACAACACGAAATTGACTCGAAATTGAAATGACTTGTCGTGTTCGTGTCGTGTTCGTGTTTTTTGACACGAAGTCGTGTCGTGTCGTGTTCGTGTCAATAAATTTGACACGAAATTAACACGAAATTGACCCGAAAACACGACCCAATTGACACGACAACACGACCCAATTAAAACGAAATTAAAGCCACGAATGCCACGATAGCAACACGATTTATACACGCTTATAGAGTTTACCCACCCACTTGCACTTTAATACTCTTGATTGATGCCATTTGTCACCATCTGAAATCATCACACTTTTAACAAATTAGACCTAAATGGTTGAGGTCTTTCAATTTCAGCCGCAACCACAAATGAAGACATCCTTTTCTCTATATCTCCATTCATCTTCCATCCCTCCCTTTTGATTTTCACCTCCATTTTTCATCTTCCATCTCCATTTTCCACCTCCATCCATCTTCCATCTCCATTTTCCATCAAAGAAGAACAAAAGGGTCCGATCACTTTAACAACAAAAACAAAAGGGTTTGCGCACTCTACAAGGCTACGAACACCGTGAATGCGAAGAAGAAAACTAAAGTCAGCTTTGACACAACAAATCTTGTTGAGATTGAACCAGATCTAGATGAAAATGATGAGGTAAAACCTAAAACTATTATATATTTTTACTCTCCTATTTTTTACACTCTCCTATTTTTTTATACTCATATTTTTTGACACAACAAATCTGATTTTTTTTTACCCGATCTAAATTTTTTTTAGTGTGTATATTTTTTTTTACCTGAACAATCTAAAATTTTTACCCACTTAGATTTTTTTTTTTACAAAACTGATTTTTTTTACCCGATCTAAAAAAAAAGTTTACCTGAACGATCTAAATTTTTTTTTAAAGTGTATATTTTTTTTACCTAAAACTGTTATATATATTTTTTACCCAATCTGAATTTTTTACCCACTCATATTATCATGTATTTACACCCAATCTGAATTTTTTTTAACTATGTAGAATTTTTTTAACGTTTTAACTATGTAGAATTTTTTTTAGAATGTTGGTGTTTTGAACATTGAGATGCTATATTTTTTTTAACTGTATGTCTATATGTTGGTGTTTTTTAAAGTGTATGTGTATATGTGATATGCAGAATTTGCAGAATTTTTTTAAAGTGTATGTTTTGAACACTGATATGCAGAATTTTTTTTAGAGTGCATATTTTTTTGACACTCATATTTTTAATCTTTTAACACTTAGATATTGGTGTTTTAAATATGTAGAATTTTTTTTTTAGAATGTTGGTGTTTTGAACATTGAGATGCTATATTTTTTTTAGAATGTTGGTGTATATGTGATATGAAGAATTTGCAGAATTTTTTTTAAGTGTATGTTTTCAACACTGATATGCAAATTTTTTTTTAAGTGTATGTGTATATGTGAGAAGCTGTATTTTTTTTTATCTCTCATTATTTTTATTATTGGCATTTTAGATGGAGGAGAGCGAAGAGGACAACTCGTGCGAAGATGACAATGAAAATGCAGTTGAGGTTGAGGTGAAAATTGAAGGACAAGAGGAGCATGGAGTCAAACGTCAAAGAGAGCATTGGTCTGAGGTATGGCAGTTTTATGATTTGCTTCCAATTGGCGATGATGGGAGGGAAAGGGCTAAGTGTAAAAAGTGTGGAAAACGTTATATATGTGAAACTAAGATCGGAACTGGAAGTTTGAAAAAACATTTAAGTAGGTGTCCTAGAAGGGATAGGACTGATATTGGTCAATTAGTTATGAATCCCAAGAAAGGGTCTTTGACAGTGCGCTCCACTAAATTTAATGCTGAAAGATTTCGTGAATTAATTAGCGAGGCCATCATTCGGCATGACCTACCTTTTCAATTTGTTGAGTATGATGGTATTAGAGCATTTTTTCAATATTTGTATGAAGATGTAGTTACCATCTCTCGAAATACGGCGAAAGCCGATGTGCTAAAAATGCATAAGAAAGAGAAGATAAAACTTTAAAAAATGCTTGAGATTGCTCCCGGTAGAGTTTCTTTGACATCTGATTTATGGTCATCCATAAACACTGATGGATTTGTGTGCGTCACTTCGCATTTCATTGATAAAGAGTGGAAATTAGAAAAAAGGATTCTCAATTTTTAATTTATGCCACCGCCACATAATGGTATATGCTTGAGTGAAAAAATATCATCATTGTTATCTGAATGGGGGATTGAGAAAAAACTATTCACAATTACATTGGATAACGCATCTAGTAATAATACTTTTGTGGAGTTGTTAAAGAGTCAGCTAAACAATGAAAATTCACTTTTGAGTAATGGTGATTATTTTCATGTTCGTTGTTGTGCTCATGTTTTGAATTTGGTTGTGCAAGATGGGTTGAAATCAATTGATGAGGGGGTGGGAAAAGTTCGTGAATGTGTGAAGTACGTTAAAGGTTCACAAGTACGGAAACAAAAGTTTATGGAGTGTGTCAAATTTGTTCATTTAAGTCCTAAGAAAGGCTTGCGACAAGATGTTCCAACTAGGTGGAATGCAACCTTTCTTATGATTGAGAGTGCTATCTTCTATCGCCGTGCGTTTGTTCGTTTAGCGCTAAGTGATTCAAATTTCATACATTGTCCAAGTGAAGATGAGTGGAGTAAAATTGAGAAAATATATAAGTTTTTGGAAGTTTTTTATGAAGTTACTTGTATTTTCTCGGGAAATAAATACCCCACTGCAAACTTGTATTTTCCTTCGGTTTCTATGGTTGAGTTAACTCTGAAACAAGAAATGAGGAGAATGGATGGATTCATGAGGGAGATGACTTGTAAGATGTATGCAAAATTTTCAAAATATTGGTCTGATTACAGTCTAATTTTAGGCATGGCAGTTGTGTTAAACCCTCGTTACAAGCTACAATATGTCGAATTTGCATATAAAAAACTTTATGGCAACGATTCATACCAAAGTGTTATTGTTAGGGAGAAAATATTTGCTCTTTTCGATGAGTACATGAGTAACTCCGCCACTAGTCCAAGCCCATCTAACTCTCTAAGGAGTGATAGTCCTAAGCTTGTTTTGAAGAATAAGAATGAGACTGTTCTTAGGAGGAGCACACAAAACATGTTTAAGGTAAATTTGAATTTAAATTGAGTTTAATTTATTTTTACTTATCAAATCTATAACTTAATGTCATTTGTAATGCAGGAATTTAATGCTTATGAGAGCCTAGAACTTTCTCGTATGCAAAAGTCCCAACTTCAAATGTATTTGGATGAGCCAAGGAGTGATTTAGAAGAAAATTTAGATGTGCTTAGTTTTTGGAGAGCACATCAATACCTTTATCCAGACCTTGCTTGTATGGCGCGTGACATTTTGAGCATTTCGGTTTCTACCGTAGCGTCGGAGTCAGCGTTTAGTAATGGAGGTCGTGTACTTGACCAATACCGGAGTGTATTAAAAGCTGATACCGTGGAGGCGTTGATTTGCACTCGTGACTGGTTGTTTGGAGTGAAAGGTATATAATTTGAGTTATAACTTTCTGAAATGTAATAATTGCAAGTTGTTCATTTTTTTTATTCTCTTTTTTACCTTGTAGGTGATGAGGAGCTAAGTTTACATGAGCTAACTGAGGATATCATTCAAGTTGACGAAAAGAGTGATAAAAATCCGTCCGAAAATTAAGCCCGGGTAGATATCATTATTTTTAATAGTTTGGCCACTCTATTTTTGACATAATAATAAGTGTGATGTATATTAACTTTCTGTATGTTTTCTTATTTTGCAGGGTTGAGGAGGGATAGGGGGAGCTGTTATTTTGGACTGTCACTTTTTTAGAATTGCATATTTGTTGTTTGTTTTGGACTATAATATGCAGAATTCTATTTTTGTCTATCATGTCATTCTTATGGGAGAATGGACTTTTTTTTTGTTCTTTTTTGTAGTTATTTGTACTGGATAGTTAATGCCAAATTGTATGTTTAATGGATTTGAACATACAATTCTCCCACAAGAATGTTGTTGGTTTTGAACTTTATGTTTAATGCATGGATTTTATTTGGACATTGTGCAAATGATACAAGACTTATTTGGACTTATTTGGAATTGCAAGTATAACTGTTAATGAAGATTTTTACTAAATGCAGAATTGTTAATGCATAACTGTTAATGTATGTTTAATGCACATTTACTAAATGTATGGTTGATGCAAAATTGTTAATGCAGATTTTCAAAGCATAAATGTTAATGCAGAATTTAAAATGCTCTAGAATCTAAAGCAGAAAACAAAAATTGCTTTAGAAATTATAATTCGTGTTTCTCGTGGGAAACGTGTTTTTCGTGTTAAATGAGATGGAAAATTATAATTCGTGTTAAACGTTTCGTGTCGTGTTTTTGATGGGTCATGTTCGTGGCATCCTAAAAAAACACGAAGTCATGTCATGTCGTGTTCGTGTTTAATATTTCCTTATCGTGCCGTGTCAGGTCAAAACACGACCCAAATACATGAATTGCCACCCCTAGTCATAACCTCTTCCACTTCTCTCTCTCCCATCGAATATTGAAACCATATGCCCTTTTACTTCTCTCTCTCCTGCCGAAAATTTCTCTACGAAGCTTAGATAACCTTAGCTTTGATAACTTAGAAAATTTCTCAGAAGCCGTAGATCTAAAGCTTCTACTTCTCCCCCCTGCGCTGAAGATCGGAAGCCATATATCTAAAGTTGAAGATCTGAAGCCGTAGATCTGAAGCCGTAGATCTAAGATTTGGGTGAGTTTTCACTTTCTTGGGGTTAATTTGTATCAGGTAGGAGATATAGGTTATCACCAGAACTTAGTTTTTTTCCTCAATGATATAGGTTACAATAGATCTGAACGCATACAATTTTTTGGTTGAGATTTGTGTGAGTTTTCATTTTCTTGGGGTTAATTTTTTGCGATTTTTCACTTTGTTGGGGTTACTTTGTATCAGGTAGGAGATGTAGGTTATCACTAGAACTTAGTTTTTTTCTCAATGATATAGGTTACAGCAGATCTGAACGCATACGATTTTTTGGTTGATATTTGGGTGAGCTTTGGGCTTCGTTTTTGCAGGTCTTGACTTATACTCTTCTGACCGTAATTTTTGGTTTCGACACAGGGTCTCTCTTCTGTTCTCATTCTGATTGTATTTTTTGTTTCAAAACAGGATATGGAGTCTGATCAGGTTTGGGGGTTCCTATGGTGTCTGATCAGGTATGTATGTGTTGTTTGAGTTTTTTAGCTGTGGGTTTAGTTTTTATTTTAATTTGCAGATTTAACATATGAGAAAAAAGTTTATGTTTCCTTTTTTTCTTTGATTATTTTTAAACTGAGTATTTTTAGACGCATGTGTTTTAGTTGTTTTTTTAATGCAATTGTTTGGTATGTAATCATCCTCATTTGGCGAGTGTTGAAGGGTTATACATTGTTTGAGTTTGTAACGCTGTTAACTTTATTTTCATTTTCAGCTCATTTTCCTCTATTATCTGTATTGTTAAAGTTGTTTTCGTTTCCTTCAACTTTACCTTAAATTTCTTATTTTTGTGGTACTCAACCAATGGCACAATCCCTGATTTGGTAAAATGCTCAGAGAAAGCCTCTATAACCATTGTGTCTTTTGTTGTTGAGTTTTTTTTTTATGTCCGTTTTTATCTCTCAACTACTTTAATTTTGTTTTATAAAATCTTTGATAGAATAAAGTCATTTATACCATCACGAGCTTCTTTAAGCATCTATGAACTCAAGTTGTTCTTTTGGTTTGTTCTCATCTAACTGCTTCCTTTAAAGTTGAAACAGAAATACACAGTTAGAATAAATACACAAGTTAGAATAAATAAACAGTTAGAATAATTTGAGTAATCTTGCGTTTTATTTTTATTTTTGGGTTTCTTATTATCGTTGTGAACATGTATTGTTGTTTAAATCACTAATCTCATATTTATACGACACATATTTTTGTTGAGAAGCTCATAACAAATATTTTAGAAAATAATTGTTGTTTTTACCTCACGTGTGAATAACAATTTCTCTCGCCTTTTTTATATAAACTCTCAAAGTTTACTTTATCAGTTTATTGATAGTGAAAAAAATGAGTTTCTTATGTTTATTCTGTTTCGGCGAGGAGACAATACTTTGAGTTGTTGTGCCATAAGAATTTGTTTCTTTGCAAAATAAATATAGATGTAAAAGAGAAAAAATTGAAAATGCTTATTATAAATGAGCAGCCGATGAGAATAATGATTTTTTCTCCTCTAAAGTTCATTGATCTGTATAACACGGTGGCTTGAAACTCATCTGATGCAAGATTCATTCAAACAGATATCATTATTTTACTTGTGTTTTTGAAAAATATCTCCAAATCCTCTACATAATTTGATTGGACACGAATGTGTAAAATGAGATACGAATGTGTAAAATGAGTATTGTTTCAACAATATTTTTCATAAAATAGGTGTTTAGATATATAAGGAAATGAGTTTTAAATGTTATTAATGTATCAAAAACTAAGGTGTGAACTCAAAGTTATTACAACTTAAATTTGAGAAAGAGCAGGTGCAGGAGAATCTTGAACAAGGTTGGAGATTACATTTAAACCTATAGCTGAAACCTATTGACTCTAAGCTAAGCACAAAAACAAAGGGTAAAAGGATATATACACAAACCTATAACTAAGATCCTAACCAAAACCTATTTAACCAATAGTTAATGTGGTAATAGGACGAAATCTACTAGGGGTAATAGGACGAAATAAGCTGGTAAAACTAAACCTATTTAACCAATAATCTAATATGGTAAAACACAAACCTATTTAACTAATAAGTTGGTAATATGACGAAATAATATATACACAAAAGTAAAAGCCTATATCACTACCCTAAAACGTCCTAATAGGTAAAAGCCTATATATACTAACAACTAAGGTTGGCATCCAATTAATTCATAACATCTCTCAATGAAACTAGCGTCAGGCTACTGCTAAAGGTCAGAGAAAGTGGAAGAAAAAAGCGCAGAGCTTTGGCAGAACTTTTGTCCTTTTGGCAGAAGAGTCTAATGCAACAACTCTCTCTTTGTCTTTCTGACAGAAGATGCAACCCTACCTGTTGCATACCTATCCTCAACGCACATTTAAGGGGATTTGAACAAGTCCGCAAATTCAACTGATGGGTTTTCTCATCACAAATTTGATGAGACATTACACGGGGCTTCAGGTCTTGACCAACCTGTCATAGGGTCTGCCCCTATTTCTTTGTCAGGTCTACATTGAAACGACACTTCTTTAGTTGGGTCTGGAAAGAAATCTTTTGTTGATATGGTGTCACATGAGAGTCTTGAAATAAAGCTTTATGTACAAAGATATTTAGGACACTACCATTAACATGGGTAATATGTCCCTAGCCAAAGTTGTAATACAAACTATTTATTTATATTATTAGCACTGGTCTAAAAAACCCGCCTAGGCTTCGCCTAGGCACGCCTAGGTTTAAGGCTTGGGCGAAACGCCTCGCCTTAAGTTTTTTACGCCTTATGCCTAGTAAAACCCTTAAGGTGCACTTTTTTCTAAAAACAACGATGCTTTAGTGAAACGATATCGCCTTTTAAAGAATTTTTTAACTAACCGGACCATTATCTCATCCAAAATAATCAAATAGTATTTTAATTTTCATATATTTAGACATATTTTTATGATACGTATAATTTTAGTATTTTAATAGCCTTGTTATGGTGTAAAAATATTAAAATATATTAAGAAGGCCTAAACGCCTTTTCACGCCTTTTTACGCTTAAACCCGCCTAGGCTTCTAAGGCTTAAGGCTTGACCTCCACGCCTCGATCACGCCCCGCGTTTTTTAGAACCTTGATTATTAGTAAAAAAAATATTGTATATTTTAATATGTTAATATTAATTATGAGGATAAAAAGTATAATAAAGAATGTGAGTGATCAATGTTGATACCCATTGTATTCAATTGTTTTAATTTAGACTTTTTTTTTGTTATAAGTGGTAATTGTTTAAACCTTTAATCTAGCAATCTCCCTTGAACTCAAGTGTATTTGAAATATCATATTCTCACCCCTTAAAATTTAATGACAATAAAATTATATGGTTGTGATGTGTTGAACTTTGGATAGAATTAAGATAGCGCCTGTGACACCCCGACTATTTAAATACCGGGTAGCTACTCCTTTATTAAATTAAATCAAAACGCCAAGTTGGTTCAGTTAGTAGCATCACTGCCGAAAATATTTTATTATTACTAACCACCTAGTATTTAAAAGTAAGTTGCCAAATTTTAATTTAAAGTCTGGTTAACATGCAAGTATAATGAAGAAATAATAACACCATTCACCATAATGAAGTAATAGAATAACCGTAACATGATATAAATAAAACTGGAGGAAAAACTCCTCATAATACAATCTCACAACTGAAGTAAGTAATGAAATACTGAATACTGAAATGAATACATGCCAACGTCTGAAAACTGAAATGGAAATGTATCTAATAGAACTTGGGCAACATGCCCTACAACTGAGGAATAATGAATAAGGAATCCAAATGATATAAGCGTCTAAAAGCAAATCCCTGTAGCTTCCACAACCAGCTACAGCTCGTCATCAGAATGGAAATCCTATGCATGGTGACCTTGTGGCTGGGCACCTAAAATGGTTTTACAAAAAGATAGATTTGAAAGCAAACGGGTCAGAGCCCGAATGTGGAGATATTTTAAAAACCTGCAAGTGCTTTAAAAACATTTAAAACAGTATATGCAAAGTACATGTTAGGACGTGCTCTCACATGATATACTCACCTCTCGTCTAACTGTGCACTCCTAACGTTCCTGTACCCATTCGTGTGTTATCTCATAACTATCTAAAGAGTTTCTAACACTTCTACTCGGTTCTCGTTAAATTTCCAACCTTAATAATTAAATAGAGAGTTTTACTTTAATTCCCGGATTCACAATTATTAACAATACCAAAAAGATCTCTTTTTATCTTTCAAAACATTACCATAATTATACTCACAATTTATTATAGTAAATTCCTTCTCGATTAACCGTATATTTTCACATCATAAATATACAATACAAGCACCCAAAGGCTAAGCTGCGGTGCACACATACTCTGCTATCCATCCCGGTACATCACGTACATAAGGATTACAAATTCCGAATCTCTCAGGAATTGTTGGAATCAACACCACACACATAAATGGAGGCGAACATAATTCAATCATATCCATGGTCACGTACATACCTACGCTCCATAGTCAGCTGGCTTATTAACTCACAAATAAGTCATTCTCTTGAACTATGTCCTCTAGGCACCAATCTAAATCCGGGCAACACAAGGATAAGAAGGTCCTAAGCGAACGTAACCTCCCGTGATAGCAAGTATGGTAGGTATGCCATACACATAAAGTTATCTACTAAGCATTCACACATCTTAGATATTTCAATATTAATAAGGGTATTCTCTACATCATTATACCATTATTCCCAATTCATATATTTCAAGTGTCCCGACAATGTATAAATTAAATAGTCGACACGTCTCACGTCGTAATATCTTAAACTTAAAACCTGTCTCGAATAGACTATTAAGTTCCCATAATTCCCTCATATAACATCGCTTATACCTAAGGTCCTTACTTCTGCCCCAAACCTTATTTCATCAAATTATTCAAATTTGTACTATTAACCCAAATATTATCTCACATAACGAATTTCATTAATTTAGAATAATTCCTCAAATTAAATTCCAATTAATGTCCAATCTCAAAATCATGCCTACTGGTCTTCCTTAAAATTTAGGGTAATCACAATGTCTCCAATAATATTATCTAAGGGTTATCATCATTAAAATTCAATTAAGGAAAACTTTATTCATTCTGGGAAGGTCGATCGATCGACCTTGACCTTCGATCGATCGATTGTGGTCGATCGATCGACTGATGAATGTCGATCGATCGATTACACAGGTCTGTTACGGACTGCTTTGTTTTGCAGTTACAGTTTCGTCCCAAATCACCATTTTTAAGCATGAAACTTCAAGATAAGGTTACTATAACGTTATACTAACATCTTTCATCAGTAATAACATTCTAAATTCCATAATTCATCATTTAAAGGCTTACTTTGGATTAAAACTACATCAAACTAATTCCCAGATTTCTTCCATTCAAGAACATCATTAAGTTTCTTCTAATTCTACCTTTTTATCATCAAGGTTCTGTTTTCAACATATAAATTCGTCCAGAATATACTACATGCAATTCCTACATAAATCATGTCCCTTAACTTTCAATTCATGGGTCTAATTTATCTCCAAAAATCAATTCCGAAAATTCCTAAACATGGAAACATATCTTGAATTAAAGGAGTTTAAATCACTTGCCTTAATTATCTCAGAATTTGGTGTTGAATCTTGAAGTCCAGTTGTTCTCCCTCTCACTTTTCTGCAGAATTCTCTTCCTTCTCTCTCTTTCAAGCTCTTCTCACGGTTTCCTTCTCTCTCTCTCTCTCTCAAGCTTTTCCCAAGGTTGAAGATAATGGAATATGGAGTGTGTCTTGGTTTTTGGAAGTTGGGAGTATATTTCAACTCCTCCCGTAGTCCATTAAATCTCTAAGTGGTAGTAGTGGGTTAAGTGGGTTGAGAAATAGTCAGATTTTTAATTCCCATTTTCGTCACTTTTTAATTCCCAAAAATGCAATTTACCAAAATGCCCTTTATGATGTCGGTATGGCCCACAAATATCCCGGGACCCAAACTAAACTTCCGGCTAGTGTTTTCTGACTATCTCGACCCTTCCGGACGCGTTGGCGCACTCAAAACGACCATACGGTTAATGGAACTAAAATTCACTTTTTAATTATGTAATACAATACCATGACGTGGCGGTCACACGCGTCAAGCAAAATTCCCAAATTGCCGTATTTATAACTCACGACAATATCAATATTACCAATATTCATATAATGCCAAGTATGCACATTATAATAAAATACTAACTCACATCTCGTTAATATTATTATCCGGATTAATTTCCAATTAATAAACATTTAATTCAATTAATCCCCAAAAATAAATAACGCAGAAAATACGGGGTATTACATACTTCCCCCCTAATAACTGAATTTCGTCCCGAAATTCGGAACTAGCAAGTACCTGGTAAGAATAACTCTGGATAACGTTCGCGCATCTCATCCTCGCGCTCCCATGTGGACTCCTCGACATTATGATGTCGTCACTGAACACGCACTAACGGGACTATCTTTGACCGCAACTTCCGCTCACTTTGGTCCAGAATAGCAATCGGCCCCTCCTCGTAGGAGCTATCTGGCTGGAGATCAATATCCTCCACAGCAATGAGAGAATGAGCCAAATTATCTCTAAGGTACTTCCTCAGCGAGGAAATATGAAACACATCGTGAATCCGATGTAAATGCTCCGGTAACCCAAGTCTGTACGCAACCAGTCCAATCCGCTCAATAATAGGAAATGGTCCCACATATCTCGGTGCCAACTTCCCTTTCTTCCCGAAACGCATAATCCCCTTCATAGGAGATACTCTGAGCAAAACCTGATCCCCCACTTGGAACTCTCTGAAGAATCTCTTCGCATCAGCATAACTCTTCTGTCTGTCCTGAGCCACCCGAATGCGACTGCGAATCAATTCTATCCTTGCCGAAGTATCCTGAATCACTTCCGGCCCAAGTAGTTTGTTGTCCCCCACCTCCAACCAACATGCTGGGGAACGACAAGGTCTACCGTACAATGCCTCAAATGGAGCCATGCCAATGGTGAACTGATAGGAGTTGTTGTAAGAAAACTCCACCAGTGGAAGGTACTGCTCACATCCACCCCCAAAGTCAATAATGCACATGCGTAGCATGTCCTCCAACATATGGTTTGTGCGCTCGGTCTGCCCATCGGTCTGCGGATGATAAGCCATACTCAACCGCAATTCCGTGCCCATGGCCTCCTAGAAACTCTCCCAAAACCTCGAAACAAATATCTTGTCTCTGTCAGACACGATATTTAGGGGCACACCGTGAAGTCTCACAATCTCTGAAATGAAGAGCTGGGCATACTGTCCCGTAGTGTAGTCAGTCCTTACGGGTGAAAAGTGAGCGACCTTGGACAACCTGTCCACAATTACCCAAATGGAGTCGTGACCCCTCTGCGACGTAGGCAACCCCGTGATAAAGTCCATGGATATGCTCTCCCACATCCACACCGGGACCTCCAACGGCAGTAGCAATCCTGCCGGTCTCTGATGATCCACTTTTACAAGCTGACAAGTGGCACATTTCGAAACAAACTCAGCGATATCTCTCTTCATACCGCTCCACCAATACTGGCGTCTCATGTCTTGGTACATTTTGTCCCCTCCGGAATGTACCGCGAACCGTGAGCCTTGCGACTCTGCCATCACATCGTATCGCAATTCATCCCCTTCCGGAACTACCAATCTCCCATTGAAGCGTAATCCCCCGTCTGAGCTAACGGTATAGGACTCGGCTCCCTCTGCTAGTAATCGAACTATCTGCTCCTGACAGAACGAGTCATTGGCGTGTGCCCGTACTACCTTCGTGACAATCTGCGGTGT
Organism: Sambucus nigra; assembly: GCA_949130495.1. Taxonomy (NCBI): domain Eukaryota; kingdom Viridiplantae; phylum Streptophyta; class Magnoliopsida; order Dipsacales; family Adoxaceae; genus Sambucus; species Sambucus nigra. Next base: position 585,502,041 of record OX422210.1, on the reverse strand, counting down.
AACGGTCATCACAGACATGAAAGATCGGGCCACTGCATCCTGGTGTCCCAATTCCTTCCACTTAGCCTTCCACACCTCTGCCACCTCATCTGCTGGCCTACGGCTCAACGCGTCTGCTACCACGTTAGCCTTACCCGGGTGATACTGGATATCGAACTGGTAGTCCTTCACAAACTCAAGCCACCTACGCTGCCGCATATTCAACTCCTTCTGCGTGAACAGATACTGTAGGGACTTGTGGTCCGTGAACAATTGGAACTTCTCCCCCAAAAGATAGTGCCTCCAAATCCGTAGGGCAAATACCACTGCCGCTAACTCCAAGTCATGGGTAGGGTAATTCTTCTCTTGAGGCTTAAGCTTACGGGAAGCATAAGCTATGGCCTGACTCTCCTGCTGCAGTACACCTCCAAGTCCTTGTAAGGACGCATCGGTGTAAACAAGGTACTCAACTCCCGGTCTCGGCAATGCTAACACAGGTGCTGAGGTTAACTTGTCCTTCAACTCATCAAATGCCAACTGACAGGCATCACTCCAAATGAACGACACACCTTTTCGGGTAAGATGTGTCATGGGACCCGCTATCGTGGAGAAACCCCGAATAAACCTCCTGTAGTATCCTGCTAGGCCCAAGAAACTACGGATCTCTGTCGGTGTCGTGGGCTGTCCCCACTCCCTCACTGCGGATACCTTCCCCGGATCAACCGATATTCCCCGGTCGGAAATAATATGCCCCAAAAACTAAACTTCCTTCAGCCAAAACCCGCACTTCTCATATTTTGCATACAACTCATTCTGGCGCAGTGTCTGCAAAACTAGTCTCAAGTGCTCGGCATGCTCCTCCTCTGTCTGGGAGTAAACCAAAATATCATCGATGAAGACAATGACAAACTGATCTAGGTAATCCCTGAACACCCTATTCATCAAGTCCATAAATGCTGCTGGAGCATTGGTCAAACCAAATGGCATAACCCGAAACTCGTAGGAACCATATCTCGATAAAAATGCAGTCTTCGAGACGTCCTCCTCCCTGATACGCAACTGATGGTAACCAGATCGTAAATCAATCTTTGAGAAGTAAGAAGCTCCTCTCAACTGGTCAAATAGGTCATCGATTCGAGGCAACGGATACTTGTTCCGTATCGTGACCTTGTTTAACTCCCGGTAGTCCACACACAACCTCAGTGAACCATCCCTCTTCTTCACGAACAACACAGGGGCACCCCACGGTGAAGTACTCCTCCGAATAAACCCCTGACCCAACAACTGCTCAATCTGATCCCGTAACTCCCTCATCTCAGCTGGAGCCATACGGTACGATGCACGTGCTATAGGTCTCGTATCTGGTAACAAGTCTATAACGAAATCTATCTCTCGACTGGGGGGTAGGCCTGGTATCTCCTGAAACACATCAGAATACTCCCTGACGACTGGGATCGACTCTAAAGGAATCACAACCTCCTTAGAGGTATCCTCCTCAATGTAATATAAATGCGCGGTCGAGCCTCCCTCTGGGCGAGGCATCGCCACAACAAACATCTCTTGCCCCGGAATGGCAAAAACAATGCTCCCACCAAAGCAATCAATCATGGCTCTATGATCAGCGAGCCAGTCCATACCGATAATAACATCGTGAACATGCATATCTAGTACCAACACGTCCGCAGGTAATACCAAACCACCAATCTCTACCCCCACTCCCCGACATATAAAGAATATAAGTGACCCATTCCCCAAAGGTGAGTCGACACACGTAATTGTGCTCTCCGCTGTGGCTAACAATCCTAACGCCTTTGCGAAGTGTGTAGCTATAAAACAATGTGTAGCACCCGTATCAAATAATACCCGACCCATAGTGCCATGGATAGGAAACGTACCCTCAATCGCGGGCGGTGCCTGTGGAACTGCAGCCTGGTGGACGTTGTAAACACGTCCATACTGTAGCTGCCCCTGCTGTACAGGAACTGCTGGAATGATCTGAGCTGGAGCTGGGAGGGCTGGTGGAAAGAGTGGCCTCTGTGGCTCCTGTCGAGCACCCTGCTGCTGTTGCTGTGGGGCCCGGCCCTTATCAGGACACTCTTGACGTTTGTGGCCAATCTTACCACAAATGAAACATTTCCCTGGGAAGTTCCCTCCCCTCTGCCCTTGCTGTCCCCGGCCCTGGTGGCCGTTACCATTCCTCCCTTGGCCCTGCTGGCCCTGCTGAAACTGCTGATGTTGGCCATTTTGACCCTGCTGGCCCTGATGACCGTTATGACCCTGCTGGCCATTTCGGAATCCTCCCTGACCGTTCCTGAAACCTCCTGAACGGAACCTCTTTTGATCTCCCTGCTGAGAACCCTGCTCTACCTGTCTCTGCCCCTGAAAAGATTGTGCCCCACCGGCACCATGTCCTCCAGTCCTGCCCTGATGGCTAGACTCTCCCGACCTCTTGCCCTCGGCCATGTGAAAACGGTGGTCCTGGCAATGTAACAATGCAGCGTTAACCACATCAGAATACGTGGCCAACGAAAGGTTCCCTAACAGATGCTGACGGATCCTCCATGTCAACCCGTCGGTAAATTTCTCAATCTTCTTCTTCTCTGTCGGTATCTCATCAGGAACGATATTCAACAGATTAGTAAACTCGGCCTCATATTCGGCCACGGTCTTGCTTTCCTGCCTCAGACTCATCAATCTCCTCCTCATTTCCGTATGAACAGCTGACGGAAAGTACTTGCGGTCAAACCGCACCCAGAACTCATGTATAGTGAGAGCATCCCTCTCCTCTACGGTGGTAATTGACTCCCACCACTGCAATGCAGATCCAACTAGCTTAAAAGTAGCTAGCACCTGCTTCTGAACATCCGTGCACTCATACATCCTTAAGTGCCGCTGTATATCCTTCCTCCATTGGCTCGAGACTATTACATCTGAGCTGCCTGCAAACTCTGGCGGATGCGCTTTCTGAAAAGCGTCACGTACACGCTCCCAAGCAGACGGGAATGAAGTTGCCTGAACTGGCGCGGCAACCGGCGCCTGAGGCGGTGCCTGCTGAACAACGGCAATGGCGGCATTTACCGCTTGGGCTACAATAGCTGCAACCTCAGCGGCGTTCATCATGCCCTGAACCGGTGCGGGCTGTGGTTCTGGCGCCGCATTCCTGGGAACTCGTGGTGCACGTCGTGGAGGCATTCTGAAATAAGAATAAAGTCTATAAGTTCACAGTTATAAACTTTAAAATAGCTGAAGAACGTAGCATAAACAAAAGAATACAACAGTCCTAAAATATAGGGCTCTATATCAAAGAAAGCTCCGCGGAAAACATAATAAGCCGTTCAGATCCTAAAGGACACTAGAACCTGATGCTCTGATACCACCTGTGACACCCCGACTATTTAAATACCGGGTAGCTACTCCTTTATTAAATTAAATCAAAACGCCAAGTTGGTTCAGTTAGTAGCATCACTGCCGAAAACATTTTATTATTACTAACCACCTAGTATTTAAAAGTAAGTTGCCAAATTTTAATTTAAAGTCTGATTAACATGCAAGTATAATGAAGAAATAATAACACCATTCACCATAATGAAGTAATAGAATAACCGTAACATGATATAAATAAAACTGGAGGAAAAACTCCTCATAATACAATCTCACAACTGAAGTAAGTAATGAAATACTGAATACTGAAATGAATACATGCCAACGTCTGAAAACTGAAATGGAAATGTATCTAATAGAACTTGGGCAACATGCCCTACAACTGAGGAATAATGAATAAGGAATCCAAATGATATAAGCGTCTAAAAGCAAATCCCTGTAGCTTCCACAACCAGCTACAGCTCGTCATCAGAATGGAAATCCTATGCATGGTGACCTTGTGGCTGGGCACCTAAAATGGTTTTACAAAAAGATAGATTTGAAAGCAAACGGGTCAGAGCCCGAATGTGGAGATATTTTAAAAACCTGCAAGTGCTTTAAAAACATTTAAAATAGTATATGCAAAGTACATGTTAGGACGTGCTCTCACATGATATACTCACCTCTCGTCTAACTGTGCACTCCTAACGTTCCTGTACCCATTCGTGTGTTATCTCATAACTATCTAAAGAGTTTCTAACACTTCTACTCGGTTCTCGTTAAATTTCCAACCTTAATAATTAAATAGAGAGTTTTACTTTAATTCCCAGATTCACAATTATTAACAATACCAAAAAAATCTCTTTTTATCTTTCAAAACATTACCATAATTATACTCACAATTTATTATAGTAAATTCCTTCTCGATTAACCGTATATTTTCACATCATAAATATACAATACAAGCACCCAAAGGCTAAGCTGCGGTGCACACATACTCTGCTATCCATCCCGGTACATCACGTACATAAGGATTACAAATTCCGAATCTCTCAGGAATTGTTGGAATCAACACCACACACATAAATGGAGGCGAACATAATTCAATCATATCCATGGTCACGTACATACCTACGCTCCATAGTCAGCTGGCTTATTAACTCACAAATAAGTCATTCTCTTGAACTATGTCCTCTAGGCACCAATCTAAATCCGGGCAACACAAGGATAAGAAGGTCCTAAGCGAACGTAACCTCCCGTGATAGCAAGTATGGTAGGTATGTCATACACATAAAGTTATCTACTAAGCATTCACACATCTTAGATATTTCAATATTAATAAGGGTATTCTCTACATCATTATACCATTATTCCCAATTCATATATTTCAAGTGTCCCGACAATGTATAAATTAAATAGTCGACACGTCTCACGTCGTAATATCTTAAACTTAAAACCTGTCTCGAATAGACTATTAAGTTCCCATAATTCCCTCATATAACATCGCTTATACCTAAGGTCCTTACTTCTGCCCCAAACCTTATTTCATCAAATTATTCAAATTTGTACTATTAACCCAAATATTATCTCACATAACGAATTTCATTAATTTAGAATAATTCCTCAAATTAAATTCCAATTAATGTCCAATCTCAAAATCATGCCTACTAGTCTTCCTTAAAATTTAGGGTAATCACAATGTCTCCAATAATATTATCTAAGGGTTATCATCATTAAAATTCAATTAAGGAAAACTTTATTCATTCTGGGAAGGTCGATCGATCGACCTTGACCTTCGATCGATCGATTGTGGTCGATCGATCGACTGATGAATGTCGATCGATCGATTACACAGGTCTGTTACGGACTGCTTTGTTTTGCAGTTACAGTTTCGTCCCAAATCACCATTTTTAAGCATGAAACTTCAAGATAAGGTTACTATAACGTTATACTAACATCCTACATCAGTAATAACATTCTAAATTCCATAATTCATCATTTAAAGGCTTACTTTGGATTAAAACTACATCAAACTAATTCCCAGATTTCTTCCATTCAAGAACATCATTAAGTTTCTTCTAATTCTACCTTTTTATCATCAAGGTTCTGTTTTCAACATATAAATTCGTCCAGAATATACTACATGCAATTCCTACATAAATCATGTCCCTTAACTTTCAATTCATGGGTCTAATTTATCTCCAAAAATCAATTTCGAAAATTCCTAAACATGGAAACATATCTTGAATTAAAGGAGTTTAAATCACTTGCCTTAATTATCTCAGAATTTGGTGTTGAATCTTGAAGTCCAGTTGTTCTCCCTCTCACTTTTCTGCAGAATTCTCTTCCTTCTCTCTCTTTCAAGCTCTTCTCACGGTTTCCTTCTCTCTCTCTCTCTCTCAAGCTTTTCCCAAGGTTGAAGATAATGGAATATGGAGTGTGTCTTGGTTTTTGGAAGTTGGGAGTATATTTCAATTCCTCACGTAGTCCATTAAATCTCTAAGTGGTAGTAGTGGCTTAAGTGGGTTAAGTGGGTTGAGAAATAGTCAGATTTTTAATTCCCATTTTCGTCACTTTTTAATTCCCAAAAATGCAATTTACCAAAATGCCCTTTATGATGTCGGTATGGCCCACAAATATCCCGGGACCCAAACTAAACTTCCGGCTAGTGTTTTCTGACTATCTCGACCCTTCCGGACGCGTTGGCGCACTCAAAACGACCATACGGTTAATGGAACTAAAATTCACTTTTTAATTATGTAACACAATACCATGACGTGGCGGTCACACGCGTCAAGCAAAATTCCCAAATTGCCGTATTTATAACTCACGACAATATCAATATTACCAATATTCATATAATGCCAAGTATGCACATTATAATAAAATACTAACTCACATCTCGTTAATATTATTATCCGGATTAATTTCCAATTAATAAACATTTAATTCAATTAATCCCCAAAAATAAATAACGCAGAAAATACGGGGTATTACAGCGCCATCGATGAGGAATATGAACTGTTTGCGACACGAGAACATATTTATCACGGGAACAAATTTATCGTCGTGTCATGGACACGGGTATAAAATATCATGGGGATAAATTTATCACCGTGCCATCGGCACGGGTACACCCTAGTATATATATATATATCAGGATAAGACTGTCCATGATGTGGAACCTCCCATGATAGCATGTAGCATAGGTATGTTCACGCGCATAAGGGATCACACAATAGGTATTCACACAACCTATATATATATATATATATATATATATATCATCAGGTATACACGTACCCCATAATATATCACATACGTAGTATATAACTCTTGAATATCCTATGTACTATCAATTTACCAATATACTTTTCATCGTATATTCCCGAGTATTTTTCAATACTCGAAGGGTCATAATTTCCCCTTAAATTATTTCAGTCATAACATCTCTTACTACTGGTCTCGTCTTAGGTTCACTAATGCTCTCCGTGCCCCGTTCTAATTCTCGTGAGTTCATTAAATATCAAAGTATGCCCATTAATTCCTACCATATGCTCAATTGGGGAAACCTCAACCCTACCGTATGCTTACTGAAATTACTATTTCCTTCATTAACATTTTATAATGTCCCAAAAGTCTCACTGTAATTTATTTGTGTATTTAGGGCATAAATAACAAAATTGGTCAAATTCGGGTAGCCGAATCGATTCGCTGACTGAATCAATTCACTCTCTGAGCCGAATCGATTCGAAATGCTACAGGTCGTCTTGTTTGTTTAACTGTTACGATTTTCACCATTTATAACCCTCTAAACCTTCACAATACAGTCCCAAACTTCCAACCAAGTATACCAAACCTTATAATAGCATATATAAATGATTTCTAACGTAACCGAATCATTAAATCATTAAATCATCAAAGGGAATCATTTAAACCAGATTAATCCCATACTTTAATCCTAAAACCCTAATTTGTTCTTTCTTTATTCAAGAACATCAACAAGCCCAAATTTCTCCACATTCACATGTTACTAAATTATCAGATTCGTGTTACATACATAAGTGAATTATATCTATCATAATTTCTACCTAAGAACATGAATTTAATCTCCAATTTAACACCAGTAATCATTTATTCATGAAAATATCCAATCCTACACTAACATGGATAGTATATATATACTCAAAATTTTGCAAGATAAACACTTGCCTGGAGTTTGTAGGTCTGATTTGTGCAGGAAAAACAATGGAGTTGTCTTCCTCTCCTTCCGATCTAAACTCCGGTAGTGATGCAAAAGTGGTGTGGGGAGCCTTGGAATCCTTCACCTTCCTCCTCTAATGGTCTCTCTTAGTTTTTCTAACTGTTAACCCTAGCACCCTCAACCCTCATGCTGATATAAACCTATTAAATTCATTGGTCCCTTTACTATAAAAATACAAAAGGCCAAAATACCCTTCCGGAGTGCCAGTTTGACCTAAAAATTCTCCGGGACCCAATCCAAACCCCCCGAGTATAATTTTTTGACTATTTCGACCCTTTCGAACATTGGTGTACTCGAAATGACCATTTAGATAACCCATAAATAACTCATATTATATCTCATAAATTTAAGCCCCGACACGACTGACACGCGCATCCCGATTAAATTGCCGTAACTATCGTATTTCTCACTCACGACAATCATATTGCATTCTTACTAATTTTTTACTCGTTCACTAAGTAATACTCAATATAATTTATATAAATAAATATTAACCCTTGTCTCGCTAATTAATTTTTATTTTAATTCGGATTAATTTTCTATTAATTTTTATTTTAATTTAATTAATCTCAATATAAAAATTATTAAAATTACGGAGTGTTACAGTTTATGGATTCACTTGTCAAATATTGGCATCCAAGATTATTGCTCGAAATTTCCCGAGGGGTTGGGATTCCAAATTGTATTGATCAAACAACATTTGGAGCAGAAATATGGCCTATTTGCTTATGGGTTGCCCCAAGTGGTAGTAACTGAAGGACGAGATGACATCCGAATTCCTATAAATATTGAAATTGAAACCCACCTTGGTTTTGCGAATATTGCATCTGTGTAGGACATCCAATATCTAGTTGCAAAAGTATTATAAAGCAAGCTCGAAATTCTTTGGATGTTTCAGTAAGATGAACAAAAATTTAGATGCCGTAATTATTCAAAATAAGAACTCGCATTTTAGTGGAATAGGCACCTTTAATCCATCAGTACTCGTAAAAATTGTTTCCGATGTAAGTTTGCAACCACAAAAGGAATAAACTTACCAAGAATCTCAAAAGAATCCTACAGAAACTCAGGTGGCATCTGGTCCACCCATAATATCGGAGGAGCAACAAAAATCGAAAAAATATACTAACACTATAGTAATCCACGTGGTTAACTTGGCTGGAGTTTTATGTTTAGATATGCTTGGTGATTTGGTCAACAAAGAAAATCAGGTAAAGGCTCCTAATTTTGTGGAGAATGAGTCTTCACCAATATATAACAAACGAGTATCATTCCAAGAGATGATTGGGATACTCGAAAATAGACCAACATCAAATGTGGAAACAGTGGAGTCTTTTAAAAATAAGGAACAAAATAGGAATAAGTAAATTAATTTATGTGATCATACCCATAAAAAAAGGGTATTGGATTCACAAAATTCTTCATGGGTTATAGACAATAATGAGATTAATGGGACACAATCTGAAGATGAAATGCCCCATCTTTAGGACATTACAAATTTAAATGAGGATTCATTGCAGGTTGAAGAGGATGGGACCAGTCCTGAATTTCATTTATATGTCGAGATCCAAAAATATGACTTGGGAATGAGTGCCAAATCTGTCCAAGCTCGTGATTTTATTGAGGATTCAATTGAAAAAAATTGTGGTAAAATTCAATATCAAATGTTCAATTCTCAAGTCAGTAATTCCTTTGATATTTTAGGCAGCACTGAAGATTCAACAATTCTCAATCAAGATGTGATTAATGGCAACAAACAAAAAGGTGGATTAAAACACTCACAAGTGGATTTTCTGTCTTTAATTAAGGAGGAAAAATTGATTCTTAAATATAATTTATGGCCTTCTGTTTCTCACTCAAGATTTCACAAATTTTCGTAATTTTATTTGATCTTGATTACCGCATGTAAGAGTTTCTAGGAGAGGCTTTTTATCCTATTTATAAATAAATTTATTTTTCTTGCTAAAAAAAGATATTCTACTCAAAGTTCATAAATGAAGGCAGTTGGTATGTTGTTGTGCGTGTACCAAAGGGTATGATTACTCAAGCAAACGCATTAAAGGCTCCTAAAGAGTTCCAGTCCGCTCTTGATGACAACCCTAATTTGAAAGATGTTTTAGTTGATTTAGAGGAAGGTTAAGTATCAAAATATTATTTTACCCTTGACAATCCTATATATATAATATTATTATATTGGCCCTTGACAATCCGATTTGTGTCCAAATTGTATCCTATTATGATATTGATGCTTTAGTTTGATTTATGAATGCTTATATTGATTTATGAATGTTTTGTTTTATTTATGAATGTGTAGTTTAAATTATGAATGTTTAGGAGTACAAACACTTCGCACGGGACCAATGTAACTCGTAGGAACGGACCGTGTTGTCATGGGACGCCTGGTTTGAGAATAAGACTAAAATTAACAAATAACTACACTTATAATTGAAAACATACCACTAGAGGGGAAAAACAAAAATAACCCCCAAATGTCCCCCCTAAGGGGCACGATCACCTCACATGGGATCAATGTAACTCGTAGGAACTGACTACATAGTCACGGGACACACGATTTGAGAATAGGATAATAAATTACAAATAACCAAACTTAGGCTTGAAAACATGCTGCTAGAGGAGAAAACCCAAAACGACCCCAAAATGATCCCCTAGGGGGCATGAACACCTCGCATGGGACTAATGTAACTCGTAGGAACTAACCACGTAGTCACGGGATGATCGGTTTGAGAATAGGACTAAATTTTGAAAATAACCAGACTTAGGCCTGGAAATATGTCGTTAGATGGAAAAACTCAAAACATCCCCCTAAGGGGCACGAACACCTCGCACAGAACCAATATAACTCGTAAAAACTAATTGCGTAGTCACCAAATGCTTGGTTTGAGAACATGACTAAAATTTATAAATAACCAGTATGATTTGGTTGTTGAATACAGTTTTTTTCTTTGGGGTTGCCTAAAAATAATTATTTTTATTTATTAACTGTGACCATGTTCTTATTTATTTTTTAAAAAATGGGGGTCACAACTTTGGTCCTAGCCATTTTTCACCCGTTCTATATGGTGACGGGCCTCGATCGTCACCCCTTGTCCATAATTGGTCACGGCTCAGGTCCGTGACCCTCAGTCAAATACTAGTCAGGGCTCAAGTTTGTGACCCTCGTGTCACGACCTAAGCCTGTGACCATGGATCCATATACTTCCCCGCGATCTAATTCGTCACCCTCACTTTGGGTCACGAATAAATACCGCGATCACCAATTTTGGTCATAATAGAAATGGTCACAGACCTCAGACGTAACCTGAGGGCATTGGTCACAGACCTCATACGTAACCTGAGGGCCTTGGTCACGACCAAAATCCGTGACCAATTCTGGTTGGTGATGTAGTGACGGATCTCTTAAAAAATTGAATTCATGACTCTCATTTGGTTCCTTTCTCTTACTAATCCCTTTTACATGTTCTTCTATAGACCTCGGTCTCTCTAGATATTTCCAATGAGCTCCTCTCTATCATTTCAATCAATATCAAACATATCCCCCCCCCCCCTCTTCATATCTCTATATTTTTTATCCCCCCTTTTTATTCTTCTTAGATAATTTGTCAAAAACGGGTACGCAATACGTTCATCCTTTAGATTGTCAACAAATTTTTAATTTACAAGTTTTTTTTAAACTCGTAGGTGATTATTATAAAGGTCAACCACCAAAATTGGTTTAATTTATTATATTTTCTATGTTCTTAAATGAAAAGAAATGACAATACATTTTGTTACATATCATAGGATTAAGATGGATAAATATGTGCACAACAACCATTTGGAAAAATATCAGAAAGAAAATTACCTTCGCCTGATTGTTTCTTTAATACACAGTCCTCAACGTTTTCCATGAGATGTCTATTTAACGGTTCTACAAATCATATATTTTTTTTTACTAATGTTATACAATTTATGAATAAAAGTATAGTCTCAAAGTCCAAATCTAATATATTTTATAGTTGTTAAACTATACTTCGTACGGGGAACAAAAAGACTATGATTTAAAGAAGTATTAAATCTGAAGAGTTTTTATTTAAGCTGGATTCTCCAAAACTATCGATGACTTAGTCTTTGTATAATTTGAAATTTTATTATCAGTTAGAAGGTCTATTTTTACGGTCAATATTTACTTGTAACCTCCTTATAGTTATGGGATTGTAACTTATCATTAATTTCTCTGGTAAGTTGTATATATTTGTACTTACCATTAATAATAGACCGACCGTAGGGAGGCCTTTCTCCACCAGTTGGCCAAAATACAACTTTTTCGACCGTCCGTATTTGAGCCAAACCTTGTTTCTTCTTATCTCAGACAAACCGGAAACCTCTTCCCTCAAACACACACCCACAAATCTCTCTCCCCTTAATGAACTCCCATTTCTATTCTCCTTCTCCCACCCACTCGCAGCCCACCCTCACCTGGACCTCGACTTCAACAGACTTCAACAAAAAAAATTCGACAATTGTAAGTTTAATTTGTTCTATGATAGGTTTAATTTCTTCCACAACAAAATTTTCCCTCAAATCTCATTCTAGGGTTTCCTTTTAATTTTTATGTAAATCTCTTCCTCTAGCAGGTATTTTTTGTTATTGTGTTCAATCGTATTACATTTCAGATTAGGTTTAGGTTTTTTGGGTCTGTATATTGGGTTGTGTTTTTTTTGTGTGATCCCTTTGCTACCCATCTGTGGTTTTTTTAAACTACTATAACCATTTGGTTTGAAGCAATCTATTGCATAGTTATTGTTGTTTTTTAGTTTGTATTCTTGTTACTCATTGTAAGCCCACTGTTTCATCTATATTTTTTATTCACTTGATCACGTTATGTATGAAAAAAAATAGAGTAAAGATACATACTTATGTGTATTTTGTTATTTGGCCTCAAATTCCACCTTTCCCCATAGTTTAGGGGTTTCCCGATGTGTAGTATGCTTTATATGTTTCTATTTAATAAGATATTTTTAGAGCAATATACAAAAGAAATGGGATTTCCAGTAAACTAGAGCTCAAGTTCAATTCAATTAAATTTTCAAGTTTTTTATGTGTCAAGAATCCATATTATGTGTAGTTTTTATATCAAAACTCCATATGACTTGTCTCACTGTGTGTGTGTTTGTGTGCATGTCAAGTAGAAGAAGAAGAATTGATTGTGGGTTTCGAAATGACAAGGAAGTGGAGTCCCTAAAGAGTTCAATAATCCCCACACCCTTTTTATTCATTATAATCCCCTTATCCACAAGCTCGTGTATATCTTTGAAAATTTTCACCCCACACACTCATACATGTATGTCTATATAAGCTTAAATAACAAGCATTTTTTTATAAGATATCTATCTTGAGGGTTTTGTTCTTGCCAAAATCCAAGTGACATCTTCTAGTTTGCATGGTTGACTTTGCGGTCGAACCCAGCGTTGCACTGTATACTAGTTAAATAAACACAAGAATTATCTTTCTCTTCATGGGATTAGTAGACCCGGGTTGTTAGGATCATTAATATCGTCTTCTTCCTCATTTCTAACCATGAATCTTGAAGCCTTTATTCTCTCTCTTAATGATCCTCTACACCATAACCGCAGTGACAACCCAGGCATTGTGCTCATTCCTCAGGTTCTCACTAGTAAAAACTATTCTACTTAGAGCAAAGCCATCCGCACTGCTCTCTCCGCTAAAAATAAACTAGGTTTTGTTTATGGCACCATTCTAGCCTCTTACAAAATTGTTGAAACCTTTACTGTGTCGACCCGTTGTAATGACATGATTTTGGATCTTGAATGCATTATCACTAGACATTTGTGACAATGTAGTCTATGTTCTAGATGCATTACCAACTACATAGGGACATTGCTTTGTTCCGCCTGGAGATCTCCCAATCTCCACTTATTTCACTCACCTGAAGACCTACTGGGATAAATTATCCAACTTTATTAATCTCTCTTTCTATACATGTGGTTGCCTAAAAAATTTCCAGATATACTTCTTTCAGGAATACTTAATTTTTTATGGGGTTAAATAATACTTATAACTCTACCTGTGGTAAGATCCTATAAATGGAACCTCTTTCTAATATCAATAGGGCTTGTGCACTGCTTGTCCAAGAGGAACAACAACTAGTAATTATTGAAACTCTCCCAGCACAGGTTGACTCAATGGCCATGGTTCCATCTTGTTCTCAAAATAATTCATTTCCTTCTCGGTCTGATAAGAAATCGATAACCAAGCCTCCTTGCACTCGCTGCTTAGGAACTAACCATGAGGTTGACCATTGCTATAAACTCCAAGGTTGCCCTTCGGACATCTCCTTCATAAGTCGGATACCAACTCTACTTAGATCAACCAAAGGGGCTTTCCCCAATGGTTACCACCAACCCTTGCTTTTCAAGAGGTTGGGGGTTCAAGTCTCACCCCCTCCCCCTTCCCCTCCCCAAGACTTGAACCTAAAAAAAAAAAAAACTCTAATCCGATCTTTCCTACACTGACCACTTTGCCATCTGATTTCACCCCAGAGCTCCTCCAGCAGTTGGTTACATTTTTTATTTTGGTAATTCACAATCTTTCGTGAACATGACAGATAATGAACTTGTGACACACCGCTTAATAAAATACCGGGTGATCAGTCCTATACCAAATTAAAACAGGAATTCCAGTTGGATCATCCTTAGCATCACTGTCGAAAACTTTTTAAAACTTACTAATCACCTAGTATTCCAAAAACTGGTGCCAATTTTAACTTCTTAATTAAAACAAAACAATTCATGCGGAATAAAAAATATAAACCATTCACACAACTGAATGAAAATAAACTAAATCATAAATACACAACTTGCCGAATAAATCACCGGCCACCAAATAAATAATCAAATACAATTAATCAACACCTGAATGAATTACACCTGAAACTGTACCGAGAAGTCTGGGCGACAAGCCCTAAATATAACTGAAACTGATACAAGATTCCTACTCTAGGAATGAATGAATGATGCGTCTAATCCAAACTCCTGCTAGCATCCACATATGCCGCAGCTCCGTGTCCCTGGAATAGAATATCAATCCTGGCGTCCTTGTGGCTGGACACCTAAAAGGTTTTGAAAATAGTTTTATAGCAAGGGGTTAGAACCCAAAACATTTTGAAAATATTTAGCAAGTGAATTAACTGCAGTAATTTAAAATGCATGAATGCGCTTCATATATAAGTTAGTGTCGCACTCCCTTGTGAACATTCTCACCCCTCCACTATTGTGCACACCTACCGGTTATCTTAACCCCACCTAGTTGTACTACCCCGTCCAACTAGCCCTGGTATAACCTTCCCTTGCCATACTACTCTAACCCAAGTATAATGATTCTTGAATTATAAGTTATTTCACAACTAACTTAATTAACTCCTCTTAAATAGTAACATATAACCGTATCTCAAGTTATATAAAGTAAATACATCACCCACTGTATTATTCCCACAAGTGAATAACTTAATTAATTTCTCATTAATTAACAACATATAACTGTAACCCGAGTTATATAAGGTAAGTACATTACACACTGTATTATTACCTACATATAATATTTACTACCATATTATACGTACCTTTACTAACATCCACACATATATCATACATGTACCCATCCTTCCGAGTTTACCCTCATCGGATGATTTCCTCTAAAATGCTATCTCACTAGGTGTGCTCACAAAACCTAATTTTCCCCAAGTTAGAATCGCTCACTAACTTGGACCAAAATATAAACGAAATGGAGGCGGTCATATTCCTTCCCTGAAAGTGAGATAAATCCCTCACCCATATATACCGGACGCTATGACCTGGGGATATACTCGCCCTACTCCTCAAGCTAGGGGATTCACCCACATCGCGCAACCTCCCTTGATAGCATTAGAGTATATAAATTTAATAAATAACCAATCATTGATATTTAGTATCACGCACAATAAATACACGTATATATATATATATATATACTATCACGACACCGTATATATATATATATAATATAAACTCCGGCTTTACCGTGTACTCAAAATCCTGTACACTGCTTGTAATTTCCTGAGTCTGTGCCCCGACTCAACGTAATTAATTTTCTCACTTAATAATTTATGATCCTCCCGAGTCTATGTCTGACTCTAATATAATTAATTCACGCCTCAATTAATATAATACTTTCCCCGAGTCTGTGGTTCGACTCTAATTAAATTAATTAACACACCCATTAATTTAATACCTCCCCGAGTCTACAATCCGACTCTAATTAAATTAATTAACACACCCATTAATTTAATAACTTGGTGTCACCCAACCATTATCCCCGGACTCACTTACTTAGCCCGTAACTTAATATTTCCCGAGTCTTTGTTCCTATCACAGGGAAACACACAATAGGCATTCACAACCCAAGAAATCCTATAAAACAGTAGGTATTTACACAACCCAATTCTTCATACTTGTACGTAATATATTTCTCTCAAATATTCACCGTACTTGTTTGCTTTACGAATTTATCTCACTTTCGTATTAATTCAAGTATTCACACAACTCTAAGGGCCCTAGTTACCCCTTGTTATATCAATTCAGTATTTACCCTTGTTAACCCACTGACCTAACGAATTTAAGCTCGCTCATGCTTTTTCGTAATTATATTCTTATCATCTCGAATTAGAGTACGTCACAATCAAGCCTATGAATCTCCACTTTAACTCTCTCATAAAATTAAAGCCCAACACTCAATCATAGACCTACTTCCATATCATTATTCCATCAATATTTTTCATCAAGGTCCCAAACACTTCCCCGATAAAATTTTAGACATTTGAGGCTTAAAAAGAAAAATCTCAAATTTTCTGACAGATTAAACACCCTCTAGTAAAATTTCGATTTCTTCCTCTACATAACTCCGATTGACCTGATTCCAAGTTCATTGGATAGCTAAGAGAAATACCTTTCCAGTAATGTATGGCTCATACTCTAATTCGAAGTAAAATTCAAATCGCAGACGTTTAAAGTCACGTTAAAAGTCTGGCAGATTACTATGTTGACAGATCAAACACCCTCTAGTAAAAGGTCGATTACTCCCTCTACAGAACTCCGATTGACCTGATTCCAAGTTCATTGGATAGCTAAGAGAAATACCTTTCCAGGCATGTATGGTTCACACTCTAATTCGAAGTACAACTCAAATGGCATACGTTTAAAGTTGTATCAAAAATTCTGGCAGATTGACCTCTTGTGTTCATCAAATAAATCCTAAGTCATTCAAGATTCATGTTCTTCATCCAAGAACTCGTAAAGATTCCATTAACAAAAATCCATTTATTACCCATTTATCCCCAAAATGAATTTTAGTTACACATCACTAACATATGAATTGGATATCACAATTTAGGAGTAAAAATAGTTAACCACTTGCCTGAAAGTGTTCGTAGTGTCTGATTCCGTTGGCGGAGTCCCTCAATTTGGCTCCAAAAGCTCCCAATTTGTTCTTGATTTGCTTTCCCCCAAATCCCCTCTCAAACCCTAGGTTTGGAGTTGTGTTGGCTGCTGATTTCTAATCTCTCCTTAGGTTAAAAACCCTTAATCCCGTTTTTCACCTAATGGGCTTAATTAAAGTGGCCCAACTCACCCCGTGTGGGCCCGGCTATGCCCAAAAATACCCCGAGACCCAATTACTACCCCCGGGTACTCTTTCCTAACTATCTCGGCCCATCCGGATTCAACCGCGCACTCAGAATTGGCATCCGAATTAATTTATAAAAATCCTTATCTCACACCCAATTTAGTCTATACCGACTCCCGGCTGGGATAAGTGTATACCTCGTCATTAATACTTGAAATGACGTAATAAAATTATTACTATTCACTTAATAAATAAATTTTTCCTAAACATTAACCATTCACTCCCCGATTAATATTTAAATATATATATTGCCATAATTAATTCAATTAAAATTACAACACACTAGTAATTTAAAATCCCGAATTAATTAAATATTAAATGCACAAAATACGGGGTGTTACAGAACTAAGTGTTTTATATCCAACTTGTTCATGTGTCTTTTGGCTCGTTGATTCAGGTGCTTTCCATCACATGGTGTTCGATCCTTCACTTTTTACTCATTTATTCCTCTTAATTATGATTATTCAATTACTCATCTTGATAAATCTACTGCTCTTGTGTCTCATATCGATACCGTTCGTCTGAATGATATTATTACCTTGACTAACGTTTATTATGTTCTAACTTTAGGTTTCAATCTTTTCTATGTTATCAAGCTTATAACCAATTCCAAGTGCTCAACTCGTTTTTATCCAAATGGTTGTTTCTTCTAAGACATATCAAGGAAGCAGAAGATTAGAGTGGGTAGTGTAAGGACATAATTTTACAAATTCTCGTTATCAATTTAGTATGTCGTATATCGATACACCATCACGGAATGTTCAAGATCATACAAGCATCGAGACGGATCCGAATATCAAGCGTCTTCAACATTCAAGCCCAATAAGGATGAATTTGGTAAAATGTATTTAACTTCCATTTACATTTTATATTAAAAGTGTTGGGATATTTTTGCAAAAGATAAAATATTTTTTCATTTATGAAAAATAATTTTTGAAAGATTTTAAATGATTTTAATCATAAATGTTTTGGATAAATGCTTTCAGATTCGTAAGAGTTTTGGTTTTAATGGTTTCCAAAGATTTTAAATCTAACCAACTCTAAACTAAAGCATATGTGAAACACCAATAGATCAGGTCGGTGGATAAAAAATATTGGAATAGATATTTAAGTTTCTTTTATAGGCATGAATTTTATGTCTTTAATATGCCTTTATCTATTATGACCTTTGGTTGTGCACTGAATGTGATGGTAATAGAAAATTTGTCCTCTTTATCAAAATTAACTCGAAAGGCAACTGAATAAATAGTGTGTCCATCATACCGTCTTATGAATCAACTCATTTGTATTAAATCTAACCCAAACATAGATGTAATCATATTTTATATAGTTTTTTTGTGGGAATGGCCGGAATTGAAGCTGAATGTAGAGATTTTTACATGTAACTAATCATTCAGCATATGATACGATACCAAACTTTCCATCGCTTAATTCAGTTAATCACTAAGTGAGTAAAATTATAATATATACCTAAATTTATCATCACAACACAACGTCGACATTTATCACACCCACATAATGACACGTGTATACTTCATAAATGTTCCAATTGCTAAAATATTGGTACTTTATATCTCTCACATTCTCAACCCTCAAAGAAGTTTCGCCTGAATCCTGTTCATAGCCAATCCAACTGCCCCAGACTTCTAAACCTTTATAAAACCCAACTCTTCTATTTACTCTTTGTATCTTCTTCCAAATGAACAATAAACCGAGAGATAGAATTTCTATAGAGAAATAGTTATGGTCTACAATGTGGACATGACCACTGGCAAAGCGAAAAAACGATGCTCTAATGGTCAGGGGTGTGGTGGGTTATGGTGTGTAGGAGGCGGTTGAGATACCTCTAACATATCGCCTTATTTTTAATCTGTATGGATGCAACTTCTATTTGCTCTTCATTTTTTTTCTTGGTTTACATTTATTTCATATTATTTGATTAACTGTTGATGTATTTTCTGAAACCAACTAGAGTAGAACCTTAGCTACCCATTAATTGACAAGTTCCCAAATCCTCACTCAAGGAGTTCTAGACTCTAGATTTGTTTTTAATCCACCATTTACTATCAACTATTTCATTCCATCCACTCCCTCTAGTAATGTAGCCCTGCAGTACCCCAAGAGAATAAGATGTGCTTTCGTAGTAAGACAACCAAACTTGGAATCTATCATATCAAGCAAGGAGAGTAACAACTTGGGGGTCTGCATAAATTTTTTTCTTCTTGAAGTTGATTTTTGTAAATGTATTATTTTTAATATATTTTGATTAAAACAAATGTCGTATAACAACAGTTATCGATAACAAAATATCAGTAGATAGCTATTGGCCATTGTAATGTCAATTTTATTTATTTATTATTAGATGTGTTTCTGTAACGGTCTCAATTTTTTGTTAGTTCATCTCAACCAACTTGTATGTTTAGCTTGCTAATTTTTATATATTGAAATAAAATAATTTTGAGAATATATTTAAATAATATAGTTCATTCAACAATATTCGTAACATACATTTTCGCTCGTGCATCACGCGGGGTATATGGTAATACAATAGTATTAGAGATTTTAATATCATTTAGGGTGTGTTTGATAACACTAATTTTTCATGGAAAATGTAATATATGGAGTCATTTTTCATCTTTTGGATGTTTGATAAACAAAATTTTCTATGGAATTGGTTTCCTTAAAACAAATCACGTAACCACTTTTTCCACAAAAGATGGAATTAAAAAACCTCCTCCCACCTTGTTATTCATTTTCCAGGGAAAAGAATTACCACACCAAAAAATTGATAAAAATCCAGAAAATGAATAAAAACACAAAAATAAGGGGAAAAATCCAAATAATGAGTAAAAACCCAAAATTAATGAAAAAAACACATAAAGTGAATAAAACTCCAAAAATAACGAAAAAAAATACAAAAACTAAATAAAAAGCCCAAAAATATTGAAAAAAAATCACAAAATGAATAAAAACCCAAAAATAATGAAAAAAATCCTGAAACCTATTAAAACAACAGAAATAATGAAAAAAAATCCAAAATATGAATAAAAACCCAAAAATAATGAAAAAAACAATCAGAAAGTGAATAAAAACATAAAAAAATTGAAAAAAAATCCAAAAAGTGGATAAAATCCCAAAAATAGTGAAAAAATCCAGAAAATGAATAAAAACCCAAAAATAATGACAAAATACAGAAAGTGAATAAAACTCCAAAAATAATGAAAAAAATACATAAAATGAATAAAAACGCAAAAAAATGAAAAAAAATCTTAATGTGAATAAAAACCAAAAAATAATGAAAAAAATCCAAAAAGTGATTAAAACCCTAGAAATAATAAAAAAATCCAGAAAATGAATAAAAATCCAAAAATAAAGACAAAATCCAGAAAGTTAATAAAAACCCAAAATAATGAAAAAAATACAGAAAGTGAATAAACCCCAAAAAATAATGAAAACATCCAAAAAATGAAGAAAAAAAAAACAGAAATAATTTCAAAAATCCAGAAAGTGAATAAAACTCCAAAAACAATGAAAAAAATACAGAAACTGAATAAAAACCCAAAAAAAATGAAAAAAATCGAGAATGCGAATAAAACCCAAAAATAATGAAAAAAATATAGAAAGTGATTAAAACCCCAAAAATATTTTTAAAAAATCTAGAAAGTGAATAAAAATCCCAAAATAATGAAAAAAATCCAAAAAGTGAGTAAAAACCCAAAAATAATGGAAAAAATGCAGTAAGTGATTAAACCCCAAAAATAATGAAAAAAAATCAGAAAGTGAATAAAAACCAAAAAATAATGAAAAAAATACAGAAAGTTAATAAAAGTCCAAAAATAATGAAAAAAATCTAGAAAATGAAAAAAAAACAAAAATAATGAAAAAAATATAGAAAGTGAATAAAACTCCAAAAATAATGAAAAAAATACGAAAAATGAAAAAAAACCAAAAATACAGAGAGTGAAAAAAACTCCAAAAATAATGAAAAAAATACAAAAAACGAAAATAATGGAAAAAATTCATAAAATGAATAAAAACCCAAAAATAATGAAAAAAAAATACTGAAAGTGGATAAAAACCCAATAATAATGAAAAAAATCCAGAAAGTGAATAAGAATCCAAAAATATTGAAAAAAAATATATAAAGTGAATAAAACCCCCAAAATAATGGACAAAATCCAAAAAATGAATAAAACCCCAAAAATAATGAAAAAAACACCGAAAGTGAATAAAACTTAAAAAAAATGAAAAAAAATCTAGAAATTGAATAAAAATCCAGAAATAATGAAGAAAATCCAGAAAATTCATTATGGGGTAATATTTATTTTCTGTTTTTTTTTTCATTTTCTGTATTTTTTATTTTTTCCTTTTTTTTAATATTATTTGTGGGGTTTGATTCACTTTCTGTATTTTTTCATTATTTTTGGGTTTGTATTCACTATCTGGATTTTTTTCCATTATTTTTAGAATTTTATTCATTTTCTGTATTTTTTCATTATTTTTGGATTTTTATTCACTTTCTGGATTTTGTTTTCATTATTTTTGGGTATTTATTCATTTTTTGGATTTTTTTTCATTATTTTTGGGGTCTTATTCACTTTCTGTATTTTTTTCACTTTTTGAATTTTTTCATTATTTTTGGGGTTTTATTCATTTTCTTGATTTTTTTCATTATCTTGGGGTTTTTATTCACTTTTTGGATTTTTTTCATTATTTTTGGAGTTTTATTCAATTTCTATATTTTTTTCATTATTTTTGGGTTTAGGTTTTTATTCACTTTCAGTATTTTTTTCATTATTTTTGGGTTTTTATTCATTTTTTGTATTTTTTTGCATTATTTTTGGGGTTTTAGTCACTTTCTGGATTTTTTTCATTATTTTTTTATTTTTATTCACTTTCTGGATTTTTTTTCATTTTTTTTGGGTTTTTATTCATTTTCTGGATTTTTTCCTTATCTTTGGGGTTTTGTTCACATTTTGGATTTATTTATTTATTTATTCTTTGGGATTTTTATTAATTTTCTAAGATTTTTTTAATTTTTCTATTTTATATATATATTTTCTACTTTTTTTCCATGGAAAATATTGGGAACCAAACACAATAGATGGAAAATATAACATTTTTCACCTGGAAAATATTTGCAATCAAACACCACCAACAAATTTTTTTCATGGAAAATATTTCCATGTTTTCAATTCCATGGAAATCGATTATTGGCGCTTATTTTCCATCTTATTTATCAAACACACATTAATGTATTTTAACTCACGAAACGAAAGCCTACATTAAATTTTGAAACCCCTGATTTTCTCTTCTCCCTCTATATCTCTTATGGGCCTCTCCATTTTCCATATGCTCTTCTCTGTTTACCATATATGCCTTTATTTGCCTTCCATCCTTTCCTAACATTTTTATCTCTCTTAGTTTTCCTCTCGTGTTATTACTCATCTCTCTCTCTCTCTCTCTCTCTCTCTCTCTATATATATATATATATATATATATATATATATATATATACACACACACACGTACACACGCTAAGAAAAATATGAATTGATATGCAGAGTTCCAGATTGTTGGGCATACGGATTTTGATATCATGGAGTAGGCGATTTTCCTTTGTTACCCGCCGCCATGGTCACTTTATGGTTGTATAATTGAAATGATCTTTTGTGATTACTCAATAGGTTGTTTGGTTAGCTTTACAATATCTTTTATTTTGCAGATGTTACTCCAGATTCAGCCGTGGAATTGCCGCTCACTGCTGAAAACATTAAGAGTGGCAATAGAAATTCCTCTATTAAACCTGTCAAGACTACCATCAGAAATGTGTGGTCCCAAATTTGTTGAGTTGCGAGACAAATCTTCAGGCATCCGAACCAAAAGATAGAATCACTTGGCGAAGCTAATCAAATTAGATGGATCTTCAATCTTAGATGAATATCTCATATTCAATTCTCAAGTGAGTCGTGAATCTTTTTTTTCCAAAAAATAAAATTTGAACTGTTCACAAAATGTATTGGATCTGGGTAAAAGCCGAATCATACACAAAACCAACCTTAGTAGGTGCTAAGGGTTTTATTTTTCAACCGATACTCAACTTGGGGGTCAAGAATTAGCTAAGAAAGAGGGTTTTGAGACTAACAAAGAAAGAGGGTTTTGAGACTAACAAAGAAAGAGGGTTTTGAGAACTTTCTTCCCCATAACATAAAACATACAAGATTATCTCTGGTTCCTTTGGTCTAAGAATAGGTCAAGTTGATCTTTTGAAACCAAGTTTGTTGGGAATTGATAGGGATTATCTCCATGTTCTAGGGGTGTGCAAAATCCAAACCAAACCGATTAAACCGACCGATCCAATCAAATCCAATCCAACTACAAAACCGACCTCAATTGGATTGGATTGGATTTTAATTTTCAAAAACCGATTTAATTGGATCGGTTTCGGTTCTTGGATGAAAAACCGATTAGAAAACCGAACCGATCCAATTAAAATAATTGTGGTTATAAAAAATACCCATTTCCAATACCCACCCGATTTAATACCCATTATATATATTGCTTTTAAAAAAACCTAATAGGGAACATCTAATTTGTTGAGCCATTTAACTCATGCATGCCCCACTTATCCTAATAGGGAACCAAAAAAACAAAAGACCTTGGCCTTCCAACCAAAAAAAAGTGGAGAGGGGGGTGGATCAACTCTTGTGGCTACATCTTATAGTGTTGATCGATGTAGGGATGCAATTGCTAGAATGTTTATTATAGATGAATTGTCTTTTAAATTTATTGAGAATGAAGGGTTTAGAAATGTACTTAATGTATTTGAGCCTAGATTTCCAATCCCGTGTCGCACCACCATAGCTAGAGATTGCTTGAAAATTTACGTAAATGAGAGGGATATGTTGAGGAATTATTTCAAGAAATCGGGGCAGCGAGTTTGTCTTACCACGGACACGTGGACATCTTTGCAAAATCTTAATTACATGTGTTTGACAGCTCACTATATAGATAGCAATTGGAACTATAACAAAAAAATTCTAAATTTCTGCTTAGTGCCAAATCACAAAGGTGAAACAATTGGCCAACATTTGGAGAAGTGTCTATTGGGGTGGGACATTGAGAAGGTTTTTACAGTAACGGTTGATAATGCTAGTTCCAATGATGTAGCTGTTGCGTACTTGTCTGACAAAGTTAACAATTGGGGTGGGGCAATTTTGGGGGGTGAGTTTATGCACATGAGGTGTTGTGCACATATTTTGAATCTAGTTGTCACCGATGGTTTGAAGGAATATCATGGCTCTATTAATAGAATTCGTAATGTGGTGAGATATGTTAGGGCTTCCCCATCGAGGTTAGATAAGTTTAAGGCTTGTTGTGAAAGGGAAAGGATATCATCGAAAAAACTTGTTTGCTTAGATGTTCCCACAAGATGGAATTCGACTTATTTGATGTTAGAGGCGGCTGAAAAATTTCAAAAAGCATTTAAACGGTTAGAGGTAGATGATTCACAATACCGTCGTGAGTTTTGCTTATCTAGTGAGAGAGATGCTCCAGATTTTGAAGATTGGGAACATGCCCGCTCATTCATTAAATTTTTGAAAACGTTTTGTGATGCAACACTTAAGTTTTCTGGATCATCGTATTCTACTTCTAATTCTTTCTTAAGACAATTGAGTTTGATTCGCACTCAAATAAGGTCATGGGCTAGTAGTAGAGATCCTTTTTTGAAGAAAATGGGTGAGAATATGGGCAGAAAATATGACAAATATTGGGGTTCTTTGTCAGTGATTAACCCGATGTTGTTTATTGCTGCCTTACTAGATCCACGGCATAAGGAAAGATTTTTGGTTTATTGTTTGAGTGCCTTGTTTGGGGAAGATAATGTTAGTGAGTTAACAAGTAAAGTGAGAAAGAGTTTGGACGACTTGTACGATCAGCACATATTGCTTTACTCTAGTAAACCCGTACAAAATCGCAATTCACAACAAATAGCCAATGAGATTGAGGTTGATAGTGCCAAAGTTGATGTTGATGCATTATTTAATGCGGGTTTTATGAGGTTGTTAAAAGAGACAAATGAGAAAGAATGCAAAACAGAGGTGGACCGATACTTAATGGAGTCATGCGAGGACCCCACTGATTTGGAGTTTGATATATTGGTTTGGTGGAAGACTAACTCACCCAAGTATAAGATTTTATCTTTAATTGCACGAGATGTTTTAGCTATTCCCGTCTCTACGGTAGCTTCTGAATCTGCATTTAGTACCGGTGGTAGAATTCTTGATCCATTTCGGAGTTCTTTGTCTCCACAGACCGTGGAGGCCCTCATTTGCGCACAAAATTGGATACGTACAAAGCCTCAAATTGATCTTCGTGCATCAATGGATGAAATTGAGGACGTTGAATCAGGTAATAATTTAATTAATGCTTATTCTGTTTGTTTAAGGTCAATTTATCTTAATTATTTTGTTTGATGACAAGTCATTGTTTAATTTGTTGTAGAGATTTTGGGTTCGTCCACCTCGACAGTTACGGGAGTCGGCTTTTAGTACTAATTGGAATCAGGTAATATTTTAATTTTTTAAAGTTTCTATTTTTCCATTACTATTCAATTACTAATGCCAATTTTTTGTTTGAATGCTCTATAGGAGTAGAGGCAGCCTACTAATATTTGGGTACAAGCTTGGATCTTGGAAGTTTTGGGAAGATTATGTGAAGGCTTTTTTCTGCAAATTTTGGGAAGTTGAATGTCATGTGTTTTTTTTGTAGTAATTTAAACTTTTTGCCGACTATAATATTTGGGCTAACAAGCAAGTTTTGGTTGGATTATGTGAAGGCTTGTATGAAGTGTCTATTGTATTTTGTACTAATTTAAATGTTGTAATGGGAAGATTATGTGACAAGGTTAATTTGTATTTGGTTCTTTTCTTTGGTTTAATGTATTTGTATTAAATTCTGGTTTATTATTTATTATCTGGTTTAAAAAAATCAAGTTTATTATTTATTAAATTCTGGTTTATTATTTATTAACTGGAATTACAATTTATCAACTATGAAATGGATTGGATTGGATCCAATTGGCTCAGTTAATTTGATTGGATTGGATTGGATTGGATTGGATCCAATTGGCTCAGTTAATTTGATTGGATTGGATTGGATTGGATTGGATCCAATTGGCTCAGTTAATTGGATTGGATTGGATTGGATCCAAATCCAATCCAACTACGAAAAAATGGGACCCAAATCAGATAATCGAAACCGATTAAAATAAACCGATCCAATCCAATTACAATTGGATTGGATTGGATTGGATTATAACTCAATATCGGTTTGGATTGGATTGCAAAATATAAAAACCGATTTTAATTGGATTGGATTCGGTTTGATCCAAATAGGTCGGTTTCGAACCGATCCACACCCCTACCATGTTCGTCTAATATTCTTTAATAATGATTTAAATTTTAAAAATCAATAATTAATGATGAGATAAATGGTGGAGGGAGAGATAATAGGCTAATAGCGTTGAAGTGTAGTATGTTATAATATTTCTCATTCACTTGGAAATACTCAGTACGAAAAGCACTACTGTACGCATGAGTCTTTTACGGACAATTTATATATGGTTAATACTGTAGGGACAAATAATTTATGGCAATTATAAATTTTAACACCTTTGTAGTCACAAAGACTTCACCAAGTGTACACAAAAATAATACTTTATTTATTTATTAAAAATGGATGCTCGTATGCACCATGCACACACACACACACACACACATATATATATATATATATATATATATATATATATATCTTAAACAGACTTCTTAAAAGAACGGATTAACAGACTTTTGTACTTATCCGGCTGTGGTCTCCTTGTGGCCCCTAAGACATTTTGTTATTTTCTTTTATATGGTCTCCCTCTTGTCTTATATTAAAATCTTATTTTAAGACTATATATTTAAAAGATTTATAGTTTAGACCCAAATTGGTATCAAGATCTTAAGAGCTTTAGAAACTCACCAAATTCCGACCAAAATCCTAATTCTGGTATCATAGCCAAGACGCTACTTTTCAACTTATAGTAAAAAGACTTTAATGCCATTGGGATTTATCCCTCGCATTTAACTAATCCAGACTACCAACCTATACCCATAACTAATTTAGACTCAGAAGGTTGTTTAACCTCTCACATAGACGGTTGTTCACATACTGAACGCATACCAGCCAAACACGCAGATAGTAAACAAGTTACTGCCAGTGCTATAAATAGTATAATAGACCAAAATAAGTGTATACTCCTTATATTAATACAATTAATAAAAGACACTCAAATCCTATAAATATAGATAAAAAAATATCTCTAAAAGACTACTAGAAATAGATAGTCAAATCCCAATAGACCTAGTATAAGTTCTGCAAGAAATAAATATTAAGACTAATCATATAGAAATCCTTAACAAAGACATTTTAAAAATTAAAACTTTGACAAAAATTCAAGACAGTGAGCTAATTAAACTCACTAAAGAACAAGTTAAACTTATCCCTAAACTATATAGTTATCTTCCTAATGGAAATAGTTAGATCAAATTGAAATGAGGTTACTGGAAACCTCTCCATTCAGACCCTAACAGACTTTTACCAAAGAATTTTAGAAAAGATAAATGATGAAAGATTTTATTATCAGATAAATGAAAATGAGATTGCCAACGCTGCTAAAGCAACTAGACTCGTATTAGAAAGATTATATTTAATCTCTACATCTATAGCATCTACCCAAGACTATAACAGTAGCTTTGTTAAAGACTTACATTTAGATTTAAAAGCTAAGACAAAAGGATTAACCACCTTCTACACAGACTTTGTTAAATTCCAACAAAATTTAGCAAATTATCTTAATAATATGGAAAGCCATAACCTATCCAAAATGGATAGTATTATTAATGAACTTAGACTATACATGGCCCAAGTAGAAGAAAAATATGAAGAAATTATAAAGGTAATTAAGTTTATATATAATAAGCCCTCTCAAGCAGAACTAGACTCTCCGTTTATTTTAACCCGTTTAGATAAAATAGAAAAAACTGTAGAGACCGTAGAAGCTAGAATAGCACACGAATCTGTGCAAAAATAAGAAAACAGATATGAGATAAAAGACTATATTACTAAGGTTGCTAATTCTCTTATTAATACCATTGCTAAACATAGTGAAGATATTAATAATAATACAAAAAAAGAGAATAAAACATTTAATGAAGAAATTCTGAGACAGATAAAAAGACAAAAAGATTATTCAGACTCTTTAGAAAGGATTGAAAAAAGACTTGAACAAAAACAGGTAACCACCTGTAAATTTAGATAATCCTCTTATATAGGAACTAAGGAAGGAAAAACTATAACAAGAAGAATCATAAATGATGGATTAGACAAGACTAGTAAGATAGTTATCCCTATCCCCAATATTGGACATAGTAATTGTATGTTCCAAAGACTTAAAGATTCATCCTCTAATGTTAGGACATGGTGGAAGGAGAGAAATTTCACCAATCCTCTCCAATGGAAAGAATAGGGTGAAGTCGACTGGAAGATTATTGAAGATTCCATTCATAATGGACAACTTCCAGCCGCTAGATACATAAACTTGTTTAAAGAAGGTGTCACTCCTAAGACTCCTAATTATAACATGACTTAACATTATAGAAATCATGTGTTAGATAAATCCTACACTCAGCTTCAAGTGTTTGACTCAGACTGGCTTAGACCTAGAGGAACTGATAGGAAGTTCCAATTCCTAACCTTTGGACTCTTTCAAGCAAGAATCCAAAGATTATATAGACCTCAAAATAATATTAACATTTTATGTTGTTTA
This sequence comes from Sambucus nigra, assembly GCA_949130495.1. Lineage (NCBI taxonomy): Eukaryota > Viridiplantae > Streptophyta > Magnoliopsida > Dipsacales > Adoxaceae > Sambucus > Sambucus nigra. The sequence continues at coordinate 585,472,831 of OX422210.1, read as the reverse complement.
ATAGATAAAAGATGAAAAGACTTCGAGAAAAGCCTTATTGGGATAGACTAATTAGAAATGTCAGATAACATAAGATACTTTAATGTCATTCCAGCATTTAGAGTAACTGTAGACACAGCCAAACATTTTAAGTTAATCTTATATGCTAGTGGATATGAAGACTATATTATCCCAGACGCTAATATAAATATAGAATTTCAAAGCTATGTGAAGTTATCCCAATTTCCTTATAAAGGAATGCAATCGGGAATTTCTAGCGGTAGACTTAATGAAGAAATATTAGTTAAAACCAATATCTCAGACTACAATCATACTTACAGTATTAGGAATACTGGACCTATGAAAGAAAAAGCTAACACCCTTTGGCAATTGCCAGAATTTCAAGAAACTAAGACTATACAAAATAAACCTTTGTTTATTAATCAAGACGATGTCACTGGAAACATTACTATCCAGTTTGGCCCTCCTAAGATTATCAATAAGAATATCTAGACTGAAGAAGTTAGATTTAGGAATATGGGAGAAGCCATAATCAATGATCCCTCAGAAGGAGAATATAGCAGTAAGACTAGTTCTAGTTTGCTAAGATAAGGCCCGATAATTAGACTTAGAAGATCATTTGAACAAAAAGACTTAGTTTGAGAAAAACCTAGAATCCAAAACTTTGGACATAATCCCTCAGAATTGGACATGAAGACATTTAAAGAACATCTTAATAGAAGTCATTCTGTTAGGATCCAAGAAAGAGATAGATTTAATATGATAGCTCGAGACCGTATATTAAAATTAAAAGAATCTAAGAATACTAAAGAACTTCTTAAAAACCTTAGACTAATAGAAGAAGGAGAAGAAAGACTAATGCCAGCTACACAAGTAGAACCTAATAAATAAGAGATAGGAAGTAATAGTAGGCTAGAACATGCTCCTAGACGTTTTAGTAAACCAATAGGAATAAACATTCCCATTTATTCAAATACATTGGTAAAGACTAAACTTGATTATATCAAAGACTTTCCAACTAGTGACAAGAGTTTTACTCATGTTAAGACCATGGCAAGTCAAGCCATTTATCCAGTTGGGATATACCTTAACTTAGACAATGTTCAAGATAGGAACAAGGCCTTAGACGAATGGCGTAATCAGATGAACATGTGTTTTGTATCTAATGAACAAGGGGATGCAACTTCATGTAAGTAGTACGCGGAGCAATCCATTAGAGGCATTGCAAAAGATTATTTAGGTAGTTTAAGAAAATCTACAGATGAAGACTCCTTAGCTAAGATTGAGAAAATAAAAGAGATCCTAGAAGAAAGATCAATTGAAGAAATTCATTGGAGCTGGACATTTAGCCCAAATCAATGAACAAGACCTCGTAAAATCTAAGTTAGCCCTCCTTGGCATTTACAAACTAGATAAGATCAATGAATATAACAACAATTATGAACAACTATATTACCAAATTAAAGAATTTGGAGAGACCTTAAAAGATGAATACTTTATAAAGATACCAGCCGTAGGACAAAATCCTAATTAATGAATATAGGAATTGGCCAGGAGTAGCTGGAGTTAAGAATAACTCCATTGGTGAAAGAATCAATTTTGCCAAAGACTATATCATATCTAAGAGACGTGATATAACTCAAGGAAAGTTGATAGAAGAGACTTTCAAACAGATCCCTCCAATTAAAGACGAGAGAGACATCGCTCCAATCCAATGGGGGTGTGGAAGTGAATCTAAGAAATTTAAAAAGCAATTAGAATGAAAATATAGGAAGTTTAAGACTAGACCCTTAGGATTTTTAAAGAAATATAGATTTAGACCTTCTACTACCTTTAGAGAAAGGAACTCTAAGACTAAGAAAAATAGATTTAACCAATGAAGATACTTTAAGAAGAATACTAGTAAATATAAGAAGGGTCCTAATTATAGGAAAGAAAAAGAAGTAGCTCAATCCAAGACTGCCATCAAAGAATGTTGGACATGCGGTAAAGAAGGACACTTTGCTAAAGACTGCCCTAATAAGAAAGATAAAGAAGGTATTAAGATTATTAATACAATATTAGATTATGCAGATCAAGAAAAATTAGATATTCTATATGTTATAAAAATATCAGACATAGAAGATGATGATAATACTAGTATCTATAGTGCATATACCAAGGTTCTAAAAAACGCGGGGCGTGATCGAGGCGTGGAGGCCAAGCCTTAAGCCTTAGAAGCCTAGGCGGGCTTTAGGCGTAAAAAGGCGTTTAGGCCTTTTTAATACATTTTAATATTTTTTAACCTTAACAAGGCTATTAAAATAGTAAAATTGTACATATCATAAAAATATGTCTAAATATTTGTAAATTAAAATACTATTTGATTATTTTTTATGAGATAATGGTCTGGTTTGTAAAAAAATCTTTAAAAGGCGATATCGTTTCACTAAAGCATTGTTGTTTTTAGGAAAAAAAATGCGCCTTAAAGGCAGTCTCAGCACGCCTATAAAAATATCAGACATAGAAGATGATGATAATACTAGTATCTATAGTGCATATACCAAGGTTCTAAAAAACGCGAGGCGTAATCGAGGCGTGGAGGCCAAGCCTTAAATCTTTAAAATGTGCCATATACAGATAGTGATTCAGAAGACTACAATAGTGATGCTGATGAGTATGAAGACTCTCAGGATACTCTAGACTTATATATGATGCAAACTAATCAAGACGATTTAGATAATGAATATATAGACTTTGAAGAAGCTTGGTATAAGTGTATATTAATCCCCTTTTTAAAGAAAAAATGGACAGTTGGTAATCCTGAGTTACTAACATATATAGCTAGATGTCACTTTGATGAAAGACATTACTACACATTTGAAATGAAATGTAGTAAGAAAGACGTTAGATGTGTAGAATGCTTTGAGGCCATACAAACAGAATTATTTATGGTTTGTGTCATTTGTCAATTACATTACCATGAAAACTGCTGGAGAATTAGATTTAGAGCAATCTATACTAGCCAGTATGATGCTCAAATAGACCTAGATATTAAAACATATTATTAAGATATTAATAGAAATATAGCTAAAAGATTGCAAGAAAATGAATACTTAAAAGGAAAGGGAATTTACTATGACTTAGAAGACAACTGCTCTGATAGTAGTACAGAAGACCTAACATCCTTATATTTTATAAATAAACCTAAAAAAGGAATATCTATTCTAGAAAAGAATAATTTAGGAATATCTACTAAACCACATTCTTGTTTTGTAGAGTTATTCGTGCAATATAAAGACTATCCTTAAAGACTTTCAGCTTTTATAGATACAGGATGCTCTCAGAGTATTTGTAAGGCTAATGCCTTCCGTGAAGAATATTTTCTAGATAGTAAGAAGGAGATCCATGGTAAGGTATCTAATGGAGAACCATTTATCTTATACTTTCAGACTCTTCCTATTTACTTTAAATTAGGAAATCGGACTAACAAAACTGTAAATCATCAGTTTTGGATAATGGATCATCGTCCTAGTTTCACATGAATCATTATTTTAAGACAAGACTTTATTAGTAAATATCATCCTTATACTCAGTATAATGATAAGATATTAATTAGTGATAAAGAGGAATTTAATATTAAATCCCCTCTAATTAATCACACGATTGCCTTTGACCTTATGCAGGTCAAACCCAATTATAGACCCATAAAACATCAGAGTTCTTCAACTGAGCATGGTGGACCTAGACTTACAAACCAAGAAGAAGCCCTGGAAATCACTAAACCCTTACAAAAAGAATGTAAGTGTCCAGACCAAAAGTGTTATAAGCAAATAGCACTTATACAACAAGACATTTTAGATCAAGCCCAACACACCCTATTACAGGGCCAAGTTATATCCAAACAAAAGAAAATGGATATAGAAGTAGAAAAAGAAAAGATTAAGCAATTAGCAGAGCCTACTTTAGGAAAAAATCACATCGCTAGGTGGGATAAAAATCAAAGTTATTGTGAAATTATCCCTATTAACCCAGACGCCACTATTAATGGTGGAACCTATAAGAAAGAGTATTCACAAGAAGACAGGGAAGAATTCAAAAAAGACATAAATGATATGCTTAAGTTAGGCATTATTAGAGAGCGTAAAAGTAGACATAATAGCCTCGCCTTCTATGTTCAAAATGAATCTGAACGAAAAAGAGGAAAAAGACGTATATGGCTATAGACTATAGACAACTAAATAAGAATTGTGAGTTTGATTCCTATAAGATACCAGACAAGAATAATTTAATCAATTTGATTGAAGATAGAATTATATTCAGTAAGTTTAATTGCATATCAGGCTTCTAGCAAATTAAGATGCATCCAGACAGTATTACTTGGACAGCCTTTAGTGTGCCCCAAGGAAAATACGAATGGCTAGTAATGCCATTTGGATACTTGAATGCTCCTCAAGTATTCCAAAGAAGAATGTATAATACATTTAGACCTTATTCACAATTTTGTAGTGTTTACATATATGATATTCTTGTAGCTAGTAAGACTGAGATAGAGCATGTAGACCATCTTAAAAAGATTATTTTAGAATTAGATAAACATGGTATTGTTATTTTCGAAAGGAAAATGCAATTATTTCAGACTGAAATAGATTTTGTGGGAATGCATATAAATAAAGGAAAAATATCCTTAGCAGAACACATAACTAAGAAGATTCTTGAATTTCCAGACCAGCTTAAAGATAGAAAACAATTACAATCATTTTTAGGATTGCTTAATTGTGTTGCAGATTTTATTAAAGACTATGGTGACAATTAAGTTAAGCACAAATTATCAAGAAAAGACAATCACCAGAACAAATAAAGAAAGTATGGAATGGTAATCACACAACACAATATTTTACGTGGTTCAGTAAGAATGCCTACGTCCATGGTGGTGCTCTCAATATTATTACTCTATACTCTGGGGAGTATTTTACAGGAAAAATCATACGTCCCCTTTGCCCCAGGCTTAGGGTTTGTTATATACATGTTTTTTTCTCGAGGAGTGGGGGTGTTGGACTCCCCCATGTCAATCCATAACCCCTAGGATATCTGCATACGAGATTTTAGGAACTTGACTGAGTCGTAACTGAATTGATTGGGATGCGAGGCTCCCAGACTTTGGGCCATTTTTATTGGGCTACTCGTCTTGGGACAGAATGAGAAATCGAGGTACCCATAATTCTCTTTGGCCTTTTCGGCCTTCTTTTCTGGTTTTGGGCGGATGACGGCTATGAAGCACCTTCTTGCCATCGCTTAATCTCCGTGGATCTTCATTACTCCTCGCTCCTTTTACCCAGGGAGCAACAGTTGCTCTATCTGAGGGAGGTTTTCCTGCTGCTGCTGATAAGGGAAAGCAACCAATGACCTCAGAGTCAACTGAGGTTTCTAGCTAGCCTGTTCTGAGGACTTCTTTTGTATTTTTGCTTTGTTTGTACTGTCCTTCTGATTACTGATGTACTTGGAACGTTCCATTTTAATGAAATGAAAACACTTTCCTTTCTTCATACTGATTCTTCTGCTCTTTAATTCTTTTTATGGCTCGTAGTTGATTGATGTGGATGAGTATATACCTGCTACCTCTCAACTGGGAAGGATCCTCGGTCCTAATGCGAGCAATCAAGTTCGCTAAGCCTTTGTAAGGATTTGTAAGTCCCTTAGGTCGAGGAAGAAGAGCTTTAAAGATCAGTCCGAGCTCGTCACCAAACTGAAGGATAGGCTTCAAGAAATGGAAGAGGTTGGTGCTTCTGTTCGAGAAGAAGTGAACCTTCTGAGGGCTAAACTTCTGGATGCCTCCGAGATTAATCAAGTCGGATAAGTTATTCAACAGGATTATGAAACTCTGAGGAGGGAGGTGTCGCGACTCAGGGAGAATGCACCGAGCATTACACCTCAAGTTTTGCGAGGTTCCTCCTCATCGGCTGGTCCGGGAGCTGGTACAGCACCGGGCGCCACTTAAGTTTTATGGGGTTCCACTTCATCGATCGGTTCGCGAGCTGGTACAGATGCCGGGGGTCTAGCTAGGGAGATGGAAGAGCTTTGAGAAGATGTTCATCGAGCATACGTGATAGCAACCGGGCTCCAAAGAGATGTCATGCGATTAAGGCATCTATTCAAGAAAGGTCCTCGGTGAGTGTAGGCTAACGATTATGATCAGGGTTGGGCAGATGCTCCAACGATGTTGGCAGAGTTTGAAGAGCTATCCTTTATTATGGGATGGTTGAATGCTCTTAGGGAGCTGAAAGTCCTCAGGAATTCAGTCCTCTCGTATCATCATGAGATATCCCCTTCGACTCTAATGCCTAACCCTTTTCTGAAGGGATTACCAGTGGGTCCCCATAGATGTTATTCCCAGGCAGCTACTGGAGCCGGATGCGAATGAAGTAGAGTTGGAGTTAGATCCCCATCCAGATAACGGTCGAAGAGCGCAAGTAGCTGAGTACCTTGCTCGGAGACCTAATCTCCAATAGGGTTTACTTAATTCATTCAATGTAACTCTTGTTGTAAATGCAGTGAAGTAATAAAATATTTATGTTTTGGGTGATTCACCGACTAAACATGCGTTGTATATTTTCTACTTCATTGATTTTTGTTTGATTATCTTGGGCTCTTCATAGCCGACTAGATTTGATGTGGGTAGAGTTATTTTATTACGTGAGTATCCTCCCAGTCCAGTATGCTTATGAGATACCATTATGCCCTACTTTACCTTTTAGGTTGTGTCGTCACACTCCCTTAGGCCTAAGTATGGCAATGACGAGGATACACCTGGTGTTGGATGTTCTATCCGATCTGTCTGAGCCAAACATCATTTGGCGACCAATTCAATTTGGCCGAGTTGCCTAAGGGTCCCCTGTAGGGCTTCGTATATTTCCAAGGGTAATGCTAAGAGGTTATTCGTGTTTCATAACGAAAACATGAGGAGGGAGGCTCTCTGCTTTTATATATTGAGTAATGTGCCTGTCGCTTGGAAAAGATGTGCAAGTTATGAAGTTCATAATACACAATTAACACTTTATGGAATGCTACTGCCAAACAATCTTTTATTAATCAAACACAATAAAAATGAGTTGCTAATTCCAGTAATGTGATAAAAGATCAATGAAGAGAAACTAGAAATAGAATTTCTTTAGGTTGGTCGCGTTCCAAGCTCGGGGTATCTCTCTGCCCTCTAGCATTTCTAAGTGATAGGCTCCTTGTAGGTCGTCTCTTGTCACCTTGAATGGTACCTCCCAGTTTGGACCCAGCTTGCCATAAGATGGTTTTACTGCGCTGCCAAGAACTTTCCTTAGGACATAGTCCCCAACCTGGAATGTTCTTGCATTGACCTTCTTGTTATAGTGCCTTGCTAGCTATTGCTGATAGCTCGCTAGTTTCACTAGAGCTAATTCTCTGCGTTCGTCAGCTAGGTCAAGTTCGGCGAGTAATGTTGCATCATTCTGGCCTTGGTCGACCAAGGTGGACCTTATGGTTGGGAGGACAACTTCTAAAGGGATGATTGCCTCCATTCCATATGTTAGTGCGAATGGGATTTCTCCAGTTGCTCGTCGTGGGGTAGTGCGGTAAGCCCATAAAATATGGGGCAGATCATTCGCCCATGCCCCTTTGGCTCGCCCTAATCGCTTCTTCAGTCCATTGATCACTATTTTATTGGAAGCTTCAGCTTGGCCGTTGCTCTGAGAGTATGCTACTGAACTGAAATAGTGCCTGATTTCGTGGTCGTTGTAGAAACTCTGGAAGAGGCCGCTCTTAAACTACGTTCCATTGTCAGTGATGATTGTTCTGGGAATTACAAAGCGAGTAATTATGTTCTTCCATACGAATCTCATTATGTCTGCGTCTCTGATGTTTTACAGTGGCTCTGCCTCAATCCATTTGGTGAAGTAGTCTGTCATGATCAACGGATACTTACGATTGCCGGCAGCGGTAGGAAGAGGGACTACGATGTCCATTCCCCATTGGAAAAAGGTCCAGGGGATGGTAAGTGATCTTAGGTTACTGGAAGGTTGGTGGACCATAGGATCATATAGTTGGTATTTCTCGCACTTGCGAGCATATACTTCAGAATCTTTCTGCATGTATGGCCACCAGTAGCCTTCCTTTATTGCTCGGAAAGCTATCGATCTCCCTCCAATATGGCTCCCATAGATTCCTTCGTGAAGCTCGTGAAGAGCTTGCTCGACGTCCTTTGGGTGAACACATTGGAGGTAAGAGCCAGTGAATGAGCTCTTATACAGCTTGCCCTCAGGAGATAAGTGAAAGTGGGCAGCTTTGACTCTTATCTGATGAGCGGCCTTCTTATCGTCTGATAGTGCACCATCCTTCAAATAGTCCCTCAGGGGGTCCATCCAACTGGGTGCTGATTCAATCTGGAGAACATGGCCCATGTTTGGAAGCTCTTCGCTCTGGTTGATGCTCGACTGGGCAAGGAAGTCTATAGGGATTGTTCTCTTTAAGTCGGAGTCGATTGTTGAACTCAAGGCTGCTAGGGTATCCGTATGAATGTTTTGTCCTCTGGGAAATTGTTGGACACTGACTTCCTCAAAGTTGGACATTAACTTCTTTGCTAAGGTGAGGTAGGCAGCCATTATTTCATCCTTCACATTGAAGTCCACACTTATCTGATTAGAAACCAATTATGAGTCGTCAAATACCTATAGCTGTTTTGCACCTAATGCATGTGCCTTCTGCAGGCCTGCTATTAAAGCCTCGTATTCTGCCTCGTTGTTAGAGGCTTCAAATCCAAGTCTGATCCCCTGCTCGAGAATTGTATCTTCTGGGGTAACGAGCACAATGCCTACTCCTGCCCCCTTTGAGTTAGAGGCTCCATCAACAAACAGTCGCCAAACACCTCCTGTTGAGTGATCTTCCCCCTGATCCACGGATTGAAGTTGGTCGCAAGGTTGTTCGCTTGTGAACTCCGCGATGAAGTCAGCGTGAACCTGCCCCTTGATTGCATTCCTTGGTTAAAATTAGATGTCAAATCATCCGAGCTCGACTGACCACTTCGATAGTCTGCCGAACAGATCTGCTTTCCGCAGGACAACTTTAAGGGGGTGTGACGTGAGGACGATGATAGAGTGAGCTTTGAAGTAGTTCTTCAGTTTCCTAGAGACTACCACTATCGCTGCTCAGCGTCCAATGGGGTCTTGCTCGCATAGTAGACTGGGTGCTGGATTCTTATTTTTTCGCATACCAGTGCAAAACTGACAGCGTGGCTGGAAACAATAAGGTATAGGTACAGGGAATCATTCTCTTAAGGTATCACGAGCAAGGGTGGTGTGCTGAGATAAGCTTTGAGCTCTTCTAATGCTTTTGATCAATCTTGATTCCATTCCACTGTTTTGCTCTTCTTCAATAGTTGGAAGAATGGCTGGCACTTTTCGGATGACTTCGAGATGAATCGATTCAAGGCGATGAGCAAGCCCATGAGTTTCTGTACATCTCTTATCGTGCGAGGAGGCTGTACCTTGTTGATTGCATCAATCTAGTTTGGGTTGGCTTCAATGCCTCTCTCGCTAACCAAGTACCCAAGAAATTTTCCTGACTGGACACCGAAGGAACATTTGCTCGCGTTGAGCTTCAGTATTTCCTGAGGATTTCGAAGGTCCTTGATAGGTCTGAGAGGTGGTCTTCTTTGTGCCTACTCTTAACGAGCATATCGTCGATGTATACTTCCATGGTATCCCCCATTTGGTCTTTAAACATCTTGGTGACCAGTCGTAGGTAAGTTGCTCCAACATTTTGAGCCCAAATGGCATAACTTTGTAACAGTATAATCCGACGGTGGTGATGAACATTGTCTTATCTTAGTATGGTGCATACAGAGGAATCTGATGATACCCCGAGTATGCGTCCAGGAAACTCATTCTTTTATGAGCTGTTGTGGCGTCCACCAACTGGTTGATTTTCGGGAGAGGAAAACTGTCCTTAGGGCACGCCCTGTTAAGGTCAGTGAAGTCAATGCAAACTTTCCATTTCCCGTTGATTTTTAGAATCACTACTGGGTTGGACAACTATTTAGGGAATTGAACTTCCCGTATGGATCCTACATCCAGCAACTTCTCTACTTCTTTCTTTACAGCCTTGGCCTTCTCGGGCGCAGTTCACCGTGCCTTCTGTGCGATAGGCCTGGAAGTGGGGTCGACGTGCAACCGATGACAAACCACACTGGGGTCAATCCCAGGCAGCTCGTATAGTCTGAGAAGCAGAGACACCAATGTCAATGGTCGGGGCAGGAGCCTCATCCACAACAGGCTTCGGTCCTGGATCATACTCGTCAAATAATGGAGAATCGATGTCCACTCCAGCGCCAAAAGAGCCTTATTCCAGCCCTTCTTGAAGTTCAGTCGACTGATGTAGCCTATCTGAACCTCAACATCCTCGTACGCCGCAGCCCACCCAGTATTGTACGAGCTCTCCTCCACCTTCTTCACCTTCTCTGCCAGCACTCTATTCCCCTCCACCACTGCTAACTTACTTGTGCAGACCAAGTCGTAGGATTGCCGCAGCTCGTTGAGCTCTTTGACCGCCGCCTCCTTCACCTGATTGGCTTCAGTGAGGGCGAGATCGAAAGACCGCTGAGCATCATTGGCAGTCTTCAGACTAGCCTCCAGCTCAACACTCTTCCCCTTTAGCTCAGCATTTTACTTCTCCAAATCAGCATTTCTTTTCACCAGCTCATCGCGGGTGCGATAGAGGACGGAGAAGTCGGTAACGAACTACAAAGAAGAAAAATATTAGCAAGGGAAGCAAAGAGCAAAGTATTACGAGAATAGAGAAGTGAAAGTAAACTTACCAAGGCTAGCCTCTGACTCGCTTTCAGAGCTAACTGCTCGGACCCCAGCGCCTTTTGACGATCAGTCGGCAAAATTGCACTTTCGAGCAACGCAGGAGCCAACTGAGGAGAAAGGGCCACAGAGGCCCCTTCGGGAAAGGCGGACACAGGCACCAGAGCCTGCCCTACCTTCGTCCTAACCTCCTCTCTTCTCCTTTCTTCTTCCTTCTCCTTCCTCTCCTTCTCAGCTCTTCTCATCTCCTCCACTTTCTTCCTCTCCTCTACCTTCTTCCTCTCTTCCTCCTTTCTTTCCCTCTCTCTCAACTGCTCTTCCTCTCTCTTCTTCTTCTCCTACTCACGAGCAGTAGACTGAGAACCAGTTGCAATCTCTCTGCCGCCAGATTTTTGCTTCTTCGCTTAGAGGGAGAGAAGCACATCATCATCATCATCACGAATCAGATTCTTCTTGGGAGGAGCTATATCTTCCTCGCTGGAGTTACTCGATTCACTCGAAGAAGCTTGAGCCTATGAAACTTCTTCCGAGCTGGAAGATTCCTCACCACCACAGTTATCCTCACCGAAACCAACCTCAGCACCGCCCCTGTCAGCACCCTTGCTCTCCTCACCATAGTTGCTTTCTTCCTCGTCCAATTGGATAGGGTCGGCAGTAACCTCTTCAGAAATGTCTAGCTCAGGGATGTTGTCCACAGGTCGCGGGATAAAGCTGGACCCAACGTTCTTGTACTCCAAGAGAAAAGACATTGATCAAGGATGTTCACCGTCAGCCAAGACTTCCCTGATATTCCAAACTTCGACCAACTTAGCAGTTTGAACCTCACTGAGAGCAGGTTCCAAGTTCTTTGTCTCGCTGAAAAGAAAAAAAAAAGAAGAATATCAGAGAAATCATACATTAATAAGAGGAATGATGAGCAGAGAAAAAACTAAGCCTACCTATGAACTCCTCCCCATAAAAGGGGATCATGAACCTGTCAGACCTCAACCCCTCAGTATGGGGAGGAAACTGCCAATTTCTAGAAAGAAAACCCTCTTGCCAGTAATCCTTATGGGAATCAGATAGATTTACTACCAATACCCTATCAGGACTCCTGGCCTTGAGGTAAAGAAGACCAGAACTTGTTCGCGAAAAGAATAATAAAAACATATCTCAGCAAGCCCTAGATTAGTGCTATAGAGCTGATTTATTCTATGGACACCATTAACAATCTTCCAGACGTTTGGCGAACACTGTGCAGTAACAATATTGAAATAACCAAATAAATGCAAAAACAAATTGCTTGGGGGGAAAGTAAGACCCCCTTGGGACAATAGGAGAACATGAATCTATTGAGCATCCTCAATCTCTTTAACATTACGAGGGACCGGGGAGCACTCAATATCTACCCAATCTGGGATGTTATAAAACTTCCTAAAGTCGGGTACTGCTCTATTGCCTATTTTCTCCATTCACAAAACCTAATTACAGATATGAAGAAATGTCAACAGAAAAAGCAAAGAGAAAGAGCAAGAGGAACTTATGAAGTGAAAACTTAGCTTGGGACGATGCAAAGTCACAAGCGAATACGATGAAGAATAGTGAAATCGGAAAACGAAGACCTGAGAATGAAAAGCACAACAGCGGGAGCTTGGAGAAGGTTATAATATGGAAAAACCTGAAGTGTCAACAAGAAAACACTTATCCGAAGGATTTTTAAACATTTCTAATCATAGCGCGCAGGAAACGAAGCGGGTTGTCGCCTAATTTAGTTCACAAGAGGCGCTTCAATCTTAGAAAGTGTTGCACAATTTACAAAAACGTCATTATGACAAATGATTTAAAATTATTGAGCCCTGTGGCCTAACGACTTTAGGGGCAATTGTGGGTACCTCGATTTTTCATTCTGGCCCAAAGTCTGGGAGCCTCGCATCCTAATCAATTCAATTATGACTCAGTCAAGTTCCTAAAATCTCATATGCAGATATCCTAGGGGTTATATATTGACATGGGGGAGTCCAACACCCCCACTCCTCGAGAACAAACATGTATATAATAAACCCTAAGCCTAAGGTAAAGGGTGTATGATTTTTCATGTAAAACACTCCCCGGAGTATAGATAAATAATATTAAGAGCACCACCGTGGATGTAGGCATTCTTGCTGAACCACGTAAAATATTGTGTTGTGTGATTGCCATTCCATACTTTCTTTATTTGTTCTGGTGATTGTCTTTTCTTGATAATTTTTGTTGAACTTAATTGTTACCACAAAGACCTTACTTCAAAGAGACAAAGTTTAACTGCCAAATTAAAAGGAACAGACAAGACTAATCCTTCTTATTGGACAAAAGATGATTTTGAAGTTATACGACAAATTAATGAAGCACTAAAAAATACTCCTTTACTTGAACTGCCTAACGATGAAGACCAATTTATAGTAGAAACAAACGCATCTGATAAACAATGGGGACCAGTATACTTTGCCATTGATCATCAGACTAAAAAGAAAAAACTTTGTAGATATAGTTCTAGAACCTTTACTGATTCGAAAACAAGATATACTGCCCATGAAAAAGAAGTTTTAGCTATAGTAAGGGCGATAGAAAAATATATGCTTTTTCTTAGACCTAAACATTTTACTGTGTATACTGACTCTTCTTATGCAGTAGAATTCAGAGATTTAGACTTGTCCAAATCAAGGACTAATAGACTTATTATATGACAATAATTTTTCAATGGTTATGACTTCTCTGTTATACATATTAAGGGAAGTAAAAATACCATTCTAGACATTATATCAAGAGAGCCAATGTTTGCTTACACTAATATGATTTCATGTTTTATCTTGCAAATAGAAGACTTAGACAGCATGAGTTCCTCTGGAACGAATAGACTTAACAAAGAAGACGTTGCAGACTATCTTAGACGCGTAAGACCAAATGTTGGTGTAACGCAAAGATAAACTCATATTCAAGACTCTCAAGAAAGACCAATCCTAGAGAACTTTGCTGATATCTTAGTTCCTCCTGGAAAATCTAGACATGATATTGTTTTTCAAAATAGACTCATTGGGAAGATGTATTTCCCCCAATATAGACCTGATCAAAGATATTCAGACTTGACAAAATTTAGATGAGAATTTTCAGATGATGAAAATACTTTTGTAGACGCTATATGGTGAAATGTAAAGAATAGACTGTGGATAGAATTCAAACAGAATTTGGTAGCTATTACCAGATTCATGAGAACTCAAAGACTTGCAGTTACCTAACTTAGTGGTACTACTATTCCTAGACCACAGACTCAGACTTATGCTCAGACTCTTGGAGAATCCTCCAAAACTAGACCTGCTGATAATTTTTGTTATTAGAAAAAGGCTTTTAAGACTAAAATTGTTATACCTTTTGGTCATAATAATCTTCCAATATCAGAAGACTATCAGAAAGATGTTAATAATATTATTGAACATTTTAATATGTTATTATCTAAAATTAATGGAGATGCCTTAATGTTCAGAGGTTTCTTCAAAGATGTTCCAAAAATTTATCTTTTTGAAAAGACAAACATATCCCAGATCACTTTAGCAGACTATGGGTTCATTGCACTCATCCAGATAAAGACTGTAGAAGACTCTATTGCTCTTGGAAAAATAGTACATGAGTATGTCAAGAAGGTAGAAGACTTCCTTCCCCTGTTTTCCAGGATCTACCAGATTGCTCCAAGTTCTTGCAGAGGAATGAAAGTTGAAGGGTTTAGACTTTTTAGATTTTCCAATTATTCATTTGAAGTTGTGGAACTTCTATCCGAAGACGAGACTAAAGACTTAATTATTAATAATTCCAAGCTCCAAATTGCCCAAGCTATGGAGACGATAGAAATCATGGAGCTGTTGACAAGTGAAGACAAATGGTACACTGCTTACCATAAAGAAGATCTCATTATCCAGGCTGAGGAGCCATTTAATGGAAGACTCAAGAAAGAATCTAAGGAAATGGTGGAGATTGCTTTGCCAGCCAGCCAGCCTTACAGTGGTAGGCCTCATTAATGAATTTTTCAACAATAATGCACTACCAGACGAAGACAAAGACAAGGCAGAAGAAGACGAAGATAGAACAGAGAAGGGCCCCACCCTACTCAACGAATTATTAAAGACCGAAGACTCAATTATTTAGACTGATTATTCCCTTGCATTATGAAGACGAAGAAAGCTCAGACTTGCTCCATATGGACCCCAGACAACTTCTTTCCATAAAGAACAAAGAGACAGCCACAAAGACGTTAGGCTCGCAATTATCACAAAATGCCAAGACTGCTTTTGGAAAAGCAAAAATATGAAGACTCAAAGATGCCAAAGCTGCAAACCTTTAATTATTGTATGTTTTCAACCGAATCACTTTTTGTAACCGGTTACCAGTCATCTGTAAGCTCCCTTGTTCAATAAAAGGGACTGTTAAGGTTGTGTGTAAGAAATGGAGTATCAGACGTTAGAAAGAGTGTAAGCTTATAGAGAGTAATATGTATGTGAGTGAGTAATTCCCATATAGTTAGGGGAATGGTGAGAGTTGTAATTACTAATGCAGTGAAATAAAAGTATTTTCTTTTTCTAGAAATCTCTTATGTTAAGTTGTTATTATTTTCCAAATTGTCTCCAACTTTCTGTTCATAGAGAACTATTGTGTGGAACCTCTGGTGTAGCACACAAGGTGTTATATGTAACACCCCGCCTAATTAAATACCGGGTGGCCAGTCCCATACCAAATTAAAACAGAATATACAGTTGGCTCATTCTTAGCATCACTGTCGAAAACATTTACAACTCACCCAATACTCAATTAAGCTGGTGTTAAAAACTTTCCAAAATTTAATTTAACAAAATCCATTTCCAGTTTAAGAATAACACAACACATTTTATTCTACAACACTGATAACCAAATAGATAACACAAAAGAATTTAGATGCAATTGGAATAAACATTCCCAAATAATATAAATCCATTACAATAATCCCAACAATGTCAAATGTATTAAAAGACACGAATACAATAGTATTTGACCCCGATAGAAGAAGATAACTGAATCCTTTGGGCGACATGCCCCAACTAAGAGAATACAGAGAATCAAATGAAGATAAGCGTCTAAGCAAAACTCCAAAAATCCATAGCCTGTCATAATCCGCTAAGGTTGGCGTCCCTGTTGCTGGACACCTGATATAGAAGATACAATAGAAAAGAAAATATGCAAGGAAACGGGTCAGAGCCCGATTGTGAAAATAATTTTTAAAACAGCAAGTATTTAACAAGTGCAATAAATCTTTTATTATGTACATGTTAGACCCAACTCTCACTTGCCATTCTCACCTCTCAACTAGAGTGCACACTTAACGTTTCCTATTAACCTCCTAGTTAATGGTTCCTCTTTTCTAGTCTCTATATTATAATTCCATCCCAATATCAAAAACCCCGTATGTCCCATACCATACGTCACATTATTGTTCATTTACATTTCTCAACGTTTCTCATTAACATGAATCATTTCTCATTAATATGAATTAAGTTTTTCAATAAACATTCATTAACTTAATTCAATTATCTTTCTCTATTCACCGTTATCTACAATTATCACCGTAGATAGATTTAACCATAATAAATATCCATTCATTCATTTAATCCATTATATATATATATATAATACGGCACCCCGAGTCACAGCTGCGGTGCAATGCATTACTCTGCTATCATGTCCCAATATCGCTGGTCGCCGAATAGTGGACAAAAGGTTCGGTAAGGATTCCTCGAACCATAAACAACAACACAAACATTGGAGGCGAACTTAGTTCTCGTATCCATGGGTCACGCACATACCTACGTACCCACAGTCAGCGAACTTATCAACTCCCCGATAAGTCTTTCATAGACCTATGTTCTCGAGCGACAAATCAAAGATCCCATGGATTCATCAGGATATGACTGCCCTCACGCGCAAACCTCCCACCGATAGCAAGTAAGCTAGGTATGTCATACACATAATCATTAATCAATCAAATAGGTATTATCATACCTATAGTATACTAACAACAAGGTACTCACATTAACCTTAGATTATTCCCTTCCGTAGCATTATATCTCTTTAAATCCCACGTATTAAAATGTCATATCTTTACTTCATAATTTAATTATCCTCGCATCCTATAACAACTCTCCACTCCCGACGTCGTTAAGGTTCATGCGCGGAGCGTCTCGCAAAGCGAAATCCAAATAAGGAACCCCTCCAATACACTACTACTTAACTTTGTCGATCGAGGAGGTCCGTCAACTCTAAATACGTGATCGGGATAACCTCATACCCTCTTTCAACCAAATGTGTTTTAAACTCCCATCTCTATCCAGGAGTCGTACCGCTAAGCGCTTGTACTAAACTCAGTCCTTCATATTCAAATTGTAACCCTAAGGCTACCTAGGTGTTATATTAAATCACCCCTACTGGTCCTATCTTTAATCCTCATACATCCCAATTATAATCCAACAAATGAATCTAGCAACCGAAATTTCTTTCAATTTAATTATCATCATTCTAATCAATTAAATCCCAATCAAATTAATTCAAATCTTATCAAGGGGTCTACTGATATTTTCTAAGTCCCATAATATCCAATTAATAATCACCAAAGATCCACAAAAGTTTTGGGATAAGAACCAACATTAAAAAGAAACAACATTATGAATTCTCATATTTTAAATACTCAGAAAAATCAGATCCAAAAATTATTCGAATCATCAATCCGACTTCAGATTTGGATTCTACACGAAAAATTGAGTCAGGTATGTGTTTTGAGTTTTTCTTAAATCTCATCCAAATGCACTCGAAAAGAAGATCTAAACATTCCAAATTGGCTCTTCTCATTCCACTCGTTTTTGCCTCTTTTTCCAGAAAATTATCAACATATTATCTTCAAGAACACTAAATTATTTTCAGAATTTCTTCCATAGATATATGATTATTTCATGGATTATTATCAACCTACGACATGAGTTTACTTCCTTTATCATTTCAGTTTCTAGAAATCCATAAAACAACTCCATTATGTCTTCCAAACATGAAAAATCATCTCTTTTCATATATACGAACTTAAGTTGAAAATATCAAAGACTTGCCTTTACTGAAGATCTGATCCTTTGGAGTTGAATAACATAGGTGGTGATGGTGGTGGTGACCTTTGACCTTTGGTTCTCCTCCTTTCAAAGCAAGTTTTTCTCTTCCCAAGCAACCTTTCACTCTCTCTAAGAAGATGACCTTTCAATTTTGTGTAGAAGAGATGAATGAACCCACATTCAACTAATCTCCAAATACTTATAATAAGACAAAACCCGAAATCACTATTCATCCCCCTTGTAAAAATAACCAAAATGCCCTTTTGGGTTGTCTTTTCATTTCCAAATGACCCGAGACTCAAAATTAACATCCAAATAGACTTTTCTGACTATTTCGAACCTTCCGGACGCAACGACGCAGTCAAAATGACTATAAGGTTGATAGAAAATAAATTTCCTTTTTAATTTAATAAATTAGTCCCGACACGTCCCATACCGCGTCTGACTAAAAAATCCAAATTACCGAAATTATATCACACCGTCATAATAATGACATCATATTCATATATTACCTAAATATCATTAAGTAATATTCAGAATCATCCATTTTAATATCCACAATTCGGATAAAATCCAAATGAATTAATTTATAATAAAATCCATTTAATCCATTAATTTAAAATATAACCCATTTTAAAAGTCATTAAAATCACGGGTGGCCAGTCCCATACACACCCCGCCTAATTAAATACCGGGTGGCCAGTCCCATACCAAATTAAAACAGAATATACAGTTGGCTCATTCTTAGCATCACTGTCGAAAACATTTACAACTCACCCAATACTCAATTAAGCTGGTGTTAAAAACTTTCCAAATTTTAATTTAACAAAATCCATTTCCAGTTTAAGAATAACACAACACATTTTATTCTACAACACTGATAACCAAATATATAACACAAAAGAATTTAGATGCAATTGGAATAAACATTCCCAAATAATATAAATCCATTACA
Source organism: Sambucus nigra (assembly GCA_949130495.1). Taxonomy (NCBI): domain Eukaryota; kingdom Viridiplantae; phylum Streptophyta; class Magnoliopsida; order Dipsacales; family Adoxaceae; genus Sambucus; species Sambucus nigra. Next base: position 585,453,941 of record OX422210.1, on the reverse strand, counting down.
ATAATCCCAACAATGTCAAATGTATTAAAAGACACGAATACAATAGTATTTGACCCCGATAGAAGAAGATAACTGAATCCTTTGGGCGACCTGCCCCAACTAAGAGAATACTGAGAATCAAATGAAGATAAGCGTCTAAGCAAAACTCCATAAATTCATAGCCTGTCATAATCCGCTAAGGTTGGCGTCCCTGTTGCTGGACACCTGATATAGAAGATACAATAGAAAAGAAAATATGCAAGGAAACGGGTCAGAGCCCGATTGTGAAAATAATTTTTAAAACAACAAGTATTTAACAAGTGCAATAAATCTTTTATTATGTACATGTTAGACCCAACTCTCACTTTCCATTCTCACCTCTCAACTAGAGTGCACACTTAACGTTTCCTATAAACCTCCTAGTTAATGGTTCCTCTTTTCTAGTCTCCATATTATAATTCCATCCCAATATCATAATCCCCGTATGTCCCATACCATACGTCACATTATTGTTCATTTACATTTCTCATCGTTTCTCATTAACATGAATCATTTCTCATTAATATGAATTAAGTTTTTCAATAAACATTCATTAACTTAATTCAATTATCTTTCTCTATTCACCGTTATCTACAATTATCACCGTAGATAGATTTAACCATAATAAATATCCATTCATTCATTTAATCCATTATATATATATATATATATATATATAATACGGCACCCCGAGTCACAGCTGCGGTGCAATGCATTACTCTGCTATCATGTCCCAATATCGCTGGTCGCCGAATAGTGGACAAAAGGTTCGGTAAGGATTCCTCGAACCATAAACAACAACACAAACATTGGAGGCGAACATAGTTCTCGTATCCATGGCTCACGCACATACCTACGTACCCACAGTCAGCGAACTTATCAACTCCCCGATAAGTCTTTCATAGACCTATGTTCTCGAGCAACAAATCAAAGATCCCATGGATTCATCAGGATATGACTGCCCTCACGCGCAAACCTCCCACCGATAGCAAGTAAGATAGGTATGTCATACACATAATCATTAATCAATCAAATAGGTATTATCATACCTATAGTATACTAACAACAAGGTACTCACATTAACCTTAGATTATTCCCTTCCGTAGCATTATATCTCTTTAAATCCCACGTATTAAAATGTCATATCTTTACTTCATAATTTAATTATCCTCGCATCCTATAACAACTCTCCACTCCCGACGTCGTTAAGGTTCATGCACGGAGCGTCTCGCAAAGAGAAATCCAAACAAGGAACCCCTCCAATACACTACTACTTAACTTTGTCGATCGAGGAGGTCCGTCAACTCTAAATACGTGATCGGGATAACCTCATACCCTCTTTCAACCAAATGTGTTTTAAACTCCCATCTCTATCCAGGAGTCGTACCGCTAAGCGCTTGTACTAAACTCAGTCCTTCATATTCAAATTGTAACCCTAAGGCTACCTAGGTGTTATATTAAATCACCCCTACTGGTCCTATCTTTAATCCTCATACATCCCAATTATAATCCAACAAATGAATCTAGCAACCGAAATTTCTTTCAATTTAATTATCATCATTCTAATCAATTAAATCCCAATCAAATTAATTCAAATCTTATCAAGGGGTCTACTGATATTTTCTAAGTCCCATAATATCCAATTAATAATCACCAAAGATCCACAAAAGTTTTGGGATAAGAACCAACATTAAAAAGAAACAACATTATGAATTCTCATATTTTAAATACTCAGAAAAATCAGATCCAAAAATTATTCGAATCATCAATCCGACTTCAGATTTGGATTCTACACGAAAAATTGAGTCAGGTATGTGTTTTGAGTTTTTCTTAAATCTCATCCAAATGCACTCGAAAAGAAGATCTAAACATTCCAAATTGGCTCTTCTCATTCCACTCGTTTTTGCCACTTTTTCCAGAAAATTATCAACATATTATCTTCAAGAACACTAAATTATTTTCAGAATTTCTTCCATAGATATATGATTATTTCATGGATTATTATCAACCTACGACATGAGTTTACTTCCTTTATCATTTCAGTTTCTAGAAATCCATAAAACAACTCCATTATGTCTTCCAAACATGAAAAATCATCTCTTTTCATATATACGAACTTAAGTTGAAAATATCAAAGACTTGCCTTTACTGAAGATCTGATCCTTTGGAGTTGAATAACATAGGTGGTGATGGTGGTGGTGACCTTTGACCTTTGGTTCTCCTCCTTTCAAAGCAAGTTTTTCTCTTCCCAAGCAACCTTTCACTCTCTCTAAGAAGATGACCTTTCAATTTTGTGTAGAAGAGATGAATGAACCCACATTCAACTAATCTCCAAATACTTATAATAAGACAAAACCCGAAATCACTATTCATCCCCCTTGTAAAAATAACCAAAATGCCCTTTTGGGTTGTCTTTTCATTTCCAAATGACCCGAGACTCAAAATTAACATCCAAATAGACTTTTCTGACTATTTCGAACCTTCCGGACGCAACGACGCAGTCAAAATGACTATAAGGTTGATAGAAAATAAATTTCCTTTTTAATTTAATAAATTAGTCCCGACACGTCCCATACCGCGTCTGACTAAAAAATCCAAATTACCGAAATTATATCACACCGTCATAATAATGACATCATATTCATATATTACCTAAATATCATTAAGTAATATTCAGAATCATCCATTTTAATATCCACAATTCGGATAAAATCCAAATGAACTAATTTATAATAAAATCCATTTAATCCATTAATTTAAAATATAACCCATTTTAAAAGTCATTAAAATCACGGGTGGCCAGTCCCATACACACCCCGCCTAATTAAATACCGGGTGGCCAGTCCCATACCAAATTAAAACAGAATATACAGTTGGCTCATTCTTAGCATCACTGTCGAAAACATTTACAACTCACCCAATACTCAATTAAGCTGGTGTTAAAAACTTTCCAAATTTTAATTTAACAAAATCCATTTCCAGTTTAAGAATAACACAACACATTTTATTCTACAACACTGATAACCAAATAGATAACACAAAAGAATTTAGATGCAATTGGAATAAACATTCCCAAATAATATAAATCCATTACAATAATCCCAACAATGTCAAATGTATTAAAAGACACGAATACAATAGTATTTGACCCCGATAGAAGAAGATAACTGAATCCTTTGGGCGACCTGCCCCAACTAAGAGAATACTGAGAATCAAATGAAGATAAGCATCTAAGCAAAACTCCATAAATCCATAGCCTGTCATAATCCGCTAAGGTTGGCGTCCCTGTTGCTGGACACCTGATATAAAAGATACAATAGAAAAGAAAATATGCAAGGAAACGGGTCAGAGCCCGATTGTGAAAATAATTTTTAAAACAACAAGTATTTAACAAGTGCAATAAATCTTTTATTATGTACATGTTAGACCCAACTCTCACTTGCCATTCTCACCTCTCAACTAGAGTGCACACTTAACGTTTCCTATTAACCTCCTAGTTAATGGTTCCTCTTTTCTAGTCTCCATGTTATAATTCCATCCCAATATCATAATCCCCGTATGTCCCATACCATACGTCACATTATTGTTCATTTACATTTCTCATCGTTTCTCATTAACATGAATCATTTCTCATTAATATGAATTAAGTTTTTCAACAAACATTCATTAACTTAATTCAATTATCTTTCTCTATTCACCGTTATCTACAATTATCACCGTAGATAGATTTAACCATAATAAATATCCATTCATTCATTTAATCCATTATATATATATATATATATATATATATATATATATATATATATATATATATATATATATATATATATATATATATATATATATATATATATATATACGGCACCCCGAGTCACAACTGCGGTGCAATGCATTACTCTGCTATCATGTCCCAATATCGCTGGTCGCCAAATAGTGGACAAAAGGTTCGGTAAGGATTCCTCGAACCATAAACAACAACACAAACATTGGAGGCGAACATAGTTCTCGTATCCATGGCTCACGCACATACCTACGTACCCACAGTCAGCGAACTTATCAACTCCCCGATAAGTCTTTCATAGACCTATGTTCTCGAGCAACAAATCAAAGATCCCATGGATTCATCAGGATATGACTGCCCTCACGCGCAAACCTCCCACCGATAGCAAGTAAGATAGGTATGTCATACACATAATCATTAATCAATCAAATAGGTATTATCATACCTATAGTATACTAACAACAAGGTACTCACATTAACCTTAGATTATTCCCTTCCGTAGCATTATATCTCTTTAAATCCCACGTATTAAAATGTCATATCTTTACTTCATAATTTAATTATCCTCGCATCCTATAACAACTCTCCACTCCCGACGTCGTTAAGGTTCATGCACGGAGCGTCTCGCAAAGCGAAATCCAAACAAGGAACCCCTCCAATACACTACTACTTAACTTTGTCGATCGAGGAGGTCCGTCAACTCTAAATACGTGATCGGGATAACCTCATACCCTCTTTCAACCAAATGTGTTTTAAACTCCCATCTCTATCCAGGAGTCGTACCGCTAAGCGCTTGTACTAAACTCAGTCCTTCATATTCAAATTGTAACCCTAAGGCTACCTAGGTGTTATATTAAATCACCCCTACTGGTCCTATCTTTAATCCTCATACATCCCAATTATAATCCAACAAATGAATCTAGCAACCGAAATTTCTTTCAATTTAATTATCATCATTCTAATCAATTAAATCCCAATCAAATTAATTCAAATCTTATCAAGGGGTCTACTGATATTTTCTAAGTCCCATAATATCCAATTAATAATCACCAAAGATCCACAAAAGTTTTGGGATAAGAACCAACATTAAAAAGAAACAACATTATGAATTCTCATATTTTAAATACTCAGAAAAATCAGATCCAAAAATTATTCGAATCATCAATCCGACTTCAGATTTGGATTCTACACGAAAAATTGAGTCAGGTATGTGTTTTGAGTTTTTCTTAAATCTCATCCAAATGCACTCGAAAAGAAGATCTAAACATTCCAAATTGGCTCTTCTCATTCCACTCGTTTTTGCCTCTTTTTCCAGAAAATTATCAACATATTATCTTCAAGAACACTAAATTATTTTCAGAATTTCTTCCATAGATATATGATTATTTCATGGATTATTATCAACCTACGACATGAGTTTACTTCCTTTATCATTTCAGTTTCTAGAAATCCATAAAACAACTCCATTATGTCTTCCAAACATGAAAAATCATCTCTTTTCATAATTATTCTAACATGGACAATATACGAACTTAAGTTGAAAATATCAAACACTTGCCTTTACTGAAGATCTGATCCTTTGGAGTTGAATAACATAGGTGGTGATGGTGGTGGTGACCTTTGACCTTTGGTTCTCCTCCTTTCAAAGCAAGTTTTTCTCTTCCCAAGCAACCTTTCACTCTCTCTAAGAAGATGACCTTTCAATTTTGTGTAGAAGAGATGAATGAACCCACATTCAACTAATCTCCAAATACTTATAATAAGACAAAACTCGAAATCACTATTCACCTCCCTTGTAAAAATAACCAAAATGCCCTTTTGGGTTGTCTTTTCATTTCCAAATGACCCGAGACTCAAAATTAACATCCAAATAGACTTTTCTGACTATTTCGAACCTTCCGGACGCAATGACGCAGTCAAAATGACTATAAGGTTGATAGAAAATAAATTTCCTTTTTAATTTAATAAATTAGTCCCGACACGTCCCATACCGCGTCTGACTAAAAAATCCAAATTACCGAAATTATATCACACCGTCATAATAATGACATCATATTCATTTATTACCTAAATATCATTAAGTAATATTCAGAATCATCCATTTTAATATCCACAATTCGGATAAAATCCAAATGAATTAATTTATAATAAAATCCATTCAATCCATTAATTTAAAATATAACCCATTTTAAAAGTCATTAAAATCACGGGTGGCCAGTCCCATACACACCCCGCCTAATTAAATACCGGGTGGCCAGTCCCATACCAAATTAAAACAGAATATACTGTTGGCTCATTCTTAGCATCACTGTCGAAAACATTTACAACTCACCCAATACTCAATTAAGCTGGTGTTAAAAACTTTCCAAATTTTAATTTAACAAAATCCATTTCCTGTTTAAGAATAACACAACACATTTTATTCTACAACACTGATAACCAAATATATAACACAAAACAATTTAGATGCAATTGGAATAAACATTCCAAAATAATATAAATCCATTACAATAATCCCAACAATGTCAAATGTATTAAAAGACACGAATACAATAGTATTTGACCCCGATAGAAGAAGATAACTGAATCCTTTGGGCGACCTGCCCCAACTAAGAGAATACTGAGAATCAAATGAAGATAAGCGTCTAAGCAAAACTCCATAAATCCATAGCCTGTCATAATCCGCTAAGGTTGGCGTCCCTGTTGCTGGACACCTGATATAGAAGATACAATAGAAAAGAAAATATGCAAGGAAACGGGTCAGAGCCCGATTGTGAAAATAATTTTTAAAACAACAAGTATTTAACAAGTGCAATAAATCTTTTATTATGTACATGTTAGACCCAACTCTCACTTTCCATTCTCACCTCTCAACTAGAGTGCACACTTAACGTTTCCTATTAACCTCCTAGTTAATGGTTCCTCTTTTCTAGTCTCCATATTATAATTCCATCCCAATATCATAATCCCCGTATGTCCCATACCATACGTCACATTATTGTTCATTTACATTTCTCATCGTTTCTCATTAACATGAATCATTTCTCATTAATATGAATTAAGTTTTTCAATAAACATTCATTAACTTAATTCAATTATCTTTCTCTATTCACCGTTATCTACAATTATCACCGTAGATAGATTTAACCATAATAAATATCCATTCATTCATTTAATCCATTATATATATATATATATATATATTTATATATAATACGGCACCCCGAGTCACAACTGCGGTGCAATGCATTACTCTGCTATCATGTCCCAATATCGTTGGTCGCCAAATAGTGGACAAAAGGTTCAGTAAGGATTCCTCGAACCATAAACAACAACACAAACATTGGAGGCGAACATAGTTCTCGTATCCATGGCTCACGCACATACCTACGTACCCATAGTCAGCGAACTTATCAACTCCCCGATAAGTCTTTCAAAGACCTATGTTCTCGAGCAACAAATCAAAGATCCCATGGATTCATCAGGATATGACTGCCCTCACGCGCAAACCTCCCACCGATAGCAAGTAAGATAGGTATGTCATACACATAATCATTAATCAATCAAATAGGTATTATCATACCTATAGTATACTAACAACAAGGTACTCACATTAACCTTAGATTATTCCCTTCCGTAGCATTATATCTCTTTAAATCCCACGTATTAAAATGTCATATCTTTACTTCATAATTTAATTATCCTCGCATCCTATAACAACTCTCCACTCCCGACGTCGTTAAGGTTCATGCGCAGAGCGTCTCGCAAAGCGAAATCCAAACAAGGAACCCCTCCAATACACTACTACTTAACTTTGTCGATCGAGGAGGTCCGTCAACTCTAAATACGTGATCGGGATAACCTCATACCCTCTTTCAACCAAATGTGTTTTAAACTCCCATCTCTATCCAGGAGTCGTACCGCTAAGCGCTTGTACTAAACTCAGTCCTTCATATTCAAATTGTAACCCTAAGGCTACCTAGGTGTTATATTAAATCACCCCTACTGGTCCTATCTTTAATCCTCATACATCCCAATTATAATCCAACAAATGAATCTAGCAACCGAAATTTCTTTCAATTTAATTATCATCATTCTAATCAATTAAATCCCAATCAAATTAATTCAAATCTTATCAAGGGGTATACTGATATTTTCTAAGTCCCATAATATCCAATTAATAATCACCAAAGATCCACACAAGTTTTGGGATAAGAACCAACATTAAAAAGAAACAACATTATGAATTCTCATATTTTAAATACTCAGAAAAATCAGATCCAAAAATTATTCGAATCATCAATCCGACTTCAGATTTGGATTCTACACGAAAAATTGAGTCAGGTATGTGTTTTGAGTTTTTCTTAAATCTCATCCAAATGCACTCGAAAAGAAGATCTAAACATTCCAAATTGGCTCTTCTCATTCCACTCGTTTTTGCCTCTTTTTCCAGAAAATTATCAACATATTATCTTCAAGAACACTAAATTATTTTCAGAATTTCTTCCATAGATATATGATTATTTCATGGATTATTATCAACCTACGACATGAGTTTACTTCCTTTATCATTTCAGTTTCTAGAAATCCATAAAACATCTCCATTATGTCTTCCAAACATGAAAAATCATCTCTTTTCATAATTATTCTAACATGGACAATATACGAACTTAAGTTGCAAATATCAAACACTTGCCTTTACTGAAGATCTGATCCTTTGGAGTTGAATAACATAGGTGGTGATGGTGGTGGTGACCTTTGACCTTTGGTTCTCCTCCTTTCAAAGCAAGTTTTTCTCTTCCCAAGCAACCCTTCACTCTCTCTAAGAAGATGACCTTTCAATTTTGTGTAGAAGAGATGAATGAACCCACATTCAACTAATCTCCAAATACTTATAATAAGACAAAACCCGAAATCACTATTCATCCCCCTTGTAAAAATAACCAAAATGCCCTTTTGGGTAGTCTTTTCATTTCCAAATGACCCGAGACTCAAAATTAACATCCAAATAGACTTTTCTGACTATTTCGAACCTTCCGGACGCAATGACGCAGTCAAAATGACTATAAGGTTGATAGAAAATAAATTTCCTTTTTAATTTAATAAATTAGTCCCGACACGTCCCATACCGCGTCTGACTAAAAAATCCAAATTACCGAAATTATATCACACCGTCATAATAATGACATCATATTCATATATTACCTAAATATCATTAAGTAATATTCAGAATCATCCATTTTAATATCCACAATTCGGATAAAATCCAAATGAATTAATTTATAATAAAATCCATTTAATCCATTAATTTAAAATATAACCCATTTTAAAAGTCATTAAAATCACGGGTGGCCAGTCCCATACACACCCCGCCTAATTAAATACCGGGTGGCCAGTCCCATACCAAATTAAAACAGAATATACAGTTGGCTCATTCTTAGCATCACTGTCGAAAACATTTACAACTCACCCAATACTCAATTAAGCTGGTGTTAAAAACTTTCCAAATTTTAATTTAACAAAATCCATTTCCTGTTTAAGAATAACACAACACATTTTATTCTATAACACTGATAACCAAATATATAACACAAAAGAATTTAGATGCAATTGGAATAAACATTCCCAAATAATATAAATCCATTACAATAATCCCAACAATGTCAAATGTATTAAAAGACACGAATACAATAGTATTTGACCCCGATAGAAGAAGATAACTGAATCCTTTGGGCGACCTGCCCCAACTAAGAGAATACTGATAATCAAATGAAGATAAACGTCTAAGCAAAACTCCATAAATCCATAGCCTGTCATAATCCGCTAAGGTTGGCGTCCCTGTTGCTGGACACCTGATATAGAAGATACAATAGAAAAGAAAATATGCAAGGAAACGGGTCAGAGCCCGATTGTGAAAATGATTTTTAAAACAACAAGTATTTAACAAGTGTAATAAATCTTTTATTATGTACATGTTAGACCCAACTCTCACTTTCCATTCTCACCTCTCAACTAGAGTGCACACTTAACGTTTCCTATTAACCTCCTAGTTAATGGTTCCTCTTTTCTAGTCTCCATATTATAATTCCATCCCAATATCATAATCCCCGTATGTCCCATACCATACGTCACATTATTGTTCATTTACATTTCTCATCGTTTCTCATTAACATGAATCATTTCTCATTAATATGAATTAAGTTTTTCAATAAACATTCATTAACTTAATTCAATTATCTTTCTCTATTCACCGTTATCTACAATTATCACCGTAGATAGATTTAACCATAATAAATATCCATTCATTCATTTAATCCAATATATATATATATATATATATATATATATATATATATATATATATATATATATATATATATATATATATATATATATAATACGGCACCCCGAGTCACAACTGCGGTGCAATGCATTACTCTGCTATCATGTCCCAATATTGCTGGTCGTCAAATAGTGGACAAAAGGTTCGGTAAGGATTCCTCGAACCATAAACAACAACACAAACATTGGAGGCGAACATAGTTCTCGTATCCATGGGTCACGCACATACCTACGTACCCACAGTCAGCGAACTTATCAACTCCCCGATAAGTCTTTCATAGACCTATGTTCTCGAGCAACAAATCAAAGATCCCATGGATTCATCAGGATATGACTGCCCTCACGCGCAAACCTCCCACCGATAGCAAGTAAGCTAGGTATGTCATACACATAATCATTAATCAATCAAATAGGTATTATCATACCTATAGTATACTAACAACAAGGTACTCACATTAACCTTAGATTATTCCCTTCCGTAGCATTATATCTCTTTAAATCCCACGTATTAAAATGTCATATCTTTACTTCATAATTTAATTATCCTCGCATCCTATAACAACTCTCCACTCCCGACGTCGTTAAGGTTCATGCGCGGAGCGTCTCGCAAAGCGAAATCCAAACAAGGAACCCCTCCAATACACTACTACTTAACTTTGTCGATCGAGGAGGTCCGTCAACTCTAAATACGTGATCGGGATAACCTCATACCCTCTTTCAACCAAATGTGTTTTAAACTCCCATCTCTATCCAGGAGTCGTACCGCTAAGCGCTTGTACTAAACTCAGTCCTTCCTATTCAAATTGTAACCCTAAGGCTACCTAGGTGTTATATTAAATCACCCCTACTGGTCCTATCTTTAATCCTCATACATCCCAATTATAATCCAACAAATGAATCTAGCAACCGAAATTTCTTTCAATTTAATTATCATCATTCTAATCAATTAAATCCCAATCAAATTAATTCAAATCTTATCAAGGGGTCTACTGATATTTTCTAAGTCCCATAATATCCAATTAATAATCACCAAAGATCCACAAAAGTTTTGGGATAAGAACCAACATTAAAAAGAAACAACATTATGAATTCTCATATTTTAAATACTCAGAAAAATCAGAACCAAAAATTATTCGAATCATCAATCCGACTTCAGATTTGGATTCTACACGAAAAATTGAGTCAGGTACGTGTTTTGAGTTTTTCTTAAATCTCATCCAAATGCACTCGAAAAGAAGATCTAAACATTCCAAATTGGCTCTTCTCATTCCACTCGTTTTTGCCTCTTTTTCCAGAAAATTATCAACATATTATCTTCAAGAACACTAAATTATTTTCAGAATTTCTTCCATAGATATATGATTATTTCATGGATTATTATCAACCTACGACATGAGTTTACTTCCTTTATCATTTCAGTTTCTAGAAATCCATAAACCAACTCCATTATGTCTTCCAAACATGAAAAATCATCTCTTTTCATAATTATTCTAACATGGACAATATACGAACTTAAGTTGCAAATATCAAACACTTGCCTTTACTGAAGATCTGATCCTTTGGAGTTGAATAACATAGGTGGTGATGGTGGTGGTGACCTTTGACCTTTGGTTCTCCTCCTTTCAAAGCAAGTTTTTCTCTTCCCAAGCAACCTTTCACTCTCTCTAAGAAGATGACCTTTCAATTTTGTGTAGAAGAGATGAATGAACCCACATTCAACTAATCTCCAAATACTTATAATAAGACAAAACCCGAAATCACTATTCATCCCCCTTGTAAAAATAACCAAAATGCCCTTTTGGGTTGTCTTTTCATTTCCAAATGACCCGAGACTCAAAATTAACATCCAAATAGACTTTCATGACTATTTCGAACCTTCCGGACGCAACGACGCTGTCAAAATGACTATAAGGTTGATAGAAAATAAATTTCCTTTTTAATTTAATAAATTAGTCCCGACACGTCCCATACCGCGTCTGACTAAAAAATCCAAATTACCGAAATTATATCACACCGTCATAATAATGACATCATATTCATATATTACCTAAATATCATTAAGTAATATTCAGAATCATCCATTTTAATATCCACAATTCGGATAAAATCCAAATGAATTAATTTATAATAAAATCCATTTAATCCATTAATTTAAAATATAACCCATTTTAAAAGTCATTAAAATCGCGGGTGGCCAGTCCCATACACACCCCGCCTAATTAAATACCGGGTGGCCAGTCTCATACCAAATTAAAACAGAATATACAGTTGGCTCATTCTTAGCATCACTGTCGAAAACATTTACAACTCACCCAATACTCAATTAAGCTGGTGTTAAACACTTTCCAAATTTTAATTTAACAAAATCCATTTCCAGTTTAAGAATAACACAACACATTTTATTCTACAACACTGATAACCAAATAGATAACACAAAAGAATTTAGATGCAATTGGAATAAACATTCCCAAATAATATAAATCCATTACAATAATCCCAACAATTTCAAATGTATTAAAAAACACGAATACAATAGTATTTGACCCCGATAGAAGAAGATAACTGAATCCTTTGGGCGACCTGCCCCAACTAAGAGAATACTGAGAATAATATGAAGATAAGCGTCTAAGCAAAACTCCATAAATCCATAGCCTGTCATAATCCGCTAAGGTTGGCGTCCCTGTTGCTGGACACCTGATATAGAAGATACAATAGAAAAGAAAATATGCAAGGAAACGGGTCAGAGCCCGATTGTGAAAATGATTTTTAAAACAACAAGTATTTAACAAGTGCAATAAATCTTTTATTATGTACATGTTAGACCCAACTCTCACTTTCCATTCTCACCTCTCAACTAGAGTGCACACTTAACGTTTCCTATTAACCTCCTAGTTAATGGTTCCTCTTTTCTAGTCTCCATATTATAATTCCATCCCAATATCATAATCCCCGTATGTCCCATACCATACGTCACATTATTGTTCATTTACATTTCTCATCGTTTCTCATTAACATGAATCATTTCTCATTAATATGAATTAAGTTTTTCAATAAACATTCATTAACTTTATTCAATTATCTTTCTCTATTCACCGTTATCTACAATTATCACCGTAGATAGATTTAACCATAATAAATATCCATTCATTCATTTAATCCATTATATATATATATATATATATATATATTTATATATAATACGGCACCCCGAGTCACAACTGCGGTGCAATGCATTACTCTGCTATCATGTCCCAATATCTCTGGTCGCCAAATAGTGGACAAAAGGTTCGGTAAGGATTCCTCGAACCATAAACAACAACACAAACATTGGAGGCGAACATAGTTCTCGTATCCATGGGTCACGCACATACCTACGTACCCACAGTCAGCGAACTTATCAACTCCCCGATAAGTCTTTCATAGACCTATGTTCTCGAGCAACAAATCAAAGATCCCATGGATTCATCAGGATATGACTGCCCTCACGCGCAAACCTCCCACCGATAGGAAGTAAGATAGGTATGTCATACACATAATCATTAATCAATCAAATAGGTATTATCATACCTATAGTATACTAACAACAAGGTACTCACATTAACCTTAGATTATTCCCTTCCGTAGCATTATATCTATTTAAATCCCACGTATTAAAATGTCATATCTTTACTTCATAATTTAATTATCCTCGCATCCTATAACAACTCTCCACTCCCGACGTCGTTAAGGTTCATGCGCGGAGCGTCTCGCAAAGCGAAATCCAAACAAGGAACCCCTCCAATACACTACTACTTAACTTTGTCGATCGAGGAGGTCCGTCAACTCTAAATACGTGATCGGGATAACCTCATACCCTCTTTCAACCAAATGTGTTTTAAACTCCCATCTCTATCCAGGAGTCGTACCGCTAAGCGCTTGTACTAAACTCAGTCCTTCATATTCAAATTATAACCCTAAGGCTACCTAGGTGTTATATTAAATCACCCCTACTGGTCCTATCATTAATCCTCATACATCCCAATTATAATCCAACAAATGAATCTAGCAACCGAAATTTCTTTCAATTTAATTATCATCATTCTAATCAATTAAATCCCAATCAAATTAATTCAAATCTTATCAAGGGGTCTACTGATATTTTCTAAGTCCCATAATATCCAATTAATAATCACCAAAGATCCACAAAAGTTTTGGGATAAGAACCAACATTAAAAAGAAACAACATTATGAATTCTCATATTTTAAATACTCAGAAAAATCAGATCCAAAAATTATTCGAATCATCAATCCGACTTCAGATTTGGATTCTACACGAAAAATTGAGTCAGGTATGTGTTTTGAGTTTTTCTTAAATCTCATCCAAATGCACTCGAAAAGAAGATCTAAACATTCCAAATTGGCTCTTCTCATTCCACTCGTTTTTGCCTCTTTTTCCAGAAAATTATCAACATATTATCTTCAAGAACACTAAATTATTTTCCAAATTTCTTCCATAGATATATGATTATTTCATGGATTATTATCAACCTACGACATGAGTTTACTTCCTTTATTATTTCAGTTTCTAGAAATCCATAAAACAACTCCATTATGTCTTCCAAACATGAAAAATCATCTCTTTTCATAATTATTCTAACATGGACAATATACGAACTTAAGTTGCAAATATCAAACACTTGTCTTTACTGAAGATCTGATCCTTTGGAGTTGAATAACATAGGTGGTGATGGTGGTGGTGACCTTTGACCTTTGGTTCTCCTCCTTTCAAAGCAAGTTTTTCTCTTCCCAAGCTACCTTTCACTCTCTCTAAGAAGATGACCTTTCAATTTTGTGTAGAAGAGATGAATGAACCCGCATTCAACTAATCTCCAAATACTTATAATAAGACAAAACCCGAAATCACTATTCACCCCCCTTGTAAAAATAACCAAAATGCCCTTTTGGGTTGTCTTTTCATTTCCAAATGACCCGAGACTCAAAATTAACATCCAAATAGACTTTTCTGACTATTTCGAACCTTCCGGACGCAACGACGCATTCAAAATGACTATAAGATTGATAGAAAATAAATTTCCTTTTTAATTTAATAAATTAGTCCCGACACGTCCCATACCGCGTCTGACTAAAAAATCCAAATTACCGAAATTATATCACACCGTCATAATAATGACATCATATTCATATATTACCTAAATATCATTAAGTAATATTCAGAATCATCCATTTTAATATCCACAATTCGGATAAAATCCAAATGAATTAATTTATAATAAAATCCATTTAATCCATTAATTTAAAATATAACCCATTTTAAAAGTCATTAAAATCACGGGTGGCCAGTCCCATACACACCCCGCCTAATTAAATACCGGGTGGCCAGTCCCATACCAAATTAAAACAGAATATACAATTGGCTCATTCTTAGCATCACTGTCGAAAACATTTACAACTCACCCAATACTCAATTAAGCTGGTGTTAAAAACTTTCCAAATTTTAATTTAACAAAATCCATTTCCAGTTTAAGAATAACACAACACATTTTATTCTACAACACTGATAACCAAATAGATAACACAAAAGAATTTAGATGCAATTGGAATAAACATTCCCAAATAATATAAATCCATTACAATAATCCCAACAATGTCAAATGTATTAAAAGACACGAATACAATAGTATTTGACCCCGATAGAAGAAGATAACTGAATCCTTTGGGCGACCTGCCCCAACTAAGAGAATACTGAGAATCAAATGAAGATAAGCGTCTAAGCAAAACTCCATAAATCCATAGTCTGTCATAATCCGCTAAGGTTGGCGTCCCTGTTGCTGGACACCTGATATAGAAGATACAATAGAAAAGAAAATATGCAAGGAAACGGGTCAGAGCCCGATTGTGAAAATGATTTTTAAAACAACAAGTATTTAACAAGTGCAATACATCTTTTATTATGTACATTTTAGACCCAACTCTCACTTTCCATTCTCACCTCTCAACTAGAGTGCACACTTAACGTTTCCTATTAACCTCCTAGTTAATGGTTCCTCTTTTCTAGTCTCCATATTATAATTCCATCCCAATATCATAATCCCCGTATGTCCCATACCATACGTCACATTATTGTTCATTTACATTTCTCATCGTTTCTCATTAACATGAATCATTTCTCATTAATATGA
Source organism: Sambucus nigra (assembly GCA_949130495.1). NCBI lineage: Eukaryota > Viridiplantae > Streptophyta > Magnoliopsida > Dipsacales > Adoxaceae > Sambucus > Sambucus nigra. Next base: position 585,437,618 of record OX422210.1, on the reverse strand, counting down.
ATTAAGTTTTTCAATAAACATTCATTAACTTAATTCAATTATCTTTCTCTATTCACCGTTATCTACAATTATCACCGTAGATAGATTTAACCATAATAAATATCCATTCATTCATTTAATCCAATATATATATATATATATATATATATATATATATATATATATATATATATATATATATATATATATATATATATATATATATATATATAATACGGCACCGCGAGTCACAGCTGCGGTGCAATGCATTACTCTGCTATCATGTCCCAATATCTCTGGTCGCCAAATAGTGGACAAAAGGTTCGGTAAGGATTCCTCGAACCATAAACAACAACACAAACATTGGAGGAGAACATAGTTCTCGTATCCATGGGTCACGCACATACCTACGTACCCACAGTCAGCGAACTTATCAACTCCCCGATAAGTCTTTCATAGACCTATGTTCTCGAGCAACAAATCAAAGATCCCATGGATTCATCAGGATATGACTGCCCTCACGCGCAAACCTCCCACCGATAGCAAGTAAGATAGGTATGTCATACACATAATCATTAATCAATCAAATAGGTATTATCATACCTATAGTATACTAACAACAAGGTACTCACATTAACCTTAGATTATTCCCTTCCGTAGCATTATATCTCTTTAAATCCCACGTATTAAAATGTCATATCTTTACTTCATAATTTAATTATCCTCGCATCCTATAACAACTCTCCACTCCCGACGTCGTTAAGGTTCATGCGCGGAGCGTCTCGCAAAGCGAAATCCAAACAAGGAACCCCTCCAATACACTACTACTTAACTTTGTCGATCGAGGAGGTCCGTCAACTCTAAATACGTGATCGGGATAACCTCATACCCTCTTTCAACCAAATGTGTTTTAAACTCCCATCTCTATCCAGGAGTCGTACCGCTAAGCGCTTGTACTAAACTCAGTCCTTCATATTCAAATTGTAACCCTAAGGCTACCTAGGTGTTATATTAAATCACCCCTACTGGTCCTATCTTTAATCCTCATACATCCCAATTATAATCCAACAAATGAATCTAGCAACCGAAATTTCTTTCAATTTAATTATCATCATTCTAATCAATTAAATCCCAATCAAATTAATTCAAATCTTATCAAGGGGTCTACTGATATTTTCTAAGTCCCATAATATCCAATTAATAATCACCAAAGATCCACAAAAGTTTTGGGATAAGAACCAACATTAAAAAGAAACAACATTATGAATTCTCATATTTTAAATACTCAGAAAAATCAGATCCAAAAATTATTCGAATCATCAATTCGACTTCAGATTTGGATTCTACACGAAAAATTGAGTCAGGTATGTGTTTTGAGTTTTTCTTAAATCTCATCCAAATGCACTCGAAAAGAAGATCTAAACATCCCAAATTGGCTCTTCTAATTCCACTCGTTTTTGCCTCTTTTTCCAGAAAATTATCAACATATTATCTTCAAGAACACTAAATTATTTTCAGAATTTCTTCCATAGATATATGATTATTTTATGGATTATTATCAACCTACGACATGAGTTTACTTCCTTTATCATTTCAGTTTCTAGAAATCCATAAAACAACTCCATTATGTCTTCCAAACATGAAAAATCATCTATTTTCATAATTATTCTAACATGGACAATATACGAACTTAAGTTGCAAATATCAAACACTTGCCTTTACTGAAGATCTGATCCTTTGGAGTTGAATAACATAGGTGGTGATGGTGGTGGTGACCTTTGACCTTTGGTTCTCCTCCTTTCAAAACAAGCTTTTCTCTTCCCAAGCAACCTTTCACTCTCTCTAAGAAGATGACCTTTCAATTTTGTGTAGAAGAGATGAATGAACCCACATTCAACTAATCTCCAAATACTTATAATAAGACAAAACTCGAAATCACTAATCATCCCCTTGTAAAAATAACCAAAATGCCCTTTTGGGTTGTCTTTTTATTTCCAAATGACCCGAGACTCAAAATTAACATTTAAATAGACTTTTCTGACTATTTCGAACCTTCCGGACACAACGACGCAGTCAAAATGACTATAAGGTTGATAGAAAATAAATTTCCTTTTTAATTTAATAAATTAGTCCCGACACGTCCCATACCGCGTCTGACTGAAAAATCCAAATTACCGAAATTATATCACACCGTCATAATAATGACATCATATTCATATATTACCTAAATATCATTAAGTAATATTCAGAATCATCCATTTTAATATCCACAATTCGGATAAAACCCAAATGAATTAATTTATAATAAAATCCATTTAATCCATTAATTTAAAATATAACCCATTTTAAAAGTCATTAAAATCACGGGTTATTACATTATAGTGTTGAACCGTCGTCAAGTACCGATTTTCCATGAGCCGTTAGCTAGGTGGGCGTTAGGCGTGAAGGCATGAAGGCGTGAAGGCGTACAGGCAGAAAATTGGTACAACGTCAAAATAGTGGATTAAGGTGCGACACATAAAGAGAGAGTTGCAGGAGGCCGAAACCGAAGAAGAATAGTAACAAGGATGAAGAGACGAAGGAAAGAAGATAAATATATTGCAGACTGGAAGGAAGGTATAACTCAAACCAAACCTTTAACTATTTTACTTATTATTGTTTTAAAAAGAAACTTGCATGAGCCTACAAATCACTATTGACTTTTTAACATTTGTTAATCAAACAAATTTAGACTTAACTAGAGAAATCCAAGATTGGACTCTTACAGACCCTAAAGATAAAGAACTTACAGAAACTGCTTTAACATACGCATGTGGTACTTTCAAATATATAGACCATGTTATTGAGTTGTTAGTACGTGAAGTACCTAGAATAGAAATAATTAGAACAGGGATCCACGATCTCTTTATACAAAAATTAAGAACTGAAGATTTTACAGAAGAACTGTCAAGACCTGAAAAATATTAAGAATATACTAGAGTACTTGAAGACAGTATAGACGTATTAAAATTTATTAGACGAAAAAGGCTAGCACAAACTAAAGCAATTTTAATTAGAGCCGAAGGAATCCATCCTCTCCTTAAAAACGTAGAAACAGCTGTCCCTAGAACATATCGTAGATTTTTGTCATCCTATGGTGATAAGAATTTAGACGAATTTATAAATAACAATATAATTGATATTGTTAATCAGATATATAAAGAAACTAAAATGATAAAACCTCAATACCGCATAAGGTATTTAAGACTAGAATATTTTTCATCAAAATCTCTTGCAATCTCCAGACTCCCTGAAGAAAATATTTACATTAATAATCCCCACTATTCCGAATTTCAGTACGATAGTGACGGAAGAAGTCCGAGAAGTAGCAGCTCTGAAACTTCTCTTAGACTCCCAGATTAATTTAGACGTTAAAAATAATCTTAATACTCTAGAAATTATTGGGGTAGAAATTTCTAATCCTATAACATTAGAAAAAGACAAAAGCATAAAAAGACAAAGCGGTCCCCCAAAGGTGGTCCTAAAAAGACAAATAATGGTCCCAAAATCGTGGGATGACATTAGCCCGTCATTTAAGCCCGTTAAATTAACCCGTCGGAGAGACTTACCGTATATATATATATATATATATATATGTATTACGATAGAATTAGAGGTGTAAATGATAATTAATGAGAAAACTACATTTAAGTTTCCTTTATTTGTATCCACAAAATCTCTTCGTCTTCCCAAGCGTCCCCTGTAATGAACGGCCCATTTAGTATCTAAAAACGGTTTTATATGTAATAAAAACTATTTTTACAAAAATAAACTGTTTTAACTATCTAAAAAAAATCTTTTAATATTTCTTTTACAAAAGACATGTTTTAAAAACTATTTTGTTTAATAATATGTTATTGAAAAAAATAAATAAACATCCAACATTATACCAAACTTAAATATGTGTCTACAGGAGATCCACTTGAACTTCAAATCACGCCGTAAATTTATTTTTAAATTATTGTTAGTATAATTAAAAAAAACTGTTTTAAAACCTGCTTTTTTAATTAAAAAATACAAATTTTATATTTTTATTTCATTAATAAAGAACCGTTTTTAAAACATTTTATTTCTGTAAAAAAAAATAGAAAAAATGTTGTTTCTTAATAGATATAATAGTTTATTTTTGAAAAAATGGTTTTTGTTTCATATTAAACTATTTTTTACTTTTTATAAACAGTTCTTTAATTAAAAAATTAAACAGTTAAATTATTTTTAAAAAACTATTATTAAAAGTTAGAAACAGTTTTTCATTTATTTTTAAAACGTTTCTTATTAAAAACAGTTTTCTTATAAGAATAAGTTTTTTGTTTAAAATACAGAATATTAGTTTTCATCAAATGTATTTGTGTTGGAGGCAAAAAGTGGGAGAGGATGAGAGGGGTGTGGAATAACCATTCCCTATATTTATATCCTTTTTGGATCCTATATCAATTTTTGGGGGTTTCAAAATCCAAATTTATTTGGAAATCATCTTTGGGTATTTTGGAGTTCAAACTCATTTTTCCCGTACTTTGGGTTTGGGGAATAAATAAATATTAGCGAGATTAGAAACAAGATGTTCATTATTTATGGATTTTTTTTTCAACTAAGTGTTTATTCGAACTTCTATATATATTTGTATTTTTATGGGGATATCTGTTTGTATATACATATAATTGTATATTTGTTTATGTCTGAATGCGTTTGAATTTATGCTTAGATATGTGTTGATCTATGTTTAGCTACAAATCTTTAGATCTATGTCATCTTTGTTTGCATTATTATTATGTACCAGTTTGTACCGAAATCTAATAGAACATCTTTATTTTGTAGAGTTAATTTAAATTTTAAAAATCTAAATTCGCATCAATGCGCACTTTTCATTTTTGGGGAGGTTTGATTTAATCGGCTTTTTTTATCAATGAGAAACAAAGATGTCTATTATCTGACCTTTAAAAAGATGCTGTCAGAGTAAGGAGTAATTAGTTTGCCTCGTAAATACTAATATCTTGATATAAGATACTCGGCGACACTAATGAGATGATAGGAACATGCAAACACGTTGCCACTATATTTTATTTGTTCGAGAAGTAGATAATTATATTTTGGATCCTTTGATTTATTATATGGTGTTCTGCTTATTAAAAAATAAAATTATATAGATCTTTACAATTTAAAACCTTGATAAATTTAATAATGGTTTAGCTTTTAAGGAAACGATAGGCTTTGAATTCTCATTTCTAGTACGATATTTTTACTAAATCACAAAATATAGATTGTATTACAAAACAAAATTTAGCAATGAAAAAAAAGATAACAATATTACAATTTGACCTGTGTTTGGTCATTGGGAGAAATTGATTATGGTCATGTTTTCATGTCTTTTGAAATTATAATTTTCATAAGTAACTTTTCTCTATATTACATTAAGGGCAGTCGATTATTATTACATAATCAAATTAATTACAATTAAATTTTAATACCTATTCATGCAATTGTGTATAATTAACTATACTATTTTTTACATATCATGTCAATTGAACTTAATTGTTTCAAACATTTTTATATAATTAATATTCATTGCACTTTTTTATAGACCTGTAATGATCGATATTTTTTCTAGATATTAATCAATAATGTAGTAATTGTCCTTAACTACGACATTTTGGCCATTATGTACCAGCCAAGATGATTGTTTTATAATAATCATGCTCATTTACACACGTTCTATCAAAATTCATACTCGGATTCCTCTTATTACAGGCAATGTATAACATGTATGTTTATTAATATTTGTATAACAAATTTATCAAATATACTATTAGAAGTTATTGAAAAATGCTTGCGCATTGAGCGGGCTATATACTAGTTATATTATCTATATTATGCCTCTAATACAATGGTATTATAGGTTTTAATAGTAATAAATGCACTTTAAAATTCTATTTTTTCAATTTCTTAGAAACGTGTAGTACCACTCCTTTCTCTCATTCTTTTCAATTTCTAAAAAAAAAATGTCTCTTGAAATTGCTTGTTTACGTTTTTTTCCCATAAGAGTGTCTCTCAATTACTTACAACTTTCCCACTTCCCAAAATCATTTACGCATATCTAACACTTATAAGTTAAGCTATAAGTACTACCACTTCCTTTCACACCATTCATGTAATACCCTGATTTTTATTTTTATTTAAATTGAGTTATTTTTGTGTCAAAATGCATTTTATGGACTATTAATAAATTTCGCGACATTTACGCCTCCTCGTATATATGTTTTGTAACATGAAAATAGGGTCGATGCGTCTATTCTTTCGTTCAAAATAGAATATTTTTCATATAAAACGGAGATTAGAATGAATTTATAACATATTATCTTTTATTATTATTTTAACTTTAGTGTGTATAAAATTGCGTAATCCAAAAGTAATATCAATGTGAAAAAAATACAAAAACGTGACTTGCGCACTCCAATACTAATTTATAGTTGGTTGTAATCTCAAAAGGTATAAATATACATACACGTTAAAAATTATAATTGAGTACCAGCAACAGTCAGTTACATAATTATCCAATTGACTGTACAACTTAGAAACACTATAAATAGACACTATTGCCTACAGAAAAAATCACACCAGTTCTCTTCTCATTTTATGAACCCACAAATTGGGTTTAGTTTTCTCTCGTAACTCAAATAACCAAAGCTCTTAGGTCCGTTTGATACATCTTGGGCAAAAGTGTTGGCATGGCGAAATTTGTCACGACAAATTTTGCCTAGACAAATATTTTTTTCTCGCATTAGGCTATCAAACACCAAATAAGGTAAAACAAGTTTTTTAGGCAAAACATTTTAATAACACATTTTTCGTCCATATTAACATATATAATAATAATAAAATATGTTTTTTTTAATTTTCGTCCCAAGTCTTATTTAATAAAAAAACAGTTTTTTCTTTTCTTTTTTAGTTCCCGTTTTTATTTATTAAAAAAGTAACAAACTATATATATAAAAAAAGTTTTTTATGCCAAAACTACTTATTAAAAACAGTTTTTACATTAAAACAGTTTTTAATTTTTACATTAAAACAATTTTTACGTTAAAACAATTTTTAATTTTTTTTACATTAAAACGGTTTTTATATTAAAATAACTTTTTGCATTAAAAAAGTTTTTACATTAAAACATTTTTTACATTAAAACATTTTTTACATTAAAACAGTTTTTACGAAAAAACAGTTTTTACATTAAAATATTTTTTTACATTAAAACAGTTTTTACATTAAAAACAATTTTTTATATTAAAACAGGTTTCACATCAAAACAATTTTTAATTTTTTACATTAAAACATTTTTTACATTATAACAAATTTTTAAGTTAAAACAGTTTTTACATTAAAATGTTTTTTACGAAAAAACAGTTTTTACATTAAAACATATTTTAATTTAAAACAGTTTTTTTAACTATTTAAAACAATTTTTATAATATTCATAACAATTTTTAAAATATTCATAACTGTTTTTTTTAATTATTTAAAATAGTTTTTAAATTGTTTTTTAAAATATTAAAAGCGTTTAAGAAGTTAGCAAATTTGTTGGTAAATATTTCTCATCCATATAGCAAAGCAAAATTTGCCAACATGTTATGCATAAGAGGTGTTGTACATTGGCAAATAGTTTGTAGGCAAATTTTGCTATCAAACACACCAAATTGTAGGCAAATGTCTTATTTGCCAACTTATTTGCCATTATTTGGCAAATAATGCTATCAAACGACCCTTAGTTTATACCATCAAAACACCAAAGCTCTGTTCTTCTACCAAAAACCACGAAGAACACCGCCAGCCTTTACCACAAACCTCTGAAGAAAATCTCTCAAATTCCTGTTCAAAATCCCAAACCCACCGATGAAGAACCAAACCTCTGCTCAAATCACTAACAAAACCCACGAGATAAACCGAAGCCTTTTTTCCCCTGAGTTCCATCGCCGACCAGAACCGCCGCCCTCTTCTCTCTCTCCCACCTCCGGCAGCATGGGTCCATTTTTTTCGTTTTTATGTTTTCTTCTCTCTCCAGCCTCCATTAACGAAGCTTCTGATCCTAGATTTAAATGTTTATATGTGTGTGTTTGTGTGTGTGTGTGAATCAGAGCTCCGATCGTCACCCCTGCTATGGTGACGGTCGGCGATCAAAAACCCCAAAATACGTTCTTCATTCCAATTCCGTTTTCTATTTTCTTTTATATATATATATATATATATATAGTCCTGCTCTTGTGCGGACTAGTCCGCATTTTAAGAATGCGGACCAGACATGTGTCACCTGGCGGTGAGCGCAGAAAAGAGAGAGAGCGTGCCTATAATTTAGGCGATAATTTCTAGGCGCACAGTTAGGGGACACATGTTTGGTCCGCATTCTTAAAATGCGGACTAGTCCGCACAAGAGCATTATTATATATATATATATATTCTTACACTGAGAAATCAGCAGTTCCAAGACAAAAAAAATCAGTTTTGTTGAGTTATTTTGGTCGAATTTCGTCACGGCTTGATTTGTTTTGGGGTATTGAAAATTGGGCATTGTATTTTCAATTGGATATTGGTCCAGTGTTATTTTTACTTTTATACCCGTATATACTCAGTTACGTATAATTTTTTCATAAACACGAACCCTCGAACATGTGCGAGTAATGATACATTTATTTGAAATATTTGGACTCGTGTCATTGTTTTATATAAAAAGTGTCAGTTTTCTTTTAAAATTACATTTAAAACGAGTTACGAAACTAAAACGATTCGAAGTTATGTCGTTATAATTTGAGACCCTATTACGAGCCCTTTTTGATAAAAATATGTTTATACTGTTATTGGGCAATTTGTTGTGTTATGTTGGCAAATTTTGGAAGTGGCATGACCACTGGATTATTGTTTAAATAAGGAAGGGAGTTTTCGATTTTTTATCTAAATTTATTTGGCGTCATGAACATTAATTTTATAACTACCCGTATCGAATATTGACACTTGGATAATATAAAAAAAAATGACAGACGGGGACTACTATTTTAATTAATTTAATTATGCGATTATTCTCAGACCAGCTTTATAAATTAATATTTTTATAATTATATATTGGGATAATAACTCGAAAACAGGTCTTTACGTTCAAAATTATAGATTTTGTTAAAATAGTTAAACCAAATATTTGACCGGGATAATATTCTAATAAAATATTAAATTGTTGTTTATTCAATTTATTTAGACAAATTGAATCCCTTGATTATATTTAAAGAATAAGTTTTATTCATATTTACCAAACGACGTCAGTTATCATAAACCCAAACCACTTTTCCCAGCACCGATATACCCACTTTCATTTAAACCCCGGCGCAAAACTATATACGGGAACTGGAATACAACAATGGTGTAGAGGGGGCTTGAAAGTAATCCTGAGATTAGGATTAATCCCCCCCATTAACAAAAGTGTTTTGGGATCAAGGCAGCCTAGCGTGGCAGCTCAAGGGAGGCAGTTTTGCGTGGCAACTCATACTTTAGCTTTCTGTGTTAGTTATTCATATTGTATTTTTGTTTATCTTGACTAAGAGCTATAACGGTTGTAATGATGTAACGAGAATAATGATTATGTGTGAGGTCGAACGGTACTCACGAGAGACCAAGCTTGGCAGGGCCTGGGGGAGCTTTCATGCTTTATCGAACGACCTCGTCGTGGGAACTTTGGAGGGACCTGGTTTGGAGGATTGAAAAGTGAGGCACCGTTGGGGCTTCTCCTGACCATCTTAGATACACCTGGTAAAATACTGAAGGACCCTCACCGTGGAACCTCGGGCGGAGCGACTTTGAGTTCCATCGGGCGTTGAGCTGTGAACCAAACAACCCTCTACTTAAGGTCACATTTACGGTAGGTGATGTCACTAGCCAGCTAGACAATGTCAAATCTGCACTTGAGTAAACCACCGTGGTATTTGGAGCTATCAGACAGTTGGTGAGTCACCTCTGTGACAATAACCCCCTAACACACAGTGTTTAGGGAAAAGGCATGTCTTGGCATTTAATATTTATGATGTGGAGACAACTAGTGCATCAAGTATTTAATGTTTGTGACATAAAGTATGAGGGATGTCTTTCATAGGCATTAATGGCGGAGTTGCCTCGGGGATAGTGTGGGAGGTTATTTAAAGACCCCACCCACCTCTGGAGAGAGGCATCATATGATCTTTTAAGAGTTCAGAAGTTATCACTAGAGATAATATATATATCAGAGAGAGTTATTATAAAACCAAAGATTTCACTCACCCACCATTGTTATTTATTACTAAGCTTTTAATACTTGACAGAGATTCTTGAGGGTGGTTGGCGTGTTTGGTTGCCTACCAAGGTGTATCTAGGATGCTTACTTCTCTATTCCTCTAGCTAAGTTGCTTCTAAGCTCATTACTACCTTCTGAGTTATACACGAGAGAGTTGTGAGTTCAAACTAAGTCTATCTTCATTGAGTCGTGTTTGTATGTCCTGTGATTAATCAATAGTGTTGCTATTTAACTTATCATTACTGTACTAAAAAAGGGGTTACGCCTCCATCTTATCTAAACTACCCTCTTACAAATGGAACATTCTTAAATGTTACGTAAAGCTGGTAAACACTGGTAGGTGATTTCTTATTCAATATTATTTCTCGCAATGCTATTGATTTACGCCTATCATTGATATCACTTTATGATAGACCCAGTATATTATATTCTCATTGTGGAACTCATTTGAGTAGTTCAAACTGTTTACATACAATTGATTTATTTATTTGAATGTTTATGTCATCATACTATTTCACATGATGCTTATGACCCGATTACTTATTTATAGCATGCATTACAGTCAGGGAATAATCTTTCGTTATGCCCACGACTGTATTATTTGGCCTAAAGGACTCAGATGTTTGAGTGCCTGGATTATTGCTTCCATACGGAATGTCATTTAATGACTTAGCATGGTTACTTTTATCTCCAGTTATCTAGATTGATTATCTCCAATTTAATTGGATTGATTTTAGTTGTATGTATTTGCTATTGCCCTAAAGCCTCTTGACAGATAATTATGAGTTATTTGTTTAGAACCCTTCCACAGCCTTTAACCATATCTAGCCCCTGAATTTTCTATTTTTAGCAATATCGTCATATATCATTATGCTTATCTCACTATGATTGTTGAATCTAATTTCTTTGTACTCATAATGTTATTATCATTCAAAGCAAGATTCTATCTTAAAACTTATTTTTTTTACATGTTATAGAATTAGAATAAACTACTGGGCAAAGTTTTGCTTATTCCTTCTTTTTCAGTTATGTTTATCAGGTACCTATAGGCTATGATGAATATTTCAGAGATCAGTTGTTACATAAAAGCAAGGAAAAGTCATATTAGAATAAAAGGAGCATAGTTGGTAAGATAAATACTTTTGTATAGAAGTCTGACATAAGACTGAATTCTTAGATTTCGGTTGTAACACATTAGAGTATCAATAAATGCCGCAGTTGTTTCAGTATTTCAGAATTATTTATGATTTAGAATTATTATCAGGAAACCCTCACGCTCGGGAAATCAGGATGTGACAACGTGGTATCAGAGCACCAGTTTCATACTCCTATGCGGGACATAGTTGGGTTTACCACTAGGATAGCAAGATCGTAAGGATAGGATATTTATATTTGAGTAAGGACATCAATTTTGAAATTACCATTACGATATCGGGAATTTTTATTAGGAAGGGGTTTTGGATGATACAAATGGTAATTGATATTTGGAAGGTATTTATATAGATGGATTATGAGAATAAATCGTTGAACTACGAATTGGAGATATGTGGTTAGTTCAGATATTTAGATATATGTGATTGAATGAATCATTCAGAATTTGTGGATTGTCACGAGGTGATTGAAGTTTTAAAGACATACTAGGAAAGTTATCATAGGATGGTATTGTATACAATATACTCTGCAAGTCTGTATATACAGCACCGTTCTTTTGTTTAAAAATTATTCAATTGATACTCCCCTTGAAAATTAATTACTTCGTTTGAAATTCCGAAAAAACTTTCATTTTGAAAGTTATTTCATTTCTCTATTTAAACTTTTATTATCAGCTTCCGCATTGTACTCTTGTTATACTGCATACTATTCCCATTAGATTACGAGAAGATACTTATGTTAGAATGGTACCTGTTTAGGCATAGACAAGCAACTATTTAGAAAGTTTGTTAGTGAATATAGGGATTTTTTTAGAATAAAGTTAAAGGCATTAGAAATATTACGATTGACCGTTCTACTCTTTAGAATGTAATGGTATTATTTATTAGATACTACTCCATGATCATAATTTTCCTGAATCCGATATTAGTTGATTATACAGCCCGATTATTGCACCAATACTATATGCCTCATAGCCACTGTTAATTATTTTCACAGTTTACTATTATTCGGGATAATACTGAACATTTTTATCACCAAAGATACTACGGTTTCAAAAGTAAAATATAATTCTTACCCTAAACAACGAGCCTAGTTGTAATTACATGAAAGCTTATCTAAAACCCCAACATGACTTGGATATCCCAAATATATTTTTCTTATAAACTATTTTCCAAAAGGAACCTTAACATGGAACCCGGATAATTTTTCTATTGAATAATATGGATTTTCACCCCTGGTATGTAAATGATAAAATTAATAGCTTCCCTTGTTTTTCTATGTTTCGAAAGGAAAAATGAATAAACCATGTGAATGTTAACAACTTTTTGCCTAAATTATCAAGACGACTTAAGTAGTTATTTACTTAAATCAACTAGAGTTTGGCATTTTCTAAAATCCCTAGTCCCAGATTACGTGTTTTGTTTCTTATTAAGTTATTGTAAGATTATCAGAAAATAATTACCCGTTAATAGTAATCCAATTTATAAATTATTACTTGAATCTTATGATTTACTATGTATATTTTCATGATCACATCCGATAAGTTACGTTCAATAATATGTATTCCTATTATGTTACGATAAACTTTATATTTACTAGCTCCTTATTCGGTATAGTTCAATTACTTGTAACGTATGTAAGATCCTTTAACAGATAGTTGAATTAGTGACTCATTTAATTTTAAAACTCTTTTCTATAGATATTTACCTAGTATTCCGGAATGATTATCCAAATATAGTACCCTTATGAAATTTTAGAATTCAAAATCATCGACGGATTAGGAATAAACTTGAATCTTTTAGCATCTAAAATTGTTACACGTTTTGTTATGGGTTGTGGACTGTAACTATCCTAATTAGAATAATTATCGATTCAGACCCCATTACATCTACTTACATTCACCCTATTGTCAGTTCTACAAATATCTAGTTAGCTTCATCCAAGAGTACTTTCTTTGTTTCATATTTGTGTTATCTTTGGATAAATATAGTAGACCCTAATCTTGTGATGGACAAATAGAATACCAAGTAAATTCAGGTCACCCAGTTTTAGAATACGTCTTCACCCGATAGGACTTGAGTTAGAAACATAAACGCCAAATGGACTTCCGAAAGAATACAAATTCAAGTTAGACTATCACTCAGAAAGATAAATGTTATCTCCGACACCTTATATCATAAACTTACTAGAAAACTTAACCATTTGATCTTATAGAATATTTTTTCTACTAAAGAACAATGTGAACTTTAGTGAACCCCACACTTTTCCAAATGTCACCAATGCCGTTGCATATCCGAACCTGAGAAAGAAAACCTTAAAACAACAGTCTTCGATATTACTTTGTGATGAAATACAAACCAGAATGAGAACCAAGAGTTATCCTACGATGGGGAAATGAACCTATAATTTAGAAATAAATTACATGTTCTTGATCAATATCACTAGAAGTTCACCATTATAGATTCAAGATATACCCTAGAAACTTAAGAACCTATCATGTCAAGAAGGACTATCTATAGTGATCGATATAAGAATGACATTAAGAATTTTTTGAGGAAATATCGCAATTGTCACCAAGTCCAATGTAATACCCCGTATTTTTATGCTATATTAATTTGGGGATTTATTAAATTTAATGTGAATTAGTTATTTAATAAAAATCCGGAAATTAATTATGTTATAATTATTAACGTGATGAGAGTTAGTAATTATGGGAAAATTTGTTGAATATTACTAATGAGCAAAGTAATATATAATAGTGGTTATATTGAATGTCACGAGTGAATGAAATGACAATTTTGAAAATTTGAGTCGGGATGCGCCCGTGTCGCGTCGAGACTAAATAGAAGTAAATATTTTATAAGTTGTTCGTATGGTCGTTTTGAGTGCGCCAACACGTCCGGAAGGATCGAGATAGTCAGAAAAGTATACCCGGGGGTTTGATTTGGGTCTCGGGGTGTTTTTAGACATAATTAGTACCCTGGGAGGGCATTTTAGTCATTTTGTATTTTGGGGTAATTAAACCCACGAAAATTAGTGATCTATATCAGCCATTTAGGTTAGTCATCTAGGGTTAGAAAACTCAAAACTCTAGAACGGCCATTGGAGAAGAGAGGAGAGAGCTCTCAAGGCAATCCAAGGCTCAAAACTCAACCGTTTGCACCGTCGCCACCGCCAACGCGTAGATCGCGAGACGGGGAACGCAACCACACCAATTTCGGCACCAAACCAGACTTCTGAAAATCCCAGGCAAGTGTTTATCTTGCTTATTTCGTTGATGCATCTTTCATATTGGTTTAGGAATGATTAGGATGAATTGTATGGAGGAAAAACACAATTTGAGATAGGAAATTGCATGTAGTGACGACTTAAATGATATTCTGGAAACCTTTTGTGATGTAGAGGATTAAACCACGAAATTTTGATGTTGTATAAGAAGGAAATTCTGGGAAAACAGATTAGAACCAAGATTAAGAGATTTCTAGGGTTCTTGAGTTTTAAATGAATTTTGGCTTGTTAATCCATGTTTAGTGACGGAAATTGTCATGCTTTACGTAGGAAATGCATAATATTATGTTAGGATGTTAGTAGTATAAATCTTTGGACGTTTGGGAATGCAAAACTTGGATTTGGATGAAGACATGTGTTAGAACCCGTAACTGCAAAACTGCAGAAATCGCAATACCTGTTTGATCGATCGATCGAGCCCAGAGCTTCGATCGATCGAAGGTTCGATCGATCGAGCCCTCCTGGCAGACTTAAGTTACCCTTTTAAAATTGTCGAATTGATTCGAAATGAAGGAAACTCCTTAGACATCCTTGTTAAAATAATTTGAGAGATAATGATGACCAGTAAGATTCATTAATGAATAAGAGACCTTTAATGTAAGGCGAAATCTATATTTTTGGAATATCTCGCATAAGGGACAACGTAAGTATATATTAAAGGGGAGAGACACGTAAGAGAGTTACGTTGGAATATAAATGGATACCTACTGAATTGTACATTTGGAAGAATAGAGTCCATGAGGGTTACGTAGTAAATTGGAAAAACCCTTCGAATTAAAGTTAGAAACGAACCATTATACTTGATAAATAATAATGGGAAAATAAGGATAAATGTTGTGAATGTGGGTTTTGGGATGAACCTAAATTGATATAATAAAAGTGGTATATTTATATGATTGTGTATGAATATATTATATACGTGTAAAAATCATGCCCGCGCTACTTACTATCCCTGAGGTTACCGCGCTGGGACAGTCTTATCTCGATGGGACCTTTATGGGGGACATTGACTTGTACCCTAGAAGATAGATATCCTTGGTACAGGCTATCGAATCGATAGTTCAGACGGTCCTAAGAGGCGTGAGGGTATGTACTGACCTCTTAGAGACTTGGAATCTATGCTTCGCCTCAATATTGTTGTGTATGTGTTAATATAATTCGAGAGTGATTCCGAATTTGTATTCCCCTTAATACGAGTGATACGGGGTTTGGATAGTAGAGTACGCCCGCACCATAGCTTTTTATTTGGGGTGCTGTTATAATATATATATTATACGAGTAGTTAATATATATATGAAATTCTGAAATTTGGAACTGCCTACTGTGATTTGGTAAGTAGGACATGGTTGATGACTCAAATTGAAAATACTTGTTTTGAGAAAGTTTAATATGACATTGGAAAACTTTATTGATTAATAAAGTTAAAATGAGAACTTTGGTTAAAAATTGAAACCCCATTTTTAAACAATTGTATTGTTCGGTTTTAAATCTTACGAATAACCTAAGATAAGTTAAATCCTTGGGGAAAGATAGTGTGATATATGATGAGATAAACCATTGGGAAGGTTAGTGCGATATGAGTGCGCATTAGAAGAGAGGTGAGAATTTCTCAAGAGAGTGTCGCACTAATATGTTGTTGCATTGGCCTGTATCAATTTAAATACTTGCTAAACAAATTTTTAAATCATACACTATCGGGCTCTGACCCGTTTCTATTTCTCTTTCTCTCTTGTATATATATATGTATGTATATATTACAGGTGCCCAACCACAAGGACGTCTTGCTTAGGATCCCTTGGAAGGAACGTGCTGCAGCTTAGGTGGGAGTTGCAGGCCACTTGCTTAGACGATTTCATTTACTTGATTCCACTTCCATCATTCTCCTTATTGGGCATGTGTCGCCCTTTCCACTATTTATCTATTTTATTGGGACATTTGTATTTCAGTTATTTCTAGTACGGTTACTTTGGGATTTATTCAGTATGAATGTTTTACTTTAAGTGTTATATGCTGGGATTTGGTTGTTGAATGTTTAAATTAATTGGATTATATGTTCCAGGATTATTGTGGTGTGATTCGTTATATATTAAATTGTTGTAAATAATTAAATCTTGTTTTCGAAATAAAATTTGAAAGGTAATGTTTAAAATGGTTTTGACGCCTAGCTTAGTTAATTAGGGTGTTTAAATTGAAAAAGTTTTTCATTTGCGACAGTGATGCTAAGAATGAACCAATTGTTCACCTTGATTTTAATTTAATAAAGGAGTGATCGCCCGGTATTTAATTAGGCGGGGTGTCACAGGTGGTATCAGAGCATCAGGTTCTAGTGTCCTTTAGGATCTGTGCGGCTTATTATGCTTTCAGCGATGCTTTCTTTGATATAGAGCCCTAATACTAGGAATGTTGTGTTTATCTCTATACATTGGAAATTCGTGCTTCTGCGATTTGTTTATACGAATGATGAACTCATTCTGATGTAAATTTTATTCAAACTTTCAGATGGCCCGTCAGAAAGAACAAGCTAATTCCATTAAGGAAGTTAATGAGCAAGGACAACTCACGCCTCAGGTGTCTCCGAAAAGGGTACCAATGGCCGAACTTGTGGGCATTGTGGCACAAGCAGTGACCACTGCAGTTTTACAGTACCACGAACGCAGTATGCAACTAAAAGGAGGCAAAAGACGTAGAGAGGTTGATCAAATTCATATGACTAACGTTGAAAATTGTGCGAAGGCACCGAATCTGCGACAACAAAACAATCAAGATCGAGTCAGTTCCAGAAGTAACGAGATTTATGTACAGGGGCAAAAGTGTCAGGGCCAACGAAGTCAGATTCAGAATGAAATCACAAAGAGGTGTTTCAGTTGTGGAATGGACGATCACAAACGTAAATCTTGTCCGAATCAGACTGGGGATAAACTACAATCCGACCAACGAAGAATTTCGAAACTCTGCTATAAATGTGTACAGCCGGGTCACAAGTGGATGGATTATCCTCACCCTGACATAGCTTTTTCGCAAATTTCCCCTCAAGGTAAGCAAGACCAAGGAAAAAGTGAGTCTAGTCAACAACGTGGTAAAGTGAAGCAGTTTTGAAAGAGGAATAAAGTCCCAAGTCAACAAGGCCGACACCGACAGCAGCCGGGTCGGAGGAGGAGTAACTTCGGAGGCCGATGTTTTGTGTGTGGCAAGCATGGCCATAAACGCCAGGATTACCCAGAGGGTGTTAGGGCCCCACAGCAGCAGTGTGCCCGTAATGAGCCACAGGGGCCACTTTTTCCACCTGCCCTCCCAGCTCCAGCCCAGGTGCCAGCCCTACCAGCCATTCCAGCAGCTCCAGTGCAGCAGGGGCAGTTACAGTACGGACGTGTCTATAACGTCCACGAGGCAGCAGCTCTACAGGCACCACCCGCGATTGAGGGTATGTTTCCTATCCATGGTACTATGGGTCGAGTTTTGTTTGATACTGGGGTGACGCATTGTTTTATAGCTACACATTTTGCGAAGGCCTTAGGGTTGTTAGCCACAGCAGAGAGCACAGTGACGTGTGTAGACTCACCACTGGGGAGTGGGTCGCTTATCTTCTTTATATGCCGGGGAGTGGGGGTAGAGATTAGTAGTTTGGTATTACCTGCAGACATGTTAGTCTTAGATATGCATGAGCATGATGTTATTATCGGTATGGATTGGCTCGCAGCTTATAGAGCCATGATTGATTGCTTCGGTGGGAGCATTGTTTTTGCCATTCCGGGGCAAGAGATGTTTGTAGTGGCAATGCCTCTCCCAGAGGGAGGCTCGACCGCTCATTTGTATTATATAGAGGAGGATACCTCTAAGGAGGTTGTGATTCCGTTAGACTCGATTCCAGTTGTTCGTGAGTATTCCGATGTGTTTTAGGAGATACCAGGCCTACCCCCCAGTCGAGAGATAGACTTTGTCATAGATTTATTGCCAGATACGAGACCTATAGCACGCGCTCCATACCGTATGGCTCCGGCAGAGATGCGGGAGTTACGAGATCAGATAGAGCAGCTGTTAGGTCAGGGTTTCATTCGCAGGAGTACCTCACCTTGGGGCGCTCCAGTCTTGTTTGTGAAGAAGAGAGATGGTTCACTGAGGCTATGTGTGGACTACCGGGAGTTGAACTCGGTCACGATACGGAACAAGTATCCGTTGCCTCGAATCGATGATCTGTTCGACCAGCTGAGGGGAGCAACCTTCTTTTCAAAGATAGATCTGAGGTTGGGGTACCATCAGCTACGTATTAGGGAGCAGGCTGTTTCAAAGACTGCCTTCTTGACGAGATATGGGTCTTACGAGTTCAGAGTGATGCCATTTGGTCTCACAAATGCTCCGGCCGTATTCATGGACTTAACGAACCGAGTATTCAGAGAGTTCTTGGATCAGTTTGTCATCGTCTTCATAGATGACATTTTGATATATTCACACTCCGAGGAGGAGCATGCCGAGCATTTGAGGCAAGTTCTTCAGACTTTACGAGAGCATCAGTTGTATGCTAAGTACGAGAAGTGTGGATTCTGGTTGCGGGAAGTACAGTTCTTGGGGCATGTTGTTTCTGAGTAGGGATAGCAGTCGACCCGAGTAAAGTGTCAGGGGTGAGGGAGTGGGGACAGCCCACGACACCGACGGAAGTGTGTAGTTTCTTGGGGTTAGCCGGTTACTACAGGAGATTCATTCGGGGATTCTCTAAAATAGCGGGTCCATTGACGAATCTGACTCGCAAGGGGGTACCATATATTTGGGATGACGCTTGTCAGTTGGCTTTTGACGAGCTGAAAGACAAGCTTACTTCAGCGCCAGTCCTTGCTTTACCGAAGTCGGGTGTGGAGTACCTGGTTTACACCGATGCCTCTTTACGGGGACTTGGGGGAGTACTTCAGCAGGAAGAGAAGGCTATAGCTTTTGCCTCCCGCAAGCTTAAGCCGCATGAGAAGAATTACCCCACCCACGACCTGGAGTTAGCAGCGGTCGTCTTTGCATTGAGGATATGGAGACACTATTTATTGGGGGAGAAGTTCCGTTCGTTCACAGATCACAAGTCACTGTAGTACCTGTTCACTCAGCGAGAGCTGAATATGCGTCAGCACAGATGGTTAGAGTTTGTGAAGGACTATCAGTTCGACATACAGTATCATCCAGGGAAAGCCAACGTAGTTGCTGATGCGTTGAGCCGTAGACCGGTAAATGAGGTAGCGAACGTCTGGAAAGCGAAGTGGAAGGAGTTGGGTCACCAGGACGCAGTAGCCCGTTCCTTCATATCTGTTTTGACAGTCACACCCGAGATTGTTACGAGGGTAATACAGGCCCAAACCACAGATCCGTTTTGCCAGGAGCAGATTGTACGACTTTTAGCCGAGGGTGCTGAGTCCTATTCTGTTAGTTCTGATGGGGGTTTGAGGTTTAATGGGAGATTAGTGGTTCCAGAAGGGGCAGAATTGCGTCATGCAGTGATGACCCAATCTCACGGGTCCCGATTTGCGATACATCCTGGAGGAGATAAGATGTACGAGGATATGAGGAGGCAATACTGGTGGAGTGGAATGAAGAAGGACATTGCTGAGTTCGTGTCCAAGTGTTCTACCTGCCAACTGGTGAAGGTGGACCATCAGAAACCGTCAGGATTGCTTCAGCCATTGGAAGTACCCGCATGGAAGTGGGAGAGTATTTCCATGGATTTTATTACAGGATTGCCTACATCACAGCGGGACCACGACTCTATCTGGGTGATTGTAGACCGTTTGACCAAGGTGGCTCATTTTCTGCCGGTGCGGACAGATTATACCACAGGTCAGTATGCTCAGTTGTTCATTGCTGAGATTGTCAGATTACATGGGGTGCCCCTGAATATTGTGTCAGATAGAGACAAGATTTTCGTGTCGCGTTTTTGGGGAAGCTTTCAGGAGGCTATGGGTACTGAGTTGAGGTTGAGTTCAGCCTATCACCCACAGACAGATGGACAGGCAGAGCGTACTAATCAGATGTTAGAGGATATGCTACGCATGTGTGTTCTTGATTTTGGAGGAGGTTGGGAGCCACATTTTCCACTGGTAGAGTTTGCTTATAATAACTCTTATCAGTTTACGATTGGTATGGCTCCATTTGAGGCTTTGTATGGCAGGCCTTGTCGTTCTCCAACTTGTTGGCTCGAGGTGGGGGATAACAAGTTGTTAGGACCAGAGGTAATTCAGGAAACCTCCACGAGAATTGAGATGATTAGGAGTCGCATTCGAGTAGCCCAGGACAGGTAGAAGAGCTACGCCGATGAGAAACGGTTCTTCCGGGAATTTAATGTGGGGGACCAAGTGTTACTGCGTGTATATCCTATGAAAGGAGTGATTAGGTTCGGGAAGAAAGGGAAATTGGCCCCGAGGGACGTGGGACCAATTCCCATTATCGAGAGGATTGGGCCGGTAGCATACAGATTGGGACTACTAGAGCATTTACATCGCATTCACGCTGTATTCCACATCTCGTCGTTGAGACGGTATCTTCGGGATGATATGGCCCATACTCACATCGCGATAGATGAGATAGACTTACAACCTGACAGCTCTTACGAGGAGAGACCGGTGGCAATACTAGACTATAATGAGAGGAGATTGAGGTCGAAGATAGTTCCACTTGTACAGGTCCAGTGGGAGCATCATAATGTGGAGGAACCCACTTGGGAGCGCGAGGTCGATATGCGCGAGAGATATCCAGATTTGTTCTTACCAGGTATGCCTTATTTTCCGAATTTCGGGACGAAATTCCGTTATTAGGGGGGAAGTATGTAATACCCCGTATTTTTATGCTATATTAATTTGGGGATTTATTAAATTTAATGTGAATTAATTAATTAATAAAAATCCAGAAATTAATTATGTTATAATTATTAACGTGATGAGAGTTAGTAATTATGGGAAAATTTGTTGAATATTACTAATGAGAAAAGTAATATATAATAGTGGTTATATTGAATGTCACGAGTGAATGAAATGACAATTTTGGAAATTTGAGTCGGGACGCGCCCGTGTCGCGTCGGGACTAAATATTGATAAATAAAAGTAAATATTTTATAAGTTGTTCGTATGGTCATTTTGAGTGCGCCAACACGTCCGGAAGGGTCGAGATAGTCAGAAAAGTATACCCGGGGGTTTGATTTGGGTCTCGGGGCATTTTTAGACTTAATTAGTACCCCGGGAGGGCATTTTAGTCATTTTGTATTTTGGGGTAATTAAACCCATGAAAATTAGTGATCTATATCAGCCATTTAGGTTAGTCATCTAGGGTTAGAAAACTCAAAACTCTAGAACGGCCATTGGAGAAGAGAGGAGAGAGCTCTCAAGGCAATCCAAGGCTCAAAACTCAACCGTTTGCACCGCCGCCACCGCCAACGCATAGATCGCGAGACGGGGAACGCAACCACACCAATTTCGGCACCAAACCAGACTTCTGAAAATCCCAGGCAAGTGTTTATCTTTCTTATTTCGTTGATGCATCTTTCATATTAGTTTAGGAATGATTAGGATGAATTGTATGGAGGAAAAACACAATTTGATATAGGAAATTGCATGTAGTGACGACTTAAATGATATTCTGGAAACCTTTTGTGATGTAGAGGATTAAACCATGAAATTTTGATGTTGTATAAGAAGGAAATTCTGGGAAAACAGATTAGAACCATGATTAAGAGATTTCTAGGGTTCTTGAGTTTTAAATGAATTTTGGCTTGTTAATCCATGTTTAGTGACGAAAATTGTCATGCTTTACGTAGGAAATGCATAATATTATGTTAGGATGTTAGTAGTATAAATCTTTGGACGTTTGGGAATGCAAAACTTGGATTTGGATGAAGACATGTGTTAGAACCCGTAACTGCAAAACTGCAGAAATCGCAATACCTGTTTGATCGATCGATCGAGCCCAGAGCTTCGATCGATCGAAGGTTCGATCGATCGAGCCCCAGACCTCGATCGATCGACCCCTCCTGGCAGACTTAAGTTCCCCTTTTAAAATTGTCGAATTGATTCTTAGACATCCATGTTAAAATAATTTGGGAGATAATGATGACCAGTAAGATTCATTAATGAATAAGAGACCTTTAATGTAAGGCGAAATCTATATTTTTGGAATATCTCGCATAAGGGACAATGTAAGTATATATTAAAGGGGAGAGACACGTAAGAGAGTTACGTTGGAATATAAATGGATACCTACTGAATTGTACATTTGGAAGAATAGAGTCCATGAGGGTTACGTAGTAAATTGGAAAACCCCTTCGAATTAAAGTTAGAAACGAACCATTATACTTGATAAATAATAATGGAAAAATAAGGATAAATGTTGTGAATGTGGGTTTTGGGATAAACCTAAATTGATATAATAAAAGTGGTATATTTATATGATTGTGTATGAATATATTATATACGTGTAAAAATCATGCCCGCGCTACTTGCTATCCCTGAGGTTACCACGCTGGGACAGTCTTATCTCGATGGGACCTTTATGGGGGATATTGACTTGTATCCTAGAAGATAGATATCCTTGGTACAGGCTATCGAATCGATAGTTCAGACGGTCCTAAGAGGCGTGAGGGTATGTACTGACCTCTTAGAGACTTGGAATCTATGCTTCGCCTCAATATTGTTGTGTATGTGTTAATACAATTCGAGATTGATTCCGAATTTGTATTCCCCTTAATACGAGTGATACGGGGTTTGGATAGTAGAGTACGCCCGCACCATAGCTTTTTATTTGGGGTGCTGTTATAATATATATATTATACGAGTAGTTAATATATATATGAAATTCTGAAATTTGGAACTGCCTACTGTGATTTGGTAAGTAGGACATGGTTGATGACTCAAATTGTAAATACTTGTTTTGAGAAAGTATAATATGACATTGGAAAACTTTATTGATTAATTAAGTTAAAATGAGAACTTTGGTTAAAAATTGAAACCCCATTTTTAAACAATTGTATTGTTCGGTTTTAAATCTTACGAATAACCTAAGATAAGTTAAATCCTTGGGGGAAGATAGTGTGATATATGATGAGATAAACCATTGGGAAGGTTAGTGCGATATGAGTGCACATTAGAAGAGAGGTGAGAATTTCTCAAGAGAGTGTCGCACTAATATGTTGTTGCATTGGCCTGTATCAATTTAAATACTTGCTAAACAAATTTTTAAATCATACACTATCGGGCTCTGACCCGTTTCTATTTCTCTTTCTCTCTTGTATATATATATGTATATATTACAGGTGCCCAACCACATGGGCGTCTTGCTTAGGATCCCTTGGAAGGAACGTGCTGCAGCTTAGGTGGGAGTTGCAGGCCACTTGCTTAGACGATTTCATTTACTTGATTCCACTTCCATCATTCTCCTTATTGGGCACGTGTCGCCCTTTCCACTATTTATCTGTTTTATTGGGACATTTGTATTTCAGTTATTTCTAGTACGGTTACTTTGAGATTTATTCAGTATGAATGTTTTACTTTAAGTTTTATATGCTGGGATTTAGTTGTTGAATGTTTAAATTAATTGGATTATATGTTCCAGGATTATTGTGGTGTGATTCGTTATATATTAAATTGTTGTAAATAATTAAATCTTGTTTTCGAAATAAAATTTGAAAGGTAATGTTTAAAATGGTTTTGACGCCTAGCTTAATTAATTAGGGTGTTTAAATTGGAAAAGTTTTTCATTTGCGACAGTGATGCTAAGAATGAACCAACTGTTCACCTTGATTTTAATTTAATAAAGGAGTGATCGCCCGGTATTTAATTAGGCGGGGTGTCACATCCAAATAAGGCACTAGTATTTCGATGAATTTCTTTAACTCATTCTGATCCCGAAATGAAAATAGGAACGCCTCACAATGAATTTTTTGTTTCATATGTCTCAAGGATACAAATCAAACTCGTCAATTTTATCTTTCACTTCCAAGGAGAACTAGTTGATTATTTTCCCGGTAGAGCAATTTATAGTTATCTGATTAGCATGAACAAATTCAGTAGCTCATGGCATAGAAACACAGACATATTTAGAAACTCAAATTACATTAAATTTTGGGATGAGAACATACTCTTTTAGATTCTACCTACCACCTCAAATACATGAGCTTAGACGAAACCTCATCATAATTTAATAGTATCTTATCTTGATTATAGGACCCAATTTTAGTAAGTCTAAGTATTAAGATACGTCAGCATATATATTAGTTGAGTGCAATACATCCTTATAAGCATATTCCCGATAATAGTATCTTATTACTAAACTGTATAGATTTTAGTGACTTTGTTGGCATTGTTGTAAGAACTATGTGTAAAGAAACTCTTTTCATCCTCAGTAGTACATCCTGGATTATGAAAATCCTACCCATATATGAGATTCAAATTTTCAAAATTTATAGGATAACCCTGATGTACCTTAAAGAATCCTTTTGTCTTGCATGAATACAGAAGATCTCTGGAGAATAATTCTACACTGTTAGACATCATACATGTAGTAACCCTTAGTAAATCCTTATAAATTCGAGAACCGGTCAAATCAATGGACCTACTTAAAATACTCGACCCTTATCAGACGTTGCCTTATGGTAACTTCATAAGAATCAAATTCTATAGATATGTTAGTCTGATATTCAGAAAGTTAAGTGTATATTACGTCAAGATCCTAGATACATTCTTCTTTAGTATGTGAAACTTTAAGTAAACCACTCTCGGACTTATAAAACATTATGAATAAATGATGTATTTTTCTAATGAATCGGCAAACGATTTCACAAACACAGTAAAACAATCTAGTACTTCCTTAACACATTTTCTATCAATATAAATACCAATGAGAGAAATAAATGTAAAATACAGTATCACCAGAACATGGATTCAAAATTCTTATAATAGCCTTAGTACTCAGATATTCAATCTAGTAATCGTAATAAACATTTTATCATCGAACATTGCTTATTCTTACCATAATTAGTGAAGCTTTAAAAGTCATTGTTAACATAATTCTAAATTAAACCTCAAGGACAATTGCTCTTATCATTTATTACTTGTACACATGACACCAAGAATTAGTAAACTTTAAACCAAAACTTGACAAAGTAGTTGAGAATATCTTTATTTAAAAATTACCATTCTGATTATAAAAATGAAGGTTAAAACATTTCAGATTGATCAAGTGACAATTAAGAATACATATCATTAGCCTAGAATACGAGATTTCTTTTGATTAATTACGAGAATCCTAAAAACATGATTTATGGTTTAGTTAACATCAACTTCGTGTGGATCAAATTTCGAAGGCTAATCTTTAAACCCTCGAATGTAAACTGTTGAACCTCAACCTATATTTTCAAAATACATATTGTGCAAACAACTATATAATACTGTTATTACGAGATCCATGATTCAACTTATAGCATCGTCTTACCCGTACCCATATGTATAGTATGACGAAACACATTGTATGAAATAAACATCAGACCCTATATGAACCATGTTACCAAAAAACCCTGTTTCAATACACATGAAGCTTGTAAAAAGGCCTATTAATTATCTGAAACCTCTTTTCGTTTACATTCCTGATTATGTAAATTTTCCTTATATGAGTATGTTATATCACTAATCGCGAGAAAACCAGCCTTAGTCAACTATAGACTCATGAAATATCTTTCCAAATATTCGATATACCCTAAACGATGTACACACTATTACACTATGAAACTTCAGGATATAGGAATTTCGAGGACGAATTTTTTTAAGGTGGGTAGATTGTAATACCCTGATTTTTATTTTTATTTAAATTGAGTTATTTTTGTGTCAAAATGCATTTTATGGACTATTAATAAATTTCGCGACATTTACGCCCCGTACATATGTTTTGTAACATGAAAATAGGGTCGACACGTCTATTCTCTCGTTTGAAATAGAATATTTTTCATATAAAACGGAGATTAGAATGAATTTATAACGTATTATCTTTTATTATTATTTTAACTATAGTGTGTATAAAATTGCGTAATCCAAAAGTAATGTCAATGCGAAAAAAATACAAAAACATGACTTGCGCGCTCCAATACTAATTTATAGTTGGCTGGAATCTCAAAAAGTATAAATATTCATACACGTCAAAAATTATAATTGAGTACCAACAACACTCATTACGTAATTATCCAATTGACTGTACAACTTAGAAACACTATAAATAGACACAATTGCCTACAGAAAAATAGACCAGTTCTCTTCTAATTTTATGAACCCACAAATTGGGTTTAGTTTTCTCTCCTAACTCAAATATCCAAAGCTCTTAGTTTATACCAGCAAAACATCAAAGCTCTGTTCTTCTACCAAAAACCACGAAAAACACCTCCAGCCTTTACCACAAACCTCTAAAGAAAATCTCTCAAATTCCTGTTCAAAATCCCAAACCCCCCGATGAAGAACCAAATCTCGGCTCAAATCTCCAACAAAACCCACGAGATAAACCGAAGCCTCTTTTCCCCTGAGTTCCACCGCCAACCAGAACTGTCGCCCTCTTCTCTCTCTCCCACCTCCGGTATCATGGGTCCATTTTTTTTCGTTTTTATGTTTTCTTCTCTCTCCAACCTCCATTAACGAAGCTCAAAGATTCTGATTCTAGATTTAAATGTTTATATGTGTGTGTGTGTGTGAATCAGAGCTCCGATCATCACCCCTCCCATGGTGATGGTCGGCGATCGAAAACCCCAAAACATGGGTAAGTTCTTCATTCCAATTCGTTTTTTCTATTTTCTTATATATAGAGAGAGATAGAGAGAGAGTCAGGCTCTCCAACATACCTCCTAGCAATATACCTAGCAACATACCCTTTTTTAAAAATAGTAAAAAAAATAATTTTGAGATGATATTTTTATGTGTTCATGATATTTCAGTGTGCCTCTAGAAAAAAATCAATTGAAAATAATGGATTTTGTTATTTTTAAAAAATAGGTTAAAAAACTGTCACTTTTTACCCTTTAAAACTGTCTGGTTTTTTACCTATTTTTTTAAAATATCAAAACACATTATTTTTATCTGAATATTTTTACAGGGGTACATTGAAATATCATGAACCCATATAAAAAATATTAACTCAAAATTATCTTTTTTACAATTTAAAAAAAAAAAATAGGTATGTTTATAGGTATGTTTAATGAGGTGTGTTGGAGAGCCTAATTCTCTCTCTCTCTCTCTCTCTCTCTCTCTCTCTCTCTATATATATATATATATATATATATATATATATATATATATATATATATATATATATATATATATTGTTACACTGAGAAATCAGCAGTTCCAAAACAAAAAAATCAGTTTTGTTGAGTTATTTTGGTCGAATTTCGTCACGGCATGATTTGTTTGCGGGTATTGAAAATTGGGCATTGTATTTTCAATTGGATATTGGTCCAGTGTTATTTTTATTTTTGTACCCGTATATACTCAGTTACGTATAATTTTTTCATAAACACGA
Source organism: Sambucus nigra (assembly GCA_949130495.1). NCBI lineage: Eukaryota > Viridiplantae > Streptophyta > Magnoliopsida > Dipsacales > Adoxaceae > Sambucus > Sambucus nigra. Next base: position 585,409,354 of record OX422210.1, on the reverse strand, counting down.
ACCCTCGAACATGTGCGAGTAATGATACATTTATTTGAAATATTTCGACTCGTGTCATTGTTTTATATAAAAAGTGTCACTTTTCTTTTAAAATTACATTTAAAACGAGTTACGAAACTAAAACGATTCGAAGTTATGTCGTTATAATTTGAGACCCTATTACGAGCCCTTTTTGATAAAAATATGTTTATACTATTATTGGGCAATTTGTTGTGTTATGTTGGCAAATTTTGGAAGTTGCATGATCACTGGATTATTGTCCAAATAAGAAAGGGAGTTTCGATTTTTTATCTAAATTTATTTGGCGTCATGAACATTAATTTTATAACTACCCGCACCCGAATATTGACACTTGGATAATATAAAAAAAATGACAGACGGGGACTACTATTTTAATTAATTTAATTATGCGATTATTCTCAGACCAGCTTTATAAATTAATATTTTTATAATTATATATTGGGATAATACTCGAAAACAGGTCTTTACGTTCAAAATTGTAGATTTTGTTAAAATAGTTAAACCAAATATTTGACCGGGATAATATTCTAATAAAATATTAAATTATTGTTTATTCAATTTATTTAGACAAATTGAATCCCTTGATTCTATTTAAAGAATAAGTTTTATTCATATTTACCGAACGACGTCAGTTATCATAAACCCAAACCACTTTCCCAAACACCGATATACCCACTTTCATTTAAACCCCGGAGCAAAACTATATACGGGAACTAGAATACAACAATGGAACATTCTTAAATGTTACGTAAAGCTCGTAAGCACTGGTATGTGATTTCTTATTCAATATTATTTCTCGTAATGCTATTGATTTACGCCTATCGTTGATATCACTTTGTGATAGACCCAGTATACTATATTCTCATTGTGGAACTCATTTGAGTAGTTCAAAATGTTTACGTACAATTGATTCATTTATTTCAATGTTTATATCATCATACTATTTCACATGATGCTTATGATGCGGTTACTTATTTGTCGCATGCATTATAGTCAAGGAATAATCTTTCGTTATGCTCACGACTGTATTATGTGGCCTAAAGGACTCAGATGTTTGAGTGCCTGGATTATTGCTACCATATGTAATGTCATTTAATGACTTAGCACTGTTACTTTTATCTCTAGCTATCTGGATTGATTATTTCCAATTTAATTGGATTGATTTTAGTTGTATGTATTTGCTATTGCCCTAAAGCCTTTGGACAAATAATTATGGGTTATTTGTTTAGAAACCATCCACAGCCTTTAACCAGATCTACCCCTTATATTTCTATTTTTAGCAATATCATCATATATCATTATGCTTATCTCACTATGATTGTTGAATCTAATTTCTTTGTACTCCTAATGTTATTATCATTCAAATCAAGATTCTATCTTAGAAATTATTTTTTTACATGTTATAGAATTAGAATCATCAATTGGGCAAAATTTTGCTTATTCCTCCTTTTTCAGTTATATTTATCAGGTACCTATAGGCTATGATGAATATTTCAGAGATCAGTTGTTACATAAAAGCAAGGAAAAGTCATATTAGAAGAAAAGGAGCATAGTTGGCAGGATAAATACTTTTGTATAGAAGTTTGACATAAGAATGAATTCTTAGATTTCGGTTGTAACACATTGGAGTATCAATAAATGCTACAGTTGATTCAGTATTTCAGAATTATTTATGATTTAGAATTATTACCAGGAAACCCTCACGCTCGGGAAACCGGGATGTGACGATTCATATAAAAACTCTTATGTTGTAGAACCTTGATTAATGGGCTACATCCCAATACACGAGAGGCGGGCTGGATTATATGGTTTCATCAGCAGTTGGTTGATGCCTCCGATACTCGGTGCTTTATTCGAGTATATTCATGCCACGGATACTAAATAACACAACATAAGAGACTCTAGTGAGTTTAGTTTATGTAATGACATTATTTGAGTTCTCCAGAAGTGCAAAAGATGTGACAGAGCGATTATACCACATTGAAGGTACTTTTGAATTCTAATATTTTCCCACTCTAATTTTGACTGTTACTCCATTGGTTAAATGTATAAAACTAAATAGTAATCTGTTACAGTGCTTGAAAGTTACTTTTGTGTTATTTTGTATGTAAGGTTGCCTTATATGCATAACTATTTTATTGAATTGTTAACAAAGCATTACATTCCTTTAGATTCAGTTTTTTTTTTAAATGGGATACATCCCATTCTCCTATTTTACCTAAAAATGAAGCAATTTAATCCAATCCATTCTCTCTCCATGAGATAGTTTGAATTGGTTGAAAGGGCCTGATCAAGATTATAGTAAAGTTGAAAGATAGTAAATGGTTTAAATTACATTCTACACTTTTTTTTACCTTAGAGATGCCATCTCCAGCTATTTTAAAAAGCTTACGTAATTATAATTCACTATGGTTGTTTTTTATGTGTTAACACGCAAAGTTGTAATCCAATCCTTTCTCTCTCTATGAGATGGTTCCAATTGGATAAAAGGCTTTGATAGAGATTATAGCAAAGATGAGAGATAGGAAATGGTTTAAATTACTTGTAATACCCCGTAATTTTAGAATAAAATATTTCGACGAATTTAAATTCGTTAATTTAATACTAATTTGGGAATAAATTAAATTGGATGAATTTAAGTTTAGATGAGTACAAATTCTAATTTTTAAATAAACAATTATTCAGGATAACATAAAGATAGAACTCAACTAGACGTAATGGGCTTGCGAGTGAAAAATAAATAACACATAAATAAATTTATGGGCGCGTGTCGTTTTAACATAATAAAATGTCTAAGTGCGATAAAAAAAATTAGGACGCATTTTGGGAAGCATTAGAGACTCGGTTTAGTGTTTTAAATATTTAAAATTGGTCCTGGGTCATAAGTATATGAGTTGGGGGACGTTTGGGCTAATTGGGTTATGGATTCGGGTCCATATAGGGGGTCCAAAAGTTAGGTTTTAGGCCCAACTCGGGATTAGCCATTTAATTAGTGTTTAATTGGAGGTAAACCACTCCCCACTATCATTCTGCGAAACCTAAAACAACAGCAACAGGAGAGAAAAGGAGAAATACCAAAGAGGAGAAAAAGGGCAAGAACAAAAGGAAAATCAAGGGATATTCAAGGGGCTTTTCTTCTACAAATCTTTAAAGCAAGAATTCTCTTGCTTAATTTATGTTTTCAATTTATTTCGCAATGCATCATATTTACACCCCTTAGATTTCTAGGATCTAGGGCTTAATTTGTTTGATTTGATGATGAACAATAAATATGGAGGACTGATTTCTAATATAGAATTGTCCCAGAAATTATGTATCGTAAATCTGATAATTTGATGGTAGAAATTCGTAGGATTTTAAATGGCTAAATTTGGGATATCTGAAATTAATGTAGAGGACATTAATGTTGTTATACTGCATTAAAACTTAGTTACGAATCCCATAATAAATGCCCATATTTTGAGAAAGCTAGGACTAAAATATGGAGATTTTCTTTATCGATTAAAATCCTTAATAAACATGAATGTTGGGTCGACCTTGGGGATAAGTAATTTAGTTCTGCATCACTAATAAAGATAAATATTGGGTTAGTTTCAGACGGAGGAATTGGTTTTTGTACATGAGCTTCTGGGTTGTAGATGAACAATTTTTGGTTTAGAAACTGATCTGGGAAAAACAGGATTGAAGAAGGGAATGTGGGGAAGAGGAAAGGGTCGTTCAAACGACCTGGCATGTCGTTCGAACGACGTATGGTATCACGTGAATTTGTTTGAGCAACGTTATTAATTTTTGTCTTTTTCGTTCCTTTTTGGCCTTAGCCTGAAATCATTAGAATTTAAACCTCGACTGTTAGCAGGAATATTGATATGAGAAAATAAAGAGGAACAATTAGGTAAAAGGGGGGAAAAGGGATTTATTGTGGGTTAATAAATTAATGGAGTAATGTTAATTATGATGAACTGGATAGTTAAGTAATTATTTTTATGGAATGAGATTAATAATTTATTAGATGATAAATTATTAATAATTGAAAAAATATTGTGGACTTTGGTTGGATTTTTAGGGTAATTACAGAGTGATTACCTATACATATTATATAGGATAATAATATGTACTATTATTTGTGTGGACATACCAGTGGACCATCCTTTCGGGTTGGGGGTTTGCGCCTTTGGGTCGCGTACCACACATTAGCACAGGTGGGCTTGACGATGTGTAGGCCATATAGGTACTACGTGGAGGATCCACCCACGAGAGGTAGGTATTGGCGCTGACCGTTCCTGCATCGCCACTGGGTATGAGTCGTGTACAGGTGTCCTCCGTAGGGATCCCCCAACTTGTGTGTGTTTTGTGATATCCGCTGAGGATAACGGATTCCGCTGGACTTACTGATAGAGCACGGATTAGAAATCAATGGTAGATTCCCTTATGTGTCATATATATATAAAGGACATATATATAATTACCCGGACTTTTCATGAGATAAACTAAAATGTCTAAGAATTTGGACATAAATTATAATTGTGATTGTTTAATGCATAATAGATGTTTATGCTTCTTATGTGAAAATTACGAGACTGGGATATTACGGATATTAATAATTAAATGTAGTCGGTACACTTAAATCGTTTAACCATTTTATTAAATTGACACATAGTCGTAGTTATTATTTGGGGACTTTTGAAATGCGAAACATATCACACTTATATGAGGGGTGAGGTGTTATATACATGTGAGTGACGAAGGCGGAATAATTATTATGCATTGATTGTATTATTTCATCATAAATTAATTAAGTTAATTCTTGCACACTTCAGGCTCTGACCCAAATTATAAATATTTTTCCCCCAAGTTATTTCTAGATATGGATAGTAGGACTGTTGCTGTACCAGCCTTGCGATCTCTTGGCGCTTAACAATTTTCCAGATTAATGACTCTAGCCTAGGTGCTTTTCTTCTAGAGTTTAGTTATTTTATTTGGAAAACATTGTAAGGGCATAAGCCCAAGATTTATTTAGTTATTTACATTATGCTGGAGTTGTGGTATTTTACTTGATGTTAAATTTATTATTTTTGTTGGTGTTGGTTGAGTCTAATTATTGTCACTGAGATATTCTTAAAGTTTAAAGTATCCGCCTTTTTAAATAATAATAATTATATTACATTATGCTGAGAATGATATTAATTGATCGACAAGACCCATCTTCGGTGTATCGTTCCTGACCAGCCTTTATATGAGAAACTGGGGGTTGTTACAGTTGGTATCAGAGCACGGTTCTAGTGTCCTTAGGATCTGTGTTGAGCTCATTACGTTCTGAATTGCATTATTTGATGTAGAGCCCTTTGTTTTGGAATCATTGTATTCTTTACAATCAGTTACTAATTCGGACCTTGTTCACTTTCATATGGCAAACGGACGTAGGGGCATACCAAAGAGAGTACTTCCATCGGTTGAGTAGGAGGAGGCTCATCCGGAGCCACCATAGGCCCCACATATGATCACCCCTAACACCCACGCTGAGATAGCCACTATTGTGTCTCAGGCGGTATCTACAGCGATGGCATCCATGCTTCAGCATTTTTTGTCGCTACAGGGACCTCCGCAGCCACCATCACAGCAGGTGGCTATACTAGCACATGCATCAGGTTACATGTGGGATCGAGCGAGGGAGGCCTTCACTAAAGGCCAACCGTCGAAGTTTGTGGGCATTTCAAATATTCTAGTGGCGAGTAGGTGGCAGAGAGATATTCAGCAACACTTAAGGATGGTAGAGTGCACACCCATGTAGAAGCAGATGTTAGAGTTATTTCGATTGGTGGGGTCAACACTTCAATGGTGGTAAGTGACTACGATGGTTGCCGAGATGGATAGTCTTACCATATATGAGTTTGGGGAGAGATTTGAGGGGAAGTACTATACTTGAACAATGCAATCAGAGTCTTACTATGGCAGAATACGAGGAAGAGTTTACCGCTCTTTTCTATTTTTCTAGGGAGGATATGAGTATTGAGAAGAGGAATATAGAGAGGTTTGTATCAGGGATAGCCTGGCACATCAAACAGTCACTATTGGGGAATTCAACTTTTACTACATATAACCAGGTAGTGAATGTTGCTTTACTGCATTGCCAGTATTATAGGGCATTTCAGAAAGATAAGGGGGACAAGAGACACCGCTCCAAGACGTTCAACCAGCAGAGTAGGGCGAATGGGAGAAACAGTCAGGAGGCCTAGTAATCTTAGGGCCCTCAACCATAAGAGTAGAATAAGAGATCTAGAGGTTTCGATAATGGGAACAGACAGGGCCAGGGCCAGGGCCAACAGGGCCAAGAGCTATATCGGCACCAGTTCCAGGGCAATTGTTATGTTTATGGTCAGAAAGGCCACTTATCCAGGAGGATGCCCTCAAGGGAATCGAGCGGCACAGGAGTTAGGGAACAACGGGGACACCAGACAGCCAGTGGCGGTAGTGCCATCCGCTCCAGCGCTACCCGCTCCACCTCAGGGACAGCAGCCGCAACTGCAGTACGGGGGCATGTATCACCTCACATCAGGAGATGGACCAGCGCCTGCATAGACAATGATGGTATGATCCCTAATTCTTTTCTTTGTAGGTCATGCTTAGTTTATTACTAGTGCACAGTACTCCTTAGTAGATGATATCTTGTTTGCACATTGGGGACTCCGTTTTATTTAAGCACTTTACCTTGTTTCACCCGCAAATTGGGGGACATGCACCTATAATGCCACATGTGTAAGGGTATGGGAATTTATCTCAGGAGGACTAAAACTATAGGGTTGCGTTGATTTTAAGGAAATAATTAAAAATTAATAGTCTTGACTAGTTGGCATTAATGTTTATTTTCACAGCGGAAAATACTAAAGGAAATTATGACACTTTGAGTTTTAATATGGTCAAATAGGTGACTATAGGGCCTTATAAAATTTATTGAGCACGGTATAAACATGGGTCCTAGACTGAAAGATCTCAGCAACCGATAATGCTATGTAGTGTATCGGGACGGTTCCTTGTTTGGATTTTCCTTGCGAGACATCCCACACATGAAAGTAGCACGTGTCAGAAGCTGAGAGATGTTAAACCCTAGGACATTTTGGGGTTACGATTATTAGTATAATTAAATGGGTAAATTTATTGGGATTTAGTATATTCCTTTTGCAATATGAGATTTTAGTTGACAATGGGCAAAAGTTAAAATTATATTATTACTGAACACATTCATGTTTATTTCTTTTTCTTTTAATCTTGGGCCGATGGATATCAATAACTGACTAAGTCGTACAATAGTGTATCGGGAGGGTTCCTTGTTTGGATTTCGCTTGCGAGAAGTCCCACGCACCAAATTGGCAAAAGTCGGGAGTTGAGGGAATTCGGATACTGAGATCATTATTTTTTTTTCTCATGTACATATATGGTGGTATATTTGGTGTGGATATGCTTGGTATGAATGGTATAAATTAGATGTATATGTGCCATCCATCTTTGTTAATGTTATGTGTGTGTACATATAATGTGAAATATATGAACACCCCAGTTATGTTATGATAGGCATCAGTGATTCTTTTCTTTTATCTCATGAGATATGAGTATGAAATAATTGAGCATAAAACTTGGGTTATAACGCGGATAAAAAAATATAAGGTTGGGCTTTAGCGAATTCCGAGGACGGAATTCTGTTATAAGGGGAGGAGAATGTAATACCCCGTAATTTTAGAATAAAATATTTCGAATAATTTAAATTCGTTAATTTAATATTAATTTGAGAATAAATTAAATCGAATGAATTTAAATTTAGATGAGTAAAATTCTAATTTTTAAATAAATAATTATTCAGGATAACATAAAGATAGAACTCAACCGGACGTAATGGGCTTGCGAGTGAAAAATAAATAACACATAAATAAATTTATGGGTGCATGTCGTTTTAACATAATAAAATGTCTATATGAGATAAAAAATAATTGGGACACATTTTGGGAAGCATTAGAAACTCGGTTTAGTGTTTTAAATATTCAAAATTGGTCCCAAGTCATAAGGATATAAGTTGGGGGTCTTTAGCGCTAATTGGGTTATGGATTCGGGTCCATTTGGGGGTCCAAAAGTTGGGTTTTAGGTCCAACTCGGGATCAACCATTTAATTAGTGTTTAAGTGGGGGTAAACCACTCCCCCACTATCATTCCACAAAACCTAAAATAACAGAACCGGGAGAGAAAAGGAGAAATACCAAAGAGGAGAAAAAGGACAAGAACAAAAGGAAAACCAAAGGATATTCAAGGGGCTTTTCTTCTACAAATCTTTAAGGCAAGAATTCTCTTGCTTAATTTGTGTTTTCAATTTATTTTTCAATGCATCATATTTATCCCCCTTGGATTTCTGGGATTTAGGGCTGAATGTGTTTGATTTGATAATAAACAATAAATATGGAGGACTGATTTCTAATATAGAATTGTCTCAGAAATTAGGTATCACAAATCTGAGAATTTGATGGTAGAAATTCGTAGGATTTTAAATGGCTAAATTGAGGATATCTGAAATTAATGTAGAGGATATTAATATTGCTATACTGGACTCAAACTTAGTTACGAATCCCATAATAAATGCCCATATTTTGAGAAAGCTAGGACTGAAATCTGGAGATTTTCTTTATCGATTAAACCCTTAATAAACATGAATGTTGGGTCGACCTTGGGGATGAGTAACTTAGTTCTGCATCATTAATAAAGATAAATATTAGGTTAGTTTTAGACGGAGGAATTGGTTTTTGTACATGAACTTCTGGGCTACGGATGAATAATTTATAGTTTAGAAATTGATCCGGGAAGGAATGGAGAAGGGAGCGTAGAGAAGAGGAAAGGGTCATTCAAATGACCTGGCATGTCGTTCGAATGACGTATGGTGTCGCGTGAACGGCCATGCCCTTCGTTCGAGCGACGTGATTGATTTTTGTCTTTTTTGTTCCTTTTTGGCCTTAGCCTGAAACCATTAGAATTTAAACCTCGGTTGTTAGCAAGAATATTGGTATGAGAAAATAAAGAGGAACAATTAGGTAAATGGGAGAAAAGGGATTTATTGTGGGTTAATAAATTAATGAAGTAATGTTACACCCGCACTTTAATTAATAATAATTACGATGAACTGGATAGTTAAGTAATTATTTTTATGGAATGGGATTAATAATTTATTAGATGATAAATTATTAATAACTGGAAAAGTATTGTGGACTTTGGTTGGACTTTTAGGGTAATTATAGAGTGATTACCTATATATATTATATGGGATAATAATATATACTATTATTTGTGTGGACATACCAGTGGACTGTCCTATCGGCTTGGGGGTTCCCGCATTCGGGTCGCGTACCACACGTCGGCACAGGTGGACTTGACGATGTGTAGGCCATATAGGTACTATGTGGAGGCTTCACCCACGAGAGGTAGGTGTTGGCGTTGACCGTTCTTGTATTACCGTTGGGTGTGGGCCGAGGGACCGCCCCTAACTTGTGTATGTATTGTGATGTCTGCTTAGGATAAGAGATTCCTCCAGACTTGCGGATAAAGCACGAATTAGAAACCAACGGTAGATGCCCTTGTATGTCATATATATATATATATATATATATATATATATAATTACCCGGACTTTTCATGAGATAAACTAATATGTCTAAGAATTTGGACATAAATTACAATTGTGATTCGTTAATGCATAATAGATGTTTATGCTTCTTATGTGAAAATTATGAGACTGTGATATTATGGGTATTGATAATTAAATGTAGCCGTACACTTAAATCATTTAGCCATTTTATTAAATTGACACATAGTCGTAGTTACTATTTGGGGATTTTTGGGATGCGAAACATATCACACTTAGATGAGGGGTGAGGTGTTATATGCATGTGAGTGACGAAGGAGGAATAGTTATTGTGCATTGACTGTATTATTGCATCATAAATTAATTAAGTTATTTCTTGCACACCTCGGGATCTGACCCAAATTATAAATATTTTTTGCCCCATGTTATTTCTAGATAAGGATAGCAGGATTGTTGTTGTTCCAGCCTTATGATCTCTCGGTGATTAACAGCTTTTTAGATTATTGACTCTAGCCTAGGTGCTTTTCTGCCAGAGTTTAGTTTTTTTATTTGGGAAACATTATAAAGGCATAAGTCCGAGATTTATTTATTTATTTATATTATGCTGGAGTTGTGGTATTTACTTGATGTTAAATTATTATTTTAGTTGGTGTTGGTTGAGTCTAATTATTGTCAGTGAGATATTCTTAAAGTTTAAAGTATCGGCCTTTTTTAATAACAATATTTATATTATGTTGTATTGAGAATGGAATTAATTGATCGACAAGCCCCCCCACCTTCGACGTATCGTGCCAGACCAGCCTTTACGTGAGAAAATGGGGGTTGTTACATTACTTTCTACACTTTATATTTGTTGTACCTTAGAGATGCTATCTTCAGTTTCACCGGAACGCTTATGTAATTAGAATTCACTCTGGTTGTTTTTTTATGTGTGAATAGGTAAAGTTGAAATTTGATAAGTCAGTACACAAGACTTTGTAAAGGTGGAGCTTTCCAACTACTTTTCATTAACTTTAGAATAGTGAAATGAGGTTTCACTAAATATTGTTGTATTTTGTGGTGGTTTAACATCTATAGTCAGTGATGATAATGATTGAAAGTGAGGACTATTAATTCATGTACCAATATCTTAACAGATCTTCTCATATTGAGTTGTTATACATCTTTGAAATGCCTTGCAAAGTTATCATAAAAGACATGATTGTTATTGAAAATATGAGTCTTTTTTTTATTTTTATTGATAGTAGTTAATTCAATATTTATAAGAGCAACTTAAAAGTCACGTGAATTGTGGCTCTAAAAATATGTCTCCCGGGTTAGCTTTTAAAGATGGTTGTATGATAATTTGTGAAATAAAAATATCTTTACTCTTTAATATGATGGTATTTATATTATTAGAAGTGGTCTTACAAAAAGTTTGGTATATAGTTTTCTATTTTTTGGTTGCTTATATATGGTTGTAGATTGACTATATATATATATATATATATATATATATATATATGTTTGTAAAGAAAAAAAATTGATTGTTAATTGGAGATATTTATGTTGTCAAAAGTGGTTGCCTATATATATAAGAAACAAATTCGATTGTTAATTGGAGATATTTATGTTGTCAAAAGTGGTTGTCTATATATATATATATAATCAGGCTCTCCAACATACCTCGTTAAACATACCTATGAACATACCTATTTTTTTAAAATAGTAAAAAAAATAATTTTGAGTTGATATTTTTTTTATCTTTGTTCATGTTATTTCAATATGCCCCTGTAAAAATATTCAACTAAAAATAATGTGTTTTGTTATTTTTAAAAAATAGGTAAAAAAAAACTGACAGTTTTAAAGGTTAAAAACTAACATATTTTTTTACCTATTTTTTAAAAACAACAAAGACATTAATTTCAGTTAATTTTTTTATGGGGGCACATTGAAATATCATGAGCCCATATAAAAAATATCATCTCAATTTTTTTTTTTTTTACTATTTTAAAAGATGAGTATGTTCATAGGTATGTTGGAGAGCCTGACTATATATATATATATATATATATATATATATATATATATATATATATATATATATATAGTCACACAAACCCTAAGATAATTTAGGTAGTGGTCTGGTTATGGTTTTATGATACTGTGCCAGTATAATATAAAAAAAATGTGTAATTCTTAATGGGTCTTTGTTGCTTATTTTGTGTCACGGTGCTTCATATGACAAATCCTATTAAAGTACGAACATAATACAAAATGAAATAGTTTTTATTTTTTACCTCAAACGATAACGATTGATTTAAAACACGAAATGATTAATACGATAATATTTTTAACAAGAAATTATATATGTTAATACAAAAAAATACGAGTACGAATTAGATGACATTGTTTAACGACTAACACGAGTCATAATTTGAATCATTTTATTATATCGTCCTAAAATTTTGACCCTACTTTTGTGTCCCTTATAATTTAGTCATTAAACATAAAGTATTAAGCATAATATTTGTACATAAGTGTTTATTTTTATTGAGGATAACTATTTTAATTCAATTATAAGTTTTTATTTTTTAATTTTATCAGACGTCGGGGCAGTGCGCGGGTTACATGGTAGTATAACTAAAGTTGTCATCACACCACAACGTCGACATTTATCGCACCCAAACAACAACATGTGTACACTGCATTAAGACATTTATTAATTTTGTATTATCTAAATTAATGTAGATACATATGTATTGGTCAATACATGTATTTAGTTGGTTCGTATATATAAGTCCAAATGGGGTATGTTTAAATTAAATGTAATAGATACATGTAATGTTGGCATTTGAAGTGAAGTCATAAAAAGTTAAAAATATTGTATGAGTAGTAAAGAAAAAATTTCTCCTCATATTGAGTGTTATCTAAAAAATATTGAGTGTATTAGAGTATTTTATTATCTCTTAAATGTTTATTTTTATTTTTTAGCACTCATGTATTTGGATGAAGGGGTTTACGGAGGTGTTCTCAAGTTGAATGAATATTTTAACTATTTGAATGGAAGCTCTAATGAAAATTCTTTTCCCTTCTGAGTTTTTGGGTGTGATGATTTTAAATGTTTTAGTAGGTTTTTAATTAGTATATTTGCTTCACACATTAGTAGTGCACTATATTTACACTTACAATTTTTCAACTACATGTACTAATATGTTGTGCTTATTAGTTTTGTTAACATATGTTTTGTATAAATTTATAACGTAACATATATTGTACAAAAATATTTAATGTTACATATTAAGATTTTACAATTTATTTGATGAGTTTATCCTGAATGTTTTAGGATTATTTTACTTTGTATTTTATGTACTATTAAACATAACAGTCTCTTCCATAATAGTTTTTATATATTAATTTGATATTAAATTTATTTTTTTAAAAATAATATTAAGATATTTAGGTACATTATCCACCATCAAAATACTGTTCTACTATGTTCAATATATTTTTAAAAATATTTTCTTTCACAATGTGAATTTTTGAAAAGTATTCTTTTATGGCTATGCAATACATTGTCTGCAAGCTAGTGTTTTAATAAATAAATTTAGATAGTGCAGGGTTAAAAATAAATTTAACTCATTATGTTTAGTAGATTCAAAAAAAATATTAGTATGGGTTTTAAATATTAGTACCTTTTACAAATCATTTGAAAGCAAGTTATACTATTAGTGCCTGTCATTTTAATTGCAAATTTATTATATAGTATGTAGAAATATACAAACAAATAATCACGCACACACACACACACACACACACACACACACACACACACACACACATATATATATATATATATATGTAAATTCTTATGACTTTCTCCTAAACATGCATAAACATAAAAGGCACTTTAACAGAGAATTATATTGTTTGTCTCTTATCCATATTGAGAATTTAAAATCCAAAACTCAAACCCAAAGACTTTAAAACAATACATATTATAAAATCTTGAACACCATATCAAATTAGAAATAACACCACCTACCAAAATAACATTACATGCCAAAATTTCTGTCAACAAAAGTGAGATATGGAGAGGTTTAAAAGAGAGAAAAAGAGGGTGTATTCTCATATCTGTAATACCCCGTATTTTATGGCTTTTAAATTAGAGATTTATTAAATGTAATTGAGATAAATTAACTTAATATTAATATGGAAATTTATTTTAAATATTTACTAGCGTGACGAGAGTTAGTAATTCTTGGGAATTTGTTGAATATTACTTAATGATTAAAGTAATATGTAGAATTGAATTTATTAAAATTGTCACGAGTGAATAATATGACAATTATGAAAATTAAGTCGGGACGCGCCTGTGTCGTGTCGGGACTATATTATTATTCTAAAAATTGAATAAATTATAATATGCCTGTATGATCATTTCGAGTGCGCCAACGTGTCCGGAAGGGTCGAGATAGTCAGAAAAGTATACTCGGAGGTTTAGTTTGGGTCTCGGGGAATTTCAGGCCTAACCGGCACCCCGGGAGGGCAATTTAGTCATTTCAAAATGAAGAAAATCAGGCCTTAGTCATTTCAAAATCAGGCCTTAGTTAAATGAAGAAAATTGGGAATTAATGTCAGATATTAGGAGAGTCTTCTGGGGTTAAAATTCTCAAAAGTCTAGAGCGGACCAAGAACCAACCCTATTGCACCACCACCACCACCAAAACGTAGATCGGAGCGAGGGGAGCAAACCTATACCTATCAAACTCGTGGAATCAGACCTACTATCTTAAGGCAAGTATCTATCTTGCTATTTTTCTAGTTGATATTTCACCCATGTTAGAATATGATTGATAGATAGATATTTTATTGAAGAATTTCATGAATTAGGAGATTTGAATCACATGTTTTAGAAGCAATACATGTAATCTAGAAGCCTTGTCATGTGTATAGGATTACCCATAAAATTATAATGGTTTAGAAGAAAGAAATCTTGAAAAAGAGTTAGAATGTTGGAAATTATGATGAAACTGGGGTTCTTGACAAATATGGTTAATTGGCCCTTTAATCCTATGTTTTTGATGAAATTCGTACATGCTTTACGTAGAAAATCATGTAGATAGGTATAACTATATATAATCATTAGTTTAATTGGGTACGAGTTTAAGACTTGTTTATGGAGTTTTGGTTGAGTTTTAATAAGAAAACCCATAGTTAATAATGGCAGAATCTTGGCTATACCTGATCGATCGATCGATCGACCCAAGAATGTTGATCGATCGACCCCTTCTGAAAACTGCATGTTTTTCCTCTTTGTGTTTAATTCGGATAAAATATATAAAAGCCCTTGAATATCATTTAAAGAGTATAATGGGTCATGAAGAGGACCAGTAGGGTCTAAATAGATTCTGTTGAATGAAATTTTATATGGGATGTAACCGTGGGTTAACAGGAGTTTGACACATATTGAAAATCGTGCGTACATTAACTACGACATTAAAAGATTCGTGAATGACTTACACCAGTATTTTAGAGAGGGTGCACCTACTGAATTGACCTTTAGGAAGAGAGAATACTTCAAGGGACGAGGAGTAATTATGAAATGATTATAATTGAGAATAAAATGAGATGAGTTCTTTATGCGTAAAGATTGGGTAAAATTGTATTACTTACGGTTAAAATATTATTATGGGTCGTGGACGAACCTAATTGGAAAATGAGAATATTTATATATATGACCGAGTGCATGTGTATATTTCTATATTATATTTTATGTATAATCATACCTGTGCTACTTGCTATCACGGAGGTTCCCGCATCGGGACAGTCTTTATCTCGATGGGACCTTTATGGGGGATATTGACTTGTACCCTAGAACATAAGATTCCTTAGTACATGCTATCTGAGAATGATAGTCAGACAAACCTAAGAGACGTGAGGGGTATGTGCTGACCTCTTAGTGACTTGAAACTATGCTTCGCCTCCATTTTGTGTATATTTTGTTAATACAATTCGAGAGTGATTCCGAACTAGTATTTCCCTTAGTACAAGAGATGCGGGGACTTGATAGCAGAATATTCCAGCACCATAGATTTTATGTGGGGTGCCGATAATATATATCTTATATGAGTGATTAATATATATTGGTATATATGGAATTCGTCTACTGTGCGTATAAGTAGATAAATATTGTATAAATGCTCCATAATTATAGTAAGTGTTCTGGAACGTTACAACAATATTGAGAAATACATAATAGACGTAAGTAATAGTTAAGAGACTAATCTCTAAACTAAAATCATATTCTTGTGGCTACTAGAAATAGAATTTAGGGGAGATGAATTAGATAGACTTATGAGGCATTTTAGTAGTACGGTAGGCATAGACACTAGATGAGAGGTGAGAATTCTCAAGAGAGTGTCGCGTACTAACATGGTTGTTATAAGCATTTTAAATACTTGCTAAGCTATTTTTTAAAACTATTTTATAATCGGGCTCTGACCCATTTGCTGTCATTTTTCCCTCTCTTGTATATATATGTATGTATTACAGGTGCCCAGCCACAGGGGCATCAGGCGTAGGTTCTTTGGATTGGACGTGCTAAAGCTTATGTGGGAGTTGCAGGCCCTTGCTCTAGACGACCTCTTCCTTGATTCAGCTCTTGGTTTAGTACTTCATAGCTACGGCATGTGTTGCTCGATTTTCTATTTCAGTTTAGACTTATTAGAGATTTGTATTTATTTATGCTTTCAGTATTCAGTACTCATTGGGAGTTATCTCTTGTCATGATGATTTCACTTATGGTTATTGACTTTGTTTGGTTAATTGAGTTGGTTTATTTCTTTTAGTTGATTTCTATCCTTAGCATTTATGTTATTCTTAAACTGATTTATATTTTAAAAAGGTTTTCACGTTGGGATTTAATAATTGGAATAATACGTTGAAATGATTGACACTTAGCTTAATTAATTAGGGTGATTAAAAAGGAAAAAAATCGACAGTGATGATAAGAATGAACCACACCATTAACCTTGATTTTTAATTTAGTATAGGACTTATCACCCGATATTTAATTAGCCGGGGTGTTACAGGTAGTATCAGGGCATCAGGTTCTAGTGTCCTTTAAGATATTTACGGCTTATTTCGCTTTCAGCTTAGCGTCTTTGATACAGAGGCCTATTTTTAGGACTGTTGTATTATTGTGTTTAGTCTTACGTCTTCAGCTATTTGGGATTTAATAATAATAACTGTAGATTAATAAACTTCCTTCTCATTTCAGATTCCTCTGAGGTGCGCACCCCGAGACAAGAATTCCCTGCTCGAGCAGCCAGCAGCTCCGACTCAGGGAATGATGAATGCAATTGAAGTAACCATCATTGTTGCTCAGGCGGTGAATGCCGCATTAGCGGTGGTGCAACAGGCTCCACCCCAGGTTCAGGAAATAGCGCCAGTACCAGTACAGCTTCCCACTGCATGGGAGCGGGTCATGGATGCCTTTCAGAAGGCGCATCCCCCGGAGTTCTCGGGTAGTTCTAACATTGTGATCGCCAGCCAATGGAAGAAGGATATCCAGAGGCATCTGCGCATGTATGAGTGCACTGACGTGCAGAGACAGTTACTGTCTTCCTTCAAGCTAGTGGGGGACTCTTTGCAGTGGTGGGAGTCCACCACCACCTTGGAGGAAAGGGACAGTGTATCGATTCAGTTGTTTTGGGAACGGTTTGATCACAAATATTTCCCATCCGCCGTGTAGACTGAGATGAGGCGGAGGTTACTGAATCTTAAGCAGGAGAGTATGACCGTTGCTGAGTATGAGGATGAGTTCACGAGACTTCTCACTATAGTGCCGGATGAGGCACCCACTAAGGAGAAGAAGATATTATTATTTTTAGATGGATTGGCCTGGAAGATTCGTCAGCACCTCATAGGTAATCTATCGTTGGGTACTTACACTGATGTACTCAACGTCGCTCTGTTGCACTGCCAGGATCATCGCTTCCATCAACAGGGAAGCAAACGAGCAGGGGAGTCCAGCCAGCAGGGCCGGATAGGGAGGTAATAGTACTAGTGGGGCACCAATAGCCCAAGGGCAGACGCATCACAGTGAGCAGAGTTCCCATTAGGAGGACCCTACCAAGCGATTCTGCTCCGGTAATTCCAAATAGGGATTTGGGGGATTTAGACAGGGCCAGCACGGCCAGTCCAACCAGCATGGCCAACACCATCAGTAGTAGGGTCAGCAGTAGGGCCATCAGAGCCAATAACATTTTCAGTAGGGCCAGTCCAGCCAGCATGGCCAACACTGTCAGCAGCAGGGCCATCAGAGCCAACATCATTTTCAGCAGGGCCAGTGGCAGGGTGGTAACGGCCAACAGGGCCATGGTCAGCAGGGGTAGAGGGGAGGAAACTTCAGGGGGAGGTGCTTTGGATGTGGAAAGAATGGCCATAGGCGTCAGGATTGCCCAGAGGGTGATTGGGCCCCACAGCAGCAGGGTGCTCGTAATGAGTCGTAAGGGCCACTCTTTCCAGCTGCCCTCCCAGCGCCAGCTCAGATGCCACCAGCCATCCCAGCAACCCCAGTTCAACAGGGGTAATTGCAGTATGGACGTGTCTATAACGTCCATCAGGCCTCAGCACCTCAGGAGCCACCCGCGATTGAGGGTACGTTTCTTATCCATGGCACTATGGGTCGAGTCTTATTTGATACTGGGGCGTCGCACTATTTTATAGCTACTCACTTTGTATGAGCCTTAGGGTTAGTAGACACGGTAGAGAATACAGTGACATGTGTAGACTCACCACTGGGAATGGGTCTTTGATTTTCTTTATATGTCGGGGTGTAGGTATAGAGATTGGTAGCTTGATTCTACCTGCGGACATGCTAGTTTTAGATATGCATGAGCACGACGCCATCATTGGCATGGATTGGCTCGCTGCGTACGGAGCCATGATAGATTGTTTCGGTAGGAGTATTATCTTTTCCATTTCGGGTCAGGAGATGTTTTTGGTGGCGATGCCTCACCCAGAGGGAGGATCTTCAACTCATTTGTATTACATAGAGGAGGATACCTCTAAGGAGATTATGATTCCCCTGGATTCGATTCCAATTGTTCGTGAGTTTTCGAATGTATTCCAGGAGATACCGGGACTACCTCCCAATCGAGAGATAGATTTTGTTATAGACTTGATGTCGGGAACTTGATCGATAGCACGTGCTCCGTACCGTATGGCTCCAGCGGAGATGAGGGAGTTATGGGATCAGTTAGAGCATCTGTTGGGCCAGGGCTTCATTCATAGGAGCACCTCGCTTTGGGTCGCTCCGGTGTTATTTGTAAAGAAAAGAGATGGTTCACTGAGGTTGTGCATGGACTACAGAGAGTTGAACAAGGCCACGATACGAAATAAATACCCGTTGCCTCGAATCGATGACATGTTCGACCAGCTGAGAGGAGCAGCCTTCTTTTCGAAGATAAATTTGAGATCGGGATACCATCAGCTACGGATTAGGGAGCAGTATGTGTCAAAGACTGCTTTCTTAACAAGATATGGGTCCTATGAGTTCAGAGTCATGTCATTTGGGCTGATAAATGCTCCCGCCGTATTCATGGACTTGATGAATTGAGTGTTCAGAGAGTTCTTGGATCAGTTTGTCATCGTCTTCATTGATGACATCCTAATTTATTCACAGACTGAGGAGGAGCATGCCAAACACTTGAGACAGGTTCTTCAGACTCTACGAGAGCATCAGCTGTATGCTAAGTATGAGAAGTGCGGGTTCTGGTTACGGGAGGTACAATTTTTGGGGCATGTTGTGTCGAAATTGGGAATATCGGTTGACCCGAGCAAAGTGTCGGTAGTGAGGGAGTGGGGATAGCCCACAACATCAACAGAGGTGCGTAGTTTCTTGGGATTAACTGGGTACTACAGGAAACTTCATTCAAAACTTTTCAAAAATAGCTGGTCCATTGACGAATCTGACTCTTAAGGGAGTACCGTATGTATGGGATGATGCTTGCCAATTGGCTTTTGACGAGCTGAAAGATAAGATGACTTCGGCGCCAGTTCTTATTTTTCCCAGGCCAGGAGTCGAGTACCTGGTGTATACTGACGCCTCTTTACAGGGACTCAGTGGAGTACTTCAGCAGTAGGAGCAAACTATAACTTTTGCCTCCCGCAAGCTTAAGCCTCAAGAAAAGAATTACCCCACCCACGACCTGGAGCTAGAAACGGTCGTGTTTGCATTGCGGATTTGGAGGCATTCCTTGTTAGGGGAGAAGTTTCGCTTGTTCACATACCACAAGTCACTGCAATACTTGTTCACTCAGCGAGAGTTAAACATGCGTCAGCACAGGTGGCTGGAGTTTGTGAAAGACTACCAGTTCGAGATACAGTACCATCCGGGGAAGGCTAACGTGATTGCTGATGCGTTAAGTCGTAGACCGATAGGTGATGTAGCGAAAGTATGGAGAGTAAAGTGGAAAGAGTTGGGACACCAGTATGCGGTAGCCCGTTCCTTTATATCTGTTATGTCAGTCACACCCGAGATTATTACGAGGGTGATACATGAATAAGCAACGGATACTTTTTGTCAGGATCGGATTGTAAGACTTTTAGCTGAGGGTACTGAATCCTATTCAGTGAGTTCGGGTGGGGGTTTGAGGTTTAATGGGAGATTGGTGGTCCCGGAGTGAGATGATTTACGTCATGAAGTGATGACACAATCGCACGGGTCTAGATTTGCGATACATTCCGGAGGGGATAAGATGTACCAGGATATGAGGCGGTAGTACTGGTGGAGTGGGATGAAGAAGGACATTGCAGAGTTCGTGTCCAAGTGCGTCACCTATCAGATGGCAAAGGTCGACCACCAGAGACCGTCAGGGTTACTTCAGCCGTTGGAGATACCCACGTGGAAATGGAAAAGTATTTCCATGAATTTCATTATCGGGCTGCCTACATCACAGCGAGGTGACGATTCCATATGGGTTATAGTGGATCGATTGACCAAGGTATTTCATTTTCTTCCGGTACGAACAGACTACACCACGGGCCAGTATGCATAGTTATTTATTATCGAGATAGTTAGGCTACATGGGGTGCCCCTGGATATTGTGTCTGATAGAGATAAGATTTTTGTGTCGCTCTTCTGGGAGAGATTTCAGGAGGCCATGGGTACAAAGTTGAGATTGAGTTCAGCCTATCACCCACTGATGGATGGACAAATAGAGCGTATCAATCAGATTCTGAAGGATACGCTACGCATGTGTGTCCTTAATTTTGGAGGGGTTGGGAGTCGTATCTTCCACTGGATGAATTCACTCATAATAACTCCTATAAGTTCATGATCGGCATGGCCCCATTTGAGGCTTTATATGGCAGACCTTGTCGTTCTCCCGCTTGTTGGCTAGAGTTGTGGGATAACAAGTTGCTCGGACCAGAGGTGATTCAGGAGACATCAGCTAGGATTGAGCTTATCAGGAGTCACATTCGGGTAGCCCAGGACCGAGAGAAAAGATACGTCAATCCAAAACGGTCCTTCCGAGAGTTTAGCGTGGGGGACTAAGTATTACTGCATGTGTCCCCTATGAAAGGAGTAATAATATTCGGGAAAAAGGGGAAGTTGGCTCTGAGGTATATAGGACTAATTGTCCATTATCGAGAGGATAGGGACGGTGGCATATAGATTGGGGTTGCCAAAGCACTTACACCGTATTCACAATGTATTCCACATCTCGTTGTTGAGATGATATCTTCGGGATGATATGGCCCACGCTCAAATCGCGATAAATGAGATTGACTTACAGCCCGATAGTTCTTGTGAGGAGAGACCAGTGACTATCCTATACCATAGCGAGAGGAGATTGAGGTCAAAGGTAGTTCCACTTGTACGGGTCCAGTGGGAGCATCATAACGTGGAAGAGTCCACTTGGGAGCGCGAGGCAGATATGCGTGAAAAATACCCAGATTTATTTTTACCAGGTACGCCTAATTTTTTTTCCAAATTTTGGGATGAAATTTCGCTATTAAGGGGGGAGTATGTAATACCCCATATTTTTATGGATTTTAAATTGGGGATTTATTAAATGTAATTGAGATAAATTAACTTAATAGTAATCCGGAAATTTATTTTAAATATTTACTAGCGTGACGAGAGTTAGTAATTATTGGAAATTTGTTGAATATTACTTAATGAGTAAAGTAATATGTAGAATTGAATTTATTAAAATTGTCACGAGTGAATAATATGACAATTATGGAAATTAAGTCGGGACGTGCCTGTATCGTGTCGAGACTATATTATTATTATAAAAAGTGAATAAAGTATAAGTCGCCCGTATGGTCATTTCGACTACGCTAACGTGTCCATAAGGGTTGAGATAGTCAAAAAAGTGTACCCGGGGGTTTAGATTCGGTCTCGGGGCATTTTTGGGCCTAACTGGCACCCCGAGATGACGATTTAGTCATTTAAAAATTAGGCCTTAGTTAAATGATGAAAATTGGGAATTAATGTCAGATATCAAGAGAGTCTTCTAGGGTTAACATTCTCAAAAGTCTAAAACGGCAGTGAGAAAAGTCTTCCAAGAATCTAAGGCCAAGAACCGACCCAATTGCACCACCACTACCACCAAAACGTAGATCGGAGCGAGGGGATCAAGCATATACCTATCAAACTCATGGAATCAGACCTACTATCTTAAGGCAAGTATCTATCTTACTATTTTTCTAGTTGATATTTCACCCGTGTTAGAGTAAGATTGATAGATATATATTTTATTGAAGAATTTCATGAACTAGGAGATTTGAATCACATGTTTTAGGAGTAATACATGTAATCTGGAAGCCTTATCATATGTATAGGATTACCCACAAAATCATAATGGTTTAGAAGAAAGAAATTTGGAAAAAGAGTTAGAATGTTGGAAATTGTGATGAAACTGACAAATATGGTGAATTGGCCCTTTAATCCCATGTCTTGGATGAAATTCGTACATGCTTTACGTAGAAAATCATGTAGATAGGTATATATAATCATTGGTTTGATTGGTTGGGAGTTTGGGACTCGTTTATGGAGTTTTGGTTGAGTTTTAATAAGAAAACCCGTAGTTAACAATGGCAGAATCTGGGTTATACCTGATCGATCGATCGATCGACCCAAGAATGTCGATCGATCGACCCCTTTATCGATCGATCGACCCCTTCTAGAAACTGCATGTTTTTCCTCTTTTTGTTTAATTCGGATAAAATACGTAGAAACCCTTGAATATCATTTAAATAGTATAATGGGTTATAAAGAGGACGAGTAGGGTCTAAATAGATTCCATTGAATAAGATTTTATATGGGATGTAACCGTGGGTTAATGGGAGTTTGACACATATTGAAAATCGTGCGAACGTTAACTACGAAATTGAGAGATTCGTGAATGACTTAGACTAGTATGTTAAAGAGGGTGTACCTACTGAATTGACCTTTAGGAAGAGAGAATACTTCGAGGGACGAGGAGTAATTACAAAATGATTATAATTGAGAATAAAATGAGATGAGTTCTTTATGCGTAAAGATTGGGTAAAATTGTATTACTTACGATTAAAATATTATTATGGGTCGTGGGCGAACCTAATTGGAAAATGAGAATATTTATATATATGACCGAGTGCATGTGTATATATCTATATTATATTTGTGTAAAATCATACCCGTGCTACTTGCTATCATGGAGGTTGCTGCGCTGGGATAATCTTATCTCGATGGGACCTTTATGGGGGATATTGACTTGTACCCTAGAATATATGATTCCTTGGTACATGATATCTGAGAATGATAGTCAGACGGTCCTAAGAGACGTGAGAGGTATGTGCTGACCTCTTAGTGACTTGGAACTATGCTTCACCCCCATTTTGTGTGTTTTGTGTTAATACAGTTCGAGAGTGATTCCGAACTAGTATTTCCCTTAGTACAAGAGATACGGGGACTTGATAGCAGAGTATGCCAGCACCATAGATTTTATATGGGGTACCGATAGTATATATATATTATATGAGTGATTAATATATATATATATATATATATATATATACGTATATATGGAATTCTTCTACTGTGCGTATAAGTAGATAAATATGGTATAAATGCACCATAATTATAGTAAGTGTTCGGGAACATTACAACAGTATTGAGAAATACATAATAGACGTAAGTAATGTTAAGAGACTAATCTCTAAACTAAAATCATATTCTTGTGGCTCCTCGAAATAAAATTTAAAGGAGATGAATTAGATAAACTTATGTGGCATTTTAGTAGTACAGTAGGCGTGCACACTAGATGAAAGGTGAGAATTCTCAAGAGAGTGTCGCGTACTAATATGGTTGTTATATTAGCCAGTAAACATTTTAAATACTTGCTAAACTATTTTTTTAAATTGTTTTACACTCGGGCTCTGACCCGTTTCCTGCCATTTTTCTCTCTCTTGTATATATATATATATATATATATATATATATGTATGTATTACCGGTGCTCAGCCACAGGGGCGCCAGGTGTAGGTTCTTTGGATTGGACGTGTTGCAGCTTACGTGGGAGTTGCAGGCCCTTGCTCTAGACGACCTCTTCCTTGATTCAACTCTTGGTTTAGTACTTCATAGCTAGGGCATGTGTTTCCTGATTTTCTATTTCAGTTTAGACTTATTAGAGATTTGTAATTATTTCTGTTTTCAGTATTCAGTACTCATTGGGAGTTATCTCTTATCATGATGACTTCACTTATGGTTAGACTTGATTTAGTTAATCTAGTTGGTTGATTTCTTTTAGTTGATTACTATCCTTAGCATTTATGTTATTCTTAAACTGATTTATATTTTAAAAAGGTTTTCACGTTGGGATTTAATAATTGGAATAATACTTTAAATTGATTTGACACTTAACTTAATTAATTAGGGCGATTAAAAAGAAAAAAATTATTTTCGACAGTGATGCTAAGAATGAACCAGACCGTTCACCTTGATTTTTAATTTAATAAAGGACTGATCACCCGATATTTAATTAGGCGGGGTGTTACAATATCTAGTCTAGTAAATAGGAAATGATGAGATTGAAGCAATAATTTTGATCTCTTCAACATTAAAATTTTGATACGCTGTAAATCATCCAAGCATATATTAATATTGACTTTTTCTTTCATGTGAGTGATTATAATTAAAATTTATAATATGCAACGACCTGGAGGTTGTCTACCGTTGATGGTGGGTTGACAGGATAGTACTAAACATCATATCAAATTAGCACCACCTTTATAGACCAAAATTTTTACCAACCCAAAACAAATTAAAGAAGATGTTAAATCCCAAAATGAAAATCAAGAAATGATTTAAAATGGAAAATGTAAACTCAAAAAGGGAAACAGGAAAATAAATAAATCTTATAAAAAATTGAGAAGAAACAAACGAAAAAAATTAAGAACAATGGACATATGAAATTGAAGATGAGCAAAGGTCTGCAATTTATAGTGGTGACGGCGGCGCAATAGATTATTCATCATAATAAGTCTAACATATTCAATTTTGTATTTATGAGAATTATTTAATATAGTGAATACTAAACATAATAAACTCAGCAACTCCAATGAATTGTTATATCCTCCCAAATTCATTGCAAATTCTTTTCCTCAAGACAACTGTATACAAATAACTAAATGCACATAATCATAATTAACAATCTAACAGAAAAAGAAAGTGCATTTTCTCATTATCACAATTCTATACTTTAAGACCCCATATACATACTCTTGACCATAAAAGTCCCTCAATCAAAAAGTGACATTAATAAAGAAATAAAAAAATCCTCCAACTAGAAACTTCACAAAATTGCTAAAATCTAAGAAAACAACACTAATTTAAATTAAAAGTGTTAACCTCGAAAGTTTGTGAACTTTGATTTACAATTGAAATCATCAATAGAATCCACGACTTGCTCCCAAATTAGTTAGATTCCATTGCCAAAAGATCACACACGAGCACATCTTTTATATATATACAAACCATAATATAAATGTCCATGAGTAACATTCAAATTAACACATATCGAGAGTTTAATATCTACAATGAATACAATATTATGACTGTGTTATTTTTATTCGTTACAATTAATTTAATTAAAAAAAGGAATAAAAAAAAGCAATAAAAAATATACCTGCAAGTGCATCTACAATAAATGGCAATACAAACATATATAGAATACCATCGCCTCTTTCATTCACAAACATAAAAGCAGAAACCTTTAATACCTATTCAAATCCAAAATACAGGAAATTACACACGCACATACACACACACGCACACACACACACACACACACACACACACACACACACACACACACATATATATATATACACACTAACAGATGCAAAAATATAGAGGATGAGTGTATCTAAAATCTAAACTAAAACTCGAAGAAAATTTCAAAGATTGGCTTGTATACTGGATATTATATATTTTCTACCATGAACCAAATATGTTGATTGGAAAGAAACAAAAAGTTTGTTGTGGATGAATCGTCATTGAAAATGTCGTTGAGAGGGAAAGAAGAGAACTCGTAAATGAGAAGAATTAAATGGGTGAAATGTGAGGGGTTCAGTTACCAATTTTATTAGAGAAATTATTGAGGACTATGGGTTTACCCAAGCAAGTATAGTTTAAAGAGAGGAAAGGGTAAAAAAATTAACACGTGAATCATTTTACTAATTTGAGAATTAATACCTCATTAACCTTTAACCTTTAATACTACCATAACATAGATATAACTAGTTTTTAGCCCCATGCGATGCGCGAGTGCTTTGCAATTCTTATTATAAAATGCAATGAAAACATACTTACAAAAATAGAGGTAAAATATATAACGTTAAAAGACCTATTTCACATTTGTGTGATACATGTTGTTAATATAGAAAAAATTATAAAAGCATAACAAATATATGTATTTCATTAATAGAATATTTGAAGCCAAACAAATAGTTGCATGTAAAATTGAATTGCAAAAAGGAGAAACACACACACACACACACACACACACACACACACACATTAAGACTGTTTATAAATATAAATTATTTTTAAACAATACTATTTTTATAAAAATATAAATATATAATCAATTTTTTTATAAAACTATAGTGCTAATACTTTTTTTATAATTTTTTAATAAAACATAAATTTATAAAGATAAGTATAAAATATTTTATTACATATAAAAATTATATTTATATAAAGTAGTTTTCTAAAAATTATAGTTTTTAACTTTATTTGTTTATATAAATTGTGTTTTCAAAGGCTTTAAACAATACCGTGCTTATAAAAATACAAATATATAATCATTTTAAAAAAAAAAACTATAGTGTTAACACTTTTCTATAATTTTTTTAATAAAACTTAATTTTATAAAGATAAGTATAAAATATTTTATTATATATAAAAATTGAATTTTATAAAGTACTTTTTCTAAAAACTGTATTTTTAACTTCATTTCTTTATATAAATTGTTTTTTAAAAGGTTGTTCTATAAATATAAATACAATTTTTTTAAGAAATAATATTTTTATAAAGCAATGTTGACGTTTAGAATTTATAATTTTTTTTTTAATATTTATAAAAAAATATTTATTATATAAATATTAACATTTATTATATAAATATTAACATTTATTAATTGAGGGAAAAGATGTTTCATATAAAAAAAATTATATAGGGAGACACCATTTTTAACATAACTCTTTGCATTTAGTGTGGATAGGTGGCAAAATAACATGAGGAGACACCATTTTTATATATATACACGATTTCAGCCCCGCACGATGCGCGGGGTGGTATGAAGAACGTTATTAAAAAAACTTAAAATATAACAAATATAAGAATATATGTGAATACTAAACATAAAAGTTGTTTTTATACTTAATTAAAAACCCATTTTGAAAGAGTCATCGTCATCATTAGCATCCTTGCCTTAATCCCATCATACAGGGTCGGACACGTGGATTCTCCTTTTCCATTCTAATATATTATATGCATTATTATCATTCAAGTTTAATTCCTTAATATCTCTCTTAATAATTTTCTCCCACGATAGCTTAGGGCGATCTCTTTTTCTTTTATCCTCTATTTTCATCAATCTTCCTCTTGTTATAGGGGCATCTACTAATCTACGCAACACATGTTCGTACCACCTAAGTCTACTTTCTTTTAATTTATCGCTAATTTATCGTTGAACACATGTCCTCTTATTGAGCGTTAAAGAAATAAACATGAACAAAGTATCCATGTTAGTGAGATGGGGATTTTAAAAGAGTAAACTCCGAAATTTTGTATAACACTCATCATCTTTAATCTTTGTCTTCGTGCTTTGCAATTTTTACAAAGTATTTCACACATATTGACAACAAAATGGCACTTATGTTGATACATGAAAAAATTGACATTGTTTTCAATCTTTAATTTATGGTTCCATATTATATTTTTTTTAAATCATTTTATCCATCCTTCATCTTTTTGTTTTGTGCTTTATAATTTTGATAAAGAACAAAAATAATTTAGGACTTATTATTGTTGTTGCAAAAAACTAGACTAGGCTAATTAATTGATGATGCTAAGATTTAGCACCACCAGATAAGAGGTGGAGAGCTCAAACAGTAATAATAATGGCAGCAATAGAGTTATATATGTGTGTGTAGAAGGGGATGAGTATAAGAGGAATGAAGACAATGATATATAGTGGTTCAGCCATTCAGGCCTACATCCACTGTGAGTGTGTGATCCGCTAAATATGGGCACTAATGGCCTTGGATACAATGCTCATAAGCTCACACTTTCTCTACTGTGTGTATAAGCAGAGTTTTTGCTAGGGTTACAATTATAGATCCCTTTACAAGGTTAAAGATGACAAGTATATATAGGGGTTGGGGGGGAGTAGTGTACCCCCCAAGCATGCATGGTGCATGTGAATGATGATCTAGCCAATACCCTGCTAACACCTGGATGTGCCACTTATGATTAATGATGACATAATATTTCTTCACGTGAGGGGATGATATTATTATAACGGTCTAGTCCACGTGCTATATGAGTCCCACGCGCACAGTTCCACGCATCTCCCAAATCACGCGCTATGATGATGTCACCCTCGGCCTAGAATGCCAGGCCGAGGCTAAAGTTGATGCTGGCATTGGGTATGACCGGATGTGGGCCTCGTACTGTCATCCCCTCATAGGGTAGTCTGGTCCATGATGAGGGGTCGTCCCCTTGTAGGGGTCGTCTGGTCCATGATGAGAGGTCGACCCCTTGTAGGGTCGTTTGGTCCATGATGAGGGGTCGGCCCCTTGTAGGGCCGTCTGGTCCGTGATGAGGGGTCGGCCTCTTGTAGGGTCGTCTGGCCCTAATAAAACCCCTTGTGCAGTAGTTGTTGAATCCTCATCCTGGGTGAGGATACCCTCGGCCTAGCCGAGGGTGTATTTTGGTATATCAAGGGGTCGACCCCTTGTAGTGTCATCTGGTTCGTGATGAGGGGTCGGCCCCTTGTAGCATCGTCTGGTCCGTGATGAGTGGTCGACCCCTTGTAGGGTCGTCTGGCCCTGATAAAACCCCCTGTGCAGTAGTTGTTGAATCCTCGTCCTGGGTGAGGATACCCTCGACCTAGCCGATGGTGTATTTTGGTATATCAATCAGCCCCTAGCCCTTAGCCATCGATGTTGTTGAGATGGCTATGGGGTAATGTTGTCCTTAAATGTCGTGTGGTCAGTTTGATGAATGACATCGTCGTAACTTCTTCATACGAACTCGGAATCGCGCACCGTTCGCGGCCATGCGAAGCTAGCGAGGAGAGCTACAACTTTCGTGAAGATGGGCCAGGTGACCAAGCTGTGAAAAGACTAAAATGCCCTTGAACGTGCGATTGTGTACGAAAATCGAGGGGAACGCGTTCGAACTTCACACTTAGCATCCAATTACCTACAAAAACTCAATTAACCCCTGCAAAACATTTTAACGTAGAAATATGAGGTTGTCTGGTTAACGAACATAAATATAGGGAATAAGATACCCGAGGGGGCTAAAATGCGTAGGTTCGGAGGATGAAATACGCAATATTTGCGTATCATCACCAAGCTTTCTCTCTCTAGCTCCTTACCAGTTCAAACCACCATTTCTGCGATTTCTGTGTCTCGGGTTGCACCCAGTCTTCGTCTCCATCCTCAGGTAACCTTTCTGCTCTAACTCTCTCTTTATGTTCCATTTTTCGTTTGCTTTCTTGCTTTGGGTTTCTTCCTCAGTTTTTCTTGGTAGTTTATATTTTTTCGGCGTGGAGGCCCGCCTTGTTGTGGTAGTTTTAGGGATGATCATTATATTTTAGGTTCATTAGGGTTCTTCCCCCACCTTGCTGTGGTGGATTAGTGCCTCTTTCTGGCATTTTTTGGGTTTTCTTGTGTTCACCGGCGTTCTTCTCTGGTGAACTGCGTTCCCCTTGTTCTTGAGTGTTCATAAACGAAAACCTTTCATTTATTTAGTTTTAATCCGAAAGTTAACTTAGTCAAATACCAAACCTGTTTATAGTTAGTTTGAACAAATTGCTCAAGTGTAGGGTCTTCCCCTTAATGCTCAAAAGACTTTATGATGCTAAGATTTAGCACCACCAGATAAGAGGTGGAGAGCTCAAATAGTAATAACAATGGCAGCAATAGAGTTATATATGTGTGTGTAGAAGGGGATGAGTATAAGAGGAATGAAGACAATGATGTATAGTGGTTCAGCCAATCAGGCCTACATCCACTGTGAGTGTGTGATCCACTAAATATGGGCACTAATGGCCTTGGATACAATGCTCATAAGCTCACTCTCTCTCTACTGTGTGTATAAGCAGAGTTTTTGCTAGGGTTACAATTATCGATCCCTTTACAAGGTTGAAGATGACAAGTATATATAGGGCTTGGGGGGAGTAGTGTACCCCCCAAGCATGCATGGTGCATGTGAATGATGATCTAGCCAATCCCCTGCTAACACCTGGATGTGCCACTTACGATTAATGATGACATAATATTCCCTCACGTGAGGGAATGATATTGTTATAACGGTCTAGTCCACGTGCTATATGAGTCCCACGCGCACTGTTCCACGCGTCTCCTAAATCACGCGCTGTGATGATGTCACCCTCGACATAGGATGCTAGGTCGAGGCTAAAGTTGATGTTGGCATTGGGTCCGGCCGGATGTGGGCCTCGTACTGTCGTCCCCTCATAGGGTCGTCTGGTCCATAATGAGGGGTCAGCCCCTTGTAGGGTCGTTTGGTGTAACAACCCGCGTAATTTTTGGGCTATTTTAATTAATTTCTGGAAAATGGGGGAAAATAAAGTTTTTGATAAAATTATTTTTATTGCTCAAATATGTTGGTTATTATTTTTAAAGGCGAGAATTTCAAACGGTTTCGAAATCGGAGTTAAAACGGATTTTAAAATGATTTTTAAATATTTTTAACTCTTGGAGTTGTTTTGACTTTCAACTCTTCATTTATTTGCCTTATTGAAAGGAGCCTTTTGGATTCCAACTCTTCATTTCTTTGCATTATAAAAGGGAGTCGTGGGCAACCCTTTTAACCTACTTTTGGCAGTAAATATATTTTATATTCCTCTTCTTTTTATATACACATTGGCCCTTGAGATTTGTGAGTTCCAACCTTAGATTAGAGGTGTTCTTAGCTTTTGTAGATCTTTTGTGTTGATCTTGAGGATGTGATCATTGGTTTCTCATCATGGTTTGAGGTATGGGGTTTTACACAATATGCTCCTTAAATCTCGCGAGTGTCATTCTCTTTGAATTCATATTAATTGAACTCATATTTGAATTGTTAAATTCATTGAAATCTGGAAAATAATTGTTGAAATTATTTTGATTCATGTGGTATCATTATATTGTTGTTGAGCACGTTTTCATGAGATTTTAATATGGCACGGATGTTGGGCACCCGCCAAAATTCCTGTTTCCCGGGCTATGGCTTGATAAAGCATATACAGATGTGGTGAGGCCTGGTGACCCGGTTAAAGTATTGTTGAGAAATTAAAATGATGAAATGCTATTGAGATTTGCATTTTGATTTGAATATTCGTACTCGTGTTGTTACGCTTTATTCATCGCTAACATATATTTGTTGAGCATCTTTCTTGTTGTATTGTGTACTCCCCCATATTTTTCTTTTAGTGGCAGGTTAGCGTGGATTTGGGACGCTATGGACCAATTGAGATGATTTTTAGCGTGGATTACATTAGGGAGAATTTTTAATACAAGATGGAAGAATTGTATTATTTTGATGTATAGAGCTTTGGAGATTTGTATTTTATTTTCGAGTTAGTTATTGTATTTTTTATTCGAGAGACTTGTTGTAATTGAAGAGATTGAGATTAGTGGATTTATATTATTGTGGGTTTATTTAGATGCTTTATACCTTGTCACTTGTGGATTTGGATTTAATTTTATCTATATTAGCGCTCCGTTCGCTCTCCCCGGGCGGACGGAGTGTTACAAATGGTATCAGAGCTTAGGTATACGGCAACTCTCGGGTCTTGGGTTTTGGATTCATTGCGTGGTTAGCAATTTTTGGAGATAGAAAATTTTAGGTGATATTCGTGATAAGTTTCGAGATTAGAGGTGAGGAATTTATTTTTGGGAGACGTGATTTATTTTTGGAGATTGTTAGTCTGATTTTTGAGAGTTAGGCATTCGGCGAATTTCGAGGGCGAAATTCCATTGTTAGTGGGAAAGTGTAACAACCCGCGTAATTTTTGGGGCTATTTTAATTAATTTCTGGAAAATGGAGGAAAATAAAGTTTTTGATAAAATTATTTTTATTGCCCAAATATGTTGGTTATTATTTTTAAAGGCGAGAATTTCAAACGGTTTCGAAATCGGAGTTAAAACGGATTTTAAAATGATTTTAAAATATTTTTAACTCTTGGAGTTGTTTTGACTTCCAACTCTTCATTTATTTGCCTTATTGAAAGGAGCCTTTTGGATTCCAACTCTTCATTTCTTTGCATTATAAAAGGGAGTCGTGGGCAACCCTTTTAACCTACTTTTGGCAGTAAATATATTTTATATTCCTCTTCTTTTTATATACACATTGGCCCTTGAGATTTGTGAGTTCCAACCTTAGATTAGAGGTGTTCTTGGGGCTATTTTCTTGGAGGTTCTTGGAGGAGATTTTGTAGATCTTTTGTGTTGATCTTGAGGATGTGATCATTGGTTTCTCATCATGGTTTGAGGTATGGGGTTTTACACAATATGCTCCTTAAATCTCGCGAGTGTCATTCTCTTTGAATTCATGTTAATTGAACTCATATTTGAATTGTTAAATTCATTGAAATCTGGAAAATAATTGTTGAAATTATTTTGATTCATGTGGTATCATTATATTGTTGTTGAACACGTTGTCATGAGATTTTAATATGGCACGGATGTTGGGCACCCGCCAAAATTCCTGTTTCCCGGGCTATGGCTTGATAAAGCATACACGGATGTGGTGAGGCCTGGTGACCCGGTTAAACTGTTGTTGAGAAATTAAAATGATGAAATGCTATTGAGATTTGCATTTTGATTTGAATATTCGTACTCGTGTTGTTACGCTTTATTCATCGCTAACATATATTTGTTGAGCATCTTTCTTGTTGTATTGTGTACTTCCCCATATTTTTCTTTTAGTGGCAGGTTAGCGTGGATTTGGGACGCTATGGACCAATTGGGATGATTTTTAGCGTGGATTACATTAGGGAGAATTTTTAATACAAGATGGAAGAATTGTATTATTTTGATGTATAGAGCTTTGGAGATTTGTATTTTATTTTCGAGTTAGTTATTGTATTTTTTATTCGAGAGACTTGTTGTAATTGAAGAGATTGAGATTAGTGGATTTATATTATTGTGGGTTTATTTAGATGCTTTATACATTGTCACTTGTGGATTTGGATTTAATTTTATCTATATTAGCGCTCCGTTCGCTCTCCCCGGGCGGACGGAGTGTTACAGTCCATGATGAGGGGTCGACCCCTTGTAGGATTGTCTGGCCCATGATGAGGGGTTAGCCCCTTGTAGGGTCGTCTGGTCCGTGATGAGGGGTCGACCCCTTGTAGGGTCGTCTGGTCCGTGATGAGGGGTCGGCCCCATATAGGGTCGTCTGGTCCATGATCAGGGTCGGCCCCTTATAGGGTCGTCTGGCCCTGATAAAAAACCCTGTGCAATAGTTGTTGAATCCTCGTCCTGGGTGAGGATACCCTCGGCCTAGCCGAGCGTGTATTTTGGTATATCAAGGGGTCGGCCCCTTGTAGGGTCGTCTGGTCCGTGATGAGGGGTCGGCCCCTTGTAGCGTCGTCTGGTCCGTAATGAGTGGTCGACCCCTTGTAGGGTCGTTTGACCCTGATAAAACCCCCTGTGCAGTAGTTGTTGAATCCTCGCCCCGGGTGAGGATACCCTCGGCCTAGCCGAGGGTGTATTTTGGTATATCATTAATTGATCACAAATAACTATAAGTAAGAGAGACATAAGATTTTTAAAGTGGTTCGGCTTTAGAGAAAGAACCTACGTCCACTGTTGTGTATTTCTTTAAGGAATGCTCAATTGCCTCTTATTACCTCTCCCTTGGATGTAGGGTTTATAATGTATTTATAGCCCCCAGGGGGTGTATAAGTGCTGGAATATCAATGGATGTAATATTTTTATATCGTAAACATTTACATATATACAATAATTTATGTATACAACTGTTGGCGTTTTACTGTCACTATTGGTCGGTCTCCCTGGTGTTAGTCGGGCTTCAATGTCAGGTTGGTTGGCATCCCTCAGTAGGTCGGTATTTCATCCTTGCTGATCACGATAATTCTTCTGCTATATTGCACATGTCAGTATCCGATTGGTCCACATAACAAGATAATTTTTAGTATCAACAATTATGTTTCATAATGAATATATATTTTGTGCAATTTTTAAAGTATGGAGATTTCAACTCAACTTACATGTTCCCACATATAACAAATTGTTAATTTCTCAATATTTTAAAATATGGTGTATTTTACACGTTTTAAATACAACGAAGAAGAACAAATTAACTACACACAAAACCAAATTCAAATAGATATACGTACAATTATAAACATAATTATTAACCTCTCTCCCTCTTTTAAACTAAGTTTGGCTATAATTTCTAAGCATTAAGTATGCCCATAGATCTTACCATAAAAGCCGTTCAACTCTTTGTAAGAAAATTCCATCATTACATAACTCTAATTTTTCTTTGTAAAACATATAAAGGACATTAACCAAGAAAGTCCATTTCAAACTTCATTTATGAATTTACTAGAACACATATAAGTCAGTACCAACATTTTTTTCCATATCTTAAAAGAATCAGAGTAAGAGAGAGGGAGCAAATATTAATAACCACGAAGACCGTTCAACTCTTTAAAAGATAATTCCATCATGACGTAACTCTAATTTTGCTTACTAAAACATATAAAAGACAATAGCCAAGAAAGTTCATTTCAAACTTCATTTATGTCGTTACCAGAACACATATAAGTCAGTACTAACATTTTTTTCATATCTTAAAAGAATCAGAAAGAGGGAGAGGAAGCAAACAAATCTTCTTATTTTTTCTGACTTACATATTAGTTCAACATTCTAGATAAACGCTATTGTGTGAGAGAGGGCAAAAGAAAGGATGAAAAAAATAAAGGCAAGAAAACCAAAAGATTTATAAGTGCACCTGCTCACAATGAATGCTCACAATCAAACAAAGAGGTAAATGTTCTCTTGAAGTTGAAGGAGTCTCCTCATATTGCCCTAGGGGGTTATCTTTAATTGTAGTCTTAATTTCAATCCACGTGGCAAAACTAAAACGATGGACATCATTTTTTAATATATATATATATACTAGTGTGTAACCCGCGCAATGTGCGAGCGGTTATAATTATATATATAGCTAATATATGATAGTGTTTTAACATTGGTCCAATTTTTAGCACACTCTCCTAAAATTACGAAACAACACTTATACCAGTGACCTCCAAAATTTAAAGTTTAGCAACCTCAAAATAAGTTATATGTAACTCCATTGCCAAGAATAATTAAAAAAACAATGAGATAAAGAGTTATGAGATGAACTCTTCAAATTATGTGATAAAGTTAAATAATTAAAATATTTACAAAGTACAGACGTATCGTTATGCGGGAAAAAAGTTTGATGTCTTTGAGACATCAAACTATTTGAAGTCTTGAATTCTTATTGGTCAATAGTGTTGATGGCGACCCACATCATTTATGAAAATGAATCCACATTAACGACATTGATCAATAAAAATCCAAGACATCAAATAATTTAATGTCTCAAAACATCAAATTTCTATCCCGTTTTGCGTGCATCACTGTTAATTTTAGTTATTGAGTATAAAAATTCTATTTGTACCTGTACAAAATCGTCTGGACAAACTGACGTGTCGTGTCTGTATTGGTCTGTGTTTTAAGTGGGTCCAGACACGAACCAATACAAACACGACACATTAATCTATATAGACGATTCTATACGAATCCTCTATACGTGTAGAATCACTCTAATAAGTATATAATTAGAATAGGTAAAGATAAGGATAAGAATTTACAATGGTCGTGGGTTAAAACTAGTAATGAAAGTAGCGCAGTGTAATTTAGCATCCAACAATTATATAGGAAGAGGTCGGCATGTGACGACAAATGTTAAATTAAAAGGATAAAGAGTCGCAAGGGTTATTCACTTGCGCCGCGTGCGCTACTCGCCAGTGGACCCCAACACGTGTCAATCTGTCCTGAGCCCGACACCACGTGGACCACTCAAACGTCAGATTAAGATCCTATCTCGACCTGTTCTCTCCTCCACGAATTGTGCTACCCACCTCTGTTCGGCTTCGTTGTTTTGATCCCCGCTCCACGTGTCACTGTCACCCTACTTTTATTTCATTTAATAAATTATTAAAATATTCACATTATTTTCCCCAAACCCCTCTCTCTCTACATCTCTGGATCAGGAACATCCTAGATTTATTCCTCTAGGGTTTTACTCAAAACTATTGTTTTTCAGGTAAAATTTCTTGTTAGATCTCACTTCAATAAAATGGGTAAACTGAGCTTTCATTCTGGCCTACTTTGGTTATCTTACTAAACAAGGTTTTAGAGATTTTTTTTTTCCTTTCTCCGTACCCAAGCTGTTTGTAATCTGATTTTCCTTTTATTGATTAAAGGAAGAATTTTGCTATAAATTATGACCTCAGATGAGAAAAATCCGTGTGTTTTCAGTGCTGGTTAGAAGAGAAGAAGGGAAGGAATGTCAGATTTGTCCATGTACGAGGTAAGATTTTATTCTTCAATCAATTTTAAGTGTTGGATTGATAG
This sequence comes from Sambucus nigra, assembly GCA_949130495.1. Classification (NCBI taxonomy): domain Eukaryota; kingdom Viridiplantae; phylum Streptophyta; class Magnoliopsida; order Dipsacales; family Adoxaceae; genus Sambucus; species Sambucus nigra. The sequence continues at coordinate 585,372,300 of OX422210.1, read as the reverse complement.
TACTGATTTCATTTAACTTATTGTGATTGATAATACGGGTTTCATTATGGCTGTCCCCCAATAATCTTATTCCCCAGACGTCTGAGATGATTTTACTTCAATTTATTTCTTTATTGTTGCTCACAACGCAACTAAATCGGGATTCTCCCTGATTTATATATAAATATATAAGACTCTCCTACGTCACACCATACATCACACTTACGTTTAGATCCTATGAAACATTTTTTCCAATTTTTTTTTTTCTTGAAATTAATCTTTCAATCAACACATGTTCAAAAAATTAGGTCAAAATACATTTTTTTAGCTATTTTTAAAAAAATTACAAAATTATGCTGCAGTTCTTTGTTGGATTTTTAAAAAATAGCTAGAGATTGTATTTTGATTTAATTTTTTGAACACGTGTTGAATGGAAGGTAAACTCCCATAAAAAAGTAGAAAAAATATTTTTAGGGACTAGAACTAAATGTGATGTATGGATGATGTATAGGAGCCTTGCTCTCTCTCTCTCTCTCTATATATATATATATCTATATCTATATCTATATATTTATTTTTTTTAATCGTTGTTCACTTATCTTTATTCCCCATTCAATGAAAACATCTTCATGAATGACCTAACTTTTCCCATCTTTTTGCTCCCTGTTTATTCCCTCACTGTTAATCCTACACTTCAAATTTCTAAATTCTCTCCTCTTATTTCCCCTTTTTTTGCCAATATGCTGGTCCACTTTGTTACACAATTTTATATTCAAATATTTTAGAATCTCCCCATGAAGCACGTTTTCTTGGTCCGTCACCCCTCTATTGCTAGAATCCCCTAATCTATCGGATTTGGTTATTCCCGCAATGGTATGAGGTTCCCTCTTTTAATAAGAGTCTCATATTTGAACCTCCCTCAACTTCTTCCCTATGCCCAATCGCACCTACCCCTTATCTCCATCTGTTCATGTTCATCCCTTTCCCCAGAATTTTGGACCCCATTCATGATATAAAGAACATGAAGAGGAAGAGGAATGAAAAGCTGAGTTAGCACCATTATTTGCCTTTGTTGGACTACCACTTCTCTTGGTGCTTGCTTTTTTATGGTTGAGGACATGAATATTTTCAGCTGTAAAGAGTTGTCTGCCTTAGTTGCCTCAGCTCCTTGAAAAAATTCCTTTGCCGAAATATTTGTCTCCCGCAGTCTTTGAATTCCTCCTCCTAGAAATCTGCCTCGAGGAAAGTGAACCATAGATGATACCATTCCACTCCTAGCATTGGCTGCATTTCCCCGGAACCATCTCTTTTTTCTTTTTGATTGTTGTTACAGCCACTTCCTTTGTGCCTTCCAAACTCTCTATTGTCTTCATCCCATTGTTACTCACTTTAACCTCTCCTTCGAAAAATCTGTAAACAAAATTGCTTCATATGCATACACGCCTCTCATAAACCTCTGTTTTCTGTCATGTGATATGGGTCCCTTGCCTATGTTAGGAAAAGGTGCCCTTTGTTGAAGGGGCAAGTAGGCCTATGTTACCGCTAGTAGACTGCTGGGCTGATTTCCCATTCGCTAATTCACCATCTTTATTCCCATCAGACCTAGGAATTGACCTTTGGCAAACCTTAATTACCCCTTTGTCCTTACACAACAAGAAGTAGCTCCTTCCCTCAGACGTTGTTGTCCTTCTTTGAACTTTCAGTCTAGCCTTTGGCTCCTAATCCTGCTCCAAAGGTGCATGGAATCTTCTTCTTTCTTGGTTGCGTACACTACCACGTCTCGTATCGTGAGAAATCATATCAAATTCTTATTATTTCTGGAGTAGAGATTAATTGTTAATAACTCCCTTAACAAACTTCAAAGAGGCCGAATCAACCCGCTCAATCTTTCCTCGCCCAAGATTGCACCGAATTGCATTCATCCATTATCATTTCTTTTATCTCTGATTCTAGCCTGAAACAATTAGAGAACATGACGTAAACACTTGCGAATGGCACAAAAGAAGCATTCTCAAACAAGCCAATCTCTAAAATATAGTATATTATTTCCTTTGCCCCAAATGGGGAGTACAATATTTATAAGGATAGGGGAAGGGTCTACTAAGGAATGCTTAGGTCACATGTGATGTCATGGGGTGACATCACTAATGACATCACATGTCTAGAACATTCTTATTACAAATAACCTATTATAACCCACACTAAACCTAATAACTACAACTAAAATAAAAAATAATAAAAAGGAAATTACAATTAAAAATAAGAAAATGTTAAAAATGCCAAAATATAATTCACATCAAAACTCATCTCAGATGTTTGGGGAATAGGATTATTGGGGGTGTTATAGTGATGTGGAATGTCAGGATCTTAAATGTCACGAAGTCTTTGTTAGGTTCTTATTCAGTGTCAATCAAGATTGATCCCCTAAATGGGTAAGGATGGTTGTTTTCAGGCGTACACAGACCTTGTAGCATGGGAGGGAGAAGGGACTTTGGGGAGGAGATGGTAGAGTCCTTTTGAGTTTGGTGGTTCTAGATGGTGTGTAGGGGGAGAATTAAAGGAGGTTAGACCAGGATCAAAAAAGAGAGGAGGAAGTCCTAGAATAACTAGAAGTATGAAAGACATTGATAGTATAATTAGGGAGACATAATTGAGAGACTTGAGAATGGGGTATGGACAATTTGTAATGGTTCTGTTATCACAAGGAATGTTTTATTTTATTTATTTTTTTATTCTTGCTAGTATCGGAGTTGTTTCCTAATGTGAGGAAAGAAGTTCTTTACAGACGGTGTTAGATCATTGTCTAATGTTTTTAGATTCGGAATTGAGGAAATGCGAACTTCACATTTTAGATTGGGAGGAAAGGTTGTTTGGGCTGGAAGGATACAAGATTATAGGAGATATGACTTAACTAAAGAGAATCTGAGAAGGTTGAATCAAGGAGTTTTTGGCAGTGGAAGGGTGGATAAACAAGTTGTGTTAAACAAATTCAGGGAGATTGATCACGTTGAGAGGAATGGGAAGTGAAGATAAAATGGAGGAATCATGTCAATTGAAAAATGGTTTTGAGGATATTATTAGGAGGAAGAGATCTCCTGTAGATAAAAAGGCAAGGTTAAATGGTTCGGAGAGTGGGATAACATTTTCAAACTGTTTCACAAAATTGTTATTGGAAGGAAGGAATAGGCGGGATGAGATGCACGAGTTGCAAAGTGAGGGATGCATAGTTATGTAGGAGAATATGTAGGAGATCAGTTCTCAATCAGTGAGGGATGGGTGACATAATGTGTCATAAAAATTGAGGTAGAGGAAGTTGAGCGTGCATTGGTGACGTTTTGTGGTGACAAGGCCCTTTACGTTTTTTTTAAAGAATGTTGGGTGTGGTGAGAGGGGATGCTTATGAGATCTTTTGAGGATTTTTCTGAAAATGGCGTTGTGATTGCATGTAAAATATATGTGTTTGATCACTATAAAAGCACTCACTCTTAAAATAAAGGCCTGTAGACAGTTTGGTTACGAGTCTATATAAATCGTGGCGGAAGTGTTATCCATTAAATTGAGAGGAGTGTTGGGAGAGACTATTTCTAAGAATCAAATAGCGTTTGTAGGGGATAGACAAATCCTATATTTGGTGTTGGTAGCCAATGAGGTAGTGGTGGAGTATTGAACCACTAAAATGGAGGAGATGGATGCAAATTCGTTCATTATTCTTAGATTTTTAGACCCAAATCCTTGATAGAGTTCAAAAGTGTTTTGATGATGGAAGTAGAGTTGTCTATCCAAAGGGGGTTGACTAACTCTCACCGGGGTTGTTAGAAGTCTGCCCATCTATTCTTCTGCCTAGCTGTAGATTACCCGAACATGTGGCTTCAATAACTGAAAAAAAGGGGAAGTTATTTGTGAGAAGGGTTGGAAGATGATTAATTGAATCATCTCATTAAGAGGTCTAGAGTCTTGTTGGATGAAAAGATGAGGGTTTGAGTATTGGGAACTTATAAAAAAAAATAAGTCTCTTTTTGGGAAATGGTTGTGGTGATCTCTACTAAAGAAAGTATCCTTTTGGTCTTGGCCATTTTGAGTATGTACGGGGTACATGAGAATGAGAATGTGTGGGACTCCATTGTGGTTAAGGGGGGAACTTTTAGAAGCCCTTTGACGTTTTTGAGAGGCTTCTTTCCTTTTATTCAGTGAGTGTGTTATAAGATTGGGGATAGGTAATCTATTATTTCCTTTTTATTCAGAGGATAATCTATTAGATTTTGGGAGGACGTTTGGATATACACCATTGACAACGATTTCCTGTCTTGTATCGAGTCCACCACCAATAAGCAACACTTCTTTTTGAGCCTTTACTCTTATAATCACGGTTCTTGCGTGTGGATCTTCGATTTAGAAGAAATTTCAAAAGATTCCGAGATATAGTGCAACCAACTTACTTCGCTCAATATACTTGGGGAGGTGAGGTTTTCATCTGCATGGAAACCTCGAGGTAAATCAAACTGAAGAGCAATTATTTTATCCTAACGTTTAAGAAATAATTATTAAAATAAAGGGAGAGAGAGCATCTTGTCTGAAAGAACTACAATGCACCAGAACCCTGTGTGTATGCTAGCACTCCCCATTCTGGTGAAAGTTACCATCAGCTTGATGCGTTACTTCAAAAAATCTAATTACTTAAGGTTATGATTTTATCTATTACGGAAAAGCATAAAATAGTTGAAGCTGATTCAATTTGAAGAAACTGAAGTTATCTTGTTATCAATAAAAAAGTAATCTTACATTGGTTGGAGAAATTACGTAAACTGCAAAGTAGTGCATAGTGGAATCAGTTCAATGAGAGCTGATGCTACAGTTATTTTCTCTACAGGATATCTGAAAAATCCCTTGAAATTGACCCGTATCAAGTGTATTTTTTGTAACTCGTCACATTTGGAGTTATTATATAAGTTCCTTTGCGATTGATTTTGGAAGTTGCACATGGCTATTTCCTTTCAGTTTATTTTTATTTGATAGTCCTAATATTTTATGTATTTGCCAACAAAAAGACTCTTGGCCTGTAAAATGACGGTTTGCAATCTTAACTCTTCTCTATACTGGTACTTGTTATCATGAATAGTAACCTACTGAGTTTATTATGTGCTTATTTTGTGGAATATATTAGAAAAATATGTTACCTCTGCATTTATTACAACTAAAATTATGTAACTGGTGTTACAGCTTGAAGATATTGTCTGGGATGAAATTGGTCAAAGTGATGACCATATAGTGCCTCACCCCTGCGATGAACATGAGAATGAACAGGCACTCCAGGGTGAAAATCGTAAGAAACCTAGACGTGAAGTAATAGGCGTTTCAAGTAATGTTGGGGACCAGGCTGCAAAATGTGTTAGCCAGGTGAAGGAGAAAAGAGACTTTCCAACTCTAAATAGTACAAGGGATACGATGATGGGAAATGATCCATGGTCCCACATACCTGATGATGTGTTTTCTGATTCATGTGATACGGACTCAACCAAAGAAGTGGAAGGTTTAGCATCCAATAACAATACAAGGATGTTGAACCATTGCTTCAGTACGAACAATTTGGATACCTGTGCCGATGATCCTATCCTCAGTGACAGGTGCACTGCAGTTGATCTCAGCCTTTTTGATAACGATCATGACAACAAACAATCTAGTGATCTCTTATATTATGGTTGGCCTGATATAGGAAATTTTGAGGATGTTGACAGGATGTTACGGTAACTCCTAATTGTCATCTGTTACAAGTATAACAATTTTTTTTACTAACCTTCTTTTCAATAATGAACATTTTGAGATACCCTAATTTCATAATCATTCAACTTATCTTCTCATTCTATGGGAGTATTTCAAAACATTGCAATATCAACATGACTTACTCCCCTCTCCCCTCCCCCCCCCCCCCCCCCCCCCCCAACTACACCCCACCCAACCCCACCCAAAAAAATAAACAGATCCTGTGGCTGTTATGAAAATATGGGTTCTTTCAAATTTTGCATTGTTGACAGAGAGTAAGTAATAAAATTTCCTATTTCCCCCCTCATTATTATGGTGAATCATATATCTTACATTTGTTTATTTCTATGCAGAAGTTGTGATTCAGCATTTGAGCTTGGGGGTGCTGGTAATGGAGACGAATTAGGTTGGTTTTCATCATCAGATGCTATTGAAGGATCTGAAGATGCATTGAAGACGGAATTTAAGTTTTTGTGTACTGAGTCGAATGAAATGAACAACATATCAGGAAAGCATGAAGCTTCAAATCTGAATAACGAACGTTCTTCAATCAATGCCAGTTCTCGGGCACCCGAAATTGATGAACCTGCCACGCTCGGTCACTCGTCTTCAGTGAATGTACCCAATCAAAGTTCTGAAATCAAGGATGAATTTATGCGTAAAGTACGGGTCAGTATAAGTAATTTTTTCTTATTGTTTGCTTGAGAAACCTATAGTTTCATTCTTAGTTCTTAAAAAAGTATCTTAGTTTGTGATTGTTTCTGCAGGGAGTTGAGTTTAATGATGGAGTTCAGTTCAAAATGTCAACCATCAACCACTCCATAAAAGACAACAAAATGGTACCTAACAAAACAAAGGACTAAGAATTTTATTTCCTTACCATGTCATACATTAAATTTATCCCTGAATTACCATTTACATTTTTCCTGAATTTAAATTGCAATTTATGGCTGTCAAAAATAAACTCAGTTTAGTATTTAGAAATTTTATACACTCATACCATCAAGCTTATACATGACAGGTGGCAAAATAGCAATTCCTCTTTTTATAAATGGATTTGTTCATGAATACAGATCAATTTGCATAACAAACAATCAAAGCATGATAATCACCGAGAAGAAAGAATCAAAGACCAATGCTTGGAAAATGGTGGTTCATTTCATCATACTGGTAACCTGCAGAATGACGGCATGCATCTTCATTCTGGGGACACATCTCAAGAAGTTTTCACCTCTGGAGGCATTTGTGCGGAAAAGCAGAACTTAGGACCTGATTCCTTTGGTTACCTGCCAGCAAACACCCGCATGCATTCAAACTACTATCATTCTTCAGATCAAACGACTACCAGTCCAACAGTATCCTCTGTCAGATCAGAAATTAATGATTTTGCTTCAAAGGAATCTTCCTATGCATCAAATCAGGTACAGTCTATGGACAGCTCTCACGATCCTTCATTTGAGGCCGCCACTATCAAACTTGAGGATGAGAAAGAGAAACTGCATGCTCAAAAGGGGATCCAGCCCCCATTTACTAGCAATCCGGAATACGTGGATTTGCCGGTTCAGTCTTCAATCTGCGATCCAGTTTCAGTTAGGAAGCAAGACCATTATTATGGAAGTGGACTAAAAAATCAGAGTGATGTTAAAGGGGTGAGCCTGGCAGAAAATGTGCAGGAAAGCTCTTCCATGAATTCTGGGTTGGATGAAATCTCACTAGTAGCAACTAGTTTCTGCCAGCTTCAACAAGTCATGGAACAGGTATGAAAGTTTTATAATTATGTTCTTGAAACTTTAGCATCTGGGTTTGTATCTGTATACCATGGTACAAAAGAAATATATGAGCATGTTCTTTTGTATTTACTTGCATATGTGATGTTATGTTATTTGGAAGTGTTTTGACTTGTATGCATTTGTAGCATATACTTGAAACATGTAACGAATGATTAAATACGCCATTGAAGCCACAGGGATCCTAAAATAAGTAGTCACTCTGTATTAAAACTTAAATTCTCTTCATCTGTATAGGATCTGTAGCATCTGCAGTAATGGCAACTGAGCGGCCCTGGTATGTCAGGAAAACAATAATACCAAACTAAGGTCCCATAATTAGGCTGGGACTGTCTGGGGAAGGGAGAACATAATCAAGCCTGCCCCAATCCTAAAGAGTTTGGATAGGAACCCCCTATTCCCTCGTAGACCCCATATAATCCACTTTGTACCCCTCCCAGTGAGGAGGGTGGTACCTGATTAATCTGGGAGATCTGAGTCATGACCACTGGGCCATAGTCAATGGTCCGTAGATGTCTCACTTGTGTCAACACTTTATATACTTTAAATAAGCAGTACAACTCACTGTCAAATGTGATTTACTTTTCATGTTAAGCGCCACAAATTTTTTCAATCCAATTAATTTAGATTTCCCAAGTCCAACTTAATTTAAGACTTTCTAAGCACTTTGAAGTATATCACAACAACTCCGAGCCTAGTAAGATTCTGATTGGTATATTGGAATTCAGTTAGAACTCTATTTCCATGAAATTTGTAATCAACGAATTCCAGTTCAATAGTATAAAAATGTAATTGTGTAATTCAGTGGTGAAATTTACTTTGAAAAACTCTAATTTTGTTTGTGTCTTGCAGTATGTGCAGTGTGCGTGTCTTGCATTATGTGCAGTGTGTATTTATGTGTAACTGTGTTGCAGTGTGTGTACAGTATGCTTGTAACTAAGTTTGTGTTATAGTGCGAGTGTTATAGTGGTGTGTTGTAGTGTCATTGCTTGTGTACTGTTCTGTGCAGGGTGTACGTAACGTTTTATGGGTGTTAATGCTATTTTGGGGTATTTTAGGACCATACAGACCAAATTGCTTTTTAAAAGTAGGGGATTGAGCTGACCTAATCAATTCATTGGAGTGTTGGTTGTCGGTGGTGTATAGAGTCGATTTGTATCAATAATAGAAAGATAGAATAGAAAATTTAAAAGGAAGTGCCGATTGAAGGTTCAAACACATCACAGAAGAAGAAATCACAGATTGAAGCTACTTATTCGTATATGCAAATCTGAGATCAAATCAAATAGATAGCCAAATATTATACACACACACACACACACACACACACACACACACACATATATATAGAGTGAGAAGAACCTTTGATTCTCTGTTGATTTGAACTCAAAACCATTCCCATCGAGCTAGAGAGACTCCCAAGAGAGAAGCGCCCAAAATGACTAGTTAGATAGAGATGAGTGAGGAAGGAGAACACCATCAGCTAACAGTCCGTTTGAATATATATATATATATATATATATATATATATATAGAGAGAGAGAGAGAGAGAGAGAGAGAGAGAGAGCGGATCTCATGAGGACCTTTGTTTGCATACCGCTGACGCGTACCAATTTTGATAAAATAGTAAAAAAAATATTTTTAAGCTAATTTTTTTATATAGTTTTTAAACATTTCAGTAGGGCCATATAAAAAAAATCAACTCAAAATGATTTTTTTTACTATTTTAAAAAAATCGGTCAAACTTTGTCAGTTTTTAACAACTTTGTCAGTTTTTAAAAACTGACAAAGTTTGACCGATTTTTTTAAAATAGCAAAATTTTTTATTTTGAGTTGATTATTTTTTTATGGTCCTATTGAAATGTTTAAAAATTATAAAAAAAAAAAATCAGCCCCAAAATATTTTTTTTACTAATTTAAAAAAATGGTCCTCATTCAGGGTCCTCAAATTGGGACCTCACTTGATCCTTTCCCTATATATATATATAAAGAGAGAGAGAGAGAGAGAGAGAGCCATGTGGGAAAAAGGAAATACATGTTGTCCATCTTTTTTCTTGGGCTTCGTGGAATTACGATGCCTGAAAGGGATGAAACTATTTAAATATATGTTATATCTATATATATACACACAATATGTACATGCATAGTAGTCAAATCGTGAATCGGAAACCCTAAGAATCGTGAACTAATCGTAAGAATCGGTGTAAACGTAAAATATGTCGAAAAATATATATAAATGCAAAGAGAACATATTAAGCATATGTAATAAAACATATTATGACCAAAAACCAATTATAAGACATGATTTTATTCAAATATAACTAACAAAATGAACTTCCATGTCCAAATTATGACCAAAATTTAACAATACCATCACCTACAATGTCCAAATTTAAACACAATAATATATTATACAGCATAATAACACAAATAAAGATTAAACATAACACTATAAAAAATACGTTATAATAACAGTACCATATAATATAACTTATAAATTCCTTGCACAAGATTTGTTCGCTTCAATTGAACGTAAAGCTACCTCCCTCTCTCGCTCAACTTCATACAAGTTTAGGAGAGAAGAAATAAGTGATCGCAACACGAAATAGAGGAAATCGTAGCTTTGAACAGGTTAGAAGAGAAGAAGAAAAGTGATCGCAGTTTAGGTTTCGTTCTAGTATGTGTTTCAATCACTCTCTCTTTCGTAAAGGGTAACTTAAGTTTGCACTAACTCATTATTTTAATAATAAAATATTTTTAGGGTTATTTTAAAAGGAACAAAAAATAAACACGAGCTTTAAGTTGGTTGAAAATACCCAACATCCTTCGAGAAACATGAATCGAACCTGAATCGTGAATCGGTGCGATTCGCGATTCAGCCCCCGAATCGGCCCATTCAGCCTGATTTTTGGAACCCCTCTGATTCTATTCTCGATTTGTATCGATTAGTATGCGAATCGAATCGTACGAATCGAATCACAAATATGCGCACATGTTTCTCGTTGGTTAGGTTAGGTGAATTGAATTCTTATTAAGTTAAATTTGAACCTGAGCCTTAATTTTGGTTCTCTAAAAATGAAAACCTGGCTAGACCGGTCCAATCGGTCTCCTGCACACCCCTAACTGTATATGTTGTTGTGTGTGCATGCGAGTTTGCGGGTATGTATGTGTGTAAACATTTTCTTGTAGTTTGTGTATGTGTGCCTAGCTTTGTGTGTAACCAATTCCATAAAAGTTTATTTTTTTGATTATTTACTTCTACTTTGGAATTCAATTTATGGAATTGGGATTCTTAAAATTAAATTTCCGTGACCTTTTAAAACCAGTTTTTTCTAACCAAACAATGGAATGGAATTCGATGATCGAATTCCAATTCCATGTTTGGAATTGAGGTGCCAAACATATTTAAAGGTCTACGAGATTTAGTGGAAATCATTTTCACAATAGTGAACTTAATATATTTTTGCAATAAAAGGGACCTTTCATTCTGTCAGCGAATTCTTTCCCGAAAAAAGTGTGAATCCTGTCCGTACTGTTTGACAGGTCTCCAAAATTATGAGGGAAGCTTTAGGCCTTTTTGAATCATTAGACTTTATTCAGCAATAAAAATGTATTGAAGTATGAAACAAATTTGTCACGATTATAAGAAGAGAGCATAGTGTGCCCGAGAGACTGTTGTGCACGTGAGTCCCCGTAGTTTTTTTATTTAATATAATTATCTATTTAAATGTTTTGTTTCCGAGTAATAATAAGGAACTTTGGGAAGATTCAGGAGTTAGTCAGGGTAGATAAGTTTATTTATCTTATTAGGACAACATTGGTTCTTAGTTCAATGCATATATTGATGAGTTGGCCTCCTTTTGTACTCACCACTGTTTTTATGGAAGAATGAGAAAGAAGAAAACCCTATATATAGGAGAAGTCTGTACCTTCCGCAATTTACATTAAATGGTATCAAATCTGCTTGATGCGGTTTAAGGTATGGGTACATCGTTGGATTACTCCTCTAACTTCATTGCCAGCAGTGAAGTGGACCCCTACCATCACGTCACCTTTTTTTTTGTGGTGCATTGCTCCTACACCAGCGACGACTTCACACCATGATACCTCTCCATCTAGCTACATCTTGGCCTTGCCATGAGGTCCGAAAGCCTTTTGCACAACCCGCCGGACCTCTGACAAACCTCTGCCTCTGTTGGCAACCATTAATACACCTCTGCTGACCATTGCTGAGCTCTGGTGAGGGCAACAGAAACTCAAATAGCCTAACAACCCTTTTGCCTCATACCCTTGCCCCAAACCCCTGTCCCTTTAGCCCCTGCTGCAGATTTACCCCTTCCCAAACATTGCTGGTGAGTGGATTAGCCGACATGCGGCGAGGCTCATTGGATATCTTGTTTGTTCTCCCTGTACTGTTTTGAACACATTGCAACCCAAAACCCATTTAAACCGAAGCCCCCCTCAATTCATCTCCAATGATGGACGACCTTCATTGTTGTTGTGCGACCCTCAGCCACTCGCCAACAGCGACCCATGGGTGCTGGCTGATAAGAACATGTCAAAAAGGAGGAAGGGAAGGGAAAATTTATTTCAACTCTAGCTCCAACCCTAACCCAAGGCCCGCCCACCCGACCCGTTGACCCCCCAAACCTAACCCACTACCCTCACGAATCTTCCGTAGTTCCCCCACCATGGGTCTTCACCCAAGCCTAACTCTGTGGATTAACTTGCCAACTTAACAAGCGTCACTCTAAATAAGTACCTCACCCCTTAAATTTTGACATAATTGCAAGCCCCATCCCCTCAACTTTTCAAAATTTACACTTTGGCCGCCAATATTTTCACTCGAGTCTTAGAAATTTGAAAGTAACCCCTCCCATCCTAGCACCCAAAATTATTTCACGCTGCCCATTGACCCTATTTCCTGTCTGGAGGGAGAATAGGACAACTTTGGCTGCTAGCTAATCGAGGAGGATCACAGAGAGAATGAGGAGTACTATTGGCAAGTCGTAAAGATATGAGGAATATGTTGATAAATGGGAGAACACTCTTACTGGTTCAGTGAGGTGCTTGGTTACAGTTATGAAATTACACCGTCTCAGTACGAGCGGTTTCTTAAACTTTAAAGGTGTAACAGTGCTATGACGCTCTTTATTGGGCTTTTGAGTAGGAGATTGTTGAGCTTGATTGCTGAGTTCATTTTATCGAGGCCTCCCCCGACACCGCTAGTCGTTTGCACTTGGGTGAGCCATCCCTGTGGTAGCCGTCACCTCTGTGTACGGAGATTTTTGCTATCCTGATTCGTCGAACCATGTAATGTCACTGATTCGTCCTATCCTGTACCTTGTGATTTCTTCTCAATTTTGTGTGAAGACTGTTAAATTACTTGTACCAAGTTCACGAATACTGTTGTCTTTGATCTCGGGGACTTCTTATCCATATCTAGGGAAGACGAGGTTGGTTTTTTTTGGGAATTTCTTCAATATTTTTGCTGAGGTGGGTTGGGCTACTCGTACTAAGTTGTGCTGTGTACATGGAGTTCTGTTTTAGTGACTTTCCCCCCTTTTGGGATGGAAGATTATATCTGAGTTTTTCTTCTCTTTTGGCTCCTCTGATTGCATCAGGTTGTTCGGGTTTTTCTTGGGACAGTATGTGGACCCTGTTTGGGATATTTTGTTTATCTCTTTATGTGATTGGGTTGTATTTGTCATTGAAGCTTCTTGTTCTGGATGCCACATTGGATGCTTTTAATGGTTTTCTTACTGTGGGGTTTGTGCATTCTCGTTGTGCTAGCAGATTTTGTGCAAGTGTTCATGCTCTCCGGCTGCAGTTTGAATTTTGGTAGACAAGTTCTTGCATTATTTTCTAATATGTATGCCGTGCGATTTCGTGGATGGTTTCCCTCTCAAGTGGAGGAATCCTGTGATATTTGTGTTGTTATGATGATTATGTTCTTTCGAGAATCGAGGTTTCTCAAGTGGGGGAGAGTAATGTACATGCATGTCAGGGTGGCTCAATTGCTAACTATCATTGATTTTTATGTTTTTTTATCCTCGTAGTAATTAGGAGTATTCCTTTGGGAATATTCACGGGTGGATGGGTCCTTTTATCTTATTAGAGAAACATAAGCTCTTAGTCCAAGACCTATATATGGATGCATTGACCTCCTCTTGTTAATCGCCACTGATATTATGTCTGAGAAGGGAGAAAACTCTAATTTTCTATAGTTGTATTCTAAGATTTCTGACTAGAGATTGTGATGAGGCTATATGCCGATGTATATGTAAATATATAAATATGCTAGAGATAAGAGGGGGAAGGAGACTGTAATTATTTCTACTCTTTCAACCAATACTGTTTTGACTGAAATCATTAATCTTCTCTGATTGTACTTACTGTTTTGGAACTAATTACTGAGCTCAACCGATTGAATTTCAGTTGGATACAAGGACAAAATTATGCATACGGGATAGTCTGTACCGTTTGGCCAGGAGTGCTGAACAACGGCATAACTATGCAAACCTGAATGGCAGCAGCAGAGATCATAGAGATATCAGTGGAGCATTGATAGCAGAAGTGACAAATAAGTATGAATCACCTGTTTGCTTTATGCGCTTCCATTTATTACTCTTTTAAGATAATTGCTTCTACTGGAACTTCTTATTATTCATTTCCTTTTTTTCTGGATACACCTTTTCCTTTCTCATGCCTAGGAATGCTGCAATTTCAAGTTTTCATTGTGAATTAAGCAAGTCAGGCATTTGTGTTGTGCTTACACACAAATGCCTAGAATGCTGAGGTTTCATTGTATATATATGGGGAGAGATAAATTGATCCAAGTAGTAGTTAATAAAAATTATTTTATTGTGTATTTCATTTTATTGCACACTCTAATGCTGGTCCATGTTCCCTTATCCTTCCCCCCTCTAGTATAGAATATTTTAGTAGTGGCATAGTATAGTAGTATTGTCTTTTATTTTATTTTCATTAGAATTTCTTAATGAGTAAGCACCTATTTTCTTATAAATAGTTATGTAATGGCTCTACTTTTGATGGTGTATACGTGTATACAACACATTTCAAACAGAATGTATTTGAATGGGTGTGCTCTTGCCAGATCCATGAATTGATTGGGTGAATTGATTTTAAATTCTGTGTTCGTGTAGGGAATTTTTGAAATTAGGGTTAGGATTTAAGGGAAGAAGATGAGGTTAAAGGGGTAATTTTGTCTTTTAACTATGTATCTCTAATTATAAATTAGGGACCTCATATAATGGAGTTGGCCGTCTAGAGCATGGAAGGGGATAAGTTTAAATAAAGCAATTTTCGTAGGTGTTAAAGTAATAAAAACCTTGAATATATATGAGAGATTTTCCCATTTTAGTTCTGCCGTCTTCTGTGCTGTATTATAGATACGTAGTTGAGTGGTGTGGGTGATATTAAAAAATTGACTCCCCTGAAAGAAGATAGGTTGGGAGAAAAAATACTCTGCCCCTCTCCCTCCGTCGAGATAAATACTTCCAATCCATTAAACCCTGGAAGCACTTTAACTTCTAGAATGATCTGCATTCGATGTAGCATAGCGATTATAAATTGTCCAGACATTATGAACTTGTGATATATTTCTAGTAATTATATAATAATGATGAAGGGAAGAAACTTAAACAGAGAAGAAAGAACCTGTCCTCCCTCTACCTGGGGTGTTTAAAATCTGTTCATGCTAACCACCTCAAATGATAATGATTTTTTTTCTGTCATATAAGTTCCCATATGACACTGTTCCATATTCCTTTTCTAAAATTGAGTACTTATTATTTTTTAATTAGGTGCAGTGGATTTATGGATTTGGAAACTGATACAAATCCTATAGATCGATCTATAGCACACTTATTGTTTCACAGGCCCTCAGACTCACTTGCTCATAATGCTCAGTCTCGTAAGTCACATGCCATGGTAAGCTTTCATGTACTCCGTATTTTGTTATAGATCAAATATTACATGCTTGATTATGTTTATGGACTTTACGCTCAATGACACATTTTTAATTAACAGATTAATGTGTCCATCCCAAATCGGCCTGTTATGGCTGAGAAACTAGTTTGCGGTGAAGAAACTGCAATTGAAACAGATAGGAAGGTTGCTGATCAATGACATAATAATATTGAGTTTTTAGCTTAAGCACAGTTGTAAGTATAATTTGTTTCTTTTAAAAACTGCGCATGATCATGTATAAAAACATGCAGGAGGCTCCAACATAGATGCCAGGTTTGGTTTTTATGTTATGGACGTGTTAACTGAGAGTTGGATTTTAATTCCATGTTCGTGTATATCTTTGTATCAGTTCACTTGACAAGCTATTTATCTTCTTGAGTTTCACCCATATCTCCTGAATATGCTGGGTCTTTATATTAGAATTATTCTGACCATTGACGAGTATGAAATTTCTTATGGTTATGATTTGTTGTATTAAACATAATTTCCTACTTCACGCTTGTTGACTGGCTGTAAAAATGTCCACCTCCAAAAGACTTCCCAAATTGTTTTGGAAGTGAGTTATGTTTGGAAAAAAATGTGGGAGATTTTTACATTTCCTGCAATAATAATAAGGTTAAGAATTTGTATTACATCATTGTTTTGCCAAAATTGTTTTTGATGCATTAACTATAACATCATTAGGTGGGTACTTTTACCATTTTCAACCCTAATATAGTTTTACGAGAGCCACCAAACACTTTTTCTTCCATCTCACATTTGTCCGTGACCGTAAATCTTTTGTATTATTGTCCTTCTCCAAAACTGTAAATTACATGGTTTTTAACGATCACCACTGCCCCTCCCGCTTCTTCCAAACAGTTCACTTTCAATCGAAGGCAGATATTTCTTTTAAGTAACTTTAAATATATTTTTCTTTGTTTAAACATGCGTCCAACGAACTCAATACCTTGTAACAGAACAATAGAACCGTTGTGTGCGAAAGAAATATGATTGTTAGAAGAATCAATATAATTTGTATCATAATGGAAATAATGCATGAAAAAGAGATCATTTTAATCATGTAATACTCGCACTTTCAAAGTTATTTATAAAAGAGTATTTTTCTAATTTTATAAGGTTTACAATAGAAAGGACCATGAACTTATACGTAACAATTTATAGTTAATTTGAGGGATTACATGTGCAAACGTATAAAATTTAAGGGACAAAATGCGACTTTCGTAGAAAGTTGGGACTTAACAAAACAATTGCAAATTAGAATCTGACGGGGTTGAGTCTGCAAGTTGATCCTTTTTTCTTTGAGTTGTCGATTTTTGATTGGCTTAGGGTGATGTATTGTAGATCTGAGGAGGGCTTCAGCATTATAATCCTGATCTTCTAACCAGTAGGGAGGACCTTTCCTTAACTGCATAGGGTTAATTGAATTGTTTTAAATGGGTTTAAGAGAGAGAGGGAGAGATGAAACCCACCTCTCACATCTCATTTTATTTTTGCAGAATACTTCCCTCTCCCTTTAAGAACTCCATTAAAAGATAGATTATTCTACCATTGTTCATACTGCATTTTCACCAAAAGCTTAATCTTTAATTGGAGTTATACATTTCTACTAAAAGCTTAGTCTTTCATTGTAAAAAGTTAAAGTGGGTTAGAGTGGTGTTTTGGGGATGGAATTGGATTATTTTAAGATTAAAGTGGGTTTTATGAGAGATTGAAGGTGTAGGACGAAGATGGGTTTTTGGAGCAAAAGAAGGACAAAGCTAGAGGGCAAGTGCTAAATTTTTTGTCTGATGTAGGCGAAAGACGATAGTATTTTGCCAAGTGCTAAATTTTCAAGACTAAATCAATGGGACAATATGTGCTAAGTCTTCATTATACTCAGCAATTTAGGGCGCAAATTATAAAAACCAATGCCAAACCCATCTTCATTCTCTCTATATACGTATCCATCTAGTCTCCCATATATATGAATCCAACAATTATGACATAATGAAAATAGTTTGAAAAATGTAGGTTAAAAAAATATATATTCGGCTTATATAAAAATAAATTATGTATCAATACGTAAGTTTGTGCGTGAATGCCATTTTAAACTTAGTGGACCCAAAATTCCACTCACTGAGTACCCAATTGCTCCAAAAAAGCCCACTAAATAATGAATCATTAGAGTCTTTGATTATTTTGGTTCATAGGTTGTTTTGTTTATCATGATATCAAAAAGTTTAATATGTATATTGCAATGACGTAATTTTGTTTTTTCAAACAATTATGTTCTTCCCTATTTTATAAAAAAATGGGTGTCTACTTGGTTTTACTCTATAATTTGTTATACACGCGTAGTTTGTAAATACACCACTTTCACAAAACTATATCACCTGCATTTCTTTCAGTATTAGCTACCATGTATGTATACATTTGTATTTTATAATTCGCAAATCGGATACTCAAAACAGAAAACGGAGATAGAAATGTTAAAAAAAAGACATAGATGAATATTATCAAACACATGATATGCAATGGATTTCATTCATGCTAACAAATTTTAATTGTTCAACACTCATAAAATAATAATACATAATTAGATCAAAGCATATACTCCAACCATGTATATAATCATTTATTTATTTTTCAAAAAGGTATTTGAGATTAGAAAATTGTTAGGCAAACGTACGAATGATTATCATCACGGTTATAACGAACCTTACTTTTTCATTTTTGTCAACATAAGAGAATCTTATATAGATCAATTTCTAAATGATAAGTAAAATAGCAATGATACATTAATCAATTCCAATTACCTTGTAAACAAAAGTGAAATTCTTTCACTATGAGATGGACAATCCAAGCTTTGACCACAAATATTGACAATATCATAAAAAGTTTCAAAGGAAATATATGACCATTTCGAATATCAATTATAGAAAATATTTTTAATGTGGTATTATCGGGTAAAGCTAACCACGCTCCAAAAAATCTTAAAACACTCTAAATACTTTTTGAAAGACAAACTTGTCCTCCAAAATGTTTTTTACATATAATTGGAAAAAAAATTAACAAATAAAAACACTGTTCTTTATATTGAAAACTCTTTTTTATATTTTTTAATTAACACGATCACGACCCAAATAAAACACGACGTGACATGGAGTCGTATTTTTTTATAACGGTGACGAGGACCATTATTTATTATTTCAAAAATAATCTTTTTACTATTTAAAAAAATGGTCCGCGCCAGTGGTAGGCATAGGCGGTCCAACCACTTATACATACCGCTGGCGATGATCATTTTTATAGTATGTTGGTACGCGCCAGCGGTATGTATATGCGGTATTATTAAATATTTTAAATAAAATATACAGAAAAAATAGTTTTAAACAATTTTTTAAGTGTCTAAAGATTTTATTTAAAAAAAATTGTTTTAAGTAAAATCCAAGCATGAGAGTGTTTTAAGAAAATTGTTACAAAAATTCTAATAGTTACAAAAATTGTTTTATAAAAATAAAAAGTTAGTAGTTCCAAAACAATAACTATTAGAATCTTAATTCTTTTTAAATAAAATCTTTAGGCACTTAAAAAATTGTTTTAAACTGTTTATTTAAAATTATTATTTTTGTACATTTTATTTAAAATGTTTTATAATACGCGGCCAAAATAAAATTAACATGATATGACACGACACACCTCAAAATCTTAATTTTACGTAAAATGAATATGACACATATGAAAGTGACATAACACGACACAAAATCCATTTTTTTTCGAAATGCGAACACGGCCCACTTGACGTGTTACATTTTAAGTGGGTTGTGTTAGTATTTGGTAAAAAAATGAGATTTCGTGTTATGTCATATTACTTTTATTGGTGAAAATAAGATTTTGAGAGGTGTCGTGTTATTCTTATTTTGGTTGGGTTCCTGTTTGGTTAAAAAATAACATATATTGTGGCGTGACACTTTTACTTCGGTCGTGTTCGTGTTTTGTAAAAAAATAATATTTCATGTTGTGTCGTGTCACTTTTATTAGGATCGTGTTCATGTTTGGTTAAAAAAAAATTGTCGTGTCGTGTTGTGTCGAGTTGTTTTTATTTGAGTCGTGTTCGGTTATCAAAACAATTTTTATTTAAAAAATAGTTTTTTATTTGTTAATTTTTTCCCCAATTTTATGTAAAAAATAATTTTTTTTTATATAAAAAAACAGTTTTTAAATCTATCTTAAAAAAAACTTCTATAAAAGTATCATAACAGTTTTTTAAATAATAAAGGGTTTTTAAAACTATCATAACAGTTTTTAACAGTTTTTTTTTTTATAAAAAATAGTTATTTTTTAATTTAAAAAATTAAAAAAATGTTTTAAAAAACAATTTAAAATATTGTTTTTATTGAAAAAAACTAACAATAAAAATGTATTTGTTTGATCTTTAGAGCAAATGGCAAGTTTGTCTTTTAAAAAGTAAATAGAGTGTTTTAAGAATTTTTAGAATCTTTAAGAAATAAATATGTCCAACTGAGAAATACATATGAAGACATAAAAAATAATAATCTAATAAGGTGTGAACTTGATAATTCCTTAACTTAAAATATACATATAACTTTTCTAAAATTAACATTGAATTTAGAATTATTATAGAACAACAATAAAATTGGAAATACAAAATCTGAGTACAAAAGAGAGACAACATTCATGAATGAGATAGATATAATTACAAAAATTATGTATTTGCTTTCAAATTAACAAATGCATACTTTTGATGGCAAATGAAAAAGGAGTAAAAAATTAGAGAGGAAATTAAGAGTATTGACCTTGTTTTTTTGGACAAGAAACAACAACAACGAAGAAACTATACAATATGAATCTGATGGGAAGATGAATGAACTTGGGCAGCTGACTTTTGATTTCTAGGATTTCAAGATGAATGTATTTGGAAGTTTTGTTAGATGAATGTATTAGGAGAGAAAACGTATCAAGTTAAGATTCATTGAATGATTTTAATTTAATGAATGTGTGAGACTAACAATAAGGGTATGATAGGAAATGTTAATTTAATAAGGGTAGTTTAGTACTTTGAGATTTGAAGAGGAACTTCCCTCTTTTTAAGTTGGGGTTAACCTTCCAATCAATATATGTTAAAAAAAAGTAGGTTAAAATACAGGTTCTAAATATTTTTTAAAAATCCAACAAAAACTGCTAAAAACACCTTATTTATAAGGGTCACCACGCCTAATTAAATACCAGGTGATCATGCCTTCATTAAATTAAAACATGATTTCCATTTGGTTAATTCTTTGCATCACGGTCGAAAACTTTTTAAAACATTAACTAACCACCTAGTATTCAAAAAGTCAGTGCCAAATTTTATCTTTTTATTAAACAAAATAATATGCGGAAACAAATACAATAACTAACCATCCACGTAATAAATGAATAAGCTGAACAATTATTTGATAAGCAACGAATATAAAATAATACTGAACAAACTATCGGTTCCTAAATCCAAATAAAAGTCCAATATAAATAAAATTCAAGTGCATAGTCTGATTGACATAAATAAATAACTGAGGGCCAACACGCCCGAATAAAATACTGAACTGCACCCCACACTAGGAATGAAGTAACTGAAGCGTCTAATTTCAAATCCTGCAAGCATTCACAAGTGCTGCAACTACGCATCCCTGGAACAGATCATCCTGCTTGACATCCCTGTGACTGGACATGTAAAAGGTTTTTGCAAGTACGGGTCAGAGCCCAAGTAAAAATCATTTGAAAATATTTAGCAAGCATTTAAATATCAATTTAAATGAACAGTTATTAGATAGACATGTTAGGCTGCGGACACTCCCTTGAGTTTCCTCACCTCTCATCTATAGTGCACACCTCACGTCCCACCTGGTCAAGCTACCCAAACTAACTAGGTCTCAACTATCTAATAAGCCTCAAATCAGTCTAACTCACCCCTACTGCCCATACTACCGAATACACTGAACTACCATTTAATCATAGTTAAGATTCTCCTTAACTTACTTGTACCGCCCATACAATAAGCTACCGAATACCCTTAATAACTAACATCTCTCTTCTGTTATTATTAAACCCACGTTACCATTTCACATATTTTATGGTTCAAGCCTTACCATTTAAGTTTCTCTACTTAAAACTTTATTTTAGATATTCACCATCCATCTTCCTACTACTTACACCTTGGTAGATTCATCACTAATTAGATTTACACCACCTAATCTCCCTACTATGTACTCTTTAGTTGATTAATCATTCTTTAGATACATACTATATCGTCTCACTATTATCCCATATAAGTAGATAAATCTTTGTTTAGATACACACTGTCTAGCCTCACTATTATCACATATAAGTATGAGAAAACATCCACGCACGCACACACACACACACACACACACACACACACACACACACATATATATATATATATATATATATAGAGAGAGAGAGAGAGAGAGCATCCATCGGTCTGGCCACCGTGATTCACATTCGCGTACTCTGCAATCAGTCCAAGTACCTCTCGTACTATATCAAGGACAAATGGTTCGGCATGTCTCCTCGAACCCAAAATACAAATCACACATATTAGAGGCGAACATAGTCCCCAGCCAAATGGGTCACGCACATACCTATGCTCCCATTCAACCGTCGAAACTATATCCAAGGTCTTATATTCTGGGCACAAGTCTAAAATCTCCCCAATGGGCTCATCAGGATAAGACCGTCCACGACGCGAAACCTCCCCCCGATAGCAAGCAACGTAGGTATGTTATACACATAGTAATAATACATACTAGGCATACACAAAACCTATCCATATGTTTATTCAATATAGGTACACACACGACCTATAATAATAAAACCGTATAGGTATACACTCAACCAATAAAAATCAATTCATATTGGTATACACTCAACCTATGATTATCACCCGTACGTAGTATTTTTCTCTCAAATGCTCACTGTACAATTTTATTTGATATATACTCTCTATCGTATATTCCCGAGTATTATTCTCTACCCTAAGGGCCAATTGATACCCCCTAAGTTAATTCAGTAGTTAATCCACAATTGTCCTACCCTTATCCTCTCCACGATCCATTCTCGTTCTCTCGAATTATTACATTAATAATTAAGTCCATCTAGCCTTAGCCTTAACTCTCGCATACATGACTAAGTCTCAAACCTATCAAGGCCTACTATCATACAATATATCCCTCGTTATATTCTAAATATGTTCCAAAAATGCCCCCGATAGTTATCCGCAAGTTCTGGGCTTGAAAAGGGAAAATTGTCAAAATCTGGTAAACCGAATCGAGTCGTTAATTTTCTGGCAGATTAAACACCATTTAGTAAAACATCGATTACTCCCTCTACAGAAATTCGATTGACTTGATTCAAAGCTCATTAGAAAGATAAGACAAATATATTTCCAGAAATGTAAGGATATCACTCTAATTCTAAGGATAATTGAAATGGCATACGTTTAAAGTTACGTCAAAAATTCTGGCAGATTACTATGCTGGTAGATCAAACACCCTTTAGTAAAATATCGATCACTCCCTCTACAGAACTCTGATTGACCTGATTCAAATCTCATTAGAAATCTAAGACATAGAGATTTTCAGGAATGTAGAGATGCCACTCTAACTCTAAGCACAATTGAAATGGCATACGTTTAAATTTACGTTAAAATTTTTAGAAGATTAACATCTTGTGTTCATTAATTAAACCCTAAGTCATTCAATATTCATGTTCTTCTACCAAGAACCAGTCAAGATTCAATATTAAACATCAAATATATTCAAATATCATTTTATCTTCACATATGGATAATTTTCGATGAAAAGTTTACACAAATAACTTCAAAGATTCAATCCAAGTATCAAATTCTCCTTTAATAAACATAAAACCCTAGTTTGCTCATGTTCATCATCTTTATTAATCAATAACTCAATTTTTTCTCTTATTAACAAAACCAAACTCAATGATTTCATATTATCATCATTAAGGAACATCTCTACATACATTCCGACTTTAGTTTATGAATTAAACCCTCCCATTTCATATAAAACTTCCAAAAGCGTGAAATCAAACCCTAATATACATGGGATATTATAACATGCTTAATATAAATTTCCATTTAAATACTTGCCTCTCAATAGAAGGTCTAAAATTCTTTGATTAGATGGTGTGGTGGTTCTCCCCTCGATCCAATTCCGTTGCGTTCGGGGGGAAAAACTGTGTAGGAACCTTTGGATTTCTTCTCCTCTTCCTCTCCTCTTGCCTCTTTTCAATTATGATTGTGCAAACCCCAGTTCCTTTCTCAAATATCAGATATAAGACTTAGCATTTTCGGAGTTCTTTAAACCACAAACTCCCGAATGATCGAAAAGTCCTTAAACTGTGTCCGGTTGGCCTAAAATCATCCCGGGACCCAAACTATACCCCTGAGTACACTTTTTTGACTATTTTGACCCTTTCGGTATTAACCATGACCTCAAAATTATCATCCAAGCTACTTTTAAACTCATCTTATTTTTACCTCAAATTACGACAAGCGTGAAATTAACTTAAATTGAATTAATTAAATTTAAATCATCCGAATTGAATAATTTCTGCATATTATTCCTAAATCAGCAATATATTTAATTTCCATATTCTCCAAAATATGGGGTGTTACATACTTCTGCCCTTTCAAAGGAATATCGTCCTCGAAATTTGGATAAGGCTAGTACTCCAAGGTTTCTACACAACCAAAATCATCCATGTAGGACCAATACATACTTTTCTTCTATCCCTTAATCGCGGATAATATTAATATAATTTAACTACCCAAAGAGCCCATACACCCTATACTCCTGCATAACTTCACACACGATCTGTGGCTCCACTAGCCTCAAATATCACATATTTATTATCCCTTATATATAGCTGTAAAAATAAACAATACCCACGGTACTAAACCCATGTCCTAAAGAACAAACATCTACCCACTTCCAACGTTGCGCTAAGTTTCATGCGTGGGATGTCTCACAAAGAGAAATCCAAACAAGGAACCCCCCGATACACTATACCTAACATTGTCGGTCGTTGAGATCCGTTAGTCCCTTAGACCATAATACGTACCCACCGAAATTCCCGTCTCTTGACATAAAACTATACTAATTTTTTCCCATGTTACAAAACAATATGTAATATGGCACTCTTACTATCACTAGTTTCTTAGCGCGAATAAATCACGAGCTATATCTCTCAACTCTGTAATAATCCAACCTACCTTGAATCACGTCAGTAACTATCCCCACTCACCGGGATTACAAATAACAATACAAATATCTTCATGTGTGTCTATTATGAAACACACTATCATATATATATATATATATATATATATATATATATATACTCATCCACCGACCCTCTATTTTTAATACCTCTCATCTTAAAGTGTTTACTCTACATGTTTAATAATGAAAATTTAAAATCAATGCATTAGCATTCAACTACTTCTCCTCAATCCGGACGTTAGTTAAGGTTCCTATGTGTAACATCCCGCAACGAAGTTGAAAGAACTTTCTCAATGCACTATTTTCTTGAATTATTAACAAAATCTGTAGGTCCAAAGCACATAACTAAGATATCACGAATCCTGTCTCTTAACACATAAATCAAATCGTCTATTCCCATGTCTCCCAAGGCGTCACACAATACGATATTCTAGTTATCGCTGAGTTCTAGAAGTTAAGCAACAATGAGTTTAATATCTCCGATCAAAGATATTCCCGATATACCTTAAACCCATCAGTGAAAGTCCCCACTTAATGGGATAAAACGTAATGAGACAACTAAACTCACCGAAGTTTACAATACAATACACTATATATTCAGGCTTGACCCTCTTTCAGGTGATGTCTTACGAAATAAATATCTTATCCGGGCATAGTGAGCACAATAGTCTTACCCTACAGTCTACTACTTCTCCAACCCTCAGTATCCAATCACTACACAAGATAATAATATGTTATCTTCTTATTACCCTCATAAGGAGCAAAAACTACCACATAATGTAAAGCATCCTCTTAGTGTCCACACCTATCCCTCCCTGCGGATGGAACTAAATAGAGCATCGCAACTCAACGGTATAAAGCACCAAATTTCTTTTTTCAAGTTCTCTCTCATTGTTATTGTTTATGCCTCTTGGAGAGGCTCTTTCTCCTATGATTAATAAATCTTAGTTTTTTTTAAAAAAAAAAAAAAAAAAAAAAAAAAAAAAAAAACTCAACGGTATACATATATACACACCATATTAAAATTTATGACACCTTTACTAATTTTGTTTCACATGTGAATCTAGTATTAACAACTTTCTGTGACTCGCTCGTGTCACAAAATAGACCCCAATCGCCTCGAGATAAAACTCATACTTTCAATTGTCACTAGTATCGGCGGTTCAAATGGTTCCTGGACATAACACCCTCATCCCAACCGAACCAAGACTTTTTATGACTGTTGCCCCTATTGGGCATCCCGTTCCTGACCCCGAATTCGTTGTAGACAATATCTACACATATGTTCCTACTCTTCACACATAAGACACCTCCCTATGTCATCTGTCTCTCCCGATCATTGGGTATCCGAATGTAACTTTAGTGTCGAGACTGACCCATGATTTGATGTAATGGTTATAGATCCGGGATTTCATCCTATAGTTGTCCCCTGCCTCACTTTGATAATACTTCTTACTGTGGCCTGTCTCTCCATAATTTAGATACTACTAGAGAACTGCCTTATCTCTGGTCCTGGCCCTATTGGCCATATCAGGGTGTCCCCTCGGACATGGTATTCTTGTCCCCGATTGCGCCCCCATTGTCATTTGGCTCCACTGGCCCTATGGAACTTGTTGTTGGACTCGATGGTCCTGACTGAATCCACCATCACTTGGTAGAAATTCACTTGATTTTAATCATATAAATGGGCCCCTATTTGGTATACCCTCCCGTGGTGCTTCTATAACACCGTTAAATCCAGTCTTGCTCTTTGGCTCAATTTTCAACCCCCTAGGCTCCTTTCTCATGGAAGCGTTAATATAAACTTGTAAACGTACGACCTTGATGACGTTGACACTAGTCATCCTATTCGGATTTTACATTCACACTTGTGTATTCTACTCACGAGTCCCTTATTAACTTACGTACCCTTTTATTCTCCATATCCCCTTCATCGAGTATGAAGTTCATTAAACAAGTCAACTTCTCCCTTATGCTCGATCTCTATCTCGCTCACTTGTGATAAGTTTCGAAACTCCATCCGCATCTCTGTCCGAACAACAAAAGGAAGATATTACAATTAAATTATACTCAAATTCCACATTCTATTCCATATGCTTCTTATATGTGGTGTCTCACTCTTGTCATGGTATGCTTGTCCTATGAGCTTAAAATTTTGCTCGAAATTTTTAATCATGGGTATCGTTGCACTCCATCCTTAAAAGTTTCCATTGGATTACCTCCTTCCATTGGCTTATCACACTCCCCCTTTTTCCCGAATCCTTATAGATGGCTCCTCATAATAGTCCTTTCGAATTTCCTCACCCCTTTCTGACTACGCTAGGTGAGTGTAAGATTGCACCACTGTCATCTATAACAGTGCTTAGGGAAACTACTATCCTCGTGATAATCCTATCGTCACCTTCTGAACAATAATTATGGTTACTTCTATTGCGATCACCATTTCTAGAATTCCCCTTAGCTTCTGCTAAGCCTATCCCCCTGCAGTCCATCTAACGACCCTCGATTATCGTCCTATAATGTTTGCTGTTCGAAACTTAAACGAATTAGCACAAGAATCTCATCAACTATACTAAATAGCAGGAGAACATAAGTCGCATACGTAAGGGAATTCAACAATCCTATCATAAGGCTCTATATCAAAGAATGCTACGCTGAAACGTAAAAAGCCGTACAAATCCTAAGAACACTAGAACCTGATGCTCTGATACCATCCGTGACACCCCGCCAAATTAAATACAAGGTGATCAGGCCTTCATTAAATTGAAATAAGATTCCCATTTGGTTCGTTCTTAGCATCACTGTCGAAAACTTTTAAAAACATTTACTAAGCACGTAGTATTTAAAAAAATCGGTGCCAGATTTTATCTTTTTATTAAACAAAATAATATGCGGAAACAAATACAATAAGTAACCATCCACGTAATAAATGAATAAGCTGAACAATCATCTGATAAGAACATGGATATAAAATAATACTGAATAAACCATCGGTTCCCAAATCCAAATAAAAGTCCAATATAAATAAAATTCAGATGCATAGTCTGACCGACATAAAGAAATAATTGAGGGACAACACGCCCGAATGAAATACTGAACTGCACCTTACACTAGGAATGAAGTCCAAATCTCGCAAGCATCCACAAGTGATGTAGCTACGCATCCCTGGAACAGATCATCCTGCTTGGCATCCCTATGACTGGACACCTAAAAGGTTTTGAAAAAAGGTTTTTGTAAGTGCAGGTTAGAGCCCAAGTAAAAATAATTTGAAAATATTTAGCAAGCATTTAAATATCAATTTAAATGAACAGTTATTAAATACACATGTTAGGCTGAGGATACTCCCTTGAGTTTCCTCACCTCTCATCTATAGTGCATACCCAACATCCTACCTAGTCAAGCTACCCAATCTAACTAGGTCTCAAGTATCTAATAAGCCTCAAATCAGTCTAGCTCTCACCCGTACCTGCCATACAGTACGTTACCAAATACTCTGAACTACCATTTTATCATAGTTAATATTCTCCTTAACTTACTCGTACCGCCTATACAATAAGCCAACAAATACCCTTAATAACTAACATCTCTCTTCTGTTATTATTAAACCCACGTTACCATTTCACATATTTTATGGTTCAAGCCTTACCATTTAAGTTTCTCTACTTAAACTTTATTTTAGATATTCACCATCCATCTTCCTACTATTTGCACCTTAGTAGATTCATCATTAATTAGATTTACACTATCTAATCTCCCTACTATGTACTCTTTAGTAGATTAATCGTTCTTTAGATACATACTATATCGTCTCACTATTATACCATATAAGTAGATAAATCTTTGTTTAGATACACACTATCTAGCCTCACTACTGTTACATATAAGTAGGAGAAAACATCCAAGTATATATATATAACATCCATTGGTCTGGCCACCGTGATCTACATTCGTGTACTCTGCTATTAGTCTAAGTACCTCTTGTACTATATCAAGGACAAATGGTTCGGCATGTTTCCTCCAACCCAAAATAAACTACACCAAAATGAGTAAATTGGCCCCCTTCCAGCGGCTAGCCTTGTCACGGTCATTGACCGTGACAAAAAAAACACGCGTTTTTTATCACGGTCATTGACCGTGACAAGTCCATGACAAGGTATTGTCACGGTCAATGACCGTGACAACTATACTTGTCACGATCAATGACCGTGACAATCCTTATAATATTATCACGGTCAAGGACCGTGACACGTCCGTGATAAATGTCCTAGTAAAAAACCCTTTCCCCTTCTTTTTTTCCCCCGCCGATTCTTCCCTCCTTTTTTCTCTCTCTCTCTCTCTCTCTCTCTCTCTCTCTCTCTCTCTCTCTCTCTCTCTACTTTCAGGTTACTTTCTCTCTCTCTTCCATTTATATATATATATATATATATGTGCGTGTGTGAGTGGTGGGGAGGGGGGTGGGGCAGGGTGTGGGAAGAGGGTGGGGTAAGGTGGGGGGAGGGGGCAGGGATGGGGGGCTGTTTGTGTGTGTGTGTGCGTGTGTGTAGTGGTGTGTGTGCGTGTGTGTGTGTGTGGTGGGGGGAGGGGGTGGGGCAGGGTGGGGGGGGGGGGGGGAGGTCGAAGGGATGGGTGGGTGGTGGGGTAGGGGTGGGGGGTGCGTGTGTGTGTGTGAATGTGCACGGGTGTGTGTGTGTATGTGTGTATGTGCGCGCGTGTGTATATGTGTGTGTAGTGTGCGTGTATGTGCATGTTTGTGCGTAATGTCCCTTGTAAACGAATTGATTGGTTATTAACTTTTTTAGTAAATTAATATATGATTGTCCCTCATTGTAAATTAGTAAATTAATATATGATTAATTATGAAAGTAGGATTGTCCCTTATTGTAAATTAGTAAATTAATAATTTTATACTTTAATTGTTAGTTTAATTGGTGAAAATAATTAATTGAGTAGATGAATTAGAAGGATTACGGGATACACATTTGTTGTTGACATTGCTGTTGGATTATAGTGTATCGATGTTGGGTTGGTTAGTTTTAAAAGTGTCATGACCACTGGATTATTGTCCATATAGGGATGGGATTTTTCAACTTTTTTTTGAAAATTACTTTGTATATAGAACAATATATATATAGTATGATAATTAAATGAAACATACTTGAAATTACATATATTGCGCATAGATAATAGACTTCTAGTTCTTATGCGTACGCATACAATAGCCCTTAGACCCGTTCGAGAGTCATTACCCCTGTAATGAGATCTCTCGAATTGTCCCGTTTGGACAGTTTGGGACTGCATAATTTCTGTATAATATTCTTAGTGGCTTAAACTTGTTACTTTTGGAGGAAGTTCTGCAGTCGTATCCTAATGTTCTCTGGGTACATACTAGATTGACAAGTGTGACTGTTATTTTAATTGATCAATTAAAATAACACTCACACTTGCCAATCTACGTCGTGTACTTGGAGAACTATGGGGATATGCTGCCGATTTTTTTTCAAATTGTAACAATGTGCATGAGATGTTAAGTATATTACAGAAAAATGTGGTCTTGAATGGGATAGAACCACCCTTTAGAGGAGATGGAGGAAATAGAAATTTCTATTATAAATTGAATTTGAATATAAATAAGACATAACATACTATGAGTGTGCGTGTGTGTGGGCAGTAGGGGTGGGGGTGGGGATGTTTCGAATTTTTAGTAATTGTACATATTATAAGCTAGATGCTGTTGTTTTGGAAATCAGAATTGAGGTGTTTGGCAGTAACAATTCATTTTTATTTGTAGTAATTGTACATATTTGCATGTCTTCTTTTAATTCATTTTGATATGTACTAATAACATTTTTTACAGCAAATGTCTCCTTCAAGTATTAAGGTGAGGGTGATGATGTCGTCTGGGCTCGATGGTAGCAGAGGTGACGAGGGCTCCTCGGCCCCTAGGCTCCACAAATATGGAAAATTGGGGGTGGCCATTGAGAACAAGTCGGGGCTATTAGCGAGATCCATCGAGCTGGTAAAGATGATCATCGACCAGGGGTACATTAGTTGGAAGGAGGTTCCATATGAGCTCAAGTTAGCTGTTTGGGTGGCACTATAGGTAATGTATTTATAGTTATATTTATATCTATATTTATATTCATATGAATATTTCAATTTCAATTTCGATTTCAATTTCATTTTATATTTATATTTATATTTATTTGCAACTAACATTGTATTTGTTGGACAGGAACAATTCAGCCTGGATCCAAAGCTACGCGATTCCGTCTTGGAGCAGTTGAGGGAGAAACACAAGACGTGGAAGAAAAACATGAGGACCCGATACTTTGGGAAGACACGAGAGTCCATTATCCAAAGGCGTGAATCCATCCCGCCGAAGGAGCCGATCTCATTGGCACAATGGTAAAAGTTCGTTGACAATGAGATCGGGGAGCGACAGTTGGCATCTCGCCAATCAGGCAGGAAAAACCAGGCAAAAAAGACGGACGTACACTACTCTGGCCGGACGTCTTACGCCGAGGTGGATCATAGGATGATGGTAAGATTTAATTTTTCTATAACTACAGAAATATATTATTCTGCATTATTTTACTTTGCGGGGTCGATACTAATTTTACTTTGTTTTATTTCAGGGGACAGGGAGTGGCCCTGGGGGTAGGCCACATTGGCTCGATACTTATGTGGCTCTTCGAACGAAGAAAGGGAAGGACAAGGAGGTGTCCCCAAGCATCGCGGCCACAATTGTAAGTAATCTGACAATTTACTTTTTGTTAATTATGTTATAATTTTTTAATTTACTTATTTTACTAATCACGTGCTTTTTGTCGTTTCAGGCAAAGCTTAAGGAAGTGCATGAGTCGCAGTCTGATGTCGACAAGGCATATTTGTCCATGGATGCACTCAGCTAAGTGTTTGTCTCTGATCGCAAGGGGAGGACAAGGGGGTGAGCTCGCGGGTGGCCAAATCTAGGATCATCGGATTAGAGACAAGCGACACCGGGTTGGCTCAAATGGTGGACTCGCATGACGAGAAGCTGTCCCGTTTGGAGGCGACACTCCAAGATATGTTCTCATTCATGAAGCGTTCGTTGGGCGGCAAAAAACGCAAGGGGAAAGGGAAGGAGAAGGTGGTGGTGGAGGAGGTGCGGGCTGACGAGGATGTGGACCTCGTATCTTCATCGTCGACACGTGCAGACTTTGATGATCCACTTCCCTATTTGGCTCCTTTCGACCGATCGATGTCGACACTTGGTTGGCCGAGCGTGTTTATACTGGAGATATTTGATGGACAGCGGATAGGGCGGGGGTTGAGGGACCCGAATTTCGTCCAGGGTGGACTAGTTCATGGACGTGAGCTTCAAGACATCGAGTCCAAGGTGCTCGTCACGCATGTGATACCCGAGAAGGAGAACTCCACGTTGTAGTTGCGCGAACAATGCGGCACGATGTATATCAGTGGGTGTGTCAATTCGTATATCGTGTGGCCTACTTACCTACTTGAATTTAACCTTACCCAAGACATGTAGTGATATTATTTGAATTGAATTGTATTATTTTTAAGTTGGTACATTTGAATTGTTTTTAAGTTGGTACATTTGAATTATATTTGGATTATATCGTGATGCATATTGTCTCCATTTTGAATGTATATTTGCACTATCTCTATTTTATTTGGATATATAATGTTTGAACAGGTACAACGTTGTTATAACAGGTACATGTATACTGCTGGGCAGTAGCCATACTGCCCAACAAATTTTTTTTCAATTCTGTCCAGAATTGTCACGGTCATAGACCGTGACACGTCCTTGACAACTTTCTTTGTCACGGACTTGTCACAGTCAATGACCATGACAGTTTTTTATTAAATGCCACGGGTTTGTCACGATCCTTAATCGTGACAAAACTTATCACGGTCAAGGACCGTGACAAGTCCGTGACAAAAAAAGTTATCACCCCAAGAATTGTCACGGTCATTGACCTTGATAAGTCCAAGTTGTCAAGGTCAATGACCGTGATAATTCGGCAAATTTGGTGTAGTGATACAAATCACACATATTGGAGGCAAACATAGTCACCAGCCAAATGGGTCACACACATACCTATGCTCCCATTCAACCGTCAAAACTATCATACTCTCAAATATTACGTATCCAAGGTCCTATGTTCTGGGTACAAGTCTAAAATTCCCCCAATGGGCTCATCAGGATAAGACCGTCCACGATGCGAAACCTCCCCCGATAGCAAGCAGCGTAGGTATGTCATACACATAATAATAATACATACTAGGCATACACATAACCTATCCATATGTATATCCAATATAGGTACACATAAAATCTATAATAATAAAACCATATAGGTATACACTCAACCCATAAAAATAAATCCATATAGGTATACACTTAACCAATGATTATCACCCGTACGTAGTATTTTTCTCTTGAATTCCCATTGTGCAATTTTATTTGATATATACTCTCTATCGTATATTCTCGAGTATTATTCTCTACCCAAAGGGCCTATTGTTACCCACTATGTTAATTAAGTAGTTAATCCATAATTGTCCTACTGGTCTACCTCATAATTACCCTTATCTTCACTACGATCCATTCTCATTCTCTCGAATTATTACATTAATAATTAAGCCCATCTAGCCTTAGCCTTAACTCTCGCATACATGACTAAGTCTCAAACCTATCAAGGCATACTGTCATACAATATATCCCTCATTATATTCTAAATATGTTCCAAAATGCCCCCGATAGTTATTCGCAAATTCTGAGCTTAAAAAGGAATATTGTCAAAATGTGGTAATCGAATCTAGTCGCAAATTTTCTGGCAGAATAAACACCCTGTGGTAAAATGCCGACTACTCCCTCTAAAAAAATCCAATTGACCTGATTCAAAGCTCATTGGAAAGATAAGACATATATCTTTCCAGAAATGTAAGTACCTCACTCTAATTCTAAGGACAATTGAAATGAAATATGTTTAAAGTTACGTCAAAAATTCTGGCAGATTACTATGCTGACAGATCAAATACCCTTTAGTAAAACATCGATTACTCCATCTAAAGAACTTCGATTGACATGATTCAAATCTCATTAGAAATCTAAGATATAGAGATTTCCAGGAATGTATGGATCTCACTCTAACTCTAAGCATAATAGAAATGGCATACGTTTAATGTTACGTAATAAATTCTTACAGATTGACATCTCGTGTTCATCAATTAAATCCTAAGTCATTCATGATTCACGTTCTTCGACCAAGGACCCATCAAGATTCAATATTAAACGTCAAATATTTTTAAATATAATTTTATCTTCATGTAGGGATAATTTTGGATGAAAAGTTTACACAAATAACTTCAAAGATTCAATCCAAGAATCAAATTCTTCTTTAATAAACATAAAACCCTAGTTTTCTCATGTTCATCATCTTTATTAATCAAGAACTCAAATTTCTCTCTTATTAACCAACCCAAACTCAATGATTTCATATTATCATCATTAAGGAACATCTCTACATACATTCCGACTTTAGTTTATGAATTAAACCCTCCCAGATTCATATAAAACTTCCAAAAGAATGAAATCAAATCCTAATCTACATGAGTATTATAACATGCTTAATATAAATTGCCATTTAAATACTTGCTTCTCCACATAAGGTCTGAAATTCATCGATAAGATGGTGTGGTGGTTCTCCCCTCGCTTCAATCTCGATTCCGTTGCGTTCGGGGTGAAAAACTGTGTAGGAACCTTTGGAATTCTTCTCCACTTCCTCTCCTCTTGCCTCTATTCTATTATGATTGTGATAATCCTAGTTCATTTATTAAATATCAGATATAAGACTTAGCATTTTCGGAGTTCTTTAAACCACAAACTCCCGAATGATCGAAAAGCCTTTAAACTGTGTCGGGTTGGCCTAAAATCATCACGGGACTCAAACTATACCCCCCGGGTACACTTTTTTGAGTATTTCGACCCTTTCGGAATCATCCATGACCTCAAAACCACCATCCAAGTTACTTTTAAAATCATCTTAATTTCACCTTAAATTATGACATACGTGAAATTAACTTAAACTGAATTAATTAAATTTAAATCATCCGAATTGAATAATTTCTCCAAATTATTCCTAAATTACCAATATAATTAATTTTCATATTCTCCAAAATATGGGGTGTTATAGGTGTGCACTAGCAGAGTTTTATGAATTGTTTAAAAATGGCTAGAAAATGTATTTTGACCTATTTTTTTGAACACATGTTGATTGAAAGATTAATTTTACTAGAAAAATATTTTTTTTAAAAAAATGTTTCTTAAAGCTTAGAACTAGATGTGTTACATGGTGTGATGTATATATTATGATATACGTGAACCCCCCCTCTCTCCTTATATATATATATATATATATATATATATAGTTAGGCTCTCCAACATACCTCATTAAACATACCTATGAACATACCTATTTTTTTAAAATAGTAAAGAAAACAATTTTTATCAATATTTTGTATATGGGTTCATGATATTTCAATGTGCCCTTATAAAAATATTCAGATCAAAATAATGTGTTTTAATATTTTTAAAAAATAGGTAAAAAACGGGCAATTTTCAAGGGTAAAACTTGACAGTTTTTTTTACATATTTTTTAAAAATAACAAAATCCATTATTTTCAATTGATTTTTTTTATAGGGGCACATTGAAATATCATGAAACCATATAAAAAATATCATCTCAAAATTATTTTTTTTACTATTTTAAAAAATGGGTATGTTGCTAGGTATGTTGCTAAGTGGTATGTTGGAGAGCCCGACTCTCTGTCTCTCTGTCTCTCTCTCTCTCTCTCTCTCTCTATATATATATATATATATATATATACACACACACACTACCATTCTAGCTAAATATAGGATGATTTTATATGTA
Source organism: Sambucus nigra (assembly GCA_949130495.1). Classification (NCBI taxonomy): domain Eukaryota; kingdom Viridiplantae; phylum Streptophyta; class Magnoliopsida; order Dipsacales; family Adoxaceae; genus Sambucus; species Sambucus nigra. Next base: position 585,336,537 of record OX422210.1, on the reverse strand, counting down.
AATATGGGTTAAAAATGAGTGTAAATAAAGGTTTCAAAGATGTTAATTTTTCAGAATATTCATTCAATAAAAATGTTTGGAAGTAAGCTATAGGATCTTAATCAAGGGTTTTTAAAGAAAAAAACGTGTTGGGTTTTATTTGAGTGCAAAAATACATATTTTCATATGAATATATGGCTAAAATATGTTTTAAATAGATTTTCAAGGCATATAATTTAACCCTTCACGAGTTAAATGTAAAAGTTACTTGAATGTGTGCCAAATGGATTTTATACATGTAGACTGATAAGTTGAATGAAAGCCTATGGCTTTTCGACTTTCTCGGCATGACCTTGCGACTTTTGGAGTCTACGTTTGAGCCCATGGATCAATTCAACAAAAAGAGGTAAAATCCCCCTAGTTGGGATATCTTCGAGCAAGCTCTTAACTTTCATCGCGAGTGAGAGGAATTGAGGCTAATTTATTAGTAATTTCAAAAATTATTCTACCAAAAAATGATGCTATTTGTGTTAAGAATGGTTAAAAAACAAGGTTTAATGTCCTTAAAATGAAAGTTACTAAAAATGACTTAAAGTTGTTATGATATTCGTATTTGGGCATAAAAATGAGTAGAAATTAAAGTAATGGGTGAAACTAAGAATTTTACAAAGTAGATTTTAATGTTGATAAACATAAGTTTTTTGCCCAAAAAGTAGCATGTAAGTTGGAATTTTTAACAAATTGAAGAATATATTAAAAATTAAAAATTTCAAGTGGGTTTTTAAGTAAAAGTAAACTTTGGGGTACAGAGTAAGTTATTTTACAATGATATCATCCTTGAATGATATTATTTCATAAATTTGATGTTATTTCATCATTAAGAAATGTTGCGTTACATTTAAGGATTTTTAGATACCAAGACCATGATTTTATGCGTAAAAAGTGTCACAAAGTCACTTGCTGTAATTTTGGGCCAACTAATAAATTATGCGCCGCGACATTTTGGACGGACGGTGAAAGATCATAAACATAGATGGAATTACGGTTAATTCCTGGATAATAAATGAGTAATTTGAATTAGTTAAAATTCTAGAAATGGTAAATTAAAGTAAATGGATAGAAATGTAATTCCGGGTAAAAGTTTAAAATGAACAATAATGAAAATTTAATGTAAATTCAATAAAGTCCACAAAAAGAGTTAATTAGAAATATCGACAGAGGATAAAGTATGGGTAAATAAATGGCCTAAAGTGGCACAAACTCAAGTTTACATGACAATATGTTCTTAAAGGTTTACTTTAAGGGTAATAAGGTTAAGAAGTACGAATATTTATTTTAAAATACCGGTTGTGTGTGGGGAAACTATAACTAGATTATTTGGTAATTTTTATGAATTAAAAATCACGTTCTAAGAAGGTGATAAATAATGCTTTTTCATAAATTAATTGGGTTGAGTTAATACATTAAAGGTGTTGTGCGAATGTTAATGGAAGGGGTGTAAAATAAGTTAATGTAATTTAATCGAAGCATGTAAACATTTTGATATACAATATTTTTTTCATATATGTTTATATATATTGCATGGGCATTATAGTTATCGTTATGTTATAGGATTTTTTTTCTAATGTTCGTTTCCATATTGCATTTTATTGAGAACCCCATTGGACATTGACTCACACCCCACGTTTGTTATAGCAGGATAAATGCAGTTTCGTATTTGAGAGTGTTTTACAAGTATTCCTTACCCTCGTACATTAGTAGCTCTGATTAGATGAACCCCGAAGGCACTCTAATGGATCCTACACTTGTTAGATTGTGATATATTGTAAGATAACATAATTAAATGCTAAATATCAGAGTTTTAATTAAATAAGAAGGACTAGAATATTAGCTAGGGTTGTCTCACATCACTACACACTAGCGCAGCCAGACCGATTCGGGTTGCCCATGGGTAACCCATAAATTTGGGTGGGGGCATTAAAACTTGGTATCAGAGCTTTAGGTTTCAGGTTCCTTACGTAAGTGACGCGAATTCTTTTGATCGTCAAGGCTTAGTTTGGGCTCGGCCTTGTATGGCAAGTGGGAATTCTGGTTTGTGCACTCTTACGACTGTGGCATTTGAGTCAAGGAATTACGACAAGCTATATAAACTCTTTCATTGATAATGATAGGTTAGTTTTAGTCATCTTACTAATTCTTAACGTCCTAAGTTAGTATAACAAACAGTTCATGTGTCCTCATAGAAATGTACGGTAACATTGGTGTTCTCGATAAAGGCGTAGCGTCCCATGTCGCAAGACAAGGATGTGTAAGCCAGTTTAAGATTGAACAAAGTGTAGTGGTGATCAACAATAAAATGCCTTGGAAAAATAGTGACAATCGTAGATTGGGCGAATAGAGTAGAGCAACACAAACATAGTAATTCTTTGTCAGGAGTCATTAGGCGCCTCGACTAGAAATCCCCCATTGCGTAAGAATAATTATAGTTAAGAGAGATTTACATGGATGTAGTGTTTCTTCGTAGGTAACTTCACTACATGTCTAGGAAGTATGGAAATGAGCACCAAGCGTTTAAAGTCCATAGATTGTAAACCTCATTAAATGAATGTTCCATAGAGTGTCAGTTGTTGAGGAGACTTGGAGAAATGAGTCCTAAGTGGATTTCTAATGCACAGTTGCATGAGTGTGGTTTAGTATTAAAGGACACCTATGATGGTGTCTTTTGACTGACCATATGGTCATTAGAATAGATGAGTATTGAGACAAGTTTCATGTAGAGTTAAGATGGCCCCACATGGAAGTAGTCATTGAATTTTGGGGATAAGATTGTTGTCTAAATAAGAGACGTCGATTAGGTTGGTTGTAAAGTCACCCTTGGGATGGGACAACTATAATATCTATGGCTCATCAATGGTTAGGAAGTCGTGTGGCTTCACGACCTCAAGAATGAGGAAATGGTTTGTGTTGAATGGAAATACTAAACGATTAAAGTGAAGTCATCAGGGTGTAACTATTATAAGTTACTAGTCACAAGGAAAAATGGCAAAATGTACGTTCTTAAAGAATTGCATCCAAAGGTCACTTAAGGTTCTTATAGAGTTATCAAGTTTAGTGATACTCGGTTGCCAATGTGTTGGTGATACCTTAGATTTATTGTTATGCTGAATATGACTAGTTTGGGTGATAGGGTGATTAGTATGGAAAGGAAGATTGTAGGGAATTTTTATGAACTATATGGGTAATTCAAAAATTAAGGCTTAGTATTGTCGTATTGGTATCTTACTGTAACACCCGATGATGGGTGGTAGGTATGAATATTTTTTCAGTGTATTCGTGTTAACAAACTTTTAACAGATTTTGGTACAAGAATGAATGGATTTTTAGCATGTTCCGTAATCAAGCATTTCCACTTTTAGGGTGTCCATGTAGACTGATTTGGTCGACACAAAATTCGAGTTAGGAAGATTACTCGAGAAATTACAAGTTACATAATGTAGGCATTATAACAACGACCGTTATAGTAGGTGAGGTTCTTGGACACCAACTGCTTATGTTTTGAGAATGTTAGGGATCTCAGCATGTCGATCAGTTGTCTTTAGTGAAAGCATGACATTGAAGCACGTGGTGTTATGTCGACCAAATGAAGATTTTTGGTCCGACATTTAAGGAGATTGTCAAAATTCATCGGTTGATTCATTAACTTTAGTTCTCACCAGGATGAATGAGAGGAATATGTTTTGTTCTAAGGAGGGAAGTCTACCGTCACGACTTCTCATCAACGACATGCTCACATTCTTTGCATGAGGTTTGCAATTCATAGATTTAATCGTCGAAGATTGACCATTTAGGTTAAAATGTGTATGGTCAGGATAAGGCTTTGGCAAGTATGGTAAAAGTAAGTTGTAAGGACATAATTTTATAAATGTTTGGGGTAGAATCTAGGAATTTTCTATTTGTCCTAGATCATAGTAAGTATATCCGATACCGCTACATTCAGCACGTCAACACTATCATCCTCAACAACCTTGATCCGAATCCATGCATCCATTATCTTCACACGTGCATCATGCTACGTGCGACGTGCTTCTCAACCGTTCCCACTACGCCACTTCGCATTATTGGTAAAATGATTTGTTGGAGTTGTTTATATTTGCATAAACATATGGGAATTTTTTCAGAAAATATTTTTTCGAAGTCTGATTTGTTTTTATCAAAAGTAAATTTTTTTCTAAGTGTAGAAGCGGAGGGCCTCGGTCGACGAGCTCGTTCAAACGAGTTCACACTGTCGTTCGAGCGAAATAAGAATCTCGCGCGATGTCGTTCGAACGACACGTGTCCTTCGTTCGAGCGAGATGCCTATCTCGTTCGAGCGTCGCCGCCGCCTGGATTTTCGTATAATTATCTTGTTTCATTCTACACGTTTTTAAGTCTTTTTCACACACGATTTCTGCCATTAACAGCCCAGAAAATAGACTTCACTTTTTAAGGTTTTATGCCTTCTTTATTCACATAAACACTCCCATCTATGTATGTGAATTGTTAAACCTACAAGAGGATCGTTTTTACTCATTTGGAGTAACTTGTGGAGAAGCCGTTTTCTTCTTCATTGCTACCCACCTGGAGTTCTTGCGAGAGATTCCAGCCGATGACATCGGAATCGACACATGAGGGTATTTCGTATGTCACTCTTATTTTCATTGTAATCCGTGTAACCGTTTCTTACAAATTATAGTGAAAATAAAAAGGTTTTGCCTCTTTGGGGTATTTTTCCTCATTTGTGTGTTTTGTTTGTGATTGACTGTTCTTGCATGATCATATTGATTTCAATCACACCTAGATGCATGTTTTAGGATTTAATTGAAAAACTGAGTTTAATTAAATAATTTCTTAGTTTGAACAAAAGCCCACTCTTCAAATTGGTATCAGAGCAGGTTGCGCTAATTTATCGTGTATTCCTATTTTCCACAAAATCGTGTGATATTGATTTTTTTTGAAAAATCAGTTTTGTGAAAAAACACAATTTTTCCAATGGAACGCCCATCTAATGAGGAGCCTATTTTTGAAAAAGTTCATGACAGTGCTGAAAATTTAAAACTTTTGAATTTAAATCTTTGCAAAAGAATTAAAGTTTTGGAAAAAGAAAATTCTCGTTTTAAATCCACGATGGATCTTTTGCAAACGAATCAAAATCAAAGATGTTTTTATCATGAAAAATTTGTTTCTTTGGACCAAGACTTTAACGATTTAAAATTGTCCAAGAAGGAGAGTGATGATAGGGTCCTATTTCTAGAAAAAGAATTAGAGGACCTTAAAAATTCAATGGTTTGTGTTTGTGCCAAAGATGACAAAAATATTTTAATCAATGAGTTTGTGTCACGTGAAGAGACTCTTAGGGAAAGGTTTGCTTTAATTGAGGGGGAGTGTGATAAACTGTTAAGTTTAATTGAGAATTTAAAAAAGAAATCCTTGTCTTTGGAAGAGTCTAATTCTTTGCTTGAGTAAAAAATTTTGAAGTTAAAAATGATTTGACAGACTCAAGTAGGTTTGATAGTGATGGTAATGGCTCATCTTGTTCTCATGCTTCTAGTGATAAATCCAAAACTATTATTTGTTTTAGAGGGTCAACCGTTCTCAAGGAAATTAGAAAAGGTCAATCCATAGGTGTTGTTCAACCCGTTTACACATGTTCATATTGTGGTAGAAAAGGTCACCTTAGGCGATTTTGTTTTGATTTTGGAAAAAATCCTATTAAGTTTATGTCTAGTGTTCCCGTGGTTCCCAAATCCCCCACATGACGTTTCACATATATTTGGGTTAGGAAATCACTTTTAGAGGCACTAGATTTTAGACAAATTGATTCCCATTTGCTTGCACATGATTCTTCTCTTGCCATATCATATAGATGATTGTATTTGCATTTTTTTATCATACACTAGTTATGGTTTCATGATATATATTTTCTAGTGTAATGACATGTACTTTTTGTATTAGATTTTTGTTTTTCAAAATTTTTGAAAAATACAAAAAGATTTTATTTTGATAAAATTTTTGAAAAATCCAAAAAGAGTTTTGTTTTTTGTTTGCACCTTTTATGGATGAACACTTAGGATGACCAAGTCACAACATCATTCCATTTTTCATTTGATTGTTTGATAGTGATTTGAGACGCTACATCATTGCATCCATGTGCTTTACATTATTTGGAGTCTTTGAGATGTGATTAGTGATATCTTTCTACATGTTGGGATCCTTATCTCCTTTATTGAACACATGCACGGTTTTATTTGATAATTGTACCTTTTTCTATCACATATTGGCTGGAGCATTTCCATCTCAATTCTGTCTATACAACGAACCATATGCGATAAAACTTGACACGATTGGAATGCATGTAAAAAATCGTTTAGTGAGATTGTGTGGTATTTTAAAATGGTGAAGGGCTACGAAAGGTTCTTATCTATCCTTTGCAATTAAGACACCATTTAAATTGGACCTAAAAAATTGAGAAATTTTATTATCCGGGGTCCAAAGATGTTAAAAGAGCCCAGAAAAATTTAAAGGCAATAAAAAGAAATTCATGCCAATTATGGGACAATTAGGTTTCACCATCAATTCTCCAAAGTTTGAGAATTTAGATCACCTCTATCAAAATATAAATCTGTGGGAGTTTGGTTGGAGAATTTAAACGGGTTTGATCTTCCTTGAAAGTCCTAAAAAAACATTAAATCATTTTGGACGTTATTGGTGTGGAAATCACTTTGAGCTTTGATTTGCTGATTTGATTGAGTCAATGTCTCATATTTCCATCTTTTTACACCTAAGGAAGATGTTGAGTTCATTCGTTAGGAGTATCCGATATTCATCATGTACATATACCATGTTTGTATGCATTTATTTTTCTATAGAATTTGATCACACCCCTACATTTACGCTATCGTAAACTTGGTTATTTTTGTGTTCTTTCATGGTGTGATTCTTTTGTTGTATATTTTGTGTGAAAATAATTTGAAAAATTCAAAAATAGAAGTTTACTACCTTGTGGCATTCTCCATTTGCATTAATTTGCGCTTCTCATATCTGTCTATTTGGGGACATCATAAAAAGGGGGAGAAAAATTATGGGGGAGAATTGTTTGGTGTTTGGTTGATTTATCAATGATTTTCTTAAGCTTAATTGATCTTCAATTTTTGCATATCATTATATTTCAATTTTTGCATATCATTACTGATGATGGTTTGAGGTTTTTATTGGTAGCTTCAACTGCACCATTGGTTTGGGGTCGATAGGGAGAAGATTTGTGTCTTTGAATCCCGTATTTGTCGACCAGTTTTGTGACCTCGGCTGCGAAATGTAACCCATTATCTGATACTAGCTCTTGGGGAACTTTATATCGACAGATGATGTTCTTTCGGATAAACTTGGCAAACTTCTTGGAATTTAGTACTATGTATGACTCGACTTTGTCCCACTTGGTGAAGTAGTTAATTGAAACTAGGATGAACTCATGCCTATTTGAAGCTTTGGGTGTGACTTTTCGTATGATGTCAATTCCCTAGGTGGAGAACGGATAGGGAAAAGTCATGTTGTATAATTCCCGAGGACGTAAGTGCTGAAGATTGACGAACTGTTGGCATTTGAGGCATCTTCGAACATAGGAGGTACAATCCTAAACCATGGTGGTCAAATAATACCCTTGATGGATAATCTTCTTAGCAAGCATATGGCTGTTTATGTGGGGTTCACATTCCCCGCTGTGGATTTATGCATCATTTCTTCAATGCCATCCCCTGCAATGCAGTGTAAATGGGTTTCATCGATGTTATTCTTGAACAGTGCTTTGTCATAGATTATATACCGGGTAGCTAGTTTGCAGAGGGTCGTATGGTATTTTTTTTCTGCATTTCGGGGATACCGAACATTCTTGAGGAGGCACTAAATGTCATAGTACCAGAAATCGACCACATAAGAGTCTTCTTCTATGACGAGCTCAAAGTGGTAGCATTGGGTTGGCATAGCTTATTTTTGGACTAAGAAATGGGCCATCGTTATTACTTTAGGCATGTTGATCATGGAGGGTAGGGTAGCAAGGGCATTGTCTAAGCTGTTCTTTGTGCGGGGGGAAAGTAGTGGAAGGTGATATCTCAAAACTAGGAGGCGAACTCTTCTAGGTGGACATGGAAAGTTTAGAGCTTTTCATTTTTGACTTTCCATCTTCTAAGGACTTAGCCGATGATAAGATAAGAATTCCCGTAAACATATAAGTACTTGAAACCTTTCTTGAGGGCGAGTTTTAGGCCTACAGTGCGTGCCTCATATTCGATCATATTGTTAATGCAGAGGAAATCTAGCTTGATGGAAATGAGAGTGTGAGAGTCATCAGGGGAGATCAGGAGTATCCTAATGACATATCCTTTCTTGTTGGCAGCGCTGCCAAAGAAAATTTTCCATCGGAGGTCCTTTTGAGAGGTGCAAAGGATATTTTCATCCGAGAATTCAAAGATCCAAGCGTCGGCTTCTTCCATGGGGTAGTCAGCAAGATAATCGGAGATAACTCTCCCTTTCATGACTTTTTGTGTGACACACATGATATCGAACTCAAGTAGTAACATAAACTATTGGGACATTCGTTTAGACAAGGCGGGTTTCTCAAGAAGGTATTTGATAGGATCCATTCGGGACACAAGTCTTATGGAAAAAGAGAGCATGTAGTGATGTAACTTTTAAGTGACCCAGATCAGGACGCACGCTTTCTCCAAGGCAGTGTATTCGACTTCGTACCCAACCAATTTTTAATAGTCATAGTAGATGGCCCTATCTTTAAGGGATTCTTAAATGTATTAGGCTAACACAACCCCTGCTACGGTATCTTTTATGGTCAAGTATAAGAGTAGAGGGAGACCTGACTGCGGAGGCATAAGTACCGGGGATCGGGTAAGGTTTTGCTTGATTCTGTCAAAGGCTTCCTGACACGCCTCATTCCAGACTTTGGTAGAATCCTTTCGGAGGAGTTTGAATATCCCTACACCAAAAATAGAAATCTCTCACGGTTTAAAACTGTGCCAGATCCAAATTGGCCTTTCTTTTCTGGCACTATTTAAAAGTGCGCTAGATTTGGCCAAACTGGAACACTTCTAAAACACTTTAAAACCATGCCAGAATTTGATATTTCTGGCACACTTTTGGCACACTTTATAACTGTGCCAAATTGAGTACATTTTATTATACTTTTGACATAATTTAATTCCGTGCCAAAATTTGATACACTTTTGGCGCAGTTTTGAACTATGCCAAATTTTTGGATTAAAGAAAAAAAAATTGTTTGAAAATAAGAAAATTCACAAATTGCGAATCTCGCACGTTGTTAATAAACTAATGTACATAAAAATTTCAAAATATTACAAGTCTTAATAGTTCAAAGACATTCAAAAATTGGACAGAGTTTCCTCTATTTTCTAGACATTCAAAAACCTATTTAATGTAAATCTCGCATGACCATAAAATATAACAATAATATTACAAAAGCCCGCGCGACCATAAAAGTTAACAATAAAACTACAAAAGCCCGCACGACCACAACATAAAAAAATAAAATCCTGAATATTAACGACATTAAGTAAATAATCCCCCTTGTTTTAAACCATTGACTTCTTCGTGTGTTACACGTGGATAAAAGCTAACGATAAAATGTAATCCTGCAAAAAAAAAAAAAATAGGATACAAAAAAGAGATGATATTAGTAACCAAGTAAATTTAAAAAAAAATATTATTCAAGTTGAAAAATTGCATATACGAGTTATAATTATTATTATATTCTCAAACCCAAAGTTTTGTGTCTACGTGGTCAGCTCCTACAAGTTACATTAGTCCCATGCGAGGTGTTAGTGCCTCTTATGGTGGGCCGTTTGAGGACTGGTTTGAGTTTTCACCCTCAAACGACATGTTTTTAAGCATAATCTAAATATTTTCAAATTATAATCATATTCTCAAACCGAGAGATCTGTGAGTACGCAGTCAGTTCCTATAAGTTATATTGGTCCCGTGTGAGGTATTCGTGCCTCTTACGGGACTGTTCGGGGATTGATTTGGGTTTTCACCCTTTAACGACTTGTTTTTAAGCCTAATCTAGATATTTTATCATCATATTCTCAAACCAGGAGACTCGTGACTATGCGATCAGTTCCTACGAGTTACATTGGTCCTGTGCCAGGTGATAGTGCATCTTACAGGGCTGTTTAAGGGCTGGTTTAGGTTTTCACCCTCTAACGACATATTTTTAAGCCTCATCTAGATATTTTCATATTATCATAATATTCACAAACTGAGGGACCCATTACTATGCGATCAGTTCCTATAAGTTACATTGGTCCCATGCGAGGTGTTCATGCCTCTTACGAGGCTGTTCGGGACCGGTTTGGGTTTCACCTTTTTAATGGCTTATTTTTAAGCCTAATCTATATGTTTTCAAATTATCATCATATTCTCAAATTAGGAGACTCGTGACTATGCGATCAGTTCCTACAAGGTACATTGGTCCCGTGGGAGGTGTCTATGTCTCTTTCGGGGCCATGTGGGGGATGGTTTTAGTTTTCACCCTTTAACGGCTAGTTTTTAAGCATAATCTGGCTATTTTCAAATTATCGTCATATTCTCAAACTGGAAGTCCCACAACTATGAGGTGAGTTCCTACGAGTTACATTGGTCCCATGCGAGGTGTTAATGCCTCTTATGGGGACATTTGAGCAGTGGTTTGGATTTTAACCCTCTAACAACATATTTTTAAGCCTAACCTAGATATTTTCAAATTATCATCATATTCTCAAATCGGGAGACCCGTGACTACGCTGTCAATTCCTACAAGTTATATTGGTCCCATGCGAGGTGTTCATGCCTCTTACATGGCCATTTAGGGGTTAGTTTGGTTTTTTACCCTTTTAACGGCTTGTTTTTAAGCTTAATCTAGATGTTTCAAATTATTTTCATATTTTCAAAGTGGGAGACCCATGACTATGTGGTCAGTTCATATAAGTTACGTTGGTCCCGTGCAAGGTGCCCATGCCTCTTTCGGGGCCGTTTGGGGGTTGGTTTGAGTTTTCACCCTTTTAACAGCTTGTTTTGTGAATAATTGTGACAATTAAACACATTTTCATGTGTTCGCAAAGTGCCTCACTTTTGTGTATCTGTATCCTTTGTGATCCATGCATGGACACTTCACATCTAGTGAAGTGTTCATGCTTCCTAATTGAACATTCAACATGTATAACTGAAAGTGAATGTAGTCCTCCCCTAGTTGTCCTTTTGTAATCTTAAATTTTATTTTAGTACTTAAAACTCATACCATTCTAAAATATCTATCCAGATCAAACCTAAAATTTTGAGTTGAAACCTAAGCCTTAAATTCGAAACATGAACCATTACACCAAAGCATTTTCAACTACCCTATTAATAAATAATAACTACTATCCTGGAAAGTAATGCGGCCTACTAAAATTAAGAGATAGAAAAGTAAAGGAAAGTGATCAACCTTCGTGTATGCACGCATTGAAATCAAACTGGTACTTGGTTAAGAAGTCAATTGAGATTGATTGGCACATGAACTCGAAATACGGTCCAACATATTCCTTATCTCTCAAACCACCGAATAAAATATATAAATTTTCCATCATGCATTTCGAGATCATGAAAATATAGTCTAAATGAAAGAATTAGTAAATTCAACTCAGATCTGTGTAGGTGAAATTGATATATCCAACTTATCTAAGTACATGCAACTAAGTGGATTTATATATATTTTTGATGTGGCAAACACCAAAAGGAGACACGAGGCTAAAGAAAAGATGAGATGGCAAAAGATATGTTTGTGTGACTACCTGAGCAACTGAGCTTCCTCGTAGCTTTTTGATTTCTTATTTCCCATGGCTGAAAGCAAACACCAATAAAACAAACTTTTAACCAACAAGTTCTTCTCTCATAAAACTATGTCTAACATGAATTACTGAAAGTAAGTAAATCCTTTATATATTTTTCAAGGTTTGTGAAACTTCTATGACACCGCAAATACGCTGATCTATGTAGCGTGTGGGTGGTTATGGAGTTAGGTTTCATGAAAGTCATAACTGATAACATGCTAGCAACTGACTTAATTGATATTCTGACTATAAATTAGACCATATACACTCAGGTGAGTATTAATAATTCAAGGAAAGGATATATTGAAGAATATTAAAAAAATATGAAACACGTAATTTTGAGCTTAGAGATGGTATATGAAGTATTTTATTAGCCATAATAAAAAGAGTGGTTATTCTCCATCCGCTACACTGATTTTCTCGAATGTATGTGCCTAGATATTCACTTAAACCAGCTTAAATATGATTAAGGCATCCTCTTGAAGCTTGGCAGTCCCATACCTCAATGGACATAACTTAGAAGGGAAATTTTTGGGTAATTCCGAGTCATCTGACTGCAAGACAACACAAATAAAGATTTACTTAGAACTAGTATTCAAGATTTTAAAGAGACATTTAGACAGTGGGTGAAAATAAAAAAGCTATACATAATATCAAGTTTTAGAGACAACAATTCAACAAAAAAGAAAATAAAAACCTGGTACGCTCTAGCATTCAGGGTGAGCGTGTGTGTAATTATTTTATTCTGGTCCAGACCTGACCGAAGACGTTCGCTCAGTTCTTCACAAAGTTCATTGATCCAATGTTCAACCTAGAGAAAAGAAGTAACACCAGCAGGGAAAGAGAAATCATGAGATAGACGCTAGCATACGTGAGGATAAGTATTTCTAAAAAAAAGAATTGAAACACAACATAACTACAACTTGAATACATAAAAATAAAATTCTACTCAAAAGCTATTATGATGTCACTATCTTGGAATTGCATTTTCAAATTAGTAGGCAGATGCACACCCAAGGCTTGACCCAAAAGCTAAAGCAACTTTGTGACTTTTTGGTCTTCCAGTAGGTTGAGAGACTAAATAATCACAACAAGTTTTAAATTGGATAAATGTTAGATGAATAGAACTATGAGCATATAGAAAAGAAGGTGTGAAAAAACATTTACTGTAAAAATTTCAGTACCAAATAGTTATGGTAAAACACATACACTAAAGTGGCTAAATGAAAATCTACATAGTTTTCAAAAGGTTTTTAGTCCATTAATCTCACTAATTATCCGTTTCACTTGAGCACCCAATGTTTTCCATGATATATATTTGACATCCAAAAGTGTTAAAGATAAGTTATATAGATTTAACATGGAACCAAACTAGTGCTCAATAAATAAATGAACACATAAATTCTTTTTTTTATTGAATGTGTGGACGAACCTCGGCTAACCCTTCGGGTGAATAACGTCGAATATGATAAAGATGCCAAGTTTCAAATACATCTAATCGTGGGTGTGGCATAACCAATGCAGAGTCAGTATAAAGAAAATTAGTTTCTTCAGGGTTCACCATTATCCTTGCAGTACATGAAGATTTTTGCCAATAAAACATAAACAAATTGGTTCCACATTACGCATTAATGAAAAAGCATTGAAGTTCCTTTGATAATCAATGAAGAAAAAAAATAGAAGTAGAATTTAATCATATAATTTACAATAGAACAATTAAATAAGGTAAGAGTGAAAGATACATCCAAATGTTTACAAAAATACCATAGTAGACACTGTCTGATGAAGAACAAGCTTACTAACTTACGGGATAAAAAATTAATCTTATAGTTTATAATAAAACAATCAAACAAGGTACAAATTGAAGAATATATAAAAGCGCTATCTTGACCAACTTAAAGAAAGATGATAATAATAAGAACCCAAAATTGTCTACACGTTGACCATCAAATTATTTATTAAATTTAACCACCAAAATATCATGATAGGAATATATAACAATACCTCCCTGTGATTGATCTTGTCACCATCAATTTTCCTTCTTCCAATGACAGACATTCTTGACACAACACAACCCATAAAGACTGTAACATCAGTAGCAAAGTCAATCCCTGGCTCACGAAAAACATCACTAGGAACATCTTGATTAGGCACCCTATTTTTCTTATTTTTTTCCAAGATCTAGTCACTTATCAAAGTAAAGATCACTAAGATCTAGATCTAGTCACTTATAAAAGTATCAGGTTTATTCTAATTTCAGAATGAAAATTTAAGAAGATTAAAAGCAATAGGTATCAATGAAGATGGAAAATTGATTAGAAGCAAACACAAAATGCTTTAATAAAGTGGAAGAAAAAGAAAAATGAGATTACCATGGTAGATGACAAGATCGATAAGTGGAGGTAGAAGAAAAAGAGATTTCAGGATAATTGAAGACTTTATTTTGTTTGAAAGATGCTTCAACTGCTTCTCCTTGTTGCATTATTCTATTTGGAGAGTTGTGCGCGGAGACAGAGAAAGAGAGAGAGCTGAGCAGAGAGGTCAAAGCAGAGAGAGGGATGAGCGGGACCGAGAAGGATGAGAGAGTGGGATACCAAAGTGAGTATAGTGAATTTTTTTAGGGTTTTTATATTTTAGTCAAGTGTACTCAATTTTGGAACACTTTAAAAAGTTCCAAATTTTGACACTGTTTTAAAGTGTGCCAGATTGTCATTAAATCGTGCCAGAATTTGGCACAGTTTTAAACCATGCCAAATTATTAATATCAAGTTGTGCAAATATAATTTTTGGTATAGTGGACGGGTTCACAAATAGAAGTCAACTGGATGATGAACAGACTGATGTACTATATTTTTCCCAAGAGAACTTCTTTTTCCATTCGGGGTGGTGGCATTTGGAGTATAGCTTTCAGCTTGGCGGGATCTGCTCCGATTCCCTTTTCACCGGCCATGAATCCACAAAGTTTTCCTTTAGTGACACCAAAAGCATATTTATGTGGGTTTAACAACATTTGGTATTGCCATAGTCATTTGAAGAACTTTCGAAGGGTGGGCACATGACCTTCCCGAGTCTTAGACTTAATAATCACGTCGTCTACGTAGTCTTCAACCTCCTTATGTATGAAATCATGAAAGATGGTTGTGGCAACCCTTTGGTAGGTAGCCCCAGCATTCTTGAGACCAAATGGTATAACCGTGTAACAAAAGGTTCCCCAGGGATTTATGAATGAGATTTTTTTTTTATGGTCAGGGTGTATCTTGATTTATTATATCCGAAAAATCCATCAACGAATGACTTGAGGGCGTGATTCGCCATGTTTTCCATAATCATGTCGATGTTGTGCAAAGGGTAGTCGTCCTTTGAAGATCCTTTGTTCAAATCCCGATAGTCGATTCACATGCGGACCTTTTCTCCTAATTTTGGCACATGAACAATGTTAGCGAGCTATGTGGGATATTAGATTACTCAAATGAAGCCTATGTTCAATTGATTGATTACCTCTTCCTTGACTTTGAGTGACCATTTAGTGCAGAGCTTTCACAACTTTTGTTTGATCGACTTGCATTATGGGAGAGTTGGGATGTTATACTGAGCTATTTTGGGTTCGATACCGGGCATATCATCGTAGGACCATGTGAAGATGTCCATAAATTCATTCAGAGGTTTTTCGAATTGTGCACGCTCATGCTCGTTAAGGGTGGACCTTATCCTAATCTTGTGCTATTAGCTACTAGGCTCGAGATTAATAACAATAATTTCATCCTTAATAATTTGAATGCAGTTATGTTGTTTGTTGTTAACCTTATTAATATCAATTAAGAATTGTTCATTTGGAAAATAATCATCATTAAGAGTTTGATTAGAATCAAGACAATTAATGTAAGACACAATGAGATACTCAAAATTCTCATTTATTTCACTTTTGAGAAAAACAACGTTGATAACCTCGTCAAAAGAGGCCTTGATTACATTGTTATAAAAAAAATGAGGAACTACAATAGATAAAGAGATAGGGTAAACATCAAGGTTTGGTTTCATCTTAGCAGGTGGGACTGGTATAACATTCCAGTTGAGAAGAGGCTCATTAGAGGCCTTGAGTAGAGTGGACGGGTATGACGATGTAGTACTTGAAGGGATAATATAGTGAGTTAGCCCCAGTGTCTACAGATTGAATGAGTATTCGAAATCACTTTCCTTGAAGACCTAAGCAATGCTTACGGATTTCTCGATGGAAGGTTGCACTTTATGCTAGCAATCTTTGGCTCAGGAGTAGTTGTCTTGAAAGAAGATTTTCATCCCTAGCTTTATCTTCTTATCGGCATGGTCATTCCATGGTTAAGGATAGCCATAGAAGGGGAAGTACTCACTCTCCTTGATGAATCTACCATTCAGAGAATCCCTTGAAATAATCTTGGCATCCTCTAAACTCCTTTTCATTCGTATTTGGCGGAGCGTTCTGAGTTCTTCGGGTGAAGGCTGATAACACAGGCCATACGGGGGAAGGGCCTATTTCAAGATTATGGGCTCTAATATCCCTTGTTAACGTTGCCCCAGTACCAGTCCCACCCCCAACACGAGCATAAAATGCATATTCTTGAACATTTGTATCATACTGACATTGTTGTGAGTACTGTGCCCTAGACAAACTCGGTTATTGAAATTATCCCTTGTTGGAAGGGAAAGCGGATCAACCCTGAAGCCAAAGAAAAGCATGTCATTGATCCCATACTGTATTTCTAGTATCAGACTGCTAGTGCTAGCATTTTTTGTACCATCATCATCCTTTAAGATGGTGATGACTTGTCCTTTTGCAAAGAATTTTAACTTCCAGTGAAGGGATGAGGAAATACCTCGGATGTTATGAAGCCACGGTCGACCAAGAAGTAGGTTAAAGAATGCGAGTTTATTAATAACTTAAAACTTAGTGATGGGATTCATAGAGCCAACACCTATTGTGAGTTTTATGGATCCCATCATCTCTCAACGAGTATTATCACAGGCACGCACTGCTACAGAAGTAGGAGTAAGATCACTTACTTTCAACCCTAAGTAATTGAAGGTTTCTAATGGACAAACATTGAGGGTATATTCATTGTCAATAAGTGAGAGCATGACTGTCTTTCTCATTAATTCAACGGAGATACTGAGGGCATAGTTGTGGTCGGGTCCGACCTTCATAATTTCTTCTTCGAAGAAGGAAAGAAGTCTAGTGTTGGTCAAGGACCCAAAAATGTTTATAGCTTCTTTTGGAGTGGTTGAAGGAGGAACTGTAGGTCCAGTGAGAAGATTTATCAAAGTATTTCGGTGCAGTTATGAGGACATGAAAAGCCCCTATAAGGTGATGTTGGTTTGAGTCTTCTTGAGTGGTTCGAGGATATTACTTTCTTCAACGGTCATTTTTGGCATGGGAAGTTCCACGACAACTCCCTTTCCCTTATATGTTCTTAATGACTAAGGATTTGGATCCTGGTAGTGTATTTTTGATCTGGTCATGTGGTTTATGGAGGCGGGGAAGAATAAGAACCCCGTGTCTTCATCTATTTCTGACTAAATGTCTACTTTACTAATTTTCCCCAATAAGTCTTTGAAAGATATCATTTCCTACATGCTGATTATTAGACTGACTTTTTCTTGACTCGATTCATGATTAAAGATGTGAAATTCATCCCCCTATCTAGTGGCAATGATGTCCTTTTGCTAAGAGAAATTGACGCATTCCACGACCTCAATAACTTCCTCATATAAATCTTCCCACTCAATAAGGAAGTGCCGGAGTGAAGGGACAAACCACCCTGGCAGCTTCAAAGCAGTGAGTAGTTCGAAAATGTAGCAAATCTTATTCGTCTATCAAAACATGTCTGCCATGATCTTTACTACGTCGTCTAAGTTGACTTCATCAACGTGTAAAACCCAATCATCTGACTCCCAAGCTCATTTTTGGCCTTCCATGAACAAGTCACTGAATTTTGGACAATCGATGGTCATCTCGGTGGGTAATTTAATCCCAAACTATAATACCCCGTATTTTTATCTTTAAAATAATTATGGAATTAATTATTATTGTGGGATTAATTAAATTAAAATGTGAGAATTTAATTGTTAATTAATTCGAATTTAAAATAAATATTAACTAACGTGCCAAAGGTTAATATTTATTGATTGAAAACTACTGTATGATATGTAATATGAAACTATACACTTCGATAAATTGTCAAGAATAAGAAATACGACAGTTTAGTAAATTAAGTCAGACGCGCGTGTGAGTCATATCGGGACTAATTTAATGGAATAAAAAGATTAATTATTTGTGGTAACTCGTCTGGTCATTTCGAGTGCGCCGTTGAGTTCGGAAGGGTCGAAATAGTTAGGATAGTATACCCGGGTGTTTAGTGTGGGTCTCGGGGTAATTTTAGGCCTGATCGGTGCCCCGAGAGGGCATTATGATAAATTATATTTTTGGGTTTAATTAATGGAAGAAAATTAGAAGTTATTTTATCAGCCAAGAGAAGTCCATTAGGGTTGAAAGATATATAAAGTAAAGAACGTCCATAGGGGGTGTGAGGGAGAACAAATTCCAAGAGGGAAGGCCCAAATTAGCACCACCTTGCACAACCATCAGCACCATCGTGTAGATAGGAACAAGAGGAACACGTCCATACCAACAACGTCAAGAAATCTAACGACTAGTTCGAGGCAAGTGTTTATTACTTGCTTTTCTTTAGCATTAATCATATTCATGTTAGTATAGGGATGATATAAATATATATTGTTCATAAAAGTTATGAAAAATTGGAGATTTAGGATGTATGATTCGAATCTGAGATTAATTAGATTGGACCCTTCATGTATGTAAGATAGAAATCACGTTTTGATGAGCTTATGTGAATAACGAATCTGGTAATCATGTGTTCTTGAATAAGAAATTGAAGAACTAGGGTTTTAGTAATTAATTTGGGGATTTCTTATTTCTTTGACGACTCATAATGATTTGATGATTCTAGGATGTTAGAATCCATGTGTAATTGTCAGGATTCGATTTAGGACTGATTGGTTGGAGTTTGGGATGACAATATAGAGGTTTTAGGGTTAAAAATGGTGGAAAAATGTTGAAATTCTGTGTAGAAGATGAAACAGTAGGTCTCGCGCAAAGTCGCGCGAATTCGTTCAAACGAGATTGGCATCTCACGCGAAGTTGCTCGAGTGACGCGTGGCAGTCGTTAAAACGACATTTCCATCTCTTTCGAGCGACATGGTGAATTTTTGGGAATCTTCTTAGGGGAAGTTTAGGAATTTTCCAGTCTATTCGAGTGAGAGAAATTGCCAGTTAATAGATTAGAAACGAGACAGGTCTATGAGGAAGTATGTGAGTTTTATACTTTAATTAATCCGGAAAAGAGAATTAATTTGGAAGTTACTAAAGAGTTGTGGTGATTTAGTAATACTATAAAATATGTAATAATGAGAATGAAATACGTATGGTAAGTATACAAAATGGCTGGGAGAATACCTATAAATATTTGTGTAGAGACGGTCTTATCTTGGGTGACCTTCGGGGGGATATTTGACTTGTATCTCAGAACATAGGACTGTGAAGACTTATTTGTGAGTTCATAAGTCAGCTGACTATGGGAGCATAGGTATGTGCGTGACCCATAGGTATGTGAACTGTGTTCGCCGCCATTATGTGTGTTTTGTGTATATGGTTCGGGGGAGACTTCCGAGCCGATAGTCCTTATTGGAGTACGAGATGTACCGGGACATGATAGCAAAGTATGCAATGCACTACAGGTTTAGCCTTGGGGGTGCTGTATTAGTATACGTATATGATAGTGGTGAATGTATATATGTATACTTGTGTTATTCCTAATGTGAGATAATTGTAGGTTATTGTGATAGTACAATCTTAAGTGACGTAAGTTGTGAATACTTAACTTAATGTGATAAGGCTTAACCGAATTAATAAATGATGATATTAATAATGTTGAAAACTGGGAATTTTGGGTTGCTACCACGAGCTATAACTAGAATTATAAGTCATTATCTAGTTAGAAGTGTTACGGATGGCTAGGTGAGAATAAATGTACGTTAGGCGTGCGCAATAGACGAGAGGTGAGAATCTCATGTGAGAATTCGAACTAACATGCATTTGATACTTGCTTTATTGCAAATTTTAAATACTTGCTAAACCAAATATTTTTACACATCGGGCTCTAACCCGTTTCTTGCATCTCTTTTCCCTCTTGCTATATATATGTATTATATCAGACTTAGAGATTTGGATTGCTTGGCGCATTGCAGCTGTTGTGGAAGCTGTAGGTCTTTGCATTAGACGCCCCTATCATTTCACTCAGTTCTATATAGACTGTCCAATTAGGGCATGTGTCGCCTATTCCTTAGACATTTTCAGATATTGTATTCATCTCACTTTCCTTTAATTTCAGTTGGATTTATAATTATTGTGATTCTTGATTTAGAGTTTTGAACTAAAATATTTTATCCAGTCTTGGATATTTCAGCATGTGATTCTGATTCAGTATTTATATTATTTAGTTGTATGTGGATGGATTATATTTAAATTCTTGGACTTAATAATAGTATGATTCTTTTTAATTGAAAAAGGAAAAAAATATTTTGACACTAGCTTAATTAATTATTAGGTGGTTAATAAGGTTATTATATTTTCGACAGTGATGCTAAGAATGAAGCAACCTAACATTCTATTTTAAATTTTATAAAGGACTAATCACTCGATATTTAATTGGGCGGGGTGTCACAGGTGGTATCAGAGCAGGTTCTAGAGTATTTTAGGAACCGTACGGTTTATCATGCTTTCAGCTTAGCGTTCTTTGATATAGATCCCTATTATTAGGACTGTTGCACTCCTTGGATTTCGTTTTGTAGACTGCGTTCTTCTACTATAATGATGTGTATGGTCTATGGACTTATGTAATTCATTTGAATGTCAGATGTCACTCATGAGGAAGATACAAACTAACACTGCTGAAGGAGCAAATGCGGGACAAGACTAACAAGTACCTCAGGTACACCAAGAAAGAGCGAAAATCGTTGAGATAGCGAATATCGTGGCACAAGCAGTGACTACAACAATATTGCAATACCAAATAGTAGTGTACAGCTTGCAGGCGACAAAAGAACGATAGAAGTTGATCAATATGACATTGCTAAAGTTAGCAACAAAAGGAAAATACCGTAACAGCAGTAACAAGTGCCTCAAAGTCATCAAGGACGGGAGGATAATAGAAATGGCGGAAAGAGCCAAACCCACCAGAGCCAACAAAGCCAGGAGAAGAGGGCTACCACCAAGATATTTCTTGTTCCAACAAATCTCTCTATGAAGGGGAAAATATAGAGGGGGCTTTAAGGTAATCCTAAGATTTGGGATAATTCTTCAATTAGCAACAGTGTTTTTGGATTGAGAAACTGAGGCAGCTCAAGCGTGGTAACTCACCGAGGTGGCCCAAGCGTGGCAACTCAGCGAGGCAGCTTAGCATGGCAACCCATACTTTAGCTTGTTGTATTAGTCATATTGTATTTCTGTTTATGTTGACTATAAGCTATAACAATTATAATGATGTAACGAGAATAATAAAGAGTTTTAGTGTGAGGTCAAACGGTACTCGTGAGAGACCAGGCTTGGCAGGGCCTGGGAGAGCTATCATGCTCTATCGAATGACCTCGTCGTGGGAACTTTAGAGCGACTTAGTTTGGAGGATTGAAAAGTGAGGCACCATTGGGGCTTGTCCTGACCATCTTAGATACAAATGATAAAACACCGAAGGACCCTTACCGTGGAACCTCGGGCGAAGCATCTTGGAGTTCCATCGGGTGTTGAGTTGTGAACCAAATAACCCTCTACTTAATGTCACATCTACTGTAGGTGATGTCACTAGACAGATAAATAATGTTAGACCTGCACTTGAGTAAACCACCGTGGTATTTGGGGCTGTCATGCAGTTGGTGAGCCACCTCTGCGATAATAGCCCCCTGACACACAGTGGTTAGGTAAAAGGCAAGTCTTGGCATTTAATGTTTATGATGTGGAGACAATTAGTGCCTCAGGCATTTAATGTTGTGACATAAAGTATAAGGGATGTCTTTCATAGTCTTGAATGACTGAGTTGCCTCGGGGGTGGTGTGGGGGCTATTTAAGGACCCAACCACCTTTGAGGAGAAGAATGATCTTTTTTGAGAGTTGAGGAGTTATTGTTAGAGAGAATATACACATTTTGAGAGAGTTATTGCAAACCAGAGGGTTTACTCACCCACCATTGTTATTTATTACAAAGCTTTTAATACTTGACAGAGATTCTTGAGGGTATTTGGTGTGTTTCTACCTGCCTACCAAGGTGTATCTAGGGTGCTCACTTCTATCTCCCTCTAGCTAAGTTACTTCTAAAGTTTACTATTATCTCTTGAGTTATACACGAGAGTTTTGTGAGTTTAAACTGAGTTTATCTTCATTGGGTTTATGTTTGTGTGTCCTATCATTAATCCAAGGCTTTGGCCAACTAGCTTATCACTACCATACTCAAATAGGGGTTACGCCTCTATCCTATCTAAAATACCCTCTTACATTTGGCGACTCTACTGGGGAGGCATTCTTCTAAGTAAGGAGTCCGACCCAAGATAATGCTACTTGAAGGCTCAATTTTTATGACATCCAACATAATAAAGAGAAGGCTGCGAGAGAACTAGAGGCCATAAGGGATGGGGCTCCTCGAATAGAGGTACTTCCGGCCCAGGCGATGACAGGTGTTTCGGGGGTGGCAAAAGCTCCCACGAGTGTGGAGTTGGGACCCACTCAGGTCGAGCTCCTCATGAGTAAGTTTTATGAGTTTTTACAAACTCGAGAAGCTTCAACTATGCTGGGAGGATTGGAGGCTAATGCCTTCGTAACACCATGGGTAGATCCAACGGACCCACCAGGTGCAGGTGTAGCAGGGGTAGTCCCAAAAAACATACCCTCCATTATGAATCGAGCAGTAGGAGCCTCAAGAGTATCAACGGCCCCAGCTGTAATGTTCGTTCCAGCTCCAACGAGCATTCAACCCATCGCCCCGTTGCTGGTTTCTCCAGTAGTATCACCCATGGAGGAGATGAGAAAGGAGATGCTGAAGTTCATGCAGGCTTCCTCATAATCGGCTGGTGAGGTATCTTCAATTTTTGATGACTTTTGAACACTGTATCCCCAAGAATACAATGATGATCCCTATCCGAAGGACTATATTCCTCCTATTTTTGAAAAATACACGGGAAAAGGTGGGAACCTGAAGGAGCATATTAAGTGCTTTGTTGAACATTTGGGGGCGCATTGTAATAATAAAAGGCTTAGGTTGAGGCAGTTTTCTAAATCCTTGATCGATAAAGCATATACCTGGTATTCCCATTTGGCTCCCAACAGCGTTTCTACATGGGAAGAGATGCACGTGTTGTTTGTCTAGAAGTTCTTTCTGGCAGAAGATGAGTTTACTTTGACCTAACTGGGTAGGGAGAAGCAACTACCTGGGGAAGAAGTG
The DNA here is from genome assembly GCA_949130495.1 of Sambucus nigra. Classification (NCBI taxonomy): domain Eukaryota; kingdom Viridiplantae; phylum Streptophyta; class Magnoliopsida; order Dipsacales; family Adoxaceae; genus Sambucus; species Sambucus nigra. The sequence goes on along the minus strand of OX422210.1, from coordinate 585,313,115 downwards.
GTGGCCTATGTTCGAAGATTCATAGAAATATCCATCAACGTGAGGGAGGAGGCCAAAGAATCCAAGTTATTGCAGATATGCGCTGAGGGGATGCTTCCTGAGTACATATGCCATCTTATTAATGAAACGCGTGAGGGGACTTTTACGGCATTCCTAAAAGCAGTGAGAAATATCTCTTTAGTGGTGCGACCCAATTCGGTGGTGGTGCCCATGATGTTTAAGCAGCCGATGCAACCTACGGGGGGGGAGGTCTCAGCCCGCACGGGTAGGGTACGCTGAGGGGAGATAGGGGAAAAGAACCGAAGAAGGACAATAAGAGGAAGTTCGAAAGAGACAGGGAAAACCCACCACCATTGCCTTGTACAGCAGAAGAAGCTGTCAGCTGTTACAACGCGATGGTCCAAGGGGGAACGATCTATGAGCCAAAGGACGTTCTCGCTGGGGAGCCCGATGCGACAACGAAAGCGGATCCAAAGTATTGCCAGGTTCATCGGAGGATCCATCATCCAACCGAGAGCTGATTTACGCTGAGAAGAATCATAGATAAGTACATGAAGGCAGGGATGTTACAAATCCCTCCATAGAACATCAACAACAACCCCTTGCCAGGACATGGGGACAATCTTGTGGTGGCCTACGATGAAGAGACGAAGAGAGAGGAAAGAGAAGGGTATCAAGAAGCTTTGAAGACCTGTACTAAATGAATGGCTAATGTAGTTTTGGCCTACGATGAAGCAAGAGCCAAGGATGTGGAAGATGTGTACAACGTTGAAGGTGAGGAAGAGGATCCAGGCCTAGAGTACTATGGAATTGCAAAACCCCCAAAGTTCACCTGGTTCTTCGAACAGGTAGGGATACTAAAAGAGAGCAGGTTAGAAATAACTCAGGCGATACTATATATTGTGAGGAAAGACGCAGTCCCTTCGCTGAAATGGAAGGGACCCATGGCCAGGTTGGTGAGGAGGTTCCTGTTAGAAGTGACCTTCAGCGATGCCGATAGGGCTATGAGATTCCCTCACAATAGGCCATTATATGTGACTGCCAGCGTTAAGGGAGTTAGTTTCACGAGGACACTCATGGATGGAGGAGCTTCATTTAATATTATGCCAATTAAGTCCTTTCATGCAACCAATATTCCAGAAGAAAGGTTGGTCCCCATGCCTTTGGTGATTTCGGGGTATGGTAACCAATCTTCCAAATCCATTGGGTATGTTAATGTTGGGACTGTGATGGGAAATTTGAGTTCCCACATTAAATTCCACGTAATAGAGAGTACAACTTCCTATCATCTGCTAATAGGGAGGGTGTGGATGCACAACCAAGGGCTAGTTCCTTCTATGTACCACCAATGCGCTAAGGTGAATATCAAGGGGACAGAAGTGACCATTAGGGAAACGAAAAGGCCCTTCTCTATCGAGTAAGCTCACTTGGTGGATGCGGAATTTTATACTGAGTTAAAAGGGGATGTCCGAGTTCTAACGAGAAGGATGGAGGGAGCATGGGTGCCCTCGATCAGAGAAAGGATGGGGCCCTTGAATAAGCAGGGTAAAGAGGTTGCGAGAAGCACAAGAGTAATGACCGAGGAAGCTCACCAGACGGTCCCTCGGCCCCAAGGAATCTCGAAGCAGCTCAAAGATAGGATGAGGCCCAGAGCGGATCCTATGGATCATGAGGTCCAACGACAAAGCGTGTTGAGTCGGTTCTTAGGGAAAAGAGTGATCGAGGTGTCTAGAGAGAAGAAGAGGAAAGCAGTCACTGCTACCAGTAGACAATGCAAGAAAGTCATTACTGAAGAAGGAAAGGTAGTGTATCGATTATAACGGTGTGAGCAGGAGGCCGAAAAAGATGATGATAAGGTTGACCCGATATACGAATGCTTTATGGTGGATCAACGGGGACAATGTATGGTGATAGATAATTATAGCATACAAGAATTTGTAGAGGAAGTCACCGAGGAACCAGATTACATGGCGAATCGACCGAAGCCACATGCACAAGAGCTAGAGTAGTTAAACCTAGAGGGGAGGACCCAAGGCCCATTTTCATCTCGAAGGATCTCAGTAAGGAGAAACGAAGGGACTTGGCTAAATTAATTCAAGACTTTGTAGACTTCTTCGCATGGAAGTACACAGAGAAGGAAGGGATAGACGAGGAATTGAGCTGTCACAAGTTGAACGTGATGCCTTCAGTCATTCCAGTAAAATAAGTAACAAGAACGTACAAGCCTGAGCTGGATTTGAAGATCAAGGAAGAGGTTCAACGCTTACTAACAATAGGGTTTATCAAGACGATACAACACCTGATCTGGCTATCTAGTATTATCCCAGTAAGGAAGAAAGACAAAAACCAAATAAGGATCTGCGTGGACTTTAGAGATTTAAATAGATCTCGCCCCAAAGACGATTTCCCTCTACCCTCCATTGATGGCTTAATAGATGCAACGACGGGTCATGAGATGTATAGCTTCATGGATGGGTATGTGGGGTACAACCAGATTAAGATGGACCCCTCGGATGCATAAAAGACAACATTCAGAACCCCGTTGGGTAACTTCATGTACATGGTGATACCGTTTGGACTCAAGAATGCTGGGGCGACTTACCAGAGAACAATGATGGCCATTTTCCATGACGTCTTTCACAAGTTTATAGAATTCTATGTGGATTATTTGGTCATTAAGTCGAGGAAGGAGGAGTCCTATCTGAGCGATTTGAGGAAGGTATTTTCCCGTTGTAGGAAGTTTAAATTAAAGATGAATCCACTAAAATGCATTTTTAGAAATTCCTAGGCTTTGTGGTTGATCGAAAAGGGGTGCAGATGGACCAGGAAAAATAGCGGACGATCTTGGAAATGCCATGTCCGAGAACGACGAAAGAGTTGAAGAGTTTCCTCGGTAAAGTCTCCTACCTTAGGAGATTTGTGCCTGGATTAGCCGAAATAACACATCCGTTGATGCAGCTGCTGCGAAAGAACAAGAAGTTCAGGTGAGAGGGGGTTCACCAGGAGTCTCTTGACGGACTGAAGAAGCTGTTTGTTTCGCCACAAACCATGGTTCCCCCAAGTGCGGGAATACCGTTGTAGCTGTACCTCACATCCACCACGAGGTCCGTGGGAACTTTTCTGGCACAAAAGATTAACGAGAAAGAACGGCCAGTATACTACCTCAGCAGGATCATCCATGGTCCACAAGTTAGATATAGTAGTTTGGAGAGGCATTGTTTAGCCTTTGTATTTATAGCGCAAAAACTTAGGCATTATATGTTGTCTTTTACAATTCATATTGTAACGAGATGTGATCCCATTAAATATTTACTTGCAAAAAATATATTGATTGGCAGGGCAGCTAGATGGTTCCTTATCCTCTCCGAATATGACTTAAAGTGCGTGGTTCCTCGCGCAATCAAAATCCAGGCGTACGCTGATCTGTTGGCTATTTTTCCTTCAGGAACGTTTGAGCCACACAAAGAAAGCATTCCAGGAGACAACTTGCAGGCCAATCACCTAGATGCCATAAATGAAGAATGGACAATGCAGTTCGATGGGTCATTGGCAGAAAAGAAAGGAGGAGCAGAGGTTATTCTTTCGAAAGGAATGTAGGAGATTTGCCTTTCTTACAAGTTAAATTTCCCTTGCTCTAACAACGAGGCAGAATATGAAGCATTGGTGTTGGGATTTCTAGAGGCTCTTCGAAGATGGATCCGTTCACTTTTCATCAAGGGGGATTCAAAATTGGTGGTTTATCAAGTGAATGGAGAATACGCGTTGAAGCACATGAGCCCGATACAATACAGAACGATCATTAAGAGGTTGCTCGACCAGTTCTATCAGACCAAGATCAAGAGGCAGCCTAAAATGATGAACCATCACCCAGACGCCTATGCCACCATTGCCCAGAAGATGATCATGAGGAGAGGTACAACTACTGTCGCGATTCAATGAAGAAACGCTCCTTTGATGGTACAATTAATTTTATCGATGGAAGAGGACGTGGACTGGAGGGGAGAGATTAAGAGGCAACTGGAGTCTGGTGAAGGAATGATGGGGCTCAGAGAGTTGGCCCAGTACTTTACATACCATGGAAACCTTTACTTCAGAAATGTAGGAGGATGGCTATCAAGATGCATCGGTCCTGAAGAAGCAGGGTAGAGGTTGAAGAAAATGCACGAAGAGCACTGTGAAACGACTGCGATTCCTCTTTATAGAAGAATTCAAAGGGAGGGATATTTCTAGCCTAGTATGAAGCAGGATGCTGTCGAGTTACAATAAAAGTGTGACAAATACCAATTATTCTTCGAGGCAGCTGAACATCATTTTGTGGAAGCTCAGGACGACTGGAGACAATCCTATATTGACTTCATTAAGGATAGAGTTGTTCCAATGAAGAAAATTAATGCGATGGGACTCCGACAAAGGGACCCGAGATTTTATGTTCACGAGGGGCACCTTTATCGAAGGGGAGATTTTATGAATTAAAAATCACGTTCAAAGAAGGTGATAAGAATGCTTTTTCCTAAATTGGACGGGTTGGATTAATAGCGTTAAAGGTGTTGTGAAAATGTTAATGGAATATGGGTTAATGTAATTTAATCAGAACAAGTAAACATTTTGATATAAAATAAAGTTTTTGTATATATGATTATATATATTGTATGGGCATCCTAGTTATCACTATCTTATAGCATTCGTACTTTCTGTTGATCATTTTCACATTGCATTTTGTTGAGAACCCCACTGGGCATTGTCTCACAACTTCGTTTGTTACGATAATTGCGGTTCCGTATTTGAGAGCGTTTTACAAGTAAGTGTTCCTTACCCTCTTATGTTAGTTTCTCTGATTACATGAATGCTGAAGGCACTGCAATGAGTTCTAAACTTGTTATATTGTGATATATTGTAAGAAAATGGAATTGCATGCTAGATATCAGAGATGTAATTAAATAAAAAGGACTATAAACATTTAATCACATCGCTTTACACTAACGCAGCTGGACCGATTCGGATTAACCTATGGGTGACCCATAAATTCGGATCGGGACGTTTCAAATCACAAGTGATATATTATTTTTTTTCTTATATCACAATTAATATATTACTTTGTAATCATTGTAATTTATATCTATGCACTTATAGTATCACATGTTATTTGATTACATAATACTAAAAAGAATGGGTAGTGAAAATCTCATGAAATCACTCATCTCATCTTCTCATAAAAAGGAACTGAAGTAATTCATCACAACTAAGTTCTCACGAAGTCACTTTGTGGCCATCCAAATATCCTCCCTCTCTCTCCTCCCAAGGGGGTGGGGGGAAAGGGGGATGAAGGTCTCGTGCCCTCTCTGATCTAGGGATGCTTTGGCCGTCGTCGATGTGGGATGAATGTAAAATGATGGAGTCGCCAACCTATTTTTCACAAAACAAGCAAAAGAACATATCGCCACTTCGAGAGAGCGTCATCAAAGACAAACTGATGCTTACGAAACTATAAGGGAACAAATTTCCAATTGAGTCCTTTGTAGTTTTGGCTCAATTCCGGACAAAAATGTTTGAGTCATAGGATAGAGTATATTGATCATCCTTCAAGCCTATGACGTGTTTGTTGAAGACGTAGCGGCCAAGTGTATAAAGCTTCATCACATTGCCGAGTTTGTTTGTGCCTCGTTTCTACGTCATCAACATGGTTCCATTGCTCCTAAGGTATGGATGCATTTTAATATATATATATATAGGATCTTGAAACATTTTACAATGGGTGAACGTTTATTTAAAACTGTTGTTTGATTTCAGAAAGATTTCATTTAAACTTTAAATTAAAGAATATAAAGTTTTTGGGTAAAAATTGAATTTTTCAAACTTTCTGGAAGTTCGTTCGATATGTCGTTCGAACGAGTTTTTCATTCGAACCAGATGTCGTTCGAACGAGTGTGCCAACGAGTTCCCATATTGGCCACTGAAACTTTGTTCGAAATGTCGTTCGAACAAGATGGCTATTTGAATGAGATTTCCAACGAGATTTCTAAAGAGTTCACACTAGAACTTCGTTAGAAGCCTCGTTCGAACGAGATTTGGCGGGAACAGGTTTTTGGCAGTTTTGAGCAGTTTTTTTCCAACTTTTTCCACTACTTTACCCCCCTAACTCTTGACAGAATATCTATGTGCGGGAACCAAAGTTTTTAACTTAACTTTTTCATATCCTACAACCTCCAAGAGAGTGTTTTGAGAGAGAAATAAAAAGAGAAAAAGTTATTTGTTTAAGTGTTGCTGATTTTCAAAAAAAATGTTTTAAACACTTGTTTTACACCCATATCTTTCATCCAAGCTTACATAGATATATTTGTAATTGCTTGGAGTTTTGGCACCGATTTTCTTCTCTACCGTTTGAAGAGACATTTTGGTTTTGCTTCTAAATCCCACAAAGAAGAAGAGGTTTTCGTTGATTTACCCACTTGGAGAAAGGCTCCTAGTTCGGGTGACCATATAAAGTCCTATCGGTGGATTCTAAGACCGCGGTGGAGCTCCGTGGTTATTTGCTAAGAAGAGGTTGATACAAGAAGACGCGTCGGGGATTGAGAGGGATCGAGTCGAGTGTTGTAAGTCATCTTGCTTGTATTTGTAAATTTCTTACTTAGTGGATTTGAGGCTATGGCCGTCCGAGGTTTTTTTCCCGTTGTGGGTTTTTCCTCGTACATCGCAGTATAGTGATTTATTGTTTATTTTATCTTACTACACACACCTAGAACGCATGCTTAGGTAATTCAAGATAAAATTTGGTTTTAATCACTACATGTTCAATTTGGTGCTAAATTAAATATTGGGTAATGTTTGGGTATGTTCAATTTAATTCAATAATTCAAGTCAATTAATTTGATTGGATAAAATTTGGTTTGGCCTAATTTGTTAAAATTGAGAAATATGACTTAGGCAAACTTTCTAGGACTTGGGTTAAATTAAATTGGTTTAAGTGAAATTAAAATAAGTGCGTGTTTTAATTTTATTTCACTTTTGGTGTTATTTTTATTTAGAAGAAATTAAAATTTGTTTATTTGTTTGAACCATCATTTAACGCTTCTGCATAATGAAAAAGGAAATTGGTTTTATAGTCTAAGAATATTTAAAATTGGGGGCCTATTGTTCCAACAAATTGGTATCAGAGCAAAAACGATAATTTACTTCGTTAAAGATCCTATAACTAATTTTTGGCTAAAATGGAATTTTCCCCATTTTCAAAATTTCATATTTTCGATGGTTCTAATTACGCGTATTGGAAAGAGAGTACGAAATTGGCACTTAAATCTATAGACGAGAGGGTTTGGATGTCTATAATTAACGGGTGGTCCCCATCAACTCATTTAGTAGAAAATGAACGTGTTCCCAAACCGGCCGATAGATGGAGTGAGGGTGAATTTAAACTTTCAAACTTTAATTCCCGTGGTTTAAATGCCCTTTTTAGCGCTGTCACACCGGATGAATTCTGACGCATTATAACGTGTGAGACCTCTAAAGAAGCATGGGATATTTTACAACTCACTTATGATGGTACAAGTGTCGTTAAAGCTTCAAAACTTCAAAACCTCACCACTCAATTTGAAACTATCGAAATGAATGAAAAAGAAACTTTTGATGAATTTTATGCTAGACTTTCCGATATTGTTAATTCATCTTTTAACTTGGGAGAGAAAATACCTGACAACCGAGTAGTAAAGAAAATTTTAAGGTTCCTACCCAATAGATTTATTCCAAAAGTGACCGTTTTAAATTCTTTACCAACTTTAGCCTCTACGAAATTAGAAGAGCTTGTAGGTGATTTACAAACCTATGAACTGGACATGTTTCCCTCTAAAACTGAAGAGAAAATTGAAAAGGGCATTGCTTTAAAAGCCCCAAAAGAGGAAAAATAAGTAGTAGAGAGCGAGAGTGATAGTGACTCGGAATATATGACCTTGTTTGCTAGGAAATTTAGAAAGTTTCTTAAAATTAACAAATATAAATTTAAAAATGACTTTAAGAAATTTGAAACTTCTAAGCATGACAAAGCCGAGAGGATCCCTAAAACTATTAATGAAAATTTAAATACGGACGAGTCAAATAGGTGTTTTGGTTGTGAGGGTTATGGCCATAGGGCTTCTGAGTGCTCCACTAAACTAAGGAGAGAGGGTAAGCAACCGATTTCATATAATGTGACCCTTAGTGATAGTGATAAGGAAGAGGGACCCGATTCCCCCACTAAGATCAACTTTGTTACTTTTATAGCTAATCATGTGAGTGATAGTGAGAACTCATCTATAGATGAAAATTTAACACATGACACTTCCAAGGTCATAGTTTATGATTCCCTTGTTTTTGATGATAGTGAGAGTGGAGAGGAAAGAGAGAGTGAAAATGAAGAAGAGGTTAATGTGAGTGAACTTCAAAATGCTTTTCAAGAATTATATGAAGAATCAATTAAATTAAAAGGAGCTAATTTGAAGTTAGAAGCTAGTTTGAAAGAGCGTGTCAAAGTCACTGATGATAGTGTGTTAGTGGAAGATCTTAGGACACGAGAGAGATCTCTTCGAGAGAAGCTAGAATATGTAGAAGGTGAGAGAGATAGCCTTAGAGGTTTAATGGAATCCTTGAAAAAGGAGCTTCTCAAGTTTGAAGAGAGAAATGTTTTATTAGAGTCTAATATCCTAGAATTAGAAAATAAATTAAAAGACTCTAGTAACGTCAAATTTGATTTGGAGTGTTGTTCGGAAAAATTAGATAAAATATTAGGAACAATCCAAATTAAAAATGACACTTGTGGTTTAGGCTTCGATACTTGTAATGAATCTACTCAAAAAGACAAAATCAACTCTGTAGGAGAATCGCCTAGGAAAGCCTTTAGAGATCACCCCTTAGGTAAATCTTTTCGACATGTTTTTACTTGTGCACATTGTGGTCGAAAAGGTCATCTTAAGAAATATTGTTTTGATCTTAAAAGATTTTCTAGAAAATCCCGATGTAAGGCAACCAAGGTAGCCAATATTCCTACACCCCGAGATAGTCACTCATCATTAGTTTGGGTTGGGAGATCCAACTTGGTAGCCTTACAAGATAGGGTATTTGATTCTCATTTACTTTCACATGCTTCCTCTCTTGCAAAATCTAAAGGTTGAATGTGTAAGTGTTATTTACATACTTTAGCTTTTGTATTTCATGCTATAGTCACATGCTATTGTATGCTTGTTTAATCATTTTCTAGTCTATGCTCCATGCTTAATCACATGCTAGAATTATGGTTTTGTTTATCTTTTGAATTATATTTCCTTCATTTTGTTTGCATTAAAAGAAAAATACAAAAAGATTTTTGGTTTATCATTTGCATTTTATCTTTTTAGCAATTTAAGATTAATGAAAAATACAAATGTTTTTTTTTTGTCTTTTGAGTATATATATATATTTTTATTTTTGGTTAAGAATTTCAAAAACTCAAAAAGATTTTTTTATTCTGTGTGTAGTTTAGTTTTACACACTTTATGTGGCATATACTTGTATTAGAATTCCATCTTTTACGCTCCCATGTGGATAGAACTTTTGGTTTAGATTATCAATCCTTATTATGATCTTTATCATGCTTACATGGAGTAGTTGGACTTTGTGTTGCTTAAATGGATTCTATTTTTATATGCCTCTATTCACACATGCACGAGCTTATTTGAAATTTTAACTTCATATGTATATTTGAGCTTTGTGAGGTGTTCTCCTACCGATCTTGTCATCTACATATTTGTGACCTTGGAGGACTAGTGCATGTCAAAATCCGTTGCTCGTGAGATTTGTGAGAAATAAAAATGATAAATATAAATGTGCACCGGGAAGGGATCCGAAAGGATTTATTGTCCTTTGCGAATAGTAAGCCACCATTTGTTTGGACCTAAAAGAAATACGTGGTCCAAAGGCCTAAAAGAAAATATGGCATTAAAAGAAAAATAATTTGCCAAGGCCTTATATGTTTGATTGATATATTCATTCAAAATAAATATATATGCTTATTGAGGGAGATTGGATGGTATATCAACGGTTTTCACAATGTCCGTTTATCCTAGTTGCGTTTTCAATGTCATGACTCTATTGGCTTGTAGAATCATCAACATGCTAGGCTTGTATGCATTGTGTATGTTTGTTCATTGAGTTCAATCTATATTGTCACATGAGGTTATAATAAAATGTGATGAAGTTTGAAATCAATTGAGAACTCCGTGAACATGTTTTAAGTGATTCGGTCTAAATTTAATTGTTACTTGTTCACACCCCAACACTTCCGTTTCCATATGACACATTTTTGCCATATGAGTGTGAAAGACTCCTATTATATTTTGTGTGTGTCAATTGTGTGTTTATATTTATATATATGTACGTGTACATCTTTGGTATATCTAGAGTACGTATATATATGATATTTTTGTTTACTCTTTGCTTTGCTTTCTAGTCCATATATGCTTTAATTCACAATTGGTATCTATCTTGTTGCATTCTTTGTTGATATCACATGCTTAATACTTTATGTATCTTATTGGTATCATTTTCTTGCATCCTAGTTGGTATCCGTTATTATTTGTTGGATTAGTTGTGCTTTTGTTGCCTATATGCTTTAATGTTCTCATCACTCTATGCACAATTACATGTTTTATTCTTTAATCTTTGTCTATTCCTGAACAAAAAGGGAGAGAATGATAGGGAGAGAAATGGTATCTAAAGCTATTATAATCGTATCTTAGTTTGGGGAGATTTATCTTAGGGGAGACGTCTTTCTAAGTTGATAAAGGGACAGAATTAATTTAGGGGGAGTACTTACTCTACTTGTATTAAATATTTTGATATTCCCTATGCGTGTAATGTGTTTGCTTAAGTGTGCAGGAATTATATATTAAGTTGCAACTTTCACCGGCAAAGATTATGATCCTTTGGGTTGTTTGAGTCAAGCATTGTATTTTTATTTTGGGTGGGACTTTTTATTAGTCTAGTAGAGCTTGACGCCCCTTTAGGAATTTTATTTGTTTTTTGTCCCGGAATAGCCAAAGGGGGAGATTTGTAAGGACACAAATTTCCAATTGAGTCCTTTGTAGTTTTTCCTCAATTCCGGACAAAAATGTTTGAGTCATAGGATAAAGTATATTGATCATCCTTCAAGCCTATGACGTGTTTGTTGAAGACGTAGTGGCCAAGTGTATAAAGCTTCATCACATTACCGAGTTTATTTGTGCCTCGTTTCTACGTCATCAACATGGTTCCATTGCTCCTAAGGTATGAATGCATTTTAATATATATATATATATAGGAGCTTGAAACATTTTATAATGGGTGAACGTTTATTTAAAACTGTTGTTTGATTTCAGAAAGATTTCATTTAAACTTTAAATTAAAGAATATAACGTTTTTGGGTAAAAATTGAATTTTTCAAACTTTCTGGAAGTTCGTTCGATATGTCGTTCGAACGAGTTTTTCATTCGAACCAGATGTCGTTCGAACGAGTGTGCCAACGAGTTCCCATTTTGGCCACTGAAACTTTGTTCGAAATGTCGTTCGAACGAGATGGCTGTTCGAATGAGATTTCCAACGAGATTTCTAACGAGTTCACACTAGAACTTCGTTAGAAGCCTCGTTCGAACGAGATCTCGTTCGAACGAAAATGTCGTTCGAACGAGATTTGGCGGGAACAGGTTTTTGGCAGTTTTGAGCAGTTTTTTTCCAAAATTTTCCATTACTTTATCCCACTAACTCTTGACAGAATATCTATGTGCGGGAACCAAAGTTTTTAACTTAACTTTTTCATATCCTACAACCTCCAAGAGAGTGTTTTGATAGAGAAATAAAAAGAGAAAAAGTTATTTGTTTAAGTGTTGCTGATTTTCAAGAAAAATGTTTTAAACACTTGTTTTACACCCATATCTTTCATCCAAGCTTCCATAGATATATTTGTACTTGCTTGGAGTTTTGGCACCGATTTTCTTCTCTACCGTTTGAAGAGACATTTTGGGTTTGCTTCTAAATCCCACAAAGAAGAAGAGGTTTTCGTTGATTTACCCACTTGGAGAAAGGCTCCTAGTTCGGGTGACCATATAAAGTCCTATCGGTGGATTCTAAGACCGCGGTGGAGCTCCGTGGTTATTTGCTAAGAAGAGGTTGATACAAGAAGACGCGTCGGGGCTTGAGAGGGATCGAGTCGAGTGTTGTAATTCATCTTGCTTGTATTTGTAAATTCCGTACTTAGTGGATTTGAGGCTAGGGCCATTCGAGGTTTTTTCCCATTGTGGGTTTTTCCTCGTACATCGCAGTGTAGTGATTTATTGTTGATTTTATCTTGCTACACACACCTAGAATGCATGCTTAGGTAATTCAAGATAAAATTTGGTTTTAATCACTACATGTTCAATTTGGTGCTAAATTAAATATTGGGTAATGTTTGGGTATGTTCAATTTAATTCAGTAATTCAAGTCAATTAATTTAATTGGATAAAATTTGGTTTGGCTTAATTTGTTAAAATTGAGAAATATGACTTAGGCAAATTTTCTAGGACTTGGGTTAAATTAAATTGGTTTAAGTGAAATTGAAATAAGTGTGTGTTTTAATTTTATTTCACTTTTGGTGTTGTTTTAATTTAGAAGAAATTAAAATTTGTTTATTTGTTTGAACCATCACCTAACACTTCCGCATAATGAAAAAGGAAATTGGTTTTATAGTCTAAGAATATTTAAAATTGGGGGCCTATTGTTCCAACAGAAGCCAATAGTTCGAAGGTCCGGGGGTTAAATTACAGAATAGAAAGGTGTTAGGCACCCAACTCGCCCTTTTGGTCTCTCATGGGCTTGTGTTACTGTTTTCCTTTATTTCTCAGTGAAGTGTGTGTGCATGTATATATAGTGTAGATTGGAATCGCCCAACTCATAATACCATGGAAGAGATAGAGTGAGGTCATCCACAGGAATGTTTCCAAAGTAATATTTAAAAAAAAATATGATTTATGCTTTTATCGAAATATTGATCGCTATGATGAAACAATAATATATTGAATAAAACGCTAATAAGGATCACAAACATAATATGTATTAAAATAATGTATGGATGAAAATGTGAAGATGGGAAATTTGGAAAATTGGAAAATTGGACTCGAGTCTCGAGTTTTAATTCGAAATGCCTATGTGGCCTACAAAGGCATCAAAGTCCACGTAGTTCGCATGTAGCATAAGGGTGGGGTTTATCCCATAGATTCGAACGGGATTTATTATATGTGTGTGTGTGTGTGTAAAATGTGTTTTAGTTTTGAAAATTTGGGATGGATAATCCCATTTGGAATTTATAGGTGTAACCCTCTTTTTATTTGTTTTGTTTTTTTTACTGAAAATAAAGTACGTGCAATATAACTAATAAAAAGGTGAGATGCTAATATCTATGAACTAAAGTAAGAACTAAATTATGAATTTAATGTAATTAATGCGAATACAAGAAATTTAAAGAGAGAAAGAAGAAATTTGGACCTTCTTTGAAGAATTGAAGCTTGATCTTGATCTTGAATGAACTCCCTTGATTGTTGAGATTAATGTTGGATGAGAGAGAATGAGATTTTGCCAAACTGGGCATGAAAAGGGTGGGAATGTAAAATGGAAAGGAATTTCACAGAAGGAAACTTCATTGATTGCAAGAGAATGTTGTTGAGATCACTGGTGTTGATGGATCCGAGGTGTGATTTTGGAGTGAGCTCATGCCCTCTATTTATAGGGTCAGGGGAATTTCGATCGGCATAGCCCTAGCCCTAGACCTACCAATCGACAGGTAACCCTAGACACACTGCCAATAGGCAGGGAAATGGACCTGCTAATTGGCAGTCTCGTGCAATTTTTTTCTAAAAAATAATCATAAAACGCAATACATTGTTCCAAACTATGCACGGGTCATACTTTTAGAAAGGTAATTCAGAGACTTTTAAGAGTCCTTTGGGTTGCTCCCGTGTCCAAGAGTTGATTTTAGGTCAAACGTTGCTCGAAAATGCTTGTCAGTCCTTTGGACGGGAGATCGTCGGAAGGAAACGAATTATTCGTCCGAATGGTAAGTTAGAATCGCACATGGGGTGGATTGTTGTAAAGGTTATGCGAGGTACTTCGACATTACAAAGAGCTTCGCTTGGTTCAAAAAGTTAACTTTGGTCAACTGGGACCCAAAGCACACGGTGACCTTTCAGAGTAAAACGGTTCGTTCATCTGTACCGTAAGGATGATTCATGCACGGGAATGACCGTTGGATAGGTTACTCAATGCCCTTAGAATATTTATTCAGTCTCATTCAAGCTGAAGAGTTTACCTTAGTCAAATGAATCCCGAGAGGTCCCGGTGGCCTTCAAATCAATTTTTGGGGGAAAACGAATCATTTGTTCGAATGATTAAGTCATTTTGCACATGGGCCAGACTGTTAAAAAAAGGTTTTTATGCACTTCGAAGATTCAAAGAGCTTTTTCTCTGACTATGAATTTGATTGGGGTCAAATCGGGTCTGAGTAGCGCCCGGTGGCCTGTAGATCAATTTTTGGTAATAAAATGGTCCACTTGTCTGAACGGTTATGCCGATTCATTCATGAGGTGAACTATTGGAAAGTGGATTCAGATCCGCTAGAAGATTCAAAGAGATTTCACTCAGTCGATGAAGTTGATGGGAGTCAAATAAGTCCCGAGAGTGCCCGATAGCCTCTAGATCGGTACTCGAAGTATGAACGAGGGTTTGTAGTGAAATGGCGAGGTGATAGGGACCTATGGAGAGAATTTGGGAGTCCTAGAATGTGGTGTCTATAGAGCCCCTTGACGGGTGATCTTGGAACAAGTGAAAATTGTCGAATAAACATCATATGATGTTTAGCAATAGGTCAATTTTACGGATCTAAGGGATAAGGATGACTGGTTTAGAGGATCCAGGTTGATTCTGGGGACAAAGGAAATGCTGGGAGTGACCGATTCTGTCGGCCGGGGTCAATTCTGAGGACCTAGGGTAGGGAACGACCAATTCTGCAGGCCAAGGTCAATTTTGAGGACCTTAAGTAGAAGCGACCAATTCTGAGGGTCGAAGCCAATTCTGAGGGCTTAAGTAGAGTTGAAAAATTATGCAGATCGAATCCAATTCTAAAGGCTTAAGTAGAGGTGACCAATTCTGTGGGTCAAATCCAATTATAAGGTCTTAAGTAGGGATGACTAATTATGTGAGCCGAGGTCAATTCTGAGGACCTTAAGTACAAGCGACCAATTTTGTGGGTCGAAGCCAATTCTGAGGGCTTAAGTAGGGATGATCAATTCTACGGGCCGAGGTCAATTTTAAGGACCTTAAGTAGAAGCAACCGATTTTACGGGTTGAAGCCAATTTTAAGGGGTTAAGTTGTAGCGACTAAGTCTGCGATTCGAGGTAAGTTCTGAGGACCTTAAGTTGTTGTTTTTTGTGGAAATTTGGAGACTCTTCTAGGGAAATTATCTTGTGGTTCTGCTGGGGATTTTGGGGAAGCAGTTTATTTTGAGTTATAGGTTCCGCAGGGGAAGATACATTAATCCGAGGATTGGATGTTTTCCTTGTTGGGGAATTTTTTTTTATTTTTGCAGTGTCCTTTGGAGACGTTGCTGGGGAGATATCAATTGATTTTGGAATTCTATTAGGGATTTAAATGTTTCTCTGGGGAAGTAAGCGTGGTAAAAAATATTTTTCTTAGTGAAAACGATTCTAAAATTTATTTGGTAATTTTATTAATTTTCTAGAGATTTTTCGAAT
This sequence comes from Sambucus nigra, assembly GCA_949130495.1. Lineage (NCBI taxonomy): Eukaryota > Viridiplantae > Streptophyta > Magnoliopsida > Dipsacales > Adoxaceae > Sambucus > Sambucus nigra. Next base: position 585,297,356 of record OX422210.1, on the reverse strand, counting down.
TTTTTTTGCATTTTGTGGGAATTTTTGTACCAAATTTCAGGGAGGTGCCGACCGGCAGGGTGTAGGGGTGCCAAACATCAATGGCACGGTCTTTTGGACAACCTCGAGTAGGTGAAAGGACAATGCCGATTGGGTAAATTCTTCTTTCCTCTTGTGACCATTTTTCTTTGATGATTTTTTCAAATATTGATTTTTCGCTTGGGATCTCACAGGTGACCTTCTATCCTTGAGGGACAGCCATCAAGCACACGGGGTTGATCGGGATGAATGCAGAGCTGTGTTGACTAATGGCGCACGAGTTTGGGTACGTCAGCTGAGGTGACATCCAATTCTGGTTCTATCCCCTTGGGATTCCTTGCAGATTCATCGTTGACTTTGGGAGCTTAGCGCTTGCATGCTTGATGTCGCGACATTTCACCTGAAAAGAGACTTAAAAAAGGGCAAGAAATGCATATTTTGTTTGATTATCTTGATTTAGTGGCTTACTCTACATGCACTTTAATTTGTTGTTGTATTTTATTTTGAGAAAAGTAGAAGAATGTGTATTTTTTGGAATATTTTTGAATTTGTTTGAGTAGAAGCTGACCTCAGAGGCTTGGCTGAAAAATTGCTTCCCTTTTGAAAGGATTTATTTTGAGAAAAAGTAGGAAAAATGAGTTTCTTGGAATTTTTTGAGTGAAGGAAGACCTTGAAGGCTTAGTTGGTATATGGAAGAGGAGATAGAAAGCTTGGTTATAAAGTGGAGGCTTGCCGCCTTCGTTGGATTGTGCTGAGTCTGTTGTATTGAAGAGACCGTACTGATGTTGGATCTATTGCCCTTGGCTTAACTTCGAAGCTACAGCTGGTGACTGGGGAATTGTTGGCGGACCCATAACTTGCAGCCATCACTTTGTGGATGTCGTACCATCACAATCCTATGGTGGTAATACTGGCGGAGACTCTGAATGGTCTGGATGCCTAGGGGAAGTCCGTTCTGACTTCCTGGGGGTAGCCTCATTATGCTGTTCATGTGGCTGTCAGAGAGATTTCGTATGGTGGTCCCTCCTCAATATCCCTTGGAAACCGTGCGAAACTTCTTTTCTTGCTACTTTATCAGCGTGGACCTAGATATAGAGGTAGGAGAAATGGTTTGTGGAGCAAGAGTCTCAAGGTTTGTGTTAGTAAGTTCCATGGTGTGGGGAGTTGTAGTCCAATCTAGAATTGGGAGAATACCAAGATGTTCGGTTGGTTGGCCTCTGGCAGACCTCTTTCTACTTTACCTGGCGGCTCTTGCGCCAATTTGGCTGGGAGAAGACTGTGCCACCTCGGACACTAGATTTCTTTCCCGTGGAGGATTTAACAGAGTGATTGCATATGTGACTGAGATCTCTGTGGGAGAATCGTTGACCGTCGATCTGTCCTTCCCAGTCTATTGGTAGAGTATGGCATGGTTCCGGGGATTACATGAAATGGTTGTGGAGGAGAGTGGTTGCCAAGATACTAGCTGTGGAGACCGATCAAAGGTTGTTCGCCATATCTGACACCATGGAATTAGGTGTTGTTGTTTTCCTTAGGCTGGTCCCGACTTATCATTCCATGGAGCGTCTGCGGCATTCTATTCAGGTAGGGGAGGTTTGGGGACCCCAGGATGTGGATGATGATGGGGTCGGTTCCTCTGGCAGTTGCGGGTAGGATCCCCATGGGAATTTATTTGTGAAGCTTTTGGTATGATGTTTGTTCATGTGTGGGAATAAATTTTGGGAAGGTTATCTAGGAGTAGTTGGCTTGTTTTTGTTTAGTTTTAGGAAAATAGGGTTAGGTTGGCAAGCACTACACCAAAAGGCTAAATTGTCACCTTTGAGCCGTCCAGCCTTGTCACGACCATTGATCGTGACAAAAAACACTTATTTTTCATCATGATAAGTCCGTGACAAAGGGTTGTCATGCTAAAGCCTGTGACAAGTAAAGTTGTCACTGATTTGTCACGGTCAATGACTGTGATAACTTTAAAGAGTTGTCATGGTCAAAGACCTTGACAGGTCCATGACAACCCTTTTAACAAATAATCCCAGTGCCTATTTTTCCCACCATTTTCTTTCCCTCCATTTTCTCTCTACTTCTCTCTCTCTCTCTCTCTCTCTCTCTCTCTCTCTCTCTCTCTCTCTCTCTCTCTCTCTCTCTCTCTCTCTCTCTCTCTTTGTATATACGTGTGTGTGTGTGTGCATGTGTGTAGGGGTATACATGTGTGTGTGTTTAGTTGTGTTGGGGTGGGGTGGGGTGGGTAGGGTGTGGTAGGGGAGGGGGTAGGTGTGTGTGTGTAGGTGTGTGGGGTGGGGGGTAGGGGGAAGTGGGGGTGGGGTAAGAGGTGTGTGTGTGTTGGGGGGGGGGGGGGGGGAGGACGGGGACTGGGCAGGACGGGGGGCCATGTGTGTAGGTGTGTAGGGGTGTGTGTATATGAATTCGTGTGTGATATTGAATTTGAATTTGAATTAGACGATTCGATGTGCCCCGACCTTTAAACATGAATTGCATTGGTATTGATATTTAGTTTGAATTGAATGGAATTGAATTGAGTGAAATTGAAATTGAAATTGAATTAGTATAAATTAGAATTTAATTTGAATTGATATTGATATTGGTTTAAATCGGTATAAATTGAAATTGAATTTGAATTAAATGAAACATACTTTAAATTATATAATTAAATGAAACATACTTTAAATCTTTAAAATACATACTTTAAATTAAATGAAACATAATTTAAATTACATAATTAAATAAATCTCTCGAATTGTGATACAACATAATTAAATGAAACATACTTTAAATTACATATAGTAAGCATAGATACTATACTTATAGTTCTTATGTGTACGAGTTCAATATCCCTTAGACCTATTCGAGATTTATTACTCCTGTAATGAGGTCTCTCAAATTGTCCCGTTCGGACAGTTTGAGAATGCATAGTTTCTGTATAATAATATTCTTAGTGGCTTAAACTTGTTACTTTGGGGGGAATTTTTGCAGTCGTATCTTAATGTTCTCCGGGAACATACTAGATGATGCGATGTTAAGTGTTATTTCAAATGATAAATTGAAATAACACTCACACTTGCGAATCTATGTCTTGTACTTGGAGAACTATGGGGATATGCTACCGAATTTTCCTAAAATTGGAACAATGTACATGAGCTGTTAAGTATAGTACAGAAATATGCGATCTTGAATGGGATAGGACCACTCACCCTATAGAGGAGATGGAGGAAATAGGATTTTGAATGCACGAATAAATTTATATTAAGTCAACTTCTTATATAACACTTGCTTTGGGGGGTGCATGCCTGCATGTATTCTCATTTTAATGCACGACATAATGGTTCTGTAACATTTATAACTAATTTAAATTACATATAGTGCGCATAAATACTATCCTTCTAGTTCTTATGCATACGCATTCAATAGATGACTGTTTATATTAATGGGAACTAAATGTTCACACTTTTGTTTATACTAATCCACGAATATACGCTTCTTACCCATAATAGGTGATTGTTTGTAGTAGTTATGATGGGATATCATAAATACAAAGAGGGGATGGGTGAGACAAATATATTAGGGGATGTGTTTCGCATAGCTGTTAATGAATTTGTGAAATACGCAAAGGGATGTCATGACGATGAAGAATTTCCGTGTCTGTGTTCTAGGTGTAAGATTGGTAAGGTATTTGAGTGGAAAACAGTTGAACTACGTTTGTTAAGATAGGGTATGCAAGATAGTTATTGATTAGGCATAAATTCTTCCCATTTATCCCCTTAATTTAGAGGCTTTTATCGCTCCGCAAAGTGTAATTCGAGTGGATTTATCTCATATCAATGCTATTGACATTTTCTAATTAGTACGCTAAGTTTCGTGTATCTCCTATCTATTTTGCAGGTATTCAGTGCACACAAGGAAGGAGAGAACCAGAAGGAAAGTCGAAGAACTCGCGCCTACAAGTGCTTAAGAAGAATCCAAATCCTAATGTGAGTTCCAGATCAAAAGTTACAAGTCTTTAAAAATTACAAGGAGGAAAAGTTCCTGATAAGACGGAACCGAACTGAAGGGCTTGAAAAATGAACCAATCCCATCCTGGGTAAACTTCCTGTGAAGCATGAAGAGATGGAACCGAACCGAAGAGGAAATAAACAAACCGAACCGGTTCAAGGAAAAACTTCTCTCAAAGATGGAACCGAACCGAATCACCTTAACATGATCGGTTCGGGTATCGGAAATTCAGACTTATCCACTTGAAAAACAAGAGTCTTGTATGGTTGAAACTCTTAGAAATTCGTTGAGTATAAATTTTAAATACCTCCCAGACATTAAGGAGGATTCTAATTCGTTAGAGAAGCATTGTAATTAGTTTAGAAAGACAACAACAAGAGTTTGATTCCAGTTTTGCAATCCAAGTAAAGTTGTTTCAATTTTTGCTTTCATTATTGCAATAGTTATTTCTTTAGTTATTAATTTCATTATTCTTCATCTTCAATTGTTAGTCAAAATGTTTTCTTTCATTCAAAACATGTTTTCTTCTAGTTTCAATATGTCCGGCTACGTTTTCAAGGGTTGGGGTGCATGAACCCCACCCGATGTAATTCAGGATAGTGGAAATAGAAGTTGGAATTAAAATCTTAGATGAATTGTATCGCAGTAATACGATGCTGCTTTAATTCATCCTTTGCTTATGTACTGTGCGGGCTACGATTACTCATATATGTAATACTTAGGAGAATCAAAGACCGGATTTGAATTCAACTTTTACTTACATACTGTGCGGGCTACGACCCCTCATATATGTAATACTTAGGAGCATTAAAAAACTGGATTCATTTAAAGCTTTAATTCTGAATCTAGTATCCTACGAAGTGAATTACTAGAGTGTGGGGGATTGTAACTCGACCTATCTTTTTCATCTCATAGTTAAAGATTTAGTTAGATCGTCATTAGTCCTTTAGTTAATTTAGAGTAATTGCATTTCATTCATTCTTAATTTCATTAATTAATCATTTTTTAAAAATTGCATCTAGTTGTAGTTGTTTCACAATTCAAATCACCTTTTTGTTTTTTTTAGAAGTCAAAGTTAGGTTACCTTCGTCTTTCCAACGTCGTTACGACTTCATTCGTCCGAGCCTAAATAGCGACAGGCTTGCACTGGTGCCTAGATATCAAATCTGTCTAGTGTGCGTGCTATTTAGGTTCAAGTGGAAGCCTGTCTCTCAAGTAATAATCTGATAAGTCGATTATCGATCCTCAGGGATATAGGACGAACGGATTCGTAACGACGTTGGACAGACGAAGGAAACCTAACTTTGACTCTAAAATGAAGGAAAAGGTGATTTAATTTGCGAAACAACTACAACTAGATGCAATTTTGAAAATGATTAATTAATGAAATTATGAATAAATGACATGCAATTACTCTACTGTAGAACTACAAACGAATTGACTAAAACTTTAAATATGAAATGAGAAAGATAGTTCGGGTTACAATCCCCCACACCTTAGTAATTCACTTCATAAGATATTAGATTTAGAATTAAATCTTTAAATGAATCCGGTTTTTAATGCTCATAAATATTACACATATGAGGGATCATAGCCCGCACATTATGTAAGAAAAGGATGAATTAAAATCCGATCTTTATTTCTCCTAAGTATTGCATATATGAGGGATCGTAGCCCACACAGTATGTAAGCAAGGGATGAATTAAAGTAGTATCATATGAACTACCATACAATTCATCTAAGGTTTTAATTTCAACTCCTATTTCCACTATCGTGAATTACATGAGGTAGGGTTCATGCATCCCAAGCCTTGAAAACTTTGTCGGACATATTAAAACTAGAAGAAAACATGGTTTGAATGAAAAAAAACATTTTTACTAACGAATGAAAGTGATGAAGAATGAAATTACTTACTAAGGAATTAACTACTGCAATAATGAATGCAAGAATTGGAATGCTTGAATTGCAAAACTAGAATCGAAACTAGGGTTTCTTGTTCTTCTTCTTCTCTAAACTAATTACAATGCTTCTCTAACGAATTAGAAGCCTCCTCAATGTTTGGGAGGTGATTTACAATTTATAAGCTACAATTTCTAAGAGTTTCAACCATGCAAGACTCTAATTTTACAAGTGGATAAGTTCTAATTTTCGATACCCGAACCGATCCCCTTAAGGTGATTCAGTTCGGTTCCATCTTTGACCGAAGTTTTTCCTTGAACCGTTTCGGTTCGTTTTCCTTTTCTTCGATGCGGTTCCATCTCACAGTGCTTTATAGGAAGTTATTCAAGCATAGGATCGGTTCATTTTTTCTTCCTTTTCGGTCCGGTTCCATCTCTTAGTTTTTCACAGGAAGTTTCTCAAGATAGGATCGGTTTGTTTTCCAACCCATTCGGTTCGGTTCCATCTTTTCAGGAACTTTTAATCCTTTTATTTTTGAAGATTTGTAACTTTTGGTCTGGAACTCAGATTAGGATGCCGATCCTTCCTTGTGCATTGAATACCTGCAAAATAGATAGGATATACACAAAACTCGACGTATTAGTTAGGAAATGTCATTAGCAATGATATGAGATAAATCCACTAGAAATACACTTTGCAGAGCGATAAAAGCCTCCAAATTAAGGGGATGAATGGGAAGAATTTATTCCTAATCAATGTGAGCGATTACCCAACGAGACGTGATGCCATTGACCCCAATTATCATCATTAAAATTTTTGATTCCTTGGGTATTGACTTCAATGGGCCCTTTTCCCCTATCCTTTGGATACCTATACATCCTAGTCGCGGTTGACTATGTTTCTAAATGGGTGGAAGCTATAGCTACCAAGACTAATGACAATAAAGTGGTGATAAAGTTCCTGCACGAACACATACTTTCTCGCTTTGGTACACCTAAAGCAATAATCAGTGATAACGACACACACTTTTGCAACATGCCGTTTCAAGGACTTATGAAAAAGTATGGTGTCATTCATAAGGTTGGAATGACATATCACCCACAAACGAATGGATAGGCCGAATTGGAAAATCACAAAATCAAGCACATACTAGAGAAGACCATCAATCCCGATCAAAGGATTGGTCCTTTCGATTGAATGATTCGCTATGGGCCTATTGTACCGCTTACAAGAACCCACTCAGAATGTCCCCCTTCCTCTTTGTGTATGGCAAACCTTACCATCTTCCCGTTGAGTTGGATCACAAAGCTCATTGGGCCATTAAGAGATTAAATTACGACATGGACAAAGCCGGTGAAAGCTCGCAAGCTTCAACTAAATGAGTTAGAGGAGATACGCAATGATGCGTATGAGAATGCCAAAATTACAAAATCCTGGATAAAACTAGCACATGATAAGATTATCCGACAAAACAAGTTTCAACCGGGACAAAAGGTACTCCTCTTCAACTCCCAGATTCATCTATTTTTGGGTAAATTTCGGTCTCGATGGACTGGTCCATTCGTTGTGAGAAGTGTTTCCCCCACAGAGCAGTAAAATTGGAAGATCCAAAAGGGGAGAACGAGTTCAAAGTCAATGGACAGTGCCTAAAGCTATATGTTGAAGCGTGCGTAGAAGATATCGACACCATTTGGTTGTCGAACCCCATCTATAGGGTAGAATGAGCTTGAACTGAGAGGTCGGCGCACCCCCGGCGCGTATGGGGTGATTTCTTGTGTATAGTAGCTGTGCGTAGGTAGAATAGTAGAGTCTGTAGGTAGGTTACGAGAGGGTAGGGTTAGTATTATACACACCAACATGCATTTTGTGAGGGAGTCAAGGAAGTCCAAGTGTGAGAATAAGTAAGAAAGTGTCCAAAAATTTGAGGGTGCGAGACTTTATTTTCAGCATTCTGAGTGGAGAGAGTTCTGCCTAAGGCGAACCGAATCGAACCCCCTTAACCAAATTAGTTTGATTATGATAAATCGAAAAAATAAAAATCCCAGAACCCGATCGGTTCTCCCCCGAACCGAATTGGTTCGGCATCTGCAGTTTTGCCTCTTCCCGAGATGCCTCCCCCTTTCCCAATCCCTTCATTTCCCTCCTTTCACACCCTTCTTTCCCTCCAAATATCCTTCCCTTCTTTCCCTCCAAATTCTTCCCCCCAACCCTTCCAACCACCTATAAATTCCACCTCTATCCTACCATTCCTCCACACCTCCATCACATATTCCTACCTACACCTATCTCTCCCATTTCAACTATCCCCCGATATTTCCATGGAAAATCCCACTCTGCCCCCAAAATACATGTCTACCGAGGTCCTTCCTAACAGTAACGGGGAATACCGCTCTCACATGGAGCGCATTTGGTGTGAATTTTTTTCCAGCATATCCTGCCAACTTCACATCGAGCGCGTCACTAACTGGGACGAGCTGCCTAGATCGGTCATCAATTTTTTTAGTTAGCGGGGGTGGAAGCATTATCTCGCCAATCCACATAATGTCATGTGGGCCAACGAGGTCCGCTCTTTTTATGGCTCTCTCGTCCGCACGAGCGAGTTTGAGGGCCAAGCTTTTATCGACGGTTGCCCCATCCCTTTCTCCTTGGCTATTCTGTCCCGTAAACTTTCTTCGAAAGGAGTCCCAAACCCGAACATCTTTGACTACCCCATCAATGCCCCCACCTTCTCGAAACAGCAATGCATCAACCGTCTCACCCGCAACGAGATTTGGGAAAGGGGCACCTTCCCCGTGGGACACCTCAATGATAAGGCGCACATTACATTTCATATTATTTGCGCCAACTTGCTTCAAACCACAAATGACTCGGCGATGCACCCTCGCCAAGCTACCCTCGTCTACCACCTTTTTGATCCCAACTTCACTCTCAATCTTGTCCTCGTGCTTTACACCGATATTCTTTATGCGGCTTTGGAGCAAAAAGGTGCGGTGCCCCTCCCATATGCACGTCTCATAACCTCCCTTTTTGCTGATGTCGGTATCCAGCCACCTTGAGCCTTTCCACTCCTCCCGGAGCCTATTAGGAATGTGTCATGCACTAGGAGCGCCCAACAAAGGGCAACCCTTCGAACAACCCGAGAGGTGATTGATGTCAATGAAGTTGAGGCGATCAATGTTGAAGAGCACGAGGCCGAGGATGTCGTGATGGGTGGGGCAGATGAAGAAGAGTACGACGGAGATGACGACTTAGATTTTGAGCCACCGAGTGCAGATTTTGATAGGCGCCTTTCGGATGTGGAAACACAGTTCAACGGCTTCCTCAAACAATATCAACGGGATCAAGAGGCCTACCGAAGGGATACGAGTATGATGCATCGTCTCCAAACCCACTTGTACGAGCTCAACTTCGGTGGACCCCCTTCAACCTTCTTCTATGACCCGTATGATCCCAGCGCGCCCAGACCCTCCAATCCACCTCCCCACTGAAGCCCATGGCTGCTGTTGCTGTTGTTGGTTGTGTCATGTTGGATGTTTAAATATGTTGGTTGTGTGTTTCTCCCCTCTCCCTTGTAACATCTATAAAAATCTGCATTTCTTTTTTATTTGTTCATTTTATTTTTTTCACACTTTTCATTCGCTTTGAGTTAGATTTTCTTCCTTTTTGCTTGAGGACAATGTAAAAGTCTAAGTAAGAGGGGTTCACAAGTGCGTAATTCTAAAACTTCACAACTTTTCAAAAATGCCCAGAAATTTCAAAAAAAATAAAAATTTTGAAAAATCCAAAAATATTTTTTCTTCAAAATAAATAAAAATTGAAATTTAATTTTCTCAAAAATATCATTAAAATTCGGTTTAAAGTCTCAAATTGTAAAAATACAATACACAAAGCCGAAATTGACCAAAGATGGAAATTGAGCAAATATAGACGACTTAGCGAATAAATGTGGAGATTAAAAAATCCGGTGAGATTCGAACCTTTCCCTATTATGAGTTTATAAATCAATCCGAGTTAATTGTTAACTCAATGTTCGTTTCAACGTTTTAATAAGTCGTCGAGGATCTTAATCCTTACACTTTGATCGGTTATGGAAAATATGTGTGATGTTGCCTTAAAAAACGTGCCAAGTAAATCTCTAAATTAAATTAATCTCGAGACACATATGGTAACACAATTAGTATTTCGAACAATGAAGTAGGCCCTCGTTTGTCACCCAAAAATATTGGCCATAGAAAATTTGTGAAAAATTATCCCTTTTTGCTACCCGTTTTGAGCCAAATAAATTTTTTCCCTTTCGTTTGACAACACGAAAAACCCTAATTGGCCCGAAATTATGAAAATTGATAATCCCAGAAATTAAGTCCGAAAAGTGCATAAAAAGGGGAAAGAGAAGAATAGATATGCTCGACAAAAATAGCAAGAGTAAAAAACATAAAAAATAGAAAAATAAAAAAAATGAGCAAAATCCCGGAAAAGCACAAATGGACATCATAAGAAAATTTTCCAATTCCAGATTTCCTTACCATTCCCATTTTACCCAATATACCTTTAACCCGAAAAAGTCCTAACCGAGTCCAAAATGAAAAAATTGGTTACCGCGTGGAGAGCTAAAATACGAAAAGATAATAAAAGAGATTATAAATATGAATTAGAGGCAATGTTCTCGTTTCCCTATAACCGTAATCCGATGATGAGATCCATCTACCATAAAGTTTTATCTTTCTATTTATGTGCATGAACTTGGTTCCAATACATTTACTCTTATTAATCACGCATACCGAGAGAACATAGCCACATTCCAAGTGATTTGTTTATGAGAGCATTCCGTGAGATTTTGAAATCAAAATGAATTTTTGGATAAGTAACGTAATGGACAATCGGTGAAAATTCGCGGTTAAATTTCTGGTTTCGCACACACGTACTATGATTTGAGACCCTTGAACATGAATTGATGATGACTATTTTCTGGAAAATATTGGATTATACAATTTTTGCGTATTTTGAGTTTTCTTTGAGTCAAATTTTTTGGGTATATTAGCTGTAAACCCTCACTAGACACAACTCGGCCTACTAGGGTAACCTAGGGGTTTAAAGGCTTATTGCATATGCTAAATGCAATCGTTCCCCCGCGAAATTCTATCCCATTTTAGAGTTGGACCACGTTTTGATTCTTTTACATTGTTCGGGACGATCAAAGTTCTAAGTTAGGGGGGGTTTGATTATGCGTAAAATATTCCCATTTATCCTCTTAATTTAGAGGCTTTTATCGCTCCGCAAAGTGTAATTTGAGTGGATTTATATCATATCACGGCTATTGACATTTTCTAATTAGTACGCCGAGTTTCGTGTATCTCCTATCTATTTTGAAGGTATTGATTGCACACAAGGAAGGAGAGAACCAAAAGGAAAGTCGAAGAACTCGCGCCTACAAGTGCTTAGGAAGAATCGACATCCTAATTCGAGCTCCGGATCAAAAGTTACAAGTCTTCAAAAATTACAAGGATGAAAAGTTCCTGAAAAGATGGAATCGAATCGAAGGGTTTGAAAAATGAACCGATCCCATCCTGGGTAAACTTCCTATGAAGCAGGAAGAGATGGAACTGAACTGAACTGAAGAGGAAATAAACGAACCGAACCGATTCAGGGAAAAACTTCTGTCAAAGATGGAATCGAACCAAATAACCTTAATAGGATCGGTTCGGGTATCAGAAATTCGGACTTATCCACTTGAAAAATAAGAGTCTTGTATGGTTGAAACTCTTAGAAATTTGTAGAGTATAAATTTTAAACACCTCCCAGACATTGACGAGGCTTCTAATTCGTTAGAGAAACATTGTAATTAGTTTAGAGAAGACAACAACAAGAAACCCTAGTTTGATTCAAGTTTTGCGATCCAAGTAAAGTTGTTTCAATTTTTGCTTTCATTATTGCAGTAGTTATTTCTTTAGTGAGTAATTTCATTATTCTTCATCTTCAATTGTTAGTCAAAATGTTTTCATTCATTCAAAACGCGTTTTCTTCTAGTTTCAATATGTCTGACTAAGTTTTCAAGGGTTGGGGTGCATGAACCCCACCAGATGTAATTCATGATAGTGGAAATAGAAGTTGGAATTAAAATCTTAGATGAATTGTATCATAGTAATATGATACTGCTTTAATTCATCCTTTGCTTATGTATTGTCAGGGCTACGATCCCTCATTTATGTAATACTTAGGAGAATCAAAACTGGATTTTAATTCAACCTTTGCTTACATACTGTGTGGGATACGATCCCTCATATATGTAATACTTAGGAGCATTAAAAAACCGGATTCATTTAAAGCTTTAATTATGAATCTAGTATCCTACGAAGTGAATTACTAGGGTGTGGGGGATTGTAACCTGACCTATCATTTTCTTCTCATAGTTGAAGCTTTAGTTATATCGTCATTAGTCCTTTAGTTAATTTAGAGTAATTGCATTTAATTCATTCTTAATTTCATTAATTAATCATTTTCCAAAAATTGCATCTAGTTGTAGTTGTTTCACAATTCAAATCACCTTTTCATTTTTAGAAGTCAAAGTTAGGTTACCTTCATCTTTCCAATGTCGTTACGACTCCGTTCGTCCTGTTTCCTTGAGGATCGATACCCGACTTATCGGATTATTACTTGAGAGACAGACTGTCACTTGAGCCTAAATAGCACGCACACTAAACACATTTGTGGTCGTGTCAGTTATCGAATTTGGGTTTTTCAAGGGGAACCGAAAGTTCCTTTTGTCCCCGAGCAACCTTCATAACAACCTTCAATAAGTATAATATATGTACAAGAGGATGATGACAATGTAGATCATAATATTCTAGTGGATTTAGTTGATGATGCGCATAGAGTTCATGAAGTGGAAGAGAATGAGGTCACTGATGATGTACAGGGTTCATGTGGTTATAAAGATATCGAGATAAACCTTGACGATGACTACCAAAGTTTAAAATTTAAGGCGACCCATCCGTTGTACTCTGGATGTGAGAAAGATCAAACAACTTTACACGCAATGGTTGGTTTGCATAGTTTGAAGACCCAATATGGATTGTATGTCAATAACGTGACATGAATTTTAAATTAGGTGAAGGGCTTGCTACCCAAGTAGAATACACTTCCAAACATTTATCCTACTATGAAAAACAGTTTGAAAAGTTTGGGAATGAAGTTTAAATAAATTCATGCTTGGGTGTATGGCTGCGTATCCAATCTATAAGCAAGGAAGGCATAAGCTAAAAAGTGCCTCAAAAAGTGTTAAAATATTTTCCCGTTGGGCTTAGATTAAAGCATTTTTCACAGTACCATGGATAGTGGAGGTAATAATGTGGCATGCTAGGGAAGAAGCAGGGGATAATCTCATGCATCATCCTATTGATTCTACATCTTGGAAGAGGTTGAGTCTTGAGTATCCCAATTTTTCTCGAGAATAGTGTAACATTCGTTTCGCAATATCAATAGATGGTTTTAATCCATTTGGAAATATAAGCACCAATTAGAGTGTATGGCCAGTGATCCTAGCCCCACTTAATCTCTCTCCTTCACAATGTATAAGACCTGAATTTTCGATACTGTCTTTGTTGATAACTAGGCTAAAGGCACCAAGTGAGGACATCGATGTCTACCTGGCTCCTTTGGTAGAAGAATTAAATGAGTTATGGGAAGAGGGTGTGCAAGCATTTGACTCTTTTAAAAAAGAAGAGTTTACACTGGAAGCTATGTTGATGTGGACAATTCATGATTTTCTCACTTATGGGACATTATTAGTTGTGTAATGCGTGGTTATTTGGGGTATCCTATTTGTGGAGAGGAGACTGAATCTCTTCATCTCCCTGATAGCTCAAAAAATATATACCATTGTCATAGGAGGTTTTTACCCCCCGCTTATAGTTTTAGATTTGAGAAAGGTTCCAATTTTTTACCGGGCGGGGTTGAACATAGGCTACCGCTGAGAAAACTTTCATGCTCAGAAAATGAAAGTAAAATTTCCGATTGTGGCCCTAATATGCCAAGTAATAATCCTAAATTTAAGAATGTTAAGCATAAGAATACCCCAACTGGGAATGAAACAGAGACACGAAAGGCATGGTCTAGGAAGTCAATTTTATTTAACTTGCCTTATTATAAGAATATCCCGGTGCGCCATCTATTGGATGTGATGCACGCAGAGAAGAACATCGCTGAACATATTGTGGGCACATGCCTTGGGGGGAGTCATTAAAAGGATGGAGAAAATGCACAAAAAGACCTTAAAGCGTTGAAATTTAAGCCACAACTATGGTTGAAAGAAGATAGTAGTGGAAGGACGATAATCCCCCCTGGTGCGTTTACTTTGTCGAGTGAGGAAAGGAAGGTTATTTTAGACACAATATATAATTTGAAGGTTCTATCTAATTTTTCATCCAACTTGCAAGGGATTGTGAACTATGCTAGCCATGATTTACATAAGTGTAAGTCTCACAATTGACATGTGATCATGCAATTGGTTCCTCCATTGTTTAAGCACTGTTTTTCCAAGCACAAGGATTTACAAAGGGCTATTATGCAAACTAGTATCTGCTTCTCACTTTTTATGTGAGAAGTTAGTCAATCGAGATCATATAGTGGCCATAAAATTGGCGGTGAACGAAGAGATTTGTGTGTTGGAGAAGTACTTTCCCCCATATTTCTTTTACATAAGTGTTCACTTGTTGGTACACCTATACGTTGAGGCAGTTATTTGCAACCCAGTTAGATATCGGTGGATGTATCCGTTTGAAAGATTGATGAAAGTTTTCAAAGATTACATCAAGAATACACGATACATTGAAGGATCAATTGCAGAGGAATACATCACCGTGGATTCATTAATCTACACTCGGGAATATATGCCTGAATCGACCAACATGGATGGAATCGATGAGTTCATCGATGCGGGTGGCCATGTGATGGGCAAACGAGTGAAATTAACGAGTTTGCAACCTGAAAAAGTAGTTCGTTATCTATTTGACACACATGAAGACGTCAAAGAATGGAAAGAGTAAGTTTAAATTATTTTAACTTTTACATTATTGTAATTTTTATACATGATTAATTTTGTAATACGTTTGTCACGATCTATGCAGAAAATATGAAGCCTGTGAGAACATCAAAGATAAAAAATAATGGCACAATCAGACAACGATTAGTCTGTGGTTGTCACAAGAGGTAATTATAATGAAAATGGATGTTATTAAATGTCACATCACAAGAAAGATTTACAACTAACCTAATTAATTTTTCTATAGTCTTAGCTCTTAAAGACGGGTGATGTGACATCAAGGCATGCTCTCTAGACACTGTACCCTTATTCATGGAACAAGAGTACAAAAAGTATCGATTGAACGGTTATGTATTCAGTTCAAGGGTGTACGAGGAAAATACAAATGTACAAAACTCGAGAATTTCATACAAGGCTCTTACTTTCTTTCGAGTGAGTACGAAAGATAAAAACCCCGTTGAAGATGAAATGACTTATTATGGTGTAATTCGAAATATATTTGAATTGGACTATGTAAGCTTCAAAGAGGTTGTATTTTACTGTGATTGGGTAAGAGTTGAGGATAAGAATGCTTGTAAATTTGATCCTGGCACTAATTTGATCATGGTTGACTTGTCCAAGTTGAAGAGGAATAAGCACGTGAGTGATGAGCCATTTATTTGTTCTTTTTAAAAGGTCAAGAAACTATTTTACTCGGAGTATATCAACAACGATCCATGGTCAATCGTACTATATGCGCCAAAGCATCTAAACAGTAGTGTGGATGACTTGGATGCTCCTACCGAATATTAATCCATTTTTGACGATAACCCGAATTTGATTTTTTTTTTAGATTTGTAATAAGTATTCCAATTATTTGTAATGACCAATGGCTATATTATTCTAGTGCTTTATTATTATCGGACAACAATTTAATGCTTTTTATTCATTTTTACTTGATTATTTTAATGCTTGTAATAACTAGTGGGTGTATTATTCTAGTGCTTTGTTATTATCGGAGTGTGTGTATGGGGAGGGGGAGTTTGTATACGTGTGTTTAGGGGTGCAATGTGCGTGTGTGTAAATTGGTATTGGTATAAATTGAAATTGATATAAATTGGTATTGATATTGGTATAAATTGAAATTGATATCGTATGAATTGTTATTATCGAATTTGAGCATTAATTCAAACTCCATATACATGTTTGTACTAATAAAAACAATTTTTGCAGAAAATGTCTTCATCCCAGCACGGTAGCGGAGGCGACGAGGGCTCCTCGGCCAGTAGGCCCCCCAAATGAGGCAAATTTGGGTCTGTTGTTGAGAATGAGATGACATTTTTTACTAGACCCCTAGAGTTACTGTAGGCTATTATGGGGCGGGGGTATACTGATTGGAGGGTTGTGCCAAATGACTTTAAGATGAGCATCTGGGGACATTACAGGTAGTGTATTTATATTTATATTTATAACCAACTAACACTTACTTTCTTTTTGGTTTGTATTTGTTTGATACGAACAATTCGGTTTGTCCCCACATGTCCGCGACTCCATGTTGGAAAAATTGATGGATCAATATAAGACTTGGAAGAAGAATATGCGGGCACGATACTTTAGAAAGACCTGGGAGTCCATTCTGAGTGTATGTGACACTGTCCCCCTAAAGGAGCCAATCTCATTGGCATAGTGGAAAAAGTTTGTCAACATGAGATAGATGAGCGAAAATTGGCATCTCACCAATCGGGGAGGGAGAACCGGGAAAAATAGTTGCACGTGCACTACTCCGTGCGGACATCTTACACTGAGGTGGAGTACGAGATCGTAAGTTTTTTTTTTTATTTTTCTTTAATTTTAGTTTTATGTTATTTAATTTAGAATTACTTTGCATTACTTACTAATTCTGCATTATTTTATTTTAGGAGATGGAGAGTGGCCCTGAGGGTAGGCCATAGAGGCTCGATGTTTATGTGGTAATTCATACGAAGAAGGAATATGACAATGAGGTGGCCCCGAGCATTGCATCCACGATTGTAAGTTATAAATGTTTAATTTTTTAATTACATTATAATAGTTTTATTTACTTAATTAACTAATTGTGTACTTGTTGTCATTTCAAGCAAAGCTTCGGGAAGTGCATGAGTTGTAATCAGATGCCGACAAATAATCTTTGGCTACGGGCACACTCAACCACGTGCTCAGGATAGATTGCAAGGAGAGGACTAGGAGGTGATCTCGCGGGTGGGGAAGTCGAGGATCATCGGAATGGATACGAGCAACACCGCGTTGGCACATAAGGTGGTCACCCATGATGATAAGCTAGATATGTACACCTTTATGAAGCGTCAGTTGGGGAAGGGTAAGGAGAAGGATAAGGAGAAGGAGAATGAGGTAGAGGTAGACGAGGATGTCACTGCTTCATTGTTGATATGCACATATTCGTCCCAATATGATCCATTTCCCATTTTGTATTCCGTTGAGCGGCTTATGTCAACAATCGATTGGCAGAGTGTGTTTCTACTCGATATATATTATGGTGAGCAGATAACGAGGGGGTTGAGGGACACGTCCTTCCTTCTGGGTATGCTGGTTAAAGGACGTCCCCTCCAAGAAATTGAGGCAAGGGTGCTCGTCACACATGTGGTGACCGAAAAGGAGAACTCACCTTTGTGGTTGCACAAATAATGCGGCTTTCGATGAATTGATGGTGTGATCAATGGATATATAGTGTGGCCTTCCTTCCTCCTCCAACCTGCTCTAGACCCTGAGCTAAGACATTATTTTTATGTTTTTATTAAGATATTGGATATTTGTATTTCTATTTTATTTGTTGGGTTGGATATGAATATTTGTATTTCTTTTTTATTTGGATATGGATTATATATGCCATGATTTGGTACATTATTTCTATTTTATTTGGATATATGTTGTTTGGACATGTAAAATTTTGCTATAATAGGTACAAATATACTCTTAGGTAGTGGCAGTGGCCATACTTCCAAGTAGTTTTTTTTACAATTCTTCCCAGAATTATCATGATAAAAAATCGTGACAAATTCATGACAAAGAAACTTGTCACGAACTTGTCACGATCTTTGACCGTGATAATTGTTTTTGCTTTGTCATGGGTTGTCACTATATTTTACAGTGACAAAACTTGTTAAGGTCAAAGACCGTGACAAGTCTAAGTTCGTGACAAAACGAGTTGTCACCACCAGACTTGTCACGGTCAAAGACCTTGACAAGTCTGACTTGTCACGGTCAAAGACCTTGACAAGTCTGACTTGTCACGATTTTAGACTTTGACAAGTCGACTGTTTTGGTCTAGTGAAGGAAATTTGTTTTGACTCCATATGCTGATGTAATTGTAACGGAATAAAATAAAGAAAATTTTAATTATATTTTTGTGCCTCTTTATGAGCTTTTTCATTTGAATTATCGATACCAATCACTAAGATATACATAATCCTTTTGTTCATGTAAATGATAAAAATGGATCGTCGTTCCCAGGGATAAAAAAAGAATAGCATTTTGTGAAAAAGAAGGGGGTCGTGCTCATGTAAAGCGTATGAGTTGACTACATACCTCTGCGGTTTTGAAAATTTTCTAAGTTTTATTTTTGAAAGTAAAAAGATTTTTAGAGGATCAGGCCCCACGTAGTTCTGAGCAGAGGGAAATACATAATTTTCTTTTTTTTAGAATAGAAGGGATATGATAAGTGTCGTAGTGCGCCGAGATTTCAGACTAGGGGGTAGAATTTCTTGAGGTGGTCCAGGTTGACTAGATGAGCCATCTCTTCCCCATCGAGGTCGGTGAGAATAGCGGCGTAACCGAACAAGATCTTCTTTACAAAGTAGGGGCCGCTCCAATTGGGCTTGAATTTCCCTCAGGGGTCCCAGATGGGTTCTAAAATTTCTTTAAGGGCTAAATCCCTTCTTGGACACCACGGTACTTGCCTCTCTTATTTAATGAATGTGATATTCGGTAATGATATCCTTATATGTGATATAGATCCTTCAGTCTCCTTTCGTCCAAAAGTGATAACTCGTCAAGGTGACTTTGATGCCAGTCTTCCTTATTGACTTTTCTTTCAAGCATGATGCATAGTGAAGGAATTTCTACCTCAACGGGTAGGACTGCTTCCATGTCATATACCAGAGAGTAAGGGGTAGCCCCAGTAAATGTTTGAACTGAAGTACGGTATCCCCAGAGGGTATTGAGCTTTGATATTTGCTTACTTGATTGAACGAGCTTCCTGCGACACCAATATATAAATGTTTTGCTCCTAAGTATAGCTGTAGCCTGTTGTGAAGACAAATGGCTGTGGCCACTCTTCTTCAATTTTCTAATTTCTTTTGTAATTAAAGGCTTGAGGTGCCGCGGCGCTTTAGCGAATACATTAAACTACAACCATATATGTTGGGCTGTGGCTCTTTTTAGGAATTGACTCTTAGTAAAATTACACATTACAGGCTGCAACCCCCCTTCTCTATCTTTGCCCATTCGTACTCTAGCTAGCAATATTGGATATTGGGGAACAAATCCCTTGCGACGGTTAATTAAGTCTTTGGACAACTTTGATTGCTTCAATACTTTAATGAATCCTTGAATTCAACTGCTTTATATTTGAAAATGCCTTACTAATAGATTAAGTCCGCGGCACCATAGCATACATATTTCTTCACATAGGCTGCTCTTTTTGAATTTTCGTGGCACCTTCAAGTAATGCTATGGCACCTTCAAGTAATGCTACGACACCTTCATACGTATAGGTCATAAGCTGCGGTTGTAACTCTTATGACTTCTGCACATGGGACGCGACCCTTTACCCCTTGCACCAATGGTTGGAAGTGCTGCTGCTTGAATACGGTCGCGATTGTTTGATAATGGCTACATACATATTTGAAAGTAGTAACCCCTTCCTGAATAGAGGCTACACCGGAGTTGTTTTCTCTTTACCCTTGGCTGCTTGAACCATATAGTTGTTTTTTTTATCATCCCATAACCAGTATGGATCATATAATAAGGCCAAGGCTTGCCTTTAGTCGCATTAATTACCTTTCACGGAATATGGCCTTTATTTTATCTAGCATTGCCCTTCTGTATGTAAATGGGATATTATCAAGCCTCCTCAGGCTGTGTTATGTTATTAAGCCACCCATAACTAATATACATGATATTATCAAGCCTCCTCAGGCTGGGTTATGTTATTAAGCCACCCACAACTAATATACAGGATATTATCAAGCCTCCCCAGGCTGGGTTATGTTATTAAGCCACCCACAGCTAATATATAGGATATTTTCAAGCCTCCTCAGGCTGGGTTATGTTATTAAGCCACCCACATCTAATATATATGATATTTTCAAGCCTCCTCAGGCTGGGTTATGTTATTAAGCCACCCACAGCTAATATATAGGATATTTTCAAGCCTCCTGAGGCTGGGTTATGTTATTGAGCCACCCACAACTATGGATATACATAAAGCCATCCCTGGCTAGATATCATGAGTCTCTCAACTTAATGACGCATCCCAAAAGCCAAGAACGGGCATTAGAAGCCCTTGCAGCTAATGACGCATCCCGAAAGCTAAGAACAGGCATTATAAGCCCTTATGAGTGACGTTGGAGTCCAATTTGGATAACTGCTTCCAATATTTGCTTTCGCTACCTTCAATTATCATCAATTTTTGGACAATTAGGCGTCTTTTCGGGCATCTTGGCCCATTTAGATATTATCATTCCCGATATAACATGTTGTCTCGGTTCGGGATCTGTGTAAGGCAAAAATGGTCTTTATAAGATAACATTTCATGGAAATAAGAATCAAAATATGACACTATAAAAGATAACTTGATTTTATTACTATATATATATATATATATATATATATATATATATATATATATATATATATATATATATATATATATATATATATGACTTTATAAGGATAATACAAAGTTTAGTTTAAAACAGCGTAAGAGGAGTTGTCACTGTAAAGTAGAGACATATGGAATATAAGAGATAAGCATAAAAAATGAGCATGCGGCATGTGACTTGGAGGCTGCATCCCCTAAACATCTTTGAGGAACCTTCGCAACATCCCTTGCCTAATATGCCTTTCAATTTCATCCTTGAGAGCATAGCATTACTCAGTGTCGTGGCCATGGTCCTGATGGAACTTGCACCACTTGGCTTTGTTCCTCTTGTGGGGTGGAGCTTTGAGATTTTTTGGCCACCTCAACAGCTTGTCTTCTCTGATGAACTCAAAGATATCTTTAATTGAGAAGGCCAACGGAGTGTAGACCTCAGATTTCTTCTCTGCCTTTTCCACTCTTCTTTTCTGGCACCTGCTGACTGCTTCCGCGGCCGAATCTTCCTGAACTGCCATGGCAGTAAAGGCTGCTGAAGTAATGATCTTAGGTGCCGTAACCACATTGGGTGAGGCCGCGACCTCTAGCATTAGCACCCTCTGAGTCAGATAGTTGACCTAGGTCTAGAGTGAGGCATGATTATCGGAGAGGTGGTTAAGGTGATTTTATAGCTACACAATCTCATCCTTGATTTCTATGCTCTGGTTGGATTCTCCTTCCATTTTCTTCCTTTGTTAGTCTTTACAAGGTATATATATAATCTGGGACAAAACTAGAAGAAGTGAGTAATCACAGATACATGGGAGTAACCAAGTAGGAAATGGGGATGCAACGTTTGAACTACTGCATGGCATTCTGTTGAGGCCGCAGCCAGTATGTCACATTGGTGCACTGCTGTGGCCTTTGCATGGTGTTCACCAAGGTAAACTGGAGACCACCTGATTCTGTTCCTTGATGCTTTGAAGCTTCTGAAATACAACTGCCCCAGTAGAGGCTGCGGCATGTAAGGTAGTTGGACTTCCACGTCGCATTCCTACCTAGGCAGTGAAGGGACAATCATAAAATTGAAACCCAAAAATTGAGTTCTTCTCTCAAAACTTGTGGTGAGCATACCTACTAGGGTATAACCATAAGAGAATAACCTCTCGGTGCACAAAATGACACAATTCTAATGATAAACCCTAGATCGTAGGCAAAGAACAACAAAAAGGGAGTAAGTATAACTCTTCCCTAATCACCCACCTTTACGGGGCTAAAGCCCATCAAGCTTTCCAGCTTTATCTAGGTGGGGAGATATCACAGGGGTATGTAAAATAAATCTAAGGTCATAAAATGGAGACCTGAGAGAAGATATGAAGGTACAAAAACCCATTTAAGGGTGTAAGTATAAAATAGAGCTCAATAACCAAAATTTACTCATGGGATGATGATCCAGAGTATCCCCATGAATATAGTAAGGTTTTTAAGAACTCGAAACATAGCGAAACAAGATTGAAATATCTCGATTCCCACAGACGGCGCCAAATTGATGATACGAGAAATCGACCACTGGTCGCTCTCGTACCAACAAATCAAGTGTAAAATACATAATGAATAAACAAAGCAAGTGAAGAGAGATAGAAGACAAGATATAGAGTGGTTCAACCTCTAAAATAGGCCTATATCCACTGTAATTCTCCATTCTCATTATATTCGTTGTATTGTACAGTATAATCATGCCTAAAGAGGCGCACAAGTATGAGAGTAAAGGAGAGTACATGATGATTGATGATTTCGGTGTGCCGGAGGGGTGTCTACAATGTGTATGAGCAGCTCCCAAGTCTCATACTGAGGCTGTGTAAAGAGAATCGGTACTGTAGAACCTGCCCTAGGGCATGTGGAATCAATCCCCCCATTTTCGAGGTGTGGCCCTCTATTTATAGGAGATATGCCCACGTGCTTTGAACAGGTGACGTACGTAAAGTCTGGAGTTGTAATGGAGAGGGATGCGGCCTATAAGGCAAACAACGTAAGTGTCTCACCCTGTAACTGGCTAGAGACAAAGGTGCTGCGCACTGTACTGGATGGTTCCGCGGTAATTCTCATGGGGGCTGCGCCCTGTGATGACGAGGACCGGGCCCTGTATTGGTGGACTCCGTGGCATGTTGATAGGGGACGCGCCCTATGATGAGGAGGGTCACGCCAATGTAATCGCTAGGGCCGCACATCGAGTTCAGTAGGGTCGCACCCTATGTTGATAGAGGTCGCGACATATAATCATATACAGTGTACGATACCCTCCGCGGTAGGGTGCTATATTTGCACTATCAGAATTCATGAAAAAGGATCTTCTTATGTTTGAAGAGAGAAATGGTTTGCTTAAGTCTAGGATTATAGAACTTGAAAAGAAAGTGAGAGACTCAAGTAGAGTCAAATTTGATTTGGCGAGTCATTCGGAGAAATTAGATAAAATCTTAGGAACAGTCCAAATTAATAATGACACTTGTGGTTTAGGCTTCGATTCTTATAACGATTCCACTAATAAATCCAAAACCAATGTTTTAGGAGAGTCCTCTAGGAACAATGTTATAGATCATTCCTTAGGTAAGTCTTTTCGTCGAGTCTTTAGGTGCTCACATTGTGGTCGAAAATGTCATCTTAGGAATTTTTATTTTGATCTTAAACGAGGTCCTAGAAAATCCCACCGTAAGGCAATCGATGTAGCCAAGATTCCTTAATCCCGAGATCATCATTCATCATTAGTTTGGGTTAGGAGATCCGACTTGGTAGCTTTACAAGATAGGATTTTTTATTCTCATTTACTTTCACACGATACCTCCCTTGCTAAATACAAAGGTTGAATGTGTTAGTTGTTTGCATACTTTAGCTTTTGTGCTTCATGCTATATTATCATGCTAATTGTATGATTGTTTATCACTTTCTAGTCATTGCTTTATCACATATCTAGAATTATGATTCTTGTTTATCTTTTGTATTTTAGTTCTTTCATTTTAGTTTGCATTATATAGAAAATACAAAAAGATTTTTGCTTATCATTTGTGTTTTACCTTTTAGTAAATTATGCTTAATTAAAAATAAAAATGATTTTTTTTCTTTTGAGTGAATATTTTTGTTTGTTTGGTTAAAAATTTCAAAAACTCAAAACAATTTTTGTTTTGTGTGTATTTTAGTTTGACACACTATATGTGGAATATACTTGTGTTTGAGTCCCTTCTTTTTCGTTTCCACGTGGTTAGAATTTTTGGTTAAGATTGTCAATCCTTGAAATGTTCTTTAACATGCTTACGTGGAGTAGTTGGATTTTGTGTTGATTAATGGATTCTATTTTCATATGCCTCAATTCACATATGCACGAGCTCACTTGAAATTTTAACTTCACATGTATATTTGAGCTTTGTGAGGTGTTCTCCTACCAATCTAGTCATCTACATATTTTATGACCTAGGAGGACTTGTGCATGTCAAATCCGTTGGACGTGAGATTTGTGTGATATAAAAAAATGATATATGAATGTGCACGGGGAAGGTCTCCGAAAGGAAATTTATCCTTTGCGAGTAAGCCACCGTTTATAATGGACCTAAAAGAAATACGTGGTCCAAATGCCTAAAAGAAAATGGCATTAAAAGAAAAATAATTTGCCAAGGCCTATTTTGTTTAATTGATATAGTCATTCCATAACTATGTGCATATTTTGAGGGAGTTTGGATGGTATATCAACGGGTTGAACAATGACTTTTAATCCTAGTTAATCTTTCATTATCATGACTCTATTGGTTTGTAGAATCATCAAAATTCTAGGCTTATGTACATTGTGTATGTTTGTTCATTGAGTTCAATTTATACTGTCACATGAGGCTATACCTAAATGTGATAAAGTTTTGCAATCAAATGAGAACTCCTTGAACATGTTTTAAGTGATTGGGTCGAAAGTTAATTGTTACTGGTTCACACCCCTACACTTCCTTTTACCACATATATTTGGACACATTTTTGCCATACGAGTGTGAAAAGCTTAATATAGTTTGTGTCATGTGTGGTGTTTATACCTATGTATATGTGCGTTAGTTCTATTGATTATGTATACATATATGGTATTTTATTTTTATTTTGAGTCTTTGCTATGTCTAGATAGTCCATCCATACTTTTAATTCATATTTGGTATTCACCATTGCGAATTTTGTTTGATATCACATGCTTAGTATCCTATTTATCAAATTGGTATCATTTTTTTTGCATCAATATGTTGGTATCTATTTATCCTTATTCTGGATTAGTTCGTGCTATAGTTTCCCATATGCTTTCATGTTATCACTTTATGCTCAATCATATTTACTTTCTTTCCCATACTTTATCCCTTATGTAGTTGTTAGATGGAGAAATGGTACTTAGTTCGATTGGGGGAGAATGTGTAATTAATTAATTACTAATCCTTTGTCTATTCCTGAACAAGAAGGGGGAGAAGTGGTTTCTAAACCTTTAGTTTAGGAGATTTAACTTAGTGGGAGTCACGACCTTCTTAAGTAGAACATAGTGGATACAAGGGGATAATTAATTTAGGGGGAGTATTTATCTTACTTGCATTTAATCTTTTGATATTCCCTATGCGTTTAATGTTTTTCTTAAGTGTGCAGGAATTATTCTAACGACAACTTTCATTGGCCAAGATAATAATCATACTTGGGTTTTTGAGTCAAGCTTTTATTTTTTATTTTTGGGTGGGAAGTTTTTTAGTATAGTAGAGCTTGACGACCCTTTAGGATTTTTTTTTGGTTTTTGTCCCGGAATAGCCAAAGGGGGAGATTTGTAAGGACACAAGTCTCCAATTGAGTCTGATGTAGTGTTGGCTCAATTACGGACAAAAACATTTGAGTTATAGGATAGTGTTCTTATGTATCCTTCAAGCCCATGATATGTTAAAGTTGAAGACGTTGCGGTCTTGCTTATTAAGAGAACATCATTCTCGAGTTTCAATGCCAAGTTTCATGTGATCAACATCATATTTCAAGTCTCCAAAGGTATAAATGCTTTTATATATTTGTAGGAGACTTGGAAGAATCTAATAATGGGTGTAATTTTATTTTAAAATGAATTTTATTTTCAAAAGGTTATATTAGAACTTTTAATAAAAAAAAATTGGGCATAAATTGAGAAATGAACATTCTGGGATTTCGTTCGAACGAGAATTTTGTTCGAACGAGTTTGTTAACGAATTTTTCCTTTTTATCCACTAGAACATCGTTAGATGGTCGTTCGAACGAAACTTTGTCGAACGAAAATCTCGTTCGAACGAGATTTCCGACAGGAAAATTCTTTGACAGTTTTTGGCAGTTTTCTCCATCTTCCCACTACTTTTATTCCCACTATCTTTTGCCAGTTTTAATATGTGTGGGAACCAACTTTTTTATATCAACTTTTTCATCTTGTACAACCTCTAAGAGAGAGTTTTTAGAGCTTAATTCCTCCATGAAAAAGTTAAAGTTTTGAGTGTTTGTTTTTTCAAGAAAATCATTCTTAAACACTTTTGTTTACACCCGTATTAGTTTATTCCAAGTACCACACACACACACACACACTCACACACACACACACACACACACACACACACACACACACACACACACATATATATATATATATATATATATATATATATATATATTATTTATTTCTTGGATTGTTTGGCATCAGGTTAATTCTCACCCCATAAAAGAGTTGTTTTGGTTCTTCTCTATTCCCAAAAGGAGAAAAGTTTGCTATGGTGTTCCCACTCGGAGAAAGGCTTCAGGTGCGGGTTGACGGTTGTCCTAAAAGCTTCATTGGTGGATTCCAAGGTTCTGGTGGATTCCGATATTGTCAACTAGGTAAAGATTGGTATAAGAAGACGCATTAGGGGTTTAAAGGGAGTCGAGTTGAGTAAGTCATTTGTCTTGTACTTGTAAAAATACCGTACTTAGTGGACTTAAGGCTAGGGCCGTCCGAGGTTTTTTCCCATTTGGGTTTTCCTCGTACATCGGTGCATAGTGTGATATTGTTTATTTTATATTACTTAAAACATTTAGAATGTGTGCTTAGGTTAACAAGATAAAATTGGTTTATTGATCACATGTATTTAATTTGATGCTGTAATTAGTTTGGCTGAAACTTAAGTTAAGTTCCTTCAAGTCAGTAATTTAATTTGTTAAAGCTAATTTGGCCTAAATCGGTAATATTGAAAATATAGTGTAGGCAAATTTAAGGACTTGTGTTAAATTAATTTTGGGCTAAAAGTAAATTTCACATAGTTAACTTCAAGTGTCATTTTTGTTTGGGAGAAAATCCAAAAATTGGTTTGTGTAAATTCCGTGTGTGTGTTTGTTCTCCATAATTCACTTATTTAGGTTTAATTTTAATTTTGTTTTTAGAAATTAAGATTTGTGTTTAATTTAATTTTTCATCTTTTTAAAAAAGAAAATCAAATAAATTTTGGAAAATTAAATTATTGTGTTGAACCATCTTTATTTCGCATTTAAAAGGAAATTAAAGTGAAAGATTTTAAAATTGGGGGTCTACGTGCTCCAACAGAACGAAGCCCATGTTCAACTATTTAACCACTTCTTTTTTAACCTTGAGTGACCATTCGGTGAGGAGCTTTTGTAGTTTCTGTTCGACCGATTTGCATTTGGGAGAGTTGGAATCTCGTGCAGAGCGATCTCGAGATCAATATCGGGCATGTCGTCGTCGGACCATGCGAAGACGTCCATATATTCTTTCAGTAATTCTTCGAGTTACGCACTCTCATGCTCGTCAAGGTTGGACCCTATCCTAATCTGATGCAGTTGGCTACTAGAACCAAGACTAATAACAACAGTTTCTGAAAAATATAGTGTATAAAACTATTTGTTTACTACATTATTAACAAAATGTTAACGTTTAAGCAAAATCCGAAGAAACTCTTTGATTGAAACTCTTTTCAAAATAATTCACACAAGATGTGTGTAAACAAATTAAGTATGGATGTTAAATCTGGTAGTTGGTTACCTTAGGTTTTAAAATAAACACCTACACTATGTCTTTAGTATGAAACCACACATAAATAGTCAAGAAATATCCAAGAAAATTAACACCAGATTTTAGCATGGTAACACCCCAAATTAGGGGAAACATCCATGGTGACCTCTACGCCACAAACGAAAATTCCACTTAAAATAATCACAATACAAGTTACAGCACTAAGCATGCAATATCAAGATCCTAAATCAAGTCAAGAAAATATACCTACACGAGTTACTCAACTCTCAAAGGCTTCTGACTTGATTTTGATCTCCCTCCAGCAGATTCCTTGCTTTATCCTTGTCCACTAATTGTAGCAGCTTTATCAACTCCAGATCTCTCAAAATAACCACTAATTCTGAGTGTTCGTGTGAAAGTGAAAGTGTATGTGATGTGAACTAAATGCAAATATGCAACTCACAACTCTTAGAATAGTTATACAGATAAAATCCTACTACTCATAAAGGTGTATATGACATGCAAATTCTTGATTCAACTTATTTTGAAAATCAGAATTCACGTTTCTCAAATATAAATCAAATCGATATAAAAAGTGAGATTTCCTGTTTCAAATCTTTATTTTCTTTACTTCCTTATTTCACAAATCATGAAATATATGATTTGAAACTTAAAACATATAGATCTAAAATCTATAAAAAAAATCAGAAGTCTCTTTTTCAAATAAATTGAAAATAGAGAAGGATCGTTTAAAAAATAACAACAAATATAAAGATGCAAGAGAGCTAAGAACCTAAAACTAGTTGTGTCATGTTCTCGTTGGAAAACCTCAAGATTTCAACCGAGAAACTTGAGTTTTTCTTAGAGAAAGGTTCTAAGAGAAATAACTGGTTTGAAGAGGTCTTTAAACAATAAATACCCCAACACCTTAACCCTCACAGAACTATTTATTGGGAACTTAAACTTTAAAGATTATCCAAATTTGTATGTCCCAATCGATTATGCCATATATCAGCATCATCTAATCTAGAAACTTGACAATATTGAGACTTATAAATGACTATGTAACAGTTATCCTCATTTCCATTTCCTGCTAAAATATAGTTCCCCTTTGCATCCATAATTTTGCAATCATTTTTTGAAAAGGTAACTGTGTGATTGGAATCACAAAATTGAGATATGCTTAGCAGGTTATCCTATATACCTTTAACTAGAAGAACATCATTTAGTTTGGGGAGACCTTCCTCACAAAATGTTACCTTACCTATGATCTTAGACGAAACTGCATCTCCAAACACAACACTATGTCCATAGAAGTCTGTTTTGTTTGTCAATTTGGTTTCATCTCTAGTCATATATTTAGAACATTCGGAGTCAAGGTACCATCCAACTGAAGTGACCCGTGCCCTAAAAGAAGATACGACAATATTGCACGTGAGTTAGGGTAACAAGTCATCTTTTCTAATCCAAATAGGCCTGATTTTTAAATTTATAATGGCCTTCAATTTAGAAAAGTTTCGTTGGGTATTTCTAAATGGTTTCTTCTTAGTATTAGATCCTCCCTTATTTTTATTTTTATAGTTAGAGTTATGAGAGGTCTATCTCAGGAGGACATAAGTATTCCTACTCTTTTTAAAATATTTAAAATTTTGAAAAGTAGGTGTAGACTATCTCTTTTGAAAACATTCAGCAATGGTGTAGCCGTAGACATCACAGTACGAATAGTACTGGTGTGTGGAGGACTCGACTTTATTACTAAAGTCTTTAAATATAGGTTTTGCCTTATTAGTTATGGTTCTCCAAGTGTAATTGGTCATAGGTTTTTGACATTGGTCCCTAACGGGATGACAAACATACTTAGCTGAACCATTAGATGTAGGCTATTGATTACAATCACTTTGTTTTGCCTTAGAGACATTTTTATCACAATTTTCTTTATGAGTATTTTGAAAATTCTGGCCTTGTCTGACAAAAGTAACATTTTCAGGAGAAATAGTCTTACTGATAATAACCTTTTCTCCCAAACCTAGGTCAGATTTGTCTTCAGAATCAAATTTACTTCCTACAACAATTTCTTCATATGTTTTCAATTGAGTTTCAAAATATAAACTTTTTTAAAAAACATTTGAATTTTTTTTGTTTTGATTCTTCAAGATCATTTAGAGTAGATTTATATCTTTGCTCTAAAACATAGTTTTTCTCAGAGGGATCTTTAATTTTTAAACAAAACTCTTTTTGATTCAGTCTAATGGGCATGACATTGTTTTGTAAATTACTCAGCATTCTTCCTAATAGTCTTGTTAAGAAAGCAATACATTTGTTTAATAGCTTCACCATTTTATCAAGATGGGATTTTTTTATAAATGTTTTCGTGTATAACTCTTGATGATCTAGAAGATCATTATCGGAGTCACTAAGTGCATCATATGTAGTGTCTCCTATAATGTTCATTTCTTCGATGGAACTCACAGACACATTTGGTTCATCGACAATGTTCTCATTTTGACACACCCGTATTCTATCATTATCATATTTATTTCCATCATCAACAGGTACAATACTATCTCTAGAAATTACAACAGCAATATCAACAGGCATAGCAGACTCATGAGTAGGCAAGCATTTAATATTATCTTTGTACACAATTTTAGCAAAGAATGAAATACAAGACTCATCATTTTGGGTTGACTCAGTTTCATCTGAATCAGAATCACTATAATTGTCCCATGTCATATAGGTGTTAGCCCTATTGTTGTTGTTCAAATTAGTTTTGCATTTATTAGCATAATGTCCCATTTTACCACATCTATTACACTTCACGTCTTTTATGTCAATCATAGTTTTATTTTTATCATGGGACTGTTTGTCATAGTGTCTATCATGAGGTCTGTGATTTTAATTGCCTTGATAACTTTGTCTGCCTTGCTTAGAGGCTACAACATTTCTGAATTTTATTATCTTTTTGAAATGCTTGCTCATAAGAGCTATTTGATTATCAAGATGATCCAAATCACAATCATTGTTTAAGTCGAAGTCAAAGTCTAATGGACTCATTTTAGGAACATAGATTTGAGATGAACACACAACATTAAAACTAGTAGATCTCTTGTTTTGGGCAGACAATTGCTTATTAAATTCTTACTCCATCCCTATAGTCCTTGATTTGCTACTGAGCAATTCAGGGGTTAGGTTTTGGTCGTCCATTTCTTCTATACATATTATTTGTTGTCAAATTTAGAAGGTAATGACCTAAGAATTTTTTGAACAATTTATTTTCTACTATAGGCTATACCATTAGCATGCAGTTTACTTAAGATATCAGTTAACCTTATGTAAAAATCATCAAACGATTTATTATCATCGATTATCAGTATATTATACTGCTGGACTAGCATTTGCGTCTTTCCGTCCTTAACACGTTCATCACCCTCATGAGCGCTGACTAGAGTGTCCCAGGCCTCTTTAGAAGTAGAGCAAATAGATATTCGTTTAAACTCATGCTCATTATTGGACATAAAGATAACATTGTTTCCCGTATTATTATCCAACGACAATTTTTTCTCATCTTTAGTATATTTACTAAGACTTTTCTTAACTCTTATAGGATTGGTTTCAGACATAGGCTTAATAGGATGTTGGAACCAATTTCAATCATTTACCAAATTTCATCACCAAGTGTTCCTTGAGTGAAAGGAACCATCCGTACTTTCCAATAGGAGAAGTTGTTTCCATCAAAGAGAGGTGGACGTGAGAGGTTACCTAACTTCTCAAATCTTTCATCCATATCAGAAAAGATTTTGAAAATAATTTCTGGAGTTTTAGGATCAAAATAAATTTTGATAGCCCCGCTCTGATACCACTTGAAAAATATAGTGTATAAAACTATTTGTTTACCACGTTATTAACAAAATGTTAAAGTTTAAGCAAACTCCGAACAAACTCTTTGATTAAAACTCTTTTCAAAATAATTCACACAAGATGTGTGTAAACAGATTAAGTATGGATGTTAAATCTGATAGTTGGTTACCTTAGGTTTTAAAACAAACACATATACTATGTCTTTAGTATGAAACCACACATAAACAGTTAAGAAATATTCAAGCAAATTAACACTAGATTTTAACATGGTTAAACCCCAAATTAGGGGAAACATCCACGGTGACCTCTACGCTACAAACGAAAAATTCCACGAAAAACAATCACAATACAAGTTACAACACTAAGCATGCAATATCACGATCCTAAATCTATGTCAAGAAAATATACCTACACGAGTTACTCCACTCTCAAAGGCTTGTGACTTGATTTTGATATCCCTCTAGTAGCTTCCTTGCTTTATCCTTGTCCAGTGATTGTAGCATCTCTATCAACACAATATCTTTCAAAAGAACCACTAATTCTAAGTGTCTGTGTGAAAGTGAAACTGATGTGAACTAAATGTAGAAATGCAATTCACAATTCTCGAAATAGTTATACAGACAAAATCTTACGAATCATAAAGGTTATATGACATGCAAATTCTTGATTAAACTTATTTTGTGAATCAAACTTCAGTTTTCTCAAATCTAAATCAAATCTGTATAAAAAGTGAGATTTCTTGTTTCAAATCTTTATTTTCTTTACTTCCTTATTTTATAAATCGTGAAATATATGATTTGAAACTTAAAACGTTTAGATCTAAAATCTAAAAATAAAATCAGAAGTCTTTTTTTCAAATAAATTGAAAATAGATAAGGATGTTTTAAAAAATAACAACAAATATAAATATCCAAGAGAGCTAAGAACTTAAAAATAATCGTGTACTATTCTCGTTGGAAAACCTCAAAATTTCTACTAAGAAACTTGAGTTTTTCTTACAGAAAGGTTCTACGGGAAATAATTGGTTTGAAGATCTTTTAACAATAAATACCCCTACACCTTAACCCTCATAGAAACCCTAGATCTAACACTCAAGTTTTGGGTTTACTGATATATAGATAATGAAGTTTTAGTGTTTAGTATTTAGAAGAAAACACTTAGGGTTTGATCTTGGATGATTTAGATTTTCTCCCTTCTCTCTCTCTGGTTTTTCTCTTCTTAAATGAGACGAATTCTAAAACACTTTAACTGAAGACCCTAGGCTTCCTTATATAGTGGTTGAGGAAGGATCGAGAAGGTTGTACCAAATCAAAAGCTGAGATTGAATAGAGTGTTGGACTGCTCATCTAACGGATACAAACAAGCGGTGATTAAATGATCGTTGATTGGTTCTCATGAGGGTCGCAAGGATTAAGATAGAAAACATGCAGATCATTGATGAAAAAATATATACGGGCCACAATGAAGTCACATCTTTGAGTCTTGTAAGAAACACGAATTGAACTATTGTTAAGACAACGCGTGTAAGGATTTTGTAAAATATGACTGTGTGATAGTTGATTAAATTCGCAATTTCTACTTTGGCACACTTATTTGGTTAGAGTCTAATTTTAAACAAAATTAATTCATCCCCTAAACATGCAACTGCGTGTGCTTGTGTGTCAACCCATAAATAAATAAAGCATGCGACACAAAATTTCAGAAAAAATCCCCGAAGGGAAAAACCTTTTATTTCTAGAACTCTGACAAGTTTACAAGACCATTGACTTACATACCATCTTGCTTTCTCCCAAAAGAGTGACGCACGGTGTCTTCGTTAAACCTCCAAAGCAATGGCTAGAAATCAGCAGTGGTTCACACACAGCTATACCACAAGAACACGCAGTCTTCACGGTGTAGGTTATCCTCCCCACAAGCGTAACTTCATAGAGACTCCCTCCACAATAGCACGCAGCTCTCCGGTTGTAGAGTTCTCCCCACAAATAATGAACAAAAGTAAAGTGTGTTCTTGAACACCAAAAATAATTCA
The DNA here is from genome assembly GCA_949130495.1 of Sambucus nigra. Classification (NCBI taxonomy): domain Eukaryota; kingdom Viridiplantae; phylum Streptophyta; class Magnoliopsida; order Dipsacales; family Adoxaceae; genus Sambucus; species Sambucus nigra. The sequence goes on along the minus strand of OX422210.1, from coordinate 585,263,671 downwards.
CCAAAGCATATGGGATTTTTGTGAATTGAAAACAAAAGGGATGAAAACCCTAAAAGAAGAAGTCAAAAAGAATTCTATAGATTCGCAGTTTTCTATCTTTCAAAACGCTGAGACATCTTAATTAAAACGAAACCATTTAATGAGTATTTATAGAAAATAGCGTCGCCTCGGTCGTTAGAATGAAAAGGGGATCTCGCTAGAACGTAGGACACGTGTCGTTTGAACGACATCACGCGACATCTCAATGTCGCTCGAATGAGATGGGATCTCGCTTGAACGACTTGAGCGTCAAAATCGAGGAGAAAATTTACTCATTCTCAAATTTTGACAAAAAAATTCCGCTCCAACACTTAGAAAATATTTTGAAAAAATATCCCAAAGCTCTAAGTGCAAAGTTAAGGTATTTAAAACATAAATTTTACCAAAGCAAACTTTGCGGTGTCTTTTTGATGAAGAACCTTGATATATTCGGATCCGTCTTGATGTAGATTGCTCTTGAACTTCTTCGACGGTGGTAACGGTATACGCCATAATTAATTATGACGGACACTTATAAAAATATGTCCTTACAATTCTCCCCCTATGTCTATGCCGGAACATACATAAAAACATCCGAATTATCAAATTCCAAAATGTCTATACAAATCTACCCTCCCATAAATCTCAAAATTGAAAAGGTACAAATTTGCAAGTTCTCAAATTTTTCTTCAAAAAATCTTCATCAAGTCTCAAAGCTTTTCTCATCAGGGTGTGCAATATAATGATCTTTAATCTTTGTACCTATACACATGAGATAAAGTAAAAACCTTCGTGACATATCGAGTTTGAAATGAGATAAATCAACTCTCCCCCATTCTCCAAAAACTCCCCCATAACATGATAATTCTTTCTCTCCCTTTTTATTATGTCCCCAAATAGACAGATAAAAAGAAACAAACTAAAACATGGAGTGTCAAGATAAAATGCATAGCAAACATGAATCAAACTACATGCATGCAAAGGTATATCTCAAAAAACATCCACACACTATTTTTTTATTTTTCAATTTTTTTCATACAAAAATAAGATACCAAAAATCACACACCATGGATTTATACTAAACCAACCAAGTCATGGAAATGGAATGAATGGGTGTGAACACATTTGATAGGTAAATCAACTCAATCAATCATATGTGCACGATGTATACATGTACTCCTAACGAATGAACATCAAAAGTATCCTTAGGTGTAAAAATTGTTGAATTTAGATGACATCGTCTTATGCAAATCAACAAGTCAAAGTCAAAGTGATTTCCACACCAATAACGTCCAAAACTATTTAGCGCTTTTTCAAGACTTTCAAGGACGTGAAAACCCGTTTTAATTCCATCCAAACTCCCTCATATATATTTTCTTTTAGAGGTGTATAAACTAAATTCTCAAACTTTGGAGAATTGGTGCAAAAACCTAATGGCCTCTTTTTGGCATAAATTTCTTTTTATTGCCTTTAAATTTTTTTCAGGCTCTTTTAAACCTATTTGGACCCCGGATAATAAAATTCCTCAATTTTTTTAGGTCCGATATAACGGTGGCTTAGTATTCGCAGAGGTCAAATGTAAACCTTTCGCAGCCCTTCCCCGTTTTTAAATAAATCACACAAACTCACAAACGGTTCTTACATACACAACTTTCTTATCAAGTTTTATCGTGCTCGGTTCATTTTTAAAGACATGATTGAAGTGAAAACGTCCAACCAACATGTGATAAGACAAGCACAATAATCAAACAAATCCGTGCATGTGTGCAATAAAGGAAATCACGAGTCAAACATGTAGGAAGTAACACTTAATTACATCTCAATTATTCCAAACATTATAAAGGACAAAGATGACATGATATATTATCTCAAAACACTATCAAATATCACACGCAAAGTGGAATGATGTTGTGACTCGGTCATCCTAAGTGTCCATCCAAAAACGGTGTAAACAAAATACAAAAATCTTTTTGGATTTTCTCACAAATTTATTAAAATAAAATCTTTTTGTATTTTTCAAAATTTTCAAAAAAATGGAAAACATACAAAAATGATACATACTAGCAATAGGCAAATAATGTCATCATGGAAAACATCCTATGCTAGTAAAAAAGTTAAACCTCAATCGTTAGGTGCAGCGGGTTTTCCAAAGGTGGTGCCAACTTATGAAAAAACTCCATTAAATTTTGTGAAGTTTTTGACCAAAAACTTAACTTGCTCACCTAAATGTGCAAACTCTCTCCTGTAGTCTCCAGGAGCATGTAAAGTATCATGAATGAGTGCATGTGTTGCAAAAACACGTGTAGAAGCAAAACGTGACACATAACCCAACTTAAAGCAAAATTCCCTAAGGTGTCCTCTCCTCTTGCAATGGGAAGAAACATAAATAGGCCTAGGAACGCCTCTCTCAGAAACTCTAGGACGTGATCTCTTAACGAGAAATGGACGCCTAGGTGGGTTAATTTTCGGGCCATGTGAATCTGTCACTAAAGTGGAAATCGGCTCGGGTGCGATAAAAGAAGTGGAGGCACCATCATGACCTTTCCCTAGACTGTCAACCCTACTCTTATCGGGATTAAGAACCACCTTTTCAACCTTCATAGGTGCGTTCTCAAAATTGACTTTGACCTCCCTGGCACGTTCGAGATCACTCTTGAGTTGGGATACACATGTCATCAGACTAGACACCGTGTCGATCAAATCACATTTTTCCTTTCTTAAAACCTCCTTCTCTATCTCTCCAAATCTAACACTCGACGACCTAAATCCCTATTATATTTATTTGTTTTTAAGGTCTCGGTGTACAAATCTCTAAATGCTTTTTGGATCACACTTTCATCTTCACTTTCACTCTCGCTTTCTCCCTCACTTGAAGCGCTCAAATCATCACCATCGCATTCGTGTGCACTATTGTGGGAAAAAGTGGGTGTGCTCACACGACTTTCTAAAAAAATAGCAAACTTCTCACCACTATTAACATCACTCTCACCTTCACTACTATCACTAAGTGTGGTGGGCATGGCTACTTGCTTCATTTTCTTTCTAAGCCACATAGGACACTCAAATGACTTATGCCCCTTACCCCCAAATTCAAAACAAGTCATGTTCTCAAAATCCTCCTCACACTCCTCATATGAGTCATTCTCTTTTTCCCTCTCACCGCTTTCTTTGGCCTTTCCTTTCATTTTATTTTTCTCAAAAAATCTTTTTTAGTGGAAGAATTTCCTTTAGAAATTTTGAGAAACTTTTTAATTTTTTTTTTGCAATTAAGGCCATATCATTAAAATCAAAATCTCCCTCAGAATCGGACTCACAAACTTTTTCTTAAAATGAGTCTTTAAGTCAACGCCTTTATCTTTACCCTTAATGGTTTGGGGAAACATGTCAATCTCATAGGTTTGAAGATCTCCTACAAGTTCTTCCAACTTAAGTGATTTCAAATTTCCCAAAGAGTTCAAAACAGTGTCTTTAGGAATAAAGCATTTCGGGAGAGATCTCAAAATATTTTTAACGACACGCATGTTATCAATCACCTCACCCAAATTAAAACTAGTGTTGACAATGTTCGACAAACGTGTATCAAATTCATCCAATGTTTCGGAATCTAACATAGTAATGGTCTAAAATTGGGTGGCAAGATTTTGCAATTTTGATTCTTTAACCGCATTTGTACCCTTATGTGTCAATTGGAGTACATCCCATGCCTCTTTAGACGTGGTGCACGTCAAAATTCGGTGGAAATCGTCGGGAGTGACGGCTCCAGAAATAGCACTCAAATCACCTGAATTAAAATTAGACATTTTAAAGTCATCTTCAGTCCAGGCCGACACGGGTTTCAAAGAGGTGATATTTTCAACGGTGACAGTGGGAGGAGTCCATCCATTTTCACAAAGCAACCAAACACGCTCGTCAATGGCTTTTAAACAGATTTCATGCGAGCTTTCCAATAGGCATAATTTTTCCCATAAAAAATTGTCACCTTATTAAATGAATGTTCCATTGGAAAAATTGCGATTTTTTAAAAAACTAATTTTTCAAAAAAAAAATTGATGTCACACGATTTTGCGGAAAATAGGAATACGTGATAAATTAGCGCAACCGTCTCTGATACCATTTTGTAAAAATATGACTGTGTGATAATTGATTAAATTCGCTAATTTCTACTTTGGCACACTTATTTAATTAGAGTCTAATTTTGAACCAAATTAATTCAACCTCTAAACATGCAATTACGTTTGTGCTTATGTCAACGCATAAATAAATAAAGCATGGGACACAAAATTTAAGGAAAAATCCCCGAAGAGCAAAACCTTTTATTTCTAGAACTCTGACAAGTTTACAAGACCATTGACTTACATACCATATTGATTTCGCCCACAAGAATAACGCACGGTGTCTTTGTCAAACCTTCCAAAGAAACGCCCAGAAATCAGTAGTGGTTCACACACAGCTATACCACAAGAACACGCAGTCCTAGACACGTAGTCTTCATGGTGTAGGTTATCCTCCACACAAGAGTAACTTCATAGAGACTCCCTCCACAATAGCACGCAACTCTCCGGTTGTAGAGTTCTCCCCACAAATAATGAACGAAAGTAAAGTGTGTTCTTGAACACCAAAAACAATTCACCAAAGCATATGGGATTTTTGTGAATTGAAAACAAAAGGGATGAAAACCCTAAAAGAAGAAGTCAAAAAGAATTCTGTAGATTCGCAGTTTTCTGTCTTTTAAAATACTGGTACTTCTTAATTAAAATGAAACCATTTAATGAGTATTTATAGAAAATCGCATCGCCTTAGTCGTTAGAACAAAAAGGGGATCTCGCTCGAACGAAGAACACGTGTCGTTTGAACGACATCGCGCGACATCTCAATGTCGCTCGAACGAGATGGGATCTCACTTGAACGATCTGAGCGTCAAAGTTGAGGAATGCTACAGGACTTAGAAAATTTACTCATTCTTAAATTTTGACGAAAAAAGTCCGCTCCAACACTTAGAAAATATTTTGAAAAAATATCCCAAAGCTCTAAGTGCAAAGTTAAGGTAGTTAAAACATAACCTTGCCAAAGTAAACTTTGCGGAGGCTTTTTGATGACGAACCTTGATATATTTGCATCCGTCTTGATGTAGATTTCTCTTGAACTTCTTCGACGGTTGTAATAGTACACGACATAATTAATTGTGACAGATATTTATAAAAATATGTCCTTACAGCTTTGATCAGAAGTAAAATGCGTGTTTTGTGTGTTTATATAATATGAATTGTACCCCCAGATTTCTTCAGCGTATTTAGATTCTAGACTGAACCAATTATAGGAAAAACAATATTTTTGTTTTAAACCCTTAACATTTAAAATGACATTTTTTAATTAATTTTGAAAAATCATTTTAAATGATTTAAAAATGTTTTAAGTGATTTAAAAAAGTTAGAAAAATTCCAAAAAAATAATATAACCCTTGTGCACACATAATAACATTAATATAAGTGATTGTGTCCTAATTGTGTGGGTTCTTGAGAGTAATACTTCCCTTTGAAAATCATCTGAGGTTTTTGGACTGGTTCTTCTTCTTTGAAGCTTGCATACTTTGAGAGAGAGAAACTCTAAAAATTTAATCCTATTTTGTCCTAATATCCAAACTATTTGGAACTCCTATATGGCACAGACTCAAATAAGTCAACCATATAGTGTGTTCTCAGTTTTATCTTCATTAACTTGATGAGTTAAGAATTATTCATTTGAAAAATTATCATCATCAAGAGTTTGATTAGTTCAAGACAATTAATGTAAGGCACAACAAGATACTTAAAATCTTTGTTTATTTCATTGTTAGGAAAAATAGCGTTGAGAATCTCATCAAAGGAAGTATCGATTACATCAGAATATGGAGGAACAATAAAAGAAGTGGAAATGGGGTAAACTGAAGAGTTGGGTTATATGTCAACAATGGAACTGGTATTCCATGCCAGTTAAGTAGAGGTGCATCAGCAACTTTGATCAAGTAGGATGGATCTGATGATAGTGCTTGAGTGGATCATGTAGAGTTTCAGCCCCAGTGTCTGCATGTTAAATGAATCCTCGGAGTCACTTCCTTCATAATCTACGGTCCTCTCAATGAGGGGTTGTACATGATGCTGGGAACTTTCGGCCCATGAGTAGCTGTTTTGGAAAAAGATCTCCATTCCTGGTTTTATCTTCTTGTCTACATGATCATACCATGATTCAAGAATACCGAAAAAGGGAAAATTTTCAACCTCTCTGATGAATCTTCCATTCAAGGAATCTCTTGAGACAGTTTTGGCGCTTTCTATCCTTCTCTTCAGCCGAGGTTGGTGGAGCATTCTGCGTTCTTCTGCTAAATGTTGATAACCCAAGACATAAGGAGGAAAAACACTATAGGTTTTAGTATTCCCTATTGTTGTCATCCTAGCCCCAGTCCGGGTATGAAGTGAATATTTTTGAACATCTGGATCACATTGACATTTCTATGAGGGTTATACTCCAGACAAACCCTATCTTTGAAATCATCCCCTATTGGGAGCATAAGTGGTTCAACTCGAAAATTTGACAGAAGCATATCATTCGCCTCATACTGTATCTCTAGTACTGGATTTCTGGTGCTTCCATTCTCAGTGTTATCATCATCATCTAAGATAGTGATGACCTGCCCATTGGCGAAGAACTTTAGTTTTAGATGAAGGGAAAAAGACACACCTTTGATACTATAGAGCCATTGTCATCCAAGAAAAAGATTGAAGTAAGTCGTGATATCGATGACATGGAATTCAATAACGGGATTTATAGGGCCAACCCCTATTATGAGATTTATGGATCCCATCACTTCTCGATGAGTTTTATCATAAGCGCACACCGCGATAGAGGTTGGAGCAAGGTCACTCACTTCCAATCCCAAATAATTAAGGGTTCTCTGCGGGCAGACATTAAGAGTTGATCCATTATAGAGAAGAGAAAGTGGGACAATTTTTCCCATGACTTCGAAAGACATATTAAGAGCATAGTCGTGATTCAGACCGCTCATAGAGATTTATTCCTCAGAGAAGGAGAGCATTCTAAAAGAGGTTAGGTAGCCAACTAGATTCACTTCTTCTTCTGGCATGGTGGAAGGTGGTACTGTGTGCTCGGTAAGTAGTTTGATGAAGGCATTTTGGTGTAGCTGGGAAGACGTAAAAAGTCCCCACTGAGTGATGTTAGCTTGGGTTTTCTTCAGCTGATCGAGGATCTTGCTTTCCTCGAGGGTTATTTCTAGCATAGGAATATTCTCAACACCTTTTCCTATATCGATCGCTGATGATTACGGGTTTAGAACATGGTAATGCCTCCCTAATCTAGTCATGTGGTTCACAGAAAAGGGAAAAAATAGAAACCCAATTTCCTCATCTATCTTAGGTTGTTCAACCACCTTGTTGATTTCTCACAGCATCTCCTCAAATGATATAATTCCACATATGTGGACTATTGTGATAGTATTTTTTGAGCTTTGATCTTCATCTGAACTATCAAATTTGCCCCTCTATCCAGTGGCAACAACATCATCTTTCCACAAAAAATCAATACACTCCACAACCTCAACGGCCTCTTCATATAGATCTTCCCATTTGACGGGGAGATGTAAAAGTGAAGGGATCAGATACCTTTGTAGTTTCAAAGCATCAAGTAGTTCGAACATACTTCAAATTTCACCTATTTGTCAAAATAAGTATGCCATAATCTGAATGACATCATTTAAGCTGACTTCATCGGTAATTACTACCCAACTATCTGACCCTCGAGCCCATTTTTGAGCTTTTAAGAATAGCGCACTGAATCTATGGAAGGCAATAGTCATCTTGGAGAGAAATTTTAGCCTGAACTCTAGAAGTTGGTTCAACACTACTGCTTATTCCATATCTTTCCCTCCGGAGCGGGTATGAATAATAATGTGTGCTCTTGTAAGGAGTGACATAGCCTGATCGATGAAATTTTTAGGATGTAGGAGAAAACATGGGAAAACTTAAAGGGGTTTCGAGGAATATATGTGTATGACGGGTGATTTGTTGGGTACAATCTGGGTAGATAGATCAAATTCTAGGTCTTTTTCTAGGAAGTTGGCATTTGCATGATTTGGGAGTGGATTGCGGGTAGTGTTTTATTTAGGATTGGATGGTGGGGAAATGATACCCCGGTTAATCAAACCTTGGATTACATTTCGAAGGTGGAAACACTGATCAGTGGTATGTCGGCAGTTTGATGAAAGTCACAATAGGCATCTGGTTTGAAATTTTTGGGAAGTGGGTTTGGTAATGGACAAGGGTACAATGGCTTGATAAGATTTTAGCTTAAAAGGGCATGGTAAAATTTGGAGAGGGGAGTGTGAAGCCCAGTGTATTCCTTTTTTATCAGATTAGGGTGGCTTTTTAGTGCCCATGAAGTGGCAGGATAAGAGATGTTATTGATGGTTAAAATTGTAGTATTGGCAGCCTTTTTGTATTTTCTGGGAGTGAAATGTGTAGAAACTTTTTTTGACTCCACTTTTATCTTGGCAAGACTTTCTTAGATCTCAATTCCTACTTCTCGGAGGGATCGAAAATGAGGGTAATATCGTCTTCTCATCTTCGCTCGGATACGGGGTAAGAAATTCTTCTTCACAATACTGAATTGGTCCTCTTTGAAAGGCCGGTTGGTCATGGTGGCTACTTTATCTCTTCATCTTGCTATGAAGTTATTGAATGATTCCCCTCGATTCTATTTAATAAGTTCTAAATCACGAAGGGTAACCTCCAATTCTTCGTTGCACTTGTACTGTGACTTGAATTTGCGGGCTACATCTTCCCAACTGTGGATTTTGTACTCCTCGAGAGAAAAGAACCAATGAAGAGCACTGTCCTTCAAAGTCTGTTGGAACATTTGGGTCATTATGTCCTTGGATGCTCCTAGGAGAGTCATGACTTGGTGGTAACTTCGAATATGAACAATTGGGGGTCCACTACCCCTGAACTTCTCAATGTCAGGAATCTTTAACTTTTTTGGTAGCCTTTCTTTAGGATAGGGAGACATATGGGTGTAATCCATGTAGCTACTAGATATTTGGACTTGGTCAAACATCTTAATTAACATCTTGAGGTTTCGTTCAATTCTTCCTCCATTGGATCAATGGTCAGGGGTAGGTTCATCCTTGACTGGGAAAGATTCTACACTGGGAGCTGGGCTGGCGATGACCCATTAGTAGGAGGAGCATGTGGAGAGTGCTAATATTACCCAGGGACCTAAATAGGCTCGAGTGCGAGTAGACCCATAGCGCGAGGGAAGAGGACCTCCGGCTCTTCGAGAACAGGGACCCTATTTCGTTACATCTTATGGACCCCGGTTTGAAGGTTGTCAATATTGGTAGTGAGTTGGGCTAGGAATGTCATCAAATTCGGTTGTACATTCGATACTAGGTCTGTGTTCTCCATAAAAAGAGGATATAGATGAATTTCGAACTTGGAGGAAGTAGAGAGGGAACCTACGGAGCCTCAGGGAAATTCTATGGAAGATCGAATCCAATAGGGAGCCGAGCCAAGGGTCGGGTATGCGATCAGCACGAGAAGGAGAAAAATTCAAATTTATTTTTGAAAAAGTAATGGGAAAACTGATATTTTTGAAAAGTAAGGAAAATGTTTTTGACATTTTTTGAAAAAGATGAGAACAAAATATTTTTTGGGTAAACGAGAGGAAAAATTCTTTTTGGTAAAAGGAAGAAAAATGCTTTTGGTATTTTTGATAAAAGAGGGAAATATGTTTTGGACACTTTTGGTAAAGAAATATGAAAAACGGGAAAAGGGTCTTAGCATGATTATTTATTATTATGTTTATTATGTTCTCACTTGTATTAGGTTTACCTAAATGAAAAAAGAAATGCTGGACGAGACTCGAGCCTAGGAAAATTGGGTTTAACAAATATATAAAAATATGGTGGGACTGGTTGCCAGGCTCATTGACGGGGTCCCATATTAAAAAAGATGAAATCGCGCAAAAATTTGGGTGGCATGCCAACCGATCATTTCAATAGAGTTTCGGGTGGAAACCAGCAAAATAAATATAAGTGTTCGAGGTTTGACATCTATATGAAGGTATGCAGTTGTTGGGTTAATTCTAAGGGTTCCCCCCTTTGGCATGACTTCCATGATATACATCTTGGTTTTGAGGGCAATCGGTACGTGTGGACAAGCCATTTAATATAACTGAGTGTACGTGAATTGCCTCATTATATACCTCGTGGGTATAATATGTGTAAGAACGAATTCGATATACTCATCATACATGAATGAGTTCCCTGCGATATACCTCCTGTCATGAATTCAGTCAAGCGGTATGATACGAGGGGAATCATTCGATATACATCGAAGGTACTTGACCAATGGAAGGTGAGATTCATATCGCTTAGGCTAACTACGACCTGTCGAACCAGCGCCCATCATGAAGTGACCCCTCAGCGGGATAAAATTTGGTCAATAACCATGCTCTTTGGTGATGTAGTGTGTTAAATGCATGATTCTTGATTATCATATTATGGAGAGAGAATCTTTATTTGACATGATGAACATTATACTAGGAAAGGGAGAATGTATAAGTATAAAAGTAAATCTATCATGGACAATGAAGATTATACTAAGCATGAATATGTGAGAGTGAATATTTATAAGTGCGGTGAGTGGTGTGTTGTGGTAAGACTTAAGCATGGATATTCTAAGTGGTGTGTGAAACATGTGGATATAAGTGATCCTATGTGAACGTAGTGTGAAGTGTACATGGAAAGTATATACAAGTGTGAGTAAGTAGTGATATAAGCATGAGGTATATATGTGCAAGAAATAGAGGAGAAAAAAAGGAAACATACAAGTAGGTGCATAAGCATATAAGTAGAAAACAAAAACACCCATGCAAACAAATTCTAGCCCTCTTATGAAAATTATACCCAGTGGAGTCACCACTGTGGCCATCCCAAATATCCTCCCTCTCTCTCCTCCTAAGGAGGTGGGGAAAAGGGGGATGAAGGTTTCACGCCCTCTCTGGTCTAGGAATGCTTCAGCCGTCGTCGATGTGGGGTGAATGTAAAGAGATGGATTCACTAACCTATTTTGCACAAAAAAGGCAAAAAAACATTTCACCGCTTTGAGGGATCGGCATTAAGGACAATCTGATGCTTACGAAACCAATAATTCAAAATTCTGAGGGCTAAGTTACGGAATGGGAAGGTGTTAGCCACCCATCCCTCCCTTTCGATCTCTTATGGGATTGTATTACTATTTTTCTTTATTTCTCCATGAAGTGTATATGCGTGTATGTATAATGGAGATTGAAATCGTCCAACTCATACCATAGAAGAGATAAAGTGAGGTCATCCATAGGAATGTTCCCAAAATAATATTTAGAAAAAATACAATTCATGCGTTTATCGAAATATTGATCGCTATGATGAAATGATAATATTTGTAGGATAAAATGCTAATAAGGATCACAAACATACTATGTATTAAAATAATGTATGGATGAAAAGGATGAAAATGCGAAGATAGGAAAATTAGAAAACTAGAAACTTAGAAAATTGAGAATTTGGACACGAGTCTCGGGTAATAATCCGAAACGCCTATGTAGCCTGCAAAGGAATCAAAGTCCACATAGTTCGCATGCAGCATAAGGGAGAGTTTTATCTCATAGATTCGAACATGATTTTATTATATGTGTGTGCGCAGAAAATGTGTTTTAATTTTGAAAATTTGTGATGGATAATCCCGTTTGGAATTTATAGGTGTAACACTTTTTTTTTTATAGAAAATAAAGTATGTGCAATATAACCAATAAAAAGGTGAGATGTTAAGGTGTATGAACTAAAGTAAGATCTAAATTATGAATTTAATGTAATTAATGAAAAAATAAGAAATTTAAAGAGAGAGAGAGAATAATTTTGGACCTTCTTTGAAGAATTGAAGCTTAATATTGATCTTGGATGAACTCCCTTGATTGTTGAGATGAATGTTGGATGAGAGAGAATGAAATTTTGCCAAATTGGGTATGAAAAGGATGGAAATGTAAAATGGAAAAGAATTTCCCATATGGAAACTTTGCTTATTACAAGAGAATGTTGCTGAGATCACTAATGCTGGTGGATCTGAGGTGTGCTTTGGGAGTGAGCTCATGATCTATATTTATAGGGTCAGGGGACTGTTGATAGGCACATCCCTAGCCCTTCCAATTGATATGTAGCCCTAGACACACTACTAATAGGTAGGTAAATAGACCTGCCAATTGGCAGTCTCGTGCAAATTTTTCTAGAAAAATGATTGTAGAGCGCAATCCGTTGATCCAAATTCTGCACGAGGTATACCCTTAGAAAGGTAATTAATATATCTTTGGGACATCCCCAGGTCTAGGAGTTGACATTAGTTCAAACGTGAGTTGAAAGAGCTCATCGATCCTTTAGACGGGAGATCATCGGACGAAAAATGGATCCTTCGTCTGAACGGTAAGTTAGAATTGCGCACGGGGCGGATTGTACGAAAGGTTATGCAAGATAATTTGACATTTTAATGAGCTTCAGTTAGTTTGAAAAGTTAAATTTGGTCAATCGGGGCCCGGTAGTGCCCGATGACCTTTCAGAGTAAAATGGGTCATTCGTCCGTACTATAAGCCTGATTCACGCAAGGGGCGCATAGCTGGAAAGAGTATTCAGTGCCCTTAGAAGATTCCTTCATTCATTCTTATTCAAGCTGAAGAGATGACCTTGGTCAAACGAGGTTCGGGAGCGCGCGTGGCCTTTGGATTAATTTTTGAGGGAAAATAGATCATTCGTCTGAACGATTATGCCATTTCACGCACGGGGTGCACCGTTAGAAAGGGGTTTCAGTGCCCTTCAAAGATTAAAAGGGCTTTTTCTCTGACAATGAAGTTTATTAGGGTCAAATCAGGGCCTGGGAGCGCCCATAAGCCTCCAAATCATTTTTTGATAGTAAAATGGACTGTTCGTTCGAACCGTTATGCCAATTAGCCAATGTGGCAAACTGTTAGAAAGGAGATTTAGAGCCCTTTAAAGATTCAAAGAGCTTTTGCTCTGTCGATTAAGTTGACTAGAGTTAAATGGTACCCGGGAGAGGCCGAAGGCCTCTAGATTGGTAGTCGGAGTATGACGTAGGGTTTATAGTGAAATGGGGAGGTGCTAGGGACCTATGGAGAGACTTAAGGGGTCCTAGAATTTAGTGTCTACACACTATTCACAACTAAGTTCTCAATAATTATCTTATACACATTTGGCATATGAAGTAAACATATGAAGGCATATGAAATAAACTATAACATTAAAAATCATTGCAGTAGGCAAATTTGAGAAGTAATTTGAATTCAACCACAATAACTTAGTTATCAACCAAGTTACCAATAAACATACTGAATTCAAAAACCAAAAAACACATACTGCTTATAAATGAAAAACCAAACTGGTTTCTAAAGAGAGAGAATCTATCTCTACTCTATAGAATTTCTCTCAACTTTTCCTTTTTTTACTTGAATAAATTCTTTTATACCTTCGAGCTATTCTGATTTAAATCCGTTTTTGTCAAATTTTGGTTATGATAATCATGTTTTGACATCATTTAATGAATCTGGCCCACAAGAATCTAGTTTTTAACATCATGTCAATAGTGGTGGTTACAAAGCTACCTTGGTTGGTGAAGTCAATGTAGAATTAAAGAAAAAAGGAAACGGTCAAGGTGGTATTCTTGCAAGCACACCTAATTTTACTGAAGTTATTGAGAAGAAAGACAATGTTCATTATGTCTTGTAAAACCATGCTGCTCATTGATGAGGTATATGAGGAGGTCATAAAATATTGCACTAACTTGATAGGTATAGTTATTCTCAATAAAGGGGCTACTCCTTCAACGACTGAAGGTCTTAAAGCTTTTTTATGTGAGGTTTGAAAACCTGTTAAATCATGGCTTCTCACCCATATTCGAAGAGAATTTTTTAACATAAACTTCAGCAGTATATAAGACTTGAAAAATTTTGGGCTTTAGATTATCTCCAACTGAAAGATGGATTCTTCATACAGTAGCAATGGGAACCAAATTTCTCCCCTGTAAAACATCAAACCTCAATGGCACCGGTTTCTAGGGTTATGTTAAGACTATTGGCACTCGAAGCCTCTTCTCCAAATTGCTAGAGGGGTGCGTATCCCTCTTCGTATTTTTCAAAATACATAGCATAGAAAGTTTGGTCACTTTGCTTAGTCCTTATTCACAAATGGTTTTCTTGTTGAGAGGAAGCTTAACAAGTTCTTTGTTCAACTAGCATACGTAAAGTTACACTTGCATTGTAGGTCACACTATACACCTTCGGCATCATAGGTCACACTATACACCTTCAAAATATTCCCGCAAAAAAAATCATGAAGAAGTTACAGTTTATAAGAGGGTGGTCCCCTTATAGCTTGGGAGTATGGTAATACTAGTTAAGGTGTAACCCTTATATGTATTGTGATAAATGATAACCCAAAAACTCTTCAATAAGCACAAGTAAACCCAAAATATTATATATGATCAACACTCAGATTGAACTCACAATACTCCCATGTATAACTCAAAACAATAATAAAAGGAACTCAGAAATAACTCATTCAAAGGGAGAGAAAATTAAGCACCCAAGATACACCTTGGCAGGCAGCCAACACACCAACAACCTCTAAAAAATCTCTAGTCAGCAATTAAAAGCTTCACAACAAATAACCATTGTGGGTGAGAAAGAACTCTCGTTTGTAATAACTTCTCTCTAATATGTATTCTTTCTCTAGAGATTATCTCTAGAAAAGAACTCTCTCTCTCAAAAGTGGTTGAGGCCAATAAATATCCCCCACACCACTCTCGAGATGCCCCAGTCCTTCCCAGCTGTGAAAAGTCATCCCCTCACATTTTACATCACAAGCATTAAATGCATGATGGACCTGTCAGATCTATGTCATAAATATCAAATGCTAAGACATGCCTTTTCTCCAACCACTGTGCGTTAGAGGACTGTCACCATAGAGGTGGCTCACCAGACTGTCTGACAGCCCCAATACCATAACAGTTTACTTGAGCTTGGATTTGACAGTGACTAACTGTATAGTGACACCACATAAAATAGATGTGACATTGGGTAAGGGACTGTTTAGAACAAGGGTCAACAAATGATGGAACTCAAGGCTACTCTGCACAAGCTTCCATGGTGAAAGGTTACTCGGTGTTGTATCAGGTGTATCTAAGATGGTTAGGACAAGCCCTAACACTACCTCACTTCTTAATCCTCCATACCAAGTCCCTTTGAAGTTACCATGGCGAGGTCATTCGATAGAGCATACAAGCTCTCCCAGGAACTGCGAGGCCTAGTCTCTCGCGAGTACTATTTGACCTCACACTGAATACTACAGTTATTACATCATTGCAATAAATGTTAATAATTTAACTAAATAACAAACATGAAGTAAATGGTGAGCTGTATCAACCAATCTCCTCACTGGGCTACCACGTTGAGCTGTCTCGATGTGTTCATGATGCTTCCTTCCCTTAAGTCTCTTTTATTAGCTGGGGAGGCTTATCTCTAATCCATAGATTATCTTCAAGCTCCCCTACATTTTCCCCTTCGTGTAGATATTTTTTGTGGCCAAAAGAAATGTCTGCATAAAAACTTCTCAATTCAATGAACCTTAAACTTGTGGGAAAAATATTTTGCCTCTATGTTCTTGTTACAACTTCCGTCGTTATCTTTACCAGGAAAAAGTAAAATTCTCCCCGATGTACTTGAACCATAGCTCTGCAGATTCTCGACCAATGGCGAAGGGACATCACTACTTTTTTCTGTCGTTACATTTCATTCATTTTGCATTCTTCGTTAGTGGTTGGAATTCTCCCAAAATATTTGAGGAAACTGTTGATTACCCGTTACGAGTGTTCACCAGTTAAATTCTGCCCTATCTGTGCTATTATTTGGGCCTGCTAAATTCTCCCAAAGTAACTGTTGAATCTTGATTTCTCCTCAATCTTTTTGTTCCATTATCCTATGGGTATTAGAAGGATCTTATAGTTAGAGCATGCCCTTAGTAGAGGGGCTTGTTTAAAAAGTAAAATTCTCCTCGATGTACCTGACCTAGAAGTAACTCTAATTGGGCCTATGGCGAGGGGACATCGTCAAATTTTTTAACACTGCTACGAGGGGCCTTTCATATGAAGTTATTATTCTCTTCGATGGATCTTCAACCTATTTTATAATCATGGGGACTCTGTATGGTTCAAAAAATTTGGCACCAAAACTTAACTTCCCTTGAAAGCAATACACATTTTCCTAAACGTTGCCTCATTAATGATGTGGGCCTATCTTTTCAACTGTCAAAGCATGCCTCGAAGTTCCACGTATCCACTTGTAATTATTTTGACGACATGGTATGTGCTTCTGTGGGAAACTCAAACGTCGACTTGATTTCATACGACTAATTCTCAACACTTAGTCACTTTTTCATCTTCATCTCTTTGCTTGCTTATTTACTTACTAAGCGCTTTTAGAGAGAAAAAAGAGCAAACCACCATTGTTAACCACGTTTTTGCATGGTTCTTGCCTTCTTCGCCATTTCCAGACGCTATCCTCCACTATATCCACTACTCCCTTTCCTCTCTACAAACTTCCACCATATCTCATGGATTCTTTTAGATCTCCAGTTGTTCCTGCCACCGGTGCTCAGTTTACTACCACCACTACTGCTATTGCTGCCCCTTTAGATGCCACTGCTTTGGTGGAAGCCCATCAGGAACAACTTCGATTCTATCGTCATTCTCCTTTTGCGGTGAGGATGATGATTACTCCTCCATGTGCAAGTTGGTTATCCTCCGTGCTAAGTGTGACGCCTTGACACTTGGCGATCAAGATGATAGAGTGAAAGATTAGGGTTTTTTCCCCTAGAGGGAACTCTGCGCTTTTGCTTGGATCGTAGCGACTTCCACTACTCCCAAATTGGCTTCGAAGGATCGGGAGGTTCCCGATTAACTTTTTTATTTGGAATGCACACATGTAGAACACTTACGCTGATGCCCTTACGAAGATTGGGCTCTATTGGGCAAAGTTCTTTGGAAACTTTACACTTTCCAAACATAATATTGCACTTTAAGTTCTGGTATCTCGCTGGAACGTTACCACCCATACCTCCATAACTGCCTAGGGTGAGTTAACCATCACGTTAGAAGATGTTTGTGAACTGTTGGGTCTTGACCACGGGTGCTATGCCTTATCATAATGAGGCATTAGATGCCGAAGAAGCTGCTGACTGTTCTGAGTTGGATCAAATTTTCCAAAGATGCATTTGGTCATCCAAAAAATAATCCTTTCATCAATTACTTCTTTTGAGACCCCTCTGAGAAATATGGTCCTTCTGTTGCTGGCAAGGGGTAAGGTATATCTCTAGAACTTCCAGCTTACATTCTTGTTATTCTTTCCCGTTTTGTGCTGCCTAGGAAATTGAATAACCAGCCCAAGAGGGACCTTATAGGGGGTCAAGCTTCCTCTAGAAGCCATGGCCCTGGGGTCCCTCTACACTTGGCTAGAAAGGACCCACTGGACATGAAATGGTCCCTTGGTCGTTATAACTTGGCCAATTTTTCTAACACCATAGTTCTCACGAGCTTCCTCTATACCCATTTTCCTGCAATATCGGCCAACACCATATGTCTCCCCTTTGGTGAATCTATTAGGCCCCATCACTTGTATTGCTATCATAAAAACTAGAGTCGTAAGGACATACTTCACGTCTTCGACAGACCTAACAGTTTCGTCATGAGGCCCTATGGTGAGGAGTTTTTCTTCCATACTTGGGATTTTTTTCAACATGATGCTAGGGTGGTCCAATATATTACTGTAAAACTCATCACTGAGAAACCCTCACTAGATGTGGTCCTTTTGTTCTCTCTTGGGTACTTACGTTCTTACACTGAGTGGGGATATACCTCTGATCCTTACAACCTCAACCGATGCAGCCACTAATTTGGCCTCGACCAAGGGGACCCTCGCCCAGTTTTCTACTTATCCCACCACAAAGTCACCTTTAGTGAGGCCTACTCCTTCTATACTTCTACTGTTGCTTTGGTGATCAACTCAACAATGGTTGGGCGAGTCACCATCCTTAGTATAATAAGATAGGGGGATGTGACTTCACTATTTACAACAAAGCACTAGTCGATGCAGCTGGCCAAGATTTTTGAGTTCGTTCAAGGCCCTCTAGTATATCCCCTTGTTATTTACTTCTCTGGTTATGAATTGGGACTTAAGGGAAATTATGTTCTTAGGGTTGAGTTACCTCTAAGCAGCACCCTAAAAGATCCACCGAGTGATCTTGCCCCTCATTACCCCATGATCCCCACTACCATACCAAAAGCTAAGAAAGCTCCCACACATAAATGAACTACTGAATGTGCTTCTTATGATGTATCTACTAGCGAGGGGCCATCAAAACCTTCTTCCAAGAGGGTCAAAACCTCCAAGAGTGGGACTTCGTTAAAATCAAAGTCCCAATCCAAGTCATAAGCTCCCGTTGATACATTCCCTATCGCTTTCGTTCCCCTTTCGAACGAAATACCTGAGGAGATACGATTGAAATGCCAAGCTGAGATGAAGTGGTTATAATAGGTGTTTCAACATTCCACACCCGTTGTTCCTCCCCCTGCGACATTTCCTACAGTGTTTGTGGATCCAACTGAGGGGGTCCCATCTAGGAAGAAAATTTCCAGAGTCCCCTCTGCTATTGGTGCTTCTGGGACTAGAAAGAAAACCTTGGGTACAAAAACCTATAAAAAGTGTGCTTACGAAGTGCCACCACCATCTGTTGCCTCTGTTCCCATGACCTATCCTCCTCCATCTCCCGTTAAGGTTATCACTTTAGATGACAATCCTGACGTTGAGGCAGGTCAGATCGAAAGGTCTTCACCCGTTCCTTCACCACCTGCTTCTCCAATGGTCACATCATCCCATTCTTCTCCTGAGCAAGAGGTATGTTTTTATTCACACTAAACCATTTTATACCTAGTGAAGTATATTTTTCTAACACTTAGTCAAAAATTTCTTTATGCAAGAGATTGAAGAAGAAAGACCAAGTCCTCCTGTGATCCCCTTCATGGGAAGATGCTTCGGCAGCGCCTCGGTTGATGCATCTCCTCCCCGTTCTCCTATGTACGGACTGGACTATTCTCTCTATTCTACCTCCTGGCGTGCAGAGGAGGCTGCAAGGAGGGCTGGTGTTTCTAGAGAATCCGTTGGAGCTTCTTCCCATCTATAGGAAACTCATCTAGCTTATTTTGTGCTATCTTCTCTTCCCATGGTTCCTATGGACGTTCGTCCAGTCTCTTCCATCCCCTAGAGGTAATAGCTTGATTATTACGTAGCCATACTTTCCTCCATTTTGATTTTTCTACTAAGCATTTTCTTTGGCCTTCAGGTTGTAACCGCCCCTAATCTGGCCAAATCTCTCGCTGGGTTAATTCTGCAGTTCCGTCTAATGAGGCCTGCAATTGTGGTGTCTCTGTTTACCAACATCACTAAGGTAAGTTGTCTCCTTATGTTTTCTGCATTTCTTACGTTGTGTTGCTTATGCCTAACACTTCATTGGATGTGCAACTTTCTCCAGGTTTAACTCCTCCATGTTCTTTTGGGGTCCCTCATGTGGCCCAGGATACCGTTGGTTCATATTCACAACCCAGGGTCTCTTCGATTTCTGTTAGGGTTGATGCCCCTTCGGGAGGATAAAATGGTGCTTCTGACCCCTCCCCTATGCTGACTATAATTCCTTTTCCAGAGGGAGGTGCTTCGCCCAGGGTTGAGGTTCCTTTAGCCGAGAATTCTTCAGAGGCTAAGGGAGAAGCTAATTTATATGCTGCAGTTTCTTCTATTATTGTCAGGTCTCCAACTATTGTTACTCCTCTAGGCATCCCTGAGGTATTTTTCTATTTTCTCCCTCTCTTTTTTGTGGAAGAATTACTGTTATGCTAATGTGACTTTAACAATGAAAAAACGCTTGTTAAAAAAAACTCAAACTACACCTAAAATGGTGACTTAACAATGAAAAAACACTTGTTAAGATTTTTCTTTGAACTACACCTATAACGATGACTTAACAATGAAAACCACTTGTTAAGATTTTTTATCAAACTCCACATATAACGGTGACTTAATAATGAGAAAACACCTGTCAAGATTTTTCGTCAAACTCCACCTATAATGGTGACTTGACAATGAAAACCACTTGTTAAGATTTTTCATCAAACTCCACCTATAACGGTGACTTAACAATTAAAACTACTTCTTAAGATTTTTTGTCAACTCATTTTTTTCTTCATCACTTTGCAGATTGTGAGGGAGACTGCCATTATCCAAACATTGATTCAGCGTGATCCATCAGTTGTTGAATCCATGCATCAAGAACGAGTCCCCTCTGAGGACTCGAGCCATTACGATCGTGGTTTAACTATAAATCTTCCAGCAGACAACGAGTCAGGATGTGAGGTTCCTCCCCCAGACATTGCTCCTCGCGAGTTCTATCTTAGGGTCCTTCGCCAATCTCCTCAAATTTCTGCGTGCGATTGATCCTCAAACTTTTACTACTGACTGTATGCGCTCTAACGTGCTGGTGATGATCCATAGGCTACATGGTCTGGCAGGCGTTATTACTGAGGTCATCAACACCCAAATGTTTAATCTTATCAGGGCACTCATCAATCATCAATCGGGAAGTTTGAAGGAGATGGTAGAGGATGGCTTCTAACTGAATTGGCTGATTAGCCACCTGAAACTTCTGAAGAGAGATCAGTTTGAAAGCCAGAGGGAACTCTACCAAAAATATGTAGAGGTGCGCCAACATTTTGAGGATAATAGGATAGCAGAGTTGGCTCCTCTGTTAGTGGCAGCTGATGACAGGGTGAGAGCTGTCGAATAAGATTTATCAAAGTCCAAGCTGGAACGTGAAACTCTTTTGATCGAAAGAGTGCAAGTGCAGACTAGGATGGAAGGTTGCTTTGCTACTCAGAAGACGTGCTTGAAAGCTTCTACGAGATTTCCTGGGAACTTCTTCTCCTAATCTGATTTGTGGTTTCTTCTCGGCTAAAAGTCTCATCTCTTGTATTTAACAATCTTCTCTTTATTGATTTTAGATGTAATTCTTGGGCAATAGTTCCCAATTTTTTATATTATTTACAAGTAATATCAATAAAAGATATAGTATTTTACCATCATATGCTATTCTATTGCAATGCTCTTATTTATTACAAAGTTCAATCTCTTATAATTTACAAGCAAACTCCTTCCTTATCATCACATTAAAAAAGGAATAACTTATACAACGAAGTGCAATATAACATAAAAGAAAATTTTCTAACTAAGGTTACTTGCCTAAACGTGATAAACTTTCAACCACTTGTTATTAATTTTGAAAGGTTTATCTTTTTCCGTCTTGAAAATTAAACAGTAACATGAATCATGAGCCTCCTTTATAATGAAAGGTCCCTCCCAATTTGCAGTAAATTTCGGCAATGAGATCCCTCTAATGTGCTTCACCACTGCCTTAAAAACTAAGTTCCCTTCCATAAATTTTCTTGGCCTCACTAAGTTGTTGTATGCCCTGGATAACTGCTTCGTGTACATATCAAAGTGTTGCATTGCATTGTCTCTGTGCTCATCCAGTGCTTCCAGCTGTACATATCTTCTCTAAGGGATCATGCTGCTTCATAAGGCATATTGGGCCGAAGGAGCCTCCACTTCTACTAATAAAATTGCTTCATCCCTAAGAACAAGAGAGAACAGTGTGTACTATGTAGGTTTCCTTTTCATCGTTCTATAGGCCCACATGGCTTTTGGAATCTTGTCATCCCATGATCCTAGGAAGTCTTCCATCATCTTGGATAAGATATTGACCAAGGTTTTATTAGTCGCTTTGTCTTAATCGTTACCCCTAGGATATGCCAATGTTAAGGTATGATGGGTGATGGAGAATTTGTCTGTAAGCGTCCCATTATCAGAGAGGATAACCGTTGGGATCCCAAACCTACAAATAATGTACTCCTTGATAAAGTTAGCCACCACACCTATAGTTTCTCTTCTGAGTGGTATCGCCTCATCCCACTTTGTAAAACATTTTGTTGCCACGAGTATCCAGTTCTTTCCCCTCGAAAATGGGTGTATTTCCCTTACCAAGTCAAACGCCTAAGTTTGGAATGGGTAAGGAGTTACAAAAGAATGTAAGTTCACTGAAGGAGCATGGATCATGTTTCCATGTAGCTCGCATGCCTTGCATTTTTGTACAAACTCAATAAAATCTTTCTCATTGGTTGGCCTATAGATTTTCTCCTCCAATGTGAGATGGATCGTGAGCTTATTTCAAAACTTCCGTCGCTTCCTCTTTCGTAATGCATCTTAATGGTCTGTTTAAGTACCCCCTTCGATAGAGCTGATCATCTTGGACATAAAATCGTGGGGCCCTTCACTGGAGTCCCATCAAATCTATTTTCTCCAAAAGCACAAATTCATCTTTGATAAAATTAATATAAGGCTTCCTCGAGTCTACCTGAGTTTCAATGAAGTGGCATTCAGCTACTTGAAAAAAGAGTTGACATTTATCACATTTTTATTGTAACTCTATTACATCCTACTTCATTTTTGGCCAGAAGTACCCTTCCCTCCGAATTCTTCTGTATAGAGGGATCTCAGTTGTTTTGCACTGTTCATTATGTGTCTTTTTTAATCTCTTTTCTACTTCTTCTGGCTCGACACATCTCGATAATCATCCTCCCACATTCCTGAAGTAAAGGTATCTCTGATTAGCAAAGTACTGCGCTAGCTCTTTCAGTTCCATCTTGCCTTCCCTGGACTCCAACTGCTTCCTAATCTTGCCCCTCCAATCCGAATTGTCTTCCATCAGTAAGATCGATTATACCACCGAGGGGGATGTTCTTCACTGTATCACCATAGTAGTCGTATCGATTTTCATAGCCAGCTTATGAGCAATGGTAGCATAAGCATCATCATGCATATTCATAGTTTTAGGATGCCTTCTTATCTTGACCTGGTGGAACTGGTTGACCAACCATTGGATGATCGTTTTATAAGGCACTAAGCTGAGGTACTTCAACACATATTCCTCTTTCACTTGCTGAACCACAAAGTTTGAATTGCCTTTGATGCGTAGTGAATGGATGCCCCTTAGGAGGGCTTCTAGAAACCCCAGTACCAACGCTTCACACTCTACCTCATTATTGGAGCAAGGGAAAGCCAACTTGTAGAAAAGGAAATTTTTTTCCTTCCTTTTAGAAAGGATAACCTATTCCCCTCCCTTATTTTTCGTCGAAGAACTATCAAACTTCATCATCCATTATTCAAGGTTGGCATCCAGAAAATTTTCCTACAAGTCATCCCCTAGAATGCTCTTTCGGGGTGCCTAAAAAATTCTAGATGGAAAAATCTCCTATAAAAATGCATATCCTCGACTCTTGATTACACAAGGGACCACACATTTCAAGTCATATTCTAAAAAGATGAGGAACCACCTAGATACCCTTCCAATAAAAATATTTCTGGCTAACTGATAAGCACCAAAAACTGTACAATTTATACCCCGAATAGATGTATTTTAGTTGCTAATTCTCGACAATATGGGTCTTATGCGCGTAAATGTTTATCATGCAGGCTTAACTATAGTTGCGGTGCCAAAAGCTACATTTCGAGGTCAATTACAGTTACATTGGAGCTAAATACCAACCCCGTAATATTACCCGAGCCTAAACTTGTCCCTAAACCGTCACCCAAGACCCGTGTGTGTTGGTTTGTTCCCTTTTTATTTTATTTTAATTTTTTAGATTTCTAGTTTGAGTCATTTTAATTTTAGGATTATTTTAGCATTTTTTAGGTTTTATTTCCTATTTTTATATTTTATTTCTATTTTTTATTTAATATAATTTTATTTTATTTTATTAAGTTTTTAGTTTTAGTTTTTATCTTATTTTATTTTATTAGGATTAGTTTTTAGGAATTTAGTTTTATTAGATTTTTTTTTTTTAGGACTTTAGTTTTAAGTTTAATAGATTTACATTTTTCTTTTCATTTCTTTTTAGTTTTAAATTTTTATTTTGAGTCTTTATTTTATAGGATTTTAATTTTTAGATTTTAGTTTTTATAAGTTTTATTTTATTACTTATATTTTATTTTTTTATTTTTTTAGTTTTATTTTATTAGGGTCCAAACTAACACACACACACACCTAAACTAAAACCATTACCCTCATCCTACTAACCTACACTCACCACACTCTAACCCCCCTCTCTCCTTCTTCTCCCATCCACACAACCACCTCTCTCCTCACCCACCATTAACAAACTAAAAACCCACCTGCACTCTTTCTCTCCCCTCACTCCAGCCGGCGACCAACTCCGGCGCTGCCCTACCCGCGCCCTACCGGCAGCCTCCGACCCTCTCTCTTTACTCACCCCCTACTCGCCATCACGCCGCCGGCAACCACTGGCTTGAACCCAGCCCCCTCACCAACTCGCCGGCGACCCTCGTCCCCGCCTGCACCGCGTCCTGCTCCGGCAGCGACCCATTTCACGAAACCCACGCGACCTCCCCTCTGCCCCAGCGTCCAAACCAACGCAGCTCTCTATCCCTCTCGACCCCCATTTCTCCGGGTCTGCCCAAACTCCTCACCCATTTTCAAAATGAAAACCCATTTCAAACCCCATTCTAGCTTTGCACGACTTTTAGCTGCCAACAACAAAAACCAAAGCCAAAAATGCCACTTAATTCCCTATGTGCCATAAAACCCAACTTACCACCTTTTACCCCTTTTATCAAAATACCCCCCCAACTAACCTCTTCTAACCAAACACCCAAAATACCCCTCAAATCAAATCTGAATTTATCCTCACCTCACACCCCCATGCACATGTGCTCTCACCATTCCCACATGCACACCCTTGCCAATTTCCATTTTTACCCCTCATGCTCCATGCCTCCTATATATTGAGGATGAAGACCCATTTGAAAGGGATCTCAAAATTAGTTTTAAGCTTGGTGTGATAAAATTCTTCCCACCCCTCTGTGTTGACTATTTGCATTTTTAGCAAATACCTCAATATAGAGGTGTGTGTTGAAAATTATCTCTAGGATGAATTTCACCCCACCCATCTATTATGAATTTTTGCATTTTTAGCAATTATTTCATAATAGATTGATGTAGTGAAATTTATCCCTTATGGGAGATAAATTCTAACCCATTCCTTTATATTGAGATTTTGCATTTTTAGCAATTATCTCAATATAAAGTAATGATCTAGAATTTATTTCTTTGGATGAATTCTAATGTACAATTTTATTGATGATGCTGAAAATCAGCACCACCAGGTGAGGTGTTTGCAAGCTCAATATAGGTATGACAATGGCAGCACAGCTGTATAAAGAAGATAAGAATGAGGTGAGGATAAGAGGAATGACACCTGAATATATAAGTGGTTCAGCCAATCCGGCCTACATCCACTGTGAGTGTGTGTGAGTAATATCACTGAAAGAAGGCACTAATGGCCATGGATACAACCTCTCAAGTTCTCTCTCTCTACTGTGTGTATTTAGACAGAATTTCAGCTAGGGTTTTCTGTATCCGGATCCTTTTGCAAGGTAGGGGTGATCCCTTTATATAATGACTAGGGGGTGTAATGTACCCCCCCTATGCATGTAATGTGCATGGGTGTAGCTTCCTCACCAATGAGGGTGTGCCACCTGTCCTGGCCACATGTAAGTAATGATGATGAAATATTCCCCCCACATGTGGGGAATAATCTTGTTGTAACTGATCTATGCCCAGGTGTCCTTATCCAAACGTTAACAGATGCTTGGTAGTCATGTTGGTGAATGGCCTCGGCATAGGAAAGGCCGAGCTATAAAGGTTGGTCGTCCGCTCAATCCGTGAGGTGTCATGGGCTGTCTCGGCTTTATGTCAGCCGAGGTATATACCTGTGTCGGCCTGAGCCGAGTCATTGGCGTGCTGATGATAAGCGGCCTCTGGTAACCTCGGCCTCCTCCGAGGTAAGGTTCATGTTGAAGGTGAATGTAGAGCTTCTTGTTATCTTGGCCTACCGTTGACCGGGGTTACTATTCCTTGGTACCTGGGGTTGATGTTATCTGTGACATGAGAAGTGTCCCCGGGGAGGTGTATACGGTAGTGTCGGCCAGCGCCGAGGTACCCTCCGCCGAGGGATGATATCGTGGGCCCCCATGCACTGGTGGGTCGGCCATCGTCTCGGCTCTTATCTCGGCCGAGGTATGCACCCCTAGGTCGAGGTCATACTTGGGTATATCAATCACCCCCCAGCTCTTAGCCATTTGCGAGAGTGGGTGGCTAGGGGGTTCTGGCCTCCGAGGTCTGCTCACCCCAAAGTCAATACCTGCATGACACTTGTTCGTTGCCCAGGCGTGCCCACTTGGCTGGCACATGTTGTCAGTTGTCCTTTGGGCTTCCCAAGGCAATGATGAGCCTTGGAAATCGTGCCCAAGTATTTAAAGGTTAAAACCTTTCTTTTTCTTCTTCTTCCTCATTTCTCTCCTGTTCAAGCGATTGCTCCCCTGTTTTCTGCAAATTTTCTCTCTCCGAAGTTAGCCTCTGCTCCAGCGATTGTTCCGCCGAGGGATACCTCACTTCCTGTGCGATATACTCCACCTTATTCACCAATCTCTCCTTCAGGTATCCTCCCTCTCCATTTCCTTCGTTTTTGATGTCTTTTATTTTGAATTTTCCGGCTAGTTCTTGAGTTTTCCGGTGAGATCTTGAGTTTTCCGGTGAGATCTTGAGTTTTCCAGTGAGCCAGGCTTCCTGCATAGGTTCTTTGGTTTGATCTCTAATTCCCTTAACTTTTCAAGTCATATTTGTTTGTAGTTTTTAGGATATTCCCTCAAGTTTAGGGTCTGCCAAAGACTTGGGTCGTCCCCAGATGCTCAGACCCTTGTACCAACTTCTTGAAGACTTCCCATCTCTAAAAGAAAAGACCTTAGATAAGATTAGACAAATAGAGAGAGGTCAGGAAGAAGCTCGTAGGTCGCAAGAGTCCCCCATCAGACCCCTCTTTCCTCCACCTCTCAAGGTGGTATACCCTCATCCTCCTGAAAATTTTTACCAGACAGACGTCTCTGCCAACAATTTGCCAATGTTCGAGTCTGAATCTTCCACCTCTGATCCAATGTCAGTGGACTCTTTCCAAGAGGCCATGGACTTCACTACTCAGGCTGATCAGAACCCTGACCATGCCGAGGTCTCCAGTCGTGCCTCGTCTCAAAATGGCACAAGTACCTCTGGTTCTTCTTCAGAGGTTGAACTTGTAGAGCCAAGTGTGGCTGTGCCTCCCATTCTAAATGCTATTCCGTTGTTGGCCGTCACCGAGGCCGAGTTTGCTCAGAGGTTCCCTGGTAACCCGTCCACGTCTGCTCCAACCGACGTTGAGTCTGACGATGATGAGGATGCCGAAAGTGATGTAGACACATCTGAGGCGGACGAGTATGAGAGCACAATTACTGAGGTGGATCTACTGCACTTCAGGTACTTATACTCCATTAGCCCCTCTATCCACTTAAGGAGACCTCTGAGGGAAGAAAGGGCCTACCACGGTAGGGATGGGGAAATCTGCCTGTACGAGCAGATGTTCAAGTTAGGTTTTCGTCTTCCCTTCCACCCCGTCATTAGGACCATTCTATCATTCATTAACTTGGCCCCCTCGCAGCTCTCTCCCAATGCTTGGAGGGTTATTATAGGGGCCATCATCTTGTGGAGGGCGGTTCACCACTCTGACCTCCCAGTGCAGGTCTTTGCTGGTTGCTACGTCCCTACCTCGGCCAAGAATCATCCGAGCTACTATCACTTTGTGGCTCGGAGGCCTGAGAAAAAGATGCTCCTGGTCACTCAGACCTCCAACCATAATTGGAAACCCAGGTACTTTTTTGTCTCAGGGCCTTGGGAATTTGGTTCTTCCATTCCCTCTTCCATCTTCCAGCCGAGAATACCCCGGAAATGGGGCAAAGTTACCATGGCTTCCAGGGCCGACCCTGGACTAAGTGTGCAACATGGCAAAAGGGTGAAGGCCCTGCAGGACCAAGGGGCCCATGGGATGTTTGTTAAGTTTGAGCATCTGCTGACCCCCCAGTATCTCTCGGGGACGAGCCTGGGCGGAAGTCCCTTAGCTGACTTTGGTAAGGATTTTTATTTTGACCCAAGTGTAGCCTCTTATCATACGTACTTTATTTCTGACTCGTATCTTTTTACTTTTGCAGAGAAACCACCAGACGTTTCAGACGAGTTGTGGGAGATGGCGGCTCCAAGCTTGTCCAGGCTTGTCAAGAAGACTGGCATGAATGCCCCTCCACCTGCTCCTTCAACATCCAAGTCAAAGAAGAGGGCACCTGAGGTCCATCCTCCTGAGGATCAGAGGCCGAGCTCCAGGACCAAGAGGGCCTCAGACACTGCGATCCCCCTCACGGCCGACACGTTATCAGCCCGTCTGGACCAGTTAAAACTATCTGATAGCGTGGTCGGCCACAGCCGACAGGCCATGGATGCTCTCAACAACATGATGACCGAGGCCGACAAGCGTTTCTTCAGGTCTATGGAGACCCCCATGATGTTGAATTTGGTCTTCACCGAGTGGTCCAGGTATAACTAGCTCTCGTCTAAAGTGCAACGTCTGATTCTGCTCTTTCTCTAATTTCTTCATTTATTGTGCAGGGTGCGGCTGCCATGTATCAACTATCCAACTGGGCCCTGAGGAAATTGCCTCTCATCCAGAAGGGGCAGGAGGCTGAAAAAGTTGAGGGCACCCTGAAGGCCGAGGTTGCTCGTCTGAGGACCGAGTTATAGGAGGCTGAGACCAAGGCTCAGACCTCTGAAAATAAGGCCCAATCCCTAGAGAAGGACATCTCTGCACTTGTTCAGAGTCATACCAAGGCCCTGAAGGACAAGGACGATGCTTTGAAGAGGAAAGTTGATGCTGCGGTGAAGGCTTCTCTTGCAGACGCCTCGGAGACAATAATTACTGACTATAAGGTCTCCGAGGAGTTTGTAGGTTTTGGCCTGGAGTACCTTGAAAGGGGTATCAAGGCCACCTCCAAGTGGGCCGAGGTAAGGGAGGCCGAGTTTGGCACCATTAAGGCCTCAGATTTTGTGGGCCTCGGCCTTGCCGATGCCCAATTTGCCCAGGCCTTGTAGGAGATAGAGGATGAAGTTGCTGCCCCTGGTCAAACTGTTACTCTGGAAGGGGCTGACCTCAAAGAAACTGACCCTGCAAACGAAGTAGCCGAGGTGACCAATACCGAGCAGGCCAACCCTGAAGAGACATCAGACGTTCCTCATTCAGATGTTTAACTTGTATTTTCCATTTTTTGTTTTGACTTGTAATCTTGCATGTAATTTCTCAGAAACTTAAATATTATGCAATTTCTTCCTTTTGTTGAATGCAAATGTCCCTCTTCATCTTTATTTGTGAATGTACATGAATGCTATGCACTCTCTAAAGTCATTACTGAATGTGGTGCCATAACTATTACTTAAGGGTCTGAGGTCCTCACCTAAGAGGTTATCCCCATAATAAATTTCACCAAATGAATGATGTTAAGGGTCTGAGGTACTCCAGCCGAGGTGTTCGAGCTCAGACCTCGTCACCATCGAGTGATGTTATGAGGGTCTGAGGTCATCACCTAGGCCGAGGTAAGCCTCATAATGTCACCAAATGAATGATGTTAAAGGGTCTGAGGTCCTCCAGCCGAGGTGTTCGAGCTCAGACCTCGTCACCACCGAGTGATGTTATGAGGGTCTGAAGTCATCACCTAGGCCAAGGTAAGCCTCATAATGTCACCAAATGAATGATGTTTAAGGTCTGAGGTCCTCACCTAAGAGGTTATCCTCATAATAAATTTCACCAAATGAATGATGTTAAGGGTCTGAGGTCCTCCAGCCGAGGTGTTCGAGCTCAGACCTCGTCACCACCGAGTGATGTTATGAGGGTCTGAGGTCATCACCTAGGCCGAGGTAAGCCTCATAATTTCACCAAATGAATGATGTTAAGAGTCTGAGGTCCTCACCTAAGAGGTTATCCCCATAATAAATTTCACCAAATGAATGATGTTAAGATGAAACAAGAATTTTCCATGGAAACTGATCTTTATTCACAACCTCTTCTCAATAAGATGGTACATTTACAATTGACAAAATAGATGCAACATTATATGAAATATCTCTTTAGGTGGTCGGCATTCCACGGGTTGGTGAAGGGTTCTCCCTCTAGGTTCTCTAACCTATACGTGCCAGGCACAACCTCTTCCGTTACTCTGTAGGGGCCATGCCAGTTCGGGTGAAGCTTGTTTGCTTTCTGTAGGGTCTTTTTAAGGACTAGATCTCCTACCGTAATGGGTCTTGCTTTTACCCTTTGATTGTAGAATTTTGCTGCCCTCTGCTGGTAGGCTGCTTTCCTGACCTCTGCGTCTTCCCTTCTTTCTTCAATAAGGTCCAAGTCTAACCTCCTCCTTTCCCCATTACTGTCCTGATCATAGGTCTGAATCCGATGAGTTGGTAGGCCTATCTCCGTTGGTATGACGGCTTCTGAACCGTGTGCCAGCATGAATGGGGTTTCTCCCGTGGGTGTCCTTGCTGTGGTCCTGTAAGCCCATAGCACAGCGTAAACCTCTTCTATCCATCTCCCCTTCACGTCTGCTAACTTCTTCTTGATTCCATCCAAGATTGTCCTATTTGTGACTTCAGTCTGGCCATTAGCCTGGGGTCGACCAGGGGATGAGAAGAACTGTTTAATCCCCACACTTTGGCAATACTTCTCCAAGGAGGCGTTCTTGAACTGGGTCCCATTATCTGAGATGAGCGTGTTTGGGAGACCATATCTACATATGATGTTCTTCCAGATGAACTGAAAGGTCTTCTGTTCTGTAATTGTAATCATGGGTTCGGCTTCTACCCATTTTGAAAAGTAGTCAATGGCAACTATCAAGAATCTATGGTTGTTGACTGCTCTTGGCAAGGGTCCTACCAAGTCAATTCCCCATACCGCGAATGGCCATGGAGAAGAGATCGATATCATGGGCTGATGTGGTTGATGAGGGATAGTGGCAAACCTCTGACATTTGTCGCACCTCTTCACATAATCAGCAGAGTCCCTAGACAAGGTTGGCCACCAGTATCCCTGAGTGATGATTCTCTTGGCTAAGGGTCTTCCTCCTATATGGCTAGAGCAAGAGCCTTCATGAACCTCCTGCAAGATCCGAGGTACTTCAAAGGGGTGAACACATCTGAGGAGGGGCAAGAGGAAACCTTTTTTGTATAAGACGTCTCCTACCAATGAGAACTTGGCAGCCCTGTATCTCAGCTTTTTCCTTTCCCGTTTGGACTCAGGCAGATCCCCCTCCCTCAGGTATCTGACAATCGGGTCAATCCACGTGTCTCCCGGGTTTATATTGTGACAAGGGTTACATACCTCGTCCTCCTCGATGCTTGCTTTTCCTAGAACTTCAATTGGGATGGTTCTTCCCAAATCTGTCTTCATTGCCCAGGCCAGTCTTGCCAATGCATCAGCATGGTTATTGCTCAGTCTAGGCACTCTCTTCAGCTTAGCCTCTTCAAAAAACTCTAGCAATCCTCTTACCTTTTTTAAGTACCTGGCCATCCTCTCATCCTTGGCCTCGTACGCCCCCAGCACTTGATTAACAACCAACCTTGAATCACTATGAAGTAGAAGCCGCTTTACCCGCAGAGTCGTTGCCAATAGGAGGCCCGCTATCATGGCCTCATACTCAGACTCGTTGTTTGAAGCCTGGAAGTTGAATCTTAAGGCATACTCAATGTTGGCGCCATCTGGAGCTGAGAGTACTAGCCCCGCGCCGCTTCCACCATCACAGGAGGATCCATCCACGAAGAGGCTCCACACGTCTTCATCTGAAGAGAAGACCCCTTCTCTCATCACTCCTTTTTTGAAGAGGTATCAATCCTCTTCGTTCTCTTCTACCCTCCTCCGAGCCTTGACTGGGACTACCTCTTCTCGGCCTTGGAAGATGTAAGGGTCTGTCTCTTCCGAATCTCGGGAGACAGCTCGGCTCTTCTCTGACTCAGCCTCTTCCCAAGTGAATTCCGCGACAAAATCTGCAAGGGCCTGCCCCTTAATGGCTGTCCTGGGCTGGTAAGTAAGATCATACTCACCTAGTTCAATGGCCCAGGTCATCAATCTCCCGGACTTCTCAGGCTTGTGCAGAACCTGTCTTAGTGGGGAGTCTGTAAGGACTATCATAGAGTGAGCTTGAAAGTAGGGTTTCATTTTCCTTGAGGCATGGATAAGAGCATAAGCCAATTTCTCCATTCTGGGGTAGTTCTGCTCAGACCCTTATAGGGCCTTATTGTTGAAGTATACAGGCCTCTGAACTCCATCTTCTTCTCGTATGATGGCTGCGCTAATAGCCGACTCAGAGACTGCCAGGTACACAAACAACCTCTCTCCTGCAATGGGCCGGGACAGCAGCAAGGGAGATCCTAAGTAGGTCTTGAGTTGATCAAAGGCTTTTTCACACTCTTCGTCCCACTGGAAGGCCTTCCTTAGAATCTTGAAGAATGGAAGACACTTATCCGTTGCCCTGGAAACAAACCTGTTCAGGGCAGCTACTCTTCCAGTGAGTCTTTGGACATCCTTGATACTCCTAGGAGTCTTCATATCGAGCAACGGTTTGATCTTCTCAGGGTTTGCCTCAATCCCCCTTTGGTTAACGATGAACCCCAGGAACTTCCCAGCTCCTACACCGAAGACACATTTCGCCGGGTTGAGCTTCATTCTATATGAATCCATGACATCAAAGGTCTTCTCAAGGTCTGACACGTGAGTACATGCCTTCAGGCTCTTCGTTAGCATATCGTCCACGTATACCTCCATGGTCTTACCTATCTGTTTTTCGAACATCCTATTGACGAGACGCTGATATGTTGCCCACGCATTTTTCAGACCAAAGGGCATCACTTTATAACAATACGTCCCCTTGTCAGTGATGAAGGCTGTCTTCTCAGAGTCTTCAGTGTCCATGAAGATTTGGTTATAACCTGAATAAGCATCCATGAAGCTCATGAGCTCGTGCCCTGCAGTTGCGTCCACCATCTGGTCTATCCTAGGCAGGGGGTAGCTGTCCTTCGGGCAAGACCTATTCAGGTCTGTGAAATCTACACACATTCGCCACTTTCCGTTGGCCTTAGGCACGATCACTGCATTTGAGAGCCACTTTGGATAGGTGACCTCTCGTATGAACTCGGCCTCTTCCAACTTTTTCACTTCTTCCCGAATGACCTCATATTTCTCTCTGGAGTAAATTCTTCTCCTCTGCTTGATTGGCCTGGCATCCCTATCCACGTTGAGTTTGTGGGTCATGACCTCAGGGCCTATACCAGGCATGTCGGTGTGGCTCCAGGCGAAGACACTCTGCCTCTTCCTGAGAAGGCTTACCAACTCTTCCTTAATCTTTGGTTCTAGGGCCTTGTCGACCTGGACGGTTTTTTCCGGCTCGTCCTCGTTGAGGACGATGGATTCTACCTCTTCCGCGGCCTCGCCCTTCTTTAGCTTTGTTTCATCTCTCGGGTCAAGAGTGTCTATGCTGTATGTGGCGATTGCTCTCTTATGGGCCTCCCTCTCTTCCGCTGAGTTGAAATAACACTCTCGTGCCGTGGTCTGATCCCCTTGCACTTCCCCTACCCCATACGGGGTCGGGAATTTTAGCATTTGATGGACTGTTGACGGCACGGCTTCAAACTCCTTGAGGGCCACTCTTTCGATGATGAGGTTGTAGGCCGAGTAGACATTCTCCTCCATCACAAAAAAGTTTATCTTCTTAGTCAGCCTCTTGGGCCACTCATCCCCCATACGCACATCCATCTCATACATGCCTAATGGGTGCACTTTCTCACCACTGAAACCTATCAAGGGGTGGTGGTATGGCACTAGCCTTGATCTGCTAAGACCCAAGCTCTTGAAACAAGGCCAGAACATTACATCTGCTGAGCTTCCCCCATCTATGAGGATTCTCCCTACATCGCACCCATGCACCCTTGTCGTTATGACCAAGGGGTCATCATGGGGGGCTAAGATGCCCTTGAAGTCGAGCTAGGAGAAACCTACCACTAGGGTGTCCATGTCCACCTTCGTTCTCTTCTGCACCGCGTCAGAAGACGTCAGGTTCACAACCTCTGGCCTGGCTACCGACTTGGCCTCAGCTACATGGGCCTTTCTATCCGCTACCTCAGAGCCGCCTCCTGCGAATCCCCTACATATGGTGCCAACACCAAAGGAGATCATTCCTACCCTCTTCACTGGGGTATTGTCATCCCTCGGTGGGAGATCTGGGTCATCTCCATCATCACCATCTGAATCATCATGCCCTCTGACTGGGGCATTGCCGCGACACCTGTCATCTTTCCTCTTCCTGGGGTCTTCTCTTCCAGCTTTCGGGGCTTTGCCGTCCACGTACTTTCTCAGCTTCCCAGACTTCAGCATTTTCTCAATCTCATCCTTTAAGGCGAAGCATCTGTTTGTGACATGGCCGTGATCCTGATGGAACTCACACCAGAGGTTTTTATTCCTCTTATGCGGTGGTGCCTTCAGCTTCTCTGGCCACCGCAGAGCCCTGTCAGTCTTAATCTCATTAAGGATGTGCTCACAGCTCACAGTCAGAGGAGTGTAATGAGCGAACTTGTCCTCTGCTGACCGATTCTTCCCTTCTTTCTTGCCCTGGGACCTCCCAGCGCTACCACGGTTCTCCTCCTCGTATTTGGCGGCCATCGCCTCTTCCGCATTCATCACTTTCCCTGCAGTGGATAACAGCTCTGCCATAGACTTGGGGGGATCTTCCGCTAGCTTCCATAGTAGTTTTCCCTTCTGGAGGCCCCCTATAAGGGCGGTCATGTCTATGCTCTCCTCGTAATCCTCCACCTCCAACTTCTCCTTGTTGAATCTTGCTATATAGTCTCTTAGGCTTTCACCCTTGGCCTGTTTGACATATAGGATGTGGGTGGTCTTCTTTTGGGGCCTTACCCCAAAGCAGAAGTTGTGGATGAACTGCTCGGCCAAGCCTTTGAAGTTTTCGATCGAGTTTTTTGGAAGAGAGGTGAACCAGCTATACGCTGCCCCTGTCAAGGTGCCCGAGAAGGCCCTGCACTTCATCTCATCAGGTATCGAGTAAATATCTGCGGCTGACTGATACATCTCGATGTGGTGCACTGGGTTAGTGCTGCCATCATACTTAGGAGTCACTACAGGAGGCTTGAATTTAGCTGGGGTCGGGAACCCCACTATTCTAGCCACGAACGGTGAGCCCTCCGTGTAGCCCCTCTATAAGGGGTCCCGACTCTTTATGAGGTCCCCTATCTTCTCCTCGAGACGTTGGATCGAGTCATTCCATGGTCTTCTCTCTTCAACTTGGCCGAGGTTGTCACCTGCCACCTCTCTGCGGTGGACAGAGGGTTCCCCAGCCACGATCCTCTGACTGTTGACCTCTTCCTGCTCCCTGACCCTTCTCTCTAAGGGTCGGCCTTGGTCTGGCCGAGCCTGCCTATCCCCTCTTTGGGATCCTGCTGCACTCCTCGACCTTGATAGCCTGTGTCTTAGGTCATTAACCGGACTCAGCCTCTCGAAGGCCGAGCCTCTGATCAGTCTGTCAAAAGCGGACCCTCTTGGTTGAGCCTCTTCTCTTCTTCGGCCGACACATCCTTGGCTCTGCCTAAGAGGCCGTACAGTGTTATCCGACACCTCATATGGCTCCCAACAGTCTTCCGGGGGCTCTTCAGCTTCCAGGTCATCATATCTATCCCCCGGGCAAGGGTTTCCTTGCCTCCCCAGACGCAAGCGCCTAGGGTCAGCAACGTCCCTCCTCCGCTGGGGTGCAGGTTGGTCCTTCATTGGTGCCTGGGGTGGTCCCCTGGCGTCTGGTTGGGGTTGAACCGCCGCTGGGGTGATCATGTCTGGTGAGACTCCAGGCGGCCTCATCATCATGGTTTGGCTGAGCTGGACAAACTGTTCCTTCATGGCTTGTTGTGTTGCAGCCAGGGATTTCAAAGCAGCTGCCACCTCCGCCATTTCGGACTGAGGAGGAGCCTGACTGGAACTAGCCCCTCCACCCACAGGCGGCGGAGGAGGTGGTGGCAAGTCTGGTGCCATGTATTACCACTATAGAGCTTTGAGTAGCAGGTGAGCTTAATACCTCAAAGGATCTCTTTCAATGGTGAAACAGCTCCACGCAAGGGGTGGTTTCTGGTTCACCACCAGAATCTCCGGTGAGGCTAAGCGGGAAAATTCGAAAAGATATCTTCTCGTTCCCACAGACGGCGCCAAAATGATGATGCTGAAAATCAGCACCACCAGGTGAGGTGTTTGCAAGCTCAATATAGGTATGACAATGGCAGCACAGCTGCATAAAGAAGATAAGAATGAGGTGAGGATAAGAGGAATGACACCTGAATATATAAGTGGTTCAGCCAATCCGGCCTACATCCACTGTGAGTGTGTGTGAGTAATATCACTGAAAAAAGGCACTAATGGCCATGGATACAACCTCTCAAGTTCTCTCTCTCTACTGTGTGTATTTAGACAGAATTTCAGCTAGGGTTTTCTGTATCCGGATCCTTTTGCAAGGTAGGGGTGATCCCTTTATATAATGACTAGGGGGTGTAATGTACCCCCCCCTATGCATGTAATGTGCATGGGGGTAGCTTCCTCACCAATGGGGGTGTGCCACCTGTCCTGGCCACATGTAAGTAATGATGATGAAATATTCCCCCCACATGTGGGGAATAATCTTGTTGTAACTGATCTATGCCCAGGTGTCCTTATCCAAACGTTAACAGATGCTTGGTAGTCATGTTGGTGAATGGCCTCGGCATAGGAAAGGCCGAGCTATAAAGGTTGGTCGTCCGCTCAATCCGTGAGGTGTCATGGGCTGTCTCGGCTTTATGTCAGCCGAGGTATATACCTGTGTCGGCCTGAGCCGAGTCATTGGCGTGCTGATGATAAGCGGCCTCTGGTAACCTCGGCCTCCTCCGAGGTAAGGTTCATGTTGAAGGTGAATGTAGAGCTTCTTGTTATCTTGGCCTACCGTTGACCGGGGTTACTATTCCTTGGTACCTGGGGTTGATGTTATCTGTGACATGAGAAGTGTCCCCGGGGAGGTGTATGCGGTAGTGTCGGCCTGCGCCGAGGTACCCTCCGCTGAGGGATGATATCGTGGCCCCCCATGCACTGGTGGGTCGGCCATCGTCTCGGCTCTTATCTTGGCCGAGGTATGCACCCCTAGGTCGAGGTCATACTTGGGTATATCATTTATAATTTTAGGATTTGCATTTTTAGCAAATCTCTTTTATTATTTAATTGTCCATTATGAATTCATCCACTATCCTTTTAATTTTTAGTTTGTAATTTTTAGTTTAGCTTCAATAAATACATGAGTGAAGAATTGTAATTGAGAGATTGATGATGTAATTGAAGATTTCATGTCAATTCAAGGCTTAAATGGGTTTGATCTATTCCTCTCTTTTACTTTTAGTTTAATCATCTCATGCTTTCAATTGTTTAGCTTATATTTTTGGATGATGATTAGTGAGGGCTAATCTCCCATTTATGGGATGAAATTTTGAAGCCCTCATGAGTCCAATTTTGTTAGTTTACTTATTAGGACAATTTTGTTTATCTCACCTTTCTTAAATTAGCTTTTACTTCTTAATTAGTAGTTATAAAAATTAGTATAGTTAGTTAGCTAAATATTCCCTTGAAAAATTCATAAAAAAATAGAAAAAGTAAAAATAGAAAAAAATATAATAAAATGCAAATGAATCTATATATATGTCCTCTCCAATTTTGTGTTTCACCCTTAGATATGGATTGACTCCCTTACTTACCCTCTACACTAGTTTTGTTATAATTTTGTAGGTTCAAGGGAAATTTTGATGGATAGAGAAGTTGCAACAACGACAAAATTTACAAGAGAAGCAATTTTTCTAGTTATTAAATGGCACCGTTGCCGATCTTTGGAGCTTAAAGCACTTGCGAGGATTACCTATTTGTGATTCATTTGTATTGCACTTTTTATTTTTATTAGTACCATTTTTTTAGAAGGCTTGTATTAGGATTTTATCATTGGCTTGTATTGCGGTGCATAGGGATACCATTTATTTTTCATTTAAATTGTAATAATTCAAGACAAGCGTGATAGGGAAACCGGACAAGGTAGAGAGAGGGCGTCCAAGGCGAGGATTTAGAAGCCTCTCTACCTTGGGTCGGTAGGACTCCCGGGGACGACTGAGATAGGCGTGATCTCCCCCCGGTCGACTCAAATTTTTCGGCACCCCACGGACTAAAAACCGTGGGAGGTATATTTCTTACACCCTCGCGCCTCTCCTGTTAGCGAGTCAATTCTTTTGTGTGCTCTTGTGTGCTCTTGTGTGATTTTATTCTCGCATTTATTTTTTTGAATGGTGTGATGAATTAAATTACTAAGACCTACACCCGGTCACTCACGAGAAGGGATTTCATCACCCGACTCACTCGCTTATCATTGTGTGCTACCCTAGCCATCATTAAATTTAAAATCAATCAACTAGGTAGCCCACTAGGAGAAAATTTTGCAAAGGCGATCACTCAGATAATTCCGTTATTTTTATCGCCCGCGGACTTAATTAAAATTTGACTACCCTCTCACTAAATTTGAAGATAAAAATTGGCTATGTGCTAGTTAGGAAATTTTCTTGACTTGTGTGTGTGTCCAATTCATTTTTTTGGTAGTCTATTTTAGTTAGTCCGTCCAATTCAAAGAGTCCATATCTTTTCCCCACCTTTTCTTTCCAAAAAAAAAATTCCAAAAATATTTTCTTCCTTTATTTTTTTTTATTTTTATTTTTTATAAAAAATCCAAAAATATTTTCTTCCTTTCATTATCTAAAAATCCCAAAAATATTTCCTTTCTTTTTCAAATTATTCAAAAACCAAAAAATAAAAAAGGTCGTGTACGGTGTTTCTTCACACTCACCCTTGTCAAATTATCAAACAAGACTGACGCTTCAGTCTTGTTTGGGGGTGATTCTCATCGCCCAATTTTCTGCCGCCCCGCGCCATCATTGTTCTTTTCCTTAGGGTGAGAATGGATCGGTCTGGATGAAGACTTTAAACTTAGCGCTACCGGGAGGCAGCCCGCGTTTCTTGTATTAGTCTCATCCTGTTTGGGGGTGGTGTTTCACATCACCCTATGTTTTACCATGCTTATAGACTTGTACACCTTTTTTTTCTTTTCTTTTCTATCCCTTTTTATTCAGGTTTATTATTGGCTTCATCTGTCCACTTCATTAGCGGTTCATTCTGGTAATCTCTTTCCTACCTCATGCTCTCAATTTTAAAAATCATTTTACCTAACATCGAGGACGATGTTCCTTTTTGTTTGGGGGTGGGGAATTTTATCAAAATCGTACCTCTTTTGGAAAATTTTGAGTTTTAAACCTGATTTTTAAAAATTTCTTGCAGTTTCTTTCATCTCACTCATTGATGTGAATTTTCAATCATCCATCTTTTAAAATCTAGGAATCAAGCTAGAGAATATTTTTTCTAAATAGCTTATGTAATACGTAACAAGACATTTTGCACTATGAATTCCTAGACTCAACAAAAATTTGCGCACTTATCACGTCATTACATTTAGAGTTGAAGAGTACTACAATTCTAAAGAGAACCTTAAGGATCACTAGTAGAGACTTTAGCCCGTGAGATTTGTGCCTTTCACCCTTTTTGAGTGTTTTATGCAATCTCCGAGTCACAAGTTGATTCAACTTCTTTTGGGTCCGCGCTTTAATTGTCGTATGATCTCATTATCTTTCATAAAATTTTGGCTTGATCACCGAGAACGACATCACTTTCGAGTTGTAAGAAACGCGTGTCTTAAAATTTGTCCCGATCACTAGATTTTCACCACACCTTCACTCATACACCAACCAAATTTTATTTATCATACATTCATACACCTTCC
Source organism: Sambucus nigra (assembly GCA_949130495.1). Taxonomy (NCBI): domain Eukaryota; kingdom Viridiplantae; phylum Streptophyta; class Magnoliopsida; order Dipsacales; family Adoxaceae; genus Sambucus; species Sambucus nigra. The sequence goes on along the minus strand of OX422210.1, from coordinate 585,223,564 downwards.
ATTTTCCATATCATCACCATATACCATACCGCCCATTTCCATATCCACAGAGAATAGTGTTGAAAGTAAAAGGAGAAGATCCGTCATAGAGAGTGTTTGCATTTTTAGCGAATATCTCTCCCAAAGCCGATTTAGATGGAGAAAAATTTGATACAAGTTTATGTTGGGGTTATTTGTATTTTTAGCAGATTTATCTCATACATTGATGCGTATTTGGAAAAGAAAAAATATATAGAAAAAAAAAGAGAAAAAAAAAGAAAGTAAAAAAGGGAGATGATCTATCATAGAGAGTGTTTGCATTTTTAGCGGATATCTCTCCTAAAGCCGATTCAGATAGAGAAAAATTAAATACAAATCTATGTTGGGGTTATTTGTATTTTTAGCAGATTTATCTCATACATTGATGTGTATTTGGAAAAGAAGAAAAAGAGAAAGTTGCAGTCAAGAAATAAAGACATTTGTTCGTCTATGAGTGATACACTTTTCTCAAATATCCACCATCCATCCATCATATCATCATCCCATCCTATCTTACCTCACCTCATCCCACATATCCCATTTCATTTCCCCCTCACCCATAAACATCATTATTTCCCCTAGGTGTTCGGGCAAATGAAAGTCAACGTGGTGAATAACTCGACGTTCTCACTATAGTGATTAGCATTCTTTCATGAGATCAAATTTCTTTCTATTGTTCGTTCTTTCTTATGTGTGTGTGAGATGTTTGAACTTGCTTACATTTACTCACCTCCTCACACACAAGAGCGATACACTGACCCATATCTCGAGAGTTCATTTGAGAGTGATATATCTAGTGAGATTTGAAGTTGAAACGTTGATTCCGACAAGGCAATCTAGGAATTACACTTATGATTCTCGACCCGTTTTGACTGATTCACACTACACACTTTGAGTTCTAAGAAGGATGTGCCTTGAGTATTTACTTAGCTAAACTTTTACATTTCTAGCTTGTATTTCTGAAAATATTTCTCATGATGGATTGTACGATTATTCTACATTTAATAAGAGATTGATTGCCTTTTAATAAATTTTTGCAAATAAGAATTTTGTGGGTATATTCCCTGCAAACCCTCACGAGACACAACTCGTCCTGTAGGGCAACCTATAGGTTTAAAGGCTTGTTGCACATGCTAAGTGCAATCCCAAGTGCCCGCGAAAGTGGTACACTTTTGGTTTCTTATCTTTCTCTGTCTCTCTATCTTATTGCTCGAGGACTAGCAACGCTCTGTTTGGGGGTGGTGTGATAAGCACCCAAAACTGTACAATTTATACCCCGAATAGATGTATTTTAGTTGCTAATTCTCGACAATATGGGTCTTATGCGCGTAAATGTTTATCATGCAGGCTTAACTGTAGTTGCGGTGCCAAAAGCTACATTTCGAGGTCAATTACAGTTACATTGGAGCTAAATACCAACCCCGTAATATTACCCGAGCCTAAACTTGTCCCTAAACCATCACCCAAGACCCGTGTGTGTTGGTTTGTTCCCTTTTTATTTTATTTTAATTTTTTAGATTTTTAGTTTGAGTCATTTTAATTTTAGGATTATTTTAGCATTTTTTAGGTTTTATTTCCTATTTTTATATTTTATTTCTATTTTTTATTTAATATAATTTTATTTTATTTTATTAAGTTTTTAGTTTTAGTTTTTATCTTATTTTATTTTATTAGGATTAGTTTTTAGGAATTTAGTTTTATTAGATTTTTTTTAGGACTTTAGTTTTAAGTTTAATAGATTTACATTTTTCTTTTCATTTCTTTTTAGTTTTAAATTTTTATTTTGAGTCTTTATTTTATAGGATTTTAATTTTTAGATTTTAGTTTTTATAAGTTTTATTTTATTACTTATATTTTATTTTTTTATTTTTTTAGTTTTATTTTATTAGGGTCCAAACTAACACACACACACACCTAAACTAAAACCATTACCCTCATCCTACTAACCTACACTCACCACACTCTAAACCCCCTCTCTCCTTCTTCTCCAATCCACACAACCACCTCTCTCCTCACCCACCATTAACAAACTAAAAACCCACCTGCTGCACTCTTTCTCTCCCCTCACTCCAGCCGGCGACCAACTCCGGCGCTGCCCTACCCGCGCCCTGCCGGCAGCCTCCGACCCTCTCTCTTTACTCACCCCCTACTCGCCATCACGCCGCCGGCAACCACTGGCTTGAACCCAGCCCCCTCACCAACTCGCCGACGACCCTCGTCCCCGCCTGCACCGCGTCCTGCTCCGGCAGCGACCCATTTCACGAAACCCACGCGACCTCCCCTCTGCCCCAGCGTCCAAACCAACGCAGCTCTCTATCCCTCTCGACCCCCATTTCTCCGGGTCTGCCCAAACTCCTCACCCATTTTCAAAATGAAAACCCATTTCAAACCCCATTCTAGCTTTGCACGACTTTTAGCTGCCAACAACAAAAACCAAAGCCAAAAATGCCACTTAATTCCCCATGTGCCATAAAACCCATCTTACCACCTTTTACCCCTTTTATCAAAATACCCCCCAACTAACCTCTTCTAACCAAACACCCAAAATACCCCTCAAATCAAATCTGAATTTATCCTCACCTCACACCCCCATGCACATGTGCTCTCACCATTCCCACATGCACACCCTTGCCAATTTCCATTTTTACCCCTCATGCTCCATGCCTCCTATATATTGAGGATGAAGACCCATTTGAAAGGGATCTCAAAATTAGTTTTAAGCTTGGTGTGATAAAATTCTTCCCACCCCTCTATGTTGAGTATTTGCATTTTTAGCAAATACCTCAATATAGAGGTGTGTGTTGAAAATTATCTCTAGGATGAATTTCACCCCACCCATCTATTATGAATTTTTGCATTTTTAGCAATTATTTCATAATAGATTGATGTAATGAAATTTATCCCTTATGGGAGATAAATTCTAACCCATTCCTTTATATTGAGATTTTGCATTTTTAGCAATCATCTCAATATAAAGTAATGATCTCGAATTTATTTCTTTGGATGAATTCTAATGTACAATTTTATAATTTTAGGATTTGCATTTTTAGCAAATCTCTTTTATTATTTAATTGTCCATTATGAATTCATCCACTATCCTTTTAATTTTTAGTTTGTAATTTTTAGTTCAGCTTCAATAAATACATGAGTGAAGAATTGTAATTGAGAGATTGATGATGTAATTGAAGATTCCATGTCAATTCAAGGCTTAAATGGGTTTGATCTATTCCTCTCTTTTACTTTTAGTTTAATCATCTCATGCTTTCAATTGTTTAGCTTATATTTTTGGATGATGATTAGTGAGGGCTAATCTCCCATTTATGGGATGAAATTTTGAAGCCCTCATGAGTCCAATTTTGTTAGTTTACTTATTAGGACAATTTTGTTTATCTCACCTTTCTTAAATTAGCTTTTACTTCTTAATTAGTAGTTATAAAAATTAGTATAGTTAGTTAGCTAAATATTCCCTTGAAAAATTCATAAAAAAATAGAAAAAGTAAAAATAGAAAAAAATATAATAAAATGCAAATGAATCTATATATATGTCCTCTCCAATTTTGTGTTTCACCCTTAGATATGGATTGACTCCCTTACTTACCCTCTACACTAGTTTTGTTATAATTTTGTAGGTTCAAGGGAAATTTTGATGGATAGAGAAGTTGCAACAACGACAAAATTTACAAGAGAAGCAATTTTTCTAGTTATTAAATGGCGCCGTTGCCGATCTTTGGAGCTTGAAGCACTTGCGAGGATTACCTATTTGTGATTCATTTGTATTGCACTTTTTATTTTTATTAGTACCATTGTTTTACAGGCTTGTATTAGGATTTTATCATTGGCTTGTATTGCGGTGCATAGGGACACCATTTATTTTTCATTTAAATTGTAATAATTCAAGACAAGCGTGATAGAGAAACCGGACAAGGTAGAGAGAGGGCGTCCAAGGCGAGGATTTACAAGCCTCTCTACCTTGGGTCGGTAGGACTCCCGGGGACGACTGAGATAGGCGTGATCTCCCCCCGGTCGACTCAAATTTTTCGGCACCCCACCGCCTAAAAACCGTGGGAGGTATATTTCTTACACCCTCGCGCCTCTCCTGTTAGCGAGTCAATTCTTTTGTGTGCTCTTGTGTGCTCTTGTGTGATTTTATTCTCGCATTTATTTTTTTGAATGGTGTGATGAATTAAATTACTAAGACCTACACCCGGTCACTCACGAGAAGGGATTTCATCACCCGACTCACTCGCTTATCATTGTGTGCTACCCTAGCCATCATTAAATTTAAAATCAATCAACTAAGTAGCCCACTAGGAGAAAATTTTGCAAAGGCGATCACTCAGATAATTCCGTTATTTTTATCGCCCGCGGACTTAATTAAAATTTGACTACCCTCTCACTAAATTTGAAGATAAAAATTGGCTATGTGCTAGTTAGGAAATTTTCTTGACTTGTGTGTGTGTCCAATTCATTTTTTTGGTAGTCTATTTTAGTTAGTCCGTCCAATTCAAAGAGTCCATATCTTTTCCCCACCTTTTCTTTCCAAAAAAAAAAAAATCCAAAAATATTTTCTTTCCTTTTAAAAAAAAAAAAATCCAAAAATATTTTTTTCCTTACCTTTTATTCCAAAAAAATCCAAAAATATTTTCTTCCTTTATTTTTTTTTATTTTTATTTTTTATAAAAAATCCAAAAATATTTTCTTCCTTTCATTATCTAAAAATCCCAAAAATATTTCCTTTCTTTTTCAAATTATTCAAAAACCAAAAAATAAAAAAGGTCGTGTTCGGTGTTTCTTCACCCTCACCCTTGTCAAATTATCAAACAAGACTGACGCTTCAGTCTTGTTTGGGGGTGATTCTCATCACCCAATTTTCTGCCGCCCCGCGCCATCATTGTTCTTTTCCTTAGGGTGAGAATGGATCGGTCTGGCTGAAGACTTTAAACTTAGCGCTACCGGGAGGCAGCCCGCGTTTCTTGTACTAGTCTCATCCTGTTTGGGGGTGGTGTTTCACATCACCCTATGTTTTACCATGCTTATAGACTTGTACACCTTTTTTTTTCTTTTCTTTTCTATCCCTTTTTATTCAGGTTTATTATTGGCTTCATCTGTCCACTTCATTAGTGGTTCATTCTGGTAATCTCTTTCCTACCTCATGCTCTCAATTTTAAAAATCATTTTACCTAACATCGAGGACGATGTTCCTTTTTGTTTGGGGGTGGGGAATTTTATCAAAATCGTACCTCTTTTGGAAAATTTTGAGTTTTAAACCTGATTTTTAAAAATTTCTTGCAGTTTCTTTCATCTCACTCATTGATGTGAATTTTCAATCATCCATCTTTTAAAATCTAGGAATCAAGCTAGAGAATATTTTTTCTAAATAGCTTATGTAATACGTAACAAGACATTTTGCAGTATGAATTCCTAGACTCAACAAAAATTTGCGCACTTATCACGTCATTACATTTAGAGTTGAAGAGTACTACAATTCTAAAGAGAACCTTAAGGATCACTAGTAGAGACTTTAGCCCGTGAGATTTGTGCCTTTCACCCTTTTTGAGTGTTTTACGCAATCTCCGAGTCACAAGTTGATTCAACTTCTTTTGGGTCCGCGCTTTAATTGTCGTATGATCTCATTATCTTTCATAAAATTTTGGCTTGATCACCGAGAACGACATCACTTTCGAGTTGTAAGAAACGCGTGTCTTAAAATTTGTCCCGATCACTAGATTTTCACCACACCTTCACTCATACACAAACCAAATTTTATTTATCATACATTCATACACCTTCCATTTTTCATATCATCACCATATACCATACCGCCCATTTCCATATCCACAGAGAATAGTGTTGAAAGTAAAAGGAGAAGATCCGTCATAGAGAGTGTTTGCATTTTTAGCGAATATCTCTCCCAAAGCCGATTCAGATGGAGAAAAATTTGATACAAGTTTATGTTGGGGTTATTTGTATTTTTAGCAGATTTATCTCATACATTGATGCGTATTTGGAAAAGAAAAAATATATAGAAAAAAAAAGAGAAAAAAAAAGAAAGTAAAAAAGGGAGATGATCTATCATAGAGAGTGTTTGCATTTTTAGCGGATATCTCTCCTAAAGCCGATTCAGATAGAGAAAAATTAAATACAAATCTATGTTGGGGTTATTTGTATTTTTAGCAGATTTATCTCATACATTGATGTGTATTTGGAAAAGAAGAAAAAGAGAAAGTTGCAGTCAAGAAATAAAGACATTTGTTCGTCTATGAGTGATACACTTTTCTCAAATATCCACCATCCATCCATCATATCATCATCCCATCCTATCCTACCTCACCTCATCCCACATATCCCATTTCATTTCCCCCTCACCCATAAACATCATTATTTCCCCTAGGTGTTCGGGCAAATGAAAGTCAACGTGGTGAATAACTCGACGTTCTCACTATAGTGATTAGCATTCTTTCATGAGATCAAATTTCTTTCTATTGTTCGTTCTTTCTTATGTGTGTGTGAGATGTTTGAACTTGCTTACATTTACTCACCTCCTCACACACAAGAGCGATACACTGACCCATATCTCGAGAGTTCATTTGAGAGTGATATATCTAGTGAGATTTGAAGTTGAAACGTTGATTCCGACAAGGCAATCTAGGAATTACACTTATGATTCTCGACCCGTTTTGACTGATTCACACTACACACTTTGAGTTCTAAGAAGGATGTGCCTTGAGTATTTACTTAGCTAAACTTTTACATTTCTAGCTTGTATTTCTGAAAATATTTCTCATGATGGATTGTGCGATTATTCTACATCTAATAAGAGATTGATTGCCTTTTAATAAATTTTTGCAAATAAGAATTTTGTGGGTATATTCCCTGCAAACCCTCACGAGACACAACTCGTCCTGTAGGGCAACCTATAGGTTTAAAGGTTTGTTGCACATGCAAAGTGCAATCGCAAGTGCCCGCGAAAGTGGTACACTTTTGGTTTCTTATCTTTCTCTGTCTCTCTATCTTATTGCTCGAGGACTAGCAACGCTCTGTTTGGGGGTGGTGTGATAAGCACCCAAAACTGTACAATTTATACCCCGAATAGATGTATTTTAGTTGCTAATTCTCGACAATATGGGTCTTATGCGCGTAAATGTTTATCATGCAGGCTTAACTGTAGTTGCGGTGCCAAAAGCTACATTTCGAGGTCAATTACAGTTACATTGGAGCTAAATACCAACCCCGTAATATTACCCGAGCCTAAACTTGTCCCTAAACCATCACCCAAGACCCGTGTGTGTTGGTTTGTTCCCTTTTTATTTTATTTTAATTTTTTAGATTTTTAGTTTGAGTCATTTTAATTTTAGGATTATTTTAGCATTTTTTAGGTTTTATTTCCTATTTTTATATTTTATTTCTATTTTTTATTTAATATAATTTTATTTTATTTTATTAAGTTTTTAGTTTTAGTTTTTATCTTATTTTATTTTATTAGGATTAGTTTTTAGGAATTTAGTTTTATTAGATTTTTTTTTAGGACTTTAGTTTTAAGTTTAATAGATTTACATTTTTCTTTTCATTTCTTTTTAGTTTTAAATTTTTATTTTGAGTCTTTATTTTATAGGATTTTAATTTTTAGATTTTAGTTTTTATAAGTTTTATTTTATTACTTATATTTTATTTTTTTATTTTTTTAGTTTTATTTTATTAGGGTCCAAACTAACACACACACACACCTAAACTAAAACCATTACCCTCATCCTACTAACCTACACTCACCACACTCTAACCCCCCTCTCTCCTTCTTCTCCAATCCACACAACCACCTCTCTCCTCACCCACCATTAACAAACTAAAAACCCACCTGCTGCACTCTTTCTCTCCCATCACTCCAGCCGGCGACCAACTCCGGCGCTGCCCTACCCGCGCCCTGCCGGTAGCCTCCGACCCTCTCTCTTTACTCACCCCCTACTCGCCATCACGCCGCCGGCAACCACTGGCTTGAACCCAGCCCCCTCACCAACTCGCCGACGACCCTCGTCCCCGCCTGCACCGCGTCCTGCTCCGGCAGCGACCCATTTCACGAAACCCACGCGACCTCCCCTCTGCCCCAGCGTCCAAACCAACGCAGCTCTCTATCCCTCTCGACCCCCATTTCTCCGGGTCTGCCCAAACTCCTCACCCATTTTCAAAATGAAAACCCATTTCAAACCCCATTCTAGCTTTGCACGACTTTTAGCTGCCAACAACAAAAACCAAAGCCAAAAATGCCACTTAATTCCCCATGTGCCATAGAACCCAACTTACCACCTTTTACCCCTCATGCTCCATGCCTCCTATATATTGAGGATGAAGACCCATTTGAAAGGGATCTCAAAATTAGTTTTAAGCTTGGTGTGATAAAATTCTTCCCACCCCTCTATGTTGAGTATTTGCATTTTTAGCAAATACCTCAATATAGAGGTGTGTGTTGAAAATTATCTCTAGGATGAATTTCACCCCACCCATCTATTATGAATTTTTGCATTTTTAGCAATTATTTCATAATAGATTGATGTAGTGAAATTTATCCCTTATGGGAGATAAGTTCTAACCCATTCCTTTATATTGAGATTTTGCATTTTTAGCAATTATCTCAATATAAAGTAATGATCTAGAATTTATTTCTTTGGATGAATTCTAATGTACAATTTTATAATTTTAGGATTTGCATTTTTAGCAAATCTCTTTTATTATTTAATTGTCCATTATGAATTCATCCACTATCCTTTTAATTTTTAGTTTGTAATTTTTAGTTTAGCTTCAATAAATACATGAGTGAATAATTGTAATTGAGAGATTGATGATGTAATTGAAGATTTCATGTCAATTCAAGGATTAAATGGGTTTGATCTATTCCTCTCTTTTACTTTTAGTTTAATCATCTCATTCTTTCAATTGTTTAGCTTATATTTTTGGATGATGATTAGTGAGGGCTAATCTCCCATTTATGGGATGAAATTTTGAAGCCCTCATGAGTCCAATTTTGTTAGTTTACTTATTAGGACAATTTTGTTTATCTCACCTTTCTTAAATTAGCTTTTACTTCTTAATTAGTAGTTATAAAAATTAGTATAGTTAGTTAGCTAAATATTCCCTTGAAAAATTCATAAAAAAATAGAAAAAGTAAAAATAGAAAAAAATATAATAAAATGCAAATGAATCTATATATATGTCCTCTCCAATTTTGTGTTTCACCCTTAGATATGGATTGACTCCCTTACTTACCCTCTACACTAGTTTTGTTATAATTTTGTAGGTTCAAGGGAAATTTTGATGGATAGAGAAGTTGCAACAACGACAAAATCTACATTAGAAGCAATTTTTCTTTCTATTACTAACAAAAACTTAATTGGATCACATCTTGTCACAATGTGGAATGTGAAAGATATAATGTAATGCCTATGTTTTTGTGATATAAACACCAAGGCTAAATAATGTCTTTCTATACTATTGTACCTTGCCTCTGGTCCATGTATAATCCTGTTCAAGTAGTATACTGGACTTTCGTGTCCGTCAATTTCCAGTGACAGAAGAGCTCCAACAGACCTCATTGTAAATGTGAGGTAGAGTTGCAACGGTATCCCTTCTCAGGTAGGAATCATCGTTTGTGAGGAAGTGAGAAACTTCTTCAACTTGGTTAATGATTCTTGGTGAGCTTCCTCCCATTTGAACTTTTTTCCCTTTCGCAGTAGCTCCATTAATGGATGAGTTATTTCGGCTATCCTTGGCATAAATCTACTAAGGTAGGAGACTTTACCAAGGAAACTCTTGAGCTCCTTCATTGTTCTAGATCATGGAATCTCCTAGATCGCTCATTTCTCACCCTAGTCCATCTGAACCCCCTGCCGATCTACCACAAAACCCATGAAATTTTTGCTTGTGACCCCTAAAGCACACTTCAGCAGGTTCATGTTCAGCTTGTACTTTATGCACCGAATGAACACCTTTCTCAAATCATCTAGATGGTTCTCCTCTTTATTCGACTTGATGACCACATAAGCCACACAAAATTCCAAAAACTTGTGAAAGAAGTTATGGAAAATGTCCATCATCATCCTTCGTTACGTTGCACTAAAATTGTTTAACCCAAAAGGCATCACTGTGTACAAGAATTTGCCTAACAGGGTTCTAAAAGTCATTTATCTACATCTGTTGGGTCCATATTGATCTGGTTATAACCTATATACCCATCTATAAAGCTGTACATTTCATGTCCAACAGTCACATCGATCAAGCTATCAATTGAGGGTAGAGTAAACTCATCCTTCGTGCAGGCTCTATTCAAATCTTTAAAGTCCACACAAATTCTTATCTGATGCTTGTCATTCTTACCTACTGGGATAATGCTTGACAACCAAAGTGGGTGTTATATTGGCTTGATGAACCCTGCTGCTTACAATCATTGTACCTCTTCCTTAATCTTCAGGTTTAGTTCAGGCTTATAAATCCTTATGGCTTACATCAATGGTATGGCTGAAGGCATAACATTAAGCTTGTGGAAACTTACCTCCTCATCTGGCCCTTCCATCTCTATATACTTCCACACAAAAACATATCGGTACTCTCGAATTAGCTAAACCAAGGCCCTTTTTTTCTCCTCACTCAAATCTTTCGAAATGAAGATGGGCCTTGGGTCTTTTCCTTCATCTACTAAGTCCAGCCATTCCAGTTCTTTCACTTGTGGTTTTGGTCGATTTGTCATGTATTCTATCTCCTCTCCCACTTTTTTTACAAACTCTTGGATGTTAGAGTTATCCATAACCATACACTGCCCTCGTTGGTCTACTAAGAAACATTCATACACCAGGTCAGCCTCTTCGTCAACTTCTAAAGAAGCTCCTTCGATCGCCCATTCACACCTTCATAGGAGGTAAACCACTCTCCCATCTTCTATGATCTTCATATTGCATTCCCTACTTAACGTCACAACCGCTTTCCTCTTCCTTTCTCTCAAATATTTCTCCAGTCTATTTCTTGAGAACCTGCTCAACACACTATATCGTTGGACCTAGTGCTCTATTGGATCCATCCTGGGTCTCATTCTATCTTTGAGCTATTTCGAGATATTCTGAGGTTTGGGGTCAATATGGTGAACTTCCTTGTCTGCCCCCTCGCTTCTCTGACCATTTATAGGCCCCATCGATTTATTAATATAGGGAACTCTTTCTCCTTCTATTCTCCTTGTTAAGACCCTAACATCTTCTTCTAGCTCTGTGTAGAAAGCTGCATCTACTATGTGAGCTTTTTCGATGGAACAAGGCTTTTTCATTGCACGTATAACGATTTCTGTCCCTTTCATGTTGGCCTTCTCTCATTAGTGATATGTCTAAGGGACTACACCTTGATTGTGCATCCCCACGCTTCATATTAGAAGGTGATACGAAGTAGCACTCTCAATCATATATAATTTGATGTGCGAAGTATGATTCCCCATAACAATCCTAACATTCACATATCCAATTGACTTCGATGATTAGTTATCATAACCCAAAATTATCAGAGGCATTGGTATCAACCTTGCCTCAAGAATATTGGTCACCTGGAAGGAACTGATTGGCATGATGTTTATCGATTCTCCTCCATCCATCAAGGCTATTGCAAAACTCACCCCATTGATACTAGTAGTTATATACAAGGGACAATTATGTGGGAACCTTACAGTACTGTCGACGTCGCTAAAGGTTGATTCAGATAAAAACTTCCTTACCAACCTGTCCACTAGTCCTCTCCACCTTAGCGATGGCACTGCATTCTTTCATTCAATGTCTAGGATCGCTTGTGTTATCTCTAATCGTCTCTCCTTTATCATCCCCACTTGGTCGAAGAACCATGAGAACTTGAGTGACCATAAAATAGCTTGGCACTCGACCCCTTGATCCATCTTCTCCCCTTCTAAATTGTACACGTCTTCTATATCCCTAGTGGTAGCTTCATCGTAAGCTATCACTATGTTGGCCATACCCCTGGTACAGTCCTCTAACGCATCTTTAAATTCTTCTTGTTCGATATCTAGTTCTCTCACTTCCCATTCAACCTCCTCATTATAAGTAACTACAAGGTTGGACCATGTGTTGATAGGGGGTTCGCGTTTACATTCTCCTGAGGTATTTACCTAGTCCTTGTCTTCATGTGCTTGTTTATGATCTATCTGAGTGTGAAGCATGTTTCTATTGTATGGAACTTTTCAATGGATCTGGCAATACTTAGGATCAACCCTTATCTCAACGGCTAGTTAAACAATTGGAATGCCCTCAGGTTCATACACCATTCCACCTTGGACCGTGGTGTTGTAATAGCTAACACCTTCTTTAATGGTGCAGGGCAGTGGTGGGGGATCCTCCCTGTCTCTTCCAAATTTTTTTGTTATCCTTCTTTGGTAGTTTATCCCATTCTCCCCCATCGGTGTAACCCACTCGTGGGGGTTGACCCCATGTCTCAATGATATTATTAACTTCCTAAATATCACAGTCACCACGATAGGATTTGGCTGAACAACCAATGATATATTCCTTACTTCCTTTAAGAACACCGCGAAAGTTCCCTTGCACATTTTGTTAATAAGATGGCAGATGCAATATGGGAGCAAACCTTCAGCACAAATCAGAAGCAGTTTGAACTCCTTGGCCTATTCTCTTACATAGAGAGACCTATCTCTGAACCTTCGAAACATACGCCACTACATCCTCCCCTAGACGTTGCTTCTCCCCGCCTAGCTGGATTAGTGTGAACTTATCTTCTGCCAGAAAGAACTTCTGAATAAAGATCACATGCATTTCCTCCCACATTGAGACACTTTTAGGTTCCAAGTGAGAGTAGTAGGTGTAAGCCTTATCGATTAGGGATTTGGAAAACTCCCTCAACCTAAGCTTCTTCTTGTTATAGTGAGCCCCCAGATGCTCAACGAAATGTTTGATATGTTCCTTCGTATTCACCCTTTCCCTGTGTACTTGTTAAAGATGGGAGGAATGTAGTCATTTGGGTAAGGCTCATCATTGTATTCTAGGGGATAAGGGATACGAAAATCGTCATACACCGATGTTACCTTACTAGCTGATTGTGAGGAAGCTGCTATCATTTTCAACATCTCCTTCTACATCTCCTTCCTTATTTCTTCTAAGGAAGATGCGTGTTTTTTCTCGACCACTGGAGCGATAGACTGAGGGACCACAAGAGGAATGCACATCACACATCGAGTACTTACAATGGGTGGAACACTCATCACACTTGGAATGCCCATCGTGGGGATAGGGGTGGGAATTGTGTTCATGGGGCTATCTCCCATTGGAGCTGTAGAATCCGCCATTGGTGTCACTAAGGAACTAGGGTCAAACCCACCCAAAATCGTTGCAGCAATGGGAGTATGCAAGAACTCGAGGAACTTACCCATGAGGAGGTTCATCTGTGTTGGTTTCATCCCGACACTAGTGGAAGCTTGCATCACCCCTGGGATGCCTGTTGCCGTTTGAACTGGGAGAACCTCGACCCAAGGAACCCCATCATTGGTGACCTCAAGCTCCTTCGAATATTGTTCTTCATTACGCTGAACAACATCAAAATCTATAGTAAGATTAATGTTATCTTGCGCCATACTTTTAGGAGAATACCTCTCGAGCGGAGTAGCCAAATGTAAGAGGGTGGTCCCCTTGTAGCCTAGGAGTATGGTAATACTAGTTGAGGTGAAACCTCTATAGGTATAGTGATAAATGATAACTCAAAAACTCTTCAATAAGCACAAGTAAACCCACAATATTATATATGATTAACACTCAGATTAAACTCACAATACTTTCGTGTATAACTCAAAACAATAATAAAAGGAACTCAGAAGTAACTTATTCAAAGGGAGAGAGAAGTAAGCACCATAGATACACCTTGGCTGGAAGACAACAAACGAATAGCATGTGGAATATCTCTAGTTAGCTATTAAAAGCTTCATAAAAAATGACAATGGTGGGTGAGCAAGAACTCTGGTTTGCAATAACTTCTCTCTCATATGTATTCCCTCTCTAGCGATAATCTTTAGAAAATAACTCTCTCTCAGAAGTGGTTGAGGCAAATAAATATCCCCCACACCACTCCCGAGATGCCTCAGTTCTTCACAGCTATGAAAAAAATCCCCTTATACTTTATGTCACAAACATTATATTCATGATGGACCAATCATCTCTACGTTATAAACATTAAATTCCAAGACATGCCTTTTGACCAAGGACTGTGCATCGGAGGATTTCCACCACAGAGGTGGCTCACCAAATTATTTAATAGTCCCAATACAACATCGGTTTAATCAATCTTGGATTTGACAGTGACTAGAAGGCTAGTGACATCATATAAAGTAGATGTGACATTGGGTAAGGGACTGTTTGGCTCAAGGGTCAACAAACAATGGAAGTCAAGGCTACTCGACACAAGCTTTCATGGTGAAAGGTTACTTGGTTTTTTACCAGGTGTATCTAGGATGGTTAGGATAAGCCCTAACACTTTCTCACTTCTCAATCCTCCAGACCAGTCCCTCTGAAGTTCCCATGGTGAGGACATTCGATAGAGTATGTAAGCTCTCACAGACATGGTTTCTCGTGAGTACCATTCGACCTCACACTGAATACTATAGTTATTACATAATTGCAATCAATGTTAACAATTTAACTAAATAAAAGACAAGAAGTAAAGGGTGAGCTGTATTGACTAATCTCCTCACTGGGATGCCACGCTGAGCTGTCTTGATGTCTTCATGTTACTTCCTTCCCTTAAGTCTCTTTTATTAGCTGGGGATGCTTATCTCTAATATAGAGATTATCTTAAAGCCCCCCCTACACAGTTAATGAAAATCTTATGCTCATGGTTATGAAGGTACTACAAGAGAGAAGGGACGTTGTGGTGAGCACTTGTTATACCATTCAATTTAGTTTGCCCACATCCTTCACAGATTCCTTCTTTTGGGGGAAAATTTGAGCTTGGACCGGTACTCTGCTATGTGTTTCTCCATGAGATTATGAAGGACCCATTGATTTGAACGATCACAATTTGTTTGAGCTGTAATATTACAGTTTGTTTAAATGCCACATTACATGGTTCTGGGCATTTCACACCTAGTTCAGTATCACCGACCCAATCCATTTCTTCTAGTCAAACTCGTTTACTTAATGCCCATTGTAATGCCTCATCCTCTAGCTCTTCTATAAATATAACTGCTGAGGGGAATACTGAATGCTTGCACAATAAGCAAAATGTGGACTTTTCCACAAATGAGTCCATTACAGTTTCGAGAAGCTACTTTGCATTCTAATATGGATTATATTTTTCAATGTTCTGCTCAATTTAAAGAAAAATTTGAGGGTGACTTTTCTTTAAGTATATCACAGAGAAGATTTATTAATAGGAAGGGAAGATATGACCTCTCTGCCAAACTTTATTCAAAAGCTAAATTTTGGGTTGAATAAATTGTTAGGGTATTTGATATGGCTAAACAAGTCATTGAAGAAGGTATTGAATATAACAAATGAATTTACCAATCCATAACGCTATGTTCGGGAGTTTTGAAGAGAATAGAAGAAAAAATGAAATTTCAATAGGAGAGAAGAGAAAAGATAAGAAAATATATTTTTTTTCATTTATTTGTGAGTCTACTTGAGAAAAGAAAATTAATTTCTCCCCATTGTTTACGAGTTTAAAAGGAAGGAAGAAAAAAATTGAATAAAAGTTTGGAGAAAGGATTCCCCCCATTTCTCTTCAAGTCTCTTCAAATTAAACTCACAAGAAAAAGAAAAAAATTCACTCTACATTTTTTCTCTCAAATTTAGAAATCCAAAAAAATTTGTGAAAGTTTGATCCTAAAATTATTTTCCTTATTGGCCATTCATACATTGAGTGATATGCAACAATTTACCAAATCAAAGAAATTAGGGTTAATTATACTTTCCCCCCTGAAACATTATCCCTAATTTTCACTTCATCACTCAAACTTTAATTTTTTGGATTTAATTTTTCGATGGATATCGATCATGTGCCATACCCATGAGGATATTTCTGTTTAATTTAATATGAAAGTTTAAAAAAAAATGAAAATTTTATAAAATCTAAAATAAAAAAAACATTTTAAAATTTAGGAATTAGATATTTATAAATTAGAAATCACAAGAAAAACATTTAATTTTTTGGCAATTATAGGAAAAAAAAATTCAACTCGAGAAATTACAAAAAAAACATATTTAGAAATCTGAAAAATATTGATTTTTTAAAAATCCATAAATAATTAGAAAAAATATTTTGGGATTTACATAAAAACATTTTAAAAGTTTGAATAATGTTGAAAAAACGTTATAAATTTTGAAAAGAAAAGAAAAAACATTTTAAAAGTTTGAATAATATTGAAAACATTTTAAAATCTGATAATAATCAAAAAACATTTAAAAAGTTTGAGTAAAACTTGCCAAAAAAATGAAAATAATAGAAAACTATTTAAAAAGTTTGAATAAATTGGAAAGAACTTTTAAAAAATATGAAAATAATAGAAAAACATTTAATACGTTTGAATAATGCTGAAAAAATTATTAAATAGCTTGAAATAACTGCTAAAATACTTAAAAAGTATGAAAATAGTGAAAAAATTTATAAAAATACTGGAAATAATAAAAATAACATTTAACATCTTTGAATAATTTTGAAAAAAACTTATTAAAAATATGTAATACACACAAAATAACAACCCATTTAAAAAATTTCACTTTCTTCTTCAACAAATCCATTTCACAAAGCCCACCTTCTTCTTCAACAAATCAATTTCAAGTCCCACTTTCTTTGACAAAATCCATTTAAAAAAGTTTGCATTTTTTTTCCAACAAAACCATTTCAAAAACTTTATTCCTTCTTCAACAAATCCATAAACACATCCCAAATTCGATAAGAAAAACATTCAAACAAACCCATAAACAAACCCCAAATCAAATCTTGAATTTGGGTTTAAATACCTTCTTCTTCCAACCCACCTTCTCTTTTGGACCCACCTTCTTCTTCAACCCCATATTGGTGTGTATGTGTGTTCAGATCCGTGTGTGTGTTCATGCGCGTGTGTGTGAGAGTGGTGGGTTTATCCATAAAAATATTTAAATGCAAAAATACCCCTTTAAAAAAGTCAAATGGGTGCCACGTGTCACTTACCCAAGCCCAAAATATGTTTTAAATGAACCGAATTTTGACTCAAACCAGATATTAACCCAACGGAGTTAAATTCCATTATTTTAAGTCAAAAATATATTTTCTAAGTGTATCGAAACTTAATATGTAATATAACATTTATAAATAAATTAAATATCTTCCCAAGTTAATTTACAAGTTGGTACGGGGCAGTTGAGTTACAACTTACTTATTAATTAGTTACGTGCGACTCGACATTATAAGAAACTACTTCACAATCGGAGGAACCCGATACTGAGGGAATAATCTAAATAAGAAAACAACCGACACCTATTCCCTGGCCATGCCATAGTCACCGATAATACTAAGACACTTAAATTATTTAATTAATATATTACCGTGTATTATACAAATTTCTCAAAATGATAATTCACATAGCACATATACAAATTGCATAAAAACATAAAAAAATATAATAAGTGACATATCACACATCACTGCAGGCAAATAAATAATTAATTATGAAATTTAAATAAATAGGCAAAAAATACGAGGTATTACAAATTGTATTTTACTTTAAAGAAACTTTAGATCTACACTCCAAGAAGTTAATTTCAAGCCGGAACATTGTTGAAATGAAAAGGTGCATGTGTAACATCGCAGGTACGCTTATTCCCACTCTTTTGTTTTGAAGTCTAGACCTAAAAAGGCGGTGTTGTGCTGCAACAACACCCAAATCAACTTTTTTTTTTCTTTAGACATGAATTTTCTCTAAAGGTCATATTCGAACTATGTTGACCTTGATTTCGCATATGGTGGATACATAGACGTGTTAGAGAGACCCAATCTTTACAACTCAAGTCAGATCATGTACATATTTACATACTTTTACTCTTTATTTCCATAAAAACACAAAAAACCAAACAAAAGTACTTCAAAATCATGAAATACTCTATATAGGTTAGAGGATCATTAGATCCGAGGACTTTACCTATTATTCTTTTCTTAATATAAGAAGTCTCGACATTCTTTCTTTATGAAAGTGATTTTATGAGTGAATCCATATCATTCAAGTCTTGTAATGGATGAAAACCATTTAAATCTTCAGATCTAATTTTGTTTCACTCTAAAACACTTTGAAAGACCAAAGAAAGTTTAAATATTTGACATCGATCCTCCATAAAAGGTATAATCCCTCTTCTTTTCATATGAATTATGTGGACTTTAAATCGCTTCATGCAAGTACGTAGTCTTACTCGGATAGTCGTCCGAGTGAACAAGTCCAACCTTTTATATATTTATCATTTTTCTATATTATTTATACACACATCCCACACTTCACTACACAATCTATTTACATACTAACCATTTTCATTTTATTATTTATTTTTACATTATAACATCCTAACATACACACTTTAGATCTACATTTGAGACCGAAAGGCGGATCGGGTGCCCGACACCTTAACAATCCATAACTCACTCACCAAACCTTTAAATCTCTCGTTAAACACGCATATCACTTGCCATCACTAGGTCTCTATAGGGGCTTACCCTTCAGTTTGTCTATTTTGTGTATAATAGACTAACAACTCCATTTTCTTACAAAAGAGAATGAAGCGATGGCCACGTGTCACCGCTAAATACCCCTATCTCCACAATATTATGTCTAAAAGGACGCGTGGGGGTAGGAGTTTGGGATATAAATGTAAGACATAAAATTTAAAAAAATAAAAAAGTTACAAATGATTTGAACCAGTAGAATGTTGAAATATAATAATAAAAGAAAAATATGATGAATAAATTAGCGACGCTAGATACTAGAAAATTGGAGTGTGACGAGACTTAATGTACATTATTCTTTTATGCATGACCCTATACGGGGGCTGTGGTCGTTTATTAAGTATTGTGATGGAAATTTTTAGGGTGTACACGGAGTAGGTTTAAATATGTATCATGGTTCTTAGTTACTTACCTCAAAGAGGATTGGGGGCCAGACATAATTACGATGATGTATGATGATGTTTTACGGAATACGGAGGAGGTTGGATTTCGTATCATGGGGTTGGTGAGCCCAATGGGGACTAGAGGCCATATACGATTATGATGATTTATGATGATGCTTAGGGGTGTATACAAAGGAGGTTGGAATTCGTATCATGGGGCATGGTGACCTTGAAGGGGAATGGAGGCCATACACGAATACAATGACTTCTGGTGATGTTTGGTCTATATATGGAGGATGTAGGATTTTGTATTATGGGCCTGTAATTCCCCGTATTTCTGTGTATTGTTATTTAATTCATTTAAGGAATTAATTAGGAAAAATACGTTTTAATTAAATTATGCGAGTGAAGTAATTTAATGTGATTAGATAATAATTATGTCTATTAAATATTAATGGGGAGATGGATACTGATTAATATTGCATTATGATTTTTACTAAGTACGAATAGTAAATAATTTATAATTATGGTTATAGGGTATAGTGAGTGATATGTCCATATTTTATTAATAATGGGTATACGACATAGCGAGTGATATGTGCGTATTTTATTTTATCTCACCGGCAGTCACGTGTAGACTATTTTGAGTTGAGAAATGAGGAATATATTTTAAGTGATTCGGATAATAATTTAGAGGTCAAGAATGATTCCGGATGGGTTGAAATTGTAGGGGGCTTGAAGATAATATCAAAATTAGAGATAATCCCTCCCAGCTAATACAACAGACTCAAGGGATTAAGGCAGCGAGGCAGCTCAAGCGAGGCAGCCCAAGGGGATATTCTAGTGAAGAAACTGGACGAGAGTGCTCATCCTTCAGCTTTGTTGTCTTACTTAGTCATGTTATATCTTTTATTTTTATTGACAATGAGCTGTAACGATTATAATGATTGTAAAGTACGACTGTGTGATAATTGATTAATTTGCACGTATATAATTAAACCTTATTTAATTAGGGTCTACTTTTAAATCAAATAAATTCGTCCCTTAAACATGCATCTAAATCAACCCATCAAATATAAAGCATGCGACACAGTAAATATGCTGAGACATAGATTTCAGGAAAAAAACCTTTCGGGTAAAACCTTTATTTCACTATGAATTTATAAATCGCAACTTACAATTACATAGAGAAATCTGCAATGGATCAACGCGCATCCAACCCACAAAGACACACAGTATTGAACTCAGCAAGAGAATACACGCAACACCCTCCAAGGACTCGCAGCCCAATCTTCAGCAAAGAATCTTCATGCAGCAAGATCCTCAATGACACGCAGCCATACGGTGTAGAGACGCACTCCACGAAAGATGAATAAAAGCAAAGTGTTCTATGGGTTCCAAAAGATTCACAAAATTATATGGGAATTTTGGTGTGAATCAAATATGAGTTTTGGGACTAAAAAATATGAAGACTTCAGCTAATAGAACTCTCAAAAACGTCTTTCCAAGTCTTATGAAATAACTCCCCCGAAGTTGGCTTTTATAAGGAAACCAAAAAAGAGTTTCACGATTTTAAAACTCTGCCAATGTACAAGTACCTTGAATCGGTTCGGATGTACCACGAATCGGTCCCCCCCAAACCGGTTCACCATGCGATTTGCGGTACCTCGCTGGTTTGGGGATGAAAAAAAATCAGCATTCTTCTAAGGAATTTTTTCCATCTTCAAAATGTCATAACTTGTTCACCGTAGATCGGATTGGGGTGCCGTTTCTTCCAGTATCTTCGTGGGGTTGAGATATACAAATTTCTAGTTGACCAGACCTCTAGAATATGGCTATAAAATTACCAAAATTCCCTTAAACTTTCCTATCTTGCCTTCTTTCACTATTTTGACTTCTCTTGCGTACCACTTGCATAGATTCCCTAAAATCATGGAACGTGAAATCGTTGAGGAAGATGTGGGACACATGATGGAGATGTTGAATGCTTGATTCCCAAAATTCATATTGAGACCGTCATGTGAGATCGTGTAGTGACTTGGCAAATGTAGCGGTGTACGACATACAAAAATATAAGATGTTGGACATGAGAAAAATGTCCTTACAATGATTATTCAGTGTGAGCTCAAACAGTACTCATGAGAGACCAGGCATGGCAGGGTCTGGGAGATATTTCATGCTCTATCGAATGACCACATCATGGGAACTTCATAGGGGCTTGGTTTGGAGGATTGAGAAGTGAGGTGTCATTGGGGATTGTCCTGACCACCTTATATACACTAGGTAAAACACTGGAAGACCTTTGATCATGGAATCTTGGGCGGAGCAGCCTTGAGTTCCATTGTGCATTGAGTTATGAACCAAACAACCCTCTACCTAATGTCATACCTACTTCAGGTGATGTCACTAGCCAACTAGGTACTGTCAAATATGCACTTGAGTAAACCACCACGGTATTTAGGATTTTCAGACAGTTGGTAATCCGCCTCTGTGCTGACAGTCCCCTGACACACATTGGTTAAGGAAAAGGCATGTCTTGGCATTTAATGTTTATGATGAGGAGTTGACTAGTCCCTCAAGCATTTAATGTTTGTGACATAAAGTATAAGGGGATGTCTTTCACAGCAGTCGAAGACTAGGCACCTCAGGAGTGGTGTGGGGGATATGTATGGGTCTCAACCACTTCTGAGGGGAGCATGCATTCCTTTGAGAGTCCTTCTCTAGAAAGATTACCATAGGAGAGAGAAAAGTTATTGCAAACCAGAGCCTTTACTCACTCACAATTATCATTTATTGTGAAGCTTTTATTAGCTAAATAGAGATCTTTCAGAGGTTATTAGTGTGTTTGGATGCCTGCCAAGGTGTATATAGGGTGCTCACTCCTCTATCCATTTGACTGAGTTACTTATAAGTTATCTCTATTATTGTTTGATTTATATACGAGTGCATTGTGAGTCCAATCTGAGTGTAGATTAAATATAATATTGTGTGTTTACCTGTATTTATTAAAGAGTTTATGGGTTATCATTTATCACCATACCTGTAGGGGTTACACCTCAACTAGTACTACCATACTCCCAGCCTACAAAGGGGACTACCTCCTCATAAGGGGGAAGTTTCTAGGGTTCGTGGTGGACTGGGAGGGAGTACAGATGAACCATAATAAGCAGCGAGCAATCCTGGAAATGTTATGTCCAATAACGATGAAAGAACTCAAGAGTTTCCTCGGTAAAGTCTCATACCTTAGGAGATTTGTACCAGGACTAGCCAAAATAACTCACCCATTGATGGAACTGCTGTGAAAGGTCATGAATTTTAAAAGGGAGGAAGCTCACCAGGAGTCTTTGACCAAGATGAAGAAGCTCCTAACCTATCCACAAATGATGATCACTCCAAGAGTGGGAGTGCCATTACAACTCTACCTCACGTCTACCACTAGGTCCATCGGAGCACTCTTGGAACAGGAAGTCGATGGGAAAGAAAGGCCAGTATACTATCTGAGCAGGATCAAATATGGACCAGAGGCAAGGTACAGTAGTGTAGAAAGACACTGTTTATCCTTAGTTTAGTAGCATGAAAACTTATACATTACATGTTATCTTTCACAATTCACATTGTGACAAGATGTGACCTAATCAAGTTTTTATTGGCAAGAACAATTTTAATTGGAGGAGCAGCTAGGTGGTTCCTCATCCTTTCAAAATATGATTTAAAGTGCGTGTTCCCTCACATGATCAAGATCCAAGCCTACGCAGATTTATTGGCAATCTTTCCATCTCGAGTATTTGAGCCACCCTGAGAACCTCGGGGGATGACTTGCAGGAAAACTTTCAGAAGGCCAACCTTGAAGAATAGATGATGTAATTCGATGGTTCTTCGGCAGAAAAGAAAGGAGGGGCAGGGGTTATATTTTCCAAAGGAGGACAAATTTTGCCTTTCCTATAAATTGGATTTCCCTAGCTCCAATAACGAAGCAGAGTATGAGGCGTTGGTATTAGCAGCCCCTTCGAAGGATAATCTATTCGTTGTGCATCAAATGTGATTAAAACTTAGTGATCCAAGATGTGAATGGGGAATATGTGTTAAGCACCTCAGTTTAGCACCATACATAACGATCATCCAACGATTGATCAATTGGTTCCATCAAGTGAAGATAAGAAGACACCCAATCACGATGAACATACATGTCGATGCCTATGCCACCATCGCTCAAAAGATGTCTATGAAGACTGATAAAACCACTGTGGTGATCTAATAAATAATATCCCCATCGTTTGTATAATCAATCCTATCGATGGAAGGTGATGAAAATTAGAGAGGCGAATCTTTGAAGGCAGTTGGAGTCTGGGGAAGGCAAGATGTAACTGAAAGAGCTTGCACAATACTTTGCTAATCATGATAACCTCTACTTTAGGAACATGGGACGATGGTTGTCAGGGTGTGTGGGCCCTAAAGAAGCAGAACAAAACCAAAGAAAACACACAGGCCACCACGAAATAACAGAGATCCCACTGTACAGAAGGATTTAGAGGGAAGGATACTTTTGGCCAACGATGAAATAATATGCAACTGAGTTACAATGGAAATGTGATAAGTGCTAACGTGTTACATATGTTTAAGATCACCCAAGAATGTAAAATTTAAAGCTTTGAAGAAGATTTCAAGTTTAAACGTGTTACATATGTTTAAGATCACTCAAGTATGAATACTTGTGAGCAATTGAGTACTTTTTTATGTTGATTAAATGCTGGGTGATTTAATTATTGGGAATTAAATATTTTTTTATTTAAAAAATATTTTCGAGTAAAAATAGTTTAAAGAAAATTTGAGGAATTATTTAAAAGAAAAATAATTTTTAAGTCACTGTCGCTCGAACGAGACAGTGGGTCGTTCAAATGACATTCCCATATCGGGCGAACGAGATCCACTTCTCGCTCAAACGAGCTTGTCGTCTCGATTTTCATGTTTTGATTTTCTTGGACTCTGTGCTGCTCAATTATAAATAAAAAACATCTCTGTGAAAGTTTTAGCAGCAGAACAGTTTCGAAAAACTCATTCCCATATAGTTTTTCAACACCCGAAGTTTATTTAAGATCGAATTATTCAATTTCAAAGTTAGTGATCTTGAACGCGTTTGCTGGAAGACAATTCGTTCATTGACTACACCGTTTTGATCTTTGTGGGGATAACTCTACAACCAGAGAGATGCGTGATATTGTCGAGGGAGTCGTTATGAAGTAACTTGTGGAGAAGCCGTCTCTTTTCCATTGATGACCATCTGGAGTTCTTACGGGAGATTCCAGCCGGCGACATCAAAACCAACACCTACAGGTATTTCGTATGTCACCCTATTTCATTGTAATCCGTGTAAGTTGTGTCTTATAAATTATAATGAAATAAAAAGGTTTTACCCTTCGAGAATTTTTCCTGAAATTGTTTCTTTTACCGTATGCTTTATTCATGGAATGGATTTAATCACTTAGATGCATGTTTAGGGTTTAAGAAGTTAAAATTGGTTTTAACTAAAAATTGGAACAAAGTTGTTTTTACCTAAAGTACACACAAAAGGGCCTTCTCAAATTGGTATCAGAGCTTGTTGCACTATCTTATTGTGTTTGTGATCCCGTGTCTTTCAAAATTCCTTTTGGTGGTTTTGATGATTTTAGAATTCACTTGTTTGAATCAACTAATTGGAAATCACACATGAAAATTGCTCTTAAAAAATTGGTTAATAAGGGTGATTGTGAAAAGTGTCCTTTCTGCGAAGGGTTTTATCACAGGATAGATGAGTGTCCCACTAAACTTAGGGAGAATTTTAATAAACCGATAAATCAAGTTTCTACCCTTATTGATAGTGACCCAGAAGAAGAAAACTTTTATGCTAGTAAGCATGAACTTCCCACCTTTGTGGCTAGTCATGTAAGTGATAAAGACTTACCTTTGCACGATTCTTCCGCAGCCACAGAAGTTGATACACCTAAGAGTGAGGGTGAGGTGAGTGAGGATGAGATCGAAGACGAGACAGATTTGCAAACTGCTTTCAAAGAATTTTATGAAGAAACATTAAAAGCAAAGAAAGCAAACGTGAAATTAGGAGCTATGTTGAAAGAATGTGCCATAGAAATAAATAATTCCAATGCTGTAATTGAGTATCTTAGGGCACGTGAAAAGAAAATTCGAGAGAATCTAAAATATGTCGAGGGTGATAGAGATAGTCTTCGAGGGTTGATGGAGACTATAAAAAAGAAACTTCTTGAGTTTGAGAATTCTACGCGTTTACTTGAGTCAAGGATAGGTGAGCTTGAGAAAAAATTGAGAGATTCGAGTAAAGTTAAGTTTGATTTGGAGGCCAGGTCTAAAAAGCTTGACAAAATCTTAGGCACCGTCGAAATCAAAGATAATAGGAGAGGTATTGGCTTTAATAATCATGTCTCACCTACACCTAAAGCTAAAACCATTCTAACAAGAGAGCTTCCTAGGAACTTTAGGAGAGACCCACCTAGGAACGTAAGGTATAATCGACCCATAGGACACACTCCTCACCATATCTAAACTTGAACTCATTGCGGTAGTAGAGGTCATCTTAGACGGTTTTGCTACGATCTTAAGAACGTTCCTAGAATGTCTAAAGCTATTCCGGTTCCTAATGCCCTTACTCGTCAGTTCACACCTACTTGGGTTAAGAAGTCGGATTTAGAAGCATTAATTATTAGGCTTGGTGATCCTCGTGGCATTGCTCGTGTTTCTCCTCATGTTTCATCTTTCGATTGAGGTTGTTCGTTGGTTTTTCATACTCTAGTATTTACATCGTGCGCTATATTTTTCTAGTGTTATGGCATGTTTCTAGTTTTTGTTATGTATTTGAGTCTTATCAAAAATACAAAAATATTTTTCTTTTTATAAAAACTTTTGAAAATACAAAAAGATTTTTCTTTTTATAAAAACTTTTGAAAATACATAAATATTTTTGGTTTTTGAGTGGCGAGGTTATATGGTTGATGTGGGATATTAGTGTGCTTGACTCTCCCCCCTTTCCTTTCATTTTTCATGTGGCTAGGACATTTGGTCATTGTTATTGATACTTAGAATGTCTTAACCATTGTATTATGGGGATGTTTCAAAGTTGATATGCTTTTTTATTCGACTTTGATTATATGCCATCCTTGCACACATGCACGAGTTTATATGAATGTTTGACTTCTCTTGCATATTTGAGTTTGGTGAGACGTTCTTATCTCAATTTTGTCATCTATGCGTAAGTAAACTTAAGGAGGAGTTGTGCTTGTAAGAACCATTTTTCGTGAGAATTGATATTGAAAAAATGATGAGTGTTCATAGGAAAGGGCTGCGAGAGTATAAAATTGACTTGTCATAAAAGCCACCATTTAAAAGATCCCAAAAGAAAATCAAGGCAATAAAATTCATATGCCAATAATTGGGGCCAATAGGACTTTCTCAAAGTTTAGATTGATAGATATTTCTAAAGATCTTGAAAAATTCATATATATGAGGGAGTTTGGTTGGAGATAAATTTAAACAGGTTTGCACCACGAATCCAACGTTGAAACATCGTATCATGGCGCTATTATTCATAGAATCGTCAATAATCCGGACCTGTGTGCATGTTGTTAGTGTAGTTCATTAAACTCACACTTATTTTGTCGCAAATGGATTTGATGAAGTTTGATGATTTCTTGCTATCAATTAGAACTTCTTGATTGGTTCAACGTATTGAAATAGTGACTCATTTGTTGTAGCTCACGCCCATTCTATCCACATTCATGTTTTGAGAACATTCGTCCTATGTTAACATGTAACTCTCGTTGGTCTTTTCACTTTGTTTTCTGTTTTCTTTTCTGTTTTGAGTCTGTTTTAAGTCTGATTCAGCTTTCCAGGCACTGTTTTGGAATAATTTTTTCACTGGGCAAATCCTTATTTTTTTGGGGGTATTTCTGGGATTTTTATTTTATCATTCGATCGACATCATATGTCACGCGAACATGTCATTTACGCAACATCCAAAATCGTTCAAGCGATATAACCAAGTCATTCGAGCGACTTCAAGCGAGATCAGGGTTTCATTAAACATCAGACGTTCTCTCTTATCTCTTCTCGTTCTCTCATAACTCCTTCTCTGCTTAAAAGGCGACAACAACTGTTTCTTCTAAAAACTGCCATTTTTAAAATCAAAAATTTTTGAAGCTTCGATTTTCGCCTCTCTCATTCATGTGGTAGCTCTAGCCCTTATCCATTTTGGATTTCGAGTATAATTAAGTCGTTGTTTTCTAGCCATTGTCCTGATTCGTGTAGTGGTTGTGGGTCTCCAACTCTGTCAACACGATTGTCGCGTTTCCTTGAGGTACCCACTGATTTATGCTCTTGTCTATTTTTCATTATGTGTTAGGTTTAATGATATCTGATTACAGGATGTATTCACACAAAAGAACATTGCCTTGGCAGATTTTACCTCTTTTACAGTGTCTCTTTTGTGTTCCTTTTATTTTGGGATCATAAATCATTTGTTGAGAGGAATTGGTTGGTAGTTCTGAGTATATTTATCTGATTTATGCTATTATTGTGGTTGGCATTCGTGGTGGTTCGGTTGGATGTTTTATACAGAGATAGATTCTTAGGTGTGTGTTCCTCATGACGGTACTCTTTGACACATTACACTTTACATTCTTCCGTCATGATGCTTAGACGTCGTGGTGCCCCTTCAGGCCGAATCGATGCGCTGCCACCCTCTACTCGAGCCCAGAGATCTCAGGCCAGTAGCCCCTTGTACTCCCCAGTGAGATGGGCAACTCGTGTTGAGTATGATCATTACTACTTATTAGGTCTCCACATTCTGTCTGTTGTTCAGGAGAGGGTATTTTGTTATTCTGAGTTTCAGGGGTTAGGCATTCAGCACTGGTTGTCTAATAGGGGTTGGGATTATCTGTTTGAGGCTCGTGGGGTTGCCTATTCGTACATTTTTCGAGAGTTCTTCTTTCGCGCTCTCCACCACACAGAGGGGATATTTTCTACTGTATGTGGCGTTCCTGTTCTCCTCACAGCAGATCTCATGGCTACTTTTTTGCACCTTCCCTGTGTCTAATACTCTATGTTTCCTCGTTATTTCGATGATGGACCTACATATGATGATATTTTGCATCATTAATTCTAGAAGATTCCCCAGGCAGGTACTACTATATATCATCGTCAGCTTTTCCTTGCTTTTTGTGTCCTTAATAGGTTTGTGTTAGCATCCATTTATCCTCGGATAAATCATACTCAGATCGGGTCCGACATTGTCTATTTTATGTATCATGTCTCTCAGAGGTGGGACATCAATTTACTGGCTGTCATGCTACGTGTTATATCCTCTTTGACCGTCAGTGGTACCACCCCTGTTCGCCCTGCTCTTCCTTATGGGATTCTCATTTCCATCATTTGCACTGCTGCTGGGGTTCCTATTTTAGAGGGTGATCAGCGTCTCCCTTCGCCTACTATTATTGATCATAATACTTTCACTCATTCTGAGAGTTATTTGCCACAGGCGGCGAGAGCTAGAGCTCCACCCATTGAGGGAGCCTTCTCCGATGCTGATCACACTATTCTGAGAACCTCTGAGTTTTCTCAGCCACGCCCCTTCACACCTGCACCCACACGTCCTATTAGGGATGAGGTCTCTACTTTACAGGAACAAGTAGCTGCCCAGACCAGGATGTATGACTCTATCATTGCCAGATTTGATGCTGAGGCTAAAGCACGTGTTCGTGCTGAATCCAGGATGACAACATTTTTTGATGAGATGCGGCAGAGAGAGAAGCTGAGAGCCACATGATCCTCTGGACTCAGCCATATTTCATTAGCATACACTGATGATGCTGTTGATGATGATGATACTCATACTGAAGTCTAGCTATATTTTTTTATTGTATCTGAGACATTGAGATTCCTGATGTATTTATTTATTCTCAGATATGTTGTACTCTTATGGACAGTTGTATCACTATTGCTTTTATTTTATGGCATGGATGTATAGTTTCTTTTGCAGTTTTAGTGATTCCCTCATTATGATTCAGTTATTGCTATTTTTTACTATCCATTGTCATACTGATATTGTTTATCTAGCCATGTTGTTTATTCTCATATATGCATGCTAGATTTGGTGTGTTTGTCCCACCTTTTGTCTATTCCATGCAAAAAGGGGGAGAGATATGTGATGTAGGGTGAGTAGTTATTATGATATTATACTTGTTTTCACTTGGATATTTGTTTGTGTCTCGTGTGTGTAGGTATTTTCAGATATTTATTAATACATCACATTCAGAGACAGAATCAGATTCAGATGCTTGCCATTTATTCAGTTTCATTATGTCCTGTATTTTTATATTTTTGAGTTTTGGGATTGGAAATGTATTTTTTTACGGCATATAGCATTTCTGTTTAGTTTTGTCTCGGAATAGACAAAGGGGGAGATTTGTAAGAACATAATTCTTATCATGTCCATTGTTTTAATTGGCTTAATTCCGGACAAAATAAATTAAGTCCAGGCTAGTTTTAATTATGGAATTTAATTGGAGCCTACGACAAAGTTCAAGTCCAAGAATGTGCAATTTAAATCTTTGAAGAAGATTTCAAGTAAAAACCTGTTACATATGTTTAAGATCACTCATGTATGAATACTTGTGAGCAATTGAGTAATTTTGTATGTTGATTAAATGCTGGGTGATTTAAATATTTGGGAATTAAATCTTTTTCAGATTTAAAAAATATTTCTAGGTAAAAATAGTATAAAGAAAATTCGAGGAATTATTTAAAAGAAAAATAATTTTTAAATTATTGTTGCTCGAACGAGACAGTGGGTCGTTCAAACGACATTCCCATGTCGCTCGAACAAGATCCACTTCTCCCTCGAACGAGCTTACCGCCTCGATTTTTGTATTTTGATTTCTTTGACTCTGTGCTGCTTAGTTATGAATAAAAAACATCTCTACGAAAGTTTCAGCAGCAGAACAGTTTTGAAAAACTCATTCCCATATAGTTTTTCAACGTCCAGAGTTTATTCAAGATTGAATTATTCAATTCCAAAGTTAGTGATCTTGAATGCGTTTACCGGAAGACAATTCGTTCATTGACTACACCGTTTTGATCTTTATGGGGATAACTCTAAAACCGATGAGTTGTGTGCTATTATGGAGGGAGTCCTTATGAAGTAACTTGTGGGAAAGCCATCTCTTTTCCATTGCTGACCATCTGGAGTTCTTGCTAGAGATTCCAGCCGACCACATCGAAATCGACACTTGCGGGTATTTCATATGTCACCCTATTTCATTGTAATCCGTGTAAGTTGTGTTTTATAAATTATAGTGAAATAAAAAGGTTTTTACCTTCGGGGATTTTTCCTGAAATTATTTCTTTTACCGCATGCTTTATTCATGGAATGAATTTAATCACTTAGATGCATGTTTAGGGTTTAAGAAGTTAAAATTGGTTTTAACTAAAAGTTGGAACAAAGTTGTTTTTACCTAAAGTACACACTAAAGGGCCTTCTCAAACCAATTGATGACATTGGGGTATTATTGACCAAATATGGAGAAAGATTATGCTGAGTTCGTATAAAAGTGCAAGGCATGCCAACTACATGGAAATATGATCCATGCTTCTTCGGTGAACTTACATTATTTGGCCACCCCTTATCCATTTCACACTTGGGCGTTTGACCTAGTAGGGGTAATACACCCTTAGTCAAGAGGAAAGATATGGATTTTTGTGGCAACAGAGTGCTTCACAAAGTGGACTGATGCGATACCACTTAGAAGAGCAACGACCGACATGGTAGAATTTTTTTTCAGAGAGTACATAATCTATCATTTTGGGATTCTAAAAGTCATCCTCACTGATAACGGAAGCCCTTTCGTCAACAAAGAGGTAATAATGCTCACTGACAGATACTGCATCATCCATCACACTTCAACGGTGGCATATCCTAAGGGAAACGGGCAAACCGAAGCGACTAATCAGACCTTGGTCAATATTTTGGTCAAAACGATGGAAGATTTCCCAAGATCATGGGATAACAAGATCCCAGCAGTGTTGTGGGCCTACCAAACGACCAATAGAAAACCCACAGGATACACATCTTTCTCCCTTGTGTATAGAGTTGAAGTAATCCTGCTAGTAAAGTTGGAAGTTCTTCCGCTCATTATGCCCTGCGAAGTAGCATGCTCCCTCAAAGTCGACACATACAGTTGGAGGCATTGGACTAGCATAGAGACAATGCGATGAAACACTTCCAAATATACACGAGGAAACTCTCAAGGGCATATGAAATTGGGTGAGACCAAGGAAGTTTGTTGAATGAGACCTCATTTTGAAAGCAACGGTGAAGCACATCAGAGGGCTTCTTCTACCTAAGTTTCCAGTAAATTGGGAGAGACCTTTCATTGTGAAGGAGGCTCACGATTCAGGTTACTGTTTAATTTCAAAGATAAAAGAAGATAAACCATTCAATATTAATAATAAATGGTTGAAGGTCTATCATATATAAGTGAGTAACTTTAGAAGGATGATGTATGTAATTTTCCTGAATATACAAGACATTTTTGAAGTTATGACGTTTGTCGCAACTAGAGTACGATGGAAAATTGCAAAACTTTATTTTATGCAAGTAGTTATAACATAAAGAAATGACAAGAAAAAAAGATAAACTTCTTGATAATCTTCTCTTTCATTTATATACTGGGAAGTGTATTGAAAAATTAGGAACTACTTCCCAAGAATCACACAAAAATGAAAACTTTCACATGTGTTGGGGGGAGGTCATTGGCCGAGGAGGAACCATAAGTCTGGAGCAGAGAAAAAGTCCCCAGGTAAGCTCGAAGAAGCTACCAAGCATGCTTGTTGGGCGTTGATAGAACCCTCCAACCTCATTTGAACCTGAGTACACTCGATAAGAAGTTTCTTTCATTTCAACTCAGCTAGACAGGGAGCTTCTTCGATATCCTTCGCTTCTCAATTCGCAGTTTCCAGTAGAGGTACTAACTCAGCCAGTCTAGCCTCTTTAATCTGTTGAGTCTCCAAGTGCTTCTGTAGCCTCTCCCTTTGACTTTTCAACTATTTACTCTTCAAAGTTTTCAAGTGTCCGATCATCTAGTTAAATTGGAAGCCATCTCTGCCGAACTCCTTCAAATAGCCCAAAAATTGATTAAGGAGGGGATTACTAACATTGGCAGTGGGGCTATTGACAAGCTTAGCAATAATGGTTGTCATACCTTGTAACCTAGGGCTCATCACTAAAATGTTTCAACAAAGGCAATCAATGGTAAAAGTGTCAGGATGGTGAGTAGCAATTCGTTAAATCACCAAATGATGGCAGACAGGGATTTGAGGTGAATGGCAAAGAATCATGAGGTAAAACTCGTGAGGAGATAGTGCAGGCGAAGGAAGCTCACAACCAGACTCGCTATCATTTGGAGCACCGATCGTGGAACCTTGATCATTAGGACTTGATTCCTCAGATGCACCTCGTTCTGTATGGGGCGAGGCTGATTAGGCATTAATTCTTCACATTTATCCCCTTAATTTTGATATTTTTATGATCCCGTGCGATGAAAATAGATTGAATTTGTCTCATATTTATGCTACTAACTCTTTTTGGCAAGCATTTCGTATTTTGTGTTTCTCTTATGTGTTTTAGAGGTATTTCATGCAAGTTAGTGCCAAAGAGGACTCAAAACAGTGAAAGAAAACCAAGAAATGAGGAGTTAAAGGGCATTTTTGTAATTTTATAGACATAGTCCAAAGGTGGGACCAACTGAAAAGTTGAAGAGATTTTAATTACAAGAACACTGGAAAAAATGGCACCTCAATCGGAGTCCCGTTGTGAAAGTTATGAGCAGTCAAAGATAGAAGAAAAAGTCAAAGAAAAGCTAACCGATCCGGATCGTACCGATCCGAAATACAAAACTTCCAGTGAACCCCAGACCGAAGATGGACCGAAGTTGATGAAAATTAAAAGAACCGATCCGATCATTAGTCACGCTCCAGATCCGTTACAAAATTAGTCACGCTCCAGATCCGTTACAAAACTAGTCACGCTTTCTAAGTGTGACAAATTACCACATACGGGATTTTTATTTTGGGCTTATCTTTTAGCCAAAAGAGTTTTATGTTTTGGGGACTCTTCTAAACGACCTCTAGCCTATCCATTTAGTCATTAGGACTCTTTTTATTCGGATTTCATTAATGTAAAAGCTCTATAACAAGTAGGAACATCTAGGAGAAGAATTTACGTACTTTGCACCATTAATTCAAGAGCTTTTTCGGGTTTTTCTTCAATCTTTGATTTCTTCTTGCCTGTTCTTGTTCTTAAATCTTAGTAAATTTTATTTTCGGCACTTTTATTATTATTTCTCATGTTAGGCTATGTTTTTAAAGGTTGGGATTCATGAACCCAACCTGATGTGGTAGTTGCATGTGTATAAAATTAATCCTTTAAATTTAATGATTTATTATGACCGTATTGTGTAAAAACGCAATAATTGTATATGTTTGGATCTCGTTTGCTTTAGGGTAACCGGGATGCTTTAGAATGCAATTCGAGTGTCACTATCGCAATACCGATTTACTCGTCCTCTGATTAAGTATGGTGCGGGCTTGAACCTCACATACGTAATGCTTGGGAGTACTAAATTTTGGGTCTAATCAATCACTTAAATTTACGATTATTTTATACCATCAATACACTAGGGTTGGGGGATTGTGTCCCTACCTTAATTTTCTAATTAGTTTTAGTTAACTTCTTTATTTTTCCTTTTTTCCTTTCTCACTCAATCATCATCTTTTACACTTTATTTTTTTGAAGTAATAAATCAATTAAAATCTATCTAACATTCCCTGTGGATTCGATACCCAGACTCGCCACTATACTCCACAAGAGTGTAGTTAAAGTTTAGTTTTTTTTTTGTATTGTGGTCGGAAGCCAATAACAACGATTAGCGTATTTACACGAACGTTCGGTTTCCACCTCGATCAAAATGGCGCCGTTGCCGGGGAATGTTTTGTTATAGATTATAGTTGATTTACTATTTCGTAAGATATTTTTTCTTTTGTATTTTTTTCTTTTAATTATTTTATTTGCAGGCTTGCACAATTGAGCGCCAAGAAACGTTGAATCCTTAACCACACACCTCTTTACGTGGATTGCCCATTTACAAACTATTCAGTAATCATGTCTTTGTATAGTGAGTTCGATAATTATAATGGTTCATATGGGAATATTTTTCAATCTTTTTATTTTCAAGAGCCGCCTCGACCTATTAAAATAGGTGAGTGGCTTTTAATTCATGAATATGAAAGGCTTGAAAACAAATATCGAGAAAAAAATCATTTTGGGGAGCAAGAGTTGGATGCATTATTCGAATCCAACGATGACTTTTCTTCCGAGGCTATAAATCCAAGTAATCCTACTTTGGAAGAAAGAATTCTTTTTCTAACAAACAAGTACTCGATTTTCTTTCCACCGAAAGTGCGATGGATATTGGTCTTGTTACGAAAATATCTCACTTTGCGATGAGATGCATTCTATTTTGGAAAACAAAGAGGAGGTTGAGACTTGTGTGTCACCTCAAATTTTTTAAGAACATCTCATTGAAAGTGAGTCTTGCTCCTTTGAAATTCAATCTCCAAGTGATGACGAATCACTTGAGATTGAGTTTATTTCATCACCATTTTCGTTCACCGTTATTGAACCATTAGAAGTACTGCTAGATTCCTATGAGTCGGTTGAAAATTCTGAAACGTTTTCACCTTTTACCGACAAAGACACTTTGCTAGAATTGTTTTCTAATATGGAATCTTCCTTTTTGTGTGCCCCTCTCCCCATTTTACTTGAAAAATCTTTGGGATCTGATTCTATTTTTCTTGGATCCCAATGGTACTTGTCCCCCTGTGCACTCAAATCCCTCATTATCCCCCTGAAAGTTTTAATTGGTGATGGTTCATTTCTTCCACTTTACACATGCCTTCCGTTGTTCAAGTATAATTCTTATTTTTTGGGAGGCATGCTTTCTATTGAGGGTACACCATTAATCCCTCAAAGTCAAATTGTATTTTGGGTGGACCCTCAATTTTTTTTACTTTTAGTGTATAACTTATTATAATTTCAAATCGTAGGTTGTACAATAGTTAGCTTATTTCTTTTTGTTTTCTTTAGTTTAGAGTTTTTGTTATTCTTTTTGCTATGCTTGGTTCTAACTTGTTTTGTAGATTCAATAGACTCGTACTTTTCGGGGATCGCTCCATTTTGGGTAATATCTTTCTTTTCCTCTCTTTATGTTGTGTTCTTGATTCGCATTGAGGACAATGCAACATTTAAGTTAGGGGGTGTGGGATATTCTTCCCATTTATTGTTTAGTTTCATTGATTCGATCACATGTTCTTTCCAAGTGTGTTTTTTTTTAGAAAATTTCCAAAAAAATTGAAATTTTTTGAAAAAACCCCAAAATATTTTTTGTTCAAAATAAATAAAAATTGGAATTCATATTTTTTGAAAATATCATTAAAAGTCGGTTTAAAGTCTCAAGTTGTAAAATTCAAAATGCACACAACCAAAATTGACCAAAGATGGAAATTGAGCGAACGAAGGTGACTTAACGAATAAATGTGGAGATTAACAACCCCGGTGAGATTCGTCTTTTCTTCTTTATGAAATTTATAAATCAACCCGAGTTAATTGTTAACTCAAAATTCTTTTCAACATCTAAAAAGTCGTCGAGGATCTCAATCCTTTCATTTTGATCGGTTATGAAAAATGTGTGTGATATTTCTTTGAAAAACATGCCAAAATTGATCTCTAAACTTAATTCATCTCGAAACGCATATGGTAACGCAATTGGTATGTTGGACAATGAAGTAGGCCCTCGTTTGTCACCCAAAAATATTGGCCAAAAAACTAGCAAAAAATTATCCCTTTTGTAACGCAAATTGAGCCGAATAAATTTTTCCTTTTGATTGACAACTCGAAAACCCAAGTAGCCCAGAATTGCGAAAATGGAATATTCATTAAAGTCCGGAAAGTGCAACAAAAAGGGGCAAGAAAAAAATAGAAGAATGCTCGACAAAATAATAGCAAGAAAAGAAAAGAAGTGAAAAACAGAAAAAAATAGAGAAAAGGAATAGAAAATGAGCAAAAGCTCGAAAAAAGCACTAACGGACATCATAAGCAACATTTTCCAATTCCTAAATTCTTAACCTTTTCCAATTTTAGCCAATACACCTTTTACGCGAAAAAGTCCTAACCGAGTCCAAATTGCGAAATTAGTTACCGCGTGGAGAGTTAAAACACACAAGATAATAAAAGAGATTAAATGTGTGAAAAAGAGGCGATGTTCCCATTTCCCAATGACCATATTTCGATGATGAGATCTATTCACCATATATTTTCATCTTTCAATTTGTGTGCGTGACTTTGCGTCCATTATATTTACTCTTTGTATCCCGCACACCGAGAGAATAGCCATAATCCGAGAGATTCGTTTGAGAGAGCATCCCATGAGCATTTGAATCAAAATGAATTTTTGAAAAGTAACATAATGATCAATCGGTGGAAGTTAGCGGTTCGATTTTTGGCTTCGCACACGCGCACATACACACACACACACGCACACACACACACACTATGACTTGAGACTTGTAAATATGACTTTAAGGTGACCACTTTTGGGGAGTTTAAATTGTACAATTTTTAAGTATTTTAAATTTTCTTTGAGTCAATGAAGAATTTTGTGGGTATATTCACTACAAACCTTCATGAGACAACACTCGTCCTACTAGGGTAACCTAGAGGTTTAAAGGCTTGTTGCATGCGCTAAATGTAATCGCTTGCCCGCGAAAGAGTTATTATATCCCAATAAAGTTTTTTAAGGGTCTTTAACTCATACTCTCATTCTTTTACATTTCTCGGAATGCACAAAGTTCTAAGTTAAGGGGGTTTGATTAGAGATAAATTCTTCACATTTATTCCCCTAATTTCGGTATTTTTATGATCCCGTGCGATGTAAATAGCTTAGATTTGTCTCATATTTATGCTACTAACCCTTTTTGGCAAGTATTTCATATTTTGTGTATCTCTTATGTGTTTTACAGGTATTTCATACAAGTTAGTGCCAAAGAGAACTCAAAACAGTGAAAGAACACCAAGAAACGAGGAGTTAAAGGCCATTTTTATAATTTTGTAGCCTTAGTCCGGAGGTGGCTCCAACTGGAAAGTTGAGGATCTTTCAATTACAAGAACACTGGAAAAAACGACACCTCAATCGGAGTCCCGATGTGAAAGTTAGGAGCAGTCAAAGATAGAAGAAAAAGTCAAAGAAAATCAAACCGATCTGAAATATATAACTTCCAGTGAACTCCAGACCGAAGACGGACAAAAGTTGATGAATATTAAAAGAACCGATCCAGTCATTAGTCACGCTCCAGATCCGTTACAAAATTAGTCACACTTTCTAAATGTGACAAATTGCCAGATACGGGATTTTTATTTTGTGCTTATCTTTTAGCCAAAAGAGTTTTATGTTTTGGGACTCTTCTAAACGACCTCTAGCCTATATATTTAGTCATTAGGACTCTTTTTATTCGAATTTCATTCATGTAAAATCTCCATAACAAGTAGGAACATCTAAGAGAAAAATTTACATACTTTGTACCATTAATTCAAGAGCTTTTCCTTTTTTTCTTCAATCTTTGATTTCTTCTTACATGTTCTTGTTCTTAAATCTTGGTAACTTTTATTCCCAACACTTTTATTATTATTTCTCATGTTAGGCTAGGTTTTTAAAGGTTGGGATGCATGAACCCAACCTGATGTGGTAGTTGCATGTGTATAAAATTAATCCTTTAAATTTAATGATTTATTATGACCGTATTGCGTAGAAACGCGATAATTGTATATGTTTGGATCTCGTTTGCTTTAGGGTAACCGGGATGCTTCAGAATGAAATTCGAGTGTCACTATCGCAATACCGATTTACTCGTCCTCTGATTAAGTATGGTGCGGGCTTGAACCTCACATACGTAATGCTTGGGAGTACTAAATTCTGGGTCTAATCAATCACTTAAATTTACGATTAGTTTTATACCATCAATACACTAGGGTTGGGGGATTGTGTGCCTACCTTAATTTTCTAATTAGTTTTAGTTAACTTTTTAATTTTTCCTTTTTTCCTTTCTCACTCAATCATCATCTTTTACCCTTTATTTTTTTTGAAGTAATAAATCAATTAAAATCTATGAAACATTCCTGTGGATTCGATACCCAGACTCGCCACTATACTCCACAAGAGTGTAGTTAAAGTTTAGTTTTTTTTTTTGTATTGTGGTCGGAAGCCAATAACAACGATTAGCGTATTTACACGAACACTCGGTTTTCACCTTGATCAAAATAGCGCCATTGCCGGGGAATATTTTGTTAAAGATTATAATTGGTTTACTATTTCGTAAGATATTTTTTCTTTTGTATATTTTTCTTTTAATTATTTTTCTGCAGGCTTGCACAATTGAGCGCCAAAAAACGTTGAATCCTTAACTGCACACCTCTTTACGTGGATTGTCCGTTTACAAACTATTCGATAATCATGTCTTTTCATAGTGAGTTCGGTAATTATAATGGTTCATATGGGAATAGTTTTCAATCTTTTTATTTTCAAGAACCTCCTCGACCTATTAAAATAGGTGAGTGGCTTTTAATTCATGAATATGAAAGGCTTGAAAACAAATATCGAGAAAAAAATCGTTTTGGGGAGCAAGAGTTGGATGCATTATTCGAATCCAATGATGACTTTTCTTCCGAGGTTATAGAGCTAAGGAATCCTACTTTGGAAGAAAGAATTCTTTTTTTAATCAAACAAGTACTCGATTTTCTTTCCACCCAAAGTGCGATGGATACTGGTTTTGTTACGAAAATGATCTCACTTTGCGATGAGATGCGTTCTATTTTGGAAAACAAAGAGGAGGTTGAGACTTGTATGTCACTTCAAATTTTTGAGAACATCTCATTGAAAGTGAGTCTTGCTCCCTTGAAATTCAATCTCCAAGTGATGATGAATCACTTGAGATTGAGTTTATTTCATCACCATTAGAAGTACCGCTAGATTCCTATGAGTCGGTTGAAAATTCTGAAATGTTTACACCTTTTACAGAAAAACACACTTTGCTAGAATTGTTTTCTAATATGGACTCTTCCTTTTTGTGTGCCCCTCTCCCCATTTTACTTGAAAAATCTTTGGGACGTCGTTTTATTTTTCTTGGATCCCAATGGTACTTATCCCCCTGTGCACTCAAATCCCTCATTATCCCCCTAAATTTTTTAATTGGTGATGGTTCATTTCTTCCACTTTACACATGCCTTCCGTTGTTCAAGTAGAATTCTTATTTTTTGGGAGGCATGCTTTCTATTGAGGGTACACCATTAATCCCTCAAAGTCAAATTGTATTTTGGGTGGACCCTCAATTTTTTTTACTTTTAGTGTATAACTTATTATAATTTCAAATCGTAGGTTGTACAATAGTTAGCTTATTTCTTTTTTTTTTTCTTTAGTTTAGAGTTTTTGTTATTCTTTTTGCTATGCTTGGTTCTAACTTGTTTTGTAGATTCAATAGACTCGTACTTTTCGGGGATCGCTCCATTTTGGGTAATATCTTTATTTTCCTCTCTTTATGTTGTGTTCTTGATTCTCATTGAGGCCAATGCAACATTTAAGTTAGGGGATGTGGGATATTCTTTCCATTTATTGTTTAGTTTCATTGATTCGATCACATGTTCTTTTTTTTTAGAAAATTTCCAAAAAAATT
Source organism: Sambucus nigra (assembly GCA_949130495.1). NCBI lineage: Eukaryota > Viridiplantae > Streptophyta > Magnoliopsida > Dipsacales > Adoxaceae > Sambucus > Sambucus nigra. The sequence continues at coordinate 585,183,602 of OX422210.1, read as the reverse complement.
GAAATTTTTTGAAAAAACCCCAAAATATTTTTTGTTCAAAATAAATAAAAATTGGAATTCATATTTTTTGAAAATATCATTAAAAGTCGGTTTAAAGTCTCAAGTTGTAAAATTCAAAATACACAAAGCCTAAATTGACCAAAGATGAAAATTGAGCGAACGTAGGCGACTTAACGAATAAATGTGGAGATTAACAACCCCGGTGAGATTCGAGCCTTTCATCTTTGTGAAATTTATAAATCAATCTGAGTTAATTGTTAACTCAAAGTTATTTTCGGCGTCTAAAAAGTGGTCGAGGATCTCAATCCTTTCATTTTGATCGGTTATGAAAAATGTGTGTGATATTTCTTTGAAAAACATGCCAAAATTGATCTCTAAGCTTAATTCATCTCGAAACGCATATGGTAACGCAATTCGTATGTTGGACAATGAAGTAGACCCTCGTTTGTCACCTAAAAATATTGTCCAGAAAAAGTAGCCAAAAATTATCCCTTTTGTAACCCAAATTGAACCGAATAAATTTTTCCTTTCGATTGACAACCCGAAAAACCCAAGTAGCCTGGAGTTGCGAAAATGGAATATTCATTAAAGTACAAAAAGTGCAACAAAAATGGGCAAGAAAAAAAATAGAAGAATGCTCGACAAAAAATAGCAAGAAAAGAAGTGAAAAACAGAAAAAAAAATAGAGAAAAAGAATAGAAAATGAGTAAAAGTCCGAAAAAAGCAGTAACGGACATCATAAGCAACATTTTCCAATTCTGAAATTCTTAACCTTTTCCAATTTTACCTAATACACCTTTTACCTGAAAAAGTCCTAACCGAGTCCAAATTGCGAAATTAGCTACCGCGTGGAGAGTTAAAACACAAAAGATAGTAAAAGAGATTAAATGTGTGAAAAAGAGGCGATGTTCCCATTTCCCAATGACCGTATTCCGATGATAAGATCTATTCACCATATATTTTCGTCTTTCAATTTGTGTGCGTGACTTTGCGTCCATTATATTTGCTCTTTATATCCCGCACACCGAGAGAATAGCCACAATCCGAGAGATTCATTTGAGAGAGCATCCCGTGAGCATTTGAATCAAAATGAATTTTCGAAAAGTAACGTAATGATCAATCGGTGGAAGTTAGCGATTCGATTTTTGGCTTCGCGCGCGCGCGCACACACACACACACAGACAATGACTTGAGACTTGTAAGTATGACTTTAAGGTGACCATTTTTGCGGAGTTTAAATTGGAAAATTTTTAAGTGTTTTGAATTTTCTTTGAGCCAATGAAGAATTTCATGGGTATATTCACTACAAACCCTCACGAGACAACATTCGTCCTACTAGGGTAACCTAGAGATTTAAAGGCTTTTTGCATGCGCTAAATGCAATCTCTTGACCGTGAAAGAGGTATTCTATCCCAATAAAGTTTTTGAAGGGACTTTAACTCATACTCTCATTCTTTTACATTGCTCGGAATGCGCAAAATTCTAAGTTAGGGGGGTTTGATTAGGCATAAATTCTTCACATTTATCCCCTTAATTTCGATATTTTTATGATCCCGTGCTATGTAAATAGCTTGGATTTGTCTCACATTTATGATACTAACCCTTTTTGGCAAGTTTTTTGTATTTTGTGTATCTCTTATATGTTTTACAGGTATTTCATGCAAGTTAGTGCCGAAGAGAACTCAAAACAGTGAAAGAAAACCAAGAAACGAGGTGTTGAAGGGCATTTTCATAATTTTGTATCCTTAGTCCGGAGGTGGGTCCAACTGTAAAGTTGAAAAGATTTCAATTACAAGAACACTGTAAAAAATGGCACCTCAATCGGAGTCCCGGTGTGAAAGTTATGAGCAATCAAAAATAGAAGAAAAAGTCAAAGAAAATCTAACTGCTTCGTATCGGACCGATCCGAAATACAAAACTTCCAGTGAACCCAAGACCGAAGACGGACCGAAGTTGATGAAAATTAAAAGAACCGATTCCGTCATTAGTCATGCTCCAGATCTGTTACAAAATTAGTCACGCTCCAAATCCGTTATAAAAGTAGTCACGCTTTCTAAGTGTGACAAATTGCCATATACGGGATTTTTATGTTGTGCTTATCTTTTAGCCAAAAGAGTTTTATGTTTTGGGAACTCTTCTAAACGACCTCTAGACTATATATTTAGTCATTAAGACTCTTTTTATTCGGATTTCATTCATGTAAAAGCTCCATAACAAGTAGGAACATCTAGGAGAAGAATTTACATACTTTGCACCATTAATTCAAGAGTTTTTCCGTTTTTTCTTCAATCTTTGATTTCTTCTTGCATGTTCTTGTTCTTAAATCTTGGTAACTTTTATTTCCAGCACTTTTATTATTATTTTTCATGTTAGGCTATGTTTTTAAAGGTTGGGATGTATGAACCCAACCTGATGTGGTAGTTGCATGTGTATAAAATTAATCCTCTAAATTTAATGGTTTATTACGACCGTGTTGCGTAGAAACGTGGTAATTATAGATCTTTGGATCTCGTTTGCTTCAGGGTAATCAGGATGCTTCAGAATGAAATTCGAGTGTCACTATCTCAATACCGATTTACTCATCCTCTGATTAAGTATGGTGCGGGCTTGAACTTCATATACGTAATGCTTGGGAGTACTAAATTTTGGGTCTAATCAATCACTTAAATTTACGATTAGTTTTATACCATCAATACACCAGGGTTGGGGGATTGTGTCCCTACCTTAATTTTCTAATTAGTTTTAGTTAACTTCTTTATTTTTCCATTTTTCCTTTCTCACTCAATCATCATCTTTTACACTTTATTTTTTTGAAGTGATAAATCAATTAAAATCTATCAAACATTCCTTATGGATTCGATACCCAGACTCGCCACTATACTCCGCAAGAGTGTAGTTAAAGTTTAGTTTTTTTTATATTGTGGTCGAAAGCCAATAACAACGATTAGCATATTTACATGAACACTCGGTTTCCACCTTGATCAGAGGCGATAGCCGGAAGAGCTGGTCAAGACTGCTCTTCAGCAAAAAGGGACTCCCTAGCAACCTGAGGGCAGATAAATGAAGTAATGAATTTAATGAAAAAAATTCTTAACAAGTGGTTCTAATTATTAAGTCACAATCATTGGTGAAGTTTACGAAAAATCTTAACAAGTTGTTTTCATTGTTAAGTCACCGTTATTGGTGGAGTTTGACGAAAAACCTTAACAAGTGGTTTTCATTGTTAAGTCACCGTTACTGGTGGACTTTGACGAAAAAGTCTTAACAAGTGGTTTTCATTGTTAAGTCACCGTTACTGGTGGAGTTTGACGAAAAATCTTATCAAGTGGTTTTCATTGTTAAGTCACCGTTATAGGTGGAGTTTGATGAAAAATATTAATAAGTGGTTTTCATTGTTAAGTCACCGTTACTGGTGGAGTTTATAAAAAATCTTACCAAGTGGTTTTCATTGTTAAGTCACCGTCACTGGTGGAGTTTGAACATTTGAAAATGAGATTATTATAACAAAGAGATTACACATTATCGAGATAAAAGGACAAACACCAAGGAACAAAGAGAAAATGGCGAAACACCTTAGCAACTGTTGGAGCGAGAATGGGAGATATAAAAAAGTTGTTATGGTAGGCACCGTAGTGGTCAAGTTTATCTCCTCAGGAGACTTCGCAGAACCCTTAGCTAGAGGAACCTTAGCCAGAGGAACCTCAACACTTAATGAAGCTCCTAATTCAACAAAAGGAACTAAGGCCAAGGTTGAAGGAGAGCTTGAAGAGGTCGTTCGACCTTCAACATATACATCAGCCCTTGTAGGGGCATAGAAAGGACTAGAGTGAGTGGATAAGCCATAAGTAGCCTTAGTAATGGGTGAAGTCCTGAAGGATGACGACAAGATCATACTTGGAGAAAGCTAGGAATATAAAGCTTAGTGTTAGAAAAAGGCATATCACAGAAAGAAGGGGCAAAGTGAATATTCAACCTACATTAATGATGTTGGCAAAAGAGAAAACTCAGAAATGGGCCTTAATAGAGGAAGATGAAGAAGGGCATCAACTAGTGATGCAGCTAGTGATGAAGCAACTTCAACCTGAAACGCAACAAAACACTTAGAAGACACATTAAATAAGGAAAGATAAAAGAAAGATCTACCAATCACTTAGCACTTATTACCTCAAAAGAGTTTGATAAAACTAGAATCACAGCCAGAGGAACCATCGGTAAAGAGGGTGAACTAGAAGAAGCTAGGGGAGTTTCCTCTAGATGAGAGGAAACCCCCACATACTCAATGGGAGTAACAAGCCTCTTAGCAACCTCCTCTGCATGACTGGAGGTCGAATGACGCTAATAAGTAATACCTATCCTGGGAGAACGGGGAGGAAATGAATCGATCATAGAAGCACCAAAGTGTACTCCCATGAAAGGATTGACTAGAGGATAATTCCTTTCTTCATCAGCCTCCTAATTGAAACAATAAAGAGGGAACAAGTGTCAGAAATAAAAGAAAATTAACTAACTGAGCTATAAATGGCTAAGTGTTAGAAGACTCACCTCATGTTCAGGAGGGAGGAATGGTATGATATGACCATTGGCGATGAAGGTGGAGAAGGAACTAAAAAAGCCTTATCGGTTTGGCCTTGGTCAGCGCTATGACTGTCATCCACAGTTACAGCTTCAGTTGCTCGTTTCTTTTGAGTCTTGGTGCTTAGAGTCTTCTTTCTAGCACCAGAAGCACTAAGGGCCGAGGCAACTATCATACTCTTCCTTCGCTTTAATCCCCCCCAGATGAATCTACTAAAATGGTAGGGAAAGCAACAGTAGGAGGAATGGATGGAGTGTGCCAGGGAAATTCAGTGTTTATTTATTCCACCTCATCTTGAACTTTCTTTCTTAATTCCTCACTCACTTCAGCAAACATAGGAAGAGAAACATAGGCAATGGGTAATGCATCCAAGGGAGCTTGAGGTTGAGATTGGGACTTGGACTTTGAAGAAGTCCTACTATTGGATCTCTTAGTTTTTTTAGCTGGTGGCTTGGAAGGTCCTTCGTGAGAAGCCACATCAGTTAGAACACCTTCACCAGAAACACCTTTAGTAGAGGCAGGTTGTTTTGGGGTTACAACATTCTTGGGCTTTGGCGTGGCAGTAGGGATCATGGGGAAATAAGGAGGTAGATCACTGGAAGGATCTTTAGGAGTCTTGCCCAAAGGGAACTCAACCCCAAGAATAGAGTTACCATTGAGGCCTAATTCCAAGGCAGGGAAAGAGAGAGCTTTAGGATACTGAGGATAACTTTGTATAAATTCACACACTCTCATCAATTGCATCACTTAGAATTTGGTGGCAAAAGAAGTGGACACATCCCCTTTCCTGGTGGCATTGGGGATGGTAACCTGACCATCCATGGTAGAAGTTATGCCAAGAACAACAGTAGAAAGGTAGAAAGTGCAGGCCTCAGCAAAAGTATCCCTCTCATTCGATAACTTAAATACAAGTCGAGGAGCCCCTTGATCAAAACCAAACTGCCTGCTGCATCGATTGGGGTTGTAAGGTTCAGAAATATATCCCCACTCGGTGAATGAAGGAAGGAACCCAGGGGTGAACAAAAGCACAATGACTTGTGATGGATCTTCTACAATTGGAACAAAAATGACCGTTCTAGCTGTGGAAGGAAAGAAATTCCAAGTGTGGGCAAAGGTTGATTCCCCATATGGCCTCATGATGAAAGAGTCCAAATAGTAAAAAATTCCCATTATCTCCTTTTGATTTTTTTTTTTGTGAAAGCACCGGAGGCTAGGGGGCTTGATGCCTTGGCTAAAGGGATAAGTGTGACACCCCGACTAATTAAATACCGGGTAGCTACTCCTTTATTCAAATAAATTCAAAATGTCAAGTTGGTCCAGTTCATAGCATCACTGTCGAAAATGTTTTAACCATTACTAGCCACCTATTATTTAAAATGTGAGTTGTTAATTTTAATTAAATCTGATTAACATGCAACAAGTATTAAATTATGGAATAATGATATCACAGCCACATTACAGTCACATTACAATGATAAAGGAATAATAAATCTGGAGGAACACTCCTCGGCAATAATCCGAAGTACTGAATAAAACTGAATACAAAGTCTGAATTACTAAATAATTACAACCCAAAATCTGAAATAAAAATGGAGTAAGTACAATGTCTCTAAAAGAAAAGGGGCGACATGCCCTACAGATGAGTAAATCTGAAATAGAGTCAAGATAGAAAGTGGAGGCGTCTACTATCAAGGTTCTGTAACTTCCACAACAGCTACAACACGTCATCGGAATGGAACTCCTACACTTGGTGTCCTTGTGGCTGGGCACCTAAAATGTTTTTACAAGAAAATAGATTTTAAAGCAAACGGGTCAGAGCCCGATTGTAAAAACATTTTAAAATACAACAAGTGTTTAATATAATTAAACAATGAATATAAAGTACATGATATTGCGTGAACTCACATGAGATCCTCACCTCTCAACTAATTGTGCACTCCTATCGTACCCGTACCCGTTCTAGTTATTCTACTATCAAACTAGTCCATACACAATCTAACATTACTATACGATTTATGATTCAATTCCCGACATCTTAATTTAAACAGAGAGTTTTACTTTCCTTCTTGGTTCCCAAAATTTATAATAATAATCACTAGGGATTTTCCATTTTCAATTCTACTACAGTGTTGCTATTATTCACACTTACATTTATACATGACAGTTCATTTAAATTAATAGTATATTATTCTCATCATAAATATATAATACTGGCACCCCGAGACTAAGATGCAGTGCACACATACTCTGCTATCCAATCCCGGTACATCACGTACATAAGGACCACGTATTCCGAATCTCTCAGGAATCGTTTTCAATAAACAACAATCACACATAATGGAGGCGAACATAGTTCACATCATATGGGTCACGCACATACCTACGCTCCCATGATCAGCAAAATTATTAACTTCTCAATAAGTCCTTCTCTGACCGATGTTCTCGAGGTACCAATCTAAATCCCCCCAGTAGGAACACAAAGATTTGATGGCCCTGATCGAACGCCGACCTCCCGTGATAGCAAGTATGGTAGGTATGTTATACATAAATACTAACATATACCAAGCATTCACACATCTTAGGTATCCCATAATATTAATAGAGGCATATTTCTCATCCCTATATCGTCATTTAATGTTACACATTTGAAAAGTCCCTGATTTATATACATTAAAGTTATCAACTCTTCTCACGTCGTAATTTTAGTTACTTATACCCTAACCCATAGATGTCATCCGGATTACTACTTAATTCCAAGTTTTAATCCTCAACGTACTTCCAATCTCATAAATATATCCACTAGTCAACAAGGGAAGGTTAACACTCAATTATATAAGTCTACAAGAAGTTTTAAATAAAATCAGGCCTAGAAAGGCATTCTGTCAACTCGTTAGAAATCTCGTTCAAACGAGGTGGTTCGAATGAGCGTCGTTCTAACGAAGGGTTCAAACGACCTACCAACTCGTTAGAAGGGGTAATGTCATCTCGTTATAAGTCTCGTTCGAATGACCCGGGCAGGTCTTCTAACGAGATGGCAGTAAATGCCCAGAAATTTTCCAATTCGTTTTTCTTCATTTTTCTCTTCTCTAAATTCATCCTAAGATCATCCCAACAGCATTTTAATGTTCTTAAACTATTCTAAATCCTCTTAGGTGGTTTCTTAACATATTTTTGGGGTCAAATCCTCCTAATCAACATGCAATTATCATTAATCTCCAAAATTTACCCCAAACCTTATGAACAGGAACCCAGAATTTTATTGTGCCTAATTACTCATCATAAATACGTTTTTAAATCATCAAAGTTAAGTCTTCGAATACCAAATTCGTCCATAACCATTCTACATGCAATTCCTAACCCAACTTTAGAGTTTCTATAACAATTTCATTAGGTTTTCCTCAAAACTTTCAAGACAAAACAGTTGCTACACTAAACATGGAAGAAATATTCAATGAACTAAAAATATCAAATCACTTGCCTTAGATTCGTTCTTCAGATTATTGTCGGCGTTTCAAGGTTGATTCTCTCCTCTTTCCGGTCACAAATCCTTTCCAATTGTGATGATGGGGAGATGGTTTGGTATAGGTCCTCTAGCCTCTCTTCTAACTTCTCTCAAAACCTCCGTAGCCCACTCTCTCACTTTTGGCTAATAATGGCCTTAGTGGCTCTTTGAATAATATTTAATTTATCTAAAAAATTCGTGGGTTTTAATCCCCTAATTTTTAAAGTTACGAAAATACCCTTCTAGGTTGCCGGCTTGGCCTAAAAATGCCCCGGGACCCAAAGTAAACCCTCGGCTAGTGTTTTCTGACTATTTTGACCCTTCCGGACACGTCGGCGCACTCAAAATGACCATTCGGTTGATAAAAATATAATTCCCTTTTTAATTTAAATAAATTCATTCATGACGCGACTAACACATGCGTTCCAACTAAATTTCCCGTATTTCTGCCTCGTGATAATTTAAATATATTCAATACTCATACATTACCATATATACTCAGAAATATTCAATTTTAACATCATAATCAAATACTAACTCACATCTTTCTAGTATTTATATCCGGATTAACTCTCAATTAATTATCATTTAATTCAATTAATCCCTTAAATAAAAATCAATAAAATTACGGGGTATTACATACTTCCCTCCTAATAACAGAATTTCGTCCCGAAATTCAGAACTAATAAATACCTGGTAAAAATAGCTCTGGATAACGTTCGCGCATCTCATCCTCGCGCTCCCATGTGGACTCCTCGGCATTATGATGCCGCCACTGTAGGCGTACTAATGGTACTATCTTCGACCTTAGTTTCCTCTCGCTGTGGTCCAGAATAGCAATCGACCCCTCCTCGTAGGAACTATCAGGCTGAAGATCGATGTCCTCTAAAGCAATATGAGTATGGGCCCAAATCGTCCCTAAGATATTTCCTTAGCGAGGAAATATGGAACACATCATGAATCCTATGCAAGTGCTCCGGTAATCCAAGTCTATACGCAACTGGCCTAATCCTCTCGATGATAGGAAATGGCCCCACGTATCTTGGTGCCAGTTTCCCCTTCTTCCCAAAATGCATAATCCCCTTCATAAGAGATACTCTGAGTAACACCTGGTCCCCCACCTTGAATTCTCTGAAGAACCTCTTGGCATCAGCATAGCTCTTCTGCTGGTCCTAAGCTACCCGAATACTGCTCCGTATCATCTATATCCTTGCCGAAGTGTCCTGAATCACTTCCGGCCCAAGGAGTTTGTTATTCCCCACCTCTAACCAACATGCTGGGGAACAAAAAGGCCTACCATATAGTGCCTCGAATGGAGCCATGCCAATGGTGAACTGATAGGAGTTATTATAAGCAAACTCCACCAGTGGAAGGTACTGCTCCCAACCACCTCCAAAGTCTAGGATGCACATACGCAACATGTCCTCCAACATCTGATTTTTCCGCTCTGTTTTCCCATCAGTCTGCGGGTGATATGTCGTACTCAACCGTAACTCTGTACCCATGGCCTCCTGGAAACTCTCCCAAAATTGTGAAATAAATATCTTATCTCGGCCAGACACGATATTTAGAGGCACCCCATGGAGTCTCACTATCTCAGCAATAAAAATCTAGGCATACTGTCCCGTAGTGTAGTCTGTCCTCACAGGAAGAAAATGAGCAACTTTGGTCAACCTATCCATAATTACCCATATGGAGTCGTGACCCCTTTGTGATGTAGGTAACCCCGTGATAAAGTCCATGGATATGCTCTCCCATATCCGCATCGGAACCTCTAACAGCTGTAGAAGTCCTGCCGGTTTCTGGTGGTCCACCTTTTCTAGCTGACAGGTGTCGCATTTAGAAATGAACACGGCGATATCTTTCTTCATTCCGCTCCACCAGTACTGTCGTCTCATATCTTGGTACATCTTATCCCCACCAGGGTGTACCGCGAACCGTGAGCCATGCGACTCTGCCATTACCTCGTGTCGCAAGTCTTCCCCTTCCTGAATGACCAGTCTCCCATTGAAGCGTAATCCGTCTGAACTAACGGTATAGGACTCGACTCCCTCTGCTAGTAATCTAAATATCTGCTCCTGAGAGAACAAGTCATTTGCCTGGGCCTTTATCACTCTCGTAACAATCTGAGGTGTAATAGTCATCACAGACATGAACGATCGGGCCACTACATCCTGGTGTCCCAACTCCTTCCACTTAGTTTTCCACACCTCGACCATCTTATTTACTGGCCTATGGCTCAACGCGTCTGCTACCACGTTAGCCTTCCCCGGGTGATATTATTTATCGAACTGATAATCCTTCACAAACTCAAGCCACCGACGTTGACGCATATTCAGTTCCTTCTGCGTGAAGAGGTATTGTAGAGACTTGTGGTCTATGAACAACCAAAATTTATCCCTCAGGAGATAGTGTCTCAAAATCCGAAGACCAAATACGACTGTCGCTAACTCCAAGTCGTGTGTGGGGTAATTTTTCTCGTGAGGCTTAAGCTTACGGGAAGCATACGCTATGGCATGACTCTCCTGTTGCAGCACACGTCCAAGTCCTTGTAAGGATGCATCGGTGTAGAGTAGATACTCAACTCCCGGTCTGGGCAATGCTAACACATGCGCTGAGGTCAACTTGTCCTTTAACTCATAAAATGCCAACTGACAGGCATCACTCCAGATGAATGGCACACCTTTGCGAGTCAGATGTGTCAAAGGACCCTCTATCTTTGAGAAACTTCGAATAAACCTCCTGTAGTATCCTGTTAAGACCAAGAAACTATGGATCTCAGTCGGTGTCGTGGGCTATCCCCACTCCCTCACCGCGGATACCTTCCCCGGATCAACAGATATCCCTCGGTCTGAAATGATATGCCCTAAAAACTGAACCTCATTCAGCCAAAATCCACATTTCTCATACTTTGCATATAGCTCGTTCTGACGCAACGTCTATAAAACCTGCCTCAAATGTTCAGCGTGCTCCTCTTCTGTCTGTGAGTAAACCAAAATGTCATCAATAAAGACAATGACGAACTGGTCTAGAAACTCTCTGAATACCCTATTCATCAAGTCTATAAACACGGCTGGAGCATTATTTAAGCCAAAAGGCATAACCCGAAACTTGTAGGAACCATATCTCATCAAGAAATCAGTCTTCGAGATGTCCTGTTCCCTGATACGCAACTGATGGTATCCCGATCGCAAGTCAATATTTGAGAAGAAGGAATCTCCTCTCAACTGGTCGAATAAGTCATCGATTCGGGGCAACGGATACTTATTCCGTATCGTGACTTTATTCAACTCCCGGTAATCTACACACAACCTCAACGATCCATCCCTCTTCTTTACGAACAACAAAGGGGCACCCCACGGTTAAGTGCTCCTTCAGATAAACCCCTGACCCAACAACTGCTCTATCTGATCCCTTAGCTCTCTCATCTCCACTGGAGCCATACGGTAAGGTGCGCGGGCAATTGGCCGAGTGCCCAACATCAAATCGATAATAAAATCTATCTCCCTACTAGGAGGTAATCCAGGAATATCCTGAAATACATCAGCAAACTCACTAACAACGGGAATCGAATCAAGTGGTATTACCATTTCCTTAGAGGTCTCCTCCTCTATGTAATACAAGTGTGTGGAAGATCCTCCCTCGGGGCGAGGCATCGCCACTAAAAACATCTCCTGCTCGGGAATGGAAAAAGTAATACTCCTACTGAAACAATCAATCATTGATCGGTATGCAACTAGCCAATCCATACCAACAATCACATCGTACTCACTCATCTCTAATACTAACATATCAGCGAGTAAAGTAAATCTCCCGATTTCTATACCCACACCTCTACAAATAAAGGAAATCACGAAACCCCTACTCAACGGTGAATCTACGTAAGTAATCGTGCTCTCTGCAGTGTCTAATAACCCCAAAGTGCGTGAAAATCTTGCGGTAATGAAACAGTGTGTGGCCCTCGTATCAAATAAAATACGCCCCATAGTCCCCTGAATGGAGAACATACCCTCAATAGCAGGTGGATCCCGTGGGACTGCGGCAAGCTGGAGTTGATAAACTTGCCCGTACTGAAGTTGTCCCTGTTGGACTGGGACTGCTGGGATTGGTGGCAAAGCTGGCATTTGTGGTGGTGCTGGGAGGGCGGCGGGAAACATAAGTCTCTAGGGCTTATGTCGAGCACCCTGCTGCTACTGCTGTGGGGCCCTGCCCCTATCAGGACACTCTTGGCACTTGTGGCCAATCTTGCCACAAGTGAAACATTTCTCCGAAAAGTTCCTCCCTCTCTGACCCTGTTGCCCATGGCCCTAGTGGCCGTTGCCATTCCTCCCTTGGCCATGCTGGCCCTGATGAAATTGCTGCTGTTGGCCATGCTGACCCTGACGAAAACCTCCTTGACCATTTCTAAAACCCTCAGATCTGAACATCTTAAAATCCCCCTGCTGGGAACCCTGATCTCCCTACCTATGCTGACCCTGAGCAGATTGTGCCCCGTTGGCAACATTTCTCCCTGTCCGGCCCTGCTGGCTGGACTCTCCTGATCGCTTACTCTCTAACATGTGGAAACGGTGGTCCTGGAAGTGAAGCAGTGCTATGTTAACCACATCTGAATAAGTGGCCAATGAGAGATTACCGAACAAGTGCTGACGGATTCTCCAAGTCAACCCATCCATGAACTTCTGAATCTTTTTCTCCTCGGTTGGAATTTTATCGGGAACGATGTTCAAGAGATTAGTGAATTCGGCCTCATACTCGGCCACGGTCCTCCCCTCCTGCTTGAGGTTCACTAACTTCCTCCTCATTTCAGTGTGAATGGCTGATGGAAAATACTTGCGGTCGAATCGCACCCAAAACTATTGTATAGAAAGGACATCTCTCTCCTCCGGGGTGGTAATGGACTCCTACCACTGCAACGCTGATCCTACTAGCTTAAAAGTAGCCAGTATCTATTTCTCTACCTCCGTGCACTCATACATCCTAAAATGCCTTTAAATGTCCTTCTTCCACTGGCTGGACACAACGACATAGGAGCTACCTGCAAACTCCGGAGGGTGTGCTTTCTGAAAAGCATCACGAACGCGTTCCCAAGCAGACGGGAATGCATGAGACTAAATTGGCGCTACTACTGGCGCTTGAGGCGGTGCCTTCTTCACCACTGCTAGGGCGGCATTTACCGCCTGGGCTACAATAGCGGCAACCTCTGCGGCATTCAAGGAGCCCTGAACTGGTGCAGGCTGTGGCTCGGGCTGAGCATCCTTGGGAACTCGCTGTGCACTTCGTGGAGGCATCTAAAATGAGAGTAAAGTCTTATAAGTTCGCAGTTATTATCTCAAAATAGCTGAAGAGCGAAACATACACAAAAGAATACAACGATCCTAAAATATAGGGCTCTATATCAAAGAAAGCTCAGCGGAAACATAACAAGTCGTACAGATCCTAAGGACACTAGAACTTGATTCTCTCATACCACCTATGACACCCCGACTAATTAAATACCGGGTAGCTACTCCTTTATTCAAATTAATTCAAAATGTCAAGTTGGTCCAGTTTATAACATCACTGTCGAAAATGTTTTAACCATTACTAGCCACCTAATATTTAAAAATTGAGTTGTAAATTTTAATTAAATCTCATTAACATGAAACAAGTGATATGCCCAAGTGTAACCTCGGCCCAGAGACACCAACCTCGGCTGAGATGATGGCCGAGACATTGATTGACCCTATGTAGGCCATGGGCCCACGATATCATCCCTTGGCCAAACCAACCTCGGCCCAGGCCGACACTACCACCTACACTTCCAATGGACCCTACTCACATCGCATACATCAATAGCATCCTCATATATCTGGGTATGACAACCTCGGCCGAGAGTAGGCCGAGGTAACAAGGAGCCTTGGTAACCTTCAACATGGAACCAGTCCAACCTCGGCTTGGGCCGAGGTCACAAGAAGCCTTAGTAATCGTCAGCATTGAATTAGTCCAACCTCGGCCGGGGCCGACCCCAGCATAATGTCTCGGCTGAGATCAGGCCGAGACTCCCTATGACACATCTCGGATTGAACGGACATCAAGTCTTTACAGCTCGGCCTCTCCCAGGCCGAGGTCATTCACCAATATGACTGCCGAGCATCTGTTGACATTTGGATAAGTACACCTGGGCACAAATCAGTTGTAACAAAATTATTCTCCACATGTGGGAGAATATTTCATCATCATTACTTACATGTGACAGTGACAGATGGCGCTCCCACATTGGTGAGGCTACCACCCACATGCTCATTACATGCATGGGGGGTACATTACACCCCCTAGGCATTATATATAGGGATCATCCCCTACCTTGAAAAGGGATCCCAGTTATTAAACCCTAGCTGAAACTCTGTCTAAATTGGCAGTAGAGAGAGAGAGAGCTTGAGAGATTGTATCCATGGCCATTAGTGCCTTCTTTCAGTGATATTATTCACACACCCTCACAGTGGACATAGGCCAGATTGGCTGAACCACTCATACATCGGAGTATTCTCCTCTTCTCCTCACCTCTTTCTCTTACTTCTTTATATAGCTGTGCTGCCATTGTTGTACTTATATTGATCTTGGAAACACCATATCTGGTGGTGATGATTCCGGCATCACATTTTGGCGCCGTCTGTTGGAAGCGAGAAGCTATCTCTTCCTCTTTTTCTGCTTAACCTCACCGGAGACTCTGGTGGTGAACCAGGAACCACCCCTTGCGTGGAGCTGTTTCACCATTGAAAGAGGTCCTTTAAGGTATTAAGCTCACTTGCTGCTCAAGCTCTTTATTGTTAACACATGGCACAAGAATTACCACCGCCTCTTCCGCCGCCCGGAGGTGGAGGGGCTAGCTCCAGTCAGTCTCCTCCCCACTCCGAAATGGCGGAGGTAGCAGCAGCCTTGAAATCTTTAGCTGCAACACAACAAGCCATGAAGGAGCAATTTGCCCAGCTCAACTAAACCATGATGATGAGGCCACCTGGAGTCTCACCAGACATGATAACTTCGACGGCAGTTCAGCCTCATCCCGACGCCAGGGGACCACCCCAGGCGCCAATGAAGGACCAGCATGCACCCCAGCGGAGAAGGGACGTTGCTGACCCTAGGCGCTTGCGCCTGGGGAGGCAGGGAAACCCTTGCCCAGAGGACAGGTATGATGACCTAGATGTTGAAGAGGCCCCAGAAGACTGCTGGGAGCCGTATGAGGTGTCAGATAACACTGTACGACCTCTTAGGCAGAGTCAAGGATGTGTCGGCCGAAGAAGAGAAGAGGCCCAACAAAGAGGGTCGGCCTTTGACAGGTTGAGCAGAGGGTCGGCCTTCGAGAGGCTGGGCCCGATGAATGACCTAAGACACAGGGTATCAAGGTCGAGGAGCGCAGAAGGCTCTCAGAGAGGGGGTAGGCAAGGTCGGCCAGACCTAGGCCGACCCTGTGAAGGAAGAGCCAGGGAACAGGAAGAGGTCAACAGTCAACGTGTTGTGGCTGGGGAACCCTCTGTCCATCGCAGGGAGGTGGCAGGGGATAACCTCGGCCAAGTTGATGAGAGAAGACCCTGGAATGATTCCATCCAATGCCTTGAGGAGAAGATAGGAGACCTCATTAAAAGCAGGGACCCATTGCAGAGGGGCTACTCAGAGGGTTCCCCATTTATGGATAGGATAGTGGGGTTCCCAACCCCAGCCAAGTTCAAGCATCCTACAGTGACTCCTAAGTATGATGGCAGCACTAACCCTGTACACCATATCGAGATGTATCAGTCGGCAGCAGACATTTACTCGATCCCTGATGAGATGAAGTGTAGGGCCTTCTCAGGGACCTTGACAGGGCAGCTCATAGTTGGTTCACTTCCCTTCCGAAGAACTCAATTGATAACTTCAAAGGCTTGGCTGAGCAGTTCATCCACAACTTCTGCTTTGGGGTAAGACCTCAAAAGAAGACTACCCACCTGCTGTATGTCAAACAGGCTAAGGGTGAAAGCCTAAGAGACTACATAGCACGATTCAACAAAGAGAAGTTGGAGGTGGAAGATTATGAAGAGAGCATAGCCATGACCGCCCTGATAGGAGGCCTCCAGAAGGGGAAGCTATTGTGGAAGCTGGCGGAAGACCCCCTAGGTCCATGGCGGAGCTGTTGGAAACCGCAGGGAAAGTGATGAATTCGGAAGAGGCAATGTCCGCCAAGTATGAGGAGGAGAACCGCGGTAGCACGGGAAATACCCAAAGCAAGAAAGAGGGGAAGAAGAGGTCAGGAGATGATAAGTTCTCTCATTACACTCCTCTGACTATGAGCTGTGAGCACATTCTTAATGAGATTAAGACTGACCGAACTCTGAGGTGGCCGGAGAAACTGAAGGCCCCGCCATATAAGAGGAACAAAAACCTATGGTGTGAGTTCCATCAGGATCACGACCATGTCACAGATAAGTGCTTCGCTTTAAAGGATGAGATTGAGAAGATGCTGAAATCCGGAAAGCTGAGGAAGTATGTGGATGGCAAGGCTCCAAGGGGTGGAAGAGAAGATCCTAAAAAGAGAAGAAATGACAGATGCCGTGGAGATGTCCCGGACAGAAGGAACGATGATTCAGAGGGAGATGATGAAGACGACCCGGATCTCCCGCCAAAGGATGACAACACCCCGGTGAAGAGGGTCGACATGATCTCCTTCGATGTTAGCACCATATGTGGGGGATTTGCAGGAGGTGGCTCTGAGGTAGCCGATAGGAAGGCTCATGTGGCAGAGGCCAGGTCAGTGGCCAAGCCTGAGGTTGTGAATCTAACGTCTTTCGATGCCGTGCAGAAGAGGAAGAAGGTTGGCATGGACACCCTCGTAGTGGGGTTCTCCAGACTCGACTTCAAGGGCATCTTAGCCCCCCATGATGACCCTTTGGTCATAACAACAAGGGTGCATGGGTGCGAGGTAGGGAGGATCCTCATAGATGGAGGAAGCTCAGCAGACGTGATGTTCTGGCCTTGTTTCAAGAGGCTGGGTCTTAGCAAGGCAAGGCTGGTGCCCTACCATCACCCATTGATAGGCTTCAGTGGTGAAAAGGTGCACCCCTTGGGCATGTATGAAATGGATGTACGGATGGGGGATGAGTGGCCTAAGAGGCTGACCAAGAAGATAAACTTTTTCGTCATGGATGAAAACATTTTCTCAGCCTACAACCTCATCGTAGGAAGGGTGGCCCTCAAAGAGTTTGAAGCCGTGCCGTCGACGGTCCATCAGATGCTAAAATTCCTGACTCCTTATGGAGTAGGGGAAGTGCAAGGGGACCAAATAACGGCAAGGGAGTGTTACTTCAACTCGGCCGAAGAGAGAGAGGCCCATAAGAGAGCAACCACCACTTACAACATTGACACTCTTGACCCAAGACACGAAACAAAATTGAAGAAGGGTGAGGCCGCGGAAGAGGTAGAATCTATCGTCCTCAATGAGGACGAGCCGGAAAAAACTGTCCAGGTCGGTAAGGCCCTAGAACCAAGAATCAAGGAAGAGATGGTAAAATTCCTCAGAAGGAGACAGAGTGTCTTCGCATGGAGTCACGCAGACATGCCTGGTATCGACCCTGAGGTCATGAGCCACAAGCTCAACGTAGACAAAGATGCCAGGCCGATCAAGCAGAGACGAAGAGTGTACTCCAGGGAGAAGTATGACGTCATCCGGGAAGAGGTAAAAAAGTTGGAAGAGGCTGAGTTTATAAGAGAGATCACCTACCCGGAGTGGCTCTCAAATGCAGTCATCGTGCCTAAGGACAATGGGAAG
Organism: Sambucus nigra; assembly: GCA_949130495.1. Taxonomy (NCBI): domain Eukaryota; kingdom Viridiplantae; phylum Streptophyta; class Magnoliopsida; order Dipsacales; family Adoxaceae; genus Sambucus; species Sambucus nigra. The sequence goes on along the minus strand of OX422210.1, from coordinate 585,165,749 downwards.
GGGCGAATGTGTGTAGATTTCACTGACCTGAACAGGTCTTGCCCAAAAGACAACTATCCCTTACCTAGGATAGACCAGATGGTGGACGCAAAGGCAGGGCATGAGCTCATGAGCTTTATGGACGCTTATTGAGGCTACAACCAAATCTTCATGGATGATGAAGACTCTGAGAAGACAGCCTTCATTACTGACAAAGGGACGTACTGCTATAAGGTGATGCCCTTTGGTCTGAAAAATGCGGGGGCAACGTATCAACGTCTTGTCAATAAGATGTTCGAGGAGTAAATAGGTAAGACCATGGAGGTGTATATGGATGATATGCTAACGAAGAGCCTGAAAGCATGTACGCACGTAGTGGACCTTGAGAAGACCTTTGACGTCATGGACTCGTATAGAATGAAGCTCAACCCAGCGAAGTGTGTCTTCGGGGTAGGAGCTGGGAAGTTCCTGGGGTTCATCGTTAATAAAAGGGGGATTGAAGCAAACCCTGAGAAAATAAAGGCCTTGCTCGACATGAAGACTCCTAGGAGTATCAAGGATGTCCAGAGACTCACGGGAAGAGTGGCAACCCTTAACAGGTTTGTTTCTAGAGCAACGGACAAGTGTCTTCCATTCTTTAAAGTCCTAAGAAAGGCCTTCCAGTGGGACGAAGAGTGTGAGAAAGCCTTCAACCAACTCAAGTCTTACTTGGGGTCTCCCATATTGCTGTCTCGGCCCATCACCGGGGAAAGGTTGTTTGTGTATCTGGCAGTCTCTGAATCAGCCATCAGCGCAGCCATCATACGGGAAGAGGATGGAATCCAGAGGCCTGTGTACTTCAACAATAAGGCTCTTCAAGGGTTTGAACAGAACTATCCCCGAATGGAGAAGTTGGAATATGCCCTGATACATGCCTCAAGGAAGATGAAGCCTTACTTCCAAGCTCACTCCATGGTAGTCCTCACTGACTCCCCACTAAGGCAGGTTCTGCACAAACCTGAGAAGTCCGAAAGACTGATGACTTGGGCCATCGAGCTAGGAGAATATGATCTTACCTACCAGCCTAGGACAACCATCAAGGGGCAGGCCCTCGCAGACTTCGTGGCAGAGTTCACCTGGGAAGAGGCCGATAGAGGTTCGGAAGAGGCTGAGACAGAGAAAGGCTTAGATGACGGTGAAGAGACGAATCATAGTGTCTTCCGAGATTTGGAAGAGACTGCACCGAACGTCTTCCGAGGCTGAGAAGAGGTCATCCCAGGAAAAACCCAGTGCAGAGTAGAAGAGAATGAAGAGGATCGATACCTCTTCGAGAAAGGGGTTATAAGAGAAGGGGTCTTCTCATCAGATGCAGACGTATGGAGCCTCTTCGTTGATGGCTCTTCCTGTGACAGTGGAAGCGGCGCGGGGCTAATACTCTCGGCTCCAGATGGCGCCAACATTGAATATGCCTTGAGATTCAACTTTTAGGCCTCAAACAATGAGTCCGAGTATGAGGCCATGATAGCAGGTCTCTTATTGGCAACAACTCTTCGAGTAAAGCGACTCCTACTCCATAGCGACTCAAGGTTGGTTGTCAATCAAGTGTTGGGGGTATACGAGGCCAAAGACGAAAGGATGTCCAAGTACTTAAAGAATGTAAGAGGGTTGCTAGAGCATTTTGAAGAAGCAAAGCTGAAGAGAGTGCCTCGGCTGAGCAACAACCACGTCGATGCATTGGCAAGGTTGGCCTCGGCAATGAAGACAGATTTGGGAAGGACCATCCCAATCGAGGTCTTAGGAAAATCAAGCATCGAGGAGGACGAGGTATGTAGCCCTTGTCAAAATGTGAACCTGGGAGACTCATGGATCGACCCGCTCGTCAGATACCTAAGAGACGGAGAGCTACCTGAGTCCAAGATGGAGAGGAGAAAGTTGAGGTACATGGCTGCCAAGTTCTCAATAGTAGGAGATGTCTTGTACAAAAAGGGGTTTCTATTGCCTCTTCTCAGATGTGTCCATCCCATCGAAGTACCCCAGGTCTTACAGGAGGTTCATGAGGGTTCCTGCTCCAGCCACATAGGGGGAAGGCCCTTAGCCAAGAGGATCATCCCTTAGGGATACTGGTGGCCTACCTTGTCTAAGGATGCTGCAGACTATGTGAAGAGGTGCGACAAATGTTAAAGGTTCGCCACTATCCCTCATCAACCCCATCAGCCTATGACGTCAATCTCTTCTCCATGGCCATTTGGGGTATGGGGAATTGACTTAGTAGGACCTTTGCCAAGAGGTGTCAACAACTATAGATTCTTGATAGTTGCTATTGACTACTTTTCAAAGTGGGTGGAGGCAGAACCAATGATAACAATTACAGAGCAGAAGACCTTCCAATTCATTTGGAAGAACATCATATGCAGATATGGTCTCCCAAACACACTCATCTCAGATAATGGGACCCAGTTCAAGAACTCCTCCTTAGAAAAGTATTGCCTAAGAGTGGGGATTAAGCAATTCTTCTCATCTCCTAGTCGACCTCAGGCAAACGGCCAGACGTAGGTCACAAACAGAACAATCTTGGAAGGAATCAAGAAGAGGTCAGAAGATGCGAAGGGGAGATGGACAGAAGAGGTTCATGCAGTGTTATGGGCTTACAAAACCACGACAAGGACACCAACAGGAGAAACCCCATTCATGCTGGCACATGGATCAGAGGCCATCATACCAACGGAAGTAGGACTACAAACTTATCGGATTCAGACCTACGACCCTGACAGCAATGGTGAAAAGAGGAGGCTTGACTTGGATCTTATCGAAGAAATAAGGGAAGACACAGAGGTCAGAAAAGCAGCCTACCAGCAGAGGGCAGCGAAATTCTACAACCAGAGGGTGAAGTCAAGACCCATTGCAGTAGGAGGCCTAGTGCTAAAAAAGACCCTACAGAAGGCAAACAAGCTGCACCCAAACTGGCATGGTCCCTACAAAGTGACGGAAGAGGTTGTGCCTGGCACTTATAGGCTAGAAAACCTAGAAAGAGAACCTTTTACTAACCCATGGAATGCTGACCATCTCAAGAAATATTACATATGATGTTGCCTAGAATTTTATGTAAATGCATCATCTTATTGAGAAGAGGTTATTAATAAAGATCATTTTCCATGACAGTTCTTGCTTCATTCTTAGATCAGAAGTTTATTATGGGGATAACCTCTTAGGTGATGACCTCAGACCCTCATAACATCACTCGGTGGTGACAAGGTCGGAGCTCATACACCTTAGCAGAGGACCTCAGACCCTTAACATCATTAATTTGGTGATATTATTATGGGGATAACCTCTTAGGTGATGACCTCAGACCCTCATAACATCACTCGGTGGTGAAGAGGTCTGAGCTCAGACACCTTAAAAGAGGACCTCAGACCCTTAACATCATTAATTTGGTGATATTATTATGGGAATAACCTCTTAGGTGATAACCTCAGATCCTCATAAAATCACTCGGTGGTGACGAGGTCTGAGCTCAGACACCTTAGCAGATGACCTTAGACCCTTGACATCATTAATATGGTGGTTTATTATGGGGATAACCTCTTAGGTTATGACCTCAGACCCTCATAACATCACTCGGTGGTGACGAGGTCTGAGCTCAGACACCTTAGCAGAGGACCTCAAACTCTTAACATCATTAATTTGGTGATATTATTATGGGGATAACCTCCTAGGTGATGACCTCAGACCCTCATAACATCACTCGGTGGTGACGAGGTCTGAGCTCAGACACCTTAGCAGATGACCTCAGACCCTTGACATCATTAATATGGTGGTTTATTATGGGGATAACCTCTTAGGTGATGACCTCAGACCCTCATAATATCACTCGGTGGTGACGAGGTCTGAGCTCAGACACCTTAGCAGAGGACCTAAGACTCTTAACATCATTAATTTGGTGATATTATTATGGGGATAACCTCTTAGGTGATGACCTCAGACCCTCATAACATCACTCGGTGGTGACGAGGTCTGAGCTCAGACACCTTAGCAGAGGACCTCAGACTCTTAACATCATTAATTTGGTGATATTATTATGGGGATAACCTCTTAGGTGATGACCTCAGACCCTCATAACATCACTCGGTGGTGATGAGGTCTGAGCTCAGACACCTTAGCAGAGGACCTCAGACCCTTAACATCATTAATATGGTGGTTTATTATGGGAATAACCTCTTAGGTGATGACCTCAGACCCTCATAACATCACTCGGTGGTGACGAGGTCTGAGCTCAGACACCTTAGCAGAGGACCTCAGACTCTTAACATCATTAATTTGGTGAAAACTATTATGAGGAGAGCATATTATGAAATGACTTTAGAGCCTAATAGCAATTCAGTAGTGAGATCAGAATTATTGACAATATAAACAAGAACACCACAACAAAATAAGAGAAGAGATTGCCATTCAGAAAAAGGAAGAAAAAGAAGGGTTTAAACCCTTAAATACTTGGGCACGTTTCCCAAGGCCCATCATTGCCTTGGGAAACCCAAAGGACGGCTGACAGCACACGCCAGCCAAGTACGAACGCTCTAGCTTGGGACAGGTGTCATGCAGGTATTAGGTTGGGACGGACAGGCCTCGGAGGTGAAACAATCCCCTTGCCACTCGCTCTCGCATATGACTAAGGGCTGGGGGGTGATTGATATGCCCAAGTGTAACCTCGGCCCAGAGACACCAACCTTGGCCTAGATGATGGCCGAGACATTGATCGACCCTATGTAGGCCATGGGCCCACGATATCATCCCTTGGCCAGACCAACCTCGGCCCAGGCCGACACTACCACCTACACTTCCAATGGACCCTACTCACATCGTAAACATCAATAACATCCTCATATATCCGGGTATGACAACCTCGGCCGAGAGTAGGCCGAGGTAACAAGGAGCCTTGGTAACCTTCAACATGGAACCAGTCCAACCTCGGCTTGGGCCGAGGTCACAAGAAGCCTTAGTAATCGTCAGCATTGCATTAGTCCAACCTCGACCGGGGCCGACCCCAGCATAATGTCTCGGCTGAGATCAGGCCGAGACTCCCTATGACACATCTCGGATTGAACGGATATCAAGTCTTTACAGCTCGGCCTCTCCCAGGCCGAGGTCATTCACCAATATGACTGCCGAGAATCTGTTGACATTTGGATAAGGACACCTGGGCACAAATCAGTTGTAATAAGATTATTCTCCACATGTGGGAGAATATTTCATCATCATTACTTACATGTGACAGTGATAGATGGCGCTCCCACATTGGTGAGGCTACCACCCACATTCTCATTACATGCATGGGGGGTACATTACACCCCCTAGGCACTATATATAGGGATCATCCCCTATCTTGAAAAGGGATCCCAGTTATTAAACCCTAGCTGAAACTCTATCTAAATTGGCAGTAGAGAGAGAGAGCTTGAGAGATTGTATCCATGGCCATTAGTGCCTTCTTTCAGTGATATTATTCACACACCCTCATAGTGGACGTAGGCCAGATTGGCTGAACCACTCATACACCGGAGTATTCTCCTCTTCTCCTCACCTCTTTCTCTTACTTTTTTATATAGCTGTGCTGCCATTGTTGTACTTATATTGAGCTTGGAAACACCTTATCTGGTGGTGCTGATTCCAGCATCATCAACAAGTATTAAATTATGGAATAATGATATCACAGCCACATTACAGTCACATTACAATGATAAAGGAATAATAAATCTGGAGGAACACTCCTCGGTAATAATCCGTAGTACTGAATAAAACTGAATACAAAGTCTGAATTACTAAATAATTGCAACCCAAAATCTGAAATAAAAATGGAGTAAGTACGATGTCTCTAAAAGAAAAGGGGCGACATGCCCTACAGATGAGTAAATCTGAAATAGATTCAAGAAAGAAAGTGGAGGCATCTACTATCAAGGTCCTGTAACTTCCACAACAGCTACAACACATCATTGGAATGGAACTCCTACACTTGGTGTCCTTGTGGCTGGGCACCTAAAATGTTTTTACAAGAAAATAGATTTGAAATCAACCGGGTCAGAGACCGATTGTGAAAATCGTTTAAAATATAGCAAGTGTTTAATATCATTAAACAATGAATATAAAGTACATGATAGTACGTGCACTCACATGAGATCCTCACCTCTCAACTAATTGTGCACTCCTATCTTACCCGTACCCTTTCTAGTTATTCTACTATCAAACTAGTCCATACACAATCTAACATTACTATATGATTCACGATTCAATTCCCGACATCTTAATTTAAACAGAGAGTTTTACTTTTCTTCTTGGTTCCCAAAATTTATAATACTAATCACTAGGGATTTTCCGTTTTCAATTCTACTACAGTGTTGCTGTTATTCACACTTACATTTATACATGACAGTTCATTTAAATTAATAGTATATTATTCTCATCATAAATATATAATACTGGCACCCTGAGACTAAGCTGTGGTGCACACATACTCTGTTATCCAATCCCGGTACATCACGTACATAAGGACCACGTATTCGGAATCTCTCAGGAATCGTTTTCAATAAACAACAATCACACATAATGGAGGCGAACATAGTTCACATCACATGGGTCACGCACATACTTATGCTCCCATGATCAGTAGACTTATTAACTTCTCAATACGTCCTTCTCTAACCGATGTCCTCGAGGTACCAATCTAAATCCCCCCTGTAGGCACACAAAGATTTGATGGCCCTGATCGAACGCCGACCTCCCATGATAGCAAGTATGGTAGGTATGTTATACATAAATACTAACATATACCAAGAATTCACACATCTTAGGTATCCCATAATATTAATAGAGGTATATTTCTCATCCCTATATCGTCATTTAATGTTACACATTTACAAGTCCCCGATTTATATACATTAAAGTTATCAACTCTTCTCACGTCGTAATTTTAGTTACTTATACCCTAACCCATAGATGTCATCCGAATTACTACTTAATTACAAATTTAATCCTCAACGTACTTCCAATCTCACAAATATATCCACTAGTCAACAAGGGAAGGTTAACACTCAATTATATAAGTCTACAAGAAGTTTTAAATAAAATCAGACCTAGAAAGGCATTCTGTCAACTCCTTAGAAATCTCGTTCGAACGAGGTGGTTCGAACGAGCGTCGTTCGAACGAATGTCTTCAAACCAACTACCAACTCGTTAGAAGGGGTAATGTCATCTCGTTAGAAGTCTCGTTCGAACGACCTGGGCAGGTCTTCTAACGAGATGGCAGTAAATGCCCAAAAATTTTCCAATTTATTTTTCTTCATTTTTCTCTTCTCTAAATTCATCCTAAGATCATCCCAACAGCATTTGAATGTTCTTAAACTATTCTAAATCCTCTTAGGTCGTTTTTAACATATTTTTGGGGTCAAATCCTCCTAATCAACATGTAATTATCATTAATCCCCAAATTTTACCCCAAACCCTATGAACAGGAACCCGGAATTTTATTGTGCCTAATTACTCATCATAAATCCATTTTAAATCATCAAAGTTAAGTCTTCGGATACCAAATTCATCCATAACCATTCTACATGCAATTCCTAACCCAACTTTAGAGTTTCTATAACAATTTCATTAGGTTTTCCTCAAAAATTTCAAGACAAAACAGTTCCTACACTAAACATGGAAGAAATATTCAATGAACTAAAAATATCAAATCACTTGCCTTAGATTCGTTCTTTAGATTGTTATCGACGTTTCAAGGTTGATTCTCTCCTCTTTTCGGTCACAAATCCTTTCCAATTGTGATGATGGGGAGATGGTTTGGTATAGGTCCTCTAGCCTCTCTTCTAACTTCCCTCAAAACCTCCGTAGCCCACACTCTCACTTTTGGATGATAATGGCCTTAGTGGTTCTTTTAATAATCTTTAATTTACCTAAAAAATTCGTGGGTTTTAATTGCCTAATTTTTAAAGTTACCAAAATACCCTTCTAGGTTGCCTGTTTGGCCGAAAAATGCCCTGGGACCCAAACTAAACCCCCGGCTAGTATTTTTTGACTATTTTGATCCTTCCGGACACATCGGCGCACTCAAAATGACCATTCGGTTGATAAAAATATAATTCACTTTTTAATTTAAATAAATTCATTCTTGACGCGATTGACACGCGTGTTCCAACTAAATTTCCCGTATTTCTGCCTCGTGACAATTTAAATATATTCAATACTCATATATTACCATATATACTCAGAAATATTCAATTTTAACACCATAATCAAATACTAACTCACATCTCGCTAGTATTTATATCTGAATTAATTTCTAATTAATTCTTATTTAATTCAATTAATTCCTTAAATAAAAATCAATAAAATTATGAGGTATTACAATAAGGAATAAATTTGCTGGTAATATCAGAAAAATGGGTGTAGAGGAAAACCGTTAAAATAATGGTGTTTTTGAAAATAACTAGGTTGTAAAGGCTAAGGGACCGTTCCATGTCAAGATGGGTCCGATCCAGCCAAGTGTAGAGGGACCCCGGAGTAATGGCGGCCAGAAGAAGATTGAAACCTCTGGCCAAATGAATGGAGATGTTTATGAGGTCCCTCCTTGGCTAGTCATTTGTCTTTCCAATCAAGAAAAAATGGGAGAGAAAAATAAGGATGTAGGCTAGTAATTCTAGGGATGTACCTTTACCCTTGCCTGTGACATAAGTGACATCCTTCGTAGTAGGAGCTTCGAAGAAATGACTAATTAGGGGAGAAAATATAGCTTTGATGGAAGACCCAGTGCCGTGGCAGAAAATTCGATCCAACTTATCCCTATCAGAAGTCTCTTCGGCATCCAAGGCCTCATCAAGATAAGTAAACTCACCCATGGTTTCAAACCCATGCAGCTCACAGACATCTTCTAAGGAAATGGTGAACTCCCCAAGGCAGCAAAGAATGTGTGAGTTGTGATGTTCCATCTGAAGATCAACACTTGGAGTGCAACGTTATGCTTGGAGAGAGTGAACTCCCCAAACCAATTAGCTTGGTGAAGACCAACTTTGGTAAGAGCTGTAGTGTAGGAGCTCTGCATGTGTGCATGACAGGCGAAGAAATGAGCTAGAGATCCCTCAGGTGCTTCGAATTAATCCAGGATCAAGGAAAGTCACCACGATCCAATCTGAAGCGCAGAGTCCCCTCTGGAGGAAGAAAACCCCATTTGGATGATTCTTCATCTTCATCACCCAATAAAAAAAGATTCATACTTAGCTGAAAAATTATAAGTCTTGCACGCATTAGAGAAGTCATCGTCTTTGCCAAAAATTGGAGACCAATGCTAAAAATATAGTTGCTCTTGACGAGAAACATCCATGGCGGTAGCACTCATAGTGGCAGTAGTAGTAGTGGTGGTAGCGACAGAAATTGGATGAGCACTAGTGCTGGGAGCCGTGGGAACGCTTGAAGAATCCATAACATGTGGAAATGAAAGGAAAAGCTTAGTGAAGAAGAGATATAGATGAAAATGGATGAGTATGGACACAGGTGGCAGTGAAAGAGATGATGGGAGAAAAGAAACCAGAGAAAACCTTGATAATAATGGCGATTTGAGTTTCTTTCTTTCTCTAAATGCTCTGGGAATTGAAGAAGAAGAAGTCAAAGTAAGGGGAAAATGGCTAAGTGTTTTGAATAATAGACGTTTGAAATCCTTTAGTTTTCCTTTTTAAGTTTCCCAACACTGCACGTGCAAATCCGCCAGTAATCATTTTAAGTAGACACGTGGCACATCGAGAAGTGTTCTGACAGTTAAAAAGATGGTACTACGACCTTAATGAAGTGACGCATGGGGAGTACAAAGGGTTTTCTTCCAAAAAAAGTTTGAGTTTGGCTCCAGAACTTTTTGTCAGACATATTCGATATCCCACAAAATAGAAGTTGTCCCAACGCTTCAAAAAAGAACCCATGTCCACTCGCCGTAAGATCAAACGATGTTTAACTATGACTCAGGTACATCGAGGAGATTTTACTTTTTGAACAAGATAAAATAAAGATGAATAGCTAAAGAACGAAATTGGGGAGAATTTTATAGTTCAACAGTTACTTTGGAGAAAATTCCACAAGTTTAAATGCTAGGAATGCCTAGGAGGGAGATTTCATACCACTAGGGGCAGTCCTAATGCAAATACCAAACTTCTTACAGTTATGCCGTACAATGGCATAAAATAACATAGAGAGGGGAGAATTTCACTTCCCAAGAGTCAAAACGGGAAATTTATTGGTTCCTCAGGCGTCCTGGGAGAATTCCAATAGCTAAGGAAGAAATAGCAGAACGGTTAAATCAAAACGACGAGAAAAAGTTGCGATGTCCCTTCACCAATCGATGACAAGTCACGGCGCTTTGGTTCAGGTACATCGAGGAGAATTTTACTTTTTCCTAGCAGTTACAATGGCAGAAGCTATAACGTAGACATAAATGCAAGATTTTTTTTCTCACAAATAAAAGATTCATTGAATTGAGAAGTTTTTTTATGTATACATGCCTTGTTACGGCATGTCTTGTTACGACAATAAATCTCTACACGAAGAGGAAAATGTAAAGGGGCTTGAAGATAATATTGAAATTAGAGATAATCCCCTAGATAATACAATAGACTCAAGGGATTAAGGCAACGAGGTAGCTCAAGAAATGCGGCTCAGCATGGCAGCTCAAGCGAGGCAGCCCAGGGAGATCTTCTAGTGAATAAACTGGTTGAGAGTGCTCATCCTTTAGCTTTGTTGCCTTACTTAGTCACATTGTATCTTTTGTTTATATTTACTATTAGCTGTAACGATTATAATGATTATTCAGTGTGAGGTTAAATGGTACTCACGAGAGACTAAGCCTGGCAGGGCCTGGGAGAGCTTTCATGCTCTATTGAATGACCTCGCCGTGGGAACTTCAGAGGAACTTGGTTTGGAGGATTGAGAAGTGAGTCACCATTGGGGCTTGTACTGACCACCTTAGATACACTTGGTAAAACACCATAAGACCTTTGATCGTGGAATCTTGGGCGGAGCAGCCTCGAGTTCCATCGTGCATTGAGTTATGAACCAAACAACCCTCTACCTAATGTTATACCTACTTTAGGTGATGTCACTAGCCAGCGAAGCACTGTCAAATATGCACTTGAGTAAACTACCATGGTATTTGGGATTGCCAAACAGTTGGTAAGCCGCCTCTGTGCTGATAGTCCCCTGACACATAGTGGTTAAGCAAAAGGCATGTCTTGGGATTTAATGTTTATGACGAGGAGTTCACTAGTCCATCAAGCATTTAATGTTTGTGACATAAAGTATGAGGGGATTTCTTTCACAGCTATCGAAGACTGAGGCACCTCAGGAGTGGTGTGGGGGGCTATTTGTGGTCCTCAACCACTTCTGAGGGGAGCATGCATTCCTTTGAGAGTCCTTCTCTAGAGAGATTACCATAGAAGAGAGAGAAGTTATTGCAAACTAGAGCCTTTACTCACTCACCATTGTCATTTATTGTGAAGCTTTTAATAGCTAACTAAAGATCTTTCAGAGGTTGCTAGTGTGTTTGGCTACCTGCCAAGGTGTATCTAGGGTGCTTACTCCTCTCTCCCTTTAACTGAGTTACTTCTGAGTTCCCTCTATTATTGTTTGAGTTATACATGAGTGCAGTGTGAGTCTAATCTGAGTGTTGATCAAATATAATATTGTGTGTTTACCTGTGTTCATTAAAGAGTTTATGGGTTATCATTTATCACCATACCTGTAGGGGTTAAACCTCAACTAGTACTACCATACTCCCAGGCTACAAAGGGGACTACCCTTTTACGAAAATAGTTCGAATAGTGTACCCGAGGGTATAGTTTGGGTCCCAGGTCAATTTTTGACCAAACCGACACATTTTAAGGGCATTTCAATCATTTTAACAAAACGAGGTTAAGGGACCTATGAAATTTAGAGCCATATATCTAATAATTAGAGATTTGGATTAGGGCTCATAACATAAAAGATTTGAGAGGCCATTAGAGAGAAAAAAGAACCAATTTTCAAAGCTTAAAGAGGGATTTCTTGCACCTCAAGGCAATTGAAAATGAAGATTGGACAAGGAAACAATCAATCATTAACCAAGAACCATGAAATTGGATCAATCAATTAAAGGCAAGTGTTTATTGCAAATTAAATTGATGTTACAAATACCCATGTGTATGGGTTTCATGAATAGCTTAATTTTATTAAAAAATCTTAAATGGAAAGTATGAATTGATTACATGTTTGGGTAGAATTGCATGTGGTTTGTATTTACATCTGTAGAGGATGAAAAAAATAGAAGAGTTATGATTGTTACTATAGATTTAAATCTGGGTTCTAGATTGAATGAAAGAGGACAACACAAAACTAGAGTTGTGAAAGAGTTTTGAGGATTGATTCATTCTTGATTAATTCCGATAAAGTCTTTGTAAAAGGGTAGTGAGACTGGGGTCTATGAAGAACTGGAAAGGGTGAGGCGTGACCTGCTCCAATGGATGCTGCCTTCAAGGTTCTCAAGCACTTCTAGAAAAGTCTCTTGTAAAATGCTCCCTATCTGGTAACAATGGAACTCGAATTGTAGTCTACTCCCTGCAAGAAGATGATATTTACCACAATAATAGTAACTTTACCCAAGAGAAACTCCGGAGAGTGATGGCTATCAGGTGGAGTGAAGGAACAAAGCATTTAACACTTAGAGAGAAAGAGCAGGAAGAGAACACTTATTGGTCTGGAGTGATTTTGACAGAGTAACGCTATGACTTTTGTTATGATTCTTATCTTGACCTTGCCTAGGGTCCTATTTATACTTGGGCACTAGGGCTGAGTTGACACCTTTTTGGGCACCAAAACTGAGGGGGTTGGTGAGGAACAAGGTCTGCAATGTACCTTTTGTCCCTAACTGTGTACAATCACATGTCTCCTCTGACAGGTGCCACCTGGTGCAAACAAAAGTCAAAAAGCAAATGTGTCTGCGCTTGAAGACAAAATATCTGATTTGGTGAATATTATTTTAAAACGATAACTTGCTGTACAACTTTGCAAATTAGAGGAGGGCCCTCTAAAATATTTGTAAACTTTGACGAGGGAGGTCTTAAGGACCATTTCCTCTAAAATCATTTTTCAAAATGTTCATTTCTTGTGAGAAACCCTTTGGTTGCTCACTTCAAATGTGATTAAGTGTAAACTGTGTGAGGAGTGGTAACTACTAGGGTCTTTTTATTAGTGTTGTCTCAATCTTAAAGTGTGAAGTGGTTGAGCTTGCTCAATAAACCTTGTTCCTCAGCCACCAAGCCAAAACTCTAAGGAGATCCCATCTTGCATAGTTGAGGCCTGCCACTTGTATAAGAAAGTAACATGTCAGTACTTTGATATTTATGTGAGCAACAAATCTTGGGGAAGAGGTCACTCTAAGTGAACCTCCTTACCCACTGGTTCTATTCTATAGGGATTCACATTTTTGGGGACAAGGAGCTCTTTGTAGTGGGCATCCTCATTAAACTGTGTTTGTCTGAGTTATTTGGGACGAGGGACCTTTTCTAATGATCCTTGTCGCTTAAAATCATAATTGTGAATTTTGGGAACTTTGGGGTGAGGAGACCTTTCTGGTGGGCTTCCTTGCCTAAGCTTAACTTGTGAACTATGTATAAGTTAGGGGCGAGGGGCCCTTTTTTATATCCCTCCTCGCTCAACATTTGTCTTTGTGGATTTTTGGACATACTGAGGCGAGGAGCCCTTCCTAGAGCCCTCCTCGCCTATCTTTCAATTCTGTGAGCTTTGGTACATTTGGGGATGAGGAGCCCTTTCTGGGGCCCTCCTCGCCCATTGTTCATTTCTGTGGTTCTTGAGGAATGTAACACCCCGTAAATTCAAGGGCCTTTAATTAAATAATATTTTGGGAGGAAAATAATTTATTTTATTTGAAGAATTAAATTCATGATTTGAGAAAATTTTAAATTGAGGACTTTGTTAATTTGGCGAATTGAGAATTAATTATTTGCGATAATTTTATGTCGTATTTCAAGGTCTTAAATTTGGAAGATGGTATAAATTAATCTGGATGTCGATTTTTGAGAGCACGGTTGAGTCCGATAGGGTCGAAATAGTCCAAAATGAGTGGCCATATGTATATATTGGGTTTCGGGACTTAATTAGACATAATTAAGCTCCAAATTAAGAGTTTGGGCCCTTTTTATAAAGCCCATAGGCCCAAAAACGAGATTTGAATTTTTAAGTCTAATGGTGAAAGGGTAAGATAACTTAAAGTCATTTTAGAAGACTAAAATTATGGAGCACTTAAGAGGAGAACCCTTAAAAGAGAATTTGGGGATTTTGGAAGATTGCTTCAAGAACAAGAGCAGATCCTTGATTTAAATCTATCATCTTCATCAAAGGACTTGGTTCTACAAATCTAAGGCTAGTGGTTTAACTTGCATTTGTTAAATTGCATTTTTCTTATTCATATTAAAGAATGTGTGAATTAATTAATATGTTAGGGTTTGTTCCACATCTTAATTTGGGGATTTCATATTTGGGATTTATAAATCTGTAGAGATGATAAAATCATGTGGTTTTGATGCCCCAATTTGTGTATATGATGTAGTAAAATTGAGATAATCAAATGGGTGAATTTAGAACAAGTCTTGGAGGGCTTTGTGGGTAAAATCTGGGCATAAAGTGAGGTTTTAATGCTTTAATAGCGATTATGTCCGCTATCCCCTGTTGAAAATCGCGTTTTCTACATTTTGTTCTCTGATGTGTTTTCTCCAAAAGCAGCTTCAAAATTCCCTAAAACGGCATTTTAAAAATCTGGGCAGATTCGTGGGGCAAATTTTAATTTAGGGTTTGAATTTGTGAATAATTACCCTTGGATAAATTAAAGGATCAATTAAATTGAAGAATTAATGTTTATGATTGAGTGATTTGAAACCTTATTAATTAAGTGGGTAAACTTAATTGAATGAAATCGAATGATGGATTGAATTTTTTTGAATTTCGGGTCGAGAGAGAGTCCGGGTATAATTGGTAGGGCGATACCAAGATAATGAAATTAATTAGTGTATAATTAATTAAAATGAAGTCGGACCATAGACTTGCATGTTTTAGGCTTGTGTATGGACATAGTACACCGGTAGCCTAGATTTCTCTCTCTCTCTCTCTCTCTCTCTATAAATATATATATATATATATATATATATATATATATATATATATATATATATATATATATATGTGTGTGTGTGTATATATATACGGTGATGTGTAGTATATATATGATATATAAATATTTGTGTGAATAATATTTATAGTAAAGCATAAGGCTTGTGTGCTGACCTAGTACACCGGTAGCCTGGATTCAACATATATATACGGTGATGTGTAGTATATATACGATTTATAAATATTTGTGTGAATAATATTTATAGTAAAGCATGCCAATATTAATGCTATCTTAGGAGGTTGCGAGATATAGGTGAGGCCCCTAGCTAGAGAATGCCGGGTGAGTATAATCCCCAGGTCATAGCATCTGCTTATAGGGGTGGGCCGTTATGGTATGGAATGGCCACTTACGGGGGGAACTATGATCGCCTGCTACGCGTGGGTGATAGCATTTATATCCGACATGCGTGTCAATGTTGAGATACATGGTATGTATATATGGTGCAGATTTATATACGGGTATATACATGGTGTGAAATTTATAAATGATATAACTTGGGAGATCGTTATATGGTATCAAATGGGAATTGATTTAAATAAGTTAGTGTGAATAATAACTTATAAACTCATATACGTGATGTGAAATGTATAAGTGGTATAACTCGTGAGAATGTTATCTTGCATTAAATGAAAAATGACTTAAATAAGTTAGTGATATTAATAACTTATAAAGTATACTAAACCCACTAGGGTTAGAGTAGTGGGAAATCGTGGGATATATGTGACAAAACTAGTTAAGGGATGGTTAGCTAGGTAGGTCATGTATATAACATTAGCCATGCACATTAGTGGAGGGGTGAGGTGTCCTCAAGAGAGTCTAGCCACAGGGATGCTAGAATTGTTCTATTCCAGGGTTACGCAACTGCATTATATATGGATGTTGTGGGATATTTGCTTAGATGCCTGTGGGTACCCTGATTTTATCACCATAAGGCCTGGACGAGTAGCCCATCCTCAGCGGCCCAAAACCCAGGCCCATCACTTCTGGTATTCATCCATTTACTCCACGATGCCATGAAGAGGAGTTGTGGGGGTACACGATCCCATGAAAGGGAGATGGCTAATAAAGAGGAACCTATCACCCCCACTACTTCAAGACATACATGTATAAATTAAACCCCAAGTCCGGGGCAAAGGACAAGTCGTATTCTCTGTACTTACTCTTCAGAATATAGAGAAATAACACTGACTGAACCACCGTGGACGTAGGCACTTCTTTGCTGAACCACGTATCTTCGTTGTTGTGTGATTGGTCTTTTATTTGTTTTTTCTTGGTTGTCACCTCTTTCATATTTATTTGTGCTGCATAATAATTGCATCTACAATTGGCGCCGTCTGTGGGAACCGTTTATCTTTCCTTGAGAAGAGCCCACACCGAGAAAAAAATCTAAGATGTCTGATCACAGCAGCAACGCTCCTCAAGCAGGAGACATTCAGGAGCCACCCGCTCCTCGTAGGATTAGGTCTGAAGTCCGACGTTCCGATCAAGGGGCTCGCTTAGAAAGGCCAGCCTTAGAAGAAAGTCAAGGACCAGCGAGGTCCACTCAGATATCCAGATTGATCGATGCATACGAAGCAAGGCTCCACGAGCAGAGGGAGTTTTCTCGCAGGTATGAGGCTGAGAATGCTCGCCTGAAAAGAAGACTGGAAAAACTGGAAAAAGAACTACGTCCTGATACCAGGAGACGCCCCTATCGCACTCCTAGCCCTTAGGCGAGCAAATCTCGCAGCCGAGGAAGGAGCCCTAGGCGGCAACATCAAGGGTTCGAAGGTGGCGACTCAGACGACGACCTCCGCGAGCAACTAAGAAAAGCTCGCCTCCATCAGAGCCCTGCTCGCAGCGACGACAACATACGGAACCTAGTCCGCAGAGAAATGGACCAACATCCAGCTCACCGCGGCACCAGGTCAACCAGAGAACTCGCCAGGAGAGCCCTCAAGACCCAGATGAAATCGCCCTTCACAAGGGAAATTGAAGAAGAAGAAGCTCCCAAAAAGTTTGCTATTCCAAGGTTCAAGATTTATGACGGGAAGACTGATCCCATTGATCATATCAGGCAATACCGGCAGGCTATGACCCTCTGGAATCACCGAGATGCGTTGATGTGCCGTATTTTCCCCTCAAGCCTTCATGACGTGGCCCAGAAATGGTTCGAGAAACTCCCTCACCGATCCATCAGAAATTTCAAATCCCTGGCCGAGCTCTTTACGGCCAGGTTCATCACCAGCAGCTCTCATCCCAAAAGGATGGATGCTCTATTGACGATGAAGAAAACTCCTCAGGAGACACTTCGAGACTACGCGAAAAGGTACTGGGAGTTATTCAACGAAGTCGAAGACTGCGCAGAAGAAGTGGCAGTGGCTTCATTCAAAATTGGGCTACCTAGCTCTTCCCTCCTCTACCAGTCCTTGACAAAGAAGGAAGCAACCACCATTGATGACCTGATGGCCCGGATTGAGAAATACGCAAAGGTGGAAGATGTCACCCGCCTTAACGAAGGGGAAAACGGTCGAGCCAAGCTCGCCACGAAGGGAAGTGAGAAAGTTGATAACCAGAAAAAAGGAGGAAAGAATGGGAGCAAGAATGGCCCCAAAAACGGAGGGGGCCCTGACGTTGCAAAATCGTTCCAGGCAGTCAACACCATCTTCAAAGAACCAATTTACAAAATTCTCGCTAAGATCAAGGATGAGTCGTTCGTCAAATGGCCCCGGAAAATGGGAGGAAACCATCGAAAAGAAACAATGCGCTGAGATGCACCTTCCACAAAGAGGGGGGACATAAGACCGAGCACTGCAAGGCTCTTAAGTCCCACCTCGAGGAGTTGGCCCAATCCGGACATTTGAATAACTTTGTGGAAAGGAAGGTAGAGAGAGTGACTGTCCACAAGGAGGCAAAACCCGAAAACGTGTTAGAAGACGACACCGGACACGAATTCGCAGTAATCCATGGAGTATCCGATGTTAAGCAAATCCAGGGCAACTCAGCTCGGATGGAGATAAAGAAGCTGACAGCAGTAATGCAAGCTTTTCAAATTGATCCAGCGAAATCACAGGCAGGAAAACACCGCCGAGCAGAGGACATCAACTACAACAAGCATATTGTCTTCACGGATGAAGATCTTGTGGGAGTGAGGACCCCACATCACGATGCCTTAGTCATTACACTCAGAATAGCCAACTTTGATATCGACAGACTGCTCGTCGATCAAGGAAGCTCATCCGAAGTAATGTACATCGACCTGTTCAGGAAATTGAAGTTGGACATCACCGACCTTAAGGGAACCACTGTCCCTCTGGTCGGCTTCGCTGGAAAAATGACCATGACTTTGGGCAAGATAGTACTACCAGTGCTCGCTGGGAGTGTTTCAAAAATGATCGAATTCTTAGTGGTCGACATCGATTCACCATATCAAGCCATCCTCGGCAGGGGATGGCTCCATGCAATGAAGGCAGTCTCCTCGACCTACCACCAGAAACTCAAATATATCACCGAGCGGGGAGTGATGGAGATACATGGCGACTAGGCGATGGCGAGAAAGTGCTTCATAGCGGCTATCCGACCGAAGCCAGAGAAAAAAGACGTTCGAACCAGCGAGAAAGTGGAGGAAGATGCAATCCCTTCCAAATAGCAATTAAAATATGGAAGGCCCGGAGTGGAAGAGACCAGGCTCCTCCCCTCCGAACGGGTTGTAGAGGACCTGGTAGAAGTCATTGCTAGGGAAGGCGACAACAGCAGAGTCTTCCTGATAGGGACTTCACTCACTAACAAAGAGCAAAAGGATTTGTTAACCTTACTCAGAAGCAACATAGATGTTTTCGCCTGGGAACCCTACGAGCTGCCAGGGATCGATCCCAATATGGTCTGCCATCAGTTGCACGTCAATCCCACATTCAAACCGATAGCACAAAAGGCACGACGAACTGCTCCCGAGAAAGCCAAAGCAATAGAACAGGAAGTCGAAAAACTGCTGGATGCAGGATCCATACGGGAAGTACAGTTCCCCAAATGGTTATCCAACCCAGTGGTAGTTCCAAAAAGCAACGGTAAGTGGAGAGTTTGCATAGACTTCACTGACCTCAACAAAGCCTGCCCCAAGGATAGTTTCCCTCTTCCAAAAATAGACCAACTAGTAGACGCCACTGCAGCTCACGAGCGAATGAGTTTCCTGGACGCATACTCGGGTTATCACCAGATTCCCTTATATGCCCCAGATCAGGACAAAATGGCGTTTATCACGACGGTTGGTTTATACTGTTACAAGGTCATGCCTTTCGGGCTAAAAAATGTAGGGGCAACCTATCAGCGGCTGGTTACTAAAATGTTCAAAAATCAGATGGGAAACACGATGGAGGTCTACATCGACGACATGCTCGTCAAAAGCAAGGAGAAAGAAAACCACCTTTCTGACCTTGCAAGTACCTTCGAAATCCTCAGGAAATACCGAATGAAACTCAACGCGAGCAAGTGTTCCTTCGGTGTCCAGTCAGGAAAGTTCCTTGGGTATTTGGTCAGCAAGCGTGGCATAGAAGCAAATTCGGACCAGATTGAGGCAATTAAACGGGTGCAACCTCCTCGCACAATCCGCGATGTACAGAAGCTCACTGGAATGCTCGCTGCTCTGAATCGTTTCATTTCTAAATCCTCCGAGAGATGCAAGCCCTTCTTTCAACTCTTAAAAGGCAGCAAAACGGTAGAATGGACCCCAGATTGCTCGCAAGCATTAGGCGAGCTCAAATCCTACCTAAGCTCCCCACCATTGCTCGTCATGCCACATCAAATGGACCCTTTGTACCTCTACCTCTCTGTATCCAGCCATACTATCAGCTCAGCGCTAATGTGTGAAGTCACAGGGATCCAACATCCAGTCTATTACGGGAGCAAAACCTTACTAGACGCCGAGCAGAGATACCTGCCATTGGAAAAGCTCGCATTCGCCCTAGTAATGTCATCAAGGAAACTAAAGCATTACTTCGAAGCTCACACGATCATCGTCCTTACATCACACCCCCTCAAGGCTGTCCTAAGGAAGGCGGATTTGTTAGGCAGGTTGTCTAAGTGGTCAGTCGAGCTCGGCCGGTTTGACATCCAATTTCAACCAAGGACAGCTATCAAGGGTCAAGTCCTCGCTGACTTCATAGCTGAATTCACGGGCGAAGAACCTCTCAACCAGCCTAAACCAACAGAACAAAACAGCCAGGCTACAAGGGGAAGCTGGAAGCTATTCGTTGATGGAGCCTCCAACTCAAAGGGGGCAGGAGTAGGAATTGTTCTCATCACTCCAGAAAATGCAGTCCTCGAGCAAGGAATTAGGCTGGGATTTGCAGCCTCCAACAACGAAGCAGAATACGAAGCCTTAATTGCAGGTCTCCAAAGGGCGCAAACTCTAGGAGCAAAACATTTACAGGTATTCGGAGACTCGCAACTAGTTTCCAATCAGATATGTGGAGACTACAACGCGAAGGATGAGAGGATGGCAGCCTACCTCTCGTTGGTAAGAAACTTGATGACAAACTTTGAAGAAATCAACATCCAGTAGTTCCCCAGAGGGCAGAACAGCCACGCTGACGCTTTGGCAGCCCTGAGCTCGGCAGTCGATTCCAGCCTTAAAAGGATAATCCCTATCGATTTCCTTAGCTACCCGAGCATTCACCGCGAGCTAACAAAAGCGAAACAAATACTCCAATTGGAACCAGCCCCTAGCTGGATGGATCCCTTAAAAGGCTATTTGAAGAACGGAACGCTCCCAGATGATAAAAGGACCGCCCACCAGATAAGAGTCAAAGCTGCTCGCTTTCACATATCCACGGGAGGTGACTTGTATAAAAGATCTTTCTCCGGCCCCTATCTTAGATGCGTCCACCCAGGCGAGGTCGAGACAGTGCTTCACGAGCTCCACGAAGGAATCTGCGGAAGTCACGTCGGAGGAAGATCTCTAGCCTTCCGAGCAATGAAGGAAGGTTACTGGTGGCCGTATATGCAAAGGGACTCCGCAGTATATGTCCGCAGATGCCTAAAATGCCAGCTTCACGCCCCCATGGTCCACCAGCCTGCCAGCGAATTGAAATCCCTGACCAGCCCCTGGCCTTTTGCCCAGTGGGGAATGGACATCGTGGGACCTCTACCCACCACTGCCGGCAATCCCAAATACCTGTTGGTCGCCACCGATTACTTTACCAAGTGGATCGAGGCAGAACCTCTGGCGAACATCCGAGATGCTGACATGATGAAATTCATATGGAAAAATATAATCACTCGATTCGGGATCCCCAGAACCATCATCACTGACAATGGGACACAGTTCGAAAGTGGCCCCTTTCAGGACTTCTGCGACCAACACGGAATCAGGCACCACTTCAGCTCGGTAGCTTATCCTCAGAGCAACGGACAAGCTGAGGCTTCCAACAAAACAGTGATCGCTAGATTAAAAAAGAGGTTAGAACGAGCAAAAGGCGCGTGGACTACCGAGCTACCACATGTCCTATGGGCATACATAACGACTCCCAGACGAGCCACAGGTCAGACGCCATTCTCACTAGCATATGGTATGGAAGCGGTCATCCCATTAGAAGCAGGATTGCCTACAATGAGATCCGACCTTGTCGAGCAGAATCAGAACGATCAGGCTTTGCTCGCTGAACTCGACTTGGCCGACGAGCGCAGGGAACTAGCCCTAGTCAAACTAGCGAGTTATCAGCAACAGCTCGCAAAGCACTACAGCAAAAAGGTCAATTCGAGGAAGTTCGAAATTGGAGACTATGTCCTAAGAAAGGTCCTTGGCAACACAGTAAAGCCATCAGATGGTAAATTGGGCCCAAACTGGGAAGGACCTTATGAAATAATTAGAGACGACCTGCAAGGTGCCTATCATTTGAAAACGATGGAGGGCAGAGAGATACCACGAGCATGGAACGCAGCTAATCTCAAGAAATTCTACTTTTAGGAGTTCTATTGTTAGATCTTTTATTGTACTCATTTTGGGAAAAGACAGTTTATTTCTCTACTCACCAATAAAAATCTCTCAGTTGATTACTCTCTAAAAGTATGACAATTATATCTTATTGCACATCTTTTTCAAATCACAGGTATAATAGTTGACATAGCAGGGGAACACCCCTCCTCGGGTCATCGTCACGAAGCACGACAGACCTCTTAGCATTGCCCATGGCAATATATGAAGCCCTACAGAGTATTCTTAGGCATCGAACCTACTCTGGTTAAACAAAATCCTGACCGGATGAAGACATCCAAAAACAGGTGTGTCCTCACCAATTGCCCCTCTTAGACCTAAGGGAGTGTGATGACACGACCTAAAAGGTAAAGGGAGAGCACAATGGTATTCTTAATACTGGACTGGGCGGACATTCACATGACAAGATAAAGATTGTGAAGCTGCAAAAATATAACAGAGATTGGATAAACACGTTTAGTCGGCAAAAACGCCCAAAACTCAAACTTTCCATTAATCTTTTATATTTACAAACAATAATGGTACATGTTTAGTCGGCAAAGACTCGCCCAAAGCATTTACAATTATTAAAAAACAAAAAATCAAGAAGGGGGAAGCCTCCGAGCAAGGTAATCAGCAACCTTAGCTCTCCTCCCGTCATCAGGGGCAGGATCGAATTCCTCAACAACTTCATTTGTGTCCAACTCCAGTAGCCGCCGAGGAATAGCATCGATAGGAATCCATCGGTCATCTCGCCTAAATGGATTGGGCATCAGAGTAGAGGGAGACATCTCATGCCGATACCACAATATCGAATTTCTCGGCACCTGCAGCTCTTTGAGAGCACTCAACCACCCCCTGATGAAGGAAAGCTCCTCGAACTCTGATAATCTTGTGGGAGCATCCAGCCAGCCCTGATCATAGCCATCAGTCCACACTTGGCGAGGGCCCTTCTTAAATAAATGCCGCAGTCGGGTGACGTCCCTCTGAAGCCCAGCAGCAGTTACGTAAGCTCGCTGAACATCGCCGCGCAGCTCCTCCATCTCCTTCTCACGCTGCTCTTCAGCTTCCCTACTCCTACCCCGCGTACTCCTGCCAGCTCGCGGGAGGGGTGGCCGAGCAGCTCGCGACGAGGAAGAACCTTGCAGGACTGCCGAAGCGGTGCTCGGCGAATGCTCCTTAAGATTCAAGACCTCCCGCCTCAGGTCGTCATTCTCCCGCTGAAGAAACTCCACGACCTGATTGATCTCGGTAGCCTCCAGTAACTTTACTCTCAGCTCGCTGACTTCTTCCTGCACTGAAGCTCCGATCTCTCCCATTTCCTGGAGCCTGTCCTTCAATTTAGCCACCAGCTCGGACTGATCCTTATACTTCTGGTTCCTTGATTTAGCAAACCTACAGAGCTTAGCAAAAGCCTGGCGAACTGCAGGGCTTGCATTAGGACCCAGAGTCCTACCCAATTGGGAGGTAACAGGAATATAATCATCCACATCAACCAACTACAAAGAAAGGAAGAGAACAAAAAAGAAATCAGCATAAACAAAAACGAAGCCTTTTTATTGATAATGAGCGAGGTTACATCAGAAAAAAAAAGGAAAAAAAATTACAAAGAGATCCCTATCACTTAGCAACCTCGGTGGACGGACCCTCGTCCTTATCAGCATCAGCAGGGGCGTTACCCTCTGCAGAGGTGTGCACTGCCCCCTCGACCAAGGAAGTTTCAGCAAGAGTCGCCTGAGAAGCAGGATTGACCCCTTCAGCAGTTGGGGCTGGCTCCTCATCCACAACTGGCTTGGGCCCTGGATCATGTTCGTCAAAAAATGGGGATGCAACATCCACCCCTGCAGCCACAAGGGCCTTGTTCCACCCCTTCTTGAAGTTCAGACGGCTAATATAGCCTATCTGAACCTCGGCGTCTTCATACGCAGCAGCCCAGCCAGAATTGTATGAATCTTCTTTAACAGTGGCTGCCTGGGCCTTTTCCGCTTCCAGCTGCTCGGCAAGAACCCTGTTCTTCTCCACAAAGTCCAGCTTGCTAGAGCAGACCTGGTCGTACGACTTCCTCAGCTCGCCGAGCTCCCTGACAGTATTATCTCTCTCGCGAGCAGAATTAGCAAGGGCTAAGGAAGAAGAAGCTCGAGCCGCATCAGCAGCCTTCAGATCGGCCTCCAACTGAGAACCCCTGGCCACCAGAGTAGAATTCGCCTGCTCCAGCTCGCTGTTCCTTCTCAACAGCTCGTCGCGAGAGCGATATAGCACGGCGAAGTCAGTCATAAACTGCAGAAAACAAGGTAAAGATCAGAAAGAAGAAACCATTAAAGCAGATTAAGAGAAGTTGGGAAGTAGAAAAGAAACCTTACCAAGGCGAGCCTCTGGCTAGCTTGCAAGGCCAGTTGATCAGACCCTGACGCCCTCTCCCGATCTGCAGGGAGAACTGCCCTCTCAAGCAGTGCAGGGGCAAGTTGAGGAGAGGTGGCCACCGAAGCCCCCTCAGGCAAAGCAGATACTGGGACCAAGGCTTGACCAGTCTTGGTCCTCAGTTCCATCTTCCTCCTCTCCTCCTCCTTCTCCTTCTCCCTCCTCTTTCTCTCTTCAACCTTCTTCCTCTCCTCCTCCTTTTTCTTCTCTCTCTCCCTCGCCTGCTCCTCCTCTCTCTTCTTCTTCTCTTGTTCTTGAGAGGGAGGCCGAGAACCAGTAGCTGTGGCCCCGGAGACAGTCTTCGATTTTTTGGACCTCTGTGCAAGAAGCACATCATCATCATCATCATCATCCCGGATTAGATTCTTCCTGGGAGGCATTTCTTCACCTGGACTGCTGGTAGTACTCGATGAACTGCTACTATCAGCACCGCCTCCACCCAAGTTACACACAACACTCAATCTCTACCCACTCAGGAATACCATAGAATTTTCTAAACTCAGTTACCGACCTATTTCCAATCTTCGCCATTGGAAAAATACAAGAAAAACTATAAACTCAAGAAAAAGGGCACGAAAGACTTACAGGACAGAAGATCAGATCAAAAGGCGAAGAAGCGACGAGAGTGAAGACCGAAAACAGAAGGTACAAAACTCAAAAGTTCTCAAAAGATAGAAGATTGCTGGAAGAACTGGAACGACGAAGAAAAAATGTGTCTTATTCCAACAAGCCTTCAAAACTAATCATAACGCACAGATAGCGAAGCGGGTGCCGCCAAAGAAACTTCACAGTTTTCAAAGAAATCAACCATCATTGCTGATCATTTAAATTCATCGGACCCATAAAGAACGGCCCGACAAATTCAGGGGCAATTGTGGGTACCCCGATTTTATCACCATAAGGCCTGGACGAGTAGCCCATCCTCAGCGGCCCAAAACCCAGGCCCATCACTTCTGGTATTCATCCATTTACTCCACGATGCCATGAAGAGGAGTTGTGGGGGTACACGATCCCATGAAAGGGAGATGGCTAATAAAGAGGAACCTATCACCCCCACTACTTCAAGACATACATGTATAAATTAAACCCCAAGTCCGGGGCAAAGGACAAGTTGTATTCTCTGTACTTACTCTTCAGAATATAGAGAAATAACACTGACTGAACCACCGTGGACATAGGCACTTCTTTGCTGAACCACGTATCTTCGTTGTTGTGTGATTGGTCTTTTATTTGTTTTTTCTTGGTTGTCACCTCTTTCATATTTATTTGTGCTGCATAATAATTGCATCTACAATGCCTATCTCATTATGTCTAAATAGGGACATCTCAGTGTTATCATTGGGCTTGTACAATTATATTTAGTTTGTCACGTATCAGTATTCTCTTTTATACTTTGGACTTTGTTGGTTTGCTTGTAGCCGATGTTATTCGGCTAATACTTCTAGTAGACTTGTGGTATGATTAGTTTCTTTTTATGTGTTGGTTATTTGAAATCGTATTGCGTTGTTGGTTTGGACTTAAATAAAAAGATAAAATTTGGCACCATATCTTTTAAATAATAGGTGGTTAGTAGGTTTTAAAAAGTTTTCGACAGCGATGCTCAGAATGAACCAGATGAGATTCCTGTTTAATTTGATATACGACTGATCACCCGATAATTTATTAGGCGGGGTGCCATAGATGCTATCAGAGCTTCAGGTTCTAGTGTCTTTAGGATCTGTGCATATTTTCACGTTCTAACGTAGCATTCTTTGATATAGAGCCTTATTTTAGGGTTGTTGTATTCGCTCACGTATGCGATTTACATTCTCCTACTATGGGCTATAGTTCATGTGATTCATACACGGTTTCGGTCAAGCATGGTAGATCGAACATTATAGAACAACTAACATGGGACGTTAGAAGGATTGTAGGAGGGAGGACTTAACAGGAGCTTTGGGGTATTCTGGAAACAGTGACGCGATAGGAGTCACCATGATAATTGTTCGAATAATTAAAGTTGGAGAAATTGCTGGGGTACGATAGTTGCCCCAAGAATTGTCGGGAAGGACGATGGTGCAAAGTTAAAACAATAAGTGCAGACGACAAGGGGTGAGTGCCGAAGAAAACTTTGTTTCAGAAGAACAATCCGATAGGATTCTAGGGAGGTACGAAAGAGTGATTTACCAATGGGCAGATAACATCCAATTGGGATCACATGTGGGGGAGTGTAGTGTCACTCAAGTCAAAATTTAGGGCAATGAAGTTTTATATTAGAAGCAGTATGGGGTGATGGGAGCCAGTCACCACATCCATGGGGAGATACCTTGAATAACGAAGCATTTGGGGTGCGAATTACTATGAATACTCTCACTAGAGGCTAAATGAGAGACAAGGGAAATTTTAGTAATCTTTCCAAAAAGGGTTGGACAGTGGCTGGATGGTAAGGAAAGTTGATGGAATTCACAAACTTAGTAACCAATGAGAGGGGTACGAAGAATCAAGTAGGGTTTGTAAGTTGATATTAGACCCGTGGGTAGAATGTACAACCATGGATATGAGATCTAGCTAGGATGACTGGTGACGTTGTCGTAAGCGTTGTACATTTACATTTGTATTAATGCTCTCTCGAGAGGGGAGATAAGGGAGTTAGAATCTATCAGAAGAGTAAGACTGAATTTTTGTGCTCGTGAGGCATTAAGGGAAGGGATATCGAGTAGAGGACCTGGATTAATGATCGAGATTAATGAAATCTTTACTGAGTGACGGTGGGTTTACTTAAGGCCATCAAGGTCAACAACAAGTCTATTGGATAAACGGATCTAAAGGGACATTTGGAGTAGCAACCATGGTTAAGGCTACCCGGTCCGTGAAAAGGACTACCCCGACAGGGCTGTTGGGGCCAAAGAAAGGGGAATGACACAGAGAAGTGTCTTACGTATAAAAAGAGTAGAAACACATGGATGGATCTTGTCCGCACCAAGTCAGGAGACAATAGCTAGATGCCTAGTAGGGGCATCTATTGGAGAATTTTTGTGGTTTGGTTAGGATGAGGGTTTTATGCCTAATGATCGTTGAGCTGGAAGTGTTATGAGTAACTGAAACTACAAGTTTTATTTTGAGATGATTGGGGAATAGTTTATGTGATGCAAGCGGGTCATAGTAATGTATTAGTACTAGATTCGCGTGAGAAATGGATTTAGTGGAAGTATCGTTAATATCACTAGTATGTGTATTCTTACCATGGAGTAGCGGGGTACTCTTCAGTTCCCCCTGAAAAGAATGGGTGGGTATATTGAGACGATGTATTTCTTGAGGACTAGATCCTTAAGAGGTGATAATTGAGGTATGGTTTTACCTTGGATACGGACGGGTTCGTAATAGTGGGCGGTTATAGCAAGGCTATCGTGTTCGTTGTCCCAGAGTAGGAGGTTTATTTGTGTGATGTCCCACTGAAAGAGGTTGAACTCATGGTGTTATTTTGTGAAGTAGACTTCAGAGAGTATTTTTGTCTATCTATATTGGATCCCGGTGCGTAGAGACTCTTACTGATGAGATTCGGGGTATATCGGGTTACCGTGGAGCGGAGAGATTTAACTCGGTATTAATATTTAGCGCTGAGGGCTTAGGGATAGTACGAGCGCAGTAGTATATGTCTCCTTTAGAGACACGAGAGTAAATGATAGGCTTAGGAGCATAGGGGCAAGGTTTAAGAGTCCCGGGGATATTCTTTAGGTTCAGTGGAAATCGAGGATCGATAATGCTAAATAAGAGAGCATGGGGAAAAGATCTTTTGGACTGTGCTGTGAGGCGTTATACGCATAAGCCTTAATAAAACGTCGAAAGTGTGGAGATGTCATTGGACTTTAGGTCATTGAATTTAATGATAATTAGTGAACGTGTGAAGAAAACACATTGTGCAGAGCCACCAAGAGATAGGGCTAGTGGAGTTGGGAAGTGTTTCAAAAGAAACACTGTGAAGTTTTGGCCACAAGTTGCTATGTTGTGCATATTGATATGTGTTTTGTGTGATTTATTTTAGCCAATTTTTCCATCGTAAGGACCCTTAGGTATGGGACTAAGGGGGTATTTTGAGGATCTCACATCGATAATAAAGGTGGGGTAATAATGAGAAGAATTTAATAGTGATGAGTAAAGTCATCGAAAATATTTGGAGGATATAGCCACGCCGAGAATGCGGGGGTCGAAATTGAGACAAATATGGTTACATAAGTGATGATCGGAGGTTTGTACAATTATGCACGAGATATAGGGTGTATGGGCACCCTAGGAGGAGCCAGAGCCTCTATTGTGTAGATACTTAGCAGATTTGGGGAGAAGACACAAAGGTAATGATTTTGGGTATATTTTGGAGGGATGGGAATAAGTTGTCCCCTGAATTATGGAATGATTAAGCATGAATGTGTTTGGAAGTGACAGTGAGTGCGTCACAACCTACAATTTTCTATCACTAAGATTCGTGAGTGAGATAGATATTAGTGGTTGTTTTGGCCGTAATATCCATAATATATATATATATATATATATATAAATACCATGGGATTGCGGGGTCCGTTGGTGTTAACCACGTGAGAGTGGGGGGTTGCACGAAGAGGATGGTTGCATTATACGAGAGATTTCTACTTTCGAGGATTATAGGATTAGTGTGGATGTTTTTCCAAGTTTCAACTGTGTAGCTATAGTTTGGGGCCATAGTGGATTGCTATAGTAAGACTGGATGTTCGCGGTACCGGGGTATGAATTATCATTGTTAGGTTCTACTTGAGTCAGGGTCTAGCATATATATACGGCAATGTATGTTAAAATGTGTTGCATGTTAATGTACTAATATTGTTAAATTGAAATCCCGATGAGTAAGGACATTTATTATATGACTCAAAGTGGTTGGACTTATT
This sequence comes from Sambucus nigra, assembly GCA_949130495.1. Classification (NCBI taxonomy): domain Eukaryota; kingdom Viridiplantae; phylum Streptophyta; class Magnoliopsida; order Dipsacales; family Adoxaceae; genus Sambucus; species Sambucus nigra. The sequence goes on along the minus strand of OX422210.1, from coordinate 585,136,285 downwards.
ATCGAGCGGGGAGATATAACTTGGGTCTTATTTTCTCTCAAGGAAACTTTAAATGTGGGATTGAAGTTATATTACGGATTAAGGGCTAATAAATTTCGTGTTTCATTTAGTGAAGTTAAGCACGGGTACATGGTGTATTGGCGCTCTAGTTAATTACATTCGCTCAATAACATTGTGTAGCAGTGCTAAGGGTAAGTGATTACGGGGCTAGTTGAGACTGGAAGTACTGGGCTCATCCGAATTTTGAGGATGAAATTCCATTGTAAGGGGGGATGTATGTAACACCCCGTAAATTCAAGGACCTTTAATAAAATAATATTTTGGGAGGGAAAAAGTTTATTTTATTTGGAGAATTAAATTCATGATTTGAACAATTTTTAAATTGAGGAATTTATTAATTTGGCGAATTGAGGATTAATTATTTTGGATAATTTATGTCGTTTTTTGAGGTCTTAAATTTGGAAGATGTTATAAATTAAGCCGGATGTCAATTTTTAGAGCACGATTAAGTTCGGTAGGGTCGAAATAGTACAAAATGAGTGGCCATATGTATATATTGGGTTTCAAGACTTAATTAGACATAATTGAGCTCCAAATTAAGAGTTTGGGCCCTTTATATAAAGCCCATAACAGGATTTGAGTTTTTAACCCTAATGGTGAAAGAGTAAGGTAACTTAAAGTCATTTTAGAAGATTAAAATTGGGGAGAGCTTAAAAGGAGAACCCTTAGAAGAGAATTTACAGATTTTGGAAGATTGTTTCAAGAACAAGAGAAGATCCTTGATTCCAATCTATTATCTTCATCAAAGGACTTAGTTCTATAAATATAAGGCAACTGGTTTAACTTGCATTTGTTAAATTGGATTTTTTCGATTCATATTAAAGAAGGTGTGAATTAAGTAATATGTTAGGGTTTGTTCTACATATAAATTTGGGGATTTAATATTTGGGATTTATAAGTCTGTAGAGATGATAAAGTCATGTGGTTTTCATGCCCCAATTTGGGTAGATCAACTTTAGGGCATTTGGGTCGAGGAGCCCTTTCTGGGGACCTCCTCGCCCATGCTCTGTTTCTCTAAGCTTTAGGTAACTTGGTGCGAGCGGCTCTTCCTGGGTCCCTCCTCGCCCAAGATCTTGAGCTATCAAGTGTGTACCCCGTACATTAGTCCACTCGTACAATAATTTGTGTGTTGGGTATACTTAAGGTTTTTGTACTCAATGATTCATTTGTGTCTCGGAATTCGAAACATCACTATTGAATTAATTAGGCCTACGCTTCATCATACTTTTATGGTCTCGAGGTGGCACGTGTCACTTGGGGAACACACCTCTCATAATTGGAAAATATTCAGTCCCCTTTTTATTGGCAGTCTGCGCGTTTCATAATACGTATAAAAAGTTTTTTAAACTCTCCTTATTTTTTACCTTATCATTTATTTTCAAAATTATGTTTCTTTACAGAGAAAGAGAGAAAAGCTTAAAACCCTACATAGCCATTTTCGTACTTTTCTTGCTTTTACTCACTCAAATGGCTTCCTTATCTTCCCAAAACGCCACCTCTACTGTCGCCACTGCCACTGCCACTAGTGAGGTATTGGTGGGCACAGTGCCCATTTCTGTCACTATTTCCATCATTTTGGTCACCGGAGATACCATTATGACATAGGAGGTTTTATGCCCTGCATCTGATACTTTTCAACCTTCGTCTGTTAAAGTTCCCCCTTTGGGGCTCTCCTCATTTGCTGTTGTGTTGGCGACAAGCGCTTCCTCGCCTATGTGGGTTTCTTCGAGGAAGGGTTCCTTATCTAGGGCTTCCTCGTCTAGGGAGACTTTCACTAATGATACCTCCTTGCTTACTGGGGTGTCTGCAAACATTGGTGCCTCCTCGCCCATAGGGGTTTTTGCGAGGAGGGTTTCCTCGTCTGTCAAAGTCACAGGGGACTCCTCGTCTAGAGGAACCCTCGCCACTGGGCCCTCCTTGCCTGATGGGGTGTCTGTAACCACTGGGGCCTCCTCATCCATGGGACTCCTCTCTATCATGACTACTTCCTCCTCCTCTCCTGTTGTTTTTTCCAAGTCCCAAAGGTAATATCTTGATACTCGTCAAAAGAGAGATTTGGGGCTTTATTGTCTGGTGCCCTATTTTGGTGGTGAGGACACTTTTATGACTTCTCTTACAAATTTTGAGCAGGAGTTTGTGGCCAAGATCAATGATGGAACCCAAGTGGGTCTAGGTGAGTCTTCTGACCTTCCCATAGTTCTTCATGATTCAATACTTAGGGTGAGAGTAGACAGAGCTGATTTTCCTCATTCTAGTATTAAGGTCAAGGCATGTGGCGGCGCCATAACAGAATGGGGTCTCTAGGTGGATTATATCTTGTCCACCCCCTCCCACAGAGATGTTATTAAGAGCCTTGGTCTTCTGACCACTATTAACAGTCTCAAAGGTTGCTCAATTGCCAAACAAGAGCGAGCTTTTAGTTTGTTCACATCTCGTAGGAGTAGGGATTCTCACACCTTTATTATCGATTGGGGTGAATTTAATTTTACTTTAGAAGATATTTGCGAGATGCTCTCTTTACCCTACTTAGGCAGTCACATCCTTACTAATGGCTTTGAGGATGAAATTAAGGAGCATATTATAGGTGAGCTTCACTCCGCTTTGGGTGAGTGCTCGAAGTATGTAGCTATCAACTTGACTGGAACGACCAAGCACTCTTTCACTAAATGGCAGAGATATTGGTTCAAAGATTTTGAGCAGCTGACCAAGGGGGAGAGCTCGAGCAGGGCCTTGAAGAGTCATGAGGGACCAAAAATTAACTCCCCCTAACACTTGGCATTATTTTTTATCAATTTTCTGAGTAGGTTTCTTCTTCCTGGGAGGCCATATGACTCTCCTTGGGAACTCTTGTTCAAGCTTACTGTTAGGCTTTCTTGAGGGAGGGCAGTGCCCCTCGCATCTTTGACTTTAGGCTCTTTGTATACTTGGTTGGACAAGATCCATATTTACGTTCAACGTTTTTGCGATCACTATAATGTTATTAACTTTGTCAAAACCTTCATCATTATGTCCTTTCTGTTTGAGAGATTTCCTAACTTTTCTCTAAAGGCAGGAGCTTGACATAGTGGAGTTGCTCGTGCTGCAAGATGGCGTAAGAAGACCCCAAAGTTCCTCTGGGGTCTTTGATAGATAATGTTGATGAGTTTTCTTTTAGGCCCTACTGCAAGACTATTGGTGGTATTTTTTCTTGGCATTCCTTCTCAGCTATTGGGGGCACTTTATATTGCCCTGCCCCCATATTTCTATAGTCATTATGCTTCTTCCTTGCACTTTTCATTCCCTCACTCACTTAGTTCAAGGTGTGGAGTTTTATCACCTTGAAAAAGTGAGAACGCTATTTGGTTATGACCAGGGGGTCCATACCCCTGCTTATCCTTTAAGCACCACCCCTTTCGAGCTATACCTTGATCTTTTTTTAACTTCACATTTAAGGGGGTAGTTGATAGGGTTGTTCATCTGGGCAATTTATTTATACCTTCATGATATTACCTACCCTCCTTCACTCACGCCTGGTTCACCCTTTGGCAGAAGTAGGTTCTGTTGATCCAAAACTGTGTGAGGGATGTTCATCTTGAAAATATTTATACAAAGATTCCTAACAATGATAGGTATTTGGGTAAGAGGACCCAAAGGTCAGTGTGGCACTGAAGCAGTATCCCTAAGACTCCGCTCAATTAGCTCACTCCTATCTTGGTGAGGCCTTTGCTCGATGAGTCTATTTATTTCAAATAGCTTGAGCCTCAACTTGCTAGACCCAAGTCAAGGAGTAAGTCAATAGTCGTTGCATCAAAGATGAAGCATCCTGATGTGGATGTTTCTAGTTTCATACTAGTTACTCTTACCCCTGCGACCACTATTATTTCCACTACTGCCGCCGCTGCTCCTACTCTCCCCCTTACCAATAAGAATTAGGGCGAGTAGGAAGAAGAGGAAGACTAGTACTGGGACTTATTATCCTTCCCATGCGCCAGACCAGGGATCTGACACTGATGACCTTGGAGTAGGACCACGTGAGAGCAAGGCTGTGATGCCCTTGGGCTATCTACTGAGGGAGATGCTGTTACCTACATTCCTATTAGTGAAGGTACTATAACTCATTCCATTTTACTTAGCGAAGCTGACTTTAACGGGGCCTTACTTACTGGTTCCCCTCCTCTATCAATTGAAGAGGAACTAGTCTATTATAGAAGCACTCCCTCCTATGATGATGATAGTTCTTCTTCGAATGAGACGAAAGTCGTTGACCCTAATGATGATTATCACTTTGATGCTTCTTATATGTTACCAGTTTTGGAGGAGTTTTCTAGTGAGGGTGCCTTGATAGGGTCCCCTTCTGCCTATAGTCCTGCTACTAGATAACTACCGTACAGGCACACCACTCGCACCACCACTGTAATTCGCTTTTCTTAAATTCTCTATTATTATTTTACTGTCTATTTTCATGTACATAATTCTCACTATGGCTTATCTCTATTTTCACAGTATTTGCAGGGTGTCTCTGTTATAGCGAGTGATCATGTGCCTTCACCTCTTTCCCAGGGGCTTTTGCTAGGGACAAGAATTCCATGTTGTCATCCTCTGTAGGCTTATCAAAGGAGGTTTGTTACTTCCCTCTACCCATTCATTACTTCCTTTATTACTTCTTTCATTATTTCTCTGCTCTTATTTTTTATTATTTTTTGTTTTTTAACTTTGGCAGTTGTCTACGGTGTTCCCAACATCAGCGAGGACTTATTCAATATCTTCTTCTTTGGTCCAGGTAAGCATTAGCTCCCCTGATTCTTTTATCTATTACTTGCCACATTTTTTAAAGTACACCATTTTGTCGTCCTCTGTTCTTATGCACACAGGTGAGTGTTTCTCTTAGTCGCCTTTCCTCGCCTTCCCCTTCCTTTGTGGTGAGAGGTTCCCCTTCTAGGCTCCATGAGGTAATTTTAACTTGTCTTCATCATTGCCTTTCTATGATTTGTCATATTCTCCACACCCATAACTATATCATTTCTATGTATGATTTTTTCATAGGGACCTTCTTACAGCAGTCCTTCTTCTACCGAGGGGGCAACATCATCCTCAGAGGCCCTGCTCCCAGTATATTACCTTCAGGGAGGATTCTTATCTTCCAAGTTTTTGTGTCTACGGACCCCAGGCTTCACGTTCTTCCCATACCTTCTGGGCCTATTTTTACCAATGCGTCTAGCGATCCTGTTATAAAGATTAACTCCACCTCTTCGGTATTCCTTATTCTAGTTAGGACTCATCTCTTAATTTGCGTTACTTTTGATCTTCTGGCCTTTTTGTTATGACTTAGGTCATCGCATCTACTGCTGCTATCCCGTCAGTTATCTTCACTCCTTCCTCTTTAGATGGGTTTCAGGTACACCTGCATGTAATTCTTTTATTTTTTCGAGCCCTGTTTCCATGCCATTAGGATTCTGTTTTCATACTCTCTTTGTGTTTTTTTTTAATTTTAGTTGGTTACCACTAACTTTTCTTCACTTGTACCTTTGGTTCCTTTTTTAGTAGTCCCTGCCACGTCTAGGGGAGCTCCTGAGGTAGCACCTGCTTTAGCCAGCCTGGACGAAGTCCCCTTGTCAGAGGGGCTTGTCCCTAGCTCCATGGGATTAATCTCAGCTGTATGTTCAACCTTTGAAAGATTATACTTGCTATCTTAATTACACCTCTGTGCATGCAACATTTTATTTTCTAACACATATGTGGATGTGGTCCCTCTTCTTGCGGGACTTATATTTGAACTCTTAAGTGAGTAGTCTACCAGTTTTCATGCTTGAGGAGACATTGCTCATCCTTCCAACTAGTTACACTCTTGCTCCGACTGTTGAGGAGTCTTTGGCGAGTGTCCTAGTGGGACAATCGTAGGTAAATACTTAATCTAGTGGATCATTTGAGTTTATATATTCTATGTGAATACTTGTTCGCATTTACATGTTTCCCCATTTTCATATTAGCACAACGACTGTCATACCTTACTCTATGTTTTTTCCCCTTTTCCTCTTGCTTCTACTGTGCAAGTAGGCTCACCTTTGCGTTCTTGTTTCTTTGTTTTCAGGTCACTGAGACGACCGTCCCTAGTGCAACGGGTCTTGCTGTGAATGCTATACTGCGCACTCCCCAGGTATTAAACTGTCATACCTGAGTTCTTTCTATCTGTTGTTGTTGGCACATTTCTCTTTTGCTCCTCTTTTTTTAGGAAAAGAGGATTCTAACATTTTCTTATTCTTTGTTATGATGGTTCCCAAGTCCATGTGGTACCCCCTCACCTTGGTACAACATATTGACTCCCCTTGGATTTGAAGTAGACTTTCAATAAACTTTGTTTCAATTAGAATGTGAATAATAACCTCCTCATACTTTTCTTTACTACTACTTATCCCTTGTTAATTTTCATTTTGTAGGATTCAGTTGATGAACTTATTGAAGCAACTGGGGAGGCCGACCAGAGTTTTGAGGTGACTTGCGATGTTGGCTGCAATGAGGATTCCTTTGTGCCTCTTTTCGAGCTCGAGTCTCACAACATATGTTGTGATGACATAGAGGTGGAGGCTCCTGATGCTTTTATGAGTGCACATGGGCATTCAGAGTTGCCCTCCCGATTCTATGCTCAAGAACGGGAAGTGTTGGAGCTGCTTCTGGAGCACCATCCAGAGACTTTCACCTCCCAGAGCATCCTCAATATTGACAGCCTTGCAGTCTTTAATTTGAAGGCCTTAACTACCCATATTCATGAGTTCCTCTATACCCATCCCAATGATGTGACTGCTCGGAGGGTCTCGCTGTTTCTCCAGGCTTTTCATGATTTTCAGCATTTCTACCATTTACAGCTGGATTAGCTTAAAGTTTTAGTTCTTCATTTTCTTGGCACCATATTTAGGAAGATGATGAAGCTTCATACTTCACGGCATACTAGGGAGCAGCAACGTCAGGCTGAGGTCACTCGAATTCAGACTCGACTTTAATTTCTACAGGTTAAGCTGGCCAAGCTGGAGGTGTGTGCTGCTGAGGATGAGGATTGGATAACTAGGTTAGAGAAGCAGATCATTGAGGTGGCTGGTCCCTCTTGCGCAGACTTTTGTGCCCGCCAGGATCTATTTTTCATGTTATCTAGTGGATAGATAGTTTGGATGTTTAGGCTTGTTCTTTTATACTTTTTCATATGTAAAGGACTTCGAAGTTATTAATGAAAAAAGTGTTTTGTTGATTTCTATCACTTTGCTCATTTTCTTCTATCTCAAACTTGGTGTCTTCTTACTATGGCCTATGCTAACATCTCCTCTAGCTGCATGGTATTTACTTTTTTTTACATGAGCAAGTAACAAATTTAGAACTGTACCCTTTAACTGTGGGGTACTTGCATTTTATGTGAGCAAGTAAACATTTTTAGAACTATCCCCTCTAATTGTGGGATACTTGAATTTAATCTGTGCAAGTAAACATTTTTTAGAACTGCTCCCTCTTATTGTGGGGTACTTGCATTTTTATCTGGGCAAGTAAACATTTTTGGAACTGTCCCCTCTAACTGTGAGGTAATTGCATTTTATCTGGGCAAGTAACATTTTTTATAACTGTTCCTCCTAACTGTGGGGTACTTGCATTTTATCTGGGCAAGTAACATTTTTTTTAGAATTATCCCCTTTAACTGTGGGGTACTTGCATTTTATCTGGGCAAGTAATATTTTTTTTAGAAATGTCCCCTCTAACTGTGGGGTACTTGCATTTTATCTAGGAAAGTTACACTTTTTAGGGAAAGATATGGGAGATAGAGGTTAGCTCTTTTCCTTCTCTTAAATTCCCCCTTTTTTGAAATTATAGAAGGGGAATGTAAGTCCCCTTTTCTTTATTCTTAATATAAGCTGGTGAAATAAGGCTTTTCCTTTGAGATTAGAGGCCAAGTCTTGTTCTAAAAAAAAGTTTGCTATGTACTTTTTTTTTATTATCATAACTTGGAGGAAATCCTCCTGCTGGTCTAGTGACAAAATTAAAATCATTTGTCTAATATGCTTGAAGGGACTTTGCTCAGTATACTTTTCTATCAGGATGGATATACCCCCCAAGTGTAATGAGCAAAGTTCTCTTTATCTGGGACTCTCTTTTCGTCTAGTAGAGAGAGTTAAAAATGTGTGTGTGTATATATATATATTTTGGTTTAACTATCTTATGTTGTAAGCAAGAAAATGAGAATCATCATGCAATGCTCAAAATAAAAGGTTACTATTCATTTCTATTCATTGCATGTATCCTTTACAAGATAGTATTGCTTTTACCATTTTACAAAAAAAGAATTTCTCTAGCACTAGAGCAAGCTTTTCAAACCTTTCAACATAAATGAAAAGTTCTCCTTTAATAATATTAAACATAATACCTCTTCAAGCACTTGCAGTTGATGGACTGAAGGTAGTCACTCTCTGGCTCTGAGATCTAGAAATCACCCGACTTGCCTACCCCTCTAACGATAAAGGGGACTTCCTATTAGGGTTTCAATTTCGATGTCAACATGCTGCGGAGATGGTGAGTGGATGCTCACAAGACTAAGTCTCCCACCGGGAACTCACTAGGCTTAACCAAGCTTTCGTAGGCTCTGGACAATTGCTGGGTGTAGACTTTGAAGTTCTCCTTAGCCTTGTCTCTATGCTTATCCAGTGCCTCCAACTGCATATGCCTTGGATCAGGTATGATTCTATTTCTTAGAGCAACTTTGTCTGAGGGAACCTCCAACTCCACTAGTAAGATAGCTTTACTCCTATACACTAGGGAGAACGAGGTGAACCATGTCAGTTTTATTTTTTAAGTATGATAAGCCCATAACACCATGGGCAACTTCGAATCCCATGCCCCTATCATGTCCTCCATCATTTTCTATAAGATATTTATCAGGGTCTTATTGGTAGCTTCTATTTGGCCGTTACCCTTAGGGTAGGAGATGGTTGAACTGTTGTGCACAATTTTGTACTTGTCTATGAGGAGGGCCATTTCTTTGCATATGAACTTCTTCCCATTATCTGTTAAGATTACCTTGGGTATACTAGACCTGCATATGATGTAATCCTTTATAAACTGTATTACCACTTGGGTAGTCACTCTCCTTAGAGGGATTGTGTCTGCCCATTTGATGTACAATTTTGTAGCCACAAAGATAAAAGCTTTGCCATGAGAGGCTAGGTTGATCTTTCCAATAGGTTAAATGCCCATGTGTTGAAGGGATAGGGAGCTGCGAGGCTTTGCAAGCTGACAGAAGGAGAATGTATCATGTTACCATGCACTTGGCAGACCTTGCACTTCTTCACATAGCCAATGGAATTAGCCTCCATAGTCGGCCAGTAGTACCCTAACATCATCAGCTGGTCATACAATTTGGTGCCCCCATGTGTGTGTGTGGGGGGGGGGGGCTCATAAGCTCCTTTCAGTACCTTCTCTATGTCCTCTTTAACTATGCACCTTAGAGCCATCTCATTATACCATTTTCTATAAATCTCTCCTTCCACTAAGTAAAAATGGGCTATCCTTTTTCAAAGATAAATTTCACACACCCTCTCTGAGGGAAACTCTCCATCTTTTGAAAACTTTATGTATGGTTGTATCCAATCTTTAAAGACTTCAGCAAAGTTAGCTTCTGTTAGCTAGTCAAAATTAGCTTGGCATTTTAGACACCTTTATTATAGACGGGCAGCTTCTGTGCTTATGGTGGGCTAATAGTATCCACCCCATTGTAGCCGCCTATAAAGAGGAATATCGGTGTCTCGATAATGCTTTTGGTGCATTTCTTTCAACCTCTCCTAAGCCTCTTGCTGTCCAACACACATTGCCTCTTGAAATAGAGTGTTCCCTACATCATGTGATAATTAGCTAATTTTGGCTCGTTGCTTGGGAATAAGGATTTTACTGTAGTAGGCACTATTCTTCGTCGTACTGTGATTGTTTCTTCTGACTCATCCATAGCTATCTTTCGTGGTATTATGGAAAGTGCATCGAGATGCATGTTCATTGTTCGCATATGTCGCTCTACAGTTACTTCCAAGAATTGTCCCAGCAGCCTCTGGATGATGTACCTGTAGGGTGCTAAATTTTCATGCTTAAGGGCGAACTCCCCATTGACCTATTTTACTACCAGGTTGGAGTCCCCTCATATGCACAAAAACCTAATCCCTCTTCTGAGTGCCTCCAACATCACCAAAATAAGGTCCTCATACTCAGCCTCGTTATTTGAGCATTTAAAGTCCAACTAGAAAGAGAGAGTGATCTTCTCCTTCCTATTTGACAATATAATACCAGCACCCCATGTTCCTTAAGCGCTAGAGCCACCAAACTCCATCTAACATTTTCCCATTTCTTCCACCATGCATGCTTGAAAATTCTCCCCAAGTAGCTCTTCACTAGGTGGCTCAAAATTTCCACTTAGAAAATGAGCAAGCAAATATGCTACTTATTGGCTTGTAATGACCTTGGGCACTATGCATTTCAAATCATACTCTGATAAGATCAAAAACCACCTTGCTTCTTGTCCCATAATTACTGTCTGTGCGAGGAGATACTTAATGGGGTCACACTTAGTGATTATGTAAACTGTGAAAGCTAGTAAATAGTGTCTCAACTTCTGGGAAACAAAAACTAAGGCCATGCAATGCCTATCTACATTAGTGTATCTAAACTCTATACTTGATATCACCTTTGAGAGGTAGTACACCGGATTTTCTACTCCTTCCTTTTCTTGGGACAACAATGCTCCTATGGACTTCTCTATTGAAATAAGGTAGAGCAGTAGCAGTTCCCCCACTTCTAGTATAATCACTGTAGACGGGGATGATAAAATCTCCTTGATTTTCTCAAAGGGTTTCTTCTGCTCATATCCCAAATCCATTTAGCTATGTCTTTCAGAAGGGGTGTGAATGGGTGAGTCACCTTTGTGAGTGCATGTATGAACCTCCTCAGGTAGGATACCTTTCCCAGGAAGCTCTTAAGTTATCTCTGATTCTTGGGGGCATCATCATCATTATGGATTTCATTTTTTTAGCGTTTACTTACACCCCCGCCTGTTCACTACAAACCCTATAAATATTCCTGCGGTGAACCCAAAGGCACAATTGGAAGGGTTCATTCGCATCTTATACCCGCGACCCCTCTCGAATACCCTCCTGAGGTCTTGTATATGTTTGCTTTCTTTTTTGGATTTACCACTATGTTATCCATATAAAACTCTAATATTTCATGAAATAGGTCATGAAATATTGTCATCATGGTTCTATGGTATGTGGCCCCAACATTTTTTAGCCCAAATGGCATGATCGTATAGTGGAAGTTTCTTAGGGGCGTGTGGAAGGCAGTCTTCTCTGCTTCTGCTAGATCCATCTTAATCTGGTTGTAACCAATGTACCCATCCATGAAACTTTACATCTCATGTCATATAGTAGCGTCGACTAAGATTTCTATGCTCGGCAGAGGAAATTCATCTTTGGGGCATGCCATGTTCAAGTCACAAAGTTCTACGCAGATCCTGATTTGGCTCTTGTCTTTTTTTGACTTTGGCACTATGCTAGAAAGCCACATGGGATGATGAATGGGCTTGATGAATCATGCCGCCAATAACTTTTCCAGCTCATCTTTTATCTTCAAGTTGAGGTCTCCCTTGTAGGTGCGAGTGGCTTGTCTCACTGGAATAACATTGGGAAAATTTTTCAATCTATGGGAGCTCACCTCTAGGTCTATTATAGGCATCTCAGTATACTTCCAAGCGAAGACATCGGTGAACTCCTTGATCAAGCCAATTATCTATTCTTTCTGCTTTGGTCCCAGACTCTTGGAGATCAGGATGGGTCTAATTTTACCTCCTTCTTTCCCTAGATTAATCTCCTCTAACTCCTGTAGTTGCTCTCTAGGTCCATCTTGCATCCATTATGTGGCTTCCTCTGGCTCTTCAACGTTCTCAACAATATGTGACTCATCAACAACAAAACATTCTGGTGTTGGGTAGGTTCTCTCATCCCAGAATAGCGCCCGTGCAGATCTTTATAAGTGGTAGATAAACTTTCCATCGGGCAAAACCACTTTTTTACAAGTTCGGGGAGGTTTAGCCACTTCCTCCACCTTCCTCTTCCCTTTTTCCATGTGGGAAGTTACCCTTTCCCCCAAGCGATCATGAATAAATTTTTTTGGTTGATCTACTCCCCCTATCGCTTGCTTTCCTTCTAGCCTTCGTATATAATTTCTTCTTTCCTCATCTAGTTTAGTATAAAAAGATGCATATACTAGATGGGCCTCCTCGATGGAGAAAGTCTTCTGAGTCGCCTTCATGACTTTATTTGTGCCTTTGATATTAGCCTTTGCACACTGGTGGTAGGTAGAATGTACTATGCCATGGTATGCATCCATACCCTCCCGATGAGCAGCTAGTAACTGGTAGTGGCATTGATAATATGGAATTTGATGTGGGAAGTGAAATCTCCCAACTTAATTCCCACATTCATGTATCCAATGGATTGCATTCCAGCACTATCAAATCCGAAGATCACTAGTGGCACTAGCACTACTTTCTCTTGGTCAATTCCTATCTTATACAATGTATTGATTGACATGATGTTAATACATTCTCCTGTGTCCATTAACTCCCTGGGGAATGACACCCCATTCATCACAGCTATAACATACAAAGGGAGGTAATGAAAATAAGGCACCTGCCTATTTGCTTTTGAAAATACTACTTCGGAAGTATATCTCTTAATTAGCCTCCCAATTGGCCCTTTCCAATTTAGTGAGGGATCTCCTCGTTATTACACCGCCTTAAAAACTTTTCTTGTTATGAGCACCTTTGTGTCGTAATTTACTCCAATTTGATCGAATAACCACTTGAACTTGGGGCTCCTTGCTATGGCTTCGCACTCAAAGTCTAACTCTACTGCGTATGTGTAGGCATTACAGACATATTCTTCCTCAGATGTCCCTCCCATCTAACATGAGGACGACATCTACTTGGAATTCTATGAAGTTGACTTGTTCGAATTCCTTGCCTTCCTCATTTTCTTGATCTGGGGTGAAAAACCATTCGTCACACTTTCTTTCTAGCTCACTCTGGTGCTTACTGTGCAAAGTTAACTTCTTCAACTCTTCAGATATCTCGTCACCATATCCCCACCCCATCACTTCTTGAACTTCTTCTTCATAATATGCCACTACCATGTTGTCACTACCGAAGTGATGTGATGGAAGTGGATTTTCATTAACATCCACTGGGGGTATTTGCAAGGTACCATTGGCCACTTGCTCGCTAATGATCCATCTCAAATAATAACAGTCTTGAGTAGAGTGTTGCACCCACCGGTGTAACTCGCAATACTTAGGGTTGGCTTTATCTGCTACTATTGGAGTTTCTCTATTCAGGTGAGGGGAACCTTCTTCCCCCTCCCATACCAATGTACGGTACCAATCCATAACTTCAGCTACGCTGCAAGGTAGCGCTGGTGGAGCATTTTCTCCAAACTTTCTCTTGTTGTCGGGGTTGTTGTTCTTGGACCCGAAACCTCCCTTTTTACCTTTGGGATTTCCATCCACATAGTTAATTACCTGTCTCCTTGAGACATGAAATCTTTCGGAAGCAAGTAGTACCTGTGTCCTCCAACATGAGATTATTGGTTTGATTATCATAGCTATGTTACTCGTAGCCTTGGTGAACTCTCGAAAGGTTCCATCTCTAGTCTCATTGACCACATGGAGTTTGTATTCCTCCAGGAGCCCTTTGACACATATTTGAAGCAGTCTTGCCTCTGCCACCTCCTCGTGGACATCAAGTTATCTCTCACGAAAGCGCTTAATATACTGCATCAACTCTTCTCCAAGTTTTTCACCTCTTGTGCTAAGTGCCTCAACGTGAACTCATCTCCCGTCACAAATAAATTTTGGAGGAATTGCCTGTGCATCTCTTCCCAAGTGGGGATGTTGTTGGATTCGAGATGGGAGTACCACGTGGAGGCCTTCCCTGTGAGGGTCTTGGATAACTCCCTCAACCTCAGGTTTTTTTTGTTCGCATGCACTCCCAAATATTCAACAAACCTCTTCACGTGTTCTCTTGGGTTCTTCCCTCTACCACTAAACTTTATAAATTTTGGTGGGACATGCCCTTTTGGGTATGGTTTCTCATTCACTTCCTGTGGCTAGGGGTCATGTAACTCCTCGTACAACTGAGACACCTCCTTTTGAGAGAAAGATAGCAGCTTTCTCACCTCCACCATCGTAACAGACTTGGAGGGAGATTCTTCTAGACCCACACCCTTTGTTGCTGGGTGAGTTTGATAATGTTGGAACTTACTCCGGCGCCACCTTTTGGGGTGGGTCTATTTCTGCCGGAGCTTCCATCGAGGTGGATGCCCCTCCGGAGAGGGATCATGTCGGTGTTATTCATACTTGACCCAAACTAGCAAGGTCGACATTATTTTATTTCAAGAAATCAAAGAAAATGCTCATAACACTCATACCTGTCACTAGAGTCGTTGTCGGTGAACTGGTCTATCCCGCCTGAGGGGTAGATTCCCTTGATTTGATCACCACCACATCTTCATGAGTGGTTTGGTCACTCTGTGTACCATTCCCTGGTGGGATGTCATAAAAACTATCTATTTAAAAATGTTCAAACCGTCTTTGTCCATGGAAGCAAGAATACATCCCCAGCAGAGTTATGATTGTTACTATGGATTTAAATCTGGGTTCTATATTTAATGAAATAGGAGAACACAAAACTAGAATTGTGAAAGAGTTTTGAGGATTAATTCATTCTTGATTGATTCCGATAAAGTCTTAATGTGATTGAAATGTCAAAAACCATCCTATGATATGTAGAAAAGGGTTGGTATTGTTGATTTCGATTTTGGGAAAGGATCATGGAAGAAAATGGTGTAAAATACTACTCTGAAAAAAAGAATAAAGTTGCAGAAAAATCGGACCGGTCCGGACCTAGAGGGTGCGGTTCAATCCGACCTTAACTGAATAGTGGACCAGCCCGGTCCTAGGCAGCCGAATTAGTTAGGTGCTCTGAATTTTTGAAATTTCCCTTTTTCTCTTATATTCCGAAATGGACGTGGTGGAAAATCCTTAAGCACTTGTGAAAATAATAATGGGAGACTTATTATTTATAGTAGGCCTATGATAGAAATATGAATTAGTCTTATTGAGAAATTTAAGACGGGATCTAATTTGGGATGAAAATGTCGTAATTAATCTGAGAGATGGATAAAGAATTACGAAAATCAAATGAATTAATGTATAGACCAGTAGGATAAGTTAGGCTTAAATACTAAAATTGGTAAATGGGTAACTAGACCCTTAGAGCTGGGTGAAGACTCCTATATATATACGATAGTGAGATAAAACGTAAAGTAAATAGTACGACAAGTATGTGAGAGATATATACTATGTACTAGAAGGTATTATCGGGTTATGTGAATACCTAAAGTATACTATATATATATTGGTGATTGAGGTGTGATTCCGATCCAATATAATCAATGACTCTTGGTCATCGAGGTATGATTCTGACCCAAGAGATATAAATAACTATTGGTGATCGCGGTAGGATTTCGAGACAACAACCCCTAAAATGTGATACAGGGAGGTGATTATATAGTATGTGTTTATAGTATATATTGTGTGCGAAATATATATACATAAAAAATGCTTAATTCTATATTGGGGTCAATGATTATCCAGACCAATACATGAAAGCTCAATTTGGGGTTGATGATTATGAGGACCAAATTTATGGATGAATAATATTGGGGTCGATTATAATGATGCACCAATATACATATGTACGACCTTTACATTGGGGTCGAGGGATATTCGGACCAATGTAAATCATAGGATTATTGGGGTCCGTGATTTTTCGGACCCTTATAGTATGTATTATGTGTGAAATATATACTTCAAGATATTCTACTTATGCGTGAAATTAGACTTGTAGATGATATATATATAGATATATATCTAAATGGTAAATTAAGTAGAGAGAAACTTAATTTCAAGATTAAAAAAATAGATTGGGAATATCTATAGTATATTAAGTAGTGAAACTTAATTATGGAAGTTGAATGATATATATATGAAATGCTATATGAATTAAGTAGTGAGACTTGATTATGAGATCACATTTAACATATGTGAATGTTACGTAAAAAATGAAGAACATGCGAGAAATGTTACTAATGGATCATGATGTATGGGCGGTACGGAAGAGTATACTATTGATAAGATCGATTATATACTTTAGTCGAGATAGCTTAGGGTGGTATCTAGGTTGGCTAAGTATAGAACGTTTGGCGTCCACATTAGATGAGAGGTGAGTAAACTCAAGGGAGTGTGCGTGAACCTAACATGAGTAATCAATAACCGATTTTAATTGCGATAAACTACTTGTTAAATGTTTTCAAATGTTTTAAGTACTAACTCTTACTATAAAAATATTTTCAAAACCTTTTAGGTGTCCAGCCAAAGGGACGCCATACTTGATGGTTTCATTCCAGGGAGTTGGATTTGTAGCACTGTGGATGCTGACAGGATTTTGAGTAGTCGATTCTTTCATTAAGATCTAGCATAGGATCTCACTCTTGTATATCATGTTTGGACATGTGGTCTGTTGTCGGTATTATAATTTCAGTTTTGTATCAGTTTTACTTTGAAGTTTCGACTTGGATTATTACTTGGTTTGGTTATTTTTCCAATGGTTTATTTGGCATAACCTTGATTCATTTATATATCATGATGGGTTGGACTCTAGTATATTGTGAATGTGGTTTATTTTTAGAACTATTTATTTATTATGTTTAATTGGAAGATAAAATTTGGCACCGATTTAATTAAATATTAGGCCGTTAGTAATTAATTTGATTTTTCGATACTGATGCTAAGAACGAACCTTATGAGAAACCTCTTTTAATTTGATAAAGGCTTGATGATCACCTGATATTTAATTAGGTCGTGTGTCACAGGGCCGTGGTGACCCCAATGGGGACTGAGGGCCAGACACTATTATGATTATTTATGGGCATTTTTTGGGTGTATACTGGGGAGGTGGACTTTGTTTATGATGAGGATTTACTTATATATTCTTTATTTATTGTATATTGCATTATGGGATGATAGTTACCTCCAAGGGGGCATGGGGTGGTAGGTACGTTCATGGGTTTAATTAATGTATTATTTCAATATGGAAATTAAATTGGTAAATTTTTAGGAACATTGTACGATGTGAGTTATAAACATTTATAAATTATATATTTATTATTTACTTGAAAAACTATCATTGTGTGGCATGGATATATTAGCCTACCATGTCTTCACCACCGCTATTGGATCCCCCTTTCAGGTGCTCGTGGCCATTTGATTTACCTTTCCTATTATCTGCCGCACCAAGCTTTGTTCTAGTCTCACCACCACTTGAGGCATTGGTTTTAGTCCCGGTTATTTTTAGTTATTTAATTTTGAGGGATGTGACTATTGTCTTTATAGTTTTAACATATACTCTATTCTAGTTGGTTGTTCGAATATTAGTATGGTGACATGTATGTGTGAAGGTTTATTTGGGGTCTTATTGTAGACCTTCGATTATGGTTTTTAATTTATGATTAGTTGGTGATGATGTCATTTCTATCATGTTATTCCTTTTGGGATTTTTCTTATTGTATTACAATTGCGCTATCTTTGTTATTTTTTTTCCAGTCATGCTAAGGATGATATGTAAATTGAATTCACAATCTGAAAGATTTAATAAATAAACTTGAGCAACCTAGTTATTAAAAGTTACAAGGTGACACGATTGGTATCCGAGCATTGTCTTAGGCAACGCAGGTTCTGTAGGTCCATTCAAGTCTTCCACGTAGCGTTATTTGATACATTCATTCTCCTTGCATTCTTATTATATGGTAAGATTATAGGGAGTGTAGTTCTATCTATCCTGACAAATGACATGACTAGACCGAAGTGTATCGCTAGGGTTCCTTATTTGGATTTCATTCGTGAGACGTCCCATGCATGGTGTTTAGTTCAGTCGGGAGTTCGAATATATTAGGTGTAAGAATATAGTGATATTTTTGGTGAAGTGTATTAAGAGATTATGAATAGGTTCAATGATAAGTACTTCCCCAAATCGATTCATTCACCAAAGAAGACAAAGTTTCTTCAGCTTTAATATGGGGTATCATACTATCTTAAAGTGTGAGAAAAAATTTATGAATTTGGTATTCTTTGCTTCAGAGGAAGTGAATATGTAGAAAAAGAAGACTACGTGTCTTGTGAAGGATCACATTTACCCTATGTGATAGGGTTTGATAGAAAACCCATTATACACTACATACACGTAGACAATGGATATTTCACTCATCATTTTCCAAGACTGTACAAAACATATAAAGGAGTTTAAGAAAGGGGGCCAGGAAAGTATGCTTAAGACTGAAGGATGATTCACCAGAGATTGGAAGGGAGATTAGGGCCATCCAGGCCAACAATCGTACAAGAGATTTGTACCCAATCAACATAGGCCCAATATGGTGGATAAGAACTAAAACAACAATAGTAACAGGGGAGGCAGGATGAGACTACCTAGGAATGGTTTACCTTATTTTCTTTAAAGTTGATGATAATGGACAGGAGAAAAAGGACTACCCAGGTAGGCACAAGTCGGTTTAGCAGCATTAATATGGTTAGGGACAACATGGTTAGTACCGATAGGACCAGTATAGGCAAGGCTAGTAACTCCATTAAAACTAGGGCTTTAAGACCAACTATTAGGAATAGAAACATAAGCAGCGACAGGTGCCAGTTCTCCCATCTCTAAAGTTGCAGGCACTATCAGTACCTCCTAATACAATCGCAGTGCCTCAACCTCAGCTATAATATGGTCAAGTCTATCAGTTGGGACCTAGGGATGACCCATCACACAATCAGGATGTTGATGGTGTAATTTTGTTCATGCCTAATTGGCTAGAGTTTCATGTGATATAAGGGCCACACATTAATTTATTGTACGACACTTTATAGGTAAATTGAGGATGATTCTGATTCCTTGCATTGGGTATTATCTATACCTACCCTTTAAGGTGTATCCACTCTTATTACTAAGACTTGTGATGAGTTAGGAATTAATATTGGCAGGATACGATTTGTAGCTAATTTGTTAGTTTTAAATACCCACACATGTGATGTTATTTTGTGGATGGATTAGTTATGTACACATCGGACCTAGATTGACTGTGTACATGGAGCTATTTTATTTTTTATGCCAGGTCAGGAGATATATTTAGTGGTTGTGCCTAGATGTGAGAGTAGGGATACTACCCACCTGTATTTTATTGAGGAGGAGACTCGGGAGGAGAGTATAGTGTCCTTAGATATGATTCTAGTAGTTCGAGAGTTTACTAATATATTCCATGAGATTCTAGATTTACCACCAAGCTCAGAGATTGATTTTTTGATTGATATAGCGTCGAGCATGAAATCGATAGCTAGAGCACCATATCTTATGTCCTCTAAGAATATAAAATAGCTTCAGATTAAGAATCTATTAGAGTAGGCCATAGCACTTCACCTTTGGGTGCACCAGTTTTATCCAGGAAGAAGAAATATGGGTCGTTGAGGTTGTGCATCAAATATTGTGAGTTGAATAAGGTGATGGAGAAGAAAAAAATACCCACTATACAAGATTGATGATCTTTTAATTAGTTGGAGGAAGATTCATTATTTTTTATTGCTTTGCAATCCGATTACCGCTAGCTAGGGTGCGAGAGTTATGGCTTTATTGACTCGTTATGGGTCCTAAGAGTTCCGAGTGATGTCGTTTAGGTTGAATAATTCCCTAATTGTATTCATGGACTTGATGAATCGGTGTTTTAACCATACTTGGATGAAGGAGGAGCACCTCTATTATTTTTGGATTACACTGTAGAAATTAAGAGAGCATAATATTTATCTGAAGTTCTCTAAGAATGAGTTTTGGAAGTTAGAAGTGATATGATTGGGGGCATGTTTTGTTAGAGAAAGGACTATCCATGGATCCTAATAAGGTTTCATTTATGTTGGATTGTGGACAACCCATGACACCTACCGAGGTCCGTAGCATTTTGAGTTGGTCAATTATTATTGGAGATATATCTGTAGTTTCTCAAAGATAGTTGGGTCAATAAGTGAGTTCATGAAGAAGGGTGTGCAATTATTTAGGACCGATAAGTGTTAGCAAATGTTTGAAACTCTTAAGGAGAAATTTACTTTTTCACTAGTTTTTCCTTTACCTAGGACTAGAGTTATTGGTCTACACTAATGCTTCACTGCAGAGATTAAGTGGGGTATTGATGTAGGAGGATAGGATGATTTCATACTCCTCTTAAAAGCTAAATATTGCATGAGGTTCATTATCTTTGTGTTGCATGCGTAGAGGCACTATCTTTGGGGTGAGACGTTTAAATTCTTTAGCGATAACAAGACTACCATATTTCTATGAATATGAGGTAGCGTAAGTGGTTTGAGTTCATTAAGGACTATTGGTTAACCATCCAGTACCACCTAGGAAGGATAGTGTGGTGGAAGACACATTGAGCCAATAACCCAATCATAGCCTATCAGCTCTTAAATTGGCCAAGTGGGGTTCACCTGATATGATTTGTGAGTTAACTATGCTTGTAGTAAATGTATAGATTTTAGTATGGGAGATCAGAAGGTATTTAGGGGACACGATGTGCAAGGTAAAGGTAATCGAGATTCTCGCCATCGGTATACCTTATTTTCAATGGGAACTAATGGCGAATTACGCTATAAAGGTAGATTGGTTGTACCATTAGATGAGGAGTTGAGACGAGCTATGAAGAAGACTAACGGTTCTTATTTTACGATACATACGGGTGGGGATAAATTTTACCGAGATATGAAATGACAGTGTCGGTGGGCTGGTATCATGACAAATGTGGCAGTGTTTGTATCTAGATGCACCACTTGTCAGATGGTGAAGATGAACCATCAAAATCCGTTTGATATGCTTCATCCTCTATCAATTCCCAAGTGGAAGTGGGATAGCATCTCGATGTATTTCATCACGGGTCTACATTTGATGGCTTGGCCGCATGATTCTATTTGGGTGATAGTTGGCCACCTTACGAAGGTGGTACAATTTTTGTCACTGTGTATTGATTATTAGACCAAGCAAATTATGCGTTTGTATGCTTTCTAGATTGTCCAATATCATGTGGTTCCATTAGTGATTGTTTCAAATTGGGGCCCTAAATTTGGTACTCAATTGCTCCTTAGTATGTCATACTATCTATAGATGGATGGACACACGGAGAGGGTAAATCAGGCTCTAAAGGACATGTTGCGTGCATGTGTGATGGACTTCAAAGGCAGTTAGGAGACACATTTTTCATTGGTGGATTTTGCGTACAATAACAGTTATCAGAAGTCCATTTCCATGGCACCATAATAGGCACTATGGAAAATAAATAAAGTATTGGTGGTTCATCATAATCTGTTTAAAGTTAGGAATTTATTTGATATTTATAAAAAGTAAATAAGGAATTTTACAGAAGAGGAATTTCGTTAATATAATAAGGGTATAGTTGTTTTTTTAAAGTTACTTGGGAAGAGGTTTAGGTCAAGTGTTAAAATAGGAAAGACAACAAATTAATTTAATTAGGTTTTTTAAAAGGAAAAAAATATAAAAAGTGGTGCATGGTTTGGGAGGTCATTCTGATGGGGCAGGAAGGCCTCTATAGAGGGTCATGGTTACCTTTATAGTGAACCAACATGGAATAAAATGGAGAGACCCATTTTTTTCTATCATCGATTATTTCTTCTCCTTTTCAATTTCTTTTCTCTACAAAGGCGAAACAAAACCCTTATAAAACCTGTCGTTTCACCATATAAAGTCACGACTTAACCCTATATTCTAATCTAATCCCCACACAAGTTATATCGTCACAACAAATAAATTTTAACCTTTAATTCAACATCAAATTTATATTTTTCTGGAGCACTTTTGGGACTAACATTTACATAAGCTTTGTGAGCAGTTGGAGGGTCTTTTCAACAATTTTTCAATGGGGATTTACTCTACAGTTATCCCTTTAAAATTCTTATAGTATTATGTGGATTATACATTGAGACAAGTTAAGATTATACTCCTCCACTTTTATGTAATTGATTAATAATTTTCACCTCAATCTAAATTTTGTACTTAAAAAATTATTTCAAATAATTAGGATCTCACATTTCCCCCATGAAATTTTATAAATAAAGGATATGATAATCATTATTGTTAAATTGTTAAAATTATATAAATGTAAGTAGATATTCATGTTTATAGATATTTGGAGTTCTATGGATGGTTAACATACTTTTAGAATAGATATATCAAATTTTTATTATATAAATTCATATGTACTTTTTATACAAATCCCTAAATTTTGATATTAATTTAATTCATGAACTTATATTAAAACCTTAGACAAATTTTGAATAGAAATCCATGATCTTAGATTACTTTGAGAAATTAAAGAATGATGATAAATTGTTTGTTAACTAGAAATTATATAATGTTTTCCCTTCTATCCAATTATTAAAAGTCACAACTCGTGTATATTTTTAATGAAAATTCTATAGGGTTATAATATACGAATAGGGTACAAAAATCAAGAAACCGCTATTTTTAAATTTTCTTAAATTTAAGTTCAATTAACCAGATTAACCCAAATAAAACTACGCACCGATTCAACAAAGGAGTGTGTTAAATGATTTACCAAATGTTATCTTATCCTAAAACATGTATTTAGATGAGAACAATAATAAAATAAAGCAACAAACCACAACATGCTAATGTATGAGGAAACCCCACAACGAAAAAAATATCGGATGGCCCATCCATGCAAATTCACTGTGTATGGATTTACAAAGGACACGACAACAGACTGACACAATGACTCGATGTTTTTGCAAGCCTTGATGTTCTTATTTCCTTCAACCTCTTCACAACAACACGTAGGAATCCACATGCACAACTGTCACAATGTGTAACTCCAAACATACCTTATCTACTGATAGGGCTCTATAACCGTCTACAAATTTGAACATGGAGTCCAAAGCTTCTTCACCACAACACCAAGTCCATCGTGTGTAAACATCAAACTTGTACATATTCCACTGCTCAAAACGATTCTTAACAAGATAAAGAGAACAAAACTTGGTTCCCATAAACTGAGATTTGAATGCATATATGTATATTATAAAACTTATATCTAAAACTATTTGGGTGTAAACTAGGATCATAAAAACGTGAAGTGTTTTTTGGAAGAGTTTGGGAACTCAAAAGGCATGAAAAGGTCTATAATAAAACTATCGCTCCCCAACCCTATTTATACTATGTTTTCCAAAAACGAGATAAGGATGAAAAATATAATGACAATATCAACTTTGAAAATGCATTAGGTCATTCGAGCGTAGTCAGAAGTCTCGTTGAAATGAAGTACCAAATATTGTTGGAACCAAACTTCTTACGACATATCGAACGAAAAGATAATGTAGGCTAAAAACAGTTCGTTTGAAGTTTCATTGGATCTTTGGTTCTAACGAGGTTCAATATCTCATTTGAACAATATAGTTGATGTCGTTAGAACGACTTGGATTTTTTTTAAACATGTTTTAAAATAGTTTTAAAACATTTTAGAAAATAACACCCAAAACTAAATATTAAAGGATCAAAAGTATACGCATTCATACCTGAGATAGCCATGGAAGATGAAGATGAAATGTGGAACTAAACAATGCATGATGAATGTAGAACTTCTAACTTGGCCCCTACGTGCAAACACGTTATAGGCTTAAAAGATCAAACATATGCATATCCTAACCTATGACTCAAAGGTTTTTTCTGAACACAGAATAAGCCAAAATACATACAAATTGACTCTATCAGAAATTTGTCCTTACAAATATAGCCCTTTGTTTATTCGGGGACAAAATACAAAACAAAAACATATGTCCTGCCAAGCTCTCTAAAATACTCAATGCCCAGCCTTAAAAGGAAAAAGTACAGACACTTGATAGACTCGCGTTGAGTAGCTTTGCTCTTATGTAAACTTTGTCGCATCGTTGCAAACCTGCACACTTAAACACATCTTTAAATACAAAGAGAATATATAAAATTATAAATTCATATAAGAATAAACCATCCCCCTTTATCATACAATATCTACCTAAGTTAGGACGTCTTCCCATAAGGAAAAATCTCCCCTATACTATAAATATTATGATACCATTTCTCCCCCCTTTTCTTCAGGAATAGACAAAGTGAAAGAGGCATAATAAAACCATTTCTACCCTATATAATCAAATCTTTCCCTAAATAAAATAGGGGTAGGCACAAAGAAAAATAAGTATATCATGGAGTGGTGTAAAGTGCAACAAGCAATGACAAATACTACACAACAACACAAGCTCAAATAATCCAAAATGTGAACAAAAGATATTAATTTGATGCCTAAATGAGATATCAATGATAGCAAGAAACAAACAATACTAATATGATCTTATCACATACCAATTTGAAACTACTTAAAACTAAAACGGAACATGTGGCATACATGGATTAAGTGCAAACACAAAGACTCAAAACAAAAGACATCATATATATAAATATAAAAAGGATACCAATGAAGCATGCAAGTATATATAGGTATAAACACCATAAATAAATAAAAAACACGTAAGTTTTTCACACTAGCATAGTATTAATGTGTCTAAATAATGGTGGTACGTAATGAAGAGGCATGAATTTATAACAAATAAAATATGACCCAGTCACTCAAAAATGTCCAAGGAGTTGTACTTGATTGTATTAACTTTATTAAACAAATATTGAGCCTCACCGTGATAGATAAAGTGAACTCATAATGGACAAACAAGAACAATGTACACTGGCCTAGAAACTATTGATGATTCTCAAATAAATAGCATAAAAAATTAATTAACTAGGACTCATTGTGAAAACCCATTGATCTTCAACTTCTAACACCCTCAAAATTATAGATATTATTTTTTACTTTCATATTTTGAAGACATCACACTTTTGAAGAATTAATGAGAAAAATAGCCTTGGCAATTTTATCTTTTCTTTTCCTATAAGTTTTTAGGCTCTTGTCAACGATGGCCTTTCACACAAGGAAGATTTCTCCCTTTGTAGCCCTTTTCCATGCACACTCATATTTTTAATAAAGAAATAAACTCACGAGGAATGGTTCTTACATGCATGCACAAAAGATCTCGTGCATGTTTGTGCCGAGGAATGTACAAAGTGAATCCATTTAACAAATCAAAGTTGAAATGCTCTATGCAAGCATGAACAAGAACAATCTATGCATTGAAAATCATGACCAAATCTCCTAGCCACATGGATACATGGAATGAAATGGACTCAGACATACTGATTTGCAATACAAAATATGTAAAAATAAACTACACGTAAACAAAACTCTTTCTGCGTTTTTTTAAAAAAAACGAAGACACCACATGAAAAAAAACTCAAAAGAAAGACAAAAATCTTTTTTTTTATTCGAACCCAACAAAAGAAAAATCAAAATACAAAAGAATCAAACACTATACATCTAGTAAAGACATGTAACATGAAGAACAATATATAATGTATGAAAACATGCAAACATAATCAACCATTCGATTTAGCATGAGAAGTATCGTGTGCAAACATTCAAGAATAAAAAAGTCTAACATTTAAAGCCTCTAAATCTAATTTCCTAGCCAACATAGAAGAAACGTGATGCTCTCGGGTTTTAGGAACCTCAATGACTCTAGACTTAGAATTTTTAAGACCTTTTCTAAGATCAAAACAAAAATACCTAAATTAACCTTTCCTATTGCAATGTGTGCAAGTGAAGACACGGTGAGGAATGGTACCTAAGTTTTGAGCTTTTCTAACGTCCTTAGCATGTCTGACTCTCTCAAAAGTATGGTATTGGTTTTATTGCAGAAGAATTTTGATCATCGAAGACAATCCCATAACTTCATCTTTAATTTGGATGGTTCCTAACATTTTATCCAATTTTTTAGATCTTATCTACAAATCAATTTTGACATTACTCGAGTGTCTCAATCTCTCTTGTAACTCCATAATCCTAAACTCGATAAAATGATGATACTCGACAAAAATAAGGGAGTCCTTCTTCAAAATCTCAATCAAACCATGAAGGTTATCTCACTCCCCTTAATAAACACAATCTTATCCCTAACATTACCTAAGATCCTCAATCTATATACTCTCATCATTATCTACGATACGTTCTTTTAACCTAGCTTCCAAGTTCAAGTTAGCCTTTTTCAATTTCATCGTCTTTGTATACAACTCTGGGAATGCAACTTGATGTTCACTCTCCTCTTCCTCTTCTTCACATTCTTCTTCTTTTTCTTCTTGTTCTTCTTCTCCACCATCACTCACTTGGGAATTACAAATAATGTCCTTGGAATTATCATAATCAGAAATATCTTCAACGAAATATTTTTCCTTAAGTCTCATATGACTAGCCATGAATGTACCATAGTTGTGCTCAATAAGGGAATCAGGTTCCTCTTGTGGATCACTATCACTAAGGATGGCATTGTATACCTTTAATATTGCCCTCCTTCCTTAGTTTAGTGGGACACTCAGATGCCCTATGGCCATAACCCTCACACCCAAAGCATCTATACGACTTATCCCTCTTAAAATTATCGTTACAATTTTTAGGGAATTTTATAGCCTTGTTAAACTATTTTTTCTCAAACTTCTTTTCATCTTATGATTGTTTTTCAAAAAGAAATTTCTTAACTTTTTTCGAAAATATGGCCATATCATCAGAATCGATGTCAAAATCATCATTCAAAACACGTGTTTCCTCCTTCTAGGCTTTCGAAGAAATGTCATTATATTTCTTCATCTTTTTGGAGGAAAACATGTCAAGCTCATAAGTTTGAATATCACCTATAATTCTTTTAGTTTTGTAGAGTCTAAAGTACCCAAAGAATTCAAAACCGTCACTTTTGAATTAAACCTTTCTAGTAAGGACCTTAAGATTTTATTGACCCCTCGAGTTTTAGGTATTACCTCTCCCAAGTTAAAAGACAAGTTCACAATATCAGAAAATCTATCATACAACTCATCAAAGGATTCACTCTCCTTCATCCTAAGGTTTCAAACTAAGTGGGGAGCTTTTGGAGTTTGGAACCTTAACAATGCTAGTTTCATCATGGTTTAGTTGGAGTATATCCCAAGCTTCTTTGGATGTCTCACACATCATGATATAGCATAAATCCTTCGGTATGACCACACTATAAGGACAAATTTTCAATTGAGTCAATTTGTATGGCTTGTCTTAATTCCGGACAAAACACTTTGAGTCATAGGGTAGAAGTTGTATGTGTGACCTTTCAAGCCTATGACATCTTTTGTTCAAGACGTAGTGGCCTAGTCGAAGAGATCACATCATGTGAAGAAATTAAAATTTTAGAATTCATGTTTATTTTGTATGGATTTTCTTAATTCATGTTTATTTTAGTTTGTATGAATTTGAACTTAAAAAAATATATTCAATAAGAGAAAATTAATTTGAAGAAATTAAAATTTTGGAATTTTGAAACCATTACCCCATATTCATAATTAGGCCTTTTCAAATTGGTATCACAACATATAATTTAAGAAATTCCCATTTTTAGATTGGTATCAAAGCGGGCTTACTAAATTATCGTGTTAGATCCTTTTAGGTTTGAATAAGGAAAATTTACCATTTTTTAGGTATCCTATTTTTTATGGTTCTAACTATGCATACTGGAAAGCGCATATAAGGTCAACACTTAAGTCGTTATATGTGTAGGTTTGGCAAGTTGTTGTTAGAGGGTGGTCCCCACCAACATGTTTAGTAGGAGAAGTTCGCATTCTGAAACCCATCGAATGATGGAGTAAGGATGAGTATAAGTTAGGAAATTACAATTCACGTGGTTTAAATGCATTTTTAGTGCAGTCACACCAGAGGAGTGCCATCGTATTATGACATGTGAAACATCTAAGGAGGCATGGGACATATTCGAACTCACCCACGAAGGTACTTGTGCTGTTAAGGCTTTCGAACTCCAAAACCTCACTACTAGTTTGAAACCATTAAGATATTAGAAAGTGAGTCTTTTGATGCGTTCTATGCTAAATTGCTCGATAATATAAATTTGTCTTTTAACTTAGGAGAGAAGATACCTAACAATCATGTCATAAAGGAAATTTTAATGTCATTACCCGATAGGTTTAATCCAAAAGTGGCCATTTTGAATTATTTAGGCACTTTAAACTCTACGAAACTACAAGATCTTGTAGATTACTTACAAACCTATGAACTTGACATTTTTACCTCTAAGGATGTGAAGATGAAGGATAAGGGCATAGCTTTGAAATCCCGAAAGGAGAAAACATATGTTATGGATAATGAGTCTGACATCGACTCGGACGATATGGCTATCTTTGCCAAGAAGTTCAAAAAAAGTTCTTAAGTTTAGTAAAGAAAAATTTAAGAATGAATATAAGAAATTTTAGAAGTCTAAGTATAACAAAGCCGTAAAACTCCCTAAAAATCATAATTATGATTTAAAAAAAGAAGAGTCGAATAAATGTTTTGGCTGTGAGGGTTATGGTCATAGAGAAGATGAGTAAACTAAGGAAGGAGGGAAAGAAACTAATTTCATACAATTCCACCCTTAGTGGCCATGGATCGAAAGAGGTACACGATTCCCCCATTGAGCGCAACTTCACCACATTTATGGCTAGTCATGTGAGCAATGATGATGAATCTTCCTATGAAGATATCTCTTTGCATGAAACTTTTGAGGCCATTGTTTGTGAATCCCTAGTGTGAAATGGTAAAGTGAGTTGAGAAAAAAGTTAGAATGAAAAGGAGGATGAAGAGAGTGAACTCTAAGTTGCCTTCCGTCAATAATATGCAGAATCATCGAAATTGAAAAATGCTAACTTGAAGTTAGAAGCTAGGATGAGAGAACGTGCCGTAAAAAATGATGAGAGTGTTTTAATTGAAGATCTTAGGATACGTGAGAGGACTCTTCGAGAAAAGATAAAGTATGTTTGAGGTAAGAGTGATAGTCTTCGATGTTTTATTGGAGGCTATGAAAAAAGTTATTCTTGAGTTTAAAGAGACTAGGAGTTTACTTGAGTTTAGGATAGTGGAGATTGAAGATAAATTGAGAGACTCGAGTCGTGTGAGGTTTGATTTGGAGTCTAGGTCTAAAAAATTAGATAAAATTTTAGGCACCATCCAAATCAAATATAATAAGTGTGGTATTGGTTTCAATACTCAAAATTCTTCCGCTAATAAAGCCAAAACCATAATTTTGAGAGAGTTAACCACGAACACTATAAAAGATCAACCCTGAGGTAATACTTCTTACCGTTCTTTCACTTTCACACATTATAGTATGAAGGGTCACATTATGAGGTTTTGTTTTGATCTTAGAAACGATCTTAGAAAGTCCAAGGGTAGAGTCACGAAGTTCACCAAAACATGAGAGCATCACGTTACACCTATGTGGGTTAGGAGATCTTATTTGGAGCCTATATATGATAGACTTTATCATTCTCATTTTCTTTCACACGATACTTCCCATGCTAGATCTAAAGGTTGATTGTGTTAGATTTGTTTACATACACTAGTTGTGCTTTATGATATATTCTTGGTAGTTATATGTTTGTTAGTACTATTATAGTTTATGCTTCATCAGATTTATTTTCTTAGAACTATGACAAGTGTATCTTTTGTATTTTGATTTATCATTGTTGGGTTTTATTAAAAATTTGAAAACTCAACAAGATTTTTTTTGTGTATTTTAGTTTTACACATTTTTTGGTGGCATATTCTTCTGTTTGAATTCCATCACTCTACGTATCCATGTGGCTAGAACTTTTGGTATTGATTTTTAATGCTTAAATTGTTCTTTATGATTCTTTCATGGAGTAGTTTGACTTTGATTTTATTAATGCATTCCATTTGCATATGCCTCCTCACACACATGCACGAGCTCTTTTGAACGTTAACTTCACATGTATATTTGAGCTTCGTGAGATGTTCTCCCATCAATTTTGTCATCTACATATTTTATGGCTATGGTGGATTTTTTTCATGTTAAAATCATTCTCCGTGAGCTTTATTTAAATTATATTGAAAATAGATAAGGGTGCATAGGAAAGGGCTATGAAAGGAGTAAATCTCCCTTGCAGGAAATCCACCATTGGCAAGAGGTTAATGAAAAGATTAAAGGCCATAAAAATAGAAAAATTACCAAAGGCCAATATATTTTAGTGTGTTTGATCTTTCAAAAGAAATATCTTCAAAAGAATTGAGAAAAATAAAAGAAAAGAATATGTTTATCTTTTGAGGTGTTTAGTTGAAGATCAACGGGGTTGCAAAATGATTCCTAGTTATACTTATTTTGTCTTGATGCTATTGATTTGTGAAATCATCAAAATTCTAGGCTTATGTACATGTGCTTATTTGTTCTTTGAGTTCATCTTCATCTATCAAGTGAGGCACAATCTAAGGTTGATAAAGTTTTGCAACAAAAAAGAACTCCTTGAATATGTTTAAGTGATTGGGTCATACTTATTTTATATATAGGTCACACCCCTTCACTCCATTTTCTACATATTACTTAGACACATTTATTCCATATGAATGTGGAAATCTTATCCTGTTTAGTGTCTTGTGTGTAGTTTATACCTATATATGTGTGTGCTTATGCTTCATTGATATATTTTCATGCCTATATAGATGGTATCATTTGTTTTGAGTCTTTTCTTTTACGTCTAGTCCTTATATGCTTTTATTCATATCGATTGCTTTCGTGTTGCGAACTTTCATTGATATCTTGTGCTTATTTTAGTACATTCTTAGGGTATTATTTTGCTATCGCATCATAGTTGGTATCTGTTGTTCTTCTTCTACCAAGTTCCTTTGCTCTTCTTGTATCACTATACACCAATGTATAATATAGTTAGTTTTTCCTTTATGCCTATCCTTTGTTTTATTTAGGAGGAGAATTCGTTTAAATTGGGGAGAAATTAATTATTTTATAAACATTAATCTTTGTCTATTCCTGTACAAAAAGGGGGAGAAATGGAACCTAAC
The DNA here is from genome assembly GCA_949130495.1 of Sambucus nigra. Taxonomy (NCBI): domain Eukaryota; kingdom Viridiplantae; phylum Streptophyta; class Magnoliopsida; order Dipsacales; family Adoxaceae; genus Sambucus; species Sambucus nigra. The sequence goes on along the minus strand of OX422210.1, from coordinate 585,105,035 downwards.
TCTTTTCATTTGAGAGATCTAACTTAGGGGAGGCGTCCTTTCTTAGGCAGACATTGTTAGACAAAGGGGGAGGATTTAATTATGCAATTTATTTTTTTATATTCTCTATGCATTTTATGGTGTGTTTAAGTGTGAAGGGTTTCCATCCATGCGGGAAAGTTTTAATGAAATAAAGCTTCTCAGAATATGTGTCGATCAAGCGTCTGAATTTATTTTACTTTGGGTTGGGATTGAGTCTTTTAGATGAGCTTGATGGCCCATATGGTTTTTATTTTTTGGTTTTGTCCTAGAATAGCCAAAGGAGGAGATTTGTAAGGACAAATTTCCAATTGAGTCAATTTGTATGTATTGGAATAATTCCGGATAAAACACTTTCAGTCATAGGGTTGTATGTGTGACCTTTCAAGCCTATGACATCTTTTGTTGAAGACATAGAGGCCAAGTCGTAGAGATCAGATCATATATCGTGTTACGTGCCATGTTTCATCATTAACATTCTAAGGATCACTGAGGTATGAATGCTTATATTTTGTTGGGCTTGAAAACTTATTATTCGGTGTTAGAATTTTGTTAATCTACTTTTAAAATAACTTTATATTTTTTGTAGAATAATTTTATTTTTTTGTTATTGTCGTTAGAATGACTTTCCCAAGTCGTTCAAATGAGATTTTGGGGTCATTCAAATGACTTCTAAAGATGTCTGTTTTTGGTTTGTGATGATTTCTTGTTAGAAGTCTCGTTCATATCTCAGTCGAACGAGATGGCTATTTCGTTCAAATGAGACTGCTTTCTGTTCGAACAACCGAAGCATTTTTTTTATCAAAAAAATTTTTGAAGCATTTTTTTCTCCTAACTCCTCACTACTTTTTTCCAACCATTTATGTAGTGCGGGATTTCATTTTAATCAGAGACGTTTCCATCTTATAAGTTAGAGAAACCTTTAGAAAAGTTCAAGAGTGCTTTTGTTCTAAACTCATGATTTAACTTTAAAAACAAAACATGTGTTTACACCCAAATTGTTTTTTGATCCAAGCTTCTACACAATATATGTTTGAGATAAAGTTTTGACACTGGGTTTATCATTCCCTACATCATTGAGGATTGTTTCTTGCGGAGGATTCCGTGTTCATTGTTGTACATACGGTGGACGCCATATGTGTGACTATTTTGTGCCCCATCGGTGGAATCCGAGACTCAGGAGTTTTCCTATCAAGAATTCATGTTGCGCACGAGTGTGAGACTTGGTGAAAAAATCTACAATCCGAAGGCCTTACTCATTTAAATCGAAATATCCTGTAGAATAAATGTAATAGATGAAACATGCTCGGTCGGGGGGGGGGGGGGGGGGGGGGGCGTCGAGTTGTTGCGTAAGTATTCTGACATGTCCTTTTATAATTATGTACTTAGTGGACTTATGGCTGGGACGTTCGCAGTTTTTTCCATTGTGGATTTTCCTCGTACATCGGGGCAGTGTGGTTGTTTATTTCATCTTGCAAATTCACATAGATTCATGATTAGGTTAAAAAGATAAAATTAGCAAAACCACAAAAATGGTGTAATTGGTGCTTAATTAATTTGAATTGTGTTAGTTTAAGAAAAAATTGATTTGACAAAATTAATGTTTAGTTTTGTTTGTATGAATTTTAACTCAAATTAATTTTGTTCAAGAAGAGAAAATTAATTTGCAGAAATTAAAATTTTGGAATCTCAAAACCATCACCCCATATTCATAATTACGCCTTTTCAAATTGTATCACATCATATAATTTAAGAAATTCCCATTTTCAAACACAAAGCAAGCAATTTAAACCACATGAATTATAATTCGCCAATTTTTTCTCAACATCTCTATAACTTTCTATGAGTTTAGGGACATAAATATCACCTACTAAAATTGCGGGTGGGGTCAATCCCTTAATAACTGCTAACTAAACCCGCTCGTATATATCCTTAAGTGCTGAGTTCATACACGCATCCTAACACGTGTAATTAGACCCATCAAACATCGGTGGCCTAGAATGCAACTGGCCCTCCACATGAAAGTCGCACTGATTCATGCATAAGCACAGATCTAATACAATAAATTTGTGTTCCTATTACATACAATTTAAAAGTCCCATAGGGTTGTAATAGATGGATAAGTTACAAAAACCAATCAAACCCATATGTTTAAATTTTCTCAAATTTAAGTTCAATTAAACAGGTTAACTCAAATAAAACTGAGCAACACCGATTAAAAAAAGTGTTGTGTTAAATGACTTACCAAATTTTATCTTGTCCTAAAATATGCATCTAGGTGAGAACAAGAATAAAACAAAGAAACAAATAATAACACCTCGATGTATGAGGAAAACCCACAACGAGAATAATCTCAGATGGTCCAGCCATGAAAATTCACTATTTATGTATTTACAAAGGGCACGACAGTAGACTTACATAATAACTCGACACCCTCACAAGCCTTGACACTGTCGTTCCTTAAACCTATGCATAATGACATGCAGGAGTCCACCCGCACAACTGCCATAACGTGTGACTCCATATACGCCTAGGTATCTGATATACCCATTTATATCCTCGGCCTGGCTGAGGATTACCTCCAAACGGACGACCCCTCAGGGGCCGACCCTTCATCAGGCTCAAGACGACCCCTCAGAGGAGCCGACCCTTCATCAGGCTCCAGACGACCGTACGAGGGGCCGACCCTCTTCAACGGGCTCCATACGACCCCTCAGAGGGGCCAACCCTTCGCCAGACTCCAGCCGACCCTACGAGGGGCCGACCCTTCACCACTCTCCAGACGACCCTACGAGGGGCCGACAGTACGAGGCCAGAATTTGGCTAGCCTCACTACTGGAAGAAACTTTGCCCTCAGCCTCGGCTCATAGGCCGAGGGTGACATCATCACAACGCGTGGTTTGGGAGACGCGTGGAACAGTGCGCGTGAGGCTGACATGGCACAGGGGAGACCGTTATAACAAAATCACACCCTCACGTGAGGGAATATTATGTCATCATTTGGCATCTATAGGTGTCCACAGGGGATTGGCTAGATCATGATTCACATGCACCATGCATACTTGGGGGTTACACTACACCCCCCAAGACCTATATATACTTGTCACCTACAACCCTACAGGGGATCGATCGATGAACTGTAGCCCTAGCTAAAACTCTGCTGGTACACACAGTAGAGAGAGAGAGAGAGGGTTATGTGCATTGTATCCAAGGCCATTAGTGCCCATACTTAGTGGATCACACACTCACAGTGGACGTAGGCCAAATTGGCTGAACCACTATACATCATTGTCTTAGTTCCTCCTATACTCACCCCCTTCTACATACTTATACACTTATACATCTCTATGGCTGCCATAGCTGCTACTATTTGCGCTCATTATCACTTATCCGGTGATGGCTAAATCTCAGCATCATCAGTTTGGCGCCGTCTGTGGGAATGAGAAGACATCTCTTCCTTTGTACAGCTTGACCTCACTGGGCACGCTGGTGGTGAACCAACACTCCCCCTGAGAGGAGGTGTTTCACCATTAAAAGAGACCCACTAAGGTCCCAAGCTCACCAGTATTTTCTTCAGTTCAACTTCTCATAGCTCAAGTGCATGGCACCTGAGATGGCACCACCACCACTTCCCCCGCCAGATGAGGGGGGAAGACCCAGTTCCAGTCAGCCGCCGCCTCAGTCTAAGATGGCTGATGTAGCGGCAGCCTTAAAGTCTCTAGCAGCAAGCCAGCAGATGATGCAGGAGCAGTTCACAGCTCTAAGACAGAACATACTAAGGGAACCAGGAGTTTCACCTGAGATGATTACTCCGGCAGCAGCTCCAGGACAGCATGAGGCCAGGGGACCACCCCAGGCACCACGCAAAGACCTGACACCCCCTCAGCGGCGTAGGGATGTTGCTGACCTCCGGCGTCTATGCCTGGGGAGGCAAGGAAACCCTTGCCCTGAGGACAGGTATGACGATCCGGAGGGAGAAGAGGCCCCTATAGAGTGCTGGGAACCCTATGAGGTCTCCAACAATACTGTACGACCTCTCCAGGACAGTAGAGGAAAGTGCGGGAGACCAAACCCTGATGATTGCCCGAGGGGCTCTGCTTTTGATCGCTTGAGCAGGGGGTCGGCCTTTGAGAATATAGGCCCAGTAAATGACCTATGGGAACAGTTGTCCAGGCCAAGAAGTGCTGCGAGATCCAGGAGGGAGGCAGTAGATGGCCGACCCAGAGGACGAGATGACGGCCAAAGGGAAGTGAACAGCCGACAGGCCTACTGTAGCAGAACCCTCCGTCCACCTCGGAGAGGCAGAAGGGGATAACATCGGCCAGGCCGACCCTGTGAGGCCCTAGAATGACTCAATCCAGCGGTTAGAGGATCAGATCGGTGATATACTGAAGAGCCGAGACCCTCTTCAGAGGGGGTACACCATAGGCTCACCCTTTGTGGCAAAGATAGTCAACTTCCCCACGCCATCAAAATTCAAGCCACCCGTAGTCACCCCAAGGTATGACGGGAGCACCAACCCCATCCACCACGTGGAGATGTATCAGTCAGCAGCAGACATATACTCTATCTCAGATGAGATGAGGTGTCGTGCCTTCTCTGGTACCTTGACAGGGGCTGCGCATGTCTGGTACACGTCTCTTCCAAAAAATTCCATTGAAAACTTCAAGCAGTTGGCAGACCTGTTCATCCATAGCTTCTGCTTTGGGGTAAGGCCACAGAAGAAGACCACCCACCTTCTCTATGTTAAGCAGGGGAAGAGTGAGAGTCTGAGGGACTACATAGCCAGATTCAATAAGGAGAAGCTGGAGGTGGAAGACTATGAGGAGAGCATAGCTATGACAGCCCTGATTGGAGGGCTCCAAAAGGGGAAGCTGTTATGGAAGCTTGTTGAAGACCCTCCGAGGACGATGGCTGAACTGCTGTCGACAGCAGGAAAGGTGATGAACACCGAAGAGGCGATGGCTGCAAAATATGAAGATGAAAGAGGAGGTGCTAGTGGGAGTAAATACCCTAAGAAGAACAAAGAGGGGAAGAAGAGGTCCGCGGATGACAAGTTCGCTGGGTACACCCCTCTGATGGTCAGCTGTGAACAAATTCTCAATGAGATAAAGAGTGACCGGTCCCTGAAGTGGCCTGAGAAGCTGAGGGCAGCCCCCGGCAAGAGGAATAAGAACATGTGGTGTGAATTTCGCCAAGACCACGGCCACGTAACGGACAAATGCTTTTCTCTGAAAGATGATATTGAGAAGATGCTGAAGGAAGGGAAGCTCAGAAAGTACGTCGACAAAGGTGCCTTCAAGAGGGGCCGAGGGGACGACCCCAGAAAGAAGCGAGGCGATGCATGCAGAGAAGGTCCTCAGAAAAGAGGGGACGACCCTTCTAGTGATGAGGACGACCCTGACCTCCCGCCGAGAGACGACCACGGCCCTGTCAAGAGGCTTAATATGATCTCGCTCGGAGTGGGAATGATCTCCGGGGGTCTTGCAGGAGGAGGGTCTGAGGTCGCCGACAGGAAGGCCCATGTGGTTGAGGCCAAGGCAGTGACGAAGACGGTACACGCAACCTCCCTGGAGGTCAAGTTAGAAAAGAGGAAGAAGGTTGATATGGACACACTGATAGTGGGATTTTCAAGAATGGACTTCAAAGGCTTCTTAGCCCCACATGATGACCCTCTCGTCATCACTACCAGGGTGCACGGATGAGAGGTGCCAAGGATCTTGGTAGATGGGGGTAGCTCTGCAGATGTGATGTTTTGGCCATGCTTCAAAGCCTTGGGTCTCATCCGTGCTAGACTCGTCCCCTACCATCATCCATTGATTGGGTTCAGTGGGGAAAAGGTTCATCCCCTTGGGGTATATGAGGCCGATGTGAGGATGGGGGACGAGTGGCCGAGATGGCTCACCAAGAAGGTCAGTTTCTTTGTGATGGACGAGCAGGTGTTTTCGGCCTACAACATCATACTGGGGCATGTGGCTCTCAAGGGGTTTGAAGCTGTGCCATCTACGGTCCATCAGATGATCAAATTTCCTACCCCTTACGGGGTGGGGGAAGAGCAGGGAGACCAGAAAATAGCGCGAGAATGTTACTACAACTCCACTGAAGAAAAGGAGACACTCAAGAGGGCTACGACCACTTACAATATTGATACCCTAGACCCCAGGGATGAGACGAAGCTAAAGAAAGGAGAGGCCGCAGAAGAGGTAGAATCCATCATCCTCGACGAGGATGACACGGAAAAACCATTCAAGTCGGCAAGTCTCTGAAGCCCAATATCAAGGAAGACCTCGTTAAACTGTTGAGGAGAAGGCGAAGCGTCTTCGCATGGAGTCATGTAGATATGTCATGGATTGACCCTGAAATCATGTGCCACAAGCTCAATGTGGTAGAGGGAACGAAGCCGGTGAAGCAAAAGAGAAGAATTTATTCCAGAGAAAAATATGAGGTCATTAGGGACGAGGTCAAAAAATTAGAAGACGCTGAATTTATCAGAGAGGTCATCTACCCTGAATGGATGTCCAATGCAGTCATTGTCCCAAAGGCCAACGGGAAGTGGAGAATGTGCGTGGACTTCATAGACCTCAACAAGCACTGTCCCAAAGATAGCTTCCCTCTCCCCCGCATTGACCAAATGGTAGACGCTACCGCAGGCCATGAGCTCATGAGCTTCATGGATGCCTATTCAGGGTATAACCAGATCTTCATGAACCCTGAAGACTCGGAGAGGACAGCCTTCATCACCGACAAGGGGACATACTGTTACAGGGTCATGCCCTTTGGCCTAAAAAATGCGGGGGCAACGTACCAGCGCCTCGTAAATAAAATGTTTGAAGACCAAATTGGGAAGTCTATGGAGGTCTACGTAGATGACATGCTGACCAAGAGTTTGAAGGCAGAGGATCATGTGGCAGACCTGGAGAGGACCTTTAATACGATGGACAAATACAAGATGAAGCTTAATCCGGCCAAGTGTGTCTTCGGGGTCGGAGCAGGGAAGTTCTTGGGGTTCATTGTCAATCAAAGAGGCATCGAGGCCAATCCTGAAAAGATAAAGGCCCTTGTTGAAATGAAGACCCCCAAGTCCATTAAAGACGTTCAGAGGCTCACAGGGAGAGTTGCTGCCTTGAATAGGTTCGTGTCTAGGGCCACAGACAAGTGCTTGCCATTCTTCAAGATCCTTAGGAAGGCCTTCGAATGGAGTGAAGAGTGTGATGAGGCTTTCAGGGACCTAAAGTCATACTTAGGGTCTCCCTTGCTGCTATCACGACCCGTGCAGGGTGAACGACTTTATGTGTACCTCGCCGTCTCAGAGTCGGCCATCAGTGCAGCCATTGTGAGAGACGAAGACGGGATACAGAAGCCTGTGTATTTTAACAGCAAGGCACTCCAGGGGGCAGAGAAAAGATACCCGAGGATGGAGAAGTTGGCCAACGCCTTGATCCATGCCTCGAGGAAGATGAAGCCATACTTCCAGTCCCATACAATGGTCATCCTCACCGACTCTCCTCTTAGGCAGGTCCTACACAAGCCAGAAAAATCAGGTAGGTTGATGACCTGGGCTATAGAGCTGGGGGAGTTTGACATTGTGTATCAGCCTAGGACGGCCATTAAGGGGCAGGCATTGGCAGACTTCGTGGCTGAGTTCACTTGGGAAGATGATGAAGCTGAGGGTGAGACCCTCGGGAAGACAGATACACAGCAAGACAGACCCACTGGCACACCCGCAGATAGGGCTGAGACAAGCGCCGCTAGAAGGAAAGCGGCTGAAAATGAAGAGAGAAGATACATCTTTAGACAGGGATCCCTCTCCGAGGGAAGTTTCTCAGAAGAATGCACCGTGTGGAGTCTTTTCGTCGATGGGTCCTCTTGCGAAAGCGGGAGCGGGGCTGGGTTAATAATCTCAGCACCCGACGGCACAGATATTGAGTACGTCCTGAGGTTCAACTTCAGAGCCTCCAATAATGAGGCTGAATATGAGGCCTCTCCTTGGCCAAGTCTCTTAGTGTCGGCCAGATTTTGGTCCATAGTGATTCAAGGCTAGTAGTGAATCAGATGCTAGGAGCCTACGAGGCTAAGGATGAGAGGATGGCTAGGTACCTTGAGAAGGTAAGGTCATTACTGAAGGGCTTCAGAGAAGTGAAATTAAAGAGGATACCTAGGCTCAACAATGGCCGTGCTGATGCCCTTGCGAGGTTGGCCTCGGCAACTAGGACAGACATCAGGAGGACGGTCCTAGTAGAAATTTTGCTTCAGCCAACTATTGAAGACGCCGAGGGAACACTTGGCTGCATAAATGTTTCTCAGGAAGCTTCGTGGATGGACCCTCTGATCAGATACATTAAAGAGGGTGACATGCCAGAAGCAAGGAAAGAAAGGAAGAAGCTGAGGCACAGGGCTGCAAAATTCACTGTCATCGGAGACACCTTGTACAAAAAGGGTATTTTCTCCCCTTACTTAGGTGTGTGCATCCCTCAGAGGTCCCTTCCATTTTGCAAGATGTGCACGAAGGATCGTGCTCAAGCCACATCGGGGGCAGATCCTTAGCGAAGAGGGTGGTCACCCAGGGGTACTGGTGGCCGACCTTGGGGAAAGACGCAGCGGCATATGTAAAAAAGTGCGACAAATGTCAAAGATTTGCCACCATCCCTCACCAGCCCCATCAGCCTCTTACTTCCATTACATACCCATGGCCATTTGCAGTGTGGGGGATCGACCTAGTAGGACCCTTTCCTAGGGCCATCAATAACTATCGATTCCTCATCGTAGCCATTGACTATTTTTCAAAATGGGTGGAAGCGGAGCCGATGGTGATGATCACAGAGCAGAATACCTTCCAGTTCATCTGGAAAAATATTATATGCAGATATGGTCTCCCCAACACCCTCATATCGGATAACGGGACTCAGTTCAAGAATACCTCTCTACAGAAGTACTGTGAAAGGGTGAGTATCAGACAATTTTTCTCCACCCCTGGCCGACCTCAGGCCAATGGGCAAACGGAGGTTACAAACAGGACAATCCTAGATGGAATCAAGAAGAGTCTTGAGGAGGCAAAAGGAAGACGGGTCGAGGAGTTATATGCCGTGCTATGGGCATACAGGACGACAGTGAGGACCTCTACCGGAGAGACCCTATTCATGCTAGCTTATGGATCAAAAGCCGTCATCCCCACCGAGATTGAGTTTCCTACACATAGAGTCCAGGTGTATGACCCCCAGAAAAATGCGGAAGAGAGGAGACTCGACTTGGACCTGATTGAGGAAAGGAGGGAGGATGCTGAGATAAGGCAGGCCGCCTACCAGCAGAGGACTGCAAGGTTCTACAATCAGAGGGTGAAACAGAGGCCTATCGCAGTGGGGGACTTGTTCCTCAAGAAGACTTGGCAAAATCCCAACAAGCTCCATCCTAATTGGCATGGCCCATATAGGGTCATCGATGAAGTTGTCCCTGGGACCTATAGACTAGAAAACCTAGAAGGGGAACCTTTTTCCAACCCCTGGAATGCAGATCATTTGAAGAAATACTATCAGTAGTGTTGTAAGGTCTTGAAAGACCATAATTGTAATGAGAGTTGCTCCAACAGAACAATAAAAATTAATGAGAAATATCAGTGTTTCCCTCATCCTGTGGTTGTCAGTTCTAGCACGCATGGAAACGTTTACAGAGAACCACCTTCGGCTATAATGGGGGCCAGTGGAGGGGACGACCCCACCACTGTCCTCAAGAAAGACGAGGGTAGACTCCATTAAAACCATTAATTTTGTAAGTTGAACCCTCAGCTATAATGAGGGCTAGTGGAGGGGACGACCCCACCACTGTCCTCAAGAAAGACGAGGGTAGACTTCATTAAAACACTTTATTTGGTAAGTTGAACCCTCGGCTATAGTGAGGGCCAGTGGAGGGGACGACCCCACCACTGTCCTCAAGAAAGACGAGGGTAGACTTCATTAAATTGAAATTTATTTGGTAATTTGAACCCTCGGCTATAATGAGGGCCAGTGGAGGGGACGACCCCATCACTGTCCTCAAGAAAGACGAGGGTAGACTTCATTAAAACCATTAATTTGGTAAGTTGAACCCTCGGCTATAATGAGGGCCAGTGGAGGGGACGACCCCACCACTGTCCTCAAGAAAGACGAGGGTAGACTTCATTAAAACAATTTATTTGGTAAGATTGAACCCTCGGCTATAATGGGGGCCAGTGGAGGGGACGACCCCACCACTGTCCTCAAGAAAGACGAGGGTAGACTTCATTAAAACCATTAGTTTGGTAAGTTGAACCCTCGGCTATAATGAGGTCCAGTGGAGGGGACGACCCCACCACTGTCCTCAAGAAAGAAGAGGGTAGACTTCATTAAAACCATTAATTTGGTAAGTTGAACCCTCGGCTATAATGAGGGCCAGTGGAGGGGACGACCCCACCACTGTCCTCAAGAAAGATGAGGGTAGACTTCATTAAAACAATTTATTTGGTAACATTGAACCCTCGGCTATAATGGGGGCCAGTGGAGGGGACGACCCCACCACTGTCCTCAAGAAAGACGAGGGTAGACTTCATTAAAACCATTAGTTTGGTAAGTTGAACCCTCGTCTATAATGAGGGCCAGCGGAGGGGACTAACCCACCACTGTCCTCAAGAAAGACGAGGGCAGACTTCATTAAAACCATTAATTTGGTAAGTTGAACCCTCGTCTATAATGAGGGCCAGTGGAGGGGACGACCCCACCACTGTCCTCAAGAAAGATGAGAGTAGACTTCATTAAAACCATTAATTTGGTAAGTTGAACCCTCGGCTATAATGGGGGCCAGTGGAGGGGACGACCCCACCACTGTCCTCAAGAAAGACGAGGGTAGACTTCATTAAAACCACTAATTTGGTAAGTTGAACCCTCGGCTATAATGAGGGCCAGTGGAGGGGACGACCCCACCACTGTCCTCAAGAAAGACGAGGGTAGACTCCATTAAAACAATTTATTTGGTAAGATTGAACCCACGGCTATAATGGGGGCCAGTGGAGGGGAGAACCCCACCACTGTCCTCAAGAAAGACGAGGGTAGACTTCATTAAAACCATTAATTTGGTAAGTTGAACCCTCGGCTATAATGAGGGCCAGTGGAGGGGACGACCCCACCACTGTCCTCAAGAAAGACGAGGGTAGACTTCATTAAAACAATTTATTTGGTAAGTTGAACCCTCGGCTATAATGGGGGCCAGTGGAGGGGATGACCCCACCACTGTCCTCAAGAAAGACGAGGGTAGACTTCATTAAAACCATTAATTTGGTAAGTTGAATCCTCGGATATAATGGGGGTCTGTGGAGGGGACAACCCCACCACTGTCCTCAAGAAAGACGAGGGTAGACTTCATTAAAACCATTAATTTGGTAAGTTGAACCCTCGACTATAATGAGGGCCAGTGGAGGGGACGACCCCACCACTGTCCTCAAAAAAGACGAGGGTAGACTTCGTTAAAACAATTTATTTGGTAAGTTGAACCCTCGGCTATAATGGGGGCCAGTGGAGGGGACGACCCCACCACTGTCCTCAAGAAAGACGAGGGTAGACTTCATTAAAACCATTAGAGTGGTAATTTAATCCCTCGGCTATAATAAGGGCCAGTGGAGGGGACGACCCCACCATTGTCCTCAAAAAATAAGAGGGAAAGGTTAGTGACTAACAAAAACAACAAATCATGTAAGAAGCTAATATGGAAGACAGTAAAGGAGACCAGATGGTATTAATGAAAGTGTTATACAAAATATCCGAGTGTTTTACAAAAGAGAGCACAAAAATGATAAGTACATTATGAGGGTATGGGCTACAGACAGCCACCCTAAGGGACAATATCGGAGGGCAGAGCCTCAACATCCACTAAAGGGGTCTCTTTAACAACCATAACCGGCTGATCCTCAGATGTGCCGACCCCCTCAACCTGCACTTGTGATTCAACATAATTCAGAGCCTCGGCAATCATAGGGTCGTCCAGTCTGACTGCTTCAATAGAAGGACGGACCGAGGACACGACGTCGCCAAACCTGAGGACGACCCACCGGCAGGCAGTCCTGATTCCTCTCTCCAAGTACTCAAGGCCGAAGCCTTGAAACTCGTCTGAAATCTTATAAGCCTCAACAGCGTCGGCCTCGAATTTTTTGGTGGCTTCTTCAAGATCAGTCTCGTACTTGGCCTCCATGTTGGTCAAGGCCTCATCCTTTTCCTTGAGAAGCAAGTCCCTGGCCTTAATGTCCTCGTCCCTAGCCTTAATATCCTCATCATGCTGCCTCGTCAGCTCGTCTAGGATCCTTGCATGCTCAGTCCTGGTACTTTCTAACTCGGCCCTTGCAGTGTCAAGCTCCGACTGAAGATCTGCCTCATGTTGGATAGCCCTCTCGACTTCATGGAACTTTTCTTGGTTCTTAGCCATCCATTTTATTGCCGAGGTAAAAGCGCTCACAGACTGCATACGAAAAATGAACACATGTCAAGAGGCCGAGGAAACAGTTGGTGAAAGAATGAAATTAAAAGAAGTGGGTCAAGACCATTACCTGTGCAAGGGCGTGCAGACCATAGTCGTACACTTTGGCAGGGGCATTTTGGACAGGAACTCGTAGTCAGCTGCCGAGGGTGCAGAGAACATTGAGGCCTTGGCTTCCCTCAAATTTACAATGAGTGACGAGGGCTCGGCCCTCAGGTGTGCCAGGTTTTGAGACCAGAAGGCCCCCATACTGGATGAAGAGGTCGTCCCCTTAGAGGCTTCGACCCTGGCCCTCGTCCGAGAATTAGGCCGAGGGTCAATAGGGGCCTCAGGCTCCTTCCTTTGATTGCTATCGGTGGTCGGCTCCACCACCGTCGGCCCAGCACCCCTCGTCTTCCTCGGAGCTTGCTGAGGCTCCTTTACTTTCTTCTTTGCCAATCCTGATAATAGGATGGGAGCAGTCATTTCCCAAAGATAGTCTGATATACCTGCATGACGACCTGATAAGAGGACGACACGCTAGAAAAATGCAGATCTAAAGAGGAAACACTTGAAAAAAAAGCAAATAATGGAAAATGTTCAGTATAACTCATATAGTTCTGTCAGAGGGCCGACCCTCAGACCAGCTTCTTTGAGGAACCGAGGGGTCATCAGGTCTTCAAATTTTGGAAGTTCACCCTCTCTCCCTCGTCCTCTCAGGTAATCAACGATGTCCTTCTCCTCCAGACTAAGTCCAGGGTCTGACCTGGCCTTCATGGAGGGGTTAGACCATTTCCTGGGGACCCTCGGACCATCGGCGATGGGCTCCCACTCCCCAGAGATAAAGAAAAAGGAGTTTCTTCTCAGACCTCCTTGCCCCCAGATGATAATATCCAGGCTGTTTGGACGAAGAGGTGATGTTGTAGCAGCCCAAAAATAGGTCAGCCGAGGGCTCGTCGGTGAAGGCATTCTTCCACAAGGAGATGTAGCCCAGGATCGTCCTCTAAGAATTGGGAGGAAGTTGAGAGGGGGTAACACCAAGGGCAGACAGGATATCTACGATGGAAGGATGCAGAGGGAATCTGACTCCAACCTTGAACATTTGTTCATAAACTGCAACCTCTCCCTCTTCACAATCAAAAACCCTCTCAAAATCAGAGGGAACCCTCATAGTTATGCTGGAGGACACTCCATAGGCATGCCTCCATATCAGGAGGTCGCGATCCCTAACAGAGGAGATAAAGGATGAGGCGTGGGAGGTATCAACCTCGTCATCTGTATCATCGCCCTCGTCCTCAACCCCCTCTCCCTCAGTCTCGCCATCTGCCGGGTGACCGTGGGGAAAGGCCACCTGGAAGGCATTGGGAGACAGGGTTGTCACAGGGACAGCCTCGGAGGGGACCATACCCTCGGCCTCTCGGCCTGGGCTTAGGTCAGATCTCTCTCTCCTACCGGAAGGACCAGCGCCAGTTGGCGATGTCGCTCTCTCGTCCATCTCACTTGAATGACTCTCGGCTGGACGATGGGACGACCCACAGGACTCAGACGGTTCAAATGGTTTTATTGTGGCAAGAGGAATGGGAAAGATGGGTCGTACCCAATTAGGGTCGGCCCCTCATCTCCTCTCTTCCTCTTCCTCTACTCATCTGATCTCTGCAAAGAGCTTCTCTCTCAAGGATGGGAATTCAGACGCTAAACTGTAAAGCTTCCTAAGCATTAAAAGGGAAGACCCTACACTTGGAGAAATTTTAGGAACTGAACTACAAAAAAGTTTGCAGTTGACCAAATTAGACTTTTGAATTAAAAAGGGAATTGATGATTTTCACTCAAGAACACTCAAGAACATTCAAGAAACAGTATCCGGAGAAGACACCGGAAAAAGCTATGAGACAACCCAAGGAAAATGCAGCCCTACGAGCCTAAAAAGCAAACAGATATGAAGGTAAAAGAGAGCGCTGAAGGATTACCTGATAAAGAGAGACCAAGAACTGCCCAAGTCGCTAAGCTTGAAGGATTGAAGGCTGCAGAAATGGCGATGAAAATTGGTAAAAGGCTAGAGAGAGAAGGCTTGGGCGCGAAGGAGAAGAAGAAGAGAGAGAGTTCAAAAATCTCTTAAATACCTTAGTAATGAGTGGGCCCATTGACTAAGGCAGGACACAGCCCACGAGGAAGGCATCATTAGGGCACAAAGCCCCAAGAAAAGTGTGCAGTCGCCATGCCTTGGAAACTAGAATAGCAATGAGTATCTGCCCAGGTGTCACTCACCTAACTGATCATACACGCATCTGATTTACAACACTATCCCTCATCCATCTCAAAAGCACCTATGGCTAAGGGCTGGGGGGTGATTGATATACCCGTTTATATCCTCGGCCTGGCTGAGGATTACCTCCAAACGGACGACCCCTCAGGGGCTGACCCTTCATCAGGCTTAAGACAACCCCTCAGAGGAGCCAACCCTTCATTAGGCTCCAGACGACCGTACAAGGGGTCGGCCCTCTTCAACGGGCTCCATACGACCCCTCAGAGGGGCCGACCCTTTGCCAGACTCCAGCCGACCCTACGAGGGGCCGACCCTTCACCACTCTCCAGACGACCCTATGAGGGGCCGACAGTACGAGGCCAGAATTTGGCCAGCCTCACTACTGGAAGAAACTTTGCCCTCAGCCTCGGCTCATAGGCCGAGGGTGACATCATCATAGCGCGTGGTTTGGGAGACGCGTGGAACAGTGCGCGTGAGGCTGACATGGCACATGGGAGACCGTTATAACAAAATCACACCCTCACGTGAGGGAGTATTATGTCATCATTTGGCATCTACAGGTGTCCACAGGGGATTGGCTAGATCATGATTCACATGCACCATGCATACTTGGGGGGTACACTACACCCCCCAAGACCTATATATACTTGTCACCTACAACCCTACAGGGGATCGATCCATGAACTGTAGCCCTAGCTAAAACTCTGCTGGTACACACAGTAGAGAGAGAGAGAGAGGGTTATGTGCATCGTATCCAAGGCCATTAGTGCCCATACTTAGTGGATCACACACTCACAGTGGACGTAGGCCAAATTGGCTGAACCACTATACATCATTGTCTTAGTTCCTCCTATACTCATCCCCTTCTACATACTTATACACTTATACATCTCTATGGCTGCCATATCTGCTACTGTTTGAGCTCACTATCACTTATCCGGTGATGCTAAATCTCAGCATCATCAGTATCCATCGATAAGGCTCCGCAACTATCTATGGATTCAAACACGAAATCCACCACTTTTTCACTGTAACACCACAACATGGATTCCACCTTATGTAAAAAAAACATTTTATGGAGTCCACATCCCGAAATGATTCTCAATAAGATGAAGAGAATAAATCTTAGTGCCCATCAATTAAGATCTTAAAGAATATATGTGATGAAAGTTGGATCTAAAACTATTTGGGTGTAAAGTAAGGTTTGGGTTTAAAAAAACTTGATCATGGAGGATCATAAAAAACACTAAGAGCTATTTGAAAGAGTTTGGCAACTCAAAAATCATGAAAAATTCTCTAATAAAACTTCTCATCTATGGAAACTCAAAAAACATGAAAAAGTCTCTAATAAAATTGCAACTCTGCAACCCTATTTATACTAGTTTTTCAAAAACGAGATAAGGATGAAAACGACAACAAAAATCTCAACTTTGAAAAATGCATCGGGTCTTTCAACGAAGTCCGAAGGATCATTTGAATGAAGTACCAAATATCTTTAGATCTTAACTTCTAACGATATATCCAATGAAAAACTAGTGTAGGCTAAAAATTGTTCGTTTGAAGTTTTGTTGGATCCTTACTTCTAAGGAGGCTCAATATCTTGTTCGAACGACATAGGTGGTGTTGTTAGAATGACTGGATTTTTTTCTAAAAAAGTTCTAAAACAATTTAAAAACATTTTAGAAAATAACACCCAAAACTAAATATCCAAGGATCCAAAGTATACACATTCATACCTGAGATATACTTAGGAGACGAGGATGGAATGTGCCATAAACACGATATGATGAATGTAAAACTTCTAACTTGTCTTATAAGTCTTCAAACAAACACGTCATAGGGTTGAAGGGTCAAAGATACTAAAGTCTTAACCTATGACTCAAAGGTTTTGTCTAAACACGAAATAAGTCAAAATGCATACAAATTGACTCCATCGAAAATTAATCCTTACATTTAGAAATGTTCATCCTCACTTCTGTATATAGAATCTCTATATTATGTTGGAAGTAGTTCGAGAAGTGATAATTTCCACTATTATAACTCTATTAAAAATATTGATGTAAGATGTTTGTAAAAATATGTAACATCCCAAATTTATTTAATAATTTATGCTTCTAAACTTTATTGCGGATGATTTATGTTCACCCCATTATCTTGAAAGATAAATTTATATGATGGAATATGTTGAGAAAAGAGAATTTTGGGAGACAAACATGATAAACTTTAAAAGAATGAAAATATTACGAAGGGTTAAAAGGAGTAGAATGTCGAAAGTTAAGAATGAAAGTAAAAACTAATGAATAAATTAGTGATGCTAAAAGGTAACTAGTTCAAGTGTGATGAGAGTGGAAATATATCATTCTTTCATGAATGACCTTTTTTTTTTGTGTGTGTGTGTGGGGGGGGGGGGGGGGGGGGCATGGTTATTTATTATATATTTCATGGTTGTTTATTATATATTGTGATGGCGATGTTTGGGGTGTATATTGAGGAGATTGGATTACGTATCATAAAGATTTATGACCCCAAAGGGGACTGGGAGTCAGATGCAATTACGATGATTTACTACGATGTTTGGGGTGTTTACGGAGGAGGTTGAGTTCCGTATCGTGGATCTTGGTGACCCCATCAGGGACTTGGGGATATAAACGATTATGATGATTTAAGGCGATGATTTGGGGTGTATACGGTGGTGGTTAGAATCCGTATCATGGGGCTTGGTGATCCCAAAGGGTATTGGCGGCCAGACACGATTACGATGATTTATGAAGATGTTTGGAGTGTATACGGAGGATGTTGAATTTTGTATCATGGGGCTTGGTTACCCCAATGGGGACTTGGGGGCAGATATAATTACGATGATTTATAACGATGTTTTGGGGTGTATGCAGAGGATCTTGGACTTTGTTTATGATGGGGATTTACTTTACTGTTATTTATTAATTTCATATTGCGTGATGGGACACTACTTGCCTCCAAGGGATGTGGTGTGCTAGGTATGTTCATGATTTTAAATAAATTTTTATTTAAAGATGGAAATTAAACTGGGGAATTGTGAGGAATATTGTACGATGTGAGTTATAAACATTTATAAATTTGAGATTTATTATTTACTTGCATAATTTTCATTGGGCGGCATAGCTATGTTAGCTTGTGGTGGCCTAACCATTGTTTTTTAACCCCCCTTTCAGGTGCTCGTGACCATTCGATTTAGTTTTCCTATTTTCTGCTTCATCTAGTTCTGTTCTAATCTCACCACCAGTTGAGGACGTAGGTTTCAGTCTTGGTTATTTTCAGTTATAACATTTGAGAGATGTGACGATTGTCTTTACAGTTTTAATGTGCACTCTATTCAAGTTGGTTGTTTCGATTTTAGTATGGTGTCATGCATTTGTTAAGGTTTATTTGGGGTCTTATTAAAGGCCTTGGATTGTGGTTATTATTTTATGATTATTTGGTGGTGATGTTATTCCTATCACGCTATTTCTTTTGGGATTTTTCTTATTGTATTGCAGTTGCTTTATCTTTATTTTTTGTTATCACTCACACTAAGGATGATATGTAAAATTGACAAACTATAACATTTAATGAACACAATTAATCAACCTAATTATTAAAAATTACGGGTTGTCACACATTTCAAATCTAAACATGAGAGAGTGTGGATGAGTATTAAAGTTAGTTGGTCTTGTCCTATGATTAATGTTGTCCAAAGCTAACATTAGTGCTTGAGATCGTAACTCTGTTGCTTTGAATGAATTGTTCATCGCCGTGAGGACACAAGAGTACAATTGAATACTATGTGAGACAACAAAAGAAATATTAGAAATTCCTCAAAATCACACATGAGGGAACTTCTAATGTGAAGAGAGATAACTTGCAACAAATTATGATAACTTTTGAAGCAATGAGGATGAAGGAAGAAAAGACGTTTGATGATTATAATACGTGTTTGATGGAAGTTGTTAATACTTCATATAATATATGGGAGAAGATTATAGAGAACAAGTTTGTGAAAAAGTTGTTGAGGGCCTTAGTCAGTCATTTTAAGACGATGGTTGCTATCTTGAATGAGATTAAGGATACTAAGACTTATATCCTATAAGTACTTGTAGTCTCCTTCCAAGTTTATGAGTAAGAGAATGTTTCGAGTCTCAAACACAAGAAAGACTTAACATTCATTACTGAGTCAAGCTAGAAGGCAAATGTGAAAGGAGGAGAAATTTGGTCTAGTGAAAGTATTTATGGGCATATTACTTTATTTGTTAAACTGTTTATCAAGCTCTACAAACACAATAAGAAACTGTCATAAAATTAGAAGAACTTTAAACTAAAGTGATACAATTCCTCTAAATACAATTTCAAAGGTTTCTATGAGAAAGGTGCTTCCAAGATACGAAAGACAAAGGAATAAGATAAGTGTTTTGGGTGTGATAGAGTACGTAACCATATAAATGTGTTCCCTGCACATTTAAAAAAGCTAAGGAAGTCAAAGGATTTTAACAAAAAGAAGAAATTGTACAAAGCTAGCTCGAGTGATTCTGGCACCAAATCATATAAAAGTTCCTTCGATTAACATAGTGAAAGTGAGATAGCCTTCATGGTTAAGATGGAGGTTGATGGTTAAAGACCTAGTGAAGAGAAAGATTCTCTTAATGTGTTTGTGAATAATGGAAGGAAGAAAGAGTATAGGTATCTTAGTTATTCCTCGTTATGTACAAGTATAGGTTCACACACAAATTGTCATATATCTTCTTACAATAGTGACGACTTATAGCAGAACATTCAAGAGGAATTTTGTGAACTATACCAAGAATATCATAGCTAACAAGTCTAATATAGAGATCTTAACAAAGATAACACTATTCAATGTGAATAAGAAGAAGATCTTAAGAAGTTTGAAAGTGTTCAATTGGATAATGCTAAGCTAAGTGAAAATATTGATAGGTTGTTTCAAAAAGTTCGTTCTTTGAGAAATGTAAGAGAAAATTTTATGATTCCTCAATATTTTATTTATTTTGGTGTATCCTGTTACAAACCGAATCATCATGTACTTCACAAGAATTTCAACGTGAAGATAAGTTAGTGACCGAGCGACAAATTAAAGATCTAATGTGTTGAAATCATCGCTACTTTGATCCTGGATATGTATAGCATATGGTTTTGATCTAGACTTCAACATTTTATTCAGGGATGCCTTTTTAATTTATTCGAGTTAAATTTTTAAAATGATTTTCAAAATAAAAATATTTTTTTATTTTTGGGTCGTTCGAATGAGTTGATGTATTCTTTGGAACGAGAATGCGAGTTCGTTAGAATGAACTTCAAATGACCATCCAATGGGGTTTCTCTGCCTGACAAAGGTCTAGACATTAGAAGCTCATTCGAAGCTCGTTTAAATGAGATATGTGGTTTATTCTAACGAGACTAGAGTTCGTTTGAACTAAATAGTGCTTTTATTTGAACGAACTCCTAGCTTTTGTTTTAATGAGTTTTGCCACCCCAAAATTCGTTATTTATATAAAAAGTGGTCTCGTGAGCTGTTTTACTCGAAACTCTGGGTAAAAATAAACTTCTCATATCAGTCCTAATAGTCTCACGACCATAGTTTGTGAAATCCACTTTTGTTTTTCAAATAAATGCATTGAATGATTTGGTTAGTTGTTTTAATCCCTAGTATACACCATTCATCTTGAAACCCTTTTATAGTGTGTCTTTAGTGTTGACTATTGAAGAATAAAGGAACTTCAATTCCTAAGGCTGATTGGTGGATACTCGAGGCAAGATTTTCTTATTATGGGAAGGTGCTGAATTTTGGCATTTGTCGTGGAAGACGAAAAAATGTACAACATAAGCTTAATGGAGATCTAAGATGGTTTGTAAGTCTATATTCATCCATCGTGTCTAAAACAGTGCCGAAATATTGGTTTTGCCCGAAAGGGATTTTTCCTTAATCTTCTTCTTGTTTATGGTTTGAATATTTGGTTTGTGTTTTAGCTTTGAAATTATCTTACATGTTCACGTAAGTTTAATTGAGATAAAATTTGGCTTAAAGGAATTTTGTGTTTGTGTGACTTACTAGATGAACTATACGTATAACTTGCATTTTTAAATTTGTACCAGAGTTGTAGATGAATCATGGTAGTTGTATGGATAACTCATACAATAGGGCACATGTCTTTGATAGGAAAAACTATGCATATTGGAAAGATCAAATGTGGTCAGTACTGAAATCGATTAGTGAGTGAATCTGAATTATTTGTGAAAGAGGGTGGACATGACCCACTATGACTAATGACGATGTCATAAGTCTTAAACATGTCACTACTTGGACAAAATGTGATTTTAAATGGAGCAATTTTAACTCTTGAGGCTTAAGTGCCATTTTTGGTGCAGTCACACCCGACAAGTTTCGTCGTATTATGAAGTGTACCATGTCTAAGGAAGCATGGGATATCCTCCAACTCACTCACGAGGGCACCAATGCGGTAAAATCTTCTAATCATTAAATCTCACCACATAGTTTAAGACCATGAGCATGCTAGAAACTGAAACATTTGATAAAGTCGATGCACAATTATCTGATACTGTTAACTCTAGTTTTAATTTAGGTGAGATAATTCCTGAGACAAGGGTTATTAAAAAGATTTTGAGATCACTTCTATCCCATTTTAATGCAAAAGTCACGGTCCTTAAGTCTTTAGGAATTTTAGATACTCTTAGGTTAGACGAACTCATAGGAGACCTTCAAACTTAAGAAATAAATATATTCCCCAAAATTCAATAGAAAAAAGAAAAAGGGATCCCTATAAAAGCTAAATCTAAGAAAATAGAGGAGGTTTCGAACTATGAACTTGATTTGATCTTGATGATCTTCTTTTATTGGACAAAAAATTCAAAAAGTTTCTCAAACTAAGAAATCAAAATTCTTCCCAATAAAATAAAAGTTTTGAGAAATTTTTTTTTTATGTCGGGTAAGAATGTTTTTGAGAAAGCGAGAGGAGAGTACCCTAATAAAGATGAACAAAGAGATTCTATGAGTTCGAGGGTAAGGGTAACAAAACCCACGAGTGTGTTACAAGGCCTAAGTGATAGAGCAAAGGGAAAGATGCCTATAATGCCACTCTAAGCAATTGTGATGTAGATCCGATGGATTTTGGGAATGATTCACTTCATGGACATAACTTCACCGCGTTCATGGCTAGTCACGTCAACATATCAAGTACGTATTACACTGATGAGGATGCCTCTAAACATGATGAGCTCAATAGTGAGTTGAACCGTTCCGGAGAGAGTGGGGGAGATGATGTTTTAAGAAAGGGAGAACGTGGCTTCCGACATACCTATGTTGAGCTTTACACTGAGTCTTTTAAGACTAAAAATAAATATAAGAATTCATCTCTTAGGGTTTTATCTTTAGAAAATGATTTGAAGGAATCTAGAGAGAGTGAAACTTCAGTGAGGATTTCTTTGAGTGAACAAATAATTTTAGTGGAGATGTAAAAGAGTGACTTAACCAACAAAGTGGCTAGTCTTACGAGAGATCTTCAAGGTTCATTGGAGACTCATTGAGATACGAGGATTTCCTAAGCTAGACAATGTGTTGTATATTGAAGGATTGAAAGTTAACTTGATTAGAATAAGCTAACTTTGCGATGCTAACTTTGTGATAAAGTTTGACCGATAGGAGTGTAATGTTTACGATCAATCCAGTGAGCTTTTACTATAAGGTGTGAGAACCAACGATAATTTCTACAGGATTATTTCCATATCCTCTTTAGTATTCAATAATTCTAAGGTCTCCTATATAGATCTTTCGCATCAACAACGAGGTCATGTCAATTCTTAAGATCTTGAGAGATTAGTGAAGAAAGAACTAGTTTGTATGTTACCATAGCTTGGGAAATCAACTTCGGCGGTTTATGGTCCTTGCTAATAAGGAAAACAAATCAAGAGTCCTTATCGGACGTTAAATACAATTACCACCTTTATTTTGGAGTTGATACACATGGATCTTATGGGTCCCACATGTACGCATAGTATTGGTGGTAAGAAGTATATCTTAATTATGGTTGATGACTTTTCGAGATATTTTATCGTGGGATTTCATAAAGAAAAATCTGATGCTGTTGAGTTCTTAACAACCAAGTGTCGTGTCCTATGAATTCAAGATGGTGGTAATATTAATCGGATATGTAGTGTAATGGCACTGAATTTAAAGAAGCTTAAGTAGATAAATTTTATGATGAAGTCAACGCTAAACATGAGTTTTTGACCATTCGTACTCCTCAATAAAATGGGATTATTGATAAGAATAACTGAATAATTGAAGAGATTGATATATCCATAATTTTTAGGAGAAACGTGCCTAGATGTTTTTGGGTAAAGGCGGTTAATATTACATGCCACTTGATGAATAGGATATATCTTCATCCACACTCGCTGCACAATTTGTGGATAGGGAAGAAACCCAACCTATCATATATTTGAGTTTTGGGAGTCCTTGCTACATCCTTAGAGATAGAGAGAACTTAGAAAAATTTGACCCCAAAAGCAATAAGGGAATATTTTTAGGTTATTCATTGTTGAGTAGAGCCTATAGGGTGTTTAGCCTTAAATATTCTAAGGTTATTGAATCGATAAACTTCACAATTAAAGATAATAAGTCATCTTCATTTGTTGATCCTAACCTCGAGTGTGAGAAAGATGCCCCCTAGTGACAATCTCATTATTCCTCACACAATCCTGGTGGACCCCGCTCTTGATTTATATGATCTACCCTCTTGGGGTTTAAAGAGTCATGACCCTTCCAAAATACTTGGTGATCCTACATTAGGTGTCAAGACTCGCGCTCAACTTGAGAATGTTGTTAGCTACTTTTCCTAAACCTTAATAATGGAGACCAAGAATGTGAAAGAATCACTCAAGAATGAGCATTGGATATGTGTTATGCAAGATGATTTGCTTCGATTTTAGAAGAACAATGTATTACAGTTGGCCCCCCGGCCTATATAGACTAATGTGATAGGTACCAAGTGGGTGTACAAGAATAAGATGGATGTGAATGGTACCATAGTTCACAATAAGACAAGGTTGGTCACTCAAGGATGTACAGAGATTGAGGGTGTAGACTTTGAGGAGACATTTTCTCATGTTTCTAGGCTTGAGTCCGTCCTCTTACTACTCACCATAGCATGTATTCTACGGTTCAAGTTATACCAAATGGATGTGAAGAGTGCCTTCCTTAATGGCATTCTTCAGGAGGGAGTCTACGTGTAATAACCAAAGAGATTTAAAGACCCAAAGCAACTGAGGCATGTCTTTTATCTTAGAAAGGCCTTGTATGGCTTAAATCAAGCACCCCATGTTTGGAACAAAAGGCTCACTTCTTATCTCTTAGGTCGTGGCTTCAAGGGAGGGGGAGTGGATAAGATGTTATTTGTTAGGTGATAGGAAGGTATTATCTTGGTTGCTCAAGTCTTTATGGATGACATGGTATTTGGATCCAAGTGTTCCAAACATACTAACACTTTCAAGGAGGAGATGAAGAGTGAATTTTAGATGAGCATGGTTGGTGAAATCACGTTCTTCTTAGGTCTCCAAGTGCGTCAACTTGAGTATGGGATTTTTATATCTCAATCTAAATATGCTAGGGACCTAGTGAAGAATTTTGGTTTAGACTCTGTTAAGAACTCACTCTCACCCTTGAGTTCCTCAACTAATCTTAGCAAAGACACTTTAGGCAAGGATGTAGAGCAAACCCTTTATAGGTGTATGATAGGTAGCCTTCTCTACTTAACCGTTAGTCGTCCCACATTGCCTTTAGCATTGGAGTTTATGTGCGTTACCAAGCATTCCCAAAAGAGTCTCACTTACTCTCACTTAAACATATCATAAAATACATGAGTGACACTATTTCTTATGGTATTTGGTATTCCTTCGATACCAATAACCATTTATCAACTATTTCGGATGCCAATTGGGCAGGGAAAGTTAATGGTTATATAAACACCTAGGGTGGATGATTTTACTTTAAGAGTGCTTGTGTCTCTTGGTTGAGCAAGAATTAAAACTCGATTTCTATGTCCATGGTGGTGGCCGAGTACATCTTTGTCAGGATTTATTGCACATAACTCTGATGGATGAAGCAAATGTTGGAAGATTATGGGATTACCCAAAGCATAATGACTATTTCTTGTGATAATACGAGTGTAATTCATATATCCCGTAATTTGGTCCAAAATTCTCATACGAAGCACATTAGGATTCATGAGCTCTTTATCTGTGATCTTGTTGAGAGGAAGATCGTTTCCTTGAGCTTTGTGGTCATCAAACATGAGTTGATTGATATTTTAACGAAACCTCTAGATGCACTTAGATTTGAGGATCTTAGGAAGTCTTTGGGTATTATTTATATCGATTATGTTTGGGTATTTTATCTAGTTTAGGGTTATCATAATGATGATATCATTTATGCCTATTACTAGATTATATTCCTATTTTTATATTCTTTGAAAAATTCAAAAAGATTTTCTTACATTTTAGAAAAAGTTTGAAAATTTTCAAAAATATCTTATTTTTGATTAAAAAAAATTGAAAAATTCAAATAAACTTTTGTATTTCTTTTCACCATATATCGATGTGCATTTAAAATGTTCGAATTATAACTACATCCCATCCATTCATGTGACTTTTTCTTGATGATTTGATACACGGCTTCGTTTCTCTAGTGTGCTTAATAATATGTGGCTAGCATTTCGTTATTCATTGATGATTACTTTCTTCATGCTAGACTTTTTATCGCCTTTATTGCACACATGCACAAATTTTTTTAACATTGTACTTACTTATCATACGTTGAGTACGATGTTCTCATCTCAATAGTGTTTAATAACAAAACAAATGTACTAGAAATAAATTGTGCTTGTAAGAAACATTACCCGAATTTCTTTTCCCAAAAAAATTGATTTTATTTAAAGTAATGGAAATAGGATACAAAAGAAGAAAAACTCTTTGCTTTAAATGCCCCCATTACAAGAGCCTAAAAGAATTTTCGAAACACAAAAATAGAAGTGCCAAGGGCAATTTTTAATATCATTGATGCTTCACCTTCATGGGCATTATGATTCCTTCAAAATTTTGGGAGTGTATGCTTAAAAATGTGAGATTTTAAGGGTGTTATAAGTAGAATATCAATGTATTTGCACAATGGGCATTCTTGAAAAATATTAAATAGTTTGGCGTTATTGATTTGAGAAGCATCAAAATTCATGGCATCCTACATAAGTCAAATTAATTTCTCTTTGTTCAACATTCTAACACCTTATCTCTTTGACTTCGCGCACCTTTGTTTTGTATGCCTGCGTTGATTTTCCCATGATTTAAGGTCACACAATTTCATTCCATTTCCCTGATTCGGATATTTTCGTGTTACTCCGTGGTGTGATTATTTGAGTTTGTGATTATGTATACTTTTTATACATATGTACCCGTTATAAATTTGTACATATATATACTCAAAAATTTCAAAAAAATTCAAAAATAGTGGTTACTTCATTGGAATTTCATCGCATGTGCTTTATTGTTTATCTTTGTGATGATATTTCATATTTGGATTCAGATGATACTAACATTTCAATATTAGTTTCTAACCTTTTGTCTATTATGGACAAAAAGAGGGAGAACACATTTGGGGGTGGGGGGTGGGGTGGGGTAATGTTTTCTTTAAACTCTCGTATGCATCACGGTATTTCTTTTACTTCATGTGTATAGGTTGTTCTACCTTAATGATACCATGGTCTACACGGTGGAGACTTTCAGTTGGAGACAAAATCATAATTATCTTTCCTTTTTCGACTTTGGCAGGGAATTAATAAAACATGTCTCAAGGGTTTTATTTTTGGTTTATGTTTTGTACCGGAATAGAAAAAGGAGGAATTTGTTAGAGAAATTTGTATGATTGCTTAAAAATTTATTTATTTATGCGTTCTCATTACAAATAGAATCATCATGTACTTCCCAAGAACTTCAACGTGGAGAAAAGTTAGTGATCAAGCAAAAATCGAAGATCAAATGCGAAAATCATCACTACTTTGATCTGAAAGTATATGGTGTATGGTTTAGATTTATAAACCATTTTATTTAGGTATGATTTTATAATTTATTTGTGGAAAATTTTAAAAATGATTTTAAAAGTAAAAATATTTTTTGTATTTGGGTTGTTTGAATGAGTTGTTTTATTCGTTGGAATGAGAATGCGAGTTCGTTAGAACTAACTTCAAACAACTATACAGTGGGGTTTCTCTTTTTGATAGAGGTCCAGCCATTAGAATCTTATTGGAACCAGATCTCTGGTTCATTCCAACGAGACTAGAGTTCATTTGGACGCAATAGGGTTTTCATTCGAATGAACCCTTAGTTTTAGTTTAAATGAGTTCCACGACCTCAAAATTTGTGATTTATATAAAAAGGGGTCTTGTGAACTATTACACTCGGAACTTTTAGCAAAAAACAATTTCTCATATCAGTCCCAAAAGTCTCATAACCCCCATTTACAAAATTCACTTTTGTTTTCGAAATCAATACCATTGAATGATTTATTGAGTAATTTCAAACCCTAGTATACACCATTCATTTTGAAACCCTTATAATTTGTGTCTCTAATGCCGACTTTCTAAAATTGAGACTCTACTTTTGAAGAATAAGAAAGGAACTTTGATTTATGAGGTTGAACGATGGATACCGAGTGTTGATACCAAATTTTGTCTGCTGACATGGATCAATAAAGTGAAGACACGTGGCAGTCTACGTGGCAACAACAAACACTTCCGAGGAACTCACATGCTCCGAGGAACCATACTACAACGAGGAACACTGTTTCCCCGAGGAACTCATACGCTCCGAGGAATGAGAACTCTCCGAGGAACTCTTGAATACCAAGAAGCTTAGGCGGTCCGAGCAACTCAGGCGGTCTGAGCTGCACCTCGAACAAAGCATTAATAGCTGGATAACCAACAGTTTGATTGTTCATTAAATGCTTATCATTCAGACGCACACGCTTAAGGGGCATTGAATGTATTACCCTTTCATATGTACATCATTTAATGTATTACCGTTTCACATTACAGCCCCAGGGCTATAAATACATTGTACAATCCTCATTGTAAGAGGACGGGAATTTCTTGAGAGAACTTGTAATCGAGAATTCCCATACAAACAGCAATACCATAACAGTGAACGCTGACATTCTTATAAGGCTGAACCACTTTAAAAATTCTTTGTCTCATTTATTTATCTGTGATTGAATAATTAGAGTGATCTAATTTTTTACATCAACAGATTGGCGCCATCTGTGGGAAACGATTGGTAATATCGTTTTTCACCAAAAATAATCCATTACGAATGGCTGACATTCCGGAATCCAGCAATTAAAATGCTGGAACCCCTCCAAATTCATCTGCTCCGCCAAATATTCCAGATCTGGCTGGAATAATGACAAATCTGGCTCAGGGTCAGACCATCATGCAAGAAACAATGCGACAACTCATCCAAACCCTTCATGGCGGTGCACCAACCCATTTAGTACTGCAGAATATTCAAAGAAACACCCGTGCACCATCCTCACATACTAGGCGTATCAATTCATATCGCAATGAGGAATCTGAAGATTTTTCTTATCAACCTGGACGAACTTCGTCAGTGCGAGCCACAGATACAGAACAACGTATCACTCTTTCTCCAGAAAGGACTAGTGCGTTAGAGAGGTTAAGCAGGGTATCACCTTTTGATCTATTAGGACTTAGAAGGAGTAGAAATCCTCCTAAAGTCGTATCGAGGAGTTTTCGACGACAATCAGATTTAAGGGAAGGATCTGCCCAGTCGCGACCAGCTGCTCGTCAAGATAGATCCCATGAGCGACCAGCTGCTCGTCAAGATAGATCTGGAAGCCACATCCACGCGATCAGTTGCTCGAACCAACAGGCCCGAGGAAGGAAATGATGCATGGAAAGGCTCTATTCAGAGGATGGAGGATAGATTAGGGGAAATGGCTAAGGCCAAGAACCCTCTACAACGAACCTTTGTTCGAGGAACACCTTTTGTCCAGTCAATTGTAGATTTTCCAACACCATCAAAGTTCAAAGCACCTGTTGTGACCCCCAAATATGATGGAAAGACTGACCCTGTCCTTCATATAGAACAATACTAAGCTGCAGCCGACATCTATGTTATCCCAGATGAGATGAGATGCAGGGCATTCTCGGGAACTCTTACCGGATCTGCTCAAATATAATATAATAATCTTCCTCGGGGTAAGATCTCAACTTTTATTCAACTGGCCGAGTTATTCATTGGGAATTTCTATTTTGGAGCAAAGCCAGTTAAACGAGTAGCAGATTTGTTAAGTGTTAGAAAAAAGGTTGGTGAGAGTACCAGAGATTACATAACTCGTTTTAATAACGAGAAACTGGAAGTCATTGATTATGAGGAGAAGACAGCTATTACTGCCTTGATGAGTGGATTACTGCCGAACAAGTTGTACTACACTTTGGCCAAAGATCCACCTCAAACCATGTCAGACCTGATGGGAAAAGCGTCCAAAATTATGAATGCCGAGGAGGCTATGGCTGCAAAGAAGAATATGGATGCTAAAGAAACCAAGGTGGAAGGTGATAAAGCTAAGAAGAAAGAGCACAAGAACAATGGTAATGACAAACATTCAAAAACTAGGTCGGTATGGGACGTAATGAATAAATATGATAATTATACTCCTTTGAAGAAGGATATCAACCATGTTCTAGAAGAAATCAAGAACAACGAGGAACTAAACTGGCCAGAGAAAATGAAGGCAGACCCTGACAAGAGGAATAAGGTGAAGTATTGCGATTTCCCTAAAGACCATGGCCATATGACCAAGAATTGCATAGCTCTTCAAAATGAAATTGAAACACTCATCCGAAGAGGAAAACTGTCAAAGTATGTTGATCGGGTAAACGAAAGAAGAAACAACGACCGACCAAGAGAGAGAGGTCTAGATCTCCTCGTAGAGGAGAGGAGAACAAGAAAATAAACCATGAAGTTGATTCAGAAGACGACCTCAATCGTCCCAAGAGACCAAGGCAGCCAGAACGAGAGGTATTTTTAATACGCTTTGGGTCATTTGACTATAATGTTATAACAGGTGGAGATACAGGAGGAGGAGATCTTACTGCAGAGAGAAAAGCTTACCTCAGTGAGGCTCAAGCTTGCTTGTACATTCAACGAATAAATCTAGCTGAAGAGGATCGCCCGAGAAAGGTGAATAAAGAGAAATTGGTCATTGGTTTCTCAAAGAATGACCTTGCAGGTGTTCTATATCCTCATGATGGCCCACTGGTGATCAAGATGAGAATGAAGGAAGTAATGATTTCAAG
This sequence comes from Sambucus nigra, assembly GCA_949130495.1. Lineage (NCBI taxonomy): Eukaryota > Viridiplantae > Streptophyta > Magnoliopsida > Dipsacales > Adoxaceae > Sambucus > Sambucus nigra. Next base: position 585,074,894 of record OX422210.1, on the reverse strand, counting down.
AGTACTGGTAGACAATGGTAGCTCGACAGACATCATGTTCTACTCGTGCTTCGATAGTTTAAATCTAAAGCCATCTCAATTGGAGCCTTATCATAGACCCCTCATCGATTTTTCTGGCGAGAAAGTATTTCCACTTGGGACAATCAAGTTGGATATATTCATTAGTACGTGGCCTGCTTGTCGAACAGAAAGAATACGCTTCTTCGTGATGAATAAGAATGTTCAATCATCATACAATATCATCATGGGAAGAGTAAGATTGAAGAAGTTCGAAGCTGTACCATCTACAATGCATCAGTGCCTAAAATTTCCAACAAATTTTGGAGTAGGAGTTGTGAAAGGCGATCAGAAAGTAGCTCGGGAATGTTATTATTCATCTGCCGAACAAGAAGAACTGGAAGAATCAAGGAAAAAGACTACTACCTATCAAGTGGATGAAGGTGCAGAAATTGAAACATTGGATCCTAGAGATGAGTCACAACTCGTGAAGGGTCAAGTGGTGAAAGCTACTGAAAACATCATTCTGGACGACGAGCACCCTGAACGTACTACTCAAGTAGGTTCATCGTTGGAAGCCTCATTGAAATAGGAATCGATAACTTTCCTTAGAAGCAGAAAATAAACTTTTGCGTGGAGTCACGAAGATATGCCGGGGATAGACCCAAATTTCTTATGTCATGAGCTCAATGTGAATAAGGATATCACGCCAGTGAAGCAGAGAAGAAGAGTGTTCAGCCCTGAGAAGAATCAGGCTATACAAGAGGAAGTCGAGAAGCTCCAGAAAGCTTGTTTCATTGAAGATGTTAAATATCCAGACTGGTTAGCAAATGTGGTGATGTTAAAAAAGAAGAACAACAAATGGAGGATGTGTGTAGACTTCACCGACCTCAACAAAGCATGCCCAAAGGATCACTTTCCATTGCCCCGAATTGATCTGCTGGTAGATGCTACCTCGGGACACGAGTTGCTGAGTTTCATGGATGCTTATTCTGGCTACAATCAGATTAAAATGAAATCTGAAGAGAGGGAGAGTACTTTTTTCATTACCCCTAGGGGAACTTACTGTTATAATGTTATGCCTTTTGGTTTGAAAAATGCAGGTGCGACATATCAGCGGCTGATGAACAAGATTTTTACTGAACAAATTAGTTGCAATATGGAAGTCTATGTTGACGATATGCTGACAAAAAGCAAGAAAGCTGCCGACCATCTAGTTGACTTCAGTCAGACTTTTGATCAACTGGATAAATATCAAATGAAGCTGAACCCGATGAAGTGCATATTTGGAGTACGAGAAGGCATGTTTCTCGGATACATCGTCAATCAACGAGGCATTGAAACAAATCCTGAGCAGATCAAAGCTCTATTAGGGCTGCGATCTCCAACGACGAAGAAGGAAGTACAGAGTCTCACAGGACGAGTAGCAGCACTCAACAAATTTGTATCACGAGCAACTGACAGATGTCTCCCATTCTTCAAGACACTCCAAAAGACTTTTGAGTGGAATGATGAATGTGAGAAGGATTTTTAAGACTTAAAGAAATACTTGGGAGCACCTCTACTGTTATCCAGGTCAGTGATGGGAGAAAAATTATACTTGTATCTAGCAGTGCCGGAGAATGCAGTTAGCTCGTCATTGATCAGAGTGGAGAATAGAGTGCAGAAGCCAATTTATTATACGAGTAAGGCCTTCTGAGGACGAGAGATCAGATATCCAAGGCTGGAAAAGTTAGCACTGGCGTTGATTGAAGCGAGTAGGAGAATGAGGCCATACTTCCAGGCTCATACCATAGTCGTATATACTGATATGCCATTGAGGCAAGCCCTTCATAAACCAAAAAAATTAGGGAGATTGATGTACTGGGCAATAGAGCTCGGTGAAAATGATATAGTCTATGAACCCAAATCATCGCTAAAAGGGCAGGCTGTAGCAGATTTTATAGCAGAGTTCACATATCCTAATACCCCCGAGGAGCAAAAGTTGCTCACCGATCAACCTATGGATGTTACAGGATCAACAAACACAAGCTCAGACCAACTCCGGTTGGTAAAAGGGCAAGTGGATGTTATAAGATCATCAAATTCGAGCTCAAACCAATTCCGATTGGTAAAAGAGCAAGGAGAGATAATCGACGAAGAGAAAGAAATATCCGGGGAGGATGAAAGGAAGCAACAAATATTTCACCGAGGAACTCTGACTGATCAGAAATTTGAAGACGAGTCACTTATATGGAGGCTATATGTAGATGGCTCATCTTGAACAACAGGCAGTGGGGCAGGGATAGTATTGAGCACTCTGGACGAGGTCGACATGGAATACGCCCTACGTTTCCAATTCAAAGCTTCCAACAATGAGGCTGAGTATGAGGCCATGATTGCAGGACTTAATTTAGCAAAAATTATAGAGGCGCAGCACGTTCTTGTTTTCAGTGATTCTCAATTAATTGTAAATCAAATGTTGGGAGTATATGCAGTTAGAGGAGAATTAATGATCAGATATCATGCAAAGGAAAAGGAGCTGGTGTCAGAATTTTCTGCTATTCAGCTGGTCTGAATACCAAGAATGGAGAATGCGAGAGAAGACGCCCTAGCTCGACTAGCATCAGCTACTCGCACCGAGCTACGATGAATAATCCCAATTGAAGTGTTGGCTGGTCGGAGTATAGATGAAGATCTGATGATGAACTCTATTACCCTTGATTTAGGACCATCTTGGATGGATCCCATCAGGGCATATATTTAAGAGGGAGAATTACCAATTGACAAGATCGCAGCCAAGAAATTAAAGTTTAAAGCTGCTCGGTATGTATTATCTAACGGTATTCTGTATAGACGAGGAATTATGGCAGGTTTGCAGAGATGTGTATATCCCTCCGAGGTGAAAGATTTGATTGAAGAGATCCATGAAGGGTCCTGTGGAGGACATGTAGCAGGTCGGACGCTTTTACAAAGGGTGATGACATAGGGATACTACTGGCCGACGATGAGGACTGATTGTATAGCCTATGCAAAGAAATGTGACAAGTGCCAACATTTTTCCTCCATCCGAAGAACTCCACAAGCATTGTTGACACCCATAACTTCCCCTTGGCCATTTGCCATGTGGGGAATTGATTTGGTTGGGCCACTGCCAACGACCAGAGGAAGGTTCAAATACCTCGTCATCGCAGTGGATTATTTTACTAAGTGGGTAGAAGCTGAGACACTCATTGATATGACATACGAGAAGGTGTACCAATTGTTTTGGAAGAACATCATTTGTCGATATGGTATTCCTCATGCTTTCATCACTGATCATGGAACACAATTTGATAACGAGGAGTTCGTTGCCTATTGCCATCAGTCAAATATTTTGAAGGTCCACTCAGCACCAGGCCATCCTCAAAGCAATGGACAAACTGAAGTGACAAATAGAACGCTGCTAAATGGTTTGAAGAAAAGATTGGATGATGCAAAAGCAAACTGGATCAACGAGTTACAATCAGTACTTTGGGCTTACCGAACTACTCCCCGAGTAGCAACTGGAGAATCACCATACATGCTGGCGTTTGGAAATGAAGCTGTTATACCTGCCGAGTTGGGCCTCCCAACACACAGGGTACTAAATTTTAACTCCCCTGTCAGCGAATTAATGAGAAGATTGGATTTAAACATGCTCGAGGAAGTTAGAGAATAAGCATCCATTAGAAATGCTGCTTACCAGCAGCGAACAGCTTTGTTCTACAACAAGAGGGTGAAGAAGTGCGGCCTGAAAGAAGGATACTATGTACTGAAGAAAGTAATTCAAAAGCACAATAAGCTGGAGGCAAACTGGCATGGACCATACTGAGTTACAGAAGTTGTTCGACCAGGAACTTAACGAATAGCAACTCTAGAAGGGGAGGAGTTTAAGAATGCATGGAACGCAGAGCACCTGCGCAAATATTATCAGTGATGAATAAAATGAAGATATTCTTCCGAATTCTTTCTTTTTATTGAAATTTTTTCGGGGAATACTAGTGCTACACACTACTCGGCAAAGCTCAGGCTACTCAAATTTTTTTATTCATATATTCCTCCGGGAAGTAAAGCTACCAATATTCCTCCGGGAAGTAAAGCTACCAATATTCCTCCGGGAAGTAAAGCTACCTATATTCCTCCGGGAAGTAAAGCTACCAATATTCCTCCGGGAAGTAAAGCTACCTATATTCCTCCGGGAAGTAAATCTACCAATATTCCTCCGGGAAGTAAAGCTACCTGTATTCCTTCGGGAAGTAAAGCTACTTGTATTCCTCCGGGAAGTAAAATTTGTATTCCTAAGGGAAATAAAACTATATGTTTCTCGTGAAATAAAAGTATTCCTAAAAATGCCAACTTATGTCGGTTAGGAAGTAAATATATTCTCGAAAATGCCAACTTAAGTTGGTCGGGAGGTAAAATTATTTCAAAAAGTCTAACTGTGGTTGGTCGGGGATAGAAACCCACCAACTGTAGTTGGTAGACAACAAAAAATTAATAACCTTGGTTGGTCGGAAACATTTAAGAGAAAAATCTACTAACTATGGCTGGTCGGGGATAAAAACCCACTAACTGTAGATCGTCGACATGGAGAATTTAACGACTTTGGTTGGTCGGAAATATTTTTAAACATTTTTTATACTCGTAACTTTTTAATTATTACTAAGTTCGCCGAGAAACAAAATATTATTTTTGCCAAATAACTACCACAAGTTCAAACTACACAATATTGTTATCTTTTTATCAGATATGCATGCACAAATATGAAGTGTTTTACAAGACAATAGCAATTAAAATTGCGAACATAAATGAAAGTCTTTCATTAAATCCAAAACAAATTACATTTATTATGAAATGAAATTTACATTGATATTAAAATGTATACTAACTAAAAATTCCTACTCTACTGGTTTTTTCCCCTCTGCTTTTGACACAGGATCCTCGCCAGCAGGCGGATCATTTAAAGCCAGAGGAGAATTTATGAAGTTGAGATCCTTTAACATCCTGACATTCATAAAGGATGGTCGATCTAGAAGGTGCTCGGGATGAGATACTTCAACAATTGAATGGAGATTGTAGTCATCGAGATATTTTGATATCAACCTCCGAGGAATGGCCCGAGCAGGGATCCAACTCATATCCAGTTTGAATGGTGGCACGGGTAAGTCGAGAAGCCCAGGATCATGGTAGTCCCACAGGTAATGACCCTGTTCGAGTTGCAGAACACCTAAGGCATTCAACCAGCCTTGCTTGTAGCCCTCATTATTGGCATTCTGGATACGATCGTCCAAGTGAAAGAGAGCTTCGTTGTATCCAGCCATCCAGAACTCACTGGGCTGTTTGTGGAATTGATATGTTAATCTATCTAGTTGCTCGTGGATATTTTTAATAAAGATATCTTTATTCTCCAAGGTAGACTTCTGAGTGGAGAGATGCTCTTCCAGGTCCCTGATCTTCTTTGACATTTTAGCCAAAACGTGGTTCTTCGCCATTAATTGGAAGGCCTGGTTTTCTAAGGCAGACTGAGTCCTCTGTTCCTTGATAGGAATTCGATCTGCTCTTGCTCATCCCTCTTGCTCGTCCAAGGGAAGATATAGATGGGCCAGACCTCTTCAAGGTTTCCAACTCGTCCCTCAAGTTGGCGTTCTCGACTTCCAAGAACGAAAATCCCTCATCATTCACTGGGATCAAGGCATTTGAAGTGGAAGATGCAGACTTCAACTGTGACAACTCCCTTTGCAGGTTGTTGTTTCCTTGCTCCGGTAACTCGTCTATCTGTCTGCACTCCTCGACTTTTCCCTTCAGAGTTCTCTCCCTCACCTCGTAGCCAGCAAAGCGCTTCTCGTACCCCTTGTCAGCATTGATCTGCTGATACTTCTTCTCGTACCCCTCATGCAAAAGGACATTGGATTCTTTGTATTGTAGCTGAAGGTCTTCGAGGATGCCTTGGAGATCCTCGATCATATCATAATAGGCCACATTATTGTCCCCTGCTCGATCAAGTAGACACTTCGAATATTAATATGCTTCAACTGCCTGTTCTGAAGCATCATGGCCGAGGATGTCGACGACTTGTGCTGCACTCAGGTCTGTGTGACCATCCTTAAAGTATTCATTACATTGTCGCAGCAGCTTTGTATCATGGGCAGATAGTAATTCCATCCTGGCCAGAAACTAGCAGAGAAATAAAAAGCAACAATCAATAAGAATCAAGACAGAGTATGAAGAAAAGACAACAGTATGCAAAAAATTCCAAGTTTTATTAGATCATAGTTCAGAGTTACAAGTTCTGGGTTACATTTGATAAAAGAAAAAGAAAATGTAAAGATAAATCCGAACAACTCTACACCTTTTCCTTATCTCCCAAAACCTTCTCGGGAGGCTGGGACGAGGAAGTAGGTTGCTCGGAAGGAATGGATAGTTTCTCGGGAAGCACTGGCAATTGCTCGGAAGAAGTAACAATTTGCTGAAGCTCCTCGGCAGCAGGCTGAATGGCTGAGGGATGATCTCCCATCACCATAAAAGACTCTTCAGAGGCAGCTTCGTCCTCTTCTAAGTCTTCAGGAGTTGGAGGGGGACCAGGGATATGTTGCTGAAAGAGCTAGGAATTTTCATCCACTTTCATCTCCTGAAGAGCAGCAACCCATCCATCCCTAAAGTATTTGAGGCTGCCATAGTCCACTTGCGACACCATTGCAGCCAATCCCTTGTTCCACCCCTTGTCCCAGCCAGCGCTGAAGGACTTCTTCACAGCCATCTTCCTCTTCAACTTCTCCGAGGAAAGCTTCTCGGACAGCAGGTCATCAGCAGCTTTCAGTTTTCTCTCTACCTCCTCCTTCTGCCGATTTACCTCCCGAAGTTGAGATAACTCCTCTTCAGCAACCTTGAGCTTATTCTCTAGCTCTCCAGCATTCTTGAGCTTCTCGTCGAGCTCTTTATTTTTCCCCTCAAGGTCCTTTATTCTCTTCTCCAACTCCTTGGAGACCTCAACAACCTAAGCTTTTTCCAGCTCGGTGGAGGCAAGTTTCTTCTCCTAGATAGCCTTGTCAGTGGCATATTTTTGGCGAGAATCGTCCAAATACTTGATAGCTTCTTCTAGAGATCCCTCCACACTGGACGAGGAGCATGAAGCTTTAATTTCTTCATCCTTCTTCAGAATTATATTAAAGCAGCTCGTCAACTGTGAAAGTAAAAAGAAAGCAAGTCAGAAACAGAAATAACAAAGGAAATATGAAAAGTTAAAAGTAAGAAGACTTACAGAAGCAAGGTGGCGAGCATCTAACGAAGTGACCATGTCCCGAGTAAGGTTTTATTCAGTACCTTGGACCTTGGGAATGATCCTAGACTTTACCGAGCTCATGGCAGAGCTCGGGGGAACAAAAGTTGGAACCCCAGTTCTAGTAACTGGGGGTTGAGTGACGGTGTCAGCCAAATTGACCGAGGAGCTCTTCTTCAGCCTCCTCGGGGGAACAGGAACAGATTCAACCAAAGAAGAACCCTTGGTCGGTGATATTACAATCACCTCTCCAGGAGTAGCAGACTTGCTCGAAGCCACTACGGGCTTCTCGACAACCTTCACAACAGCAGCAGAGGAAGGTGCATCAACTTTCTTCGTCCCTTCTAGGACATCAATTTTACTTCTTTTTTCCTCTCCAGAACCAGAGGTAAGCTTCTCGAAGAGAGTGGGAGGTCTTCTCTTCTTCATTCTTTCACTCAAAGGGATGTGAGATTCAGGCGAGGAGCAGGTGGAAGCTGGTACTGGCTCTGATTCACTTATTACTGGACGAGCAGTAAAAGAGGTGGTGTAGCTCTTGTATTGCAGCAGATATGAAGACGACCTAATATGCTCATCGGCAACAGATTGATGTAGACTCCAGATAAGTTTCAAGTGCCTTATATTAACATCTGCTTCTTTTGGGCACTTTCTTTTGCTATCAAGTGAAAATAAATAAACATTGAAATATCAATGGCACATTTTATCAAACACAAAGGAAGCATGATTTCAAAATAAATAAAATAAAATAAAAATAACCTATCCCATTGCCATAGGGAGGGCATCTGGGACCCTGATAAACCTCATCTCCAGATAACGGAGCATGTTGCCAATTTTTTATGACAATCCCGTGCTCAAAATAATCCCTATTGGCATCCGGGAGATTGACTACTAAGGCCCTATTCAAAAATCTAGTTTTTAAATAAAAGGTGTTATCATCAACTGCCCATCTATAACAAAACATAATCTCAGGAATTCCTATGCGAGTTCCATGGATTTGATTTAATCTATGCACCCCATTAACTATTCTCCATGTGTTGGGGGCTATTCTTGCAGGAACAACGTCAAAGTACTGACAGAATTCCAGACACAAGGGATTTGGTGGAAAAGAAAATCCACACTCAGCAATAAAGAGACTGGGGAACCAATGTCCCTCAGCCAAACGGAAATAATCAGAAGGCTCAGAAAGCTCTTCCAAAATAACCCAGGAGGGAATGGAAAAATCAGAGCGAAATTTATCAAGAGATTCAACAGGGTAAACCATGGTGAATAAAGGAAATGAAGAAGAAGGAAGAATATCTTACAGAAAAAGAGTGGAGCTGTTGACAACGGACGATGGAAGAGATGAATACACAGGAGAGAAAGAGACGATGGAAAACTCGAAAATACAAATTTGAAAAGGTAGAAGACGATGGGAGTGTCTGTGAAGTTTAAATACCTTGCCTTGGGAAATGGTAAAGTAATGATTACAAAAAGAAACAATTACGCTACCGGCGGCTAGGGAAACAAAAAGGGCGCGGCAATCGAAGTGGGAAAAAACGATTACGCTACCGGCGGCTAAAAGGACAAAAAGTACGCAGAGATCGAGGCGGTTGCGAAAATTCAAAAAGCCTGATTCTACGAATTTGGAAAGAGAAATAAATACAAGGGAAACACTCCTAAAAATCAGGAAGACTATTTAAAGGTATCATATTCCGAGAAAGAATGTTCCATACTCCTCAAATTTCGAACTATGAAACATTGGGGGCTTCTGTTGATACCAAATTTAGTCTGCTGACATGGATCAATAAAGTGAAGACACGTGGCAGTCTACGTGGCAACAACAAACACTTCCGAGGAACTCACATGCTTCGAGGAACCATACTACAATGAGGAACATTGTTTCCCCGAGGAACTCATACGCTCCGAGGAACGAGAACTCTCCGACGAACTCTTAAATACCGAGAAGCTTAGGCGTTCCGAGCAACTCAGGTGGTCCGAGCTGCACCTCGAACAAAGCATTAATAGCTGGATAACCAACAGTTTGATTGTTCATTAAATGCTTATCATTCAGACGCACACGCTTAAGGGGCATTGAATGTATTACCCTTTCATATGTACATCATTTAATGTATTACCCTTTCACATTACATCCCCAGGGCTATAAATACATTGTACAATCCTCATTGTAAGAGGACGGGAATTTCTTGAGAGAACTTGTAATCGAGAATTCTCATACAAACAGCAATACCATAACAGTGGACGTAGGCCATTCTTATAAGGCTGAACCACTTTAAAAATTCTTTATCTCATTTATTTATCTGTGATTGAATAATTAGAGTGATCTAATTTTTTACATCAACACCGAGGTAAGAGCTTCATGTTGTGGGACGGTGCTGGATTATGCCATTTGTTGTGAAAGACTCAAAGATGTATTGCATACACTTAGTGGAGCTCTAAGTTGTTTTGTAAGTTTGTATTCATCCACTGTATCTAAAATAGTGCTGAAATATAGGTCTTTTCCAAAAGGTATTAGGAGGTCTTTAATGAGATCGAGGATTGTTCGGAACCAGTTGTCGTAGCATCCTTGAATATCGACTTACCGAACACCTCTCTACTGCACCAATCTCTCACCAAGAAGAAAGATGTAAACATTGATGATCTTATGGCCCGTATCAAGAAATACACAACTGTCGAGGACGTGGTCCATCCTAATGGGGGAGACAATGGTCGAGCAAAGGTGAATAAGGGGATAGGACATAATGGAACCCAGACAAAGGGAAGCAAGAATGGGGGCAAGAGTGGCTCCAAATGTGGAGGTAAGATTTACCCCTCCAAGTCTTTAAGGAACCATTTATAAAATTTTCAGCAAGATCAAGGACGAGCCTTTCGTTAAATGGCCCAAGAAGATGGGCAAAGATCCAACTAAGAGAAATAATACATTAAGGTGCGCATTCCATAAGGAGGGTGGTCATCGAACCAAAAATTATAAATCTCTGAAGTCACATATGGAAGATCTAATTTAGGCAGGGCAAATTAAAGAGTACATTGACAAGAACACAGAGAAGGTCAGAACCAATGGTGACCATAATCCACGCAATGTCATAGACTATGACACATGACACAAATTTGTAGTCATTCATGGGGAGTCAAAACTTAAACATAATTAGGGTAATGTCATTAGAATGGAACTCAATAAGGTGACTGTCATGATGGAAGCTTTCTAGATCGACCCAACCAAGACTCAAGATGGAAAACATCGGCGACTAGAAGATGTTGATTACACGAAGCACATCCTGTTCACTAAAGAAGATTTCGTCGGGGTAAGTACCCCATAGGATGACGCATTAGTAGTCACGATCAGGATTGCTAACTGGGATGTCGACAAGCTACTGGTGGAACAGGCGAGTTCATCCGCACTGATGTATCTGGACCTATTCCATAAGGTGAAATTGAATGTCACCGACCTCAAAAAATCCATTATTCCATTAGTTGGCTTCGCATGAAGGATCCCCATGCCATTAGGAAAGATCACCTTGCCAGTTAGAGAAGGAAACATCTCGAAGTTAATCGAGTTCTTAGTTGTGGACATCGAGTCCCCATACCATGCTTTTTTGGGCAGGGGTGGCTCCATGCCATGAAGGCCATCCCACCCACTTATCATCAAAAGCTAAAATTCATTAAAGATCGTGGAGTAGTTGAAATTCACGACGACAGGCTACATCTCAAAAATGTTTTATCATTGTCATTCACCTGAAGAAAGAAAAAAAAAGGATCCCGAGGACATCTAGAATAAATCTCAAGAAGGGGAGCTCTCTCTAAATAGAAACTATGATATGGTCGAACAGGGGTGGAGGAGGCCAGGGTCCACCCCACTAACAGGGTCGTTGAAAGCCTGGAAGAAGTTGTAGCTAATGAGAACATGATAGAAAGGAAGTTTTTGATTTGATATGCTCTTACCGATCAGGAGAAAAGAGAATTGGTTGCACTCGTTAAAAGCAACAAAGATGTTTTTGCATGCGAGCCTTACGATTTACCTGGGATTGACCCAGCTTGGCATGTCAACATCTACACGTCGATCATATTTTTAAGCCCATTACTTAAAAGGATCACCGAACATCACTCGAGAAGGATAAGGAAATGGAGAAAGAGGTAGGGAAGTTACTGGATGAAGGATCCATCAAGGAAGTTTAGTTCCTCGTGTGGTTATCCAACCCAGTAGTTATACCCAAGACCAATGGCAGTTGGAGGGTGTGCATCAATTTTACTGACCTCAATTGGTCATATCCTAAGGATAGCTTCCCTCTACCAAAGATAGATCAATTGGTCGACGCCACAATGACTCACGAAAGGATGAACCTCCTTGATGCTTACTCAGGATATCATCAGATCCTGCTACACATGACCGATGAGGATAAGACCTTTTTTATAACCTCAGTTGGTTTGTATTGATACAAGGTCATGCCTTTTGGCCTCAAGAACACAGGGGCAACTTACCAAGGATTGGTAACCAAGAACTTTAGAAAACAGATGGGAGAGACAATGGAAGTGTGCATCGACGATATTCATCAAAATCAAGAACAAATCTGATCACCTCTCTGATGTAGCAGTAACCTTCGAAATCCTTAAAAAGTATCGAATGCAACATAACGCAAGTAAATGATCATTCATGGTCCAGTCAGGAAAATTATTAGGCTATTTAGTAAGTAAAAGGGGAATCGAGGCCAACCCACACCAAATCAATGCTATTACCAAGGTCCAGCCTGCTCAGACACTGAGAGATGTTCTGAAACTTACTGAAATGCTCGTTAAGCTCAACCGCTTCATCTCCAAGTCTTTAGAGTGCTGCCAACCATTCTTCCAGCTCTTAAAAAAAGGCAAAGGCCTAGTATAGAATGAACACTGCTCGCAAGCTTTGGAAGAGGTCAAGTCTTACCTTAGTAAGCCCCCACTATTGGTAATTCTAGATGATGGAGTACACTTTCACCTTTACCTGGAAATATCAGACCATGTTATGAGCTCCACCTTAGTTTGTGAAGAAGAGGGAGAAGTGCATCCAATTTACTGTGCCAGTAAGACGCTACTAGATGCTGGACAATGGTACTTACCTATGGAAAAGGTTGCCTATGCCTTAGTGATCGCTTTGAGAAAGTTAAAGAACTACTTCGAGGCTCATTCCATAACAGTACTCACCTCTTACCCACTCAAGGCCGTTCTATAAAAAGCTGAGCTCTCTAGGTGTCTTTCAAAGTGGTCGATCGATCTCAGAAGATTTAACATCCAAATTCAGCCCATAATGACGATCAAGGGATAAATCCTAGTAGATTTTATTACTGAGTTCATAAGAGATCGGCTAGTAGATCAGCTGAACGAAGAGCAATTGGTCACTTATGATGCAACGTCCAAATATTAGACACTATATATTGATGGAGCCTCAAATTCCAAGGGGGCAGGAGTAGGGATTATTCTCGTTACCCTCAAATACACAATAATCGAGATGGGAATTAGGCTGGAATTTAAAGCCTCCAATAACGAAGATAAATATGAAGCATTGATCACCTATTTGCAAAAAGCCAAACTACTGGGGGCAAGACGCCTCAACGTATTTGGCAATTCCAAATTTGTCTCACTTTAACGCCAAAGATGATCGAATGGAAGCATACCTCGATGTAGTAAGAGGACTCATGAAAGACTTTGAGAAGGTGGATATTCAATGGTCCCACAAGGATAGAACAATCATGCTGATGCCTTAGCATCACTAAGTTCAATAATTTACTCTGACCTAAAAAGGATAATACAGATTGAGTTCCTCTTACAGCCCAGTACCAATCATACAGTCATAGCCGAGCAAGCTCTCCTCATAGATAAAGCCCCAAGTTGTATGGATCCCATCATTAATTATCTACGGAGCGACATACTGTCAGACAATAAGAAGTCATCTCACCAAATCAAAGTCAAGGTTGCTCGTTTCTACCTTATCCCCATGGGGAAACTTTATAAGAAATCATTCACAGGCCCCTACCTCTAGTGCGTTTACCCACAAGATGCCGAGAAAGTACTTAGTGAACTTTATGAAGGCATATGTGGGAGTCAAGCAAGTGGAAGATCGCTAGACTTTCGTGCAATCAAAGAGGGATATTGGTGGCCTCACATGCATAAAGATGCTGGCACATATGTTCGTAAATGTGAAAACTGCCAAAAGTACTCACCTATGGTCCACCCTCCCTCCAGCGACCTAAAATCTCTCCCTAGTCCATGGACTTTTGCGCAATAGGGATTAGATATCGTGGGATCACTACCTAATGCTTCTGTAAATCGTAAGTACCTGCTGGTCGCCACTGATTATTTCAGTAAATGGGTTGAGGTAGGACCATTGGTGAACATTTGAGACTCTGAAATGACTAGGTTCATATGGAGAAATATCATAACTCGCTTTGGGATACAAAGATATATCATTACCGGTAACGGTACAAAATGCAAAAGTGGTTTCTTCAAAGCTTTCTGCGATGAGCATGACATCAAGCACCACTTCAGTTTTGTGGAATTTCCGCAAAGAAATGGGAAAGTAGAGACTTCCAACAAAACCATGATATATAGAATCAAAAAATGATTGGAAAAAGATAAGGGCACTTGGGTGGATGAACTCCCTCATGTTCTAAGGTCCTATGACATAACTCCTAGGAGATCAACTGGTAAAACACCATTTTCTCTCACTTACGACATGAAGGCTATTTTCCCTCTAAAAGCGAGCATCCTTACTATGAGAACTACATCGGTCAACCAACGCATCAATGATGAAGCCTTATGCACTGAACTTGACCAACAAATGAGCAATGAGAACTAGCCTTGATCAAGTTGGCCTCCTATCAACATCAATTAGTCAAGTAGTACAACAAAAGGGTAAATCCGAGGAAGTTTTCAATAGGAGACTATGTCGTGTGAAAAGTCGTCGGTAGTGCTGTAAGGCCATCAGACGACAAACTGGGACCAAATTGGGAAGGACTATTCAGAGTGATTAGAGATGATCTTCAAGGAGCATATCATCTAGAAACGCTGGAAGGCAGGGAGATACCAAGAGTGTGGAATGCTGTCAATCTCAAGAAGTTCTACTTTTAGATTTTCTTTTCTTTAAGTTAGCAGATTTTTTCTTTTTTTTGCTTAATAAGATAATTTGCTATGAATAAAGGCCGGACATGCCCATCTATTCTCAAAGTTTACATTGGCTGCTTAACTCATCTCAATTATAGCTCATAAATTTGCACCTTTTCCAATGATATCTCCTTTGTAAGTATTTTGAATTATCAATGAACAGGGTTAGCAAGTTATCTACAAATACTTCGAATTACCCCTAGGACCTTTTTATTAAAGAGGCCTCATGCGTTGCTCCGATAATAACAAAATCCCTACTAGGTATCCTTAGGAAGTAAATCCAACTTTGGTTGGTCGCCAGCATCTGTTGGTCATAAAAAAACTGCCTGGGTGGATGACCCAATAACCATGTTAAATACAAACACTTCGCATTACCCTCAGGCTCTTGCTACTAACATAAGAGGCCTCACGAGTTACCCTGGCAATAACTAAATCCCAAAAGGGGATCCTTAGGTAATAAAGCCAACTTTGGTTGGTTGTCAATATCTATTGGTCATGAAAAACCTGCTCGGGTGGATGGCTCAATAACCAGGTTGAGACACCCCGCTCAATTAAATATCGGATGATTAGCCCATTATAAAATTTCAGACAGAATATTCGGTTGATTCATTCTTAGCATCACTGTCGAAAATATAATAACCTTATTAACCACTTAATAATTAATTAAGCTAGTGTCAAAATATTTTTCACTTTTCAATTAATAAGAATCATACGATTATTAAATATAAGAATTTAAATATAATCCATCCACACACAACTAATTAATATAAATACTGAATCGGAATCACATGATGAAATATCTAAGACTGGATAAAACATTCCAGTTCAAAACTCTAAACCAAGAATGACAGTAACAACAAATCCAACAAAAATGAAAGGAAAGGAAACTAAATACAATCTCTGATAAATTGTCTAAGGAGTGGGTGACACATGCCCTAAATGTATAGTCTATCTAGAACTGAGTGAAATGACAGAGGTGTCTAAGGTAAAGACCTACATCTTCCACAACAGCTACAGCACGCCAAGCAATCCAAATATTTAAGTCTGGTGTCCCAGTGGCTGAGCACCTGATATAATACATATATGTAGAAGGAGAGAAAAGAGATGCAAGAAATGGGTTAGAGCCCGATGTGTAAAAATATTTGTTTTGGCAAGTGTCTAAATTTTCAATAAAGCAAGTATCAATTGGATGTTAGTTCGAACTCTCACATGAGATTCTCACCTCTCGTCTATTGTGCACGCCTAACGTACATATATTCTCACCCAGCCCTCCATAACACTTCTAACTAGATAAAGACTTATACTTCTAGTTATACCTCGCGGTAGCAGCCCGTAATTCCCAGTTTTCCATATTATTAATATCATCATTTATTAATTCAGTTAAGTGTTATCACAGTAAGTTAAGTATCGCTTGAGATTGTATTATCCCAATAACCTACAATTATCTCAAAGTAGGAATAGCATATATACACATATATATATTCACCACTATTATATACATATACTAATACAGCACCCCAAGGCTGAACCTGTAGTGCATTGTATACTCTGCTATCATGTCCCGGTACATCTCATACTCCAATAAGGACTATCAATTCGGAAGTCTCCCACGAACCATATACACAAAACACATATAGTGGAGGCGAACATAGTTCACATACCTATGGGTCACGCACATACTTACGCTCCCATAGTCAGCTGACTTATCAACTCATAAATAAGTCTTCACAGTCCTATGTTCTGAGATACAAGTCAATAATCCCCCCGAAGGTCACCGAGGATAAGACTGTCTCTACTCAACCTCCCGCAATAGCAAGCAGCTAGGTATGTCATACACATAATAGTTAGCATGTAATAGGTATCCACACATCCTATTAATATTTAAAGGTCTTTTCCCAGCCATTTTGTATACTTACCATACGTATTTTATTCTCATTGTTATGTATTTTATAGTACTACTAAATTATCACAACTCTTTAGTAATTTTCGAAGTAACTCTTCCTTCCGGGTTAATTAAAGTACAAAACTCACATACTTACTCATAGACTGTCTCGTTTCAAATCTATTAACCGACGATTTCTCTCACTTGAATAGACTAGAAAAATTAAAAAATTGCCCTTAAGAAGATACCCAGAAATTCACCCTGTTGCTCGAACCAGATGGCACTGTCGTGCGCGAGATGCCTATCTTTCTTGAACGACTTTGCGCGAGACCTATTGTTTCATCTTCTGCACATAATTTCAGCGTTTTTCACCATTTTCAACCCTAAAACCTCTAAATTGTCATCCCAAACTCCAATCAATCAGTCCCAAATCGAACCCTAACAATTACACATGGATTCTAACATCCTAGAATCATTAAATCATTATGACTTATCAATGAAATATGAAATCCCCAAATTAATTACTAAAACCCTAGTTCTTCAAATTCTTATTCAAGGACACATGATTTCCAAATTTGTTCTTCACATAAGTTCATCCAAAACGTGATTTCAATTTTACATACATGAAGGGTTTAATCTAATTAATCTCAGATTCAAGTCATATATCCTAAATCTCCAAAAACATTTATCACTTTTATGAACGATACATGTTTATATCATCCCTATACTAACATGAATATGGTTATTGCTAAAGAAAAGCAAGTAATAAACACTTTCCTCGAATTAGTCGTCTGAATTCTTGATGTTGTTAGTATGGGCGTGTTCCTCTTGTTTCGATCTACATGATGGTGGTGATGGTTGTGCAAGGTGGTGCTAATTTGGGCCTTCCCTCTTGGAATTTGTTCTCCCTCACAACCTCTATGGTCGTTCTTTACTTTTTGTATCTCCCAACCCTAATGGACTTCTCTTGGCTGATAAAATAATTCTCAATTTTCGTCCATTAATTAAACCCAAAAATACGATTTACCAAAATGCCCTCTCAGGGCGCTGGTTAGGCCTAAAATTGCCCTGGGACCCAAACTAAACACTCGGAGATTATATTCTGACTATCTCGACTCTTCTGGATTCAACGCGCACTCGAAATGACCATACAAGTGACCAAAAAATAATTAATCTCTTTATTCCATTCAATTAGTCTCGACATGACTCACACGCGCGTCTGACTTAATTTACTAAACTGCCGTATTTCTTATTCTTGAGAATTTATCGAAGTGTATAGTTCCATATTACATGACACACAATAATATTCAATCAATAAGTATTAACCCTTGGCACGTTAGTTAATATTTATTTTAAATTTGGATTAATTAACGATTAAATTCTCACATTTTAATTCAATTAATCCCACAATAATAATTAATCCCATAATTATTTAAATCATAAAAATATGGGGTATTACATACTTTCCCCCTAATAACGGAATTTTTTCCCAAAATTCAGAAAATAAGGTATACCTGGTATGAATAAATCTGGATATTTATCACGCATATCCGCCTCACACTCCCAAATAGACTCCTCCACATTGTGATGCTGCCATTGCACCCGAACAAATGGAACTACCTTTGACCTCAGCCTCCTCTCACTATAATATAGGATATCCACCGGTCTCTCCTCATATGAACTGTCTGGATGTAACTCAATCTCCTCAATCGCGATGTGAGCGTATGCAACCTCATCCCGAAGATACCGCCTCAGTGACAAAATGTGGAACACATTATGGATATGATGCAAGTGCTCCAGTAACCCAAGCCTATAAGCAACTGGTCCAACCCTCTCTATAATAGGGAATGGTCCTACGTATCTTGGAGAAAATTTCCCTTTCTTCCCAAATCTCATTACTCCCTTAATTGGAGATACTCTTAATAAAACTTGGCCCCCCACTACGAACTCTCGGAAGAACCTATTAGCATCGGCGTAGCTTTTTTGTCTGTCCTGGGCTACCCGTATATGATCCCGAATCATCTCAATCCTGCTCGATGTATCCTGAATTATCTTTGGCCCAAGTATCTTGTTATCTCCCACTTCTAGCCAACAAGCTGGAGAACGACAAGGTCTGCTATATAATGCCTTGAACGGGGCCATGCCAATCATAAATTGATATGAGTTGTTATAAGCAAACTCCACCAGTGGGAGATACTACTCCCAATCTCCCTCAAAGTCAAGGATACACATGCGCAACATGTCCTCGAGCATATGATTAGTGAACTCAGTCTGTCCATCGGTCTGCGGGTGATACGCTGTACTCAACTGTAACTCAGTACCCATCGCCTCCTAGAAACTCTCCCAAAAATGAGATACAAATGTCTTGTATCTATTCGGCACGATATTAAGAGGTACACCATGTAGTCTCACTATCTCTGCAATAAATACCTGAGCATACTATCCCACTATATAGTCTATCCTGATTGGCAGAAAATGGGTTACTTTCGTCAACTGGTCCATAATAACCCATATAGAATCGTGTCCTCTCTGCGAAGTAGGAAACCTGGTAATGAAGTCCATGAAATTGCCCTCCCATTTCCACATAGGTATCTCTAACAGCTGAAGTAAACCTGGTGTCTTCTGGTGGTCCACTTTCACTAGCTAACAAGTCGTACACTTGGAGACGAACTCTGCAATGTCTCTCTTCATTCCGCTCCACCAGTACTTCCGCCTCATATCCTGGTACATTTTGTCCCCACCAGGATGTACTGAAAATTGGGACCCATGCGATTCCGTCATCACTGCATGTTGAAGGTCCTCCCCCCTCTGGAACAACGATCTCCCATTGAAGCACAAATCGCCCTCAGTGCTCACTGAATAAGACTCGGCTCCATCGGCTAAAAGCTACCTAATCCGATCCTGACAGAACGAATCCGCTACATGTGCCTGTACTACCCTCGTAACAATCTGAGGCATAACTGTCATCGCAGACATAAATGATCGGGCCACTGCATCCTGGTGTCCCAATTCCTTCCATTTCACTTTCCACACCTCAGCCCTCTCGTCCACTGTCCTACGACTCAACGCGTCTACTACCACGTTAGCCTTTCCTGGGTGGTATTGGATAACAAACTGATAATCCTTTACGAATTCGAGCCATCGACGTTGACACATATTCAACTCTTTCAGCATGAAGAGGTACTGTAGTGACTTGTGATCCGTGAATAAGCAAAATTTATCCCCATGAGATAGTGCCTCCATATCCAGTGTACAAACACGACTGTCGTTAACTTTAGATCGTGGGTGGGGTAGTTCCTCTCATGAGGCTTAAGCTTATGAGAAGCATAAGCTATAGCCTGTTCTTCCTGCTGAAGCACACCCCCAAGTTCGAGTAAGAACGCATCTATGTAGACTAGATACTCCACTCTTGGCCTGGGTAGTGCTAACACTTGTGCTAAAGTCAGCTTATCTTTCAGCTGATCAAAAGATAACTGGTAGGCATAATCCCAGATAAATGGCACCCCTTTGCGAGTTAAATGAGTCAATGGACCTGCTATCTTAGAGAATCCCCGAATTATCCTCCTGTAGTATCTTGCTAAGCCCAAGAAACTACGTATCTCTGTCGACGTCGTGGGCTGTCCCCACTCCCTAACCGCAGACACCTTCCACGGGTCTACGGATATTCCTCTATCCAAAATGATGTGCCCCAAAAATTGAACCTCTTTCAGCTAAAATCCGCATTTCTCATATTATGCATACAACTCGTGCTGGTGCAGTGTCTGTAAAACCTGTCTCAAATGTTCGGCATCCTCCTCCTCAGTCTGGGAGTAAATCAAGATGTCATCTATGAAGATAATGACGAACTGATCCAGGAACTCTCTGAACACCCTGTTCATCAAGTCCATAAACACGGTTGGGGCAATGGTTATCCCAAAAGGCATAACTCTAAACTCATACGAACCATATCTCGACAAGAAGGAAGTCTTCGACACATCCTTCCCCCTGATCCTTAATTGATAGTACCCTGAACTCAAGTCAATCTTCGAGAAGAAGGAAGCTCCTCTCAACTGTTCGAATAAGTCATCGATTCGGGGCAACGGGTACTTATTCGGTTTCGTGACTTTATTCAACTCTCGGTAATCAATACACAACCTTAACGATCCATCTCTCTTCTTAACAAATAGCAAAAGGTAACCCCAAGGTGAAGTACTCCTACGAATAAACCCCTGGCCCAATAGCTGCTTTATCTGATCCAGTAGCTCCCTCATCTCCGCTAGAGCTATACGGTACGGTGCATGGGTAATCGACCGAGTGCCCTGTAACACCCCGCCTAATTAAATACCGGGTGGCCAGTCCCATAAAAAATTAAAACATAATATACAGTTGGCTCATTCTTAGCATCACTGTCGAAAACATTTACAACTCACCCGATACTCAATTAAGCTGGTGTTAAAAAACTTTTCAAATTTTAATTTATCAAAATCCATTTCCAGTTTAAGAATAACACAACACATTTTATTCTACAACACTGATAACCAATTAGATAACACAAAATAATTTGAATGCAATTGGAATAAATATTCCCAAATAATATTAATCCATTACAGTAATCCCAACAATATCAAATGTATTAAAATGACACGAATACCATAGTATTTGACCCCTATAGAAGAAGATAACTGAATCCTTTGGGTGACATGCCCTACTAAGAGAATACTGTGAATCAAATGATGATAGGCGTCTAAGCAAAACTCCATAAATCCATAGCCTGTCATAATCCGCTAAGGTTGGCGTCCCTATTGCTGGACACCTGATATAAAAGATACAATAGAAAAGAAAATATGCAAGGAAACGGGTCAGAGCCCGATTGTGAAAATGATTTTTAAAACAACAAGTATTTAACAAGTGCAATAAATCTTTTATTATGTACATGTTAGACCCAACTCTCACTTTCCATTCTCACCTCTCAACTAGAGTGCACACTTAACGTTTCCTATTAACCTCCTAGTTAATGGTTCCTCTTTTCTAGTCTCCATATTATAATTCCATCCCAATATCATAATCCCCGTATGTCCCATACCATACGTCACATTATTGTTCATTTACATTTCTCATCGTTTCTCATTAACATGAATCATTTCTCAATTAATATGAATTAAGTTTTTCAATAAACATTCATTAACTTAATTCAATTATCTTTCTCTATTCACCATTATCTACAATTATCACCATAGATAGATTTAACCATAATAAATATCCATTCATTCATTCATTTAATCCATTATATATATATATATATATTCATATATAATACGGCACCCCGAGTCAATGCTGCAGTGCAATGCATTACTCTTCTATCATGTCCCAATATCGTTGGTCGCCAAAAAGGGGACAAAAGGTTCGGTGAGGATGCCTCGAACCATTAACAACAACACAATCATTGGAGGCGAACATAGTTCTCATACCCATGGGTCACGCACATACCTACGTACCCATAGTCAGCGGACTTATCAACTCCCCGATAAGTCTTTCATAGACCTATGTTCTCGAGCGACAAATCAAAGATCCCATGGATTCATCAGGATATGACTTCCCTCACGCACAAACATCCCACCGATAGCAAGTAAGCTAGGTATGTCATACACATAATCATTAATCAATCAAATAGGTATTATCATACCTATAGTATACTAACAACAAGGTACTCACATTAACCTTAGATTGTTCCCTTACGTAGCATTATATCTCTTTAAATCCCACGTATTAAAATGTCATATCTTTACTTCATAATTTAATTATCCTCGCATCCTATAACATCTCTCCACTCCCGACGTCGTTAAGGTTCATGCGCGGAGCGTCTCGCAAAGCGAAATCCAAACAAGGAACCCCTCCAATACACTACTACTTAACTTTGTCGATCGAGGATGTTCGTCAACTTCAAATATACGATCGGAATAACCTCATCCCCTCTTTCAACCAAATGTGTTCTAAACTCCCATCTCTATCCAGGAGCCATACCACTACGCTCTTGTACTACACTCAGCCCTTGAGAAATCAATAATGAGCTTAAACTCAGTCCTTGATGTTTAAATTGTAACCCTAAGACTACCCAGGTGTTATATTAAATCTCCCCTACTTGAACTATCCTTAATCCTCATACAAACAGATTAGAATTCAACACATGAATCTAGCAACCGAAATCTCTTTAACTTTAATTATCATAATTCTAATCAATTAAATCCCAATCAAATTAATCTTAATTAGGGCTTACTGATCTTCTCTAAGTCCCATAATATCCAATTAATAATCACCGAAGATCTACAAAAGTTTTGGGATAAGAACCAACATTAAAAAGAAACAACATCATGAATTCTCATATTTTAAATACTCAGAAAAATCAGATCCAAAAATTATTCAAATCACCAATCCGACTTCAGATTTGGATTCTACACGAAAAATTGAGTCAGGTATGTGTTTTGAGTTTTTCTTAAATCTCATCCAAATGCACTCAAAAAGAAGATCTAAACCTTCCAAATTGGCTCTTCTCATTCCACTCGTTTTTGCCTCTTTTTCCAAAAAATTATCAACATATTATCTTCAAGAACACTAAATTATTTTCATAATTTCTTCCACAGATTGATGAATATTTATTTTATTACTAACTACCTACAACATGAGTTTAATTCCTATATATTTTTAGATTCCAAAAATCCATTAACAACTATATCCTTTCATCTTCCAAGCATGAAAATCATCTCTTTTTATAACTATCCTAACATGGACAATATACGAACTTAAATTGCAAATATCAAACACTTGCCTCTAATGAAGATCTGACCCTTTGGAGTTGAATAACACAGGTGGTGATGGTGGTGGTGACCTTTGACCTTTGGTTCTCCTCCTTCCCAAGCAAACTTCTTTTTCTTTCCAAGCAACCTTCCACTCTCTCTAAGAAGATGACTTTTCAATTTTGTGTAGAAGAGATCAAATGAACCTACATACACTAATCTCCAAATACTTATAATAAGACAAAACCCGAAATCACTATTCATCCCCCTTGTAAAAATAACCAAAATGCCCTTTTGGGTTGTCTTTTCATTTCCAAATGACCCGAGACTCAAAATCAACATCCAAATAGACTTTTCTGACTATTTCGAACCTTCCGGACGCAACGACACAGTCGAAATGACTATAAGGTCGATAGAAAATAAATTTCCTTTTTAATTTAATAAATTAGTCCCAACACGTCCCATACCGCGTCTGACTAAAAATTCAAATTACCGAATTTATATCATACCGTCATATCAATGACATCACATTCATATATTACCTAAATATCTTTAAGTAATATTCAGAATCATTCATTTTAATATCCACAATTCGGATAAAACCCAAATGAATTAATTTATAATGAGATCCAATTAATCCATTAATTTAAAATATAACCCATTTTAAAAGTCACTAAAATTACGGGGTATTACATACTTCCCCCTTATAACAGAATTTCATCCCGAAATTCAGAAAAATGAACCATACTGATAAGGTCAACTCCGAGTATAAATCTCACATCGTAAGAAATCTAAGTAGTACCGCCCATACAGTACATTAACGAAAATCCCCATCGATGTTAAACTAAGTCTCACCATATAGTTCCAACTGAATCAAATTTAAATTATACCCAATCTTTCCTATACCGTCCTCGTGACAAAGTTTGGGAAAAATGATCCTCACTTATTAAACAAATAAATCTTGAAGTCACAACTACTTACTGTTTCACAATTTTGAAAACTACTACAATCCAATCATCCAGGGTGCCCATACACCCTATCGTACAACTTTCATTATAATAGCAAAGGTTATAAACTCATATCCTAAAGACCTATCTTATTTCGACTCCCAACGGTTATTAGTTTCATGTGTGGGGTGTCTCGCAAGTGAAATCCAAACAAGGAACCCCCCCCCCCCCCCCGATACACTACTACTTAAAGTAGTGTCATCGAAACTCCTCAGGTCTTTAGTCAATAGTTTATAACCTCTCTACAAGCTTTATTAATTCGAATAAAGTCTACTCATCTATTCTCTTATAAAAGACAAGATGCTAGCTATAGTAGTAGTACATACGCTCTCCTATACCACAAGTCAATGCATGCCGATAGTCATATCATGCTGGGACATGCCCAAAGTAAGTAATCTCATGATAAAAATCAAACCCACGTGATAACATGTAATATATAGGTGTTCCACACTCCTCAGCGAGTCTACGTAAATAACGATGCTATAGGCTAAGTTTAGCAACCCATTTTCCCATATAATATTAATCGCTACAAAAATCAATATACGCCTTATAATTCCTTAGATAGAGAACATACCCTCATTCGTGGGTGGTGGTTGTTGAATCCCACTATTATAACTTTGCCCCGATAAGTCAAGAAAAATTTTACCCCAAATTTTCAGTTCTAGTTAACCACACTCCACTATATGCCCAAGCCTTTGAATATATTGCCTTCGTTAGGTAACACACACAATTCCCGCATTTCAAGAATTTCTACTGATGTCTCTCCTCAATTTTCCATAATATGGGTGACCTCGACTACGGTCATCATACTCGAACATAATTCATAACCTCCTAAGTACGATCTCCGTTATCCATTCAATGGCCCTCATCTGCCATACTTCTTGTACGAACTCGTTCGAGCGCAAATAAGATTCACTAATATATACGGAATCTTACCAAAGAAATCAACAATCCTAAACATAGGGCTCTACATCAAAGAACGCTAAGCTGAAAACACAGTAAGCCGTACAGACCCTAAAGGACACTAGAACCTGATGCTCTGATACCACCTGTAACACCCCGCCAAATTAAATACCGGATGGCCAGTCCTTTACCAAATTAAAATAGAATATACAGTTGGCTCATTCTTAGCATCACTGTCGAAAACATTTACAACTCACCCAATACTCAATTAAGCTGGTGTTAAAAAACTTTTCAAATTTTAATTTAACAAAATCCATTTCCAGTTTAAGAATAACACAACACATTTTATTCTACAACACTGATAACCAATTAGATAACACAAAATAATTTGAATGCAATTGGAATAAACATTTCCAAATAATATTAATCCATTACAGTAATCCCAACAATATCAAATGTATTAAAATGACACGAATACCATAGTATTTGACCCCGATAGAAGAAGATAACTGAATCCTTTGGGTGACATGCCCTACTAAGAGAATACTGTGAATCAAATGATGATAGGCGTCTAAGCAAAACTCCATAAATCCATAGCCTGTCATAATCCGCTAAGGTTGGCGTCCCTATTGCTGGACACCTGATATAGAAGATACAATAGAAAAGAAAATATGCAAGGAAACGGGTCAGAGCCCGATTGTGAAAATGATTTTTAAAACAGCAAGTATTTAACAAGTGCAATAAATCTTTTATTATGTACATGTTAGACCCAACTCTCACTTGCCATTCTCACCTCTCAACTAGAGTGCACACTTAACGTTTCCTATTAACCTCCTAGTTAATGGTTCCTCTTTTCTAGTCTCCATATTATAATTCCATCCCAATATCATAATCCCCGTATGTCCCATACCATACGTCACATTATTGTTCATTTACATTTCTCATCGTTTCTCATTAACATGAATCATTTCTCAATTAATATGAATTAAGTTTTTCAATAAACATTCATTAACTTAATTCAATTATCTTTCTCTATTCACCGTTATCTACAATTATCACCGTAGATAGATTTAACCATAATAAATATCCATTCATTCATTTAATCCATTATATATATATATATATATATTCATATATAATATGGCACCCCGAGTCACAGCTGCGGTGCAATGCATTACTCTGCTATCATGTCCCAATATCGCTGGTCGTCGAAAAGGGGACAAAAGGTTCGGTGAGGATACCTCGAACCATTAACAACAACACAATCATTGGAGGCGAACATAGTTCTCATACCCATGGGTCACGCACATACCTACGTACCCATAGTCAGCGGACTTATCAACTCCCCGATAAGTCTTTCATAGACCTATGTTCTCGAGCGACAAATCAAAGATCCCATGGATTCATCAGGATATGACTTCCCTCACGCGCAAACCTCCCACCGATAGTAAGTAAGCTAGGTATGTCATACACATAATCATTAATCAATCAAATAGGTATTATCATACCTATAGTATACTAACAACAAGGTACTCACATTAACCTTAGATTGTTCCCTTACGTAGCATTATATCTCTTTAAATCCCACGTATTAAAATGGCATATCTTTACTTAATAATTTAATTATCCTCGCATCCTATAACATCTCTCCACTCCCGACGTCATTAAGGTTCATGCGCGGAGCGTCTCGCAAAGAGAAATCCAAACAAGGAACCCCTCCAATACACTACTACTTAACTTTGTCGATCGAGGAGGTTTGTCAACTTCAAATATACGATCGGAATAACCTCATCCCCTCTTTCAACCAAATGTGTTCTAAACTCCCATCTCTATCCAGGAGCCATACCACTACGCTCTTGTACTACACTCAGCCCTTGCGAAATCAATAATGAGCTTAAACTCGGTCCTTGATGTTTAAATTGTAACCCTAAGGCTACCCAGGTGTTATATTAAATCTCCCCTACTTGAACTATCCTTAATCCTCATACAAACAGATTAGAATTCAACACATGAATCTAGCAATCGAAATCTCTTTAACTTTAATTATCATAATTCTAATCAATTAAATCCCAATCAAATTAATTCAAATCCTAACTAGGGCTTACTGATCTTCTCTAAGTCCCATAATATCCAATTAATAATCACCGAAGATCTACAAAAGTTTTGGGATAAGAACCAACATTAAAAAGAAACAACATCATGAATTCTCATATTTTAAATACTCAGAAAAATTAGATCCAAAAATTATTCAAATCACCAATCCGACTTCAGATTTGGATTCTACACGAAAAATTGAGTCAGGTATGTGTTTTGAGTTTTTCTTAAATCTCATCCAAATGCACTCAAAAAGAAGATCTAAACCTTCCAAATTGGCTCTTCTCATTCCACTCGTTTTTGCCTCTTTTTCCAAAAAATTATCAACATATTATCTTCAAGAACACTAAATTATTTTCAGAGTTTCTTCCACAGATTGATGAATATTTATTGTATTACTAACTACCTACAACATGAGTTTAATTCCTATATATTTTTAGATTCCAAAAATCCATTAACAACTATATCCTTTCATCTTCCAAGCATGAAAATCATCTCTTTTTATAACTATCCTAACATGGACAATATACGAACTTAAATTGCAAATATCAAACACTTACCTCTAATGAAGATCTGACCCTTTGGAGTTAAATAACACAGGTGGTGATGGTGGTGGTGACCTTTGACCTTTGGTTCTCCTCCTTCCCAAGCAAACTTCTTTTTCTTTCCAAGCAACCTTCCACTCTCTCTAAGAAGATGACTTTTCAATTTTATGTAGAAGAGATCAAATCAACCTACATACACTAATCTCCAAATACTTATAATAAGACAAAACCCAAAATCACTATTCATCCCCCGTGTAAAATTAACCAAAATGCCCTTTTTGGGTTGTCTTTTCATTTCCAAATGACCCGAGACTCAAAATTAACATCCAAATAGACTTTTCTGACTATTTCGAACCTTCCGGACGCAACGACGCAGTCGAAATGACTATAAGGTCAATAGAAAATAAATTTCCCTTTTAATTTAATAAATTAGTCTCGACACGTCCCATACCGCGTCTGACTAAAAATTCAAATTACCGAATTTATATCATAGCATCATATCAATGACATCACATTCATATATTACCTAAATATCTTTAAGTAATATTCAGAATCATCCATTTTAATATCCATAGTTCGGATAAAACCCAAATGAATTAATTTATAATAAAATCCAATTAATCCATTAATTTAAAATATAACCCATTTTAAAAGTCACTAAAATTACGGGGTATTACATGCCCGACATCAAATCTATAACGAAGTCTATCTCTCTGCTAGGTGGAAATCCCAAAATATCCTGGAACACATCAGCGAATTCCCTCACCACCAGTATCGAATCAAGCGGTATCACTACCTCCTTAGAGATCTCCTCCTCTATATAATACAAATGAGTGGACGATCCTCCCTCAGGACGAAGCATCACCACCAAGAACATCTCCTGATCATGTATGGAAAAAATAATAGTCCTACTAAAATAATCGATAATGGACCTATATGCAACAAGCTAATCCATACCGATAATCGCATAATACTCGGACATCTCTAATACCAGCATGTCAGCAGGTAAAGTAAGTCTCCCCATCTCTATGCCCACCCATCGACATACAAAGTGAATCAGTGAACCACTACCCAAAGGTTAATCTATAAAAATAACAGTACTCTCTGCTGTAACTAATAACCCCAAAGAACGTGCAACCCTCGTGGCAATAAAATAATGTGTGACCCCCGTATCAAATATAATACGTCCCATAGTCCCTTGGATAGAAAACATGAGGGTGGAGCCTGTAGGTCCATGGCCTGATGGAGGTTATAAACTCGTCTATACTGAAGTTGTCCCTGCTGGACTGGGACTGCTGGAATGGCTGGT
The DNA here is from genome assembly GCA_949130495.1 of Sambucus nigra. Classification (NCBI taxonomy): domain Eukaryota; kingdom Viridiplantae; phylum Streptophyta; class Magnoliopsida; order Dipsacales; family Adoxaceae; genus Sambucus; species Sambucus nigra. The sequence continues at coordinate 585,045,986 of OX422210.1, read as the reverse complement.
AGCGCTGGCATCTGAGGTGGTGCTGGGAGGACGGTGGGAAAAATCGATCTCTGGGGCTCCTGTCGAGCACCCTACTACTGCTATGGGGCCCTGCCCCTCTCAAGAAAATCATGTCGCTTATGGCTCATCTTGCCACATATAAAACACTTCCCACCAAAGATTTCCCCTCGCTGCCCCTCCTGTCCGTTTCCACCTCCCACTTGGCCCTACTGGCCCTGCCTAAATTGCTACGGGCCCTGATATCCTTGTTGGCCTTGATGTCCAGACTGGAGCTTATGGACATGCCTAAAACCTCCCTGACCTTAATGAAAACCTTCTGATCTGAATCGCTTAGAATCCCCCTGCTGGGAACTCTGATCAACCTATCTTTACTGACCCTGAGCTGGCTATGCCCCGCTGGCACCATTACCTCTTGTCCTGCCCTACTGGCTAGACTCCCCTGCTCATTTGCTCCCAGTCATATGGATGAGGTGGTCCTGACAGTGCAGTAGTGATGCATTAAGCACATCAGTATAGGTCTGCAATGAGAGTTTACCCAGAAGATGTTGCCTGATTCTCCACGTGAGGCCATCCATGAACATCTGTATCTTCTTCTCCTCGATAGGTACCTCTGTTGGTACCAGATTAACTAACCAGGTAAACTCTTCTTCATAATCATCTACGGTCTTCCCTTCCTGGGTGATGTTTAGTAGCTTCCGCCTCATCTCAGTCTGAACGGCCGAAGGAAAGTACTTACGGTCAAATCGTACCCAAAAATTGCCAATCGTCATCAGATCTCTCTCCTTAGTAGTACTAGTGGACTCCCTCCACTGTAAGGCTTCCCTTGTCATATTAAAGGTAGACAAAACCTACCTCTGGACCTCAATGCAATAATACATATGGAGGTGTCATTGTATGTCCTTCTTCCACTGGCTAGCAATCACCACATCAGAACTACCTGCGAACTCTGGAGGTTTATGAAAGGCATCTCTAACTCTCTCCCATGCAGTAAGGAAGATGTGGATAGGTGTTGGCGCCATTATTGGTGCTTGGGGTGATGCCTGCTGTACCACTACCAATGCTGCATTAACTACTTGTGCAATGATGGCAGCAACTTCGGTAGCATTCATCATGCCCTGAGTTGGAACTGGCGGTGGCGCTGGCTGGGCATTCCTGTCCTTTGGTGCACGTCGAGGAGGCATCTGAGACGACAAAGAATTTTGTTAGTCCACATTTATCATTAGATCTCAAATAGCTGAAGACGTAAACGCAGAATTAAGAATACAATAATCCTAAAAATAAGGCTCTACACCAAAGAACGCTAAGTTGAAAACATGATAAGTTGTACAAATCCTAAAGGACTCTAGAACCTGATGCTCTCATACCACCTATGACACCCCGCCCAATTAAATATCGGGTTTTCAGTCCTTTATAAAATTTAAAACAGAATGTTCGGTTGGTATATTCTTAGCATCACTGTCGAAAATATAATAACCTTATTAACCACCTAATAATTAATTAAGCTAGTGTCAAAATATTTTTCCTTTTTCAATTAACAAGAATTATATGATTATTAAATACAAGAATTTAAATATAATCCATCCACACACAACTAATTAATATAAATACTGAATCAAAATCACATGCTGAAATATCTAAGACTGGATAAAACATTCCAGTTTAAAACTCTAAACCAAGAACCATAGTAACAACAAATCCAACTGAAATGAAAGGAAAGTAAACTTAATACAATCTCTGATAAAATGTTTAAGGAATGGGAGACACATGTCCTAAATGTATAGTCTATTTAGAAATGAGTGAAATGATAGAGGCATCTAAGGCAAAGACCTAAAGCTTCCACAATAGCTACAACACTCCAAGCAATCCAAATCTTTAAGTCTGGTGTCCCTGTGGCTGAGCACCTGATATAATGCATATATATAGCAAGAGAGAAAAGAGATGCAAGAAACAGGTCAGAGCCCGATGTGTAAAAATATTTGTTTTAGCAAGTGTTTACAATTTGAAATAAAGTAAGTATCAATTGCATGTTAGTTCGAACTCTCACATGAGATTCTCACCTCTCGTCTATTGTGCACGCCTAACGTACATCTATTCTCACCTAGCCATCCGTATCACTTATAACTAGATAAAGACTTATACTTCTAGTTATACCTGATGGTAGCAGCCCGTAATTCCCAGTTTTCCACATTATTAATATCATCATTTATTAATTCAGTTAAGTGTTATCACACTAAGTTAAGTATTCACAACTTACGTCACTTGAGATTGTACTATCCCAATAACCTACAATTATCTCACAGTAGGAATAACACAAGTACACATATATATATATATTCACCACTATCGACAACACCCCAAGGCTGAACCTGTAGTGCATTGCATACTCTGCTATCATGTATCGGTACATCTCGTACTCCAATAAGGACTATCGATTAGAAAGTCTCCCATGAACCATATACACAAAAAGCACATAGTGGAGGCGAACACAGTTTACATACCTATGAGTCACGCATATACCTACGCTCCCATAGTCAGCTGACTTATCAACTCACAAATACGTCTTCACAGTCCTATGTTCTGAGATACAAGTCAATAATCCCCCCGAAGGTCACCCAGGATAAGACTGTCTCTACCTAACCTCCCGTGATAGCAAGCAGCTAGGTATGCCATACACAAAATATTTAGCATGTAATTGGTATCCACACATCCTATTAATATTTATAGGTCTTCTCCCAGCCATTTTGTATACTTACCATCAGCATTTCATTCTCATTATTTTGTATTTTATAGTACTACTAAATTATCACAACTCTTTAGTAATTTCCGAAGTAACTCTTCCTTTCGGGTTAATTAAAGTATAAAACTCACATACTTACTCATAGACCTATCTCTTTTCGAATCTATTAACTGGAAATTTCTCTCACTCAAATAGACTGGAAAATTCTAAAACTGCCCCTAAGAAGATACCCAGAAATTCATCCTATTGCTCGAACCAGATGGCACTATCGTTTGAACGACTGCCACATGTCGTTCGAGCGACTTCGGGCGATATGCCTATCTCCCTTGAACGACTTCGCGTGACTTCGCACGAGACCTACTGTTTCGTCTTCTCTACAAAATTTTAGTATTTTCCACCATTTTAACCCTAAGACCTCTAAATTGTCATCCCAAACTCTAATAAATCAGTCCCAATTCGAACCCTAACAATTACACATGGATTCTAACATCCTAGAATCATTAAATCATTACGACTCATCAACGAAATATGAAATCCCCAAATTAATTACTAAAACCCTAGTTCTTCAAATTCTTATTCAAGGACACATGATTTCCATATTTTTTCTTCACATAAGTTCATCCCAAACATGATTTCTATTTTATATACATGAAGGGCTCAATCTAATTAATCTCATATTCAAGTCATATATCCTAACTTTTATGAACAATACATGTTTATATCAGCCCTATACTAACATGAATATGGTTATTGCTAAAGAAAAGCAAGTAATAAACACTTGCCTCGAATTAGTCATCTAAATTCTTGATTTTGTTGGTATGGGCGTGTTCCTCTTGTTCCGATCTACACGATGGTGGTGATGGTTGTGCAAGGTGGCACTAATTTGGGCCTTCACTCTTGGAATTTGTTCTCCCTCACACCCTCTATGGCCGTTCTTTACTTTCTGTATCTCTCAACCCTAATGGACTTCTCTTGACTGATAAAATAACTCCCAATTTTCGTCCATTAATTAAACCCAAAAATACAATTTACCAAAATGTCCTCTCAGGGCGCTGGTTAGGCCTAAAATTGCCTCGGGACCCAAACTAAACACTCGAGTATACTATTCTGACTATATCGACTCTTTCGGACTCAACGGCACACTCGAAATGACCATATAAGTTACCAAAAATAATTAATCTTTTTATTCCATTCAATTAGTCTCAACACGACTCACACGCGTGGCTGACTTAATTTACTAAACTATCGTATTTCTTATTCTTGACAATTTATCGAAGTGTATAGTTCTATATTACATGACACACAGTAATATTCAATCAATAAGTATTAACCCTTGGCACATTAGTTAATATTTATTTTAAATTTGGATTAATTAACGATTAAATTCTCACATTTTAATTCAATTAATCCCGCAATAATCATTAATCCCATATTATTTTAATCATAAAAATATGGGGTATTACACAATTACATTCTCGCCATCATCTCACTTAGGCCTAAGGAAGTGTGACGACACAACCTAAAAGGTAAAGTGAATGGAATGATACTGCCTAGGCATATTGGACTGGCGGAATGTTCAAAGAAATGAAAGGAACAATGCCAACACTCAAACATCATTTAGTCGATTATAAAAAGCCCAAAATGATTTAAACTAAGTATGAATTTACTTAAAGCCTATAATCGGTCAATCAATGTCATTTTTGTCAATAAAAGTGCCAAGTAACCTATGAAAATCAAAATATGTTAGTTTAGCACAACGCTCAAAACACCAGAAACTTCTTTATTATAAATACAAGGTTAAAATGACCAAGACAAAAGTGCATATACAAAAGCCTAAGAGGGGCTAGGTCATCGAGCAAGATTTTCTGATAAAGCTTCCCTCTGACCATCATCTGGCTTCGAGAAAAATTCCTCGACATCGTCATCAAGGTCTTGGTCTAAGAGTTAGGGAGAAATGGCATCGGCCGAAATCTATTCATTGTCTTTCAAAAAAGTAGTATGGCTGTAAAAAGGACGTTCAACCTGGTACTTGTACTAAATCTTGGATTCTTTTGGGGTTCTTGCCTCCTTGAGAGCACTTATCCATACCTGAGAAAAAGCGATACTTTCATCCTCTTTCAGTTTTACCGGGGCATCTGTCTAACCAACATTATAACCCTTTCCCCAAATCTCTATGGGCCCTGCCTTAAAGGAGCACCTCAACTTCTTGACATTGACTTTCAGCACTCTTATGAAGGATTTTAATCTCTCCATCTCCTTTCGCAGAGCATCGTTCTCGAACTACAGGACCTCACCCACTAGGTTAATCTCAGTCCTCGCCAAAAGTTGGGACCTCAGGGAGTTAACTTCCTTTTGAACAGAGGCCCTTTATCTCCTCCATCTTTTAAAGATCGTTCTTCAGTTTGGCAATCACTTTGGTATGGTTTTGTATTGCTCATTCCTAGCTCTGAGTGATTTGCAAATGTTTATGAAGGCTTTGCGAGATTGTAAGTTAATATCAGGTCCAAGAATTCTCCCTAGTTGAAAATTGGGATAAATATAGCGATCTAAATCAACTGACCACAAACATTACATGTCAAATCAGAACTAAGCATTAGCATAAACTCAAGGATATGAACACATGAGGCAAAGGGAAAAAAATTCATTATCACAATGGGATAGAGAGCCACTAGCCAGTACATGAAGATTGTAAAATAAGGGTACAGACCAACAAAAACTAAAACTTGTACAAGGAAAACATGAGTTCCTAATCTATGAGAGTCCTAGTCTTTCACCTAGTCTTCCCCAACCTTGGTCTTCCCCTTGTCGACCACCTATAGTTCTTGACCATCACCCGTGCTCCCACCAACCGCAGAAGGTATGACCTTAATATTTCAAAATCTTGGTTATCGCCCTCTCCTTCATCTTTAATGAAAGGGTTTGTACCAGAATAATGAATGTCGAAGAGCTCGTAGTCTGCAAGAGTGCCAACGGCCTTTAAAGCCTGGTCCTATCCACTCTTAAAGGATACCTTATAGGCATAAGCCATTTGACATTCAGCATCCTCATAAGCTTTGTAGAAGCCTTATCGATAGATATCATCCTTGGCTTGGGGAAGGTAGCCTTCCATCTTGGCCACCTTGTCAGTCAATTATTTATTGGCCTTTGTCAGTTTTGACTTCTCAGCAACTATCACCTTCTGAGAATCCTCCAAGTCATCATAGGCCTTAGATATGTTCTTCTTTTCACGCTCCCATGACTGGAGATCATTGGCAAAGGTAGTCTTCTCGACCTCTAAGGCCACCTTCTCAGCCTTCAGGGCCTTTTTCAGCTCTTCCTCCCTTCTAAAGTTGTCAGAATGATTATCTAGGAGGGTAGTGAAGTCAAATAACATCTGGAAAAAAATAAAATAACGAGAAATTAGAACAGAAGTGAGAAATAGCAAAGAAAGGCCATCCCCTATGCGGTCTTTAAAGAAAGTTGAGAAGGCCCTAGCCTCGAGGACCTCTTGCGTTCAGCAGCGAGGATTGACCTCTATAGCAGATCTGGGGCCAGAGAGGGGGAGTCGCCCACACTATCCCTCTCAAGGCTAGGATAGTGGGCCCACCACCAAATGGCAAAGCTAACGTCTTAGCCTTTGTTTCTCTCTCTCTATTTTCTTCTATTCTTCTATCTTTCTCTCCCACTCTCCCTTCCTCTATTCTTCTTTATTTCTCTCTTCTTCCTCTTCTCCTTCTCTCTCTTGTTACTTACCCTTATTAGACGGGCTAGTACCACTACCCTTGGGATAATTTGCCACATAAATCATTAAGGGTGGAATCCTATCAGACAGGACTGCATGGTCGTCATCATCATCAGGAAGTCTTAACCTCCTCTTCTTAACTAGAGGGGCCATGTCTTCTTATTCTTCTTCTTACTATTATCCCTCTCCTTATCTTCCTCTAACTTCCACCCCTCCTCATCTTCTCTCTTCCTCACTATCCTTCTCTTTTTCAGAACTTTCCTCTTCAGAAGAGCTTACCTTTAGGGACCTTAAAACTGGAACCTGATTTATCGAACGAGTAAAAGATAGTACATGTGTTCTTGTACTCCAAAATAAAGGCCACCAACGTAGGATGTTAACCTTCTACCAGTCTCTCCATTATGCTCCAGGCCTTCATGAGCTCTTGAGTATTGATCTCAGTAACGCCAGGTTCCTAATTCTTGCTACGAGCTGCAACAACAAAAAAAGGAGTGTAAGCCACAAGAATGAGAAAGAATCTATAAGAAGTTAGCAGAAGACAAAAAAATAGAGTGTGACCTATTTTAACCTTCCCATAGTCAAGAATGGGGAGGTCACGTGGTCTTTCCCCTTCCAGCAATGGAGGGTGCTGCCAGTTCCTTACAATAAAACCATTTTCTGAGTAGTCCTTGTGAGAATCCTAGAGGTTTATCACCAGAACTCGATCGACCCTTCTAGATTTCAAGTAAAATAGACCCTCTTTGGTCTTTGAGAACACATAACAGTAGCATTTCTCAGGAAGACCTAATTTTGTCCCATAGAGAGTATTTATTCTATGGACACCATTAACTATCTTCTATACATTGGGAGCACACTGAGAAGGAACAGTGGAAAAGTACCTAAAGAATCTCAGAAATAGCTCATTCGGGGGAAATGTTAAACCCCCTTGAGTTATTAAGAGAGTGGGAATTCAATGTCCCCCATCAACCCTATGAACGTTATGGGGAAGGGGGCACAATCGATGATCACCCAATCAGGGATGTTTTATTTATGCCTAAATTCCTCTACGAATTTACCATCTTGCATTTCCATAACTGAACAAATAAGAAGAACCCCTAGCTATAATAACTAGCTAATACAGAGAAGAATAACCAAAGAAGAGACAGAGAGTGTAACTTATAGGCAATAAAAAGTTTAAAAAAGCAAGAAGAAGAAGAACTTTGACTTTTGAAGAAAGAAGATAGCTTAGGAGCAGACTACGCGCAAGAATGACCAAATGTAATGAACAGGTGCTTGAGTAATCCTCAAGTGATCATTATAACACTCAAATAATGGGTTTCGATTTCCTAGGAAGATTTTGGCACTTCATTTCTCTCCTTGATACAAACGTGCCCTTATTGAAAATCGTGTTATTATAATGATGCCATCACAAACTCTCACTACATAACAAGGACCATAACCTCTAACCCGGTTAAAATCTATTATCCCATTCTTATTAGTCCAAAGATTTCAGGGGCAATTATGGGAGCCCACTTTTTACAAGCCCAGGAGAGTAGCCCGTCAAGATAACTTAAGTTATCTTAGTCTAGCCCAAATCGTGTCTTAATCCTTGCACGAGTAGTTTAGTTACATAAGGACACTCATGGATATGCTCAAATCAGGTGCCGAGAATCTCGGTCAAGATATTCAAGAACCTTATGGAAAACCTTCATACGATAATGGGAGTCCCTTAAACAACTCAAACTCTGTAATAAACATATGTATAAATCGTTGAGACACACTTAATAAAAAATGAGTAACCTCTCCATGGACGTAGGCAAGTTGTTGAACCACATACATCGTTGTTGTGTGTGATTCCCTTTACTTTTTATTTTTTGTGATTACTTTTGTGAATCTTTTTATTTTGACTTTTTCTACACTCACACATATAACCCTCATTTGTAAGAAGGTTCAATGAAATTATTGTCAAATATAAAGAAGAGATTGATCCTCAAAATTGGGTTTTAAAAGTTGATTATGAAAATTAACTTCTTGAGCTTAAACATTCCAAGGAATTTAAATTTGATATGGTTGAAATAACTAATGTGATTTAAAATTCTCTTTTGGAACATGGTCCAATGCAAAATTATAAACATGGTATTGGTTTTGCAAGAGTCCAAAGAAAAAGAAAAAGAAATTTCAAAATTAGCATTTGAATCATATTCTTATAGCAAGAGCATGAACAAAGGACAAACTCCCGAATTAAAATATGAAAAGTTTGTTATTCAATCTCTACCAAGGTCTAGTACCTTTGCTTTCTCATTTTATGGAAACATGAACCACATTTCTCATATTTTCTTCAAGAGGAGGAACCTTGTGGAACAAGAAGAGATGAAAGCGCATGAATCAAAACCTAAGCCTATTAATAGGAGAAATGTGTCAAACTATGCCCATATTTTTCCCATTGCAATTTGTACAAAGATTCCAATGCGCCATGTAAATGGTTGTTGTATAGGAAAATTAATTCTTTGAAAATATAAGGGTTATGTAAAAGAGAGACCCTTGAGAGAGCTTAAAAATGGGATTTGTAATCACACGATAAAATTTGATTGATAGAAAATCAACAACATGATAGGAAAACGATTCCTTTAAATAGGAATAGAAACACTTTTTGAAGGAATACCTAGGTATGCTCATATGTATAAAGTTGAGAATGACATTCATCAGAACAAGGTTGAGAGGTAGAAATATGTAGTCTTTATGACTCCTAAGGACCAGGGAGAGGCAACACCCTCCTCCACCTCGATAGGTATATTAATAGGATATCTAGGTGTTTATTGGTTACAAATCCCCTATTAGGTACTCCTTGATTCACCCAGGATCATTTTATATGTGTGAGTGCTTTCATTGCTATATTTGGACATTTTACTCACTTTTGGTGAGGATTTTCATACATTGTGAAATTCATGCATTTTTCTTTATGCTTGTTCCCTAGTATGTATGTATGTATGTATGTATGTATGTATGTATGTATATATCATCATCCTTGAAAAAATAAAAATATTTTATGTTTGTTATTTTGTGGTTATTGATTAAGTTCTATGTAAACATGTGATTTATTATATGAACTTATTTTAGAAAAGGATTGCAATATGGATTCAAAATAATGATATGCAAATGATAATGTTTTCAATGATATGTTAGAATTGATATGAATAATTATGATACGTTAAGTTTGTTGAGATCTTTGGTATTTATTTCACTTCACACATGCATTTACATGTCTTTGAATCATACGATACTTTTATATGGCTTGTATGATGGCATAATTTTTAAATCGTGGTTAAATATTAAGATTTAATATTGCCCAATCCATCTGATAAATGCTTCTATGTACCATTAGATATATTTGAGTGAAAGAATATATACTTGATAGAGTTGATTGATGAGATGTTTTTAAAATGGAAAGGGGTTTCGCTGGTGAGATAATGTTTATTTAAATTTGAGTAGCTCCAATAGTTGTCAACCAAAGTGTGTGTGAGCGTCTCCGTAGAAAAATCCATGTAATAATGAAAAGAGCCGAAGCCAAATTCTAGAAAATTAAAGGTAGAAAAATAAGATAGGGTCCTTTAATTTCATGTATTACTAATTTTAGTATCTACTTTAGGGCTTCCTACATCATTTTGAGGGTGATTATATGATTAGGATGTACCATTTGAAAATCTAAAAAGGCTATTGGTAAAATGATATCATTAATCTTCAAATGTAATTCATATGAAATAATTATGCGCATCCATTTGATTATATGATATATTATTTGTTCGCATCACACCGTGACTGATATGCAAAATTTCTTAGCCGATTTGATTCAAATTTGAACTAATATGCTTAATTGATTAATGTTTGTAAGGATTTAGTTTTTATCTATGTCATTAAACCTATTCAAATAAAATTTATGCAAATAATCCATTTTATCATTAAAGTCCTAATTATGATCACTTTACATATTTGTTTTATGTTACATGTATATACTCGAGTGTTTGATTCTTTAAGAATATAAAAAATTTGTAAAAAAAATAGTTTTTAAGAACGAATATACACTTATAAATGCAAATCTTGAGAGAATTTAGGATTCATACCAAGTATTTTATGGAAGAATTTCCATGAGTTGTATATTCTCGTACAAAGCGTGTGCACGGAGTCCTTATATCCATTCGCACAGAGTGAATTTTTTTAAGTTTTTGAGCCACCTGTTCTTTATATTTTCACCGGTGATATTTATGGAGATTGATCATTCGCACGGATGGTTGTTCTTAAGGATAGATGAAGACCTTTCGCACGGTCATGTTTTTAAACCGTGTACACGACTGAAATAAATAACTATTCATTTGTTATGTTCGAATAATAGGATTTCAAATGACATTTTAACTCATTTTAGCCCACATATTCTATCTAAAAGTTTCTTTTGGTTCATTTTATCTTCTATTGTGGTTTTCACTTCCTATTTGAGGACTCAAACAACATTTGGTGTGTAGAATTGCATATCTAGGGTTTCTATAACCTAGTTTTCATAGTTTGGGGATTTTTTCACAAGGTAACCACTCAAACTCTCCTCTTATAGTTTCTATGATTTATTTTTAGCGCTTTGATATTTATTGATCATATTCCTATTATTCTATCGTTATTTGATCCACTCCTAGAGGTTTTGGTACTCAATTGCATTTTTCTCTACATTGTTTATTAGTGTCATTATTTTGGCACTTGTGTGAGTATATTTGCTCCTAATTTTTTCTTATTTGGTTATTATCTACCTTTTAGAATCTATTTTTAATATTTCTTTAGTTTCTATTATGAGACTTAAGAAATTAGTGACTAAGAGACCCCTGAGTGGTCATGGTAGCACATATAGAGATAACAATGAGACAATTGACCATCTTCACACCTCTCCTAGTTTTACTCACTATTGTACCGATAGTATCACTGATCTGATCATTAATTCTTCCATTGATACTTCATTTTTAGGATTACCTAGGATGGTAGTCTCTGTGGATGAGTTTTGCCTCTTGTCCTGTACATATCGTGAGAGATGTCGATCTTGACCATCCTAAGAGGACACCAAAGGGTATATACTTTTTGGAGACTATTCGATGATTTTCAACTTCTTTCCTCCTCTCCCCGCTTCCTACGATGAATTCATATCCAGTTAAAAAGTTATATCTGAATCTTTTGGTAGCGTCTGATGCACTTTTGACTCTTATAACTTTTGTTCATGGTATAGAGGTTATTTTGACTAAAGATGTCCTTGCATCTTATCTCCAGCTAACTGTAGTCGAGGATTGTTATTTCATTCTTTTTGTAGATGTACGTATCTCACATCATTCCTTAGAAACATTCTTAGTGGGTTGGGGTTTTCAGTGGGTAGGATCGTTCATCCTAGTTCGAAGATTTACCCATCTCTACCCAAACCAAGATATTTATGCACCTATTTTTCATCTATTTTCCTACTATATCCTTATCTTGGAAGTTTAAGTGTTTATATTCTATATCTAAGTGACTATTCATCACAATGACAAGATCTCTTCCTAGATTTTGTGAATTTCTCTTTTCTTAGATCTTAGGGTTTGGTGTTGTAGCTTTCTAGCTTGGTTTTGGAATTTGTTTATGGCTGATGAATTTATTTGTCCGGAGATAAGATTCTTTGTCTTAGAGTAGTTTTTCTTGAGTTTATCCTTGTAATTTATTACCTTGATTCACCCACATAGGAATCTGTTGCTCTAGTGTCACGTGTGAGCAAGGTTCTAAAAAACGCGGGGCGTGATTGAGGCATGAAGGCCAAGCCTTAAGCCTTAGAAGCCTAGGCGGGCCTAGGCATAAAAGGGCGTGAAAAGGCGTTTAGGCATTTTTAATATATTTTAATATTTTTAACCATAACAAGGCTATTAAAATACAAAAATTTCACATATCATAAAAATATGTTTGAATATATGCAAATTAAAGTACTATTTGATTATTTTGGATGAGATAATGGTCCGCTTTGTAAAGAAATTCTTTAAAAGGAGACATCGTTTCACTAAAGCATTGTTGTTTTTAGAAAAAAGTGCACCTTAAGGGTTTTACCAAGAATAAGGCGTGGAAAGCGTAAGGCGAGGCTTTTCTCCCAAGCCTTAAGCCTAGGCGGGTTTTTTAGAACAGCGCGTGTGAGTGAGATTTTATAATTGTTTGAAAGTGTGACTTAAATGAAATTATTTCACATATTTTTGATATAGTATCCTTTGGATTAATTTTGTATGATACATATTTACTCATAGCCTTGGTTCGTGATTTCGGTATATTAATATGGCTCCTAAATTGCGTTCGCGTCCCACGATATCCACCAACACCGGTTCTAGATTTTATAATCTATTCTCTGAGTGTTTTATGAAGTGTGAACATTCTATTGATTTGGATTATCTATTCGAGACTCATGTGCCTCATATTTTGAGAAAACATGGTTGGATTGTTCTTTGTTCTCAAACCATAAAATGTTATTTATACTTGTTTATAGAATTTTATGCATTTATTACGAAGTTTAAGGAAGACATGAGTGTATAATTTATTAATACTATGGTTCGTTGTGTGAAAGTGTGTATACCGATATAGATAATTACAAATTATTAAAATATTGATGTAGAAAGTACACACGATTACCTATTCCTGAAGAATAGTCCAACTCCCTCTACATTAGAATTTATTATGATTTTGAATGACAACCACTAACCTTATTATATTAACATTTTAAGAGTTTTCCTTAACTCTTCTTAGCTAAGGATTTTTACATTACTAAAATGGTGGTATCCTCAAGCATTTTACCAACTATACATCCACAGGAAATTTTCTTAGAACAAGAGTACTTGTTGTATGCCATTGGAAATTATGTATATCATTTTGAGTTGACGAGAATGATGTCTGACCTTATTGTATCTTGCTCGAAAGATGAGATGAAGTCTCACACATTAAATTGTGGTTCTTTGATCAAACTCTTACTATTGGATTTAGGGATTCTGCTTCTTTCAGATGAAGTTTCGAAAAAACATCACGAGATGATCACAATAAAATAATACTAACTATCGATCACTCTGTTAAGAGATCACAACTATCTTCTTGTATCACCGTATGTTGTTCCTCCTCACAATTATGCTCTATGTTAATCTCCTAGTTATCATGAACTTGACATTAATACTACTTCTCAAGGAGATTTGGATGATTAGGATACTCAATTGGATCCTCTTTATGTTCTATGCTTTCACCGACTCTTGATGAATTTCAGAACATGCTGTCGTCTTATGGATCTTCCTTTTCACAGTCATCTGACGCATATCAATATCACACTGACATTTAACTAGATCATTTTAGGGACGCCTTTCATGATGTAAAGTTGAATTTTTGGGATCTTAAGATCTTTACGAAGAATGGGAAAGGATAGTGAGAAGTTGTTGTTTATTTTAGGTCTTTTAGTAGTTTATGAGTTATTGTTGATGTGTTATATCTTAGGGTTTCATTCTTAAACCCCTATTTATGATGTTAATGTACTCTTCAGTCATAAAGGTTCATCATAACCCATTTGAAATATAAAATCATAAATGTAGGAATGTTTTATATTTGTTTATAAATATATCATAATGTTTGTGAATTATGCTCAGTAGAAATTTTATTGTGGGCATACAAGATCAAAATTTTGATCTAACATGATTGAATAGTTCATAATCTAGATAGGTGGGTTGACATCCTATCGGTAAGGTTTCGAGTCAAATCATAGTAGTCTATCTTAACTATACGATCATGCATGATGGTTCAGTAACTTATTTAATAGCTTAAGAAAGTTTATAGTAGTACTTTAGGAATGTATTTAACAAGACCAAGGATGAGATTCGACTGTTGATGCTGACTTGATAAGACTTGCAAAATCTCATGGTTTCCATAGGGTGGATAGATTCTTAATCCCAAGGGATATGGGGATTAGAGTATTCTCATAATCATTGCTTTTAGTTGTTGATGGGTGCGATTCAGTTTCATACTGGGAAAATAAGCCTTGTAAGTTGGGCAGTGATCGTGTTAGTATATTCGAGATCATGTTCCAAAGGAATCCACATCCAGGAAATATCTTGGAATGTGATACCTCCTTAATAATCTTACAAGTTTTGACTCTACCAGTAAACCCGGTTGGTGTATTTTATAATCTGGTAGTGATGTCAAATAAGTTAAGTTTGAGATCAAGGAATGTTTAAAAGATGTGTGTCAATATCAACTAGTGGCCAATTGGTTTCCCTAAGCGACATTGTACGCTTTATGCGGGGAATCATATTATGTGTCATCCAACTGTGCAAACATTAGGCCTCTCTATTATGGTAATTTTTAGTAATTAAAAATGGAGTGCATTTGTTATTATATAATGGAATTAATTACGATTAAATGAAAAAATAAATAAATTATTGGAGATTTATTAGGGATTTCATTTTTCTATTTGAAAGCCAATTTTAGTTTTTAACCTTCGGTCCCTAATATAATTCCTAATTGTTTTGATCCCAGAATTATGTTTAATCATTTTTACCCCTTAATTAACAAAGGTGCCTTTTTATGAGATTTTGGTGGACTTCATACTTGGTACAACTCTTCCCTCCATGTTTTTGGATTAAGGAGGATAAAAAGGAGTCTAGATAATGAGGTAGGGGTAAGTGGAACACAATTGGATTAGTGTCAGAGAGAGAAAAAAAGAGAGAGAAAAAAATATGAAAGCTTCAAGGATTTCTCTTAAGGGGGAAGGCCACCCTTCTCGCTCATTTAAGGGATCATACATTGGAAGACAAAAGGTTGTCTACATCAACTTGTCTCCACTTCATGGATTGATAATAATATCCACAAAGGTATGAACTTTACAAGCCATAGTTTTGATGCATAGATTTTTTTGTATCAGGGGATTTTTCCAAAGAAAAAAAAAACATAGATTTTTCGGTTCAATCTTGATGTTCTTTTTCATTCAATATTTATCAAAATCCTCGGAAAATATTTTTGAAAGGTCAATCCCATCATTTGGTATCATATCACAAGGTTTAGGGATGAATCTTGATGAAATATGATGTTTTTGTGTTCGATTTTCATTGTATTTGGTCGATTATCATCAACTGTGGCAAGATCAACAAGATTCATTTACAGAAAGTCAATGATCAAAAACAAAATTCACCCCATCAACCATTAGGACCGTCAGTTTTTTCGTTCGTATGCCAGGGCAATCGCACGACCTTGTTTCTTTCCGTTTCAATGCTTGCGTTCTCACGAACCAGTTTCTTGTTGTTCGAATGCTCCCATTAGATTTTGTGCGGATATGTGAGGGGATCTTTCCGGGTATTGATCTCGAAATTTCTAGATTCAGGAGACATTGAGGGTTGCGATACGGAAAGATTGTGATCGATAAAGATGGAAAGAGGTGTCCCATTGGGATTCTACTTCTTACGATTTAGGCCATGAAGGAGACATAATTTATTTCTTTTTCATTTTAGATTGAATATTTTTATTGATTTACAATTATGTCATCTAATTAATTATGTTGATAAATTTCATGTGGTAATTGAACTCATTAATTAGCAACCCACATTATTTATAGACAACATGAAAATTAATTGCGCGACCTGGACTAGATTACTTTTTATGAAAAATAAAAAATGTTTATTCTATTAAAATTAAACTAAATAATATAGTCAATTTATCATGGAATTAATTTTGGTCTCGGATTTTATTTCAAATAGTGAAGTGATTTCTCCTTGTGTTAGCTTTGGCTTTCCTCCACAACGGAGGGAGTTTGTCACAATATTACGATGTTTTTAAAATAATGAAAGTAGTCTCGAATTTATTTTAAATAGTGGTGTGATTTATTTCTCGTGTTAGTATAGGTTTTCCTTCCCAGCGGAGGGAATTTATCAGGGTATCACAGGATTTTAAAATTAATATAGTAAGATCGGTTATTTTAATTCAGATAATAAATTAGGGTATTATCATTGATTTATATCAACAAATTTGAATTGAATAATTTGTTTTTGTAATTCCCTCAAGCTTTGAATATTAAGTGTGATAAAGGTTTTCTAACAAATCTTGCGATCTCTATCAGTATTTTAAAATTTGGATGTGATTACTCCTCATGTAAGCATTACTGGCTTTCCTCCCTAACAGGGGGAGGAGTTTATCACGGCATCACGGAAATTTTAATATTCTTAAGTGATAATTATCTATAATTTAATATTGAGTATGTTCAGTCCTCCCAACGAGAAAATACTATACAAATTTAATTTTAAATTGAATGAACTGGTGGTTTATACTTAAATGCAAGTAAAGATATCCTCCCCAATGGAGTCACTGTCATTAATTGTGGGAATAAAAGTTGTCGACTATTTAATTATATTAGACAGAAAAGTTCCTGGACATTCTGAATAATATAATCAAAAGGTTTAAGGTATGTCTTATTTAAGGTGAAGTAATTTAAGCTCCCAACGAGAAGTTTTATTTTCACAAGAAATTCGAATGTCGCTAGAATTATTTTTAAATAGCGGTAGGGAAAAGCTAATTTATATTTAATCATAAGGTTAATTTCTACATACTTAATTGAAAGTCCTTTTCAAATTATGATTATTATATTAAATATGGGTCAGTTATTCAACTACTTGTTTAGTCTTAATTGTATTTATCAAATAGAATAAATTTCTAGGACTGAAATTATCATAGGACATTGTTCTAACTTAAGGGGATAAAACAAATTTATCTCTCAATTCTCATTAATATTTTAAAATTTGATGCAATTGATTCCTCGTGTCAATTTGGTATGCCCCCCTATAGGATGGTTTTCATTAAGGAATCATGACATTTTAGAATAAATGGTAATTATTTGTTATAATGTATTCAGTCCCTATGACAACTTGAGAGGTGCTACTGAAAAATATTGATAAATTAGAGAATAATACCATTTAGATTGAGAATAAATTTGCGGAATCATAAATAACAAATCGACAGAATAAAATTTCTCAATTTTATTAAATCTAAAATGTCCTTTTACAAAACAATATACAATAAACAAAATGATACAAATAAGTTTTGAAAATAAATATCCAGAGCCTCTAATGATGGTTGCAATCCCAACGATACCATAAATATCATCTCGCATCAAACCTAAAATACAACAAACTATGGGGGGGATAAGTGGGAAACTCCTTAGCTCATATAAATGCTCTAAGTGTAACTACACATACTCGAGCGCGCGTGCATCATATACAAGAGTGTATGCAATATGAACACTCAAACTAAAATTCCAATAATATAATCATCACCTATGATCTGACAGCGGCATTACACAACCCAATATCCCATATCAAAATTCTCGTCGCATTTCCCAAAGTATGGTATGGACTACCATCCACTATCTTGTTAATTATCCTCGAAATAATCCAATGACCTCCAAAAATAAATAATATAACTCGGGTACATGGCCCATTAAAAGTTGGCATCACCACCATTAAATCTTGGCATACTCGCCAAATAGGGTCCATGGCCTACTCTTTGGATAATAAATAAAATCGTAGCTGACAGTACATCCCGTCCAACGGGTGGTTTGGCAAGGAATTCTTATGCATTCTCCAATAATAATCATCATAATATCATTATCCCAATTAAAATAAAATTCAGCTTCAATTCTCATAAATCAAGTTTACATGTTTTTTACCCATTTTCTATAATCCAACATGCTCATAAAATCAACTAGTTTCATTACCCAAAACTACACGACATGAAAATAACATATACAAAATGGGTTCAAGAACGAATATAATATACGAGAATAAACTACGTATAAATTCAATACATAGCATGGATATAACTCTACAATCAAGGTTGAATAAGTGTAGCATACTAAAATAATGAGGGGAAAACGAAACTACCTCAAGCGAGTCAAAATCCACATTTCTGGGCCTATTTTGAAAACCCAGAAATATCAGTTCCAAAAGTTATCTGAATCACTGATTCGACTTCAGATTTGTATTCTACACAAAAAATTAGGATAGGTATTTGTTTTGAGTTTTTCTCAAATCTCATCTGAATGCACTCAAAAATAATATCTAAACACTCCAAATTAGCTATTCTCATTCCACTCGTTTTTTACTCTTTTGATTTCGTTTTTGCCTTTATTTTTCATATTCCTTTCCTTATAATCACCCATAATATTCCTTATATAACCCCTCTCTCAAACCCTATCTTGGAGACTAAGTTAATGCATATTATTATATTGTCCTTTAATTCAAAATTGTCTAATTTACATATTTAACTCATCACAAAATGTCCCAAAGCCATTTAAATTTGAATTTAGAAGTTTGATTTGATTTCAAACCAAAATAAATTATTTTTAAGTGTAATATAAAAAAACATTTTAATTTAAAATAAAATATCTCGACTAAAATCTTATAGAATATTCATAAATATACTCTCAAAATTACGGGGTATTACAGTCCCCCGTCGAGGCAGTTCTACATGGACATTTTAATTGACCGGTGCAAATTTGTTGACACCTTTCATGCTAGTTGTTTGCGAAGAGTTTACTTTTATCTTAGAATGGAGGTACGAGGATAAGGCTAAGTCTCAAGTACAATGGTTTGGGTTAAAGAAAGTCCATATTCTTCGGTAGTAGTGAGATAGACAAAAGCCAGGTATTCTCACTACAAGTAGTTAGAACTTTTATAGCAACATTGTCCAATTTTCCTACCTCTATAAGGAAGATGGGACATGGTAATGGCTTTATCGATTTAAAGTAGAAGCGTGATTTATGGTCTGGTCTATAGTAACATGGTTAGTAGATTCAAAAGCCATAAATCAGGATTGCAACTTATTGCAATAATTACAGTAACTAGGCAATTACATAAAAGAGAAATGTTTCTAATAATGGGTAATTAGAACAAGGTAGTGGTATTAAGTAGAAAGCAATCTATTTTCTAATTTTGGGTGGAGACGAAAAGATAATATCGGTAAATTATCGGATGTACCTATTTTTGAAAGAAAAATTATTTCTCGATTTTCAAGTTTGTTTGGAAGAGATATTCGAATAATTTTATAAAATTGTTTTGTTTAAATTTGAATATTTTTTATTTGTTCTGGAACATTCGAAAATAATTTAAATATTATAAATTTGTCTTACCATTACTGCTAAATGCTGCCATGGATAATCATTAATAGAGAAAGTTTTCTTTTTGGTCTAAAGCAAACACAATATGGCACTTATGCTTAGGACATTTAATTCTAAAAAGAATTCAATGAATAGTTTAAAATGGAAATTTATGAGCATTGGAATTAAGTCAGTTCCAGTCTAGGGATTCCAATTAAAAGGTAAAATGACCAGATAGACTTTTACAAGCATATGCTAAAGCACCAAATATATGTTGGGAATTGCATGTTCCAATTTTATTATTCTATAACAGTCCCGTTTAGAGGTTATGGGTATTTAATCAATTTCATTAATAATTACTCAAGGAATGGATTAACTTACTTTATAAACCATTTATCCAAAGTCTTTGATTATTTCAAAGTGTACAAGGCTAAGGTGGAGCACAGAATGGTAAACTAATCCAAACCCTACGATTTGATCGTGTGGGTGTGTACATCTTGGAAATGTTAAGGAACAATTTATTGGAGGTTGGGATTACATCTCAGTTTCCTACACCAATCACTCTAGTGCGGGATGGTGTAGTAATAAGAAGAATAAAGACTCTTTTAGTTATGATAAGGTCCATGGCAGGTTATTCAGGACTAGAAGTTCTTTCTGGGATTTAGCATAGTGACGGTGATATATAATTTGTATTGAATTCTATCTATATAGGCAACTTTAGCTCTCACAAAATATTGGAATGGGCGCAAGCCCAATCTAAGGCATGTTCGGTTCTGGGAGTACTCATCACTTGTGTTGAGGTGGGAGCCAAGGTAGTTAGAATTAACCACAAAAGTATGTCCTGAGGTTGGATATCCCAAAGGTTCTTTAAGTGGTTTCTACTATAATGTTAAGGACGGGAAGGTCATTGTTAACACGATGTATGGTACTTGAAAAAGGATTATATGATAAACCACGTACCCAAGGGTAAGCTAGTCTTACAAGTTATTACAAAAAAATTAAATAACGGGTGTTTCTAGATAACTATTACGAAAAGAAATATAACATGATATCAATAATACATTACCTTACAGTAGTGGGAACATTATCGAGGATCAGGATGCATGTGTCACTGATACTGGAACACGAGTAGAGCCACATCATTGTGGGAGCATCAGGAGTCATCCTCACAGGTTAGTATTTTAGGTAAAAACTTTGGTGAAATCATAAGAGAACACAAATAGAATTCCAAGAACTACAACAAGACTATCTAAAACAAACACTCTTAGCTTTAGCTTATGGCTAAGGGTACCGAAATCGATTCGATGTATTCGAATCAAATTTTGTTTTCTGTAGACTTATTTATGGGATAAAACCCATGGTCTTCAAGTGAATCTACAAGAAGAAAATTATGGATAGATGGGAAGGTGCAAACCTTCGAGGAAAGTCTTGATGCAAAATATTTACTCAGAAAGATAAGGGATTGACTATGAGTAAATCCTTTAGCCAGTGTCCATTCTTGTAAGGACATATTTTATAAGTCCTGTACACATTAGTGTATGTCATATACCACTGCAAACTGTCAAAGAAAAAATTCAAGTTTGAAGATACATGAAGATGGATCAGAATATAAAAGTTCATCAACATTCAAAGCCTCTGCGAGATTAAATTTAGTAAAGATGTGCTTAAGTACCTTAACGGTTCATTTAAAGTGTTGGGATATTTTTTTCTCAAATATTTTCTAAGTGTTGAGGCGTTGTTTTTCATCAAAGAATTTTTTCTAAGTGTTGAGGCGGAGTTTTTTTGTGAAATAAAAATTATTTTTTATGAACTGATCGTTTGAGCGACCTTTGCATGTTCAAACGACATGTGTATGTTGCGTGAAGCTGTCGTTCGAGCGACAACCAGTTTCGTTCGAGCGACTTTGCCAATTTTTCGAGTGACGCACCGACTCAAATTTTTTATATAAAGCGTGTTAAACGAGTCATTTTTTGTTAAGAAGACCTGACGAATTTCGATACTAGTAAACTCCATTTTACATAACACCTTGTCTTCGAAATTTAGGGTTCAAATCCTTTTGTTTTCAATTCACAAATATCCCAATCTTTTAGAGAATTGTTTTGGATCCCAAGATACATCTTTATTTGAGTTTCTCTTATAAAGAGGATAACCTACTATTGATCTAGGTGCCACTTGAGGGAGGTACTGGTTGACGTTGACTGTGTGGCATAAGGAGTTCTCATGAGTGTTCCTGGGCTGATTGGACTGTGTATCTTTGTGGATCTTCTGAGATTGTTGATTTAAAGTTATGGTTCTTATGGGTATATGAGGATATTCATTGCATATTTCACTTGTAATCATTATGAGTATTTTAAGTGAAATAAAAGGTCTTCCCTTTGGGTTTTTTTTTTCTGAAATCTTTGAGTCAGCAATTCTTATTTACTTATGTTAGCATGATCCAGTACACCTAGATGCATGTGTTAGGGAGTTTAATTAAATTTGTTTAAAACTTGACAACTAATTAAATAAGTTTACAATTGGAATGAATTGGTTTAACCAATATCACACGGCATTCACAAATTGGTATCAGAGCGGGTTTCTCTAATTTATCGAGTGAACTTGTTTTTTGCAAAATTTTGTGATATTAATTTTTTTTTAAATCTATTTTTAAAAAATTGTCGCAATGTTTCCGAATGAAAACTTATATAATCGGTTGTCAATTTTTGACGGGTCTAATTTTGCCGATTGGAAAGCCCGTATGGAATCGCATTTAAAAGCAATCGATGAGCGTGGTTGGATAATTTGTGAAAGAGGTTGGACTCCTCCCACTGTCACTGTAAATAATGTCACTAATTTAAAACCCGTGGCAAACTGGACTGAGGATAAGTTTAGGTGGAGCACTTTTAATTCATGTGCGCTTTGGTACCATCACTCCTGAGGAGTTCTGACGTAGTATTATGTGCACCATATCAAAAGAAGCATGGGATGTTTTATAACGTACCCATGAAGTAACAAACGCAGTCAAAGAGTCCAAACTTCAAAATTTAACTACTCAATTTGAAACAATTACCATGCTTGAAACTGAGTGTTTTGATGAGTTTTACGCACGTTTATCTGATATTGTCAACACTAGTTTCAATCTTGGTTAGCACATACCTGATGCACAAGTGGTTAAAAAGATTTTGAGATCACTACATTTTATCCCTAAAGTTACTGTTTTGAATTCCTTTGGTAATTGGACCAATTTAAAATTGGAAGAGCTGGTAGGAGACCTCCAAACATATGAGATTGGCATGATCCCCGATACTGTCAAACCTAAGGATATTGGGATAGAACTTAGAGCCCAATTTAGGAAGGGAAAAAAAGTGTCCAAGAGTGAGAACAAAAATAAAGTGAGAGTTTGTGAGTTCGAGTCTGATTTTGATATGGCCATGCTTGGAAAAACATTCAGAAATTTCTCAAGTTTTCAAAGCAAAATTCTTCCAATAATTTTTTTTTGAGAAAAACAAAAAGAAAGATGAGACCAAAGAGAGCGGTGAGAAAGAGGGTGAGAAATAGAAAAAGGAAGAAGATAGATGTTTTGAGTGTGAGGGTAAAGGTAAGAAAGCGCAAAAATATTGCCATGCTAGCCATTCTTAGCGATAATGAGGAAGAGGTGAAAGATTTTGGGGATGAGTCTTCACATGGGAAGTTTATTGCCTTTTTAGCCATTCACGTGAATACACCTATTTTGTCCCACAACGATGAGGATACTTATGCACGTGAGACCCCCGAGGATGATTTGAGTGTTTCTAGCGAGTGTGAGAGTGAGTGCGCTAATGAGGGTTATATTGAGCTTCAGATTGCGTTTAGAGATTTGTAGGCCGAGACCTTAAAGACTAAGAATTTGAATAAGGAATTAGGTATTAGGGTGATTGATTCGAAGATAGAGATAGAGAGTTTGAAAGGATTTGAAGCGCCGACGAGTCAACTCGAGGAGGTGAAGGTTTCTTTGAGTGAGAAGTTTATCGTTGTAAATAGGGAGAAGTGTGAGCTTATATCCCGTGTGTCACAATAAGAGATAAATCTTGAATGTGCTTGGGATTTAAAGGTCACTTTAGAGGATACATCTAAGAACATAGTAAATATGCTCCTCGACCCCGCTTTTGGGTAATGTTGAGAGACTAGGAATAGGTCATGACAGTGCGTACACTTCCCACATTATACTCGAGTCGATTAAGAACGTAGTAAATATGCTCCTCGATATCGCTTTAGGTAATGTTGAGAGACTAGGAATATGTCATGACGGTGAGTACACTTCCCACATTGTACCCGAGTCGATTCTCAAGTTTGTGATTGATCCATATGTGAAGACCCGCTTATTAAAATAAGAGGTGGCCAACCCGATACTTCAATATTTACAGGAATCATAGATGGTCCATTCTTGGCATCACCAAAAATATAATAAGCATACGAGATAACCACCCATAATTTTAGAAAACGGATTGTAAAAATAGTATTTGTAACTTGAATAAGAAGCATTTAAACAACCCAATATGAAAATAAGGTGGATAAAATCTGCAAGAATTAAACTGAACAGTACCTATATAACAAAATAACCGAATAAGCTGTAGGTTAAAAGTCTCTTACAACTTATATTCAACAATTAAATTAAGTTACATAATACATTTCAGTAGGCAAGTACAAAATCTTGTGCCACATGCCCGAAAAAATAACCCGATCATAACTAGAATACAAAAATGAAAGCATCTATAGCAAAATATCCAGCAACATCCGCAAGGTGTTGCAGCTCTATGACACAGGAATGGGGAAGTCAATACGGGTGTCCTTGCGGCGAAGCACCTGAGAGAATATAAGGTTCATGCACAACAAGAAATATGAACTGCTCAGGGCCCGATTTTATATAATCACCAGATGAATAAAGAGTATGATAGTTATGAGCAAATAATCATCACTGATAATGATAAGAATCTACCTACTCAATCTTAGAGCATAAACTAAAATAATTATAATGACCATAAGTTTTAATTCAATTATACAAGAGGATATGAATAAATATTATTTATTAAGAATCACCATCCTTTTTACACTGTTTCCTTGCACCATTCCATATATCATTATGAAACGTATTCAAAGCCATTTAATTCTTAGAGAACTTTATCATAAATCAAGTCCCACTTGAATAAGAATAGTTATAGTCAACCATATATAACGATTCTAAGACCGTCCTTCCGAGTTTTCCCACTGGACGCGCCCTTAAATAGCCATCACCTTCCAGGGCCTATCAAACAAGGCAACCTGGGCTTCCTACAACGCAACGTCGGGAAGTGGCCATATACCTTCGACAGTGAGTCATAACCACACCCAGAATTACCTCACTTCGAACAATAAATACACAATACATAATAACCGTTCCTATGGCCGAGGACTATATTCACCCTGCATTCACTAGCCAGGGGACTTCACCTCATGTGTGTACTTCCCTTATGATAGCATTTAGAGAGGTGTGTTTATGTAAATTATCATTTACAATTTTATTCCAACTTTAATATATACATTACATTATAACCGGAACCATAATCATTTAGCGTTGTCAGTATAACCTCAACGTTTTATAATTTCCCAAATTAGTCTCCAAGAAATTATGACTTTTCTAAAAGCCACCAAGTCTAGTATACCTCCATCGAGTCTCTAAAATCCCTCTATATACAATCTTACATCTCCAACTCTTCATCTAACTTGTAAAAGGAAGGAAACACCTTATCATCTATCTAGTAATCCTCGGAATAAGCCCCATCTAATCCCATTCTAATCTAGGGTAGTTACCTTACTAATATAAGACTCTAGGACACTACGTTTACTTCATAAAAGAAGGTTCCTAAGTCCCAAGCCTAAAAGAAAAGGGTTAAAATTGAGTTAGAAAAATAACTCAAAACAGCAGAATTTCGAATCGATTCGCCCTAGGGAGGACTCGATTCGCCCAAAAACGAATCGATTGGGATGGAGAAACCAACATTCTGCCTCAGGCCGAATCAATTTGGCCTTAACCCGAATCGATTTGGGTTCCCAGACCTGTAGCCTCACCCCTTAATGAATCGATTCGCAAAAAGGGCGAATCGATTCACCCTGGCAAATTTTCTAAGAATGGGGCTAAAGGTTATGAACCCTAGTTTTTCCCCAAAACCCATTTCTCCACCAACCAACATCATTAATTCATCCCAAAACAATCATAAATGCATCCTAACTACTATAATCCACACAATAACCATCTAAATCAAATTCTAAGGGTTCAAACTCTACAAATCCCTTAAAACCCCAAAATTGTTAAATCCCTTCCAATACACAACCATCACACATATTTATTCAACTTAAATTATGTATTAGCAAGTAAGAAACTTGCCTTGAGGTTGAAATCCCATATTTCCTTATGGTAGCAACAATCCCAAGCCTCAATCTTCAATCTCTTACCTTTTCTCTATAATTCTCTTCTTCTCTCTTTCTCTCTAGGTTTAGAAGTACATTTAAGAAAATAAAAAAAATGAGGTGCAAGACTTAAACATTCCTCTATCCTTAATTCCCATCTCTAAACGTAAATATACCATTAAAATGACTCGTAACTACCCATTTAAGTCAATACCAGTCAAAAATGCCCGAAACCCAAAAATACAATATGGCACTTATTTTGACTATCTCGCATATTTCGGGACTAACTACGCCCTCTAAATTAGCATTCTGAAATATTTAAATTATCACAAGTTTCGGCTTCATTTATACCATAAATGTCGTTTAAAGCATACGACACTTTAAAACATAACATGATGATATTTACATACACGTAATAGTAAATATGCAACAATCTAGTATATATTCTTTATTAACTAACTTAATTGATATTTACTCCGTCATCCATTATTTTATGTAATTACTTCACACAGGAAAAAAAATATCAAAATGAATTTCTAAAAAAATATCAAAGTGAGGGTTATTACATACTCCCCCCCTTATGAGGGAATTTTTCCCTCAAAATTTAGGCGTACCTTGCAAATAGAGATGTGGATACTTTTCTCGCATATCGTCCTCACGCTCCCACATTGATTACTCGACGTTTTGATGATCCCATTGAACACGAACCAAGGGCACCACTCGAGATCTCAATCTTCGCTTCCCATGCTCTAAAATTGCAACTAGTTGTTCCTCGTATGAAATATCGGGTTGCAATTGGACATCATCCAAAGGAATGTGTCAATGAGGTCCTTCACACCTCTTATACTTTTTCAAAGAGGAAACATGAAACACATCATGAATTTATTGTAAGTGTTCTGGTAAGTCAAGTTGATACACCACTGGGCCTACCTTGGCAATAATGGGAAAATGTCCAACATAGCGTGGCGCAAGCTTTCCTTTCTTCCCAAATCGCTTTATACCTTTCATTGGTGATACTCGCACCCAGACTTGATCTCCAACATCCTACTCCACATGCCTTCTATTAGCATCAGCATAACTCTTTTGTCGATCTTGAGCTATTCGGATGCGACTTCGAATGAGTTCAATCTTGGAAGAAGTATATTGGATCATTTCAGGTCCAAGAAATTTATTATTCCCTACTTCCAACCAACAAGTAGGTGATCTACACGGCCTACCATAAAGTTCTTCATAGGGTGCCATCCCAACAGTGAATTGGTACGAATTATTATAAGAAAATTCGACCGAAGGGAGATATTGTTCCCAACCACCTTTGAAATCAAGCACACACATTAGGAGCATGTCCCCAACATTTGGTTGACTCTTTATGTATGCCCATCTGTATGAGGGTGATAAGAGGTGCTCAACTTCAATTTGGTTCCCATATCTTCTTGGAAAATTTACAAAAAATGGGAAACAAAAATTTTGTTTCGATCGGAGACTGTATTTATGGGCACCCCGTGGAGTCTAACAACCTCTGCAATAAATAGTCGAGGATAACGAGCAGTATTATAATCTGTGCGTACGGGTAAGAAATGTGTCGACTTAGTTAAACGATCAACAATAACCCAAATGGAATCATGACCGCTCTGCGACGTTGGTAATCCCGTGGTAAAGTCCATCGAGATACTTTCCCACTTCCATACCGGTATTTCCAATGGCTGTAACAAACCCGTTGGTCTTTGATGATCTACTTTCACCAATTGACAAGTGGTACATTGGGAAACAAATTCAGAAATGTCCCGTTTCATGCCTGGCCACCAATACTGACGGCGCATGTCTTGGTACATTTTGTCCCCACCAGGATGTACTGTAAACTTAGATGCATGAGATTCTGTCATCACGGCCCTTTTGAAATCCCCTTCGTTCGGGACAATGAGTCTCCCGTGGAAACGTACCCCACCCTTAGAGCTTATAGAGTAGGATTCTACTCCCTCGGTCAATAATTGGCGTATACGGTCCTGGCAACTTTTGTCCCTTCTTTGGGCTTTAACCACTCTTGTCATTATCGTAGGCGTGATAGTCAACATTGATATAAACGCCCTTGCAACCTCATCCTGTTTACTAAGTTCCTTTTATTTTTCCTTCCATACCCTGGCTAATTCCCCCTCGAGTTTCCGACTCAATTCATCTGCCACCACATTCGCCTTTCCCGGGTGATAATGGATGTCAAATTGGTAGTATTTCACAAACTCTAACCATCGGCATTGTCGCATATTTAAATCTTTCTGTAAAAACAAATATTTCAACGATTTGTGGTTCGTGAAAAGACTAAATTTCTCCCCCAGGAGATAATGCCTCCAAATCTTCAAGGCAAAAACTACTGCAGCAAGTTCCAAATCAAGCACCGGATAATTCTTTTCATGGGGCTTAGCTTGCGAGAAGCATAAGCAATAGCCCGCTGCTCTTGTTGTAGTACACCTCCCAACCCTTGCAGAGATGCGTTGGTAAAGACCAAATATTCCAATCCTGGCCTTGGTAATGCAAGGACTGGAGCAGAGGTAAACTTATCTTTCAGCTCATCAAAAGCTATCTGACAAGAATCATCCCAAACAAACCTCAACCCTTTCCGGGTTAAGTTTATCAAAGGGTTAGCAATTTTAGAAAAAACCCTAATAAACCTGTGGTAATAGCCAGCCAAACCCAGAAAACTACGAATCTTGGTAGGTGTCGTGGGCTGACCCCATTCCCTCACCGTAACAACTTTACTTGGGTCTATCGAAATACCCTGGGCTGTCACAATGTGACCCAAAAATTGTACTTCTCGCAACCAAAAATGACACTTCTCCAACTTGGCATACAATTGATGATCCCTCAATGTCTGCAGGACCAACCGTAAATGAGTAGAATGATCGGCTTCTATTTGAGAATACACTAGGATGTCATCAATGAACACGATAAAAAACTAGTCTAGGAAGTCTCAAAACACTCTATTCATAAGGTCCATAAACACGGCGGGGACATTGGTTAGTCCGAAAGGCATAACCAAAAATTCGTAGGACCCATATCTAGTTAGAAAAGCAGTTTTGGACACATCCTGCTCTCGTATCCTCAATTGATGATACCCCGTCTTCAAATCTATTTTAGAGAAGAACGACTCTCCCCTAAGTTGATCAAACAAATCATCAATTCGAGGTAATGGGTATTTGTTCTGGATGGTGACTTTATTCAACTCCCTGTAGTCAACACACAACCGGAGAGAACCGTCTCTTTTCTTCATAAATAGCACCGGAGCACTCCACGGTGACGTACTTCGCCTAATAAACCCTTGCTCTAACAATTTCTGAATCTGATCTCTTAACTCCCTCATCTCAACAGGGGCCATACGGTATAGGACTCTAGCAATCGATCGCATTCCCGGTGCTAAATCAATTACGAACTCAATTTCCCTACATGGAGGTAAACTTGGTATTTCCCAAAAAACATCTTGGAAATCTCTAACAACCCAAATCGAATCTAAGGAAATGACTACATCCCGAGAAGTCTCCTCCGGGATATAATACAAGTAAGTGCTAGAACCTCCTTCCGAACGAGGCATAGCCACAAAAATATTTTTTGCCCCGGAATGGCAAAAACTATACTTTTCCCATAGCAATTAACTATCGCATGATACTTCACTAGCCAATCCATACCCAGGATTACATCATACCCGACCATATCAAGGACGAGCAAATCGACCTCAAAACACAAGTTACCAAGATTTATTTCTACTTGTTTATAGACAAAGAAAATGAATGAACCAACTCCCATAGAAGATTCAACACTAGTGAAGATACTTTCTGTAGATTTAATCAACTCTGTAGACTGAGCAAAGCTTCTAGAAATAAATGAGTGTGTCTCACCCGTATTAAATAATACACGACCCATGTGCCCATGAATGAGAAACTTACCCTCAATAGCTGGCGGGGAAGGAGGAAGCATAGCATCTTGTATATGGTAAACACGCCCATACTTTAGTTGTCCGTGTTGTGGAGGGACAACTAGGTTAGGCACTTGTGGCGAAAACTAGACCTGTGGATGTTGTGGAATCCTAGGAAGTTGTCCCCCAATCAATCGTGGACACGCCTTCTTGAAATGACCCGACTCCCCATATTGAAAGCATCGACCCTCCATATTCTCCTGATTTTGGCCCCGGTTATTTCTAAACTACCCGAAGCCTTGGCCTGGATGGCCTCTACCCCCATTACCACCCCGACCTGCTTATTGCTGGCCACCCTGACCATGTCTACTATTACTACCACCCACATTAAATCCATCAAAATTTGCCTTTTTGACAATTCCCCTTGCTAGGTGTCCCTTTCTTTTTGTTTATTTCTTAAATATTGGGACGAGGGTAGTGCTCCTCCCCCTTCCCCATTGCCTCTGGGTTTACCCCCTTGCCCCAAAATAGAAACCTTCTTACTACTTTGGACATACAATCGATGTTCTTGATAATGGAGTAATGTCGCATTCATCACATCCCCAAAAGTCTGTAAGCTGGATTGCCCAGTAAATGTTGTCGTATCCTCCAGTGTAAACCTCCAATAAATTGGATATCCTCCTCTCCTCCGGAGTCACCTCATTCGGCACAAAACTAGCTAACCGAGTGAATTGCTCTTCATATTCTTCCACCGATCGTTCACCTTGCACCACATCTTGAAGTTTTCTTCTCATCTCCCTTTGAATTGCGGGAGGAAAATACTTCCGATCAAACAAAACTCAAAAATCATTAATAGTCATATATTCCCACCAATGTAATGAAGCTCCAACGAGTTTAAAAGTAGCAAGATTTTATTTCCTTTCCTCACTACACTCCACCATGCGAAGATGGCGCTGCATATCCTTTTTCTATTAATTAGTTACTATGACGTCAGAACCTCCTGAAAACTATGAGCCATGGACCTTTAAAAAGGATTCTCTGACCCTTTCCCACGGAGAAGGTCCCACAGGAGCTTGTACCTCCTGAGCTCGTAGTTTTTGGGCTTGTGGCAATTGCTGAACCACGGCAGTCATCGCAGCGTTGATCGCTTAGGCCACAATATTTGCTACTTCAGCATCATTTATAGCTCCTTGATGTGGTGGTGGAGGACCTACCTCCTCTTCTACAACTCTATTTCTTCTAGCAGGGCGACCTCTCTTAGGCGGCATCTGAGATAAAGAAATAATAGAATTAGTATTACTATTAAAAACAATCTATTTTGCAGAAGATTGCGAACATAGGCAATAAAGCAGTGCTAATATTAAGCTCTATATCAAAGAACGCTACAGTAGAACGTGACAAGTCCGCATAGATCCTAAAGACTCTAGAACCTGATGCTCTAATACCATCTGTGACAACCCGCTTATCAAAATAAGAGGTGGATATTTCAATATTTACAGGAATCATAGATGGTCCATTCTCAGCATCACCAAAAATATAATAAGCATTCGAGATAACCACCCATAATTTTAGAAAACGAATTGTCAAAATATTATTTGTAACTTAAAATAAAACCATTTAAACAACCCAATTTGAAAAGAAGGTGGATAAAATCTACAAGAATTAAACTGAACAGTACCTATATAACACAATAACCGAATAAGTTGTCAGTTAACAGTCTCCTATAACTTATATTCAATAATTAAATTAAGTTACATAATACATTGCAATAGGCAAGTACAAAATCTTGGGCCACACGCCTGAATAAATAACCCGATCATAACTAGAATACAAAAATGAAAGCGTCCATATCAAAATATTCCGCAACATCCGCAAGGTATTGCAGCTCCATAACACAGGAATGGGGAAGTCAATACGGGCGTCCTTGCCGCAGAGCACCTGAGCGAATATAAGGTTCATGCACAACAAGAAATATGAACGGGTCAGGGCCCGATTTTATATAATCACCAGATGAATAAAGAGTATTACCGTTATGAGCAAATAATCATCACTGATAATGATAAGAATCTACCTACTCAATATTAAAGCATAAACTAAAATAATTACAATGACCAAAAGTTTTAATTCAATTATACAAGAGGATATGTATAAATATTATTTATTAAGAATCACCATCCTTTTTACACTGTTTCATTGCACCATTCCATATATCATTATGAAACGTATTCAAAGACATTTAATTCTTAGAGCACTTTATCATAAATCAAGTCCCACTTGAATAAGAATAGTTATATTCAACCATATATAACGATTCTAAGACCGTCCTTTCGAGTTTCCCCACTGGACGTGCCCCTAAATAGCTATCATTTTCCAGGGCCTATCAAATAAGACAACCTGGGCATCCTACAACGCAACGTCGGGAAATGGCCATATACCTTTCGACAGTGAGTCATAACCACACCCGAAATTACCTCACTTCGAACAATAAATACACAATACATAATAACCGGTCGTATGGCCGAGGACTATATTCTCCCTGCATTCACTTGCCAGGGGACTTCACCTCATGCACGTACTTCCCTTATGATAGCATTTAGAGAGGTGTGTTTATGTAAATTATCATTTACAATTTTATTCCCACTTTAATATATACATTACATTACAACCGGAACCATAATCATTTAGCGTTGTCATTATAACCTCAACGTTTTATAAATTCCAAAATTAGTCTCCAAGAAATTATGACTTTTCTAAAAGCCACCAAGTCTAGTAAACCTCCGTCGAGTCTCTAAAATCCCTTTATATACAATCTTACATCTCCTACTCTTCATCTAACTTGTAAAAGGAAGAAAACACCTTATCATCTATCTAGTAATCCCCGGAATAAGCCCTATCTAATCCCTTTCTAATTTAGGGTAGTTACCTTACTAATATAAGACTCTATGACACTATGTTTACTTCATAAAAGAAGGTTCCTAAGTCTTAAGCCTAAAAGAAAAGGGTTAAAATTGAGTTAGAAAAATAACTCAAAATAGCAGGATTTCGAATCGATTCGCCCAAAAACGAATTGATTCGGATGAAGAAAGCAACATTCTGCCTCAGGCCGAATCGATTCGGCCTTAACCCGAATCAATTCGGGTTCCCAGACCTATAGCCTCACCACTTAGCGAATCGATTCGCAAAAAGGGCGAATCGATTCGCCCTGGCGAATTTGCCAAGAATGGGACTACTGGTTATGAACCCTAGTTTTTCCCAAAAACCCATTTCTCCTCCAACCAACATAATTAATTCATCCCAAAACAATCATAAATGCATTTTAACTACTATAATCCACACAATAACCATCTAAATCAAATTCTAAGGGTTCAAACTCTACAAATCCCTTAAAACCCCAAAATTGTTAAATCCCTTTCCATACACAACCATCACACATATTTATTCGACTTAAATTATATATTAGCAAGTAAGAAACTTGCCTTGAGGTTGAAATCTCATATTTCCTTATGGTAGCAACAATCCCAAGCCTCAATCTTGAATCTCTTCCTTTTTCTCTACAATTCTCTTCTTCTCTCTTTCTCTCTAAGTTTAGAAGTACATTTAAGAAAATAAAAAAAATGAGGTGCAAGACTTAAACGTGCCTCTATCCTTAATTCCCATCTCTAAATGTAAATATACTATTAAAATGACTCGTAACTACACATTTAAGTCAATACCAGTCAAAACCCGAAACCCAAAAATACAATATGACACTTATTTGACTATCTCTCATATTTCGGGACTAACTACGCCCTCTAAATTAACATCCGGAAATATTTAAATCATCACAAGTTCCGGCTTCATTTATACCATAAAT
The DNA here is from genome assembly GCA_949130495.1 of Sambucus nigra. Taxonomy (NCBI): domain Eukaryota; kingdom Viridiplantae; phylum Streptophyta; class Magnoliopsida; order Dipsacales; family Adoxaceae; genus Sambucus; species Sambucus nigra. The sequence goes on along the minus strand of OX422210.1, from coordinate 585,012,249 downwards.
GTCGTTTAAAGCACATGTCACTTTAAAACATAACATGATGATATTTACATACACGTAACAGTAAATATGCAACAATCTAGTAAATATTCTTTACTAACTCACTTAATTGATATTTACTTCATCATCCATTATTTTATATAATTACTTCACAGAGTAAAAAAAATATCAAAATGAATTTATCAAAAGTGAGGGTTATTACACAATATGGCTCTCAACCCCACCCACCTAGGCGTCCCATACCTGATAGGAGAGTGCGTCGTAGACGTTTTGAGAGAGGTGTTCCTAGGCCTGTGTATATCTACACCGATTGTGAGAAGAGATGACTGTGACACCCCGCCTAATTAAATATCGGGCGATCACTCCTTTATTAAATTAAATCAGGGTAAACAGTTGGTTCATTCTCAGCATCACTGTCGATAAAAATAATTTTTCCAATTTAACACCCTAAATAATTAAACTAAGTGTCAAAACATTTTCATACATAACTTTCCAAATTTTTGTTTTTTAGAAAAAGATTTATTTATTTAAAAACAACATTTCTACAATTAAGAATCACACCACAGTAAACCAAATAATATAATACATTCGACAATTGAATGTCAACATATGAAAACTAAAGTCACAATTCCAAACTGAATAAATCCCATAGAACAATACTGGAAATAACTGATGTATAAATGTCCCAACAACAATGAAATAATGGAAAGGGCGACACATGCCCAATAAATGAGAATACTAGAAGTGGAGTCAATAAAAGAAGCCGTCTACGAAAGTGACCTGCAACTCCCACCTAAGCTGCAGCACGTTCCTCTCAAGGGATCCTAAGCAAGACGCCCCTGTGGCTGGGCACCTGAAATATATACATATATATACAAGAGAGAGAGAGAGAAAAAGAAACGGGTCAGAGCCCGAAAGTGTGTTTGATTTTAAAATACGTTTAGCAAGTATTTAAATTGATACAGGCCAATGCAACAACATATTAGTGCGTCACTCTCTTGAGAAATACTCACCTCTCTTCTAATGTGCACACCTATCGCACTAACCTTCCTAATGGTTTATCTCATCATATAACATGCTATCTTTTCCCAATGGTTTAATTTATCTTAGGTATTTCGTAGGATTCAAAATTTAACGATACAATTGTTTGGAAAGAATATTTCAATTAATAACCAAAGTTCTCATTTTAACTTTATTAGTCAATATAGTTTTCCAGTGTCATATTATACTTTCTCAAAACAAGTATTTACAATTTGAGTCATCAACCATATCCTACATATCAATTCACAGTAAGTAGTTCCAAATTTCAGAATTCCATATATATATTAACTACTCGTACAATATATATATATATATATATATATATATATATATATATATATATATATATATAATAACAGCACCCTAAATAAACTATGGTGCGGGCATACTCTACTATCCAAAACCCCATATCACTCATTTTAAGGAGAATACAATCGGAATCACTCTCGAATTGTATTAACATAAATACACAAACAATATTGAGGCGAAGAGTAGATTCCAAGTCTCTAAGAGGATAGCACATGCATGCGTCTTTTAGGACCGTCTGAACTATCACATCGATAGCCTGTACCAAGGATATCTATCTTCTAGGGTACAAGTCAATATCCCCCATAAAGGTCCCATCGAGATAAGACTTGTCCTAGCGCGGTAACCTCAGGGATAGCAAGTAGCGTGGGCATGATTTTCACAAGTATATAATATATGTACACACAATCATATAAATATACCACTTTATCATATTAATATAGGTTCCTCTCGTCACCCATAATTATACCATTTATCCTAAATTTCACATTATTTAGAATTACGTATAAGGTTTCATCTCTAACCTTAACTCGAAGGGTTTTCTCACTTAATACGTGACATTCGTTGACTCTATCCTTCCAAGTAGGAAAATTCAGTAGGTATACCTCTATTTACTATCGTAGCTATTCGCCGCATTCTCTCACTTGAAATACGTAGTTTCATAGTTCATTATATAATTATCCCAAAAACAAGATTCTCGTCTTATAATAAAGTTCCCAACACTTATTCAAATGTCCTACTGGTCTTTCCTATCTCCCAAAACATTTCATTAAGGATACCCAAGAATTATTTCACGATAAATTCAATTTAACTAAGTAAACAAGGGAAATAAGAGTCTGCCAGGAAGGGTCGATCGATCGAGGTCTGGGGCTCGATCGATCGAACCTTCGATCGATCGAAGCTCTGGGCTCGATCGATCGATCAAGCAGGTCTGCAAAAAATTCTGCAGAATGCAGTTACGGGTTTCATCACCAAAATTAGACCAAATCCATATTTTCAAGTTCCAATCGTCCCAAAATTCTACTACTAACATTATAACAATATACCAGATGATTCTAACGTAAGGCATGTACATATTCATCATTTAAACATGGATTTTCAACCTAAAATTATATCCAATTACCAAGAACCCTAGAATTTTCTTAAACAGTTTTCTAACAATTCTTTCTCCAGAATTTCTTTCTTATGATCATAAAAATTTCGTGGTTTATTACCTCTACATGGCAGGGTTTCCAGAATTAACATATAAATCAATACTACATGGGTTCTCCTATCATAAATTGGGTTTTCTTCCATAGTATTCATCACAAATCACTCCTAAACTAATATGAAGATTGCACCAACGAAAATAGCAAGTTAAACACTTGCCTGGGATTTTTGGTATTCTAATTCACGACTGATTTTGGTATGGCTACATTCCTCGTCTCGCGATCTACGCGGTGGTGGTGGCGGCAGTGCAAACCGGTGACTTTTTGGCCTTGAATTGCCTTGGAGCTCTCTCCTCTCTTCTCCAATGGCCGTCACTTGAATTCTGGATATTCTAACCCTAAAAGGCTAACCTAAATGGCTGATATAGGTTGCTGAATTTCGTGGGTTTAATTACCCAATTATGTAAAATGACTAAAATGCCCTCCCGGGGTACTAATTAGGCCTAAAAATGCCCCGAGACCCAAACTACACCCCCGGGTACACTTTTCAGACTATCTCGACCCTACTGGATGCGTTGGTGCACTCAAAACGACCATACGGGAAACTTATAAAATATTCACTTTTTATTTAACAAAATTAATCCTGACGTGACACGGGCACGTCCCGACTTAAATTTCCAAAATAGTCATTTAATTCACTCATGACATTCAATATAACCAATATAATATATTACTTTACTCATTAGTAATATTCAACAAGTTTCCCATAATTACTAACTCTCATCACGTTAATAATTATAACATAATTAATTTCCGGATTTTTATTAAATAAATCATTCACGTTAAATTTAATGAATTCCCAAATTAATATAGCATAAAAATACGGGGTATTACATACTTCCCCCCTAATAACGAAATTTCGTCCCGAAATTCAGAAAATAAGGCATACCTGGTAAAAACAACTCTGGATATCTCTCGCGCATATCTGCCTCACGCTCCCAAGTGGATTCTTCCACATTATGATGTTCCCACTGGACTCGTACAAGTGGAACTATCTTCGACCTCAATCTCCTCTCACTATAGTCTAGAATAGCCACTGGTCTCTCCTCGTAAGAGCTATCAGACTGTAAGTCTATCTCATCTATCGCAATGTGAGTATGGGCCAAATCATCCCGAAGATATCTTCTCAACGATGAGATGTGGAATACATCGTCGATGCGATGTAAATGTTCTGGCAGTCCTAACCTGTATGCAGTCGGCCCAATCCTCTCGATGATGGAAATGGTCCCACGTACCTCGGAGCCAACTTCCCCTTCTTCCCGAACCTCATCACTCCCTTCATAGGAGATACACGCAATAACACTTGATCTCCCACATTAAACTCCCGGAAGAACCATTTCGCATCGGCGTAGCTCTTCTGCCTGTCCTGGGCTACCCGAATACGACTCCTGATCATCTCAATCCTTGCGGAAGTCTCCTGAATCACTTCTGTTCCTAGCCACTTGTTGTCCCCCACCTCGAGCCAACAAGTTGGAGAACGACAAGGTCTGCCATACAAAGCCTCAAATGGAGCCATACCAATCGTAAACTGATAAGAGTTATTATAAGCGAACTCTACCAGTGGAAGTTGTGGCTCCCAACCTCCTCCAAAATCGAGAACACACATGCGTAGCATATCTTCTAACATCTGATTAGTACGCTCTGTCTGTCCGTCTGTCTGTAGGTGGTAAGCTGAACTCAATCTCAACTCAGTACCCATAGCCTCCTGAAAGCTTTCCCAGAAACGTGACACGAAAATCTTATCCCTATCTGACACAATATTCAGGGGAACCCCGTGTAATCTGATAATCTCAGCAATGAACAACTGAGCATACTGACCCGTAGTATAATCTGTTCGCACTGGCAGAAAATGAGCCACTTTGGTCAAACGGTCTACAATCACCCAGATAGAATCGTGGCCCCGCTGTGATGTAGGCAACCCTGTAATAAAATCCATGGAAATACTCTCCCACTTCCACGCGGGTACTTCCAATGGCTGAAGCAATCCTGACGGTCTCTGATGGTCCACCTTTACCAGATGGCAGGTAGAACTCTTGGATAGGAACTCGGCGATGTCCTTCTTCATCCCACTCCACCAGTATTGTCGCCTCATATCCTGGTACATCTTATCGCCTCCCGGATGTACTGCGAATCGGGACCCATGAGAATGAGTCACCACTTCATGACGTAATTCTGCTCCTTCTGGAACCACCAATCTCCCATTAAACCGCAAACTTCCATCAGAACTAACGGAATAGGACTCAGCACCCTCGGCTAGAAGTCGCACAATCTGCTCCTGGAAAAATGGGTCTGTAGTCTGTGCCTGTATCACCCTCGTAACAATCTCGGGTGTGACTGACATCACGGATATGAAAGATCGTGCCACTGCGTCCTGGTGACCCAATTCCTTCCACTTTGCTTTCCAAACATCCGCTACATCGTCTACCGGTCTACGGATCAACGCATCAGCAACTACGTTGGCCTTCCCCGGATGATACTGTATATCGAACTGGTAGTCCTTCACAAACTCTAGCCATTTGCGCTGACGCATATTCAGCTCTCGCTGAGTGAATAGGTACTGCAGTGACCTATGGTCTGTGACCAAATGGAATTTCTCCCCTAATAAATAGTTCCTCCATATCCTCAATGCAAGGACGACCGCTGCCAATTCCAGGTCGTGGGTGGGGTAATTCTTCTCATGCGGCTTAAGCTTGCGGGAAGCAAAAGCTATAGCCTTCTCCTCCTGCCGAAGTACACCTCCAAGTCCCCATAAAGACGCATCAGTGTAAACCAGGTACTCCACACCTCGCTTCGGTAACGCAAGGACTGGCGCTGAAGTAATCTTGTCTTTCAGCTCGTCGAAAGCCAATTGACAAGTGTCATACCAAACATATGGTACCCCTTTGCGAGTCAGATTCGTCAATGGACCCGCTATTTTGGAGAATTACCGAATGAATCTCCTGTAGTACCCGGCTAATCCCAAGAAACTACGCACTTCCATCGATGTCGTGGGCTGTCCCCACTCCCTCACCGCTGACACTTTGCTCGGGTCAACTGCAATCCCCTGCTCAGAAACAACATGGCCCAATAACTGTACCTCTCGCAACCAGAATCCACACTTCTCGTACTTAGCATACAACTGATGATCTCGTAGAGTCTGAAGAACCTGCCTCAAGTGCTCGACATGCTCCTCCTCGGAGTGTGAATATATCAAGATGTCATCTATGGAGATGATGACAAACTGATCCAAGAACTCTCTGAATACTCGGTTCATCAAGTCTATGAAAACGGCTGGCGCATTTGTGAGTCCGAACGACATCACCCTGAAGTCATAGGACCCATATCTCGATAAGAATGCAGACTTTGAAACATCCCGCTCTCTAATACGTAACTGATGGTACCCCGGCCTCAGATCTATCTTTGAAAAGAAAGTTGCTCCCCTCAGCTGGTCGAACAGATCATCGATTCGAGGTAACGGGTATTTATTCCGTATCGTGACCTTGTTCAACTCCCTGTAGTCCACACACAATCTCAGTGAACCATCTCTCTTCTTCACAAACAAGACTGGAGCTCCCCAAGGTGAGGTACTCCTACGAATGAAGCCCTGACCTAACAGCTTCTCTATCTGATCTCGTAGCTCTCGCATCTCTGCCGGAGCCATACGGTAGGGTGCGCGTGCTATAGGTCTCGTATCTGGTAATAAATCTATAACAAAGTCTATCTCACGACTGGGCGGTAGGCCTGGTATCTCCTGAAACACATCAGAATACTCCCTGACAACAGGGATCGAATCTAAGGGAATCACAACCTCCTTAGAGGTATCCTCCTCTATGTAATACAAATGAGCGGTCGAACCTCCCTTTGGGCGAGGCATCGCCACTACAAACATCTCTTGCCCCGGAATGGAAAAAATAATGCTCCCACCGAAGCAATCAATCATGGCTCTATAAGCTGCGAGCCAATCCATACCAATAATCACATCATGCTCGTGCATGTCTAAGACTAACATGTCTGCAGGTAATTCCAAGCTACCAATCTCTACCCCCACTCCCTGGCATATAAAGAAAATAAGTGACCCACTCCCCAGTGGTGAGTCGACACACGTCACGGTGCTCTCTACGGTGGTTAATAACCCTAAGGCCTTCGCGAAATGCGTAGATATAAAACAATGCGTTGTCCCAATAATAAACAAAATTCGACCTAAAGTTTCATGGATAGAAAACATACCCAAAATCGCGGGTGGTGCCTGTGGGGCGGCTGCCCGGTGGACATTATAGATATGTCTGTAATGTAACTGTCCCTGCTGCACTGGAGCTACTGGAAAGGTTGGTAGGCCTAGTACCTGAGTGGGTGCTGGGAGAGCGATTGGAAGAAGTGGCCGTTGTGGGTCATTACGGTCACCCTGCTGTTGTGGGGCCCTAACACTCTCTGGGCAATCCTAGCGTTTATGGCCATGTGTGCCACACGCGAAACATCGGCCTCTGAAGTTTCTCCCCCTCTGACCCTGCTGCTGTCGGTCTCGGCCTTCCTGACTTGGGGCTTTATTCCTCTTTCAAAACTGCTTCATTTTACCACGTTGTTGACTAGAACTGACTTGGTCTTGGGTAGTTTGTTGACGCAATTTCGGTGTTTTTGCACATTTGTCAGCTTTAGTCACATGCATTTGGTTAACCTCTCTAGGTCTTTTACTTCCTTTAAGTTGTAGACTGCGTTCTTGGTATTGTAAAACCGCAGTGGTAACTACTTGTGCCACGATACCTGCTAACTCGACGGTTGATATTTCCTCTTGGGATACTTGAGGTATGAGTCGATCTTGCTCGTTGACTCCCTTAACCGTTTTAGCTAGTTCTTCTTGGCGGTCCATCTGAAATTTTAAATAAATTTGGATGAGTTCATCATTCAAATAATTAAATCGCAGAAGCACGAATTCCCAATGTATAGAGATAGACACAACATTCCTAGTATTAGGGCTCTATATCAAATAAAGTAACTCTGAAAGCATAATAAGCCGCACAGATCCTAAAGGACACTAGAACCTGATGCTCTGATACCACCTGTGACACCCCGCCTAATTAAATACCGGGCGATCACTCCTTTATTAAATTAAATCAAGGTAAACAGTTGGTTCATTCTCAGCATCACTGTCGATAAAAATAATTTTTCCAATTTAACACCCTAAATAATTAAGCTAAGTGTCAAAACATTTTCATACATAACTTTCCAAATTTTTTTTTTTTAGAAAAAAATTTATTTATTTAAAAACAACATTTCTACAATTAAGAATCACACCACAGTAAACCAAATAATATAATACATTCGACAATCGAATGTCAACATATGAAAACTAAAGTCACAATTCCAAACTGAATAAATCCCATAGAACAATACTGGAAATAACTGATGTATAAATGTCCCAACAACAATGAAAGAATGGAAAGGGCGACACATGCCCAATAAATGAGAATACTAGAAGTGGAGTCAATAAAAGAAGCCGTCTACGCAAGTGACCTGCAACTCCCACCTAAGCTGCAGCACGTTCCTCTCAAGGGATCCTAAGCAAGACGCCCCTGTGGATGGGCACCTGAAATATATACATGTATATACAAGAGAGAGAGAGAGAGAAAAAAAGAAACAGGTCAGAACCCGAAAGTGTGTTTGATTTTAAAATACGTTTAGCAAGTATTTAAATTGATACAGGCCAATGCAACAACATATTAGTGCGTCACTCTCTTGAGAAATACTCACCTCTCTTCTAATGTGCACACCTATCGCACTAACCTTCCTAATGGTTTATCTCATCATATAACATGCTATCTTTTCCGAATGATTTAATTTATCTTAGGTATTTCATAGGATTTAAAATTTAACGATACAATTGTTTGAAAAGAATATTTCAATTAATAACCAAAGTTCTCATTTTAACTTTATTAGTCAATATAGTTTTCCAGTGTCATATTATACTTTCTCAAAACAAGTATTTACAATTTGAGTCATCAACCATATCCTACATATCAATTCACAGTAGGTAGTTCCAAATTTCAGAATTCCATATATATATTAACTACTCGTATAATATATATATAATAACAGCACCCTAAATAAACTATGGTGCGGGCATACTCTACTATCCAAAACCCCATATCACTCATTTTAATGGGAATACAATCGGAATCACTCTCGAATTGTATTAACATAAATACACAAACAATATTGAGGCGAAGAATAGATTCCAAGTCTCTAAGAGGATGGCACAAGCCTACGTCTCTTAGGACCGTCTGAACTATCACATCGATAGCCTGTTCCAAGGATATCTATCTTCTAGGGTACAAGTCAATATCCCCCATAAAGGTCCCATCGAGATAAGACTTGTCCCAGCGCGGTAACCTCAGGGATAGAAAGTAGCGTGGGCATGATTTTCATAAGTATATAATATATGTACACACAATAATATAAATATACCACTTTATCATATTAATATAGGTTCATCTCGTCACCCATAATTATACCATTTATCCTTAATTTCACATTATTTAGAATTACGTATAAGGTTTCATCTCTAACCTTAACTCGAAGGGTTTTCTCACTTAATACGTGACATTCGTTGACTCTATCCTTCCAAATAGGAAAATTCAGTACGTATACCTCTATTTACTATCGTAGCTATTCGCTGCATTCTCTCACTTGAAATACGTAGTTTCATAGTTCATTATATAATTATCCCAAAAACAAGATTCTCGTCTTATAATAAAGTTCCCAACACTTATTCAAATGTCCTACTGGTCTTTCCTATCTCCCAAAACATTTCATTAAGGATACCCAAGAATTATTTCACGATAAATTCAATTTAACTAAGTAAAAAAGGGAAATAAGAGTCTTCCAGGAAGGGTCGATCGATCAAGGTCTGGGGCTCGATCGATCGAACCTTCGATCGATCGAAGCTCTGGGCTCGATCGATCGATCAAGCAGGTCTGCGAAAAATTCTGCAGAATGCAGTTACGGGTTTCATCACCAAAATTAGACCAAATCCATATTTTCAAGTTCCAATCGTCCCAAAATTCTACTACTAACATTATAACTATATACCAGATGATTCTAAAGTAAGGCATGTACATATTCATCATTTAAACATGGATTTTCAACCTAAAATTATATCCAATTATCAAGAACCCTAGAATTTTCTTAAATAGTTTTCTAACAATTCTTTCTCCAGAATTTCTTTCTTATGATCATCAAAATTTCATGGTTTATTACCTCTACATGGCAGGGTTTCCAGAATTAACATATAAATCAATACTACATGGGTTCCCCTATCATAAATTGGGTTTTCTTCCATAGTTTTCATCACAAATCATTCATAAACTAATATGAAGATTGCACCAACGAAAATAGCAAGTTAAACACTTGCCTGGGATTTTTGGTATTCTGATTCATGGCTGATTTTGGTATGGCTACGTTCCTCGTCTCGCGATCTATGCGGTGGTGGTGGCGGCGGCGGCGGTGCAAACCGGTGACTTTTTGGCCTTGAATTTCCTTGGATCTCTCTCCTCTCTTCTCCAATGGCCGTCACTTGATTTCTGGATATTCTAACCCTAAAAGGCTAACCTAAATGGCTGATATAGGTTGCTGAATTTCGTGGGTTTAATTACCCAATTATGTAAAATGACTAAAATGCCCTCCCGGGGTACTAATTAGGCCTAAAAATGCCCCGAGACCCAAACTACACCCCCGGGTACACTTTTCTGACTATCTCGACCCTACCGGACGCGTTGGCGCACTCAAAATGACCATACGGGCAACTTATAAAATATTCACTTTTTATTTAACAAAATTAATCCTGACGTGACACGGGCACGTCCCGACTTAAATTTCCAAAATAGTCATTTAATTCACTCATGACATTCAATATAACCAATATAATATATTACTTTGCTCATTAGTAATATTCAACAAGTTTCCCATAATTACTAACTCTCGTCACGTTAATAATTATAACATAATTAATTTCCGGATTTTTATTAAATAAATCATTCACGTTAAATTTAATAAATTCCCAAATTAATATAGCATAAAAATACGGGGTATTACAATGACACCTTAGGGAGTTTTGTTTTAAGTTGGGTAATGTGTCACGTTTTGCTACTACCCGTGTTCACACGCACATAACCACACATGATGCTCTGAATGATCACATGAGAGGGTTTGCACATATTAGGGAGAAAATTTAGTTTTTAGTCAATACTTCACATGACTTGATGGATATTTTTCATAGGATGTCGCCACCTTTGAAAAACTCCACCGCACCTAACGGTTGAGGTTTAAACTTGGTTTCTAGCATATGATAATTTTCATGATGATATTGTAAGCCTATTTCTAGTTCGTACCATTTTTGTATTTATATTTTTTATTTTTGATATATTTTTTAAAAAACCAAAAAAAAAATTGTTTTTGAAAATTTTTTGGAAAAATACAAAAAGATTTTCTATTTTTTTGAGAAAAGTTAAAAAAGCCAAAAAGATTTTATTTTGATAAATTTTTTGGGGAAAGTCAAAAAGAGTTTTGTATTTTGTTTACACCGTTTATGGATGAACATTTAGGATGATCGAGTCACAATTTCATTTTATATCCACGTGACTGTTTGATAGTATTTTGATATGCGTCATCATTTTATTTTTGTGCTTTATAATGTTTGGAGTCATTAAGATGTAATTTGAGATTACTACCTACATGTTTGACTCTTAGTCTCCTTTAATGCACACTTGCACGAATTTGTTTGATTATTGTACTTGTCAAATCACATGTTGGTCGAAGTGTTTTCATCTCAATCCCGTCTTTAAAACTAACCAAATGCGATAAAACTCGACAATGAAAGTAGTGCATGTAAGAACCGTTTATCGCGAGGAATTAAATTGGAAAAAAAAAAGATGACTGTCACGAGAAAGGGCTACAAAAGTACAAAATTAACTCGTCGTGAAGGCCATCATTAAAAAGAGTCCCAAAAAATTTAAAGACAATAAAAAGATAAATATGTCAAAATAAGGGGCCAATAGGTTTAGATCACCACAAAAGAAAAAATAAATGCATTATTATTTATGAGGGTGTTCGAATGGAAAAATGTAAAAAACGGGTTTGCACGTCCTGACAAAGTCTTGAAAAATCATCATATAGTTTTAGATGTTATTGGTGTGGAAATCATTTTAGACTTTGATGTGTCGATTAGATTGAGTCGATATCATATAAATTCACTTTTTTGACACCTAAGAACGATTTTTGAGTTCATTCGATAGGAGTATCCATATTCATTGTTCACATATGTTATGTTTTATTGTATTGATTATCATATCGAATTTGTTCACACCCATTCATTCCATTTCCACGATTTGGTTATCTTGGTGTAAATTCATAGTGTGTGACTTTTGTAAAATTATTTTTGCAGTTTTATACGAAAAAATGAAAAATAAAAAATAGTTTGTGGAATGCTTTTGAGTATCTCTTAATGATCGTAGTTGTTTCCTATGCGTAATCGTGAAAGCTCCATGTTTATTTTGTTTTATTTATTCGTGTCCTTTTTTATTTCGAACAAATAAAAAGGGGGATAACGAATTATGGGGGAGTTTTAAATTATGGGGGAGATTTAAGATTCAATATTTGTTCTGATGCTATGTTTATCTCATTTCAAACTCAATACATCACGAAGGTATTTGCTTTGTCTCATGTGTGTAGGTACAAAGATTGTTGATCATATTTTTCACACCCTGATGAGAAAAGCTTGAAGATTTGAAGATTTGATGTCGCAGATTTTCGAAGAATAGTTTTTATCTTGCATTGTTAGTACCTTTTCAGTTTTCGGATCATAAGAGGGTATTAGATTTGTATAGGCATTTTTGATTTGATAATTCAGATGTTTTTATTTTGTACCAGCATAGACATAGGGGGAGATTTGTAAGGACATATTTTATAAGTCCTATTTACATTAGTGTATGTTATATACCGCTACAAACTGTCAAAGAAAAAGGTCAGATTTGAAGATATATGAAGACAAATCTGAATATTAAAGTTCATCAACATTCAAAGCCTCTGTGAGATTAATTTTGGTAAGGATGTTTTAAGTACCTTAACGATTCAATTAAAGTGTTGGGATATTTTTTTTCTCAAATATTTTCTAAGTGCTGAGGCGTTGTTTTTCGTCAAAGAATTTTTTCTAAGTGTTGAGGCGGAGTATTTTTGCAAAATAAAAATTATTTTTTACGCGCTGATCATTCGAGCGACCTTTGCATGTCGTTAAAATGACATGTGTATGTCGCGTGAAACTGTCGTTCGAGCGACATTCAGTTTCGTTCGAGCGACTTTGCCAATTCTTCGAGCGACGCATAGACTCAACTTTTTTATATAAAGCGTGTTAAATGAGTCATTTTTTGTTAAGAACACCTGACGAATTTCGATACTTGTAAACTGCATTATAGAACACTTTGTCTTCTTTATTTAGGGTTCAAATCCTTTTGTTTTCAAATCACAAAAATACCAATCTTTTAGTGAATTATTTTGGAACCCAAGATACATCTTTATTGGAGTTTCTCTTATAGGGAGGATAACCTACTGTTGATCTAGATACTACTAGAGAGAGGTACTGGGCTGACGTTGATTGCGTGTCATAAGGAGTGCTTATGAGTGTTCTTGGGCTAATTGGATTGCGTGTCTTTGTTGATCTTCTGAGGTTGATTCATCGCTGATTCAGAACTGCAGTTCTTATGGGTATCTATAGATGTTCATTCCATATTTCACTTGTAATCATTGTGAGTACTTTAAGTGAAATAAAAGGTTTTCCCTTTGGGGTTTTTTCCTAAAATCTGTGAGTCAGCGTTTCTTTTTTATTTATGCTGGCATGATCCACTACACCTAGATGCATGTGCTAGGGTTTAATTAAATTTGTTTAAAATTGACAAGTAATTAGATAAGTTTACAATTGGAATTTGCGAATTGGTTTAATCAATATCACACGGCATTCACAAATTGGTATCAGAGATTATTTAAGCGAACACCGCTTTCTCAATGCTAAAGTCTATTAGGATTCTTTTTCATAGCAAGAAGTTAAAAAAATATGCAACCTGAAGAGATCCATTTATGGACTTAATCAAGTATCATTGTCTTGGGAAAAGCCATTTTGATCAGTAAATCAATTCTTTTAGGTTTGACCAATGCGTTAGATACAACTTGTTTTTATAAAAAGTATGATTGAAACATGGTGGTATTTCTGGTACATTTTTTGGATGATATTCTTCTAAATGATAATGAGGTGGGTGTATTGTATTACGTAAGGGTGTGGTTATTCACACGACTTAATATTAATAATTTAAGTCAAGCCACTCACATCTTAGGGATCAAGATTTTACTAGATCATGGATATATAGGATGTTCGGCTTTTGCTAAGATACTTATATAAAAAAAATCTCATAGCTTACCATGTTAAATTCCAAGAAATTTTTTGTCCTTTTCAGACATGGAATCCTACTATTTAAGTATTAATGGCATGTGACACTTTATTATATAGTGTATATGAGGAATATACCTAATGCTTCAGCTATGGGTATCCTCATTAATGGTATGTTATTCATAGTCTAGTACCTTCGTGGTATATAGACTAAGATTTTTAGTTAGATATGGTTTTCAATGATTCTTCTTTTGGAAATGCATTAAATTTCGAGAAGTGTAGACATTGGATGGAGGAGTGTCACGCAATCATGTATTGCTGATTGCACCATGGGAGGAAAATGTGTTGCAGAATTATATGCAACGAACGAGGATGTATGGCTAGGGAACTTCATAAAGGATATGGGAGTGGTTCCTCTTTTGCAAGTAACCAAGACCATAAATGAGTAAGCCACATAAGAGTGTAGGTTTCACCTATTACAAGAGATCATACAGAAAGGTGACCACTTTGTATAATCTTTATACATGAAGGACTTCGTCGAACGTGTAGGCAGATTGGGTGTCAAGTGTTTAGGCACATAAATTTAAGACTAAGTGGGAGATTGTTGGGGTTTTATTATTAAAACTATGTTTATGTTGTTTATTTACTCTTCAGTAATAAAGGTTAACCATAACCCATTTGAAATATAAAATCATAATTGTAGAATTGCTTTATATTGGTTTATAAATATATTGTAATGTCGGCCAATTATGTTCGGTAGGAATCCTGGTGTCGACACAGAAGATCAGAACCCCGGTTCTAGCATGATTGAATAGTTAACAACATAGATATGAGGGTTGACATCCTATCAGTAAGGTTATGCATGCAATATTAGTAATTTATCTTGACTACGGGAACCTATATGATGGTTCAGAAACTTGTTCGATAGTTTAAGTGAGATTGTATCGACACTTCAAGAAAGTATTGAAAAGGACCAATGATGAATTTTTAGTCTTGATTTTGAGTTGATAAGACTTTCATAATGTCGTGGTTTTCATGGGGTACATAGATTCTTAATCCATATGGATATGAGGATCGGAGTATTCGCACCCTCGTTGCTTTGATTTACTGATGGGTATAATTTAGATTTATACTAGGCCAACAAACCTTGTAAGTTGGGCAGTGATCATGATAGTATATCTGAGATCATGTTTCGAAGGAATCTTCATCCAGGAAGTATCCTGGAATGTGATACCCTTTTAATAAACTTATATAGTTTGACTCTACTAATAAGCCCGACCGGTAGATTTTATTATCTGATAGAGATGTAAAATAAATTAAGTTTGAAATCAAGGAATGTCTATACGATGTTGGTGAATATCAATTAATGGAAAATTTATTTCACCACAAGGGCATTGTACGCTTAATGCGGGGAATCATAGTATGTGCCATCCAACTGTAACATTCGACCTATTTATTACGGCAATTTTAAGTAATTAAAACTAGAGTGAAGTCGTTATTATTAAGTGGAATTAATTACGATTAAATGGAAAAAGAAATAAATTATGGAAAAGTAATTTGGAATTTTATTTTTCTATTTGGAAGCCAAATTTAGTCGTTAGCCTTGGGTCCCCAATGTTGTCTCTAATTCTTTTGATCCCGGAATTATGTTTTATCACTTATACCCCTTAATTAACTAAAAGAACCTTTTTGGGAGCCTTAGAAGAGTTCATTCTTGGTCCAACTCCTCCGACCACATTTTGGGTTGCGGAGAATAAATAGGAGTCAGCTAATGAGGTGGGGGTAAGTTGAACACAATTGGATTAGTGCCATAGTGATCAAAGAAGAGAGAGAAAAAATATTCTCTGAAGGCTTTCTCTCAAAGGAGAAGACCACCCTTCTCGGTCATCCAAGGGATCATACATTGGAAGGAAAAGGACTGTTCCAGATCAGATTCTACATCAACTTGCCTCCACTTCATAGATCAATAACAAGATCTGCAAAGTTATGGACTTTACAAGCCGTAGTTTGATGTATAGATTTTTCTATGCAATCTTAATGTTCTTTTTCTTTCAAGATTGTTAAGATCCATGGAAAACATTTAAAAGGTCAATCCCATCATTATATTATGTTAGTTTATCATAAATTACATATACAGACTACATTATCATATTAATTGCCCAGTCGTTATATGGTTTGATCTCATTTTGTTGGTTTGATTCACATGTTTACTCTTGTTAGTTTCTTATTTATATTTTAGCTCATTATGTGCTTAGTTATTTCCTTTGTCTCCTTACGTGAAAAAAGGAGAAATTTGTATATAGGGGTGGTACATAGTGTTGAGTATGTTCGATTACAGAAAGTGTTTTTATTCTATTTCATGTTTACTGAGAGGATTGCATATTTTGTGGGAGAGTTATTTTTAGTATTTTGATGTATACATGTACACATTTATATATCCACATGTTTCATTGTTGTACTCTTATATTTTCTTTATTAAGATTACACATTGGTATTTGATAAGTTTGCTAGTATGTGATAAGAAAATAGTACAAGATGCTCTTTAAAGAAATTTTTGATTGTCTTGTATTTAGTTACTTGTAATTTCATTATGTTTATGTTATATGCCTTTAAGTGTCATGCCATAGGTGATAAATGTTACTTAGTTCCTTGTAATTTTTGTTTTGGGTTTTTTTCACAAAATAGACAAATAAAAATATTATAAGAGTATAGCATACTCATGTTCCCGTTGACATTAGTATTGTCTTATTCCCTAAAGCAAAACACACTGTGAGCCTAGTCTAAGAGGTCTTTAGAAAGCTTCAAAAAACTCATACTATATCATTCATGCTATTTCCCCGAGTTAATTACTTAGGATAAAGGTATAATCTCTAGTGAACTTAGATTCACCATTAATTAAATTAATTTTCATAATTATAAAATATTATGTTTTTATCCTTGTGGTCTTTTAAGGGTTGCCAAATACAAGATGTTATATTCCTTCCTTATAAAAAATGTGTTTTAAAATAAATATTTTATATTTAGAATTTTCTTGTCATAGGTTGAACAATGGAAATACTATGTTTTATGAAATTTTGAAAAATTGGGCGATTTTTGTTTCCACCCATTACTTGTGTGCTGGAATCTCACTACAATGACATAGGACTTCACATTAGCGGAGTGCCCAACTTTTTGGCCGTGACTATGGAAATAATGTCAATTTAAATCTTTGGTCTCTTGAGTGACCACATTCGCCGGCTTGTTGGCTCAACAAGATAGGGTTTTGCATCAGTGAAACATTTTACTCATTTGTTAGGGCATATATTAACATACGTAGAAAAAATCTATTTACATGCATGAACTTGGTCACTGATCTTTCGTGTTAGCAAACAATTCCATCGCTACACTAAATAGTCCGTGGAGCAATAAAATTTTACACCTAATTGAGATTATTATATATTGATCTCATTAGAAGTTGTGCCTTGACATCATTTTTGTTCGTAGCCAATATAGATTGCATCTACCTCTAAGACTGCATCACTTAAGTGTTATCCCAATTATCTTCATACGCAAGAAGTATACATACTCATGTATTGCCTCATTCTTCTTTATAAGGAAATAACATAGAACATAATCATCTTTTCCAAGAGCATTTTTCTTAATTCATCTTATTAGCATGTTTTTTTTATTCATTATTGAATATTTGAAAGTAAGAATTTTATACATGAGATAGTTTTAAAAAATCAATTTTCAAAATAGTTTGTTCTTGAGTATGGTATTCTTTCAGATTAAAATCACACTTGTGAGTTTAAAAAAAAAATAGTCATTTTTCTTCATCTTTTCAACGATATGACATCTTCACATATTCTAGTTGTAGTTAGTGGTTACCAGGTGGTTCTGTTGACTCGGAACAAAGTGTTCTTTCACTTAGAAGAAAATTTTTTGGTGTAAGACTTGAGGACATTGGACGAGTCCAAAACCGATCTTGGTCGTGTAGCATTTTCCAGCTATTGGCGCTCTCCTAGAGAATATAGTGCAAAAGAGTAGATTTTCAGTTGGTGCATTGTGTGATACATTTATCGTTCAAACCAAATCTCTGTTTTATTTGTAAAACTCTACCATAGTACATTTATCGTTCATTTTTTCGGGAGTTTTTTTTCTCATTAGTGGGTTTTTCTTTATACACTCGGTGGTGTGTGAATTTTTTTATCCTTCCTCATTTTAGAATCACTTGTCTTAACTTGAAGATAAAATTGATTATATTTTAACATCGATAAAAATATTTTGCCACATATATACTTTTAGGATGCTTTTAACCTATTGTTAATTTAAAAGGAACATTATCTCTCAAGTGTAATTGGGTAGCTACCGTCGAGAGCTCACACTCTTAGGTTATTACATGTTTTCTAGCCTTTTGCACTTGCTAGTTCACTTGTCATTATGATTTTGCTACTACGATGCTGTAAATACCTATTGTCTATATCTATTATACTTTTCTTTGACTTCTCCATGTAAAATAGGGGGAGAAACCTCTAATGTATGAGAGATATTCTTACTTGGATACTTTTATTTTGTGTTTAAGGAGAAACATTTTATTGAGGGGATATAGATGATTGATTTGGAGTTACATCATTTTATGCACTTTTGGTGTTGATATTGATACTAATATAATTTAGGGTGAGATTTCACATTTATATACATTACTGCATGGATATTTATTGCTTTATGATACATAATAACATTTTTTTAGAGATTGACATGAATGATCATTTAGGGTTGCTCACGCTTTTGTAGGTATCATCATGAGATTGAGATTCAACCCATACATGGATTCTTCTTTAATTGTGTCCTCGGTATTTTGGATCTCATATGAATTATTACGTTCTTCTCTCATTAAATGGCTAATGTGGAGTGAGTTTTAATTTTCGTAATCAAGTGTTTTAGGTTTAGTTTTTTTTTTCACAAAATATCCAAAGGGTAAGATTGAAAATATATATTATCAATATATATTAGGTTCGTTGTCTTACTTCTATGTCAATGCATTTGAGTCATGAATTATTAAGTAAATATGATTGATTTCATATAGACATTTTTTTTAGAGAGAGTCTTGTTCATTAGTCATCGATGAACATTGAACATTGAAGATCATATACGACTGCTCTATATCAAATAACGAAAAATATACGTTTATGTATTGTTAGTTAGAATGTCTAAAGTCTATGCGAGCACACACACACACACACACACACATGTATTTTCATTTAACTTTGATTTTGTTTTTGAAATGACACAAGTGATCTTTTCTATTAATAAGTGTTGCATTTGAACCAAGGGAAAGATATTGCTATGAAAAACACATCTCGTTCAATGTAAAAATATTTTATGCCCTGAATCGATTGCGAGGCTATATTTAAAGCCTATATGAACGACCTTGAAAGTTTTAGGTTTACTCCTCAAACTGTGCACAAGACTGAATTTTATATTTATGTGCATGACAATATATCTTTAGCATGACTTGCTCACTGCCAAAAATAGTGTGCACGGAGCTATTTTTTTCTTGTGCATGATGTTGTCAGCTTTGTGATTTGTTTTATAAATAGAGAGTTATTCCTTGAAATATCATAATTCCTCTATATTTCACCTATGTCGATAGGGTACTTTTGAGGTTGAGCGCATACCAATTGCTTTTCCATAAATAAATTCACATGTTTCATTCACAATTGAGAAAAAACATATATTTGTACCCGATCCAAAAAACATATATAGTTGTAACAACCCAGGTTTTTTGAGCGGCTATTTTATAATATTTTGCTTGATGGGCTAATTTTATAAAATAGGGATAGTTGGAGTAAATATTATTTTCCCGTGATATTTAGGGATAATATTTGCTATGTTTTGTCTATTTACCGTATGAGAAGGTAAATAGCATTATATGGTGTTTTATTGCGTCGTTATATGTAAAACGACGGTTATGACTCATAATTAAATTGGAGTATAATTAATGTAATAAAATGAAATTTGGAACACTAAAATGGTTCACGTTTTCCCGAATGCCAAAGGGTGCGGTTATTTTTAGAATAGTCGAGATAGTCGAAATAAGTGCCATGTTGTATTTTGGGGTTTCCGACACTTTTAACGCGTTATGACTAAATTAAGTAGATACGAGTCATTTTAATGGTGTATTAGCAATTAAAAGAGGGCATTTGTGTTTTAAGACCCATTTAAGTTCCCCCGCCCCTTTTTCTTTCTTCATTTGTAAGAAAAGCCAAAGGGGAGAGAGAGAGAGAAGAGAGAGTTGGGAGAAAAGGAGAGAAAAGAGAGAAAATGGAAGTTTGAGGCCGGAAATCGTTGCTACCGGAAGGGAATCCGAGACTACAACCTCGAGGCAAGTTTCTTACTTTCTAGATATTGATTTAATGTGATAAATTGCATGTTTAGTTAAGTTTTGGGAGATTTAAACTATAAATGGGTTTTTGTTGATTTTGATGATTAAACCCTTGATCTTGTGTTTTTATTTGATTTGAGGTAAAAATATTAGTTAGTAATTGTGTAGAAATGATTTGGGAATAATTGTTGTTGTTGATGTTGGGAGAAAACAAGGATTTGGGGTAATTGGAATTTTAGGGTTCATACAACCCGTAGCCCAAATTGGGCATTTTCGCAGGATCGAATCGATTCGGCCCAAGGGGCGAATCGATTCGGATAAGGGGAAACTTACAGGTCTGGGCAAACCGAATAGATTCGGGTTGGGGCCGAATCGATTCGTCTTTTGCAGAAAGTCAGTTTTTACCCACCGAATCGATTCAGCTTTTTAGCGAATTGATTCGCAAGGGCGAATCGATTCGGCCCAAGGGGCGAATTGATTCGGTTCCCCTGTTTTTGTGGGATTTTTCCTAGTTTGAATTTTAGCCCTTTTTCTTTTAGGTCCAAGGTTTAGGGACCTTCCTTTGGGAAGTAATGGGGAGTTCTAGAGGGTGGTTTTGGGTAGACTAATGCCCTAGGAGTAAATGGGATGTTTAGGCTTACCCTGAGGGCTAGTTTGTGTAGGTTAATTTCCGAATGATATAGGAGTTAACCTAAAGATGAATTGGAGATAAAAATGTTTACGATGAGACTTTTGGGAGACACTCCTTGAGGGAGATTCATTTTAACGGTTTATGATATTATATTGAAGTCTTGGGAATTAGTTGAGGTTGATGGCACTTCGGGTCTTAAGTCATTAATAAAATATGACGTTAAGAACAATAAATGCATAATATGAAATGTGGTACTAATAAATAAGTGCAAATGATTTTGAGAATGTAAAAATGGATGTTTTCAAATGAAAAGGAAGATGATTTTCATAAATGTTAAAAGGTATGGATACACACCCTCTCTAAATCGCTATCTTAAGGGAAGTTCGCGCGTTGTGGTGAAGCCCCCTGGCTAACGAATGCAGGGTGGATATATCTCTAGGCCATATGAGCGTTTATTGTATGTTTCTACGATGGGTAGGTAATTTCGGGTGTGGTTATGACTACCCCACAGGCATATGGCCGCTTCCTAATGTTTTGGTAGGATCCCAGGTTGTCTAAATGATAGGCCCTGGAAGATGATAGACATTTAGAGGCGCGCACAGTGGAGAAACCCAGACGGGCAGTCTTAGAATGGTTATATACGTATAATTATAACTATTCTAAATCAAGTTGGACTTGATGTATGAGAAGTTCCATAAAGAGCACAATGAAATGCCATAAAGAGCATGATGAAATGTTATAAAGAGCACAATGAAATGCCACAAAGAGCATATGATGATGGTTGTATTCCTGATAAGGAAGAGATTTTTACAAAATGTATAATTGAGATAAAATGCCACAAAGAGCATAAAAATTATGATTATATTCCCTGATAAGGAATGGAACCATGAAATGAACTAGTGTACCGGATGAAATTGTTTGGTAAACATTTGATAAAATGTTGTACCATTTGTGTATATTGACCTCTCATTTATATATATATATATATATATATATATATATATTAATTATGTGCTGAGGGTATAATGGATCCCAACGATAGTAGTAGTGTATCGGGGGGGTCCTTGTTTGGATTTCTCTTTGCGAGACACCCCACGCACGAATAAGGGCATAGTGTTGTGACTGGGGAGAAGTTAGCCTTTAGTACTTAGATTAATTAGGACAGGGTATAATGTATCTCGATGATCAACCTTGCTTAGTAGTACTATATCGGGGGGGTTCCTTGTTTGGATTTCGCTTTGCGAGACATCCCACGCTCGAATAAGGGCATAGTGTTGAGACTAGAGAGAAGTTAGCCTTATGTTCTTTGTTTATCTAGAGTATCATCATTGTTATTGCGTTAGGTTGCTTTTAGATTGAGAGGTGAGAAATGTTATTATTAACTGCGAGAGAATTACGCACTTAACTGTCATGCATTTTATTCACATGGGAATCATATCAAACCGGGCCCTGACCCATATCTATATTTCTTTGCTTTGCATATGCTCTTTGCCGTACAGGTGCTCTACCGCATGGACACCCGTATTTACATTTCCATTCCGGTTGTTATGGAGCTACGGCATATTGCGGATGTTGTAGGTTATTGTTTAGACGCTTCTTCCCATTGTACTCTAGTTATTGTGTCAACCCGCAATCCGAGATAAGGGGTGGTCATCCCGATACTCAAATGTAACGGGAATCAGGTATGGATATCATTCTCAGCATCACAACAATAAACTGAGTATATGGTAAAACCACCCAATAAATCAGAAAACGGGTTGCCAAAAAGTTTAGAATTTAGTTTAGTTTTAAAACCAGTTTAGAAAATTAAATTAAACAACCCAATCTGACAAACAAGTGGAATTTCCAAAAGTGTTTATATAATACATCTAAAACGAATATACAAGAAAATGACCGAATACGCTGTCGGTCCACATTTACATATAACGCATTACAACAGCTTAATATATTATGTAATACATTTTATTAATCAAATACAAAAGTTTGGGCCACACGCCCGAGTAAATACCCAAAAAAATCTAGAACACAAAAAATGAAAGTGTCTAATACAACGTCCTGTAATATCCGTAAAATCTTACAGCCCGTCAAAAGTACTGGAATGGGAATAATCACAACGGGAGCCTTTGCAGTGGAGCACCTGAGTGGATATAATAACATACACAACATAGAAAATTAACGGGTCCGGGCCCGATTTTATATGATCACCAGAAGAATAACAAGCATGATAGGAATGAATAGTTATGCATGAATGATAAGGATGAAAATCTAGCATGTTATCTAGCATGTTAAACTTACATTACAAATTAAGATATTTTAACTAATTATGAGATTTAGTTCATTTACACAAGAGGATTAAGACTAAGCATTTTTCATTCAAATAAATCAAGAAAATATAATTCAGTTCATTAATTAAAAACCTCAATCCTTACTCATCATTTTCCATTTTATCTTTTCCACTCCTTAACAGGAATACAATTTCTATCAAGTGCTCTTTATGGAACATATCTCAATCACATGCTCTTTGTGGCATTGTTTTATGCTCTTTATGGCATTAATATCCATCAAGTCCCACTTGATGCAGAAAATTTATATTCTCATACATATAACGATTCTAAGACCCCCCCCTCCTAGTTTCTCCACTGGGCGCGCCCCTAAATAACTATCATCTTACAGGGCCTATCATATAAGACAACCTTGGCTCATAACGCAACGTCGGGAAGCGGCCATATGCCTGTGGGATAGTCAAGACCACACCCGGAATCTCCTACCCATCGCAGAAAAATACATATATATAACAACGCTCATATGGCCTAGGACTATATCCACCCTACATTCATTAGTCAGGGGGCATCACCTCACGCGTGAACTTCCCTTATGATAGTATTTAGAGAGGTGTGTATAAGTAAATTAACATTTAATATTTTAAATCTTATTTTCATTTTCAATTTTCATTACCAATTTCCATTTCCATTATCCATGTGTTTGGTTCATTTTATTCGAACCTATCATCATTGTATAGTTTGGTTCATTTTCTTCGAACCTATCCTCATTGAAGAGCATCATTAATTTTCCTCAAATTACAAGACCCGATTTTGGCTCCAAATAATCACAACAATTCTTCAAGTCCCAAAGTTTATATAACTCCAATAAGCCACCTAAAGTCTCCAAATAATGGGCTTAAACTCCAAAACTCCTAAAGGTTTAATAAGAGAAGTAATTCCTTAACATTACTTTAAACATCCCCAGAATAAACCTCCAGCTGAACCCAGTCTAATCTAGGGTGGCAACCAAACTCAACTAAAACTCTAGGACTCTAAGTTTACTTCATTCAAGAAGGTTCCTAGGTCCTAAGCCTAAAAAAAAGGTTAAAAATTAAACAAGAAAAATAACTCAAAACTGCAGGAAACAAATCGATTCGCCCTAGGAGACGAATCGATTCTCTCTGAAAGCGAATCGGTTCGGAGGACAAACCCAACTTTCTGCAAATGCCGAATCGATTCGGGTACACAGACCTAGAAAACTGCTTCTATGCGAATCGATTCGCCCTAGGGGCCGAATCGATTCGCCCCTGCGAAAATGCCAAGTTTGGCTATGGACTCTTGAACTCCAAATTTCTCCTTAAACCCAAAACCAACCAAACCAAGATCATTTAATGTAACTAATACACCACAAATACATCTAACTACCATCATTTACAATATTTATCATCCAAATCAACTTCGATGAGTTATAATACCCATAAATCTAACAAAACCCTAAAATAACAAACCATAACAATTCATAACTATCAATACTAATTATTCTCCTTAAATCACATAGTAGCAAGTAGATAACTTGTCTTGATCTTGCTAATTCAGATTTGATTTGGTGGAGGCAACAATCCAAGCTTGAATCTCCAATTCTCTCTTTTCTTTTCCACCAGTTGTCTTCCTCTCTCTACTCTCTCCAGGGCTCAAATGTGAAATGGAAGAATAGAAATAGGGTTGGGGGACTTAAAACGTGGCTTAAGTCTAAAAGCCAACTTAAATGATCGATACACGATATAATTACTTGCAACTACACATTTAAGCTATAACCATTCAAAAGTGCCCGAAATACCAAAAATGCAATATGGCACATATTTTGACTGTCTCGCACCTCCCGGGACTAACTACACCCTCCAAATTATCATTTGGAAATTTTATAACTTATTTTAACTTTCGGTTTGATATTAAACCAAAATGTCATTTTAAACCTTATGACACAATAAATCACAACATGGATACTTTTACCTACTCACAAGGTAACTATACAACATTTCAGTAAATATTAACCTTTTCCACATTAAATTAATATTTACTCCACATTTCGGCATTTTATATATAATTACTACACATAGTAAATAAACATAAAATAGGCTTTCAAAAGTGAGGGTTTGTTACATACTCCTCCCCCCCCCCCCCTTATGAGGGAATTTTGTCCCCAAAATTCAGGCGTACCTTGCAAGAAGAGATGCGGATACTTTTCTCGCATGTCATCCTCGCTCTCCCATGTCAATTCCTCGACGTTATGATGACTAAATTATACTCTAACCAAAGGTACTACCCGCGATCTCAATTGCCACTCTCCATACTCTAAAATAGCAATCGACTGCTCCTCATAAGAAACGTCGGGTTGCAACTCAATATCTTAGAAAGGAATGTGCCTAAGGGCACCATCACATCTCTTGTACTTATTTAAAGAGGAGATATGGAACACGTCATGAACTTGCTGCAAGTATTTTGATAAAGCAAATTAATAGGTTACCGGACCCACCTTATCGATAATAGGAAAAGGTCCAACATAAGGCGGTGCAAGTTTCCCCCTCTTCCCAAAACGCTTAATGCCCTTCATAGGAGACACTCTCACCAACAGTTGGTCCCCGACCTCCATCTCCACATGACTTTTCCCCGCATCGACATAGCTCTTCTGTCAATCTTGGGTTATCCGAATGCGATTCCGAATGAGCTCGATTCTTGAAAAAGTATCCCGGATCATTTCAGGTCCGAGGAACTTATTATTTCCCACCTCTAACCAACAAGCGGTAGATCCACAAGGCCTACCATACAAGGCTTTATAAAGAGCCATCCCAACAGTGAATTGATACGAACCATAATAAGAGAATTCAACTAATGGGAGACACTGTTCCCGACTACCCTTGAAGTCAAGCACACACATATGGAGCATATCCTCCAACATATGGTTTACTCTTTCGGTCTGGCTATCTGTTTGAGGATGATAAGAAGTGCTTCACCTCAATTCGGTCCCCATGGCCTATTGGAAACTTGCCAAAAGTGGGAAACAAAAATCTTGTCTCGGTCAAAAACTATAATCAAAGGCACCCAGTCCAACAACCTCTTCATGCCCGACCACCAATACTGGCGGCGCATATCTTGACACATTTTGTCGTTACCCAGATGCACCACAAACTTAAAACCATGATATTCCACTATTACTGCCCTTCTTAAGTCCTTCTCATCCGGGACAATAAATCTCCCGGGAAAATGCACCCCACCCTCAGAACCAATAGAGTAGGATTTTGTTCCCTCGGTCAGCATCTTGTATATGTGGTCTTAACAACCCTTGTCCCTCCTACAACATCTTGCAACGAATTGTTGCTCGCATAAAAGTCTAAATTTCTTCCCAGGATGTAGTACCTCCCTTTCTATACGGCGATCACCCCCATGATGAATTTTAATTCAAACATGGGATAATACTTCCCACAAGTCTTAGCTTATGAGGCACATAAACAATAGGTCTATGCTCCAATATTATTACTCCCCATCCTGGCAGAGACTTGTTAATTGAATCCACCCTCGAGCTTAGCAACATGGGCTCAGGAGTGCGAGTCAATTCACCCTTTTTAGCTCCCCGAAAGCTACGTTACCTATGTAACACTCTAACTACGAGAAGCCTCATCTCCTTCGGCCTAACCTACCAAACCTTTCGAAATCCCCCACTTCTCGTTACTAGGGAACCAATCCCTCTTAGAGTTAAACACAACCTATTCGTGGTCAACTCCCAACAGCCCTCTTAAACGAACGTCACATGCCCTAAAGGCCTGATGACCAACAAATCCTAAGGTCTACTTACATATATCTATTTAAGTCGTGTACACATAATACTAAGTATATCCCTAGTGCCTAAGACCTTCCTCAACTTCCAACATTTGCTCGGTTTTATGCGTGGGACGTCTCGCCGAAGCGAAATCCAGACAAGGAACCCTCCCGTTACACTACTACCTCACATTATCGGTCATCAAGATATAAAGGTTTAAGACACATGTTCGGGACTGAAAAAATTCTAACTCTCAACCCTACTAATAAGATTCTTCTTTTTCAACTAATCAGATATTCACTTTCCGTAAAGTCTTACAATTATTTACCCCACAACATATATACATCTTTTTTTAATAGCCTTCTTATCAAGGCATAACCCGGTATTTCCCGAAATACATCATCAAAATCTCTAACAACCGGAATAAAATCCAAGGGAACAACTACATCCCGAGAAAACTCCTCCGCAATACAATATAAGTATGTGTTAGTACCCCCTTTTAAGCGAGGCATAACCACTAGCAACATCTCTTTCCCCGGAACGGCAAACCCTATGCTCTTACCATAGGAATTAATAATAGCATGATACTTTACTAACCAATCCATGCTCAATATCACATCATACCCGACCATGTCAAGGACAAGTAAATCGGTCTCAAAGTACAAATTACCAAAAGTAATTTCCTACGTGTTTACAAATAAGGAAAATAAGCGAACCATCACCGATAAAAAAACTCAACGCTAGTAAAAGTACTCTCAGCAGATTTTATCAAATCTGTAGTCTGAGCAAAGCTCCTAGAAATAAATGAGTGTGTAGTACCCGTATCAAATAACACACAACTCAATTACCCTTGAATTAAAAACCTACCCTCAATAGAGGGCAGATCCTGCGGAGCTAGAGGAAGAATAACCTCCTGAATTTGATAAAATCGCCCATACTGTAGCTATCCCTGCTGCGGAGGAACAGTCGGATTAGGTGCCTGAGGCGTAAACTGAATGTATGGCTACTGCGGAGCCCTAGGAAACTGACCCCCAATCAATCGAGGACACTCCATCTTGTAATGACCCGCCTCCCCACATTGGAAGCACCGTCCCTTCATATCCTCCTGACCTCGACCCCTGTTATTTCTAAACTGGGTAACGCCTTGGCCCGGATGGCCTCTACCTCCATGACCACCCCAACCTGCTTGTTGTTGAGCACCCTGACTGTGCCTGTTATTGTTATTGCCACTCGCAATAAACCCTCCAAAACGTTGCCTCTTAGGCAAATCCCCTTGTGGAGGGTCCCTCTCTTTCTGCTTACTACTCGAAGATTGGGTTGAGGGAAATGCTCCTCCTCCAATCTCATGCCCTATAGGCTTTCCTGCCTGCCCCACAACAGTAACTTTCTTGCTACCCTGCGTATATAACCGATGCTCCTGGCAATGAAGCAATGCTGCATTCATAATCTGACCAAAAGTTTATAAAGTTGGATTACCCAGCAAGTGTTGTCGGATTCTCCAGTTTAGATCTCCCATGAACTTCGAGATCTTACTATCTTTCGGAGTCACCTCATTCGGTACAAAACTCGCCAACCGGGTGAACTCCTCTTCATACTCCGCCACAGATCTCTCTCCTTGTACAACGTCCTGGAGCTTCCTTCTCATCTCCCTTTGAATTGCAGGAGGGTGATACTTACGATCGAACAAAGCCTAGAACTTAGTGATCATCATTATATCTCTCTGCTCTGGTGTGGTCATCGTCTCTCACCAGTGTAACGCCGATCCGACAAGCTTAAAAGTGGCAAGGACTTGTTTTTTCTCCTCGCTACATTCTATCATTCGAAGGTGGCATTGCATGTCCTTTTTCTATTGATTGGCTCTAATAACATCCGTGCCTCCTTCGAATTTCGGGGGATTGCCCTTTAGAAAGGACTCTCTAACCATTTCCCACGAAGAAGATCCCGTAGGAGCTTGAACATCGTGAGCCCGTTGTTGAGCCTAGGGAAATTGTTGGACCACTGTGGTCATGGCGGCATTAAACGCTTGAGCCACTATATTTGCTACATCTGCAGCGTTAATGGTCCCTTGTAGCGGTGGTGGAGGACCTACCTCCTTTTCTACAACCCTATTACGTCTCGCTGGGCGACCTCTCTTGGCCGGCATCTGAGATGAAGAACCAATAGAATCAAAATACTATTCAAAACAATCTATTTTACAGAAGATCGTAAACATAATCAACAAAGAAGTCCTAACATAAGGCTCTATGTCAAAGAACGCTACGGTAAAACGTGACGAGTCCTCATAGATCCTTGTACTCTAGAAACTGATGCTCCGATACCATCTGTGACAACCCGCAATCCGAGATAAGGGGTGGCCAGCCCGATACTCAAATGTAACAGGAATCAGGTATGGATATCATTCTCAGCATCACAACAATAAACTGAGTATATGGGAAAACCACCCAATAAATCAGAAAACGGGTTGCCAAAAAGTTAAGAATTTAGTTTAGTTTTAAAACCAGTTAAGAAAATTAAATTAAACAACCCAATCTGACAAGAAAGTGGAATTTCCAAAAGTGTTTATATAATACATCTAAAATGAATATACAAGAAAATGACCGAATACGCTGTCGGTCCATAGTTACATATAACGCATTACAACAGTTTAATATCTTATGTAATACATTCATTAATCAAATACAAAAGTTTGGGCCACACGCCTGAGTAAATACCCGAACAAAATGAAAGTGTCTAATACAACGTCCTCTAATATCCGCAAAATCTTACAGCCCGTCAAAAGTATTGGAATGGGAATAATCACAACGGGCGCCCTTGCGGTGGAGCACCTGAGTGGATACAATAACATACACAACATAGAAAATTAACAGGTCAGGGCCCGGTTTTATATGATCACCAGAAGAATAACAAGCATGATAGGAATGAACAGTTATGCATGAATAATAAGGATGAAAATCTAGCATGTTAAACTTACATTACAAATTAAGACATTTTAACTAATTATGAGATTTAGTTCATTTACACAAGAGGATTAAGACTAAGCATTTTTCATTCAAATAAATAAAGAAAATATAATTCAGCTCATTAATTAAAAACCTCAATCCTTACTCATCATTTTCCATTTTATCTTTTCCATTCCTTAACAGGAATACAGTTTCTATCAAGTGCTCTTTATGGAACATATCTCAATCACATGCTCTTTGTGGCACGTATCCATGCTCTTTGTGGCATTGTTTTATGCTCTTTATTGCATTAATATCCATCAAGTCCCACTTGATGCAGAAAAGTTATATTCTCATACATATAACGATTCTAAGACCGCCCCTCCGAGTTTCCCCACTGGGCGCGCCCTTAAATAACTATCATCTTTCAGGGCCTATCATATAAGATAACCTGGGCTCATAACGTAACGTCGGGAAGCGGACATATGCATGCGGGATAGTCAAGACCACACCCGGAATCTCCTACCCATCGCAGAAAAATACATCTATATAACAGCGTTCATATGGACTAGGACTATATCCACCCTGCTTTCATTAGTCAGGGGGCATCACCTCACGCACGAACTTCCCTTATAATAGTATTTAGAGAGGTGTGTATAAGTAAATTAACATTTACTATTTTAAATCTTATTTTCATTTTCAATTTTCATTACAAATTTCCATTTCCATTATCCATGTGTTTGGTTCATTTTATTCGAACCTATCATCATTGTATAGTTTGGTTCATTTTCTTCGAACCTATCCTCATTGAAGAGCATCATTAATATTACTCAAATTACAAGTCTCGATTTGGTCTCCAAATAATCACAACAATTCTACAAGTTCCAAAGTTTATATAACTCCAATAAGCCCCATAAAGTCTCCAAATAATGGGCTTAAACTCCAAAACTCCTAAAGGTTTAATAAGAGAAGTAATGCCTTAACATTACTTTAAACATCCTCAGAATAAACCCCCAGATGAACCCATTCTAATCTAGGGTGGCGACCAAACTCAACTAAAACTCTAGGACTCTAAGTTTACTTCATTCAAGAAGGTTCCTAGGTCCTAAGCCTAAAGAAAAAGGCTAAAAATTAAATAAGAAAAATAACTCAAAACTGCAGGAACCGAATCGATTCGCCCTAGGGGCCGAATCGATTCGCCCTGGAGAATTGATTCGCTCTTAAAGCGAATCAGTTCGGAGGACAAACCCAACTTTCTGCGAATTCCGAATCGATTCAGCCTTAACCCGAATCGATTTGGGTACACAGACCTGGAAAACTGCTTCTATGCGAATCGATTCTCCCCTGCGAAAATGCCAAGTTTGGCTGTGGACTCTTGAACCCCAAATTTCTCCTTAATCCCAAAACCAACCAAACCAAGATCATTTAATGGAACGAATACACCACAAATACATCTAACTACCATCATTTACAATATTTATCATTCAAATCAACTTCTATGAGTTATAATACCCATAAATCTAAAAACCCTAAAATGACAAACCATAACAATTCATAACTATCAATACTAATTATTCTCCTTAAATCACATAGTAGCAAGTAGATAACTTGCCTTGATCTTGCTAATTCAGATTTGATTTGGTGGAGGCAACAATCCAAGCTTGAATATCCAATTATCTTTTTTGTTTTTCCACAAGTTCTCTTCCTCTCTCTACTCTCTCTAGGGCTCAAATGTGAAATGGAAGAATAGAAATAGGGTTGGGGGACTTAAAACGTGGCTTAAGTCTAAAAGCCCACTTAACTGATCAATACGTGATATAATTACTCGCAACTACACATTTAAGCTATAACCAGTCAAAAGTACCCGAAATACCAAAATGCAATATGGCACATATTTTGACTGTCTTGCACCTCCCGAGACTAACTACACCCTCCAAATTATCATTTGGAAATTTTATAACTTATTTTAACTTACGATTTCATATTAAACCAAAATGTCATTTTAAACCTTATGACACAATAAATCACAACATGGATACTTTTACCTACTCACAAGGTAACTATACAACATTTCAGTAAATATTAACCTTTTCCACATTAAATTAATATTTACTCCACATTCCGGCATTTTATATATAATTACTACATATAATAAATAAATATAAAATAGGCTTTCAAAAGTGAGGGTTGTTACAGTTATGTTCAGTTTATTTATTCGGGCGTGTTGCCCAAGTGTTACACTCATTTATTATATTGAAAATGTAATACTCGGTGTAACTATTTGTATTGGTATGTTCACCGACAGCTTATTCGGTGTTTATTTATGATATTGTCATTCTTTATTTACCGATTTTTGATATCCACCGTTTTCGCAAATGGGATTGTCTAAGTGTTTTCTTTTATTTACAAATTTTCTTTTTATTGACAGCCCGTTTTCTAAAATGATTGGTGGTTATCTCGTACTGTTATTTTAATCGACAGTGATGCTGAGAATGGACCATCTATGATTCCTGTAATTATTAGAGTAT
The DNA here is from genome assembly GCA_949130495.1 of Sambucus nigra. Lineage (NCBI taxonomy): Eukaryota > Viridiplantae > Streptophyta > Magnoliopsida > Dipsacales > Adoxaceae > Sambucus > Sambucus nigra. Next base: position 584,979,756 of record OX422210.1, on the reverse strand, counting down.
TGGGCTGGCCACCTATTATTTTAGTAGGCGGGTTTTCACAGATGGTATCAGAGCATTAGGTTCTAGAGTCCTTAGGAATCTGTGCGATTGTATTACGCTTTCAGCGTTACTCCTGATTTGATATAGAGCCCTAAGATTAAGATCGTTGATTTCTCTTGTGAGAATCCGTTCTCCTGTTATAATAAGAGAACCCCGAAAATCCTTTGTGCATTCGTGTGAGACTAGTAAGTCGTTTGATGATGGGCATCAATGGAGGTTGTCATGAAGGCATCGCGAGACGGGATTTCTAAGAGTTGTAAGCTGTAGTCAGGGATGTGGGTTGCTTTAGAGGTCGCTCCTTTTTGTAGCATTTTCTCATATTGCTACTGTGACTACTAAGTACAGTAGAGATGATTTTCCATGTGCCACTGTCAGTAGAGAGTGGTACTAAGCTTGGGATTCCAAGCAATGTCAATCTAAAGATTGAGGAGTCCTTGATGAGGACCACGTGTTGAAGTTCAGTTGGATTGGAGGAAGTGTAATCTCATTTGGAGAGAATATAAGGCCCAAGATTTTTGGCCTAGAGTGGGGTTACAGAAGTATTCAGATGTGAAGATTGAGGAAAATATTTCACCCATTGGGTAAAGTTGAAGTGGCAAAAATGGTAGTCGCCATAGTAGGGTGGTGCAAGAAGTTTTGCCCAAAGAGAGAGAGACCTTCGATAGAATGATAGGCTCACGAGTAAGTGTTGTTAACACTTCAGGAGAAGTAGTATTCACGAGTCCCCATCGGTGGACATCCACACGAGGAAGACTCATTGAACTAAGGCGGAGGAGGCCAGTAGAATGTTCTCTTTGCTGACGAAGTTAAGGGAACCACGCGAGTAATCGCTAGAATAACTATAAGATGGAGTAGTTTTGTATTAACCCTAGATTCGAGTGTGTATGTCGAGTTTGTGGTAGTATCGATATTTTTATAGTGAATATATATATATATATATGACTCCCGTGGTAGGGAGGTTTTATAATTTTCCATTCACTCGTTATGGGGCGAGTGATGGTATGTGTGGTATGTGCTACTTGTATTATATGTAATATACGAGTAGAGATATTCTCGGTTGGGATGGTGTGATAGCAAGCGAATAAATAGCAAGGCTATCCTATTTCTATTTCTGGAAAGGAACTAGTTGTTCTATAATATCTCACCTAACTATCGGATTGAGACTTTATAGAGATGGTTTCCGAAATGTAGGTAGTTTTCATTTTTATTTGTCTTGCTTTAATTATTTTGATTGATTGTTTGCTTGCTTTGTTTGCTTTACTTGTGTATGATGTTGCCCTATCTCCACGACCAACAAGTTAAGGGGATTGTGTTGGAGGGGTTCCTTGTCTGGATTTTTCTTTGCGAGATGCTCCACGCATGAACCTTAACGACGTTAAGAGTGGAGAGATGTTGAATTTTTCTTTTCTTTTCTTCCTTTTCTTTCTTTCTGTTGGTTAAGTGATGGGTTGGAGGTTTAGCCAAGAATCACGTAAATGAGTGATTAAAGGGCTGAGTTGATGTGCGAGATATGAGCACTATGATAATTCTTCCTCTGATCGATGTGGGGGAGACTAAGATATGAAATTCAAATAGATACTTATGGTTATGCCTTAATGAGAAGGTCATTTATAAATATGTATGTGTGTATATTGGGATAAAGTATTGGTAGCGCCTTACAGGAAGTAAGCGCTCGATCAGTTAAAAATTTTACTTTTGTTGTAGTTGTAAGACTTAGAGTTAGGATTTTAGCGATCCCGATCATGTGTCTTTGACCGTTACTTCTGGACGACTGATGATGCGGGTAGTAGTGTAACGGGAGGGTTCCTTATTTGGATTTCGCCTCGACGAGACGTCCCACGCATGAAACCGAGCGAATGTTGGGAGTTGGGAAAGGTCTTGGACACTAGGGATCTAGTTAGGATTATACTTATACGACTAGACTAGGATAGATAGTTTGACTTTAGGATTATTAAGACGTAAGGCCCTTAAGGCATGTAGCATGATTTTAGGAAGGTGGTCAGGAGTTGACCACAATAGGTTTGTGGGTTAACTCTAAGTGGGATTAGGTCCCTAGAACGAAGAAGTTTAGGATCTCAAGTGGTTCAAAATGTTAGGCCATAGAAGGTGGGGCCTTTCTTAGAAAGTGCGTTACGTCGGTAACCCATCTTTCGAGGAGTTGAAGTATGAGTTGAATGTTACCCCTGCACTCGTGTTGTTATAATCAAGAGTGGGTTTAACGAATGAGTCTTTGCCAGGAACGGGAAGTATTTAATACGGGAGCATGGACCCATTGTTCATGCGTCTCACAGACTTAAATTTTATGAGAAGTATTATCCCCCACTTGATTTAGAGTTCGTAGCAGTAGTATTCGCCTTAAAGGAATAGAGGCACTACTTCCTGGGCAGGAAATTGGATATTACCTTTTTCGCTAAGGATATGCGGATGGGAGTATCTTGTATGGATGGAAATTTCCGTTCGATAGTTCGGATCATTTTATAAGTACGGTGCCGTGTGTATGTGGCCTGGTGTAGTTGGATGAACAATTTGCATGTTCGCTGGAATAGAAACCACGGACAATATATTCTTTGGAATTGGAGTGGTCCGAGAATATTTCTTTAAGGATTGGGCTCATTGAGGCACATACTTTTAAGGGCTACGCCGATGCAAATAGGAGTAAGTAGTGTTGTGGTGAGCGATTATAAGTTAGTATAGTTATTCCCTAGTAAGGGTGTAACGTATTTTGGGATGAAAGGCATTTTATGTCGAGAGGTGTAGGTATCTCCTTCTGTAGTAGATAGGTAGGATCGATAGTTCATAAGGAACGGTTTGGTTCTAGGTTCGAGCACGGAAATGTACACTGAGATCGAATAGTGATGACCTTAGTCCGAGTCCAATAGGGACGCCGCACTGCTAAGGGGTTTGCTAGGAATGATAGAATGATAGTTTAATGTAGTATACCTTTAGATGGTATTACTATATGCCTGAATTTTGAGGACAAAATTCCCTTCTAAGGGGGGAGTATGTAATAACCCAAGTTTTTTTAGCGGCTATTTTATAATAATTTACCTGATGGGCTAATTTTATAAAATAGGGATAGTTGGAGTAAATATTATTTTCCCGTGATATTTAGGGATAATATTTACTATGTTTTGTCTATTTACCGTATGAGAAGGTAAATAGCATTATATAGTATTTTATTGCGTCGTTATATGTAAAACGACGGTTACGACTCATAATTAAATTGGAGTATAATTAATGTAATAAAATGAAATTTGTAACACTAAAATGGTTCATGTTTTCCCGAATGCCAAAATAGGGGTGTGGTTATTTTTAGAATAGTCGAGATAGTCGAAATAAGTGCCAAGTTGTATTTTGGGGTTTCGGGCACTTTTAAGGCGTTATGACTAAATTAAGTAGATACGAGTCATTTTAATGGTGTATTAGCAATTAAAAGAGGGCATTTGTGTTTTAAGACCCGTTTAAGTTCCTCCACCCCTTTTCTTTCTTCATTTGTAAGAAAAGCCAAAGGAGAGAGAGAGAGAGAGAGAGAGAGAGAGAGAGAGAGAGAGAGAGAGAGAGAGAGAGCTGGGAGAAATGGAGAGAAAAGAGAGAAAATGGAAGTTTGAGGTCGAAAATCGTTGCTATCGGAAGGGAATCCGAGACTACAATATCAAGGCAAGTTTCTTACTTGCTAAATATTGATTTAATGTGATAAATTGCATGTTTAGTTAAGTTTTGGGAGATTTAAACCATAAGTGGGTTTTTGTTGATTTTGATGATTAAACCCTTGATCTTCTGTTTTTATTTGATTTGAGGTAAAAATATTAGTTAGTAATTGTGTAGAAATGATTTGGGAACAATTGTTGTTGTTGGTGTTGGGAGAAAACAAGGATTTGGGGTAATTGAAATTTTAGGTTCGTACAACCCGTAGCCCAAATTGGGCATTTTCGCAGGACCGAATCGATTCGGACCAAGGGGAGAATCGATTTGGATAAGGGGAAAATTACAGGTCTGGGAAAACCGAATAAATTCAGGTTGGAGCCGAATCAATTCGGCTTTTGCAGAAAGTCAGTTTTTACCCACCGAATCGATTCGGTTCCCTTGTTTTTGTGGGATTTTTCCTAGTTTGATTTTTAGCCCTTTTTCTTTTAGGTCCAAGGTTTAAGGACCTTCCTTTGGGAAGTAATGGGGAGTCCTAGAGGGTGGTTTTGGGTAGACTAATGCCCTAGGATTAAATGGGATGTTTAGGCTTACCCTGAGGGCTAGTTTGTGTAGGTTAATTTCTGAATGATATAGGAGTTAACCTAAAGATGAATTTGAGATAAAAATGTTTACGATGAGACTTTTGGGAGACACTCCTTGAGGGAGATTCATTTTAATGATTTATTATATTATATTGAAGTCTTGGGAACTAGTTCAGGTTTATGGCACTTCGGATCTTAAGTAATTAATAAAATATGACGTTAAGAACAATAAATGCATAATATGAAATGTGGTACTAATAAATAAGTACAAATGATTTTGAGAGTGTAAAAATGGATGTTTTCAAATGAAAAGGAAGATGATTTTCATAAATGTTAAAAGGTATGGATACACACCCTCTCTAAATCGCTATCTTAAGGGAAGTTCGCGCGTTGTGGTGAAGCCCCGTGCCTAGCGAATGCAGGGTGGATATATCCCTAGGCCATATGAGCGTTTATTGTATGTTTCTACAATGGATAGGTAATTCTGGGTGTGGTTATGACTACCCCGCAGGAATATGGCCGCTTCCCGACGTTTCAGTAGGATCCCAGGTTGTCTAAATGATAGGCCCTGGAAGATGATAGCCATTTAGATGCGCGCACAGTGGGGAATGTATAATTATAACTATTCTAAATCAAGTTGGACTTGATGTATGAGAAGTGCCCTAAAGAGCACAATGAAATGCCATAAATAGCATGATGAAGTGCCATAAAGAGCATAATGAAATGCCACAAAGAGCATATGATGATGATTATATTCCTGATAAGGAAGAGATTTTTACAAAATGTATAATTGAGATAAAATGCCACAAAGAGCATAAAAATTATGATTATATTCCCTGATAAGGAATGGAACCATGAAATGAACTAGTGTACCGGATGAAATTGTTTGGTAAACATTTGATAAAATGTTGTACCATTTATGTATATTGACCCCTCATATATATATATATATATATATATATATTAATTATGTGCTGAGGGTATAATGGATCCCGACGATCGACCTTGCCTAGTAGTAGTGTATCGGGGGGTTCCTTGTTTGGATTTTGCTTTATGAGACACCCCACGCACGAATAAGGGCATAGTGTTGTGACTGGGGAGAAGTTAGACTTTAGTACTTGGATTAATTTGGACAGGATATAATGTATCTCGACGATCAACCTTGCTTAGTAGTACTATATCGGGGGGTTCCTTGTTTGGATTTTTCTTTATAAGACACCCCACGCACGAATAAGGGCATAGTGTTGAGACTGGAGTGAAGTTAGCCTTCTGTTCTTTGTTTAACTAGAGTATCATCATTGTTATTGCGCTAGGTTGTTTTTAGATTGAGAGGTGAGAAATGTTATTATTAACTGCGAGAGAATTACGCACTTAAGTGTCATGCATTTTATTCACATAGGAATCATATCAAATTTGGCCCTGACCCATATCTATATTTCTTTGCTTTGCATATGCTCTTTGCCGTACAGGTGCTCTACCGCATGGACACCCGTATTTACATTTCCATTCCGGTTGTTATGGAGCTACAGCATATTGCGGATGTTGTAGGTTATTGTTTAGACGCTTCTTCCCATTGTACTCTAGTTATGTTCAGTTTATTTATTCGGGCGTGTTGCCTAAGTGTTACACTCATTTATTATATTGTAAATATTGAAAATGTAATACTCGGTGTAACTATTTGTATTGGTCTGTTCACCGACAGCTTATTCGGTGATTATTTATGATATTGTCGTTCTTTATTTATCGATTTTTGATATCCACCGTTTTCGCAAATGGGATTGTCTAAGTGTTTTCTTTTATTTACAAATTCTCTTTTTATTGACAATCCGTTTTCTAAAATGATTGGTGGTTATCTCGTACTGTTATTTTAATCGACAGTGATGTTGAGAATGGACCATCTATGATTCCTGTAATTATTAGAGTATTGGGCTGGCCACCTATTATTTTAGTAGGCGAGTTGTCACAGGGGTAATGTCAAGAGTTTCTGAAAGGGGTTATAGCAATCGTTGGCCAAAAAAATAATCTCTATTTTACATAGAAAAAAAATAATTATTCAGTGCAAGGTCGTACTATCATAAATAAAAGGATTATTTGGATATTAACCCTATTCAATTCATTGTAATTGAGTTTAATAGTTTTAATTTTTAATTTTTGGGATTATGCCCCGAAATGACTTTTGGTGATGCAAAAATGTCATAAACAATTTACCAAGTATTTTTTGCTACATTTTTTTCATTGCTAAAAGTCATTTTGAGGGTCACACCCTAAAAGGTACAAATTTTGGGGGCTAAAGTCAACCCTAAATAAAATGAAAATTTTAAAATAAAAAAAATTGAGGGAGATATAAGTTGAACACAAATGGGTTCGTACATTTTTATCTACTATGAGATTCTTTTGGTTTATTGAATTGTTAATGCAATCATAATATCTATAGGTCTTTATTGGGCTAAGATTTTTTTTATCTCAACTTTTTAATAGTATGGTTGACTTCATACCATTTTCAAATATGTTTTTAATCAAGAGGTTTATGCAATTACATAATTGGGGTTTATTCATTTTTTCTAGTGTCGAGTTCCTTTATTTTCTCATTAGATATTATTTGTGGGATTCCTAAATTTGGTGTTATTTCGCACTTGTGATCCACTCGTGTTTTTTTGTGTTTTTTTAGTCGAATATGGGTTTTGTATGTTTAAATTCTCATTAGAGAATGCATAATTAAATATCTATCATTAACTCATTTTTATATACTCAGGTATCTTTTGTATGTGACGATTGTGTTTAAGTGTGCATGTCATGGGTCCATTATGTACTGATAAGATTTAGATTAATGATATAATGTATCATGTATCCCTCGTGGAATTTGAGATGGGTAGATGTGATCTATAGGTTTTAATCCCGATCATATATCTTGGATCTTTTTTAGTTTTTGGTTTTATCCCAGAAGAACCAAAGGGGGAGATTTGTAAGGACATCTTTAGTATATCTTTTGGTTTGGGATATATTTCGAAACATGAAAATGTATCTATCATTATTTTTTGCGTCTTGAGTTATAAATGAAGAGTTAAAGAAGAAAACACACAATGAGACTTCACTTTATCGGACTTGGTGATTTATCTTTTCACTTGAAGCTTGGTAAAAGATAATAAGGTTTTTGAATTTTTGTAAGCTCATTTTTAGTTCTTGAATTGATAGGATTTTTTTTAAGGTGCTTAAAATGATTTTTGGAAATTTTAGAGATGTTTTGTAAAAATTATGCGAAGTGGACTTTGTGGGAGTGACCCCCGTAAAAGTAGTTTTCGGACAAGGAAATATATCCAAAGAAAAAAAATCATATTATATAAAAAATGCATAAGAGAAAAGGTTGTACATATTTTGTACCATATGTCCTCGTACAAAATAATATTTTGTATACAGGACTCGTATGAAGTTTGTCGTTCGTATGAGGGAGTTGTTTTAAAAAATGGTGACGTTGTACACTAATTTTTGCAAAAAAAACTATAAATATCGTTCATAAAAATATTTTTGATGAGCAACCTAGTTTTACAAGACCCTACTTTGCGTTTGAGAGAGTTTTCATGTGAGTTAAGATATCCTATCAATTGGATGACTCTAAGATAACTTTCGAATTACAATCTCCTTCATTTGCATCTACAGACCTAATGTAATACCCTAGATATTTAAATAAATAAATTAATTGGCAAAATAATAAAATAGGTAAGTTTAATTGGAGAATTGGTTTCGAAATGTTAATTTAATTGAATAAATTAAATTATTTAGATATTGGACATGTTATATGTTATGTTGTTAATTTGTTAAATTGTTAAATTAAAATTTTTTAGGTGATGACCAATATTACTATGATGTACATAAATCAATAATGTTAAATAAAGTAATTTGGTGTAACTTAAGGATTAATAAAATTTGTGATATTTTATTTTAATTGGATATGAGATATTTTTGTTACTCTTAGTCCTTTTGGGAGCCCTAATAAGGTTAAAAATAGTTGAACATTGTACATATGGGTTAGGTATCCCATTAGGGTAAGTATGTATATTTTTAAAGTGGGTTTTGAGGTCCATAAGCCCATGAAAAATTAGGTTTAAGAAAAATGATAGGATTTCACATTTATATATAAATTTATGTTAACCCTCGACTCACATTATCATATCATAAAAACCTCAACCTAAATATAAAGTGGAGGTTAATTGGGAGAAGAAGAGGCAAGATTTGGAAGGGATTTGAAAGAGAGAGGCTTGAAGATTAAAATTACAAATTGGGGGTATTAACATCAACATCTTATTTTACAAATTAATTAACTTGGGTTCAACACAAATTAAGGCAAGAACTTTTGTCCTACTTTCCCCCTTTGTGACTATATGATAATAGAATGATTCATATTTTTATAAGATAAAAATAATAATTATGTAGTCAAATTATGTAATTATGTAATTGAAGTCTACAATTGAGTTATTTTGACTTACATGATAAATTGAGACTAAATTAGTAATTAGGTACTTATTAGATGTAAATTATACAATTGAATTATAAATCTCTCTTCATATCATTAAAATTCTAGAATTGGTATATGAATGCTAAAAATTGTCATTTGTAATTTAGAGAATTCATGAGAATAACATTAATGTTAAAATATTATTAATTTGGAAATTAGTTATTACTCTTCAATTCTTATAATAAGATTTGATGTTAGATTCTAAATTGAATGAGTTATATATGTTTGAAATCATGATAGTAGAATAAATCCATGTTGCATTACGTTAATTTATATTTAGAATTCATACTTTAGGAAATTTGGGTTCTTATGATCTTAAATTCCTAATTTTTAGCTTATGACTTATGTTGTAGATCTCAAATAGTCTAGAAATTTTTCAAAATGTCTAATGTTCTAAAAAATTTATGAAAGTTTCCAGTTTTAAGGAAATTTATTGATGAATAGGATCGATGTGTAGTTTAATAGTGGTTGTGGTATAAATAGTTTTTTTTATCTATATGATATGTATGGTCATTTACCTTGTGATGGGTTAATTTAGGGGATGGATTAATGCTCCTTGAATTAAGGCAAGGGTATGATTAAGAGTTGGTTGATTATGCTAGTTTGACTGTACGATTGAGAGTTGGTTGATTACTTAATACAAATAGGATGTCCAAGTGTTGGTGGATTACTCTATAGTATATGATGGTTATGGAGTGGATTGATTTCTATATAACATATTGGTTTTGGAGAAATCAATTTGGTCCTTGAGATGATAATAGGATATGATTGTGATGTTTTTTATCTCTATAATAATATAACAAGTGTTAGTGGGTTTGCAGTTATGGCTATTTTCTTATATTGTCTTATATTGTTATATTCTAACGAACAACTGGACTAGGAAAAAGGGTATCGGGGGTCCTTAGTTGTATTTTATTTATAAAATGTCTCATGCATGGAGTTTGGTTCAGTCGGGAGTTGGGAGATAATGGGTATGGTGACTTATGGATCATCATAAGGTTGGAATTTGAGTCTTATTCTAGTTATAAATAGTAGTACAGTGAGTTTCGGGTCATCGGATCTTAACAACCAACTAAACTAGGTAGAAGTGTATTGGGGGCTTCCTTGTTTGGATTTCATTTTATAGGACGTCAAAAGCATGGAGTTTAGTTCGATTGGGAGTTTAGAGACAATGGGGTATTAAGATAGTTATTAATAATGCATTGTTGAATCTTAGGGTTGTGTATATGAGGATGATTTTTAGTGTAGTTATATCCTTTGATTATGTAACTTCACACTAAAAGTGGAATACAATAATAATAACAATAATGTGAAAGAAAGGGATTCGAGAATGGAAATGTAATAATTTTGAGTTGGGTTATTCATTTAATAAATTTTCCATATGATGGCACAATTTTATAATATTCATACAAATTCTCTAATTGGGATCAGGTAGGAAGATCTTGCTAGTGGGTTTGACCCATTTTGCATTAAAAATATTTTAGGTTTAGGTAGCAGTCATAACAAGGTTGAACTGGAGCAGTATTTAGCGAGTCTCAGTTATATTTCATTCTAGTTATAAGTTAAGTAGGGGTAAGGGTTTGCATCCCCTATCTATTTACTTTTATTTCATTTCTTTAACGAGAGAGATATTATGCAAACTTATGGGTATTCTAAAGTTGAGCTCAGAGTTTTGGGTATTCAAGTGTGGTTTTTGGAGACTAATTTTCTAAGCTTGATATTTTAAAATATATTTTATTTTCTTATAATTTTTATTTTTATCATGTTGAGTTATTATGTCTTATCTTATGTTTAGAATGGTATCGATTTGTTTGATATCCCATATTTACTATACGTAAGACTGGCCATCCTATGTGTAGAAAATAAGTGGTGTCACACATAGCATCAGGTTCGTGTGGGATGAACATGATTCAAATTGGGGCTGGTGGATGTCAAGACCAACGAGCTGTGAAAGTTCCTCGATGGAGATAAACTACTTGATAGTTTGAGTAGAGGTGAGAGATTAGAGCGTTGGAGAAGATTAATGGCCAGTATTGACACTTATGTAAGTTGATCATGATTTTATACGATTCTCATAAAACTTTCATATAGTGCTAGTGGACTTATAAGGATGGGGAGAGATAATGGTTTTTTCCACAAGAGTTTCATACACATCTAAAAAATGAAGCAAAAAAATTAATGGGATAAAATTAAATTTATTATCAATTGAAGCATTTTTTGATGAAACAAATTAATTTGTAAATGGAATTGAATTATCACTTTTAGACATAGTGAATATTTTAAATTAATTAGATAGTCGGACATAGACAAGCAGAGGACTTTTTGTAAATTTCTATTATCAACCCATTAAATTAAATCTGAGTCGCAATAAACATTATCATTAAATGAACATTAATCATCAGTGAAAATGCATAATCTTTTTAAATATTTCATTACTTCATAATAAATCATACTCTTAATTGAACATATGAATTATTTTATTCCTCTACTCTCTAGTTCATTACAAGTAATCAAATATATAAACTTACTCCCACTGACCTTAAGCCATTTGCATTGATTTAAAAGACATAAAATTATTGTTAAACTTAAAACGCCATTTATGGGAAACTTTCTAAAGTTTATATAATAAATTATGAAGTTTACACACAACGTTTTTCTAAACTCCCACCGGAAATGCAATTTTCATATCCACTAATTGTTACTCTCAATCAAAATGAACTAATAATTCCATAAGAAATCCATGTTCTTCCATATGGTAATAAGGTTTTTCCATAACAATTTTCCCAGTTGTAGTAAAATCTTTGACAACACATATATATTTATACAATTTGAGATTAATATTTGAGTCGTGTTTGGTCTTAAAGACAAATTTACATCTGACATCCATGACTTAATTTAATGAGATCCCACACTTTTTTGTTCCATTAATTTGAATCCTTGATTTATGACATTTATCCTTTTAGAAAAACTTATCACTATCTCACTTTTGATAACAAAAACATTCATTTACTTATCTCCACGTCAAATTCACATTCTTGTAGATGGATTCATCAAGTAATCAATCAATATAACATATTCATTTTACGTTATTATTAAATATAAATCCTTGTGCTTTTATCTACATTCTTCTCATTGGTGGAAATGTCATAATGTTGTGGTTAATAATTTAATTACTTTTTTTTGTTTTTAAACTATCCAATAACTAAAATGAAAATAATTTTTTAAAGTTATAAACAAGGGGACTAGTACCCTAACTTCCTTAAAAATCATATTTTGTGGTTTGTTACTCCCTCCATTTTCACCATTCTTAAGAAATTTTATGTTATCGGTTCTAAAAATTATTTTATTATGATAAGGATATTAAAGCCTATATCCTTTGAATTTGTTTTAGGTGACTGATAAAGTATAGATTGATTACTCTAAATTCCAAAATCATTCAACAAATTATAAAATATTCCATTCATTAGACATCTGATGTGGTGTCAAATTAGATGTCCTTTCCACAACTCAAAATAATTCCTTTGAATTGCCTTGTCTCTATGCTAAAAATCGAATATGGTCACAGTTTTGAACTGTGACCAACGTGGTCACGGTCCAAAACTGTGAACATATTTTTCAAACCTTAAACAAGTCTATAACCCCATCTAGATGTGATATACACCATTAAATGGCCATAGTTCAAAATCGTGATATCAATGGTCATGTTCCAAAATCGTGAGCCAATCGTGCCCTTAATGATAAGAAAATGGTAGAAAGTTTGTCACATAATGGGTCGCGGTCCACAATCGTGACCACCAACAAACGACCGTGATCCATTAGTGTGAAATGTGGTCACGGTTCATAATCGTGACTCACAATCGTGAGACGTGTTGAATTCAAAATGGTCACAAAAAAGGGGAACCGTGACCAGTTATCAGGAAATTTCTTAGGTCACGGTTATGGATCGTGACCATGCTGATAGACCTATTCCCATTTTAATTAATTCAATATGGTCATGGCTTACGTCACGATCCATAACCTCTTCCCATTTTTAGGTATGAATAAAACTGTATCGCGTTTTATTTTCATTTACAACATAACCAATCTCTCTCTCCCTCTCTCCCTTTCCCACCACCGAATGTCTCTCTCTATATCTCACTCAAGTCACTCTCACTCTCACTCTCACTCGAGAGAGAGAGAGGCTCCTATACATCATGCTTCCTATATCACACCTCGTTCTAAGCCTTCAAAAACTTTTTTTTTTCAAATTTTTATTTTACCCATGGAGATAATCTTCAATTAATACGTACTCAAAAAATTAGATCAAAATACAATTTCTAGCTACTTTTTAAAAATCCAATAAAAAAATGATGAAAATACCTTATTTATAAGGGTCTACTCCAGTAGAATTTTGTGAATTTTTTAAAAATAACTAGAAAATGTACTTTGACCCAATTTCTTGAACATGTGTTGAATGAAAGGTTGTTTTCAATAGAAAAATAAAAAATTCGGAAAAAGGTTTCTTAGGGACTAGAACTAGGTGTTATGTATGGTGTGATGTAGAAGAGCCTATATATATGCTAATGTATATGTATCTATATATTTGTTTATTTTTTTTATTTGTATGTATACTTATGTTTGTGTATATGGATTTAACCCTAAAAATGTATTTAATTAAGGCTTTCATTTATTTAACATTAAAATTTTGTTTATGTATATGCATCTGTATGTATAGGTCTGTGTATATAGATCTAACCCTAAATATTTGCAATAAGTATTCAATTAGGGCTAATGTTATTTCTAAAAATTGTAGGGCAAACAATTTTCAATTAGGGCTTTCATGTAATTATTTTTATAATAGTTGAAATAACATTGATTCATTAGTATTCGTTTTTGTGTAATTTTTTTTAATAAACTTAAATTTTGGGCTAAATTTTGGTTAATAGATATTATTAAACATAATTGTTTCGGTTATGAGTCAATTTTGATTTAAAGATATAGTTAACTAAGGTATTTAAATAACTTTAACATATTTTTATTAAACAAAAGTGTTTTGTTTATTTAATTTTAAAGTAATTTAACATTTCTACTCATCACTTATTTAAGAGCTAAAAGTCATTCATAGGTCAATGTGTATGCAAACTTTTATGCATATAGTTGTTCATACTAGAAAAGGTCATTCGGGGGTAAGTAATTAAAAATGTTATTTCTAAAAATGTTAATAATTGTTATTACAATCACTCAGCATTTATCTCTAATTGAATAATATGTTAATATTTTTTCTTCTCGTTCAATGTACGCATGCAATTGGAGAACGATCATTGAAGATCAACTGATTCTAAATGTTTTCTTCATTCATGTAATGTTACTTATTTTTTTTATTTTTATGTAAAATAGGTTGACTATTATGGTCGTGTTAACCCCTTACTTAAGTGGTTGATGTTTCGGGTGAAAATAAATTTGTGGGAGGATTTTCACATTGATGGATAAAGAGTAATTTTAGAATTGATTTAATTAAAATTGGACTTATTGTGTTTAATTGATTAATTGAAAAAGATTAATTATTTGACATTAATATTGTGTGGATGTAGGATATCATCACTTGAAGATGATGCTTCATTTCATTTAGAGTTTTTGTATTGTTTTATATCTTATTAATGTATATATCTTTTTGGTAAACTGTCATGGCTGTGTTCATGACTCTGTAAGTGGTTGATGTTTAGGTTAACAAAAATTGGTTAAAGGGCTTGCACATTAGTTGACATATAGTAGTTTTAGTATTAATTGAATTATATTTGGACATGTTGTGTTTGATTTATTAATTAGAAAATATTAATTAGTTGATGTTGATGTTGTGCGGATGAATGAAATCTTCACTTGGAAGGATGAGCCTTCATTTCATTGAGAGTTCGTGTATTGCTCTATTTCTTATTAGTGAATATATATTTTTAGTTAATTGTTATGGCCGTGTTCAGCATTTCCTTTAGTGGTTGTTGTTTGGGTGAAAACAAATTAATGGAAGGGCTTGCACATTAATGGGCACATAGTAATTTTAAGATTAATTTAATTAGAATTAAAATAGAATTGGACTTGTTATCCTTGATTTATTAACTAAAAAATATTAATTAGTTGAAGGATATCTTTACTTTAAGGATGATCTTTTATTTCATTGAGAGTTTGTGCATTCACATCCTAGTATTTGTATATTGTCCCACATGCGAGTAATATTTTATACATTTTTCGACTATTTCATTCATGTTAGAAAAGACAGGTCATATTTACACCCTCCTTTATATATCTTCTCAGAAAAAAAGGAGTTCTATTATTAATTTATTTTCCACGGATACCTGAGAGATCACAATTAGACCACACAAAAATCTCAATGATTAGTGCGTCCCATATAAAGGGAACTTATATTTACCAGTACATGAATAGGGAAATTAACATTTGATTACCTTACAATGGAGTTGATCTCTCACAACCGTACCTATTTAATCGTATTCTATTTTTCTTGTCAAAATTTTGGGATGAGGCAATGGAGAATATATTTTGCATCCTATCCATGACTACGCACTGCCGTTAGTGACACTAGTAAAAAGGTACACAAAAATATTCATCCATTATGGATAAAATTTAGAGAACAAAGCATTCACCCAAATTGTGACGTCTCATAACGTATGCACATTAAATGTGAGCCTGCAAAAAACTTGAAGAACAAAGGATTTCAAAATCCTTTCACGACCATTTATACGACAATCATAGATACGCTTCCACCTAGTTGACCACGTGCAATTTTTCACAAATTTATAAAAAAAATAATACCAATTTGATGGAAACCAGACACATCGAGAATCTTTTAAAAAATCTTAAAAGGTATGTGTGTGTGTATTTAGTCTTAAACATGACTGTCACACATTATTTGCCAATTTTTTTTTATTTTTTTATAGGAAATGTCGAACAGGATAAATATAATCAATTAAATTATGATGCTCCTCCTCCATCTCAATCCTCTCCTAATCCACCACCTGAACTCTCGACACCTACAGGTTCTCTATACTCTACTTCGGTGCCAGATCATTCTACTACTCCATTTACACTATCTCTCAGTCCATAAACTCTCCCAACTCCCATTATCGATGAATCCCAAGAACAAGATAATAAGAACATTAGGTTTTTCGTTACCGAAAATCCTACAGGTGACAAAAATGTCATCCAAAATTTTTGAGCCCATTGTTTGGCTCTCGAAAAGAAGATTGGGCATCAGGGGGCAAACAAATTGAAAAATGTTAATTGTGTCATAAAAGATGACTTGTGGGATTGACTTCGTAAACATTTTACATTCCCACCCGATTTGAAGATAAAAGTTCTTTCTCGAGTAGTTGATGAATTTAGAACCTATCAAAAGAACCTCCGAAAAAGGTTCACTTCCCATCGGGAACATCAATCTCTGACATTTTGGCATTGAATGATATAGTTTTGCAAAATATTAAAATTCCCGTCAACCAAAGGAATGACTTTTACAAAAAAGAGGCTAAGGAGGAAAAACTTGCCCAGAGGGAGAAAAGTAGACATAACATGTCAAAGAGAGTTAATTTTCATGAACTTGGGTCCAAATCATACGATAATTTTAAGGATGAATGGGTGAAAAGGACCAAATTGGCTTCAAAAGATGGGTCTGGACTTAATCGGGTCAACTTGTACTTGCATGACCGATAGGATAAACAGACCAACAAATTCTTAGACAAATTGGCTCCAACTCGGGTGAGTTTGAATTTAATGATCATATACACTCTATAATAAAATAATGTTGAAATTAGAGTCCTAAATATAAAATTATACTATAAGAAATGATAGAAGGCATGAGAAGCAGTCAATCGGAGTACAACCCCTATGACATTAACTCGGATGCCATATCCAAGGTACCTGGGAATGATAAAAGAGTGAGGACAAGAGGTGTGGGCTCCAAGAATCTGAGGACCAAATTATTTAACATCGCACTTGTATTGGACAAGTTCTCTTCAACGAGGAGTCATATGTCGAATCAGGTGGAAGAAACGACAATTATAAAAGAGGAAGTGTAAGGTCTTAAGAAGGACATGATCTCTGTTAACAATACCTTGGGACAACTGATAAATGAAATCAAATGATTGTTCCAATGTCTTAGTCAATAACATAGCAGATCTCAAGGTTTCCCCTCTCGTACCCCTCAAGGTTTTCCCTCCCAAATGCCTCTTCCAATATTTCCCTCCCGAATACCTGCGAAACCCTCTTTTCAAGCAACATCATCATCATCATCATCATCATCATCATCATCATCAATGCATAGTGACAATATCAAGGATTAATATATGAGAAACATGGCTAGTACCATGATCATTGGCACGTGAACGCTCATTTTTATGACTCCAGGAACACATAGGCACACTCACTCTTTACAAATAGGTCCGACTAAAATATTAGTGGATTTAATCTACCGGGGTTGCTAACAAAACCATGAGCCTATGGATGATGCTTATGGTGTTCACCACCATCAAAAGAACGAGCCTATGAATTCAGATAATAGACATCATGAACAAGTTAATGAACAAGTTGATGCTGAATTACCTGAAGATAGGGAATATATATAGTTAAAAGTCGACATAGGTAGACGTTTGTATAAAAATTGCGATGAATATCACTTAGTATTATATGCAATGATTGGTTTACATAATTTGAACAGTCAGTTCGTCTTTTCGGTAAATGGAGTAATCAGAATTCTTCAATGGGCTAAAGACATTCTCTCGAATGAGAACACGTTACCAGATAATTATCTGATTATGAAGAAGAGCTTGAAAGGTTTGGGTTTGAAGTACGAATATATTCGTTCTTGCACGTATGATTGTATATTCTACAGTAATGAACGCTAATTGAAGGATAAGTGTCCTCTATGTAATGATCCAAGATATATAGTTTGTGAAAGTGTAAATGACAAACTTATCAAATTTCGCAAGTGCTCGCAAGTTCCACATAAGGTATAAAAGTATTTCCTCCTCAGGCCATGGTTAAAAAGATTTTTTACGGTACCATGGGTAGCAGAGGCCAAGACATTACATATTTGAGCCAAGGTGGGTGGGAATCTCATACGTCATCCTATTTATTCAATCATATGGAAACTTTTAAGTGAACAACACCCTGAATTTATAAAGCAACAACACAATGTTCGCCTTGGATTATCAACCAACGAGTTTAAACCTTTCGGTAATTTAAGGACTAATGAGAGTTATTGGTCAGTTCCCTTGGAGCCTTTAGGTATCTCCCCAAAATTGTGCATAAATAAATATTTCACATTTTGTTGTTATTGATACTGATGCCAAAGGATCCTGACAAAGATATTGATATTTTCTTAGCGATGTTAATTAAAGAACTCAAAGAGTTGTGGGATGAAGGTGTTACGTCTTTTTACGCTCATAAGGGTGAAGAGTTCATACTTAAAACAGTGGTGTTATGGGCGATCCTCAACTTTCCTTCCTATGGGACCTTGTTCGGTTGCAATGTTCATGATTATTATGGATGTCCCATTTATGGGGAGGAAACTCATTCCACTTGGATACATCATAGTGGTAAGATATGTTATGCCCGTCATTGCAAATTTCTGGCTAACAATCACCTTTTAAGAATGACAAGTCTAACATTTTACCTACTAGTCATGAGCGTAGGATGCAACATGTTCGACTTTATAATTATCAATTCGAGGAGAAGGTGAAGGTTGCGACTTTGGGTAATAAGTTTATGGGAAAATACTCTCAGTTTGTAGGCTAGAATAGAAACGTTAGGGAGGATCTAAAAGATCCTAGTAAAATGAAGGCATGGTCTAAACGGTAATGTTATTTGACTTTTGTATTGGAAAAAGAGCCTTGTAAGGCATGTAATTGATGTGATGCACACACAGACGAATTTTGCGGAACATCTTATATGAACATGTGTGGGTGGATCTCATTCGAAATATGGAGAGAAGGAATGCCACGATCTAAAGGAGATGGAAATAAAAATAATGATTAAAAATTGATCCTACAACAGGAAGAAATTCTATTTCAATAGGTTCTTTCACTTTGACTACTAGCGAGAAAAATATCCTTCTAGATAAGTTATTTAACTTGAATCCACCGATTGGTTATTCTAATAATTTACACAGGGTCGTAAACTATCAAACAAATTATCTGAAATAGTGAAAGTTTCACGACTATAACGTCATCATTAAATTAATCCATTTGTTATTTAAAATTGGTTTTTTGCCCACGTCTATTGGTAATTTTATTAATGTCTTCATTGATCCAAACAGTTAAGCTAAAATCTTTTTAGCATCAACAAAGTCTAGTCACATAAAATTAAAATTAGATATGTGATTAGCCTTGATCAATACCAATTTTCACAACAAAATTTAATTGCATTCTTAAGTTGTTGAACCCGTTAAGTAAAACATTAGCTATCAGTCGAGCTTATATCCTTGGCCAAACAACGGTTGTGTATAGCTACAATTCATCCAAGACTATAAGATCGTCTAATAACCTTCATTTCAATCGATGGGTTTCACACAATATCAATTAAAATCATTATTGATTCCCTAACAATATTAACCCCTTCATAACAACACTTTGTTGATTTTAGAAAGATTTTAGTTTCACTTTTTGGATCATTTAACACATTAATAAAATTATTAATAGGATATAAACGTTCTAGTTTTATGTCGTAATAGAACTACATGGACTTTAATAGTAGTTTATTTGGCTACATAGATGCCCCACGGTCAAAGTGGGATTCAAGTAATTTCCTTTCTTACGTAAACTTGTTAAGATAACGGTTCAAATTTGCTAGTTATGATATAACCGACATGATAGCACGTTAATAAAAATAACTCTTTGTGTATAAATTATGTTCAACACATTTTGTGATATTTGTAACTTTGTATTGTGTGAGCACTTTTAATTTTTTTCTTGAAGATCTAACCAGTCGAATTCATTTGGAATTTCAAGCCTAACAAGGTTATGTCATAGTCTTTTTTTGAAGTAAGGAACCCCGAATGTGTTGGACCAGATAAAACTCTAAGAAAAAAATTAAGGGTACTCACACAAAACTACTCACATAAATCTCATTCATACAGTTAGCATCTTATACTCATATATTTAGTTCTCTTGCACTTATTACTTTGCCCCTCACATGTTTTTAATATTCTTTATGTTTATTTTTCATATTTTAGTGTTCTTATTCTATTTGTAGCTTGTTTATAATACTTTTATCACTAATCTCATTCTTTTTATTATCATATATACAATCACATCTTTTTATATAAATCAAAAATCCAAAAAAATGGGATTTAACCACAATTTTTTAATTTAGAGTGTTCTCATAATTTTCTACATTTTCACTTCATTTTATACCCTTTTTTTAAATCAAGAGGGATACCCTAGACTCGAATGTTCGGTTAGACCACAACTTTATTCATATTATGAACTCATGGACTTTGATGCTGTTTTTTACTACGTAAGCATGTCAAAGTCATTTTGGGATTCAAGTCCTTTCTTACCCTTTATAACATTTTGAAATATTTGTATCTCTAGTTGACTGGATGCAGATGTCAATTACAAAGAGATTGCATATGATTTGAGGAATGAACACTTTGGGGATCTAATATTTTATGTTTTGGATTCATATAATTAATTTTATTACTTATTAATTTTTGTATTATTTTGTATGTATTAGTTAATTAAATAATGGAATTGTATACAAGTTTGAAAATATGTACATGATTTTTTATGGAAGCTAACAAATAAAAATATTTTGAAAATAAATTTACTATTGATCACGATTTTGGGTCGTGACCATATCCATGATAAAAAAAAAATTAATGGGTTAAAAGGTAGTCCTGGTCAAGAATCGTGACCAACCAATCAAATATTATGACAGGGGGCACAAATCAGGACCATGACTAACAAATCATCTTTCAAGGATGGGGGGTCACAGTCATTAACCATAACCATACAACCTATATTCACAGCAGGGGGCATGGTCATGAACCGTTACCAGTGATCATCAGTCACGATAAGGGTCACAGTTCATGACTATGACCACTGGTCACAGTCCATAACTGTAATCATGTCCCCAACAATAGGGTTATGAAAGCAACCAAGACTTTATATTCTTCAGTATTTTAGACCGTGACACCTAATTGGTCACCTTTAAAATTATCACGGTCTGGAACCGTGATGCGAGCCTTTAGTCACTGTCCCAAATTGTGACTATTTTTTTAGCGTAGTGTGTAGAACCCCAAATATATAATAGTCTTGATAACATGTATCCACAATAATGTTGGTAAAATGGAATTACTTACTATACTCTTAAGCATATTCACGAACAGAAGTTTCTCTAATAAAGATGAAACATCATAAGGTCATCAAACATAAGTGTGAATAATTTTAAACAACTCTTTATTTCTTATTGTGGAATCCTTGGTGTGTTTGGTCTATTTTCTTTAATACAATCTATACACACAGTAAGATCACTCTAATCTGGATTCTATAATTTTGAAGAGTTTTTATCAATAATTTTACATTTAGTTCAATTTTATGATACATATTCAAAAGATTTTCAAAAAATGTTGAAACTAAAATTATACGAATAACTAACAAGAATACCATACAAATGAAAATGATATTATTATACAACTTAATTATCCTTCTAAGTAAAATCCATCACGATCAATTATGCAAAATAATAATATCTTTCAAGTATTTGAAAAGCATTGAGTTTATAAGGCATCTTGATAATGACTTAATTCACCAACAATATTGAAGAAATATCTTATTTGAATATGTAGTTTGCATTTTAAGGGATCCTTGTATCAAATTATAATTATTTTTTAGCACCATAAGTTTAATTTGAAACATAAAAAAGTCAAATACTTGTCATTATTTTTTAACCATTCTTTATATTTGACACAATCTACCTTAAAATTGCTAAAAATTGATACATAATAAAAACATATCAATACAAAAAGAATAATGAGTCTAAGGGAGTCATAATTTATACTTTAACATTATGAGTCAAAGCGAATTTACATTGTGCGCTACAGTCGTTTTCGTCAACAAAATGATTAATGTGTTCAATCTTTTTTCTAACTTTGGAGTGAGTGTTGCACACTACTTGATAATTAAGAGTGGGTTCATTAATTAAAAATGTCATATAAAGATCTTGCACAGTTAATGGAAAATAACTTCTTCCCTTCATACTACGAAGTGAGTTTCCAAAGCAATTATAACACATGAAACATGAAGTTTAAAAGAAAAGTAAAATAATAGAATACACTAAAATGATTTGATAAATAGCTTGCGATATTAATACTTACACTAATAACTTTACATTATAAATACAATGCATAACTTTGATTTTCATTTAGTAAATTAATAAAATAGTTATTATGATGCTTATATTATTTAATTAGACAAACACATTATTTGTGGAGAACCATCACCACCCAATTAGATAATACATGTAAAATAAATCAAGGTCAAATTTATGCACAATGTATAGCCAAACATTTTGAATCATATTAGAATATTAAAATATTTAGATGATGTTTAGTATGGATTGTAAATTATCAATGTTATTGGGTGATGCATTCCTTATAGGTATATTTGCATATCCACACTTTCTCAATAAGGAAATATACTACCCTTTAATGTTACTTAATCAACTGATTTAGTTTATGTATTGGTAGAATAATTATATATTATTAAATAAACTATATTAATATATTATCAAAAAATAACTTCACAACATAATTACACCATATATATAATTATAGTTTGTTGCATTATTTAGTGTAGCATTCATATGAACATAATTGGACCATTGTGATGATTATACCTTATATGAATGCCTAATATAAGATTCATGAACATATTCCAATTGTTATGATGACTTTCAAATCATCCTACTATTAATGTAGGAGTAAATGATAAATAATAAAGCATTTAAATAATTTTATGTTTTAAAAAACACAAGAAAAATGAAAATTTACCAATAATATAAATTTTTTAAATCAATATTATGTCCTTCTCCAAGGTCACAAACAAGTTGGAAAAGTCAAAAATTAATTATCCAAGAGAGTTATTTAAGTCGACATTATTATAAAAAAATGACAAAAACGCACTTTTCAGGGCCTTAACGACATCAAAAGGCTGAGATAGGGTGTTGTCCATTTTACACACTGAGTTTTGTTTATTATGAGGTTTCCAAGCAAAGTGTCAATTTCATAAAATTCTATTAATGTTTATATTACTTTCTTGTTGGATATCAATTCTCTAACATAAACATTAACAAAAAAAAGTCACGGGTTCATAAACTTAAGCTATGATACCGAAGTAAAAAAATGAATATTATGGGTAGACTATAAACCATAAATATATATAAACCCGACTTATATACTTGAACTTCATGATTTTCTCTTGTATATGTAAATAAAAAGATAAACAAACATACATCGGTGCATAACTATGTATCTTGTAGAGATCAAGCCATAATCTTGAACGTGTTCCTTAAATCTTGATCTTTTTTAACTCAGGAATTGGTTTCTCTCTTGTTGCCTTAATTTGCACAATCTAAAGTGTTATTCTTGGGAGACTATGCACTTAAAGAGAGGACATGCCTTTTAATTAGACTTGATTTTCATTTCGCATCAAAGTAATAATTATATGAAATAATTTAATTAAAGAACACAATCTATAAAACATAATTTAATTAATCTAAACATTGATCGATTAATTAATTAAACATGTTATGGTTCTTTAAAAATAGGATCTTCAATCATCATGATAATGAAATCTTGAAATTCATATTTTTTTACTATAATCATTATGCGAAACATAAAATAATAATATAATCACATACCTTAATCCATAACTATGAATTTAGAATTTGTTCTTATACATCCATTATGTCACTACTGGAAAGATTAGCAGGGTGGTCGACCTTAACAATGTCCGATCGGGTTGATTTTCATACCACAAATTTATTTTTCTACTGCAAGAACATATTTCAGTTTCAGCGCATTACAACTGTTAGATAGTCTTCTATGGATAAAATATTATTCCAAAAATTAACACATGATGAGTCTTTGGATTTTTGTCCCATATTCTATAATTTCATTATGTTGTCTTTTAGTGTGTCTGAATGATGAAAAATCAGTCAATTATTTATAAGCAGGGACAATACCTAAGAGTTTCCTCATTAATATTTTATTTTTTAGCCATAAAAGAAAACACTTGATATACCACAGTAAAACCTTTCATTATTCCAATAAACACTTCAAATTTCAGATTGTATTAGGAGCACATACTTACAAATTTAATGTTAATTTCGAAACTATAATTAAAGTCTAAAATTCTCTTACTTAGTCCAAATAACAATTTAATGATATATCGAGTAACAAGAGACTGGTATATAAATTGGAATAATTATAGTTTATGATTTTTAACACCCTATTTAAACAAACCACTAATGAGAGTCATGGTAGTTGCACACTAATTCAAGAAGATGTTCCCTTCCATGTACCACAACACCAGTGGCTTGTTTAATAAGGCTTATAAGCTAGGTTATCCTTAATGGTCCATAAATATCTCGTACGAGACTATTTCTGTCATATATACCAACAATAACATACATGTAACCAATATTGCAAGACAAAAATATGAAATATTCAGAATACACTTTAATTGATATCAAATATACTATAAAAAATTAAACACCAAACAATCCACAACACCTATAGTTAATTGGTTATACCCAAGACCCATATCGTAAGCATGCTTCATGAATGTTCTTTGGTGATAGCCCATTTATTAGTGGATATGCTATGTTAACATTTATACTAATGTATTCAATTGACACTTGTTATTTCTGAACTTCTTCATTCACATGTAAGTATTATATACTAATGTGCCTAGGTTCTTTAGAATACATATTAGTTCTTCATAATGAAGACTGTAAAGACATTATCATAATATTTATGCAATTTAGTAATGAAGATGTGATTTCTTAACTTATATGCTCTGATCCCACTTGACATGGGTGAATGCCCCCAAATTTTAAACTCAAACTATGAGATGGTTCAATTATATTCCAAATTTTAATTTTTCAAAAATTATTTAATTTTCTTTACTTTAAAAGCACAATCAAACACATGAAAAATTAAATTAAAATTAAACTGAAAATAATCTACACAAACATTTTAATTTCCACTTAAACAAAATTCAATCCAATTCAAGTTCAACAAATCAAGCACGAATATAATATAATTAAATTAATGCCGACTTGAATTAAATTAAATCAAAATTTACCCAAACTTAATTAGCACCAAATTAAACGAAGTTGTGATTTAAACCAAATTTTATCTTGATTAACCTATCATGCATCTAAGTGATATTTTGCAAGATAAAATAAATCACAAACACACTACGCTGCGATGCACGAGGAAAACCCACAACGGGAAAAATCTCGGACGACCCTGCCTACAAGTCCACTAAATATGATATGTTTACAAACAAAAGACAAGAGACTTAAAACAGACTACTCGACTTCCTTCAAGCCTCGACACTCCTTCTTGCATCAACCTCCGCCTAGTCGACAACTCCAAACTCCACCGTAGTCTCGAAATCCCTCGATGGGGCACAACTACCGTCAAAACATACGATGGCCTTTCCAATGTATGCACACCACATATCAAGAATACGATCTACTTTTTGGGTAGAGAAGGAACCCAAAAAATCTCCTTTGATGGGTAGAGAATAAACCCGGTGCCAAAAAATATCCAAGCAAGGATATATAAATAGGAACTTGGATTAAACCAGAAACATAAGTGTAAACATGGGTGTTTTGAAGAAATTAATTCATGAAAACTCTCACACAAAAATGGGCATTTGGAAGATGAAGATTTTCTCTCTAAGTATGTTGAAAACTCTCCAAAAGTATAATGGAAAAAAACATCTCCGAAATGGTTAAAAACTGCTGGACAAAATGGAAGAGTGGGAAGTTAAAATTAAAACATTCAGAAAAAAAATTCCCGCTGAAATGTCATTCAAATGACATTTTGAGTTCGTTTGAACGACCGTGCTCGAACGAGATTACAGTTGCCAAGTTCGTTCGAACAAGATTTCAGAAAACTTCTCATTCGATATTTCGTTCGAACAACTTCATTCAAATGACTTCGTTCCAACAACCATCTAACGGGAAAATAGAAAAACTATGCATAATGTCGTTAGTTCGTTCAAACTGCCTGAGAATTTGGTTCGAACGAGATTCCAGGTTCATTCGAACGACTTTACAGAAAATCCTTAAATTTCATTTTAAGCCCAAAACCTTTTATGAAAAATTCTAAAATGATTTTCTGAGAAAAATAAAAAAAATCGTTGACGATAAAAGTTTATAGAAAGAACACCCAAATTATTTTCCAAGCTCCTATATATATATATATATATATATATATATATATATGTTAATGCATTCATACATTTGGAGACCTTGAAAAATGAGTGTAAGAACATAATTCTAAGCATATTCATGTGTTTTAATTGGCTTAATTCCGGACAAAATAAATTTAGTCTAGGCGAGTTTTCTATGGAGTTTATTTAAAGCCTACGACAAAGTTAAAGTCCAAGAATGTGCAATCAAGGCTTTCAAGAAGATTGCAAGTCAAGACATGTTGCATATGTTTAAGATCACTCAGGTATGAATACTTGTGAGTAGTTGGGTAATCTGTATATTGATGAAATACTAGGTGATTTAAATGTTTGGGAATTAAATATTTTTATGTTTTAAAAATATTTCTGAGTGGCAAATAGTTTAAGGAAAAATCGAGGATTAAATTAAAAAGGAAAAATATTATTTTTACTGTATCTCGCTCGAACGAGATTGAGTATCGTTCAAACGACATTGACATATCGCGCGAACGAGATCTCATCTCGCTCGAACGACCTGCCGCCTCGATTTTTGTGTTTTCATTTTCTTGGACTCTGTGCAACTCAGTTATAAATAAAACGTACCTGCAAACATTTCTGTAGGCAGAACAGTTTCAAAAACTTAATCCCATACAAGTTTTTCATCTTTCGGTTTTTATTCAAGATCGTATTACTCAATTCCATGGTTAGGTGATCTTGAACGCATTTACCGAAAGATAATCCATTCACTACACCGTGTTGCACTTTATGAGGAAAACTCTACAATCGAAGAGCAGCGTGCTATTGTAGAAGGAGACCTTACGATGTATCTTGTGGAGAAGTCGTTTCTCTTCTTCACTGCTACCCTCCTGGAAAGGGAAAGTTCCAGCCGAGACATCGAAACCGACACCTGCGGGTATTTCGTATGTTGCACTTATTTCATTGTAATCCGTGTAAGCCGTTCTCTTACTAATTATAGTGAAAAAAAAGGTTTTTCCCTTCGGGGATTTTTCTTGAAATTGTTTCGTTTACCACATGCTTTATTCATCAAATTGATTTCATCACTTTGATGCATGTTTAGGGTTTAAGAAGCTAAAATTGGTTTTAACTAAAATTGGAACAAAGTGTTTTTACCTAAAGTAGACTAAAGGGCCGTTTCAAATTGGTATCAGAGCTTGTTGCACTATTTTATTGTGTTTGTAATCCCGTGTCTTTAGGAATGCCTTTCTGTGGTTTTGATGATTTTAGAATTCACCTGTTTGAATCATCTAATTGGAAATCACACGTGAAAACTGCTCTTAAAAAACTGGTCAATAAAGGTGATTGTGAAAAGTGTCTTTGTTGCGAAGGTTTTGGTCACAAGATAGATGAGTGTCCCACTAAACTGTAACAACCCTTGCTTATGAGAGCCTATTTTATATTTACTTACTATGTGAAGTAATTACATATAAAATGTTGGAATACGGAGTAAGTATTAATTTAATGAAGAAAAGTTAATATTTACTAACTTATTGTATATTTACTGTATGAGCATATAAATATCCTCATGATGAGCTTTATAGTGTCATAGAATTTAAAATGACCCTATGATTTAAAATGGAACCGGAACTTAAAATGAGTTATAAAATATCCAAATGATAATTTGGAGGCCTTAGTTGATTCCGGAACGTGCGAGATAGTCAAAATATGTGTTATATTGTATTTTGAGGTTTTTGGCACTTTTGACTGATTATACCTTAAATATGCAGTTACGTGTTATTTTATCGCGGTATTGATCATTTAAGTTGTAATTGTTGACTAAAGGCATGGTTTAGTCTTGTTAAGTCTTATATTTTCCCTAATTTCATTCCTAAACCTAGAAAGAGTAGAGAAAAGATAAGAGATTGAAGATTGAGGAGGGATTCTTGCTACTACACGAGGAAAATCTGCATTTGCTAGATTGAGGCAAATTTTAAACTTGCTATATCTGGTTTAAGATAAATGATTAGTAGTGAGAATGATGTATTGATCATGGTTTAATTAGTTTAGGGTTTTTGTGTATTTGTGGGACTTGAATCATTAAAGGATGATTTGGATGATTATTGATGGTTGTAGTAGTAGTTGGTAGTATTTATGGTGCATTGATGGAAATAAATGAGTTTGGTTTGGAAGGTTTTGAGTTGGTGGTAAAATTGGAGTCCAAGACTCCATATCCATTCTTAGCAAAATTGCAGGACCGAATCGATTCGGCCCTTGGGGCGAATCAATTCGCTTAGGTCGAGTTTCCCGGCCTGCCTGGACCGAATCGATTCGGCTTGGCCGAATCGATTCGGCAATTTATAGAATGTTAGTTTCCCCTTGTCCGAATCGATTCGCCCAAGGGGATTTCTATGTTGTGTTTGGAGACTTTAGAAGTTAATTTGAGGTATGTTGTTCTATTATAGAGCCAAAAGGAGACTTGGGAGATAACTCCAGAGTTTAAATATTCTTCGAGGTTATTATGATGACCTGAAGCGCGTATAGTTACGAATAACCATAATGCATTTGATAAAATGTAGATGGATAAAGTAAATGATAATTTACTAAATCATGTAATGGAAATTAATAAAATGGTTTGAACACACCCTCTCTAAATACCATCTTAAGGGAAGTCCGTGCGTAAGGTGAAGCCCCCTGGCTAATGAATGCAGGGTGGATATAGTCCTAGGCCATATGAGCGCTTGTTTTATATTTTCTGCGATGGGTAGGTAATTCCGGATGTGGTTATGACTACCCCGCAGGCATATGGCCACTTCCCGACGTTGCGATAGGATCCCAGGATGTCTTGATGATTGGCCCTGGAAGATGATGGTTATTTAGGGGCGCGCACAGTGGGGAAACCCGGACGGGCGGTCTTGGAATCGTTATATATGTATAATTATAACTATTCTAACATCACGTGGGACTTGATGGATATTAATGCCATAAAGAGCAAAAAGCAATGCCATAAAGAGAATCATACATGCCACAAAGAGCACATGATATAACTTGTATTCCTGATAAGGAATGGAAAGATGAAAAATGAAAACGGTGAAATATGAAAAAGGCTTATGATTGTTCTTATTCTCCTATATAATTGAATTTCACTTTATAATCATTCAATTGTCTTGGTTCATTATAGTATGCTATCATGCTAGAATATCATCTTTATCATCCATGATTAATTGTTCATTATTGTCATACTATTTGTTTATCTAGTGATCACATAAAATCAGGCCCTGGCCCGTTCTTCTTTCTTGTTGTACATATATATATATTGTAACCGCTCAGGTGCTCCACCACAAGGACGCCCGTAATGACTTCCCCATTCCAGTGTCTTTGAGGAGCCGTGACATTTTGCGGATATCACGGGATATTTTGTGTAGACGCCTTCATTGTTGTCTTCTAGTTATGTTGGGTCTTTATTGGGGAGTGTAGCCCAAACTGTTGTAAATGTATAATGGATGTATTATGTAATCAGTTGAACTTGTTGTACATTGTATGTAATTCTGTTGACCGACATTATATTCGGTCCTTTATTTTGTATTTTCGTAGTTGTAATATATAAACTTTCGGGGTTTCCACTTGTTTTCAATTATGGGTTATTCACAGTGCTTTCTTTAAATTACAAAAAATGAAATTTTTGACAACCCGTTTTCTGAAATATTGTGTGGTTATCCCGTATACTTTTTATGTTGTTACAATACTGAGAATGATTCCATCCATGATTCCTGTATTATTGGAGTATCGGGTTGGCCACCCCTTGTTTCAGATACCGGATTGTCTCAGATGGTATTAGAGCATCAGTTTCTAGAGTCTTTAGGATCTATGCAGACTTGTCACGTTCTACCGTAGCGTTCTTTGATATAGAGCCTAATATTAGGACTACTTTGTTGCTTATGTTTGCGATCTTCTGCAAGATAGGTTGTATTATATAGTATCCTAACTCTATTGTTTCTCCATCTCATATGCCGCCTAAGAGAGGACGTCCCGCTCGACGTAATAGAGTTGTGGAAGAGGAGGTTGGTCCTCCACAGCCACCACCGGGGAGTATAAATGCTGCCGATGTAGCAAACATAGTGGCCCAAGCAGTCAATGCAGCGATGACTATAGTGGTACAACAAATGCCACAAGCTCAACCACGGGCGCAAGAGGCACAAGCTCCTACGGGACCTTCTTCGTGGGAAAGAGTTAGGGAATCTTTTCTAAAGGGCCATCCCCCGGAATTCGATGGAGGCTCGTATGTTATAAGGGCAAATCAGTGGAAGAAAGACATGCTACGCCATCTTCGAATGGTAGAATGTAGTCAGGAGAAAAAGAAAATCCTTGTTACTTTCAAGCTTGTCGGATCGGCATTACATTGGTGGGAGTCGATGACTACACCGAAGCAGAGGGATACGATGTCAATCACTAATTTTTTGGCCTTGTTTGACGGAAAGTACTTCCCTCCCGCAGTTAAAAGGTAGATGCAAAAGAAGCTTTAAGATTTAGTACAGGGAGAGAGATCCGTTGCAGAGTACGAAGAGGAGTTCACCCGGTTGGCAAGTTTCGTACCGGAGGAAGTGACTCCAGAAGAGAAGAGAATCTCCAAGTTTGTGTGAGGTTTACATTGGCGGATAAAACAACACTTGTTGGGAAATCCGACTTTACAAACCTTTGGGGATGTGATGAATGTAGCACTACTTCATTGACAAGAGCATAAATTGTTTGTGCGAAATAGCAAGAAGGCTACCGCGATGGGGCATGTGGGAAAACCTGGAGGGAATGGGATTGGGGGAGGAGCATCTCCTTCATCCCAATCTTCGGGGAGTAAGCAAAGAGAGAGGGACCCCCAACAAGGGGATTTGTCAAAATGCCAACGCTTAGGTGAATTTAGTGCGAGTGGTAACAACAATAGGTCGGGTCAAGGTGGACCGCCACAACAGCAAGCAGGTAGAGGTGGGAATGGAGGTAGAGGACAGCAGGGCCGAGGTTTTGGGCAATTCTAAAACAATCAGGGACGGAAACAGGAGAATGTAACAAACAAATGTTTTCAGTGCGGAGAGTTGGGCCATTATAAGAGACCGTGACCTCAGTTGATTGGAGGACATCTTCCTAGGGCTCCGCAACAGCCATATGTATAGTTTCCGCCCCAGCCACCTAATCCGGTTGTTCCTCCACAGCAAGGGCAACTGCAGTATGGACGGGTTTATCATATTCAGGAGGCTATGCTTCCTCCAGCCCCTCCGACACCGCCAGCGATTGAGGGTAAGTTTCTCATCCAAGGGCATATGGGTCGGGTATTATTTGATACGGGTGCGACACACTCTTTCATTTTTAGGAGTTTTGCTCACACCACGGATTTGATGAAGTCTGCTGAGAATACTTTCACTAGCGTTGAATCCTCGATGGGTGATGGTTCTTTGGTTTTCTTTATTTGTAAAAACATAGGGATTAATCTTGGTAATTTGTACTTTGAGGCCGATTTGCTCGTCCTTGACATGGTCGGGTACGATGTGATTTTGGGTATGGATTGGTTAATAAAATATCAAGCGATAGTGAATTGTTACGGGATGAGTATAGTCTTCGCTATTCCAGGACAAGAAATGTTCTTGGTTGTTATGCCTTGTATGGAAGGGGGTACGAGTACCTATTTATATTGTATTGCGTAGGATACTTCTAGGGATGTAGTTGTTTCCCTGGATTCTCTTCCGATTGTTAGAGATTTTGAAGATGTTTTTCGGGAGATACCGGGATTACCTCTGAGCCGGGAGATTGAGTTTGTGATCGATTTAGCGCCGCGAACTCGACCTATTGTGAAAGCTCCATATTGCATGGCTCATGTGGAGATGAGGGAGTTGAGGGATCAAATCCAGAAGTTATTGGGCGCAGTATGTCGCCATGGGGTGCTCCGATATTGTTTGTAAAGAAAAGAGACGGTTCTCTCCGGTTATGTGTGGACTATAGAGAGTTGAACAAAGTCACCATCCAGAATAAGTACCCTTTGCCTCGCATTAACGATCTATTTGACCAACTTAGGGGAGTGTCGTACTTCTTTAAGATCGATTTGAGGACAGGGTATCATCATTTGTGGATACGGGAGCAGGATGTATCCAATACTGCATTTCTGACCAGATATGGATCCTATGAATTCTTGGTTATGCCATTTGGACTAACCAATGCCCCCCCTGTATTTATGGATCTCATGAATAGAGTATTTCGGGACTTCCTTGACCAATTTGTTATTGTGTTCATCGATGATATCTTAGTTTATTCTCAGACAGAATCTGACCATGCTACTCACTTGCAGTTGGTCCTACAAAGATTGAGGGATCACCAATTGTATGCAAAGTTCGAGAAGTGTGGCTTTTGGTTGAAGAAAGTTCAGCTGGGTCATGTGGTGTCATCACAAGGTATATCGGTGGATACAAGAAAGGTGATTACGGTGAGGGATGTGACACCCCAACTAATCAAATACCGGGTAGCTACTCCTTTATTAAATTAATGCAAAATGCCAAGTTGGTTCAGTTCATAGCATCACTGTCGAAAACATTTTAATAATTACTAACCACCTAGTATTTAAAAAGTGAGTTGCCAATTTTAATTAAATTCGATAAACATACAATAAGTGAATTATGAAATGCTAACATAACCACCACAACATAGTCATAATAGAATAACCCTTAACTAATAATAAGTCTGGAGGAATACTCCTCACAACAATCCAATTACTGAAATAAATAAATACCAAGTCTGCATCACTAAATTAATTACAACCCAAAGTCTGAAATAACTTAAATGTAAGATGTCTCTAAAGGAATGGGGCGACATGCCCAACAAAATAAGAAAATCTGATAATGGAATCAAGATCGAAGATGGAGGCGTCTACTATCAAGGTCCTGTAACTTCCACAGCAGCTACAACACGTCACCTGAATAGAACTCCTATGCATGGTGTTCTTGTGGCTGGGCACCTAAAAGGTTTTACAAAAAAATAGATTTGAAAGCAAACGGGTCAGAGCCCGGTTGTGAAAATAATGTAAAAATTTGCAAGTGTTTAATAACATTAAACAGTGAATATAAAGTACATGATAGTGTGTGCACTCACATGAGTTCCTCACCTCTCAACTAATTGTCCACTCCTATCGTACCCGTACCCATTCTAGTTGCTCCCATATATAACTAGTTCGATACCAAATTTTACATTACTATACGATCACCAATTCAATTCCCAACAACATTTTAATTAACAGAGTGTTAGAACTTGCTACACAATTTCCCATGTTAGTACTACTAATTACTAGAGATCTTCCATTTTCACTTTACAAACTGTTGCTATTATTTATACTCACATTTATTCATAACAATTCATTTTAAATTAACAGTATATTATTCTCATCATAAATATACAATACTAGCACCCCGAGACTAAGCTGCGGTTCACACATACTCTGCTATCCAATCCCGGTACATCACGTACATAAGGACCACGTATTCTGAATCTCTCAGGAATCGTTTCATTAAACAACAATCACAAACAATGGAGGCGAACATAGTTCACATCACATGGGTCACGCACATACCTACGCTCCCATGATCAGCAGACTTATTTACTTCTCAATAAGCCCTTCTCTGACCTATGTCCTCGAGGTATCAATCTAGATCCCCCCCCCCCCCCCATAGGCACACAAAAATTAGATGGCCCTAAACGAACGTCAACCTCCCATGATAGCAAGTACGGTAGGTATGTTATACACAGATAACTACATATAGTAAGCATTCACACATCTTAGATATTACAATATTTTATTAGTGGTATACTTATCGTTCTTATACCAACACTTAGTGTTATACAAATCACAAGTCCCCGGTTTATATGTATTTAAGTTATCAATTATTCTCACTTCGTGATTAGTTACTCGCTTCCCAATCCACAAATGTCATCCACTTTAAGACACTATTCTAAGTTTTACTCCTCAATGTACCCCAATCTCTCAACTATACCCACTAGTTAATAAGGGAAGGTTATCTCACCATTTAAATAGGTCTACGGGATACTAGAAATAAATTTAGGGCAAAAAGGCCATTCTGTCAACTCGTTAGAATTCTCGTTCGAACGAGGTCATTCGAACGAGTTTCGTTTGAACGAAAGGCTTCGAATGAACTACCAACTCATTAGAAGGGACACTGTCATCTCGTTAGAAGTTCGTTCGAACAAGGTCGTTCGAACGACCTAGGCAGGTCTTCTAACGAGATGGTAGTTTCAGCCCAGAAATTCCCAAGTCCATTTTTGTCAATTCTTCTCTTCTCTAAATCCACCCTAAGACCATCCAAATTATGTTTTAACGTATATAAACCATTTCTAATAACCCTAGGTCATCCCTTCACATATTTTAGGGGTCAAATCTTACAAATCATCATGGAATTAATATAAATCACCAAATATTTCCCCAAACCCTAAACCCATAATTTTTATTATGCCCAATTACTCATCATAAATCCCTTTTTAAATCCTCATATGCAACTCTTCGAATATTAAATCAGTTCATCATCATTCTACATGCAAATCCTAACCCAAATTCAAAGTTTCTCCAACAATTTCATTGGTTTTCTTCAAAGCTTTCAAGATAAGATAAATTCTACACTAAACATGGAAGAAATATTCAATGCACTAAAAATATCAAATCACTTGCCTTAGATTATTCTTCAGAATTGATGTTGGTGAATGAAGGTTGATTCTCTCCTTTCTCTACAGATTTTCTCCCAAGGTTGAAGATGGCTTGGTTTTGGCTCTTGTAACTTCTCTCCAACTTCTCTCAAAATTCCCGTAGCCCACTCTCTAAACTTTTGTAGGTAATGGCCTTAGTGGCCCCTTTAAAAATAATAAATATTAACTCTAATTTTTGTGGGTTTTAATTCCCATATTTTTAAAATTACCACAATACCCCTTTTAAGTTGTCGGTTTGGCCTAAAAATGCCCCAGGACCCAAACTGAACCCCCGGCTAGTGTTTTCTGACTATTTCGACCCTTTTGGATTCGTTGGCGCACTCAAAATAACCATTCGGTTGATAAAAATAAAATTCACTTTTTAATTCAATTCACTACGTTCCTGACGCGACTGACACGCGCGTCCCAACTATATTTCCCAAATTAATTCAAATCTCATCAATATTCATGTATTACCATACATACTCGGAAATAATAAGTTTTAACATCATAATCAAATACCAACTCACATCTCATTAGTATTTATACCCGGATTAATTTCCAATTAATTCTCATTTAATTTAATTAATCCCTTAAATAAATACCAATAAAATTACGGGGTATTACAAGGGAGTGGGGTCAGCCGACGACACCTGCCGAGATTCATAGTTTTCTGGGTTTGGCGAGTTATTACCGTTGATTTATCAAGGGTTTCTCAAATATCGCTAGCCCTTCGATAAATTTGACCCGAAAAAGGGTGAGATTTGTTTGGGATAGCTCTTGTCAGGCTGCTTTTGATGACCTCAAAGATAGATTGATTTCGGTTCCATTCCTCGCATTGCCAAAACTAGGATTGGAATATCTACTCTTCACCGATGCATCTCTTCAAGGATTAGGAGGTGTGCTTCAGCAAGAGTGACGGCTATTGCTTATGCTTCTAGAAAGCTCAAGCCTCATAAAATAAACTATCTGGTTCATGACTTAGAACTTGCCGCGGTTGTCTTTGCCTTGAAGATTTGGAGGCATTATCTTTTGGGGGAGAAATTCAGTCTTTTCTCGGACCATAAATCGCTGCAATATTTATTTTCACAGAAAGATTTGAATATGCGACAGCGCCGATGGTTGGAGTTCATGAAAGATTATCAATATGATATCCATTATCATCCGGGCAAGGCGAACGTAGTGGCGGATGCCTTGAGTAGGAGGCCCGAGGGAGAGTTAGCTGAGGTTTGGAAAGCTAAGTGGAAAGAGCTCAGTCAGGAGGATGCGGTGGTAAGAGCGTTCATGTCAGTGATGACCGTTACTCCAACCATTGTGGAAAGGGTTGTAGAAGCCCAAGGAAGGCATAAGGGCTTCCAGGACCATGTACACCGATTACTGTCCGAGGGAGCGAAATCCTACTCGATAAGTTCTGAGGGTGGATTACGCTTCCATGGAAAACTTATTGTTCCAGATGAGGGGGACTTGAGACGGGCGGTGATGGCTGAATCTCACGGGTCAAAATTTACGGTACATCCTGGTGGGGACAAGATGTATCAAGACATGCATCGCCAGTATTGGTGGCCCGGCATGAAGCGAGATATTTCGGAGTTTGTGCCCCAATGTACTACTTGTCAATTGGTCAAAATTGATCATCAGCGACTGACAAGTTTGTTACAACCGTTAGAGATTCTAGTATGGAAATGGGAAAGCATATCGATGGACTTTATTACGGGATTACCAAGGTCACAGAGGGGTAATGATTCTATTTGGGTGATTATCGACCGCTTGACTAAGTCGGCACACTTCCTACCCGTGCGTACTGATTAGGACAGTACTCGCTATGCCCAATTGTTCATCGAGGAGGTCGTTAAACTTCATGGGGTACCTTTAAATATAGTTTCCAACCGGGACAAGATCTTTGTCTCCCACTTTTGGCAAAGTTTTCAAGAGGCCATGGGGACCGAATTGAGGTTAAGCACTTCTTATCATCCTCAAACAGATGGTCAAACTAAAAGAGTAAACCAAATGTTGGAGGACATGCTCCGTATGTGCATGCTTGATTTCAAGGGCGGTTAGGAACAATACCTCCCATTGGTTGAGTTTTCTTATAACAACTCATACCAATTTACTATTGGAGTGGCGCCCTATGAGGCTCTCTATGGCCGGCCGTGTAGGTCGCCCGCTTGTTGGTTGGAAGCGGGTGATAATAAATGCCTTGGACCTGAAATGATCCAAGATACTTCTTCTAAAATTGAACTCATTAGGAATCGTATTCGAATAGCTCAAGACCACCAAAAGAGCTATGCTGATGCAGGTAGAAGACACATGGAGTTGGAGATTGGGGACCAAGTCTTGGTGCGAGTGTCACCAATGAAGGGCATTAAGCATTTCGGGAAGAAAGGAAAGCTTGCGCCATGCTTTGTTGGATCTTTTCTAGTTATTACGAAAGTCGGACCAGTGGTATACCAACTTGCCTTACCGAAACCTTTGCAACAAATTCACGATGTATTCCATGTTTCCTCTCTGAAGAAGTATAAGAGATGCGAATGTGCCCTTTGGCGTATTCCTTTTGAGGATATTGACTTGCAACCCGACGTTTCCTATGAAGAACAACCGGTTGCTATTCTTGAGCATGGGGAATGTAAGTTGAGGTCTAGTGTGGTGCCCTTGGTAAGAGTCCAATGGAATCATCACAATGCTAAAGAATCGACGTGGGAACGCGAGGATGACATGCGGGAGAAGTATCCTCATCTCTTCTTAAAAGGTACGCTTGAATTTTGGGGACAAAATTCCCTCATAAGGGGGGGAGTATGTAACAACCCTCGCTTATGAGAGCCTTACTATGTGAAGTAATTACATATAAAATGTTGGAATACGGAGTAAGTATTAATTTAATGAAGAAAAGTTAATATTTACTAACTTATTGTACATTTATTGTATGAGCATGTAAATGTCCTCATGATGAGCTTTATAGTGTCATAGAATTTAAAATGACCCTATGATTTAAAATGGAACCGGAACTTAAAATGAGTTGTAAAATATCCAAATAATAATTTGGAGGTCGTAGTTGATTCCGGAACGTGCGAGATAGTCAAAATATGTGCTATATTGTATTTTGAGGTTTTTGGCACTTTTGACTGATTATACCGTAAATATGCAGTTGAGTGTTATTTTATCGCGGTATTGATCATTTAAGTTGGAATTGTTGACTAAAGGCATGCTTTAGTCTTCTATTTTCCCTAATTTCATTCCTAAACCTAGAAAGAGTAGAGAAAAGAGAAGAGATTGAAGATTGAGGAGATATTCTTGCTACTACACAAGGAAAATATGCATTTGCTAGATTGAGGCAAGTTTTCTACTTGCTATATGTGGTTTAAGATAAATGATTAGTAGTGATAATGATGTATTGATCATTGTTTAATTAGTTTAGTGTTTTTATGTATTTGTGGGTCTTGAATCATTAAAGGATGATTTGGATGATTATTGATGGTTGTAGTAGTAGTTGGTAGTATTTATGGTGCATTGATGGAAATAAATGAGTTTGGTTTGGAAGGTTTTGAGTTGGGGGTAAAATTGAAGTCCAAGACTCCATAGACATTCTTGGCAAAATCGCAGGACCGAATCGATTCGGCCCTTGGGGCGAATCGATTCACTTAGGTCCAGTTTCCAGGTCTGCCTGGACCGAATCGATTCGGCTTGGCCGAATCGATTCAGTAGTATACAGAATGTTAGTTTCCCTTGTCCGAATCGATTCGCTTTTAGGGCGAATCGATTCGTTTTCCTACTGTTTTCAGTTATTTTTGAAACTCAATTTTAATTCATTTTCTTTAGGGTTTGGGCCTAGGAACCTTCTTGTATGAAGTAAACTTAGAGTCCTAGAGTTCTAGGTGAGTTAGTTTACTACCCTAGATTAGAATTGGGTTATATGGGAATTATTTCGAGGGTGTGCGAAGTGATGTTCAGGCATTACTTTCTTTCTTTAATTAGTAGGAGTCTAGGGAATTTCTAAGTTGTGTTTGGAGACTTTAGAAGTTAATTTGAGTTATGTTGTTCTATTATAGAGCCAAAAGGAGACTTGGGAGATAACTTCGGAGTTTATTTATTCCTCGAGGTTATTATGATGACCTGAAGCGCGTATAGTTACGGATAACCATAATGTATTTGATAAAATGTAGATGGATAAAGTAAATGATAATTTACTAAATCATGTAATGGAAATTAATAAAATGGTTGGAACACACCCTCTCTAAATACCATCTTAAAGGAAGTCCGTGCGTAAGGTGAAACCCCCTGGCTAATGAATGCAGGGTTGATATAGTCCTAGGCCATATGAGCGCTTGTTTTATATTTTCTGCGATGGGTAGGTAATTCCAGGTGTTGTTATGACTATCCTGAAGGCATATGGCCACTTGGATCCCAAGTTGTCTTGATGATAGGCCCTGGAAGATGATGGTTATTTAGGGGGCGCACAGTGGGGAAACCCGGACAGGCGGTCTTAGAATCGTTATATATGTATAATTATAACTATTCTAACATCAAGTGGGACTTGATGGATATTAATGCCATAAAGAGCATAACGCAATGCCATAAAGAGCATAACGCAATGCCATAAAGAGCATCATACATGCCACAAAGAGCAAACAATTGAGATACGTGCCACAAAGAGCACATGATATAACTTGTATTCCTGATAAGGAATGGAAAGATGAAAAATGAAAATGGTGAAAGATGAAAAAGGCTTATGATTGTTCTTATTCTCCTATATAATTGAATTTCACTTTATAATCATTCAATTGTATTGGTTCATTATAGTATGCTATCATGCTAGAATATCATCTTTATCATCCATGATTAATTGTTCATTATTGTCATACTATTTGTTTATCTGGTGATCACATAAAACCGGGCCCTGACCCGTTCTTCTTTCTTGTTGTACATATATATATTGTAACCGCTCAGGTGGAAGGACGCCCTTAATGAATTCCCCATTCTAGTGTCTTTGAGGAGCCGTGACATTTTGCGGATATCACGGGATATTTTGTGTAGACGCCTTCATTGTTGTCTTCTAGTTATGTTGGGTCTTTATTCGGGCGTGTAGCCCAAACTGTTGTAAATGTATAATGGATGTATTATGTAATCAGTTCAACTTATTGTACATTGTAAGTAATTATGTTGACCGACATTATATTCGGTCCTTTATTTTGTATTATCGTAGTTGTAATATATAAACTTTCAGGATTTCCACTTGTTTTCAATTATGGGTTGTTCACAATGCTCTCTTTAAATTACAAAAATGAAATTTTTGACAACCCATTTTCTGAAATATTGTGTGGTTATCCCGTATACTCTTTATGTTGTTACGGTGCTAAGAATGATTCCATCCATGAATCCTGTATTATTGGAGTATTGGGCTGGCCACCCCTTATGTCGGATACCGGGTTGTGTCATAAACTTAGGGAGAATGTCAACAAACCAATAAATCGTTTTTCTACCCTTAGTGATAGTGACCCAGAAGAAGAAAATTGTTTTACTAGTAAGCGTGATCTTTCCACCTTTGTGGTTAGTCATGAAAGTGATAAAGACTTACCTTTGCATAATTCTTCCGCATTCACTGATGTTGATACTCCTGAGAGTGAGGATGAGAGCGAAGACGAGAGAGATTTGCAAATTGCTTTCAAAGAATTGTATGAAGAAACTGTAAAATTAAAGAAAGCAAACGTGAAACTAGCAGCTATGTTGAAAGAACGTGTCATAGAAATAAATAGTTCCAATTCTTTAATTGAGGATCTTAGGTCACAAGAAAAGAAAATTCGATAGAAGCTAGAATATGTCAAGGGTGAGAGAGATAGTCTTCGAGGATTGATGGAGACTATGAAAAAGGAAATCCTGAAGTTTGAAAATTCTACACGTTTACTTGAGTCAAGGATAAGTGAACTTGAAGAAAAAATGAGAGATTAGAGTAAAGTTAAGTTTGATTTGGAGGCTAGGTCTGAAAAGTTAGACAAAATCTTAGGCACCGTCAAAATCATAGATAATCGGAGAGGTATTGGCTTGAATAACCATGTCGCACCTGCTCCCAAAGCCAAAACCATGCCAATTCCTAGGAACTTTGGGAGAGTACCACCTAGGAACGTGAGGCATAATCGGCCTATAGGACATGCTCCTCACCGTACTTACACTTGCACTCATTGCGGTAGGAGATGTCATCTTAGAAGATTTTGCTATGATCTTAAGAACGCTCCAAGACAGTCTAGATCCATTCCGATTCCAAATGCCCTTCTCATCGGTTAACACCTACTTGGGTTAGAAAGTCGGATTTAGAAGCGTTAGGAATAAAACTCTGTGATTCTCGCA
This sequence comes from Sambucus nigra, assembly GCA_949130495.1. Taxonomy (NCBI): domain Eukaryota; kingdom Viridiplantae; phylum Streptophyta; class Magnoliopsida; order Dipsacales; family Adoxaceae; genus Sambucus; species Sambucus nigra. The sequence goes on along the minus strand of OX422210.1, from coordinate 584,938,519 downwards.
TCATTGCACATGGTTCTCCTCATCTTTCTTCTTTCGATTGAGGTTGTTCGTTGGTTTGTCATACACTAGTATTTACATCTTGCTTTATATTTGGCTAGTGTTATGGCATATTTCTTGTTTTGTTATTTATTTGAGTCTTTCCAAAAAATACAAAAAGATTTTGCTTTTTATAAAAAATTTTGAAAATACAAAAAAGATTTTTTTATTTTTGAGTCGTGAGGTTACTTGATTGATATCGGATATTAGTGTGCTTGATTCCCCCCCCCCCCCCCCCCCCCCGCTTCATTATTCATGTGACTAGGACTTTTGGTCATTATTATTGATGCCTATAATGATCTTAACATTTGCACTATGGGGTTGTTTCGATGTTGATATGCATTTTGACTCGACTTTGCTTATATGCCATCCTTGCACACAAGCACGAGTTTATATGAATGTTTGACTTCTCTTACATATTTGAGTTTGGTGAGACGTTCTTATCTCAATTTTGTTATCTATGCATAAGTAAACTTAAGGAGGAGGTCTGCTTGTAAGAACCGTTTTCCGTGAGAATTGGTATTGAAAATATTTTGAGTGTTCACGGGAAAGGGCTGCGAGAGTGTATAATTGACTCGTCATGAAAGCCACCATTTAAAAGAGCCCAAAAGAAAATCAAGGTAACAAAAATAAATAAATGCCATAATTGGGGCCAATAGGACTTTCTCTAAGTAGAGATTGATAGATATTTCTAAAGATCTTGAAAATTTCATATATTGAGGGAGTTTGGTTGGAAATTAATGTAAACGGGTTTGCACCACAAATCCTATGTTGAAACATCATATCATGACGCTATTTTTTGTAGAATCATCAACAATCCGAATTTGTATGCATGTTGATTAAGTTTAGTTCATCAAACTCACTTTTTTTTGTCACACATGGCTTTGATGAAGTTTGATGATTCCTTGCTATCAATAAGAACTCCTTGATCGATTCGATGTATTGAAATGATGGGTCAATTGTTGTAGTTCACTCCCAATTAATCCTCATTCATAATTGAGCACATTAGTACCATGTTAACATGTAATTCCCATTTTACGTTTTTTACACTATTCTTCTATTTTGCAGTCTGTTTTTGTGTTCCAGGTACTGTTTTGGGGTAATTTTTTCACTGGGAAAATTCTGAATGTTTTAGGGATATTTCTGGAAATTTAAATTTCTCGTTCAAATGACATCTCATGTCACGCGAACACGTCGTTCAAGCGACTTCCAAAATCATTCGAGCGACATCTTAAATTGTTCGAGCGACATCCTTAAATCGTTCGAGCGACATACTTTAGTCGTTCGAACGACTTCTCGCGAGATTAGGTTTTCATTTAAGCCGTCGTTCTCTCTTAGCTCCTGTCGTTCTCACTTCCTTCTAGCGATAGCAGCGCCTGTAATTTTTTTTCGCCATTTTCAGCAGTTCAAGCTGCGTTTTTCTCCTCTTTCATCTCTTTAAAGCTCCTCTAATCGTCGTTTTCTCTCCCTTGATCTTATAGATCATCCATTGTTACTCCTATATCAGCTAAGGGAATGTTCAGTTAGGTGTTCAGACAGTAGTTTCTCATCGGTTGCACGGTTCTCTGGGGTGTTTTCTTTTGGACAGTGGTTCTCCGGTATATTGTTCTCGTTTTTCGGTAGTTTTGAGGTAACTATGTTCATTTTTTATTTTTTTTGAGAAAAATTATTGTTTCTATTACTGATTTTGACTATGATTGTGGCTGGTGTTCGCGGTGGTTCGGTTGGACAATTGTATGGAGATAGGTGCTTAGGTGTGCGTATGTTCCCCCGCGACGGTATTTTTTACATCACACATTGCACTTTCTGGTCATGCCACCTAGACGCCATGGTGCCCCTTCCGGGCGACTCGATGAGGCACCACCCTCTACTCGAGCTCAGAGAGCTCAGGCTAGTTGGCCCCCGTACTCTCCTGTGAGGTGGGCCACTTAGGCTGAGTATGATCATTACTGCTCATTGGATCTTCACATTCGATCAATTATTTCCGAGAGGTTGTTTCGTTATGCTGAGTTTCCTGAGTTAGGTATTCCTCGCTGGTTGTCTACTAGAGGTTGGGATTTTATATTTGAGGTTCGTGGGGATGTTGATCCGGTTATTGTCAGAGAGTTTTTCTTCCGTGCTCTTCCCCACACTGAGGGGATCTTATCTACTGTACGTGGCGTTCCTGTTCTCGTCACTCCAGATCTCATAGAATCTTTTCTGCACCTTCCTCGTGTCCCAGACGCTGCGTTCCCTCGTTATTCCGACGATGGACCTACTCACGATGATATTTTGTGGCATTGTTTCTAGGAGATTCCTATGGCTAGTTCTACGATGTATCATCGCCAGCTTTACCCTGCCTTCCGTGTACTCAATAGATTTGTATCATTATCCATTTATCCTCAGATAAATCATACACAGATTGGGTTAGACATCGTTTACTTTATGTACTATGTTTCTCAGGAGTGGGATATCGATCTTCCGACATTCATGCTTTGAGTCATATCCTCTGTCACTATCCATGGTTCCATCCCTGTCCATTATGCTCTTCCATATGGGATTTTCATTTCCACCATTTGCACTACTACTGGTGTCCCAGTTTTAGAGGGTGATCTGCGTCTCCCTACGCCTGGTATTATTGATCATAATACTTTCGCTCATTCTGAGAGTCATTTACCATAGGCAGCGAGAGCGAGTGCTCCACCCCCATAGGGAGTCTTCCCTGATCCGTGTCAGGCATCTAATCACACTGGTCCGAGCACGACTACTATTTCTCTGCCACCACCCCCCACTCCTTCACCTACACGTCCTATTGAGGAGGAGGTTTCTTCTTTACAGGCACAGGTAGCTGCCCAGTCCAGGATGTATGATTATATCATAGCTAGATTTGATGATAAGGTAGAATCTCGTGTTCGTGCTGAGTCCAGGATGATAGCATTTTTTGATGAGATGCGTTAGAGAGAGCAGCGGAGAGGCGCCTATTCATCTGGACTTGGTCATATTTCTTCCACATAGAATGCTGCTGCTGATGATGATGATGATTCTGTCGATGCTTAGTTGCATTTGTTTTATTGTATTTGAGACATCCATATTCCTGATGTATTTTGTATTCTCTCTGATATGATGTACTCTTTTGATCAGTTGTATTTCTTGTAGTTTTAATGACATGGATGTACAGTCTACTTTTGTAGTTTTAGTGCTTCTCGCATTATTATTCTGTTTCTACTATCTTTTGCTACCCATTGTCATATTGCTATTGATTATCTAGATATGCTAATTCATTCTCATATTTTATTGCTAGATATGGTGTGTTTGTCCCACCTTTTGTCTATTCTAGGCAAAAAGGGGGAGAGATATGTGATGTAGGGGGAGTATTTATATTAGTTTATATCCTCCATACTTCACTTGGGTATTTGGTTGGGTCTCATGTGTGTAGGTATTGCTTTCAGAGATTCAGATATTCATTAATACATCACATACAGAGACAATTCAGATGATTGCCATTCAGAGACAGATTCAGATGCCTATGATTTATTTAGTCTCACTATGTCCTGTACTTTTATAGTTCTGTGTTTTGGGATAGGATATGTATTTGTTTATGGCATATATCTCTATTTAGTTTTATCCCTTAATAGCCAAAGGAGGATATTTGTAAGAACATAATTCTAAGCATATTCATGTGTTTTAATTGGCTTAATTCTGGACAAAATAAATTAAGTCTAGGCTAGTTTTCTATGGAGTTTATTTAAATCCTACGACAAATTTCAAGTCCAAGAATGTGCAATTAAAGCTTTCAAGAAGATTACAAGTCAAGACATGTTGCATATGTTTAAGATCACTTAGGTATGAATACTTGTGAGTAATTGGGTAATATGTATATTGATTAAATACTAGGTGATTTAAATGCTTGGGAATTAAATCTTCTTATGTTTTAAAAATATTTTTGAGTTGCAAATAGTTTAAAGAAAATTCGAGGATTAAATTAAAAAGGAAAAATATTATTTTTTACTGTATCTCGCTCGAACGAGATTGAGTATCGTTCAAACGACATTGACATGTCGCGCGAATGAGATCTCATCTCGCTCGAACGACCTGCCTCCTCGATTTTCGTGTTTTCATTTTCTTGGACTTTGTGCAACTCAGTTATAAATAAAACGTATCTGCAAATGTTTCTGTAGGTTGAAAAGTTTCGAAAACTTATTCCCATATAAGTTTTTCATCTTTCAGTGTTTATTCAAGATCGTATTACTCAATTCCAAAGTTAGGTGATCTTGAATGCGTTTACCAAAAGATAATCCATTCACTACAACGTGTTGCACTTTGTGAGGAGAACTCTACAACCGAAGATCTGCGTGCTATTGTAGAAGGAGACCTTACGAAGTATCTTGTGGAGAAGCGGTTTTTCTTCTTCACTGCTTCCCTCCTGGAAAGGGAAAGTTTTAGCCGAGACATCGAAATCGATACCTGCGGGTATTTTGTATGTTGCACTTATTTCATTGTAATCCGTGTAAGCCGTTCTCTTACTAATTATAGTGAAATAAAAAGGTTTTTCCCTTCGGGGATTTTTCCTGAAATTGTTTCATTTACCGCATGCTTTATTCATCAAATGGATGTCATCACTTAGATGCATGTTTAGGGTTTAAGAAGCTAAAATTGGTTTTAACTAAAATTGGAACAAAGTGTTTTACCTAAAGTACACTAAATGGCCGTTTCAATGAGATAGTGTTGATGATGAGAAACGAGGACCTAAAATCGGCAAGGATGAAACTTTAAATTCTTGGTCGCTATATCTTCAACTCTTCAAACGTCATAGGCTTGAGGTACAACCAACATATATCCTATGACTCAAATAGTTTGGTCCAAAATTAAGCAAATACTACAAGTTGACTCGATTGGAAATTTTCCCTTACAAATTTTCCACTTTGGCTATTCCGGACAAAACCAAACCAAAAATCCTATAGGCCGTCAAGCACACCTAGACACAAACCCACCCAGAAATAAAATAAAATAATAGACGCTTGACTTGACTCATAGATGCTTTACCGCTTTAACCAATTAAACGCATAGGGATTATGACAATAAAAAAATGTTGACGATAAAATTTTATAAAAAGAACACCCAAATTATTTTTCAAGCTCCTATATATATATATATATATATATATATATATATATATATATATATATATATATATATATATATAGAGAGAGAGAGAGAGAGAGAGAGAGAGAGAGAGAGAGAGAGGCAGGCTCCTGTGCACACTAAGTTTGCACATTACCTTTTAAAAGTATTAAAAAAAATATTTTTGAGTTGATTTTTTTTGTGTGATATTTAAACATTTCAAGGAACCCATATAAAAAAAATTAGCTAAAAAAAAACTTTTTTTGCTATTTTTAAAAAATCGGTCAAACTTTCGCAGTTTTTAAGCCCTTTAAAAACTGCGAAAGTTTGACCGATTTTTTAAAAATAGCAAAAAAAGTTTTTTTGAGCTGATTTTTTTTATATGGGTTCCTTGAAATGTTTAAATATCACATAAAAAAATTGGTGTGCGCCAGCACTAAGTTTGCCTACTTTTAGAAGGTAATGTGCAAACTTAGTGTGCAAACTTAGTGTGCACAGGAGCCTGCCTCTCTCTCTCTCTCTCTCTCTCTCTCTCTCTCTATATATATATATATATATATATATATATAATGCATTCATACTTTTGAAAACCTTGGAAAATGAGACAATGTTGATGACGAGAAACGAGGCACTAAAACCGACAAGGATGAAACTGTAAATTCTTGGTCGCAATGTCTTCAACTCTTCAAACGTCATAGGCTTGAGGTACGACCAACATATATCCAATAAATCAAATAGTTTTATCCGGAATTAAGTCAATACTACAAATTGACTCGATTGGAAATTTGCCCTTACAAATATCCTCCTTTGGCTATTCCAAGACAAAACCAAACCAAAAATCCTGTGGGCTGTCAAGCACGCCTAGGCCAATCTCACCCAAAAATAAAATAAAAAATAGACGCTTAACTCGACTTATAGATGCCTTGCCTCTTTAACCATTTTTTTACTAAAAAGAAATCCATGCACACTTAAATACACCATTAAACGCATAGGGAATATGAAAATATAAAGTGGGTAAAATTAAATACTCCTCCTTAATTAATTCACCCCCTTTATCTAACAGTGTCTAACTAAGAAGGCCTCGTCTCCCCCTAAGTTAGAGCTCATAAACTAAAAGGTTTAGATACCATCTCTCCGCCTTTTTATTCAGGAATAGACAAAGGTAAAGAATAAAATAACTTATTTATCCTCCAATTTAAAGAAAATACACCAGATAAACTAAACACGAGATATGCAATAAGGAAAAACAAGTTAAACATGCAATGGTGAATTAAGGCCAAGATCATTTAAGTATATGTCAACAATGAAGTCCAACTAATCCATGCAAAGATTAATAAATATCACCTATGATGGAATGACAAAAAATACATTAAAATTTACTATGACAAGCATGGGATATCAAACAAAATTCGTAACAAGATAGATACCAATTTTGAATTCAAAGCATTCATGGACTAGCAAGCAAGGCAAAGACTCAAACACAAAGAAATACTATATATATACCAATAATGCAAACGCACATATACATGGGTACAAACACCATACACGACACAAAATACATTAAGCTTTCCACACTCGTATGACAAAAGTGTGTCTAAATACATGTGGTAAACGAAAGTGGAGGGGTGTGAACTAGCAACAAAAGAATTTAGACCCAATCACCTAAATATATCCACGGAGTTCTCATTTGATTACAAAACTTTATCAAACTTAAATATAACCTCATGTTACAAGATAAACTGAACTCACAAAACAAACATACACAATGCACACACGCCTAGAATTTTGATGATTTTTCAAACCAATAAAGTCATGAAAAAAGTCGCTTAACTAGGATACAAAGTCATTGTGCAAACACGTTGATATATCCATCCAAACTTCCTCATACATATTCGTTTTTTCCCTTTCTTTATAAATATACCAACTAAACAATGAAAGCCTTGGCTATTTTTTTATGCCACATTTTTTAGGCCAACTTTCAATGGTGGCCTTCACGCAACGTAATTTCGTCTTTCGTAGCCCAATTCCATTGATAAAGAACTACACTGAATATATATTTTTCTATATATTTTTTTAAATCCGAGAAATAGTTCTTACATGCACAAATCCTCCATAGTCATAACAACATGTAGATGACTAAATTTATAGGAGAACATCTCACTTAGCTTAAATATATATATGTGAAGATATTTCAAGTGAGCTCGTGCATACGTAAATCGAGGCATATAAAAAGAGAATCCATTAGGCAACACAAAATCAAACTACTCCATGCAAGAATGATAAAGAACACTTAAGGATTGAAAATCTTAACCAAAAGTTCTAGCCACATGGAAGCGGAACGAGATATAGGATTCAAACATAAGTTTATGCCACATAAAGTGTGTAAAACTAAAATACACAAAAAAAAATCTTTTTTGTTTTTCAAAAAATTTAACTAAACAAAAATGAACTCAAAATAAAACAAAAAATATTTTTGTATTTTTCAATAAAACCAAATAAAATGAAATAAAATACAAAAGATACACATATCATAATTCTAGCTCAATTTTTATAATGAAGCAAAGACTAGAAAATGACAAACAAACATACAACTAGCAAAAATATATCATAATGAACATAAGCTAGTGTATGTAAACAAAGCTAACACATTTAACCTTTAGATTTAGTAAGGGAGTCATCATGTGCAAGCAAATGAGAATAAAAAATTCTATCTTGTAAAGCCACCAAATCGGATCTCCTAACCCAAACTAGTGAAGCGTGACACTCTCGAGATTTGGGAATTTTGGTGACTCAATCATTGGACTTCCTAGGACCCTTTTTAAGATCAAAACAAAATTTTCTAAGATGACCTTTTCGACCATAATGTGTACAAGTAAAGACTCGGCAAAAAGTAGTACCTAAGGACTGATCTCTTAAAGTGTTCCTAATAGATGCTCTCAAACTTATGGTTTGGGATTTATTAGTTGAATCATTTTGAGTATCAAAGCCAATACCACATAAGTCATTTTTAATTTGGACGGTTCTAAGAATTTTATCTAATTTTTCGAACCTACATTTCAAATCAAATTTGACTCGACTTGAGTCTCTCAACTTTTCTTCCAACTTTAGAATACGTGACTCAAGAAAACACCTACCCTATTCAAACCCAAGAATCTCTTTCTTCATAGCCTCCATTAAACCTCTAAGGCTACCTCTCTCATCTGCTACATAATCAAGCTTCTCACGAAGAGCTCTCTCACGTTTCCTAAGGTCTTCCATCAAAGCACTCTCATTATTAACCTTGGCACGTTCTCTCAAACAAGCTTCCAACTTCAAGTTATCCCTTTTTATTTTAATTGATTCCTTATATATCTCACGAAAGGCCACTTGAAGTTCACTCTTATCAACCTCTTCTTAATTCTCACTCTCACTTTCAACTCCACTCTCTATATTATCAAATTTTTGGGATTCATAAACAATAGCCTAGGAAGTGTGATGTAAAGGAATATCTTCATGGAAAGATTCACTATCAATGCTCACATTACTTTCCATGAACGCGGTAAAGTTGCGCTCAATGGGGGAATCAAATCCCTCTTCCTTTTCGCTATCACTAAGAGTGGCATTGTATGAAATTGGTTGCTTTCCCTCCCTCCGTAATTTAGTAGGACACTCTCTTGCCCTATGGCCATAACCCTCACAATCATAAAATTTATTCGACTCGATCCTATTAAGATCTTCATAATGCTTTTTAGGGAATTTTTCGGCTTTGTCATACTTAGACTTATGAAATTTCTTAAAATCCTTTTTAAGATTATCTTTATTAAACTTAACAAATTATCTAAACTTCCTAGCAAGCATAGCCATCTCATCGAAATCGATGTCACTCTCATTATTCGAAACTTGTTTTTACTCCTTTCGGGCTTTCAAGGCGATGCCCTTATCTTTCTTCTTCTCATCCTTGGAGGTAAGCATGTCAAGTTCATAGGTTTGCAAGTCACCTACGAGCTCTTCAAGTTTCGTAGAGGCTAAAGTGGGTAAAGAATTTAAAACGGTCACTTTGGAATAAACCTATCGGGTAAGGACCTCAAATTTTGTTTTACTACACAGTTGTCGGGTATCTTTTCTCCCAAGTTAAAAGATGAATTAATGATATCGAAAAGTCTAGTATATAATTCATTAAAAGTCTCACTTTTAAGCATTTTAATGGTTTCTTATTGAGTGGTGAGGTTTTGGTGTTTCAAAGCTTTCACGACACTAGTTCCCTCGTGGGTGAGTTGTAAAGTATCCCAAGCCTCTTTAGCAGTTTCATAGGCCATGATACGTCAAAATTCATCCTGTGTGACCGCACAAAAAAGAGCATTTAAACCACGGGAATTAAAATTAGTTAATTTAAGTTCATTCTCACTCCATCTCTCTACGAATTTAGGTACACACAAATTTCCAACTAGACACGTAGGTGGGGACTAACTACTAAGTACCAATTGCCAAACTCACCCGTCTAGGGATTTAAATGGCGATTTCATTCACGCTTTCCAATACGCGTAATTTGAACTATCAAAAAGCAGGGAATTTTGAAAATGGTGAAATTTTCATTTTTAAATTAAACAAAATTAAAGATCTTAACGCATTAGATTAACACTCTGGCTCTGATACCAATCTGAAGATGTGATTTCTTAACTTATATGCTCTGATACCACTTGATATGAACGAATGCCCCCAAATTTTAAACTCAAGCTATGAGATGGTTCAATTATATTCCAAATTTGAATTTTTCAAAAAATTATTTAATTTTCTTTACTTTATAATCATAATCAAACACATGAAAAATTAAATTAAACTTAAAGTGAAAAAAATAAAACTACACAAACATTTTAATTTCCACTTAAACAAAATTCAATCCAATTCAAGTTAAACAAACCAAGTTAAATTAATGCCGACAAGAATTAAATTAAATTAAAATTTACCTAAATTTAATTAGCACCAAATTAAACGAAGTTGTGATTTAAACCAAATTTTATCTTGATTAACCTAGCATATATCTAAGTGATATTTTTCAAGATAAAATAATCACAAACACACTACGCCGCGATGTACGAGGAAAATCCACAACGAAAAAAACCTTGGATGGCCCTTCCTACAAGTTCACTAAGTATGGTATGTTTACAAATACAAGACAAGAAACTTACAACACACGACTCGACTCCCTTCAAGCCTCGATGCTCCTTCTTGCATCAACCTCCGCCTAGTTAACAACTACGGACTCCACTGCAGTCTCGGAATCCATCGATGGGGCATAGCTACCATCAAAATATACGATGGCCTTTCCAATGTATCTACACCACGACCAAGAAAACAATCTCCTTTTTGGGTAGATAAGGAACTTAAAAATCTACTTTGATGGGTAGAGAAGAAACCAGGTGCCAAACAATCTGCAAGCACGGATATATAAATAGGAGCTTGGATTAAACTAGAAACATGGGTGTAAACACGTGTGTTTTGAACAAATTAATTCATGAAAAATCTCACACAAAAATGGACATTTAGAAGATGAAGATTTGCTTTCTAAAAATGTGAAAAACTCTCCAAAAGTCTGACGAAAAAGCATCCCCGAAGAGGTTAAAAATTACTAGACAAAGTGGGAGAGTGGGAAGTTAAAATAAAAACTGCCAGAAAAAAAATTTCCCGCTGAAATGTCATTCGAATGAAATTTTTAGTTCGTTTGAACGACCATGTTGGAACGAAATTATAGTTTTCAAGTTCGTTCGAACGAGATTTCAGAAAAATTCTCGTTCGATATTCCGTTCGAACAACTTCGTTCCAACGACCATCTAACGAGAAAGCGAAAAAACTATGCACAATATCATTAGAAGTTTGTTCGAATGACGTGGAAATTTCGTTCGAACGAGATTCCAGGTTCGTTCGAATGACTTTACAGAAATATTTAAATTTCATTATAATCCCATAACCTTTTATGAAAAGTTCTAAAATGATTTTCTGAGAAAAATAAAAAAATCATTAACGATAACAGTTTATAAAAAGAACACCCAAATTATTTTCCAAGCTCCTATATATATATATATATATATATATATATATATATATATATATATATATATACCTTTGGAGACCTTGGAAAATAAGACAATGTTGATGACGAGAAACGAGGCACTAAGGCTGGTAAGGATGAAACTTTAAATTCTTGGCGACTACGTCTTCAACTCTTCAAACGTCATAGGCTTGAGGTGAAACCAACATCTATCCTATGACTCAAATAGTTTTGTCTGGAATTAATCCAATACTACAAATTGACTCGATTGGAAATTTTTCCTTACAAGTAATAGTGTCGACAACTCCAAGTCCCAAAATAAACTTTTGTACCCATAATCCATAAAGTTGTAGCCTCAAAGTATGCTGCAGATAACATTTAATTATTTCTCACTTTTTCATAATATCGTCCACTAGGCTAAAACAAATCTGCTTAATCAAGAGCGAACAATTATCATAGGTGTGAGCATATAATATTGTAGGCATCTCATTACTTCATACTCACAAAATATTTTATTCCTCTCATATATAATTAATTACTAAGAGAAATCCAATATATATATATATATATATATATATATATATATATATATATATATATATATATATATATATATATATATATATATATATATATATATATATATATACTCTCATTGACTCAATGTGTATATATATACTAATCCAAAATACATAAAGTACTCATAAAATTCCATTTGTGGGAATTTGACATAAGTTTATATAGTGATTTCTCAATATATATAGTTCTTTTCTTAAATTCTCGTAAGTTTTCACATTAAATATAACTCTTAGTCAAAAGGAGCTACTAAAGCCTCAAGAATTTGACATTTTATGATATAGGTAAAAATATTTATTTACACCCCTGTTTCTATTCGTAATGAAAACTTTAACCGTAAGTGTAGTTGTATATCATTAATTATCACCACGGTCATGTTTAGTCTTAAAGGCGCATTTAAACTCGACTCTAGTGTGTCAAATGAGTAGTTCAACACGATCCTAAACTATATTTTGGTCAATTAATGGCATTATAATTTTTAAAATGTGTGGAAAAAAAATCGAATATTTTCTTACTCCTATGTTAAATTCATATTCTTGTGATAAATCTCATAATAATTCAAAATATCAAACTTATTTAAGAGTTTCTTAAAACTATTCATTTCACCAACCAAAATAACAATTACTTTGGATCTTAAGGGAATGGCACGAGTATCTTAACTTCTTCTATAACCACATTAGATGATTTAATACTCCCATTGATTTCACCATTCTTTAAAAAATTTGACATTTTCGATTTCAATAGTAAATAGTGTTTCCCTCTTGAAAGTGTAGAGACATAATTCTAAAACCCAATTCTTTTAGTAGATTCTAAATCCATGCACATACTAGACATTTTCAATCATACGGGCGTGTCAAATTAGGTAAAATGGAATTTATGTAATACACATTTAACCATATATATTCATTTTAGTGTGAATAACTCTAGGGGCGATGTCGACATTGGTGAGTTTGGCTTGTTGATTCATAATGACATGATCATAAACGTACACTATCCAAGGACTATAATCTCCCAAATGGATCACATAGATCGTTCTAAAATTATAAAACCTTAAGAGCCTAAACGTAAATTGTAATACCACCCTAAACTTGAGTATCAAGGTTCATAAGTGATAACCCAAAGACAGTCTAGTCTATTAAATCATCAAATCAAGTCTAGATTTAAAAGTGTCTCATATTCAATTGTGCCATAAGATTCAATAGTTTTAACAATAAAACTATCTTTACGGTCAACATTATGATATAGGATCAAAATCACTTTTTCTTGTAAAATTTTTATCAAAAACATAATTGTACAAACCATCATTGAGAATACCATAATTAAGAAAAATACATTCTCAAATAACTGAAAGATCTTTATACACTCAAAATAAATTCTTAACTATCAATTTTAAATAAATATTTTAAAACGTCCCCGAGGAGTTTTTGAAATGATTACAAAATAATATAAGAAAAGGAATCCAAGAAATTATGGTTTATTTTATGGTTTGTATTGTAAGTATCCTCATATCGAATTATAACTATTTTTTTGTAGCACTCTAGTTTTAAAAAAATAAAATAAATCATTGTCTTTCCTATCGAACGACACATTATAATTCACATGATATAGCTTAAAAATATGTGTGTTACATAATGAGTACTCATATTTTAGTCTCTAACATTATGAGATTTTGCAGGAACTTTATGCTTAATCCATTTAAGAGTTTTTCTAAAAAAAAAAAAATTAAAGGAGTGTCCCACACTAATTTAGGCTTAAGGAAATCGTTTAAAACTTTATGCTTAAGGAAATATACCGACTCTTTCGAGCAACCAATATTTACCTAAATTAACAAACATATTGGCCCTTAATTTAATTAAACCATTGCAACCAGACTCTTTAGACCAACCAAATCACAGTGGCTTAATTACTAAAATGTGATCATTATTAATTTGAACATTAAAATCATATACGGACTCTTTGAACCAACCAAAATATTGCATTTATAGTGTATTAGATTAGACCACTTTGATTGACTCGTCATCTAATCATGATACAAATACTGAAATGAAAACCTTAAGGCATGCTTTTAATATTTCATAATTCATATTGGACATTATAAGGCTATGCATTAATCTAATATTTACAATTTTTGAGCAAGTTTGAGCACCTAATTAAACTTCACGTAAATATTACTTCTAAGGAAATATATAAATTCTTCGAGGTTAAATTCATTCTGAAAATACTCATTATTGATCATTTAATAATTGTAATTGTACCTTTGGGTAAGCTTACAATGAACAAGTCACATCATCATCGAATCAATAACCTAATATTCATAATTATATTTGGACCTTCGGATAACCAAATTTGTACGCAATAATTTAATATTTACAATTATAGACTAGAGCACTTTGATGGATACCTAATCATACATAATATAAATATTAATGTCAAAATCTTAACCACAAATATAATATTCATAACAATACTTGATGTATACTAAAAACATCACATAATATGAATATTATGATAGTCGAATAAGTTAGGATAACTTATGTAGTTATTAAAACACATAAAAATGAGAAATTCAAAATTTTCAATAACGAAAAATTTGTGTAACCACTACAAAAATGTTCACAAAAACTTTTGAAATACTCTCCAATAAGCAGAATTCAAAAATAATTTGGGGAGAGAAATAAATATCAATTTTATTACCAAATATGACAAATTCAAGGTTTTGAGGATCAAATGTGCTCAAATCACCAAAACAACGTCCATCACAAAAAAATAGTGAGTTTTGATAATTAGGTCGTTTCGAATTGACATAAAAAAGTCATGAAATTACGAGTAAGATGACAATTTTAATTTTTGTTATTGCTTATCACAGACAGAAGAAAATTGTCACTAAAAATGTCTCAAAATTTCAGATTTACAGTTTTATAAAATAGTTTTTTTTAAATAAATATATTTAAAGAAATAATTAAATTGCCACAAAAGAAAATAACAATAAGGGGACCAATTCCAATTGTAATTTGGGGGTAAAAAAATTGAAACATACAATCTCATCTCATGATGTATCTTTTTATGTGATTATACAGATATACCAAATAATTCATTTAGTTTCATACACAGAGATTATAAGTTGGTTCATTCTTAATCCATAGAGTGTGCCAATTTTTCATAGAATATTCATGCTTACACATATTACTTGATGCACGTAAAAAAGCAATGCTCTCAAAAAAAATATTAGATGCAAAACTTAATGCATAATCATGTGATCCCAACACAGCTCTCTGATACCACGTGTTAAAAATACTTTAATTAAAGAACACAAATACAAACTGTAAAATATAATTTGATTAATTTAAATATTAATCGATTAATTAATTAAAAATGCTATGGTTCTTTAAAAATAAGGTCTTTAATCATCATGATAATTGCATTTTAAAATTTTCGCATATAATCGTTATGCGGAACATAGAATAATAATTTAATCACATACCTCAATCCATAACTATGAATTTCGAATTCATTCTTTTACCTCTATTATGTCTATGAAGGAAAGATTAGAGAAATAGTTGACCTTTATAATGTACGATCGTATAGATTTTCGGACCACGATTTTATCTTGTTTACAGCAAGAACATATTCCAGTTTCAGCACATTCCAACTATCAGATTGTCTTCTATGACCAAAATAATATTTCGAAAATTAACACACATTGAATCTTTGGATTTCCGTCCATTATCCTTTAATTTCATTATGTTGTTCTTTTAGTGAGTCTGAATTGGAAAAAATCGACCACTTGTTTATAGACAAGAATATAACCCAAGAGTTTCATCATCAAAGCAAACTTTTGGTATATCTTAATAAAACTTTTTATAATTTCAATAAAATCTTTAAATTTCAGATTGTATTATGGCCACAAAATTGTAGGTTTAATTTTAATTTTGAAATTAGAATTAAAGTCTAAGAGTAATATGATAGGAACTAACCCTTAAAAACCATCACATTAATCGATGACTCTTTGTTAAATCATGATACTAAATTCTAATCAAGTTTGGATTATCTCATTATATTATGACTTTTGTAAGAGTCATCACTACTACTAAAAAAGAGGGAACTTCTTCTTCACTTGTCAAATGACCAAAATATCCTTATTAAATATTTTATTCCGAGAATAACCTTACTAATACATTCATCCCCTAATAACTCTATCACACCCGATCAAACATTCATGCCCTACAAATGAGGAGTCGTATCTCCATCCCAATATTAATTCACAACATTCATTCATCTTCTCATCTTTTAAGTTATACCAAGAAGATTCATTAATCTTCTCATCTTTCAAGAGAACACGAAATCTTAAACATTTGTTCATTCATCTTGTCAGATGGCACCTGGAAAAACCAAAGGCCAATATGAGGTATGCTGGGTTTTTGTATATGTCTATTTATTTGAAATTGCATCCTTTGTTATTATTGTTCCTTCTTGCATCCTTTATTGTTATTGTTATGTAACACCCCGCTTAAAATAATAACGAGTGGCCAGCCCTATACTACATTAAATCAGGAGTTTCAGATGGCCCAGTCTCAACACCAATTGTCGGTACAAATATAATATAGACTAACTACCCGATATCATATAAGCGAGATCTTAAAATTTAAATAAAATATGCAACAGATAACAAACCAACATTATAAGCTACTAATAAAGGAAAGAAACATGCATACAATTTATTATGATAAATAAAATGCTAGAATAAAATGAAATGAGTAACTACAACCGAATATACCACAAAGGAGTAGACCCGAATAAGCTATCGGGTCACAGCCAATACAATAACTGAAATGAAATGAATATACACATCTATAAATATCCCTTGGGTATAAACCCGATGTACAACATGAATCCTACCTATATTTTTAAAGAAGTAGGAATCGACTACAATCTACATCCCGCAACAGTCCGCACCTGTCACGGCTCCCAAGACTCTGGATAGAAGGTCATCTGGCATCCATGCGGTAGGACACCTGTAGTAATATATATATATATATATATATATGCAGGAGAGAAAAGTAAACGGGTCAGAGCCCGAGTTGTGAAAAATATTTAGCAAGTGTGTTAACCATGCATAATAAATATCGGTGCACTTATTTCATAATTAAAGTGGAATCGCACTCTCGTGAAACCCCAAATCACCTCTCATCTAACGGCGCACACCTATTCGCGTCCTGAAGTCTTAGTTAAGTTACCCCACCCATAAGGACAACCTAACCTGTCATAGGCATAGCCTATACCCACAAAAATTGCCTTCCTATCTTAACCCAAGAATCCACTCTTTCTAAACACACTTAATTATTTTTACAAACAAATATGCCATAATAGGCTTTATGGATTCCGGTTTATAATTTAATTAATTATAATTCTTAATACGTTACCCATATACATTGGGGTTTAATCAAATGATTTAATTACTAATTAACATGCATACAGATTATTATTGACAAAACTTCTCTCCAATCTCAACATTGCACTACGTTTCGTGCGTGAGGTGTCTCGCAAAGCGAAATCCAAACAAGGAACCGCCCCGTTACACTACTCCTTGACAATGTCGATCCTAGAGATCCATTATGCCATACATACAATTTTATATTACTACAACTACTAAATTTAGATTACAATATGAAAAGAACTTAAAATCT
Source organism: Sambucus nigra (assembly GCA_949130495.1). NCBI lineage: Eukaryota > Viridiplantae > Streptophyta > Magnoliopsida > Dipsacales > Adoxaceae > Sambucus > Sambucus nigra. Next base: position 584,921,098 of record OX422210.1, on the reverse strand, counting down.
CCAATAATATCCTTGGGATGATGTAACCGAAATATTCCTTAAATGCAATACATCAATCCCCATCAATCTAGTACATCATAATCATCCAAGATGTACTCCACAAAGATTCCATATCCTTTAATCTATAGGATATATAAATATATATATATATATATATATATATATATATATATATATATATATATATATGTAGGAATTTATTCTAACCATATATATATACAATCATCCATTCCCATAGCCAAGTTCACATACCACATATGATGTACAATGGCCATCCATATAATATACCCGACTATATATATCGCCGATAAAACTGCATCATGCTATCATCTTCCAGGGCATTACTCACATACCATCCTGGGGACCCCGATCGGTCTCAATATCACCAACATCGGAGCCAGACACACACACGACGTCCCGGGAAGTGTCCATAGCTCCTAACCTATAAATGAGACCAGACATACCCACCACGCCTCACCCCGAAAATATAAATCACATAATAACACACTGGACGACTATGACCTGGAGACTATCCACACCCTGCTCCTTGAGCCAGGATGCTCACCTTCTGCACGGAAACTTCCCAATGATAGCATGAGCGGGTTATGCTTAACCACATAAGATATATATCATTCACATGCACAATATATATACATCCATATGATCCCATCATATGATCAAACATTAAACCATCATATACGGTTTAAATATTCATACCATGTATATCCAGAACATAAATATATCCATATATTCATATTTATATAGATATATATACATATATTCACATATCTTTATATCTATATATACAAACTAATTCTCGTTCATAAGTATAAGATATCTAAACTCGGCTATAAGTATACATAATCCTCAATATATAAGTCATCACCACAAACTCATTTAATTTACCTCGATATGTGAATACACTCCCTCACTTGAAGCATATTCATCCATTTTTCCTATGATGAATAGTCTCCCAAAATCATATGTATATATATATATATATATATATATATATATATATATATATATATATATATATATATATATATATATATATATATATATATATATTCAACATTAGGGTTATCACCCAAAATTTTGTGTAGAAAACCATCACTACACATACCAACTATATTCGAGAGCACTTTGATGAATCTAATAATAATTTCGACTACTGGTATACACATAACTAATAGTCTATAAGACTCAAGCTCAATCTTACATTCATCAAATAATCCCATTACTTAGGGAAAATACCCGTTGTAAATCACACTCCGATAAACAACATTTACCACAACTAGATTTTCACGCTCTACTCTTGTTGGTAATATGATCCCATCGCTCTCGATTTCGACTATGGTTCAATAACTTTTATGAATCCCCTAGTCTAACGTCTTTTCGATTTATTACTTAAATTTTATCATTACTAAGGGTATGCGACTATTCTTTTCCATTTGGCCCCAAATTGTATCTCAATAATATCCTATCCTTATAAGGATTCGATATAAATGTCGGCCCAAAAATTTCATAACATACCCTCGCAACTCTCTCTAAGAGTTCTTAGCCTCCCATCACATCTATACTTACATTTGGTCTATGATTTGGATTCTCAAACCCAATGAGGAGTTCCCCACAATCTCTATATACAACTCCAATACACACATGGATATATTTTTCCCAAATTGCCCCAAGAAGTCCCCATAATCACAATGTGTGAGAAACCCCTAGTGTGTCTCCAAAAAATATCTCTTACATCATAAGAGAAGGCCCAAAATCAATAAACCCAACCAAAAAGGGTTTGAAATCACTATGGATAAAATTACGCAAAATGCCCTATTTTCGAATCGATTTGACCCTACTCCGAATCGATTCGGCCCGGCGAATCGATTCGGCTTCAGAGGGGAATCGATTCGGGTCCAAAGACCTGGGCTTCTGTCTCAGGCCGAATAGATTCGGCTTGGGTCCGAATCGATTCGGTCAATGCAGACCTGCTAATTTGCCTAAACTGAATCAATTCGCTTAGGGGGCGAATCGATTCGGGTCTGCAGATTTTGAAGGGTTCTCTTCTCCAATGAACCCACGAATTTTAAAACCTAAAATTTCTATTCTAACCCCCAAACCTTCATCAAATCATGATTCTAAGCCCATAAATCAGCCCAAAATTGATCCCAACCATTTCTACACCATTAAAACCATATTTAAACATTGATTTCAAGATTAATCCCCAAAAATCTAGGTTTTGATATTTATACCTAAAAATCATTTCTTTAACTCACAAATTATGAAATCAAATACACAAATGACTTATTTAGCAAGATTAAACACTTGCCTCAGATTTGTAGAGGTTGGATCGTCCTCGATGTCGCGGTTGGGCCGAAAATCTCCAAGCTTTCTTCCTCTCTCTCTCTTCCTTTCTTCTTCTTTTCTTTCTTCTTTCTCCCTCTAGGGCTTTTTCCTCTCTTTCTCTAAATTAGAAGGATTATCCCGTAAGCCTCTTAAATCCCTAAAACACAAGTCCCAATTTTAAATGTTAATACACACTTTAAATGACTCATTTACTCCAATTCGAGTCAAAGTGACTTAAAAATATTCCGGAGCCGAAATAAACCCCAATGACAGTTATTTTGACTATATCGACCCTTCCGGGATCGATGGTACACTCAAAATCATCATCCGGAATACTTTGAAATATCCTCTATTTTTGGACCTAAATTCCTAAATTTTAGAATTCTCCAATTTAATTAAATTTTATTTTCCCAAAAATTTAATTTCTCAGTCTCCAAAGTCAAGGGTTGTTACATGTTACTTCTTCAAAAATCAAGGTAAATAATCCTACTTCTGTATAGAATTTTTCCTCACTTTTGTTATGATTTTTTTTATAGTATGCCTACTCATATAAAATTAATTCTTAGTACAGATTACCAAGTTCAATAATCTCTTAACTTTCCTAATGAATTGTTAATTGAAATCTTATGGTTATTATCATTATTGGTTGTACAAGCTCTGATTCTGAAGGAATTCCCCATTTGTTTACGAGGTATGTGAAATCATATGTTCTACAATTTTTTGTTTCGAGAATTTTTTTACCAATAATGTTCATTTTTTGGTACTGTTAAATTGATATAGTTAGTTGTTCAATAATTTTTTTCAAAGTTATATAAATTAAAAAACACAACAAGAGATTATTTCAAATTGCATCATTTCTTCTTATTGTTTCTTATTCTAAAATCAAGTTAATTTTTTGTTCCAATGTCTACTCATATAAAATTAATTCTTACTACACACTACAAAATTTTAAAATCTCTTAACTTTCCTAATGAAATGTTAATTGAAATATTATAGGTTATTATTGTTATTTGTTGTACAAGCTCGGCTTCTGAATCAGAGACGACTGAAGGAATTCCCCATTTGTTTAGGAGGTATGTGAAATCATACGTTCTACAATTTTTAGTTTTGAGATTTTTTTAGTAATAATGGTTATTTTTTTGTTTTGTTAATGTGAAATAATACGTTCTATAATTTTTAGTTTGGAATTTTTTTTTAGTATTCGAGTATTGTTGCTAAAGCTTCGCTCTGTTATGTCACCGCTATCTACACTTTTAGACCTCTAAAATAATTTCTCTTAAATGACTCAAGTTATTTCGTCAAACTCATTTCATTATGTTTTTTAACCTAAACTTATGTATTCATGTCTGTAATGCCATTCATTTGATATGTCATGAAACTGTTATAGGATGATGGGAAAAAGAATAACGATACTATTATACTTTAATATTTCGGAATAAAACTATAGACCTTCCTAACGATACTATTCTACTTGAATATTTCAGAATAAAAGGTCTGTTCTAATATTGTTATTTTATGAGCTAGAATAGGCATTCACCTCCGTGTCCTTAGCCACCGTAAAACTATGTGTCATTCTGAGTATTGCAAATGAAACTGCGTAAAATCGAAGGCAAAAAATAAAAGAAGTATGTAGACAAAAGTACAAGAAACATAGATTTAATGTACAAATTACATTAAATTGGAACTGTGATCGAGGAAATGAATTACAGAAAAATAAATGCATTAGTGGCATACAAACAGGGGAGTAAAGTAGGTGCTACTTTGATGGTTGATTGACCTTGAAATTTCTTAGGTGAACCTGCAATATGGTTGATCCCAATTGTAGGTCTAGTATTTTCGATCCCACAATTGAAAGCTTGAGCTGTGAGATGTCAAACCGCTTCTAAAATTGTTAAGGACCAATGAGCCTTTCACCATTCGGTTGTTTTAGGTATGCGGCAAAGTCTTCTATTCACCCACCACATGGGTTAAAAGCTACCCAACTGAAACATAACTGAAAAGAGAGAGCTTCATTTTCCTTTTTCAAACTTATACATAGTTACATAATGGATAATACATCCTTACACCTAAGAGGTCGGCGAATTGATATATCATCTCAATACTCTCTATATAAAATAAAAATACCAATATCAGTGGATTTAATATTTGATAAGTGATAAATCTTTTATATAATGGATGTTACCCTTAATTTCGCATCCCACAGCTTCAAACCATCGAAGAGAGCATAACCGTTTATAGTAAACAATTCACATTTTACACCTAACACACTAGGAGTTTGTCCCTATTAAAAGACTAGAAGGTCTTCTTGAAAGTCAGAAATAATATTCCCTCACTAAATGTATGGTAAAGGACGTTAATGATGCTTAGTCAACCGTTTATGACAAAATCGACTAGAAGGTCTTCTTGAAAGTCAGAAATAATATTCCCTCACTAATAGTATGGTAAAGGGTGTTAATGATGCTTACTCAACCGTTCACGATAAAATCGAGCTGTCCTTAAATAAATACATTGAGGTCGTTGAACGAGATCATTATTTCATATTCCCGTCAACGTTTTACAAATTCATCTCCTTTGAAGATCTATTTTCACAGAAAGATGAAGAGAAAACCTATGGTAATTATTAGTACAAAAGTTTTGCTCATACATTTATAAAAACTCATTATTTTATCTTATTTCTAATTCTCAAACATACAAATGTGAAAGCTTTTATCATAAATGTGAAACCAATGAGGACCATTACAAAAGCATCCAACTCGACAAAAGTGATTTTACGCGATATAACTCTCCGAGATACAAAATATGAATCCTAAAATTTAACTTGTCATTATATTAAAAATGTACTTTTATGTATGTAAATTTATTTCACATTACTTAATATACTATTTCATGTTATAATTTATTACTTATCACTGATTCCAATCAATGAATTTCACTTTATGAGGAGACTTAGCAGAGAATGGATGATAGCAATTAAGCAGCTTATCAGTCGAATATCCTTTAATAGTTGTTTCTCAAACTAAACTTTCATCTTACGAAGGTAAAATATTCTTTTGCACTTCAAGCAACAACGAATACAAGTCCTACTAATTCCAATTTCATCAATTTATTCTTAACATGCGAATATAGCTTAAGTAGCGTATCAAATATTACAATTCAGATTAACCCTGATATCATACAGTCTATCAAATTAAAATAATGCTTCGATTTTCTTTTCACAAATACTTTAGTTTCTACATTACATAAATATATTGACAAAATTTAACCTCCAGGTTGAGGAGCTCATTAACATCCCCAAATTTCAAGAAATTTAGTTCGCCGTCACAAAAAATAATCATGAATGCAGACAAGGTTTCTATTCGTGATATAATAAATAGAGTTGCATCAACAAAGGAGCTAATACTTAATTTACTATGAATCACCTTTACATGTCTAACATTTTCATTACCATAACGTAACATAAAAATATTTTCACATTCCACATAATCTTTTCTGTTCTTTCGTTTCCATGATTATGGAGGTCAGAATCAAAGAAAACCCATGGTATGATGCTTGCAATGTTTGAAACAAGAAACTCACTATTGCTAACGGAAATGGAACATGCTTAAATTGTGGTTCCTCAAATGGAAATTACACAATAAGTTAAAAAAAAAAATATTCTATGATTTTTAATTTAAATAACTCATCATACACATGCCTTTACTTACACATTATACAAACAAACGTAAGGTACTTACTTCAACTTATGGTCCAAGACGACGACGAAAGAGTATCAGTGACAATGTTCAACGAAGCAGAATCTTTCATTGGGTGCAACATTCCGACATTCATTACTTCTAAAGATAAGGTAATATAATTTTTTTTACCAATTCAAACTCATTCGTAAATTCAATACGCTCAATACTAAAAAAATATACTTAATATTCATATTTATTCTTTTACTCCACAGGAAATTTTGCACTCAGAATATATTCGAAAGCTATACACATGCATTGACAAATTCTACAGATTCTATATTAAAGGAAAGCCAGTGAAAGAATCAGATCGAAAGCTGACACGTTTCGTCGCTCACAAAATTGAAGAGGAAGAAAAACCTTCGCATCCAAACAAATGTAAAAAACAACATATCTGACCAAGACATTTTCTTTTTCTTTTCAATTAAAGATTGGTGTTATCCAATATTGATAAATACAATATCTTTTTCTTTCGATTAAACATAGTTATTATCCAAAGTCTTACAAAAACATATTTTGTGATGCTTTAGATTTTTAATTTTACATAATTCATATTAATTCAAAGTAAAGAAGAATATCTGGACTCACAAACACGTACAACGCACGTGGGCACAACTAGTATTATAAAAACGAATAAATCTTAAAAATATATTTATTCTAAATTATAAAATTGACATTATTAATATCTCTAACAAATCAAACCGAGCCAGGTCTCGGTCTCTCTCAAAATACTGTAGACAAGTGATATATAATTAAAACCGAAAGCCCTCTCAGGCTTAGCTACTCAGGCAAACATATACATGTTTTCAAAGATTAATTTTATACAAACATGATACACATACCCAAATAAGAATAAACAGATACTCTCAACAGATCATTTGATATTCAGTTTCTCTTCTCAAAAGAAAAGGAAACACACACACACACACAAAAAAAAATCAATTTCTTATTAGAAAGGGGTGGAGAATGTCATAAAATTATATATGATGTATTATTATAACAAAATTTGAACTAAGACAGTTAACTCAGCTGTATAGGAATCAATTGTCCTTGAAATTAGTGACCCTTAGGAAGGTAGACTCATCACAAGGCAGAACAATGCCTTTGTTGCTATGAAAGCCATACTCTTCTGCTGCCTTATCTAACAGTTGCTTGAAAATGGGGTCCTTCAAGTGAGATGTAGGAACAACAAATCTCCTGTGTTGTTCACCGACATAAACAACAAAATACCCCTTTGGAGCTATTTTCTCCTCTTCCATCTCATGCACCTTGGCCATTCCTGAAACTAGAGAGACACACAAAACACTAAATGCAGAAGTATATATGAAACTAAAGTTTACGTTCCCAAAATTGTTTCGTCTCTTCCTATAAATAGAAATTAGAAAGTCAATATCAATGTTCAATGAACAGTAAGATAACTGTACTAACTGAAAATGCTGACGACAGATAGAGAGAGAAAGAGATAAATAGAGTGGGCCATGTGCGGAGAATCGCCGTGCATTTTGAACGGACACGGTATATGGCGATCAAAGGATGGTTCATGGGTTTGCATGTTCGGCATGGATTTGCTCACTTTGTGCCCAATCTTTAAGGGCAAAAAAATGGGAAAATTTTGAATTAAGGGTGTGTATGATAACACTAATTTTTTATGGAAAATGTAATATATGAAATTATTTTTCATCTTTTGGATGTTTGATAAACAAAATTTTTTATGAAATTGGTTTCTTTAAAACAAATCATGTAACTACTTTTTCCACAAAAGATGGAATTAAAAAACCTCCTTCCATCATGTTATTCATTTTCCAGGAAAAAGACTTACCACACCAAAAAAATTGATAAAGAACTTATAAAATGAAGAAAAATCCAAAAATAATGAAAAAAAAATGCAAAAAGTGAATAAAACCCAAAATTAATATAAAAAAATCCAAAAGTGAATAAAATCTTAAAAATAATGAAAAACATCCAGAAAATGACTAAAAACCCAAAAATAATGAAAAAAACACAGAAAGTGAATAAAATCGCAAAAATAATTAAAAAGTCCAAAAATAATGAAAAAAATTCACAAAATGAATAAAAACCCAAAAATAATGAAAAAAAAATCTAGAATCTTATTAAAACCCCATAAATAATTTTAAAAAATCCAAAATATGAATAAAAACCCATAAATAATTTTAAAAAAATCCACAAAGTGAATGAAAACCCAAAAATAATGAAAAAAAATCCACAAAGTAAATAAACCCCAAAAATAATGAAAAAAATCCATAAAATAAATAAAAACCTAAAAATAATGAAAAACTACAGAAAGTGAATAACTCCAAAAATAATGAAAAAAATACAGAAAATGAATAAAAATTAAAAAAATTCGAGAACGTGAATAAAAACAAAAAATAATGAAAAAACCCAGAAAGTGATTAAAACGCCAGAAATAATGAAAAAATCCAGAAAATGAATAAAATGAAAAAAATGAAAAAAAAACAAAAATAATGTAAAAAATACAGACAGTGAATAACACTCCAAAAATACAGAAAATGAATAAAAATTCAAAAATAATGAAAAAAATCCAAAAAGTGAATCAAACCCCCCAAAAAATGAAAAAAATCCAGAAAATGAATAAAAATAAAAAAATAATGAAAAAATACAGAAAGTGAATAAAACTTCAAAAATAATGAAAAAAATACAATAAATGAATAATCACAAAAAAAAAATTTAAAAATTGAGAACGTAAATAAAAACCCAAAAATAATGGAAAAAATCCAGAAAGTGATCCCCACAAATAATGAAAAAAATCCAGAAAAGAATAAAAATCCGAAAATAATGAAAAAAAATCCATTAAGTGAATAAAAACCCAAAAATAATGAAAAAAAATATAGAAAGTGAATAAAAGCCCCAAAATAATGGAAACTGTCCAAAAAATGAAAAAAAACACCAAAAATAATGAAAAAATTACATAAAGTGAATAAAACTCCAACAATACAAAAAATGAATAAAAATCCAAAAATAATGAAAAAAATCCAGAACGTGAATAAAACCCAAAAATAATGAAAAAAACTAGAGAAAGTGACTAAAACCCCCAAAACAATGAGAAAAAAAATGAGATCGTGAATAAAAATCCAAAAATAACGAAAAAAAATTCAGAAAGTGACTAAAAACCCAAATATAATGAAAAAAATAAATAAAGTGGATAAAACCTCAAAAATAATGAAAAAAATTAAGATAATGAATAAAAACCAAAAATTAATGAAATAATACAGAAAGTGAAACGCCAAAAAAATAAAAAAACCCAAAAACAATGTAAAAAAAAAACGGAAGAGAATAAAACTCCAAAAGTAATGAAAAAATACGAAAAATGAAAAAGAAACTGAAAAATAATAATAAAAATAAAAATACATAAAGTGAATAAAAATCCAAAAATAATGGAAAAAATACAGAAAATGAAAAAAACCAAAAATATTGAAAAAAATTCACAAGAGGAATAAAAATCCAGAAAAAAAAATATAAAAAATCAAGATGTTGAATAAAAATCAAGAAATCATGAAGAAAATCCAGAAATTTATTATGAGGTTAATATTTATTTTCTTTTTTTATATTAATTTTCTATATTTTTTATTTTTTGGAATTTTATTCCTTTTCGGATTTTTTTAATATTATTTTATTGGTTTTATTCACTTTCAGTATTTTTTCGTTATTTTTGGGTTTGTGTTCACTATCTGGATTTTTTTTCATTTTTTTTGGGATTTTATTTACTTTCTGTACTTTTTTTCATTATTTTTGCATTTTTATTCACTTTCTGGATTTTGTTTTCATTATTTTTGGGCTTTTATTCATTTTTTGGATTTTTTTCATTATTTTTGGGGTCATATTCACTTTTTGTTTTTGTTTTTTTTGGGTTTTTATTATTTTTTTTTATTTTTTTTCATTATTTTAATTCATTTTTTGGATTTTTTCCATTATTTTGGGGATTTTATTCACTTTTTGGATTTTTTTTCATTTTTTTGGGTTTTTATTCACTTTGCTGGATTAATTTCCATTACTTTTGAGTTTTTATTCATTTCCTTGATTTTTTTCATTATTTTTGGAGTTTTATTCTATTTCTGTATTTTTTCATTATTTTTGAGTTTGGGTTTTTATTCACTTTCTGTACTTTTTTCATTATTTTTGAGTTTTTATTCATTTTTTGTATTTTTTTGCATTATTTTTTGGATTTTATTCACTTTCTGGATTTTTTCACATTATTTTGGGGTTTTATTCACTTTCTAAATTTTTTTCATTATTTTTGGATTTTTATTCATTTTATGGATTTTTCTCCTTATTTTTGGGGTTTTATTCACATTTTAGATTTATTTATTTATTCTTTGGGATTTTTATTAATTTTCTGGGATATTTATTATTTTTCTATTTTATATATATATTTTATACTTTTTTTCCATGGAAAATATGGAGAACCAAACACAAAAGATGGAAAGTAGAACATTTTCCACCTGGAAAATAATTGCAATCAAACAACACCAACAAATTTTTTCCATGGAAAATATTTCCAAGTTTTTAATTCCATGGAAATTAACTCTTGGCGCTTATTTTCCATCTTATTTATCAAACACACCCTAAATGTATATACAAGAATATGGAATTATATTTAGAGTAAAGCTCTGTCGACCCAGAGGTCGACACAGTCCCAATGAAAATGTAAGGTGTTAACTTCTTATTGGATAAAAAAATGTTTTTTTTTTAATTGTACATTTCTTTTATATAACAGTTATTTTATCATCAAAATAAAAAAACTAAAAAAAAAATGCCTTTTTAAAAACAATTTTGACAGTTTTTTTTATATATAAAATCATTTTTTTTAAAATCACAAATGAACCAAAACACTAAAAAAATCCAAAAATATTTGATGATAAAAAATTAAAAAATAATAATTACCAAAAATTCAGGATTTAAATATAAAAATATTTTTTAGTGCCGTTTTTTTATCGCAATTAGCTAGTACCGCTGGCGCAGACCCGCATTCATTAAGAGATGCGGGTCCGTGATTAGGCATAAATTCTTTCCATTTCTCCCCATAATTTATAGGCTTTTATCGCGCCGTGAAGTGTAATTCAAGTGGATTTATATCATATCTTTGGTATTGACAAGTTCTAACGAGTATGCCGAGTTTCTTGTATGTTCCAACTATTTCGCAGGTGTTCAGTGATTTGATTCGAGTTCCGTACCAAAAGCTCCAAAGAAGAACAAGAAGGAAAGGTTTCTGCAAAAGCTGACAAGATGGAACCAAACCTAAGGGAAAGAAAAAGAACCGAATCCATCCTGGGAAAGTTCATGTAAAGACTGTCAAGATGGAACCGAACCGAAGGGAGGGAATAACGAACCGACACTACACCTGAAAAACTTCATATGAAGAGTCAACAAGATGGAACCGAACCGAAGTAGAGAAAAAAAGAACTGATCCCATGCTCAAAGAACTCTCGGTAAAAGCTGTCAAAAACAGAACCGAACCGAACCGAACCCCTTAACAGGATCGATTCTGTTCTCGATTATCCAGATTTATCTACTTGTAAAAATTAGAATCCTACTTGGTTCAAACTCTTTTATTTCGTAGAGGATAAATTGTAAACTCCTCCCAACATTGAAAGAATGCTTCTGATTCATTAGGGAAGCTCTGTAATCACTTTTGGAGAAGAAGAACAATAAACCCTAGTTGCTTTCTGTTTTGCAATTCAAGTAATACCATTTTAATTCTTGTTTTACTGCAGGAATTTCTTATCGAATAACACATTCATCTATCTTCATCTTCATTAAGTATTCAAAATGTTTTCTTTCATTCCAAATGTGTTGTCTAAAAGTTTTCATATGCCAGGCTAGATTTCTAAGGTCGGGATGCATGAACTCAACCTGGTGTGGTAGTTGCATATGTATGAAATTAATCCTCTAAATTTAATGATTTGATTAAGACCGTATTGCGTAGAAACACGACAATTGTAGATCTTTGGATCTCGTTTGCTTCAGGATAACCGGGATGCTTCAGAATGCAATTCGAGTGTAACTATCGAAATACCGATTTACTCGTCCTCTGATTAAGTATGGCGCGGGCTTGAACCTCATATACGTAATGCTTGGGATTACTAAATTCTGGGTCTAATTAATCACTTAAATTTACGATTAGTTTTATACTATCAATACACTAGGGTTGAGGGATTGTATTCCCGTCCTGTTTTCCTCATCATATAGTTCGAGTTTTAATTCAATCATCATTAGTATTTCAAGTAATTTAGAATAGTTACATTCCATTCATACTTTAGTTCATTAGTTAAACATTTACAAAATTTCATATAGATGTAGTTATTTCACGAGTTAGATCATCTTTTCCTTTTTCTTTAGAGTCAGAGTTAGGGTTTCTTCTTCTGCCCAATGTCGTTACAACTCTGTTGTCCTATTTCCCTGAGGATCGATACCCGACTTATCGTATTATTACTTGAGCGACAGGCTTGCACTTGTGTCGCGCCCCGACTTAATTAAGTTAAACTCATCATTTTATTTAGAGATAAATTGCCTTTAACAATGCTTTAATTTAAATCTCTCAGGAAAAATAGAATAAGATTTTTTTTCCAAAGGTAAGTGTAGATGAAAACATAACTACCTTTACATGTAACTTATAAGTACCATACAACTTTACATATCTAAGATCCTTAGTTTAACATTTACACAAAGCTTCTTGACATTCAAACCATATTAGATATTCGTCACTCCCCCATTTTAAGATCCTAACTTGGCAGTGAACTCCAAATGATAAGCATACCTGAAACAAAACATTAAAGGAATGTAAGCTATAAAGACTTAGTGAATGACCATATACCACACATATAACAAAATTGAATAACCATTTTTATCTTGTTCTAATGCTATAACCCAACAAGAATTGTGAAACTCTCGCAAGCCTAGACCCTCCATAGTCCAATTAACCCACCACAGTTATTGGGAACCACCACATCCCTTTATTAGGCCCGAGTACACAAACCTTTAAGTTCGATTAACGGGATCGTCACATCCCGTAGGATCTACCACAGTCCTTAACATTAGATAAATGATCCGCCACAATCCATAGAATTAATTAACATTGCTTCACATTTTTAATCATATGCATATGTTTCATAAATACCACATCACTCCATAAGCATTATAACACATGTATTCAACTACACATTTCCATATGAAAATATAAGCATTTATATTTCATAGGGAAGGTCACTCACCTTGGATTTGGTGCTAAGATTAATACCAAACTACTTCCTTGGTATGGTAGTATTAGCTGCTTCCCCACCTAAGAAGCCAACATTAGTAGTATTTGAGTACACTAATTAGCATTAAACCTAGTAATACATCACATCCTTTGGTCAATCAGAAATAACTAAAGAGTAAATAAATACGATACTTCACATTTCTATAACACCAAAAAGAGTAAATAAATATGATACTTCACATTTCTATAACACCAAAATAATTAGGGTTCTAACACAATTTACAAAATTAAATTACGAATTCGCTAGACAAAGTTATGCCCATTTTATTACAAGCTTTTCCAAAGCGTTTCTCAAGAAAAACATCAACACAACTTCGACTTCCTGGAATTTTCATAATTTTTATCAATTTTAACTTTGCATGATATTCCACCCAATATCAATAAACACATTAATGTTTCATAATTTTTAGGGCTCATTTTCTATGTCGAGCAAAACGTCAAACACCTGGTATGCATTCTTGCTCCTTTAGGGCAGATTTTAAACCAAAACTTCAAACTATCACCAAAGGTACATTCCTTGGTATTTTTACACAATTTTCGGATATGTTATACATGTATGTGTATATTTTACTCTCCAACTTGAATCACTCAATTCCAATAAGTATTCCATGATTTATACCATTTTTCGCATAACTAGGTCAAAATAGAACATTAAGGCATAACTTAACATTTTTAAGCATACATAACCTCGACCTTGGGTATAATTCATGGAAACATATAATAAACATGTTTTAGAAGAAATATAAATCATAATCATGAATTTTATAAATCAAAATGCTTTACGAAAATATGATGTAAATTTAGGACTTTAAAGTATGCATTTACGATCCTAGCTCCAGTTCTAACTTATGTTCTTAACCCATACTTATTTTAATAAACTGAGGCAATATGGGTATCATTAAAATATTTATCCAAATCAAAAATAAAAATATGACAAGTTTAGAACTCATCTATGTGACCAACTTTAATAAAGAAGTAATTACCTTACGACGATTCCTCGATTTATAGAAATTTTTCGAAGATTTCTTCCTTAACTTTCTTATCTTTCTCTCTCTTTAGGCAAAACTCTTGTTCATGGCTGAATTGGATGAACAAGTGAGTTATTTTAAAAAGTTTAAGTCGGACAAACCATCACCCACCCTTTAACCAATAAAAAAATAGCACACGGTGTGCTAATAAGATAATTGTCACTTAAGGGATGGACAAATTTTCCCTTATTTCGTACTTTCGGTATAACTTCTTGTGCATGCCTCCGTTTAATCCACCGTTCGTTGTGTTATAACATTAATTCATATATCTACAACTTTCATAATTTGTGTTTTCCAAAAATCATAAACTAGTATTCCTAATTTTGGGCTTCAAATAGGAAAGTAACAATTTACCGAAAATCTCAAAACTTTCACATTTGGTGACCAAACATTGCCAATTTCGTATCAACACCCTAATTTACTTTTATAAACATAATCATACATTAAAAACATAATTTATGATGCATTTAACCATATAACTAATCATATGATCTAAACATGGTATCCCCGATCATAAGCTTAATTAGCATCTAATATAAACTATATAGTTCTCACATTACCATGCATCCCCTAAACATGATAATTAACATGTTTAACACACATAACCAATTTATAACTTATAACTCATAACTTATACTTAATCATGTAATTAACCTTTCTAATCATATTTTAGGGCCTTACAATTCTACCCCTCTTATAAAAATTTCGTCCTCAAAATTTAACGCATAAGAAACTTACAAAATAAATGAGGATATTGCTTCTTCATGTTATCCTCCCCTTCCCAGGTGGCATACTCCACATTCTGACTTCTCCACATCACCTTAACTAGTAAAATGGATTTAATACGTAACACTTGCTCCTTTCAATCTACAATAGCAATTGGTTCCTTCACGTAGGTTAAGTCATCTTCAAGCTCTATCGGTTGTGAGATAAACACATGTGAAGGATCGAGCACATACTTATGTAACATGGATATATGAAAAATATCGTGTATCCGGGACAATTCTGGTGATAACGCCAATTTATAAGCTACAGCTCCAACCCATTTCACTATCTCATAAGGGCAATGTACCTGGGACTTAACTTTCCCTTCTTCCCGAATCTCATAACCCCTCTCCAAGGAGAAACACGTAGGAATACTCAATCACCTTCCTCAAATTTCAATTCTTTCCTTCGATTGTCTGCATAACTTTTCTGTCTACTTTGCGCCACCTTCAAGTGATTATGGATAAGATTTATCTTTTCAGTAGTCTGCTGTACAATTTCGGGCCCAAGTAGTTTTCGTTCTCCTACTTCAGTCCAACACACTAGAGTTCAGCATTTTCTCCCATACAAAGCTTCATAAGGAGCCTTCTCAATACTCGAATGATAGCTATTATTATAAGCAAACTCTATTAGTGGTAAGTGTCCATCCCAACTTCCCTTGAACTCCAATACACAAATTCGTAACATGTCTTCGAGTGTCTGGATCGTTCTTTCTGACTGCCCATCAGTCTGAGGATGAAAAGCTATACTAAATTTCAATTTAGTCCCCAAAGCTTGTTGTAAACTAGGCCAAAAGTGAGAAGTAAACTTAGGATCCAATCAGAAATAATAGAAACAAGTGCACTGTGCAATCTAATAATCTCATCCACATATAATTTGACATATTTATCCATCAAGTAAGTAGTTTTAATAGGAACAAAATGTGCAGACTTTGTCAACCTATCAACGATAACCCAAATATAATCAAACCCTCGTGATGATTTTGGTAAACCTATAATAAAATTTGTAATAACATGCTCCCATTTCCATTCGGGAATAGGTAAGGGATGTAGTAAACCACTTGATTTCTGATGCTCCACCTTCACCTATTAGCAAACTAGACATATAGCAATAAAATCTGCAATGTTGTGTTTCATTCTCGGCCACCAATAGCATTTTTTCAAATCTCTATACAGTTTCGTGCTCCCTAGATGCATAGAATATAAAGAATAATGGGCTTCCTCTAAAATTGTTCTTCTTAAATCAGGCACATTAGGTACACACAAACGGTTTCCATACATAACAATTTCATCATCATGAATAGAAAATTCATTTGCTTTACCCTTTTTCGTATTATCTCTAACATTTTCCAATTCTGTATCTCCTACCTGTGCTTGTTTTATCCAGTCTATCAACGTGGGTCTAACATTTAAATGTGCTACTATTCTGTAAGACCCATTCAAAGTTAATTCCACTCCCATTAAAGCTAACTCTCTCAGTAGGTCAACTCGAATACAATAAATACAAGATACTATGCCTAGAGATTTTCTACTCAAACCATCAGCAATAGCATTAGCTTTACCTGGATGGTGATATATCGTGAAATCATAATCTTTTATGAGTTCCATACGCCTTCTTTGCCGTAAGTTCAAGTCTTTTTTAGTAAACAAGTATTTTAAGATTTGATGGTCAGTAAAAATTTCACAACTAACACCATATAAGTAATGTCTCCAGATCTTTAATGAAAAAACTACTGCAACCAACTCAAGATCGTGTGTAGGGTAGTTGCATTCATATATCTTTAATTATCGAGAATAAAAAAAAATTACCTTTCCATGTTTCATTAACACACAACCGAGTCCTTGATACGAGGAATCACTATAAATAACTAAACCTTCTATACCCGTTGGGATAGTCAATATTGGAGCTGATGTCAACTTACCCTTTAAATTTTCAAAGCTTTTATCACAATCACCACTCCACACAAACTTGTTCTCCTTTCTGGTAAGCTTAGTCAATGGTAATGCAATAGAAGAAAACCCCGGTATAAACCTCCTGTAATAGCTCGCCAATCCCAAAAGGCTACGTACCTCTGTAACATTAGTTGATCTTTCCCAATTCATTACTGCTTCTACCTTCTTGGGATCAATACAAATACCATCAGCAGAAATAACATGCCCCAAAAATACTACCCTGGCTAGCCAAAATTCACATTTAAAAAATTCAGCATACAATTGCTTCTCTCGCAAGGTCTGTAAAATAATACACAGGTGGTGTTCATGCTCATCCCTACTACGAGAATATATCAAAATATCATCAATGAAGACAATAACAAAAGAATCCATGTATGGGTGAAATATATGGTTCATCAAATCCATGAATACAGTCGGTGCATTTGTTAACCCAAATGGCATGACAATAAATTCATAATGTCCATACCTGGAACGAAAAGCAGTTTTAGAAATGTCACAATATCTTACTTTCAATTGATGATATTCGGATCTGAGATCGATCTTGGAAAATACTTTAGCACCTTACAACTGATCGAACAAGTCATCAATACGGGTAGTGAGTATTTGTTATGGATAGTCACCTTATTCAATTGACGATAATCGATGCACAGTCTCATGGTTCCATCTTTCTTCTTCACAAACAATATTGGGGCTCCCCACGGTGATACACTAGGCCTTATAAAACCACGATCTAACAAATCTTGCAACTGTATCTTTACCTCTTTTAATTCTGCAGGTGCCATATGATATGGTGCAATAGATATCGGTACGGTGTCTGGTACCAACTCAATTGCAAATTCTACCTCACGGTCTGGTGCTAACCCTGGGAGTTCTTCTGGGAGGTCATCTGCAACCTTATTAACTACTAGTATATCTGATAGTTTTTCAGCCTCTTATCATGTGTTCACCACATGGGCAAGATAACCCTGACACCCTTTCCTTAACAATTCATAAGATTTTATAGCAGAGGTCAAATATATTTGAGTGATATTTCGTTCCCCAACAAATTTAAATTTAGGTTCACCCGGTAATCGAAACACTACCTCCTTTCTAAAGCAATCTAAATATACATAATATGAGGCCAACCAATCCATACCCAGTATCACATCAAAGCACACATATCGAGGGGTAACAAGTCAACTAGTAATTCTTTTTTACCCACTCGCACCACACACTCCCTATATACCCTCTTAATAACCCCCCCCCCCCCCCCCACTAGAGTAACAATAGCTAAACCAGAATCTAATGATGATAATGGTTTATTAAGATTCAACAGATAAAACAAAAACACAAATGAATGTGTAAAACCAGGATCTATCAACACATAAGCATATTTATCACCAATAGGAAGTGTACATGTCACTACGTTAGGCATAGCTTGTGCATCTTGTTGCGTCAGTGCAAACACTCTGCCTTGGCCTTGACTTTGCGATATGCCTCCTCTACCTCCCCTGGGTACATTCTGTGTAGAACTCATACACCCTAATGCCACACTCCCAACTGATGTTGTAGCTCCCATAATTGGACAATTCTTTAGTAAGTTCCCTGGTTGATGACAATGGAAAGATAAAGGTGTCGTCTCAGCTATTTTACACTCCCGAGACATGTGCCCTTGACAACCACATCTATAAAAAATTATGGCCCTCGGTACCAAAACAGATGCATTTTCTGACCGATTCATCCAAGTCCTTCCACCTCGAGCTTGAAATCTTCCACGTGCACTTCTATTATTTTTAAATTCTTGGCCCTTAGGTACTCCTCGTGCTACACTCTGAGTTGAGGTTCCCTTATCCCATCCATATGATCTTATACAATCATATCTAGCTTTCTTCGAGTGTTCAACTTGCATTTCTTTCATTGACTTTTCTGGCACCATGGCCCTATCCACCAAGTCCACATAATCTGTGATCTTCATATTAGCAAGAATGATTTTTATATCTACACTCAACCCAGTTTGAAACCGATCACATTTACTTTCTTCCGTCCTCACCAAGTCAGGTCCAAATCTGGATAAGGATATAAATAAAGCTTCATACTCTGCCACTGTTCGGTTCCCCTATTTCAACGTGATAAATTCTTCCTCTTTCTCTTTCCTATAAAGCCTTGGGAAATATTTCTCAAAGAACACCTTCACAAACCTCTCCCATGTAATTTGTGGATGATTTATTGGCACCACTCCCCCAATTGTAGTAAGTAACCTTTCTGTTGCATCCCACCATAACTTTACATCATCCTCCAACCTAAAGGTTGCTAACAAAACCTTTTGTTCATCTCGTACTTCCATCACCTTGAATATTGTTTCCATCTTTATAATCCACCCCTTTGTCACTAATAGATCAGTAGTCCCAGTAAATGCTGGTGGATTTAACTTCATGAACCTCTCATGAAATTTATCCCTATCCCCACCATGTTCTCCACCTCTTGCTTGTTCCATTAACTGTGCCACAACACGTAATATTCTTCCCACATCATCAATAGGTTGTTGTTGCTCCTCTGGCTCCTCCACTTCAATATGTCTATGCACCTGCTGACTATTAGGAACATAAGACGCCTCACCCTCTGTTCTATCATGCGGCTCGTGTGGATCCATCGCTCACTGCAATATAATTAACATAAATAAAATACAATAGTCGTAATTGAATATTAACATTGTTAGTAAAAAAATCTAGACGCATATCAAACTCACTTTCTAGTGTCCACTGCCAATCTAGACCCTCACACCCTGTCCAGAACCTAATAACCACGCTCTGATACCAAGTTGTCACGCCCTGACTTAATTAAGTTAAACTCATCATTTTATTTAGAGATAAATCGCCTTTAACAATGATTTAATTTAAATCTCTCAGGAAAAATAACATAAGATTTTTTTTCCAAAGGTAAGTGTAGATGAAAACATAACTACCTTTAATGTAACTTATAAGTACCATAAAACTTTACATACCCAAGATCCTTAGTTTAACATTTACAAAAAAAGCTTCGACATTCAAACCATATTAGATATTCTTCACTCCCCCATTTTAAGATCCTAACTTGGCAATGAACTCCAAATGATAAGCATACCTTAAATAAAACATTAAAGAAGTGTAAGCTATAAAGGCTTTCTGAATGACCATATACCAAACATATAACGAAATTGAATAACCATTTTTATCTTGTTCTAATGATATAACCCAACAAGAATTGTGAAACTCTCGCAAGCCTAGACCCGCCACAGTCCAATTAACCCACCATAGTTATTGGGAACCACCACGTCCCTTTATTAGGCCCGAGTACACAAACCTTTAAGTCGGATTAACAGGACCGCCACATCCCGTAGGACCCACCACAGTCCTTAACATTAGATAAATGACCTGCCATAGTCCATAGCATTTAACATTGCTTTACATTTTTAATCATATGCATATGTTTCATAAATACCACATCACTCCATAAGCATTATAACACATGTATTCAACTACACATTTCTGTATGAAAATATAAGCATTTATATTTCATAGGGAAGGTCACTCACCTTGGATTTGGTGCTAAGATTATTACCAAACTACTTCCTTGGTATGGTAGTATTAGCTGCTTCCCCACCTAACAAATCAACGTCAATAGTATTTGAATACACTAATTAACATTAAACCTAGTAATACATCACATCCTTTGGTCAATCAGAAATAACTAAAGAGTAAATAAATATGATACTTCACATTTCTATAACAATCAAATAATTAGGGTTCTAACACAATTTACAAAATTAAATTACGAATTCACTAGACAAAGTTATGCCCATTTTATTACAACCTTTTCCAAAGCGTTTCTCAAGAAAAACAACAACACAACTTCAACTTCCTGGAATTTTCATAATTTTTATAAATTATAACTTTGCACGATACTCTACCCAATATCAGTAAACACATTAAATAACACAAAAGTAATGTTTCATAATTTTTAGGGCTCATTTTCTATGTCGAGCAAAATGTCAAACACCTGGTATGCATTCTTGCTCCATTAGGGCAGATTTTAAACCAAAACTTCAAACTTTCATCAAAGGTTCATTCCTTTGTATTTTTACACAATTTTCAGATATGTTATACATGTATGAGTATATTTTACTCTCCATCTTGAATCACTCAATTCCAATAAGTGTTCCATGATTTATGCCATTTTTAGCATAACTAGGTCAAAATAGAACATTAAGGCATAACTTAACATTTTTAAGCATACATAACCTCGACCTTGGGTATAATTGATGGAAACATATGATAAACATGTTTTAGAATAAATATACATCATAATAATGAATTTTATAAATCAAAATGCTTTACGAAAAAATGATGTAAACTTAGGACTTTAAAGTATGCATTTACTATCCTAGCTCTAGTTTTAACTTATGTTCTTAACCCATACTTATTTTAATAAAATTAGGCAATATGGGTATCATTAAAATATTTATACAAATCAAAATAAAAATATGCCAAGTGTAGGACTCATCCATGTGTCCAACTTTAATAAAGAAGTAATTACCTTACTAGGATTCCTCGATTTATAGAAATTTTCCGAAGATTTCTTCCTTAACTTTCTTCTCTTTCTCTCTCTTTTGGCAAAACTCTTGTTCATGGCTGAATTGTATGAACAAGTGAGTTGTTTTAACAAGTTTAAGTCGTCCAAACCATCACCCACCCTTTAACCAATAAAAAAATAGAACATGGTGTGCTAATAAGACAATTGTCACTTAAGGGATGGACATATTTGCCCTTGTTTCGTACTTTCGGTATAACTTCTTGTACGAGACTCCATTGACCCACCGTTTGTTGTGTTATAACATTAATTCATATATCTACAACTTTAATAATTTGTGTTTTTCGAAAATCATAAACTAGTATGCCTAATTCGGGCTTCGAATAGAAAAGTAATAATTTACCGAAAATCTCAAAACTTTCACATTTGGCGACCAAACATTTCCAATTTCGTATCAACACCCTACTTTACTTTTATAAACATAATCATGCATTAAAAACATAATTTATGATGCATTTAACTACATAACTAATCTTATTCTCTAATCATGGTATCCCCGATCATAAGCTTGATTAGCATCTAATATAAACCACATATATCTCACATGAGCATGCATCCCCTAAACATGATAATTAACATGTTTAACACACATAACCAATTTATAACTTATAACTCATAACTTATACTTAATCATGTAATTAACCTTACTAATCATGTTGTAGGTCCTCACAACTTGAGCCTAGAGAGTACGCACTTCTGAGACACATTCTTAGTCGTGTCATGTTTTTGGCGCCGTTGCTGGGGATTTCGGTAGACTTAGGATTAGATCAAGTCAATCTAAAGCTTTGACCAAAAATTTCAAAAAATCCAAAAACATAAAAGAAAAAAATTTAAAGAACAAAAATATTCCTCATCATCTCTCATAAGCCAGTTAATGTAAAGTTCTGAACTCACTCCAACTCCCCATAATACTCGAACTCATATTCACAAAAACCCGATAGTTGAGTACGACCCCCATAGCCCGTACACTCCTAACGCTCCACAATTTTGGGTTCCACCTCCCACACCGTCACACTCAATTGCAAATAACCCTCTGTTTTCCCTCTTAGAACACACTTTAGAGCACGCTCCGAGTATACCAAGTGAGGACATAAAGTCTTTGAGTGAGAGAAATATGTTACAACACGGTAGTGCAGCCGCCGGTGAGGAAGAGGCTCCGTATTTCTCGCTGATAGAACTCTTATATTCCAAGCGCACATTCACTCTGGGATGCATTTTACTCCCGTATAATGCCGGGAAATTTCGCTTTAGGAATGGGATGATCCAAATACTTCCCACTTACCATGGAGTGGATTCAGAAAAGCCATATCTCCACATCATGGAATTTGAGGAGGCGTGTGAGACCCTCAGCGATCAAACATGTACAAAAGATGTGATCCGCCTCAAACTCTTCCCTTTCTCGCTAAAGGATAAGGCTAAGACCTGGCTATGGTCTTTACCTCCCAACTCGATTTCATCATGGAACGAGTTACAATCTAAATTTCTCAAGAAATTCTTTCCTACACATCGAACAAACTCGATCAAGGCTCAAATTCAAACATTTCGACAACTAGAAAATGAGTCGTTCGATTGATGTTACGAGCGTTTCAATGAGTTAGTTACTTCGTGCCCGCATCATGAACTTGATAAACTAAAAATCATTTATTTCTTCTATAATGGGTTGAATATGAATTCTAAACAACTCGTTGAGACTATGTGTGATGGTCCCTTTTGTCGAATTAGACGCCAACGATGCTGAGCTTCACCTGAGGTATGTCGCCGAGACTACCCAATCTTGGGATACATCTGACCCTAGTGCTCAAAATAGAACTCGTCAAGCGACCACCACTCTATCGGCATCCGACCTATTTCACGTGGACATGAATGCTATAATGGACAACCGACTCGATCTACTTGAGAAAGGAATGCAAAAATTACTGGAGGTACATGGAAGAGGACCAACTAGATCCATCCCAAACCCCGTTGAGAAGGTGTGTGCGATTTATGAGGCGGGTCATTCAATAGAGGAATGCCCGACAATACCCGCCTACAAAGTGATGCTTTAAGAATAAGTAAGTGGTATAGGAGGATTCAAGGGCAATTTTGGTGCACCGCACGAGAATTCTTACAACCCTTCATGGAAAAACCACCCTGGTTTTAGCTATGGGCAACAACATGATGCGATGAATCCTAATTTACATGTTGCCCCTCCTCCACCATCGCACTTTCAGCAAGCTCGACACATGCAAGGACATGTGTAAGCACCACCACCTCAAGGGGCATATATTACTCCACCGCGGAGAAATATCGAGGATACGATGAACCAATTTATCAATACCATCGCATGATCAACAACATAAATGCAAATATTTCAAAGATACAATCATCGTTGAGTGTCCAAGAGAAGGGAAAGTTTCCTGCCCAGGGCCAAAGACCTCCCCAAGGTCAAACTAGTGTTGGCTCCACCTCTACAGGACATCAGGAGCAATGTCAAGCTGTGACCACTCTTCGTAGTGGGAGAATCATTGATTATCACCTCCCCCACACGACACAACCAACGACAAGGAGATTTCTCCCTACACGAAAGAGGCCAAAGATGTCCCCTTGAAAGAGAGTGATAAAGAAAACACTAGTGAGCCCGAGGTTGTAGTGAAACCACCCACCGCGGAATTATTTCCTCAAAGACTGATTCCTTCCCATAAAGGGAACCCCCGTGATGAAGTGCACATGCTAAACCAAGTAAAGCTAAATTTACCGTTCCTTGATGCCATTAAGAAAATTTTTGCTTACGCAAAAGTCATCAAAGACTTATTAACAGTGAAGAGAAAGATGAAGGTAAAGAAAAACCTATTTCTAGCACATAACGTGAGCTCCATTCTACTTAATTATCTCCCACCAAAATTCAAAGATCTCGGTGCACCCACCATTTCCTGCATCATTGGAGAAAATAAAATTGAAAAAGCCTTACTTAACTTGGGAGCAAGTGTCAATATCCTCCCTTACGCCATCTATAGGCAACTAAATCTGGGTGACCTTAAGCCCACAAAGATCACTCTCCAATTGGCAGATCGAACCGTGAAGATCCCAAGAGGTATAGTTGAGGACATGATCGTCCAAGTTGACACTTTCTACTTTTCGGTAGATTTTTTCATTTGGGACACGGAGCCATCCTTCTCTTCGAGCAATCATGTTCCCATTATTCTTGGGTGCCCATTCTTAGCTACGGCTAACGCAATAATCAATACTCAAAATGGGTAGATGCAACTCACCTTTGGGAATATGACCTTAGAGACCAACATCTTCCATATATCCCAACATATAGGGGAAGAAGATGATCGTCATACGGTGAGCTTAATCGGCGAGATCGTAGAGGAGTACTCTGAGGAAAAATATTATGGAGATGCCCTAGGGTCCTGTTTGGTATCGAGCCATTAGAGTAAGGAAACGTATACTGAATTCGAGAGGGAAGTTGAGGAGTTGATAGAGTTACTTAATGAGAGAGCGTCGGACGAGGACGCGAGAGATGTAGGTTACGTTTTTAGATTCGAGGAGTTACCGCCACGGGAGGCACGCATGGTTCCCTCTAGCGAATAATTTTCGACCCTCGAGTTGAAGAAACTACCCTCCCATATTAAATATGCATACCTAGGAGAGGACGAGGCATTTCCTGTTGTTATCTCCTCTAGCCTAGACGAAGAGCAGGAGGGTAAACTGTTAAAGATTTTGAGGAAGCACCAAAGTGATTTCGATTGGTGTATTGCTGATTTGAAGGGGATAAGTCCTTCGATTTGCACCCACAAGATTCATCTCGAAGAGGATGTAAAGCCCTCTAGAGAAATATAAAAAAGGTTAAACCCCAATATGAAAGAAGTAGTGACAACTAAAATCATTAAGTTATTAGATGCCGAGATTATTTACCCAATCTCGGATAGCAAGTTGGTGAGCCCTATCCAAGTTATCCTGAAGAAGTCGGGCATGACGGTGATTAAAAATGCTAAGGGAGAGCTATTTCCCTAACGTACCACCACCGGGTGGCGTGTTTGCATTGATTACCAGAAACTCAATGCGGGAACTATAAAAGACCATTTCCCCTTACCATTTATCGATCAAATGCTTGAGTGAGTAGCAGGCCACCCTTATTATTTCTTCATTGATGGTTATTCCGGATATAACCAAATTGAGGTAGATGTACTTGACCAAGAGAAAATGACCTTCACTTGCCCCTTTGGTACGTTTGCTTACAAATGTATGCCATTCGGCTTGTGTAATGCACCCGCGACCTTTTAAAGGTGCATGCTGAGTTTATTTAGCGGCATGGTTGAGAGAGGAATTGAAGTGTTCATGGACGACTTTAGCATTTTTGGCACCTCTTTCGATCTTTGTCTGTCAAAGCTGGAAAAAGTACTTGCCCGGTGTGTGGAGAAGAACTTAGTGCTAAATTGGGAGAAATGCCATTTTATGGTCACTGAGGGAATAGTTCTTGGACACATAGTTTCATCCAAAGGGATTTAAGTCGATAGAGCTAAGGTTGATGTCATAACCGATATACCCCCACTAAATTCGCTCAAAGACGTGCGCTCCTTCTTGGTCCACGTGAGGTTTTATCGATAGTTCATGAAGGACTTTAGCGCCATCGCTAGACCCTTAAGCAAACTTCTTATGAAGGACACCCCATTTGAATGGACAAAATCAAGCCATAGCGCTTTTGAAAAATTGAAAACCATGATTGTGTCCGCTCCCATCATGCAAGTTACGGTTTGGTCCTTACCATTCGAGCTTATGTGTGTTGCTAGCGATTATGCGATAGGGACTGTTTTGGGCCAAAGAAAAGAAAAACAGACTCATGTCATCTACTACGCTAGCTGGACTCCTATTGGACCACAACTCAATTACTCCACCACAGAAAAGGAGTTGCTAGCAGTAGTTTTTGCTCTTGACAAATGTAAAACCACGTATTTTTATGACTTTTAAATTTTGGGGATTTATTAAATTTAATTAGAGATATTAATTTAATATTAATTCAAAAATCATTTCAATATTTACTAGCGTGATGAGAGTTAGTAATTATTGGAATTTTGTTGTAAATTACTTTATGGGTAAAGTAAGATGTGTAATTAAATTTAGTAAAATTATCACGAGAATCTAATTTGATAATTTTGGAAATTTTATCGGGACGCGCCTCTGTCGTGTCGGGATTAAATTCCAATTATTAAAAGTGAATAAATTATAAGTCACCCGTATGGTCATTTTGAGTGCATCAATATGTCCAGAAGGGTTGAGATAGTCAAAATAATGTACCTGGGGGTTTAGTTTGGGTCTCGGAGCATTTTTAGGCCTA
Source organism: Sambucus nigra (assembly GCA_949130495.1). Lineage (NCBI taxonomy): Eukaryota > Viridiplantae > Streptophyta > Magnoliopsida > Dipsacales > Adoxaceae > Sambucus > Sambucus nigra. The sequence goes on along the minus strand of OX422210.1, from coordinate 584,894,060 downwards.
ATTAGCATCCCGGGAGGGCGTTTTAGACATTTTGTATTTTTGGGCATGGAAACCCGCGAATTTTCTACGGTTTTATCAGATGTTAGGGGTTGTCTTCTAGGGTTAGCATAACCAAAAACCAAGAACGGCCATTAGAGAGGAAGAGGAAAAGCTTTCCAAGGAGTTTTAGGCCAAAAACTCCATCGTTTGCACTGCCGTCACTGCCAAATTGTAGATCACAGGATGAGGATCACAACCACACCAATTTCTTACACAAATCAAAAACAAAGATTTCCAGGAAATATCTATCTTGCTTTATTTTAGTTAATGCTTCAATTATATTAGTCTAGGGTTGATTAAACAAGTTTTCGTGAAAGAAAATCATATTGGAGACTAGAATTTACATGTTGTAGAGGTGAAAATCATATTTTGGTAATCTATTTTATATGTAGAGGTTGAATCACGAAATTTCATTGAGTTAGGAGCAGAAAATCTGGAAAAAAGAATGGGAAGAACTAAGTTAAAGAAAATATTAGGGTTCTTGAGAATTATATAGATTTTTCCCTTTTAATTCGTTATACTTGATGGAAACTCACATGTCTTACGTAGAATATTATTTAATTGGGTATATAACACTTGTACTATCATTTTTTGGGAGTTTGGGAGTCAAAAATGATGATTGGGATGAGTTCGGAATTGGATTCCCGTAATTGGTATTTCTGCAGTTTTGCCATAACTGTTTGATCGATCGATCCAAGAGCATCTATCGATCGATCGACCCACTTCCATCGATTAATCAACCCCTCTTGGAAAATTGATATTCCTCTTTTAAATAGTTTATTTTGATTACAATGAGTGGTAACCTTTGAACATTATTGTTAGAACATTTTGGGACATAAAGAGGACCAGTAGGACTTTGTAAAAATGGAGCATTTAATGTAAAGACGAAATTAGTGTGAACGGGGAGTGATTTACACTTAAGGAATAATGGGAAACGTGTGTCTAAAGGAGTGAGACTCGTAAGGAAGTTACGTCATAAAATAAGAGAGTACTTACTAAAATTATACTTAGGGAGATAAGATACTACGAATGATGCGAAGTAAGTTTGGGATGATCCCATAAATAAGAATAAAAGAGACGAGCCATTATACGGGATAATCTAGTAATGTGTACTAAGAACGAATATCATAAGTATGGGTCGTGGGTGTAATTTAGAAATGGAAATGGTAGTATACATATATATGACTGTGTTTGTGCATATACTATATACGTGTAAAAATCATGGCCGCACTACTTTCTATCACTGAGGTTACCACGTCGGGACAGTCTTATCTCGATGGGACCTTTATGGGGGATATTGACTTGTACCCTAGAACATAGGAATCCTTGGTACAGGCTATATGATTGATAGTCAAACGGTCCTAAGAGACGCGAGGGTATGTGTTGACCTCTTAGTGAATTGGAACTATAATTCGCCTCAATTTGTATGTGTTTTGTGTTAATACAGTTCGAGAGTGATTCCGATCTAGTATTTCCCTTAGTACGAGTGATACGGGGACTTGATAGCAGAGAATGCCAGCACTATAAATTTTATGTGGGGTGCCGATAGTATATATATATATATATATATATATATATATATATATATATATATATATTATGAGTGATTAATATATATATATAGACTTAAAATTTGGAAACTTTCTTCTGTGACTAAAAGTAGTTAAGTAATGAATAAATGTTCCGACTTTATTGTAAGTGTTTGAAAAGTTTGAGGAAATACTGAAAGACTTTATAATGAAATGAGATTTATGTAAAAACCTTATTTTTAAAAATTAATTATCTTAGCCCTAGTAATTGTCGGCATTATACCTTATGAGTAATTTAAGATAAGCTAAACTTGTGGGGATTAATAGTGTGGTAGGTGTGCACATTAGAAGAGAGGTGAGAATTTCTCAAGAGAGTGCCGCATACTAATATGATTGTTGCATTAGATGGTAAGCATTTTAAATACTTGCTAAACTGAATTTTTAAACTGTTTTACAATCGGGCTCTGACCCGTTTCCTGCTATCTCTTCTCTCTTTTATATATATGTATATATTACAGGTGCCCAGCCACAAGGGCGTCATGCTTATGATTCTTTAGAAGGAACGTGCTGCAGCTTAGGTGGGAGTTACAGGCCTTTTGATTAGACGACCTCATTATTGATTCCACTCATAGTTCTGTTTTAATCCAGTTGGGCATGTGTCGCCCTTTTTTCGTATTCAGTTGGTTTTGTCAGAGACTGTGATTCATTTATTTCTAGTATTTTTACGTTGGGATTTGTTATTGTCAGGATGTTTTTCCTTTGAAGTTTTAAAGTTAGAATTTGTTATTTGAATGCTTAAATTGTTTGGATGATCTTTTCCAATCTAGTTATTGTGTGACTCTTAAACTATGAATTATGAAAGTTTTTATTATTGGGCTTAAACGAAATATGGGAATAATGTTTTAAATGGTTTTGACACTTAGCTTAATTATTTAGGGTGTTTAATTTGAAAAGTTATTTTGGCGACAGTGATGCTAAGAATGAACCAACCGTTCACCTTGGTTATAATTTAATAAAGGATTGATCACCCGGTATTTAATTAGGCAGGGTGTCACTGGTGGTATCAGAGCATCAGGTTCTAGTGTCCTTTAGGATCTGTACAGCTTATTTCTCTTTCAGCTTAGCGTCCTTGATATAGAGCCTTATTTTTAGGATTGTTGTATTCTTGCATTTACACTTACGTCTTCAGCTATTTGAGATTTGGTAATAACTGTAGACTAATAAACTTCCTTCTCATTTCAGATGCCTTCGAGACGTGCACCCAAAGATAGACGTGACCAGGCCGAGAAGCCAGCAACTCCGGCTTAGGGAGTGATGAACACAACAGAGGTAGCCGCTATCGTTGCCCAGGCGGTGAACGCCGCATTAGCAGTAGTGTAGCAGGCTCCACCCCAGGTTCAGGCAGTGGCACCAGTACCAGCACAGCTTCCATCTGCATGGGAGCGGTTAGGGATGCCTTCCAGAAGCCGCATCCCCCAGAGTTCGCGGGTAGTTCAGATATCATTGCAGCCAGCCAATATAAGAAAGATATCCAGAGGCATCTGCGCATGTACGAGTGCACGGACGTGCAGAAATAGCTGTTGGCTTCCTTCAAGTTAGTGGGGTTCACTTTGCAGTGGTGGAAATCCAACACCACCTTGGAGGAGAGGGACATTATCACTATTCAGTCATTTTGGGCGCAGTTTGATCGCAAATACTTTCCATTCGCCGTGCAGACTGAGATGAGGCGGAAGTTACTGAATCTGAAATAGGAGAATACGACTATTGCTGAGTACGAGGAGGAGTTCACTAGACTTCTCACTATAGTTCCAGATGAGGCACCCACTGAGAGGAAGAAGATACTGCTGTTTGTGGACAGGTTGGCGTGGAGGATCCGTCAGCACCTCATAGGCAATCTGTCACTGAGTACCTACACGGATGTACTCAATGCTGCTTTGTTACACTGCCAGGATCACCGCTTCCATCTGCAGGGAGACAAATGAGCAGGAGAGTCTAGCCAGCAGGGCAGGACAAGGGGTAGTAGTGTTGGTGGAGCACCGACATCTCAGGGGCGGACTCGTCATAATGAGCAGAGTTCCCATCAGGGGGACCCTGCCAAGATGTTCTGATCAAGTGACTCTAAGAAGGGATTTGGGGGATTTAGGCAGGGCCGGGAGGTCCAGTCTACTCAGCAGGGCCAATATTATAAACAGCAGGGTCAGCAGCAGAGCCATCAGGGCCAACAGCATTTCCAGCAGGGCTAATGGCGGGGTGGTAACGGCTAGTAGGGCCATAATCAGCACGGACAGAGGGGAGGTAATTTCAGGGGACGATGCTTCAGGTGTGGTAAAAATGGCAATAGGCGCCAGGATTGTCCAGAGGGAAATAGGGGCCCACAGAGGCCACTTTTTCCAGCCGCACTCCCAGCACTGGCTCAGGCACCAACCCTACCAGCCATCCCAGCAGCTCCAGTACAATATGGGCAGTTGCAGTACGAACGTGTCTATAAAGTTCACCAGGCAATAACTCCTCAGGAACCACCCGCGATTGAGGGTACGTTTCCTATCCATGGTACTATGGGTCGAGTTTTATTTGATACTGGGGCGACACACTATTTTATAGCTACTCATTTTGCGAAGGACTTAGGATTATTAGCCACAGCAGAGAGTACTGTGACATGCGTAGACTCACCACGTAGAAATAGGTCATTAATCTTCTTTATATTTCGGGGTGTGGGAGTAAAGATTGGTAGCTTAATCTTACCAGCAGACATTTTAGTCTTAGATATGCATGAGCACGATGTTATTATTGGCATGTATTGGCTCGCAGCATACACAGCCATGATAGGTTATTTCGGCGGGAGTATTATCTTTACCATTCCGGGGCAGGAGATGTTTCTAGTGGCGATTCCTCGCCCAGAGGGAGGCTCTTTCGCTCATTTGTATTACATAGAGGAGGATACCTCTAAGGAGGTTGTGATTCCCTTAGACTCGATCCCAGTTATTTTTTAGTATTCTGATGTATTTCAGGAGATACCAGGCCTACCCCCTAGTCTAGAGATAGATTTAGTCATAGACTTGTTACCGGATACCCGACCGATATCACGCCCTCCGTCCCGTATGACTCCGGCGGAAATAAGGGAGTTATGAGATCAGATAGAGCAGCTATTAGGCCAGGGCTTCATTCGTAGGAGTACCTCACCTTGGGATGCTCCAGTTTTGTTTGTAAAGAAGAGAGATGGTTCACTGAGGCTATGTGTGGACTACCGTGAGCTGAACAAGGTCACAATACGTAACAATATTCGGTGCCTCAAATCGATGATCTGTTCGACCAGCTGAGGGGATCAACTTTCTTTTCGAAGATAGATTTGAGGTCAGGATACCTTCAGCTACGGATTATGGAGAAGGATGTTTCGAAGACTGCTTTCTTGACGAGATATGGGTCATATGAGTTCAAAGTGATGCCATTTGGACTCACAAATGCTCCAACCGTATTCATGGACTTGATGAACCGAGTATTTATAGAGTTCTTAGATCAGTTTATCATCGCCTTCATAGATGACATCCTGATATATTCACACACTGAGGAAAAACATGCTGAGCACTTGAGGCAGGTTCTTCAGACTCTACGAGAGCATCAGCTGTATGCTAAGTACGAGAAGTGCGGATTCTGGTTACGAGAGGTGAATTTTTTGGGACATGTCGTATCTGAATTGGGGATAGAGGTTGACCCGAGCAAAGTGTCAGCAGTGAAGGAGTGGGGACAGCCTACGACACCGACGGAAGTGCTTAGTTTCTTGGGGTTAGCCGAGTACTACAGGAGATTCATCCGAGCGTTCTCCAAGATAGCTGGTCCATTGACGAACCTGACTTGCAAGGGAGTACCATATGTTTGGGACGATGCTTGTCAATTGGCTTTCGATGAGCTGAAAGATAAGCTGACTTCGGAACCAGCTCTTACTTTACAAAAGTCGGGAGTAGAGTATCTGGTTTACCCCGACGCCTCTTTACAGGGACTCGGGGGAGTACTTTAGCAGGAGGAGAAGGCTATAGCTTTTGCCTCCTACAAGCTTAAGTTACACGAGAGAAATTACCCCACTCACAACCTAAAGTTAGCAGCGGTCGTCTTTGCATTGAAGATATGGAGACATTATTTATTGGGGTAGAAGTTTCGCTTGTTCACAGACCACAAGTCACTGCAGTACCTGTTCACTCAGCGAAAGATGAATATGTGTCAGCGCAGGAGGTTAGAGTTTTTGAAAGACTATCAATTCGACATACAATACCATCCGGGGAAGGCTAACGTGGTTGCTGATGCGTTGAGCCGTATACCGGTAGACGACGTAGCGGACGTCTGGAGAGCAAAGTGGAAAGATTTGGGTCACCAAGATGTGATAGCACATTCCTTCATATCTTTCATGACAGTAACACCCGAGATTGTTACGAAGGTAATACAGGCACAGAAAGCAGACTCATTTTGCCAAGAACAGATTGTACGACTTTTAGCTGAGGGTACTGAGTCCTATTCAGTTGGTTTCGATGGAGGTTTGAGGTTTAATGGGAAATTAGTGGTCCCAGAAGGAGTAGACCTACGTCATGCAGTGATGACACAGTTTCACGGGTCCAGATTTATGGTGCATCCCGGGGGAGATAAGATGTACATATGAGACGACAATACTGGTGGAGTAGGATGAAGAAGGACATTGCTGAGTTCGTGTCCAAGTGTTCTACTTGCCAAATGGTAAAGGCAGACCACCAGAAACCGTCGAGGTTGCTTCAGCCATTGGAAATACCCACGTGGAAGTGGGAGAGTATTTCAATGGATTTTATTACTGGGTTGCCTACATCACAGAGGGGTCACGACTCTATCTGGGTGATTATGGACCGTTTGACAAAGGTGGTTCATTTTCTGCCAGTACAGATAGACTATACCATGAGACAGTATGCTCAGTTGTTCATTGCCGAGATTTTTAGACTACATGGGGTGCCCCTGGATATTGTGTCGGATAGAGATAAGATTTTCGTGTCACATTTCTGGGAGAGCTTTCAGGAGGCAATGGGTACAGAGTTGAGATTGAGTTCAGCTTATCACCCACAGACAGATGGACAAATAGAGTGTACCAATCAAATGTTGGAAGATATGCTACGCATGTGTATCCTTGATTTTGGAGGAGGATGGGAGCCACACCTTCCACTGGTAGAGTTTGCTTATAATAACTCCTATCAATTCACTTTTGGCATGACCCCATTTGAGGCATTGTATGGCAGGCCTTGTCGTTCTCCAACTTGTTGGCTAGAGGTGGGGAACAACAACTTGCTATGACCAGAGGTGATTCAGGAAACCTCCGCTAGGATTGAGCTTATCAGGAGTCGCATTCGGGTAGCCCAGGACAGGCAGAAAAGCTACGTCGATGCAAAACGATTTTTTTGAGAATTTAATATAGGGGACCAAGTATTACTACGTGTATCTCCTATGAAAGGAGTGATGAGGTTTGGAAAGAAAGGGAAACTGGCCCCAAGGTACATGTGACCATTTCTAATTATCGAAAGGATTGGGCCGGTAGCATACAAATTGGGACTACCAGAGCATTTACACCGAATTCACGATGTATTCCACATCTCGTCATTAAGACGATACCTTCGGGATGATATGGCCCACACCTACATCGCGATTGAGGAGATTGACTTACAGCCCGATAGCTCTTACGAGGAGAAGCCAGTGGCTATTCGAGACCATAGCGAAAAAATATTGAAGTCGAAAGTATTCCCACTTGTACGGGTCCAGTAAGAGTATCATAACGTGGAGGAATCCACTTGGGAGCGTGAGGCAGACATGCGTGAGAAATACCCAGATTTATTCTTACCAGGTATACCTTATTTTTCGAATTTCGGGACGAAATTCCGTTATTAGGGGGAAGTATGTAATACCCCATATTTTTATGACTTTTAAATTTTGGAGATTTATTAAATTTAATTAGAGATATTAATTTAATATTAATCCGAAAATCATTTAAAAACTTACTAGCATGATGAGAGTTAGTAATTATTGAAATTTTGTTGTAAATTACTTTATGGGTAAAGTAAGATTTGTAATTAAATTTAGTAAAATTATCACGAGAATCTCATTTGATAATTTTGAAAATTTTATCGGGACGTGCCTGTGTCGTGTCGGGATTAAATTTGAATTATTAAAAGTGAATAAATTATAAGTCACCCGTATGGTCATTTTAAGTGCGTCAATGTGTCCGAAAGGGTCGAAATAGTCAAAATAATGTACCTGAGGGTTTGTTTGGGTCTCGAGGCGTTTTTAGGCCTAATTAGCATCCCGGGATGGCGTTTTAGACATTTTGTATTTTTGGACATTGAAACCCACGAATTTTCTAAGGTTTTATCAGATGTTAGGGGTTGTCTTCTAGGGTTAGCATAACCAAAAACCAAGAACGGCCATTGGAGAGGAAGAGGAAAAGCTTTCCAAGGAGTTCTAGGCTAAGAACTCCACCGTTTGCACCACCGTCACCGCCAAATTGTAGATCGCGCGACGAGGATCACAACCACGCCAATTTCTTCCACAAATCAGAAACAAAGATTTCCAGGCAAGTATCTATCTTGCTTTATTTTAGTTAATGCTTCAAATATATTAGTCTAGGGTTGATTAGAACTAGTTTTCGTGAAAGAAAATCATATTGGAGACAAGAATTTACATGTTGTAGAGGTGAAAATCATATTCTGGAAATCTATTTTATATGTAGAGGTTGAATCAAGAAATTGCATTGAGTTAGGAGCAGAAAATCTGGAAAAAATAATGGGAAGAACTAAGTTAAAGAAAATATTAGGGTTCTTGAGACTTATATAGATTTTGCAATTTTAATTCGTTATACTTGATGGAAACTCACATGTCTTACGTAGAATATTATTTAATTGGGTATATAACACTTGTAGTATCATTTGTTAGGAGTTTGGGAGTCAAAAATGAATATTAGGATGAGTTCAGAATAGGATTCCTGTAACTGGTATTTCTGCAGTTTTATCATAACTCCTTGATCGATCGATCGAACCAAGAGCATCGATCGATCGACCCACTTCCATCGATCGATCGACCCCTCCTGGAAAATTCATATTCCTCTTTTAAATAGTTTATTTCGATTACAATGAGTGGTAACCTTTGAACATTATTGTTAGAACATGTTGGGACATAAAGAGGACCTGTAGGACTTTGTAAAAATTGAGCATTTAATGTAAAGACGAAATTAGTGTTAACGGGGAGTGATTTACACTTAAGGAATAATGGGAAACGTGTGTCTAAAGGAGTGAGACTCGTAAGGAAGTTATGTCGTAAAATAAGAGAGTACCTACTAAAATTATACTTAGGGAGATAAGTTACTACGAGTGATGCGAAGTAAGTTTGGGATGATCCCATTAATAAGAATAAAAGAGACAAGCCATTATACGGGATAATCTAGTAATGTGTACTAAGAATGAATATCATAAGTATGGGTCGTGGGTGTACCTAATTTAGAAATGGGAATGGTAGTATACATATATATGACTGTGTTTGTGCATATACTATATACCTGTAAAAATCATGCCCGCACAACTTGCTATCACTGAGGTTACCGCGTCGGGACAGTGTTCGATGGGAACTTTATGGGGGATATTGACTTGTACCCTAGAACATAGGAATGCTTGGTACAGGCTATCTGATTGATAGTAAGACGGTTCTAAGAGACGTGAGGGTATGTGCTGACCTCTTAGTGACTTGGAACTATGCTTCACCTCAATTTGTATGTGTTTTGTGTTAATACAGTTCGAGAGTGATTCCGAACTAGTATTTCCCTTAATACGAGTGATACGGGGACTTGATAGCAGAGTATGCCAGCACCATAAATTTTGTGTGGGGTGCCGATAGTATATATTTATTATATGAGTGATTAATATATATATAGACTTGAAATTTGGAAAATTTCTTCTGTGACTAAAAGTAGTTAAGTAATGAATAAATATTCTGACTTTATTTGAAGTGTTTGAAAAGTTTGAGAAAGTACCGAAAGACTTTATAATGAAATGAGATTTATGTAAAAACCTTATTTTCAAAAATTAATTATCTTAGCCCTAGTAATTGTCGGGATGAAACCTTATGAAGAATTGAAGATAAGCTAAACTTGTGGGGATTGATAGTGCGGTAGGTGTGCACATTAGAAGAGAGGTGAGAATTTCTCAAGATAGTGCCGCATACTAATATGATTGTTGCATTAGCCGATAAGCATTTTAAATACTTGTTAAACTAAAATTTTAAACTGTTTTACAATCGGGCTCTGACCCGTTTCCTGCTATCTCTTCTCTCTTGTATATATATGTATATATTACAGTGCCCAACCACAGGGGCGTCATGCTTAGGATTCTTTGGAAGGAACGTGTTGCAGCTAAGGTGGGAGTTGCAGGCCTTTTGATTAGACGACCTCATTATTGATCCCACTCCTAGTTCTGTTTTAATCCAGTTGGTCATGTGTCCCCCTTTTTCCGTATTCAATTGGTTTTGTTAGAGACTGTGATTCATTTATTTTCTGTATTTTTACTTTGGGATTTGTTATCGTGAGGATGTTTTTCCTTTGAAGTTTTAAAGCTGGAATTAGTTATTTGAATGCTTAAATTGTTTGGATGATCTTTTCCAGTCTAGTTATTGTGTGACTTTTAAACTATGAATTATGAAAGTTTTTATTATTGGGCTTAAATTAAATATGGGAATAATGTTTTATATGGTTTTGACACTTAGCTTAATTATTTAGGGTGTTTAATTTTAAAAGTTATTTTTGCGACAGTGATGCTAAGAATGAACCAACCGTTCACTTTGGTTATAATCTAATGAAGGACTAATCACCCGGTATTTAATTAGGTGGGGTGTCATAAAAATTTTTGGTCCTACCTTATCGGTTCCCCCATCACTTGCTTCACCGACCACGTGGCATTGAAATACCTACTTGTGAAGAACGACGCAAAGTCGTGCCTCATAAGGTGGATCCTACTCCTACAAGAGTTTAATCTCTCCATTAAAGATAAGAAAGGAGTAGAAAACGTCATTGTCGACCACTTGTCACGGCTCTTGTCCGACGTACCTAGTGATTCGATACCCATAGACGAATACTTTTCGGATGAGCAACTCTTTGCTATCTCTTATTTGCCCTGGTTTATGGATATAGTGAATTATCTTGTCATGGGAGCCGTCCCTCCCGATTGGACACCACAAGATAAGAAGAGGTTCACCACTTGGTCACGCATATTTTTATATGATGATCCTTTCCTTTTTAAATATTGCGCCGACCAAATCATCCGACGATGTGTTCCGGATGATGAGATCCCGAAAGTCATCCAATTCTGTCATTCGAAAGCTTGTGGAGGCCACTTTTTGATGAAAAAGATGGCCGCTAAGATTTTTTAATGCGACCTCTATTGGCCCATAATTTTTTGAGATGTGAACAATTGTTGTAAATCTTGCGATAGGTGTCAAATGATGGGAGCGATTACCCGACGAGACAAGATGCCATTAACCTCGATACTCATTATTGAGATCTTTGACTGCTGGGGTATTGACTTCATGGGCCCTTTTCCCCCATCTTTTGGTTTTCTATACATCCTGGTCGCGGTAGATTACGTTTCTAAATGGGTGAAAGCTATAGCTACCAAGATAAATGACAGAAAAGTGGTGATTAGGTTCCTACATGAACACATACTTTCCTACTTCAGTGCTCCAAAAGCAATAATTAGTGATAATGGCACGCACTTTTACAACAGGCCATTCGGGAAGCTCATGAGAAAGTATGGCGTCGTTCACAAGGTTTGAACGACCTATCACCCACAAAAAAATGGAGAGGAAGAATTAGCGAATCGAGAAATCAAGAACATTCTAGAGAAGACCGTCAATCCCACTTGAAAAGATTGGTCACTTCGATTGAACGATTCACTATGGGCCTATCGTAACGCATATAAAAGTCCACTCAAGATGTCCCCTTTTCGCTTTATGTATGGCCAACCTTTCCATCTTCCCGTTGAATTAGAGCACAAGGCGTATTAGGTAATTAAGAAGTTGAATTATGACATGGATAAAGCTGGTGAAGCTCGCAAGCTTCAACTAAACGAATTAGAAGAGATACACAATGATGCGTATGAGAATGCAAAAATTTCCAAAGAAAGGATGAAAATCGCTCACGATAGCATTATTAGATGCAAAGAGTTTCTTCTTGGACAAAAAGTTCTTCTCTATAACTCTCAGCTTTATCTATTTCCGGGTGAGTTGTGGTCACGATGGTCTGTCCCGTTCATTATAAAGAATGTATTCCCTCACAGAGCTGTGGAATTAGACGATTTAAAAGGGGGAAATACATTCAAGGTTAACGGACAACGCCTAAAGCCATATTTAGAGGCGTGTGTGGAAGAAGTCGAAACCGTTTGGTTGTCGGACCCCGTTCATGGGGTCGACTGATCTTGAAAGAGAGGTCGTCGCATCCCCGACGCGTATGGGGTGATTTCTTAAGTATAGTAGTTGTGCTTCAGTAGATTAGGTTGAGTCCGTAGGTAGGTTACGTGAGGTTAGGGTTAAGATCGCGCATTTCAACACATACTTTATGAGGGCGTTGAGAAATCCAAGTGGGGGAATAAGTGCGAAAGCATCCAGAAATTCGAGAGTGCAGGATTCTAGTGCAGCAGTCTTAGAAGAAGGTTCTGTTAAAAATGGAACCGAAACGAATCCCCAACCCGGATCGGTTTGGAAAAATTGCAAAATAAAAAATCCCCAGAACCGAACCGAATCACCCCTGAACCGGATCGGTTCGGGTCCTACGATTTTGGTTCTTCCCGAGGAGCCTATTCTTCCACCCTATCCTCTCCCTTCCCTCCATTCTTCCCCCTTTTCCCCCCAAAACATACACCCCCATTTCCCTCCAAAAATCCCCCACCCAACCCTCCCCACCACCTATGAAAACCACCCTAACCCTACCCATCCACTCACACCTCCACTCTACTTTCCCTCTCTACAACCCTAGTCTTTCATCTCCTAATTCCCAGCTTTCCCAATGGCCAATCCCGCTCTCCCCTCAAAATATATGTCAACCGAAGTCCTACCCAACAGTAATAGAGAATACCGCTCCCACATGGAGCGCGTATGGTGCAAAAAGTTTTTTAGTTTCTCCCGCCAATTACACATTGAACGAGTAGTCAACTGAGCCAAGCTGCCCCACCCCGTCACCACCTTTTTCAGACGACAGGGTGGACGCAATATCTTCAAGAACCTCACCATGTCATGTGGGCGGACGAAGTTCGGTCCTTCTATGGCTCTCTCATCCGCACGGGCGAGTTCGAGTGCCAAGCCTTTGTTGACGGTCACCCCATCCCATTCTCCTTATCCATCCTCGCCCGCAAACTTGCTGACAAGGGTATCCCCCACCCGAAAATATATTATTACCCAACAATGCCCCCACCATTCCCGAACATCAATGCATCGATTGGCTCATGCCAAACGATATTTGGGAAAGAGGTACCTTCCCCGTGGTCCGCCTAAATGATAAGGCGCGCATCACCTTCCATATAGTGTGCGCTAAGTTGCTTCAAACCTCAAACGACTCGGCGATGTGCCCTCACCAAGAGACGCTCGTGTACCACCTTTTCGACCCAAATTTCACCCTAAATATGGCCCGCATGCTTTACGCTGACATCATCTACGCGGCCTGGGAAAAAAAAGGAGCGACAACTCTCCCTTATGGCCGCCTCATTACTTCCCTCCTTGCCGACACTGGTATCCACCCACCTCAATATTTCCCACACCTCCCTGGGCCCATTGGGAAGGTATCACGCACTCGGAGTGCCCAACAAAGGGCTGCCATTCGAGAAGCCCGGGAGGCAATTAATTTAGAGGCCGAGGAGTAAATCCCTATTGAAGGACCCGAGGCTGAGGACGTCGAGATGGGCGGGGCTAAAGAAGAAGAATACAATGAGGACGATGATTCGAATTTTGAGCCCCGGGTGCGGATTTTGATAGGCGCCTTGCAGCGATGGAATCCCATTTTGACAGATTCATCACCCAATACAACTGAGACCAGGCAACCTATCAAAGGGATCAAGAGGCCTATCAGCGCAACACAAGTATGATGCATCAACTCCAAGCCCACCTCTATGAGCTCAACTTCGGTGGACTGGCCCCCACCTTCTTCTATGATCCGTACGATCCCAGCGCACCCAGGTCCTCAAATCCGTCGCCCCAATGAAGCCCTTGGCCATTTTTAGCTGCTTGTGTGTGGTTGTGGTTGTTGTTTAAATTGTGTTGGTTGTGTGTTCTTCCTTACCCTTTGTAACACAATTTTTTTTTATCTATAAAAATTCTGCATTTATATTTCATTTGTTTGTTTCATTTTCTCGCACTTTTAATTCGCGTTGAGTTAGATTTTAGTCCTTTTTGCTTGAGGACAATGCAAAAGTCTAAGTTAGGGGGGGCACAAGTGCGTATTTCTAAAACTTCACAAATTTTCAAAAATGCACATAAATTTCAAAAAATCACAAAATCTTAAAAAACCCAAAAATATTTTTTGTTCAAAATAAATAAAAATTGGAATTCAATTTTTTTCGAAAATATCATTAAAAGTCTGTATAAAGTCTCAAGTTGTAAAATTCAAAATGCACAAAGTCGAAATTGACCAAAGATGGAAATTGAGCGAACATAGGCGACTTAACGAATAAATGTGGAGATTAATAACCCCGGTGAGATTCGAGCCTTTCATTTTTGTGAAATTTATAAATCAATCCGAGTTAATTGTTAACTCAAAAGTTCTTTTCAGCGTCAAATAAGTTGCCGAGGATCTCAATTCTTTCACTTTGATCGGGTATGAAAAATGTGTGTGATATTGCCTTGAAAAACGTGCCAAATAGATCTCAAAACTTAATTCATCTCGAAACGCATATGGTAACGCAATTAGTATTTTGGACAATTAAGTAGGCATTTGTTTGTCACCCAAAAATATTGGCCAGAAAAAGTAGTGAAAAATTATCCCTTTTGTAACCCAAATTGAGCCGAATAAATTCTTCCCTTTCGTTTGACAACCCGAAAAACCCCAACTGGCCCGGAATTACAAAAAGGGGACAATCCCAGAAATTAAGTCCAGAAAGTGCAGAAAAAGGGGCAAGAAAAAATAGCTATGCTCAATAAAAATAGCAAGAAAAGAAAAGTGTGAAAAATAAAAAAAGAAGAAAAAATAAGCAAAAGCCCAGAAACGCACTAACGGACATTATATGAAAACGTTCCAATTCCAGTTTTTCCCGTACCACTCTCATATTACCCAATACACCGTTAGCTCAAAAAAGTCCTAACCGAGTCCAAAATTGCGAATTTGGTTACCGCGTGGAGAGCTAAACACAAAAAGATAATAAAAGAGATCAAAGATACTAATTAGAGGCAATGTTCCCATTTCCTTATATCCGTAATCCAATGATGAGATTTGGTTACCATAAATTTCCGTCTTTCAACTTATATGCGTGAACTTGGTTCCACTACATTTAATCTTTATAAATCGCGTATACCGAGAGAAAAGCCACATTCCGAGTGATTCGGTTATGAGAGCATTCCATGAGATTTTGAAATCAAAATGAATTTTCAGATAAGTAACGCAATGGTTAATCGGTAGAAATTCACGATTAAATCCTCGGCTTCGCACACGTGCACTATGATTTGAGACTCTTGGACATGATTTGATGATGACTATTTTCTGAAAAAGTTTTAATTATACATTTTTTACGGGTATTTTGAGTTTTCTTTGAGTCGAATTTTGTGGGTATATTCTCTTCAAACCCTCACGAGACACAACTCATCCTACTAGGGTAACCTAGGGGTTTAAAGGCTTATTGCATGCGCTAAATGCAATCGCTCGCCCGCGAAAGAGGTATTCTATCCCATTTTTAAGTTAGACCATGTTTTGATTATTTTACATTGCTCAAGACGATCAAAGTTCTAAGTTAGGGGGTTTGATTAGGCATAAATTCTTTCCATTTATCCCCTTAATTTAGAGGCTTTTATCACGCCACGAAGTGTAATTCAAGTGGATTTATATCATATCTTTGATATTGACAAGTTTGAACGAGTACGCCGAGTTTCGTGTATGTTCCAACTATTTTGCAGGTATTCAGTGATTTGATTCAAGTTTCGTACCAAAAGCTCCAAAGAAGAACAAGAAGGAAAGGTTGCTGCAAAAGCTGACAAGATGGAACTGAACCCAAGGGAAAGAAAAAGAACCGAATCCATCATGGGAAAGTTCCTGTAAATACTGTCAAGATGGAACCGAACCGAAGGGAGGGAATAATGAACCGATCCTACACTTGGAAAAGTTCCTGTGAAGAGTCAACAAGATGGAACCGAACCGAAGTAGAGAAAAAAAGAACCGATCCCATGCTCGAAGAACTCATGGTAAAAGTTGTCAAAGATAGAACCAAACCGAACCCCTTAATGGGATCGGTTATGTTCTCGATTATCTAGATTTATCCACTTGTAAAAATTAGAATCCTACTTGGTTCAAACTCTTTTATTTCGTAGAGGATAAATTGTAAACCCCTCCCAACATTGAGAGACGGCTTTCTGATTCATTAGGGAATCTCTGTAATCACTTTTGGAGAAGAAGAACAATAAACCCTAGATGCTTTCAATTTTACAATTCAAGTAATACATTTCTAATTCTTCTTTTACTGCAGTAATTTCTTGTCTAATAGCACCTTGATCTATCTTCATCTTTATTCAGTATTCAAAATGTTTTCTTTCATTCCAAACATGTTGTCTACAAGTTTTCATATGCCAGGCTAGATTTCTAAGGTCGGGATGCATGAACTCAACCTGATGTGGTAGTTGCATGTGTATAAAATTAATCCTCTAAATTTAATGATTTGATTATGACCGTATTGCGTAGAAACACGACAATTGTAGATCTTTGGATCTCGTTTGCTTCGAGGTAATCGGGATGCTTCATAATGCAATTCGAGTGTAACTATCACAATATCGATTTACTCGTCCTCTGATTAAGTATGGTGTGGGCTTGAACCTCATATAGGTAATGCTTGGGAGTACTAAATTCTGGGTCTAATTAATCACTTAAATTTACGATTAATTTTATACTATCAATACACTAGGGTTGAGAGATTGTATTCTCGTCCTATTTTTCTCATCATATAGTTTGAGTTTTAATTCAATCATCATTAGTATTTCAAGTAATTTAGAATAGTTGCATTCCATTCATACTTTAGTTCACTAGTTAAACATTTACAAAATTGCATATAGTTGTAGATATTTCACCAGTTAGATCATCTTTTCCTTTTTCTTTAGAGTCAGAGTTAGGGTTCCTTCTTCTGTCCAATGTCGTTACAACTCTGTTGTCTTATTTCCCTGAGGATTGATACCCGACTTATCGGATTATTACTTGAGCGACAGGCTTGCACTTGAGCCTAGAGAGTACGCACTTCTGAGACACATTCTAAGTCACGTCAGTTCGCGCCAGTGACACTGAAAATATTTTTTTAGTGTCGCGTTTTATCGCAATTGGTTAGTGCCACTGGTGCGGACCCACATGTCCTAATGAATGTAATTTTATTTGTAACTGTAATTTTAAAATTAAAAAACAAGTAGAACTAAATAAGGGTATTTTTAATTTGTAATTGTAATTTTATTTTCTGTGTTTAAATATAATTTTAATAAAAAGTTATATTTAACAATATGTTTTTTATATACTGAATTATAATTTTTTCATGTTATAATTAAGTTTTTCAGAAAACAGATTGAGAGTGTTTTATAATTTTAATTTTTAATTTTTTTATCATCAAATTTTTTTGGATTTTTTTATTATTTTGGCTGATTTGTGATTTAAAAATAAAAATGATTTTATATATAAAAAAACTATCAAAATTGTTTTTAAAAAGGTAGTATTTTTTTATTTTTTTTATTTTGATGATAAAATAACTGTTTTATAAAAGAAATGTACAATTGAAAAAAAAATTATATAATAAGAGGTTAACACCTCACTGTGTCGCTGGGGACTGTGTCGACCTTTGCGTCGACATAGCTTTACTCTTATATTTATAGTTTCTGTGAATAGATAGAAAATGTATAGCTATATTTGTACCTAGAGTAACAAACTAAAGAGTTATTTTTTTTGTAGATTTTGTTAAGAAAAATAGAGTAAGACATGAGATGGTGTTCGATGTGATTGATGGACACCTTGAGTGAATGTTTCCCACTAAAAATATCCACCAATGACACGCAAACACATGTCTCATATCATGGAATTGTAATTATGTCTCCCTAGAATGACTCTTTTGTTAATATGCGACGCAGTACTTAAAATCATAATTAAAACTTAAGTCTATGTGTAAAACTTGCTTAACAAAACTCATCACTTTCAGGTCGGCTCAAACCTGTCATTAATTTAACGTAGTTTTTAATTACTCAAATTTAATTTAAATAATTTAACAATCATAAAATAATATCATATTATTTAAAATTTATTCAAATAATATAACAATGACCTAAAATAAGTAAAGTGGAGATTTATAAATTAAAAAAAACTGATCCCGTGGGTTAGGTTGGGTTAATCCGGGTTGTTGTTTTTCCCAGCAAGTTTAATGTTGGATAAACAAATCACAAAACTGATTGTTTCTGAGATCGTATTGGGGTAAACATTATCTCATAATTAGTGTGGGTGGACTTGAATGGATTTGTTTATAATTTTGACGAGATTTTGATAGTTTGTCTTAGAGTATCTATAATTTTTTTTATAATAAATGTCGCGTAAATTTAATATGTAATGTTGATTTTAGATTAAAAAATATGCACAATTTTCTAAGTTTACTTAATCCTTATCAACTTAGTAAAGCCACTTTTTATGTAACATTAGCATATAGTTTTTGTATTTTATAACTCCAGATGCACGGAAGATCATTGTAAAATATCTTCGCTAATTTTTTTTCACAATATCTACTATTTTAGAGTAATTATATTGAAGTCCTTGAACTTTGCATATTGTAATGTTTCAACCTTCAAAACTTTTTAACAACATTAAAACCGTTAAACTATATTAAATTTTCACCAGTGGCCCGTCCGTTAAATGTTTTATTGAATTCAGTGGCATTAGTCTTTGTGGCTAGTACATCAAGGAAAAAAGTTCTTCTATCACACCCTAAAAAACTCTCTAAATTAACGAAAACCCATTGTTTGTGAAGTGATAGCATATTGTATACAAGTTTTTTTTCTTCAAACATATTGATTTACTAGTCATCGGGAATAATTATATAACTTTAATGGAAAAGTTGACAAAACAAATAGTGGTTCAAACTTAACGTAGTTTAAGAGAGAAAAATTGACACAAAAAATTGAGGGTCAAAACGTTATATACTAAAAAGTTGATGAGTCATCAAAGTAATTTATTTTGATTATCGATAAAACAGTAATTCTTTATGTGGAGGGATTATCCAACCAACTATGAGCACATGACACGTGTCCGACAGAGTTGGGAGAAATAAGAATTCAAAGAGATATAGACGGATAGAGGTCAATCAGCGAAAAATTCGAAATTGGATTCACCCGATTAAGTTATGATATCAATCCAAGGTCATGGAGTTCCACAATACTCACTCTCTTTTTATTCTCAACAAATATGACCCCCACCCTTGGAAAAGGGGTATGTAATCTTCATTATCAATAATCGATCAATAGAGAGAGAGTAACACCCCGTGAATATAGGCATATTGTCGAACCATGCATATACTATGTCATTGTGTGATTGAGATTATTATTTTTACTCGGCTTAATTGTGTTGAATTCATAATAGTGTGATTTGTTCACCTACAAATGGTACCATCTATGGGAAACGATTTCTTTTTCACATCCAAGAAAAGCTAATGAGTATTTTTGTCTCACTCACACAACCCATGACTACCACCTAATGACAGTCGTCAGATTGATCAAAACGGGCCTCCTGCACCTATAGGCAGGTCTGAGATTCATCCCAATGGGAGTCGTAACATTCCTATCTCACATTATCGTTCCCAGGATGAGAAGAACATGGAAATAAATGAACCTTCATGATCAACCCAAATCTCATGGCTTGTGAACATCTATGAATGATGAGTTCATCAACAGGATGACACCATGCCCCAATAATAAAAGGAGCTGCCCAGTTTTCAGCGTCGTCTGGAAAGAATAAAGTAGGAGCTCCACAGGAATAAATGAAAATGTCATACCCAAATTCTTAGCCCTCGGGCGAGAAAATCTCGTAGCCAAGGAAGGAATTTGCGGTGCGACAGGAGCACTCTGGCCACGGGAGCTTGCCAAAAGGAAAAACCCAGGAAATAAATCATCTCAAGAGAGATCTATACGACTTCATCCAACGAGAGATAGACGGGCACGCTGCTTATCGGGGGCAAATCCACTAAGGAATTTTATGGGGGCCCTCATTAGTCAGATGAAGACTCTTTTCTGGAGATTAATAGCAGAACTAGAACCTCCTAAGAAGTTCTCCATACCCAAATTTAAAATTTATGATGAAAAGACAGATCATATCAATCATGTTGGCCAATACCTATGACTCTCTGGAGGAATAACGAGGCCCTCATGTGTCTTATCAAACATAATTGGTTTGAGATGTTACAACACAGATCGGCCACCAGCTTCAAGAAACTCGTGGAGGCTTTCATCGCGAGATTTATCACTCGTAATTCCCATCTAAAGAGGATGAACTCACTCCTCACCATGAGAAAAGAACCACGAGACTTTTCAGGAATATGCTCGGAGGTACTAGGAAACCCATAACAAGGTGCAAGACTTATAAAAAAAGTAAAAATTACTTCATTCAAGATCGGCTTATCGAATAACTCTATGTTCCCTCAGTCCCTCACAAAGAAGGAAGCCAACACCATCAATGACCTCATGTAAAGAATTGAGAAAAATGAAAAAGCGAAAGACGTGGTGCCAGGCACCCAACATGTTAATAGTCATCTTAAGACGAACATGAATGGAGATAAATAAAATGCGCTTAATAAGGGGATTAACAAACATAGTGGAGTTCCTAAAGGCAACAATAAGAGGAATCCAACCAAGTCCCATGAGGTGATCAATACCATTTTCAAAAAGTGGATCTAAAGAATGTTGAGTAAGATTAAAGATCAACAATATATCAAGTGGCCGAGGAAGTTGACACGAGATCCATCAAAGAGAAACATTTCTCTAAGATGTTCTTACCACAAGGACCATATGCATAAGATAAATAATTATAAGGTGATCAAATCTCATCTGGTAAAGTTAGCTCAGGCTATCTACCTAGACGACTAAAAAAAGGCGCACAAGTGGCAGTAAAGCACGAAAAAAACCTAATAATGTCCTGGACCATGACGAGACGTGACACAAGTTTTATATTATTTATAGTTCCTCGAGGTTGAATCAGATTCAGGGTAATTCTGTTCGGATGGAATTAAAGAAGATTATTGTAGTCATAGAATCATTCCAAACTTACCCTGCTAAGACTTGAGCGAGCAAGCACCGTGGAATAGAAAATACTGGCTATAATAAGAATATATTTTTTACCAAGGAAAGCGTGGTCAGAGTCAGAACTCCACATCACGATGCACTTGTAATCACTCTAAAAATGGACAACTGGGATGTGAACAAGGTACTAGTCGACCAGGGAAGATCCTAAGAGGTTGCACACCTAAAATTGTTCAGCAAGATCAACCTCAAGAGGAAAGATCTCACCATCCCTTTGGCCTGCTTCGCTAGAAAGATGATTATACCTACGGGAAAGGTGGTGCTACTAGTACAAACTGAAAATATCTCGAAGTTAATTGAATTTCTAGTTGTGGAAACATTGAGTCCCCTTACAATGCAATTCTAGGATAAGGATGTCTTAACACCATAAACGTTGTCCCGTCTGCTTATCACTAAGATTTCAAATGCATCACTGATCACGTGATAATGGAGATAAGGGAAAATCATGTTACTGCTCGATAATGCTTTTTTGCTGCCATCGGGTCTAAGCAATCAAAATTGATCAAAAAAGATATAAAGGCAAAATGATAAGTCTTCTTATTTAAATCTGAAAGTTGGTCAAGACCTTACAAACTAGACAACAAAAGACGGGAAATACAAAGTATAAGAATTACTAGACTAATCTTTGTAACTTGGTCGTCTTTCTCAATTTTACCTTCTCTTATTTGGCCACAACACTGTCGTTCGTGGACATATTTCCTTATTTGGAGCCCTTGTTTTTCTATTCGGTGTTAGTGGATTTACCCTTAAACTCCTCCAAGTTTGGAGGAGATCCTAGATCTTGTTCGTCGAAGAGTTCGGACACACGGGGACTCGAATTTTGATCAAGTTTTCATTTCACCCTTCCCCGTGGAAAGACTTTTGGAGGAAGTATAGTTGTTTCTTGGTTTAACCAAAAGCGTCATCCCACCCATGGTTGTAGGCCTTGTCCTTGACCTCTATGGTGACAGACAAGGATTATGAAAACTTTTTGACAATATTCTCAAGCTACTCGATCTTATATGCATGCTTAGCGATCTCAAAGTCCTTGGCCCTCACCTTAAACTTGTAAGATAACAAGGCAGCCTTCACGGCCTTTTGAGATTCGTTTAGAGCATGGTTTAGATCAGCGTTAGACTTTTCCTAATCGACTCTTCTATTCACGATGTCGACAAAGTCCACTAGAAACTACAAGACAAATGTCAATCAATAAAGTTGGTATAACATATGTTTTCAATTAAGTTAAAATCTGAACAGTAAAATAACAGCAAAAATTAGTTTTAGACATATTGCATGCCCCCTACTAGGGTACCTACAGCTGTTATAGGGTTCACTACCCCCAATAACATGTACATACTCCCACTACTTTACAAAAAAGCCATAGGACCAATAATGCTTATTGGAATCAGGAATACTCACTACAAGCACACTCATTATTTTTCACCCATTCAAATAGAAGATGTCATCATTCACCCTCACTCACATATAATAATAAAGGACTTGCGGGATCCCTAACTGAGTTCCATAAAATTCATTTATCCTCTTTACCCCTCTAATTATCCTCCAGGTATTTAGGGAACACTAGAATGGAATCACAAAAAAATATTCACATAACTCTAAGAAGAACTGGTTTGGAGGAAAGGTTATGCCGACTTTAGCAATAAACTGAGAGATCATCCAATGTCCTCCCTCAATATTATAAATCTTTGGAGTTTTTTACAAACTCTATTACTACCCTCTCAGGAATGGTAAGGGCCAATAACTCTAAAGTGTTTTGTAAAGGATAGAAGGAGAGTATGCACTCCAAATTGACAGTAGAGAAGTCATTAATTGACTTGGTTCAACTTCTAAGACAAAATCATTACTTGCGACATGCCCCCAAATGTCGGATGCCACACAGGTTAGCGCCCTTTGGCTAATCGACACAGGATTACATGCATACCCTGAAACACTGGAAAAAAAATTATATGTGTGTCCTTTGTACCAAACGGGCAGAATAAATTTAGTTTTTATTTCAAAAAACACCAAGTGTTGACATCTAACAACCATAGCCTCTACGGGTAATTAAATTTTATAGCCAACCATAATCAGAGTTATATTCAACAAGCGATCAAGCCTCTGCACTCCGATCAGGCCGCAAACCTTTAGCAATAATTGTGGAAGGATTATCCAACCAGCTAAGAGAACTTGACACGTGTCTGGTAGAGTTGGCACCTATAAAAATTAAAAGAGATAATCGGTCAGCGAAAATCTTGGAATTAGATTTACCCGATCAAGTTATGATAGAAATCCAAAGCTATGGAGTCCCACACGACTTGTTTTTTTTCTCTTCTCTATAAATGTAACTATCGCTCCTAGGAAAGGGAGCATATAATCTTTATTATCAAGATCGATCAATAAAAAATGAGTAACATTCCATGGACGTAAGCGCATTATCGAACCACGTATATACTGTATCAATGTGTGATTGTGGCTATTATTTTTGTTAGTCTTGATTGTGTTGAATTTATAAATGTAGAATTTTTCCACATACACTTTATATAATTAGTTTAGTTTCTCTTTCTACTTCTATATGTGAGAGATTGTATTAACACAAAAGCGAGAGTGAGGGCTTTATATAAGCTTACATAGTTTGTATACCCCTTTTACTTAAAGGGAAATTAACAAAACACCCATAAAATATGTTTTCGTAAACAATTAAATCAAATACATTATCCATTTAGCAAAAAGCGCTCCCCACCCTTGATGGCGGTCGACGACCTGCCATTGGCGATGTTCAGGTGAAAAGAAGAGGAAGGGATAGATTAGGATTACACGAGGCGCTTCATTTGATGGGTATTAAGGAGGACTAATGAGAATTTAATCCCTTAACTAAAATTACAGTAGTCGCCATCAACCCTAAAGACAACATTGCCAAATTATATATATATTAGAATTGTTTTTGTTTCAATTATCTTATTGGGCCTTATAAATCTTGAGCGTCGGGCACGCGCAATTATCATTTGATAGATAGTCGCCCACATCACTATGATTATTGATTTGGAATGACTTGAATGCGAATCACATGCTGAGAAATACAAGCCTTAAATTGAGAGTGAGAGACTACACATGTTAGGTGGCAAACCTTGACAGGACTTAACATGAATGCGTGTTTCATCCAAGAAAGCTCCATTCTGTGGTGGGCTATCCTGAAATAGTACGGCATTGTTGGCTTATCACTAGGGTACAAATTCCATACTCGTTTGCTGTTGGGAAGCAATAACTTCATGGGTTTATTTCTTTCCATGATAGGGCATCTCCGAACGTACTTGCATACTGCAAACAAAGTTATTTTTACAATAGTTTGTTTTAAAAAAGCCCGTACTCAAATTTTGCAGCATCGCATGTGTATATGCAGTTTGGCTTGCAACCTAAGAGAACCAGTTTTAACCAAGTCTCTTGGTTTATTGGTATAAGATTGTCGCTGTAACAATCTTGAAGTAAATTGGATTTGATCCCCAATTCGATTCCTGATATTATCAAAATAATGCTTTATCAACGAAAATCACGAATCGTAAATAAAAATTAATCAAAATGCGCATAAACTGGCTTTATAAAGAAAAAAAAGAGCACCAGTTTTGCGTTTAATCTGTGCTGGATTGGTTCGATTTAGCAAGTCCAGACAATATGCAAATGGGCGGTGATGTGATGTAAACTGACGAAGACTTTACAGGGAATTGGCATTTTGCAAATCAATGTCGAAACTTTTGGTTAATAACACATGCTTTGGGTTAATAACTCACCCAATGGTTTTTTTTACTAGCAAGTGGTGGAAATTTTAGTTGTACTAGCATTTTAATTGTTGTGTCTATGTTAATATAGAATTCATGTCACTGAAATCGGAACTGGAGCAAAAGAGAAGTTTTAGTATTGTGGACCCCCGGCCCCGCTACAATTCTTATGCATGGATTCCATGCTCCTAATTGCGGCATTAAAATCTTTATGGGTCAGCGTATTTCACCTAGCGCTATGTTTGGTTTTTGGATCTATTGAAAGAGATAAAATGCCAAGTAACTCCTTTACACATTATTTCCCATTTATTTTTCCTTGGATCTTACACGTGAGAAAATATACTTTCCTATTTAGTTTTTAGTTTCCCTTTCTTTCCCACAAACAAAAGAAATTGTAAATAATAATAATTGACCAATCATGACAAGATTTCCTTTTATTTCAAGAGTACACATGGTTTTTGGCATTCTTAAATTCTATCACAAAATAAACAGAAAAACCAAAACATCTCCGCTCTTTCTTGATAGCCTCTAAATTTTAGTTGGCCAGATTTATTCTTCCCGAAAAACCTACCACTTTGACATGCATTCTAACAAGAGTAATTCTACATGTATCTTAATTCGAAACCGTATTAAACCCGCATGCCTATGTGGTGTGCGAAAATTGATTAATTTCGCTGACGCGAACCTACGTTTATAAAGAATTAACTATTCTTCACACGCAACATACGCATGCAGTTTTAATGTGATTTCAAAATGCGACCTAGAATTTTTGTTATAACAAAATATCAAGAGTTCCGACATGAGCGTACATTCTATACCATTTTCTGGATATGATATGTTGTTTTTATTTGAAGAAGCGTCAGAAATTTGTGTTAAAAAATTAGGCGAAACATTCAAGTTATCATGTTTATTTTCTTGTCTAGATAGCCATGTGATATCCAGTGGTTGAGATATAGATGATTCTAAATTGATTGGACCTGTCAATGGAGGCGTGGATATTTTCATGGAAAATGGTACGCTCAATACCAATATGTATACATGTCATGTGGATGAAACCTGTTAATGCAAGTGGTTGCAATTACTGGTTTGGACTTTGTGGGGTTTTCTCGTGACGATGTTGTGTTCATTTGATGGGGTAAAAACGAAGGAACCCACCTCTCAAAGTAGTCTAATCGTGTCTCGGCTGAATCCGGTAGTCACTTTTTTAAAATCTGGTTTATAAATATTATGGGTTGATTTGGTTTGCAACTGTGATTTTGTTTTTTATTTTTTTGTGTTTAAATGCAATGGTGATGAAAATTTAATTTTGGCACAATCTTTTTAAATATTGAATTATAATATTTATGTATTATGATTAAATTTTTCATAAAACAGCAAAATAATACTTTATATCTTTTTTTTTTTTTATTATTCAACTCAGAATTATTCATTCTTAATATTTTAATAAATCAAATACTCAAAAGTCCCCCAAACATTTTTTAATATATTTTTAGTTCAAACCTTTTACGTTGTTCCAAAAAGTTCCTCAAACACTCATTTAACATGTTCGTGCAAGCGGCACTCACCCCCCCACCTCCCTCCCTCACCCCACTCCCACTGTAGGAGCTCCGGCGACCCTCATCAGCGCTCACTTTTTTGAATGTTTTTCTATGATGAGGGATCTTTTGGAACAAAGTAAAAGACTTGGACTAAATGTGTATTAAAAAATGTTTGAGGGAGTTTTTGGTATAAGCCCCTATTTTAATTCATTTATACCTTAATATATAATATACATATAAAATACATTAATATGCGTGTAATTCTTATAATTAAAAAATATGTATGCACATGTACACAAAACTAAGTCTATGTATATTTTATTAAATTATATAATATACTAAAATCCATATGGTAAATAATATTATCAATAGATACATGATACTCATATATAGTTTTATACATGTCTTATTAATGCGTGGAATAATACCTCTAAAAAATGGGGGAATAAACAAAAACAAGGAATAATATAAAATATACATACAATACATATGTATTAAAAATATTATTAATTCATATATGTATATATTTTTATTGTAAATTATACATGCAATATCATTATATATAGACAATTATATACATATATTTGTGCATGTATTTATACATTTATGTATGTATGTATGTATGTATGTATATGTAATACCCCGTAATTTTTAGAATAAAATATTACGACATAAATGGATTTAATGATTTCAGATTTATTTTGAGAATAAATTAAATTGAAAAGATTTAAAATTTAAACGAGTAAATTTTTTAATTTAAGTAAACATTTATGATTTTATAAAAAAAACTCAATTGTACATAACGGGCTTGCTAGTGGAAAATAAATCACATATAAATAAATTTATGGGCGCGTGTCATTTTAACATAATAAATCTCTAAGTGAGATAAAAGTAATTGGGACGCATTTTGGGAAGTGTTAGAGACTCGGTTTAGTATTTTAAATATTTAGAATTGGTCTTGGGTCATAGGTATATGAGTTGGGGAGCTTTTGGTTTAGTTGAGTTATGAATTCAGGTCCATTTGGAGGTCCGAAAGTTAAATTTTAGGTCCAACTCGGGATTAACCACTACTCCCCCACTATCATTAGAGAAAACTTAGATTAGCAACGAGAGGAAAAAGGAGACATACCAAAAAGGGAAGAACAAAGGGAAAAATCAAGGGAGCTTCAAGAGGATTTCTTCTACATATTTTAAAGGCAAAAATTCTCTTGCTTAATTTGTGTTTTCAATTTATTTCTTGATGCATCATAAATCATTCCCTTTAGATTTTGGGAATTTAGGGCTTAATGTATTTGATTTGATGATGAACAACACATGTAGAGGAATGATTCATATATAGGAATAGTCCCATAAATTATGTATCGATAATCTGATTTTTGATGTTAGATTTCCTTAAGTTTTGATGGATATTTGGGGAAAAAGTAAATAACCAATATAGGGATTGTTATGTTAATTAAGGGAATGAAATCTTATTGTAAATCCCTAGATGAATACCCAGTTGCTGCTGAAGTTAAACAATGTTGGAAAGTGGAAAAAATATCTCATAGTTATAAATTCATAATTGATGAAACTTATTGGACCTTAATACATAACTATTGGATTAATTTTCTAGACATGACCATAACTGTTGCTGGGATTCATGGTAAGCCTTTTGGGTTTTAGAGTTGTCTCAGAAAATAGGTATGAAGGAATGGATAATTGGGGAAAACGACGCAAGGTCGTTCGAGCGACACCATGGGACTTTCGGCTCCAGGCGCCTGGGAATGGGTTGTCTTGTTAGGATTGGTTTTTGGCTACATGGGTTTCCTGAAAAGGGGTGATTTACATGAAAAATGGTTAAAAGCTTTATATCCTCATTTAACTAAAAACAATTACAAATAACTAGATGTTAAGTAATTATTTTGTCGGATGGAATTTAATAATTTATTAGATTATGAATTATTAATTAATGAAATATTGTGGAATTTAGTTGGGATCTTATTATAATTATAGGAGTATTGAGGAATATTAACATTAACAAGGGTATTGGGCCTGGGATTTTGGTTGTGAGCACTTTTATGAGTCCAAGTGAGTGAGTGGTTTCGGGTTTGGGAAATAAAGAATTTATTTAAAAAAATATAGATGTACCCACATTAAATAGGGAAATTTATAATTAACTAGTTGGTTAAGTAATTATTCTATGAAGTGTAATTAATAATTTATTAGATGTTAAATTATTGATAAATGGAAAAATGAAGTGGACTTTGGTTGAACTTTTTATGGTAATTATTGATCTCACGTGCTTAGCAGCCTTCGAGATTGTTGATTTTAGCTTAGGTGCTTTTCTATCTGAGTTCGGTTATTATTTTGGAAACATTTGTAAGGGCATAAGCTCGAGATTTATTTATTTACCTTATGCCGGAGTTGTGATATTTACTTACTGTTGAATTTTATTATTTAGTTGGTGTTGGTTTGAGTTTAATTATTGTCAGCAAAATATTCATAAAATAAAAGTATCGGCCTTTAAAATAACAATATCTTATTATGTTGTGCTGAGAATGGTATTAATTGATCGACAAGCCCCTTATTCAACATATCGTGATTGGCCAGCCTTTACGTGAGAAAATGGGGGTTGTTACAGTTGGTATCAAAGCATGGTTCTAGTGTTCCTAGGATCTGTGTTTGAGCTCGTTATGTTATGCGTTGTATTTTTTTTTATGTAGAGCCATATGTTTAGAAATCCTTGTAATATTTGTGATCAGTTACTAATACAACCTCATTTGCTTTCAGATGGCAAATGGTAGGAGAGGAAGACCGAGGCGTGTCACCGCCCCAGCTGCAGAGGAAGGGCCCAGCAGGAATCGCAGCATTAGCCACCTCCAGCACCACCTGTGGTAGGACCGATAGAGATTGCCACTATCGTGGCCGAGGCAGTGTCTACCGCTATGGCAGCTATGTTAAGGCATTTTCCACCACCGCAACCACCACACCCACCGCAGGCGGTGCTACCAGTCCAGACACATGGATTGATTTAGGACAGAGCCAGAGAGGCCTTCACTAAAGGCCAGTCATCGGAGTTTGCGGGCAGTTTAGATATTCTATTGGCGAGTAGGTGGCAGAGAGATATTCAACGACACTTAAGGATGGTAGAGTGCACACCCATGCAGAAGTAGATGTTAGCGTCATTCTAATTAGTGAGGGGGCGCACTTCAATGGTGGGAAGCGATTACAACGGTTGTCGAGAGGGACAGTCTTACCATAGATGAGTTTTAGGAGAGATTTGAGGGGAAGTATTTTCCTTAGGTAATGCAATGAGGGATGCAAAAGAAGTTCATGGACCTTAAGCAGGGAAGTCTACTATGGCAGAATACGAGGAAGAGTTTATCGCTCTTTCCTATTTTTCTAAGGAGGATGTGAGTATAGAGCAGAGGAAAATAGAGAAGTTTGTACTATGGACAACCTGGCACATCAGACAGTCAGTGTTGGGAAATCCGATCGTCCCTAAATATAACCAGGTAGTGAATGTTGATTTAATGCATTTTTAGGATTATGGGGCATTTCAGAAAGATAAGGGGGAGAAGAGACACCACTCTGAGGCGTCCAACCCGCAAAGTAAGGCAAGTGGGAATAACATCCAGGAGGTCCAGCAATCTTGGGATCCTCTTCCTTCAGGGTAGCCCAAGAGTTAGAGAGGTTCCGATAATGGGAACAGACAAGACCAGGGCTAGCAGGGCCAACAACAGAGAGGCCTCCAGGGCCAAGGGCATCAAAATCAGGGCCAACGGGGGCTACAGCCAGACAAGCATCAATTCTAGGGAAATTTCTATGTTTGTGGTGAGAAGGGCCACTTTTCTAGGAGTTTCCCTTAGGGGAATCGAGCGGCACAGGAGTTGGGGAGACTGCGGGGGCACCAGGCACCCTAGGGGGAGTGTCGATCACTGCAGATACAGTCAGTGGTGGCAGTGTCATCCGCGCCAGCACTACCCGCTCCACCTCAGGGACAGCAGCCATAGCTGTAGTACGGGAGCGTGTATCACCTCTCATCAGGAGAGGGACCAGCCCCAGCATAGACAATGATAGTATGATCCCTAATTCTTTTATTTTGAAGGATATGCTTAGTTTAGTACTAGTGCACAGTACTCCTTATTAGATGATATCTCGTTTGCACACTGGGAGGGTAAACTCCATTGTTGATTGCTTCACCCACGAGTTGAGGGACAAGCACCTAAAATGCCTCATGTGTAAGGGTATGGGAATTTACCTCAGGAGAACTTATACCATTGTGTTGATTTTTACGAAAACAATTAAATTTAATAGTCGAATGTGGTGTGACTAGTTGGCATTAATGTTTATTTTCACGACGAAAAATACTAAAGGAAATTGTGACACTTTGAGTTTAAATATGGTTAAATGGACGAGTATAGGGCCTGGAGAGACTTGTGAATTAATTGAGCACATTATAGACATGGGTACTGGATTAACGGATCTTAGCGATCGACAATGGTATACAGTAGTGTATCGGGAGGATTTCTTGTTTAGATTTCTCTTGCGAGACATCCCACGCGTGAAAGTAGGAAAGATCGGGACCTAAGAGATCTTAGACCCTAGGATATTTTGGCTTATTATTATTGGTATAATTAAATGTGTAAATTTATTGGGATCTAGTGTATCCCTTTTTGGCGATATGAGGAGGGGTGAGGTGTTATATGCATGTGAGTGACAAATGGGTGAGGTGTTATATGCATGTGAGTGATGAAGGGGGAATATTTATTGTGAATTGACTGTATTATTGCATCATAAATTAATTAAGTTCATTCTTGCACACCTCGGGCTATAACCCAAATTATAAATGTTCCCCCCAAGTTATTTCTAGATAGGGATAACAGGATTGTTGTTATACCAGCCTTGCGATCTCTCATACCTAGCAGCCTTCCAGATTGTTGATTCTAACTTAGGTGTTT
Source organism: Sambucus nigra (assembly GCA_949130495.1). Lineage (NCBI taxonomy): Eukaryota > Viridiplantae > Streptophyta > Magnoliopsida > Dipsacales > Adoxaceae > Sambucus > Sambucus nigra. The sequence continues at coordinate 584,862,735 of OX422210.1, read as the reverse complement.
TTCTATCCTAGTTCGATTATTTTATTTTGGAAACATTTATAAGGGCATAAGCCCGAGATTTATTTGTTCATTCGCCTTATGCTGGAGTTGTGATATTTACTTATTATTGGATTTTATTATTTAGTTGGTGTTGGTTTGAGTTTAATTATTGTCAGCAAAATTTATATAAAATTTAAGTATCGACCTTTAAAATAACAATATTTATTTTTGTGCTGAGAATGATATTAATTGATCGACAAGCCCCATCTTCGGCATATCGTGCCTGGCCAGCCTTTACGTGAGAAAATGGGAGTTTTTATAGTATATATTTGTTATATATATATATATATATATATATATATACGCGCGCGCACACACACACACACACACACACACACACACACATATGTATAATATAAATATACATGTTTGTCAAATTTATCAAATTTTTAAAAAACTGTATTTAAAAACAAGTTTACCAAATGCCCACCAATATTTATAATTACAAAAAACTAAATTTAAAAAATATATTTAAAAACAATGTTTAAATCGAGTTTTCTGAAACGGGCCCTATCCAATTATAAATATAGATTATCGATAATACAATAGGGAAACCTTAAAAAAGAAAAATAATCTTGTTATTGTATTGATAAAAAAGGGGTAATAGTTACCAAGTCCTATTCACTTGGTCAATGAGCCAAAAGACACTTTGACTGAATTAATGGTGTTAAAGGCCTTATTTTACCAACTCGGCATATTAAAATGAAATATACACCCTCAAAAAGGCCTTATTTTACCAACTCGGCATATTAAAATGAAATATACACCCTCAAAATATTTTGAGGGGTCTTACGTCATTTTTTGTCTAAAAAAACCCATCAAATCTTTAAAACTCTATAGCTTCAAATCTACAAATCCAAAATTCACAAAATCTATATATTTGGAATCTACTCATCAATATCTATTAAACAACACTGATATTCGATATTTTTTAACAAAAAATCGAAACAGATAAATTTACTGTTTCTGTAAAACCTCTATTTTTTGGCGAAAACTTCATTTTTTTCGACGAAAACTCTTCTTCTCTAGCTCGGACAATGGTGCCGCTGGCGCGGACCAGAAAAAAAATAAAGAAATAGATGGAGAGAGAGAGAGAGAGAGAGAGAGAGAGAGAGAGAGAGAGAGAGAATTAGGAGAGAGAAACACTCCGCGCAAGAATTCCGACAGCCTCCTATGAGATTTTCAGGTGGGTAGGGTAGGGTGGGGTAGGTTTGGGGTGGAGGTAGAGGTGGGGCTGCTAGATAGAGAAATAGTGTGGGATTATGTATTTATTTTTAGAGAGAGAGAGACAGGGTTTAAAATGGGTATGTATGAGGGTACATTTCTCTAAATATATGTAGTATATAATGAAAAAGGACTTGGTGCAATTAAAAAAAAGTCAATGGGATTTGATGCATCTTTGACCCAATAAATTAGACTAGCCTTGAATTATCCCATTTTTTATGAAGCGGGTTAGAATTAAAGGTGCAAAGGTTGATTTGGTGGAGCCTAACCTAACATTGCCGTAGTGATCAGGTAGAGGTACAACGTGTCAATATGGGTTTAATGGATTTTTATCGAAACTAAGTTTTTTCATTCATTTGAGTATGTCCCTTGGGCATGATGGCCCTAAGTTAGTTAACCTTCATAATAACACTTTTACTTTATTCATTTCCAGTAGAGTTTGATTGATATAAGATAACCCTCCGACTTGGTCTAATTGTAGAGCATTAGTACTAAAGCTTCAGGATCGATTGGGTTTATTTCCCGATTTGAGTCTTGATAGCTGTAAACAATCTGAGGGTCAGTGACTGACCACTGATTTGAGAGTGAGGATTAATCGAGGTGCACGTAAAACTGACCCAAACACCTCATGGTCCCTCAAAGTGAGGGAATAAACAAAAAAATATGAGATCATTAAATAATGGTGCCTTGAAGATCATCACTGTTATAGGTCTTTATATATATTCAAACATAAAAATTAAAATATTCGTAATAAGTTTTCACTAAACAGGGATATATAAACATAAATTATATTACATAAGTAACAAAATTTTGTTCACAGTATATAAATGGACAAAATGAAATACATAGGAAAATCACCACTCTTGATTATTGTTAAATAACATGATCCATTTCCCATAAATAAAAATTATTTAAGAAATTTTTAATCACACTACAATCCCATCATTTTTGAATTTTTTTAGCCTAACTCAAAATATTAAATAATCTCACATTTATCAGTTTCCTGCATACAGAGAGAATTTTTATTGCTAGATTTAAATTTTCGTTCATGGATGATTCAAAATTTTCTTTTAGGAACACAACAATGTTTTCTTTATTATTGCATTAATTTATTTTTAAACACTATTACAAATGTGAAATAAAATTGGGATAATTCAAGGCTAGTCCCAAATATTAAGTAAAAGATGCATCAAATCCATTAACTTTTTTTAATGCACTAATCCTTTTTCATTATAGACTACATATATTTAGACAATTGTACTCTCATATATACACATTTTAAACCCACTTACTCTTTCTCTCTCCCTCTCTCTAAAAGTAAACATATAATCTCACACTCTTTCTCTCTCTAGCAACGCCATATCCACCCCACTCTGCCCTATCAGAGACTCACCGAAAATAGCCCACCTAAAAATCTCATGGGAGGCCATAGAAATTCCCATTGGAATGTTTATCTCTCCTCATTTCTCTCTCTGTGTTTGTCTATTTCTTTGTTTTTTCTGGTCCGCGCCAGCAACACCATCTGTTGAGCTGGAGAAGAAGAGTTTTCGTCATAAAAAATGGAGGTCTTACAGAAACATTAACTTTTTTGTTTTGATTTTTTCATCAAAAAATATCGAATATATATGTTATTTGATAGATCTTCATGAGTAGATTCCAAATATATAAATTTTGTAAATTTTGGATATGTAGATTTGAAGTTATGGACTTTTAACGATTTGATGGATTTTGTTTTTGAAAAAAATAATGTAAAAATTATGAAAAATATTTTGAGGGTGCATTTGTCATTTTAATGTGCTGAGTTGGCAAAATAAGACCTTTGACACCATTGAATCAGTCAAAGGATCTCTTGCCTCATTAACCAAGTAAATGGGACTTGGTAACTATTACCCTTAAAAAAATGCCCTGACCGATAAGATTGTATAAATGTTGTTGTTATTATTATGTTGCACTTGTATTCTTATTCACTTTGGATGCAAGTGAAATGTCAGACAGGACCTGAGTCTGGGAGAAAATAGGGAGTTTAATAAAAGACACGATTTAACTTGTTTTTAGACTCACGGACATGGTCCTATTTTAAAAATGGGTGAAAGAGAACAAAATTGGGTGGTAAGGCGACCCGAAATTTCGGTAGAGTTTCGTGTTGGGATCGACAAAATAGATATGAGTTACCAAGGATAGACATCTATATAGGGGATATGCATGGGAGATTATTGTGAGGATTCCCTCCTTTTGGTGTGCATTTCAAGATATACCTCTTGTCTATTGAAGAAATCATTTATCGATACGTGTGGAGAAGCCATATGATATACCTGAGTGTATGTGAATTTCCTCACTATATTCCTTATGGTTACTGTATGTGTGAGAGAGAATTTGATATACTCGACGTACATGAACAATTTCCTTCTATATACCTCTCATTGTGAGTTTGGTCAAGCGGTACGATGCGGGAGACCATTTTGATATACGTTGAGAGTACTTGGCCAATGGAAGGTGGGAGCCTATTGCTTAGGTTAATAATGACCCTCTAAATGAATAATCCATCACAAAGCAACTCCCCAGTACTGAACGAATATAGCGTTGATGATCAATGCTCGTGTAATGCAGTGTAAAAATACATGATTCTTATTAGTATCTTTATGCAATGTATTATGTATGAGACGAGAGATATGTACAATCACTAAGCATGACGTAAAAGGGAATATATATACAAGTGACATGTGATAAAGAACTTCTATACAAGTGAAGTAAATCATGTTAATATACTAGTGAAGTGAAGTATACAATATATACAAGTGGAGTGCAGCATGAGAATATGTATAACTAGAGTAAAGCATATGATATATACAGACAGAGTAAAGCATGTGATAAAAAAATGGGATGTACATGTGATAAAGAGATAAGTATGTACATATGTAGTGTTACGGTCCCCGAGAGGTGATGTGCCCTGGGGAAACTTTTTCCCACGATGGATGTGAGAGTGCTTGTCTCCCGGTCCTCCACGTCCTCTTGAGGTCGCGTTATTGGTTCAACGGGATCGATGATTTGTCTTTGAAAGTTTTTCGACACTATATCCCGTTTTTGGTGCATGCCTCTAATTTTATGCTTAAGCCTAAGTGTGTATTTCGTGCGATGGGTTTGTTGGTTGTTCAGAGTCTCTAGTTTGTTTTATATAAAAATGAACAAAAAGGTTCGGATTAGCCATTTCGAGTTAATCCTAAGGCATGTTTAGGTCTGCAATTGTGCAGAGATTCTTATTGGGTGGGTGGGAATTGGGTTACGAGTGGGGAAGGTGTAAGGTACCCCACTTGTTCATTATGCTTCCTTAATTATATGCTTATTATTGCTCTTTAAATTATTTGATTACTTTTTAGTTTATTTTAGAACATGCTTAGAGACCTTAGTTTGAGAATCTCTTAAAACGTAAGTTGGTGCTTAGGTATGAAAATGATAGTAGTGAGAGGTGTCGGAACATCGCATAAGCTTGTGTGGAATATAAGGGTGCTTGTTCATGAATTTGTATTCGTATAACGGGAGGTTGTTAGTATGTATTTAAGTAAGCGAGAAAGCTCGACTTGGGGAACAGCTGGCCATCAATGTATATAGATGTGTGTGTGATAAGTCACAACTTGGGATAATTTGGTATCTCATTCGACATTTGAGGAGAAATAGAAGGCTAATATGAGAGACGGGTGCATATTTGTTAGGACAATATATCGAGAGATATATTGTCGAGGCTCTTGATTGAGAGAAGGACTTGATATTTATCCTATGTACTCTTGAAGCCGCGAGGTCAAAGCCTATGTAGTTCAATTGTCATTGCACGTTTATATGGGGGTGCACAAGAGATCACGACTTTGAGATGGTTTCATATCTCATTTAAGTGGGTATAGGATGATATAAGGGATATGATTAGGGGTGGACAAAAAATAACCCGAACCGATTGGACCGATTAGACCGGACCGAACCGGACCAAACCCACTTAAACGGGCTATTTTTTTATTCGGTCCAAATTCGGTCTTTATTTCAAAAGACCCGCATTATTCGGGTCGGTCCTCGAGCAGCATTTTTAATTCGGTCCCTAGACCGGACCGAACCGCATTATTATATATATATATATATATATATATATATATATATATATATATATATATATATATATATACCAATTAATTTAATACCATACTCTCTTGTCCCCACCACTTTACCTGAAACCAAAATACAAGATTCCCCAACGCCTAACCCAGCAACACAACCGAAGATCTGGCAAAACCCACTCCATCCCAAAGCCCTGATCTAACCCATGTCCCCATGGAGCCATTTATGCAGACAAGTGCCCGTACTCAACAACCTGGTCTGAACAGCCTTTGGTCGAAGACCCTGCTCTCCAACGATCTACGACAGCTTGGATAGGGGGATCAAAAGCCGAAAATGACCATACCCTCCACCTGATTCCGCTGTCGGCGCTGATAATACATCGGTCCCTCCACCTCCCTCCTCCTTCAACTATACGCGCCAGTAAGATATATTCCATTACTGTTTTAACATTTTTTTGGCAATACATATATTTTTTTTATTTGGCTCGATCTCTACTTTGGCAAAAAAAATTATCACAGTTAGTATAACCTGCAGAACCTGTTATCTACGAAATCATCACAGAGTTTTGAGAAGTTATCTTACTCTATTCAGTAAACTTATTTGTGTGATGGGGGTATAACCTGCAGAACCTGTTATTTTGCTGGATCTACTTTTTTTTTTTAATTTTGCTAGATCTAGTTTTTTTATTTTGCTAAATCTCTATTTAGTAAACTTAAAGGTACAAAACAACCTCTACTTTATCGGAAAAAATCACTAAAGAAATGTAAATCTACACCGATTACTACCCGAACCGGACCGAAAATATCCTAGACCGAATATATAGGCTAAACCGATTAAATCGGTCCGAATTCGGTCTTCCCAATTAAAGGACCGAATAATGCGGTTCGACACTAAAAATGATCAAAACCCGAACCGGACCGGACCGCGCCCACCCCTAGATATGATATACGAGCATCTCAGTGGGGACAATATGTCATGAGATGTATTGCTGAAGCTTATGATCGCGGGAAGGACTCAGTGTTGCAGATACGTACTCGTATAGCCACGAGATCAAAGCCTACTTGGTCTGATTTCTCACGTGTTTCAACGTGATATGTGTGCAATTATAGGACTTGGGTTGGGAGAGGGCAAAAATATTTGTAGGACAAAGGGTAGTTTTGGTGGTGGGTTAGAATGAGAGTGTGATCAAAGATTATTGATATTCATATATCATATTATGATCGTCAGGTGATCACTAGCTAGAAGTTATTGTCCTTCATACTAGTTTGGAGGTGTATAAGGAGATGAGAGGGCGTATTAGGATTGGAGTGGACGAGAAGCCACTGGCGTAGATCTATATATGCCTTATCGACATGAGTAAAATCATAGAAGTGTTGTAGTCCTCAGGTTATTTACTCCGTATTTAGACTAGAGATGGAGGCATCCCTAATAGATAATACGTTAAGAGACGTCTTATAAGGCTTGGGCTTCACGAGTTTGGCTTAATATAGGACCTAAGTACCCTACGGGACTTTGTATCAAAACATACGTAGTTAAAAAAAGGGGGTACATTTACGAGTGTAGGTGATGGAATACCGAGTATACAATGATGATGCTGAGATTTAGCACCACCGGATAAGTGATAATGAGCTCAAACAGTAGTAACCATGGCAGCCATAAAGGTGTATAAGTGTATAAGTATGTAGAAGGGGATGAGTATAAGAGGAAATAAGACAATGATGTATAGTGGTTCAGCCAATTTGGCCTACATCCACTGTGAGTGTGTGATCCACTAAGTATGGGCACTAATGGCCTTGGATACAATGCACATAAGCTCACTTTCTCTCTCTACTGTGTACAAGCAGAGTTTTATCTAGGGTTACAATAAATTGATCGATCCCCTGTAGAGTTATAGGTGACAAGTATATATAGGTCTTGGGGGATGTAGTGTACCCCCCAAGTATGCATGGTGCATGTGAATGATGATCTAGCCAATCCCCTGTTGACACCTGTAGATGCCAAATGATGACATAATATTCCCTCACGTGAGGGTGTGATTTTGTTATAACGGTCTCCCAAGTGCCAGGTGAGCCTCACGCGCACTGTTCCACGCGTCTCCCAAACCACGTGCTGTGATGATGTCAGCCTCGACCTATGAGCCGAGGCCGAGGGCAAAGTTCCTTTCGGTAGTGAGTCTAGCCTAATTTAGGCCTCGTACTATCATACCCTAGGAGGGTCGTCCAGAGCCTGATGAAGGGTCATCCACCTGAGGGGTAATCTGGAACCTGATGAAGGGTCGGCCCCCTGAGGGGTCGTCTGGAACCTGATGAAGGGTCGGCCCCTGAGGGGTCGTCTGGAACCTGATGAAGGGTCGGCCCCCTGAGGGGTCTTCCGGAGCCTGATGAAGGGTCGGCCCCTAAGGGGTCGTCCGGTTGGAGGGTATTTATGGGTATATCATACAATATACAACATTACAGTATTTATGGAGCCTAGTCCTTAATATAATATCTTTGTTATATTAGATTTATATATTTATATGTTAAAAATACATTAATCAAAGGCCGATGCTTGATAAGTATTTATATGAAAACAAATATTCAGGGTTGTCATCGCATAGTGATGGGCTTTGTTCGCTCGAAGATGCAGTGAGAGTAGCTAAATTTTAAACTTTGTCTTGTGGAAAGTTTCGAGTTGACTCAACTCACCACACTTTCTTGAGAATAGTTTTGATGTTTGTATTTAGTCGTTGTGGAATTTGATTAGCATTTATTTAACATATGAACATGTCAATTCAATAGACAAAGTTATTGGGTTAGAAATCAGGCTTTAAATATGAACGACGTAAACTACATACCCAGTGCCTTAAAAATGGGGACAAGCTAAATGAGATAAACAAATATGAATAGTTTATCACAATATATATGGGGCATTTGAGATGAGATTCGTGCATAGTTTCTTTACCTTTATAGCATGAGCTAATATTTTCTCGGACGAATGTCCCCACTTAACAATACACCAAATCCTGTTATTGATGTAAAAAACTATACCAGATTTAATTCTTGAATCACAGATAAACCATATAAATAGAAAGATAGCAACACAAGATTTTAAAGTGGTTCGGATATGTCTCAAGGCCTATGTCCACTGTTATGATATTAACCGTTGCAATAGCTTGTATGCTTGTGTTCCCTCCTTTGATGGCAGAGCTACAATGTATTTATAATGACTCGGAGGCCAAGGATTGGAATATTAGGGGATGGAATGCATTTATATATTGAGCATTTACATCCTTACATAATGTATATGATGATTAGTTGTACAAATTATGATTCTTGATATGTTGACCCTTTACTGATCTTGTTGGTCGGCATTCCTTGTGTTGGTAGGCATTCCTTGTAAGGCTATTACCAGTTGACTGGGATTAAGACCACGTAGGAGAACCAATGTTTATTTCTATTTGTCCACGTAGATGGATAATTTTTAGTATCAACAAAAGCCCTTAATGTTCTATACTTTATGCTTTCATGAAAGTATAGGACATTTGCTCCGAGGTATAGCTTGGACTATTTTCATAATACTTAGTTGGCATCCGACTTACCACACTTGTGAAATTTGACTGGTACTCTTTGAAGATGGCATTTTTGTAAATAATTTGAATTTTGATGAACCGCCTAAGGGTAAATGAGTATTTTTCATTATTTGATTTGCGAAGCCATCGGAACGTCAATCGTTGGTACGTTTAATCATTGCGTTCGCTATTTTTGAGGCAACCTATAAAGGCGATGAACTTTCTCAGTTTTTATTTACCCCTAAACTTTCGAACTCTAGCAGATATCTTTGAACTCTTGAGTGCTCATTTTTCATCGTTCCTCATCTCTCTTGACAGTTCTTGCTGAATCCATAAGTTTCTATAAGATTTCTTTCTTTTTCTATCTTTTCTTCTTCTTAAATTGTGATTTATATAGTTCATATTGATTCTCTAGACGAATTTAGGAGGGAATGGAATATACCAGATTGGGTAGATTTAGAGTTTCCCATTCCTCCTGTGGATGTCTTCTCTTTGTTTGAGGGTCATTGGATTCCATCCTTGTTCTTAGCTGAGTGCGGCTTTACTTTTCCCTAAAATCATTTTTGCTTAGAATTATGTCAATATTTTGATGTTGTACCTGCTAGAGTAGCCTCCAATACTTGGAGGATAATTAATGGGATCCATAAGCTTAACCAAATTTATAGGACCCACATCAGAATCCCTGAAATTATATTCCGTTACAAATGGGTAACCGGTGACAATACATACTATTTGAAGACGAGATTTGCTAACAGAGCCCTAGTTGTCAATTTGTCTGACTCCAATAAAGATTATTTTGATCATGGGGTTATTGAAAAGAACTGGTAATACAGTCCTCTTTAAGGGGGTGAAGTGTACGATGGACCTCGATGTCCTCAAGAGGGCCATGGCATAGGTTGTTATAAATATTTTTTGTGTATTCATGCTGATGAAATACCTATTTATATTGCTCATTTTATTCACTTGCAGTTGATAAGAAGAAGAAGACTCCCAAAGAAAGTGACATTTAACTTGACGAGCTCAAGTTTTTATGGGGCATCCATCAAAAGATATGCGAGGAGCATATTAGGTCTGCTTCATACTTGCTGAGGTATAGAAGTTCTGCAACTTCTTTTATTGCTTGACCAATAATTGCCACCCATTCAAACATCATAGACTTGGAGAGAGATCCAATATCTACTTCGTCAGTCACTATATCTAGTGGTGGTGAACCTGTTGTTGGTACTTCCTCCTCTTTTAATTCTGACCTTCCCCTTATCGTAAGCATAGGTAAAAGGAAATTTCCCAATCTCTAGGGGATGACTCTACTACTGGAAATAATAAGCTTGCTAATATTAGTGCCTCTAAGAAGAAAACTGATGTCGGCAAGAAGCCCCCAACCAACAACGGAGATAATTCTCTTTTGAAATGACTGAGGAGAGGTCCTGCTGATAAGCAGGTTGAGAAATTTGTTGAGTCCGACCAACAGGTCTTCGTAGGTATTTTACCTTATGCTACTGGCTCCTCTGTGGCCATGACTCCTAGCTTGGCTAGGAAATTGATCAAGTCTGGCACTCTTTGAGACCATACGACTATTGTTGTCTCTTTGCCCCGACTAAAACTATCGAAAATAAATACTCAAAGATTAGCCTTGGTAAGTTTTACAGCTTTCTAGTTGATCAGATATTATTCATACTTGCCTTGACTTGTACTGACTTGGCTTTCTTTTGCAGTTCTCCTTCTTCTTCGTTCTTCTTCAGACGATGTGGAAAAGGCCTTTGCAGGTCTTAAACCATCTTTGCTGGAGTCTCAGCAAGACTTGGAGATAAAAAAGAAAACTTGGGAGGAGAATATCAAGGTTGCTGAAGAAGCTCGATAAAAAGCTGATACAGTTGCCCTTTAAGCTGAGCACAAGGCAAAGGTTGCAGAAGGATAAGTAGCCAAATTAGGTAAAGATCGCTCCTTTGAAAAGGCCAAGAGGAAGAAAATCAAGGAAGCGTCCTTAAACAAGGGTTGGGACAAAGCTATTTCTGCTGCCTCTATTCAAATTGAGTATGCAAAGAATAAGGATGGTTGGTCGACAGCGTTAAAGGAAGTTGGAACCGCTGAAAGTTCTGAAATTTTTTTGAGGCATGACCCTAGCTCTCCCCCCAATATAGAAGATGAAATTAAGGATGATGATAGTTCTGGGGAGTCTTCTCGGGTGGTTAAGTCATCTATTCCTTTTGCCGACTAAGATAAGAATGATGCTAATTCATCTATCCCTCTAGCCGAACGAAAAAAACCCTGTTGATCCAGCTGCTCTTTCTGTCGACCAAGGAGAAAACCCTGATGTTAAGACTGATAAGATTAATGTGTAGATTTTTTCGGCATTTGTCCTTTGTATTATGCACCTTTCTTTTACTTCTTTTTCGTTTATGCTCTAATGTACTTGTAAATTTTCTTTATTTCTCAATAAAAGAACTCTTTCTTCACATTATTTATTGTTTCTCGACTGTTGTTATGTCTTCCTCTTTTGTTGATCAACTATTACTGTATTTTCAAGTTCATGGCCAAGATGGAATAAATTACATCCAATGATTCTGACCTTCTCAAGCGCTACAACATTTTGTTCAAAGATGGTCACTTAGATTTGACTGATGAAGAATTAACTGACTTGCTCGGCGCAGATTTTTCTAATCAAGCCAAAGATGCATATACGTATCTCAATTTTCTTCTTGATCGGGTTGTGTACAATAATGTGGCTTACTTTGAGATGATTGAAGAACTTCAAGAGGAACATAATGAGACCAAAGCTTTATTGCATGCTGACTACGAGGCTAAATACCAAGCATTGAGTGAAGCTTGGGTGTTTGAGGAAAAATTGGAGAAATATGTGTCTTCTTTTAGGAAGAAAGAATTTTCGCTGAAGCCTGAAGTTGATGAGGCTAGATAAATTGCTAAACTCTTGAAAGAAGAGAATAATAAACTGAGTCATGAACTTGGGTCTTTCAATAATTCTTCTACTGCTGTTGTTGGCGAAGGTGTTCCATTTTTGTAGGAGGAAAATGTCAAATTGAGGGAAGAGATTGAAGCTTTAAAAATGACCAAACTTTACAATCTTCCAAATAAAGAATTAGCCAACCAATTGTAGAAGAATCCAGGACCATGAAAACTCTAACTGATCAAGCTACCCAATTGAAGGCAAATAGTCAAGCTATTATCGAGTTGTCCACACAGTAAGAAGTTAAAGACCAAGACCTTGCCAACCAATCCTCTCAGTTGAAAGTGAAGGGTGATGTTTTAAAGAAACTTCAGCATCAAGTTGAAAGATTAACCTTCTAATTTCATAAACAACTAGTAGAGGTATGGATGGATTGTTACAATGAAGCTTTGAGCCATATTGATGATCACCTTGCTCAGTCTAACTGTGAAGGCTATAATTGGGGCTGGACTAACTGCTTGACTGTGATGAAAGTTTATCAAAATATCCGACTCTAGTATTGGCATTATCCCAGTTTCTTAGACTGCCAAAATCATCCATTCCACTAGGATATCAGTTTAATTCCTGTTGAATCAATTCTCTAATGCGTGATATCGAAATATTTAGGAGATTATGGGTTACATGATGAACTGGAAATAACTCTTCCTTATCATAATGGATACGTCGAGTAATAGTAATAGAAGAATGCTTTAGGATTTTAACTTTATCAATTATCCTTATACTCTGGACGATCCCCCTGCTAGAATGGAGAAATTTCAATCTTCTTCCAAAGCTGAAGGAAAGCGTCCAATTAGATAATTATCCTGTAATTTATTTAAAATACATTTGATTGTAACACAATTCATATGAATGAAATGTGTTAGTTTTTGTTTTGGCTAACTTATAATTAAATTTTTGTACCATTGATTCGACTAATACATTTAGATATATTTATCCAAATTTAGTATCAATTACCAGTAGTATTGTCATAGGTTCGACTAATGCACTTAGATTTATCCACCAAAGTTTAACACTAGTTACCAGTGGTATTGCCATAGGTTCTACTAATGCACTTAGATTTATCGACCTAAGTTTAGCATTAGTTAACATCGGTGACCAAGCGTATGTGGAATATATGTTTATATTCCTATATATAGGAATTTTTACACGACTTCCTTCATTTGATTTGGTTTGGGTAAAATGCATCGTTACCACTAACATTTTTGGCCAAGTGCTGAGGATTTTAATCCTATTTTGTCTTGGATGTTTCATAGCCGACTAAGTACTGAGGATTGAAATCCTATTCTGAAGGATATATGTATGTTGAATAAAAGATTTCTTTCTATTATGAGGGATATATGTATCTCCATACCCCCCAAAAAATTCAAAAATTGAAATAATCGAAACTGACAATTTTATTGATAATCATCTTGAAAAAGACTGAAATACAAAGTTGAGAACACACTATATATTGACTCACTTGAGTCTGTATATATAGGAGTTATATCTAGTTTGGATATGTAGACAAAATAGATTAGTATATCTTGAGAACTCCATCTCCTCAAAGGTACATACTTCAAGAAGAAATTCAATCCAAGAGAATCTTCAAAGGGAAGTAAATTCTAACCCTAAAATAAAAAATAGGACACTTTCACAACATCCTACATATTACATATGTTCTTGAATGGTTTATTAACTTTTAAAATCATTTTAAAATCAATTTAATTCCAAACAAATCATTTTATGTAATTTTAAACATTTTTTAAATGATTTTTTGAATTAATTAAAAAATGGTTTTAAACATTTTGTGGATTAAAATGGAATTTCAGAAACTCAATTTATTTGCTGATTGTTTGGCTTGGTAGAATCCGAAAGCTCTAGAGATTTGGAGGTGTGCCTTGTAATTAGTTTCAACACGCGTTTGTTATTTCATCTGATGTGTACACGTGTTGGCTTTCTAACGATGCCATGTGTGTTTTCTCTTAGACACAAAATGCTTATTTAATCTCTGCCCTTGGATCAATTTCATCAACACTCTGCATGCGTTTAGAGTCAATCCGCGTGACCCAAGCCTTAACAAATCATTGTTAGTTTAAACCACCGCTTATGATGAACCGTTGGACCGAAGTAAAACCAGTTAGACTTGATCTTAGCCTTTGGATTGATTCTGATGTTCTCGATCCTTGTTCGCTCAGTATAAAAGGAGACCAAGCCTCAGCATTTTGAGACTTTTTCCAATTCTTTAAACCCGAGAGAAAAGAGAGAGTAGAGAGAGGAAGAGAAGAGAGAGAAGGGAGAAGAGAAAAAAAAAGAGAGGAAACCCTAGTTTCTTCGTAAATCCAAACCTCTTTGAGATTTCTCCCTAACCAAATACAAAAACCTAAAAGTCCCATACATCAGAAAACCCACCTTTTAAGAGTTAGATCTTTATAGGGTTTCTGTGTTGTTGATTTTGTGTTCTTCGTTCGAAGACCTCTTCGAATACGTTGATTCTCTCAGAACTCATCTCTAAGGAAGATAAAATTTCATTATTGAAACCGAGTCTTTCTAAAAGAGAACATCTCACGTATATTTTCTGCTTTCTTTTTAGATCTAATTTCTTAGATCTAATATATTTCAACTAGTTTTTGAAATAAAATCTTTAGTTTCAAAAATAATTTTCAAATATAGTGAGTTGTGTATGTTTTCAAGTTTTTATTTCATATTTTATGAAATACTAGTGTAAAAAAATAACAGGAATACAAACAAACTCGTGTTAAAGTTTTAAAGGGTTCAGATCTGAAAAATAAAGTTTTAGATCAAAACTTGTTGAACTAATCCTTGCAGGTTAAGTCTGAATCTGATTTGATAAAGTAGACTTCTAGTCTAGTTGGATCTACAATTGGAGGTTTACAATTTCAAAAATATTCTCAAAATCCAAAAATTGTATAAGACCTTGAACCGTCTTTCGAGCAAGGTATCCTTGAGATCTGTTGTTATATAAAAGATCAAGAAGTCTTTGCTTGAGAAATCAAGATTCATAAATAACTTTCATATTAGAGCCGTTGTAATTTCTTAGGAAAGTTTGCATAAATATTGAGAGGGTGAGTTGCATGTTTGCATGTAGTAACACATCACAAACACTATCTCACACGAATACTTAGACACTGTGGTTCTGTTTGAGAATCTTGTACTTAAAAGAGTTGCTGGAATCTGAATTTAAAGATAAGGTAATCAAGGAAAAGATAAAGAAGCAGCAAGAAAGGATCAAGTTCCAAGTCAGAATACCTTTGGAGTGGGGAATCTCGTGTAGGTACATTCGGAACTTATCTTAAGATATTTGTGGTTTTCTTAAGTGTTGTAACATGATTTTTATTCTAGTGAATTTTTTATTTTGTGTCGTAGAGGGCACCGTGGATGTTTCCCTTGTTTAAGGGTTTTACCACGTTAAAATTCCGGTGTCTATTTATGTGACTGTTCTTAATTTTTATAGTGATTGGAACTGCATGGTAAAGATAGTAGATGTTTATTAAAAACTAAACTTAAGGTAATCAACTATTGAATTTAATCCATACATCCAGAAAAAGATTTTACAACACATCTTGTGTTTTTCGAAAAGTGTTTTTCCCAATAAGTTTGTTCGGAGTTTACTCAACTTATAACTGTTTGTTATTAATCTAGTAAATAAAATGTTTTTTTGTATTAAGGCTATTTTTCAACTGGTATCAGAGCATGAACGCCTTTTGTGATCCTGAAACGTGAGAAATTATTTTTGAAATTTATTTATGAAAATCTCTAAGTATCGAAGAAAAAATTGAGAAGTTAGGTAACCTATCCAGACCATCACTCTTTGATGGAAACAATTTTTCGTACTAGAAAGTGCAAATGACTGCTTTCATTCAAGGAACCCTGGGGGATGAAGTCTGGGAAATGATTGAAACAGGGTATGAACATCCTACTAAACCTACCGCTGCCACTAATCCAACAAGGATATAGAAACTTCTCAGTTAATTTACTAAGGAAGAGAAAAAACTATCTCTTGATAATAACAAAGGAAAAAATGCCATATTTATGTCCATTAATGAATATGAACTCAAAAGAATATCCATTTATTCTACTTCTAAAGAGGCATCCTTAGTCATTTCTCACGAGGGTGATGAACGTGTCAAAGATGGAAAAACCCAAATGTTTATTCTGCAATATAACACCCTGATTATGAATGACAATGAATCCTTGACATTTTCACAAAACTTCATGCAAATGGTATAACCTATAGTAGAAAGGAAATTGTGTCAAAGATTCTTAGGTCATTGCCATCTAAATTTGACAACAAGAGATATGCTATTGAGGAAATTAATGACCCTAATATGACTCCTGAACTACTTAGCAGTAAACTTAGGACTGTTGAATTGGAATTGGAATTGGACTTTAAAAAATAATTGACCAGACAGACTAGTAAAACCTCTAGTTCTAATGTTGTGTTTTTATCCAAATTACCATTGACTAAATTGAACCCTATAGATTTTGACACTGACTGTCTTGAAAACTGTGATTTAGAAAACCTTGACAATGAAATAGCTCTTATGAGTAAGCATTTCAAAAAGTTTTTGAAATTCAAGAATGCTATAGTCTCTAAATAAGGAAAATCAAATTATCAAGGTAATCAATATCACATACCTCATAACAGAGACAACACCAAACCCACTTATGAAAATAGGAGGAATCATGACACAAACATACCTAAACCTGACATAAAAGATGTTAAATGTCATGGTTGTGGTAAACTTGGTCACTATGCTAGTAAATGTCCAGCTAGTTTTAATAATAACAACAAGGCCAATATGTGTAAGACATGGGACGACTCTAGTGATTCTGATGAGGATGAAATTGAGTCCACCCAGATGAATGAGAACTGCATGTCTTTCTTTGCTAAGATAATATATAATGATGATGCATGTTTGTCTGTTCATGAACCTACTATGCCTATTGATGTTGTTAATGATATTGATGATAATTTTGTTCCTATTACTACTGAAAGATTGTGTGTGAGTTAGAGTGAGAATGTTGATGATGAATTGAATGTGTGCGTGAGTAAAGAACCTAACAAAATCATAGGGGACAATTCACACGATGCACATTGTGAGTTTGATGATGACCTGCCTGATTTACATGAATTGTACTCTAAAATGGTTAAGAAGAGTGCTCGCCTAGAGAAAATGATAAAAACCTTAAGTGAGCGTATCAATTTACTTAACCAAACCATTAGGAAGAACACTGAAGATTATACTGCCCAATGTGTTGCTCATGAGATTGAGAATTACAACTTGAAAATAAACTCTTTGATTCAAAAGAACCATGAATTTGAACAAAAATACAAGGCAACCCTTATTGAACTAGAAGAGCCAAAGCTAAAGGTTTCAAATGTTTTTAAAAAATGTCAACACTTTGAAACATAAACTAAGACTTATGAAAAAATTGTTACTGGAAGTAAATTTGACTCTAAAGATAAGTCTGGCCTAGGTTTTGGAGAAATAGTGCACACAAGTAAGACCAAAGTTTCTCCTGAAAATGTTGCTTTTGTAAAATAAGGCCAAACTTCTCAAAGTGTTCAAAAAGGTGAACCTAGTCTCAAAGTCTCTCAAACAAACATAGTCAGTACAATCAACAGTTGAAACCAAACTGTCAAACCAAATATGTTTGTCCTTTTGCCAAAGACCAAAGATAGAAACCTAAATCTAGTGATGAATGGACTACTGTACCCAATAGATCCAAGCCAATTTTCAAAGACTTTAATAAAAAAGTCAAGTCCTATACCCATCAATATTGTTCCTATTGCGATATTTTTGGACATGCTCTAGATGAATGTTTCCAGAAAAGGACATACACTCCTACTTACCAGAACTTTAACTATTCTAGGAAATCCAAAAATACTTATGTACTTGCTAGACAGGCCACAAACAACTCTAACTCTAAAAAGAAAAAGGGAGGGTCCAAGACTAAGAAGAAATCATTTAGAAAGACCCCTCAAATCTTTTCAAAGTCAAAAGGCAACAAAAATTTGAAAACTAAGCCTATTTGGATTAGAAAAGATGATTTACTACCCCAACTCAAGTGCAACATTGTCATTTCTACTTTAAAGGCACAAAGCACTTCAACTGGATGGTATTTAGACTCCGAATGTTCTAATCATATGACTAGGGATGAAACAAAATTGAAAAATAAGACAGACTTCCTTAGAGGCAGTGTCATGTTTGGAGATGGTGTTTCTTCTCACATCATAGGTAAGGGAACATTAAGTGAGCAAGGGCTTCCTGAACTAAATGATGTTTTATTAGTTAAAGGCCTTAAAGCCAATATCTTAAGTATATCACAATTTTGTGACTCCAATCACTCAGTTACCTTTTCTAAAAATGATTGCAAAATTATAGACGAAAAGGGCAATTGTATTTTGATAGGAAATAGAACTCTGGAAAACTGTTACACAGTATTTCCTAATTCCAAGTCTTGTAAAATTGCCTGATTAGAGGATTCTGATCTTTTGCACAATAGATTGGGACACAAAAATTATGATAACCTTAGAATATTGAGTTCCTAAGAGATAGTTAGAGGCTTACCAAAAATTAAAAATTCTTTTAATCCTATATGTGGACCTTTCCAGGAAGGAAAAATAAGTAAATCCCCACATAAGAAAGTTAAAGATGTCCTTACCACTAAGCCCCTATAACTTATCCACATAGACCTCATGGGTTCCTCTAGAACTGTTAGTTTCTGTGGAAACTCATACATCCTAGTTATAGTAGACAACTATACGAGATATACATGGGTAGATTTTATAAAGCATAAATTAGAAACCTTAAATGAATTCTTAAGAATCCTCTTGAAAATTGAGAATGAGAAGGATACCCAAGTATGTCGTATTAGGAGTGATAGAGTTGGAGAGTTTAAGGAATTTGGAATTTCTGAGTATTGTGTAGCTAATGGCTATAAACATGAGTTTAACGCTCCCAAAACCGCGCAACAGAATGGTATAGCTGAGCATAAGAATAGAACTTTACAAGAAATGGCTAAGGTTATATTACATGCTAAGAATCTCCCTAGATATTTTTGGGTAGAAGCTGTCCAAACCCAGTGGCACATTATCAATCGTATCTACCTCATAAAAAATTCCAAAGAAACATCTTATGAGTTATGGTTCCATAAAAGTCCTAATCTAAAATAATTTAAAACCTTCGGTAGTATCTGCTATATCTACAAAGATAAAGAGCATCTTTCAAAATTTGATACCCAAGGAGAAAAGGGAATTTTTCTTGGCTATTCCTAAAATAGTAGGGTTTTGCGTGTTTTCAATAATAGAACCAAAACTATTATGGAATCAATTAATGTAATTGTAGATTACACAAGTGTTAGGAGTAGTTACAGTCAACCAGTAACATTTGATGAGGACACTCCTGTTTTACCCCCTGATCCTCAAGATGATACTGATTCACTGCCACCTGAGGATCCCTCTGTACCCACCTGGGTTTCTAAAGATCATCCCATTCAAACCATTGTTGGTAACCCTTCAGAGCCTATTCGAACTAGAGCCCAACTTCGTCAAGTGGCGCATTATTCTTATTTTGTTTCTCTTGAGGAACCTAACAATGTTAATGATGCCCTTAATGACTCATTTTGGATAAATGCTATGGAAGAAGAGCCAATCCAATTTAAGAGTCACGATGTTTGGAATCTGGTTCCTAGACCTAAAGATTCGAAGGTTATTGGCACAAGATGGATTTTCAAAAATAAAATCGATGAAAATGGGGAGGTAGTTAGAAATAAAGCTAGGTTGGTTGCACAAGGCTACTATAAGATTGAGGGGATTGATTTTGACAAAACCTTTGCACCTGTCACTCGTCTAGAATCAGTTCGTCTCCTTCTAGCAATTTCGTGTTATATGTAGTTCAAGTTATTCCAAATGGATGTTAAATCCTCTTTTTTAAATGGAATTTTTTCTAAAGAAGTTTACGTAGAACAACCCAAAGGATTTGTTGATCCTGTACACCCGGACCACGTCTTTAAGTTTAAGAAAGCTTTATACGGTTTGAAACAAGCTCCTAGAGCTTGGTATGATAGATTGTCGACCTTCTTAGTGTCTCACAATTTTGTCCGCGGCGGAAATGATCAAACATTATTTGTTTGAAAGGAAAATCAACATGTCTTAATCGCGTAAGTATATGTGGACAATATTATTTTCGGTTCCACCTATCCTAAATAAGTAGAGAATTTTTTTGATATCATGCATACCGAATTTCAGATGTCTTTAATGGGTGAACTATAATATTTTTTGGGCTTACAAGTAAAACAATGCAGTGATGGTATTTTTATATCTCAATATAAGTATGTTGCAGACTTAGTTGAAAAATTCAGCTTAGATAATGCTAAACCTTCTAGAACCCCCATGAGTACTTCAACTAAACTATCCAAGGATGATAATGGGAAAAATGTAGATCCCACTCTTTATAGAAGTATGATAGGGAGTTTGTTGTATCTTACCACATCTCGGCCTGATATATCTTTTTTCGTGTATATCTGTGCTAGATATCAAAGCAACCCTAAAGAATCTCACTTATTAAGTGTAAAAAGGATTATTAAATATGTTAAGGGTACTCTAAAACTTGGTATTTGGTACACAAAAGATACAACTAGTTCTATTGTTGGATACACCGATGACGATTGGGCCGGTTGTTCTGATGACAGTAAGAGCACTTTTGGTGCTTGCTACTATGTAGGCAATAATATTATTGGTTGCTCGTGTAAGAAACAGAATTGCATTTCATTATCTAGTGCTGAATCAAAATATATAGCAGTTGGTAGTTGTTGTGCTCAATTACTCTAGATTAGACAAATGCTTAGTGATTATGGTCTCACGGGAAAATAATTAATCATGTTTTGTGATAATCAAAGTGCTATTAATATTTCCAAAAATCCTATTTTGCACTCACGAACTAAGCATATTAAGATTAGACATCATTTTATTCGTGACCTTGTCGAATCTAAAGACCTCCTTATTGAATATCTGAACACTCAAAAACAGCTCGCAAATCTCTTTCCAAAACCATTAGATAACATTCGTTTTGAGCATTTGTGTACTGCTATAGTCATGATTACTCTCAATTAATCTCTATATTTTTTTATACCCTTGTATATTTGAGAAAAATTAGGGGAGAAGATATTGAGTATTTGTTAGCGTTTTTACCATTTATTCTTATTCTAACTCAACTAATATGCCAAATTTAGTGTTTATCTTTTTACAGGCATTTCAGACATTTCAGACCCTTTGTACATGTTGTTTATACTTTGTAGGGTATTGGTCTGAATGTAGTTGAGTAATGTATTTTTTTTATCTTATTTTCGGTTCTAGGATGGGAAAGGGTAGTTAGAATTTTTGTATAGGACACATAGGATTTCTTTTTATTTTTGACCCAAGAGTAAAAAATACTCAAGAGAATTTTGTCTCTAATATCCAAAGGGGGAGATTGAGAACACACTATATATTGACTCACTTGAGTCTTCATATATAGGAGTTCCAACTAGTTTGGATATGTAGACAAAATAGGTTAATATAGCTTGATAATTCCATCTCCTCAAAGGTACATACTTCAAGAAGAAATTCAGTCCAAGAGAATCTTCAAAGGGAAGTAAATTCTAACCCTAAAACCAAAAATAGGACACTTGCACAACATCCTACATATTACATATATGCTTGAATGGTTTATCAACTTTTGAAATCATTTTAAAATCAATTTAATTCCAAACAAATCATTTTATATAATTTTAAACATTTTTTAAATGATTTTTTGAATTAATTAAAATTTTGTTTCAAAAGTTTTGTGGATTAAAATGGAATTTCAGAAACTTGATTTCTTTGCTGATTGTTTGGCTGGGTAGAATCTGAAAGCACTAGATATTTGGAGGTGTGCCTTGTAATTAGTTTCAACACGCGTTTGTTATTTCATCTGGTGCGTACACGTGTTGGCTTTCCAACGATGCGATGCGTGTTTTCTCTTAGACACAAAACACTTATTTAATCTCTGCCCTTGGATCAACTTCTTCAATGCTCTGCATGTGTTTAGAGTCAATTCGTGTGATCCAAGCCTTAACCGATCGATGTTAGTTTAAACCACCATTTATGATGAACCGTTGGATCAAAGTCAAACCAGTTAGACTTGATCTCATCCTTTGGATTGATGCTGATGTTCTCGATCCTTCTTCGCTCAGTATAAAAGGAGACCAAGCCTCAGCATTTTGAGGCTTTTGCCAATTCGTTAAACCTGAGACAAAAGAGAGAGTAGAGAGAAGGAAGAGAAGAGAGAGAAGGGAGAAGAGAAATAAAAGAGAGAGAGAGAGAGAGATAGGAAACCCTAGTTTATTTGTAAATTCATACCTCTGTGAGATCTCTCCCTAACCAAACACCAAAACCTAAATGTCCCATACATCAGAAAACCCACCTTTTGAGAGTTAGATCTCTATAGGGTTTCTGTGTTGTTGGTTTTGTGTTCTTCGTTTGAAGACCTCTTCAAATACGTTGATTCTCTCAAAACTCATATCTAAGGAAGATTTAAGTTTCATTTTTGAAACAGAGTCTTTCTAAAAGAGAACATCTCACGTATATTTTATGTTTTCTTTTTAAATCCGATTTCTTAGATCTAATCCGTTTCAACTAGTTTTTGAAATAAAATCTTTAGTTTCAAAAATAATTTTCAAATCTAGTGAGTTGTGTATGTTTCCAAGTTTTTATTTCATATTTATGAAATACTGGTGTACAAAAATAATAGGAACACAAACGAACTCGTGCTAAAGTTTTAAAGCGTTCAGATCTAAAAAATAAAGTTTTAGTTCAAAACTTGTTGAACTAGTCCTTGCATGTTAAGTGTGAATCTGATTTGATAAAGTACACTTCTAGTCTACTTGGATCTGCAATTGGAGGTTTACAATTTCAAAAATATTTTCAAAATCCAAAAATTGTATAAGACCTTGAACCGTCTTTCGAGCAAGGTATCCTTGAGATCTGTGGTTATGTAAAAGATCAAGAAGTCTTTCCTTGAGAAATCAAGATTCATAAATAACTTTCATATTATAACTGTTGTAATTTGTTACAAAAGTTTGTATAAATCTTGAGAGGGTGAGTTGCATGTTTGCATGTTGTAACACATCACAAACACTATCTCACACGAACACTTAGACCCTGTGGTTCTATTTGAGAATATTGTACTTAAAAGAGTTGATGGAATCTGAATTCAAAGAGAAGGAAATCAAGGAAAAAATAAAGAAGCGGTAATAAAGGATCAAGTTCCAAGTCAGAATACCTTTCGAGTGGAGAATCTCGTGTAGGTACGTTGTGAACTTATGTTAGGATCTATGTGGTTTGCTTAAGTGTTGTAACCTGATTTTTATTCTAGTGGATTTTTTGTTTTGTGCTATAGAGGGCACCGTGGATGTTTCCCTTGTTTAAGGGTTTTACCACGTTAAAATTCCTGCGTCTATTTCTGTGAATATTCTTAATTTTTATTGTGATTAGGACTGCATGGTAAAGATAATAGATGTTTATTAAAAACTAAACTTAAGGTAATCAACTATTGAATTTAATCCATACATTCAGAAAAAGATTTTACAACACATCTTGTGTTTTTCGAAAAGCATTTTTCCCAATAAGTTTGTTCGGAGTTTACTCAATTTATAACTGTTTGTTATTAATCTAGTAAACAAAAGGCTTTTAGTATTAAGGCTGTTTTTCAAAAGCTTGCAATCTACTAATGATACTTTCTAAGGTGATCGAAGTTCCAATGATTCTTGAACTCTTCACCTTCCAAAGTTTCTATCGTGTATGTGCCTAGTCGGTTAATAGCAAAAATACGGTTGGGACCGTGCCAATTACCTTCAAAATTAATGTTCTTCTGTATCACCTTCTTGAGAACATAGTCTTTTTCTTTCAGGTTGGTCGGCTTGATCCTTTTGTTGTAGAATTGAGCAGTTTTCTGTTGGTAAGAAACATTTCTCATGGAAGCATCATCCCTTACCTCTTCCAGCATATCAAGATGTAGTCGTCACATTAAATCACTGACAGGGGAATGAAAATTCAACACGCTATGGGTTGGTGAGCCAAGATTGACTGGTATCATTACTTCAGTTCCAAACGTAAGCATATATGGCATTTCCCCTGTTACTATTCTCGATGTGGTTCTATAAGCCCATAGGACTAAGTGTTTATTGATCCAATTTCCCTTAGATGCATCAAGTTTCTTCTTTAGTCCATTCAGAAGAGTTCTATTTGTTACTTTGTCTGACCATTACTTTGAGGATGGCCTGATGCAGAATGTAACTTCTGAATTTTAGATTAGATAGAGTAGGCTTCAAACTCGTCATTATCAAACTGAGTGCCATAATCTGTAATGAATGCATAGGGAAAACCATATCTGCAAATTATGCTCTTCCATATGAACTAGTGTTGATACTAAAAATTATCCATCTACGTGGACCAATCAGAAATAAACATTTATTCTACTACGTGGTTTTAATCCTAATTAGCTCGTAATAGCCTAACAAGGAATGCCGACCAACACAAGGAATGACGACCAAGTACTAAGAAGGTTGAATAATAAGATCATTAAAGGGTCAACATATCAAGAGTCATAGTTTATACAACTAATCGTCATATACATTTTGTAAGGATGTAAATGCTTAATATATAAATGCATTCCATCCCTTGGCATTCCAACCCTTGGCCTTCGGGTCATTATTAATCCATTGTACCTCTTCCATCAAAGGTAAGAACACAAGCATGCTAGTTATTGCAATGATTAATATCAAAACAGTGGACGTAGGCCTTAAGATATAGCCGGACCACTTTAAAATCTTGTGTTTCTATCTTTTTATTTACATATTTTATCTGTGATTGAAGAATTAGATCTAGTCTAGTTTTTTACATCAATAGATTGGGGCCATCTATGGGAACGTATGTATAATCATCATTTTTCATTCTCATACACCTTTGTTCAAATACAATGAATGATCCCGAGCCTAGTATCAGGAATGAAGGCAACCCACCTGCTCTACTTGCTCCACCACCAAACAGTGATCTAAATGGAAATCTCATTAATCTCGCTAGAGGACATGAGGCCATGCAAGACATAATAAGACATTTAGCTCATTCATTACAGGTCAAATAGAGAGAAATGCTGCCTCCACCTCCAAGATCCAGTAGACACAGCTATTCTAAAATTTCACGCAATACTTCTTATCGCCGATGAGAGAGTTCATCACTAGGGTCTACAGAAACTTATGACGTTCATTAATTCTCTCCAAAAAGGCCAAGTGTCTTTGGAAAGGCTAAACAAAGCTTCGCCCCGAGGACAGATCACCAACTTTAATCAATTGGCCGAGTTATTTATTAGCAACTTTTTCTTTGGATCTAAACCAGTAAAAAGAGTGGCTCATCTTCTGAGTATAAGACAACAAGTGGGCGAAAGCACCAGAGATTACATTACTCAGTTCAACAATGAGAAGCTGGAGGTAATTGATTACGAGGAAAAAATGTCCATCACTGCTCTTATGAGTGGTTTTCTTCCCGAGAATCTATATTAAGCTTTGGCTAAGGATCATCCCAAGATGATGGCTGAACTCATGGCAAAGGCAGGAAAGATAATGAACGTCGAGGAAGCAATGGCTGCCAAAACGAATCTAGCCATAAAGTCTGATGCAAAATCTGAAAAGAAGAAACATAAGGAGTCGAAGGAACAAAGGGGAAGGAAGGAAAAAAACTTAAGAGATATGGGAACTACACCCTATTGAATGTTGGTATTCACTATATTCTAGAATAAATCAAACATAACAAAGAATTGAGATGGCCTGGGAAGACGAGATCCATTCCTAACAAAATATATAGATCAAAGTACTGTGATTTCCATAAAGATCATGGTCACACAACCGATGGTTGCATTAATTTGCAGAATGAGATAGAATTTCTCATTCGTCGAGGAAACCTCAATAAATTTATTAATTGGCGTGATAGCAGAGTGTCTAGAAGAAGATAAAATTCTCCATGTAATTCCATAGAAGATAATAAGAGAAATCACGATGATGATTGCAAGGATGATCTCGAATTTTCGAAGAAGCCCAAACAACCAGAATGCGAGGTATTTAGGCTCAGTTTTGGTTCATTTGATTATATATGATTACATGTGGTGATGCAAGAGGAGAAGATCACACGGTTGAAAGAATAGCTTACCTGAGTGAGGCCCAAGCTTGTTCTTATATACAAAAGATTAATTTAGCCAAGGAAGATCGCATGAGAAAGGTCAACAAAGATAAGTTGGTGATTGGCTTCTCTAAAAATGACCTCTCTGGGGTAATTTATCCTCATGATGATCCGTTGGTCGTTAAATTCAAAATCCAAGATGCAGTCATCGCCAAAATATTGATTGATACTGGGAGATCGACAGACATAATGTTTTATCCATGTTTTCAAAGTCTGGACTTGAAGCTTAGCCAGTTGAAATCGTATCACAAGCCACTAATAGGATTTTCTGGTGAATTGGTCTATCCTCTAGGAATAATCAAGTTAGAAGTGTTATTCGACACCTGACCAGTATGCCGTGCAGAAAAAATATGCTTCTTCATAATGGACAAAAATGTTCAATAAGCTTATAATGTGATCCTCGGCAGGGTAGGACTCAAGAAGTTTGAGGCTCTTCCATAAAAAAATCATCAATGCCTAAAGTTTCCAACCGATTTTGGAGTAGGCATTGTGAAAGGCGACCAGAAGGTGGCCAAGGAGTGTTATTATTCTTCAGTCGAATAAGAAGAATTGATTGAGTTAAAGAGGAAGACTACAACTTATTAGGTAGATATCACTGAGCCTAATAGTGAATCTGAGGTTGAAACCTTAGATCCACGGGATGAAACAGTGTTGGTCAAGGGAAAAATTGTGGAAATGATAGAAAATATCATTCTGGATGACGACGAACTAGAATGGACAACACAGGTCGGCTCAACACTAGATCTTATCCTCAAACAGGAAATGATTATGTTCTTAAGGAAGCGGAGAAATTTATTTGCCTAGAGTCATGAAGATATGCCTGGTATTAATCCTAATTTCCCCTGTCATGAACTCAACGTCAGTAAAGATTCCAAGCCGATCAAGCAAAGACGTAGAGTTTTCAGTCTTGAAAAGAATCAAGCTATCCAAGAGGAAGTAGAAAAGCTTTAAAAAACCCGTTTGATTAAAGATATCCAGACTGGTTGGCCAACGTTGTTATGGTAAAAAAGAAGAATGATAAATGGAGGATGTGCATATAT
Source organism: Sambucus nigra (assembly GCA_949130495.1). NCBI lineage: Eukaryota > Viridiplantae > Streptophyta > Magnoliopsida > Dipsacales > Adoxaceae > Sambucus > Sambucus nigra. Next base: position 584,835,574 of record OX422210.1, on the reverse strand, counting down.
TTTACGGATCTAAATAAAGCTTACCCAAATTATCATTTTCTCTTACCAAGAATTGATCAGCCGATAGACGCTACGTCAGGACATGAGCTTTTAAGATTTATGGATGCCTATTTTGGTTATAACCAGATAAAAATGATGCCCGGAGATAGGGAAAGTATAACTTTTATCACTCCCCAAGGAACTTATTGTTATAATGTAATGCCTTTTTATCTTAAAAATGCAGGTGCAATGTACCAGAGGTTGGTAAACAAAGTTTTCGAAGAACGGATAGCTAAAAACATGGAGGTTTATATGGATGACATGCTGATAAAAAGCAGAAAAACCTTCGATCATATTTTTGACCTAACTCAAACTTTTGACCAGTTGGAGAAACATCAAATGAAACTGAACTCAACCAACTGAGTGTTTGGAGTTATAGAAGGGATGTTCCTCATCTTCATCATCAACTAAAGGGGAATTTAATCTATCCTTGTGAAGATAAAAGATCTAATTGAGATGCAATCATCAGTCTGTAAGAAGGATGTGTAGAGGCTGACTGAAAGAGTTGCATCTTTAAATTGATTTGTTGCCCGCGCAACAGATAAGTGCCTACCTTTCTTTAAAGTATTGAAAAGACTTTTGAGTGGAATGAAGAGTGTGAACAAGCTTTCCAGGAGTTAAAGAAATACTTGGGATCACCACCACTGCTCTCCTGATGAGTTTTAGGGGATAAATTGTATTTATACCTAGCTATTTCGAATCAGCTGTGAGATCGTCTTTAGTTAGACACGATAATGGAGTGCAAAAGCCAGTATACTACACCAGTAAAGTTTTCAGGGGAGCTGAGATCAGGTACCTAATTTTGAGAAATTGGCCCTAGCCCTTATTGAAGGCGAATGAAACCTTATTTCCAAGTGCATACCATAGTTGTATATACAAATCTGCCTCTTCAGCAAGCACTCCATAAACCTAAAAATTCAAGAAGATTGATGTACTAGGAAGTGGTAGGAGAATACCATATTATTTATGAGCCAGATCTTCATTGAAAGGTCAAGCTTTGGCTGATTTTATTGTCGAATTTACTTACCCAGAAGTGTCCGACCACCTAAATTTGCCTGCCGAGTAGAAGTCGGAAGGAGAAAGATCATCTCAAAAGCAAGTTGAAGTTTCTTTCAAATAACTTGAATCCCCTAAAAGCGAATAAATGGTATAAAGGTATAGTAAGGAGAGAAAGAAGATCTTCGAACATGGATTATTAACTGATGAAAGTTTTAATAGCGATATTCTGACATGGAAATTATATGTTGATGGATCTTCATGAGCCACTGGATCCAAAGCAGGTATCATACTTAACACTCCTGATAATATTGATATTGAATATTCCCTCACATTTTAATTCAAAGCATCGAATAATGAGGCAAAATACGAAGCCTTGATAGTCGGCTTGAATCTAGCCCACTCACTAGGTGCCGAGTAGATAGTGACCCATAGTGACTCACAACTGATAGTGAATCAAGTTCTTCGTATATACGGAGTCAAAGGATATTTGATGACAAGATATCTTGCCAAATTTATAGAAGTGATATTCGAGTTACATGTTGTCCAAATACAAAGAATTCCAAGGATAAAGAATGCCCAAGCAGATGCACTTGCTTGGCTAGCATCAGCAACAAGGATTAAACTTAGAAGGACGATCACAATAGAGATTCTGGCTAATAGAAGCGTCAATGAAGACCTAATGGTCAATTTCATTGCAGTAGATTTAGTTCCCTCCTGGATGGATCCCATCAAAAGTTATATTAAAGACTACACATTGCCAGCAGATCCCATGGACACTACACCAAAACAGCCGATTTACAAGTGTTTTAAACACTTGCAAATGACATATGCAAGTGTTTAAAACACTTGCAAATCAACGCATTGCAAAAAATTGCAAGTGTTTAGAACCGTTGCAAATGTCATTTGCAAGTGTTTAATGGGAACACATGTCCGTTCTGAATAACCTTTACAAAAAAAATTGCAAGTATTCTGAACACCTGCAAATGAATATTTTGCAGGTGTTTTAAACGCTTGCAAAATTTTCATTTAAAACTGTTCAGAACACTTGCAAAATTCAGCTAACATTTTTAATTTGCAACGGTTATAAATACTTGCAAATGAAAACAATATTATTTTTTAGCAACGGTTCAAAACACTTGCAAATAATAAAATATAAGAAAAAAATATTCCTTTTGTAAGTGTTATGAACCGTTGCATAAATTAAAATTTTAGAAAAATAAGAAGTTGTCCACCACATGCCATCACCCTCATATATAGCAAACAATAAAAATGGCTAAAAACATAATAACTATATATAAAACTCTACAAGTTAGCAATAAAAACATAATAATTATATATAAAACTCTACAAGTTAACAATTTGATAAAAGGAATTGGAATTCATTTTCTCCACGCCTGTCACAATTTTGCCCATGAAGTGCTCTCAAAGACACTACACAATAAATACATAAGCTGATGGGAAAATAGTTCTTTCTATTTCAAAACACGTACAAAAATATCAAGTAAGATCAAGATATATATTGTTAAATAGATATAGAGTTTCTCAATTACAATGTACAGTGGTTAATAAAAAGTAAGCTGGAGGATATTAAACTCCACTTAAAATGGATCTTACACATGGTGATGTTGCACAGTGCACCGAAGGACAATGGAATTTAGGATTATACAACAAATACATTGCGATACTAGCTTGACCCCTAAAAAAATAGTTTATATTTTAAACTTCTTGGAGGGGTCATGACTTCTCACTTTGCTCGCACACAAAAATTTTGAAAAATTAGTCAATACCAGCTTGCCCCCTAAAGAATCTACACAGTAAAGACAAAGGGAGAGACATGAAACTTCTTTACCTTGAAGTCTCTTAAGAAAGAAAAAAAATATTGAAGAACCTTACCGTGGGTGGGTTGTTTTTTTCAGAATTTTTATGTGCACATAATGCATACATATATACTTGTGGATTCTTGCCGCGAATCTAAACAATAAACTCACTGTCCCTTCCATAAGGTTCATCAATATGAGAATTGGAAAAGCACTTTTACTTTGCCACGAGGCAACCAAAAAATAATGCATAAGTCATATATATATATATATATAGGTCCTAACCAGCTTGCACACCAACCAACGAATCAATTTAATAAATAATGATGATGATGAAAATAGCACCACCAGGTCAATGTGATGATGATCTCAAAACAAGTATAACAATGGAAGCATGGACCAAACAATATAGCAATAAGAGAATGAGATAAGGCAAAGAGAAGATGAGATAGTAATTTAAGTGGTTCAACCAATCAATCCTACATCCGTTGTGCGTGTGTATGATCCACTAGAATAGGGCACTAATGGACATTGATATAATCACTCAAGCTTTTCTCTATTTTCTGTATATTTTAACAGAGTTCTGCTAGAGTTGTGAATTATAGATCCATTATAATGAAGAATATAAAGTGTATATATAGGGCTTGGGTGTTGTAATGTACCCCCCCCCCCCCCCCAATCATGCAATCAACATGTGGATGAGGATGTTACCAATGAGATGTAGCCACCTATCCTTAGCACACAGGCACAATAATGATGTAATATTCCCTCACGTGAGGGAATAATCTTGTTATAACAGAATTGGCCACATTAGCATAGCTCCTCTATGTTTAAATATGCTCGTGATGTAAGGCATCGTCCGCTGCAACATCGGCCTAAGAGGGGACAAGGTTTCAAATTCCCGTCTGATACCGTGTGTGACCTCGACTGATTAGTTAAGGCCGAGGTTAGGTGGTTGGTCACTACTATTATCGGTCATAACTGTATCTTTCGGTCTCGGCTTTATAGAAGTCTGAGGTTAGTTGAGTAGATGTTGAACCTTGTCGTGAGGACCCCGCCAATGGCATGTGTGGCTCAAATGATGACTCAGCCATGAATTGTGATATCACTCGTTATAAGAGACGAGGGTACACTTTGGTCATATCAATCACCCCTAGCCCTTAGCCTTCTGTATGAATAGTAGGTTGAGGGCTACGAGTTGTTGAGGGAACGATTAAGGGTCTCTTACGTTTTGGCTTAATAGGACTTTGCTCATGGGTGGGTGACACATGTCACCGTTCTGATTATTGGCGTATAACCCAAGTTAGGTGTGCTTTAGGTTTTGCGCCCTTCTCACGATGGCTTACTTGGGGAGCGTGTGTAATCATTAGAGGGGATATTTAAACCCAAAAACTTTTCATTTCTCTTTCTTCTCAACCCCTTCACACCTTTGTAACTTTTTTCTAGAAATCTCCATAGCCCTCAAAGCTTCCAAGTTCATGGGTCACTTGATTCCAGACTATCTCTTGCTTCTTCCTCTATTTTTAAGAACTCGAGTTCATTTAGGTAACCTTTCTGACTTCTAGTTTTCTTCATTCTTAGTAGTTCCATCCCTTTTATTATTTTTGTGGTGACCTTCCATATATTTTTGCCACTGTACCTATCATTGATGGGGCTTTTGGTGTTGAGAAATTAGTCGCGTGGTAGTTGTTAGGATACATCTGGGGGTTCTGGGTGCGAGTTAAGCCTTAGTTGCCATTTTTTAGGTTTCTCGGTGACTCTCCGGTCACCACCTTCGGTTAACTAGGCTGAGTTTATTCTTGGTGTTCTTAAGGAAACGTATGAAATTCCCAAGGGTTTGATCTTTGGGTCAACATAAGTCAACCCTTTAAGCTATTTGTAATTCTTTGCCATTGCCTTTTCTCACTCAAGTGTGATCTCGTCCTATCGAGTGTTAGAACCCTCGTATAAGTTAGCAGAGGAATTCCCCAATCTGAGTGAGAAGTGCTTTGATAATATTAGACAAATTGAGGAGGACCAAGCCGAGAGTCAAAAGGCCGAGGATTTTCTTGTTCGACCCATATTTCCACCACCCTTAGCTGTAATATACCCCTAAGTCTTTGAGACTTGCGAACCAATATCTGAGTCTTCTGAAGTCGACCACATGTCCACCTCTCAGTCGGCAAGAGTGTTGATTCTTATGAAGAGGCTATGGACTGCTCCCCCAATCAAAGCGCAGGGTCTGATGTGATGAGGCTTCTTCTCGTATCTCATATTATAGGGATGTTAGTCCTTCAGACAACTCTAACTCTGTAAAAATATTAGATCCCAGCATTGCATTTCCTCCTGTGATGGATGCCATCCCCTTGTAGGCCGCTACCAGGGCTGAATTTGCTGAGAGGTTTCCTAGTAGTATTTCAACAAACACTCAAACTGAGGTCGTTGGGGGTCATAACTAGGAAGAGAGTGACATTGAAACCTCCATTGCTACTGAGTATGAGAGCTCTGTTACTGAGTTCGACCTCTTAACATCCAGACATCTTTATGAAATTAGTCCTTCCATTTTCCTGAGGAAACCGCTTAAAAATGAGAGGGCCTTTGAAGGCCAAGACGATGAGATCTATGTCTGTGATCAAATGTTCAAGTTAGGTTTTCATCTACCCATCCACCCCATAATCCGATCCATCCTCTCTTATATAAACCTTATTCCCTCCCAATTATCTCCTAACGTATGAAGGGTCATGATAGGATCCATCTTCCTCTGAAAGGTAGTTCACCAGACCGACCTTCCAGTTAAGGTATTCATTGGTTGTTATACACCTTCGTCCTCCAGGGCTCATCCGGGCTATTATCATTTTGTAGCCAAAAAGTCTGAGAAAAAAATTCTATTGGTGACTAAGACTTCAAATCATAACTGGAAACCTCGATACTTCTTTATCTCGGGTGCTTGAGAGTTTGGCCACAATCAAGCTTGTTCAACATCTAAGATAATAACGCCTCTGAGGTGGGCCAAAGCCTCTTTATCGGTTAAGGTCGAACCTGGGCTGAGCCCTGATAGCTATAAAACATTGATGAGTTTCATAACCAAGGCCAGAATGGTCGTCTTGTAAAGTACGAGCATTTGATGACCCCCTACTACCTTGCTTAGACAGTTTTAGGGGGCGGCTCTTCGGCTGAACTTCATAAGTTTTAAAATTTTATTACAAGTTACGTCTTATACCTGTGTATAACTGATGTACTAACTCTGAGACCTTTTTTATAAGAGAGGCCAGAAGGTTTATCAGACGACTTCAGGGAAATGGTTGCTCCCAACCTTAGTAAGCTTATAAACAGATGTGGTAGCAAGGGTGTCCCTCAACCAGCCCAAATAAAGAAGACCATCTGCTCCACCAAGGATGATGTTGCTGTAAAGAAAAGGAAGGCTCCACTAACAGACCTTACTTTCACTTGGCCAAGCAAGACCCAATGTCCTGATCGCGACATCCCAATCTCGACAGATGATGCCCTTGCTGCTCTACTGTTGCAGCTAAAATTAAGTGATGACAGTGTCATTGGCCACAGCTTGAAGGTAGCTGATGCTCTTGGCTTAATCATCTCAGAGGAATATAAGTGTTTTCTTGATGCCATGGATGCCCCCCTGCTGGCCAAGTTCACTCTCCATCGGACTGTACAGGTACTTACTGACTAGTCCACTTATTTTCAAGTCGTGTCTTAGCATTGTTCTCATCATTACTAACATATCTCTCATATTGCAGGGAACAATTTCTCTTCTCTATTTGGCTAACTGGACTTTAAAGTAGATTCCCCTAATCCAAAAGATCTAAGACACCGAGAAGCTTGAGAAAGCTCTGAAGCCTGATTTAGAGAAGGGATTTGAAGCACGAGAGGGAGCAGATGACACAACTGAAGTTCGATCACATAAAGGATCTGAAAGACAAAGATGAGAGCATCCAGGCTCGTATTGACATGGCAATTAAATTAGCATTGGCCGAGGCCAAAGATAAAATCATTACCGATTATAAAACTTCTAATGAATTTATAGATTTCGTCTTTGACTATCTTGAGAGAAGCATCAGGGCTGCTGGCCGATGGGCGGACCTAAAGCATGCTAATTCTGGAAGCTTATCCCTAGAATATTTTGTAGGCCTCGACTTTGGCGAGGCTCTTCTTGGTCGTGCCTTAGCTGAAGTGGATAATTCTTCCCCAGCCGAGACTAGTCAATTAGATGTCACTAAAAATGTTTATGAGCAGACTAGCCATGACAACGAGGTTGAGGTTACTGATGCTGGACTTGATAAAACAGCTCCAACTGGTGATGGGTCGGTTCCCACTGACGGATAAATTTATACCTGAGGGCTTTATATCTGATTTGTACTTGCTTTTTTATTGTAACCCCTAGTTTTTATATGAACTGATATAACCTCGTAAGTTATTACATGAACTATGACTTATTATTTACTTATTTGTCACTAATTAAATTCTTCTTCCATTCTGATATTTTATCTCACCACTCTGATGTTTCATCTCATAATTTGCCAAATTAATGATGTTTAAGGTCTGTGATCACCAAATTAATGATGTTTTATCGCATAATTTCACGAAAATAATGATGTTTAACGTTTGAGGTCACCAAATTAATGATGTTTCATCTTATAATTTCACCAAACTAATGATGTTTAAGGTTTGAGGTCACCAAATTAATGATGTTTCATCTCATAATTTCACCAAGCTAATGATGTTTAAGGTCTAAGATCACCAAATTAATGATATTTTATCTCATAATTTCACTAAACTAATGATGTTTAGAGTCCTAGGTCACCAAATTAATGATGTTTCGTATCATAATTTCACCAAACTAATGATGTTTAGGGTCTGAGATCACCAAATTAATGATGTTTTGTCTCATAATTTCACCAAAATAATTATGTTTAGGGCTGAGGTCACCAAATTAATGATGTTTCGTCTCATAATTTCACCAAACTAATGATGTTTAGGGTATGAGGTCATCAAATTAATGATGTTCCATCTCATAATTTCACCAAATTAAGGTGAGTTGCCCTATCCACCCTCCCTCGTCTTTTTACAAGCGTATGGAGCATCGTACTAGGTAGAATCCATCTGGCTGATGATAATTAGTGTCATTCGTTATTATATTTAGCCTATGGATGAGGTCATCACCATCCAGACTATCGTTTCACCGATGGCAACTCAAGCTTACTTCACCATGGATGATGTTTTGTAGCTTAGGGTGAATTAATACAAATATTTGAATAAACAAACAAGATGAGGAAACACTAATATTCTCATTGATATTCATTCTTCTGAGTCAGATATACGTATTATAATAAAATACGGATAAGACAGTAAGAACTAATCTCATCGATAATATTTCTTAAGATGATCAACATTCCATGGGCTGGAAAATGGCTTTCCTTCCAAGTTTTCCAATTTGTACGATCCTGAAACAACCTCTTCAATCACTTTGTAAGGCCCATGCCAACTTGGATGAAGCTTATTGGGTTTCTGCCACGTCTTTTTCAGTACCAAATCTCTTACTTTCAATGGGCGTGCTTTGACCCTTTTTGTTGTAGAATCTTGCAGTTCTTTACTGGTACATAACTTACCTAACCTCAGCATCGTCCCTTCTTTCTTCAGTGAGATCTAAGTCAAGCCTTCTCTCCTCATTGTTATGTTCAGGGTCATAGGTCTGAACCCGATGTGTAGGTAGGCCTATCTCTGTCGGTACAACTACCTCTGAGCCGCATGCGAGCATAAACGGGGTCTCTTTAGTATGAGTCCTTTTTGTCGTTCTATAGGCCCATAGTATAGGGTATACTTCTTTAATACATCTCCCCTTTTCATCTTATAACTTCTTCTTAATACTATCTAAAATCGTTCGATTTGTCACTTCAGTTTGCCCATTTTCTTGGGGTCGGTCAGGGGTGGAGAAGAACTGTTTGATGCCAACCCTTTCACAGTATTTTCCTAAGGAGAAGTTGTTGAATTGAGTTCCATTATCTGAAATTATGGTATTAGACAGACCATACGTAAAGATGATGTTCTTCCAGATAAACTGGAAGGTCTTCTTCTCCTTAATTGTAATCATCGACTTAGCTTTTACCCACTTTAAAAAATAATCTATCACCACAATTAGGTACTATAATTGTTGAGTGCTCTAGGTAAGGGTCCTACTCGATCGATTATCCACATCATAAACAGCTAGGGAGGCGTAATGGGGGGTCATAGGTTAGTGAGGTTAGTGAGGAATGGTAGTAAACCTTTTACACCTGTCGCATTTCTTAACATATACAATAACATCTTTGGCCAAGGTCGGCCACCGGTACCTAACGATCCTCTTGGCCAATGATCTTCCCCAAATATGACTAAAGCAAGAGCCTTCATGTACGTCATATAGGATATACGGTACCTCATATGGATGAACACATCTGAGAAGAGGAAGAAAAAGGCCCTTCTTATATAAAATGTCCCCTATGACAGAGAACTTGGCAGCTTTGTATCTCAACTTCCTTCTTTCGGCTTTTGATTCTGGCAGCTCCCGCTCCTTGATGTATCTGATAAGAGGATCCATCGAAAAAGTTCCCCTATCTAAATTCAAACAAGACTCAGATGCACTGTCTTCCTCTTCGATGGTCGACCGAAGTAAGATTTCTACTAGCACTATTCTTCTGATATCGGTTCTTATTGCTGAGGCTAGTCTAACGAGTGCATCGGCTCGGTCGTTGTCTAGCCGAGGTATCCTCCTCAGCTTCATTTCTTTGAAACCTTTCAACATTGACCTTCTCTCTCCAAATACTTCGTCATTCTATCGTCTTTGGCCTCATATGCCCCTAAGATCTGATTTACCACCAATCTTGAATCACTGTGAACTAGGAGGTGGCTGACACTTAGTGCTCGAGCTAAGGAGAGACTTGTTATTAGAGCTTCATATTTTGACTTATTATTCGAGGCCTTGAAGTTAAACCTCAAAGCATACTTAATATATGTACCATCTAGGGCCGACATTATCAATTCGTAGCCGTTTCCATTCTCACAAAAGGACCCATCGATTAAGAGGTTCCATACTGTATCATCCTCCGAGAATTTACCTGATTCGTATCGACTATTGCTTATTTCTACCCTATATCTTTATGCATTCTAGCAATTTTACGGTCTTTAATGCCTATATTTATGCTCATTAACAAGACAACCTTGGATTTGAATATATACATGCTTTGCAGTGGTTAATTATGCTTTTATAGGTATTGGAACGCTAAAAGTGAGGATCGGTTGCATTTCGGAGAAGTTTCATCACTGGACGCTACTTCAAGGGAATTTTTCAGCTCATGGGAATACCACGGATGCGTAGTTCATTGATTTAGCGTCGTGTGGACGCAAACGTCACGTCATTTTGAGTTCGGACGAAGAAGTTATGGCCATTCCCGTTTGCATACTTTTTCTCCCATGTGAAGAGCAAATAGTAGCAGGAATCAAAGTATCGGTCAACCGTACTTTTGATGCCGATCGACCACGAGTTTTTATTTTTCCTTGGCTCGAAGACAGTGTGACATAACTTAAAAGCACGATCGATCGCGCCTCTACGACCGGTCGACCGCGATCACTAGATATTTGCCACTTTCTTATTTTCTTTTCTTTTTCCTTTATTTCTTTTGTAACTTACTATATAAACCAATTTTGGTTTCCATTTTCATTTCTTCCATTTTCTCTATATTTTAGGGTTTTGTAAGGGAGCTTGGGCCTTACTCCGTTTTTTATTTCTTTGTAAGCTTTTCTTATACTATTCTTCTTCTTCCTTAATATATTACTTGTTATAGCTTTGCTTCCATTATTGCCATTAATTTCTCTTGCCTAGATTAATTTTTATTTCATCTATTTATTGCTTTCATAATTAGGTTTACTTGATTTCTTTCAATACATGTCATTTACCATGCTTTCTAGCTAATTTAGTATAGGTTGTGTTGGATTGAACTCGCATATGGGTTGATGTGGTGCTTTGCTTTGGTGATGGAGTTTTATGGGTTTATATTGAGTGTGTTGTCCTAGTTATTACACCTAAGAGATTTGACGGGATATATCATGTATGCTCCATACTTAGGACCTTACGTGCGTAATTTTCGAGGTATTTTTTGACGCCAAAATCTTATTAGAATTTTATGCGAATTTAGGGGTGTGACAACTCTTGATTTAATTAACTATCGAAACGAGATGCAATCTTAATAACTCGTCAACCCATGTAACCATTTTATACTAATTAACTCGGGTGAGGTATATTCGACGCAACTTATAGTTTTTATTTGCTTTGTTAACATAGTTTAAATACACTCGCCTAGTTTAATCTTTTCTCTTTTTCTCTTTTCCTTTTTGTTAAAATTATCTTTTACAATTTTATTTTAGAAGTATTAAACCAATTAAATTCTAGCAACTTGTCTTTGTGGATTCGATACCTAGACTGGCCGCTGTACTCCCATAAAAGAGTGTAGTCATAGTTTAGGTTTTTGTATAGAGTTGGTGAGCCGAATAACAAACGACCAGCGCGTAGGTGACTCTTGTTCCGCGGCGAACCCCAACCTATCAAATGGCGTCGTCGCCGGGGATGAGTTTGATTTAGAATTTATTTGACTTAGTATTTCGTAGTATTTTCTTTCTATTTGAATTTTTTTTCCTAACATTTTTGTAGGACTTCTACATTTGAGCTCCAAGAAACGCTTGAATTTTTTGCGCACGCATCTACTTTGTGGAATTTACCACTTCAAGCCATTTTTGGGGTAAGCATGTCTTATTCCAATTCTTTTAGTAATCATTATGATAATTCTCAAAATCCTCACAAACCTTTGACTTTTGCTCAATACTTAGAGTCCCAAAAAATTGCAAATTCAAAAATGACTTTGGGCGAGTATTACAAAAGTCAAGCTTTGGAGTGCATGTATTTTAAGGAGGATGATAATGATTTTGGGCCTCTAATTCCTTATAATAGGAATTTTGAAACGAATTGCAATAGTTTTCAAATTTCTTATAATAATGAGTTTAAGTATAGTTTCGATAATAATTTTCAAACTTCTCATTTTTAAGAATCAACGCCTCGACCTATGGCTTTCGGTGAGGGCTTATGCATGCTTGAAAATGAGAAACTTGAAAACCGTTATCAGGAAGAAAATCGTTTGTGGGAGCATGAATTGATTTTATTATTTGAATCCGACGATGATTTTTCTTCCAAGACTTTTGTAGTCGTGGAATGTGTTGAACCAAGTGAGGACTTTGTGCCTACTTTGGAACAAACCATTATTGACTTTGCCCATAGAATAATAGATATTGAAAGTGAGGATGAAATGGAAGTAATATGCATTTGCAATGAAACGATTTCTTCTTTGGCCCCCAAAGAAGAACATTTCATTGAAAATGATCTTATTTCCTTCGAAACTCAATCTTCAAGCAATGATGACTCATATTTGAGTTTGAATTTCTTTCCTCTCCATTTTCATTCTCTGTTATCACACCATCACAAGTACCTGATGAATCGGTTTCGAACTTTAATGTGTTAAACCTTTTCACCGATGAGGAGTACTTGCTCGAGTCGCCTTCCATGATCGCATATTTGCCTTCATATGCTCCCTCTCCCATTCCAATTTCAAAATATTTGGGAGATGTTTCATTTTTTCTTGGCCCCCATGTGTATTTATCACCCGTCTTATCCAAATCCCCCATCCTCCCTCCAAAGTTTTTAATTGGGGATGGTTCATTTCTTCCGCCTTACATATGCCTTTCGTTGTTCAAAGGGAATTATTATTTTCTGGGAGGAATGTATGAAAGGGAGGGTCCACTTTGGATCTTTCAAAGACAAATCGTGTTTTGGGTGAACCCTCAAAAATTTCAACTTCTAGTGTATAGTTAGTTAGGAGTGAAAATTATAAGTTGTAAATAGTTTGTTTTATTTTATTTTTCTTACTTATAGTTTAGTCTAATTAGTTAAAGTTTTTTTTCTCCCTTTATGTTATGCTTTGGTACTAACATGTTTTTTAGAATCATTGGACTTATACTTTGACGAGATCGCTCCTTTTTTGGCTAATATTGTTATTTTCCTCTCTTTAACTTGGTTCTTAATTTACATTGAGGACAGTATCACGTTTTAAGTTAGGGGGTGTGGGATATTCTATCCATTCATTGGTAGTTTCTTTGATTTGATTATATGTTATTTTCAAGCATATTTTTCTTGTAAAATTAAAAATTTCAAAAAGATTTTCTTTCTTTTTTCTTCTTTGTTAGGCGTTTGGCCTTTGTTTTCGATGATAAATTTTAATAATTGCCTGATCCAATAGACAACTCAATGATGCATGTTCTCGGTCTTAGAAGTTATTAGAATTTAGTCCTAATTATTGATATTATGAATAACTTCATGAATTAAACTTTAATCCCATGAGCACATGCACTTTTCTTGCTTTATTGATTTGGTTTAAGATTTTTATAACTCGAAAATCTTTTGTTGCATTGTATATACTTACACCGAGTAAGCGTTGTACCTTTCGTCATTTGTGAGTGTTATATACTATTCTTTCCTTTTTGAAAATGTTGAATTCGTCGGTAATCTCACTATTCTTTCATTAATTGGTCATTAATTGAGTTTATATCTTGAAATGTATTACTTAAGCATGATTTTCAAAGTTTTTTTTACTCGAGAATTGCGTAAACTTTAGGAAATGATCATAGGAAATCTTTGTTATATCACCCATATTAACCTTGACCTCACCTTATATGTTTACCCTTGTCAACCCCTTTGAACCTTAATATAACCTTTCTTTTCATTAACCAAAAATCACATAACCAACTCCAAATTGGAGTTAAAACCATACATACACCTTCCATACCTTTGTTTGGAATGTTACTTGGGATTGAATGATGTTGTTGTGTTGCGGTTTCAATTTAGGCATGTGAGAGTGTGAAAAGTAAAGAAAAGAAAGTGTAGTGAAAAAGAAAAAGAAAAAACAAAAGAAAAAGTGATAAAAAGAAGAAAAGAAAAGAAAGAGAAAGTTGTAAATGTTGTATATAGTTCAATAAGCTTTGATTGCTCTACAGATTATATATCCAATGCTTATTTGGAACTTGTTTTCCAACTTTGATATTACCCACGTTCGTCCCATTATTCCAAGTTTTCATTCCGAACACTTTGAATCCGTACATACATTCCTTTCATTTCGTACCCTAGCCTCGCCTACATTATAACCATATTCAAGTCTTATGTGATCTTAGGGTGCATTTAATTTAAAAGTCATAATAGTTTTGATAATCTGTGAAAATTCATTTCGCCTCCTTTAATGAGCGGTATCTTTCATTGAGATTACAATTTTTCATTTCATATACAGCGTTCCTCATTTGTGACATGTGCGCGGCCTAGTTTCCCTTTACATTTACTCTTTATGCCCGCATGTTCCGTGTGTTAACTCCCTATTTTGAGTGAATTCACTTGATGAGTGTAATGCCTGAGAGGATTGAATATATGCTCGCTTTAATTTTTATCCGATTTATATAAGTTTTTGCCAAATTACACTTTGCATCTGCTCGCTCCCCTCCCACATTTTAAGGTTTCAATTCAATGAGGTGCATTCTATAATGTTAACGATTTGGACTTTCGTTTGAATTCATTCATTTTGCTAATAATGCGTATGAAATATTTTTCGCTATTGTTGGGTGTGTCGCATGTGATTGGGCATATTTTGAGGAAACCATATGATGTTTGTGGGTTTCATCCCTGAAACCCTCACGAGATGACACTCGTCCACTAGGATAACCTTGGGATTTAACGACTTATTGCATACGCTAAATGCAATCGTGTTCCCTATGAAAGTGGCATTTATATTTTGATGCATATATACGTCTTGCACTGCCTTCTGTGGAATGGTTTTGTTTGTTTCATCACTAGGGACTAGCAATGTCTAAGTTAGGGGGTGGGATTCGTATCGAATATTGCATATTTTCGCCCTATATCCTTATGCATTCTAGAACTTTTACAGTCTTTAATGCTTGTATTTATTCTCATTAACCAGACAACCTTGGATTTGGATATATACATGATTTGAAAGGGTTAATTATTCTTTTGTAGGTATTGGAACGCTAAAAGTGAGGATCGGTTATATTTCGGAGAAGTTTCATCACCAGACTCTACTTCAAGGGCATTTTAGTCAATACACATTTCATCTCCGGCTCTTGGGAATACCACAGATGTGAAGTTCTTTGAGTAGCATCACGTGGACCAAAACGACACGTCATTTTGAGTTCGGACATAGAAGTTATGGCCATTCCCCTTTGCATACTTTTCCTCCCATATGAAGAGAAAATAGTAGCAGGAAATAGAGTACATGTCGACCACACTTCTAATGCCGGTCAGCCACGAGTTTTGATTTTGCCTTGGCTCGAAGACAGTGTGGCTTAACTTAAAAGGGTGATCGATCGCGCCTCTGCGACCGGTCGACCTCGATCACCAGATATTTGCCACTTTCTTATTTTCTTTTCTTTTTCCTTTATTTCTTTTGTAACTTACTATATAAACAAATTTTTGTTTCTATTTTCATTTCTTCCATTTTCTCTTGATTTTAGGGTTTTGTAAGGGAGCTTTGGCCCTACTCCATTTTCTATTTCTTTGTAAGCTTTTCTTATACTATTCATCTTCTACCTTAATATATTTCTTGTTCTAGCTTTGTTTCCATTATTGCCATTAATTTTTCTTGCCTAGATTAATTTGCATTTCATCTATTTATTGCTTTCATAATTAGGTTTACTTGATTTCTTTCAATACATGTCATTTACCATGCTTTCTAGCTAATTTAGTATAGGTTGTGTCGGATTGAACTCGCCTATGGGTTGATGTGGTGCTTTACTGTGGTAATGGAGTTTTACGAGTTTATTTCGAGTGTGTTGTCCTAGTTATTATGCCTAGAAGATTTGATGGGATATATCATGTATGCTCCGTACTTTTGACCTTGCGTGCGTAATTTTTGGGGTATTTGTTGACGCTAAAATCTTATTAGACTTTTATGTGAATTTAGGAGTATGACAACTCTTGATTTAATTAACTGTCGAAACGAGACGCAATCTTAATAACTCGTCGACCCATGTAACCACTTTATACTAATTAACTCGGGTGAGGGATATTCGACGCAACGTATTGTTTTTATTCTCTTTGTTAACATAGTTTAAATCACTCGCCTAGTTTAATATTTTTTTCTTTTTTTTCTTTTCCTTTTTGTTAAAATTATCGTTTACACTTTTATTTAAGAAGTATTAAACCAATTAAATTCTAGCAACTTGTCTTTGTGGATTCGATACTCGGACTAGCCATTATACTACCTTAAAAGAGTGTAGTCATAGTTTAGGTTTTTATATAGAGTTGGTGAGCCGAATAGCAAATGACCGGCGTGTATGTGACTCTTGCACCATGGCGAAACCCCTGCCTATCAAATGGCACCGTTGCCGAGGATGATTTGATTTGAGTCTTAATTGATTTATTTCTTTGATACCGATAACTTGCTCTATCATTACCTTATGTTAGGGATCCCTATCTGAAGAGGTATCTCCCCTCTTCATTTTTAGCTTCTTTCCCTCTAGATGTGCTTGTCTAGGCCCCATCTGTGCAAGGGACGACACTTCTCTTTTGCTGACAATCTACCGTCTTAAAATTCTCATCCTCAATCTTGGCCTCATCCCAGGTGAACTCGGCCACGAAGTCTGGCAACGCTTGTCCTTTAAATAACCATCCTAGGATGATAAACAATATCGAACTCTCCCAGCTCTATTGCCCAAGCCATTTGTCTCCCAGATTTCTTAGTCTTGTGGATCACCTGTCGTAGCGGAGAATCAGTGACGATGACCATTGTATTGGCCTAGAAGTACGACTTTATCTTTCTCGAGGAATAAATCAGAGCGTAAGCTAACTTTTCCATCCTTGGGTACCTCTGCTCGACCCCTTAGAGTGCTTTGCTATTGAAATACACCGGCTTTTGTACTCCATCAAAATCCCTCACAATGGCAGCGCTGATAGCCGACTCCGAGACTGATAGGTGTACATACAGTTTTCCCCTTGAACCGGTCATGAAAAAGGTAAGGGAGAACCGAGGTAGGACTTTAGATCTCTAAAATCCTTGTCACACTCCTCATTCTATTCAAAAGCTTTTCTAAGAACTTTAAAAAATGGAAGACACTTATCTGGGGCTCTGAAGACAAACCTGTTTAGGGCAGCGACTCGTCCAGTAAGCCTCTGAACGTCTTTGATGGTATTTGGGGTCTTCATCTCTATAAGAGCTTTTATCTTCTCTGGGTTGGCTTCTATACCCATTTAATTGATGATAAAACCCAAGAATTTTCCATCTTCGACACTAAAAACACATTTAGCCTAGCTGAGCTTCATCATGTACTTGTCCATCGTATCGAAGGTTTTTTCAAGGTTGGACACATGAGTGTCGGCCTTCAGACTCTTGGTCAGCATATCATCAACATACACCTCTATGGACTTCCCCATTTAGTTTTCAAACATCTTATTCACTAGCCATTGATATGTAGCCCCGACGTTCTTCAAGCCAAAGGGCATAACCTTATAACTGTATGTTCCCTTCTCGGTGATAAAGACTATTTTCTCTGCGTTAGCCGGGTCCATAAAGATTTAATTGTATCCAGAGTACACATCCATTAAGATCATTAATTCATGACCTATCGTAGCATCTACCATCTGATCGATGAAAGATTTGTTCAAATCAGTGAAGTCCACACACATTCCCCATTTTACATTGGCTTTGGGCACTATAATTGCGTTGGATAGATATTCAGGGTAGATGAACTCTCTAATGAACTCGACCTCTAAAATATTCTTAACCTCATCCCCTATAACCTCATACTTCTCACGAGAATAAATCCTTCTCTTCTGCTTTACTGGCTTAGCACTTTCCACCACATTGAGCTTATGACACATTATCTTAGGGTCAATGTCTGGCATGTCTGCATGACTCCAAGCAAAGATACCTTGTCTTCTTTTCAATAACTTGATCCGCTCATCCTTAATCTCCGACTTTAGGGATTTTTCGACCTAAATATTTTTTTCTATCTCGTCCTTATTAAGGACGATGGATTCTACCTCTTCCGCGACTCCCCCTTTCTTGAGCTTTGTCTCATCTCTAGGATCAAGTGTGTCAATGTTGTAGGTGGTGGTTGGTTTCTTGTATGCCTATCTCTTCTCAGCTGATTTAAAGTAGCATTCTCGTGTCGACGTTTGGTCACCTTGAACTTCCCCTAGTCCATAAGGAGTCTGGAATTTTATCATTTGGTGGACCGTCGAAGGCACGACCTCAAATTATTTGAGGGCTACCCATCCTAATATGAGGTTGTAGGCTGAGAAGAGGTTCTCGTCCATAACAAAAAAGTTGATCTTCTTAGTGAGCCTCTTCGGCCATTCGTCCCCCATTATGATATCTATTTCATAATCCCCAGAGGGTAAACCTTCTCTCCACTGAATCCTATTAGAGGATGATGATACGGGACGAGCCTGACCCTACTAAGTCCTAAGCCTTTGAAGGAGGGCCAAAACATAACATCTGCAGATCTTCCTCCATCAACTAAGCTTCTTGGTACTTCACATCCATGTATTCTAGTCATTATAACAAGCGGGTCATCATGTGGGGCTAAGATACCCTTAAAGTCTAGTCTTGAAAAGCTGACTATAAGGCTTTCCATATCTACTTTCTTTCTTTTCCTTGTCTTAGCATTAATGGAGGTAGAGTTGACAACCTTGGCCTTAGTTATGGCTTTTGCCTTGATTACGTGAGCTTTTTGATCGGTACTCTCAGAGCCTATACCCCCAAGTCCACCACAAATCATGTTTACCCCAAATGAAATCATGTTGAGCCTCTCACTAGAACATCATTATCTTTAGGTGGTAGATATGGATCATCATTATCATTATCTGAAGGTCCATCCCTCCTTATTGGAGCATCTTCTTTGCATTTACCATTTCTCCTCTTTCTAGGTTCATCTCGGCCTTGTCTTGAACCATTCTTCTCAACATAGTTTCTCAGCTTTCCAAACTTCAACATTTTTTCGATCTCATCTTTGAGGGCAAAGAATTTCTCGATAAGGTGCCCATGATCTTAGTGAAATTCACACCAAAGACTTATATTCCGCTTATGAGGAGTTGTCTTCAACTTCTTCGGCCACTTAAAAGACCGGTCATTTTTTTATCTCATTTAGAATGTGCTCGCAACTAACTGTTAGAGGCGTATAGTCTGACAACTTATCGTCTATCGGCCTTTTCCTTCTATCATTCCCTTTGAACTTCTGACCGTTTCCATTATTGTGAGCTCTTTTTTATTCGTCTTCCCTTGCAGCCATTACCTCCTCTGTGTTCAGGACCCTCCCAACCATAGCCAGGAGTTCATACATGAACTTAGGAGGAACCTCGGCCAGCTTCCAGAGTAGCTTCCCTTTTTTAAGACCTCCCATAAGGGCTGTCATCGCGATACTTTCAACAAGGGTTCTTTCAATGGTGAGCTTAAATGATCAACAAGGGTTCTTTCAATGGTGAAACAACTCCATAGAAGTGGGAGGACTGGTTCACCACCAGTTACCCTGGTGAGTATAAGCTTAGAGTAGGGAGGAAATGGTTATCCTCATTCCCACAGACGACGCCAGACTGATGATGCTGAAAATAGCACCACCAGGTCAATGTGATGTTGAGCTGAAAATAAGTATAACAATGGAAGAATGGAACAAATAATATAGCTATAAGAGAATGAGATGAAGCAAAGAGAAGATGAGACAGTAATTTAAGTGGTTCAGTCATCAGGCCTACATCCACTATGCGTGTGTATGATCCACTAGAATAAGGTACTAATGGCCATTGATACAACCACTCAAGCTTTTCTCTCTCTTTTGTATATTTTAACAGAGTTCTGCTAGAGTTGTGAATTATCGATCCATTACAATGAAGAAGATGAAGTATATATATATATATATAGGGCTTGGGTGGTGTAATGTATCCCCGAAGCATGCAATCATCATGTGCATGAGGATGTTACCAATAAGATGTAGCCACCTGTTCTTGGAACACAAGCACAATAATTATGTAATATTCCTTCACATGAGGGAATAATCTTGTTATAGCATAATTATCCATGTTAGCATAGCTCCTCCATATTTAAATATGCCCGTGATGTAAGGCATCGTCCGCTGTAACATCGGCCTGAGAGGGGACGTGGTTTCTAATTCCCGTATGATCCCATGTGTGACCTCATCTGATTAGTTAAGGCCGAGGTTGGGTGGTTGGTCACTGCTATTATTGGTTGTAACTGAGTATGACGATAGTGTTGATCTGCTGGAATGTATCTTTCGATCTCGACTTTATTGACAACCGAGGTTAGATGAGTAGAAGCCGACCCTTATCGCGACGACCCCGCCAATGGCATGTGTGGCTCAAATGAAGACTTGGCCCTGAGTTGTGTTATCACTCGTTATAAGAGACGAGGGTACATTTTGGTCATATCAAATAATATTGTTACAGATACAATGTACTACTAATCAATAAATTATATATGTTCTACACCCATTACAATTTAAGGATTACGTCTGCATACCAACAAAATACCAATATTTGGAGGGGTGATTGCTTTTCCCCTTCAATCCTTGGAGTGGCTAAAAGGTTAACTACAACATCACCAGCTAACAATGATGATGGTGCGATCGCTTTCAGAATTTTCATACCAAATCCTCGATTTGCCCTCTCAACCCTATTCAAATGTGAATAGAGTCTATGATGCGTCTCTAAAAAAACAAATTAGGTGGATGTAAAGTGTGAGCCATTTTCTTTAATGAATTAACATATACTCAAAATTAAAATCATCAAATAGTCCCCAATGAGATGCTTTTCTTACATATTTCAACATTGAATTTACAATTATCTTCATAGTTGGACCATGAATGCTATATACAGACTAACAGAGAGGGAGCATGAATAAAAAATGAAAATCATTTAGAGTTTAGGTCCTTGTATCAGTTAGCGTATGTTCTTAATTTGAACAATAAAAACAAATTTCATGGAGAAATTGACTTTCCTTCAGGAAAAATATTATATAAATACTGAAAAGTAAATTTATGGAAATCATATTCTATGGAAATCCTGAAAAGTAAATTTATATAAATCATATTCCTTCTCCTTGTTTGTCATTATCAGACTCAACAATGGTTTAATTAAGCATAAGAAGATGAGTCATTTACATGTGATGCAACTGTTAGATTGAGGGAAACACCTCTAGCTTTCAAGCTCACAAGGAATATTCTACAATTTGGATCATCAGTGAATCTTGTGATGTCAACATCGTATCGTAGTGTGGTTCACTCTTGATTCATCTCTATCGCACTAGAGTTTCATGTCATGGAAAATATTTAGTGATTGATATAGGGGACGACGATCAATCGAGGAACTCAACACACTTGAAAACACGCAAAAGGAATCATCCTGGTGTGAGAATCAGTTACAAAGGAAAAAGAGAAGGGAAAAGGTGGAGATGTACAAATATAGAAACAAGTACAATGACGCTACCAAGTCGTACTACGACCGTTTTATTACCCTCCAAAATAGAGTTGTGACATTACTAGCTCATATTAACTTCGTATTTTGTTTACTACAGATCAATGTGCACCATATACCCCCACCCCCTCTCCCTTTTTTCTCAATATTTTGTTTCTCTCTCTCTCTCTCTCTCTCTCTCTCTCTATATATATATATATATATATATATATATATATATATATATATATATATATATATATATTTGGTTTAGTATTGTATTGGATTATAGGTAGAACCATCGGAAGCCAATGAGACAACAAAACTTCATTGGAATAACCATCTCAAGCAAAACTCCATAGTAAATAAATAAATAAAAAATGAAAACCATATCTACCTATATCATGCAATACAACTAAAATTATAATTTCCTAACCATAGTCATAGCTTACACATTATGTATATATCATTGTCCCTTCATAATATTATTAGTCATTATTTTCTTGCTCATCTCATCACAAAGGTCTAGACAGTTTGTCAATATTAATTATCAAATAATATTATGTAAATGATCCATGTCCATGAGTGCAAGAGATGTTGACATCACAAGATTCACTGATGATCCAAATTGTAGAATATTCCTTGTGAGCCTGAAAGCTAGAGGTGTTGCCCTCAATCTAACAGTTGCATCACATGTAAATGACTCATCTTCTTATGCTTAATTAAAGCATTGTTGAGTCTGATAATGACAAACAAGGAGAAGGAATATGATTTATATAAATTTACTTTTCAGGATTTCCATAGAATATGATTTCCATAAATTTACTTTTCAGTATTTATATAATATTTTTCCTGAAGGAAAGTCAATTTCTCCATGAAATTTGTTTTTATTGTTCAAATTAAGAACATACGCTAACTGATACAAGGACCTAAACTCTAAATGATTTTCATTTTTTATTCATGCTCCTTCTCTGTTAGTCTGTATATAGCATTCACGGTCCAACTATGAAGATAATTGTAAATTCAATGTTGAAATCTGTAAGAAAAGCATCTCATTGGGGACTATTTGATGATTTTCATTTTGAGTATATGTTAATTCATTAAAGAAAATGGCTCACACTTAACATCCACCTAATTCATTAAAGAAAGGAAGCTAGTTTTGCTTAAGGTCCAAATGGATATTAGTTTTGCTTAGGGGCCAAAGCTAGTTTTGCTCTCGCTTCTTAACATCGTATCGTAGTGTGGTTCACTCTTGATTCATATCTCTTGCACTAGAGTTTCATGTCATGGAAAAGATTTAGTGATTGATATAGGGGACGATGATCAATCGAGGAACTCAACACACTTGAAAACACGCAAAAGGAATCATCCTGGTGTGAGAATTAGTTACAAAGGAAAAAGAGAAGGGAAAAGGTGGAGATGTACAAATATAAAAACAAGTACAATGACGCTACCAAGTCGTACTAAGACCGTTTTATTACCCTCCAAAATAGAGTTGTGACATTACTAGCTCATATTAACTTCGTCTTTTGTTTATTACAGATCAATGTGCACCATATACCCCCACCCCCTCTCCCTCTTTTCTCAATATTATGTTTCTCTCTCTCTCTCTATATATATATATATATATATATATATTTGGTTTAGTATTGTATTGGATTATAGGTAGAACCATCGGAAGCCAATGAGACAACAAAACTTCATTGGAATAACCATCTCAAGCAAAACTCCATAGTCAATAAATAAATAAAAAATGAAAACCATATCTACCTATATCATGTAATACAACTAAAATTATAATTTCCTAACCATAGTCATAGATTACACATTATGTATATATCATTGTCCCTTCATAATATTATCAGTCATTGTTTTCTTGCTCATCTCATGGATCATGGACATGGATCATTTACATAATTAATATTGACAGTTTGTCATAATATTGCACTCATAAGTCATTTACATAATAGTATTTGATTTTATGTGACTTAAAAGTCAAGGGAGAGTTTTCTTTTAAAAATATGGAAACAAGAGGTTTATTTGCCAATATGGGGACGATGCACTAAGCTTCTCATAATAACAAAAAAAGAATGCACGCATAAATATAATTATCTTATTCCTAGAACCGAATATAGAAATTGGTAAAACTAGAGTATCGAGAGACGCATCATCGATTATGTCATGAAGCTCAATGTCATAAAAATCGGTATGAGGGGAACCTCCTCCTCAAGGAAGGGTGATGATTAAATTCCCTGAGGCTAAAGGCTTAAGGAAAATACTTAAGCTCAATACCACCCAGGATCAATTTATTATCTAATTTAAAAATGTGTATTGCAACTTTAAAAAAAAAGATAGAATAATACTCCTATCATTTTGAAAGTGAGAATTTTCTAAGGAGGAATATGACGTTAATAACGCAGCCTGAAAATAGATCAGTAATAGAGCCTAAGCAAGATATATGTCAGTGGTATACTACAGGAAAATCTATTCAATTTCTTCATTTTTTTTCTCAAGATAACAGTAAATTTCCATCACTGAAACCAGTTACACAAAGTAGAAAAGTAGAAGTGAGGGTTTAGGTACCTTCTGCACCATAACAGTAAATTGATCTTGTGCCCAGATATGGTGGCTCTAGCACCATGCCGGTGGCGACCATTTATGAGACAATATATATGAACCGTTAGAGTGTTCTGTACGGATTGTGTACTCAATTTCAAGTGCTTCAAAAAGTCCACGAGCCTAAAATATAAGAGACAGCTCTATCAAGCTTCCACGATATAAGACTCACGTAATTGAATAAATAATCAATAGGAATTACATCAAAACTTTCAACACCATAGTAGTAGATATAAAAAAAATAGGGACCAATTACTCTACCTGATCCCCATAACACTTAATAGTATATCGATCGAATGATGATGATATGTGTTACAACACGGTCGAGCCCTCTTTCTTAGCAATCACCATAAAGGTCTGTAGATTGGGCTTTTAGATAGCTTATGAGGTATAGCGTGAAAAATCAAATTCCACCGATACCAAACTTGGGGAAAAGAAAACCTGATACAAGACTGTTAAAGGAATAGCGAAATCTATTATCACTCTGTAACACCCCGCCTAATTATATACCGGGTGGCCAGTCCCATACCAAATTAAAACAGAATATGCAGTTGGCTCATTCTTAGCATCACTGTCGAAAACATTTACAACTCACCCAATACCCAATTAAGCTGGTGTTAAAAACTTTTCAAATTTTAATTTAACAAAATCCATTTCCAGTTTAAGAATAACACAACACATTTTATTCTACAACACTGATAACCAATTAGATAACACAAAAGAATTTGAATGCAATTGGAATAAACATTCCCAAATAATATTAATCCATTAAAGTAATCCCAACAATGTGAAATGTATTAAAAGACACGAATACAATAGTATTTGACCCCGATAGAAAAGAGATAACGGAATCCTTTGGGCGACATACCCTACTAAGAGAATACTGTGAATCAAATGATGTTAGACGTATAAGCAAAACTCCATAAATCCATAGCTTGTAATAATCTGCTAAGGTTGGCGTCCCTATTGCTGGACACCTGATATAGAAGATACAATAGAAAAGAAAATATGCAAGGAAACGGGTCAGAGCCCGATTGTGAAAATAATTTTTAAAACAACAAGTATTTAACAAGTGTAATAAATTTTTTATTATGTACATGTTAGACCCAACTCTCACTTGCCATTCTCACCTCTCAACTAGAGTGCACACTTAACGTTTCCTATTAACCTCCTAGTTAATGGTTCCTCTTTTCTAGTCTCCATATTATAATTCCATCCCAATATCATAATCCCTGTATGTCCCATACCATATGTCACATTATTGTTCATTTACATTTCTCATCGTTTCTCATTAACATGAATCATTTCTCAATTAATATGAATTAAGTTTTTTTCAATAAACATTCATTAACTTAATTCAATTATCTTTCTCTATTCACCGTTATCTACAATTATCACCGTAGATAGATTTAACCATAATAAATATTCATTCATTCATTTAATCCATTATATATATATATATTCATATATAATACGGCACCCCGAGTCACAGTTGCGGTGCAATGCATTACTCTGCAATCATGTCCCAATATCGTTGGTCGCCGAAAAGGGGACAAAAGGTTCGGTGAGGATACCTCGAACCATTAACAACAACACAATCATTGGAGGCGAACATAGTTCTCATACCTATGGGTCACGCACATACCTACGTACCCATAGTCAGCGGACTTATCAACTCCCCGATAAGTCTTTCATAGACCTATGTTCTCGAGCGACAAATTAAAGATCCCATGGATTCATCAGGATATGACTGCCCTCACGCGCAAACCTCCCACCGATAGCAAGTAAGCTAGGTATGTCATACACATAATCATTAATCAATCAAATAGGCATTATCATACCTATAATATAATATCAATAAGGTAATATCACTACCCTAAGATAATTCCCATACGTAGCATTATATCTCTTTTAAATTCCATGTATTAAAATATCATATCTTTACTTCATAATTTAATTATCCTCGCATCCTATAACATCTCTCCACTCCCGACGTCGCTAAGGTTCATGCGCGGAGGGTCTCGCAAAGCGAAATCCAAACAAGGAACCCCTCCAATACACTACTACTTAACTTTGTCAATCGAAGAGGTCCGTCAACTTTAAATACGTGATTGGGATAACCTCATACCCTCTTTAAACCAAATGTGTTCTAAACTCCCATCTCTATCCAGGAGTCATATTGCTAAGCGCTCGTATTACGCTTAGTCCTTGCACAATCAATAATGAGCTTAAACTCAGTCCTTGATGTTCATATTGTAATCCTAAGGCTACCCAGGTGTTACATTCAATCACCACTACTGGACCTATCCTTAATCCTCAAGCAAACCAATTATAATCCAACAAATGAATCTAGCAACCGAAATTTCTTTAATTTAATTATCATCATTCTAATCAATTTAAATCCCAATCAAATTAATTCAAATCTTATCAAGGGTCTACTGATATTTTCTAAGTCCCATAATATCCAATTAATAATCACCAAAGATCCACAAAAGTTTTGGGATAAGAACCAACATTAAAAAGAAACAACATCATGAATTCTCATATTTTAAATACTCAGAAAAATCAGATCCAAAAATTATTCGAATCATCAATCCGACTTCAGATTTGGATTCTACACGAAAAATTGAGTCAGGTATGTGTTTTGAGTTTTTCTTAAATCACATCCAAATGCACTCGAAAAGGAGATCTAAACATTCCAAATGGCTCTTCTCATTCCACTCGTTTTTGCCTCTTTTTCCAGAAAATTATCAACATATTATCTTCAAGAACACAAAATGATTTTCAGAATTTCTTCCACAAATTGATGAATATATCTTGGATTACTAACTACCTACAACATGAGTTTAATTCCTATATATTTCATACTTCCAGAAATCCATTACTACTCCATTTTTATCTTCCAAACATGAAAAATCATCTCTTTTCATAATTATTCTAACATGGACAATATACGAACTTAAGTTGCAAAAATCAAACACTTGCGTTTAATGAAGATCTGATCCTTTGGGGTTGAATAACATAGGTGGTTCTCCCTTTTTTCGGCCACTTTCGATGGTGGTTGGTGGTGGTGACCTTTGGTCTTTAGTTCTCCTCCTTTCTAAGCAAGCTTTTCTCTTCCCAAGCAACCTTTCAGTCTCTCTAAGAAGATGATCTTTCAATTTTGTGTAGAAGAGATGAATGAACCCACATTCAACTAATCTCCAAATACTTATAATAAGACAAAACCCGAAATCACTATTCATTCCCCTTGTAAAAATAAACCAAAATGCCCTTTTGGGTTGTCTTTTCATTTCCAAATGACCCGAGACCCAAATCCAACATTCAAATAGACTTTCCTGACTATTTCAACCCTTTCGGACGCAACGACGCAGTCGAAATGACTATAAGGTCGATAGAAAATAAATTTCCTTTTTAATTTAATAAATTAGTCCCGACACGTCCCATACCGCGTCTGACTAAAAAATTTAAATTATCGAAATTATATGACACCGTCATAATAATGACATCATATTCATATATTACCTAAATATCTTTAAGTAATATTCAGAATCATCCATTTTAATATCCACAATTCGGATAAAACCCAAATGAATTAATTTATAATAAAATCCAATTAATCCATTAATTTAAAATATAACCCATTTTAAAAATCATTAAAATCACGGGGTATTACACACTCATTAGGAAAACTACCGAGAAAAATGGTTAAAGAAGAAAATATAAACACTCAAACCGAAAATGATAGCAAAACACCTAATTTATCCCACACTAATCAATGTTAACTTTTAGTTAAGCTAGTTTTGAAGTTTGAATTACCGTCAAAGTAAGAGACATCAAAAAATAAGAATGTGAGTTCATGACTCCATCGACTAGTTCATAAGAGACATCTCACCTGTTTTTAATCGTTTTCCAACTATGCAATAAATTGTACCCCCAATGAAATTTTATTTTACTAAAAGTCCTTACCCATTTAATGACATAAGATAATCATATTGGAAACGGTAATGTTTACGTAATGAAATGGCAATGATAAGAAAAAAGGTGAAACAAAAAAATAGTAATTAATTTTTATGCAATACAAACAATCAGTTGTCTATATATTGAAATAAAACATATCAGGTTTGGATTGAGCATTGTACCTTCAAAAAATAGCAATTGAATCTGGTTATAGAATTGAAAGACCCTAGTTTTCGATGCTACGATTGAAAAATAAAAGCATAAAAAAATATCCGATAAGACATATACCTTTCATTTACTTCGGTTTCTATTTGAGCCTCAGGTAGAGGTTTGCGATTTGATCCATAGGTAGAGGTTGGTGAGTGATTTTGAGGCTAGGTAAAGGTTTGCCATTTTAATCGATTTTGAGCATGTTTGCAAATGTTTATGAATTTATGATTTTATGAAGGGAGGGAGGGAGGGTGAAATGAAACGAGGGAGGGAAATCTAAGTTTGGACGAGCGTGTAGATGATTTCACACTTATTTGGGAATGTGTTACACTTTTTAAGTTTGGATAGTAATGAAACAAAAAATTTTGCTACGGTTTTTAACACTTACAAACTTTGTAAGTGTTGAAAATTATTGTAAATTTTGTAAGTGTTACAAATACTTACAAATTAAATAATCTATTAGTTGTAAAATATTCATTATGGTGTAGTGGGAAGCTAAAAATCTCAAATACAAGGCTGCGAGATATGTACTGGACAAAGGAGTGCTATACAGAAGGGGACTGATGACCTTTATGCAAGGATGTGTTCACCCAGTAGAAGTTAAAGATTTGATCAAAGAAGTCCACGAAGGTTATTGTGGGGCTCATTCAGCTGGTAGAACATTGCTTCGATGAATTAATAAACAGGGCAACTATTGGCCAACCATGAGGGCAGATTGCACATCCTTTGCAAAGAAATATGATAAGTACCAGAGGTTATCTAATTTCAGAAAAACACCCGTTGCATTAACTCCAATCACTTCGCCTTAGCCGTTCGCTACCAAAGCAAGTTTAGACACCTGGTCGTTGATGTTGATTATTTCACCAAATGGGTTGAGGCAGAGCCACTAGTCGACATGCCTTATGAAAAGGTATACTTGTTCATATGGAAGAGAATAATTTGTAGATATGGTTTTCCCTATGCGTTCATTACAGAACATGGCACTCAATTTGATAATGAGGAGTTTGAAGCCTACTGTATCCAATCTAAAATTCATAAGTTGCATTCTGCACCAGGCCATCCTCAAAGCAATGGTCAAACAGAAGTAACAAATAGAACTATGCTGAATGGACTAAAGAAATAGCTTAAAGCTGCTAAGGGAAATTGGATCAATAAACTACACTCATTCCTACGAGATTACAGAACCACGCTGAGAACAGCAACAGGGGAAATGCCATATACGCTTGTATTCTGAATTGAATCAATAATACTAGCCAAGATCGGCTTACCAACCAATGGAGTATTGAATTTTCACTCCCTAGTAAGTGATTTAATGAGGTGACTAGATCTTGATATGTTGGAAGAAGTACGGGATGATGCTATCGTGAGAAATCCTACTTACCAATAGAAAACTACTCAATTATACAATAAAAGGGTCAAGCTGACGAACCTGAAAGAAGGAGATTATGTTCTCAAGAAGGTGATACAGAAGAGTAACAACATTGAAGCTAGTTGGCACGGTCCCTATCGTATTTCTGTTGTCATCCGACTAAGCACATACCGGGTAGAAACTTAGGAGGGTGAAGAGTTCAATAATCCTTATAACTCCGATCACCTTAGAAAGTTTTATCAGTAGATTGCAAGCTTTGTATTTTATTTGTTTTCAAGATGATTATCAGTAAAATTGTCAGTTTCAGTTATTTTAATTTTTAATTTTTTAGGGGTATGTAGATACATAAATCCCTTAGAACAAAAAGAAATCTCTTAATCGGCAAACATCAACAATCAACACAATAACCAACTAAGTTAAAATAAGATTTTAATCCTCAGTGTTTGTTCGTCTATGAAACATCCAAGACAAAATATGATTAAAATCCTCATCACTTAGCCAAAAAAGTTAGTGGTAACGATGCATTTTACCCAAACCAAGTCAAATAAAGGAAGGCATGTAAAAATTCCTAGATATAGGAATATAAACATATATTCCACATACGCTTGGTCACCGCTGGTAACTAATGTTAAACTTAGGTCTATAAATCTAAGTGAATTAGTAGAACCTATGGCAATACCAATGGTAACTAGTGATAAACCTAGGTCGATAAATCTAAGTGCATTAGTAGAACCTATGGCAATACTACTGGTAACTGATACTAAATTTGGATAAATATATCTAAACGTATTAGTCGAACCAATGGTACAACAATTTAATCATAAGTTAACCAAAATAAAAACTAACACATTTCATTCATATAAACTGTGTTACAATAAAATGTATTTCAAATAAATTAAAGGATAATTATTCTTTTGGATGTTCTCCTTCATCTTTGGAATAAGATTACACTTTCTCCATCCTAGCAGGGGATCATTGAGAGTATAAGGAGAATTGATAAAGTTAAAATCCTAAAACATTCTTCTATTATTGTTGCTTGGCGTATCCATCCGATGAGAAGGACGAGTTATCACCAGTTCATTATGTAACCCATAATACCCTAAATATTTTGATATCAAACATTAGGGAATTGATTCAACAGGAATACAACTGACATCTAAGCGGAATGGAGGATTTTGGTAGTGTAAGAAACTGGGACCATGCCAATACCAAAATAGGTTATTTTGATATATTGTCATCACAGTCAAGCAGTTAGTCCAACCCCATTAATAGCCTTCACGGTTAGACTAAGCAAGATGATCATTAATATGGGTCAAACTTCATTGTAAACATCCATCCATATCTCCCTAGGTTATTTATAAAATTGTAAGGTTAATCTTTCAACCTGATTCTGAAGTTTCTTCAAAACTTCATCCTTCACTTTCAAATGAGAGGATTGGTTGGCAAAGGCTCGGTCTTTAACTTCTAGCAGTGTGGACAACTCGGTAATAGCTTTACTCTTTGCCTTCAATTGGGTAGCTTGAACAGTTAGAGTCTTACTGGTCCTAACTTATTCTATAGTTGGTCGACTAGTTCTTTGTTTGGAAGATTGTACAGGTTTGGTCTTTTTCAGAGCTTCAATCTCTTCCCTCAATTTGACATTTTCCTCCTCCAAAAAAGAAACACCTTCGTTGGCAACAACAGTGGAAGAATTCTTCAAAGACCCAAGCTCATCACTCATTTTATTATTATTATTATTATCTTTTTCCAAGAGCTTAGCAATTTATCTAGCCTCGTCAGCTTCACGCTTCAGCAAAAATTCTTTCTTCCTAAAAGCAGACATAAATTTTTTCAATTTTTTCTCAAATCCCCAGGCTTCACTCAATGCTTGGTATTTGGCCTCGTTGTCAGCATGGATGTAAGGACATAATTTTATAAATATCCGTTATCAATTAAGTATGTCATATACCGCTACAACCGTCGAAGAATGTTCAATATCACATATGAAAAATGACGGATCCGAATATCAAGTTTCTTCCACAATCAAGCCTCCATGAGATAAATTTCGTAAAGGTTGTGTTTTTATTCCTTAGCATTTTACTTATATGAGTATTGGGATATTTTTCATCAAAAAATTTCTAAGTGTTGGAACGGAGTTTTTTAAGTTTTTCGTCAAAATTATTTTTCAAATTTTTAAGGTGCTTCATTTACTAGGAAAAGAAAAATAGTTTTTTTTAATGGATCGTTCGAACGACAACTCCTGTCGTTCAGACGACATAAGGTCTCACGTGAAATTCGTTCGAGCGATACATGTAACCATTCAAGTGATATTCTATTTCGTTCGAGCGACTTTCCGCCTTAATTTTTCAATTTAACCATGTTGAACAACTCTATTTTTCAGAAGAAGACCTACGATTTTCTGTTCATTCAAAACTGCTACTGCAGAAACACATGTCTTCTCAATTTTAGGTTTTTAAACCTTTTTGTTTTTAATTCACAAGATCCCAATGTTTATGTGAATTGTTTTGGATCCCAAGAACATACTTTTCTATTGTTCAACCTTTGTTGAATGTGTCTCTACACCTGAAAGACTGAGGTCATCGAGATTCGCTCGGTGTGGATCTTTATTAAAGATTGGACAGTGGTTCATGTGGATTTGCTAAGTGGAATCCATTGCTAACTCTAGACTGCGTGTCAATGTAGGTTTGCTAAGGTTAACTTATTTTTAGATTTCATTATAATCCATGTAAATTGTGATTTACAAATTATAGTAAAATAAAACGGTTTTGCCCTGAGGGTATGTTTCCTGAAATCTATGAGTGAGCATATTTGTGTTTGTGTTGGTTTGGTACATGAAACATACAATCTTTAAAAATTGGTATTAGAGCGGGTTACGCTAATTTATTGCGTTAGATCTTGTTTTTCGAAAAAATTGTGTGATATTGATTGTTTTGAAAAATCTGTTTTTAAAATCTCGATTTTCTTAAATATGGATTTTGGTGGTATTGATGATTTTAGATGTCAACTTTTTGAAAGGGCTAATTGGAAAATTCACACGAATTCTTGTTTTAAATCTTCTATTGAAAGTGACTCTGAGAGGTGTTGTGATTGTGATTGTGAGGGAATTGGTCATTCGATTGAAGAGTGTCCCACTCATATAAGAAAGATTTTTAATAAATCGACATCTCGTGTTTCTTCCCTTAGTGATAGTGATTCTGACTAGTGATGAGAGTGAGGATGAGGAAGAGGAAGAATTGAGTGAGTTGCAAGTTGCCCATAATATGTTGAATTTGTAATGTTAAAAAAGGAAAACTTAAAATTAGAAGCTAAGTTGCAAGAATGTACCTTAGATAAGAATAACACGAATGACTTAATTGAGGATCTTAGGACACATGAGGAGATGCTTAGAGAAAAGTTAGGATATGTCGAGGGTGAGAAAGATAGTCCTAGAGGGTTGATGGAGACTATGAAAAATGAGATTTTAGAGTTTGAGAATTCTAGACGTGTACTCGAGTCGAGGATAAGTGAGCTTGATAAGAGTTTAAGAGAGTCGAGTAAGGTTAACTTTGATTTGGAGTCTAGGTCGAAAAAGATGGATAAGATGTTAGGCACCGTCCAAATCAAGGATGATAGGTGTGGTATAGGCTTCGATGATAGTGTTGCACCCATTCACAAATCCAATCCCACACATGTGAGAGAGCCTCCTAGGGTTGTTAGGAGAGAGGTACCGAAGGTTTTTAAGAGAGATCCATCTAGGAACATCGTGAGAGATGCACTTAGGAATTTTAGGAGAATGCCACGTAGAAACTTTAGGAGAGGGACGCCTTTAAGTAACATTCACCGCCCGATTTACACTTGCATACATTACGGTAGGAAAGGTAATCTTAGGCGTTTCTATTATAAATTTCATAATACTCCTAGGAAGTCTAATAAAATAAATTCGATTACCAAAACCTCTACATGTTGTTACAAATCTGTTTGGGTTAGGAAATCGGATTTAGAGGCTTTTGGACTAATTGTTCATGACTCTCGGTTACTTGCACGTGATTCACCCCATGTTAAATCTTTTGGTTGATCGTGTTGTTTGTTTGTCATACGCTAGTTATGCTACATGATATATTCTTACTAGCGCTATGACTTGTGTATAATTGTTGTATTAAATTTTTGCTTTTGAAATTTTTTGGAAAATACAAAAAAGATTTTATTTTGATCATTTTTTTTTTGAAAAAAAATCCAAAAAGATGTTTTGTATTTTCTTTAACACCGTTTATGAATGAACATCTAGGATGACCGAGTCACAACATCATTCCATATCCATGTGACTCTCTAATAGTGTTTTGAGACAATATGTCATGTCATCCATGTGTTTTACAATGTTTGGAGTCATTGAGATGATATTAGTTGATACTTCGTACATGTTTGACTCATTATTTCCTTTATTGCATTCATGCACGGATTTGTTTGATTATTGAACTTGTCTATCACATATTGGTCGAATGTTTTCATCTCAATCCTATCCTTAAAACAAACGAAGTGCAATAACACGAGAGTAATAAAAGTAGTGCCTGTAAAAACCATTGCCCATGAGGAATTTGATTAAATTTGAAAAATGATGAGTGACACGGGAAAGGGCCATGAGTGAATAATAATCACGTCATGAAAGCCACGGTTTGAAAAGAGCCCGCATAAAAAATAAGGTAATAAAAAGATGAAATATGTCAAAATTTGGGCCAATAGGTTTTCTCTAAGTTGAGAATTTAGAACCTCGTTAGAAAAATAAAAAGATTATTATTTATGAGGGAGTTTTGGTTGGATATGTATCAATGGGTTTGCACGTCCTTTGAAATATTCTCAAAATGTCACTAAATAGTTTTGGACGTTATTGGTGTGAAAATAACTTAGGATTTGATTTGTTGATTTGATTTAGTCAATATCATCTAAATTCAACAATTTTACACCTAAGGATATTTTTTATGTTCATTCGATAGGAGTTCACTTATGCATCGTGCACATATGCTTGATTAAGTTTTATTACCTATTGAATATTTTAGGAGGGTAGTGATTCTAGGGTCTATGAATAACTGGAAAGGGCGAGGCATGACCCACTGCAATGGACTCTATCTTCAATGTCTTCAAAATCTCTTAGAGCAGTTTGGTGTGAAAACCTTCCACTTTTGGTAAAAATGGAGTAATATCTACTTGGAGAAGAATTATCTCATGAGAATGATGGTTGTCATGGTGGGAGTGAAGAAATAGACACTCAACACTTAGACAGAGCAAGGAGAGAATACTAGGTGGTCTGGTGTGAATTTGATAGAATAACTTTGCAACTGAGTTTTTTTTTTATCTTTTATGGCCTTGCCCAGGGGTCCTATTTATACTTGGGCACTAGGGCTTATTTAGCAGTTTTGGAGCCAAAAATGAGAGGAAAACTTAGAGGGACAAGGTCTGTAATGTACCTTCTGTCCCTACTAAGTCGGCATCCGCCTGTCCCCTCTCATAGACGACAGTTGGTGCAAATTAGAGTAAAAAACAAATGTGTCTCCTAAAGAAGACAAAATATCTGATTTGGTAAATATCTTTTAAAATGGTAACTTATGGTACAAGATCTGTAAACTTAAATGGGGCCTCAGGGACCACCAACACTAGAATATTTTTAAACTTGAGGAGGGAGCTCTCAAGGACCAACTCCTCTAAAATTCTTTATAAATTTGAGGAGGGAGGTCTCAAGGACCACCTCCTCTAAAATCTTTATAAATTTGAGGAAGTAGCTCTCAAGGACCACATCCTCTAAAATCTTTATAGACTTGATTAGGGAGGTCTCAAGGACCACCAACTCTAAAATCTTTGTAAACTTATAGAGGAAGGTCTCAAGGACCAGTCCTTTAAAATCTTTTTAAATTTGAGTATGGAGGTCTCAAGGACCACTTCCCCTAAAATCTTTATAAATTTGAGGAGAGAGGTCTCAAGGACGACCTCCTCTAAAATCTTTGTAAACTTGAGGAGGGAGTCTTAAGGACCACCACCTCTAAAATGTTTGTAAATTTAAGGAGGGAGGTCTTAAGGACCACCTCCTCTAAAATCCTTATAAACTTGAGGAGGGAGTCTCAAGGACCATCTCCTCTAAAATCTTTGTAAACTTGAGGAGGAAGGTCTCAAGGACCACCTGCTATAAAATGTTTGCAAACTTGAGGAGGGAGTGTCAAGGACCACCTCCTCTAAAATCTTTATAAACTTGAGGAGGGAGTTCTCAAGGACCACCTCCTCTAAAATCTTTGTAAAATGTTTATTACTTTGACACTAGATGTAAACTGTGTAAGGACTGGGTGACCCCTAAGGTTTTTCTACTAGTATTCGCTCAATCTTAAAGTGCTAAGTGGTTGATCTTGCCCAACAGACCTTGTTCCTCAACCACCAATCAAGAACCACCAACAGATCCCAACTTGCCTTTTTGAGCCCTGCTTGCTCAACTTGGCTACCTATAAAAGAGAGTATAATATCAGTACTTTAAATACATTTATGAGTAATAAATCTTGAGGAGGAGGTAAATCTAGGCAGACCTCTTCGCCCACTAGTTTTTTAGTAAGTCATTTGGGTGTATAGGAATCACTCTGAGTAAGCCTCTTCATTCAAGATACATTTATGTGATTTTTAGTCTGTTCGGGACGAGGAGCTCCTCTAGGTGGGACTCTCTCCCAAAACTCAATTTTTGTGATTTTTAGGCTTTTGGGAACGAGGAGCTCCTCAAGGTGGGCCTCCTCACCTAAACTCATATTCTATGATCTCTAGATTTTTTTGGGGGATGAGGAGCGCCTTAAGGTGGGGCTCCTCACCCAAACTCATTTTTTGTGATCTTTGAACTTTTGAGGACGAGGAGGCTCCTCACCCAAACTCATTTTTTGTGATCTTTGGACTTTTGAGGACGAGGAGGCTCCTCACCCAAACTCATTTTTTGTGATCTTTGGGCTTTTGAGGATGAGGATATCCTCAAGGTGGGGCTCCTCACCCAAACTCATTTTCTGTTATCTTTGGACTTTTGAGGACGAGGGGCTCCTCAAGGTGGGGCTCCTCACCCAAACTCATTTGCAGTGATCTTTAATCATTTTGGGGACAAGGAGCTTCTTCTAGGGCACCTCCTCGCCCTAAATCTTTTTATGTGATTTCTTCAGTTTTGGGGATGAGGGGCTCCTTCTGGTGGACCTCCTTGCCTTAACTCTCATTTCTGTGACTTTTGAGCATTTTGGGACGAGTAGCTCCTTATGGTGAGCCTCCTCATCCAAACCTCATTTCTATGACTTTTAAAAATTTAGAACGAGCAACTTCTTATGGTGAGCCCCCTCGTCTAAACTTCATTTCTATAACTTTTGAGCATTTTGGGGATTGGGGGCTCCTTCTGGGGGACCTCCTTGTGACACCCCGCCTAATTAAATACCGGGCGATCACTCCTTTATTAAATTAAATCAAGGTAAACAGTTGGTTCATTCTCAGCATCACTGTCGATAAAAATAAATTTTCCAATTTAACACCCTAAATAATTAAGCTAAGTGTCAAAACCATTTTCATACATACTTTCCAAATTTTATTTAAAGAAAATCATTTATTTTATTAACAACATTCAATAAGTAAGAATCACACCACATTAAATATCTGCAACATAGTCCAATTAATTTAAAACATTCGTCAATCGAATGTCAACATGCGAAATATAAAGTAACACAATCAAACTGAATAAAACCCATAGTAACAATACTGGAAATAACTGAAGTACAAATGTCCAATAACAACGGAATAATGGAAAGAGCAACACATGCTCAACTAAATGAAAGTACTAAGAGTGGATCCGAATGAACGAAGTCGTCTAATCAAGAGACCTGCAACTCCCACCTAAGCTGCAACGCGTTCCTTCCAAGAGATCCTAAGCAAGACGCCCCTGTGGCTGGGCACCTGTAATACATACATATATATATACAAGAGAGAGAGAGAGAGAGAAAAACGGGTCAGAGCCCGAAAGTGTGTTTGATTTAAAATACGTTTAGCAAGTATTTAAATTGATACAGGCCAATGCAACAACATATTAGAGCGACACTCTCTTGAGAAATTCTAACATCTCTTCTAATGTTCACGCCTATCGTACTAACCTTCCCAATGGGTTATCTTATCATTTTATCATAATAACCTTCCCAATAATTTAGCTTATCTTAACTTACTCATAAGATTTCAAAACCGAACAATATCATTGTTTAAAAAGATACTTCCAATTAGCAGCACAACTCTCGTTTTAGCTTTATTAATTTATAAGGTTTCCCAGTGTCATATTATATTTTCACAAAACAAGTATTTACTATTTGATTCATCAACCATGTCCTACTTATCAAATCACAGTAGGCAGTTTCAAATTTCCAAATCTCATATATATTAACTACTCGTATAATATATATATAAAATAACAGCACCCCAAATAAAGTTATGGTGCGTGCATACTTCTACTATCCAAACCCATACCACTCATATCAAGGGGAATACAAATTCGGAATCACTCTAGAACTGTATTAACACATACACAAACAATATCGAGGCGAAGCATAGATTCCCAGTCTCTAAGAGGATAGCACATACTCGCGTCTCTTAGGACCGTCTGAACTATCAATTCGATAGCCTATACCAAGGATATCTATCTTCTTGGGTACAAGTCATTATCCCCCATAAAGGTCCCATCGAGATAAGACTGCCCCAGCGCGGTAACCTCAAGGATAGCAAGTAGCGCGGTATGTTTTTCACATGTATATAGCATATGTACACACAATCATATAAATATACCACTTTTATCATATTAATATAGGTTCCTCTCGTCACCCATAATTAAAACATTTATCCTTAATTTCACATAATTAGTATTACGTATAAGGTTTCATCTCTAACCTTAACTTGAAGAGTTTTCTCACTTATTACGTGACACTCGTGGACTCTATCCTTCCAAGTAGAAAATTCAGTAGGTATACCTATATTCACTATCGTAGCTATTCGCCGTAATCTCTCACTTGAAATATGTAGTTTCATCGTTCATTATATAATTATCCCAAAAGCAAAATTCTCGTCTTATAATAAAGTTCCCAACACTTATTCATATGTCCTACTGGTCTTTCCTATCTCCCAAAACATTTTATTAAGAATACCCAAGAATTATTTCACGATAAATTTAGTTTAACTAATTAAACAAGGGAAAATAGGAGTCTGCCAGGAGGGGTCGATCGATCGAGGTCTGGGACTCGATCGATCGAAGCTCTATGCTCGATCGATCGATCAAGCAGGTATTTTGATTTCTGTAGAATTGCAGTTACGGGTTCTACCAATTTTCTTCATCCAAATCCATGTTTTCCAACCCCAAACGTCCCAATAATTCTACTACTAACATTATAACAATATACCAGATGTTTCTAACGTAAGGCATATACATATTCATCATTTAAACAAGGATTTTCAACCCAAAATTATATCTAATTATCAAGAACCCTAGAATTTTCTTAAACAGTTTTCTAACAAATCTTTCTCCAGAATTTCTTTCTTATAATCATCAAAATTTCGTGGTTAATTTCCTCTACATGGAAAGGGTTTCCAGAATCATCATATCAACCAATCCTACATGGATTTTCCTATCACAAATTGGGTTTTCTTCCACATATTTCATCCCTAATCATTCCTAAACTAATATGGAGATTGCACCAACGAAAATAGCAAGATAAACACTTGCCTGGGATTTTCGACGTTCTAATTTGCAGATGTTTTTGGTGTGGTTGCATAGCCCGTTGCGCGATCTACGCGGTGGTGGTGGTTGTGGTGCAAACGGATGACTTTTGGGGCCTTGGATTGCCTTGGATCTTTCTTCTTCCCTCTCCTATGGCCGTCACTTGTGTTTAGAGTTTCTAAACCTAGATGACAATCCAGATATCTGATATAACCGTTGGTATTTTCGTAGGTTTAATTACCCAAAAAGGTGAAATGTCCAAAACGCCCTCCCGAGGTACAAATTAGGCCTAAAAATGCCCCGAGACCCAAACTAAACCCCCTGAACGGGTTATCTTATCATTTTATCATAATAACCTTCCCAATAATTTAGCTTATCTTAACTTACTCATAAGATTTCAAAACCGAACAATATCATTGTTTAAAAAGATACTTCCAATTAGCAGCACAACTCTCGTTTTATCTTTATTAATTTATAAGGTTTCCCAGTGTCATATTATAGTTTCATAAAACAAGTATTTACTATTTGAGTCATCAACCATGTCCTACTTATCAAATCACAGTAGGCAGTTTCAAATTTCCAAATCTCATATATATTAACTACTCGTATAATATATATAAAATAACAGCACCCCAAATAAAGCTATGGTGCGTGCATACTTCTACTATACAAACCCCATACCACTAATATCAAGGGGAATACAAATTCGTAATCACTCTCGAACTGTATTAACACATACACAAACAATATCGAGGCAAAGCATAGATTCCCAGTCTCTAAGAGGATAGCACATACTCTCGTCTCTTAGGACCGTCTGAACTATCAATTTGATAGCCTGTACCAAGGATATCTATCTTCTAGGGTACAAGTAATTATCCCCCATAAAGGTCCCATCGAGATAAGACTTCCCCAGCGCGGTGTGACACCCCGCCTAATTAAACCTTAGGTGATCAAGCCTTATTTTAATATAAACAGGTTTCTTAAATGGTTCATTCTTAGCATTACTGTCGAACGCCTTTTAAAATTACTAACCACCTAAATGAAATTAAAACGGGTGCCAAATTTTATCTTTCTTAAACAAAAAATAATCCAAACCACACATTACCAAAACTAGATATGAATGCTCAGTCCATAAAAAAATATCTGAAAGCAATTAAAGTCTTGCCGTAAACCACGGCCCAAAAAGACAACTATAATCCATAACTAGAATAAACTGTAATAGTAAAGGTGGAACGACATGTTCCAACTAAAAACAATAAAGCTGAGATCCTGCACTAGAAATGAAAAAGAGGAAGCGTCTTAACAATCCCTGCGACCTCCACACTAGCTGCAGCTCCCAAATCTCTGACATGGAATCAAGCTGGGTATCCTTATGGCTGGGCACCTAAAAGGTTTTTAAAATTTTACATAGCAAGAGTTAGTACTCAAAACATTTGAAAATATTTTTGCAAGCGGTTATCACAATTAAGTTATTGATTACACATATTAAGTTTTCGCACACTCCCTTGAACTTCCTCAACTCTCTTACGTGATACGTAACTATCAAGGGTACTTAGCCTACCTAGTTATACTTCCCATAACCGTAGTTAACTCATTTACCGTTCGTTTTCCTTATTCTTGTAATAATTTCATTATGCTCAAAATTATTACTAAGACATTCACATATCATTTCATTGTCTACTATTCTCAATTTGTAGATTATGCACATAGAACATTTTATCCCACAACAATGTATTTAATATTAGTTACTACTAATATATCCCTTTATTACACACAAGAACACTTGGCTCGGAATAATTCATCAACTCCAAGTGAAAGTTGGTTCGGAATGATACATCGACCCCAACTATCTACAAATATAAATATATACACATATTCTGGTTCGGGACTCTTTCATCGCGGCACCAGTTCAAGGTTTGGTTCGGCATTTAACATCGACCCCAAATTTATAATAACCTTATGTTAGTTCGGAATGTCACATCGACCCTAACATAATTAATTTAGGTAATATTCTCTTAACCCAAATCTATTTATATAAATTTAGTAGGTACGCACCCGACCTAATAAATCATACCCGTACGTAATATATTTTACTTATATTCTCCGTACTTATTAATTACAATATATCTCACTATTTTATTTATTCGAGTATTCGCGTAACTCTAAGGGCCCTAGTTACCCCTCCCTTAATTCAGTAGTTAAGTAAATTTTAACCTACTGGTATTTTCTTTCCGGAATTTAAGTCTCACTCTAACCGAATTTAAATTAACCATCTCAACTCACGGCTAAGTCCATCGTTCTTTCGTCATTCTATTTCTCCAACATTCCTACTCAATTATTGGTGGAGGAATCCAAATGATACACCTACTGGTAATTACTAAGTCCCCTCATAGGAAAAATAACATTTCTAAGGTTCCCAATAAGCAACGGCAATTAAAGAAA
The DNA here is from genome assembly GCA_949130495.1 of Sambucus nigra. NCBI lineage: Eukaryota > Viridiplantae > Streptophyta > Magnoliopsida > Dipsacales > Adoxaceae > Sambucus > Sambucus nigra. The sequence goes on along the minus strand of OX422210.1, from coordinate 584,793,869 downwards.
TATTCATAAAATTTTCTAGAATTCAGACAGGGTCGATCGATCGAAGTAATGGTCGATCGATCGATTGCTTCGATCGATCGATATTTTAGGGTCGATCGATCGATCGAGCAGTGACAAACCCAGTTCATCTTCTTCCTACGGGTTCCACCATTTTTACATCTCTAACTTTCATGATAAGCCATCTTATTCACAACCAACAATTTCTAATCATTCCTACATGTTCTGGGATGATTACTAACGATTTAGAACAACAAAATCATTATAATTCTTGGCCAAATTCACTGAAAATTTCTCCAATATTCAAGAACCCTAAAACTGCATTCTTTATATTTTTCATCAAACTTCCAGATTTTCATACGAATTTCTCATCAAGTTTTCTATGATATAAACATACTTGGAAATTCAAAAACGTCCTACATGCAAATCCTAATCAATCATGGATTATTATCAATTGTTTGTTCCCAAGAATATCATAAAAATCATGTTCTTCCTCAAGCTTAAACATGGGTATTATAACTCAATTATTTATGCAAATAACCACTTGCCTTAAGATTTGTAGGGTCTGATTTTGTGGTTGTTGATGATGATTGATGATGTTGGTGCCTCAATCCTTCTTCCCAACAATCTTGTGGTGAAATCTTCCTAAGATGATCCATCCTTCCTTCTTGCCTAAGGAATTTGCCTCTCTCTCTCTCTCTCTAATGGCTATGGTGTAACTCTAATTGTCTAACCCTAGCCACCACTCTTATAATCAGATTTAGGGTTACAAAAATTCGTAGGTCTTCTTTCCCATAATTGTAAAGAGACCAAAATGCCCCCGAATGGTCCCGGTTTAGCCCGAAAATGACCCGGCACTCCACTAGTACCCCCGGGTACACTATTTTGACTAATTCGACCCTTTCGGAATCAACCGTGGACTCTAAATTATCATTTGAGTCTCGTAAATATTTTTCTACTCTCATCCTTAATTTTTCCAGGCTACATATAGTCACTGGACCGTACATATTAACATTGAAAATTTATATTCACCTTAGTAAATTTTCTATAACACATATTCATCTTTATTAACATAATATCTATTTAAATTACTCTACTCACGTAATTTAAATCAAACATATTTAATCACATTAAATTACTCTACTCACGTAATTTAATTAAAGCGTATTTAATCCCATTAAATTACTCTACTTACGTAATTTAAAATTAAGCAGAATTACGGGGTGTTACATACTTCCCCCCTTACAAAAGGAATTTTGTCCTCGAAATTAGGAAAAAAATACCTGCTATGAATAATTTTGGATATTGTTCTCGCATATCCTCTTCCCGTTCCCAAGTGGACTCATCCATATTGTGGTGTCCCCACTGTACTCATACTAAGGGTACCACCTTGGATCTTAGTTTGCGCTCACTATAATCCAGGATAGCCACGGGTCTTTCTTCATACGAGATATCTGGCTGCAAATCGATCTCCTTTAGTGGAATGTGCCAGAAGGCTCTCTCGCTCCTCTTGTATTTCTTCAGCGAGGCTACATGGAACACATCGTGTATTCGCTGAAGATGCTCAGGGAGTCCCAATTTGTAAGCTACCGGTCCCACTCTCTCAATGATAGGAAACGGCCCCACATATGTCGGTGCTAACTTCCCCTTTTTGCCAAACCTCTAACCCCTTTCATATGAGATACTCAAATTAACACCTGGTCTCCCACATCTAATTCCACATGCCTTCTGCCGGCGTCAGCATAACTCTTCTGCCTATCCTGGGCTATTCGAATACGTCCTCGAATCAACTCTATTTTGGAGGAAGTCTCCTGTATCATCTCTGGCCCTAAAAGTCTGTTATCCCCCACCTCTAACCAACAAGCGGGTGAACGACAAGGCCTCCCGTAAAGCGCCTCGAATGGAGCCATGCCAATAGTGAATTGGTAAGAGTTATTATACGCAAACTCCACCAAAGGAAGATATGGCTCCCAATTTCCCCCAAAATCTAGAATACACATTCTCAGCATGTCCTCTAGCATCTGGTTTACTCTTTCCGTCTGGCCGTCCGTCTGTGGGTGATATGCTGTACTCAATCGTAAGTCGGTGCCCATGGCCTCCTGAAAACTCTGCCAAAAGTGCGACACAAATATCTTATCTCGGTCCGACACGATATTAATAGGAACTCCGTGCATCTTAACAATCTTTGAAATAAAAAGATGCACGTATCGCATCGTATCGTAATCCGTACGAACCGGTAAGAAATGTGCGACCTTAGTCAAATGATCCACTATCACCCATAAGGAATCGTGGCCCTTCTGCGAGGTTGGTAACCCGGTAATAAAATCCATTGAGATACTCTCCCACTTCCACACGAGAATCTATAGTGGTTGTAGCATCCCTGAAGGTCTCTGACGGTCGACTTTTATGAGTTGGCATGTAACACACTTTGAGACAAAATCTGCAATATCTCGTTTCATACCTGACCACCAATATACTCGTCGCATATCCTGGTACATTTTGTCCCCACCTGGATGTACCGAGAATTTTGACCCGTGTGACTCTATCATAACGGCATGCCTCAAATCATCATCTTCGGGTACTATCAGTCTACCGTTGAAACGTAGTCCACCCTCTGAACTGATGGAGTAGAACTCTGCCCCCTTGGCCAGTAACTGCCGTACTTTATCCTGACAAAATGGGTCTTCTTCTTGTGCCCTCACTATCCGCATAATGTTCTCAAAAGTGATAGCTAGAACTTCCATACATGCTCTTGCCATATCATCCTCGTGTCGGAGCTCACTCCACTTTGCCTTCCAAACTTCTGCTAACTCTCCGATAGGTCTTCTGCTTAACGCATCTGCCACCACGTTAGCCTTACCAGGATGGTACTATGTATCAAATTAATAGTCCTTCATGAATTCAAGCCACCTTCTCTGCCTCATGTTCAGGTCCTTCTGAGTGAACAGGTATTGTAATGACTTATGATCCGTAATTAGCGTAAACTGCTCGCCCAGAAGATAGTGTCTCCAAATCCTCAAAGCAAAAACAACCGCTGCCAACTCGAGGTCGTGGGTGGGGTAGTTCTTCTCATGTGGCTTAATCTTTCGTGACGCATAAGCTATAGCCTTCTCCTCCTGTTGTAACACACCCCCAAGTCCTTGTAAGGACGCATCACTCGGTATTCCACTCCGCTCTTAGGCAAGGTAAGAACGGGGGCTGATGTCAACTTGTCTTTCAATTCATCAAATGCTAACTGGCAACTATCACTCCATACAAAGGGAATTCCCTTCCGAGTCAGATTCGTCAATGGTCCGGCAATTTTTGAGAATCCCTTGATGAAGCGATGATAATAACCAGCCAAACCCAAGAAACTGTGGATTTCTGTCGGTGTCGTGGGCTGTCCCCACTCCCTCACCGCCGATACCTTACTTGGGTCAACAGCAATGCCCCTGCTAGATACGACGTGGCCTAGGAACTGAACCTCCCGAAGCCAAAATCCACACTTCTCAAATTTGGCGTATAACTGATGGTTCCGCAATGTCTGTAGGACCAATCGTAAGTGATCTGCGTGCTCCTCCTCCGTACAAGAGTAAATCAGAATGTCGTCTATGAATACAATCACAAACTGGTCCAAAAACTCCCTGAATACCCTGTTCATGAGATCCATGAATACCGCCGGTGCATTAGTTAGCCCAAAAGGCATCACTCTGAACTCATATGACCCGTACCGCGACAGGAAGGCGGTCTTAGGTACATCCTCTTCATGAATGTGCAATTGGTGGTAACCCGATCTCAAATCGATCTTTGAGAAGTATGCAGCCCCTCTCAATTGATCAAACAAGTCGTCAATCCTCGGTAATGGATACTTATTACGTATCGTTACTTTGTTCAGCTCTCTGTAATCTACACACAGACGAAGTGAACCATCCCTTTTCTTCACAAACAGTACTGGCGCACCCCATGGCGATGTACTCCGTCGAATAAAACCCTGTCCTAACAGTTGCTGGATTTGCTCTCTCAGTTCCCGTATCTCTGAAGGAGCCATGAGATATGGTGCTCTGGCAATCGATCTCGTCCACAGTGTTAGATCAATTACGAACCCTATCTCTCTGTTAGGTGGTAACCCTGGTATCTCCTGAAAGACATCATCAAAGTCCCTCACAACTGGGATTGAGTCCAGAGAAACGACCACCCCATGTGAGGTCTCCTCCTCAATATAATATAAGTGAGTTCGCGATCCTCCCTTGGGAAGTGGCATAGCCACAAGGAACATCTCCTACCCCGGGATAGAGAACATGATGGTTATCTCATAACAATCTACCATTGCCCTATTATTTTCCAACCAATCCATGCCTAGGATGACGTCATATCCCTCCATATCCAGCACTAGAAGGTCCGCCGCTAGACTCAATCTCCCGACCATAATGTCCACACCCTTACAAATCGAGTGTATGAGGGACCCACTACCCATAAGTGACTCCACACACATAAGATGAGTGTCTGCTGTCGCTAATAGGCCAGCTGCCCGTGCAAATCTAGTGGAAATAAATGAATGCGTTGCCCCTGTGTCAAACAAAATATTCCCCTCAAGCCCATGAATAGGAAACATACTTGCAACTGCCGGCGGTGCTGGCGGTGCCGGCTGAAATGGAATGTCACGGATGTTGAACACACGCCCGTACTGCATCTGTCCCGGCCGTGGGGCCTGTATTGCTGCTGGGGATAATGGTGCCTGCTGCCCCTGGTGGGCACCCTGCTGTTGTGCCCGGTCTTGCTGTGGACAATTTCTGCTCTTGTGACCCTGCTGACCACAAGTGAAGCACTGCCCCTGAAACTGTCTTTGACCTTGGCCCTGACGTTGGCCCTGTCGCCCTTGGCCTTGTTGTCCCCCATTTTGATTACCCTGGCCCTGTCGACCCTGAGTAACTGGTTGTTGAGGACCCTGCTGGCCCTGCCGGTCAAAGCGATACTTCCCGTGCTTAAACTTCTTGGCAGGGTTCCCCTGTCGGGAATCCTGCCCCAATTGTCCCGCTGCCTGCGGCTGTGTGGCGTTGCTGCCACTACCTCCATCCACCTTGCCCGGTTGGCTAGGCTCACCCCTCTTACTTCCCTTAGTATGAAAACGGTGATCCTGACAGTGTAGTAGAGCGGCATTGACGACATCTGTGTAGGTTACCAATGCCGGATTACCAATTAAGTGCTGTCTGATTCTCCAGGTTAGGCCCTCCATAAATTTGGACTTCTTCCTCTCCTCATTGCTCACCTCGTTTGGCACAAAATTGGCCAAGCGGGTAAACTCCTCCTCGTAGTCAGCAACTGAGCGATCACCCTGAACCACTTCGCTGAATTTCTTTCTCATCTCCGACTCTACTGCTGGAGGGAAATACTTGCGGTCAAACCGCACCCAAAACTCAGAAATAGTCAAAGTATATCTCTCCTCGGTGGTGGTAACTGACTCCCACCACTGTAGGGCCGCTCCTGACAGACGAAAAGTGGCTAGCATATGTTCCTGCACTCCGGTGCACTCTAGCATGCGCAAGTGGCGCTGGATATTCTTCTTCCAGTTGCACGCTTCCACTATATCAGTACTGCCCTGAAACTCGGGTGGGTGCCCCTTCTGAAATGTCTCCCTGACTCGTTGCCAAGTAGATGGTCCTGCCGGAACTTGCACTGCCGGTGCCACAGGGGGAGGTACTTGGGGATGTGGAAAGTGGGCTGCCATTGCCCTCATCGCTGTCTTAACTGCCTGAGCCACTATCACTGCAACCTGAGTAGTGGAGATTAGCTCGGGTGGGGGTGGTGGTATCGGTACCTGTGGCTCCTGATGAGCCTCCCTCACCTCCTCTCTGGCTTCAGCCCTCTCTGCTCACAGTCTCCTTGGCGGCATCTGAAATAAGATTCAATTTGTATAAGTACACAGTTTATACACAATTTAAGAGCAGAAGTACGATAACGTAACAGTGGAAATTTTGTCAACAATCCTAATAATAGGGCTCTAATACAAACAAACGTAACGCTGAATCGTAGTAAGCTGTACAGATCCTATGGACACTAGAACCTGATGCTCTGATACCATCTGTGACACCCCGCCTAATTAAACCTTGGGTGATCAAGCCTTATTTTAATATAAACAGGTTTCTTAAATGGTTCATTCTTAGCATCACTGTCGAACGCCTTTTAAAATTACTAACCACCTAAATGAAATTAAAACGGGTGCCAAATTTTATCTTTATTAAACAACAAATAATCCAAACCACACATTACCAAAACTAGATATGAATGCTCAGTCCATAAAAAAATATCTGAAAGCAATTAAAGTCTTGCCGTAAACCACGACCCAAAAAGACAACTACAATCCATAACTAGAATAAACTGTAATAGTAAAGGTGGAACGACATGTTCCAACTGAAAATAATAAAGCTGAGATCCTGCACTAGAAATGAAAAAGAGGAAGCGTCTAAACAATCCCTGTGACCTCCACACTGGATGCAGCTCCCAAATCTCTGACATGGAATCAAGCTGGGTGTCCTTGTGGCTGGGCACCTAAAAGGTTTTTAAAATTTTACATAGCAAGAGTTAGTACTCAAAACATTTGAAAATATTTTTGCAAGCGGTTATCACAATTAAGTTATTGATTACACATATTAAGGTTTCGCACACTCCCTTGAACTTCCTCAACTCTCTTACGTGATACGTAACTATCAAGGGTACTTAGCCTACCTAGTTATACTTCCCATAACCGTAGTTAACTCATTTACCGTTCATTTTCCTTATTCTTGTAATAATTTCATTATGCTCAAAATTATTACTAAGACATTCACATATCATTTCATTGTCTACTATTCTCAATTTGTAGATTATGCACATAGAACATTTTATCCCACAATAATGTATTTAATATTAGTTACTACTAATATATCCCTTTATTACACACAAGAACACTTGGCTCGGAATAATTCATCGACTCTAAGTGAAAGTTGGTTCGGAATGATACATCGACCCCAACTATCTACAAATATAAATATATACACATATTCTGGTTCGGGACTCTTTCATCGCGGCACCAGTTCAAGGTTTGGTTCGGCATTTAACATCGACCCCAAATTTATAATAACCTTATGTTAGTTCGGAATGTCACATCGACCCTAACATAATTAATTTAGGTAATATTCTCTTAACCCAAATCTATTTATATAAATTTAGTAGGTACGCACCCGACCTAATAAATCATACCCGTACGTAATATATTTTACTTATATTCTCCGTACTTATTAATTACAATATATCTCTCTATTGTATTTATTCGAGTATTCGCGTAACTCTAAGGGCCCTAGTTACCCCTCCCTTAATTCAGTAGTTAAATAAATTTTAACCTACTGGTATTTTCTTTCCGGAATTTAAGTCTCACTCTAACCGAATTTAAATTAACCATCTCAACTCACGGCAAAGTCCGTCGTTCTTTCGTCATTCTATTTCTCCAACATTCCTACTCAATTATTGGTGGAGGAATCCAAATGATACACCTACTGGTAATTACTAAGTCCCCTCATAGGAAAAATAACATTTTTAAGGTTCCCAATAAGCAACGGAAATTAAAGAAATATTCACAAAATTTTCTAGAATTCAGACAGGGTCGATCGATCGAAGTAATGGTCGATCGATCGATTGCTTCGATCGATCGATATTTTAGGGCCGATAGATCGATCGAGCAGTGACAGACCCAGTTCATCTTCTTCCTACGGGTTCCACCATTTTTACATCTCTAACTTTCATGATAAGCCATCTTATTCACAACCAACAATTTCTAATCATTCCTACATGTTCTGGAATGATTACTAACGATTTAGAACAACAAAATCATTATAATTCTTGGCCAAATTCACTGAAAATTTCTCTAATATTCAAGAAACCTAAAACTGCATTCTTTATATTTTTCATCAAACTTCCAGATTTTCATACGAATTTCTCATCAAGTTTTCTATGATATAAACATACTTGGAAATTCAAAAACGTCCTACATGCAAATCCTAATCAATCATGGATTATTATCAATTGTTTGTTCCCAAGAATATCATAAAAATCATGTTCTTCCTCAAGCTTAAACATGGGTATTATAACTCAATTATTTATGCAAATAACCACTTGCCTTAAGCTTTGTAGGGTCTGATTTTGTGGTTGTTGATGATGATTGATGATGTTGTGCCTCAATCCTTCTTCCCAACAATCTTGTGGTGAAATCTTCCTAAGATGATCCATCCTTCCTTCTTGCCTAAGGAATTTGCCTCTCTCTCTCTCTCTCTCTAATGGCTATGGTGTAACTCTAATTGTCTAACCCTAGCCACCACTCTTATAATCAGATTTAAGGTTACAAAAATTCATAGGTCTTCTTTCCCATAATTGTAAAGAGACCAAAATGCCCCCGAATGGTCCCGGTTTAGCCCGAAAATGACCCGGCACTCCACTAGTACCCCCGGGTACACTATTTTGACTAATTTGACCCTTTAAATTATCATTTGAGTCTCGTAAATATTTTTCTACTCTCATCCTTAATTTTTCCAAGCTACATCCGGTACGTCCATATAGTCACTAGACCGTACATATTAACATTGAAAATTTATATTCACCTTAGTAAATTTTCTATAACACATATTCATCTTTATTAACATAATATCTATTTAAATTACTCTACTCACGTAATTTAAATTAAACATATTTAATCACATTAAATTACTCTACTCACGTAATTTAATTAAAGCGTATTTAATCCCATTAAATTACTCTACTTACGTAATTTAAAATTAAGCAGAATTACGGGGTGTTACACGCGGTAACCTCAAGGATAGCAAGTAGCGCGGTATGTTTTTCACATGTATATAATATATGTACACACAATCATATAAATATACCACTTTTATCATATTAATATAGGTTCCTCTCGTCACCCATAATTACAACATTTATCCTTAATTTCACATTATTAGTATTACATATAAGGTTTCATCTCTAACCTTAACTCGAAGAGTTTTCTCACTTATTACGTGACACTCGTGGACTCTATCCTTCCAAGTAGAAAATTCAGTAGGTATACCTCTATTAACTATCGTAGCTATTCGCCATAATCTCTCACTTGAAATACGTAGTTTCATCATTCATTATATAATTATCCCAAAAGCAAAATTCTCGTCTTGTAATAAAGTTCCCAACACTTATTCATATGTCCTACTGGTCTTTCCTATCTCCCAAAACATTTTATTAAGAATACCCAAGAATTATTTCACGATAAATTTAGTTTAACTAATTAAACAAGGGAAAATAGGAGTCTTCCAGGAGGGGTCGATCGATCGAGGCCTGGGACTCGATCGATTGAACCTTCGATCGATCGAAGCTCTATGCTCGATCAATCGATCAAGCAGGTATTTTGATTTCTGTAGAATTGCAGTTACGGGTTCTACCAATTTTCTTCATCCAAATCCATGTTTTCCAACCCCAAACGTCCCAAGAATTCTACTACTAACATTATAACAATATACCAGATGTTTCTAACGTAAGGCATGTACATATTCATCATTTAAACATGGATTTTCAACCCAAAATTATATGTAATTATCAAGAACCTTAGAATTTTCTTAAACAGTTTTCTAACAAATCTTTCTCCAGAATTTCTTTCTTATAATCATCAAAATTTTGTGCTTAATTTCCTCTACATGGCAAGGGTTTCCAGAATCATCATATAAACCAATCCTACATGGATTTTCCTATCACAAATTGGGTTTTCTTCCACATATTTCATCCCTAATCATTCCTAAACTAATATGGAGATTGCACCAACGAAAATAGCAAGATAAACACTTGCCTGGGATTTTTGACATTCTGATTTGCAGATGTTTTTGGTGTGGTTGCGTATCCCGTTGCGCGATCTACGCGGTGGTGGTGGTGGTGGTGCAAACGGATGACTTTTGGGGCCTTGGATTGCCTCGGAGCTTTCTTCTTCCCTCTCCTATGGCCATCACTTGTGTTTAGTGTTTCTAAACCTAGATAACAATCCAGATATCTGATATAACCCTTGGTATTTTCGTGGGTTTAATTACTCAAAAAGGTGAAATGTCCAAAACGCCCTCTCGGGGTACCAATTAGGCCTAAAAATGCCCCGAGACCCAAACTAAACCCCCGGGTACACTTTTCTGACTATCTCGACCCTTCCGGACGCGTTGACGTACTTAAAATGACCATACGGGCAACTGATAAAATATTCACTTTTTATTTATCAAAATTTAGTCCCGACGCGACACGAGCACGTTCCGACTTAAATTTCCGAAATTGTCATTTAACTCACTCATGACATTCAATATAACCAATATAATATATTACTTTGCTCAATAGTAATATTCAACAAATTTCTCAGAATTACTAACTCTCGTCACGTTAATAATTATAACATAATTAATTTCCGGATTTTTATTAAATAATTCACTCACATTAAATTTAATAAATCCCCAAATTAATATAGCATAAAAATACGGGGTATTACACTCCTCTCCCTAACTCTCTTGTTTGCTAACTTGGGAAGTGGGAGCCCCTCTAGGTGGGTCCACTTGCCCTGGGCTATTTTAGAATAGCAGATGGACACCCATCTACATTAGTCCCCTCGTAAAAAAATATTTGCGTTGGGTAGACCAAAGGGTTTTGTCTGAAATAATTACTTCATCTTGGAATACGAAAGTTTCATACCATCACATAATTACACTATTCGATTTGGAGTGATTGAGGGGTCTCTAGTGATGGATTTCCTCATCCTTAGTCATTCTTTTTTCTCCATTGCTTTTGGGCAGAGGGTCCAGTTGAGGTGAGTCCCCTCGCCCTAACTCATTTTACCTTGTTTCCTGTTTATGCAATGAAGGGGGATCCATTGGGGGTAAACCCTCTCATTTATTTATCTTTCTTTGGAAGATGGGTCACTTATCTTAGACTCCCTTGCCATGGATTTTCCTCTTTGTATTTGCCTTTGTCAAAAGGGTCACTCGAAGTGAACTCCCTCGACATAAACTGTTTGTACCTTTGATTGTAGATTAGGGGCCACTCGTGGTGGACCCCCTCACCACCAGATGTTTTGTAACATTGATCTTGATCGAGGGGACACTCGTGGTATACTCCCTCGGCATAAACTATTTCTTGTTGTAATCTTGACTGAGGGACCATTTGTGGTGGACTGCCTCATCCTCAAACTGCTGTTTTATGTTGGTCTTAAAAGAGGGGCCACTCAAAGTGGACGCCCTTGTCATAAGTTATTCTTTGTAGCATCAAGTTTGGGAAGAGGATCCACTCAAGGTGGATCCCCTTGTCCTAGGCTATTTTTTGTCAATCTTGCAATCTTGGGCAGAGGGAGCCACTCTAAGTGGATCCCTAAGCTCCAGGATATTTAACACTTTGTTCACTTTTTTAAGGACTTCTCAATATTAGTCCCCTCGTTCATAAGTGTCTTGTAGTGTTGAGATACTTGAGCATAAAATAACGTAATTAAGATTTCACTCTTTGTTAACTGGCTTGAGGACTTCTCAACATTTGTCCCCTCGTGCAGAAGTATCTTGTAGTGTTTAGAGACTTGTGCACGAAATAGCATAATCAATATTTCACTATTTGTTCACTGGCTTGAGGACTTCTCATCATTATCCCCCTAGATCGGAATATGGGTTAATAGTATGAGCGCTCCAGTGCCTTTGGAGCACTAGGTACAAAACTTTCATACATTTTTATTTATGTTTGGCACTTTCTTGTTTGTACAATCTTGATTCTTTATTTTCAGGTTAATACTGTGAGTGCTCCTATGCCCTTGGAGCCTAAGGTACTAAATTGTGGTACCTTTTATTTATACTTGACTCTTGCTCAATACTTCAAGCTCTCCTATGCCCTTGGATCCTGAGGTACTAAACTGTAGTACCTTTTATTTATACTTGACACTTGATCAATACTGTGGGCACTCCTATGTCGTTGGAGACTGGGGTACTAAATTGTTATACCCTTCATTTATACTTGGAATTTGCTCAACATTGTGAGAGATCCTTTTCCCTTGGAGCCCGAGGTCCTAAACTGTTATGCCATTAATTTATACTTGGCACTTGTTCAATGCTGTGAGAGCTCCTAGGACCTTGGAGCTTGAGGTACTAAACTATCGTACCTTCTATTTATTCTTGGAATGTGTTTACTTTGAGTTGCTCTATTTTCTGGGAGAACTTCAAGATTGAACTGCCCCATAGTCTGTGGGTACTTGCCTATGATCTTAGTAAGTTATCATTTCAGAGCTGCCCCCTCTAACTATGGGGTAGTTGCATATGAGCTGAGAAAGTTATCATATCAGAGCTTCCCCTTCTAACTGTGGAGTACTTGCATATTTTATGAGAAAGGTATCATTTAAGAGTTGCCCCCTCTAACTTTGGGGTATTTACATATGAGATGTGCAATTTAATATTTTAGAACTACCCCCTCTAACTATGGAGTACTTACATATTTTATGAGCAAGGTATCATTTCAGAGCTTCCCCCCCCCCCCCCCTCTAACTGTGGGGTACTTGCATATGAACTATGCAAGTTAGTATTTTAGAGATACCCCCTCTAAAAGTTAGGTACTTGAATATTTTATGAGCAAGGTATCATTTCAGATCTTCCCCCTCTAATTGTGGGGTACTCGCATATGAGCTATGCAAGTTAATATTTTAGAGCCGCCCCCTCTAACTGTGAGGTACTTGCATATTTTATGAGCAATGTATCATTTCAGAGATTTCCCCTCTAATTGTGGGGTAGCTGCATATGAGATGTGCAAGTTAATATTTTAGAGTTGCCCCTTCTAACTGTGGGTACTTGCTTATCTTCTGACCAAGTTATCCTTTCAGTGCTACCACTCTAATATGTGGGGTATTTTGCTATGCATATTCATTTCTTAGGGAATAACTAGGAGGAAGGGGTTAACTTTTCTCCTTCCCACAAATTTTAAATATAATTCTCAAATAGAAAATGACTATTTTTAGAAACCTTGCCCCTCGTCTGCGGGGTCTTTATTTCATATAGTTTATCAGAAAAATAAATTTAGAGCAAGAGGATGCAGACCCATTTTCTCTATAATTTTTTAGAACTGGTTCAGTAAAGCTTTTGTTTGAGAACATAAGTTAGCACTCATTCTCTAGGCTATGAATCTTATCGTAAAAACAAGTATATATATATTTGAATTATTATTATTACTTGGAGGATGTTCTCCTACTGTTCTGGTGACAAGGATAAAAATCATTTGTCTTATATGTCTTTAAGGACCTTTCTCAATATACTTTTCTCTTGATATGGATATTCCCCCAAATATAATGAGGAAAGACATTCATGTCATGAATCCTCTTCTAATCTAGTAAAGGTTCTACTATTCTCTTAAGAAAGATAAAATATTAGTCCAGTGTACCTTTTATTTACTATTGCCATTTGATCGTCTACTTAACCTATTTATTTGTTTTTTGGTTAATATTGTGAGCACTCCTATGCCCTTGGAGTCTGAGATACTAAACTGTCATACCTTATACTTATACTTGACACTTGCTTAAAACTGTAAGCGCTCATATGCCCTTGGAGACTGAGGTACTAAACTGTCATACCTAATATTTATACTTGGCACTTGCTCAAAACTGTGAGCGCTCCTATGCCCTTAGAGACTGAGGTACTAAATTATCGTACCTTATATTTATACTTGGAACTTGCTCAAAACTTTGAGCGCTCCTATGCCCTTGGATCCCAAAGTACTAAACTGTCGTACCTTTATATAATGGAAATGAAGTTTTGTCTCATGTCTGCCTACATTTTCTCTATACTATGTTCGTATATGCTTTTATTATTTTATAAGACATCTTTCTTCTACTAAGTACCCAGCTATGGGGTAGTATTGCTCCTTTTTTTCGTGTGAGTACTTGCTTGTAACTGTGCAAGTTAATTTAAGTATAATTGCATGTATTTTTTTTAGGGTACTCGTCCTGTGCCTATTCTTTTAGGACCTTTTTCTTTATGAACATAACTTAGAGGGGGGAGTTGATCCTTTCAACATTTGTTTTTTCAAAATTTGATTCATAACTTAGAGAGGGGGGGGGGGGGGGCGATCCCCCTTAACATTTTTTTTCAACTGATCGTACTTTTTGAGTCAAAATTATAACTTAGAGGGGTGGGTGAGCCCCCTTGGCATTTTTTTTAACATTTGATTCAAAACATAATTTAGAGGGGGTGATCCCCCTCAACATTTTTTTTTGAGCATCTTAGATATACTCCTGAAGTTGAGTATTCTATAAATTTCTATGAGCATGATCTATAATGATCAAAGATAAAATAATTTTGTTTTTCATGAACAATGTCTCCTGGACTATTTTATTGAACAATATTTGTTTTTAACTCTAGAGAGAGATCCTCTATGCTCTATATTGTTTGTAAACTTTTTTTTAACTTTTGAACGAGTGGAACCACCTATTGTATTCCTCGAAGGGGCGAGAGACCTCCCCGCTTGTGCTCACATTGTTATGCCACACGTGTGGTTGAAAACTCTCATTTAGACTCACTCTTTCCATTACCCATTTGGTGTGCCCTTTATCACATCTCCTTAAAGGACATCCTTCATCCAGATTTCAACCCCCAGAGAGAGAAATAATATGCGAGGAATCTGGTGGAGAAAGATCCACGTCTTGGAAGAACTAACGCAGTCGTGAGAGGTAAGTTAACAATGTTGGGATTTTTTACCAAAGAAAAATACAACGCAAGATTGGCTCCTAAAAGAAATTGTCGCAAGAGGACTAATGACAAAATACTTATATTTACTATTATTTTGGACATATCTACCTCCTCTCCCTTATACAAAGTTGTCATACATTCTCAAAGTCTTGAGATAAGAAAGAGGTAACTCAAGAGATCTGCTCACCCTACCCTTGGAGACCAAAACTTATTCAGATGTTATCGCCCACGACTACTTTTACTATGTGATTGGCGTTGAGGAGGATTCCGGGGTTGTTCAGACTACGTCAAGGGTTTATTATTGTTCCATGAAATTTTGAATGTAATCACAGGTCAGAGTTCCGATATTTTAGGATTTCTCATGTTCAAGTCAAATTATGGCATGAAAGCATTTTAGGTCCAATCAGGTACACGAGTTTCATTTGTTTGGTGTATCATCGGCGAGAGTCCTGATGTATTGTCAGTGATAGACCTGGCTTTGTTGTGAAACGTTTGAGATGTACAAAAATGATTTCTTAAATTAGGGATCAGAGTAAATGTTTTGTCCCTTTTTTTTCTTTTTTTATTGAACTATGATTTTGTTCGAGCAATATGAAGTACATTTGGCTGGAGTAAGATGAAGAACATTTGGGAGAGCATGTACTAGTTCAAAAATCAATAAACTGATAAGGTAAAGAAACCTTTTTGGGTTTTAACTCGAGGAGGTGTTGCGTGCTTGTGTATTTTTATGGGTCTTGTGAAAATGATGAGCAAGCGCTCTTGAATGCAGTATAACCTGATTCTGACATTTTATTCTTTATTGATCCGGGTAAACTTTCTGACTTTTTTTGTGCGGATACGCTATGATATTTAATGTGTATAAAAATGCTATTATAAAACTACAGGTGATTACACCATTTCTTGCCATAATCAATTAATGATCACGCATGAATTGCTTTTCCATTTTCTTTTATTTATTATAATATAAATAAAATAATAAGTAACATGCTCTGACTGCCCTTTCTAAGACTTTGAAACCCCCAAATATTTATGGGGATAGAATTCACAAAATTAATCATGAGTATTTTTTTTGGGTGAGCTATGCCAATAAATAACTATTATGCATGTTATCGTATTGTATCACTGGAATCTCAAGAAATTATAGCATGTGTGATTTTTTTCTTTATCATTTAAATCAGCTGGACTATATATGAAATGCTCATAAAATATAAATCAAGATTTGTGAAATGAACATATTCAACAAGTAATAAAGCAATGTAGTTTACTTATCTGTGATAAACAACAAAATATGTTTGGACCTAGTTCCCGGATACTCTGTTCTCATCTTCTACAACATCTATATCCTACAAGTGAGTAGATCCTCTTCTAAGGTGTCTTTGAGGGTGAATCCTCCAACTCCACTTTCTTTGATAGAGGGTTACTCGACCATCACTTTTTTCTATCAGCACTGCTCCTCTCTCCTGCGGGAATCATCACTGGTGCAACTATTTACTCCGGCACCGCCTTTCGCGGTAGAGCCACCTCTACTATTGATGGTGATGCAATGGCTCCCCCTCCAGGGGGGATGATGCTGTCAATGGAGCAACTATTGATGCACTAGTATGTCCTCCTTGAGGAGTAGGTTCTCTAACTCAGGTCATTACTACCTCCTCTTGGGTGGTCTGGTCACTATGAACTCCATTTTCAGCTAGAGTGTCTTCAAAGACCAACTCCTTAGAAACATTATAACCTTATTTGTCCATAGTAATGAGGAAACCTCCCTAACAGATTCGCCAAATGTAGGAGGGTAGTGAGACTGGGGTCTATGAATAACTGAAAAGGGTGAGGCGTAACCCACTCCAATGGGCTCTATCTTCAAGGTCTTTAAAATTTCTTAGAGTAGCTTGGTGTGAAAACCTTTCACTTTTGGTAAAAATGGAGTAATATCTATGGACCTCCTCTTGCAAATATGAAACTTCACAAATAATAGTATCAACTTGGAGAAGAATGATATCCTGAGAATGATGGTTGTCAAGGTGGGAGTGAAGAAACAGACACTCAACAATTTGAGAGAGCAGGGAGTGGATACTACGTGGTCTGGTGTGAATTTGACAGAATAACTTTGCAACTGAGTTTTTTTCTATTTCTTATAACCTTGCCCAAGGGTCTTATTTATACTCGGGCACTAGGGCTGAGTTAGCAGTTTGGGTGACAAAAATGAAAGGGAAACTTAGAGGGACAAGGTCTGTAATATACCTTATATCCCTATTAAGTCGGCAGACGCTTGTCCCCTCTAACAAACGATAGATGGTGCAAATCAAAGTAAAAAACAAATGTGTCTCCTAATGGAGACAAAATATCTTATTTAGTAAATATATTTTAAAATGGTAACTTGTTGTACAAGCTTTATAAACTTGAGAGGGTCCTTAAGGACAACCTCCTCAAAACGCTGTGTAAACTTGAGGAGGGAGCCCTCAAGGACCACCTCCTCTAAAATCTTTATAAACTTGACGAGGGAGGTCTCAAGGACCACCTCCTATAAAATTCTTTGTAAATTTTAGGAGGGAGGTCTCAAGGACCACCTCCTCTAAAATCATTGTAAATTTGAGGAGGGAGCTCTGGACCACCTCCTCTAAAATCTTTGTAAATTTGAGGAGGGAGCTCTCAAGGAGCACCTCCTCAAAAATCTTTATAAACTTTAGTAGGGACGTATTAAGGACCACCTCCTCTAAAATCTTTGTAAACTTGAGGAGGAAGGTCTCAAGGACCACCTCCTCAAAAATGTTTGTAAATTCAAGGAGGGAGGTCTCAAGGACCACCTCCTCTAAATTATTTGTAAATTTGAGGACGGAGGTCTCAAGGAACACCTCCTCTAAAATATTTATAAACTAAAGGATGGAGGTATCAAGGACCACCTCCTCTAAAATCTTTATAAATTTGAGGCGAGAGGTCTCAAGGACCACCTCCTCTAAAATAATTGTTAACATGAGGATGGAATCTCAAGAACCACATCCTCTAAAATATTTGTAAACTTGAGGAGGGAGGTTTCAAGGACCACCTCCTCTAAAATCTTTGTAAACTTGAGGAGGGAGACTCAAGCACCACCTCCTCTAAAATCTTTGTAAATTTAAGGAGGGAGGTATCAAGGATCACCTCCTCTAAAATCTTTGTAAACTTGAGGAGGGAGGTCTCAAGGATCACCTCCTCTAAAATCTTTATAAATTTGAGGAGGGAGGTCTCAAGTACCACCTCCTCTAAAATCTTTGTAAACTTTTCATTACTTCGACACTGGGTGTTGACTGTGTAAGGACTGGGTGACCTCTAAGGTCTTTCTACTAGTATTCTCTCAATATTAAAGTGATAAGTAGTTGAGATTGCTCAATAAACCTTGTTGCTCATCCACCAAGCCAAAACTCCGAAGATATCCTAACTTGCCTTTTTGAGCCCTGATTGCTCAACTAGGCTACCTGTACAAGAAAGTAAAATCTCATTACTTTAAATACATTTATGAGTAACAAGTATTGAGGAGGAGGTCAATCTAGGCAGACTTACTCACCCCCTAGTTTTTTTAGTAAGTGAGTAAGCCTCTTCATTTAATATACATTTCTTTGATTTCTAGTCGGTTAGGGACGAGGAGCTCCTCCAGGTGGGCCTCCTCGCCTAAAAGTCATTTTCTGCAATTTCTGGGCTTTTGGGAATGAGGATCTCCTCAAGGTGGGCCTCCTCACCTAAACTCATTTTTTATGATCTCTAGATTTTTTGGGGGGATGGGGATCTCCTCAAGGTGGGGCTCCTCACCCAAACTCATTTTCTGTGCTCTTTGGACTTTGAGGACGAGGAGCTCCTCAAGGTGGGGCTCCTCGCCCAAACTCATTTTCTGTGATCTTTGGACTTTTGAGGAAGAGGAGCTACTTAAGGTCGGGCTTCTCACCCAAACTCATTTTGTGCGATCTTTGGACTTTAGGGGACGAGGAGCTCCTGAAGGTGGGGCTTCTCACCCAAACTCATTTTCCGTGATCTTTGGACTTTTGAGGACGAAGAGCTCCTCATGGTGGGGCTGCTCACCCAAACTCATTTTTTGTGATCTTTTAATTATTTTGGTTATGAAGGGATCCTTCTGGGGTACCTCCTCTCCTTAACTCTCTTTCTTTGATTTCTTCAGTTTTGGGTATGATGGGCTCCTTCTAGTGGACCTCCTCCCCCTAACTCTTCTTTCTGTGACTTTTGAGCATTTTGGGATGAGCAGCTCCTTGTGGTGAGCCTCTTCATCTAAACGTCATATCTTTGACTTTTGATCATTTTAGGACGAACAACTTCTTGTGGTGAGCCTCCTTTTCCAAACTTCATTTCTATGACTTTTGAGCATTTTGGGGACGAGGGGCTCCTTCTGGGGGACCTCCTCGCCCTAACTCTCTTGTTTGCTAACTTGGGCAGTGGTATCCCCTCTAGGTGGGCTCACTCTCCCTGGGCTATTTTAGATTCAAAGATGGACACCCCTCTAAATATATGTTGACACCCATTCAATCCATTTCCATGACTTGGCTGTTTTAGTTTAAATTCATGGCGTGATTTTTTTTTTGTATGAAAAAATAAAAAAATAAAAAAATAGTTTGTGAAATATGTTTGAGTATTCATTTAATCGTGACAACCCCATGCTTGATTTGGTTATTCGTTTCCTTGTCTATTTTGGTCAAATAAAAAGGGGGAGAATGAATTATGGGAGTTTTTGTATTATGGGGGAGATTTGAATATGATGATTGATGTATTTTTATATCATTTAAAACTCAATGCATCACAAGCTATTTGCTTTGTCTCATGTGTGTAGGTATAAAAATTGAAGATTATTATTTTGCACAACTTGATGAGAAACGCTTGAAGTTTTGATATTGAAGATTTTGAAGAAAAGTTTTGAGACCTACATGTTTAGTACCTTTTCATTTTTGGGTTCATGAGGGTATTAGATTTGTATAGGCATTTTAGTTAATAATTCGGATGTTTTTATTTTGTACCGGCATAGACATTGGGGGAGATTTGTAAGGATATGCTTTTCTAAATTTTCATTATCAATTAAGTATGTCGTAAACCGCTACAACTGTCGAAGAATGTTCCATATCACATATGCAAAAAGACGGATCCGAATATCAAGTTTCTTCAATAATCAAGCCTCTACGAGATAAATTTGGTAAAGGTTGTGTTTTTATTCCTTATTATTTCACTTAGAATATAGGGATATTTTTCATTTAAAATTTTTTAAATGTTGGAGCGGAGTTTTTAAAGTTTTTCGTCAAAATTATTTTTTGATGTTTTAAGGCGGTGCATTTATTGGGAAAAGAAAAATAATTTTTTAATGGCTCATTCGAACGACATCCCCCGTCGTTCAAATGACATAAGGTCTCTCTCGAAGTTCTTCCGAGCGACATGTGTAACCGTTCAAACAAGATTTGATTTTGTCCGGGCGACCTGCCGCCTTAATTTTTCTATTTAAGCGTGTTAAACAACTCTATTGCGATTTTCTATTCATACGAAACTGCTACTGCAGAAACATATGTCTTCTCACTTTTAGGTTTTTAAACCTTTTTATTTTCAATTCACAAGATCCCCATATTTATCTAAATTTATTTGGAACCCAAGAACATACTTTGCTATTGTTCAACCTTTATGGAGTGCGTCTCTACACCTGAAGACTGGTCATTGAGGTTCGCTGCGTGTGGATCTTTACTGAAGACTGGACTACGGTTCATGTGGGTTCGCTGAGTGGAATCCATTGCTGACTCTAGACTGCCTATTTTTGTAGGTTTTCTGAGGTAAACTTATTGCAGATTTCATTGCAATCCGTGTAAATTGTGATTTATAAATTATAGTGAAATAAAATGTTTTTTTCCATGAGGGGATTTTTCCTGAAATCTATGAGTTATCATATTTGTGTTTATGTTGGTTTGGCACACGACACATACAATCTTTATAATGAAATAAACCTTTGGTCTCATTATGCTCCTCTTGAAGTTATTCAATCATCCCAAACTAGGCCACATTATTGGCCACAACCCGATCAAGAAGAAAATTAAGATAAGTATATGCATCTTTGTCTTGATCAGAAACATCTGCATGGAGAAAGTCGGGTAATTATTCATTAGTAAAATCCAAGTGACCAGCTTTGAACAAACTATTGCAGCGCTTGAGAAGGTCGGAATCATTGGATGTAATCTATTCCATCTTGCCCATGAACTAGAAAATAAAGTAACAGGCGATCAACAAAAATGGAAGACATAATAATAGCTAAGAAACAATAAACAATGTGAAAAAAGAGTTCTTTTATTGATAAACAAAGAAAAGTTACAAGTAAATTAGAGAAGAACTGGAAAAGAAGTAAAAAAAAGGTGTAAAATACAAAGGTCAAATGATGAACAAATCTATACATTCTTCTTATCAGTCTCAGCATCAGTGTTTTCACCCTGGTCGGCAGAAAGAGCAACTGGATCAATAGGGGTTTTATCTTGTTCGGCTGGAGGGATAGATAAATCAACAGCATTCTTGTCTTGGTCGGAAGAAGGATTAGATGGCTCAACCCAAGAAAGTGTGAATAATATTCGATCAATCGAAAAAATGCAAAACTTAATAAGGCTGAGGTTTGAGTAGTTCTCTCCGATAGTTTTAGTCGGGGAAAAGAGGCAGCAACAGTATTATGGTCTGGAAGAGTGCCAAACTTTATCAATTTCCTAGCCAATCTAGCAGTCATGGCCACAAAGGATCCAGTAGCAGATGGAACAATATCTGCCAAGCCCTATTGGTCGACCTCAATAACTTTCTCAACCTGATTGTCAGCAGGACATGTCCTCGATCATTTTAAAAGAGATTCATCACCCTTGTTGGCAGGGGGATTCTTTCCAGCATCAGTTTTCTTTTTAGAGGCACAATATCAGCATGCTTATTGGTGCCAATAATTGAATCAGCCCCCAAGAGATTGGGAAATTTCCTTTTACCCATACTTACTGCAAGGGGAAGGATGGAATCAAAAAAGGAGAAAGTACCAATAACAGGTTCACCATTACCAGATGTAATGGCTGATGAAGTAGAGATTGGATTATCTCTAAGTCTATGATGTTTGAATGGGTGCAATTGTTGGTCGAGCAACAAAAGAAGTTACAAAACTTTTATACCTCAACAAGTATGAAGCATCCCTAATATGCTCCTCACCTATCATTTGATGGATGCCCCACAAAAACTTGAGCTCGACAAGCTTAATGTCACTTTCTTTGGGACTCTTCTTCTTTTTATCAATTGCAAGTAAATAAACAACAAATGTTAATGAGAAATGTCAACAAGTATTTCATCAACATGAATACACAAAAAATATTTATTACAACCTATGCCATGACCCTATTGAGGACATCAAGGTCCATCATATACTTCACCCCTTTGAAGAGGACTACATTGCCAGTTTTTTGCAATAACCCCGTGATCAAAATAATTTATATTGGATTAAGGCAAAATTGATAACTAGGGCTCTGTTGGCAAACCTCGTCTTTAAACAATACGCAGTGTCACTGGTGACCCATTTATAACGAAACATAATTTATGGGATTTCGATATGGATCCAATGAATCTAGTTAAGCTTATGGATCCCATTAATTATCCTCCAAGTATTGGGGGATACTAAAGCATGCACAACATCAAAATATTAACATAATTCTAAGCAAAAATGATTTGGGGGAAAAGTAAAGCCGCACTCAACTATGAACAAGGATGGAATCCAGTGACCCTCAGATAAAGAGAAGACATCAACAAAAGGACTAGGAAACTTTAAATTTACCCAATCTGGTATATTCCATTCCATCCTAAATTCGTCTAGAGAATCAATATGAACTATATAAACCATGATTCAATAAGAAGAAAATAAGGAAAAAGAAAGTATTCTTACAGATGCTTAAGGATTAACAAGAACTGTCAAAAGAGATGAATAACGACAACAAACAAGCACTCAAGTGTTCAAGGATAACTGCTACAGTTCAAAAGTTTAGGGGTAAAGCAAAACTGGGAAAGTTCATCACCTTTTATAGGTTGCCTCAAAAATAGCGAATGTAATGATTAAACGTACCAACGATTGACATTTCGACGGCCTCGCAAACTAGATAATGAAAAATACCCATTTACCCTTGGGCGGTTCGTCGAAATTTATATTATTTGCAAAAATGTCATCTTGAAACAATTCTAGTCAAATTTCACAAGTATAATAAGTCGGCTGCCAACCAAGTATTACGAAAATAGCCCCAGCTATACCTTGGAGAAAATTTTATATACTTTCATGCAAGCATCAAGCACTGGGGGCTTCGGTTGATACTAAAAATTATCCATCTACGTGGATGAATCAGAAATAAATATTTATTCTCCTACGTGGTCTTAATCCTAATCAACTGGTAACAGCCTAACAAGGAATGTCGACTAACATAAGGAATGTCGACCAAGTACTGAGAAAGCTAACCAGAAGATCAGTAAAGGGTCAACATATCAAGAGTCATAGTTTGTATAATTAATCGTCATATACATTATGTAAGGATGTAAATGCTTAATATATAAATGCATTCCATCTCTTGACATTCCAACCCTTGGCCTCCGGGTCATTATAAATACATTGTACCTCTGTCATCAAAGGAAGGAACATAAGCATGCAAGCTATTGTAACGATTAATATCAGAACAGTGGACGTAGGCCTTGAGAGATAGCCGAACCACTTTAAAATCTGGTGTTGCTATCTTTCTATTTACATATTCTATCCGTGATTAAAGAATTAGATGTAGTCTAATTTTTTACATCAATAACTAGTATACCTTTTCATAAGGCATGTCAACTAGTGGCACTACCTCAACACATTTGGCGAAATAATCAACAGCAATGACCAGGTGTAATACCTCGTAGTTTTGAGAATTTTATATTTAATTATTTTGGGAGTTATAAAAATATTTAAATTGGAGAAACTTAAATTTATGATTTGGAGAATTTATTTGAGTGAGCCAAATTATTTATAATTGGCGACTTTTAAGTTTAATGGTTCAAAATCTCATGTGTCGCATTTTGAGGTCGAAATTTGAAAATGTCGAAAAGTATTTCGGATGACAGTTCTGAATGCGCAGTTGCGTCCGGATGGGTCGAGATAGTCAGAAAAAAGTACCCGGGGGTAGTAATTGGGTCTCGGGGTATTTTTAGGCATAGTTGTGCCCACACGGAGTGATTCGGGCCATTTTAATTAGGCCCATATGGCCAAAAACGGGATTAAGGGTTTTTAACCAAATTGAGAGATTAGGGAACGACAGTCAACACAACTCTAAACATAGGGTTTGAGAGGAAATTTGGGGGAAAGCAAATCAAGAGCTAATTTGGGGATTTTGGAGCCAAATTAAGGGACTACACCAACGGATCGGACTCTACGAACAATCCAGGCAAGTGGTTAACTGTTATGATTTCTAAATTGATGATAATCAATTCATATCATAGTGATGTGTAAATCAAAATTCATTTTGGGTGTATAACCATAATTAAAATTGGGTTTTTTATGAAATTAGAGTAATGGGCAGATTTAATTAGTCAATGGATGTTAAGTTGTGATTTGTGTCTGTTAAGATGAAATTGTAGAGTGGATTACAATATGTATAGTGATTATATGGACTGAATACGGTAGGGTCGAATTTTGTAGAACGAGACCCGGGTGAAAAACACAAATCGAATATACTTAGGGTTTTGTATAAATTTGTTGATGGATTAAGGTCTCTAGGGTGTTTAGAACCTTTTCTTGTGCGGAGAATATGTTGGTTGTGATTTGGGTAACGGTTTGGGAAGAAACCAAAAACTTGAGGGTTCGTTAATGGCTGAAACAGCAAGCCGGGGAAGACGATCTCCTGTTCGATCGATCGACAGTCCCAGAAACTTGGCAGTTCGGCCAGTTTTGTATATAAAGAGAATTTTATTTAAGATCTAATCTCTTATTTTTATTTAGTGATAAATTCATATGTGGCACTTATTTCCTTAACAATTATAGGGTGATATAATTGGGTTTAGGAGGGTGTGAACGGTATGTCATGATATGAACGAATTTGGGGAAATAATTCATAAGTATTGATATTGGGCCGAGGAATAATATTCGGGTATTGTAGTCGGGTGACGCTATATTTTTAAAGGAATTGAGGTGAAATATTTAATTATGGACCAAGTGGGCGAGTCCGGGTATGTTGTTTAAATGACACCAAAGTACTAAATTAATTATTGAGAGATTAAGTTAATTTGGAGTCGGAACATAGACTCAGGAAATATTAAGGTATGGACAAAGTGAGTGAGTCCGGGGATAATGGTTGAGTGACACCAAGTTATTAAATTAATGGATGTGTTAATTAATGAAAGTAGAGTCGAGAGGTAGACTCGAAAAGGTATTTAATTAATTGATGTTGTAATTAATTAATTTAGAATCGGATTGTAGACTCGGGAAGGGTATGGATTAATTATTCTGTAAATTAATTAAATGAGAGTCGTACCACAAACTCGATTTAGTATAAATTAATTAATGTGTAGATTAATTAACTAGGATTCGGACCATAGACTTGGATCGATATTAAATTAATAGGTGTGTTAATTAATTTAATTAGAGTCGGACGATAGACGCAAGAAGGTATTAAATTAATAGGTGTGTTAATTAATTTAATTAGAGTCGGACGATAGACTCAGGAAGGTATTAAATTAATAGGTTTGTTAATTAATTTAATTAGAGTCGGACCATAGACTCGGGGAAAATAGTATATGAATTGAGGTGTGAATTAATTATATTAAAGTCAGACCACAGACTCGGATTTGTGTTAATTAATTAATGTGTAGATTAATTAAATGAGAGTCGGACCACAGACTTGGAGTTGTGTTAATTAATTAATGTGTAAATTAATTAAATAAGAGTCGAATCATAGACTCGGGCAAATTTCATATAAATTATTGTGTAGAGTATTATTATTTAGAGTCGGACCACAGACTCGGGAAGATGGAAATTATTAAGTGAGAAAATTAATTAAGTTGAGTCGGGCCAGAGACTAGGGAAATTACAGGCTAGTGTTATGGGTTTTTAAGTACACGGTAAAGCCGGGATTTATACTATATATATACGGTGTAGTGATAGTATATATATAGATGTGTGTATATATTGTGTGTGCTATTAAATATCAGTGATTAGATATTTACTTAATTTATATATTCTAGTGCTATCAAGGGAGGTTGCGCGATGTGGGTGAATCCCTTAGCTTGAGGAGTAGGGTGAGTATATCCCCAGGTCATAGCGTCCAGTATATGGGTGAGGGGATTATCTCACTTTCAGGGAAGGAATATGACCGCCTCCACTTCGTTTATATTTTGGGCCAGGTGGGTGAGCGATTCCAACTTGGGTAACTAGGTTATGTGAGCACACCTAGTGAGATAGCACTTTAGAGGGAATCATTCGGTGAGGATATACTCGGAGGGATGGATATGCATATGTTATATATGTGAATGTTTTAGTAAAGGTACGTATATAATGGTATTCAATATTATATGCGGGTAATAATACAGTGTGTGATGTATTTACTTTATATAACTTGAGATACGGTTATATGTTACAATTTAAGAAGGAATTAATTAAGTTAATTGTGAGATAACTCATAATTGAAGAATCATTGTACTCGGGTTAGAGTAGTATGGCAAGGGGGAGGTTATACCAGGAATTGTTGGACGGGGTAAAACAACTAGGTGGGGGTCAAGGTAACCGATAGGTGTGCACAATAGTGGAGGGGTGAGAATGTCCACAAGGGAGTGTGACACTAACTTAAATATGAAGCGCATTCATGCATTTTAAATTACTGCAGCTAATTCACTTGCTAAATATTTTCAAAATATTTTAGGTTCTAACCTTTGCTATAAAACTGTTTTCAAAACCTTTTAGGTGTCCAGCCACAGGGACGCCAGGATTGATATTTTATTCCAAGGACACGGAGCTGCAGCATATATGGATGATAGCAGGAGTTTGGATTAGATGCATCGTTCATTTATTCCTAGAGTATGAATCATTTATCAGTTCCAGTTTTATTTAGAGCTTGTTTCCCAGACTTCTCAGTACAATTTTCAGATGTACTTATTCAAGTGTTGGATGTTTGTATTGGATTTCACTTTGGTGGCCGATTGTTTAATCAGTAAATTTATTTAATTAATTATTCAGTTGAATTTTATTCAGTTGTGTGAATGGTTTATATTTATTTCCGCATGTATTGTTTTGTTAATTTAAAAGTTAAGCTTTGGCACCAGCTTTTGGAATACTAGGTGGTTAGTAAGTTTTAAAAAGTTTTCGACAGTGATGCTAAGGATGAACCAACTGGGATTCCTGTTTTAATTTGGTATAGTATTGATCACCCGGTACTTTATTAGGCGGGGTGTCACACCAGGTATCCAAACTTGCCTTTGGTAGTAAAAAATGGGCCGACCAAGTCAATTCCCTAGATAGCGAACGACAAGGGCAAATTTATTGGAGTTAATGCAGTAATGGGTATTTTCTATCATTAGAGAACCTCTGGAACTTATCACATTTCTTTGCAAAGTCTGTGTAATCTTCCCTCATGGTCGGCCAATAGTAGCCCAAAAGTCTGTGTAATCGGCCAATAGTGGATGGTAGTCCAAATCGTACTATGAGAAATGAGGGGAAAATTTTGATATGGGTTCCTAGGTTGTGTAGTTCCCGCACTGAGATCCTAGTTTATGATTATATTATTAAGATTTCAGTTTGAGTGTGCATATTGCATACACTTTGTATATGATGCACACACACGAGTATATGTCGTTACACTTGGAGCATTTATATGTGTTACTGCGTTTATCGCTCAACCCCCCTCCCTAGTTTGTTGTATTTCAGGTTTGATGCGAGATGATATTTATGGCATCGTTGGGATTGGGATCATCGTTAAAGGCTTTGAATATTTATTTACAAAATTTATTGGTAACGTTTTGTTTATTGTAAATCGTTTGTAAAAGGACATTTGAGATTTAACAAAATTGATACATTCAATTCATTTATGTATTTATGCTTTCGCAAATTTATGCTCAATCTAAATGGTATTTTTTAGAAAAAAAATATTTTCGAATTTATTAATATTTTTCAGTAGCACCTCCCGGTGTTTTACAAAGTGGTATCTAAGCATAGGTAATTCGTATTCTTGAGCTTGGGGTTATTGGTTCATTACGTTATCCATTGAGAGAGATTTTATTTATGTTGTCTCTTATTTGGGTGATGTCAAACTTTATATTTGAATTTAATGGAAGAAAATTAGGGATAAATTTTGAGGACGAAATTCCTTTTGTAAGGGGGAAGAATGTAATACCCCATTATTTTGAGGGCTTATTTAATAATATTATATTAGATTTAAGTAATAATTTTAAATAAAAATACTTTTATTGATATTATGTTTGAAAATAATGTATTTTGGTTTGAAATAGAATCAAACATTTAAATGGGTTTTGGACATTTTTGAATGGTTTAAATATGTAAAGTAGACAATTTTGAATTAAAAGGCAATATGGTAATATGCGTTAGCTTAGGATCTAAGCTATCTTTTTAGGGAGAGGTTTATAAGGAATGTTAGGGCTAATTTTAAGTGTTAGAAGAGCAAATAGAGAGGCCGAAAATGAAATCTAAAGAGGTAAAAGCGAGCGGAATAAGAAGAGTTAGTTTGGAGTGTTTTAGATTTCTTTTTCAGTGCTTTCAGATGAGATTTGAGAAAAAATTCATACGTACATGATCCAATTTTTCATGTAGAATCCAATTATGAAGTCAAATCGATGATTCGGATAATATTTGATATGATTTATTTGGATTTTAAAACATGCCTACTATTGTGAATTTTGACACTCTTGGGGTGGTTTCGTTCTCCCGTGGTTAATTTTGAGTGCTACACCTATTAAACCTTGATTGTATAGTTATATTCATGTTATGTGTTTCATTTACATGTATTATATGATCGAATACTATATTTGTTATCGCACCCATTGTGTATGTGTTATTTTCATGCCGTGTAATTTGGGGTAATGAAACTAGTTAATTTTACGAGCATGTTGGATTATAGAAATTGTGTAAAATACATGCACACTTGCTTTATGGGAATTGAATTTGAAATTTATTTGAATTAATAGAATGATGTTATGATGATTATTATTGGAGAACGCATAGGCATTCCTTAGCCAAAACACCTGCTAGACGGGGTATGTTATCGTCTACAATTTTGTTCCAAAGACTAGGCCATGGACCCCGTTTGGCAACTATGATAAGATTTATTATGGCAGTGATGCCAAGAGTTATGGAGGTGATGCCAGGTTATGATGGATCGTGTACCCGAGTTATGTTATTTATTTTTGTGGGGCCATTGGATTGTTTGAGGATAATTGACAGGATAGTGGACAATAGGTCATACCGTACTGTAGGGAGTGCAGGAAAAATTTTGATATGGGGTCTTGGGTTGTGTAGTCTTCGCAGTGAGATACTAGGTTATGAATGTATTATTGGAATTTTAATTTGAGTGTTCATATTCCATACATTACTATATATGATGCACGCACACACAAGTACATGTAGTTACACTTGGAGTATATATACGAGTTATTTAATTTCTTGCTCACCCCCCCCCCTGGCCAGTTTGTTGCATTTCAAGTTTGATACGAGATGATATTTATGGCATCGTTGGGATTGGGATCGTCGTTAAAGGCTCTGAATATTTATTTACAAAATTTATTTTTATCGTTTTACTTATTATAAATAGTTTTATAACAGAACATTTGAGATTTATTAAAACTGATACGTTCAATTAATTTATGTATTTATGCTCCTGGGAAGTTATGCTCAATATAAATGGTATTTTTTATTACAAAAACATTCTCTAATATATTAACATTTTTAGTAGCACCTCCCGGGGTGTTACAAAGTGGTATATGAGCATAGGTTATTCATATTCTCGGGCTTGGCGTATTGGTTCGTTACGTTGTCCGTTGAGAGAGATTTTTTTTATATTGGCTCTTATTTGGGTGATGTCGAACTTTATGTTTGAATTTAATAGAAGAAAATTTTTGGTGAATTTCGAGGACAAAATTCCTTTTATAGGGGGAAGAATGTAATACCCCGTTATTTTGAGGCCTTATTTAGAATATTATATGAGATTTTGGTAATAATTTTAAATAAAAATATTTTTATCGATATTATATTTGAAAATAATGTATTTTGGTCTGAAATCAAATCAAACATTAGTATCTTTAGGTCGGGGGACCAATTCTCAGACATCATTTTTTTAAACTGAAGCAATTCTTCTTGTATGGAAGCTATCCAATGCCCGTCCTTGAGTGCTTCTTTCACATTCTTGGGCTCGACTAGGGATGTGCAGCGCAGACAGCTAATAACATTTTCGAGTTGAGCACTAGTATTGACACCTAGTGTAGGATCACCTAGTACAGCGGAAGGGTCATGACTCTTTCAAACCTAAGATGGTGTCTCCCCTAAAATGGGAATGGGTTCCACCGTGGTAGCATGAGGAAGTATGGGATCATCACCGGAGTGTGCATTATCCTCATAGTGTGGGCTAGGAGCAATAAACGTCGATGGTTCGTCGTCTCTAATCGTGATGCTTATTGACTCCATAACCTTATATCTAACTAGATTATCAACTCGGTAAGCCCTACTCATCGATGATTATCCTAAAAATATCCCTTCGTCACTCTAGAATTCGAACTATCCTAAGGGCTCTCTACCTCTCAAGATGTAACGTGTACTCCCAAAGCATAGAAATATGTTAGCTTGAACTTCTTTCCTGTCCACAACTCATAAGGGATGTGAAGTGTGTCCAAATGAAGATATACCCTATTCACCGTATGGCATGCGGTGCTCACCACCTCCACCCAAAAACTTCTAGGAACGTTTCTTTCAAGAAGTATGGATCTAGCCATTTCTTGTATCGCCTGGTTCTTCCTCTCAACAATCCTATTTTATTGAGGATTACCAACGACCAAAAACTCATGTTTGATGCCCACTCCATCGTAATAGCTATCCACTTTCGCTTCTTTAAATTCATTATCATTGTCATTACGCATCCGATTAATAGTGACACCTTGTTGGTTTTGTAGGACACGACATTTGGTTATAAGGAACTCAATCATATCGAATTTTACAATCGAGTATCTATAAAAGTCATCGGCCATCACAAGAATGTATCTCTTACCACCTTAGCTCTCCGAGCGAGTAGGACCCATAAGATCCATGTGAATCAACTCTCAAACACGGGAGGTGGTAATCGTATTCAACTTTCGATGGGGACTTCAAATTTGTTTACCTTATTGGTAAGGTCCACAAACCAAGAAAGTTTGTTTCCCAAGTGGTGGTAAGGCACGAACTAGGTCCTTTTTCACTAATTTCTCAAGATCTCTAAAGTTCACGTGACCTAGACGTTAATGCTAAATGTTCATAGTGGAGACCGTGGAACTCTTGCACACAAAGGAGGACTTGGACACAATCCCATAACAATTATCTTCCGCCCTCACACCTTGTAGTAAAATTTTACCGGATTGATACCGCAAAGTTTTCGTCGCACAGTTGAGTTATGCTAATCAAGTTTGATTTCAACCCTTTTACGTACAACAAATCATATATCTTCGAAAATTCGGGTATCTCAACACTGTCAGGTCCTAAAATGCTAGATTTACTCCCATCTCCAAAGGTGACTTTACCTTCCTTGCGATCCTTAAGGTGGTTTAAAAATTATACATCGACGGTCATGTGCCTAGAAAACACACTATCAAAATACCAATGGGAAATGTTTTGATCCTTGAGAGCAACATGAACAACAAGGGCTTTGTCATCTTGCTTAGGTACCCAAGTTGCGGTAACCTTTTGTTTGACCTTAGTATTGTTGACTATAGTTGGAATGTTGGAAGCATTCTCAAACGGTAAAGACATCCATTAAAATTCTTCAATTAAAATACATGAAGTCGTGATTAGAAATTCAACGTGTTCCCTAAGAATAGCAAAGTTGCTAAAGTTGTGTACGGGAGTATTTGTACGTCCAGTTCTACCTAATTTATAGAAAAACTATTTAAGGTGATCTCTTCTTTTGTAAAAAGTGCAAATATATATAGGTTGGGGTCTACCTCAGTTTGATTTTCAAGTCGGAACTCTCTGTTGTGGTTTAGGTTGAGGGCCATAAGGAATTAACCATGAATTCGAGAACCGATTTTGGTGCGGTATTGGAATCGGATGAACCATCAAAACCTAGTCCATGCCTATCACTAAAACCGAAAGTGGGGTCGAGAAACATCTCACCTGACCTCTTCGATGTATCCTCAATAGTTATATGACACCTGCCTAATTAAATACCGGGGAATTAATCCTTTATTAAATTAAAACATAATATCCAGCTAATCCATTCTTATCATAAATGTCGAAAACTTTTTAATGTTTACTAACCACCGAGTATTTGAAAAGTTGGTGTCAAATTTTATCTTGTGTTTCACATAAAACCAAATAAATAATGAATTAAACATGCACCATTCAATAATAAATCTTATAAAAAATAGAGGGACAGAATAAGATAAATGTGACTGGAGTAAGTACTTCCAGCCTAAATCCCAGATACAATAATTCGACATGAAAATAAATCCCATCACTGAAAGGGAATAAAAATATAAATCTACTATCTCTTAATAGAATCTAAATAATGATTGGAAACATGCTCGATTGGAATAAGTAACTAATGAGAAAGAAATGATAAATGTGGAGGCTTCTAATAGCAAGGTCCTGGAGCATCCATGGCAGTTGCATCACGTCAAAGTATAGGGACTCCTAGGCCTAGAGTCCTTGTGGCTGGGCACCGAAAATATTTTTACAAAAGAAATTGATGAGGAAGAAATGGGTCAGAGCCCGAGTGAAAATAGTTTAAACGTTTAGCAAGTATTTAAAGTGCATAAATTCCAAATATTGTATACATATTAGATGCTAGTACTCTCACTTGAGATTCACACCTCTCAACTATTGTGCACTCTGAAAGTGCCCAATATGTGTGTTGTTAAACAAAACCAGGTTTCTCCGAAAATTATCCAACTTTTAATTATGCACCAAACCAAGTTGTGAAAACCTAATTCTTAATTTAAACCAATTTTATCTTGATTAATCATAAACATGCATATAGTGATTAAAGCAAGTAAAATAAATTAAAGAATACTCACAATGCCAGATGTACGAGGAAAAAACCCAAAACGGGAAAACAACCTCAGACGACCCATGCCAGACAATCACTATGAACAATGGTTTTATAAAGACAGATTAGCCTTACTCAATGACTCGATCCCCACGGGTCTTGACGCTCCTTCTGATCTTCAACCGTTCTTCCATAGTGCCCATGCAGAAATTTCGTCTTCCACGATAACTATCCACAACACTCGACTCCACGAATGTCTCGATGTCCACTGATTGGCTTTGATTCGTCTAAGATGTCGAACAAGAAGTCCTTCTCTTTTTCTTCACCGCAAAACTCTTATGTTCAATGATAGAACAAACAAACTTTGGTGCAGCAAGATCACGTAAACATATAAGAATGATAACTTGGATCTTTGCAAACTCTAACGATGTGTTTATGCTTTTTAAAACTTAGAAAACATGTGCAAACAACGTACTAGATGGTATACTATTTTTCCAGTTGCACACTTACGAAACTCTGATAGAAACACGCTTTAAATAACATTTTAATGCCGCCTCGAAAACCGTGTCGTTCGAACGACAATGCCACGTCGCTCGCGCGACATAGGCATCTCATTCGAACGAGATCCTTATGTCGTTTGAACGAGCTAACGTGTCAGTTTGACTTTTTGACTTTTAGTTCAAAACCTCTTTTAAAGGAGATCCAAATAAGTCAAATTCTATTTCGAGTATATCAGAATAAAACGTAGTGTAAACACTTAAAACACTTTTAAAAACATTTTAAAACATTTTTCTTTATAAAAATACATCCTTATCTTTTATAAAAATAATTTCGAGCACCGTTAATTATACGCATTCATACCTGAGTGATCTCGGAATGCAATTAACTTTGAAGACGATTAAACTTGCACCAATTAAACTTCGACATGATTTAATTCTTTAAAGCTTTCTCGCAACGTCTTCAATTTTCTTCAATACGTCATAGACCAAGTGGGATCATGACACAAATAAAAATCTCCCTGTGACACATTACAAATATAGTTTTGTTCACGGAATTAAGTCAAAACAATACAGGGACTCAATTGGAAATTTATGTCCTTATAAATATCCCCCTTTGACTATTTCGGGATAAAACTAAAGTAGTGAAATGCCTCAGCTGGGCCGTCAAGTCATATGACGCCTAAATCCCATCCCATAAACCCAAAATAGAAATTACAGAACACGGACTAGTATATGTAGCACCGGCAAGCATGAATTTTCTGAATGTGATGTAGACTTGAAATCTCGAAACTCTGAAGCATACCTACACACATGAAACAGACAAACAAATACCAAGTGAAGTATGGAGGAAAAAATGAAACCAATATATATATATCCAAATGATACCAAACAACAATAGATACCAATATGAATAAACTCTGAAAAAATCATTTGTTAAACAATTTGAGCAACAAACTGATACTAATGGGTACTACCAATATGCAATACCAATTTGTAAACATATGTATACCAAAATAGCTCAAATCTCCCCCTACATCACATACCTCTCTCCCCCTTTTTGTCTCGAATAAACAATCCAGTGAAAAGATAAACCAATCCAAGTATCTAGCATGAGAATATAAACCAATTTGAATCAATGCGAAATCGCTAGATAATCATGAAACAACTAGCTAGATATGATCAAGTAATGACAAATCAGTAGCTAGTAAACCAATGAATCATATAAAGAATACATCAATCTAATCAGGTGAGATAAACGGACTATATGCAAAAATCCAATTTAGAACCAATAAATCCTGCATGTAAACCAGTCAGTCCAGAAACACTTCCAGCAGTACTTAAAAAATATACCAATTTAAACCAGAGGGCTGCAAACTAATCAGAAGCCACAATTCAGGTTGTCGTTCGAATGAGCCAGGGACGTCGCTCAAACGAGTTGAGGATGTCGTTCGAACGAAGGACGTAGGTCGTTCGTGAGACATGGATAGGTCGTTTGAACGACTTCTCGCGACCTGTCAAAATTTCTCAGATTCTCATAAATATTATATAATATTGCCCAGTGAAAAAATTTCCACAAAAAAATTCCAGGAAGGGCCTGACAGAAGCAAAACAGTGTTAAAACGGTATGCTTTTAACACAAAATGCAAAAACTCATAAAAATTAAAAATACGAGTTACATGCAAACATAGTACCGATGTGCTTAAAATGGATATGGAATGTCTAGTAGTGAAACTAAAAACAAATGAGTCACAATTCCAACACATCGAAATGATCAAGAAGCTCTAATTGATAGCGATAAATCATCAAACTTTATCATAGCTGTATGACAATAAAAGTGTGAGCTTAATGAACTAAACATACTACATGCACACAAATACATAATTTTGACGATTCTTCAAACAATAGCGTCAAATTGCAATGTTTCAACATTAGGATTAGATGTGCAAACGCGTTTAAATTTTTAATCCATCCAAACTCCCTCAATAATATCATATTTTCTTTGAAATGAACTAAACAAATTTGGCCCTTTTCTTAGCATATTGCATTTTCTTTTGGGCTCTTTTAAACGGTGGTTTTCACGACGAGTTAATTTTGAACTCTCGCAGCCCTTTCCCGCGAATCACTCATTATTTTTACCAATTTAAATCCTCACGGTAAACGGTTCTTACATGCACACTTCTCCTTAAGTCTACTTACGCATAGATGACAAGATTGAGATAAGAACGCCTCACCAAATTCAAATATGCAAGAGAAGTCAAACATCCATATAAACTCGTGCATGTGTGCAATGTTGGCATATATACAAAGTCGAATCAAATTCATATCAACTTCAAAACAACCCCATATAAACAATGGTTAAGATCATTCTAAGTATCGATAATAATGACCAAATGTCCTAGCCACATGGATAATGAAACGATAGGGGGTGGGGTCCAAGCACACCAATATGACACATCAAACATGTAAACTCAAAAACAAAAACCTAAAATCTTTTTAGTTTTTATAAAGTTTTCTCAAAAACAAAATCTTTTTGTATTTTTAAAATAAGACTCAAACAAGTGAAAAATGTAATACAAAGAGTTAAACATGTCATAACACTAGCAACTTATAAACATGGTGCAAGGGATAGCGTATGACAAAACATGCAAGCTACTATCCATAAGAAAGAGCAAGAGATGAATCATGTGCATGCATGTGAGAATCAACCAATGAAGCATTTAGCATCTCCAAATGGATTTCCTAACCCAAACAGGTGTATACTTAACAAAAAGGGTTTTGGTAACCAATGGGACACTACGTTTAGTCTTTCTAGCGTCTTTTCTAAGATCAAAACAAAAACTCCTAAGGTGACCTTTTCTACCACAATGCAAACATGTGAATACACGACGAGTAACGGGACCTTTAGGTTGACCTTTTCTAATACCCTCGGATGTGGTTGACGCTCTAAAACAGATTATGGTTTTGGCTTTTACATTCGAACCACTAGAACAAGATAAGCTGCTACCATCACTACTCGAGTCATTTAAATCATTTTTTAACTCAAAACTTTTGACTCAAGCAAACGATTAGACTCCTTAAACTTTCAGGACACCTTCTTTAAATTATCAATTACCCGTAGAAGGTTATCTCGCTCCCCTATAATGTGAGCAAACTTATCCCTAAGAGCCTTTTCTCGTGCCATAAAATCATTAATCGAATTATTTTCCTCAACGGCACAAACTTTAGAATTTTTTAAATCCTCTAACTCTTTATCTAAAATGAGGACTCTATCATCACTCTCATTTCTGCCCAATTTTAATAAAGTAAAATCTTTAAACAAGGAACTAAACTTCTCACGACAAATATCTCTTTGAATTTTAAAATTTTGCAAATATTCAATCCTATTTTTTAAACCATGATTCTCTTTCTCCAAAACTTCAATACGTTCTGCAAACTTTAAATTCAAATGATGTAAATTGTCAAAGCTTAGAGAATCCATCGAGAAAAACAAACACATGAGAGATAAACAAACACACGGGATCACAAAACAAATAAATTATGTTTTCTAGCAATGATACCAATTTGAAAATTCCCAATATGTGTGTTTTTAAACAAAACCAATTTTCTCCGAAAATTATCCAACTTTTAATTATGCATCAAACCAAG
The DNA here is from genome assembly GCA_949130495.1 of Sambucus nigra. Lineage (NCBI taxonomy): Eukaryota > Viridiplantae > Streptophyta > Magnoliopsida > Dipsacales > Adoxaceae > Sambucus > Sambucus nigra. The sequence goes on along the minus strand of OX422210.1, from coordinate 584,756,807 downwards.
TTGTGAAAACCGAATTCTTACTTTAAACCAATTTTATCTTGATTAATCCTAAGCATGCATTTAGTTATTAAAGCAAGTAAAATAAAGTAAAGAATACTCACAATGCCGGATGTACAAGGAAAAAACCCAAAATGGGAGAACAATCTCGGACGGCCCAAGCCAGACAATCACTATGAACAATGGTTTTACAAAGACATATTAGCCATACTCAATGACTCAAACTCCATGGGTCTTGACGATCCTTCTGATCTTCAACCGTTGTTCAATAGTGTCCATGCAGAAATTTCGTCTTCCATGATACCTGTCCACAACACTCGACTCCACGAATGTCTCGATGTCCACCAATTGGCTTTGATTCGTCTACGATGTCGAATAAGAAATCCTTCTCTTTCTCTTCACCGCAAAACCCTTATGTTCAATGATAGAACAAACAAACTTTGGTGCAGCAAGATCACGTAAACATGTAAGAATGATAACTCGGATCTTTGCAAACTGTAAGGATGTGTTTATGCTTTTTATACCTTAGAAAACATGTGCAAACAACGTACTAGATGGTATACTATTTTTCCAGTTGCACGTTTACGAAACTCTTATAGATACACGCTTTAAATAATGAAGCACCTTATACCTTTGACTTACTTAAGTCTATATTGTATAAGTGTTCAACTAATTTGGAAATAGTGACAAAATTGGTTGTCTAACCTAGAATCCAAAGATCCTCAGAATTATTCTCTCTAATCCACTTCAATGGTCCAAACAAGGTATAATTGAATCACACTACACACATTAGAAGTGCATACATGTGTATATATTGCTCATAATTGATTGTGTGATAAATTCCCCTTAATATGTTGTTTTAATAAATTTTGGGAATTTTTTAAACATTTTTAAAATAATGATTTCTTAAATAAAAGTGTTTTTATAAACCTTGTGGGGTTAAAATCCTATTATGAAAACTTTGTTTTTCATTAAAATGTTTGATTGGGTAGAATATCAAAGCACTAGAGACTTCAGGGTGTTGCCTGTAATTACTTTTTACGCGCATTTGCCAGCCAATAGAATGTCAACACTTGTCACGTTCCTGATATCTCATTTTTTGTTTATTTTGTGAGAGAACTACCTGGTGTGTTGTGGATCATTAGATCAAACCTTATCTATGGCCTGCATGCGTTTTAAGTCCATCCATGTGCTATCTCTATGGACCAATCACATTCAGTTTAACCACTGCTGTTTTATCACCCTTGGATCAAGTCAACATAAGGAAGACTGGATCTCAACCATTGATTTCGATCATCGATCCAGAACCTTCTTTGGCCCCTATATAAACCCTCCTATTCTCAACCTTTGGGAACTTTTGGCAGTCGTCCAAATTGAGAGGAAAAAAGAGAGAAGAGAGAAGTGAGAGAGAAGAGAGAAAAGAAAAGAGAGAAGAGAGAGAAAGGGAAATGCGTTAGAGAAAACCTAACCCTAACCCTAAACAACTTCAAATCATCTTCAAACCTTCGTATATACAAAACCCCAAACACAACCTTGAGTGTTTGAGAGAGAGTGGTGTTACTGGTTTGTTCATTTGAAGCTGTAACCTCTTGATCTGTGATCTTGTTACCAACTTAAACATTTTTGTGAAGATCTGTATTTCTTTATCATAGAAATCTTAGATCTACACTTTGCATGTTATATTTCACTAGATCTGCATATTTGTTTCTCGTTTTGTGAAAATCTTTGCTGATTTAGATGTGTAAATATTTTATGGTTTCTGTTCTTATGAAACTTAACCTTGACCTAGTTGGATTCTCACTTGGAGATTTTTAATCTCAAAAATATTTTTAAAACAGAGGTTGATTAAGATCTTGACTGATTTTGAAGCAAGATATCCGTGGAATCTGGGATAAATTAAAGGTCAAAAAGGTTTCAAGTTCTGTAAGAAAGAAAGAAAAGAAAATCACAGCATATAGTCTTTATATGTAATTTTCTAGGACTGTCTGTAAAAACTAAGTGTGTGTGAGTTCATGCATGTGTTTAGAAATCACATCACAAACACTTAACACACTACCACACTGGAAGTGTTGTGAATAAGATCAAAGATTATTGAGTCGACGCAAGAAAGCTAAAGCAAAGGAAGTTATCAAACTGGAAGAACATCATCAACAATCAGATCTAAGAGAAGTTAGAAGGACACCAAGTGGGGTATATTCCTAAACTTAGAATAGGCTGAGTTGTGTGCATGTATGTTGTATTGTTTGTAACTGTTATTTGTTTTTAGTGGATTTTTACTTTCGTGACTTAGAAGTCACCGTGGATGTTTCCTCTATTGGGAGAGGTTTTACCACGTTAAAAATTGTGTGTTCTGATTATCTTCATCTCCTCATCTCATTCTATAGTGTGCTGAATTTTTGAAACTATCTTAGTTTTAAAACTGATTACAAAGTCTTGGTTATTCTCGTACATAAGTTTTTGTAAACACATCTTGTTGTTTATCATTTTTATTTTCAAAAGAAAAGGGTTTCTTCAACAAACATCTCGGAGTTGCTTATATAGTTTAATCTTTTATTAAACGGCATTAGCAACGTTTTTCAATTGGTATCAGAGCCCTGTAAACTTTTATGTCAAAAAGATCTTGTGTTTCTAAAATCGTTTTCTGAAAAATCCTAACTATGGACGAGAAGAATGAAAGGTTTGGTAATCTGTCCAGACCTCCACTCTTTGATGGAAACAACTTTGCTTACTGGAAAGTAAGAATGGTTTCCTTCATCCAAGGGACTTTAGGAGATGATGTCTGGGACATTATTGAAAACGGATATACTTATCCTACTGAACCAGCCACTGAAGGAAGTGATGAGAGGGTAAAGAAAATCTTAAGTGAGTTTACCCAAGAAGAGAAAACAATTTCTCGCAATAACAATAAAGGCAAGAATGCCATCTTTATGTCTATTAATGAGTATGAGTTCAAGAAAATCTCATCTTGTGCCACTTCTAAGGAAGCTTGGGACACATTAATCACTGCCTATGAAGGAGACTCCAGAGTTAAAGCTGCTAAAACTCAAATGCTTACCCAGCAGTACAACTCTTTAATTATGTCTGACTCTGAGTCTTTTGACGACTTTTACATGAACCTAACTGATATAGTTACTAAGTTGCATGCTAATGGTATAACATATGATATGAATGAGATTGTTTGTAAAATTCTAAGATCATTACCACAAAAGTTTGACAGCAAAAGGTATGCTATTGAGGAGATGAGTGATCAAAACCTCACCCCTGAGTTACTCAGTAGCAAACTTAGGACTATGGAAATGGAATTAGACTTTAAGAAATAATTAAATCAGTCTCAACGAAAACAGCCCAACTCTAACTTGATTTTTCCTCTAAAATATCTAAGCATGAGACTAATCTGACCAACTGTGACTCTAATAAGGAGTGTGATATAGATAAACTAGATAATCAGATTGCCTTAATGTCCAAACAATTTAAGAAAATTGTTAAATTTAGAAACAAACAGGCATCTAAACAAGGCAAGCGTAATTATCCAACTGTGTCTAATCCCAAACCTCATGAGAGAGGTCTTGACAAACATCCTAAGGACAACAACATCAGATCTAACAGAGATCTTAAAAAGATTAAATGTTTTAGATGTGGGAAACTAGGTCACATTGCTCACGATTGCAGAGTTAATCTGAATAAAACCAACACACACAATAGAGCCAATGTTTGTAAAACTTGGGATGATTCAAGTAACTCTGATGAAGAGGAACTTGAGTCATCAAATGTACTTGACCCTTGCATGTCCTTTTTTGCTAAGATCATTTACAGTGATGATATGCATGTGTGTGACAATGATACTTCTACTCCTGCTTTTGTGAATACTGCTTTGACTGGCCTAGATGCCTTGTTATCTGAAAATGTTGCTAGCACTAGTTCCGTGTGTGTGAGTCAAAGTGATCTCGATAACGACGATGTAAATGGGTGTGTGAGTACTAAAACTGAATCGTTAGGGGTCACTACACACACTTCACTTAACGACTCAGACACAGATGACCTCCCAGATATTCATACTTTGTATGCTAAAACTCTTAAAAAAGGCACTAGACTAGAGAAGAATGTTAGAGACCTAACTAAGAAATTAGATGATCTAAGTCTTATTGTGAAGCTGAATGCCGAAGAGTACACTAACCAATGTCAGACACATCAATCTGAGATTGAAACTTTTGATCAAAAATTAAAAGAGTTGACCAAAACTAATGAAACCCTGGAAATGAAATACAAGGGAACATTATTAGAACTGGAGGAAGCAAAAACAAAGACAGCAACTGTTTTCAAAAAAATTTCTAAGTTTGAAAACAATTCAAATTGTTTCACTGACTTTGTTGTTGACTCCAAGACCAATTCTGATGATAGAACCGGTATTGGATTCTGCCCTAAGAATAAACCACAAACTACAAATCTTGAACCTATTAAGTTTGTGTCTGGGGGCAAAAGACCAATCGAAACATGTCCAGATTTTCATTTTATTAAAAAGGAATATGATCAAAAGCAAAAATAGAAAGACATTGGAGAGTCTAGTAATTCTAAGGCTGGTAGTACACTTGAGACTAAATACGTCTGTCCTTTGATCAGAAAGGCTGAATCTACCTTTAAGACCATACCTCCTAGGAATAAGACTTCTGAACAGAATCCTGTTAAACCTATCTTTAGAAGTTTCCCTAAGGAAGTACATCCCTCAAGCAATCAATATTGCTCCTACTGTGACGTTTATGGTCACTCTTTTGAAGGTTGTTATTCTAGGCGTCTAAACAATCCTGTGTACAACACTCCTGTTTACAAGAACTTTAACTATTCTAGGCAAAATCGTAACCATTATGTCCTTCCAAGACAACCTGACAAGAACTCTAACTACAGGAAAAGAAAGACCAAAATTAAGAGTTCATTTAAGAGAAAGGCTCCCAGAAACTTTCCTAAACCAAAAGCTCAACCTTTCCACAAAAATCAGTTTGTTGCTCCAAATATTTTTTGACAAAAAGATGCTTCTCGAAAATTTTATCAAATGAGAGCAAACTTGCGCAAAATTAAAACTAGAGCTATTTGGGTTATAAAAGATGATCTTTCACCCCAAATGAAGTGTAACATTGTTATCACTGCCTTAAAGGCTGAACACACTTCATCTGGTTGGTACCTAGATTCAGGATGTTCCAAACATATGACAAGAGATGAAACCAAACTCTTAAACAAAACCAGATTTGCTGGAGGTAAAGTAGTTTTTGGCGACGGAGTTTCATCCCAGATCATAGGTAAAGGAATCCTAAAAGAAGAGGGAATGCCTATTTTGGAAAATGTACTTTTAGTTAAAGGCCTTAAAGCCAACCTCCTAAGTATATAACAATTTTGTGACTCAGACCATACTGTTACCTTTTCAAAGAACAATTGCAAAATTCTAAAGGATAAAGGTGAATGCATCATTACCGAATTTAGAACACCTGACAATTGCTATACTGTCAAGACTAGTTCTGAAACCTGTAACATTGTCAGAATGGATGACAATGAAATCTGGCATAATCGTATGGGTCACCTAAGTTATGATATCCTTGGTAGATTGTCTAGTGAAGAGATTGTTAGAGGAATTCCTAAAATTAAACCTATTTCCAGTGTTGACTGTGGTCATTGCCAGGAAGGAAAAATAGTTAAGACTTCGCATAAAAAAGTTAAAGACATTCTCACCTCTAGACCTTTAGATCTCATCCATATGGACCTTATTGGTCCCTCTAGAACTGTTAGTCTTTGTGGACACAGTTATATCCTTGTCATGGTTGATGATTTCACACGATTTACTTGGGTTGCCTTCTTGAAACATAAATCTGACACGTTTCAGAATTTTTTGAAAATTTTACTAAGAATTGAAAATGAAAAGGACACACAAGTCAATCGCATTCGTAGCGATAGAGGGGGAGAGTTCATAGACACGGGAATAGTTGAATATTGTGACTACAACGGTTACAAACACGAATTTAGTGCCCCTAAGACACCTCAACAGAACGGTGTTCCTGAAAGGAAAAACCGAACTCTTCAAGAGATGGCACGTGTCATGTTGCATGCCAAATCTCTACCTAAGTAATTTTGGGTAGAATCTATTAGAACTGCATGTCATATCATTAATCGGGATTACCTTAGGAAAAACACTAAACAAACCCCTTATGAGTTGTGGTACGGTAAGAAGCCTAATCTGAAATATCTAAGATCTTTCGAAAGTCAGTGTTATGTCTGTAAAGACAGAGAACATTTGTCTAAATTCGAGACGCGTGGTGATAAAGCCATCCTTTTAGGTTACTCACCAAATAGTCGTGCTTATCGTATATACAATCTGCGTACTAAGACCCTTATGGAGTCGATAAATGAAATTATAAGCGACACTATTGTTGAAAATAAGATATCTGAATCACCTATTGTGGTTGAATCTGAAAATGATTTCAAAAATGATTCACCAGAAATAGATGACTCATTACCTATTGAGAGTCCATAAGTACCTGGCTGGGTCTCTAAAGATCATCCCATTGACAACGTGGTCGGTAATCCTAATGAGCCAGTCCGTACTAGATCCCAGTTAAGAAATTATGCTAATTATGCATGTTTCGTTTCCCTTGTGGAACCGAAAAATGTTAATGAAGCATTGAATGACACACACTGGATTTCTGTTATGCAGGAAGAACTTTTACAATTTGTCATTCACGATGTCTGGTATCTTGTACCGCGGCCTCAAAACAAAAATGTTATTGGCTCACGTTGGATCTTTAAGAACAAATATGACGAAAATGGGGTAATCCTTAGAAACAAAGCTAGACTAGTTGCTCAAGGTTACTCACAAATATAAGGGATAGATTTTAGCGAGACATTTGCCCCAGTCACTCGTCTTGAACCTGTTCAACTTCTTTTCGCCATAGCGTGTCACTTAAAATTTACACTTTATCAAATGGATGTCAAGTCTGCCTTCCTCAATGGAATTCTATCTGAAGAGACGTATGTAGAACAACCCAAAGGGTTCATTGACCCAAAATACCCAGACCATGTCTTTCGTCTAAAAAAGGCTTTGTATGGCTTAAAACAAGCTCCTAGATCTTGGTACGAACGCCTTTCCAACTTTTTGTTGGATAAGGGTTTTAAGAGAGGAGGTAATGACCAGACCCTCTTTGTCAAACATTTTGATAAACACATTATTATAGCCCAAGTCTATGTAGACGACATCATCTTTGGGTCTACTTCAACATCTGAAGTTAAATCCTTTTCTGCTATTATGCACAAGGAGTTTCACATGTCCCTTATGGGGGAGCTAAAAATTTTCTTAGGATTTCAAGTGAAACAGAATTCTGATGGATTATTTGTCTCTCAAACCAAGTATGCCTTAGACCTTGTTAAGAAATTCGGTTTAGATAATGCTAAAGTTGCCAAAATGCCTATGAGTACTACTGTTAAATTATGTAAAGATGAAAATGGAAAGTCAGTTGATTCCACACTTTATCGTAGTATGATTGGTAGCCTACTCTATCTAACTGCCTCATGACCAGATATAATGTATGTTGTATGTCTGTGTGCTCGTTACCAGAATAGCCCTAAAGAGAGCCATTTATCTTGCGTAAAACGTATTATAAAGTACATAAAAGGCACTCTTAATCTTGGACTTAGGTACACTAATGATACCTGCAGCACCATCATAGGTATACTGATGCTGATTGGGCCGGTTGTACTGATGATAGTAAAAGTACATCAGGTGCCTGTTATTATGTCGATAATAATTTAGTAGGTTGGAGTAGCAAAAAACAGAATTGCACATCTTTATCTACGGTTGAGTCCGAATATATAGCAGCAGCAAGTTGCTGTACTCAATTGTTATGGATCAAACAAATGTTAAGCGACTATGGGATTTAAGAAGATCAGTTACAATTATATTGTGACAATCAAAGCGCTATTAACATCTCTAAAAACCCGGTTCAACACTCGCGAACTAAGCATATCAAAATAAGACAGCACTTTATACGCGAACTTGTTGAGACTAAGGAGTTAGAAATTCATTACCTACCTACTGATCTGCAACTTGCAGACATGTTCACTAAACCTCTAGACTATAACAGATTTCTGTATTTGCGTAATTCTATAGGTATGGTATGTGTTGATTAATCTCTTAAGACCTTAATTTTTTTCCCTTTGTCCATTTGCGACAAAATGGGGGAGAAATTTGAGTCTTACGGGTTCATTATTTTGTTCACATTTCATCTAAACTGCTTGATCTTAGTGTGCATATTTCCAGGAACCTCTTCTACTGATTTTCTACCTTTTCTAGTGTACAAATTTGTAAATAGTTGAGTTATGTAATTTTTGACTTTCTAGGATATGGGTAGATAGTATCTTTTGTATAGGACTAGGTTTTAGTTTTTTTTGTTCCCTAAGAGTTTCAGCTAACTCAAAAGAGATTTTGTCTAATATTTCCAAAGGGGGAGATTGAAGCACCTTATACCTTTGACTTACTTAAGTCTATATTGTATAAGTGTTCAACTAATTTGGAAATAGTGACAAACTTGGTTGTCTAACCTAGAATCCAAAGATCCTCAGAATTATTCTTTCTAATCCTCTTCAATGATCCAAACAAGGTATAATTGAATCACACTACACACATTAGAAGTGCATACATGTGTATATATTGCTCATAATTGATTGTGTGATAAATTCCCCTTAATATGTTGTTTTAATAATTTTTGGGAATTTTTTAAACATTTTTAAAATAATGATTTCTTAAATAAAAGTGTTTTTATAAACCTTGTGGGGTTAAAATCCTATTATGAAAACTTTGTTTTTCATTAAAACGTTTGATTGGGTAGAATATCAAAGCGCTAGAGACTTCAGGGTGTTGCCTGTAATTACTTTTGACGCGTGTTTGCCAGCCAATAGAATGCCAACACTTGTCACGTTCTTGATATCTCATTTTGTGCTTGTTTTGTGAGAGAACTTCCTGGTGTGTTGTGGATCGTTAGATCAAACCTTATCTATGGTCTGCATGCGTTTTAAGTCCATCCATGTGCTATCTCTATGGACCAATCACATTCAGTTTAACCACCGTTGTTTTATCACCCTTGGATCAAGTCAACATAAGGAAGACTGGATCTCAACCATTGATTTCGATCATCGATCCAGAACCTTCTTTGGCCCCTATATAAACCCTCCTATTCTCAACCTTTGGGAACTTTTGGCAGTCGTCCAAATTGAGAGGAAAAAAGAGAGAAGAGATAAGTGAGAGAGAAGAGAGAAAAGAAAAGAGAGAAGAGAGAGAAAGGGAAATGTGTTAGAGAAAACCTAACCCTAACCCTAAACAACTTCAAATCATCTTCAAACCTTCGTATATACAAAACCCCAAACACAACCTTGAGTGTTTGAGAGAGAGTGGTGTTACTGGTTTGTTCATTTGAAGCTGTAACCTCTTGATATGTGATCTTGTTACCAACTTAAACATTTTTGTGAAGATCTGTATTTCTTTATCATAGAAATCTTAGATCTACACTTTGCATGTTATATTTCACTAGATCTGCATATTTGTTTCTCGTTTTGTGAAAATCTTTGCTGATTTAGATGTGTAAATATTTTATGGTTTCTGTTCTTATGAAACTTAACCTTGACCTAGTTGGATTCTCACTTGGAGATTTTTAATCTCAAAAATATTTTTAAAACAGAGGTTGATTAAGATCTTGACTGATTTTGAAGCAAGATATCCGTGGAATCTGGGATAAATTAATTGTCAAAAAGGTTTCAAGTTCTGTAAGAAAGAAAGAAAAGAAAATCACAGCATATAGTCTTTATATGTAATTTTCTAGGACTGTCTGTAAAAACTAAGTGTGTGTGAGTTCATGCATGTGTTTAGAAATCACATCACAAACACTTAACACACTACCACACTGGAAGTGTTGTGAATAAGATCAAAGATTATTGAGTCGACGCAAGGAAGCTAAAGCAAAGGAAGTTATCAAACTGGAAGAACATCATCAACAATCAGATCTAAGAGAAGTTAGAAGGACACCAAGTGGGGTATATTCCTAAACTTAGAATAGGCTGAGTTGTGTGCATGTATATTGTATTGTTTGTAACTGTTATTTGTTTTTAATGGATTTTTACTTTCGTGACTTAGAAGTCACCGTGGATGTTTCCTCTATTGGGAGAGGTTTTACCACGTTAAAAATTGTGTGTTCTGATTATCTTCATCTCCTCATCTCATTCTATAGTGTGCTGAATTTTTGAAACTATCTTAGTTTTAAAACTGATTACAAAGTCTTGGTTATTCTCGTACATAAGTTTTTGTAAACATATCTTGTTGTTTATCATTTTATTTTCAAAAGAAAAGGGTTTCTTCAACAAACATCTCGGAGTTTCTTATAAAGTTTAATCTTGTATTAAATGGCATTAGCAACGTTTTTCAATTGGTATCAGAGCCCTATAAACTTTTATTTCAAAAAGATCTTGTGTTTCTGAAATCTTTTTCTGAAAAATTCTAACTATGAACGAGAAGAATGAAAGGTTTGGTAATCTGTCCAGACCTCCACTCTTTGATGGAAACAACTTTGCTTACTGGAAAGTAAGAATGGTTGCCTTCATCCAAGGGACTTTAGGAGATGATGTCTGGGACATTATTGAAAGCATAATAAGTCGTACAGATCCTAAGGACACTAGAACCTGATGCTCTGATACCACCTGTGATACCCCGCCTAATTAAATACCGGGCGATAACTCCTTTAATAAATTAAAATCAAGGTGAACTGTTGGTTCATTCTTAGCATCACTGTCGCAAATGAAAAACTTTTCCAATTTAAACACCCTACTTAATTAAGCTAAGTGTCAAAACCATTTAAACCTTTATTCTCATTTTATTAAATCTGGTTACAAAACCTTAAACCATTAACATCTAAAGAGACACACAATAAGTAGAAGAATAAAATGAACATTCAAGAGTTTACCCAACCATAATAAATCCCAACATTAAAATACTAAGGAAAACATCCTGACAGTAACAATCCCGAAATAAAGATACTGAAATTAAAAGAATTACAATCTCTAAAAATATCAACTAAATAATGGAAAAAGGGCGACACATGCCCCCACTGGATAAAGCTGAACTAGAAGGAGTAGGGTCAGCAATGAGGTCGTCTAAACAATGGCCTGCAACTCCCAAAAAAGTTACAGCGCGTTCCATCCAAAGGATCCTATGCAAGACCCCCCTGTGGCTGGCCACCTGTAATACATACATACATATATATACAAGAGAGAAAGAAAAAGAAACGGGTCAGATCCCGATAGTGTATATGATTTAAAAATTTGTTTAGAAAGTATTTAAATTGATTACAGGCTAATGCAACAACATATTAGTGCGAAACTCTCTTGAGAAATTCTCACCTCTCTTCTAATGTGCACTCCTATCGCACTAACCTTCCCAATGGTTTATCTCATCATATATCACACTATCTTTCCCCAAGGATTTAACTTATCTTAGGTGACTCTCAAGATTTAAGATTTAACAACATCATAGTTTAAAAGGATAATTTCATTTAGTACAAAACGCTCATTTTAACTTTATTGATTCATAAAGTTTTTCAATATCATATTATACTTTTCAAAACAAGTATTTTCAATTTGAGTCATTATACATGTCTTACTTACCATAACACAGTAGGCAGTTTCCCAAATTTCAGAAGTTCATATATATATTAAATACTCGTATAATATATATATTCTAACAGCACCCCACATAAAACTTATGGTGCGGGCATACTCTGCTATCCAATCCCCTTATCAATCGTACTAAAGGGAATACAAGTTTGGAATCACTCTCGAACTGTATAAATACATACACAAACAATATTGAGGCGAAGCATAGTTTCCAAGTCCAAGAGGTCAGTATATACCCTCACGTCTCTTAGGACCGTGACTACCGATTCGATAGCCTGTACCTAGGATTTCTATCTTCTAGGGTACGAGTCAATATCCCCCATGAAGGCCCATTCGAGATATGACCATCCCAGCGCGGTAACCTCAGGGATAGCAAGTAGGGCGGGCATGATTTTCACAAGTATATAATATATGCATACACAATCATATAAATATACTACTTTTATCATATCAATTTAGGTTTATACCATAACCCACATTCACAACATTTATCCTTATTTTCCCATTATTATATATCAAGTATAATGGTTCGTTTTTACATTTAATTCAAAGGGGTTTTCCAACTTACTACGTGATTGGACATAAATATTGTATATTTATTCCCCTAATTTCAGTGCATTTGTGAACCCGAGTGATGTAACCTATATGGATTTGATGCACATTTATGCTACTAATCTTCGTTGGCAAGTATTTCGTGTTCCTTGCTTCTCTTATTGGTTTTACAGGTTAATTATGCAAGCAGCGCAAAAGAGAAAGCGAGACAATGAAAGAAAAGCTAAGAAGGCAGGTTCAAGGGCATTTTGGTAATTCTGCAGCCATATCCCGAATGAGGAGTCAACTAGAAAGTTGAAGAGCTCGGAACAACGAGAACACTGGAAGAAACGGCACCCAAATCCGAGCTACGGTTGATGAGTTATGACCCGTTGAAGTTGAAGAAAAATCTAAGGAAGAAAGGAAAGAAAACAAGAAAAAATTCTAAGTGTTGAATGGAAGAAAAAGCACCCCAGACCAGCAAACATTCGCGAACCCAGGGGCAAACCGGTTTGGGGGACGAACCGATTCGGGGTACATGCGAACCGGTTCGGGGGGCCTGATGCGCAAATTTTCCTCCTTTATTCAGATTGGCTCTAAGGTTTCCTTCTTATACAACATCAAAATTTCATGGTTTAATCCTCTTCATCCCAAAAGGTTTCCAGAATATCATTTAAGTCATCACTACATGCAATTTCCTATCTCAAATTGGTTTTTTCTTCCATACAATTCATCATAATCATTCCTAAACCAATATGAAAGATGCATCAACGAAATAAGCAAGATAAACACTTGCCTGGGATTTTCGACGTTCTGGTTTGGTGCTGAATTTGGTGTGGTTGCGTTCCCCGTCTCGCGATCTACGCGTTGGTGGTGGTGGCGGTGCAAACGGATGGATTTCAGTCTTGGATTGCTTTGGAAGCTCTCTCCTTCCCTCTCCTATGGACGTCACTTGTCTTTGGTTGTTCTAACCCTAGAAGACAACCTTAGACATCTGATATAACCCTTGAAATTTCGTGGGTTTAATTACCCAAAAATGTAAAATGACTAAAATGCCCTCCCGGGGTACTAATTAAGCCTAAAATTTCCCCGAGACTCAAACCAAACCCCCCGGGTACACTTTTCTAACTATCTCGACCCTTCCAGACACGTTGGCGCACTCAAAACGACCATACGGATAACTAAAAATATTTCACTTTTATTAATCAACATTTATTCCCGACGCGACATAGGGGCGTCCCGACTTAAATTTCCATAATTGTCATTTTATTCACACGTGACAATACTATAAAAATAAATCTCATATATTTCTATACTCATCCAGTAACATTCAACCAATAACAAATTTCCATAATTACTAACTCTCGTCACGCTAGTAAATATTTAAAACAACATTCCGGATTAAAATTAATTTAATTATCTCAATTAAATTTAATTAATCCCTAAATTTAAAAGCCATGAAAATACGGGGTATTACATACTTCCCCCCAAATAACGGAATTTCATCCCGAAATTTGAAAAATACGGTCTAACAGGTAGCACAGTTCTGGATATCCTTTTCCATACACAAACTATTTACATCGTAAGGCGCTCAATCACTATAGTCCTTTTCTCATAGCAACCCTGTTTTACATTCTCATCGGAGACACTTCACATAGTGCCCCTAATTGACAACATTCGCATAGGTCACGCCTATACGTTATAAATATCCATTATCTCTTATCATTAGGAGGATTCCCACTCGGAGAATACCATACTAACATTTGACCACTCTTGTTTGCCTAAAACAGTCGTGGAATTCCACCATAGTTATCGGATATTTTCTCGACCGATCCAAAAATTCGGTTTATCTACTCTCCTCTAAACATACGGAAGGAGAATGTTCGAGGTTCTTCCATAACAAAACCTTAATAAGTACCTCGTACGCGACAAACAGGTACGAGTGCTTCTACAGAGCATTCTTGAAATCATCGTACCAAGATTCCAAAATATCCTTCATGTGGCTCCACTAATCTTTAATCACCGTGCGCTTATTCCCTGGCTAAGGGTGATACATCCTACTCGAAACAAAATCTTATCTCCGTTGGTTCCTGAAATCCCATATCAAAGGTGGGATTCACCAATCTCATCCTGATTCAGAAATTTATACTGCGCCGGACCATGCACTGGCGCGATCCTTCATTTCAAAGGAAGTCTGGGGCATACTAGTTAATATTGTAAGCCAGTCCAAAGGAATATCAATCACTTCCTTCTCGGCGACTTAATTCACATGTTTGGGATAAACCCTTGATCTTGTTTTGAGGATGGAAACCCATCCAAGAACTTTACCGACTTTACCAACCTCTTCCAATTTCAGGAATTTTCGATAAACACAAAATTCTTTGGTTCATTCTCCTCTTTCAACCAAACCTTACCTATGGGCAGTGCATGTAGAGACTACTCACTACATCTCGCTAAACATCAATTCTTCCCTTGAAATGTCTCACATTAAGTGACACGTAATACTCCCCTTCCTTCCTTGGAGTATGCTGAAAGTTCCGACCCGTGCTCTTCTCTCCACGAAGCGCACTTCTGGATCTCCTATACTATACTAACATGAGTACTCTTTGTATGCGCAAGTCACTCTCACACTTGACTAATAACAACTCCGCTCCGGGTGTGTTTCATAAAAATTAAATTCTACTCTATTCAAGGAATACCAATTCTTGAATGGCTTCCCACATCCTTCCAATCAAGTTAGGGCGTGTTATTCTAATTGCACACTTATGTATGGATTATCGCCCCTCATGTGACGTTTAATCCACTCTATCACTTCCACTTCATTATACTAGTCCCAAAAACATATATTTCACACGTCTATTACCACGTCCCTTCGACTCGGACTATTTTAACTGTAGTTAACCAAGATGCCCACATTTTTGCAACACTCTGACCGCCTTGGGAGAGCGAACGGTGTGCTACTCATCTGTAGGACTAACTAAATTAAACGGAATAGAAGGAATAGGGCATTCAAAATCCATGACAATAAAAGAGGAATAATAATTCTCAACCTTCCTCAGATAAGTACAACAATTTTCCCAAATAGGTACAACAACCAAAATAAATCACTAACGCTCTATTCATCAAAATAATTACAGGTCATCTATTTTGTATAATATAAAGTTCTTTCCAGATAATCCATGCTAAAAATCATCCCAACTCTTTATTCACCTTGTGTTCTGTACGCGGTTATGACATTTGGGTACTCTCAATCACCCTAGAAATCAAAATTCTTAAATTCTCCTTATCATCGCTCCACCCCTCAACTCGTGGGGATAACTTTCAATGCTTTCCTAACACAAAAATCCGGCTCTAATGACCTTAAAACAAAATTCAACTTCCAACTTACATACATAATTACTTGATCCCATTTCGACCAGGGTACCGAACTCATGGAATAGTGACCAAACGTCTCCCTATTTCCATCCTTACGCTAAGTTTCATGCGTGGGATATCTCGCAAAGCGAAATCCAAACAAGGAACCCCCCGATACACTACTACCTAGCATTGTCGATTATCAAAATCTGTTAGGTCCTCCGTCCATAGTATATACCCCTTTATTCCGTCCCTTGACAGAAAAGTTACAATTTCTCCCGTAATTATGCTTAACAAAGAAAGTTTTACCAATTTCACAATCGTCCCGTATTGGTTGATGGTAATTACATTATATAAACCTTGAATACGTACACTCGGAATTCTCGAAATTCCTTTCCCTAATAATAGGGGTATAACTATTAACTCCCACATCTCTAAAGGATAAATATAACAATGCACTTTTCCTATCACTAAGTCCGGAGTGCTAAACATGATATTGAGTCAAATCTTTTCGCTCAACGGTAAATCCCGATACATACGGAATTATACTGACAAAACCTATACATACTCTGGCATCGAATATCTCGAGCCCACTATCTCCCTCGAAGCCTCTGGGATAGATAATATAAGTGCGAGTCCAACCTTCTTACAGGTAAAGCCTCGCCAAAACAAACATAAAACATGATGCGCTAGTGCAATCACTCCGATATCCTTGCAATAAATGCTCATTATCGTACTAACCATTTCTAAAACGTTTTAACAAAGATAATATCATACTCGTGTATCGCATCACTACAACGAGTAACCTCAATAAAGTATAAAACACTGTCAATGTACTCATTCATCCCCCGCGGATAGCACCAAAGAAAAATCCCGCTATACTAAGGAAAAAATATTCACATAATGGTAACATATATAATGATATGCATTAAACTCGTCTCATATGCTAATCTAGCAATGAACAAAATATGGTGACTCGCTCGTGTCACATAAACACGCCGCATCCTCTAAGGATACAACTTATACTTCCATCCTAGCAATCGTCTTGACTGCACAAATGGTTTTTGGACGTAACACGTCTGCCCAAACCAAAACAAAATTATTTTTAATCGTCGTCCTTTACTAGGCACCGTATTCTTGTCCCTTTTTCTCACTTTGGAACATATTATCGCGAGCAATTTTACTCCGCACCAAAATACCTCAACACATAATCCACTTATCACCTGCCCTACTAACCAGGTTAGGATTGTCCTTCTCTCAGACTTTAGTAGACTCGATTCCTGTTAGCCATCCCGGTTGTTCCCTTAGCTTTTTAGGCCATAAAGATCATGTTACTATCTATAATAGTACTTACTGAATTTACCATCACTTGGTAAGAATTTAACTATCTGAAGAATTTAAATGGTTTTCCTGATGTGTATCCACATCCTTTTGTGGTGCTATACCACCACCGTTGTATTCAGTCTTATTCTCGACTAAATTCTTCGATTCCTTTAACTTCCCCCACAAAGAAGCGTTATCATCTATATTGACAAAATATGATATTGCCAACCTCTGAATCGGTCGTCCAATAGAATTTCCTCCTCGAGTATTATCAACTATTATTACAAGTTGGTCTCCCACTTGGAGTCGTTCCCTCCACTAGTATCAACCTCTTTCGATACAAAATTTGCCAATAATTAGGATTCATATCCACAATTGGACTTCTGTCATGCCCTCCTGCGATGAGTTCAGAACCACGTTTGCTTCTCATCCTGAACAGTTGAGGAAGGAACATACGGTCAACACTGTACCTAAGGTTCTCCTATAGGCATAGCATTCCACTTCTAAAATTGGTGGTTGACTCCAACCATTATAATTTCGTCCCGAAAGCCAAGCATTTTTTTTAAAATTTTCACTTTCAGTTTGCCACACTCCGTCCTATATTTAAGCCTTTGGATACTTTACCTCCTTTGGTAAACACATACAATTTTCGCGTTTCTAAAATTTTCCACTGGCAGTCTCTACACGTTTTTATAATACGTTGGGTAAGTTTACCCTCGCACCTCATTTGACTATAACAGCATTTGAAAATCATTGATGCACCTTAGTCGCCTTTCTAGTTGTGGCTTCTCGTGCCATAATAGAGGTGACCTCGACTACGGTCATCATCCTCGGATATATTTCATAATCTCAACTGATCCCTACCTCCTGATGTACGCTTAACGGTCCTCTTCTGACATCCGTCATCGCTCGGCACACGCACACATCCGAACGAAATTATAATTCACTAATGTATACACATTATAGCAGGAGAACGAAATCTCGTCAAAGGAATCGACAATCCTAAACATAGGGTTCTATAACAAACAAAGCAACGCTGAAAGCATAATAAGCCGTACAGATCCTAAGGACACTAGAACCTGATGCTCTGATACCACCTGTGACACCCCGCCTAATTAAATACCGGGCGATCACTCCTTTATTAAATTAAGATCAAGGTGAACAGTTGGTTCATTCTTAGCATCACTGTCGCAAATGAAAAACTTTTCCAATTTAAACACCCTACTTAATTAATCTAAGTGTCAAAACCATTTAAACCTTTATTCTCATTTTATTAAATCCGGTTACAAAACCTTAAACCATTAACATCTAAAGAGTCACACAATAAGTAGAAGAATAAAATGAACATTCAAGAGTTTACCCAACAATAATAAATTCCAACATTAAAATACTAAGGAAAACATCCTGACAGTAACAATCCCGAAATAAAGATACTGAAATTATAAGAATTACAATCTCTGACAATATCAACTAAATAATGGAAAAAGGGCGACACATGCCCCCACTGGATAAAGCTGAACTAGAAGTAGAGTCAACAATGAGGTCGTCTAAACAATGGCCTGCAACTCCCAAAAAAGCTACAGCGCGTTCCATCCAAAGGATCCTATGCAAGACCCGCTGGCCACCTGTAATACATACATATATATACAAGAGAGAAAGAAAAAGAAACGGGTCAGAGCCCGATAGTGTATATGATTTAAAAATTTGTTTAGAAAGTATTTAAATTGATTACAGGCCAATGCAACAACATATTAGTGCGACACTCTCTTGAGAAATTCTCACCTCTCTTCTAATGTGCACTCCTATCGCACTAACCTTCCCAATGGTTTATCTCATCATATATCACACTATCTTTCCCCAAGGATTTAACTTATCTTAGGTGACTCTCAAGACTTAAGATTTAACAACATCATAGTTTAAAAGGATAATTTCATTTAGTACAAAACGCTCATTTTAACTTTATTGATTCATAAAGTTTTTCAATATCATATTACACTTCTCAAAACAAGTATTTTCAATTTGAGTCATTATACATGTCTTACTTACCATAACACAGTAGGCAGTTTCCCAAATTTCAGAAGTTCATATATATATTAAATACTCGTATAATATATATTCTAACAGCACCTCACATATAAATTATGGTGCGGGCATACTCTGCTATCCAATCCCCTTATCAATCGTACTAAAGGGAATACAAGTTCGGAATCACTCTCGAACTGTATAAATACTTACACAAACAATATTGAGGCGAAGCATAGTTTCCAAGTCCAAGAGGTCAGTACATACCCTCACGTCTCTTAGGACCGTGACTACCGATTCGATAGCCTGTACCTAGGATTTCTATCTTTTAGGGTGCGAGTCAATATCCCCCATGAAGGCCCATTCGAGATATGACCGTCCCAGCGCGGTAACCTCAGGGATAGCAAGTAGCGCGGACATGATTTTCACAAGTATATAATATATGCATACACAATCATATAAATATACTACTTTTATCATATCAATTTAGGTTTATCCCATAACCCACATTCACAACATTTATCCTTATTTTCCCATTATTATATATCAAGTATAATGGTTCGTTTCTAACTTTAATTCAAAGGGGTTTTCCAACTTACTACGTGATTGGACATAAATATTGTATATTTATTACCCTAATTTCAGTGCATTTGTGAACCCGAGTGATGTAACCTATATGGATTTGATGCACATTTATGCTACTAATCTTCGTTGGCAAGTATTTCATGTTTCTTGCTTCTCTTATTGGTTTTACAGGTTAATTATGCAAGCAACGCAAAAGAGAAAGCGAGACAATGAAAGAAAAGCTAAGAAGGCAGGTTCAAGGGCATTTTGGTAATTCTACAGCCAGATCTTGAAGGAGGAGTCAACAGGAAAGTTTAAGAGCTCGTAACAACGAGAACACTGGAAGAAACGGTACCCAAATCCGAGCTACGGTTGATGAGTTATGACCCGTTGAAGTTGAAGAAAAATCCAAGGAAGAAAGGAAAGAAAACAAGAAAAAATTCTAAGTGTTGAATGGAAGAAAACGCACCCCAGACCAGCAAACATTCGCGAACCCAGGGGCAAACCGGTTTGGGGGACGAACCGGTTCGGGGTACATGCGAACCGGTTCGGGGGGCCTGATGCGCAAATTTTCCTCCTTTATTCATATTGGCTCTAAGGTTTCCTTCTTATACAACATCAAAATTTCATGGTTTAATCCTCTACATCCTAAAAGGTTTCCAGAATATCATTTAAGTCATCACTACATGCAATTTCCTATCTCAAATTGGGTCTTTCTTCCATACAATTCATCTTAATCATTCCTAAACCAATATGAAAGATGCATCAACGAAATAAGCAAGATAAACACTTGCCTGGGATTTTCGACGTTCTGGTTTGGTGCCGAATTTGGTGTGGTTGCGTTTCCCGTCTCGCGATCTACGCGTTGGTGGTGGTGGCGGTGCAAACGGATGGATTTCAGGCCTTGGATTGCTTTGGAAGCTCTCTCCTTCCCTCTCCTATGGCCGTCACTTGTCTTTGGTTGTTCTAACCCTAGAAGACAACCTTAGACATCTGATATAACCCTTGAAATTTCGTGGGTTTAATTACCCAAAAATGTAAAATGACTAAAATGCCCTCCCGGGGTACTAATTAAGCCTAAAATTGCCCCGAGACTCAAACCAAACCCCCCGGGTACACTTTTCATACTATCTCGACCCTTCCGGACACGTTAGCGCAGTCAAAACGACCATACGGATAACTAAAAATATTTCACTTTTATTAATCAACATTTATTCCCGACGCGACACAGGCGCGTCCCGACTTAAATTTCCATAATTGTCATTTTATTCACACGTGACAATACTATAAAAATAAATCTCATATATTTCTATACTCATCCAGTAACATTCAACCAATAACAAATTTCCATAATTACTAACTCTCGTCACGCTAGTAAATATTTAAAACAACATTCCGGATTAAAATTAATTTAATTATCTCAATTAAATTTAATTAATCCCTAAATTTAAAAGCCATGAAAATACGGGGTATTACAATTAATTAGGATGTTATTGTCTTTCTCATCTATGATTCACACAGTAGAATACTTAACATATATACATATTTATTTCCCTTACAATATATATAATACGAAACCCCTAGGTTGAGTTGCGGTTCATGTGTACTCTACTATCAAGTCCTAGTACATCACGCACTAAATAAAGAACTACCGGGTCAGAATCACTCTCAAACCATAAATTCAATTCACACACAATTGGAGCCGAACATAGTTCCAACCTATGGGATATGCACATACCTATGCACCCATATAACTGTCAACACTACTGTTTTTACAGATAGATCGTACCTAGATTCTATGTTCTGAGGCACCAATCTAAAAAAACAATGGGCTAATCAAGATGAGACTGTCCCCTTTATAAGATCGCCCATGATAGCAAGCATCATAGGTATGTCATACACATAAGTCACATAATTGGTATTCTTACCACATGTACATTTATCTCATTCAGATAGGTATACTCACAACCTATAACACAATATTCCATACGTAGTGTATAACCCTCGAATTCCCTACGTATCATTTATTTAGCATAATGTTTCTTCTCATAACAACCGGAGCGTTCCCTATTACTCAATACGCTTCCGAAGTGTCCCTTAAGTTAATTTAGTAGGTAACCCACTCCTTCTTATTGGTCTAAGTCGTAGGTTCCCTAAGATACCCGTGATGTCATCGTATTTCTCCCGAATTTAAATTCCATTCTTTAACTAAGTACACTTAGCCTCGACCCTATATTCATCCCAAAGTATCAAGTCTAAACATCTAACATTTGTCTACTGATGTTTAGTATATCTCCAATTATAATGTAGAAATCAATTAGAAGGTTAATTCATTCGTTTCTCATAAGGTCTAAAACAAAAAGGGAAGAACTTTCAAAATCTGGGGAACTGAATCGATTCTCCCTTGGGCCGAATTGATTCGAAATGCTACATGTCTCATCTTGTTCCATACGTAGTTATGGTTTTCTCCAAATTTCTTAACCCAACTCTCATTGTTCCTATCTAATTCAATAACCTAGATTCCCAATCATTTAATATACACTTATGGTTGATTTCCAACGTAAAATTATCATTAAAACATCAAAGATTTAACCTTAGAACTAATTTATCCACGATTATCAACAAAACCCTAGTTTCATGTTTATCCATCTTCATATACCCCTAAGTCCAGATTTATTTCATTTTCTTACTTCCTTATAATCTGATTTCAATTTCTAAACACATAATATTTCAGTTTACATGTAATACCTATCCAAGATAATGTTTTACATTCTCCAAATTAAGCCAAAACATGTGATACTAATGAATAAATCACCTACTTCTAACATGGATATTATATCTTTTTTTAATTTAAGCAAGATAAACACTTGCCTTTAACAGTAGGTCTAACCCTTTGTAGATGATGGTATGGTTTCGATCCTCCTTTCTCGATCTATGCGATGGTGGCGACGATGGTGCAAAAGTGGTGGTTCATGGCCTTGGAACACCTTGGGCACCTCAACTTCTCCCTCCTATGGACTATTTTTATTTTTGTGTATGGTAATCTTAATTCCCTCACTATAGATGATGATATAAACCTCATAATTTCGGAGGTCCTTTTTCTCCAAAAGTAAAATGACCAAAATACCCTCCCAGGGTGTCAATTTGGTCTAAAACTGCCCCAGAACCCAAACTAAGCCCCGGGGTAAATGACCATTTGGATGAATTATTTCCAATTTACTTTTTTATTCCATAATTTAAGTCCCAACATGACTAATATGCGCATCATGACAAAATTACTGTAATTATCGTATTTCTCACTCACGACTTTTATAATATCTTATTATCATTATTAGTACTCATCCACTAAGTAATATACAACATAAATAAATATTAACCCTTATCTCGCTGATCAATATTTATTTCAAACCGGATTAATTTCTTATTTTAATTTAATTAATCCCTATTTGAAAAATTATTAAAAATATGGGGTATTACATACTTCCCCCCCTAATAACGGAATTTCATACCGAAATTCGAAAAATAAAAGTATACCTGGTAAGAATAACTCTGGATATTTGTCGCGGATCTTATCCTCACGCTCCCAAGTAGACTCATTGGCACTATGATGCCCCCATTGAACACGTATAAGTGGAACTACCTTTGAATTCAATCTCCTCTCACTATGGTCTAGGATAGCGATTGGACTCTCCTCATATGATATATCGGGTTATAATTCAATATCCTCTAAAGCAACGCGTGTGTGAGATAACTCATCCCGGAGATACCTCCTCGGAGAAGAAGTATGGAACACATCATGAATCCTATGTAAGTGCTCCGATAACCCAAGTCTATAAGCCACTGGCCCAATCCTCTTGGTGATAAGAAATGTCCCTACATACCTCGGCACCAATTTTCCTTTTTTCCCGAATCTCATTATCCCCTTCATAGGAGACATGCGTAACAATACCTGGTCTCCCACATTAAACTCCCAAAATGAACGTTTGAAATTAGCGTAACTCTTTTGTCTATCCTGAGCTACCCGTATATGCCTCCGAATCATCTCAATCCTGACCGAAGTATCCTAAATGAACTCTGGCTCAAGAAGCTGGTTGTCCCCCGCCTCTTGCCAATAAGCGAGATAATGACAAGGTTTGTCATACAATTCCTCGAATGGATCCATGTTAGTAGTGTACTAATAAGAGTTATTGTACGCGAACTTTACTAGTGGAAGATACTTATCCTAACCTCCCCAAAAATCAAGAATGCACATATGTAGCATATCTTTCAACATCTAATAAGTCCTCTCAATCTGTCTATTCGTCTACGGGTGATAAGCCGTACTCAGTCGCAACTCTGTGCCCATGGCCTCCTAGAAGATCTCTTAAAATTGAGACACAAAAATCTTGTCCCTGTCGAACATAATATCTAGGGGCACCCCATGTAATCTCACTATCTCTGCAATGAAATCTGGACATACTGTGTCTTTTTATAATTCATTCAAACTGGAAGAAAGTGGGGTACCTAGGTCAACCGATACACTATCACCCATATAGAATCGTGACCCCTTTGAGAAGTATGCAACCCAGTGATAAAATCTAAGAAAATGCTCTCCCATTTCCACGTAGGGATATCCAATAGTGGTAGAAACCTTGCTGGTCTCTGATGATCCACCTTTACTAGCTAGCAGGTGGTACACTTCGAGACAAACTCAGCAATGTCTTTCTTTATCCCACTCCACTAATATTGTCACCTCATATCTTGGTACATCTTATCCCCATCACGATTTATCGCAAATCGAATCCATGTGACTTTGTCATCACTGCGTGTCGTAACTCCTCTCCCTTTGGAACAATCAATCTACCGTTGAAGCCCAAACCTCCCTCTGAACTCACTGAGTAAGATTCTTGTCCCCTAGCCATAAGCTATCGAATCCTCTCTTGACAAAATGGATCCGTCGCTTGGGCCTGTACCACCCTCGTGACATTCTGGGGTGTAACGGTCATAACTGATATATAATATCTGGCCACTGGATCCTGATGTCCCATCTCTTTACATTTTTCTTTCCACACCTCGAACCTCACCCTCTAGCCTACAGCTCAATGCGTTTGCCACCACCTTAGCCCTTCCTTGGTGATATTGGATATCAAACTAATAATCTTTCACAAATTCGAGCCACCTTAGCTAATGCATATTCAGCTCTCGCTCAGTGAACAAGTACTGAAGGGACTTGTGATCTGTGAACAGGCGAAACATCTCTCCCAAAAGGTAGTGTCTCCAAATTCGTAATGCAAACACAACTCCCGCCAACTCCAAGTCGTTTGTGGGGTAATTCCTCTCATAAGGCTTAAGCTTGCGGGAAGCATAAGTTATAGACTGATCCTCCTGCTAAAGTACTCCCCAAGTCCTTATATGGACGCATCAGTATAAACTAGGTACTCCACTCCCGGCCTGGGCAGTGCTAGAACTTATGCTGAAGTCAACTTGTCCTTCAGCTTATCAAAAGCCAACTGACAAGCGTCATCCCAGATGAACAAGATCCCTTTGTGAGTCAAGTTAGTCAAAGGACCCACACTATTCAAAAATCCTAGAATTAACTGCCTGTAATATCCTGCCAAACCCAAGAAACTACGTACCTCCATCGGTGACGTGGGTTGTCCCCACTCCCTCACCGCTGACACCTTACTAGTATCCATCTCCTAGAGAGTGTTTGAGAGCTTAATTCTTTCATAAAAAGTTCCCTTGGTGTTTGTTATTCAAATTCATTTATTCAAAGAACAAAACCAAGTTTACACCCAATTGTTTGTTTTAATCCAAGTTTCTATCTATATATATATATACATCTTGCTTGGAGAGTTTGTTTGGCACCGGATTCATCCCTACCGTAAAAGAGAGTTTAGGTTCGATTCTACATCCCACAAAGAAGAAGCTTGTCTGCTGTGACATACCCACTGGGAGAAAGGCTCCTTGTTTGGGTGACGGTGACCAAAAAAAGTCCGATCGGTGGACTCCGAGACCGCGGTGGAGTTCCGTGGTTATTCGCTAGGCAGAGGTGTGTACAAGAAGGAGCATCGGGGCCTGGACGGAGTCAAGTCGAGTGTTGTAAGTCTTATTGTCTTGTATTTGTAAAATCGTACTTAGTGGATTTGAGGTTAGGGACGTCCGAGGTTTTTTCCTGTTGTGGGTTTTTCCTCGTACATCGCGGCGTAGTATGACTGATTTACTTTTATCTTACAAAATAACTTAGAACGCATGCTTAGGATAATTCAAGATAAAATTTAGTTTAATTGTCACACTTAATTAAATTGGTGCTATTTTAATTTGGGTAAATATTAATTTAATTCAAGTCAATAATTTTATTGGATAAAATTTGGTTTGGCCTAATTTGCAAAATTGAATATTTATTGTTAGGCAAATTTCTAGGACTTGGGTTAAATTTCTTTTGGACTAAAAGTTAAATATTCACAGGTTTGATTTCAAGCGCAATTCTAATTTTGAGAAAATTAAAATCCAATTTAGTTTATTTTTAATTTTGGAAGAATTAATATTGAAATATTTTAGTTGTGAAGCTTGCATTGTTTAGTCCCTTTATTTGAACCATCCGAATTCCGCATCTAATAGTAAATTACTTTTTAATAAAATCTAAAAATTGGGTACCTCGTGTAATAACAAGTGGTATCAGAGCGGGAACGCTAAGTTATTGCGTTTAGGTCCTTTTTCAGCATTTTTGTTTAAAATGGAAAATATGCCTCTTTCAATATTTCCTACGTTTGATGGTTTTCTCATGTTTGCACATGACTCTTCTCTTGCCATATCTTATGAGTAATTGCTTGCATGTCTTACATACTCTAGCTTTTGTGATTAATGATATATCTTTTGCTAGTTGTATGTTTTGTTTATCATTTTTCTAGTCTATGCTTCATAATCAATCACATGCTAGAATTATGATTTTTGTTTATCTTTTGTATTTTATTCTTTCATTTTAATTTGCATTAAATGAAAAATACAAATTGATTTTATTTATCTTTTGAGTTAATTTTTGTGGTTGGTGAAAAACTTTGAAAAACTCAAAATGATTTTATTTTTGTGTGTATTTTGGTTTTACACACATTTTGTGGCATATGTTTGTGTTTGAATCCTCATTTCGCTTCCATGTGACTAGAACTTTTGGTTAAAATTTTAAATCCTTAAAATGTTCTTTATCATGCTTACATGGAGTAGTTTAAGTTTGACTTGCTTAATGGATTCACTTTTATATGCCTTTACACACATACACAAGCTTTTTCAACCTTAACTTCACATGTTATATTTGAGCTTTGTGAGGTGTTCTCCTACCAATCTAGTCATCTACATACTATGACCTAGGAGGACTAATGCATCTCAAAATCCGTTGCACATGAGATCTGTGTGATATAAAAAATATATATATAAATGTGCATGGGGAAGGGCTCCAAAAGAAAAAATATTATCCTTTGCGAGTAAGCCACCGTTTGGATTGGACCTAAAAGAAATACGTGATCCAAAGGCCTAAAAGAAAATATGACAATAAAAGAAAAATAATTTGCCACGGCCTATTTTGTTTAGTTTATTTATTCATTCAAAAGATTAAACTCTATATGCTTAAATTGAGGGAGTTTGGATGGTATATCAACGGTTTGCACAATGTCCGTTTATCCTAGTTGCGCTTTCAATGTCATGACTCTATTGATTTCTAGAATCATCAATATGCTAGGCTTGTATACATTGTGTTTGTTTGTTCATTGAGTTCAATTTATATTTTCACATGAGGCTATACCTAAATGTGATAAAATTTTGCAATCAAATGCGAACTCCATGAACATGTTTAAGTGATTTGGTTTTAAATTCATTAGTATCTAGTTCACACCCTTTCACTTCCGTTTCCATATGTCACATTTATGCTATAAGAGTGTGGAAAAACTTATGTTATTTAGTTTTGTGTCATTTTGGTGTTTATATCTATATGTGTGTACTTATGCTTAGTTTGAATCTATTGTGTATACGTATATCTGATATTTTATTTGTTTTTAAGTCTTTGCCATGTTTAGCTAGTTCATTTATGCTTTTAATTCATTTTTGGTATCTATCTTGTTGTGAATTTTGTTTCCATATCACATGCTTAGATTACTACAATCAATTGATATCTTTTGTTATCGCATCATAGTTGATATTCATATCTTTATGTGGATTAGTTGAATTTTAGTTGCCCACGTGCTTTAATGTTCTCATCACTTTATGAACAATTGTGTGTTTGGCTTGTTATCCCATTATATTTATCTCTTGGTTAGTTTAGGTGGTGTATATGCTTTAATTGGGGGAGATAAGTTATTTTTTATTCTTTAGCCTTTGTCTATTCCTGAACAAAAAGGGGGAGAATGATAGGGAGAGAAATGGTATCGAATCCAATTATAATTGTATCTTAGTTTAGGAGATTTAACTTAGGGGGAGTCGCGACCTTCTTAGGTAGATCATTCGATAAAAAGGGGAGAATTAATTAAGGAGGAGTCTTTATTTAAATTGCATTTAATATTTGAATATTCCCTATGCGTTTAATGTGTTGATTAAGTGTGCAGGTATTGTAAAGCGGTATTTATTTAAAGTAGCAAAGTGTTTAATTCTAAAGTGGTATTCGAGTCAAGCATTGTACTCTTTATTTTGGGTGGGGTATTTTTGAGTCTAGTGAGCTTGACGGCCCTTTAGGATTTTATTTTGGTTTTTGTCCCGGAATAGCCAAAGGGAGAGATTTGTAAGGACACAAATTTCCAATTGAGTCTTAATGTAGTGTTGGCTCAATTCCGGACAAAAACAGTTGTGACATAGGATAGTATTGAGTGAGTATCCTCCAAGCCTATAAGATGCAAGAGTTGAAGACGTAGCGGCCAAGACTTATAAAGCTTCATCATTTGCCGAGTTTCAAGTGCCATGTTTCTACGTCATCAACATCATATTCCATAGTCTCCAAAAGGTATGAATGCATTTCTATATATATAGGGAGACTTGGAATAATTTTATAAAGGGCGTATTTTTTGTTTAAACTTATGTTTATTTTCAGAAGGTTTCTTTAATACTTTAAAATAAAGTTTCTGGTCTAAAATCGAATTTTTAATCTTTCTGGTTTTTCGTTCGAAATTATTGTTCGAACGAGGTTTGCCAATGACTTGCCACTGGAACTTAGTTAGTTAGTTCGTTCGAACGAAATGTCATTCAAAGAAAAATATCATTCGAACGAGATTTCGACGAGAACAGTTTTTGGCTATTTTTTGGCACTTTTCCACTACTTTGTCCCACTACTCCTTCACAGAATTTAATGACTTTGGGTCTAGAATTTTTCTAAGAACTTTTTCCATCTCCTAGAGAGTGTTTGAGAGATTAATTCTTTCATAAAAAGTTCCCTTGGTGTTTGTTATTCAAATTGATTTATTCAAAGAACAAAACCAAGTTTACACCCAATTGTTTGTTTTAATCCAAGTTTCTATCTATATATATATACATCTTGCTTGGAGAGTTTTTTTGGCACCGGATTCATCCCTACCGTAAAAGAGAGTTTGGGTTTACGTCTACATCCCACAAAGAAGAAGCTTGTCTGCTGTGACATACCCACTGGGAGAAAGGCTCCTTGTTTGGGTGATGGTGACCAGAAAAAGTCCGATTGATGGATTCCGAGACCGCGGTGGAGTTCCGTGGCTATTCGCTAGGCAGAGGTGTGTACAAGAAGGATCATTGGGGCTTGGACGGAGTCAAGTCGAGTGTTGTAAGTCTTACTGTCTTATATTTGTAAAACCGTACTTAGTGGATTTGAGGTTAGGGTCATCCGAGGTTTTTTCACGTCGTGGGTTTTTTCTCGTACATCACGGCGTCGTGTTACTGATTTACTTTTATCTTGCAAAATAACTTAGAACGCATGCTTAGGATAATTCAAGATAAAATTTAGTTTAATTGTCACACTTTACTAAATTGGTGCTATTTTAATTAGGGTAAATATTAATTTAATTCAAGTCAATAATTTTATTGGATAAATTTTGGTTTGGCCTAATTTGCAAAATTTAATATTTATTGTTAGGCAAATTTCTAGGACTTGGGTTAAATTTCTTTTGGACTAAAAGTTAAATATTCACAGGTTTGATTTCAAGCGCAATTCTAATTTTGAGAAAATTAAAATCCAGTTTAGTTTATTTTTAATTTTGGAAGAATTAAAATTGAAATATTTTAGTTGTGAATCTTGCATTGTTTAGTCCCTTTATTTGAACCATCTGAATTTCGCATCTAATAGGAAATTACTTTTTAATAAAATCAAAAATTGGGGGCCTCGTGTAACAACAGGCGAGGTACTCTTATAGATGAAACCCTATCCTAACAGCTGCCCGATCTGATCTCGTAACTCCCTTATATCCATCGGGGCCATACGATAAGTTTCACATGTTATCGGCCGAGTGTCCGGCATCAAGTCTATCACAAACTATATCTCCTTTCTATGAGATAGTCCCGGTATAACATGAAACACAGTAGTGAACTAACAAATGATCGAAATCAAATCTAGGGGAATCACCACCTCCTTAGAGGTTTCCTCCTCATTATAGTATAAATGGGTGGACGATCCTCCATCAGGACGAGTCATCGACACTAAAAACATCTCCTGACCTGGTATAGCGAACACAATACTCCTACTATTACAGTCAATCATATCCCTATAAGAGACTAGCCAGTCTATGCCTATAATGGCATTGTACTCGATTATGTCTAACACAAGCATGTCGATGAGAAAAATCAATCTCCCAATCTTTATACCCACACCCTAACAAATAAAGAATATAAGCATCCCATTACCCAATAGTTAATCTACACTAGTAAATGTACTATCTTGCGTAGCTAACAACCCTGTGGTCCGTGCAAATTTAGTGGCTATGAATGAGTGTGAAGCTCGAGTATCAAATAATATATGCCCCATGGTCCCATGTATAAAAAATATACCCTTAATTGTGGGTGGAGCCTGTGGAACTGCGGCTTGATGGATGTTACACACACGCCCATACTGCAACTACCCATGCTGAGGTGAGACTGCTGGAATAGCTGGGATAGCAGGCAACGCTGGCATCTATGTTGGTGCTGGAAGGACGGTGGGAAATATAGGTCGCTGGGGATTATGACGGGCGCCCTGCTACTGCGAGGCCCTACCCTTCTACGGACAGTCCTGACGTTTGTGGCCAGTATTTCCATAAATGAAACAACTACTAATAAAGTTTCCTCCCCTCCAACCCTGTTGTCCTCGGCTTTGCTGGCCGTTACCACCCTTTTATTGACCCTGTTGTGCATGCTGCTAACCCTGCTGATTCTGTTGGCCCTACTTAAAACCTCCTTGTCCCTATTTGTAATCATCGGATCTAAATCGCTTAGCAGGATCCCACTGATGGGAACTCTTCTCACCCTGCTTGGACTGACTTTGAGCTGATTGTGCCCCACTGGCACTATTACCCTTTGTCCTGCCCTACTGGTTGGACTCTCCTGCTCGTTTTCTTCCCTCTACATGTAAGCGATGATCCTGGAAGTGTAGCAAAGCATCATTTAGTACATCTATGTATGTCCTCAGAGAAAGATTTCCCAAAATATGGTGTCGGATTCTCCAAGTCAGACCATTCGTGAACAGTTGTATCCTTTTTTCTTTAGTAGGTACCTCATTTGGGACGAGATTTGTCAACCTAGAAATTTCTCTTCATACTCAGCAACAGACTTACCCTCCTGGGTGAGATCTAGCAATTTCCACCTCATTGCAGTCTAAATGGTGAACGAAAAGTATTTACGATCAAATTGCTCCTAAAAACTTCTGTATCGGCATAGTGTCTCTCTCCTCAGCCATGGGAGAATACTCCCACCATTGTAGCGCCACTCCGACTAGCTTGAATTTAGCTAGGATCTGCCTCTGAACATTGGTGCGCTCATACATCCTCAGGTGGCACTGGATATCTTTCTTCCATTGGCTTCTGAAAGGCATCCCTAATTCGCTCCCATGCAGATTGGAACACATGTTCCTGTGATGATGCCACCGTCTGTGCCTGGGGTGGGGCCTGCTGTACTACTACCAAAGCTGCATTAACCGCCTGGGAAATTACAGTGGCAACTTCTGCAACATTCATGATACCCTGGGCCGGAGCTGGTTGAGGTTCTGGTTGCGCATTCCTAGTAGTTAGTTGAGCATGTCTAGGAGGCGTCTGAAATAAGAAAGAGTTTGCATAAGTCCACAATTTAAGATATCTCAAATTAGCTGGAGAGGTAAATTTGCAATTAAGAATACAACAGTCCTACTAATAGGGATCTACATCAAAGAACGTCACGCTAAAAACATAATAAGCTGAACAGATCCTAAAGACTCTAGAACCAGATGTTGTGATACCATCTGTCACACCAACCTAATTAAATATCGGGTGATCAGTCATTTATTAAATTAAAATAGAATATCCAGTTGGTCCATTCTTAGCATCAATATCGAAATTTTTTTAATATTTACTAACCACCTAGTATTTGAAAAGTTGGTGTCAAATTTTTATCTTGTTGTTTAATATAAAACCAAATAAATAATAATTAAGCATGCACCATTCAATAATCAATCTCATAAAGAATAAAGAGACGGAATAAGATAAATGTGACTGGAGTAAGTATTTCCAACCTAAATTCCAAATACAATAATCTGACATGAAAACAAATCCCATCACTGAAAAGGAATAAAAATGTAAATCCACTATCTCTGAATAACGTCTGAATAATGATGGGAAACATGCCCGATTGGAATAAGTAACTCTTGAGAAAGAAATGATAAATGTGAAGGCATCTAATAGCATGGTCCTGCAACATCCACATTAGCTGCAGGACGTCAAAGGATAGGAACTCTTATGCCTGGCGTCATTGTGGTTGGGAACCTAAAATATTTTTATAAAATAAATATATGTAGAAGAAACGGATTAGAGACAAAGTGAAAACAGTTTAAAAGTTTAGCAAGTATTTAAAGTGCATAAATTCCAAATATTGTATACATGTTAGATCCTCGTACTCTCACTTGATATTCTCACCTCTCAACTATTGTGCACTCCTAACGTAGATTTCTAACCCGCCCTAGTTATGCTACCCCACCTAACTAGTCAATCCAAGTCCCTTATTACATAAACTAACCCATTGCGCCCACTCTTTTTACCCATATAATACTTTATAGAAATTCTCAATATCGATTAGCCAATTATGAGGTTCTTATTTATTATTTAAGTTTCCACCCACTTAAATTAATTGGGATATTATTATCTTTCTCATCTGCGAGTCACACAGTAGAATACTTAACATATATACATATTATTTCCCTTACAATATATATATATATATAAAATACGAAACCCCTAGGTTGAGCTGCGGTGAATGCGTACTCTGCTATCAAGTCTCGGTACATCACGTACTAAAAAAGGACTATCGGGTCAGAATCACTCTCGAACCTAAAATACAATTCACACATAGTTGGAGGCGAATATAGTTCCAAGCCTATAGGATACTCACATACCAACGCACCCTTATGGCCATCAACACTACCGTTTTCACAAATAGCTCGTACCTAGGCTCTATGTTCTGAGGCACCAATCTAAAATCCCCCTAATGGGCTCATCAGGATGAGGCTGTCAGCTTTCTAAGACCTCCCAGGACAACAAGCATCATAGGTATGTCATACACATAAGTCACATAATTGGTATTCATACCACATGTACATTCATCTCATTAATATTGGTATACTCACAACCTATAACACAATATTCCATACATAGTGCATAACCCTCGAATTCCCTACGTATCATTTATTTTGCATAATATTTCTTCTCATAACAACCCGAGTGTTCCCTATTACTCAATACGATTCATAAATGTCCTTTAAGTTAATTCAAAAGGTAACCCACTCTTTCCTACTGGTCTAAGTCGTAGGATCCTTAAGATACCCATGATGTCATCGAATTTCTCCCGAATTTAAATTCCATTCTTCAACAAAGGACACTTAGCCTCGGCCCTATATTTATCTCACAGTATTAAGTCTCAACATCTAACATTTATCTACTAATGTTTAGTATATCTCTAATTATAATGTAGAGTTCAATTAGAAGGTTAATTCGGTCATTTCCCATAAGGTCTAAATCAAAAAGGGAAGAACTTTCAAAATTTAGGGAATCGAATCGATTCACCCCATTGGCCAAATTGATTCGCTAGCCGAATCGATTTTCCCTTGGGCCGAATCGGTTCGAAATGCTATAGGTCTCATCTTCTTCCATACGCAGTTATGTTTTTCTCCAAATTTCTTAACCCAACTCTCATTGTTCCTCACCAATTCAACAACCCATATTCCCAACCATTTAATATACACTTATGGGTTATTATTAACATAAAATTATCATTAAAACATCACACATTCAACCTTAGAACTGATTTATCCACAATTATCAACAAAACCCTAGTTTCATGTTCATCCATGTTTATCCATCTTCATATACCCCCAAGTCCAGATTTATTTCATTTTCTTACTTCCTTATAATCTGATTTCAATTTCTAAACATATAATATTTCAATCTACATGCAATACCTATCCAAGATCATGTTTTACCAACAAAACGTGTCAATCTCATAGGTTTGAAGAACTCCTACAAGTTCTTCCAACTTAAGTGATTTCAAATTTCCCAAAGAGTTTAAAACTACGACTTTAGGAATAAAGCATTTTGGGAGAGATCTCAAAATCTTTTTAACGACATGCGCGTTAACAATCGCCTCACCCAAATCAAAACTAGTATCAACAATGTCCGACAAACGTGCATAAAATTCGTCAAAAGTTTCGGACTCTAACATAGTAATGGTCTCAAATTGGGTGGCAAGATCTTGCAATTTTGATTCTTTAACCATGTTCGTAACCTCATGAGTCAATTGGAGTACATCTCATGCCTCTTTAGACGTGGTACACATCATAATTCGGCGAAACTCGTTGGGAGTGATGGCTCTAGAAATAGTACTCAAACCACGTGAATTAAAATTAGACATTTTAAAGTCATCTTCAGTCCAAGCTGACACGGGTTTTAAAGAGGTGATATTTTCAACGGTGACAGTGAGAGGAGTCCACCCTCTTTCACACAACAACCAAACACGTTCATCGATAGCCTTTAATTGTGATTTCATGCGAGCTTTCCAATAGGCATAATTAGACCCGTAAAAAATAGGCGTCCTATTATATGAGTGCTCCATCGAAAAAATTACGATTTTTCACACAAGTGATTTTTCAAAAAAATCAATATCACACAAATTTTATGAAAAAGAGGAATACACAATAAAATAGTGTAACCTGCTCTGATACCAATTTGTAGAATGTGACGGTGCGTGATAATTGATTAAATTCGCAAATTTCGACTTTGGCACACTTATTTAATTAAAGTTTACTTAAACCAAATCAATTCCGCCCCTAAACATGCATCTATATATGTGCGTGTGTCAACCCATAAATAAATAAAGCATGTGACACAAATTTCAGGAAAAATCCCTGCAGGGCAAAATTTTTTATTTCTAGAACTTTGAAAAGTTTATAAGACCATTGACTTACATACCATCTTGCTTTCGCCCATAAGAGTAATGCACGGTGTCTTCGTCAAACCTCCAAAGCAGCGGCTAAAAATCAGCAGTGGTTCACACTCAACTATACCAAAAGGATGCACAGTCCAGACATACAGTCTAAGGTCTTCACAAGGACTCCCAACGCAATAGCACGTAGCTCTCCGGTTGTATAGTTCTCCCCACAAAGAATGAACAAAAGCAAAGTGTGTTCTTGAACACCAAAACAATTCACCAAAACATATAGGATTTTTATGAATTGAAAACAAATGGGGATTAAACCCTAAAAGAAGAAGTCAAAAGGATTCTACAGTTTTGTAGTTTTCTGTCTTTCAAAACGTTGGGACTTCTTAATTAATGTGAAACCATTTAATGATTATTTATAGAAAAACGCACCGCCTCTATTGCTCGAACAAAATAGGGATCTCGAACGACGTACTCGTGTCGTTTGAATGACATCGCGGGACATCAACAGGTCACTCGAACGAGATGATATCTCGCTTGAATGACCTGGGCGTCAAAATCGAGGTACGCTACAGGAGTTTTAAAAAAACTCATTCTCAAATTTTGACGAAAAAGGTCCACTCCAATACTTAGAAAATATTTTGAAAAAATATTCCAAAGCTCTAAGTGAAAAGTTAAGGTATTTAAAACATAACCTCACCAAAGTAAACTTTGCGGAGTCTTTTTTATGAAGAACCTTGATATATTAGGATCCGTCTTGATGTAGATTGCTCTTGCACTTCTTCGATGGTTATAATGGTATACGACATAATTAATTGTCATGGACATTTATAAAAATATGTCCTTACACGAACTCATATCCCATTTCATCATCGTCTAATACATTGTATGGGTTTTGATCATGCTCAGCAAAACCTTTGACATTCTATTTTTTTCTATGAGTTATCCAGATGGCATGCTTAGGAATCTTTCATAATTTCAACTTGAGCACCTTCATATTCTCTATTTTGAGCCCGTTCCCCTTATGATAGGAGCATCTTAAGGATATATTTCTCTTCAAGGAAACCCTTGAAATCTTCCTCGGGCACTTATCGTTGATCCTTAATCTTGTTTAGGATCTTATCTATTAATTCTTTGAAAATGGTATTGATGATCTGATGAGCCTTCTCGGGGTTTGATTTCTCATCATCCTTAGGTACGTCATTCTGATTTTGCCCCCAATTTTGGGTAACGTTCTCCTTGTCTCTATTTTTTCTCTCCATTGGTCCACCATTGCCCTACTATGTCCTTGCTACCATATTTTCCATTTTAGCATATTTCTTAATTCGAGATAGCATATCATATATAGATGTTAATTCTTTATTAATGAGGCACTAATATAGCATGGAACTGCCTAGTAGGCCTATTTTGAATGAGGCTACCACCACCTATTCGGTGCAGTCTTCTACCTCATTGTGGATCTCTTAATACTGTCGAGCATACTTATGCAAAATTTATTGGGGATTCTTCTTCAACATGGGGAGGGACTTCATCCTCTTTGGATGGGTTCTACTAGTCATGAACCTTGTCGTGAAGGCCTACACGATCTATTTAAAGATGGATATGGATCAATGCAATATCTTTTCAAATAAATTTTATGCTACTTCCCCCGAGCTCGATGAAAATTTTAGCACATAAGGGTGTCGTTGTTGTTCTAGGGCATCATGGCCTGAAGGTATTGTTGGACATGATTCGTGGCATCCTTCTTCCTACCATAAATTCTAAATCTAGGGCTATTTAACTTCTTAGGAGGCTCAAAGTCCTCGATTTATCGGGTGAATAGAGATTTATTTGGGCAGATGAGGCCCTTCTAGCCAGTTCCTTAGTGGTCATGACTGCTAGGTGTGTTGAATTGTAGTCCATCTCTAACCGTATGAGGTTACAAATATCCTTATTCCCATGACTACTATCATAGCGATGTATAATACTCCATAATTTTGGAATCAAAATTAATCAATTAATAGGATCATTAATTAAATTAATGGTGTTACTTTGAATTTTGTTAAATTAAATCAAATGTGGGGATTTTTGGCTATTTAATTGAATATTTTGGACATTTATTTTTAATTATTGTGTAATTTGGTATTTTTGTGAGAATCAAATCGGTATTTGTGTCTTTTTTACTTAAACTCCAGAAAATATTTTAAATTGGATTAAAACGTATTTATTTAAAAGAGTTCAAAGTTTGCATTTCCTATGTTTATATGGTCTTTGTTTAAAAAAGGAATGAGAATGGAGGCTCGATCATAGGTGGGAGGAAAGTCCTTACAATGGGGTTTGTTTTGTTGTGCGTGGGTTGGTCAGTGGTTAGTAAATAAGACTCCCCATTCATTAGATAGAGAAGATCGTCAAGATTTCGTGATCCTCTACCGAACTTATTCCAATTCCAAGAGCTCGAATTGAATCGCTATATCAATACTGATTAGATCCGATCTCTCTTATTGACTTGTCTCAATATGATGCCTTGAAGAGGACTCAAACTTCCACGATCTTTAGCACAAGATTTTGAGTTTCGCGTGTCTACCATTTCACCACCAAGCCATCTTGAAAGTGAATCATATTCCATCAGTGGGGTTATTCGATTAGAACTCTTAAGTGGCGATATTCCTTTTAAAAAGGGACTCTCAGCATAAATAAAAAAAATAATAAATGTTCCTCTCAACTAATTATGACTTTTTCAAACAAAAATATATCGACCCATACATTCAACCCTAAACCTTCATTAAAACAAAACTTCAACTAAATTTTGGGGATTTTAAGCTCATATTTTAAAGAAGTCCATAAAATAAAGCTTGCTCTTTTTGCGAGACATATGCAATGGGGCTTTTGGATTTTTAAAATTACTTCTTTTCAAACAAGAATATGACTATAATTGTCCTTAATTACTATTTGATTTAAATATTGCCTAAACATTAAATGCATGTATTTTATTAATACGATTAATAACTTAATTAGGGAAAGTGATAACCTAAGGAGAGTGCACTTGCGATCTTAATGAAATAATTTATATAATTAAATGTCCAACAAACACAAATTCAAATTATTACCAAATTTTAATTTTTGATTAATTTAGGTTTGCATGTGATGATTGTTCCAAACACATAAAATTGACTACGAACGAAAGAACCAACAAATATGAGGAAAATACCTAAAAAGGGAAAAACCTTTTTTTCAGTCCTTTAGACAGTTTTACAAGACAACTTACTTACAAAACTCTCTAAAGTAAACAACTCAGGTCCAGAGCAGTCCACAAGTGGCGATCCACCCTCGGTATCCACCGATCAACCTTTATCTTCTTTCAACACCGATCCCCTCCAAGGTTTACAAGATCAGCAGTGAAGATGGTCTCTCCACAAGGTCATATCCAATATAAAACTATGTAGGGTTTCAAATAGATTCAGAGTATATTAGGAATGATGATTTTGTGAATCAAAAAGTTTTATGCCCAAAAGTAATGACAACTTTTGCAAATTGTATGCAAAAATCATTTTAACAAAAGTCTCTATTAAAAACTTTACAAAATAGGTATTTATATGACAAGCTCGAATTTTGAGGCGGCATTACTCGTTCGAATGAAAATAATACTCATTCGAACGAGAATACATGTAAGGACATTATTTTATAAGTCTGTTATCAATTAATTATGCCGTATACCATTGCAACCGTCGAAGAAGTGCAAGAGAAATCTACATCAAGACGGATCTGAATATATCAAAGTTCTTCATCAAAAAGACTTCGCAAACTTTACTTTGGTAAGGTTATGTTTTAAATACCTTAACTTTGCACTTAGAGCTTTGGGATATTTTTTCAAAATATTTTCTAAGTGTTGGAGCGGACTTTTTCGTCAAAATTTGAGAATGAGTAATTTTTTTAAGTCCTGTAGCATACCTCGTTTTTTACGTTAGGTCGTTCAAGAAAGATCTCTTATCGTTCGAGCGACATGTAGATGTCGAGTGATATCGTTCAAACGACACGTGTACATCGTTCAGGCGAGATCCCTATTTCGTTCGAGCGACTGAGGCGATGCGTTTTTCTATAAATACTCATTAAATGGTTTCGTTTTCATTAAGAAGTCCCAGCGTTTTGAAAGATATAAAACTGTGAAACTGGCGAATCCTTTTGACTTCTTCTTTTAGGGTTTAATCCTTTTTTGTTTTCAATTCACAAAAATCCCATATGCTTTAGTGAATTGTTTTGGTGTTCAAGAACACACTTTGCTTTTGATCATTCTTTGTGGCGAGAACTCTACAACCGGAGAGTTGCGTGCTATTATGGAGGGAGCCCTTATGAAGATATTTAGACTACGTGTCTGGACTAAGCATCCTTGTGGTATAGCTGCGTGTGAACCACTACTGATTTCTAGTCGTTGCTTTGAAGGTTTGATGAAGACACCGTGCGTTACACTTGTGGGAGAAAGAAAGATGGTATGTAAGTCAATGGTCTTGTAAACTTTTCAAAGTTCTAGAAATAAAAGGTTTTACCCTGCGGCGATTTTTCCTGAAATTTGTGTCACATGCTTTATTCATTTATGGGTTGACACACGCACACACGTAGTTGCATATTTAGGGATTGAATTAATTTGGTTTAAATAGACTCTAATTAAATAAGTGTGTCGAAGTAGGAATTTGCGAATTTAATCAATTATCACACAGTCATACGTTTTACAAATTGGTCTCAGAACAGGTTGCGCTAATTTATCGTGTATTCCTATTTTTCGCAAAATTTGTGTGATATTGATTTTTATGGAAAAATCACTATTGTGAAAAATCGCAATTTTTTCGATGGAGCACTCATATAATATGATGCCTATTTTTTACGGGTCTAATTATGCCTATTGGAAAGATTGCATGAAATCACAATTAAAGGCTATTGATGAACGTGTTTGGTTGTTGTGTGAAAGAGGGTGGACTCCTCCCACTGTCATCGTGGAAAATATCACCTCTTTAAAACCCGTGTCAGCCTGGACTGAAGATGATTTTAAAATGTCTAATTTTAATTCACGTGGTTTGAGTGCTATTTCTGGAGCCGTCACTCTCGACGAGTTCCCCCGAATTATGACATGCACCACGTCTAAAGAGGCATGGGATGTACTCCAATTGACACATGAGGGTACGAACGCGGTTAAAGAATCCAAATTGCAGAATCTTGCCACCCAATTTGAGACCATTACTATGTTAGAGTTCGAAACTTTTGATGAACTTTCTGCACGTTTATCGGACATTGTCAACACTAGTTTTAATTAGGATGAGGCGATTGATAACACGCGTGTCGTTGAAAAGATTTTGAGATCTCTCCCAAAATGCTTTATTCCTAAAGTCATTGTTTTAAACTCTTTGGGAAATTTGAAATCACTTAAGTTGAAAGAATTTGTAGGAGATCTTCAAACCTATGAGATTGACAGTTTTCCCCAAACCATTAAGGCTAAGGATAAAGGCGTTGCTTTAAAGACTCAATTTAAGAAAAAGAAAGAAAAAGTTTGTGAGTCAGATTCTGAGGGAGATTTTGATTTTAATGATATGGCCTTATTTGCGAAAAATTTTAAAAAGTTTCTCAATATTTCTAAAGAAAATTCTTCCAATAAAAATAGATTTTTTGAGGAAAAAAAAAAAGGAAAGGCCAAAGAAACCGGTGAGAGGAAAAAAGAGAATGACTCGGATGAGGAGTGTGAGGAGGATTTTGAGAACGTGACTTGTTTTGAACGTAGGGGTAAGGGGCATAAGTCGTTTGAGTGTCCTACATGGCTTAGAAAGAAAGGAAAGAAAGTATCCATGCCTACCACACTTAGTGATAGTAGTGAAGGTGAGGGTGATGAGACTAGTGGTGAGAAGTTTGTTTCTTTTTTAACAAGTCGTGTGAAAACACCCACTTTGTCCCACAATAGTGCACACGAATGCGATAGTGATGATTTAAGCGCTTCAAGTGAGGGTGAAAGCGAGTGTGAAAGTGGAGATGAAAATGAGCTCCAAAAAGCATTTAGAGATTTGTACACCGAGACCTTAAAAACAAAGAAGTATAATAGGGATTTAAGTCGTCGAGTGTCAAATTTGGAGAGAGAGAAGGAGGTTTTAAGAAAAGAAAAATGTGATTTGACCGACACGGTGTTTAGTCTGACGAGATGTGTATCCCAACTCGAGAGTGATCTCGAACGTGTCAGGGAGGTCAAAGTAAATTTTAAGAATGCACATAAGAAGGTTAAAAAGGTGATTCTTAATTCCGATAAGGGTAGAGTTTACGGGCGAGGATAAGGTCATGACGGTGCTTCCACTTCTTTATCGCACCCGAACCGATTCCCACTTTAGTGACAGATTCACATAGCCTGAAAACTAACCTACCTAGGCGTCCCATTATTATTAGGAGAGTGTGTCCTAGAGTTTTTTATGGTGGTTTTCCTAGGCCTATTTTTGTTGGTGCCCATTGCAAGAGGAGAGGACACCTTAGGGAATTTTGCTTTAAGTTGGGTTATGTGTCACGTTTTCTTCTACACGTGTTTCTTCCACACATGCACCCACACATGATACTTTACATGCTCCTGGAGACTACATGAGAGAGTTTTCACATTTAGGTGAGCAAGTTAAGTTTTTGGTCAAAACTTCACAAAATTTGATGGAGGTTTTTCATAAGTTGGCACCACCTTTGGAAAACTCCTACGCACCTAACGATTGAGGTTTGACTTGTTTACTAGCATAGGATGTTTTCCATGATGACATTATTTTCCTATTGCTAGTATGTATCATTTCTGTATTAGATTTTTGTTTTTGAAAAATTTTGAAAAATACAAAAAGATTTTATTTTGGTAAAATTTTGAGAAAATCCAAAAAGAGTTTTGTATTTTGTTTTACACTTTTTATGGATAGACACTTAGGATGACCGAGTCACAACATCATTCCATTTTTCATGTGACTATTTGATAGTATTTTGAAATAATATATCATGTCATCTTTGTGCTTTATAATGTTTGGAGTCATTGAGATGTAATTAAGTGTTACTTCCTACATGTTTGACTCATGATTTCCTTTATTGCACACATGAACGGATTTGTTTGACTATTTTTCTTGGCTTACTACATGTTGGTTGGGTGTTTTCACTTCAATCCTGTCTTTAAAAATGAACCAAGCACGATAAAACTTGATAAGAAAGTTGTGCATGTGAAAGTCGTTTGTGAGTTTGTGTGCTTTATTTAAAAACGGGGAAGGGCTGCGAAAGGTTCATTTGACCTTTGCGAATACTACGCCACCATTTAAATTGGACCTAAAAAATTTAGAAATTTTATTATTCGGGGTCAAAGAGGTTTAAAAGAGCCCGAAAAAATTTAAAGGCGATAAAAAGAAATTCATGCCATAAAGGGGTCATTAAGTTTTTGCACTAATTCTCCAATGTTTGAGAATTTAGATTACCTCTAAAAGAAAATATATATTAGGGAGTTTGGATGTAATTTAAAAGGGGTTTGCACGTCCTTGAAATGTCTTGAAAAGCGTTAAATAGTTTTGGACGTTATTGGTGTGGAAATCACTTTGACTTTGATTTGTTGATTTGTATAAGACGATGTCATCTAAATTCAACAATTTTTACACCTACGGATACTTTTAATGTTCATTCGTTAGGAGTACACGTATTCATCGTGCACATATGATTGATTGAGTTGATTTTCCAATCGAATGTGTTCACACCCATTCATTCCGTTTCCATGACATGGTTGTTTGAATTTAAATCCATGGTGTGATTTTTGGTATCTTTTTTGTACAAAAAATTTGAAAAATCAAAAATAGTTTGTGAATGTTTTTTGAGATATACCTTTGCATGTGCATAGTTTGATCCTTGTTTGCTATGCATTTTTATCGTGACACTCCATGTTTTGATTGTTTCTTCTTATCTATCTATTTGGGGACATCATAAAAAGGGGGAGAAAGAATTATCATGTTTTATCATGTTATGGGGGAGTTTTTGCATTATGGGGGAGATTTGATTTATTAATGATTTATTCTTATCATTTCAAATTCTATACGTCACGAAGGTTTTTGCTTTATCTCATGTGTGGAGGTACAAAGATTGAAGATCATTATGTTGCACACCCTGATGAGAAAAGCTTTGAGATTTGATAAATATTTTTGAAGAACAGTTTGAGATCTTGCAAATTTATTCATGGGAGGGTAGATTTGTATAGGAATTTTAGTATTTGATAATCCGAATTTTTTATATATGTTTCGGCATAGATATAGGAGGAGAATTGTAAGGACATTATTTTATAACTCTGTTATCAATTAATTATGTTGTATACCGTTACAACTGTCGAAGAAGTTCAAGAGCAATCTATATCAAGACGGATCCGAATATATCAAGGCTCTTCATTAAAAAGACTCCGCAAAGTTTACTTTGGTAAGGTTGTGTTTTAAATACCTTAACTTTGCACTTAGAGCTTTGGGATATTTTTTCAAAATATTTTCTAAGCGTTGGAGCGGACTTTTTCGTCAAAATTTGAAAATGAGTCATTTTTCTAAGTCCTATAGCGTACCTCATTTTTTATGCCAGGTCGTTCGAGTGAGATCTCTTCTCATTCGAGCGACATGTAGATGTCGCGCGATGTAGTTCAAATGACACGTGTACGTCGTTCGAGCGATTGAGGCGACGCGTTTTTCTATAAATACTCATTAAATGGTTTCGTTTTCATTAAGAAGTCCCAGCATTTTGAAAGACAGAAAATTGTGAAACTGCAGAATTCTTTTGACTTATTCTTTTAGGGTTTAATCCCTTTTTGTTTTCAATTCACAAAAAT
Organism: Sambucus nigra; assembly: GCA_949130495.1. Taxonomy (NCBI): domain Eukaryota; kingdom Viridiplantae; phylum Streptophyta; class Magnoliopsida; order Dipsacales; family Adoxaceae; genus Sambucus; species Sambucus nigra. The sequence goes on along the minus strand of OX422210.1, from coordinate 584,712,949 downwards.
CCTATATGCTTTGGTGAATTGTTTTGGTGTTCAAGAACACACTTTGATTTTGATCATTCTTTGTGGGGAGAACTCTACAACCGGAGAGTTGCGTGCTATTGTGGAGGGAGTCCTTGTGAAGATCTCTAGACTGCATGTATGGACTTTGCGTCCTTGTGGTATAGCTGCGTGTGAACCACTATTGATTTCTAGCCGTTGCTTTGAAGGTTTGACAAAGACACTGTGCGTTACTCTTGTGGGCGAAAGCAAGATGGTATGTAAGTTAATGGTCTTGTAAACTTTTCAAATATCAAGAGATAAAAGGTTTGGCCCTGCGTTATTTTTCCTGAAATTTGTGTCACGTGCTTTATTCATTTATGGGTTGACACACACACACACACATAGTTGCATATTTAGGAGCTGAATTAATTTGGTTTAAATAGACTCTAATTAAATAAGTGTGCCAAAGTAGAAATTTGTGAATTTAATCAATTATCACATAGTCATACATTTTACAATACCATCTCGTCAAAACGAAAGAAAGTTCATTCGAATGACAGTGATTTCTCATTTAAACAAGCTTGAAATGATACAAAACAGTATGCCCTCGTTAGATGCACATTAGATAAAGATCAAATGATGCGTCAAACGACTTTGACATCTCGTTTTAATGAGGTCGGCGAAGGTTGAAAAAAAAATTAATATAAAAAATTGCCTCGATTATTATATAAATTACATATCCCAATACAAATGAAAATAAATTCGAACTCCTAAATTATTTATACCTTCATAATGTGGAGATCATCTTGAACTTGGAATTGTTGGAGATTCGGTTCTTCGTGACGGCTCGAGTCAAATTTTAACGGGATACACCAAACATATATGTAAGCCTAAGCTATGAGCAATAATTGAAAATTTTCTCTTACTCCTAATTATAAATATGTTTCTATTAACTTCTGTAATTGAATTGAATAATCAAAATACCACATGCTTAGATCATTGTACTTTGTTATTTGGGGTTGTTGGGATTAATTGCATGTTAAATAAAATATGTAATTTGATTATATGTTAACATTTATAAAACCACATAAACGATTTATATGATGCAGAATTTATTTTTTGTTTAGTATTCTGAACACACGCATTTGAACCAATTTTTATTTTATTCGATTAATTATCAGTTGCGTTGAAATATTGAATTTGGATAATTTATTGGGTTATTTTATAGAACTGGTCTATCACATTATATAATTGGTTAATGCGCATGATATTCAAGTTTTAAAAATTGCTAAATAAGGAATTATAACATTAGATTAAGAATGTAATTAATATATAAAATGGTTGTGTTAATAAATTGACTTCGTTGGGATGTACGTGGGTAGTTATATCCTCACCCTTAGATTAGCATGTTACTTTCTAGGTATGGAATAGTGAGTAGCCATATTAAATTGTTGGTGATGCTTTCTAGGTATCAGAATAGGGGCGTTCACTTGTATGTTTGGGTATATCCTACATTTAGGACTAGGTAGTACGTAGTTATGTTATTTTATCCTTGGCGTAAGACTATGTGATGATTATGATTTAGGTATTCTTCCTAGTTGAGGTACCTGGTGGTACTTATGGTTTGGTGATATGTAGGTATGGGACTAGGGAATGATTGTAGTTATGATGTCGATATTATAGGTGGTGGCTAGTTATAATAATGAAAACGTGATAAAGAAAATATAATTAATAACTAAAATAATAAACGGGTATCAGATACAGATTGATGGGAGCCACTATATGTGTGGGTGTGTATAGGTCGGCCATTACGAGGATCACGGGACCCATACTGCCTTGGTTATTTTAACGATTTGCATTAGCATCATGAGTATATGAAGTGTCTAGTGTGGGTGAACCATTACGATGATTGCGGAATCTAGGCTAATTGGCTATTTTGACGTGTCTTATGTGGGGAACATAATAGTATGTGCGGGCTAATTAAAATTTAGGTTGACGGGCTATAGTGATAGATGTGGATTTAATGTGATGAGACATTAGATGTGTTAGAAGTATGTGTAGGTCTAATAGAAGAGACAAATTGTCTATAATGGTGTTTTCTCAATAATATGATTAATATTGAGAAGATAATTTAATTGAGTAAGTTAATGTAATAAGATTTAACGAATTTAAATAAACATCAATAGACTTGGGTACTGAGATTGTTTGTTTTATATGGGAAGTGGTTATAGTTTTATATTACTCGCATAGTTATTATTATTTCTTAGTCAATTTAAACGCTTCTATTTTGATATTTATCTCTTATAATACTTATGAATGGATTCAACGATCCTATTTGGGAATGGGACCTGGTATTCTTATAGTGGGACCTGACCTGTCACTATTGATTAAACTTTTCAGACAGGTTTCTAGGTAGCTTCATTTTGGAGATTTACGGACTTGCAATTGGAGATTTATTTTATTTCTTTAGTTTAGTTTCCTTTTCATTAATTTTTATTATGAGACAGTTGTTACGGTATTCATGGGTTACTCAAATCCATAGTTGTATATAATTTTCCAGTTGGAAAAACTTTTCTAGTTGGCTTTATTTCATTTTAGTTTTATTATATTTAGAATTGTATTAATGGGGCTTAATATGGTGATGGATCTTATTGTGGTAAATGATTTATATTCATTGGATTATCTTGATTTATATCTTATGGAAAAAGTTTCAAATGTCTCATATTTTGCCACATGCTGAAAATTGTATTTTAATTTCAATTGCTTGCATATTTTGGTATTGAGGACTAATCAACTTCAATAATGAAATATATGGGTGGTTACAATTGGTATTAGAGCATGGCCTTAGGTCTCGAGGGTTTGAGTCTGTTATAGCTTCCACGTTACCAAGCTTTGATTCCTTTTATTAATTTTTATTCTTTAGACTTCTGATTCTGACGCGGTTTTTTCATATCTTTTCAAATGGGTAACATTAGGATCTTGTGATAAGAGTAAGGTTTTTTTATTCTGGTTCCTTGGTTTAGGATGGGAAAGGGAAGTTTTTATTAGGCATGGAGGAGTTAGAGGATATTATTCGTGATGCCACAACGGGAGGGATTAAGGTAGGTAGACAGAGGTGGGGAGTCAAAGAGGCACAACAACAGTTTACACCCACTTCAGCATGGGATAAAGTGAGGCCTAATTTCACTAAGGGCACTCCTCCTACTTTTGTCTACAAACATTTGACGCAACAGTTGCTCATCAGTGAAGACGTGATATGGAGAGGCATTTGAGTATCGTGAACTACTCGGATGTGCAGAAGCTGATGTAAACTGCATTTCGGTTTATTATAGATGCATTATAGTGGTGGGAGAGTGTCACCAAACTTAAGGATATGGATTATTTAAACTATGGAGAATTTGCAGTTAAGTTCAATGACAAATACTTTTCTTATTTCATTAAGAGCACGTTGAAGAATAATTTTCTGGATTTAGAGGAGGGCTTCAAGACGATTGCTAAGTATGAACATGAATTCACAAGTTTTTCATTGTTTGCTCCTAATGAGGTCTGCGATGAATATAAGAAGATGGAATGTTTCATTAGGGTTTGACGTAGTCAATTAAGAAAGTGATTATAGGGAATCCAAGGTACACTACTTATTCTCAAGTGGTGGATGTCGCATTGATGTTATAGTAAGAGAAGGTGAGCTACCTAAAAAAGTTTAAAGAGGAATGAGTCGAGTGGTAAATATGGGACCAAGGAAAATGGGGAAAAAAGGATTGCAATAACCAATCATGGAAGAATCATCGAGTGGGGGAAGATCAGCAAGACTTTCATCAAGGCAATGGAGTCCCATAGGCCCCTCGGGAACAAGGATAGGGACATCAAGGTGAGTGTGTTGGGTAGATAGTTTGGACCATTTAGAGGCTCTTGTTATTATTGTGGAGAGATAGGTCTTTGGGCTACGAGGTGTCCTAAGACTCCAGGCTAGTAGGGCCAAGGACTTCCAGCATTGGGGGCGGTTGCACTGCTAGTACTAGGAGCTCAGGTGGGGCAACACAGCAGGAGGCGAAATATGGCTAGTGGGGAAGCATGGTACGTTCTTTATTTTTATTATTATTATTATTATTATTATTATTATTATTATTATTATTATTATTATTATTATATATTCACACACACACACACACACACACATATATATATATATATATATATATAGTTGAGATATAAATATAATTATGTTTTATTTGCGGGGTATGTGCATGTGGGAGAAGGTGTATGAGCGCCCCAGTTGTGGCATACTATCTGTAAGCGTTTATGATCCTTTATTATTTGTGTGATTTACGCTACAACGTTTACGCTTTATCGAATTCAAGGACGAAATTCATGTGATAGTGTGCGAGACTGTAATACTCTGTAATTTTGGAATCAAAATTAATTAATTAATTAGATAAATTAATTAAATTGATGGTGTTAGTTCGAATTTGATTAAATTAAAAGAATTTAATTAAGATTTAATTTGGGGATTTTTAGTTATTGAATTGAATATTTTGGACATTTATTTTTAATTAATGTGTAATTTGTTTTTTTGTAAAATTCATAGGATCATTTAAGTCATTTTATTTTGACTAAGACTCCAAGAAAATAATTTGAATTGGGTGCAAATGTATTGATTTAAAAGAGTTCAAAGTTTGGTTTTCTTGAGTTTAAATGGTCATTGTTTAAAAAACGAATAAGAATGGCGGTTAGGCAGCAGGTGGAAGGAAAGACCTTGTGATGGGTTTTGTTTTATTATGTGTGGGTTGGTCATTGGTTAGTCAGTGGGGTTATTTGATTAGTACTCTTATGTGTTTAGGATATTTTTTTAAAAGGGACTCTCGACCTTAATAAAAAAAATGTGCATAATCCTCTTACTTCATTTTGACTTTTTCAAACAAAAATAAACATACTTTTATTTTCAGCCCTAAACCTCCATTAAAACAAAACTTTAACTCAATTTTGGGAGACTTTAAGCTCATATTTTAAAGAAGTCCATAGGCAAAATTGCTCATTTTTGCGAGATAAACGCAGTGGTGCACTCGAATTTTTCATATTACTTTTTTTCAGGAAATAATAACACTATTGTTATCCTTAAGTATTATTTAATTTAAATGTTACCTAAACTTTAAATGCATGCATCTTCTTGATACGATTAGCACTTTATTAGGGAAAGTATTCACCTAATTATAAATTTTTTATTAACTTCTGAAATTGAATTTAATTCTCAAAATACGACGTGCTTAGATGATTATACTTTATTATTTTGGGTTGTTAGGATGAATCGCATGTTCAATAAAATATGTAATTCGATGACATGTGTTGGTTTATAAAATTACATGGACGATTTATATGATGCAGAATGTATTTATTTATTACTGAAAATTATTAACACACGCGCTTGAATAGGTTTTTGATTTAATTAGATTAATTATCACTCGCGTCAAAATATTGAATTTGGACAAGTTATTGGGTTATTTGTAAAACTCATTTATTACATGATACAATTGGTTAATGCACATGGAATCGAATTTGCAAAAATTATGAAATAAAGAATTGTAATGTTGGATTAAGAATGTAATTAATATATATATTTGTTCGTGCTAATAAACTGAGACTATTGGGACATTGGGATGTATGTGAGTAATTATATCCTAACCCTAGGATTAGTATCTTAAGTTCTAGGCATGAAACAAATGAGTAGGCATATTGAATTATTGTTGGCAATTTCTACGTATGTGACTAGGAGTATTCATTTGTAGGTTGATTATTTCCTAAGTTTAAGACTAGGGAGTGTGTTGTTATATTATTTTATCCTCGGCGTAAGACTAGGTGATGATTATATTTTAGGTGTTCTTCCTAGGTGAGGTACTAGGTAATACTTATGGTTTTGTGATCTCTAGGTATGGGACTAGGGATTGATTGTAGTTGTGATGCTTGGATTATAGGTGGTAACAAGTCGTAAAAATGAAAACATGGTAAATAAAAGATAATAAGTGTCTAAGTTTATAAACCGGTATTAGAGACGGATCGATGTGTGCCACTTTATGTGCGGGTATGGCTAAGCCAGCCATTATGATGATAGCAAGACCCGTGCTATCTTGGCTACCTTAATAGTTTGTGTTGGCTTCACGAGGATGGGTATTGTCTAGTGTGGGTCGGCCATAACGATGATTGTGGACCTATAATAAGTGGTTATAGTTATGTGTTATGCGGGGTAAACATCATGGTATATGCGAGCTAACAAAAATTAGGCCGATGGGTTATAGTGTGTAAGAACCGGGAATTTTTTCAAAACCCAATTTACCTACGATCATGATTTAAACCCTCATAAGGTGTGTAAAATCAAAAGACTTCTAAGAAGAAAGAAATTATGTTTAAAAACCTACAACTTTGATATATTAACTAAAACCCCTTGATGTTTCAATTAATTACAAAAGAGTTCCTAAAATTTTCAAAGTAAGACAACTTGAGATATACTTAACCCCAAAACCCCAACCTTATATCAACTTAAACCCTTAGACCTCAATTAACATACAATCATAGTTTTAACCCTAGAAAAGTTCTAAAATTACCAAAATACCCCCAAACATTATAAAAAGTGTACTTTGAAGGCTATAAATGCAATTATATAATTGATAAAGAACTAAAACCAAAACCTTCTTGAATTTTGTTTCGAACCCTATCCTCATGCTACCTGACGTCGGCATAAGAGGTTAAAAAGATATGAAAAACCCTAAGAACCCATGTGCATCCCATTTACCCACAATTAAAACCCCCTAAACTAGTTCAAATCCACTTCCTTTTAGCTCCAATCAATTCCTCACCTGATATAGTATAAATACCCCTCAACCTAAGCAGTAAAAACTCACCCCACAGTTCAGTTTAAAATCTCAAAATTACCCTCAATTAAGGTCACTCGTCATATTATGCTTCATTTTTAATTATTTCAATTTTAGTAGTTTTCTGCACAGTTAATATAGTTAGAACACTCATAGTATGCAAGCTTTTACGTGTAGAATGGCATAGGATAGTAAAAATCAGTAAAACACCATTAAACCTTGAGCTTTAATGGTGAAACTCAATATATTACCTTAATATTTGATTTGAATCCATGGATAAATTTATTATAACCTAAGGATCTCGAATGTAATGGTTAAAGGCCATGAATGTTCATGTAGAGCTTAAATAGATCGAAAGTGTTTTTTGAACTCAAAACCTGCAAATTAAAAATTCTCATTGTACAATCCATCAAAATCTTTGAACCTAAAACCAAATTACTCTCATATATAGTTGAAACCAAACCCAATTCATAAGAGACCTTGCCATACTCTAGAAATCCACGAAAGTCAGGTTAAATTTTCATGAAAAAACACAGTTTTGGAACTTGAGTTATACTGAATGTTAATTCATGAAACTTATATATTTGGATTCTTCGTGAAAATTAGGTTAAGTTTGTTAAGAAATCGTCTAAAATGGTATAACAACGAAGGAGAAAACCTCGGTCAAAGATTGAAACCCTAAAAAGTCAAAATCGAGAGGTTGAAGATAAAGACTTTCTTCAGAAACCTTAGAGAGTTAAAATCTGATTTTTTTCCCTAAAATTTTTTATTAACTTTTTCTGATAAAAATGTTGTAAAATAAGACAATGTTTGGATATTCCTAGCCCAAGTTATGCAAAAACAAGGTTATTACTTAAAAAAATTTCTTTAAAATTACGAAGCAACCCCTATCAACTTTTCCAACTTATGAGTTTGAACCCCCAAGCTTTGCACATTCATACATCAAGCTATTTTAAGATAAAAACTCTCTTGCACCAAAGTTCAATAATGAGCTTAAGGTCATTATTTTAAAGTTCCAAGATAATTACCAATAAGCCCCCAAAACTTTAACAATGATAGTGTTAAATACAAAACAAACTGATTAACCCATAATACTCATATACCACACATTGTATAACAAAAAATCAAGCCAATTCTTTTGAATATCCCAGTGTGATAGCAACTCAATCGAATACCAAACAAGTAGGTTTTTCCTACCTTTTCAGTATTATACTTTGCATATTTGAAATACTTCAATTGATATCACAACGTGATAGACGTATTTACTCTGAGCATGTGCATGTAATTATAATGTCATACCACACATTTTGTTAACCATCATCAGTATTTGAATTATCACTAGTATTTAAATTTAAGGATCAATTTTATCCCTTCTCATCCAATAGCTGATATTATGTACCTTATTGATTCAGTTTGCCCTAGCACTTTGTGCCATTTTTATTATAAGCATTAGTATTAACTAGGAAGTAGACTGACGTGTTATCCGATGAAACTTTCTACTTGGCCTACTGGTCTCAGATGACTGAGAGCCGTGACTATTGCTACATACGTATGAGTGCCACTTTAATTGTGAGCATAGTAGACTACTTTTCCCTAAAAGTTTTGGGATTAATTGACTTATTATTATAAAGTTAACTGATGGCTTAATTACCTCTGTACCCTTTAGTGAACTACTAAGAATGGGATTATTAGTTCAAACTCTTTGACTTTATTTAAACATGATCCAAACTAAACTAGTAGTGTACCGTAATTCTTAAAACAGACTAAGCACGATAGAATTATGAGTTCCAACATTTTGATGTTTTATAATCTGATAAATATAGAATTATCAGCTTATTATTGTCAACGTTATAAACACTAATTCTACACACACTCTAACTCTCATTTATATCTATATCATTATTACATAACTGGTAAAACCTACTTAGCATATTTGTGTTAATTCCTTCCTTCTCAAGATGCGCCAGGAGAAAGAGGATAGTATCTCTTACCTATTAGAGACAGAAATCGGTCACCTGTTTGCTTACGTGATCGTATGGGCAGAGATTAAACCAGATGGGAGCAAGGAGTAGCGCTTTTCAATTTTCTATATTGTCGTGTGTACTAGAAACATGTAACTCACCCCTGCTGTAGTTCAACTGAAAGCGATAGTTTTCTCAATCAATGCTCTGATACCAATTTGAAAAGTAAAGGACCTCAACTTTAAAAATCTTACTACAAAAAGTACTTTTCAATTTCTTTTTTATATAAGATGTGGAAGTGAAAGATGGTTCAATTAAACACACACAAACACCAAATTTTAATTTCTTTCAAATTAAAATTAAACAAAACTTAAAGTGAAGTTAAATTAGTTAACAAACAAATTTTTCACTTTAACATATTAACTCAAGTCCTAGAAATTTGCCTAAGTCATATTTTCAATATTCCCAAATTAGGCCAAACCGATTTTATCAAATTAAATGATGACTTGAATTAAATTAACATTTACCCAAATTTTAAATTAGCAACAAATTAAATAAGTAGTGATTTAAACCCAATTTTATCTTTTTACCTAATATGCGTTCTAGGTGAATTTTGCAAAAGATAAAGTAAACAAATAAATCACTACGCCGCAATGTAAGAGGAAAAACCCATAATGGGAAAAAACCTCGGACGACCATAGCCACAAATTCACTAAGTATGGTTTTATGAGTACAAGATACGAAAGACTTACAACACTCGACTTAACTCCGTCCAAGCCATGACGCTTCTTCTTGTACACACCTTTGCCTAGCGAATAACCACGGAGCTCCTCCACGGTCTCGAAATTCACTAATCGGACTTTTTCTGGTCACCGTCACTCAAACAAGGAGTCTTTCTCCAAGTGGGTATGTCACAGCAAACAAGCTTCTTCTTTGTGGGATGTAGAAGCAAAACCAAACTCTCTTTTATGGTAGAGATGAATCCAGTGCCAAACAAACTCTTCAAGCAAGATGTATATATATATAGATAGAAACTTGGATTAAAACATTGTTTATTGGGTGTAAACTTGGTTTTGTTCTTTGAATAAATCAATTTAAATAACAAATACCAAGCGAACTTTTTATGAAAGAATTAAGCTCTCAAACACTCACTATGAGATGGAAAAAGTTCTTAGAAAAATTATGTTCCCGAAGTCATTAAATTCTGTAAAAGAATAGTGGGACAAAGTAGTGGGAAAGTTCCAAAAAAATGCCAAAAACTGTTCCCGCCGAAATCTCGTTCGTACGATATTTTCGTTCGAACGACATTTCGTTCGAACGAACTATCTAACGAGTTTCCAGTGGCAAGTCGTTGGTAAACCTCATTCGAACGAAATTCTCGTTCGAACGAAAAACTCGTTCGAACGACAATTTCGAACAAAAAATCAAAAAGCTTAAAAATTCCATTTTTATCCCAGAAACTTTATTTTAAAGTTTTAAAGAAACCTTCTGATAATAAACCTTAGTTTAAAATAAAATACACCCAATATAAACTTATTCCAAGTCTCCCTATATAGATATAGAAATGCATTCATACCTTTGGAGAGTATGGAATATGATGTTGATGACGTAGAAACATCGCACTAGAAACTCGGCAATGATGAACCTTTATAAATCTTGGCCGCTACGTCTTCAACTCTAGTATGTCATAGGCTTGAAGGATGGTCAAGTATTCTATCCTATGACTCAAACGTTTTTGTCCGGAATTGAGCCAAAATAACAAGGGACTCAATTGGAAATTTGTGTCCTTACATCAACCCTATGTAATATATTAATAATATATAAATGTTATGTTATTCTAACTTAGCTTTAATTCATTGCTTTATGTTTACTTCTTGTTCATTCCTACCAAAAAGTAGGGTTTGACAAGTTGGTATCAGAGCATGTTTTAAATCTAAAACATATCACCGAGTTAGCATTCTATGCAGGAAATCGATAAGATATTAGTTATTTGATCTTTTCGCAACTTCTTTTATTGCTATTATTATATGGTAAATCCATTTTGAAGTATGGATGCATGGGATACATTTCTGTTTAACATACATCTCAAGCCAGATAACAGATGGGTAACGCGAGTAAGAGAAGAGGCTTTGGCCAGGTTAAGATAAATGATTCGTGGAGTTTAAGAAGACTGGGTAGGGTCAAGTAATGACATTAAAAGGCTGGTGTTGACCAATAGAGCATTGGGTGAGATGCAGGTGATGCAAAAAGTGGATGACTTTGCTAATGATCTGGTCATACTTCAAGAAGCTATAAATTTAGCACTTGCAGATGAACTTTCGACTCCACCGATGTACTCGAAAGCAAAATCCAGTGGTGAAATACACCGAAGGTATTCTTCTAGCACCATAGGTGACTCGATGGATGATTAAGACCAAAGATATTATCTAGTCATCCTCGAGTCTACATTAAGTGATGATGCAGTTGTTCCTACTTAGAAAGAAATCTAACGTTAAGAGTTGTTTAAATATTATAGAATATAATGTTAGTCGCAGTGGTATGAATGATGATGTATAATAGTACTCTACAAGTAAATTTATGTAAAATATAGTACGTTTGTTTCTTTATTGTTGTTTATAACTCATGTTATTTAAACTATTCTATTTTAGTATGGTTAGTAATCGAACTCCCTCTGCTGGAACTCAACCTGAACAGACTCAGACTGAAGGAATCATGCGGTGTATCCAGGAACATACTACGTTAGCCTAATAGTAATAGACTACTCGTTCTACTCCCAGAGATATTTCCAAAGAAATTCGTAGAATGATTGCTCTTAAGGAATTTCTATGACAACAACTCCCATCTTTTCTTGGAAATCCAGGTGCTAATGAAGCTGGGAAATGGATGCGTTAGATTGTGATTTTTTTAACGGATTAGGTATAGCTACTAATCTCCGAATAACTTTAGTCGAATATATGTTTGAAGGTGAAGCATATTTCTGGTGGGAAGCAATGTCACGTAATTAGAATTTTGCTAGTTTTACTTGGGAATAGTTTGAACATACTTTTTTTAAAAAGTATTATCCCGAGACTGAGCGAGACCAACGAACTATTGATTTACTAAAATTGCAAAAAAGCTAACCTCTGGCTAGCTCAATATGAGGATAATTTTATAGAACTGTCTCGTTATGCCCTTGAGTACGTGGATACTGAGATAAAAAAATGTAAGCAGTTTGAGAGAGGATTACATCCGAGAATTAAGAATTCAATCGCTCCATTACAAATTCGAGAGTACTCTCAGTTGATTGACGTTGCGTCCATTGTGGAATGTAATTCTTCAACCTTGATCTGATCTCCACCCCCTAACTATTAGAAATAACCATGTCATCAGAACCCCATGTCATTATAGACCCCATCCATATAGAAACTCGAGTGGACAAGCTTAATACTGGATCCATCATAACATAACCCGTTCCGAGATTCGTTTTCACGAATGTCATGAGATAGGACATATTCGTCCCCAATGTCCTAAGATAAAATCAGCTCCAATTTTCCGCCAACTAAACAAACCCTCATAAAATCCAAAATTTTGTTATATTCCAAATCACTCCAAGTTAACCCAGAAAGTTAAGCCAATTTCGAATCGTGGGAGGAATTATGCCACACGACCTATGAGAAATGCACATGATGTGATCATAGGTTTGATTATTTTTTAGCATGTTCCTACACTAATTTTGTTTGATACATGATCTACGCACTCCTTTATTAGTCTTAGATTAGCTAAATTGATACAATTATCTCCAACCTCTTTACCCAATCCAGTGGATATTGAATTACCAACAGGTGAAATCAATACATCAACGCAAGGTTAGAGGAATTGCAAAATCCATCTTGGTCTAGGAACTATTTTTGTTAACTGATAATGCTAGATATTCGCGGGTTCGATATTATTATCGAAATGGATGTATTATCCAAACATCACGCTTATATCAATTGTCAAGCTAAGAAAATTCATTTTCGAAACATAAATAATTGTTCTTTTATATTTCAAGGAGCAGGTTCATCAAAACCTTTAAATTTCCAAATTTATATTTCTTCTTTGATTCCAAATATGTTGGAACAATTAGAAGATGTTTTCTCTAAGACTTACCAGGATTACCCCCTCCTATAGTATCAATTTTTATCATAGTACACTTTCTATTTTGATACCCCCTTATCGAATGGCTCCGTTAAAACTTCGAGAACTTCATACCCAATAAGATGATCTTTTATTAAAAAGTTTCATTCTATTAAGATCATCACCTTGGGGAGCTCCAGCGTTATTTGTTAAGAAACATGATGGAGGCTTTGGACTGTGCATAGATTATCGTAAACTGAATTCTGTAACTATTAAGAATAAGTACACTTTACCCCGACTAAGAAATCGATTTGATCAACTTAGAGGAGCAATGGCCTTTTCTAAAATAGATTTACGATCCAGTTATCATCAGTTACGCGTTAGAGAGGAAGACATTCTAAAAATTGCTTTTCGACGGACATTTTGAATCTACTGTAATGTCATTTTGTTTAACCAATACCCCAGCAGCTTTTATGGATCTAATGCACAGAATATTTAGACATTTTCTTCATTGGTTTGTTATTGATCGCATTAACGAAATTCTCGTATATTCTCAAAACTTAATAGAACATATCCAACATTTGAAGGTAGTCTTAAGTGCTCTTAGAAATCATCGGTTATACGTAAAAAAGAGAAAATGTGATTTCTCAATGAAGGAAATAAAATTTTTGGGGCATGTGATTTATGAGAATGGAATTCAAGTCGATCCAGCTAAATTTCAGCCATTTTGGAATGAAAAAATCCGACCAATATTACTGAAATAAAGAGTTTTTTGGGATTAGTTGGATACTATGGTCATTTTGTCGAACTATTTTCACGCATTGATAATCGCCTTTCAAAACTAACTAGGAAGGAAGTTCCTTTTTTATAAACTAAAGAATGTAACCAATCATTCCAAGTGTTGAAGGACAAGTTGACTACTACTCCTATCCTCACTATTCCTTCTAATGATGTAAGTTACGAGGTATATACCGATGCTTCATTACAATGGTTAGGATGTGTGCTAATGCAAAATGAAAAATTTATAGAATGCGGGTCACGATAACTCAAGACGCATAAGTGTAATTATCCGGTCCATGATCTAGAACTAGCAGTCATAGTTTTTGCTTTACATATTTGGCATTATTACCTTTATGGTGTAAGTTTCCAAGTCTTTTCATATCACAAAAGTTTGAAGTATATATTTAGCCAAAAGGACTGGAACTTAAGATAACGACGATGGATATAATTTTGAAGGATTACCAATTTAAACTTAATTATCATCTAGGCAAAAGTAGTGTAGTAGTCGATGCTTTGAGTTGAAATCCCGTAGTAAGACTTCATACTTTAAATCCCTATGATATTGTCACTACCATAGAGCAATATGATCCACGATTACTTACCCCTTGTATCAAATTTTTTAACATTAATGTTTATCCCGAATTAAGAAAGAAAATCTTAATTCATCAAGCCCGAGATTCGTTTGTATAAAACATTTCGAGCGAAAATCTAGATTTTTCCTACGATAAAGATACAGGACTCTAATTTAAAAATAAATTATATGGGCCTAACGATGCACCTGTATGAGAAGAAGTGTTGCAAAAAGCTCATCATTCAAAATTTATGATACACCCCGAAAGCTCAAAAATGTACCATGCTTTGAAGAAGCTATATTGGCGGCCAAACATAAGAAATGATATCGAGAATTTTATAAGGACGTGTCTTAATTGTCAATAAGTGAAGATACCCCACCAACACCCTGGTGGACTTCTTCAACCCTTACCTATTCCCGAATGGAAATGGGATCATATTACCATGGATTTTTTCAGTGGACTACCCCGTACGTCCCAAGGACATAATTCAATTTGGGTAAAAGTAGATCGACTTACCAAATCTTCCCATTTTCTACCTTTACAGACCACCGATTCATTCAAAAATCTTAGCAATTAAATATCTAAGAAATTACTCGATTACATGGAATCCCTTTATCCATTGTATCAGATAGAGGTTCTCATTTCACAGGAAAATTTTGGCAAGCATTGCAAGCTACAATGGGTACTAGGCTTCACTTAAGTACTGCATTCCACCCCAAACGGATGGACAATCAGAATGTACGATTCAAACACTAGAAGATATGTTACATGCTTGTATGTTAGTTATGTTTGACCATTGGAATGTATATTCACCCCTTATCGAATTTTCATATAACAATAGCTATCAAGATAGTATCAAAGTTGGACCATTTGAAGCTTTATACGGACGAGCCTATAAATCCTCGGTATGTTGGATAGAGTCAAGAGATAGTAAACACTTTGGTCCGGAAATAATTTAAGAAACCACCGAGGTAATACAATATATTCTAGAGAAGTTAAACATAGCCCAAGATCATTAGAAGAGTTATGCATACCATCGTGAAAATTTCAGGAAAATGAGCAAGTGTTTTTGAAAGTGTCCCCCCAAAAAGGAATTTTATGTTTCGAGAAGAAAGGAAAGTAAGGCCCAAGATACATTAGACCTTTCATAGTTTCTAAAAGAATTGGCTCCATAGCCTATCAATTATAATTGCATGTGGAATTATCCAATATCCATGACATGTTTCATATACCATAGCTACGCCAGTATATACCAGATCCATCCAATACCATCACATGGTAAGATGTTTCAGTTGAACCCAAAAATTAATTTAAAGTATATCCCATTCAAATTCTTGATCGCCTAGTGAAGTATCTAAGAAATAATTAAATCCCCTCAGTTAAAGTACTTTGGGAGCATCAAAATCAGCAAGAAGCTACATGAGAACCAAAACAAGCAATGAAGAATCAATAGCCCGACTTATTTTAACGTTAAAATCGAGGATGAATTTTTTTTTTTTGGTAGGTAGACTATAAGAACCGGGAATTGTTTCAAACCCTAATTTACCAACGACTATGATTTAAACCCTTATAAGGTGTGTAAAATTAAAAAGTCTTTTAAAGAAGAAAAAAATTATGTTTAAAACCTTACAACTTTGTTATATTAACTTAGACTCCTTGAAGTTTCAGTTAAAAAGAACCCCTGAAATTTTCAAAGTAAGATAACTTGAGATATATTTAACCCCTAAACCCCAACCATCTATCAAATTAGACCTTTAGATCTCAATGAACATAAAGTCACAATTTTAACCCTGGAAACTTTATAAAATTATCAAAACGCCCCTAAACTTTGCAAAAGTGTACTTTTAGGGCTATAAAGGCAATTATATAATTGATAAAGGACTAAAACCAAAACCTTCCTGAATTTTGTTTCAAACCCTGTCCACATGCTACCACACATCATCATAAGAGGTTAAAAACACATGGAAAACCCAATGAACCCAAGTCCACCCCCATTTACCCATAATTAACCCCCCCCCCTTCCCTAAACTAGTTCAAATCCACCTCCTTTTAGCTCCAATCAAATTATCACCTGAAATAGTATAAATAACCCTCGACCTAAGTAGTAAAAACTCACCTCATAATTCAGTTTCAAATCTCAAAATTTCCCTCAATTTAGGTAACTCCTCATTTTATGCTTCATTTTCAATTCTTTCAATTCTAGTAGTTTTCTACATAGTTGATATAGTTACAAAACTCATAATATGCAAGCCTTTATGTGTAGAATGGCCTAGGATAGTAAAAATTAGTAAGAACTCCATTAAAGCTTGAGCTTTAATGGTGAAACGCAATATATTGCCTTAAACTTTGATTTTAATCCATGGATAACTTCATTATAACCTAAGGATGTCGAGTGTAATGGTTAAAAGCCATGAATGTTCATGTACAGCTCAAATCTATCGAAAGTATTTTTTGAACTCAAAACCTGCAAATTCAAGATTCTCAATATTCAATCCATCAAAATATTTGAAACCAAAACCAAATTACTCTCATATATAGCAGAAACCAAACCCAATTCCTAAGAGACCTCAACATAATCTAGAAATCCACGAAAGCCGGGTCAAATTTTCATGGAAAAACACAGTTTTAGAACTTGAGTTATACTGAATGTCAATCCATAAAACTTATATATTTGGATTCCTCATGAAAAATTAGGTTAATTTTATTAAGGAATCATCTCGAGTGGTATAAAAATGAAGGAGAAAACCTCGGTTAAAGATTGAAACCCCAAAAAAGTCAAAATCGAGAGGTTAAAGATGAAGACTTTCTTCAGAAACCTTGACCAATCGCGTGAGGACGCGTGGCTAATTAGGAAATTCTGGTTTTTTTTCTAAAAAATTTAATAACTTTTTCTAATCAAAATGATATGAAATAAGAGTATGTTTGGATATTCCTAGCCCAAGTTATGTAAAAATAAGGTTTTTACTTACAGAAATTTCTTTAAAATTATAAATAAACCCCTATCAACTTTTCCAACTTTTGAGTTTGAACCCCAAACTTTGTCCATGCATACATTAAACTATTTTGTGATAAAAACTCTCACCAGAGTTCAATAATGAGCTTAAGTTCACTATTTCAAAGTCCTAAGATAATTACAAATAATTCCTCAAAACTTTAACAAAGACGGTGTTAAATACGAAACTGGCGGATTAACACCTAATACTCATATTTAATTGTATAACCGAAAATCAAGGCCCAACTCTTTTGAATATCTCAGTGTGATAGAAATTCAGTCGAATACCAAGCAAGTTGGTTTTTCCTACCTTTTTAGTATTATACTTTGCGTATTTAAAATATTGTTATTGATATCACCACGTGATAGCCACATTTATTTTAACTATGTGCATGTTATTATACTTCCATACCACATATTTTATTAATCATCATCAGTATTTGAATTATCACCAGTATTTAAATTTAAGGATCAATTGTAACCCTTCTCATCTAGTAGCTGATATAATGTACCTTATTGATTCAGTTTGCCCTAGCACTTTGTGCCATTTTTACTATAAGCATCAATATTAATTAGGAAATAGACTGACGTGTTATCCCAAAAAACTTTCTACTTGGCCTACTCATCTCAGATGATTGAGAGTTATGACTATTGCTACATACGTATGAGTGCCACTTTAATTGTGAGCATAGCAGATTACTTTTCCCCAAAAGTTTTGGGATTGATTGACTGATTATTATAAAGTTAACTGATGACTTAATTACCTCTATAACCTTTAGTGAACTAGTAAGAATGGGATTGTTAGTTCAAACTCTTTGACTTTCTTCAAACATGATCCTAACTAAACTGGTAGTGTACCGTATTTTTTAAAACGGACTAATCACTATGAAATTGTGAGTTCCAACATTTTGATGTTTTATAATCTGATGAATATGGAATTATAAGCTTTTTATTGTCAATGTTATAAACATTGATTCTATACACACTCTAACTCTTATTTATATCTATATCATTATTATATGACTCATAAATCATGCTTAGCATATTTGTGTTAATTCCTTCCTTCTCGAGATGATCCAGGAGAAAGAAGATAGTATCTCTTCCCTACTAGAGAAAAAAATAGGTCACATGTTTTCATATGTGATCGTATAGGCATAGATTAAACCAGATGGAAGCAAGGAGTGGTGCTTTTTAATTTTTTTATATTGTCGCGTGTACTAGAAACGTGTAATTCACCCCTGCGGTGGTTTAACCCTATGTAAAATATTAATAATGAATAAAAAGTTTTGTTATCCTGCCTTAGCTTTAATTCATTATATGTACTTCTTGTTCATTCATACCAAAAAGGAGGGTGTGACAGAATGATGGTTGTTGATCTGACGTGTTGAGACGTTTGGTGCGCCATGAGTGTCTGCAAGGCCAATGAAAGGGCAAAGTGGCTATAACAGTGTTGCATTAATTGTATTATTAATATTGCGAAATATAATTGAATTGAGAAACTTAATATAATGAGATTTAATTAATGTTAAAATAAAAAAATGACTTGTGTAGTGAGATAGTTTATTTTATATGAGTAATATTTATAGTTTTACTTTATTCGCATCGTTATTATTATTACTTAGTTATTTTAAAATCTTATATTGTGATATATATATCTTATAATGCTTTTGACCGGATTTACAGATCCTATTTGGAAAGAGTATTTGGTATTCTTGGGGTGGGTCCTGACCTTTCCTTTTTGAACAATTTTTTTTGGATATGTTTATGGGTAGTTGAATTTATTGAGATTAGCGGACTTGTAGCTGGAGATTTATTTTATTGCTTTAGTTTAGTTTCCTTTCCATTCATTTTTATTGTGAGACATTTGTTATGTATTTCATGGGTCACTCGACTCCATAATTGTCTATGGATTTTGACTTAGAGATAATTTTATAGTTGACTTTATTTCATGTAAGTTTTACTATATTTGGAGTTGAGATTTAGTACACATATTAGGAATATGATCTTACGTTTAATCATATTTTATATTAGGTTAATGGGGATTAAAGGAAAAGACTTGTTTAATTTTGTATAAGTTTGAATTTAATTGGTATAATGATGAAAATCCATTCCTACTATGATTAATATGTAATAAAATATTTGGAGTTAATATTTGAAGATGATTCATGTATTTAGATGATATTTTGATGACCAAATTACCAAATAATGATGAAACCCGAATTTCATAATGAACCATAATTTAAACATGTTAGAAGTTAAAAATTTTAATATAATTCTTATTATATTTTGACCCTTTGATTTGAGGATTTGAATTAAGAACCTTTAGAAATGATTAGGAGGTATTTCGGATTTGATTCGAAAGGTTTAGGAGCGTTAATGGTGGACTAGGTTGAACAGGAATCTATTTGGGGTTGGAAAGCATTTTTAAAAAGTAGTTTTGATAACAAGGGTGGCTCATGCCATAGCAAGGTTTCAGCCCTCAATAGCGCCCTAGGGCTGCTATAGCGGTTATGCCCTGCCTCTATAGCGAGGGGGTTAGGGGGCTGGGGAGTTGTATATAATATTTTTATATATGTTGGAATTGGGGAGTTCTAGGGATATACCTAAGTTGGGATATAGGTTAATAGGAATTTGGATACGCGGTGTTATGTGATATATATATATATATATATATATATATATAGTACTGCTCTTGTGCGGACTATCCCGTATTTTAACAGTGCGAACTGGACAAGTGTCACCTGGCAATAAGTCGAAAAAGAGAGAGAGTGTCTATAATTTAGCTGATAATTTATGGGCTCACTGCTAGGTAACACATGTCCAGTTCGCATTGTTAAAACGGGGGACAGTCCTCACAAGAGCAGTAATGCATGTGTGTGTGTGTGTGTAGACACAGAGAGAGAGTTACGTATATTTGCGTTATTGAATGTAAACATACCATTTGTACATTTGAACTCGTGGGGAATCTACAATGAGGGTTATGGATTTAAATGGATTGGGGGATGGGGTACCGCGCTCATGGCTGATGTAGCAGGCTGTGTGGAGGTCGATGTTTTGATCATACGTTTAGTTGGTAGCATTCTCATGATGTGGAGGCATGGATGACTTGATTCATTGGTTAGTTTATTATATGACTAGATGATGGTGTGATTTCATAAAGAACCCCCCCCCCCCCCCATCTATGTGTGCATGTTATAAATCTCTTAGGTATGTGAATCCTATAGATTTATCTATACAAACATGAGAATGTCCTTAAAGGTTTAAGCCTTCGTGTGGTTTATTGTATTTATTAGGATATAGTGTATATCTTTTGGTTCAGGTGATACGAGGGGGGGTTGTACTGGGTTGTACACTTGATTATTAAATTAGTTTATACTATGATGTAATTGTAAGGTAATATGTGATAGCTTACTTAATAGTCTATGAGTTGGATCCTATACGTATTAGTGTTGATCGGGAAGTGGGCACCTATAGTAGATTATTTATGATGATGAATGGGGTATCTTCTTCATATGAGTGTCAAAGGGTTCACAAGATTACACGAATCAGTCGCATGTTATTACTACCTCGATATAGTAAGTTAATGCTTGCAACTTTTGGCTATAACCCATCTTTTATTCAAAAATCTTTTACAGTTATTCATAAGTATGAGGGGCAGGGTTGAGCAGTTAGACTTTCTATCTTCAGTTCCAGTCTTTTCATTATTAGTTTAGGTTTTTATTTCCTTTCAATGTTCTAATTCAGACTTATGCATCTATTTTATTCATATATTTATTATAGATCCGAAGTTCCTCAGTTTATTTATATTTGGTTTTGAGAATACAAGCTATTTTCATTCGTTTTTGGAGACTTATTAGTATTTTGATTTATATTGAGACAATTTATATTATATCAGTCTTCGTTTATTTATTATGATGTGTGGATGATTTATATTATGTTATCACTTATTTATTTATGCGTTTGATGTTGAGAATGATATAAATTGATTAACACTCCCATATCTTTGGCATATCGGACTGACCACCTAGCACGTGAAAAAGAGGGGGTGTTACAAGGAGACTTTTGATGAGTTTTATGTCGAACTCTCACTTAAATTTGGGTGAAAAGATTCCAAGATATAGTTGAGAATATTTTAAGGTTATTACCACATTAGTTCCTCCTGAGCATATCGGTATTAAAAATGGTTGGTGGCATAGATAAAAAAAAGAGTGAGGATAGCATAGGGTTTATACACACCTTTAAGTTAAAAAAAATATCCCTTTCATAAGAAAGAAAAAGGAATCGTGTTGAAGTCAGCGGGGAGTTCTCCGTCCATCTCAGATTATGATTTTAAAGATAATGAGGCTGAAATTTCTCTATTAACAAAATAATTAAAAAAGTTTATCAAGTCTAACACCTAAAATTGTATATCTAACGAAAAGAGAGGTGAGAATGATAAAGCAAATAGGGTAGACAAATCTTCTGGTAGACATGAGTGTAAGAATTAAAATGAGGAACAGGTGGGAAGTGTTTTGCATGTTAAGGTTTTTTGTATGTGTCACATGAGTGTCCTAGTAAGATAAGGAGGAGAGATAATAAGAATAAGGAAATGAATTCCACCATTAACAATAGTGACTTGGAATAGGGTAGCGAGTTTCCCGTTAAATACAACTTTACTGCGTCCAATGTCATTGAGGATGTAACTAATTATACCACCACCCTTGTTGGAGACAAGGTTGAGGAGAATAAATGTGTGGATGAGGGGGAATATCAACATCATGTGAAGTATGACAAGCTTTATGAGTTGTCCCTTAAAATGGAAAAGGTAATTAATAAGCTTAGTTTTAAGCTCAAGAGAGTAAGAGTGAGACTGGTGACATGAAAAAGAATGAGGCATTAGTTGGTAAGTTGGAGGACTAGGAATTTACTCTAATAGAAAAGTTGAGAGATGGGGAGAAAGAGATTAATCTCTTGCATAAATGGTATCTTACTTAAAGATGACACTATTTGATTCATCACGTGCAAATGAGGTGCTAAAGGCATAAAATGAAAATCTCCAAAAAAGACTTGAAAAAGTATACGAATGTCAATATTAATCTATAAGTGCATTTAAAAAAGTTAAGAAGACATTCCTTACACCATCTCAAATCTCAAAGGAGAATATGAGTATTGCCTACAATGGGTCACAAGAATCTAAGACAGAGAAAGATGTCACGTTTTTCAAAGGGTCAACCAAAAAATCTCTTCACCCCCTCTAAATATGTCTCCCAAACCAAAGAAATTGCATCATTCGCAACTGTATTTTTGCACCTATTGCCACAGGAAGGGTCACCTTATAGACTATCATCATTGCTTAGAGCAAAATGGGTGAGTTCCTCCAAATTTTAATCAAGACTTTTTTTAACTCCAAGAATGTGTTAAATATCTCGTTCGAACATTCCAAATTCTCACGGGAGAGGTTAAGAGAATAACCACTAAACCTCAAAGTGACCATGGTAATAATAATAATAATAATAATAATAATAATAATAATAATAATAATAATAATAATAATAATAATAATAATAATAATAATAATAATAATAATAATAATAATAATAATAATAATAATAATAATAATAATAATAATAATAATAATAATAATAATAATAATAATAATAATAATAAGAAGAAGAAGAAGAAGAAGAAGAAGAAGAAGAAGAAGAAGGAAGTAAGGAAGTTAGCAAGGTGGATGAGGTTTTCGACACTCGCTTATCCAATCATTTTGAGTAGGTCATTCGCACCATCTCGAGGTTACAATTCATCTTTCATGGTATATCCAGAATATTCCTTCCTAGGGTGTAATATATATTTTTTTTCATTTATTTGTGTTTATGTTTTGTTTCAAAAATACAAAAAAAATATTTTTAAAAAATTTAGATAAACAATACTTTTTTATTTTTTATCATAAAAACCCAAAAATCTTTTTTGTGTTTTTGTGGTTACTTTTGTGCTCAATGATTGAGAATGTGGGAATGATATCGCATGACCTAATTCCTTTTTCTAGGTTTTATAATTTCATAGGATAGTGTGAGTTTATAGTTTACTTCATTTAATCATTATATTTGGAGTTTTCATATGAACAACCTATATTAATTAATCGTGATCTGAGAAGCATTTTATGCCAAGTGTTTTCACTCAATCGGGTCATTTTTTCTTCGTTAGACTTTTTAGGAGTGCTTGTAAGAGCCATTGCATGTGATGACTAAATAACTTAAAAAATGTGGAAGAAATGGTAAGAGATACCAAAATAAGATGATTTTTACCATTGGCAAAATACTTGATTTAATTTTTGCAGATGAGAGAAAAATTATAATATTTATGGGGAAATACTATAATGAATAAAAAATGAGAAATCTAAATGACATAAGTTTAAGGGAGATATAAGTAGAAGATCATTCGGTTTGGATACTCTCATCTAATATGTTATTTTTTGCGTTATTAGACTTTTTAACACACATGGTTAACAATAGTCTTTATCACCGTGAATCCTGAAATAACTCACCTTGTTTTACTATGGTTGACTCAGGGCATTAGTTGATCTATAGGTTAGTTTTGGTATTTGTCTGTGGTTTCTATGGGATTTAATCGTTTTCAAGTTCTTAAGAGCATTACCATTCCCTTTATGTTACATATGTAGGGTTTCCATGTTTAAATTTGTTTGGAGGCATATATCCACTTGTGTTTTTATTTTTGTTTGTGTTTGTTTTTATGTTTATTTTGATGTTTCGAGGGTGTTTTTCTAGGCTATTTTTCTTTTGTTTAGAGAGAAATTTGACTTCTCATTTAAACGTGGTCACTCTCTTTGGAATGAAAGCTCATTCGAATGACGACCTCCTTAGTTTGAAAGAGAGCTTGGTACTTATGACTGCTTTGTCTTCCCAAAGTTTCACTTCTATTTAAACTCTACTCAAAACCATTGCTCACCATTTTTTACGTACTAAACTTTTAACCCTTAATATTTCTTCACACATTTTTAATTTGGAGCTTGAATTTAAGGTCTTTCATCATCTATATCATGTTTCCAACATTATATGTCAATTTGGAGTTTATTTTCAGACATTTTTCTTACCTTTGCCTTATATATACAGAAAGTCTCCTATAAAGACTCCTTATGTTGCAAACCCCGGTACATACCATTTTTTTCAAAATAGTAAATAAAAAAAAATTAAACTTCATGGATATGATCTCCACAGTAAGAAGTTCATCTTCAATTTTTTCATCAAAAAATTCAAAAAAAACGTTGAGATAAGGGGATATGTCAAAACAGAGTATAAATATGCATTTTCAACCATTGAAATTTTGGGTCTGCGCCATTCACTTGGTTGATTTAATTATTTATGAAACTTCATGGATATGATATTTCAATTGTCTAGATCATATCTATAAAGTTTCATAAAAAAAATCAATCAAAAAGTGGGTGAAATGATTGTCGAAATTTCAACAGACGAAAACACATATTTATACCATTTTTTTACATCTCAATGATTTTTTTATTGAATTTTTTGGTGAAAACAATTGGAGATAATATTCTCACCGTGGAGATCATATCCATGAAGTTTCATTCAAAAATTCATTTTTTTACTATTTTAAAAAAATGGTATGTACCGGGATCTGTACCATAAGGAGTCCTTACATGAGGGGACATATATATATATATATATATATATATGTGTGTGTGTGTGTGTGTGTGTGTGTGTGTGTGTGTGGAAAGAGAGGGAGAGGGAGAAATTGACAGTCAGGCTCCTGTGAGATCCAAGTTTAAGGATTAAACTTGTGGATCATTTTTTTTAAAATAAAAAATATATATTTTTAACTTAATTTTTGGGGTATTTAAACATTTCAGGGACCCCCACCCCTACCCCACCTCACGCATGCATATACAAAAAAATCAACTTAAGATGATTTTTTTCTTTTTTTGCTATTTTAGAAAAAATGCTCAAATATATGTCAGTTTTAACAGCTTATAAAGTGACATGTATTTGACCGAATTTTTTAAATTAGCAAAAAAAAATCATTTTGAGTTAAAAAAAAAATTGGGGGGGGGGGGGGGGGGGGGGGGAGGTGTCCCTGAAATGTTTAAATACCACAAAAAAAAATAAAGTGGAAAATATGTTTTTACTATTTTTTTCAAAAATTGATCCACAAGTTTGGTCCTCAAACTTAGACCTCATAGGTTCGTGGTTGGATAGATAGATAGATAGATAGATAGATAGATACATGAATGTGATAGTTTTAGTTATATATATAGAATTTTGAGATGATTATACATAGTTATTATCTGTGCAATAATATTTTGCATTTTTTGTTATATAGGTATATATGTATGAGCCTTACAAGTTTAAAAATAAAAATAAAATTCTAAAATCACCAAAAATATTTTTTCTAATCCAGCTAACTCATTACTCATTCGTGTATTGCCTATCCTATTTTGTGGTTGTTTTTTTGGCTTGGCTGTGAGAAATCGGTGGTGGGGTCTGTTATTTAGGATGGTTGGTTTGATGACATCCAGTGATTGGGTTTGACTATATTAGTGTTTGGGATTTTCTTTGTTGAACTTGGTTGATTGGGTTAGTTTCGTTGATCCTTTTAGGTTCCTAAACTACATTCTTTGTCCATTTGTTTTAGTTGTTGAGGTTTCTTTCTCACATGGGCAAGAAGGAGAAACAAATTACACCTCCACCATATCCATGACATAACCCAATTTGATAGAGAAACTTGTGAGATATATCAAAGGTATATCAATACTTGGTATTACTAAATGAGAGTAGTAGTGGAGCTTCCAATCAACATGATGGACATATTGGATACACAGCTACCCAAATGGTTTGCAAGAATTAGAGTCAATAATTTCCTTAGGTGGGCACGCTTATGTCGATATGGTTAGGTAGTTCTTACTTTTATGGTTAGATGGATGGTGAGTTCATAGTCTCACGTGTTAAGGTTGTCCATTTAGTGTTTTCCCTCGACACCATTGCAACTATCTTTGATATCCAAGAGTAACATTCCTTAAGAATCTAGAAGACCCTAACCACCTTGCTCCTTTATGGTGACGTGTTTTTCTCCATCCACTACACTCGCAAGGATATCGTGGAAAATAGACCACCCCATCACGTGAGTAATTTCTAGCAAGGATTTTAAAATTGTTGAACATGTGAGTAATTTCAAGTTTGGGAAGAGTGGAACTTTAATTGGACTTTTGAAGTATTAGTTACCATTTAAAACTCATAAAGAAAGAAAATAGTTTATAGCTAAGGGGCGTAGCCACTATAGAGTCTTGAGGCCTGCTATAGTGGGTGAGTCGGGCCTCTATAGAGGCCTTGTAGAAGAATCGGGGGGGACCAATTTTCTTATTCAAGAAATGTTGTAACCAATATTTTTTTTTAATATGCACATTTCCTATCAAACTAGAAACCTACGGAGTCTTGTTCTTTCAACCCCATTAAAAACACATTCAGCCCTTATTTAGGGAGATTTAAACCTGGTTTTTGAAGAAGATCGAAGAATAACTTTTTAAACTTTTTGGAGGAGGCACACGTTTCTCAACTTATATTTTTAGTATACTTTTAAGAGGCAAGAATATCTATATTTTCACTTAAGTAATATTCGGTTTAAATGATGTTTAAATCCTAATTATATGAATTTTTGTAAATATGATTAGGAACCTAATTATGGGAAGTGATAACCTCATCCAAAACTTATGTTTATTAACCTTATGGAATTGATTCAATACTTAAATTCTTCTATGCTTTAGGATAATTGGGCTATGTTGATGCTGGAATTGGATTATATCCCATGTTAATTTCATATGGATCGTACAAAAATATTAAGGTTTATGAAATCATATAATTGATGAATGATGGTTAGAACATTAGAATATGTTATTTAAAAATTTTAATTCGCATATTTAAATCATTATATGCTTTCATATGGTAAAAACTCTCGTGAATTAAAATAATGAAAATTGATAGCTTATTGGGACATTATGTTGAACTTGTAAATCGTACGATGAAAATTGATGTAATTCACATGTAATTGAGCTTGCATAAAGATGGAAGAAAGAATATGACTTTGTCCTAGAGAATCTAATAATTATAGATATTGGCATATGTTAGACTAAATAACCTCGATGGGATTATCGATTTACGTACGCTTGTACTCGAAATTTAATTATATGTAGTTGTTGTTATATAGGTATGGGACTAGAGAGTGATAACTTTTCCAGATAGTTATTTTCGAGGTATGAGACTAGGGAAGGTTTGTAGATTTGTTTATTTTTTAGGCATGGTACTAGGTAATGTTGGTGGATTTGGGTATTTCGAAAGTATGGGACTAGGAGACACGCGTCGTTTTTGGTGATCTCTAGGTATGATACTAGGTATGGATTGGTTTGTAATGCCCGAGTGTTTGGGGGGGCAAGGTATAATTGATAAGAGTATAAATAATGCCTTGAATATTAACGAGTATTAGAGATTATTGTGTATGTATCATTATATGTGCGGGATGTACGTTGGTTGGCTAAACTATATATGAGAGAGCTACATTATCTATTTATATTGATGAGTTTTATGTAGGTATTACGATATGTGCATTTTCTAGTGTTAATTGGCTATGATAATATGTGTGGGTCCTAGGAACAATAGTTATAGAAATGGTATTATGTATGCGTCATGGTATGTGAGGTGTTTATTATTGTATGGATACCATGGTATGTGCAGGACCTAGGCAAATCTGACTATAGTGACGATTTTTATTATGGATATACATCACGATATGTGTCAGTGACATTATGGGCTAATTAATCTATAGTGATGTAGTGGTTATTAATAAAATGATATGGTTGGCACACCATGGTATGTGCAGGGTCGTATAGAAGACTGTCTAGCTATAGTGGTGTAGCAATTGATATAAACGATATTAAAATATAATTGTATGTTGAAAGTTATATAAGTGGAAAGATGGATAGTTTACTCTAGTTACTTCTTTATTTAAATTTCTTATCGTTAATTAAAATACTCTATTGTCATATTTATCTCATCTAGTTCTTATGATTGGGATCATGTAACCCTAGTTGAAAAATGTAGTCAGTATTCTTATAGTGGCACCTGGCCCATTATTATTGACTAACATTTCAGATTAGGTTGTTGTTAATGACATGTTTTGGAATAACGAGAGTTAAACTGAGTTTATTTTATGCTTAGTTTAGATTTTCATTCAGTCGTATTTATTTATAAGACGGTTACATATGGATTTTGTAGGTCTTTAGACTCCACAGTTTTTAATAGTTTTGATTTCAAGATGATGTTGGTAACATCTTATTATTGGAGTTTTATATTATTAGAGTTTTTGCATGGTGGTAGATTTGATTATGGTGAATATGTTATTTATTGTTGTATATTTCATTTCAAATCATGTTGAAAAAGTTTTAAATGTCTCATATTTTTGTCACATGATAAGAAGGATATTTTAATTTTAATGATTGGCATATCTTAGTATTGGGACGTGATCGACCTCAGTGGAAAAATATGAAGGTTTATACAATTGGTATCAGAGCATGGTCTTAGGTTTCAAGGCTTATATATATACGTTATAGATTTCCACGTGCTCATCTTTCATATGTTTTGTTGGTTTGTATTTTTTAGGTTTAGAGTCTGATGTACATTTTGTTTCTATCTTTTCAATTGGCGAACATTAGGAGAGCAAGTTCAGGTACTGGTTCCTTAGGTTAGGTGAGGTAGTGACACTTTTTTGGGGAGCCGATGAATTAGTGGTTATTACTTGGGAGGCCACTACAGTCATTATTGAGATGGGTAGATAATAGTTATATGGATGGCAATGGATCGGGTTTGGGGCGGATTTTGCAAAATCCGAACCCGACCCATTTAGAAAATTACCAAACCCTCCCCTCCTTGAACCTGAAAATTTTTTTTATAACAACACGAACCCTCCCCGAACTTATATTTATGAAACCAGACCCCAACCCGATTTGACCTAACCCGCTTATCACATTTAATTAATTTAATGAAATTATATTTTTACATATTTAAACTAATGTAGAAATACACCACCATGATTAACAACATATATGATAATGGACAATATATAACTCAAAATATATTTATCTAAAGGTATTTCTTGTAAATATATATTTATATATTTTTTGCTAAAATATGTATAAACGGAACGAGGTGGGTTTTTTTACACCTAAATCCAAACCTGCCTCGAGCATATTTTTTCAAACCCAAACCCAAAAAATCATTTTTAAACCCTACCGAGTGGGTGAAATTGCCATACCTAAGCGGTTAGAGTTCAAAGGAGAACAACAATAGGTAGTGCTCACATTAGCATGGTATAAGGTGAGGGCCAACTTCAATAAGGATAGTCCTCTCACTTTTTTGAGAAATCTAATCCAATGGTGGCTCATTAGTTTAGGAGAGATATGGAGAGGCACCTGAGGATAATGGACTTCACTGAGATGCATAAATGAATGTTGGATACATATAAGCTAACAGGAGATGATTTGCAGTGGTGGGAGAGTGTGACCACACCGAAGGAAAATGATTATTTGAGTTGCAGTGACTTTATTGTAAAGTTAAATGATAAGTACTTTCCTTATGTTATTAGGAATTTGAAGAAGAGAGATTTTATTACTTTATAGTAAGGTTTGAGAACTGTTGTTAAGTATGATCAAGTGTTCACCAACTTCTCATTGTTTGCACCGATAGATGTGAATATGGATAAGAAAATAAATTATTGTTTTATCAATGGTTTGACTTGGTTTATCAAGAAAGTCGTGATGGGAAATCCGATATACACCATTTACACTCAGTGGTGCCTGTCACATTAATGCTTTGGTAAGAGAAAGTGAATTACTAGAACAATCTAGAAAAGATGAGTGAGTCAAGTGATCCGGATGTCGAGTATTGATCCAGCAAAATCCATTCTTTCAAAATAAGCTCTTGGTTTACAAATCCCATTCACTATTTCACCTGAATATTTCAATACAAGCGATCGTGTGGGTTGATAGAATTTTTACATGTGTGGGTTGGTCGTTCACCAGTTGGAGATCGATGGATATCGATACCTGAGGTTTGTGCAAGATGTGTTCTTCGAATTGGATTACTAGTACCGACAGAGGCATCTGAGCATAATGTCAGGGAATAATTTCATGACGATAACTATGGTCATGTATGTAATATCTCTCTCTATATATATAACCCCAGTAAAAAAATCATTTAGTACTAGTAGAATTGTTGCATTGGGTTCCACTCCAAATCATGTGTTCTTATGGTTTCATGTTCTTACTTTACGCGTTTATTTATTACATCACCTATATGAAATTGGACTAGTTAATTTTATTTGATAAATTAAGATTTGGTTCAATTAAAAACTGCATTTGTGCATTAATTAATAAAGTTAATCAGTTTAATAAAGTTAATCAGTTTAACTTAGATCCCTAGGCACATACTTTTCAGATATAGTTTGATCATGGTCCAATAGTCATTTGGATGACATGGCGGTTTGGTAGAAAGCATCTTAGGTGGCAAGCTTGAAAGTTACGATCACCTTGATTCAAACAAAAATATGCAAAGAATATTGTATTCCTTCTCTCTAATACCGACTAAATTGAATAAAAGAAAGGAATGAAAAGATCGCAAGTTAGTTGTCTTGGGAAGAACTAATAAAACGAAGAAAAATATGATGAGACAAAATAGTAAAACAAGGACATGTCCGCTTTTCACACTAAATCCCCCAAATCTCTCAACATTCAGATATTGTAGGAAGGGAAATGCTTTGTGTTCCAAACAACTCCCCCAAATCCTCCCCCAAATAGCATTAAGTGTTATACCTTATGGTATGGGTCCCGTCAGGACACAACCCATTAATGCTATTTGGGGGAAATTTGGGGGATTTGTTTGGTACCCATAGCATCACTCTTGTAGGAATGAATGACATCATCAAAAGGTTAAGTATTACCATTAGCTGTGTGGGTCAACTCAAGGGGACATAATTACAACCTACTTTTGCAACCTCGACACAAAAAATGATGAGAAATAAATTCAAACACAACAAAATAATTAGATATAACTTTTGGTCAAAGCAATACAACACGAGCAATCCACTCAATTGAGTTTAGTTGACTAAATGTGTTGGCAAAGTGTAATGGGTAATTTTTGGCTCAAGGATATTTAATGAGGTGAATGCAATAGGTTTCTTTAAGAGATATTTCTCCAATACTTGGTGTAACATAAAATACCATTTGTAAATTTCCATCATTAACACAAAGTGATAAAAAGAATAATAT
This sequence comes from Sambucus nigra, assembly GCA_949130495.1. NCBI lineage: Eukaryota > Viridiplantae > Streptophyta > Magnoliopsida > Dipsacales > Adoxaceae > Sambucus > Sambucus nigra. The sequence continues at coordinate 584,681,387 of OX422210.1, read as the reverse complement.
AAAAGGATTCATTTCCCAAAACAATAAAACTCCATCAATGGCTCCAACTACATAAACAAATAGCTTAGGGTCCGTTTGATAGCATTATTTGTCGTAGTAAATGGTAAACAAGTTGGCAAATATAACATTTGCCTACAATTTGGTGTGTTTGATAGGAAAATTTGCCTACAAGCTATTTGTCAATGTACAACACCTCTTATGCATAACATGTTGGCAAATTTTGCTTTGCTATATGGGTGAGAAATATTTGCCAACAAATTTGCTAACTTCTTAAACGCTTTTAATATTTTAAAAAATAATTTAAAAACTATTTTAAATAATTAAAAAAAACGGTTATGAATATTTTAAAAATTGTTATGAATATTTTAAAAATTGTTTTAAATAGTTAAAAAAAACGTTTTAAATTAAAATCTGTTTTAATGTAAAAACTGTTTTTTCGTAAAAACCGTTTTAATGTAAAAAACTGTTTTAATGTAAAAATTTGTTTTAATGTAAAAAATTAAAAATTGTTTCGATGTGAAAACTGTTTTAATATAAAAAATTGTTTTAATGTAAAAACTGTTTTAATGTAAAAAATTATTTTAATGTAAAAACTGTTTTTTCGTAAAAACTGTTTTAATGTAAAAAATTGTTTTAATGTAAAAATTGTTTTAATGTAAAAAATTAAAAAATGTTTTAATTTAAAAACTGTTTTAATGCAAAAAATTATTTTAATATCAAAACTGTTTTAATGTAAAAAAAATTAAAAACTGTTTTAACGTAAAAACTGTTTTAATATAAAAACTGTTTCAATGTAAAAACTGTTTTAATGTAAAAACTGTTTTTAATAAGTATTTTTGGCGTAAAAAACTTTTTTTTATATATAGTTTGTTACTTTTTTAATAAATAAAAACGGGAAGTAAAAAAGAAAAGAAAAAACTGTTTTCTTATTAAATAAGACTTGGAACGAAAATTAAAAAAACATATTTTTTTATTATTATATATGTTAATATGGACGAAAAATGTGTTATTAAAATGTTTTGCCTAAAAAACTCGATTTACCTCATTTGGTGTTTGATAGCCTAATATGAGAAAAAAAATATTTGTTTAGGCAAATTTTGTCATGTCAATACTTTTGCCCAATATATATCAAACGGACCCTTAATATTTTTTCACTCACACAAGGAGTATTGTAAGTGTTATCATGTAATAAGAACACACATTTCATTTCTTTAGTGTATTCTCCATTTTATCTTTCTAATCGGTAGTGTTGGTTTACAAAAGTTCAAGAAATGAGTCCTTAGACTTTGTCGTGTCCACTTGGATAAGAAAAGTGTTGTGTTATGTGTTACAGTTATAGGGTATGTAATATCCTTGTAAGGTATCAGTTCTATCTTAGTGAATCAGAAAATAGTGAAGCATCCCAAATGTCTCCTCAGGTGTTGATGTAAGTGAACGATCATCCCCGATCATGATTATAATGCCTCAATCTCTCTCTCTCTCTCTCTCTTTCCACACACACACACACGTATATATATATATATATATGATTTATTATGTGAATGATATGAATGTTCATGGAATGATAGATTACAATAAAAATAAGGAACAAATCATTTTATAAACAAAAAACAATTTGTTAGAAGATAAATTATTTAAATATGAAAAAAAATTGCAAAATCCTAATCCTACCTTCATGGGATATTTTTTAGACAACATAATAAATTAATGGAATTTTGATATTACCTGGGTAAATGATGTCCTATTACATTTATATTTGTTGTTGCTAGTATATTGTTTCTATATGTAATTAGTAAAAAAAAGTCCCCACAAAGTCAGGCCTTAATACATAATTAATAAATAAAATTATCGTTAATCGTGATGACTTCTTTTGTCTAGGGAAATTAGTTACCCATTGCCTAAATAATTTATAATATAAATGAACACCTTTAAGAATTTTAAAATACACTTAACGATGTTGTTAAGTTTATTTTAACTTGTGCATGTGTATTCAATAACCTAAAGTGCATTCGAAGGATTCCATTACGGAACCCAAACCTCTTGAATTGTCCCATTTTGGATAGTTTAGGGCCACATAGTTTTTGTATTAGTGTCTCCATGTTCTTTGAGTACATACTAGATGATGTTGTGTTATGTATTAATTTGGTTGAAAACTAAAATAACATCCAAACACTTACATAACCATGTTGTGTATTTTGATAACTATAGGCAGATATTGCTGGAATTTTCTCATAATAAAAACAAGCGAGTGGGCCGATAAGTGTGATATATAAATATGCATTCTCGAATATGATAAGGTCCTTACCCTCTAATGTAGATGGAGTTATAATTTAACATTAATTCTAGTAATTTACACTCATCATATAACTGAAATAACATCAATATTAAATTCTTTTGATAAAAATAGTCAATGATAAAAATTAGTAAGCATGGTTCTTCTACAACCTCAAAACATGCTAAGAAAACCACATCATTTGTTTAGGAGGACTTTAATTTATTAACGATTAGTGAAGGACCTAAAAGGAAATTTGTAGAAGACATGGTCGGGTTTATATAGCAGAATCCAAATCGGCCACTTGTAGTATGTTACGTCACTAATTCAAGATCATGTGTGTGTGAATGGGAATTTTTTCATGAGAAGTTGGTCGTAGCTATAGTAAAACATAGTTATTCATATATATTCAAAGGATATATTGGGATACATAATTTAATTAGCAATTTATTTCCTGAAGTAAAATATGTTTTGAGAAACACATTAAAGCTGGCATGTTGATGTTACATTAACTATGAAAAGAAAGGATTAAGGGCTCGTTTGGTTCGAGGTTTGGCAAGGGAATGAAAATTCATAATTCCAGGAATTCTAAGTTCCTTGAATCTTCAATTCCTTTCCATTGTTTGGTTCAAGCAGGAATTCTTTTTTCCCGCCATCTAAAATCCCGTCTATGTAAACTGTTAAAAAGATATTAAATATATACTATTTTTTGAAAAAGGTTAAAAAAACGTGTTTTGTTACACTTTTATTTAAATATAAACAGTTTTTAGTAATTTTTTTTAATTCTTTACAAAAAAATAAAGTTGTAAAAAACAGTTTTTAAATAAAAACAAAAAAAAGTTTTTGAATAACTTTTTTTATTAATCTTTCCTGAAAAATAAAGTTGTAAAAAATGGTTTTTTTCCTTAAGCAAAAAAACAATTTTTTTTGTTGTAAAAATACAGTTTTTTGAATGTTTTTATATTTCTAATAAATAAAAAACAGTTTTTTTATTGTTTTTATTAGAAATATAAAAACATTCAAAAAACTATTTTTGTACAACAAAAAAAAATGCAAAAATAAAACTGTTTATATATAAAAACTGTTTAACAAAACACATTTTTTAATGTTTTAAACAAATAGCACATATTTAAAACATTAAAAAATGTGTTTATTAAACATTAAAAAATGTGTCTATATAAATAAAAATGTGTTTATATATTAACATATTAAACAGTTTTATTTTCCATTTTTTTTTTGTTGTACAAAAACAGTTTTTTGAATGGGGAAAAATATTTAAAAAACTGTTTTTTATATATTAGAAATATATATTAACATTTTATTTAAAAAAAATCAGTTTAAAGAAACATTTAAAATATATTTTTATAGTTTTAATCTATAAAACACTGTTAATATATTAAAAAAAATGTTTATATATGAAAAACAGTTTTAAAAAACACGTTTTTTACCTTTTTAAAAAAATAGTACATATTTAAAACATTTTTAATAGTTTATATAGAAAATTATTTTTTAACTTTTTTATTTTAAAAAAAAAGAGTTTTTAAACATTTAAACATTTTTGTAATATTTTTATATATAAAAACTGTTATTAAAGAAAAAATGTTATAGTATAAAAATGTCATTCTTTTTTTATATATAAATGGTGTAAACTATTTTATTTCCTATTAAATGAAGTGAGAGAACGTCACTTGAATATGAGATAATGAATCATTAAATGAAGTGAGAGAACACTTCTTAAAAAATCATGTGATTGGACGACATCAAAACTTGATGTCGTTGAACACATCAAAAAAAAATCGAGAAAGAGAGAGTGTGTGTGTATGTGTATGTGTATATGTGTATGTGTATGTGTGTGAGAGAGATTGAGAGAGCATGTGTGTGAGTGAGAGAGAAAGAGAGTGTGTATATGTATGTGTGTGCGAGAGAGAGTGAGTATGTGTGTGTGTGTGTATGTATATGTGTGTGTGTGTGTGTGTGTGTGTGTGTGTGTGTGAGAGAGAGAGAGAGAGAGAGAGAGAGAGAATGTGTGTGCGTGTATGAGAGAGAGAAAGTGTACTTATGAGTTTATGTGAAATGGTATTTTTATCACACCACAAAAGTAAGGTAATATGTCCGGGAATATAGGATTACTCCCATTTTAGAGGGGAAAGGAGAATCCAATTTCGTGGGAATTCTAAATTCCAGGAATTCTAAGTTCCCCCTTAAATCTCCAACCAAACATTGTAATTCTAAATGAGGGGAATTCTAAATTCCAGGAATCCTAAATTCCCTTTCCAAACCTCGAACCAAACGAGCCCTAAGAGTCATTTGAATGATATTCCCAGCTAAGTTTTCTTAACCTTACATATATTGACATGACTTTATATAAATGGGTATTCCTCCTTTACATCCCATTATGTTGATGAAAACTAGGTTTACATAAATGGGTATTCAATTTTATCATGTATATACTCCACATAACATACCTTTTTTCTCATAAAAAAAAATATCCACTTATTGATAAGTTGGGGCATCAATATAAAAAAAATCTTTTAATATTTAAGTTTGACTAATTCTTCTCTATATCACGAGGAACCTTTTCCATGTATGGTGTGGTGAACATAATTTGAATTTAATCATATAAGCTGGATTGAAATTTATTGGGGAATTCATTTATAAAGTTTGATAATCCATCAAGTACGTGATGGGAAATAAGGGATAGAAAATGAAGTTTGAATAATGTATTTTAGTATTTTGTTGAAGTGTACTATGACGGTATGTCAAAATGTGCAAATCATATTGAATTGTATATATTTGATTTTTAAAAGTGCACACGCGTATTGTTGTGCATTTGAATGCCTATAACTTATTGATCCATAATTTAATATGAGCCTAACTGAGAACAAGAGGACAAAAATTGAGCAAATTGCTAGGTTATTGAAACCATTTTACTATCACGACCTTTTTCTTTGGAGTGATATATCCAATAACAAATTTGTATTTTCCCTCAGTATGGAAGATACAATTACTTATAACAAAGGAGATGTAAAATCAAGATTCTATTATAAGTGGTAAGGCTCCAGAGATGAAAGTAATTATTTATAAATATTGGGAGTGATAAAACACAATCTTGTCTTATTTGATTATCATTGATCCTCGTTGTAAGCTACAATTTGTTGAATGTTGTTTCAACAAAATGTGTCTGAAGACTAGTGTGGGAGAAAACAACATGTTCATTAAAAGTTATGAAATTATCCCTTTTACTTTGGCACATAATCCACCAGTTTCAAGTTAAAATTACGAAGGCACTCATGATGATATAGGTGATGAAATGGGTGTAAGATTAATTATTTATCATAATCAATTTATATATTTTAATATTGCAAATATATTAATTGTGAAATTTATGCAGGATTTCGATTATTTTTAGAGACAACATTATGGCCCTAATAGAATCAAATCCCAATCGGACACATATTTAAAGGAACTTGGACTTGATCGAAAGCAACATGCATACTTAAAAGTTCTTATTTACTGGAAAGATAACATAGTCCATTTTTATTGCTTTCATTGATTACACATGATTACACATAGCAAATGGACGATTTGGGAGGATATGGGCGGACCCATAGTGGGTTTGGGTAATATATGGGAGCATTTATGGTGGATGGGTGTTATCCTTGTAGTCAATTTAGGTTCGGGTTAACTGGTAACCAGCTTCACAAAAAAACTACTTTTAATAATATTTTCCTTCTTTACCATCTTTAAGAAATTTCTAAAGGAAAAAATCATTTAAATAATACATATACGTACTCGTAATCCAAATAAAAATTTTGTTTACAGAAAATCTTACCATAACTAATTATGAAATCCCTAAAAAAAACACAGATGTCGGTAGATTTTATTGGGGATCAATAGACGCGGAATAACATAATCATCCCTTGAATTTTCTATTAATAAAAGAATAGAAAGATAAAAGTCATAACTAGGTTTGAAGAACAAACTTAGGGTTACGAATTTAATACCTTTGTGAATCTGGTTGCAATCTAATAGGGAGAAAGGCAATTGATGATGGTGAAGGGTTGCCTTCTTTTGAATATCCAAAAGTTTGATAGAACTTTTTGTAATGTTTGGATCTTCTAGTAAATGATCCTCCCAAAGCTAAGTAGGTATGTGGTCACCTTTAAAAAAGAAAACTCTTGCTTTTGAGTGAGATATGATCCTCTCTTTCTAGACTTCTTCATGAAAATATGAATAGTTCTTTCTCTCACCCCTCTTAAACTTTAATAATGAATTATGCTACTTAAATCCCAAAATTAAATCAATATATACATGTTTAAGTGGTGGTCTTGGGCCAAACCGGGTTGCTTGAGAATTTGAGCCTAACTACTTGGGTAGGTGAACTATACAAGGAACCAAAGATAAATAATTAAATTGGCTACAAAATAAATACTTAAAAATTCTAAATTAAAAATCTTTTAATTTATTTTCTTTATTTATTTAACCATAATTAATTTTACTAAATAATTATAACCGCACTCTAATTTAATTATCTTAGAATTCACTCAATATAACGAGATCTAATTTACTAAGTTGATAGTGGTGCATAATATAATTCCCCACATTAAACTTCTGATACCCGTTTAGCGAAATCAATTTGATCTTAATTGATTTTAACCAACATCCAATCAATTTTCTTGATTCTCAGACTTAACTTATTTTGCTACTTCACTGGATTATAAAATAATCCACTGATTATGTTTAAATGGTGGAAACAAATCTTATAAGTCTATCAAGGGGTATCGCAATATTAGGTATCACCGGACACGAATTCCTCTTAATTAAAATATCATACCTACTCACATAATCATCACCCAATGTGTGTGAATAATTTGATTCAATAAAAAATTGAATCACACTCATAAAAATCAAACAGGTTCTCGTAATTTAAGATAAACTGCATCGTAGTCGTTCCTATAGGATATCAACTCCCTATCTAGGTTTTTAACATTTCAATAGTGATAGTACCGGAATTCCGCTTTCCTTGTGCTCATCCCGAAGCCGACTCACTGGAATCCTATTGAGCTCTATTAACCAACATTAATTTGAAACAATATATTTAAACAAATATAAAATATTCTCATAAACTTTATTCTTATTTCTAAATTAATAATATAATCCTTTATTAAAATAAAATGTCTATATACGGTTTTAAGAATAAAACCCGGCATACATTTGTTCTTTTATACGATTTTCTCAGCACATCTCAAAATAAGTGCTTCATATATTTATTAGGCCACATTTCATAAGGGGAAAGAGCGGATGAAGATGTTCTAGAGACTAAAAGGAGTTTAAGGGGTGGGGAGATCGATGTTAGAGAAAGAAAATGGGCTTTCGGATTGGAGATGTTGGAGAGAGAAATCTGAAGAAACAATGGAGTTTGGCACCGACAGTGAGAGTAGGGCAAATGAATTGGGTTTAATTGAGTGGTTTGTAAACGAGCTGGGACTTAATCCTCAAGAATGGACTCATCATCCCATTTGCAACCCGTCCAAAAAAACTGTCAGGCTAATAATGGGTTTGTGGTGGTTTTACAATGCACCACATATAAATATGGATTCAATTTTCAGGCCCTACATATGATATTCGGAGCATCATCTCACCGTTCTTGCCTAAAAGTCTTTTTTTAGGTCCTATATTAGTAAATATTGCAGTTAAATTTTACCCAATAATGTAGGATTCTTATTATGCACTTGAGACTGGCTATATTGTGTACTAACTAAACATAAGTTTTTTGATTAATTTTTTTATATCTATTAAATAATTTCTTTAGTATTAAATTCAACCCAAAAGAACTCAGGCAAGGGACTAACCAAGAAACTTTACAAGTGTTGTAGCAAGAATATCCGAGGACTGGGAACCTTCGTGAATGGTGAGAAAATCCACCTTTCAGTTCACCCGACTAAACCCCAACCCTATTCCAATCAGATCTGCCCATGCCGGCCTAAAATCTCATTCGTTTAGAATCTATGAAAAACCTCTAATATCCCAGTAGGTGAATAGGATATCCTACAAATCATGCCCCTTTTTTTACAATTCAAAAAACTAACGACCTAATTTTTTGAAAGTAGAAAATTCAATATCCTTTAAACATCAATTGAACAGGTGTCAAATGAATTTTTAAACACTAAAAACAAATTTTAAATCACTTTGATTTTCAACTCAAACTCTAAAGGCTATATTTACACAAATTGTAAGTGATTACCTATATTTGAATGAAAACGTTGGGTTATATCACTGTTCTAAAAAATCCGCCTAGGTTGAGGCTTGGGAGAAACGCCTCGCCTTACGCTTTTCACGCCTTATTCTTGGTAAAACCCTTAACGCGCACTTTTTTCTAAAAACAACAATGATTTAGTGAAACGATGTCTCCTTTTAAAGAATTTGTTTACAAATCGGACCATTATCTCATCCAAAATAATCAAATGGTATTTTAATTTGCATATATTTAGACATATTTTTATGATATGTGCAATTTTTGTATTTTAATAGCCTTGTTATGGTTAAAAAATATTAAAATATATTAAGAAGGCCTAAACGCCTTTTTACGCTTAGGCCCGCCTAGGCTTCTAAGGCTTAAGGCTTGGCCTCCACGCCTCAATCACGCCCCGCGTTTTTTAGAACCTTAGGTTATATAGATTCATTTGTATATTAGCTCACATACACAAAGATGCAATATTTACCCAAATTTTATTTTGTTTAGAATTAGGTGTGAATGCAAGAATATCTAAACCAAAAATGTGACAAAACAAAACCAAACTAAGCACAACAATAATTGAGGAAAAATCCCTTTGTGACAAAACCTATATTCAACATTGTTAAAGAGTTTGAGAGACTTGATAACTTACAGACTACTTTGAGATCCACTAAGTATAATGCACAGGGTTTTCAAATCTTTAATAGAATGTGATGCAGTCAAGCACCACCCATAGGAAGTAGCTCTTCCCTTGATATCCATCAATCAGCCTCAGGATTGCAGAATCCTTTTTTCTTCAGCATTAGAGTCGCAACTCCATAAGAGTCGAACGTAAAGAGAAATGTATAAGGGTTGATATTGTGTATGGATCTAGGGTTTGACATATTCAACAAATCATTCTCGAGATGAGTGATTTGATAAATAAAAAAGTTATTTCAAAGAAACAAAATGTTGAAGACTTTTGGAACAAGTATGGGAATTGATTTTCATCAAAAGAAATGTGTAAAATTGTCCAAAAGATTCCTTTTTATAAAAAAAAACACATTTTTCGAGTCAACAAGTTCGTTCGAAACGAAAACCAATGTTTCGTTCTAACGAAGTTAAGTCTCATTTGAACGAAATGCTTAGTTTGTTCCAACGAACTTCCAATGGGTGCAGTTCTGTTGAATAGAGAATCCTTGTTTGAAGTCCGTTTGATGTTCATTCCAACGAACTCAAGCAAAGATCCAACCGTGTTCGAACGAGAACAACGTCTCATTCTAATGATATGCCAATATCGTTCTAAAGAACTAATAAATATAAAAAAAAAATGTTTTTTTAAATGCCTTGAGAAAAAAGAACATCCCAGAATACGTATGATTGAGTAAAATCAAAATCTCAAATCCATATACCCCTCATATTCTGTTCGTTATGATTCCAAATGGATTGAACTTCGAAACCTTGCTTGGTCACTAACTTGTCTTCAAACATCGTGGAAGTATATGTGGATGTAATGTTTGATTTGTAATGGGATACGCCAAAATATCTAAACTATCAGAAATTATAATATCTTGCTCTTACAAATCTCCCCATTTGGCTATTTCGGTACAAAAATAAAAAAAACAAATGCAAATTAAAACCCTTAAGACAATGTTCCACTAATGTCCTCCCCAACCCAAAACAAAATGACATTCGAGACTTTGTCTTAAACTAAAATTCTTCATCTTGTGTAGTCCATGAGATCATCATCAAAGTGAAAAATACATACATACATGAAGCAAAAGAATATCGAGATGTGTATAGCTTAATGAAAAATAAACTCTCCCTCAATTTGTTCGCGCCCTTTTTGTCTGTAATAGACAAAGGGTAACTAAGCCTAAAAGTGTTAGCATCGCCCAAATCCAAATGAAATAACATCACAGTGATAATCAATAAAGAACATGCGATGAATTTTGAAAAGGCAACCAACTATTTTTGAAAATTTTCAATCTTTTCAGTAATAAAAGGTATATGTATAAAAAGTATTTATAGCTACAAATCCATCACACCATGGAATAAGACTAAAATATCAAAATCATGAAAGAGGCATGTAATTGTTTAAACATTCTCCACGGGCAAATCAATATAGGCATTCATAATATAGGCGCACGAAGTCAATGAGATATTTCTAAAGAAAGAAAGAAATTTTAACCTTAGATGTAAGAATGTTGAACAAGATGAAATTGACTCGAGTTATGAAACATGACATGAATTTAAATGCTTGTCAAAATAATAATGCCAAATTATTTAATGTTTTTTAAGAGAGTTCTTTATGTAAAACCCATTGGTTTTCAACTTTATAATACCCTTAAAATCTCACATATTTAAGAAGCCACTCTCAAAATTTTGAAGATAACATAATGTTAATGTGTAGCGAAGCATTAATGAAGAAAATGGCCTTGGCACTTCTAGTTATTTGTGCCATTAATCTTTTTAGCCTCTTTTGCAAATGATGACTTTTAATGCAAAAAGAATTTTCTCTTTCGTAGCCCCTTGCCATTTCTTAACATAAAAATAAATTTTTCGAGAAACGAAATCTGGGTAATGGTTCTTACAAGCACAACTTATCTCTAGTACATTTGGTTTGTTATTAAACACTATTGAGATGAGAACGTTGTATTCGACATATGATAAGTAAAATATTCAAAAAGTCCATGCACTTGTGCAATAAAGTGATAGAAAGTATGGCATGAAGGAAGTAATCATTAATGAACAACGAAATGTTATCCACATATTATTAAGCACGTTAAAGAAATGAAGTCAAGTATTAAAACACCATGAAAAAGACATATAATGAATGTATGAAGGAGCAATTTGAACATCTTAAATGCACATCCATATATGGTGAAAAATAAAAATACAAAAATCTTTTTGTCCTTTTCAAAAATTTTATCAAAAATCAAACCTTTTTAGATATTTTCAAACTTTTTCTTAAAAACCGAAAATCTTTTTGGATATTTTAAGATTTTTCTAAAGTAGAAGCATATAAATACATAGGAATAAAATTTAGCATTAGGGATAAATGATATGAACATGATAATCACCCTATACTATATAAAATACCAGAACTCAATCAACAAAACAAAAACTCAAAGACTACCTAAGATTCTCGAATATAAGTGCATCCAAAAGTTTTGTGAAAATATCGACTAATTTGCATTCCGTGCTCATAAAGCTCAAGGACACCACTTTTATTCAACGACATCACGAATGAAATGCTCATGTATCCTAATGTGATTCGTGTGGAAATGTTGGACTGGATAATAAGATATATAAATTGCACTTGTATTATCATAGGAAACATTAATTGTACCTTGGTTGATCCCATAATCTTTCAACATTTACTTCATCCATAAGAGTTGCGTACTATAACTCCCGATAGAGATGTACTCAGTCTCCACCTTGGACAAAGATATGGAGTTATTCTTCTTGCTCAACTAAGAGAAAATATCTCCACTGAAGTAAAAACAACCACTCGAGGTGCCCCTACAACCATCAACATCCCCAGCACAATCGGCATCCGATAAGGGAACAAATGGTCATCTGTACCAAAAGAGTACCAAAGACCGTAGAAAAGAGTGTCACTCACATATTTGATGATACGATTAAGTGCGGGTAAGTGAGATTCTTTCAGGGATGCTTAGTAACATGCAAGGACTCCGATGCTAAAGTCAATGTCAGGATAACTAACGATCATGTAGAGAAAACTACTTATAATGCTCTTATAAAGGGTTTGATCTACATCCTTGCCAAAAGTGTCTTTGCTAAGATTAAACGATGTACTCATTGGGGTGCGTGAGTGCTTAGTGGAGTCTAAGCCAAACTTCTTCACTAGGTCCCTAGCATATTTGGATTGAGATGTGAATGTCACATCCTCTTGGAGACCTAAGAAGAACGTAATCACACCAACCATACTCATCTCAAACTCACTCTCCATCTCCTCCTCAAACATGTGAGCATGTTGAGAACACATGTATCTAAATACTATGTTGTCCATGTAAACTTGCAAAACCAAGATCGCACCACTCTCTCCTCACAAACAATGTCTTATATACTCCTCCTTTCTTAAAGACACGATATAAGAGATAAAAAATGAGTCTCTCGTACAAGGACAGGGTGCTTGCTTCAAACCATACAAGGCCTTTTTAAGATAAAAGATGTGTCCCGGGTGATTTGGGTCTTCTAACCTCTTTAGTTCTTCCACGAACACTTCCTCCTATAGAATGACACTAAGGAAGGAACTCTTGACATCCATTTGGTATAACATGAACTATATATGACATGTTATAGAGAGCAGTAAGCGAACGAACTCAAGTCTAGCAACAGGAGTGAATGCCTCGTCAAAGTCTACACCCTTAATTTGTGTGTAGTCTTGAGCGACCAACCTAGCTTTTTGCTAACTATGGTACCATTATCATCCATCCTCTTCTTTTAAATCAACTCGGTACCAACCACATTAGTCTTGTTAGGTAGGGGACTAACTCCCAAACATTGTTCTTATAAAACTGAAACAAATCATCTTGCATTTCAAAAACCCAATGTTAGTCCTTGAGTGCTTCTTTCACATTCTTGGACTCTACTAAGTAGGTGTAGTAAAAGTAGTTAATCACATTCTCAAGTTGAACACGAGTCTTGACCCCTAGTATAGGACCACCAAGTATAGCGAAAAGGTCATGATCGTATCCAACCCAAAAGCTAGATCCTCTAAGTCATGAGTGGGGTCCACAAGGTAGTATGAGGAATAATAGGATTGTCACCAGAGGTTGCATTGTTCTCATACTTAAGGTTAGGATCAATAGACGTAGGCAGCTCAATGTCTCTAATTGTGACGTTTATTAATTCCACAACCGTAGAGATTACAAGGTCAAACACCTTATAATCCCTACTCGATGATTAATAACCTAGAAATATCCTCTCGTTGTTTCAGGAGTCAATCTTTCCTAAGTTCTCTCTATCTCTCAAAATATAGCAAGGACTCCTAAAGACTCAAAAATACGATAGGTTCGGTTTGTTCCCTACCCACAACTCATATAGCATGTGTAACATCTGTGGTCGAAAATATACCATATTCATCGTATGGCATGTGGTATTAACCGCCTATACTAAAAAAATCTATGCATGTTTTATCAAGAAGCATGGATCTAGACATTTCTTGAATCGTCTGGTTCTTCCTCTCAACTATTCCATTTTATTAAGGAGTGCGAACGGTCGAAAACTCGTGTTTGATGTCCACTCCATCAGAATAGCTATCCATTCGAGCTTCTTTAATTCAGTGTTATTATCACTATGCATCCCATTAATAATGACACCATGTTAGTGTAAGGACATATTTTATATAGCTCGTACTTTGTTGAGTATGTCGTATACCTCTACAACCGTCGAAGAATAATTCAAGATCATTCATACGTCAAGACGGATCCGAATATCAAGGTCTTCAACATTCAAGCATCCGCAAGATTAACTTTGGTAGGGTTGTGTTTTAAGTCCTTAATGGCTCACTTAGAATATTGGGATAACTTTTATGAAAAAATTCTAAGTGTTGAAGCAGAGTTTTTCGTCAAAAATATTTTTTTAAGTGTTGAGGCGAACTATTTTCTGACGAAACAAAAAATATTATTTTTTTAATTTTTCGTTCGAGCGACAGAAGCTCTCGTCCAAGCGACATCTTTATGCCGCGCGAAGTCGTTTGAACGACATGTGTCATCATTTGAACGGCACTGTTATCTCATTTGAGCGACACACCGCCATAGTTTTTTTATAAATTGGTTTTTCTAATTTCGTTTTTGTAAAAAGACTTGAGATTACTGTTTTAAGAAAACTGCTACAGTAGAAACATTTGTCTTTTAGGGATTTAATCCCTTTTATTTTTCAATTCACAATATCCCAATAGTTTGTGTGAATTATTTTGGAACCCAAGAACACATCTTTGTGTCAAGTTTCTCTTGTAGAGAATATCTTTATTGTTGATCTAGGTGCTCATGAGGGGAGTACTGGGAGAAAGACGACTGCGTGTCAATAGGGAGTGCTCGTGGGCGTTCCTGCGTTGAATTGGAGTTATGGTTCTTGCTGACTCTAGGTTGCGGTCTATATGGTTTTACAACGGTTAACTCATTGCGGATTTCATTGTAATGATTGTAAGTATTATAGTGAAATAAAAAGGTTTTTTTCCTGAAATCTGTAAGTTAGCAATTTTATTTATGATGGTTTGATACACACACGTAGTTGCATGTTTAGGGGTTGTTTAAATTTGGTTTAAAATTCACTCCAATTAAATAATTTTGTAGTTGGAATTTGTGAATTTATTTAAATTAGTATCACCACTTTTACAAATTGGTATCAAAGCAGGTTACACTAATTTATTGGGTATTCTTATTTTTCTGCAAAATTTATGTGATATTGATTTTTTTGAAAAATCTATTTTTTTTAAATTGTCACAATGTTTCCGAATGAAAACTTATATAATTGGTTGCCAATTTTTGACGGATCTAATTATGCTTATTGGAAAGCCCGCATGAAATCTCGTTTAAAAGCAATCGATGAGTGATTTTGGGTAATTTGTGAAAGAGGCTGGATTCCTCCCACTGTCACTGCAAATAATGTCACAAATTTAAAATCTGTGTCAAACTGGATTGAGGATGAGTTTAGGTGGAGCACTTTTAATTCACGAGGTCTTAGTGCAATTTCTGGACACGTCACCCCCGACGAGTTTCGACGTATTATGACGTGCACCACGTCTAAAGAAGTGTGGGATGTTTATAACTCACCCACGAAGGCACTAACGCGGTCAAAGAGTCTAAAATTTAAAATTTAGCTACTCAATTTGAAACGATAACCATGCTTGAGACTGAGTGTTTTGATGACCTTTATGCACATTTGTCTGACATTGTCAACACTAGTTTCAATCTTGGTGAGCCTATACCTGATACACAAGTGGTTAAAAAGATTTTAAGATCGCTGCCAAAACGTTTTACCCTAAAGTGACTGTTTTGAATACCTTAGGTAATTTGAATCGTCTAAAATTACAAGAGCTGGTAAAAACCTCCAGACATATCAGATTGACATATTTTTTGACACTGTCAAACCTAAGGATAGAGGGATAGCACTTAAAGCCCAATCTAAAAAGAAAAAAAAAAGTGAGTTTTTGTGAGTCCGAGTCTGAGGACGAGTCTGATTTTTATATGGCCATGTTTGCAAAGAATTTTAAAAAGTTCATTAAGTTTTCAAAACAAAATTCTTCCAATAAAAGATTTTTTGACAAAAATAAAAATGAGACCAAAGAGAGCGGTGAGAAAGAGAATGAAAAAGTGGAGGAAGAGAATTGTTTTGAGTGTGAGGGGAGAGGCCATAAAGCGTTTGAGTGTCCCACTAGGCTAAAGAGAAAGGACAAAAAGATTTCCATGCCAGCCACTCTTAGCGATGGTGAGGAAGAGGTGAAAGATTTCGGGGATGACTCATCACATGGGAAGTTTGTTGCTTTTTCGGCTAGTCACGTGAGCACACCCAGTTTGTCCCATGACGATGAGGATACTTGTGCACGTGAGACCCCTGAGGATGATTTTAGTGTTTCTAGCGAGTCTGAGAGTGAGTGCGCTAGTGAGGGTGATAGTGAGCTCTAGATCGCATTTAGATATTTGTATGTCGGGACCTTAAAGACTAAGCAATTGAATAAGGAGTTAGGTCTTTGGGTGAGAGATTTGGAGAGAGAGTTTGAGGGAGTTTGAGGCGAAAGCGAGTCAACTCGATAAGGTGAAGGTTTTTTGAGTGAATAGTTAATAGATTTGGTCCAAGAAAAGAGTGATTTGACCAACACGGTGTCTAGTCTGATGACACGTGTATCCCAACTCAAGAGTGATCTCGAACATGCTGGGGAGGTCAAAGTCTCTTTAGATAACACATCTAAGAAGGTTGCAAAGATGGTTCTCAATCCCGTTTTGGATAGTGGTGAGAGTTTAGGAATAACTCATAACGGTGCTTCCACTCTAAACGTTGCACTCGAGTCGATTCTCGAGTTTGTGATTGATCCATATAATTCTCAACCCAACCCACCTAGGCCTCCCGTACCTGATAAGAGAGAGCGTAGGAGACGTTTTGAGAGAGAGAGATACCTAGGCTTGTTTATGTTTGCACACACTGCAAGAAGAGAGGACACCTTAGGGAGTTTTGTTTTAATTTGGGTCATGTGTCATGTTTTTCTACTACACGTGTTCACACACATGCACCCTCACATGATGATCCGGATGATTACACGAGAGAGTGTACACATATGGGGGAGCAAGGTAAAGTTTTTGCTCAAGACTTCACATGATTTGGTGGAGATTTTGCATAGGATGTCACCACCTTTGGAAAACTCCACCGCACCTAACGGTTGAGGTTTAGACTTGTTTACTAGCATAGGTTGATTTGCAAGATGATATTTTTGTCTATTGCTAGCATCTATCATTTTTTGTATTAGTTTTTATTTTATTTTAAATTTAAAAAATACAAAAGGATTTTTTTTTAGAAATTTTTTTGGAAAAAGTCAAAAAGAGTTTTGTAGTTTGTTTTACACCATATATGAATGGACATTTAGGATGACCGAGCCACAATTTCATTCCATATCCTGTGACGATTTGATAGTGTTTTGATATGCGTCATCATTTCATTTTTGTGCTTTATAATGTTTGGAGTCATTGAGATGTGATTAGTTGTTACTACCTATATGTTTGACTCGTTAGTTTCTTTAATGAACACTTGCATGGGTTTGTTTGATTATTTGTAATTATTTATCACATATTGGTCGGAGTGTTGTCATCTCAATTCTGTCTTTAAAACGAACCATATGCGATAAAACTTGACAATGGAAGTAGTCAATGTAAAAACCGTTTACCGTGAGGAATTTCATTGCAAAAAAATATGATGAGTGACTCGCAGAAAAGGGCTGCGAGAGTTCAAAATTAACTCGTTGTAAAAGCCACCGTTTAAAAGAACCCGAAAACAATTTAAAATCAATAAAAATATATATATGCCAAAAAGGGGCCACCTCAAAAGAAATGTATAATGTTTATTATTTATGAGGGAGTTTGAATGGAAAGAAATGAAAAATAGGTTTGCACATCCTGACAACGTTATGAAAAAGAATTCATAGTTTTAGATGTTATTGGTGTGGGAATCATTATTGACTTTGATGTATTGATGGATTAAGTCGATATCATTTAAATTCAACATTGTTTGGTCACCTAAGGACGATTTTGAGATTCATTCATTAGGAGTACACGTATACATCGTGCACATATGTTATGTTTGATTACTTTGATTTGCCTATCGAATATGTTCACACACATTCATTCCGTTTCCGTGATTTGGTTATCTTAGTGTAAATTCATGGTGTGTGATTTTTGTAAAATTATTTTTGCATTTTTGTTTGAAAAATTGAACAATCGAAAATAGATTGTGGAAGCTTTTGAGTTACTCTTTGCATGAGCTAGATTGATTCATATTTTCTATGCACTTTTTTCGTGACAACTCCATGCTTATTTTGTTTAAACGTTTCCTTGTCTATTTCGAACAAATAAAAAGGGGGAGAACGAATTATGAGGGAGCTTTTACATTATGGGGGAGATTTTATTGATTGATTTATTCTTATATCATTTCAAACTCGATGCGTCATGAAGGTATTTGCTTTATCTCATGTCTGTAAGTACAAAAATTGAACATCATTATTTTGCACACCCTGATGAGAAAAGCTTTGATATTTAAAGATTTGAAGTTGAAGATTTTTTTTAAGAAAAGTTTTGGACTTGCATGCTTAGTACCTTTTCAGTTTTGGGTTCATGGGAGGGTATTAGATTTGTATAGGCGTTTTCTGTTTTTATAATTCGGATGTTTTTTATTTTGTACCAGCATAGACATAGGGGGAGATTTGTAAGAACATATTTTATATAGTTCGTACTTTGTTGAGTATGTCGTATACCGCTACAACCGTCGAAGAATAATTCAAGATCATTCATGCATCAAGACGGATCCGAATATCAAGTTCTTCAACATTCAAGCCTCCGCAAGATATCTTTGGTAATGTTGTGTCTTAAGTCCTTAATGGCTCACTTAGAATATTGACATAACTTTAATGAAAAAAAAACTATGTGTTGGAGCGTAATTTTTCGTCAAAAATATTTTCCTAAGTGTTGAGGCAGACTATTTTTAGACGAAAGAAAAAATATTTTTTTTTTAATTTTTCATTCGAGCGACATCCTTATGTCGCGCGAAGTTGTTTGAACGACACGTGTCATTGTTCAAACAACACTGTTATCTCATTCGAGCGACACACCACCTTAGATTTTCTATAAATTGGTTTTTCTAGTTTGATTTTTGTTAAAAATACCTGAGATTACTGTATTACGAAAACTGCGACTGCAGAAACATTTGTCTTCTATTTTAGGGCTTCAATCCCTTTTGTTTTTCACTTCACAAGATCCCAATAGTTTGTGTGAATTTTTTTGGAACCCAAGAACACATCTTTGTGTCAAGTTTCTCATGTAGAGAATATCTCTACTACTGATCTAGGTGCTCTTGAAGGGAGTACTGGGCTAAAGACGACTACGTGTCAATAGGGAGTGCGTTGAATTGGAGCTGCGGTTCTTACTGACTCAAGGTTGCGGTATATGTGGGTTTTCTGAGGTTAACTCATTGCGGATTTCATTGTAAGTATTATAGTGAAATAAAAAGGTTTTTTTCTAAAATCTGTAAGTTAGCAATTTTATTTATGATGATTTCACACACACACACACACATGTAGTTGCATGTTTAAGGGCTATTTTAATTTCGTTTAAAATTGACTCCAATTAAATAAGTTTGTAATTGGAATTTACGAATTTATTTAAATCAGTATCACCACTTTTACCGTTAGTTTTGTAAGACACGGTACTTGGTTATTAGGAACTCAACCGCATCGAATGTTTTTCAGAGAAACCCCGCGATAAATATCTCAAAAAGTCATCGACCATCACGAGAATGTGTCTCTTACCACCAATGCTCTCCGTACATATAAGACCCATAGGATCCATGTGTATCAACTCAAACAAACGAGAGGTAGTAATGGTATTCAACTTACAACGTTTGGAGTCATTTATATGTGATTAGTTGTTACTACTTACATGTTTAACTCGTGAGTTCCTTTAATGCACACTTGCACGAATTTGTTTGATTATTTGTACTTGTTTATCACATATTGGTCGGAGTGTTGTCATCTCAATTCTGTCTTTAAAACAAATCATATGCAATAAAATTTGACAATGGAAGTAGTGCATGTAAAAATCGTTTACCGTGAGCAATTTCATTGCAAAAAAATATGATGAGTGACTCACGGGAAAGGGCTGCGAGAGTTCAAAATTAACTCATCGTGAAAGTCACCGTTTAAAAGAACCTGAAACAATTTAAAAGCAATAAAAATATAAATATGCCAAGAAGGGTGCACCTCAAAAGAAATATATAATGTTCATTATTTATGAGGGAGTTTGGATGGAAAGAAATGAAAAATAGGTTTGCACATCTTGACAATGTTATGAAAAAACATTCATAGTTCCAGACGTTATTGGTGTGGGAATCATTATTGACTTTGATGTGTTGATGATTGAGTCGATGTCATTTAAATTCAACATTTTTTGTCACCTAAGGATGATTTTGAGATTCATTCGTTAGGAGTACACGTATACATCGTGCACATATGTTATGTTTGATTGCTTTGATTTGCCTATCGAATATGTTCACATACATTCAATCCGTTTCCATGATTTGGTTGTCTTAGTGTAAATTCATGGTGTGTGATTTTTGTAAAATTATTTTTGCATTTTTGTTTGAAAAATTGAAAAATCGAAAATAGATTGTGGAAGCTTTTGAGTTACTCTTTGCATGAGCATAGATTGATTCATATTTTCTATGCATTTTTTTCTTGACAACTCCATGATTATTTTGTTTAAACGTTTCCTTGTCTATTTCGAACAAATAAAAAGGGGGAGAACGAATTATGAGGGAACTTTTTCATTATGGGGGAGATTTGATTATTGATTGATTTATTCTTATATAATTTCAAACTCGATTGGTCATGAAGGTATTTCCTTTATCCCATGTCTGTAAGTACAAAAATTGAACATCATTATTTTGCACACCCTGATGAGAAAAGCTTTGATATTTAAAGATTTGAAGTTGAAGATTTTTTTTAAGAAAATTTTTAGACTTGCATGCTTAGTACCTTTTCAGTTTTGGGTTCATGGGAGGGTATTAGATTTGTATAGGCATTTTTTATTTTATAATTCGGATGTTTTTTTATTTTGTCCCGGCATAGACATAGGGGGAGATTTGTAAGGACATATTTTATATAGTCCGTACTTTGTTGAGTATGTCGTATACCGCTACAACCGTCGAAGAATAATTCAAGATCGTTCATGCGTCAAAACCGATCCGAATATCAAGTTCTTCAACATTCAAGCCTCCGCAAGATATCTTTGGTAATGTTGTGTTTTAAGTCCTTAATGGCTCACTTAGAATATTGACATAACTTTTATGGAAAAAAAATTAAGTGTTGGAGCGTAGTTTTTCGTCAAAAATATTTTTCTAATTATTGAGGTGGTCTATTTTCAGACGAAACAAAAAATATTATTTTTTTTAATTTTTCATTCGAGCGACAGAAACTCTCGTTCGAGCAACATCCTTATGTCACGCGAAGTCGTTTGAACGACATATGTCATCGTTCGAGCGACACTGTTAACTCATTTGAGCAACGCACCGCCTTAGATTTCTATATTGGTTTTCTCAGTTTCGTTTTTATTAAAAAGACCTGAGATTACTGTATTACGAAAATTGTTATTGCAAAAACATTTGTCTTCTCTTTTAGGGCTTTAATCCATTTTGTTTTTCAATTCACAAGATCCCAATAGTTTGTGTGAATTATTTTAGAACCCAATAACACATCTTTGTGTCAAGTTTATCTTGTTGAGAAGATCTCTACTACTGATCTAGGTGTTCTTGAGGGGAGTACAGGGTTGAAGATGACTATGTGTCAATAGGGAGTGCTCGTGGGCATTCCTGGGCTGAATTGGAGTTGCGGTTCTCTTTGACTCTAGGTTGCGGTCTATGTGGGTTTTCTTCGGTTAACTCGTTGCAGATTTGATTGTAATCATTGTAAGTATCAAGGTTCTAAAAAACGCGGGGCGTGATCGAGGCGTGGAGGCCAAGCCTTAAGCCTTAGAAGCCTAGGCAGGCCTTGGCGTAAAAAGGCGTGAAAAGGCGTTTATGTCTTTTTAATATATTTTAATATTTTTAACCATAACAAGGCTATTAAAATAATAAAATTGTACATATCATAAAAATATGTCTTAGTATTTTCAAATAAAAATACTATTTGATTATTTTGGATGAGATAATGGTTGGGTTTGTAAAAAAATCTATAAAAGGCGATATCGTTTCACTAAAGCATTATTGTTTTTAGAGAAAAAGTACTCCTTAAGGGTTTTACCAAGCATAAGGCGTCAAAATCTTAAGGCGGGGCGTTTCTCCCAAGCCTCAAGCCTAGGCGGAGCCTAGGCGGGTTTTTTCGAACAGTGGTAAGTATTATAGTGAAATAAATAGTTGTTTTCCTGAAATCTGTAAGTTAGCAATTTTATTTATGTTGATTTGACACACGCACACACACGTAGTTGCATGTTTAGGGGCTATTTTAATTTGGTTTAAATTGACTCCAATTAAATAAGTTTGTATTTGAAATTTGATAATTTATTTTGAATCAGTATCACCACTTTTACAGTTAGTTTTTAGGACACGAGACTTGGTTATTAGTAACTCAACCGCGTCGAATGTTTTTCAGAGAAACCCCACGATAGAGTATCTCAAAAAGTCATCGACCATCACGAGAATGTGTCTCTTACCACCAATGTTCTCCGTGCGTATAGGACTCATAGGATCCATGTGTTTCAACTCCAACAAACAAGAGGTGGTAATGGTATTCAACTTACGATGCTGACTTCAATTTTTTTTCCTTGTTCGCAAGGACTATAAATTGAGGAAGTTGGTTTCCCAATAGATGGTAAGCCACGAATTAGGTATTTCTTCACTAATATCTTAAGAAATATAAAGTTCACATAACCTAGTCGTTAATGTTAACAGTCCATAAAAGAGATCGTGACATTGTTGCGCACAAAGAAGGATTTGGAAATGGTCTCATTGCAATTATCTTCAATCCTCACTACTTGTAGTAATAGTTCACTGAATTGATCCTAAACGTAACACTCGGACCGGTTGAACTTTATCATAAAGTTTGTGTAATACCCCGTGATTTTAATGACTTTTAAAATGGGTTATATTTTAAATTAATGGATTAATTGGATTTTATTATAAATTAATTCACTTGGGTTTTATCCGAATTGTGGATATTAAAATGTATGATTCTGAATATTACTTAAAGATATTTAGGTAATATATGAATGTGATGATTATTGATATGGTTGTGCGATATTAATTCAATATTTTAAATTTTTAGTCAGACACGGTATGGGACGTGTCGGGACTAATTTGTTAGATTAAATGAGAAACTTATTTTTATATCGACCTTATAGTCATTTTGAGTGCGTTGTTGCTTCCGGAAGGGTTGAAATAGTCAGAAAAGTCTATTTGGATGTTGGTTTTGGGTCTCGGGTCATTTGGAAATGAAAAGACAACCCAAAAGGGTATTTTGGTCATTTTTACAAGGGGTGAATAGTGATTTCGAATTTTGTCTTATTATAAATATTTGGAGATTAGTTGTACTTGGGTTCATTCATCTCTTCTACATAAAACTGAAAGGTCACCTTGTGAGAGAGAGTGAAGGTTGCTTGGGAGAAGAGAAGCTTGCTTGGAAAGGAGGAGAATTAAGGACCAAAGGTTACCACCACCAACCACCACCGGAAGTGACCGGGAAAGGGAGAACCACCTATGTTATTCAACTCCAAAGGATCAGATCTTCATTAGAGGCAAGTATTTGATGATTGCAATCTAAGTTTGTATATTGTCCATGTTAGGATAGTTGTAAAAAGATGAGATTTTTCATGTTTGGAAGATAAAGAAAGAGTTGTTAATTGATTTTTGGAAAATGGAACTATGTAGGAATCAAACTAATGTTGTAGGTAGATAGTAATCCACGAAATAATCATAAATCTCTTAAAGAAATTCTGAGAATCATTGGTGTGTTCTTGAAGATATCATGTATATAAATTTTCTGGAAAAATGGGATGAATATATGATTTTAATTCAAACTCTTAATGATTCTAGGATGTTTAGATCATTAGAAATCATTCACATATGTTGCTATATTATGTAGTAAGGATTATGAGGAATTTGGATTGTTAATATGAAGGTTTGAATGATCAAAAGTGATGAAACCCGTAGTAGAAGAAATGCAGAAAACTGGGATGTTATCTGGGCGATCGATCGATCGACCCCCTACCTTCGATCGATCGACCTCCCTAGAATCCTTGAAGTTTTTTATTTTTAATGCTTGTTCTCATCCCAAACAGTTTGTAGAACTTTGGTGATTATTAATTGGATATAATGGGACTTAGGGAAAGTCAGCAAGCCGTAGATAAGAATCGAATTAATTTGATTGGAATTTAAGTGATTTGAATTATGATAATTAAATTGAAAGAAATTTCGATTATGAGATTCATGTGTTGGATTCAAATTTCTATGGATGGGGATTAAGGATAGGTCCAGTAAGGGAAATTTAACAAATCGCTTGGGTAGCCTTAGGTTATAAGAGGGTTCAATCCTAAGTGAAAGAAGATGTGTTTATAAGAGATTAGAAACTATCGGTTATAACCCTATTTAAAGGAGAGTGTAATTTGTAGTAATTCGGGAGATAAGATGATATGGACCAGTAGGATATTGATGAGTTCTTACTGAATAAATACATTGAGGAAAACCTATTTGAACCATGAGTAATGAGTGAGACTCTGGAATAATTAAATTAAGAAGTGAAGCCATAATATTTTAATACGTAGGATTTAAAGAGATATAATACTACATATGGGAATTATCTTAGGCTAGTGTGATTACCTTGTTGATATTATATTATAGGTAGATGATAATGCCTATTTGATTGATTGATGATTTATGTGTATGACATACCTAGCTTACTTGCTATCGATGGGAGGTTTGTGCGTGAGGGCAGTCATATCCTGATGAATTCGTGGGATTTTTGATTTGTCGCTCGAGAACATAGGTCTATGAAAGACTTATCGGGGAGTTAATAAGTCCGCTGACTATGGGAACGAAGGTATGTGCGTGACCCGTGGGTATGAGAACTATGTTCACCTCCAATTATTGTGTTGATATTTGTGGCTCGAGGAATCCTTACCGAACCTTTAGTCCCCTACTCGGCGACCAGCAATACTGGGACATGATAGCAGAGTAATGCATGCACCGCAGTTGTGACTCGGGGTGCCGTATTATATATGTGTGTGTGTGTGTGTATATAATATATATATATATATATATATATATATATATATATATATATATATATATATATATATATATATATATATATATATAATGAATTAAATGAATGTATATATAGTGGTTAGATCAACCTACTGTGTGATAATTGTAGATGACGGTGAATAGAGAAACAGAATTGAACTAAGTTAATGAATAGTTATTCTTATAGAATTGAAAAGATTAATTCATATTAATGAGAAACGTATATGAATGATTATAGTACGTATGGTATGGGACATACGGGGTTATGATATGGGATAGAATCATATTATGGAAACTAGTGAGTAGGAACCATTAACTAGGAGGTTAATAGGAAACGTTAAGTGTGCACTCTAGCTGAGAGGTGAGACTATCAAGTGAGTTTCTGGTTACTAACATGTACATAATAAATTCTTTATTGCACTTGTTAAATATTTGTTGTTTTCAAAATCATTTCACATCGGGCTCTGACCCGTTTCCATTCTCTTTTCTATTGTACCTTCTATATCAGGTGTCCAGCAGCAGGGACGCCAACCTTAGAGGATTATGACTAGATATGGAGCTATGGAGTATTGCTTAGACGTCTATCTTCATTTGATTCACATTCTATAGTGTCCTTTTGTTTAGGGCATGTCGCCCAAAGGAATTCAGTTATCTCTTTTCTATCTGAGTCAAGATACTCTTGTAACCGTGTCATTTTAATACATTTATTATTGTTGGGTATTGTATTGGATTATTATGTGGGAATATTTATTCCAATTGCATTTATATTCTTTTGAGTTATCTGTTCAGATATTATTGTGGTAGAATAATATATGTAGTGTTATTCTTAAATTTAAAATGATTTTATTGAATTAAAATTTGGAAAGTTTTTAACACCATCTTAATTGGGTATTGGGTGACTTGTAAATTTTTTCGACAGTGATGCTAAGAATGAGCCAACTGTATATTCTGTTTTAATTTGGTATGGGACTGGCCACCCAGTATTTAATTAGGTGGGGTGTTACAGGTGGTATCAGAGCATCAGGTTCTAGTGTCCTTTAGGGTCTGTACGGCTTATTGTGCTTTCAGCTTAGCGTTACTTTGTTTGATATAGCGCCGTATGTTTAGGATTGTTGATTTCTTTGGTAAGATTGCGTTCTCCTGCTATAACGTATATATTAGTGAATCTTATTCGCGTTCAGACGGGCTCGTACAAGAAGTATGGCAGAAGAGGGACATTGGACGGTTAGCAGAGGTCGTACTTAGGAGGTTATGACGTATGTTCGAGGATGATGAATGTAGTCGAGGTTACCCCTATTATGGCACGAGATGCGAGGACTGTAAAGACGGTTAGGACACAGCCTACAAATTACAGGTGCTGCTATAGTCGAAGGTGATGCCAAATTAGACTCACCCAATGTAGTACGCTTGGGAGAGGGTCAAATGGAAAAATTGAGGAAAGTCATCAGTAGAAGTTCTAGAAATACGGGAATTGGGTGTGTTACCCAACGAAGGCAATATATTCAAAGGCTTCGACATATAGTGGAGTGTGGTTAACTAGAACTGAAAATTTGGGGTAAAATTTTTTCTTGACTCGTCGGAACAAAGTTATAATAGTGGGATTTAACAACCACCGCCCGTGAATGAGGGTACGTTTTCTATCTAAGAAGTTACGAGGCGCATATTGATTTTTGTAGCAATTGATATTGTATGGGCAAAAGGGTTACTAAACTTAGCCTATAGCATTGTTATTTACGTACACTCACCGAGGGGTGTGGGACACCTATATTTTCATGTCATCACGTGGGTTTGATTTTTATCACGGAATTACTTACTTTAGGCATGTTCGAATATGATGTGACTAGCGGCGTGCATTGACTTGTGGTATATGAGAGCGTATGTACTACTACTAGCCAGCATCTTGTCTTTAATAAGAGGATAGATGAGTAGACTTTTATTTGAGATCGATAAAACCTGTAGAGAAGTTATATACTATTGACTAAGGACCTGAGGAGTTTCGATGACCGACTACTTTAGGTAGTAGTGTATCGGGGGGTTCCTTGTTTGGATTTCGCTTGTGAGACGCCCCACGCATGAAACTAATAAACGTTGGGAGTCGAAATAAGTTAGGTCTTTAGGATATGAGTTTATAACCTTTGCGATAAATCCGAGTATTAAGAGGGTAACCATATCCATTTTATAATGGAAGTTATACGATAGGGTGTATGGGCGCCCTGGATGGTTGGATTGTAGTAGTTTTCATAATTGTGAAATAGTAAGAGGTTGTGCCTTCAGGATTTATTTACTTAATAAGTGAGGATCATTTTTCCCAAACTTTGTCACGAGGATGGTATAGGGAAGATTGCGTAAAGTTTAAATTCGATTCAGTTGAAACTATATGGTGAGGCTTGGCATATGACATCAATGGGGATTTTCTTTAATGTATTGTATGGGCGGTACGACATAGATTACTTGCGATGTGAGATTTATACTCAGAGTTGACCTTACCAGTATGATTTATCTTTTCGAATTTTGGGACGAAATTCTGTTATAAGGGGGGAAGTATGTAATACCCCATGATTTTAATGACTTTTACAATGGGTTATATTTTAAATTAATGGATTAATTGGATTTAATTATAAATTAATTCATTTGGGTTTTATCCAAATTCTGGATATTAAAATGTATGATTCTAAATATTACTTAAAGATATCTAGGTAATATATGAATGTGATGATTATTGATATGGTTGTGCGATATTAATTCAGTAATTTGAATTTTTAGTCGGACACGGTATGGGACGTGTCGGGACTAATTTGTTAGATTAAATGAGAAACTTATTTTTATATCGACCTTATAGTCATTTTGAGTGCGTTGTTGCTTCCGGAAGGGTTGAAATAGTCATAAAAGTCTATTTGGATGTTGGTTTTGGGTCTCGGGTCATTTGGAAATGAAAAGACAACCCAAAAGGGTATTTTGGTCATTTTTACAAGGGGTGAATAGTGATTTCGGATTTTGTCTTATTATAAATATTTGGAGATTAGTTGTACTTGGGTTCATTCATCTCTTCTACATAAAACTGAAAGGTCACCTTGTGAGAGAGAGTGAAAGGTTGCTTGGGAGAAGAGAAGCTTGCTTGGAAAGGAGGAGAACTAAGGACCAAAGGTTACCACCACCAACCACCACCGGAAGTGACCGGTAAAGGGAGAACCACCTATGTTATTCAACTCCAAAGGATCAGATCTTCATTAGAGGCAAGTATTTGATGATTGCAATCTAAGTTTGTATATTGTCCATGTTAGGATAGTTGTAAAAAGATGAGATTTTTCATGTTTGGAAGATAAAGATAGAGTTGTTAATTGATTTATGGAAAATGGAACTATGTAGGAATCAAACTCATGTTGTAGGTAGATAGTAATCCACGAAATAATCATATATCTCTTAAAGAAATTCTGAGAATCATTGGTGTGTTCTTGAAGATATCATATATATAAATTTTCTGGAAAAATAGGATGAATATATGATTTTAATTTAAACTCTTGATGATTCTAGGATGTTTAGATCATTAGAAATCATTCGCATATGTTGCTATATCATGTAATAAGGATTATGAGGAATTTGGGTTGTTAATATGAAGGTTTGAATGATCAAAAGTGATGAAACCCGTAGTGGAAGAAATATAGAAAACTGGGTTGTTATCTGGGAGATCGATCGATCGAGCCTTCGATCGATCGACCTCCCCAGAATCCTTGAAGTTGTTTATTTTTAATGCTTGTTCTCATCCCAAACATTTTGTAAAACTTTGGTGATTATTAATTGGATATAATGGGACTTAGGGAAGATCAGTAAGCCCTAGATAAGAATCGAATCAATTTGATTGGGATTTAATTGATTAGAATTATGATAATTAAATTGAAAGAAATTTCGATTGCGAGATTCATGTGTTGGATTCAAATTTCTATGGATGGGGATTAAGGATAGGTCCAGTAAGGGAAATTTAATAAATCACTTGGGCAGCCTTAGGTTACAAGAGGGTTCTATCCTAGGTGAAAGAAGATGTGTTTATAAGAGATTAGAAACTATCGGTTATAACCCTAATTAAAGGAGAGTGTAATTCGTAGTAATTCGGGAGATAAGATGATATGGACCAGTAGGATATTGGTGAGTTCTTACTGAATAAATACATTGAGGAAAACCTATTTGAGCCTTGAGTAATAAGTTAGACTCTGGAATAATTAAATTAAGAAGTGAAGCCATAATATTTTAATACGTAGGATTTAAAGAGATATAATGCTACGTATGGGAATTATCTTAGGGTAGTGTGATTACCTTATTGATATTATATTATAGGTAGATGATAATTCCTATTTGATTGATTGATGATTTATGTGTATGACATACCTAGCTTACTTGCTATCAATGGGAGGTTTGCGCATGAGGGCAGTCATATCCTGATGAATCCATGGGATTTTTGATTTGTCACTCGAGAACATAGGTCTATGAAAAACTTATCGGGGAGTTGATAAGTCCGCTGACTATGGGAACGTAGGTATGTGCGTGATTCGTGGGTATGAGAACTATGTTCGCCTCCAATTATTGTGTTGATATTTGTGGTTCGAGGAATCCTTACCGAACCTTTAGTCCCCTACTCGGCGACCAGCGGTACTGGGACGTGATAGTAGAGTAATGCACGCACTGCAGCTGTGACTCGGGGTGTCGTATTATATATATATATATATATATATATATATATATATAATGAATTAAATGAATGTATATATAGTGGTTAGATCAACCTACTGTGTGATAATTATAGATGACGGTGAATAAAGAAAAAGAATTGAACTAAGTTAATGAATAGTTATTCTTATAGAATTGAAAATCTTAACTCATATTAATGAGAAACGTATATGAATGATTATAGTACGTATGGTATGGGACATACGGGGTTATGATATGGGATAGAATCATATTATGGAAACTAGTGAGGAGGAACCATTAACTAGGAGGTTAATAGGAAACGTTAAGTGTGCACTCTAGCTGAGAGGTGAGAATATCAAGTGAGTGTTTGGTTACTAACATGTACATAATAAATGCTTTATTGCACTTGTTGAATATTTGTTGTTTTCAAAATCATTTCACAACGGGCTCCGACCCATTTCCTTGCATATTCTCTTTTCTATTGTACCTTCTATATCAGGTGTCCAGCAGCAGGGACGCCAACCTTAGAGGATTATGATGAGCTATGGAGCTATGGAGCTATGGAGTATTGCTTAGACGCCTATCTTCATTTGATTCACATTCTGTAGTGTCCTTTTGTTTAGGGCATGTCGCCCAAAGGAATTCAATTATCTTTTTTCTATTTGAGTCAAGATACTCTTGTATCCGTGTCATTTTAATACATTTATTATTGTTGGGTATTGTATTGGATTATTATGTGGGAATGTTTATTCCAATTGAATTTATATTCTTTTGAGTTATCTGTTCAGTTATTATTGTGGTAGAATAATATGTGTATTGTTATTCTTAAATTTAAAATGATTTTTTTGTATTAAAATTTGGAAAGTTTTTAACACCGGCTTAATTGGGTATTGGGTGACTTGTAAATGTTTTCGACAGTGATGGTAAGAATGAACCAACTGTATATTCTGTTTTAATTTGGTATGGGACTGGCCACCCGGTATTTAATTAGGCGGGGTGTTACAGTTTGCATCGCAAAGTTGGCTTATGCTAATTAAGTTTCCTTTCAACCCTTAAAATGTATAACATATTATCTATCTTAGGAAATCCGAGTATCTCAATACAACCACGCCTAAAATACTACACGTGCTCCCCTCTCCAAAGGTGGCCTTGCTTTTCTTGCGATCCACAAGGTAGGTAAAATATGACTTGTCATCGGTCATGTGTATAGAGAACGCACTAACAAAATACCATTGGAAAGTATATTGAACCTTAAGATCAACGTGAATAATAAGGGATTCGTTGCCCTGCCTAGATACCCAAGTGGATGTAACCTTTTCTTTTCCCTTATCATTTTTAGCTCTAGTTGTAGTTTTAGAAGCGTTCTCAAAAGGCATAAACATCCTTTGAAATTCTTCCATTAAGCATTGACAAGTAGCGATAGGAACTCAACTTACTCTCTAAGACTAACAAAGTCACTATAGCAGTATGCGGGAGTATGTGTACGTAAAGGTCTTCCTAACTTGTAGCAAAATTCCCTAAGGTGACCCCTCCTTTTGCAATGCATATAAACATAAAATTGTTTGGTTCTACCTTGGTTAGCTCGTTTAGGTCGAACTCTCTTTGATGGGTTAGGTCGAGGCCCATATGGATCCATAACAAACTTAGGAAATTAGTTCAGGTGTGGCATGATAAGTGGATGCACTATCGTAACCTATTCCTTGCCCTTCCTAAAAATCTAAAACGGTACCAAGGATAATCCTCCCTACCTTCTTCGAAGTATCCTCTATATTAACCTTGAGCTCCCAGGCATATTCTCCAATAAAGCTTGAAGATCTCTCATAAGACTAGCCTCTTTATTATTTAAATCCCTATTTTTCCTCTCCACTAAAATAACTCTCTTTTCCAAAGAAAATCTCACAAGGTCTCTCTCTCTCTCGCCACTTCCAACTCTTTTTCTAGCGATAACACCCTAAGCGCTAAATTTTTATTTTGATTTTTCATTTTAAAGGACTCGGTGTAAGCACGTTGAATGCCATTTTCTCCCTCACTCAAAGCGTCATCCCCCTCACTCTCTTTAGAATGACTATACTCACTGTTGAGGTCATCGTGTTTAAAAATGTCCTCATCGGTATGAGACGTACTCTATGTACTAACATGACTGGATATGAATGCGGTGACATTACGTCCATGCGGTGATTCATCCCTGGAATCCACCGACTCGACATCGCTATCGCTAAGAGTGGCATTGTAGGAAATTTTTCCTTTGCCCTATCTCTTTATCCTCGTAGCACATTCATGGGATTTGTGACCCTTACCCTCGCACTCATATCATCTTTCCTCATCTTTCTTAGGTTACTCTCCTCTCACTTTTTCAAAACCTTTATTGCTTAACTTAAAATTTTTATCTTTTTCAAACCCTTTTATTTCTTTGGAATAATTTTCTTTTTTTAGTTTGGAAATTTTTTTGTTTGCAAAAAGGGAAATACCATGAAGATCAAAATTGAATCCAAAGTCAAAAGATACCTCCTCTTTCTTTTTAGATTGGGCTTTCAAAGCAATCCCTTTTTTCTTAAGCTTTTGAATTTTAATAACATATCAATTTCATAAGTTTAAAGGTCTCCTACGAGTGATTTTAATCTAAGCGTATTCAAAATATCCAATGAATTAAGAACCGTGACTTTCGGGATAGAACGGTACAACAAGGATCTCAAAAATAAATTGACAACTCTTGTCTTAGAAATTTTCTCACCCAAATTAAAGCTAGAATTGACTATACCAAATAAACGTGCATAAAACTCATCAAAGAACTCAATCTCTAGCATATGAATGGTCTTGAACTGTGTGGTGAGATTTTTTAGCTTAGAAGCTTTCGCAGAATTGGTACCCTCGTGAGTCATTTAGAGGATATTTCATGCTTCCTTAGACGTGGTACACGTCATAATGTGGAAAAACTCGTGGGGAGTGACTACGCCATAATTTTCATCAAGCCACGAGAGTTAAAATTACTCCATTTAAAATCATTATTTATCCAGACAGTGACCTGCTTTAAAATTACAATGTCATCATTAGTCACAATGGGTGGTGTTCACCCTCCCTCACAAACAATCTAGACTCTCCTATCAATTAGCTTTAGTGCCGACCTCATTCGAGCTTTTCAATATGCATAATTTAACGCATCAAAGACTGTAGTCTATTATATAAATTATCCATATAATCCCAATTTAAAGATCATACAATAAATTAGGGTAACCAACTTCGAACATATGGGTTCACTTGTATCTTAGGACACATATGCAAAGATTCAATTTATATCTGAATTTTATCTTGTTTATAATTAGGTGTGCATGGAAGATAATATCCAAACTAAAATGTGTCGAATCAAAACTAAACCAAGCAGAAGAATAATTGAGAAAAATCCCTTTCAGGTAAAGCCTATATTCAACACTATTAAAAAGTTATACAAACTCGATGACTTAAAGACTACTTAGATATCCACTAAGTATAATACATAGGGTCTTCAAATCTTCAACAAAATGTGATACAGTCCAGCAACACCCACAATAATCAATTCTTCCATCGATATCCAATAATTAGCCTCACAATTATGGAATCCTTTCTTCATCAATAATAGAGTCACGACTTCACAAGAGTCAGTCGCAAAGAGAACTATATAAGGGTTTGATATTAAGTATAGAATTAGGATTTGAAACACTCAATAAATCATTCTATGGGTGAGTGGTTTGGAAAATAAAAAGTTATTTCACAGAAACAAAACAATAAAGACTTTTGGAACAGGTATGGGAATTGATTTTCAACAAAAGAGTTGTAAATTTGTCCAAAATAATCCATTTTATAGAAAACCACAATTATCGAGGCTTCAGGTTTGTTCAAACGAAAATGCCACTTCATTCGAACAAAAAAATATGTTTTGTTCTAACGAAGTTAAGTCTCATTCGAACGAATTGCTTAGTTCGTTCCAATGAGGTGCCATTGAGCTTCCAAAAGGTGCAGTTCTATTAAACTAGAGAAGCCCCGCTTGAAGTTCGCTCCAATGAAGATCCAATCCCATTAAAACGAGAACAAGGTCTCATTTTAATGAGATGCCAACCTCATTCTAACGAACCAAAAAAAATTAAAAAATGTTTTTTTAAAAAAATGCCTCTTGAAAAAAGAACATCCCAGAATACATATGATTGAGTAAAATCAAAACGTCAAATCCATATTGTATTCGTGATGACTCCAAACGGCTTGAATTTCGTAGCATTTCTTAGTCACTAACTTGTCTTTAAAGATCGTGGAAGCATATGCGGATGTAGTGTTCGGTTTATAATGGGATACGTCAAAATATCTAAACTATGAGCAATTATAACATCTTGGTCTTACATTGAGGCTTAAATATTCAAATTAACAGACCACTTATGGAATCAATCACAAATCTAGATGTGCAAGTGTGTCATCTAAAATTTAAACTACAAAATCAATCACAATACATCAGATCTACGAGGAACAATCTCACCTAGGGCAAAAAAGTCGGATGCATCTCTCTCTCTCTCTCTCTCATTCAATTTGAAAAGCATTGTACTTTATAAGAAGTAAGAAGGTACCTCTAACTTGTCCCTCATAAGTATTTACTTAGCACATCTCAACTTTCACCTATTTGAATGAGAAACAACATTGAAGCTCTATCAATATGGTGAGGAAGTCAGACTCTCCTCTGTGTCATCGCATCTTGAGTTGATTTCCCTAATAAATCGCTTAACCTGAATAAATCTACCTTATACTTAATTCTCGATTGAATTCAGATGTAGATTGAATTGAATTTAGTCTTTCGTGGATTTGAAAAAATAATTCACTTTAAAATCTCTCTCAAAGCATAAATCGAGTATAAATATAGTTAAAAACACTCAAATATATTATGACTACTGAAATTGTACAGGATACTTTGAAAAGATCTTTGAAACAAAATGGTCTCTCAACTTCATGTTAAATTTTCAGTCTCCATGAGATTTTCATCCCAAAACACATTTTTATAGGCAATCTAAAAAAATTGAGTCGTCGTGCGCATGGGATAGACTAGTTTGTGGGCATGACTATAGATCTCATTGGCCTAGAATGTACAACGTGGAGATTTGGTCGTCACTTAAAATCGTGCACATGGTTTGAAATCACTGTCCTCTGCACGAAGATGCAAAATAATTGTTTTAAAGAATGATAAGGTTTAAATTGATTAAATTCCCTTACAACACAACAGATTTTGCAATTTCATAAGTTTAAAAAAATGTTTTCGAAAAACGTGCATGCGTGCAAACCTTAGATATCAGACTATCACACCTTCAAAAAAGGATATCAAAGTACGCCTCGGTCGGAATCAAAGTTGTGCTGAATCCACTAAAGCTGAAAGATGGGCAAGGCTAACCACTAGGATCAAGTCTCCCACCTACAACAACAATACGAAAAAAAGTTATGTGCATGTTTATACACGACTCAACGTTTTGTCATGGGATTATCGCACTAAACATTAACATCCTTAATAATTAATTACAATACATTTTCACAATCCCAACTCGTTGCGGAGGATATTTATGTTGAATATATATTTAAATACCAATTTTCTATAAATGAATCAATTAATTAACAATATACCAGAATACCAAATAACTGTCTAAGCCATTCTAAACATGTGTGCCAAATCATTACCAATTTTAATCTTAATTAGCCTAATTAAAAAGTTGACATGCAAGATAAGTCAAGCGATGGTCAATAAGCACAATCATATGAGAGACAGCGATGTACGAGGAAAACTCAACTGGGAAAAACCTTGGACGGTCAGGCCTAAACAAATCCACTATAAAGAAGGTTTTACAAAAAGGATGGAGATGACTTACAACACCTCACTCCTCAAGCCTATGCGGATGAATGTCTTTAGACCTTCTCTTATACCATCGCGCCATCCAGCCTCAGTATTTCCATGCCTTGAACTCCTCTTATAGCCTCAATCGTCACCCACTTGTGTGGAATCCACCACACCGTAAATATATATAATGAAGTATTTAGGGTTTGACTTGAATAATAATCAAGATAGTCAATCTTGTATTTGTATTTAGGTTTAGAAAGTGTTTTCAAATGTGGGATGCTCAAAAACATTTTTTCTGCAAAATGAGGCTACTAAAAAATGGGTTTAAAACCTAGTTTTTAAGAGAGTAGCCATTTTGAAAAAGTCAAAAATCATTTTCTTGAAAATTGTGAAGTTCGTTCGAATTAGAATGCAAGGTCATTCAAACGATTTTAAATACCTCGTTGGAACGAGATCAAAGATTGTTTAAACGACCAAGGTTTTTGTTCGAATGCCCTTCCAATGAGCTTCCAACGAATTAACTCCTAATTAAATAGAGATCACTCATTTGAAGTTCGTTTGAAATACGTTAGAACGAAAATGGCTTCACAAGAATGGTTTCTCGTTAGATTGAGAAGGCCATCTCGTTAGAATGAGGAAAAATCAAAAATAGTTTTTCTTGAAAACATTTTAAATGATAAATATCCTTTGAAAAAAATTATTCAAATGCAATTATGAATATTTTGATCATATAATATCATATACCTTTGATCTCGAGAAATATATAGCGCATCAAATCGTGTAATATCAAGTGTACTCGCTTGCATGTCTCGATTCATAGGCTTAAGTAAACCCTACGTGTTTTTACCAATGGAATAAGCCAATTCATAAGACTCAATTGGAAATTTTCTCTTACAAATCTCTCCATTTGGATATACTAAGACAAAACACAAGACAAAATGAAAAATGCTAAGCTAGGCCATCAAACCACCTATGCCCATCCCAAAACCCCCCAAAAATGTACAGAAACAACCTAACAACTACCTTGTATCGAAGTTACGTTATGTAGCTTTTAATGAAGTCATTAAGGTAAAAATCGACACACACGATACAAAAACTACCTGTGACGTATGGGAGAATAAAAAATGGAAGATAAAAACTCCCCTTACTTCCAAAAACTCCGCACCCCACCCCCCACCCCCCTCTTGTTCAGAAAAGACAAAAGGATAGAGTATATAATATTCTGCAAATAAGAGCACACGTATGGATAAAAAGATAAAGACTATCACGGTGTGCATACATAAACAAGATGAGTAAATCATTCAACACGGTGAATAATAGCGTCCATACATGATAGACATAATTGTATAACCACAAGACAGGATATATAAATAATAGCAATATGGATAGACAGATATAATAAGAGACCAGAATCTCCATATAAAACATAAAAATGATACACTGTAGCATATAAACCATCCAAAATAAGAGAATGACAATAATTGGAATCACAGTACAAAAGTTGTCAAAAACTGTCTCAAAATAACATACAATAAATCTCTCTCAAAATGCAACAATAAAATCTTAAAATACAGAATATCTCAACATAGAATCAACTCTCTCAAGGAGGCAGGAGATAATCTACAGCACTGCTCGACTTATCTCTAGCCCCATATGAACTAGCTCCTCGGCAAGCCACATGTCCCTAATGTGATCCATTAGCATGGACTCCATTTGTATCCGGTGCCCACTCTCCTATGTAAGCTAGGAAAGAAGGTTAGAAAGCAGGACTCTACTAACTTAACCTCATTGTGTTGATGATCCTCCTCAATGCACTGATGATCCACTTGATACTGTGTAGATACAGACTATACCTATCGAGTCAACTCTTGAACCATCAGTGAATCCCCAAACTGATGGAAATAAGAGGGATGTAATGGACTGGTAGAATCTGAGGTAGGACCTGGCCAAGACAAAGAGGTGGTAGGAGAAAATGGATGATCCCGACGAGCATTAGAATGTAGAGGGATCTCTAAACGGTGAACAAAGTTCGCGTCAATAACAAAAATTGAGCTCACATAAACCCATCCGAAAGAAGAGGAATCTCAGCAGCGAGACAGAGAGGAGTGATCAAGATTCCATAAGGGAGGGTTATCCTTA
Organism: Sambucus nigra; assembly: GCA_949130495.1. Taxonomy (NCBI): domain Eukaryota; kingdom Viridiplantae; phylum Streptophyta; class Magnoliopsida; order Dipsacales; family Adoxaceae; genus Sambucus; species Sambucus nigra. The sequence continues at coordinate 584,643,725 of OX422210.1, read as the reverse complement.
AATGGGATATCCTGCTATTTGTTATAAAGTCCATAACACCAAGAATAATAACAGGAAGATCGATGATCATCCTAGAGCTAATAGCATGCATGAATCAACAAATGTCATTAGATTTCTGGGTGGAGTTGGTACGCATGAGAAAGGATAAGCAAGTGACCCAATTAAGGATCCAATAATTAGGGTGGAGATTAGTGTGATGTAGAGTGAGAGTGTTGGGCCAGATGGAATGAAAAATGGATCAAGATGATAGCTTATATGTGAATTTTCTCCTCTGAAGCTGAGGGAAGGTAGCAGCATGTGCCCGAGGAATGCCCAAAATAGCTGCTATCAATTTAGGTGTCGCAATAATATTTACACCGTGAATTGTGGAGCGAAGGGCAACCGTGGAACTTGGCATATGATGATAGAATTTTCGGACGAGGCCGGGAATTATCACATCATACATGGAAAACAAAGTCTCCCACCCACGTCTAGCAAACCACTCGAGAAAATGGATCATAGGAGACTCAGCAAACTTAAAGACAAGCTATTTAACAATCGCTCGGATATGGAAACCTAGACTACAATAGTTATCATAATCGACTCGACTCGTCCAAAGAAGAGAAGAATGTACTGGACGACACACTTGGGTTGTTCGTGCCCGAAAGATTAAGAGGACTTTATAGGAGCTTCATTGGGAGCGTAACGACATTTGCGACCACCAGCAATTGAGAACTCATATGAATATGAAGGTAAGAATTAGAATAGGGTTAAAAGGGAAAAATGGAAGGATAAACCCAACACAAACTCTAAGAACCTATCTCCGTCAATAGTCCAATCGACCTCTGAAAAAAACAAACCACGAATGCCAACAACAACAGCAATATATATATATATATAATCAATGCTAAAGGGATGAATAATACGGAATAACGTTCATGAGTGAAATATTCCTAGTTCAATAAATAAAAAATGTGAACAATTAGGAAAAAATTGAAGATGGTAATATTTTACACATGAAAGGGACAAAAAAATTAGTTTTGTATATTTTTTAAAAAAAATAAAGGCAAGAAAAATGCCCACAAAACAAATATTGAGAAATAGATTTGGGAGTACAAGACAAAGAATGTATATATAGAACAAACATGAAATTTTAAATTAGAAAATTGTGTATATATGTACAAAAATAAGAGCACCGGCATATATATATATATATATATATTTATAAATACAAAATATAAACAAAGAAAAGAAAAAAAAGGATACTTCAAAAGGAAGAACACAAGCAAGAATAGTCCCAATCAGCAGCAAGGAACCTCAACCCAAGATAACTCTAGATGAAATCACAAGGGACAATCCAAACCATAAATCCTCTAAAATACAAGTCTAAAACCGAGAGAAATCATAACAAAGATAAGAAATTTGAAACCTAAAAAGGTTCACCTATACTAGCAACCAAGGATTGAAAAAAAAAATCTCACAAGAATGGGAGAAATTGCAAGGAGTAGAAGGGGGGGGGGGGGGGACAACACTTTCTCAGATGAAGAATAGAAGAGAATGAGGAAAAAATGGCTGAAGAGAAGCCCTACAATGAAAAATGCAATTTTTAAACTCATTGGAATAAAAATACACATCGTCCGAATGAAATGATAATCTCGTTGGAACGAAAGGAGGGTTAATTCGAATGAAGACTCATTCTCGTTCGATCGAGTTTCAAACGAGCTTCCAACAAAAGAGGTGTTGACAAATAGAGGGGGGCTCATTGGAAGGTCCTTAGAAGTCCATTCCAGTAAAAATCGCAAACCTTTCGTATGAGATGGAGATCTCGTTCTAACGTATAAAGTAAAAAAAGTTATTTTTCTTCAAAAAATCACCAAAAACGAAAAATAAAAGGAATAAGCCCCCCAAAATGTAAGTAAAATCCAAGAAAAATATAAATAAAAACACATTTGCGGCATGACAAAACCCAATGAAATATGGAAATGTAATGAATGGTTGTGGCCCTAACACGGAAGAATCAATCCAAAATGTACGCTATAGTCCACGACAACTAATGGACATGCAAAAGTGTTGAGTACTCAAATCAACCTTAGTGACAAATAAAGTGTCACTCACATGAGGCCGACGCATTTACGCATTTATGCCAAAGTCTTGATGAGTCTCAACCCAATATAGTCAAAGAATGAAAGATGGAAATATTTATAAATTTGTGCAAACCCATTGATCTTCAACTTATCTCCCTCAAACACTCATGAATTTTTTTATTGTTGTTATAGGGATATTATCATTTTATGACGTGAGAAGATTTTTCTTTTTGATTTTTGATACAGAACACAATCTCACATTTGGCCCGAATTAGCATCATAAATCCTTTTGATATACAAAATGGGTTCTAGCCAATGGTGGTTTTTCATGCAACAAAGTATTTTCTCTTATCAATCCCGAGCCATTGCACACTCATACATTAATATCATGAAATGGTTATTACATGCACAACATTCCCAAGAGAATAATGTGGAAATGACAGTATTGGGAGGAGAACATCTCATTTAGTACATGCAAAGAACACGAACCCTCGAGAGAAATCGTGAAAAGTGTGTACAGAAAAAGGTGATGATAAGAGACCAACATGTTGGACATAGTCACATATGAACATCTTTATGCCAAAAAATATATATTTAAGCACTATATTAGCATAACCGAATCTAAAACACCACGATAGGACACGGGGGAAATGGAGTGAAAGGTGATTCAAATAGTGCAATCACGTCACATAAAAACACAAATTCATGGAAAATATTTTGAAGTTTTTATAAATGGAAAAAACGAATATGTTTTAGGAAAACTTTGTTATATATAGGTATATGTACAATCTAAATTAGGGAGATAAAAAAATTAGCAATAAACACAAATCCTAAACTAGATAACGGCCAATCGATAGAAAGAACACCAATAGATATCTTAAAATTTTCAAACCTGAGGGTATCTAAAGGTTTTGTAAAAATATTGGCTAATAAATGTCTGGTGCTCACAAGGCTCAAGGACATGATCTTCTCCTCAACGAGGTCATGAATCAAACGCTCATGTAACCTATTATGCTTCATGTGAGAATGTTGGACCGAATTACGAGATATATAAATTTCACTCCTATGATCACACAAAATAGTAATTGTGCCTTGGGTGATTCCATTATCTTCCAGTGTTTACTTCATCCACAAGAGGTGTGTGTAATTACCCCCGATGGCTATATAGTCAGCCTCTACCGTGGATAAAGATATGGAGTTTTTCTTTTTGATCAACCAAGATACAAGAGAACTCACAAAGTAAAAACAACCATCTGAGGTACTCCTACAACCATCAAACTCCCTGTCCTAATCGACATTCGAATAGGCAGACAAATGGTCATCGGTATCAAAGGAATACCAAATACCGTAGAAAAGAATGTCACTCACGTATTTGATGATATGTTTAATAGCAAGTAAGTGAGACTCTTTGGGAATGCTTGGTAACACGCACACACTCCAACACTAAAAGTAATGTCAGGATGACTAATGATTAGTTATATAAAACTACCAATCATACTCCTAAAGAGAGTTTGATCAACGTCCTTTCTCAAAATATTTTTTCTAAGCTTAGTCATAGAACTCATCGGTGTACATGTGTTCCTAGCAGTGTCTAAATCAAACTTCTTCACTAGATCTCTCTTATATTTGGGTTAGGATATGAAAAACCATCATTTAATTGATGAACCTGAAGATCTAAGAAAAATGTGATCCCACCTACCATACTCACCTCTAACTCACTAGTCATCTCCTTTGCAAAATAATGAGTGATTCGGCCATAAGTGGAACCGAAGACTATGTCATTGACATAAACTTTAGCAGCCAAAATGTCCACCTTCTAACGATGTATGAATAAAGTCATATCATCCCCCCCCCCCCCCTCTTGAAACTAGATTCTAGGAGATAGGAAGTAAGACACTCATACCAAGCTTGAGGATCTTTCTTTAATCTGTTTTAGGCTTTCTTAAGATAAAAGACAAGATCGGGGAATTTTGGATCTTCAAATCCTTTCAGTTGTTCCACAAAGACCTCCTCATGTATAATGCCATTAAGGAAGGCAATCTTGACATCCATTTGATACAACTTGAATTTTAGATGACATGCAATGGCTAGCAAAAGGCGAACAGACTCTAGCAACAAGAGCAAATGTCTCATCAAAGTCGACACCCTTAATTTGAGTGTAACCTTGAACAACCAACAGAGCTTCGTTATGAACAATGATACCATGCTTATCCATCTTATAAACCCATTTACCAATAACATTTGTGTCTCTAGATCAGGGGTCCAACCTCCATACATCATTCTTTTTAAATTAAAAAAACTCTTCTTGTATGGCATTAATCCATCGGCCCTCCTTAAGTGCTTATTTAATATTCCTAGGCTTGATTTGAGAAGTATATCATAAATGGATAACCTCACTTTATAACTGAGCACGAGTCTCAGCACATTAGTTTAGATCTCTCATAATGTTCGTGAGGTCATGACACTTGCGAACCCAAGATAGTGGATCCTCTTTATTAAGAGTGGGATCCATCACATCATTATGAGAAATTATGGGATCATCACTAGGGTTGCATCATTCTCAAGTGAGATTATCATAAATAAATGTCGCAGGAGAAGCATCTTTAATAATGACATTTATCAATTCCTTGATCTTGGAGCTTTTAAGGTTGTAAACCTTATATGCTCGATTATACGATGAATAACCTAAAAATATTCCCTCCTCACTCTTAAAGTCAAACTTTCCAAGTGTTATCTATCGTGAATAATATAGCAATGACTTCCAAAGATATGAAAATAAGATAGGTTGGGCTTTTTCCATTCCATAATTCATATGGAGTTTTAATGGTGTGTGGACAGAGACAACTCGATTCACCGTGTGACAAGCAATGTTAATCGCCTTTGCTAAAAATGCCTAGGCACATTTCGACCAAGGAGCGTAGATATTGCCATCTCCTGAATGGTCCTAATCTTTCCCTCAATAATACCATTTTATTGAGGTGTGACTACTTTCGATAATTCGTATTTGATGCCCAACTCATCATAAAACTCTTCAACACCAACATCAATGAATTTCGTGCGACTGTCACTTCTAATTCGATTAATAGTGATACTATATTGATTATAAAAAACATGGCATTTGGTTGTAAGAAACTCAACAACATTCAATTTTTCTCTAAGGAATCCCATAATAGAATACTTCGAAAAATCATCATTAAGATATACCATTTACCACCTAGGATATCCATACGCATTAGACCCCATAAGATCCATGTGTATCAACTCCAATACACGGTAGGTAGTAATAGCATTTAACTTCTTATGTGGACTCTTGATTTTTCTTCCATGTTGGCATGGACCACAAACCAAAGAAGTTGGTTTTCCTACAGCTGGTAAGCCCGGAACTAGGTATTTCCTCATAAGATGATCGAGATCCCTATAGTTCACATGACCTGGTCTTTGGTGCTAAAGGTCAATAGGGGGACCCTAACACTATTGCAGACGAATGATGAATTATGAATAATACGATAATAGTTATCGAATGTCCTCACACCTTGCAGTAAAATCTTACCCAAATCATTGTATACACAATATTCGATTGGTGAAACTTGATGATGATGATGATGTAAATAATACCACCAGATGAGGTGTTGGTAAGCTCAAGCTAGCAATAACAATGGCAGTACAAAGAGTAATTATTTAGTGGAGGGAGATGAGGAGAAGAGGAAAAACACTAGTATATAAGTGGTTCAGCCAATTTGGCCTACGTCCACTGTGAGTGTGTGAGTAATTTCACTAGATGAAGGCACTAATGGCCATAAATACGATCTCTTAAGCTTTCTCTCTCTACTGTGTAGACCAACAGAGTTTCAGCTAGGGTTGCAATTATCCATCCTTTGATAAGGTAGAGGAAGACCTCTATATATAGTGCTTGGGGGGTGTCATGTACCCCCTAGCATGCAATGAGCATGTGTATGAGGGTCGAACTAGTATGATGATGACACCTGGATGATCTTATGTAGATAATGATGACCATAATATTCCCTCGTGTGAGGAGAATGATTCGGTTATAAATGATTTCCTCACGTGTACCAAACCTTACATGTGCTTGAATATGCTTGGACTTGTGTCCTTGACTGATGTAACCTCGGCCTGGAAGAGTATGAGGTTGGTGAAGTCCAACGATATTGCTTTGTCTTATCAATAGCCATGATGACCTCGACCGGGAAGACTGATCGAGGTTGGGCACGAGGTGAGATTTAATGTCGGCTTAAGCAGAGTAGGATATTGACAATAATCTGTCCCCATAAGGCGCTGCTGACCTCGGCTTCTGTAGAGCCAAGGTTGGTAGTAGAGAGCCGACCTTGCAAAATACGACCTTTATGATGGCAGTCGAGCTTCTTGTCAACTGAGTTGTGAGACAGGCCGAGGTTAGTGACTCTGAGTACGAGGGTACGCTTTGAGCATATCAATCGCCCTCTATCCCTTAGTATCCTATGTGAGTAAGTGATTGTTGATGCAAAAAACTGGACCGAATCCCATTTTTATGATCACAGATAAATAAATGAAAGCAATCCAATCAAGCACATAAGAGTCAAAGATTTTTAAAGTGGTTCGGCTATGAATAAAGCCTACGTCCACTGTTATTTTATTCCTAGGGGTTTACAATAGCACCATAGGGTGTAGAGAGAGAAAGTATGTGTATCTTGTGTATGGGGTTTCTAGGTTCTCTTGGTTCTCCTTTTTGGCTAAGGGAATACATGTATTTATAGTGATGGGAGATAAAGAGATTCATTGTATGTAGACATTTATGTCTACATTCAACGAATCTAATTGTTGAATTTCTTGGTATGCTATGTGTTGCCATCTATTAATACAGTATAAATTTACATTAAGGCTCATTAAATGCACTGCCATCTTCATTAATGCACATTAAATGCGTAGTTATCCTTTGATCTTCCTGGTTGATATGTCGACCAACTCTCCTCGGGTGCCGACTATCACTCCTCGGGTGCCGACCAACTCTCCTCGAGTGCCGACTAATTCTCCTCGGGTACTGACCAATTCTCCTCGGGTACCGACTAACACTCCTCGGGTGCCGACCAACTCTCCTCGAATGCCGACCAACTCTCCTCGGGTGTCGAATATTGCCACGTAGGATGACTTGTGTCCTTTTCTGATTGGTCCTCGTAGATGGAGAATTTTTGCGTTAACAGAAGACCCCAATGCTCCATGCTTGATGGTTTACTTGAAAGGATGGAGTATTTATTCTGCAGTGTTGCTCGGTGCTCGTGAAATTCTTGATCTACCTTCTTGATTTGTTCAACATAAAGTGCATTATCTCCTGGACGACATATGATGCAGGCTGATCGATGGTTGCTAATCTTTCTTTTGAGGAACTCCGTGTGCTATGTATCACCCCTGGGAATTTGGATGCAGCCATGCCATAGTATGCAGCTTGTAGCTTGTCATAATCTTCAAGTATGTTGATTGGTTTGCTAGCCGACCAACTGCCTCCTGTGCCGAGCAACTGAGTGCTAACTTCACGTGCTTGATTCTTCTGATTTATGATTCTGAAACTTTGTCGAGTAACATACTAGCTTTTGAAACCAACTCTTCAATCTGATTAGTACCAAGCTAGTGGTGGACTTCGAAACATTTTCATACAACTTCTTCTTCAATGTTGGTCGGGACAGTAGTAGTAAAGATCTCAGTGCTATAGATGATAAATTTGACTTCTGAACTTCAATAGTATGTGCATAATAACTCCTGAATATGCCTCCTGAACTTTTGAATTCCTCCTGAACTTCAATACACCTCCTGAACTTCAATAGCCTCCTGAACTTCAATATCAAAAATAATTCCTGAGCAAGAAAAAATAACTCTTGAATGATAATTAGTCGGGGCCCCGACCGTGTGAGTTTGTGGAGTTGAATTTGATGCTCGGCTACATGATGTTATAAGAATGTGCCACCGAATGAATAAATATATCTGTAATAGAAGCCCCCAAGTGTGGAATGTGAACTTTGAATGCTTTTTGCTTGATCGCTTTCACATACTCATAAAATGTTTCCGACCAACGATAGTTAACAGCTTCTTATTTTCGACCAATATGAGTTGACATTTTTGGAAATAGATTTACTTCCTAACCAACATAAGTTGGCATTTTTAGGAATATATAGTTTTACTTCCCGTAGGAATACATTTACTTCCTAACCAACATAAGTTGGCATTTTTAGGAATACACAGTTTTACTTCCCGTAGGAATACATTTACTTCCTAACCAACATAAGTTGGCATTTTTAGTAATACATTTCCTAACCAACATAAGTTGGCATTTTTAGGAATAGTTTTACTTCTCGTAGGAATACATTTACTTCCTAACCAACATAAGTTGGCATTTTTAGGAATACATAGTTTTACTTCCCGTAGGAATACATTTACTTCCTAACCAACATAAGTTGGCATTTTTAGGAATACATAGTTTTACTTCCCGTAGGAATACATTTACTTCCTAACCAACATAAGTCGGCATTTTTAGGAATACATTTTTTATAATAAATGATAGAGACTTCCTCGGAGCTGACCAACAGATTGTTGGGAATAAGATATAATAAATGCTGGAGACCTCCTCGGAGCTGACCAACACATTGTTGGGAATAAGATATAATAAATGTTGGAGACCTCCTCAACAGATTGTTGGGAATAAGATATAATAAATGTAGGAGACCTCCTCGGCGCTGACCAACAGATTGTTGGGAATAAGATATAATAAATGTCGGAGACCTCCTCAACAGATTGTTGGGAATAAGTTAATATAAATGCTGGAGACCTCCTCGGAGCTGACCAACACATTGTTAGGAATAAGATAATACATGTTGAAGACTTCCTTGAAGCTGAATATATAGAGAGAGAAGAAATTTTTCGAGCTCCATGCTGAGATAAATATAAAATATGCATAGACATAAAGAATGATGTAGAATAATAATAAACTGTCTTGCTGATCTGTCGAGGCAAAATTGCATAATGCCGGATAAGAATAATATTTTCAATATAAGAATATGGACGAGAACTTTGTTGGGCCTGCATATAAATAAGAATTACCCCGGCCAACTATCCGTTGGGGGTGAAATATAATAAATGTTATAGTTCTCCTCAGAGCTGAATATGATAATAAGTATCTCGCCGAGTTCCATGTTGAGATGAATATAGAATATGAATCCCAAGGGATATATAGAATAATTTTTTCTTGAGCCGATATCTGGGCTTGAATATAAATAAGAATTGCCCCGACCAACTATCCGTTGGGGGTGAAATATAATAACTGTTGTAGCTTTTCCTCGGAGCTGAATATGAATATCTCGCCGAGCTCCATGAAGAGATGAATATAGAATATGAATCCGAACGGATATATAGAATAATTCGTGCTTGAGCACAAATCAAAGCAATAATAAAATATATAGTTCCTTGCTGAGGTGAAATTTCATAATGCTGAGCAATGATAATAGTTTCCAGATTGTTTTCGAGCATTCGTCGGCGTTGAGTCTTGTACCTATAAAAATTAATATCTTGCTCTACCATTTGTGTAGGCTGAATTGATTAGTCGTGAGAATAATTTACTCATCCAATCAATATATGATATGTATATGCTTGAGAAATAAAAATATTAATTTCAAAAAATGAAATAATATATGTTGGCTGATATGTCGAGGAAAAATTGCCTGATGTCGAGCAATAATAGTTTCCCGAGTTTTAAGATTGTGGCTGAGCTTTCGTCAGGATTGAATCTCGTCCCTATGAAATTTTAATAAGCTGCCCCAGCACCTGTCGAGACTAGATCAAATAATTATTATCATGAGAATAAATATTCAGCCAAACAATATGTCATGTGTATCAGCATAAGGCAATAAAAATTTCAAAATATGAAATAATATGTTTTGTGCCAAATGTGTGTGAGATGGAGAAATTTTTATTAGATATGCGCCATAAATAAGACATAAAGTTTTTTGTAAATTTATTTAATCTCCAACAACTAATCAGGTTTAAGTTGATGTTTGAAAATTATTTATCACTTGGTTTTAAAAATATTTTTGGGGTGATCACAAGTTAAAAAAGACTTAAGCCCCTGTTTGTCCCCGAGCTGAACTCGTGTTTAAAGAAATATCTGGGGTGCTTCGCATTTTTTAATACCCCAAGATTCTACTGTTGCCGACCAATGGCATGGGTGTTGCCAACCAACATTTGGGGATGTCTCAGGTTGTAGAATATATAGTGCTGACCAAGAAGCAAATGGTCCCCGACCAGCAGAGTGATTTCGCCGATCAACAAAAATGGTGCACTGATATTGCAGACCAACTGTTGGATGGTCACCGAACAATATCAGATGTCACCGACCAAGAAGTGGATGGTTGGATAGTTGCCGACCAGTAAATTGAACCCTCCGAACAAGACTAGGATGTCGCCGATCAAGAAGTAGATGATTGTCGACCTGCAATTGGATCCACCGAGCAACAATATTAGTCTCCGACCAACAATAAGATACCTTGTAGTTGGATAAAATTATTTCAACGTTGCTGATGGATCTTCACATCTTATCTCCGACAAACAAAAGTGGTCTGGTTAAGCTTCCTTTTAATAAAAGATGGCCCAAGATGATGCCGATGTAATACCCCGTATATCTGAATATTCCAAATATTCTATTTAATTAAATTGGAGAATTAAATGAGAAAATACGGCTTATTTAAATTACGTAAGAGTAGTAATTTAAAGAGTGTTATTTAAAATTATAATTATGGAATATTAATCGAGAGATAGATACTAGTTTATATTGCCTCATTATATTTACTTAGTGCGAGTGGTAAATAGTTACTTAACGCGTGTAGATCGTGTTGGGGTGAGAACGAGTAATATTTTTAAGTGACTCAAATAATAATTTAGAGGTCACAGATGAGTCCGGAAGGGTCAAATTAGTCAAAATAGTATACCCGAGGGTACTAGTTGAGTCCCGGGATAATTTTGGACTAAACCGAGACCGTTCGAGGGCGTTTTGGTCTTTTAACATGAGAGGGTATGGAGACCTACGAAATTGAGAGCTTTATATCAGCCGTATGATAGAGGGATTAGGGTTAGAACACCCATGACAACACCAATACCATTAGAGAGAAGAGAGGCACAACTTTCTAAGGCAAAAGAAAGAATTGGGAAATATTCAAAGGAGATTGTCACTATTAACTTGTTGGGGAAGAAGGATTGAAGGATGAAGATCATCAATCATCAACAACAACCACGAAATCAGACCCTACTGATCATAAGGCAAGTTGTTTATTGCAAAAATTATAAAGTTATAATACCCATGTGTAGGGTTTTTGAATAGTCTTGTTTAAATCAATATCTTGATTAGAGAAGGATGATATTTATACATGTTGGGATAGGAATCGCATATAGAATGATTTAACTTATGTAGAGGATTAATATTCAGATTAGACTTAATGATTTTTGGGAATAAAATCTGGATTTTGAATGAAAATATGGGAAGAACACCATAACTAGGGTTTTAAGAAATTCTGGGTTTAATTCACTTTTTCTTGAAAGGAATTGGAGTTTTGATGTATTTGACACGTTAGAAATTGTCCTAGTATATGTGAAAACATATTAGGATCATTGGGTCGAAGTTTGGTGAACTATAATGGAGTTTGAAGATTTGTTAATGGAGGAAAAGATTCACGAAGAAGATGAACTGCGTCTTTCCCTGTTCGATCGATCGATCGATCTCGAACTATCGATCGATTGACTATGTCGATCGATCGAACCCAGCAGTCGATCGATCGACGCAAGAGGTTTTTCCCAAATTTTTCGTGTTTAAGTCTTCGTTGATTTTCGGGAATGAATGAGTATCCTAGGGTTTATAATATACTTATATGGGAGTGAGAATAAGAACAATAGGTATATTGTTGAGGTCCGATAAGGCCATTGAGTGTAGGGCTTGGATTACGGACCGAGGAGAATAATTCGATTTAGTAGAGTATCGGAGACTTCGAAAATCGAGTTACGGGGTGAAGTAAATTCAATTTAAGTAATAGACCAGTAGGGTAAGCAATAACTACTGAAATTATATGTAAGGGGTAACTAGGACCCTTCGAGTTATGTGAATACTCAAATAAATGCGATTAATGAGATAAATCGTAAAACGAATATTGTACGGCTAATATATGAGATTAAAATATTACGTACGTATATAATTAATAGGTCGGGGGTGTACCTACAGAATTATGTGATCTTTTAGGTCGAGAGATTTATACCTAAATTAATTATTTTAGGGTCGATGAGACATTCCGAACTAACATAAAGTTATCATATGTTTGGGGTCGATGAGAAATGCCGAACCAAACCATGAACTGGTGTCGCGATGAAAGAGTCTCGAACCAGGATATGTGTATATATATATTTTTCAAATAGTTGGGGTCGATGGATAATTCCGAACCAACTCTCACTTGGGGTCGATGAATCATTCCGAACAAAGAGATCTTTATTTGTGTATATAAATAATTGGGGTCGATGTATCATTCCGAACCAATTCTTACTTGGGGTCGATGAATCATTCCGAACCAAGAGTCCATTACGTGTATAAAAAGGGCAAAATAATAATGATTGATATTTAGTATATATTGTGTGTGAAATATATACTTGATGATATTCTACTTCTGTGTATTAGTAGATTGATGTATATTATGTATTCTAAGATACATACTGAACTGGTAAGTTAAGTAGTGAAACTTAATGACGAAGTGAAATGTTAAATAGAGAATATCTAATTAGTAATTTAAGTAGTGAAACTTAATTACACAAGTGGAAAGACAACAATTGTGAGAATTGTAGTAATTTTAGTAGTGAAACTAAATGAGAAGTATTGAAAAATAACATAGATGAAATGTTACCTGAGAATTAATTAACATATGCGAGATGTTAGTGAAACGGTTGTACTTTATGCGCGGTAATGGAACTTAAGTATAGATAAGTTCAGATGATTACTTAGTCCTAGATAGCTTGGAAGATATGTCTAGGTAGGCTAAGTGTAGAACGTTAGGTGTGCACAAGAGATGAGGAGTGAGTAAACTCAAGAGAGTGTACGAGAACCTAACATGTGTAATCAATAACCGCATTTTATATTGTGATAAACGCTTGCTAAATATTTTCAAAATATTTTGAGTACTAACTCTTGCTATAAAATATTTTCAAAACCTTTTAGGTGTCCAGGCACAGGGACGCCATGTATGGTGATTTCATTCCAGGGACTCGAAGCTGTAGCACAGTGGATGCTTACAGGATTTTGACTAGACGATATCTCTCATTCAGATCTAGTACAGGATCTCACACTATTCAATGTATGGACTTGTGATCCGGTATCAGTCTCAGATTTTTAGCTCCAGATTAGTGGTTTGTTCTTGTTCTATGGTTGTTTGGTATTTTTAGCCGATGGTTTATTCGGTATTACTCTTATTCTTTTGTACTTATACTTTGTTGTTTGGGTTTTAGTACATGGTGGTTGTTTTACTATTTTTCCGCATGGTTGTTTTACCTATTTTAAGAAAGATAAAATTTGGCACCGGTCTAATTTTACTTAGGTGATTAGTAATTAAAAAGTTTTCTACAGTGATGTTAAGAATGATCCATTTGAGAAACCTGTTTTAATTTAATAAAGGCTTGATCACCCGATGTTTAATTAGGCGGGGTGTCACAGATGGTATCAGAGCATCAGGTTCTAGTGTCCATAGGATCTGTACGGCTTACTACGTTTTCTGTGTATCATTTGATTGATATAGAGCCCTGTCTTAGGATTGTTGTACTCCTCTACGTACGTAGTTTACGTTCTCCTGCTATTTAGTAGATGTAGTTTTATATATACGAGTTCGATTGGGCATGGTACGTCGAACATGGAGGTGGAACCAGCATTGGCGTTGGAAGGACTGCAGGAGGGAGGAGCTCAGCATGAAGCCTGGAGTGTTCAAATATGGTAATCATAGGAGAGATGACCGTTGTTAAGGCCACTCCTACTGTGTAATGGAAGTAGATGCTGAAAGGGTTATTGAGGCAGAGCAGGCATTTTCCAAGTATCGCGACAGCAAAGAGGGATGATAATCTAGACCGCCCAATGCAGTGATAGTGGGAGTAGGTCTGAAGAAATTTTGATGAGAACGAGCCGTAAAAATGTGATAAAACGGCGACTGTGCATGTTAACCAATGGAAGTAGTATGTCCAGAGGTTTTGGCATTAAGGATGGAGTAGAAATACTCAGAAGTGGAAAAAAATTGAGTAAATTTTGAGGCAACGTGGCGGGGATACCAGTGACTACATTCGGACCGAGGGTCCGTATATAAATAGAGGAACCTTACATATTGTTTAACCGTAAAGTTCTCCAATGATGATTCAGAAGCGAAGGGAATGGGAATATCTAAACCCTCACGTGAAAGCCTGGTAGAGGCCAATCGTGAGAGAGAAATTTATCCATTGAAGTGAACTTGTACCAATGAGATAAGTATAAAGGAAAAAGAGCCCTTGAGAGAATGGACTCTCGAGTTGTAATTCGCAATTTTGGTAAAAATCTTATTGGACGACTTATGTATATGAAGACAATATGGTACTTCTTACAAGGCTGAGGTAAATGATCCTAGGTGGGCGGAGCTAAGGGAGTTTAAGGATTTAGTCAAAGAATAAGACTGAATGTTATGGGGCTAGTGCAAGCCATAAATGGATACCCACTAAGGGATTCATTGATTTGATCCTAAGTCGAGACTGTTAAGTCTAATAGTGCGTTCCTTGGCAGCGAAACTAAGGGGACCATGATGATAGTGTTAAAATTAAGGCTACCAAGTTCCGAGTGGAAGAATACCCTAAACCAGTCGCGGTGGCCTGGAATAAGGGGTTTTATGAAAAGATGTCTTATGTGGGATGTAAGACCACGCATATTAATCTTGCCCGAAGTTATTTGAGGGGATAATAACTCCGATAAGTTTTCCATTTCTGTAAGGACAAGCGTGTTATGTCCGGGGACCATTTGAACCACCAGAGCGATGGGCAAGGAAGTATATAAGTTTTAGCCTCGAGCGAATGGGGTATATGACGATGCCTCATCTGAAGGAGGGTCGAGCTATCTTTATCCATTAATGTGGGAGAGTCCAGAGATTATGGATGTCCCATAGTGATTGATTCCAGTGTGTAGGAACCTTAATGATGTGATTCAAGGTATATCATATAATCGCTGAGCGGAGAGATCGAGCTCGCCGTTGTAATTAGTGTTAAGGACTTAGTGATAGTATAAGCACGGTGCCACTTGACTCCTTTAGAAATAAATGAGTATGGTTGCACATATTATCGAGGAATAGAATTTGGGCATCTCGACTATGTGTTGTTCCGATAATGCTCAGTAAGAATACATGGGGAGAAGTCCCTTGTTTAAGTTCGGTTGCGAAAGGGAATATGACTGAATTTTTATGCACGTCAGGAGAAGAGACGTTGATAGATGCTAGGGCATCAGTGAAACCGGTAGTGTTGTGGAGGAACAACAAAAGGCTTACAACCCCACGAAGGAATAAGTGGGACTTTGTGGGCAAGGATTTGATTTTTGTCTATAGGGGATGGAGAATACCCACAAGATTGTAGTCACGACATGTACACAAGGATAGAGTTGCGAAAAAACATGTTTCGGGTACGACGCTTGCCATGTTTTTTTTTGCAAATGTACACGGAGAAAAGGGTGTATGGGCGCCCTAATAAATTGGATTCCTTAGACATCCGAGATAGAGGGATGCGGAAAATTTTTATACGACGGTGGGGGAATTAGGAGACAAGTCGTATCGATGAAATGTGTTGAACGTCATGGGAGATAGACGATGATCCAAGATTATATGTGCTGAGAGATCCAGCACACCCTATGGGATGAAAGTCAGTGGGAAGTCGTTCAAAAGTTATCGCTTGAATTTAGAGGCCTAACTGTTGTAAAGAAGTGATACATGGTGTTACTCAACTGAGTGTTGAGAGTGACTTACGCGTTACTAAAATGTCGATAAGTGGGAAGCGATGTTGAGAGGAGACATAGTGAGATTGTCTCCAGACACACCTCTAGTTAATAGAGCGAGATGGGCTCGAAATGAGCAACCGGAATGTGGTAGTGAACCTACATTTCCAATGATGGAATGAGGAGACAGACTTATAAATTATTGATGGGTTGTGAACATCATAATTAAGCCAACATTTCGTTGGGGTAGCGAAATGGGGTGACCGGGATGGATTAGTATGTAGTTGAAAAGGGAGAGTGCACGGTGCCGCTCTACATGATTGTGAATCAAGAGAAAATCCTAAAATTCCACCCTGTGAGAGATGGTCAGGGAGGAATAGAGATTAAGTATTATTTTGAGTAAGTTATGTTGCCTACGACTCAATGTTAGCGCGAAAGGAGGATAATACGCCCTTACGAAAGTGGAATTTTGGAGAAGCCCGCTGATAAATTCGTAGGTTGAATGTATACATATATGAGCATATTTATAGGTAGTGTGAGTTCCTATATGATCTGTACATAAAGTTTAGGTTCTTGGATACCTATTATGAACATATGTGTACTTTGAGTGGTGGTTCGAGGAGACATTTCGAACTTTTAGTCCTCAACGCGTGATATGAGTACATTCTATTGGAGTATGACATTTTAGGGTATATGAAATGTGTAATATATAGCTCACAAACTGTCTACTCATGTGCAATGAGATATACATACATACATTGGTGATCGAGGAGGTTTTCCGAGCCAATAACCCCAAAAGTGTTACAGAAGGGGGGTGATTATAAAATAAGTGTTTATAGTATATGTTATGTGTGAGATATATACCTATTGATTTTTTTTTACTTATGTGCGATGATAAGTGTGCTTAAATTCTGTATTGGGGTCGATGATGTTCCGGACCAATACATGAGGGATCGATTTGGGGTCAATGATGTGTCCGAACCAAATCGATGATAAATATTGGTATCGACGGAAGGTCTGAACCAACATATGCGTTACATTTACTTTGGGGACGAGAGATTTTCGGACCAATGTAAATGATAGGATTATTGGGGCCGATGATTTTGCCGGACCGATTTCCTTATAGTATATATTGTGTGCGAAATATATACCTTATAATATTCTACTTATGAGTAATAGTAGACACTTGGATGATATATAGAGAGAGTTATACATCAAGAGGGTAAATTAAGTGAGACTTAATTATGATATAGGCGGCATGGGTAACATGTAATAAGAGTTGATAATGAAGCAAGGCATGTACTTGGGGCAACCGTTAGGATGTTATGATTTGGATTTGGGTATTAGAGGATGCAATGACGTTTAAGGTCCTTAGTCTTAATACCAGCCTTATCCTAATTTCGAGGACGAAATTCCTTTGTAAGGGGGGAAGTATGTAATACCCCGTATTTCTGAATGTTTCAAATATTCTATTTAATTAAATTGGAGAATTAAATGAGAAAATACGGCTTAATCTAAATTACGTAAGAGTAGTAATTTAAAGAGTGTTATTTAAAATTGTAATTATGGAATATTAATCGAGAGATAGATACCGGTTTATATTGCCTCATTATATTTACTTAGTGCGAGTGGTAAATAGTTACTTAATGCGTGTAGACCGTGTTGGGGTGAGAATGAGTAATATTTTTAAGTGACTCAAATAATAATTTAGAGGTCACAAATGAGTCCGGAAGGGTCAAATTAGTCAAAATAGTATACCCGGGGGTACTAGTTGAGTCCCGGGGTAATTTTGGACTAAACCGAGACCGTTCGAGGGCGTTTTGGTCTTTTAACATGAGAGGGTATGGAGACCTACGAAATTGAGAGCTTTATATCAGCCGTATGATAGAGGGATTAGGGTTAGAACACCCATGACAACACCAATACCATTAGAGAGAAGAGAGGCACAACTTTCTAAGGCAAAAGAAAGAATTGGGAAAGATTCAAAGGAGATTGTCACTATTAACTTGTTGGGGAAGAAAGATTGAAGGATGAAGATCATCAATCATCAACAACAACCACGAAATCAGACCCTACTGATCATAAGGCAAGTTGTTTATTGCAAAAATTATAAAGTTATAATACCCATGTGTAGGGGTTTTGAATAGTCTTGTTTAAATCAATATCTTGATTAGAGAAGGATGATATTTATACATGTTGGGATAGGAATCGCATGTAGAATGATTTAACTTATGTAGAGGATTAATATTCAGATTAGACTTGATGATTTTTCGGAATAAAATCTGGATTTTGAATGAAAATATGGGAAGAACACCATAACTAGGGTTTCAAGAAATTCTAGGTTTAATTCACTTTTTCTTGAAAGGAATTGGAGTTTTGATGTATTTGACACGTTAGAAATTGTCCTAGTATATGTGAAAACATATTAGGATCATTGGGTCGAAGTTTGGTGGACTATAATGGAGTTTGAAGATTTGTTAATGGAGGAAAAGATTAACGAAGAAGATGAACTGCGTCTGTCCCTGTTCGATCGATTGATCGATCTCGAACTATCGATCGATCGACTATGTCGATCGATCGAACCCAGCAGTCGATCGATCGACGTAAGCTGTTTTTCCCGAATTTTTCGTGTTTAAGTCTTCGTTGATTTTCGGAAATGAATGAGTATCCTAGGGTTTATAATATACTTATATGGGAGTGAGAATAAGACCAATAGGTATATTGTTGAGGTCCGATAAGGCCATTGAGTGTAGGGCTTGGATTACAGACCGAGGAGAATAATTCGATTTAGTAGAGTATCGGAGACTTCGGAAATCGAGTTACGGGGCGAAGTAAATTCAATTTAAGTAATAGACCAGTAGGGTAAGCAATAACTACTGAAATTATATGTAAGGGGTAACTAGGACCCTTAGAGTTATGTGAATACTCAAATAAATGCGATTAATGAGATAAATCGTAAAACGAATGTTGTACGACTAATATATGAGATTAAAATATTACGAACGTATATAATTAATAGGTCGGGGGTGTACCTACTGAATTATGTGATCTTTTAGGTCGAGAGATTTATACCTAAATAAATTATTTTAGGTTCGATGAGACATTCCGAACTAACATAAAGTTATCATATGTTTGGGGTCGATGAGAAATGCCGAACCAAACCATGAACTGGTGTCGCGATGAAAGAGTCTCGAACCAGGATATGTGTATATATATATTTTTCAAATAGTTGGGGTCGATGGATAATTCCGAACCAACTCTCACTTGGGGTCGATGAATCATTCCGAACAAAGAGATCTTTATTTGTGTATATAAATAATTGGGGTCGATGTATCATTCCGAACCAATTCTTACTTGGGGTCGATGAATCATTCCGAACCAAGAGTCCTTTACGTGTATAAAAAGGGCAAAATAATAATGATTGATATTTAGTATATATTGTGTGTGAAATATATACTTGATGATATTCTACTTCTGTGTATTAGTAGATTGATGTATATTATGTATTCTAAGATACATACTGAACTGGTAAGTTAAGTAGTGAAACTTAATGACGAAGTGAAATGTTAGATAGAGAATATCTAATTAGTAATTTAAGTAGTGAAACTTAATTACACAAGTGGAAAGACAACAATTGTGAGAATTGTAGTAATTTTAGTAGTGAAACTAAATGAGAAGTATTGAAAAATAACATAGATGAAATGTTACCTGAGAATTAATTAACATATGCGAGATGTTAGTGAAACGATTGTACTGTATGCGCGGTAATGGAACTTAAGTATAGATAAGTTCAGATGATTACTTAGTCCTAGATAGCTTGGAAGATATGTCTAGGTAGGCTAAGTGTAGAACGTTAGGTGTGCACAAGAGATGAGGGGTGAGTAAACTCAAGAGAGTGTACGAGAACCTAACATGTGTAATCAATAACCGCATTTTATATTGTGATAAACGCTTGCTAAATATTTTCAAAATATTTTGAGTACTAACTCTTGATATAAAATATTTTCAAAACCTTTTAGGTGTCCAGCCACAGGGACGCCATGTATGGTGATTTCATTCCAGGGACTCGAAGCTGTAGCACAGTGGATGCTTACAGGATTTTGACTAGACGATATCTCTCATTCAGATCTAGTACAGGATCTCACACTATTCTATGATGGACTTGTGGTACGGTATCAGTCTCAGATTTTTAGTTCCAGATTAGTGGTTTGTTCTTGTTCTATGGTTGTTTGGTATTTTTAGCCGATGGTTTATTCGGTATCACTCTTATTCTTTTGTACTTATACTTTGTTGTTTGGGTTTTAGTACATGGTGGTTGTTTTACTATTTTTCCGCATGGTTGTTTTACCTATTTTAAGAAAGATAAAATTTGGCACCGGTCTAATTTTACTTAGGTGATTAGTAATTAAAAAGTTTTCGACAGTGATGTTAAGAATGATCCATTTGAGAAACCTGTTTTAATTTAATAAAGGCCTGATCACCCTATGTTTAATTAGGCGGGGTGTCACAGATGGTATCAGAGCATCAGGTTCTAGTGTTCATAGGATCTGTACGGCTTACTACGTTTTCTGTGTATCATTTGATTGATATAGAGCCCTATCTTAGGATTGTTGTACTCCTCTACGTACGTAGTTTACGTTCTCCTGCTATTTAGTAGATGTAGTTTTATATATACGAGTTCGATTGGGCATGGTACGTCGAACATGGAGGTGGAACCAGCATTGGCGGTGGAAGGACTGTAGGAGGGAGGAGCTCAGCATGAAGCCTGGAGTGTTCAAATATGGTAATCATAGGAGAGATGACTGTTGTTAAGGCCACTCCTACTGTGTAATGGAAGTAGATGTTGCAAGGGTTGTTGAGGCATAGCAGGCATTTTCCAAGTATCGCAACAGCAAAGAGGGATGATAATCTAGACCGCCCAAGGCAGTGATAGTGGGAGTAGGTCTGAAGAAATTTTGATGAGAACGAGCCGTAAAAATGTGATAAAGCGGCGACTGTGCATGTTAACCAATGGAAGTAGTATGTCCAGAGGTTTTGGCATTAAGGATGGAGTAGAAATACTCAGAAGTGGAAAAAAAATTGAGTAAATTTTGAGGCAACGTGGCGGGGATACCAGTGACTACATTCGGACCGAGGGTCCGTATATAAATAGAGGAACCTTACATATTGTTTAACCGTATAGTTCTCCAATGATGATTCAGAAGCGAAGGGAATGGGAATATATAAACCCTCACGTGAAATCCTGGTAGAGGCCAATCGTGAGAGAGAAATTTATCCATTGAAGTGAACTTGTACCAATGAGATAAGTATAAAGGAAAAAGAGCCCTTGAGATAATGGACTCTCGAGTTGTAATTCACAATTTTGGTAAAAATCTTATTGGACGACTTATGTATATGAAGACAATATGGTACTTCTTACAAGGCTGAGGTAAATGCTCCTATGTGGGAGGAGCTAAGTGAGTTTAAGGATTTAGTCAAAGAATAAGACTGAATGTTATGGGGCTAGTGCAAGCCATAAGTGGATACCCATTAAGGGATTCATTGATTCGATCCTAAGTCGAGACTGTTAAGTCTAATAGTGCGTTCCTTGGTCAGAGAAACTAAGGGGACCATGATGATAGTGTTAAACTTAAGGCTACCAAGTTTCGAGTGGAAGAATACCCTAAACCAGTCGCGGTGGCCTGGAATAAGGGGATTTATGAAAAGATGTCTTATGTGGGATGTAAGACCACGCATATTAATCTTGCCCGAAGTTATTTGAGGGGATAATAACTCCGATAAGTTTTCCATTTCTGTAAGGACAAGCGTGTTATGTCCGGGGACCATTTGAACCACCAGAGCGATGGGCAAGGAAGTATATGAGTTTTAGCCTCGAGCGAATGGGGTATATGACGATGCCTCATCTGAAGGAAGGTCGAGCTATCTTTATCCATTAATGTGGGAGAGTCCAGATATTATGGATGTCCCATAGTGATTGATTCCAGTGTGTAGGAACCTTAATGATGTGATTCAAGGTATATCATATAATCGCTGAGCGGAGAGATCGAGCTCGCCGTTGTAATTAGTGTTAAGGACTTAGTGATAGTATAAGCACGGTGCCACTTGACTCCTTTAAAAATATTGGAGTATGGTTGCACATATTGTCGAGGAATAGAATTTGGGCATCTCGACTATGTGTTGTTCCGATAATGCTCAGTAAGAATACATGGGGAGAAGTCCCTTGTTTAAGTTCGGTTGCGAAAGGGAATACGACTGAACTTTTATGCACGTCAGGAGAAGAGACGTTGATAGATGCTAGGGCATCAGTGAAACCGGTAGTGTTGTGGAGGAACAACAAAAGGCTTACAACCCCACGAAGGAATAAGTGGGACTTTGTGGGCAAGGATTTGATTTTTGTCTATAGGGGATGGAGAATACCCGCGAGATTGTAGTCACGACATGTACACAAGGATAGAGTTGCGAAAAAACATGTTACGGGTACGACGCTTGCCAACTTTTTTTTTTGCAAATGTACACGGAGAAAAGGGTGTATGGGCGCCCTAATAAATTGGATTCCTTAGACATCCGAGATAAAGGGATGCGGAAAATTTTTGTACGACGGTGGGGGAATTAGGAGACAAGTCGTATCGATGAAATGGGTTGAACGTCATGGGAGATTGACGATGATCCAAGATTATATGTGCTAAGAGATCCAGCACACCCTATGGGATGAAAGTCGGTGGGAAGCCGTTCAAAAGTTATCGCTTGAATTGAGAGGCCTAACTGTTGTAAAGAAGTGATACAAGGTGTTACTCAACTGAGTGTTAAGAGTGACTTACGCGTTACTAAAATGTCGATAAGTGGGAAGCGATGTTGAGAGGAGACATAGTGAGATTGTCTCCAGACACACCTCTAGTTAATAGAGCGAGATGGGCTCGAAATGAGCAACCGGAATGTGGTAGTGAACCTACATTTCCAATGATGGAATGAGGAGACAGACTTATAAATTATTGATGGGTTGTGAACATCATAATTAAGCCAACATTTCGTTGGGGTAGCGAAATGGGGTGACCGGGATGGATTAGTATGTAGTTGAAATGGGAGAGTGCACGGTGCCGCTCTACATGATTGTGAATCAAGAGAAAATCCTAAAATTCAACCCTGTGAGAGATGGTCAGGGAGGAATAGAGATTAAGTATTATTTTGAGTATGTTGTGTTGCCTACGACTCAATGTTAGCGCGAAAGGATGATAATACGCCCTTACGAAAGTGGAATTTTGGAGAAGCCCGCTGATAAATTCGTAGGTTGAATGTATACCTATATGAGCATATTTATAGGTAGTGTGAGTTCCTATATGATCTGTACATAAAGTTTAGGTTCTTGGATACCTATTATGAACATATGTGTACTTTGAGTGGTGGTTCGAGGAGACATTTCGAACTTTTAGTCCTCAACGCGTGATATGAGTACATTCTATTGGAGTATGACATTTTAGGGTATATGAAATGTGTAATATATAGCTCACAAACTGTCTACTCATGTGCAATGAGATATACATACATACATTGGTGATCGAGGAGGGATTCCGAGCCAATAACCCCAAAAGTGTTACAGAAGGGGGGTGATTATAAAATAAGTGTTTATAGTATATGTTATGTGTGAGATATATACCTATTGATTTTTTTTTACTTATGTGCGATGATAAGTGTGCTTAAATTCTGTATTGGGGTCGATGATGTTCCGGACCAATACATGAGGTATCGATTTGGGGTCAATGATGTGTCCGAACCAAATCGATGATAAATATTGGTATCGACGGAAGGTCTGAACCAACATATGCGTTACATTTACTTTGGGGACGAGAGATTTTCGGACCAATGTAAATGATAGGATTATTGGGGCCGATGATTTTGCCGGACCGATTTCCTTATAGTATATATTGTGTGCGAAATATATACCTTATAATATTCTACTTATGAGTAATAGTAGACACTTGGATGATATATATAGAGAGTTATACATCAAGAGGGTAAATTAAGTGAGACTTAATTATGATATAGGCGGCATGGGTAACATGTAATAAGAGTTGATAATGAAGCAAGGCATGTACTTGGGGCAACCGTTAGGATGTTATGATTTGGATTTGGGTATTAGAGGATGCAATGACGTTTAAGGTCCTTAGTCTTAATACCAGCCTTATCCTAATTTCGAGGACGAAATTCCTTTGTAAGGGGGGAAGTATGTAATACCCCGTATTTCTGAATGTTTCAAATATTCTATTTAATTAAATTGGAGAATTAAATGAGAAAATACGGCTTAATCTAAATTACGTAAGAGTAGTAATTTAAAGAGTGTTATTTAAAATTGTAATTATGGAATATTAATCGAGAGATAGATACCGGTTTATATTGCCTCATTATATTTACTTAGTGCGAGTGGTAAATAGTTACTTAATGCGTGTAGACCGTGTTGGGGTGAGAATGAGTAATATTTTTAAGTGACTCAAATAATAATTTAGAGGTCACAAATGAGTCCGGAAGGGTCAAATTAGTCAAAATAGTATACCCGGGGGTACTAGTTGAGTCCCGGGGTAATTTTGGACTAAACCGAGACCGTTCGAGGGCGTTTTGGTCTTTTAACATGAGAGGGTATGGAGACCTACGAAATTGAGAGCTTTATATCAGCCGTATGATAGAGGGATTAGGGTTAGAACACCCATGACAACACCAATACCATTAGAGAGAAGAGAGGCACAACTTTCTAAGGCAAAAGAAAGAATTGGGAAAGATTCAAAGGAGATTGTCACTATTAACTTGTTGGGGAAGAAAGATTGAAGGATGAAGATCATCAATCATCAACAACAACCACGAAATCAGACCCTACTGATCATAAGGCAAGTTGTTTATTGCAAAAATTATAAAGTTATAATACCCATGTGTAGGGGTTTTGAATAGTCTTGTTTAAATCAATATCTTGATTAGAGAAGGATGATATTTATACATGTTGGGATAGGAATCGCATGTAGAATGATTTAACTTATGTAGAGGATTAATATTCAGATTAGACTTGATGATTTTTCGGAATAAAATCTGGATTTTGAATGAAAATATGGGAAGAACACCATAACTAGGGTTTCAAGAAATTCTAGGTTTAATTCACTTTTTCTTGAAAGGAATTGGAGTTTTGATGTATTTGACACGTTAGAAATTGTCCTAGTATATGTGAAAACATATTAGGATCATTGGGTCGAAGTTTGGTGGACTATAATGGAGTTTGAAGATTTGTTAATGGAGGAAAAGATTAACGAAGAAGATGAACTGCGTCTGTCCCTGTTCGATCGATTGATCGATCTCGAACTATCGATCGATCGACTATGTCGATCGATCGAACCCAGCAGTCGATCGATCGACGTAAGCTGTTTTTCCCGAATTTTTCGTGTTTAAGTCTTCGTTGATTTTCGGAAATGAATGAGTATCCTAGGGTTTATAATATACTTATATGGGAGTGAGAATAAGACCAATAGGTATATTGTTGAGGTCCGATAAGGCCATTGAGTGTAGGGCTTGGATTACAGACCGAGGAGAATAATTCGATTTAGTAGAGTATCGGAGACTTCGGAAATCGAGTTACGGGGCGAAGTAAATTCAATTTAAGTAATAGACCAGTAGGGTAAGCAATAACTACTGAAATTATATGTAAGGGGTAACTAGGACCCTTAGAGTTATGTGAATACTCAAATAAATGCGATTAATGAGATAAATCGTAAAACGAATGTTGTACGACTAATATATGAGATTAAAATATTACGTACGTATATAATTAATAGGTCGGGGGTGTACCTACTGAATTATGTGATCTTTTAGGTCGAGAGATTTATACCTAAATTAATTATTTTAGGGTCGATGAGACATTCCGAACTAACATAAAGTTATCATATGTTTGGGGTCGATGAGAAATGCCGAACCAAACCATGAACTGGTGTCGCGATGAAAGAGTCTCGAACCAGGATATGTGTATATATATATTTTTCAAATAGTTGGGGTCGATGGATAATTCCGAACCAACTCTCACTTGGGGTCGATGAATCATTCCGAACAAAGAGATCTTTATTTGTGTATATAAATAATTGGGGTCAATGTATCATTCCGAACCAATTCTTACTTGGGGTCGATGAATCATTCCGAACCAAGAGTCCTTTACGTGTATAAAAAGGGCAAAATAATAATGATTGATATTTAGTATATATTGTGTGTGAAATATATACTTGATGATATTCTACTTCTGTGTATTAGTAGATTGATGTATATTATGTATTCTAAGATACATACTGAACTGGTAAGTTAAGTAGTGAAACTTAATGACGAAGTGAAATGTTAGATAGAGAATATCTAATTAGTAATTTAAGTAGTGAAACTTAATTACACAAGTGGAAAGACAACAATTGTGAGAATTGTAGTAATTTTAGTAGTGAAACTAAATGAGAAGTATTGAAAAATAACATAGATGAAATGTTACCTGAGAATTAATTAACATACGCGAGATGTTAGTGAAACGATTGTACTGTATGCGCGGTAATGGAACTTAAGTATAGATAAGTTCAGATGATTACTTAGTCCTAGATAGCTTGGAAGATATGTCTAGGTAGGCTAAGTGTAGAACGTTAGGTGTGCACAAGAGATGAGGGGTGAGTAAACTCAAGAGAGTGTACGAGAACCTAACATGTGTAATCAATAACCGCATTTTATATTGTGATAAACGCTTGCTAAATATTTTCAAAATGTTTTGAGTACTAACTCTTGCTATAAAATATTTTCAAAACCTTTTAGGTGTCCAGGCACAGGGACGCCATGTATGGTGATTTCATTCCAGGGACTCGAAGCTGTAGCACAGTGGATGCTTACAGGATTTTGACTAGACGATATCTCTCATTCAGATCTAGTACAGGATCTCACACTATTTTATGTATGGACTTGTGATCCGGTATCAGTCTCAGATTTTTAGCTCCAGATTAGTGGTTTGTGCTTGTTCTATGGTTGTTTGGTATTTTTAGCCGATGATTTATTCGGTATTACTCCTATTCTTTTGTACTTATACTTTGTTGTTTGGGTTTTAGTACATGGAGGTTGTTTTACCTATTTTAAGAAAGATAAAATTTGGCACCGGTCTAATTTTACTTAGGTGATTAGTAATTAAAAAGTTTTCGACAGTGATGCTAAGAATGAGCTATTTGAGAAACCTGTTTTAATTTAATAAAGGCCTGATCACCCGATGTTTAATTAGGTGGGGTGTCACAGCCTACCAACAATATGGATGGATGACCAGAATATCTCGAATCCTTAGATCAGAAAAATAACATTCGATGTAAAATTTAAGCATTAAGAATGTTAATTAAATGAATAATTATCTAATCCACTAGATCGTGTGATTTCTACAAAGAAACCCTGTGATGTGATGAACGAGGGGCCAACATATCAAATTTGTGCCCAGAGTCTTGATATGGTCATGATTGTTTTACTGATCATCTTTTACAAGAGGTGGGTAATGATTTTTCAGGTGACAGAAAATTATTTTTTATATTGATCCCTTCCTATTCCCTATTTGGAGAGATAAAAATATGCTGAATGATAGAAGTTATTACCATATTTATATAAAAAAATCAATCAGTGAGACTTTATTGACATAGATGGTTGATGAACCAAATTAAGTATATAGTTCATAAAAATGAATGCAAAGAGACTCAAACTTCAAGAGAGAGAAAATAGATCTGGGTCATGATTTTCATGAGAAAACTTTTTATTGTCTTTAACCTTTTCTCATTCTTTTATCAAAAATATGATGGGAATTTGAATAGACATCAAAGATCTTACAAAATTTATAATGAAAATTATCAATGAAAATTATCAAATCTTATCATCGTCGTATATATTGGTATATGTAATCATTTAAAATATTTATTTCATGATATAAAATTGAAACTTGAGAATCAAGCAAAAAGTTGTGATTTATGAAATCCATTATTTTTCAGATTTCTAAATAAGAATTAATCTAACAGTTATGATTTTAAAATCATGATATGCAATATTTTCAGATAAAAATTAGACAATTAATTTATGTATATAAACATAAAAATCATGATTGAATCAAAAGATGTATGTATAATTGATTATACGTAGAGAAAATAAAAACTTAGCTTTTGATGGAGAACAACGCTTGTAACACGATTCCCACAGACGGCGCCAATCTGTTGATGCAAAAAACTAGACCGAATCCCATTTTTATGATCACAGATAAATAGATGAAAGCAATCCAATCAAGCACATAAGAGACAAAGATTTTTAAAGTGGTTCGGCTATGAATAAAGCCTACGTCCACTGTTATTTTATTCCCAGGGGTTTACAATAGCACCATAGGGTGTAGAGAGAGAAAGGATGTGTATCTTGTGTATGGGGTTTCTAGGTTCTCTTGGTTCTCCTTTTTGGCTAAGGGAATACATGTATTTATAGTGATGGGAGATAAAGAGATTCATTGTATGTAGACATTTATGTCTACATTCAACGAATCTAATTGTTGAATTGTTTGGTATGCTATGTGTTGCCATCTATTAATACAGTATAAATGTACATTAAAGCTCATTAAATGCGCTGCCATCTTCATTAATGCACATTAAATGCGTAGCTATCCTTTGATCTTCCTAGTTGATATGCCGACCAACTCTCCTCGGGTGCCGACTATCACTCCTCGGGTGCCGACCAACTCTCCTCGGGTGCCGACTAATTCTCCTCGGGTACTGACCAATTCTCCTCGGGTGCCGACTAACACTCCTCGGGTGCCTACCAACTCTCCTCGGATGCCAACCAACTCTCCTCGGGTGTCGAATATTACCACGTAGGATGACATGTGTCCTTTTCTGATTGGTCCTCGTAGATGGAGAATTTTTGCGTTAACAGTGATTAAGGGGTATGCTAGGCCGAAGCTGAGTTTCTTTTAGTGCCTTGGGGTGTGAAGTGCTTCCTTGACACATGTCGCTCACTGAAGTGACTAACGTATTCCCTAAGGTGTTGATATTTCTGGCTATATCTTTTTGGTTTCCAAGGGTAATGATGGGGGCATTGGAAATTGTCCCCCATCATTGAGTAGGTTTAAAACCTTCTTCTCTTTCCTCATTCTCTTTTTTCTCCCACCTAAGTTTTTTGCAACTACGATTTCCTTCAAACCTCCATTACTAGCTGCAATTGAAGGTTCTTCGCCTCTTAAGTCTCTTCATTCTTCCATCACACTCAGTCAGGTATCGCTCTCCTTCTCTCTCTTTATTTGTTAACTTTCATTTTGGGGTTTAAGCTTTTTTTGGTGACTTTCATTTTAGGGGTAGGATAGCAGTGGTACTACAGCCATTCTAGGTTTCTCTGAGGTTACTTTAGCCACAAACTTCTTTCTTTTAGGCTTTTGACGAACTTCTGGTCACCTTCTCCGATGACCTGCCCTTGAGTGTTCTTGGTGTTCTTAATTTAAGACCTTTCAATTTCCACCCTTTGATCTTTAATTTAAGTTTTTGAAGTTGTGTACCTGTTTGTAGCTTAGTCTTTCCCTTAAGTGTAGTGTCGTCTTCTTTATGCTCAGACCCTTATACCAACTTATAGAAGAGTTCCCCTCTCTTCATGAGAAGACTTTTGAGAAGATTAGGTAGATACAACTAGCCCAAGAGAAAGCTCGTAGGGTTGAAGCCTTTCCCCTCAGACCAATTTTTCCTCCACCCTTGAAGATTATATACCCTAAGCCTAAAGAGACTTCTGAGGATCCTATACCATTGTCTGATGATAACGTATCTTCAGACCCAATGTCAACTTTTGAAGCAGGTGAATTTGTAGAATCTTTTCAAGAGGCTATGGATTATTCTCCTAGGTAAGGTGAGGTTCTTGAGGAGGCCTAGGTTTCAAGCCGTGCCTCGTCCCACCAAGGCACTAGAACTTTGTGTAGGTCTTTATATGTTGAAATCTTAGGGCCCAGTGTGTCATTTTCCCCTCCTATTGATGTCATTCCCCTATCGATTGCCACTGGGGTTGAATTTGCGAAGAGGTTTCCTGATGGTGCCCCTACAACTGCTCAGGCCGACGTTGCTAGGGATGATGATGATGGTGGGGAGAGAGAACTTGATATCTCTGAGGCGACCGAGTATGAGAGTACCGTCAACGAGTATGACCTTCTTACTTTCAGACACCTCTATTCCATAGATTCTTCAATCATCCTTAGGAAACCTCAGAAGGGTGAGAGGGCCTTCGATGGCCGAGATAGAGAAATCTGCGTTTATGAGCAGATGTTTAAGTTGGGCTTTCATCTTCGTATTCACCGAACCATCAGAGCTATACTTTCTCACATAAATCTTGCCCCTTACCAACTGTCCCCAAATGCCTGGAGGTTTATGATTGGGGCCATCGTTCTTTGGAGGGTTGTCCACCAGTCAGACCTTCCAGTTAGAGTTTTTACAGGTTGTTACGTTCCCTCGTCTGTAAAAAACCACCCCAGCTACTACCACTTCCTAGCTAGGAAATCAGAGAAGAAAATGCTCTTGGTTACCCAAACTTCAAACCATAATTGGAAACCTCAGTACTTTTTTATTTTCAAGGCATGGGATTTTGGTTCAGATGAGGCTTATGGAACGTCGGTTCCAAGGACCCCTCTAAGATGGGGAAAGGTCTCCCTTGCTGCCAAAGTCGACCCTGGACTTAGCCAGGATAATTACAAGAATGTTGAGGACCTTCGCAATCAAGGCGAGAAGGGTCGTCTCGTTAAATATGAGCATCCGATGACCTGCTATTACCTTTCTTAGACAAGTTTGGGGGGGTCCCCTAGAAGAGCTTCGTAAATTTTCAATATTTTTCTTACCTAAGTCATACCTCTTATATTTTAAATCTCTGACTGACTAACTCAGGGACTTATCTTACAGAGCATCCATCAGCTATATCAGACGAGTTTTGGGAGATATCTGCTCCTAGGCTGGTGAAGCTTATGGAAAAGAGAGGTGGTAAGAGTGCACCACCACCAGTGTCAAAAAAGAAAGTCATCACCTCCAGGGCCAACGCTAACAAAAAGAGGAAGTACACGGCTGAACCAGCGAATACGAGGCCGAGCAAGACCAAGGTCAGGGATCGTGATATCCCCATCTCTACAGACGGTGCCTTGGTTGCTCGTCAATCTTAGCTCAAAATCAAATATAGCCTGATTGGCCATAGTCTTAAGGTTGCCGATGTTATTGGTGCAATAATGATTGAGGAAGACAAGCGTTTCCTATGCGCATTGAATGTCCCTTTACTGGATGAGTTTTCTCTCTACAAGTCAATCCAGATATCAATTTTTTGTTAACTTTCTCATAAGTGTAACATCGGCTTTTTAGAAATTATAACTCTTATTTTCATACATCTGATCTTATTTTATAGGGTGTCTTATCTTTTCATCGTTTTGTTGATTGGACTTTGAAGAATATGCCCCTTATTAAAAAGGGGAAGGAAGATGAAAAGGTTGAAGCCCCTCTGAATGCAGAGGTTGCAAGGTTGAACAGGGTCATCAAGCTGAGGGACAATGACATATCTCAGCTCAGGAAGGATCATGACAAAGCTCTGAAGGCTAAGGACGACGTTCTTCAGTCTAAGATTGATGTTGCAGTCAAGGTTGCTTTGGAAGATACTGCTGAGAAGGCCATTGAAGACTACAAGGTCTTTAATGAATTTGTCAGCTTTGGTTTTGAACACCTTAAAAGAGGTATCTAAGGGACTAGCAAATGGGCAGCCATGAAGGAGAGCGAGTCTAGTGTCTTGACTGCATCAGACTTTTTTGGTCTAGGCTTGGGAGACCCTCGGTTCGCTCAGACCTTGAAAGAAGTTGAAGAGTCTGATGTTTCTCCAGTCGAGACTTCTCCTCTCGAGGTCACAGAGACCGAAGACGCTATTCATCATGATGATGGAATTGAAGTCACGAACGTCATCCATGACCAAACGATTGCAAATGTTGGTGGGTCGGCTCCTGTCGGGATTTAGGCTCTTTTCTTGTGAAGCTTTTCAATAATTGTAATTTTGATGAATCTTTGTCTGTAATTCTTGTTTGTATGAACTCTGATGGCTTTTTGACATTCTAGCCCGTAACTCTGAATCCCTTTTTATAATAATCATAAGTAGTTCAAGTTCTTCTGCTTCTATTGCTTCATACGATGTTTTTTGTTTGAAATTTTTATGTTGGTGTTGCCCTATAATTGTGATGTTTTACCTCTGATTTTCGCCAAATACTGTATGTTTAAGGTCTAAGGTAACCACATTATGATGTTTCATCTTAAATTTTCACTAACTGAATGATGTTATAAGGTCTGAGATCATCAAAATATGATGTTTCACCTCATATTTTCACTAACTAAATGATGTTTTAGGTTTGAGGTCACCAAATTATGATGTTCCACCTCATATTTTCACCAACTTAATGATGTTTAATAATTTGAAGTCACCAAATAAATGGATATTTTACCTCGTATTTTCACCAACTTAATGATGTTCCAAGGTCTGAGGTCACCAAATTATGATGTTCCACCTCATATTTTCACCAACTTAATGATGTTTAAGGTCTAAGGCCACCACATTATGATGTTTCACCTCTTAAACTTTCACCAAATTAATGATGTTTAAGATCTAATGTCATCAAATTATGATGTTTCACCTCATGCTTTCACCAACTTAATAATGTTTTAAGGTCTGAGGTCACCAAATTATGATATTTTACCTCATATTTTCATCAATTAAACGATGTTTTAGGTATGAGGTCACCAAATTATGATGTTTCACCTCATATTTTCACCAACTTAATGATGTTCCAAGGTCTGAGGTCACTAAATTATGATGTTTAACCTCTAATTTTCACTAAATAATGATGTTTGAGGTCTGAGGTCACCAAATTATGATGTTACACCTCATATTCTCACCAACTTAATGATGTTTAAGGTCTGAGGCCACCACATTATGATGTTTCACCTCTTAAACTTTCACCAACTTAATGATGTTTAAGGTCTGAGGCCATCATATTATGATGTTTCACCTCATGCTTTCACCAACTTAATAATGTTTTAAGGTCTGAGGTTACCAAATTATGATGTTTCACCTCATAATTGACCAAATTAATGATGTTAAAAACATAATAAACGTATCATCATAACATTGTTGTCTTTTCATTAACATACTTTGTATAAACTGGTACATGTATTACAAAAGGATAAGAACAACTGCAACAACATATGTAATACTTATTTAAGTGATCGGCTTTCCAAGGGTTAGAGAAAGGTTCTCCTTCAAGATTTTTTAGCTGATAGGTACTAGGAACAACCTCATCGACTACCCTATAAGGACCATGCCAATTAGGATAGAGCTTATTTTCTTTTTGCCACATTTTCTTTAGGACTAGGTCTCCCACAGCTATATGCCTTGACTTCACCCTTTGATTGTAGAATCTCGCAGTTCTCTGCTGATAGGCTGCCTGTTTTATCTATGCATCCTCTCTTCTTTCTTCAATTAAATCAAGATCAAGTCTTGTTTCCTCCCTATTCTTCTGAGGGTCATATGTCTGATATCTATGAGTAGGAAGTCCTACCTCTGTTGGGATTACAGCCTCTGAGCCATGGGCTAACATAAATGGAGTTTTCCCTATTGGTGTCCTCACTGTCATCCTGTAGGCCCAAAGCACTGCATATACCTCCTCTATCCATCTTCCTTTGGCCTCTTCCAACCTTTTTTTATCCCATCAAGGATTGTTCGATTTGTGACCTCAGTCTGGCCATTTGCCTCGGGTCGGCCAGGAGAAGAGAAGAACTGCATGAGCCCCACTCTTTCGCAGTATTTTTCCAAGGATATGTTCTTGAATTGGGTTCTATTGTCTGAGATGAGGGTGTTTGGAAGACCATACCTGTATATGATGTTCTTTCAGATGAACTGAAAGGTCTTCTGCTCAGTGATTATGATCATTGGCTCAGCTTCTACCCATTTGGAGAAATAATCAATTGCCACTATTAAGAACCGATAGTTGTTTACAGCTCTTGGCAAGGGTCCTACCAAATCAATGCCCCGTATTATAAATGGCCAAGGGGAGATGATTAAAGTCATAGGTTGGTGAGGCTGATGAGGGATGGTGGAAAACCTTTGGTACTTATCACACTTCTTCACATACGCGGCTGCATCTTTGGCCAAGGTCGGCCACCAGTACCTCTGAGTGATTATCCTCTTAGCCAACGGCCTTCCCCCTATGTGACTGGAACAAAAGACCTCATGCACATCGTGCAAGATGTGTGGAACCTCATAAAGGTGGACACATTTGAGGAGAGGGAGAAGGAATTCCTTTTTATACAGGACATCTCCTATAATTGAGAATTTAGCAGCTTTGAACCTCAGCTTTCTTCTTTCTAACTTCGATTCTGGAAGTTCTCCCTCTCTGATATATCTGATAAGAGGGTCCATCCATGAGACTTCCCTACTTAGGTTTAGTCAAGGTCTATCAATCTCTTCCTCTTCGATGGTCGGTTTAATTAGAATCTCAATTGGTACTGTTCTCCTTATGTCTGTCCTTGTTACTGAGGCCAACCTTGCGAGTACATCAGCTCGGTTGTTATCTAGCCGAGGTATCCTCTTCATCTTAACTTCCTTGAAGCTCTCTATCATCATTCTCACCCTCTTCAGGTATCTGGCCATTATTTCGTCTTTGGCCTCATACACCCCCAGGATTTGGTTCACGACTAACCTTGAGTCACTATGGACTAGGAGCTGGCCGATATTAAGGGATTTTTGCCAAAAAGAAACCTTCTATCAATGCCTTATACTCTGACTCATTATTGGAATCTTTGAAGTTAAACCTCAGTGCATATTCAATATTCGTTCCATCTGGTGCAGACATTATTAACCCTGCTCCATTTCCACTTTCACAAGACGACCCATCAACGAAGAGGTTCCAAGTAGTTTCATTAGAGGAGAAGCTTCCCTCTGATATGGTCCCTTGCTTAAAAAGGTATCTCTCTTCCTCATTCTCAATTGCTATATGTCTGGCATTGCTTGACTCAACTTCATCCGAATTTAGGAAGACATTTTTATTTGGTTCATTTGTGGCCCCGTGACTCTCCTCAACATCGACCTCTTCCCAAGTAAACTCGGCTACAAAGTCTACGAGTGCCTGTCCCTTGATGGAAACCTTGGGTTGATAAAAAATATCATATTCCCCCAACTCAATTGCCCAAGTCATTACCCTACCTGACTTCTCAGGCTTATGGAGGACCTGTCTGAGTGGAGAATCATTGAGGACGACCATAAAGTGGTCTTGAAAATATGGCTTTATTTTCCTATAAGCATGTATCAAAGCATAGGCTAACTTTTCCATCATAGGGTACTTCTGCTCAGACCCTTGGAGTGCCTTGTTATTGAAGTATACTGGTCTCTGCACTACATTCTCTTCTCTTACTATTGCAACACTGATGGCTGACTCTGAGACTGCTAAGTATACATATAGCTTCTCACACTGAACTGGTCGGGATAGTAGTAGGGGAGAACCGAGGTAGGACGTTAGCTCTTTAAAAGTAATGTCACATTCCTCATTCTATTCGAAGGCCTTTCTAAGAACTTTAAAAAAAGGAATACACTTATCTGTGGCTCTTGAGATGAACCTGTTAAGTGCAGCAACTCTCCCGGATAGATTCTGAACGTCTTTGATAGTTCCGGGTGTCTTTATTTCTAGCAAAGCCTTGATCTTCTCTGGTTTAGCCTCTATTACCCTTTGGTTGACGATGAATCCCAAAAACTTTCCTGCTCCTACCCCAAAGACACATTTGGCCAGGTTGAGCTTCATTTTGTATTTATCCATAGTGTCAAAATTTCTTTCAAGGTCGGCCACATGAGTGTCGGCCTTAAAAATCTTCATCGGCATGTCGTCCATATAAACTTCCATGGATTTTCATATCTGATCTTCGAACATCTTATTTACAAGAAGTTGGTAAGTATCCCCTGCATTCTTCAGGCCAAAGGGCATGACATTGTAGCAATAGATCCCCTTGTCTGTAATAAAAGTTGTCTTCTCTAAGTCTGCCAAGTCCATGAAGATCTGATTATACTCAAAATACGCATCCATGAAGCTCATGAGCTCATGTCCTGATGTGACATCCACCATCTGATCAATACGAGGCAGGAGAAAACTATCTTTGGGGTAAGACTTGTTTAAATCAGTGACATCTACACACATCCTCCATTTCCCATTAGCTTTGGGCACAATGACAGCATTAGACAACCACTCAGGGTATATGGCCTCTCTGATGAACTTGGCCTTTTCAAGCTTTCTAATCTCGTCTCTGATGACATCATATTTTTCCCTTAAGTATACTATTATTCTATGTTTGATGGGAGTGGCATATTCTACAATATTGAGTTTATGGTACATAATCTCGGGATCAATACCCGATATGTCTGCATGGCTTCAGGCAAAAATACTTTGTCTCTTCCTTAACATCTTTACTAGTTCCTTCTTAATCTCAGGTCTTAGGGCTTTATCGACTTGGATGGTTTTTTTTGGCTCGTCCTCATTGAGGGGGATGGATTTTACCCCCTCCGTGGCCTCTCCCTTTTTTAGCTTTGTTTCATCCCTGTGATCAAGTGTGTCGATGTTGTACATGGTTTTTGTCTTCTTATGAGCCTCTCTCTCTTATGCAGAGTTGAAGTAGTATTCACACGCCGATGTTTGGTCACCTTGCACTTCCCCTACTCCATAAGGA
This sequence comes from Sambucus nigra, assembly GCA_949130495.1. Taxonomy (NCBI): domain Eukaryota; kingdom Viridiplantae; phylum Streptophyta; class Magnoliopsida; order Dipsacales; family Adoxaceae; genus Sambucus; species Sambucus nigra. Next base: position 584,606,922 of record OX422210.1, on the reverse strand, counting down.
GTCAGGAATTTTAGCATTTGGTGGACCGTTGAAGGCATGGCCTCAAATTCCTTGAGGGTTACTCGTCCTATGATAAGGTTGTAAGCTAAGAAGATATTTTCATCCATCACAAAGAAATTGATTTTTCTGGTCAACCTCTTAGGCCATTCATCCCCAACATCCATCTCATACATACCCAATGGATGAACCTTTTCACCGCTGAAGCCAATCAAGGGATGATGATAAGGGACAAGCCTAGCTTTGTTGAGGCCCGGGCTCTTAAAACAGGGTCAAAACATAACGTTTACAGAACTACCCCCATCAATGAGGATCCTCTGAACTTCACACCCATGCACCCTTGTGGTGATGACTAAAGGGTCATCATGGGGAGCTAAGATACCCTTGAAGTCAAGTCGTGAGAAGCCGGCCATGAGGGTATCCATATCTACCTTCTTTCTCTTCTCGCGCTTAACCTCCGTAGATGCCAAGTTCACAACCTCGGCTTTAGTCACTGCTTTAGCCTCTTTCACATGAGCCTTGCGATCAACTACCTCTAAAACACCCCCTGCTAGTCCCCCATAGAGAGTGTTTATGCCGAAAAAGATCATACCGACTCTCTTCACTGGGGTATTGTCGTCTTTTGGTAGGAGGTCAAGGTCATCATCATCATTATCTGAGTCATCAGCTCTTCTGGCAGGGATATCTTCCCAGCATTTATCATTTCTTTTCTTTTTAGGGTCATCTCTGCCCCCCTTAGAAGCTCTACCATCCACATACTTTCTGAGCTTTCCAAACTTCAACATCTTCTCAATCTCGTCCTTCAGGGCGAAACACTTATTAGTCAGATGGCCGTGATCTTGGTGGAACTCACACCATAGATTGTCGTTTCTCTTATGTGGAGGAGCCTTCAGCTTCTCCAACCATCTCAGGGATTTATTAGTCTTTATTTCATTGAGGATATGTTCAGAGATCATAGTTAAAGGAGTGTAGTGTGCAAACTTATCGTCTGTAGTTCTCTTCTCTCCATCCTTCTTCCTTTAAAACTTCCCACTACTACTTCTATTCTCATCCTCATACTTCACATCCATTACTTCTTCTGCATTCATGACCTTTCCAGTTGTTGCTAACAGCTCGGCCATAGACTTGGGAGGGTCTTTAGCAAGCTTCCAAAGTAGTTTTCCTTTCTGAAGTCCTCCAATAAGGGTTGTCATGGCTATGCTCTCTTCATAATCTTCGACCTCCAATTTCTCCTTGTTGAACCTCGCGATGTAGTCTTTGAGGATTTCGTTCTTCCCTTGTTTTACATAAAGCAAGTGAGTCATCTTCTTTTAAGGTCTTACCTAAAAACAAAAGTTATGAATAAACCGTTCGGCTAAACCTTTAAAATTTTCAACTGAATTTTTAGGAAAAGATGTGAACCGAATATGTGCAGCGCCGGTCAAAGTGCTTGAGAAAGCTCGGCACCTCATCTCATCAGAGATTAAATAAATATTTGTTGCAGATTGATACATTTCAATATAATGGACTGGGTTAGTACTACAATCGTACTTGGGAGACACCATCGGAGGTTTAAATTTGGCAGGGGTTGGGAAGTTAACAATCCTTGCCACAAATGGTGAGTCCTCTGAGTACCACCTCTGTAATAGGTCTCGGCTTATTATGAGGTTCCATATCTTCTCTTCCAACCTCTGAATGGAGTCATTCCATGGTTTGGCAATGTCGGCTTGGCCAAGGTTGTCCTCGGCCACTTCTAAAGGGTGAATTGAGGGTTCCCCATCTGTCGCGCGACGTCAGCTATTGACCTCCCCCTGACCACAGTCTCGGCCATATGAGGGTCAGCCATGATGAGGCCGATGATCACCACCTTCCCTTTGTGATCCATCTATGCTTCTTGACCTGGATAGCCTCTGCCTCAGATCATTAACTGGACCGAGCCTTTCAAAGGCCGACCCTCTACTTAAGCAATCAAAAGCTGACCCTCTCTGCCTTACATCACCATCTCGTCTTTCACACTAACCTCGGCTCTGCTGTGCAGGACGTACAGTGTTGTTTGAGACCTCATACGGCTCCCAATAGTCTTTCAGGGCATCTTCTTCCTCAATGTCATCCTACCTATCCTCAGGGCAAGGGTTTCCTTGCCTTCCCAGGCTTAAACGCCTAAGGTCAGCAACATCCCTCCTCCGTTAAGGAGTAGGTTGGTCCTTTCGTGGTGCCTAGGGTGGTCCCCTGGCCTCATGATGTGGCTAAGAAATCACGAGAGTAATCATCTCCGGTGAGATCCCAGGTGGTCTCATTATATTTTGGCTTAGTTGGGAAAATTGCTCCTGTATCACTTGCTGAGTTGTAGCTAAGGACTTCAAGGTTGCTGCCGCCTCAGCCATCTCGAACTGGGGTGGTGCCTGGCAGGAACTGGGTCCTCCAACACTAGATGGTGGAGGAGGTGGCGATAACTCCGGTGCTATATAATTAACCTTTTGATAAGAGGACTATAGAGATTGGAAACCTTAAGGGACCTCTTTCAATGGTGAAATAGATCCACGTGAAGGGTGAGGCCTAGTTCACCATCGGAGTCTCCGATGAGGTTAAGCAGTAAAAGAGGAAGAGATGAATCTTCTCATTTACACATACGGCGCTAAAATGATGATGTTGTAAACAGCACCACCTGATAAGGTGTTGGTAAGCTCAAGCTAGCAATAACAATGGCAGCATAAAGAGTAATTATTTAGTAGAGGGAGATGAGGGAAAGAGGAGAAACACTAGTATATAAGTGGTTCAGCCAATCTGGCCTACGTCCACTATGAGTGTGCAAGTAATTTCACTAGATGAAGGCACTAATGGTCATAGATATAATCTCTCAAGCTTTCTCTCTCTACTGTGTAAACCAACAGAGTTTCAGTTAGGGTTATAATTATCCATCCTTTAACAAGGTAGGGGAAGACCTCTATATATAGTGCTTGGGGGTGTCATGTACCCCCCAAGCATGCAATGAGAATGTGTATGAGGGTTGAACCAGTATGATGATGACACCTGGCTGATCTTATGTAGATAATGATGACCACAATATTCCCTCACGTGAGGGGAATGATTCGATTATAACTGATTTTCTCACGTACAATAAACCTTACATGTGCTTGCATATGATCGGACTTGTGTCCTTGACTGATGTTACCTCGGGATGGACGAGTACGAGGTTGGCAAAGTCCGATGATGTTACTTTGTCTTATCAATAGCCATGATGACCTCGGCCGGGAAGACTGACCGAGGTTGGGCACGAGGTGAGATGTAACATCGGCTTAAGTAGAGTAGGATGTTGACAACAATCTGTTCCCATAAGGCGCTGCTGACCTCGGTTACTGTAGATCATAGGTTGGTAGTAGAGAGCCGACCTTGTAGAATACGACCTTTCTAATGGCAGTTGAGCTTATTGTCAACTCGGTTGTGAGATAGGCCGAGGTTAGTAATTCTGAGTACGCGGGTGCACTTTGGGCGTATCACTTAACTGCAAGATTTCCATCACACAATTGGAGTATGATTATCAAGTTTTCTTTCAATCCATCAACATAAAGCACGTTATCTAGCTTTGGGAACTAAAAAATATCAATAGTTCCCCATCCTAACATGCTAGATCGACCCCCATCACCGAAAGTGACTTTACTTTCCTTGTAATCCTCAAGTTTGGTAAAAACGCTATTTATCACATGTCATATATCATGAGAAGCCATTATCCAAATACCATTGGGAGGTATTTTGAGCTTTTAGAGCAACATGAACAATAAGATCTTTCATGTCATTCTCTTTCACAACCCAAGTAGGAGTATAATGTGTGGTTTTGCTCTTTCTATTGTTGTTCCTAGCATTCGTTTTGAATGAGTTTCCATAAGGAGTAGAAAACCTTTAAAACTTCTCTATTAACTCTTTTGAATTATGAAAAAAATATTCAACCTTTTATCTCAAGCTAGCTAGATGGTTATAGTGGGGTGCGAGAGTACGATAATGACAATCCCTCTCAAGCTTGTAGCAAAAGTCTCTAAGATGTTTCGTTCTTTTTCAATAGGTATAAATATATAGTTGAATGGATTTCATTTTGTTTAGGAGGGTTCCATTTTGGTGGTTATGGTTTAGGAGTGTTTGTTTTGAAAAAAAACTAGGCAATGGGCTTAGATTTAGAACTGGAAGATTCACCTTCATCATAACATATACCCTTTCTCTCTTGATAGCCTTTCTCCTTATACTCTAGGATTGGATTGAGAAATAACTTTTGATTATCGTGGATTTATCTTCAAGAGTGATTTTACCCCATGAGAAGCCTTAATATCTTTCTTGATAATGATAATATCGGCTTCAAGCTTCTCAAGAACTTCCAAATAATCACGAAGATCATAAAAAAGTCTTGTGACTTTTGAAGTTAAGTCGTTTGTCTCATATTCCATCGAAATAAGCTTCTCAGACAAAGAAACTTTATCTACCTCGAGTTGACTCACCAATGCCTATAATACCTCGTCCTAGAAATTAGGTATTTAACGTTATTTAAGGTGTTTTGTCCAAAGGAAAATTCGAGGAATAAATAATTCAAGTGTAACAAGTAAAGTAATATGTAAGGTGGCGTATTACGTAAATGGTTTAAACGAGAAAAATCCAACGATGCAGGTGTTGCATGAATGTGTATTTAATGTCTAATAGTATTAGCTATGATGTCCGTTAAGTATGAGGAAAAAATATCAAGGAGCGGATGTGACACGACAAGGTTAATACGACGTGACATTTAAATGGTACGAAAAGAGTAGTATCGCATTATGGATTAAACAAGAAATATTTACGTTGCATGGTTCACATAAGTTTTATCTTTAGTTTATATAATTACTTTAAGTACTTCGGTTAAGTTTCACGCGATTCAGACAAGCAACGAGCGCTACACGAGCCTGAGTACAAATTGTCTGACCGTGCGCGATACTGTAAAAGTCCAGTTTTGTGCAAACTGTTTAAGGCAATTGGTAAGTCAAAAAAAAATTCCGACCATATATTTAGACTCATAAAAATATAAGTAATATTACCATGCGAAGAAAAATCGAAAAAAATATGTTTTGCGCGGAGGTCCCGATTCTTGTGCGCCTTATATAGGACAATCCGAGAGGCCAAACGACTATTGTAAATATGATTTTTTAGCTAAAAAAGTGCAAGGAATATGATTCTTAAGTTAAAAGTTTCAAAAAAAATGGGGAGGCTGGTACCAAAAGTGACGCGAATTAGCATTTGTGGATGTTTTGGGGCATTTTTCAAATGGGTTTTTAGGGTCACGTGTTTAGTATATGTGTAGTCTCTTTCAAGACTTACTATGCAGACCCTGGAGAACCAAATTACACCCATTTCGGCATTCAAAACCTTGATATTGTTGGGCAATGGTGGAAAGCTTCCATAATTGCATTATAAGAGAAATGGGAGGGACATACTTGGAGCCAAAACACTCAAACATTTTTAGATTATATCTCCATCTTCTAGCTCTTGCAAGAGTTGTTCTTCCTTCCAAATTTTTCGTCCTACTTTTCCACCCCTTTTCCACCATTAAAACACCACCTTGGAGGTCTCCAAACTCCATTAAAACACCTCTCAAAGATAGGACATCTCATAGGAGGTTTTGAGATGAGTTCTTGGAGCTAAAAGGAAGCCTTGTCCGGAGTTTTTTAAAGGAGTTTCTCATGGAATAAGAAAGAAGTAGTTCATGGAGCTTGAAGATTCATTTGGGAGCATGAAAAATGGGTTATTGTGACTCCCTTTAGGGCCACCTTTGTAGGTGGGGGAGTCTCCCACCTTCTCTACCATTATTTGAGGACATTTTGAGGTGGGAAATATTTATCTCTTACTAAGTTAAGTTAATGATGATATTAGTATGACTATTTTTCATCTTGTTGATACTAGGTGTGTAGAAATAACCATCCATTATTAAAGATTGAATACTACATGATTTCAAGATATAGTTTAGAAGAAAATGGAATTTTCTATCTTTGAAATGGGTCTTGTAGTAAACCTATGTTTAACTTGATTTTTCTACATATTTAGAGCTTAAAATATGTTGATTAAGATTTTAAATGTACTAATAGACTTATTAGTATTATTATTACTATTTTCTATGAAAATGGGCTCTTAAAATGGAGGATTGAATGGGTTTTAAAAATTGACAATTTTCAGCTCACTATTCACAAACATTTTATGAAATAACATGTTTTAAACTCATGATTTAAGGTGAATAAATAATTTATTTTATGTGAAGAACACTTGGTATGTATATGACTTTATATGAGATTAATATAGTGATTTTAATGTTGATGAATAATTATGAAATGAGCAAATGGAGTTTCATTTACAAAGTGTACTATTTTGTTTGTTAAACTAAGTTTTGGGGTTAAAACTGTAAATGTATGAAAGTGTAGTCTTCTTGCAAATTTTGGGTGAAAATGTAAATAATGAAAGTGTAGAAGATTAAGTGTGAATAAATTGACTCAGTATGGGTCTTTATGCAAAAAGTCATATTAAAGTGTGTAACACTAAGTTTGAAATGCAAAGTGTAAAATGTGTAAATGTAGACTAAAATGGGTGTTTAGTGCTAAAACTCATAAATAAAATGTGTAGACTTTAATATGTGAAAAGTATGATTTTATATATTAAAGGGAGTAATATGCAAAAATGTGATTTTTGACAAAGTTAGAAGTTCAAAAAGTGTCATAGTGACTAAAATGCTTATGTGTTAAGTTTGAAGCTTAAAAAGGTTATTTTTTGTAAATAACACTTCAATAAGGAGTGAAGTTACGTATTTTGATGTAAATTGGGTAAATTGGCAATTTACTTAAAGTATAACATTTTTAGGTTACAAAAAATGTTAAAGAGTGTTTTGACACGTATGTAAAAAGAATAAAATGAGTCCTTAAAACGTAAATGATTTTCGGTGTAAAATCAACATGTGTGAAAAAAGGGGACTTTAATGGAATATAATGATTTTTCCTAAATGAATAATGAAAAATTGACGGTTAAGTCAAAGTCTTTGTCTTCAGCCCGAAAAAGCCAAATTAATATGGACAATATGAAAATGTAGAACACGTTGGTAAGATAATAATATTGGATGATGTCGGGGTTAAATAATTATGCAGGGCCATACTGTCCCTAGTGGTGAAAGACCCCAAACCAACTGCAGTTTACTTGGAGCTCAGTGCCGAGAGGTGAAATTTTGTGAAACTGTGGGTGTGCGTGTGTTGTGACGTGTGTGTGTGTTGGCAGAATCCGTAAAGAAAATGCTAAGTGATGAATTGAATATTCATGAAAGAGGCGTAAATTAATGGTATTGATTCATTGATTTATTAATGCAAGAATAACGCATTAAAAGTTTAATGCTCATGTGGTAACATGGGATGATTAAATAAGATGATTTAATGATGTTTAAGCTACCTAATGAGGTTTGAATTATAATAAACACAAGTGTGTGTTATATGAGACTTTCAAAGGAAAGTGAGTATTTTTCTAAACACGGTGTGTGCGTGCGTTGAATGGAACTCCTATAATATGGTTAAGTAACTCTGGCGTGAGTTAATAAACGTTTGAAAGTAAATAAAATATTTTTCCCAACAAATGCTAATTGTTTAACCGTGTGTGTTAAGGGAAAGTAATGCTAGTTTTTTACCATAATGATATAAAATGATTTTTTGTAAAAATAAGGAGAATAAACAGGTTAAATGATGTTGTTGGAATAAAAAGGTTTAATGTATTGGGATATGTATTTTCAAAGGTATATATGTAGATGCATACGTACTTTCACATGCATGTAGTGTAGCGTGTGAGTATTCTTTTCATTCGTTCATTTCTATACAGTTTCCACCTAGCATTAAGCTCCCTCCCTCCATTTGTTACAGCAGGTTGCATGAAATTTCGAATTTTGAGTGCGTTATACATGTAAGTGTTTACTTGCATTTATGTTAGTAGCTCTGTTTTCTTGGCCTTGGGGCATTTCCCTTGGTTCATCCTTAGAATGAGACATATTGGAGTTAGTGGAATGACTAATGGTGAATGCAGTGAAATTGCATCCAGGAGGAGAACGGTTACCTAAATCATCTGACTCGACATCACTGTCACTTAGAGTGGCATTGTAAATAACTTTATTTTTGCCCTGTCTTTTAAGCTTCGTGGGACATTCAAACGCTCTGTGATCGCGACCAACACACTCATAACGTCTTCCATAATCATCGTTCTTAGAGTTATCATTCTTATTTTCCTTGAAATCATAATCATTGAAATTCTTTCATGCCTTATTTTATTTGTTCTTCTCAAATTTTTGTTTATTAAATTTTGAATTTTATTTCTTAAACTTGAGAATTCTTTTTTTTAGCGAATAAGGCCATGTCATCGGGATCTAGGTATGACCCGTCAAACTCAAACGTCTCCTCCTTCCGAGCTTTTAAGGCGATGCTTTTGTCTTTATTCTTCGATTTTTAGGAAACATGTCGAGCTTGTGGGTTTGAAGGTCACCAACAAGATCTTTTAATTTCATATTGACGGTGTCTCCCAAAGAATTTAAGACAGTGACTTTCGGGTTAAACTTTTCGGGTAAGGACCTTAAGATTTTCTTCACAACCCGAGCTTCGGGAATTCTTTCTCCCAAATTTAATGAAGAATTCACGGTGTTTGAAAAATGAGCATAAAACTTATCAAACGTTTCATTCTCATTCATACGAATCATTTCAAATTGAGTAGTTAGATTTTAAAGCTTGTAAGCTTTCACGACATTTGTTCCTTCATGCATAAGTAAGAGTATGTCCTAAACCTCCTTAGGCATTTCACACATTATTATTCGGTAAAACTCCTTAAGTGAGACAGCACTGAACAAAGTGTTGACACCACGAGAATTATAGTTACACAGTTTATCTTCATTCTCACTCCAACTCTTAACAGTTTAGGGACAATACGCTCTCCTACATTTGTTTTGGGTGGAGTCCATCCTCTAATTACTGCCATCCACTCTCTTATTTATCGACTTAAGTGAAACTTTCATACGGGATTTCCATTACTCATAATTTGACCCTTCAAACATCGATAACTTACTTATTGACTCCATAAAAAATCTCTTAGAAAATATGCCTAAATAACTTATAGACACCCGATCTCATATCAATTGAAGGTTTGATAATCTAATAAATGAATCAATTAATTAACAATATACCAAAATGCCAAATAACTGTCTAAGCTATTCTAAATATGCATGTCAAATTATTACCAATTTTAATCTTGAATAAACTTATTGATAAGTTGACATGCAAGATAGGTCAGGTAATGATCAATAAGATGAGAGAAGATGATGTACGAGGAAAACTGATTACGCATAATTCTTCGTATTTATCCTTATAGTTTAGATGCTTTTATCACTCGGGCGATGTAATTTAGGTGGATTTATCTCATATTATTGCTACTGACCTCTTCCTGCAAGTACATTGTATTTTATGTATTTCTCTTATATTTTATAGATATTTCATGCATGTGAAAGACAGAGCAAAACTGAAATGAGAACCTAAAAGCAAATAAGGAATGTCAAGGGTAATCTCGTAATTGTACAGACAGGATCCAGATGTAAAACCTAAAGAGAAGTCAAATACATCGAGTTCACGAGTATATCAGAAGAAACGAAAACCAAATCCGAGTCTCGATTGAAAAGATATGAGCATGTGAAGATTAAAAGAATCAAAAGACAAAGCTAAGGATTTCTGGGAGTAGAACCTGTTCGGTTTCAATGGGGAACGGGTTCGCACAAAGCCTTGGCCACACTGGAAAAATGAATCGATTGGGTTCTAAAGTAAAACCGGTTAGGATATCTGATACACGAAAATCCAATTTTTCCCACTTAATTTTTATAGTTGTGCATGGTTTAAACTCTTGTAAATAATGTGGTATTTGAATATCTTTTTTATTCTAAAGATGGTTTAGAGACTTTTTACACTAGTTAGAGGCAATAATCCTAGGAGATTATTTTCTTAATCAAGTTGTATGATTTTGGATCTTTCCCAAGTAATTCTTCAATATAAGTTGTCTTCTTCATCTTGTTCTTCATTAATCATTATAATTATGGTATTATTGATAAATTTCATGCATATTAATCAATTCTTGCATGCTTAGCTATAATTCTATGATGAAGATGAATACATACAACGTAGAATTTTTGGTAATTAGCATTTTCTCCATTTCTGGCTATGTTTTTAAGGGTTGGGATGCATGGACCCAACTCGAAGTGTTTCGCATGGATATACAACATATTCTGAAATTAAATGAATAATTGAAACGCGATATTTTGTTCGTATAACCGTCGTAAGACTTTTAACTTCATTTGCTCTAGTTAACCGGAGTGTTTAAGAATGTGATGCGCATATTGACAATATCACGCGCCTAAATTTTAATCTTGATCATATATCGTGTGGTATAATTCCCCCATATATGTTATGCTTGAAAGAAGTTGAAGGTATCTTTTTAATTAAACGTTTAGTTCTTGATATACTTTATATCCAGTGAAATTACTGAGGGTTGGAGGAGTGTATCCCAATCTTATCTTTCTCATATAACTTAAAACCTCGTTTCTTTAGTCCTTGCATGCATAGTTAGTTTATATGATTTAATTAGTTTGCTTCAGTTCTTTAGGAAGTTACTTTCAAACAAATCACCACATTTCCATTTTGTCCGGTGAGTTGAGTGTTAGGTTAGTTATCTTCCCTAGTTGTCATCCGCCCTTGCGTCTTAGTCCCTGAGTTCGATGCCCGACTTGCTCGAATTATTACTTATGCGACCAATTTTCACTTGAACTGAAATTAGCATGCATTAGAGACACTTTTTGAGTTGCATCAAAAACCCAACTGGTAAAAACCTCTAATGACCAGGCCTAGACAAAATCACTATAAATAAGGTTTTACAAAAAATGGCACAAACGACTTACAACACTTGACTCCTTAAGCCTATGCGGATGATTGTCTTCACATATTCTCTTATAGCACTACATAATCCAGCGCCAGCTTCACATCATCTCCATGCCTCAAACTCCTCCAATAGCCTCAACTGCCTAAACCCACCACGCTAAAAATATATGTAATAGAGAATTTGGGGTTTGATCTTGAACAATAATCAATATAAACAATATCGTATTTGGATTTAGGTTTAAAAATTATTTTTAAATATGGGATGCTTAAAAGCATTTTCTGCAAAAGGAGGCTACTCAAAAATTGATAGAAACCTAGTTTTTAAGAGAGTAACCATTTTAAAAAAACCATTTTCTTGGAAAACGCAAAGTTTGCTTGAATGAAAATGAAGGATCGTTCGACCAACTTTTCATACCTCGTTGGAACGAGGTCAAATATCGTTCAAACAACTAGGGATTTTCATTCGAACACCCTTCCAACGAGCATCGAATGAGTTGATTCCTAATTAAAAAGAGGTCATTCATTTGAAGTTCGTTTGAAGCATGTCAGAACAAGAACGGCTTCTGGTTGGATCCCTCGTTCGAATGAGATGGGCTTCTCGTTAGAACAAGAATGCCATCTCATTAGAATGACAGAAAATTTAAAAAAAATCTTAAAAACATTTTAAATGATAAATAGCCTCAGAAAAAATTATCCAAATACAATGATGAATATTTGATCATAAAATATCATATACCTTTGATCTCGAGAAACATGTACCGCGTCTAATTATGTAGTACCAAGTGTAGTCGCTTGCGTATCTCGGTTCATAGTCTTGAGTAACAGATATATAAAAATTCTAACCCTATGTGTTTTGACCAACAGAATAAGCTAATACATACATAAGATTCAATTTCAAATTTGTCCTTACAACCCCCACCCTAAAAAATGGGTAATATAACAAGTCTCATTTACTTTATCAATAATCTAAGAGATCATTTAAGTGGTGTGAAGGGTGTCACATGTCCTATTTTTCCAACTTATCACATTAAAATGACCAACATACCCACAAAATATCTTTGATAGCTATCTACCTTATTTCCCCCCAAAAAAATTAATTAATCTTAAAAGTCCAAAACTTTAAATCTACAAAATCAAAATTCATAAAATTTACAGATTTGGAATCTACTTGTCAAAATCTATCAATTAACACCCATATTCAATATTTTTTATGAAAAATCAAAACAGATAAATTTACTGTTTCTGTAAAACCTCCATTTTTTGACAAAAAACCTTATTCTCCAAATTCGAAAATGGTGCCACTAGCACAAACCATAAAAAGAAAAGAAATAGATGAAGAGAGAGAAAAAATGAGAAGAGAGAAATACTCCGACGAGCCTCTGCGGTGAACTGTTCCAGCGCCTCTCCGATGGGGTGGAGTGGGGTGCGGATTCTACTAGAGATATTGAGAGTGAAAAATAATTGCAAGGGTAGTTCTAAACAAAGATTGCAACAATAATTTAAATGGAAAAGCCAATTTTAAACATATTTTATCTTTTTATCCTAAACATGCATCTACGTGATACAACAGACAAAATAAACTAAGCAATCAACTCAGGCCAAGTTTTAGGAAAAGACTCCAAAGGGAAAACCTTTATTCACTTAGAAATTTACAAGATAGTCGACTTACAAGCTACTTGATATCAGCTATAAGTATAACGCGCTAATATTAGTATATCTTTAATGAACAACTATGATCCTTGCAAGAATCATATGACCACAGTCCTCCGTCAGCCTCAGCCTTCATTTTTAGAGGTGAATCCCCGCAGGTATCACGAGTCAGCAATAGATATCCTATCCACAAAAGGTGTATGAAAAGATACAAACTTTCTAGGGTTTAAACAATTCACAAGAACAAAATTCAAGGATGTTTTGTTGTGAATTAAATAAGTATTTTTGAACACAAAACTTGAAGAACTTTCGCAAAGGTTATGCAGAAATAGAGTTGGCAAAAGTCTTAAACGTTCTGAATATGAAACAGATATTTATACAAAACTTAAGGTGGCGCGTCATTCGAACGAGATCCTAAAGTTATTTGAACGAGATTGAGATCTCGTTTGAAGTCCCTTCGAAGGACCCTTTCAAATGACTTTGAAAAAACAAAATAGTACTCTCTTGTTTGATCCATATGAGACCCTGGGCATTAAACGAGGTATGCAACGACATGCCAGTGTCGTTTGAATGACTACAGCAAAAAATTAAAGTTTAAAAAAAACTCCGCCTGTCGTAAACTCAGAAAATATTTTTTGAAAATAAAAATTATTATTCATCTTTTGAAAAAATAAACATCCCAAACATTAATTTCGTAAATTAATTCAAACTCTAAATTATTTAATACCTTATCGGGATGTCGGTAAGTCTTCAAACTTAAAGATGCTTGAGTTCGGTTTGTCTTGACAGTGCGTGACGATTTGTAATGGGATATGTCAAACTAGACTAAAGTTATGCGATGAACAATCCTAGAAAAATTATTCTTACAAATCTCTCCCTTTGACAATTCTAATAAAAAAAATATGACCGAACACCAAATTAAAATCAAAATCTCCTTTGACAAAAATCCTAACACACTTCCTAACCCTATAACAGAATGGCATAAGTCTCTTTGTCTTCAAACTTCTTCTTTTTACCTTTCATCAAGCTTTGTCTTCAACCGTGATTCTTGAATTTTACAAAAGGGAACCTACACACATGAGACAAAAAACATATACCCTCATGATTCATCGAGTTTGAAACAAAGTAAAACTCATAAATAAATTCTCCCCCATAATTCAAACTCATTTTAATTTGCTCTCCCCCTTTGTTTTATCGAAATAGAATAATAAATGAAAACATAGACATAAAATATGAAGCATCACGTAGAAGATAAGATATCATCACAAAAAGATATAAATCAATCATGAGTAATAATCATCTCAAAGACATACACAACCATTTATTTTTGAAAATTTTCAATTTTTTTCAAAAAATGTAAAACTTACAAAAATATTATACAATACCATATATAATAAATGCAAAATATATCAAAGGAAATCCAGCACGTATATATAGGTATAAATAACCACAAAACATGACAAAAACACACATAAGCTTTACACACTAGCATAGTATCAATGTCACACCCCAAAACCCAATATCCATACTAATCATTTGTTATTGGAATAATTAGATCATAATCTTGAGCCCATTGGAAATATGATTCATTCATCAACATTTTCCTACATAATGTGCATAATGAACATAATATTATTCTTATATCATAAAATTCAATATCAGAGTCATAATTAAGGGAACATACAATACCGTGATTAACTATGATCAACTCAATCTATACTAAATCAATATATACAATGTGTGAGTATATTAAAATCTTCAGTGTGACAACGATAAAATCCCATTTTTAAACCCCAGCTCTCTCCAACGGTGCAACTCTCAAAGCTACCGGTCATATGGTATCCTAGCTGGCAGCGTATGACCTGAAATTGTTAAAATATAAACCGTAAGCATTAAGCTTAGTGAGGTACTCCTTCCCTGCAATAGAATAACAATTCTATATCGAATATGTAGATATAAAATCCGAATAATCCTGCCCATTGGCAATAACAAATCATGGATCATAAGATCCAAATAATTCTGCCCATTGGCAATAACAAATCCTGGATCATAAGATCCAAACAATTCTGCTCATTGGCAATAACAAATCTTGGATCATAAGATCCAAACAATTCTGCCCATTGGCAATAACAAATCCTGGAACATTAGTTCCAACAAATCATTGGATCTTTGTCAAATTCCAATCCTGGATCATAAGACCCAAACAAATCCTGGATATTTTAATATCCAAACAAATCCTGAATACCGAAGTATTCAAACCAATCCTGGATCATGAGACCCAAACAAATCCTGGATATTTTAATATCCAAACAAATCCTGAATACCGAAGTATTCAAACAAATCCTCTCTTAGAGCTATATTCATATTTATATATGAAACAAATCATAAGTACACTCACCTTGACAGTTTAACTGGCTTTGCCCTTGCCTTTATCCAGTACTTGTTCAATCAGCTCTTCTTCCCTTCCTATCATTCTTAAAATATCAGTATCATCATAATAATATCAATAATCCAAAGAACGATTTAAACATAATTCAATCCATAAGCATCACATGATTCCATTCAAATCATTTATCACAAGTGAAGTCCCATCCAAATTCATGCTAGTATATTTAACATATCCAAATAATAGACCAAATATAAATTCATTTATTCTTGGAAATTCAATCCTTGTCATATTAGTATTCCAATACAAAAGACGGTACATCATTTTAGGTCTCGTAGAGCAAGATATGCTCATTTCCTTACCACATGGCAAATCTGCCCTATAGGCCCTCTTATCGTTCATTCAACTTCCACGAATTTCCATAATTTTTCTACTTCATAAATTTATATGATATTCCACCCAACATCAGTAAACATATTAAAAAATATAAAATTAAATTTTCATAATTTTTAAGGTTCGTTTGCTATGTCAAGCAAAACACCGAACACATGACGGGCATATTTTCACCCTTAGGGCAGATTTCATACCCGAATTTCAAACTCTCACCAAAGACTCATTTCTTGGTATTTTCACATGATTTTTGGATATGTCATACATATATGAGTCCAGGTTAATCTCCAATTGGAATCAATCAATTCCAGTAAGTATAAAAAAATATATGGAATTTTGAATAAGCAAAGTTTCTAAACAAAGAAATTTTAGGGTTTTATACATTAAACTTAACTTAAACTTTCATCTAACTAAACATATATATCAAGGCTGAAATTTTAGTAAACAAATGATGGTTTCTATCATCTAAAACATAAATATAAGAAAAATAATAAGATTTGCAGTTAGAATTACCTTCGGGGCTTTTACGTAATTTTCTATTAATTTTTCTTCAATTTTATCCTCACTTTTTCTTCCTAACTTCCTACTTCTCTTTCCTTAAGCTTAAAATCTCTCATGGATGAATTTTGGATGAATAAAGAGGTAATTCTAAGGGTTTAAGGTCGGCCAAAGCCACCACCCTTCCCAACCAATGAGAATAAAACATTTGTTGCCATAATAAGACAAAATACTACTTAACGGATGGACTATTTTGCCCTTGTTTCGTAATTTTGGTATAACTTCTCACTCGAACCTCCGTTTCACACACCGTTTGTTGTGTTACAACCATAACTCACTTGTATACAACTATATAGTTTTCACCTCAAGTCAATTGTTATGTCAAAAAGGTCAAAACTAGCCTTAAACATGAACATTCCTACCGAAACCTTCAAAATTTTGTATTTGAAACTAATTCGACATTTCATGATTTTTGAAGGTAGGATTAGACTAAACATAATAAATTAACATCACATATATTAATAACACACTAATCATATCACATAAGCTAGGCATGATTTAAGCATAATTAATCATAATTATATTCGGGTTGTCACAATTCTCCCCCTGTTAGGAAATTTCATCCTCGAAATTGACATACCTTGGTTGTCTGAATCAAACAAATATGGATAATTAATATTCATGGTATCCTCGCTCTCCCATGTAGCCTCTTCCATGGAATGCCTTCGCCACATAACTTTCACAAGTGGGATTACTTTTGATCTCAATACTTTTTCCTTCCTATCCACGATAGCAAGTGGTTCTTCCACATAACTCAAGTCTTCCTTTAACTCAATAGGTTGTTCTACCAACACATGTGAAGGATCTGCTACATACTTTCTTAACATAGAAACATGGAAAATATCATGTAACCGAGATAACTCTGGTGGTAATGCTAACTTGTAGGCAACCATCCCGACTTTTTCAAGGATTTCATAAGGTCCAATGTAGCGTGGACTTAATTTTCCTTTCTTTCCAAACCTCATAACTCCTTTCCATGGCGATATTCGAAGAAACACATGATCCCCTTTTTGGAATTCCAAATCTTTTCGTCGTTTATCCGCATAACTTTTCTGTCTGCTTTGAGCTATTCTCATTCTATCTTGAATAATCTTCACTTTTTCAGTGGTGACTTCAATCAACTCTGGACCCTCTATCTTCCTCTCACCAACTTCACCCCAACATACGGGTGTACGACACCGTCTACCATACAACGCTTCATATGGAGCCATACCAATAGTAGACTAAAAACTATTGTTATATGAAAATTCTATCAAAGGCAAATATTCATCCCAATTACCTTTGAAATCAAGCACACAAGCTCTAAGCATATCTTCCAAAATCTGTATTGTTCTTTCAGACTGCCCATCTGTCTGGGGATGAAAAGTCGTACTAAACTTTAAGTTGGTACCCATAGCATACTGCAAACTATCCCAGAATCTGGAGGTAAAAGTAGGGTCCCTATCTGAAACAATAGGACAGGTGCTCCATGCAATCGAATAATTTCATTAACATACAATCTAGCATACCTATCAACTGTATACGTAGTCTTGACTGCTAGAAAGTGAGCTGACTTGGTTAACCTGTCTACCACTACCCAAATAGAATCTGACCCCTTCTGAGATCGAGGAAGCCCAACTACAAAATCCATCGTTACATGATCCTATTTCCATTCTGGTATTGGCAATGGTTTAAGTAAACCAGTAGGTTTCTGATGCTCCACTTTTACTTGCTGACATATAAGGCATCTAGCAACAAAATCAGGTATTCCTTCTTCATATTATTCCACCAATAATGCTCCTTTAAATCCCTATACATTTTAGTACTACCAGGATGCATAGTATAAATGGAATTATGAGCCTCATCTAAAATTTCCTCTTTCAATCCACCCACATTAGGCACACATAACCGCTGTTTATACAATAAAGTGCCATCATTCACAATACAAAAATCTTCAGACTTACCATCTTGGACATCTTGTCGTTTCTTCTCAAGGAAAGGATCTTGACTTTGCAAATCATGAATACGGGTAGCTAACAAAGGCCTCACGCTTACATGAGCAAAGAATCTATCCCCATCTACTATCTGTAATTTTACTCCCATCAATCTCAACTCCATAATATGAGCAACTCAAGCACATCGAATACAAGATAACCTGCCTGAAGCCTTTCTACTCAAAGCATATGCAACTACATTTGCCTCTCCTGGGTGGTAGTGAATTGTACAATCATAATCTTTAATTAACTCCATCCACCGCCTCTGCCTCAAATTCAACTCCTTCTGAGTAAATAAATACTTAAGGCTTTGATGGTCAGTAAAAATTTCACATACCTCACCATATAGATAATGACGCCATAATTTCAAAGCAAACACAATAGCATCAAGTTCCAAATCATGTGTAGGGTAATTACGTTCATGTGTACGCAACTGCCTAGAAGCATAAGCAATAACTCTACCATGCTGCATAAAAACACAACCCAACCCCTGGTGTGAAGCATCAGTATAAATAACAAAACCATCTCCACCATGTGGAATAGTAAGAACAGGGTTAGTTACCAACCTCTTTTTCAATTCATCAAAACTATTTTCACAATCAGAATTCCATTCAAACTTAACATCTTTCCGGGTTAGTTTAGTCATCGGCAAGGCAATTGAAGAAAATACCTTTATAAACCTCCTATAATACCCAGCTAAACCAAGAAAACTCCTCACCTCAGTCACGTTATTAGGCATCTCCCATTTTACAATAGCCTCTACCTTTTTAGGATCAACACATATACCATCTCCTGAAACAACATGGCCTAAAAATGCAACTTGTGATAGCCAAAATTCACACTTGCTAAACTTGGCATACAACTTCTTATCTTTCAACAGATTCAAAATAGTTGTGAGATGCTTTTCATGTTCAACCATATCACATGAATAAATCAGAATATCATCAATAAAAACTATCACAAATGAATCAATAAAAGGATGAAGTACCCGGTTCATAAGATCCATAAATACAGCTGGAGCATTAGTCACCCCAAAAGGCATCACCAGAAATTCAAAATGACCATACCGAGTACGAAAAGCAGTTTTAGAAATATCACTCTCCTTGACCCTCAACTGATGATAACCCGATCGTAAGTCTATTTTTGAAAACACTTTATCACCCTGTAACTGATCAAACAAATCATCTATACGAGGTAAAGGGTATTTGTTCTTAATTGTAGCTTTATTTAGTTGCCTATAATCAATACACAAACGCATGGTACCATCTTTCCTCTTCACAATACACTAGGCTGTATGAACCCCCTATCAAGTAAATCTTGCAACTGAATCTTGAGTTCTTTCAACTCAGCGGGTGCCATTCTACACGGTGCCATAGAAATAGGGTTTGTCCCCGGTGCTAATTCGATACTAAATTCAACTTCTCTTTCTGGAGGTAACCCTGGCAACTCACTAGGAAACACTTCAGGAAAATCCCGTACAATAGGAACATCGACTAATTGTAAAGCCCCCTTCCTAGTGTCAAGAACATATGCAATAAAACCCTCACAACCCTTACTCAATAATTTCCTCGTCTGAATAGCAGAAATGATGCAACTGGGAACAATTTTCCTTTCCCCCACAAATTTAAATTCAGGCTCACCGGGCATATTAAAAACAACTTCCTTACAGAAACAATCCATAGATGCATGATATTTAGATAACCAATCCATTCCCAGAATTATATCAAAATCAGAAATATCCAATGGAAGTAGATCTATAACTGTATCTCTAGACCCCACAGTCAAAACACAATCACGAAAAGCATATTCAACTACAACCATATCCCCCATAGGCATATAAATACCCAACCCCACATCTAAACGAGTACATGGTCTATTCAGGTATACAGCAAAAGCATAGGACACAAAAGAATGTGTGGAACCAGGATCAATCAAAACATAAGCATTCTATCAGTAACAGAAAGTGTACCTGTCACCACATCTAGAGTAATCTGAGCTTCTTTCATCGTAAAGACTCGTCCACCTGGCCTGGAACCACTAGCTTGTCCTCTACCAACACTTTTCGCTCCACTACCTGGAAGTAACACTCTGCTTGCTGCTTCACTAGGTGCTGCTGGGGTCTCTGCCAACTGCGGACAATTCTTCTTAACATACCCCACTTGATGACAATGGTAGCATTCCAATCCCTTAAGCTTAGGACATTCGGATTTATAATGCCCCTCCTCTTTACAAAAGAAACATGTAACAATTCTTGTCGGTGCCTCACCCTTTCCTGACCTCCTAACCAGATTAGAAGATTCCCCACCCCTAGTATCTCTGCCAAATCTCCCCAAACCTCTACCACTATCTCTACCACCTCTCTGAAATTTATGAGGTTCCATCTTAATACTTCCACCCTCACCTCCCTTAGAGTGAGATGCGTCGAATCTACTCTTCTTAAAACTCTCTCTACTCGCCGCCCCTTGGTTCATTTGCCTTTCTGCTATCGTGGCTTTGTTTACCAGAGAAGCATAATCTTCTAACTCATAAGTGTCCACTCTATTTTGAATAGGCCAAATCATTCCATCTTGAAACTTACTACATTTATCTTCTTCCTCCTGCACGTACTTAGTAGCAAATCTAGACAAAGAAGTAAATTTAGCATCATACTCCCTCACAGATATGTTCCCTTGGGTTAAATTTATAAACTCCCTCAGCTTCTCCCTCCTATAGACCTTAGGGAAATACTTAACATACAAAGCTTTAATAAATTCAGCCCAAGTAATAACATCAGTACCTTCCATCCTGGGCACCAGATGGTTGTTGGATTCTCACCAATATTTCGCCTCTCCTTTGAGCTTAAACACAGCTAGATTCACTTTCTGGTTATCTGGAACCTTCATAACTGCAAAGATAGTTTCTAAATCCCTGACCCACATCTCAGCTTCTGTAGGTTCAACTGACCCTGAATATTCTGGAGGATTCAACGTCAAAAACTTCTCATACATGGAATCTTTCATTTCCTTCCTTGCCTCTTTCTCAATCCTGGCCACAGTCTTTGATTCTAGATATCTAGCCTGTTGTTCTGCCATTTGCGCCATATTTCTTTCTTGTTGCTCTGCCATCCTCATCATTGCCTGCGCCATTATTTGCATCTCTGTAGGCTGCTCTTGCTCTCTAGCCCTTTCAGCAACACTTTGCTCTACTTCAGTATTCTCTGTACGAGAAGCGACTCCCTCTTCTCTAGGTTGTCCATTCCCAGGTTCCATCTGGAATTATCTGTAATACAACAAAGTTCTAACATCCAATATAAACAGTTTATGATACTAAACTATTGGTTAGTATATAAACAATTCATAGATATCAAATCAACTCAATACTTCCATTTAACCGTCACACACGCCCAGAATTAATAACCACGCTCTGATACCACTAATTGTCACACCCCAAAACCCAATATCCATACTAATCATTTGTTATTGGAATAATTAGATCATAATCTTGAGCCCATTGGAAATATGATTCATTCATCAATATTTTCCTACATAATGTGCATAATGAACATAATATTATTCTTATATCATAAAATTCAATATCAGAGTCATAATTAAGGAAACATACAATATCGTGATTAACTATGATCAACTCAATCCATATTAAATCAATATATACAATGTGTGAGTATATTAAAATCTTCAGTGTGACAACGATAAAATCCCATTTTTAAACCCCAGCTCTCTCCAACGGTGCAACTCTCAAAGCTACCGGTCATATGGTATCCTAGCTGGCAGCGTATGACCTGAAATTGTTAAAATATAAACCGTAAGCATTAAGATTAGTGAGGCACTCCCTCCCCGCAATAGAATAACAATTCTATATCGAATATGTAGATATAAAATCCGAATAATCCTACCCATTGGCAATAACAAATCATTGATCATAAGATCCAAATAATTCTGCCCATTGGCAATAACAAATCCTGGATCATAAGATCCAAACAATTCTGCCCATTGGCAATAACAAATCCTGGAACATTAGTTCCAACAAATCATTGGATCTTTGTCAAATTCCAATCCTGGATCATAAGACCCAAACAAATCCTGGATATTTTAATATCCAAAAAAATCCTGAATACCGAAGTATTCAAACCAATCCTGGATCATGAGACCCAAACAAATCCTGGATATTTTAATATCCAAACAAATCCTGAATACTGAAGTATTCAAACAAATCCTCTCTTAGAGCTATATTCATATTTATATATGAAACAAATCATAAGTACACTCACCTTGGCAGTTTAACTGGCTTTGCCCTTGCCTTTATCCAGTATTTGTTCAATCAGCTCTTCTTCCCTTCCTATCATTCTTAAAATATTAGTATCATCATAATAATATCAATAATCCAAAGAACGATTTAAACATAATTCAATCCATAAGCATCACATGATTCCATTCAAATCATTTATCACAAGTGAAGTCCCATCCAAATTCATGCTAGTATATTTAACATATCCAAATCATAGACCAAATATAAATTCATTTATTCTTGGAAATTCAATCCTTGTCATATTAGTATTCTAATACAAAAGACGGTACATCATTTTAGGTCTCGTAGAGCAAGATATGCTCATTTCTTTACCACATGGCAAATCTGCCCTATAGGCCCTCTTATCGTTCATTCAACTTCCACGAATTTCCATAATTTTTCTACGTCATAAATTTATATGATATTCCACCCAACATCAGTAAACATATTAAAAAATATAAAATTAAAGTTTCATAATTTTTAAGGTTCGTTTGCTATGTCAAGCAAAACACCGAACACATGGCGGGCATATTTTCACCCTTAGGGCAGATTTCATACCCGAATTTCAAACTCTCACCAAAGACTCGTTTCTTGGTATTTTCACATGATTTTCGGATATGTCATACATATATGAGTCCAGGTTAATCTCCAATTGGAATCAATCAATTCCAGTAAGTATAAAAAAATATATAGAATTTTGAATAAGCAAAGTTTCTAAACAAAGAAATTTTAGGGTTTTATACATTAAACTTAACTTAAACTTTCATCTAACCAAACATATATATCAAGGCTGAAAGTTTAGTAAACAAATGATGGTTTCTATCATATAAAACATAAATATAAGAAAAACAATAAGATTTCCAGTTAGAATTACCTTCGGGGCTTTTACGTAATTTTCTATGAATTTTCTTCAATTTTCTCCTCACTTTTTCTTCCTAACTTCCTACTTCTCCTTCCTTAAGCTTAAAATCTCTCATGGCTGCATTTTGGATGAATAAAGAGGTAATTCTAAGGGTTTAAGGTCGGCCAAAGCCACCACCCTTACCAACCAATGAGAATAAAACATTTGTTGCCATAATAAGACAAAATACTACTTAACGGATGGACTATTTTGCCCTTGTTTCATAATTTTGGTATAACTTCTCACTCGAACCTCCGTTTCACACACCGTTTGTTGTGTTACAACCATAACTCACGTGTCTACAACTATATAGTTTTCACCTCAAGTCAATTGTTATGTCATAAAGGTCAAAACTAGCCTTAAACATGAACATTCCTACCGAAACCTTCAAAATTTTGTATTTGTAACTAATTCGACATTTCATGCTTTTTGAAGGTAGGATTAGACTAAACATAATAAATTAACATCACATATATTAATAACACACTAATCATATCACATAAGCTAGGCATGATTTAAGCATAATTAATCATAATTATATTCGGGTTGTCACAATCAATGTGTCCAAATGTGTGGGATGGAGTGAATGGGTGTGAACTAGTAACAAAAGAATTATAACCTAAACACTCAAATATTTCAAGAAGATTTAATTGACTAGAAAACTTTATCAAACTAAACTTTAGCCTCAAGTGATAAATAAAGTTGAACTTAATGAACAAAATAAGTACAATGCACACAAGCCTAGAATATTGATGATTTTACTCATAACAAAATAAGCACAACTAGGTATTATTGTGCAAACCCGTTGATCTTCAACTAAACTCCCTCAAAAGATAAACATGATCATATTTCATTCTTTTCTTTTCTTTTTCTTTTGAAGTGGTTTCTTTTGAATGATCAAGAAAACTAAACTATTTGCCCCCCCTTTTGGCATATTTTTCTTTTTATTACCTTTATTTTTCTTGGGCTATTTTCAAACGTTGGCCTGCACGATGAGTTCACTTGCCTATCGCAGCCTTTTCCTATGTACACTCGTATTTTTTTAATAACAGATAAAATCTCACGAAAAACGGTTCTTACATGCACAACTCCTCCATAGTCAAATAAACATGTAGATGATAACATTGATAGGAGAACATCTCACCAAGCTCAATACATCTTGAAGTTAAATTTCAATAAGCTCGTGCATGTGTGTGTGGAGGCATATACACAGTCAAATCCATTAAGCAAGTCAATTTTGAAACAACCCCATAAACATAGTTAAGATCAATCTAAGCATCCAAAGTCATAATCATATATCCTAGCCACATGGAATCGCGGAGTGAATTGGATTCAAACACACCAATATGCCATACCAAATATGTAAAATTAAAATACATAAAAAACAAAAATCTTTTTGAATTTTTCAAAAGTTTTATAAAAAATAAATATTTTTATATTTTTCAAATATGATTCAATAAAAGAAAAATATAATACAAAAAGTACACATGTCATAACACTAGTAAACATATATCATGAAGCACAATTAGCGTATAACAAATAAAATCGTATAGGCAATCAACCATAAGAAATAACATCTGAAGCATCATGCGCAAGCATGTGAGAATCAACCAACCTAACATTTAGCGTCTCCAAAACTGATTTCCTAACCCAAACAGGTGTATACCTAATGCGTCGGGTTTCGAGAACCGGCAGGAAACTCAAATTCAACTTCCTAGGGTCTTTTCTAAGATCATAGAAAAAACGCCTAAGGTGACCTTTCCTACCAAAATGTGTGCACGTGTAAATACGACGAGGAACGGGACATTTGGGTTGACCTTTTCTAACACCCTGGGATATGGTTGACCCTCTAAAACAAACTATGGCGTTGGCTTTAGTACTCGAAACATTATAAATATGTGAGTCATTACCATTACTATACAAACTACTTGAGTCTTTTAAATCATCTTTTAACTTCAAAATATTATACTCGAGCAAAGAATTTGATTCTTCCAACTTTAGGGAGTCCTTCCTCATATTTTCAATCATTACTAGAAGGTTATCTCGCTCCCCCTCAATGAAATCACACTTATCCCTAAGAGTCTTCTCACATGCCTTATAATTA
Source organism: Sambucus nigra (assembly GCA_949130495.1). Taxonomy (NCBI): domain Eukaryota; kingdom Viridiplantae; phylum Streptophyta; class Magnoliopsida; order Dipsacales; family Adoxaceae; genus Sambucus; species Sambucus nigra. Next base: position 584,581,763 of record OX422210.1, on the reverse strand, counting down.
TCAATCAAATTATTTTTATCCTCATTGGCACAAACACAAACCCTAGAATTTTGTAAGTCCTCTAATTCTTTCTCCGAGATAAGGACTTTATTATCACTCTATTCCTTGGACAATTTTAAAGATGTAAGGTTATCATACAAAGCAACAAACTTCTCACGAATGATATCTCTTTGAGTTTGAACAGTTTGTAAAAGTTTCAAAATATTTTTTAAATGATTTTCAAGAAATTCAATTCTTTTGGCAAACTTCAAATTCAATTGAGAATCCATCGAGAAGGAAAAAACAAGCACAGGTGAAAGGAATAAACAACCACCCAAAAATCAGGTAAGTAAGATCAAACATAATAACTTAGTGAAACCTCCTCTAATACCAATTTGAGAAGGGTAAAAACAACTAAAAGCTCTTATACCAATTTGAGAGTGCAAAATAATTGCAAAGGTAGTTCTAAACAAATATTGCAACACCAATTTAAATGCGAAAGCCAATTTTAAACATATTTTATCTTTTTATCCTAAACATGCATCTATGTGATAAAACAGATAAAATAAACAAAGCAATCAACTCAGATTAAGTTTTAGAAAGAAAACAAAGGGAAAAACCTTTATTCACTTTATAATTTACAAGATAGTCGACCTATAAACCACTTGATATATGCCACAAGTATGATGCGTTAATCTTCGTAAATCTCTAATCAACAACTATGATCCTTATAAAAATTACATGACCCAAGTCCTCTGTCAGCCTCAGCCTTCGTCTTCAACGGTGAATCTCCGCAGGTATCACAAGTTAGCAATGGAGATTCTCTCCACAAAAGGTGTATGCAAAGATACAAATCTTCCAAGTTTTAAACAATTCACATAAATGATATTTAAAGATGTTTTATTGTGAATTAAACAAGTTTTTTTAACATGAAACTTGAAAAACTTTCGCAAATGTTATGCATAAACGGAGTTGGAAAAAGTCTTAAACGTTCTGAATACGAAACAGGTCACTACACAAAGTCAGTCGACTTGTCAAGGTCTAAAACCGTGACAAGCCAAACTTGTCAAGGTCGTCTTTGACTGTGATAAGTCTGGGGGTGACAACTGTCTGTCCCGGACTTCTCACTATCAAAGATCGTGATAAGTTCATTAGACTTGTCACGGTCCTGTCACGGTCTTTGACCTTGACAAGTTTTGACACGATCAAAGACCGTGACAATTTGGGGCAGAATTTAAAAAAAAATGTTGGGTAGTATGACCACTGCGACTGCCTAGCAGTATATTTGTATCTGTTATAGTAAAATTATACTTGTCCAAATAACATATATCCAAAATAAATAGAAATAATGTACCAAATCATGGCATATATAATCCATATCCAAATAAAATAGAAATACAAATATCCATATCCAAACCAACAAATAAAATAAAAATAAAAATAAAAATATCCAATATCCAAATAAAAAAAGATAGAAACAATGTCATGGAAAAGGGTCTTGAGCAGGTTTGAGTAGGAAGGATGGCCACACGATATATCCATTGAGAACCCCATCAATTCACTGAACGCCGCATTATTTGCGCAACCACAAAGGGGAGTTCTCCTTTTCGATCACCACATGCGTGATGAGCACCCTTGACTCAATTTATTGAAGGGGACGTGCATGAACCAGCATACCCGAGAGGGAGGACGAGTCCCTCAAACCCCTTGCTATCTGCTCCCCATAATAGATGTCGAGTAGAAACACGCTCTCCCAATCGATTGTTGACATAATCCGCTCGACAGGAGTGAAGATGAGAAATTTATTATATGGTAGCTAGTCTGTGCATGTCGACGATGAAGCAGTGGCGTACTCATCTACCTTACCTCCTTCTCCTTCCCCTTCCCCTTCTCCTTATCCTTACCCTTCCCCAACTGACGCTTCATGAAGGCGTACAAATTTAGAACTATTGCCTCCAACCTTGATAGCTTATCGTTACGGGTGTCCACCTTATGTGCCAACCCCGTGTTGCTCGTCTCCATTTTGATGATCCTCGACTTCCCCACCTGTGAGCTCGCCCCCCAGTCCTCCCCTTGCGATTCATCCTGAGCACTTGGTTGAGTGCGTTCGTAGGTAAAGATATTTTATCTGCATCAAACTGCGACTCATGTACTTCCCTAAGCTTTGCCTGAAACGACAAAAATTACACAATTAGTTAATTAAGTAAATAAATTTGTTTAACGTAATTAAAAAAAAGTAAACATTTATAACTTACAATCATGGTTGCAGCGCTGGGGCCACCTCCCTTTCCTTGCCCTTCTTCGTACGAATTGTCACATAGGCATCAAACCTATGTGGCCTACCCCCAGGGCCACTCCCTGTCTCCTGGAATAAAATAATGCAAAACTAGTAAGTAATGCAAAGTAATTCTAAATTAGAATAAAATATAACTAAAATTAAAGAAAAATAAAAACTTACCATCATGTGCTCCACCTTGGTGTAAGATGTCCACCCGGAGTAGTGCATATCCAACTTTTTTACCCGGTTCTACCTCTCCGATTGGGGAGATGCCAATTGCTTCTCATCAATCTCATTGTCGATAAAATTTTGCCACTATGCCAATGAGATCGGCTCCTTTGGGGGGACGGTGTCACGTACTCTCAGAATGGACTCTTGAGTCTTCTCAAAGTACCGTGCCCGCATATTCTTCTTCCACATCTTATATTGATCCCTCAATTGTTCCAACGTGGAGTCGTGGACATGTGGGGGAAGGCCGAATTGTTCCTATCAAACAAATATAAACCAAATAGAAAGTAAGTATTAGCTGCTTATAAATATAAATATAAATATAAATATAAATACACTTCCTGTAGTTCCCCCCCAGATACTAATCTTGAGGTCATTAGTCGCGGCCCTCCAATCATTGTATCCTGAGCCAACGATCGCCTATTTGACCCATTTTGGAGGCCTACTGGTCAAGGAGCCCCCGTTGCCCCCGCTACAGCGCTGGGATGAAGACATTTTTTGCAAAAATTATTATTATTAGTGCAAACATGTATATGGAGCTTGAATTTATGCTCAAATCCGATAATAACAATACATACGATATCAATTTTAATTTATACCAATACCAATACCAATTTATATCAATTTTAATTTATACTAATACCAATTTATACTAATACCAATACCCAATACCAAATTCAATTTACACACACGAACACTGTAACCCTCCCCCCCCGAACACATACTCTCGGGTCATGGACTTTGAATTAATGCTTAAATTGATTAAAATCCTAATTAACATATTCACTAACCATAAAACCAATTTTGATTCAAATCCGATAATAATAAAGCACTGGAAGAATAGACCCACTGATTATTACAAGCATTAAAATAATCAAGTACAAATGAATAAAAAGCGTTAAAATGTCATCTGATTACCCCCTGCTTCTGCCCTATCATGCCAAGTCATTACCTCCGCTATCCATTGTACTGTGAAAAATCGCTTTAATTTAGGCCCAACAAAAAAATATTTCGACACTTTTTGAGGCACTTTTAAGCTTGTGCCTTCCTTGCCAGTAGATTGGACGTATCTAGGTTCATCGCATACCAGACACCGATCGAGATTTTCATACTCATTTCGGTATAGTATACAGTCATACACACAAGCATGAATTTATTTATACTTAATCCCAAACCTTTCACACTGTTTTTCATAGTAGGATAGTTATTTGGAAGCGTATTCTGCTTGGGTAGAAAACCCTTCACCTAATTCAAAATCCCTGTCACGCTATTTCCAGACAAACCATATTGGATCTTCAAACTATGCAAATGAACTATGGCATGCAAAGTTGTTTGATCATTCTCACAGCCAAACTATAATGGTTGAGTCGCCATAAATTTTAAACTTTGGCAGTCATCATCATGGTTTATCCTGATAGCTTTATGACAACCTAAACCTTGTACATCGTCAGTGACCTCATTCTCTTCCACTTCATGAACTCCATACGCGTCATAAACTAAATCCTCTAGTATATTATGATCTACATTGTCATCCTCCCCTTGTACATCTATCCTACTTGTTAAAGGTTGTTGTGAAGGTTGCCTTGGGACAAAAGGAACTTTCGGTTCCCTATGAAAAATCTAAATTCGATAACTATCTTGCATACCCCATCTTAACAAATGTAATTCAACTGTTTTTCACTCAAACACCTTACCATTCTTACACCTAGCACACGGACACATAAACTCTTCATCATCATGACCTCTCTTTGCGTATTTCACAAATTCATTAGCACCTCTAGGAAACACATCCCCTAATCTATTTGTCTCACCCATCCACTCTTTGTATTTTGGATATCCCATCACATCTACTACAAACAATCACATATTATAGGTAAGAAGCGTATATTCGTGGATTAGTATAAATAAAAGTGTGAACATTTACTTCCCATTAGTATAAACAATCACCTATTGAATACGTACGCATAAGAACTAGAAGGCTAGAATCTAGGCGCGCTATATATAATTTAAATTAGTTATAAATTTTACAGAATCGTTATGTCATGCATTCAAATGAGAATACATGCAGGAATGCACCCCCCGAAGCAGGTGCTATATGAAAAGTTGACTTAATGTAAATTTATTCGTGCATTTAAATTCCTATTTCCTCCATATCCTCTAAAGGGTGAGTGGTCCTCTACCATTTAAGACTGCGTATTTCTATAATATACTTAACAACTCATGCACATTATTCCAATTTAAAGAAAATTCGGCAGCATATTCCCATAGTTCTATAAGTACACGACATAAATTCGCAAGTATGAATGTTATTTCAATTTATCAATTGAAATAACACTTAACATCGCATCATCTAGTATGTGCCCAAAGAACATTAAGATACGACTGCAGAACTTTCCTCCAAAGTAACAAGTTTAAGCCATTAATAATATTATAATATATATACAAAACTCTGCAGTCCCAAACTGTCCAAACGGGACAATTTGAGAGATCTCATTACAGGAGTAATGACTCTTGAACGGGTCTAAGGGTTATTGAACGCGTACACAAAAGAACTAGAAGGTTAGTATCTATGCACACTATATGTAATTTAAAGTATGTTTCATTTAATTATGTCTTATCACAATTCGAGAGATTTCATTTAATTATGTAATTTAAAGTATGTTTCATTTAATTTAAAGTACGCATAAAATTTAAAGTATGTTTCATTTAATTTAAAGAATTAAAGTATGTTTCATTTAATTATGTAATTTAAAGTATGTTTCATTTAATTCAAATTTAATTTCAATTTATACCAATTTACACCAATATCAATACCAATTCAAATTTAATTTCTATTTATACCAATTCAATTAAATTGAAATTGAATCTTTTATATATTATAAAATGCTATACAAAGAATTAATACTACTATGCTCTAAGATTGCCCACGTTGCACCCTCTTCCATCTCAATTCTTTACCACGCCCATTCCCTAACCTATTCTCTCTATCTAATAGTTGTCATATCAGATTTGAGAATGCATAAAGTTGCTTCCAACCAGGGCCGACTCTAGGCATAGGCGAATTAGGCCGCCGCCTAAGGCCCCCAATTAATTGGGGCCCCTTCCGGGAAAAAAAATTAGGTATTAAAAAAAAATTAGGTTTAAAAAAAATTAGATGTAAAAAAAAAGGTCCTCCAAAAAAAATTAGTTGTATCATTTTGGTTAGGAGTCATGTATCATTTTGGGTTAGGATTCATGTATCATTTTGGTTCAGAGAATTTGTTGCTGAATGGACAGGGAGAAGAAGGTTAAGTGGCATCCAACGAAAAATGCTATAACCTACAATAAGTGAAAGGGAGTTTGTCTTTATTGCAGTTAAAGCGCCATGCATAAGAGAGGTGTAAAATATGTGTAATCAATGGTGTTGTCACGTGTGAATCCTATAAGAAGAGACACCAAAATTATATTTACATACTAGCATGAAGGTCACGCGATGCGTGACCGAATATATATAAATGACATAAGAAAATGAAATGAATGTACCTTTGAATTGAGACCATGTATGATCTTGTAAAAAACCTCATATTTTTCCTAATATATGTTTATTATCCAGAAAACATTTCATGACAATATATTTTAGTTAATTAAATTTGTTAAATATATAGAAGGAAATATATACCTGCTATGAATATCTGTTAACTTTACAACAAACACTACACCTCTGTGTTAATTTCAAAAGCTTCAGTACTATTGTTTTTTAGACTTAAATATATTTTAATTGTAAAATTAGACATTACCGAATTTCTCTCAATCAATGTAGTGTTAAAGTTAATTGCCATCTGCTATTTTAAAAAATAAAATAACTAAAAGGAATTTGAAATACAAAAAAAAAAATTCAAAGCCAAAACCATAATGAGCCCCCTTCAAACCCCAACAACCCCACTCACATAAACAACCAGCCCAACTCACCACCACTAACAAAATCACTAATGAAACCCCTCACCATCATCAACCTGATCCCTCAACCTCTTCTTTCCTTTCTCTCACTCTCTACCCTTCAAACTTCTGTCAACCCAAACATCTTCAAACTTTTCTCAACACCAAATCATAAAAATAAAAAATTTGGGGGAATTTGGTCTATCCAGTGGCATCTCTCCCAAATGAACAAAAAAAAAACAATATCCCATCCCAAATTAGAGTTCAAAATCCACACTCGCAAAGGTAATTTCACACCCATATCCCAACATTCTCGCAATCACAATAGCCTCGTCACTATCATAAAAGTGTACAGAACATAAAAGTGTGCAGAACATGGAAAGGAAGCTACAACAAGATTTCATTACTAAAAAGAGATGAACATACAATAATAATTCTTTTATAATCTTTTTTTATAATTAAAAGTTTCAAGCGATAATGTTTTAAATTTATATCTATTATTCAAGTCCATCAAACATTAAATCATAAAAATATATACAAATTATAAATTTAAATAAAATGTAAGACTTAATAGGCTTACCTCCGTGATCAGGAAACTTCTTTAATATAATATCAGCTGCCTTCAAACTCTTTTTGTACTGTTTTAGTTCATATGATTTCTGCAATGACAGAGATAACCCAATGATTATGTTAAGTGTAAAAGTATTTTTTCTTACAAAAACTGTCTCAAGAATAGAAATAGAAAATATGTTGATAGACCATATGACACTAAATCAATGAATACGTGTTATCCTTGCTAAAATTTACATTACATCGTATAGTGGAATGATAATATAATGTACAGACTTTGAAGAATTATTAACATATATAGCAATTCATGCTAAAAAAATTTATCGTAATATAATTATAAAAAAAATCCCAGAATTCTGGGTGGGGCATTTGCCCCCCCCCCCCCCCCCCCCTTCCCCCGCCACTATCTCCATCTACAAAGTTCTAAAATCCTATGATTTACCAATGAACTTCCTCCCAAAAGACCTCAGCAGTTATGACCTCCACCAATTAATTGAAAAATTCAACGCATATATGCTTTTTTTTGTGGCTGAACACATAAGGTTATTAGGAGTGAGGAATTGCTTCAGAAGATTTTTCGATTTGTAATTTTGAATTTGTCTGCAGCGTGGGAGTCGTTTGAACTGCATTATTAATGGTAAAGGTCATGGAAGGAAGATGAGATCATATATTGCGTATAAAGATTTAATATATTTGGTAACTAGTTTTAAGGGAAGAGGGGAATGGAAAAGACATAATATATAGGAGAGAGAAATGCATTTGCGAAGAATTCAAAAAGTTACAATAACCTCGGACTCTTAAAACAAAAGATATATACTCCGAATAGAGTGAGAAATAATAAAGGTGGGTAAGTTATAATACCAAACATTTATTACTGTCACGTGTCAGCGTAAGACCAATTGAATGCGAAAACAAAAATGAGAGAAGGCGAAACCCATACTCAACCCGCTATGATCCTCCAAACCCGGCTAATTAACGGACCTACTCCGAGGAGAGGAGGCAAAACAAACACAAAAGCCCATTAGAGTGCAAAGAAAGGCAATGGAGGAGACAGAGAAGGGGAAAGGAAGCGAGAGATGGAGTAGAGCGATGGCGAATTTGTCGGAGATGACGAGTAATCTTGATTCACTCCAAAAACTACTCATTAAAAAGGCTGTTTACGTCGATGAAGACACCTTTGCCAAAGCCTCTCTCACCTCTCAACAGGCCCGAACCATCAAGGTTGGTGTTTGTTTTTTTCTCTCTTTTCGTCTTCCCTTACCTGTCTGCTTCTGCTTGCTCCAATTATTCGTGCTGGTCATACTTCAGGATTTACAGAATTGGATTTTGCGCACATGGATATACATACCCACGATTCACATGCGTCTATATGATTTTTAACTTACAATTCAAGGGCAAGGGGTGGAAACTCAAATTATGATGCAAAATATGTTAGGGACAAATTTATACTTCACAGAGTTTTACGGAAAAGTCAAATACTCAAAATAAATCTTTTATTTTAATTATTACTAAAAATTAAGTTGTTACCTCAAGTGTGAACCGTATGGTTTGAAATCCTAATATATGCTACAAAATGGAAATAAACAATATCACCTCAATTACTTATAAAATCGTAGTAGACGATTTTTGGATTGAGTTGCGAACTAGGTCGCTCTCTTTAAGACGTTTCGTGGCTCTACCTTTGTGCAGGAAAATAAAAGAACTCCAGAATCAACTATGTCTCGTATAATTAAGAATGGTAGTTATATGGTATACTAACACCCATTCGGAATTAATTGCTCAATATCACAGAACTGTAACCGGGGGAGAATTTATTTTCGTGAGAAAAAATTTGCAGCAACTATTAGGTGATAGAGAGTGAGAGAGCTAATCTTCAAGTCTGGATTTTAAGAACAAGACTACATATTTATGTGCCCAAAACAATGGCTTAAAGCCTTTTTATAAGAATAATTTGAAGTGGGAGAGAAAAACAGGGAAGGTGGGTTTGCTTTGTCTCCCACTTTTGGGTTTAAAAAACTTCAACAATCAAAAGCGAAGTTGGGCATATTCTCTTCTCTCCCTCTAAAGAAAAAGGCATCCATGTGTGCTTTTTTCTTTTTCAAAGCTTCCATAAGACAAGAGGTCCTTTGTTCCAATAATCCCCCACTTGTAAATTTTGAAAAACTTTTTAGTAGATTCTAAAACTTTTGTGTTCAAGAAAACTCTCAATTTTTAGAGTTGTGAATTAAAAAATAAAACTTTTTTTTATGTTATTAAAAAGGATTCCCAAAATCCTTAGAGAAGTCATGTCATAAAGTTTTCATTCAATTCTCTGGAATGAAGTAGAAATTAATTTATAATTGACTTATCTTATAACTGTAAGATAATTAGGAGTATACATATTCTTTGAAGGAATATTGAGACCATAATCATTTATGAATATAAGCTTTAGTAATAGGCAATATTTATCGATAGTATGATAACTTAATTATACATGATTCATGTTAAATTATTCTCATGAAAATGGAGTCGTTTCATTTAATTAAATTTCCATTGATATTATACATGATGTTGAGTTAAAAATTTAATTTGTATAATATCGCTTTTCGAATGGTGACCTAGGTAAGGCAACTTACAAAGGATCAATTTGAAGTTGGAGAATTTATGAATATGGAAGGCACCAATAAATGGCATATTATTTTGATAATTTTAAATCATCAAATGAGAATAATATAAATCGTGATTATCATTAAGCATGTTGTAATATGAATGCACTGTTATTTGTTTATGCAAGTATGATTAGCTAATATTTGGTTGTGATTTTTTATTACTAAGAAAACCAGATTTATGCTAACTCAAATTGTTGGCATAATGAGTTTCGATAAAATTAGAATATTAGTATTAATATTACAAGGCATATGGATCATTAATAGATTGAGTACCTTGAAATACAAGAATATATATTTGATAGATATACGCTTATTATAAATAATCTTGTACTCCATATGACTCAAGTATGAATTGTTCAAGAACACTATATACAGTTTTAAGAAAATTGAATATGTGAACATCTTAAGTAGTCTTCACTGAGCTGCTTAATATAGTTAACTTGGAATTGTTTATTTTGTGGGACTACTATGATGGCTTATAATTAAAAAGTGCATCCTTATGCTATCGAGAAAGGTTATGTGTTTTGATAAAAACCATGAACCTAGAATTGATTCTGAATCAATTAATGGATATGTTTCTAACATATTATGATGTTGTCTTTCGGAACTCCAAGAAATATTTAATAATGGCGCAATTAATGATGGAGTTTATGGTGTTACCATTAGCTATGGCTAGTGAGGAAATAAAAGGTTGAAAGACCTATTATAAGATACCCTGTAATGGAGAGATTGATACCAGTCATTTTATCCACAACAATGGAACCATGGCTATTGTAAAATTTTAGAACTATTATTATAATGGCAAGAACAACAAATATGTCGTAAGCACGATATAGTTTGAGAATTTATAACTAATGGGTTGTGACAGTGGATTATATTCGGATTGATGAGAATCCTTTGGCGAAAGGGCTAGTGCAGGGGAAGCTGTTGAACACCTCGAAAGGGATGTGATTAAAGCTCATTGATAATTGAATCACTTGTGGTGGTAACTTAACTTATAGATTTGAGATCCCAAGAAATAGGTTCAAAGAGTAGTAACAAATAATAAGTGATATGGGTTTAATCATGCCAATTATTGTATACGGAGTTTTACTCCGAGTCCATCCCTATGTAGCATTATATTTTAAAGCGAGTTAAGGTTGAGTTAATTAACTCTTAATGAAGATCTATAGCTCTTGATGTAAATGAGCGATAAATGGAAAAAAGAAGATGATATAACTCTTGTCTCAACTCTCTCTCAATATCCCCAAAATGTAGGAGTGCCTCAAATGAGGCTACATGGGGAGTATTTATAAGGAATATAAAAGGCTTCTAGAAGTTGTTAACCAAGTATGAGTTTTCATGAGATGAGTTGTCATGACAACTCATCGATAACAACACTAACTAATGGAACCTTGTAGAAACTTCCATCTCAACCCATGTTACAACTAAAAAAATGTAACAAAAATACTAAACAACTAATAAGGAAAAATACAATGAAATAACAAAAATGTCATTTAAGTGAGTATGTACTAAAAATAGCCTTTAAGCTTCTCAATTCACATCATTCTCCCCCACTTAAAACCAAGTTCGTCCTCGAGATTTCAAAAATTGAGGTTGAATGAAAAGTTCCCAAAATCGGTGGTCAAAGAGGAAAAGAAAATTTTTGGGTCTTTTCTGCTGGCTTTCTCTCTTGGATCTTTGATCTTTTTCCTTAATATGCTCTTTCTTTCGGTCTAAATTTCTTTTTCCTCTGATTGCGAGCCAATAAAAGTATCAACTTAGGTCGAATGGTCTCCTAGGGTTGCAAGACCCCAAACCTAACCATCCATGGACGCACCGGATAAGAAGATCGCCGTTAACCATCGTCGAGACATATAGAAAGAAAAATGAGAGGAACAGGTGGTTGATTTGTTCAATTCAGGTCCTTCTTGGTGCGATTGCTTTCTGGCCCCTTTCTCTCTCCTCGTCGGGACCCTAGGATGGAGTTTAAACCCATTTTTCTGCCTCTTCTTATTTTGGGTTTTGACATAAATTTTTTTTGTGGTTTTAGGGTTCTATTGTGGTGGTGTAATTGTGAGTGGAGTTGGGAAAATGGTGGAGGATATAGTTGGGGAAATGATGGCGGAATTACTGGTAGTATTGGGCTGGTATGTTTTATTTAAGGTTGGTAGCAAGGTGGAGTGGGCAGAATTGGTGGTGGTGAGATTAGGGTACTGTGTGTCAACGGGGGCGGAGTGATGGCAGCTCGTGGATGCGTCGGGTGGAGGAAATCGAGCATCGAGAGCGTCAAATCGCGCTACGAGGCGGTTTAAAACCTCCTCGAGCCTATCGATGCACGAATCAACGAGAGCAAACCTCTTCTTAGATCTCATTTGCCGTCATCTACAATTTGTTATACAACAACAACGGCAATAGGTGGAGCCAATGAGACTTTGATACCAATTGACGTAAATGAGCGTCAAATGGAAAATAAGAAGATGATTTAACTCTCGTCTCAACTCGCTCTCAATATCTCTAAACTGTAGGAATGCCTCAAATGAGGCTACATAAGGAGTATTTATAAGGAATGGGAGAAGCTTCTAGAAGTTGTTAGCCAAGTATGAGTTGTCATGAGATGACTTCTCATGACAACTCATCCATGACAACACTAACTACTGGAACTTTCTAGAAACTTCCATCTCAACCCCTGTTACAATTAAAAAAATGTAACAAAAATACTAAACAACTAATAAAAAGAAAAATACAAGGAAATAACAAAAATGCCACTCAAGTGGGTATATACTAAAAATAGCCTCTAAGCTTCTCAATTCACATCAGCTCTATTGTAAGTGGGGTCCGTATCTACTGGAGTATTCTTAATACTCACATATGTGAATGTGGAAGTTTAGCCGCATTCTAGGGTAATTTTGGGCAAACTTCCAAGAGCGTTCACTATACTGGGATAGAAGCACATGGTCGTAATGCGTTGACTTAAAGACTACACCTAAATAGGGTTCTGTGTGGGACGTTGTCACAGGTAGAGTTCAAAAGTACGATTACTTTATTATATTATGAATTATCTTTACTACGTAAAGGTTCAAGTTGAAAGACACATTTGCTTATGCACAATTCTATGAATTATTGCGCGATAAAAATGTTTTCAAAATTTACAAGTGGAGAATTGTTGGAACTTTTTGTTGTGTAAACTTTGAAAAGGTAAGATGACCCATTTTGTCTTTGAGATGGTGAAGAAAAGCTAGTACCCATTTCGTCTTTGACTCCTCAATATTAAAACTTCCCGAAAGTGGGAAACAAACTCAAACCACCATTCTTGGTTCTCCTTAATTTCCTCTTCCACTACCCCATGTTTTCCTCAATTCCGATTATTATTAAACCAAGCCGTAAGTCATTGTTTTAAGTAGAGAAATCAGAAAACAAAAAACATATATACAAAGTTGCAGTCTTGGTTTTCAAACGAAAGTACTGGGAAAAAAAGGTTCGGGTGTCTTTCTCTTAGAATAACTGGAATAACAACGATTGTGTTTTTTCTCTCTACAATAACTCTCTTTCGAAATTTATTTGATCCCCAGAATACAATTTCTTAATATTGAGCAATTAGTTTTGAATGGGTGTTAGTATGCCATATAATTACAGTGCATAATTATATGAGATAGAGTTGATTCTGGGTTTGTTTTATCATGGAAACGATGTGACCGTATATTACCTGCACAACACAGAAAGAGTAGAGTCGCAAAATGTCTTAAGAAGAGCAATTAGTTTTGAATGGGTGTTAGTATGCCATATAACTACGGTGCATAGTTATATGAGACGGAGTTGATTATGGGCTTGTTTTATCTCGGGAACGACGTGACTTTATACTACTTGCACAGAGAGGGTAGAGCCGCGAAACGTCTTAAAATAATTGTGAGAGAGACCCAAATCTTTTTTTTAGTACTTCCGTCTGAAAACCAAGACTGCAACTTTGTATATATGTTTTTTCTTTTTTTACTTCTCCCCTCAAAACAATGACTCAAGGCTTGGTTTAATAATAATCTGAACTGAAAAATATAGGGAGTAGTGGAAGAGGAAAATAAGGAGAACCAAGAATGGTGGTTTGAGTTTGTCTCCCACTTTCAGGTTTTAAAATTCAGCAGTTAAAGACAAAATGGGTACTAGCTTTTCTTCTCTCTCTCAAAGTCAAAATGGGTTATCTTACTTACTGTTTTGAAGTTTACACAACAAAAAATTCTAACAAAGTATAAGGTTCAAATTGATTCTTCAATAAAAACTATATCTGTCCCAAGTTAAGAGTCCGTATCTTTTTTCTTCTCCGTATAGATTAAGGTTACACTCAATCGTGATAATTTCTTAGTTGATTATGTCAAAAGAAAGGAGAATGGATTATTAATTTGAGAGGACTCTTGCATAATGCTATCATAAATATTAAAGGAATGTACATTTTTTAATTCAACCATTACGAGGACAAAATAATGTCATATACTCCCTCCGTTGCAAATTTAAGAGTCCATGTTTTTTGTATAGATTAAGGATACACTCAACGGTCAAGATTAACTCTTGTTCACCAACATGAAACTTGGTTCGTTGATTATGTCCAAAAATGAAAAGTGGACCCTTAATTTGGGACAACCCCAAAAGGAATAGTGGACTCTTAATTTGGGACGGAGGGAATATGATTCATGATTCATTGTAGAAAGTTAGTTTTTGTGACTTTGGATTGATGTTTTGTGTCGCATAGGAAGTACTTTTCTCTAGATGCGTTGACATGTCCATAGTGATATTCAATTCGTAAATGCATTAAAGATGCTCCAAGGATGCATAAGCTAGCCCAAAATATTACGTATCTTTTTTACGGTGGGATGTTGGGTCATAACATAATATTAGGTAGTTGTGCATGATTTCCTCGTCAACCAACTTTATGTACATTGACCTTATGGTAGGTATTTTCTCTTTTTAGGAAAGATCACTATGCTCATACATAATATCAAGTATGATTCAGCATATAATTCTCCCACTTATATGGCCCAAACATGTGAGAAATCCTCCTCTAATACATACTTTAATGAATTCATTGGTAGACTGGAAACTAGGTTATTAGGGGATAGTGCGTCAGAGCCCATATGGTGGATCATGATAGTCCACTACTCATCCTGACCCGACGTCTGTAGGACACTTTTTAACATTGATCGGGTGGTTGCACTTTCAGTTTTTTGTGATGGTTGTTACTCGTCTGCCAGTAGTATATAACTTTATAATATTTCCATGCTCAATACCTGTACATTTTATATCAATATTCGACAACTTACTCTATATTCACACTTAATATTGGTGCATCGTAATTTCGATATGTTTGCGATATGTCCAGACTTAATAGCGAAGCATATTCAACTAGTTTATTTTAAAAAAATTAATATCTTGGATATTCATGCCCCCTGACTAATCCCTAAAGGTATGTTTAGATCTCAGATCTGCACACACTAGGACACCCCAGAAGGATTTGAACTCTTGACAATGGCTATTCCCATGGGGTTAATTTAAACTAGTTTATGGTTCGCATGGGGTTATTCTACCCATGGTGGAACTTGCTTTAATACAAAATATAATGAATCCATGGGTAGAACTTGGGAAGGGTGTTCAAGAGTTCATACACTACCAACCCAAGATCTATTATCTCGATGTGGGAAAATGGATCATGAATACACACATTCATGCTCGTCATCCTCGTAGGCTCACCTTGTTGACATTGATCCACTGACATCCAACTCAACTCAACTCAACAAAGTCTTTTTCCAATTATTTGAGGTCGGCTACATGAATCTTATTTTTCCATTCCATTCTGTTTGGTTCGGTGCAATATTTTCGGTTAAACCACATGATATCATGTCCTTTTTTATAATATCCCACCAAGTCAATTTAGGCCTACATCTACCCCTTGTGTTACCATCAATACTAGTTAAATCACTCTTCCTAACGGGGGCATCCATTGGTCTACGCTTGACGTGTTCAAACCATTTAAGTCGATTTTCTCTCAATTTATCTTCTATAGGAGCTACTTTTACAGTTTCACAAATTTGTTCATTTCTTATTTTATTCTTTCGAGTTTTACTAGCATTCGCATCTCCGCCACACTCGTTTTCTGCACATTTTGTTCTTTGATTGCCCAACACTCTGTCACATATAACGTGGCAGGTCTAATGGCCTTCCTATAAAATTTTCCTTTTAACTTCAAAGCTATATGCCTATCACACAATATGCCGATAGCACTTCTCCACTTAACTCAACCTAATTAATCCTATGAGTAACATCATTACTAATATCTTCATCTTTTTGGATAATCGAGCCTAAATAATGAAAATGATCATTTATGGGTATCTCTTGACCCTCCAATTTCACCACATCCCCGTTTGCCCTCCTATTACTACTAAAGTTGCACTCCGTATATTTTGTTTTAGTCCTGCTTATTTTAAATCCTCTTGCTTCTAGAGTTTCTCTCCACAATTTCAATTTAGCATTAATCCCCATCTTATACTAAAATAATATATCTTCAAATAGCATACACCACGACACCTCATCTTGTATTTGTGCAGTCAACTCATCCATAACAAGAGTAAAGAGATAAGTACTTAGTACACCTACAGTAATTGGGAATTCACTATAGTCATGGCCCCATCATACATCCTTTTCATCTTTTTCGAAGCAGCTCTCACTCACCTATCGATGTCCACTGACTTAGAAGCAATAGCAGTATGACCATACGCAATACTAATGCAATTCAATCCAACTTATAGGTCCGCCCTTCCATGAACTTCATCCCAATAACTTGGTAGGCCCTGCAGTAATACCAAGTGTAGTAACTATTGGGTGGAAATGCCATTGAAAACTGGCTTAGAAGTGAAGAATTCCCAATAGTCCATATATTAATCCAATACATTCTATTTTGACGTGGAACATTGCTGACAGATTAAGGCATGAAATGCTTTATTTCTTGGTCAAAGAGTTTTAAGAAATAGGTGTTACTTCTGTAATTGATTGGTTTATAAATGCAGTTGTTGGAAATTAGTTATAGGGCGGGAAGAGTATATTTGTTCTCCTATGATTCTTTGTTTTGAATTTTGCATTATCAGTTGATTTTGTTGGAAGTTTGTTGTTCTTGTAGGAGATGGCGCCGCGTGGTTATTCATGTGTTTAGAAATAGAATGGATATTTACTAGTATAAGTAGAAGCCTTGGAGATAGAATGGATATTAATTCGCGTTATGTTTTTATTCCATGGAAAGTACTTCTTTTTAGTCATTTTTTTAAACATTTGTGGTGCCTAATTGTAAATATATTGTATGGAAACAATGGTCTTAAATGTGACAACCATTTTTCTCTCATTATTTATGGAAAACATTTCTTACCCACCCCTCCAAAGAATTGGATATTATAAAAAGTAGCAAAAAATAAGACAAACATCTAACTAAGCCACTCATCTATTTTCCCACTTTTTTTCTATCTTTTAATAAAAGTAAACTTTTTTGAACTTTGTAGTCAAGCGCAGCCTAATTGTTCCCCACTTTCAAATTAACCTTTGGCCCGGAGTCTGTTTTTACTGTACAGACTCTTATCAGCTGATGCATAGATTAATGCTGAAAGGTCTAAAAAAGCAAAATATATAAATAACTGAAACTTCATTTAAATTTATGGGTGTATCATGTATCTTTATTTTCGAAGGTAATTATTTGTAGTCATTTTAGTTGGGGGGGAATATTAGTTCATGCATTGGCTGAAATTAGAATCTTCTAGCAATGCGCTGCGGCTAATATCTTATACACTATTAATGATTTACTTCCATTTTGTTTTCCTGATTTACAAATACAACTGGCATTGTCTCTAGTACGACTGGAACGATGTTTTGCACTTCTTCTCTCCTCAGAGATCAGAAAAATTATCGAAAATTGAGTGTAGCCCAAGTTATGTGTTCTGGGTGGTGGCGATAAATTACTAAAAAGAGTAATATAATGTATAATATTTGTACAGTATGATATATATGTTCTCAATTTTGATGCGCAAAGGAGTCCAAGGAGAGAGAGCGAGAGGTTTATTCTAATTAAGTATGTTTATATGTCTGTTAGTTAGGATAAGATTATCTCTTTGGTGGTTCTCTTAATTAATGGTTAGTATTTATCTAGGACTCCTAAGTGAGCCAATAAATAAGGGCCCCTTTCTTCTTTTTAATTCACTCGATGAATATTATTTCTAGGGTTTTGCAGTATTCATTTGCATGCTCTTATTTGCTTCCGCTTAACTCACATCAAATTTACTCTTTTTGTTCATAAATGATCATGCATCAAGTTTAGCAAGGCTTTAACATCTGTTATAACTTGTACCCTCTTCATGAGAACTTGCTGTCACAATGTGGATGATGGTTTCTCTTCCCTTTTTATAAATAAATGAAAATTTGTTATTTACACAAATGACCGACGAACTTTGCCCGATTTTCCACTTTAGCCATCGAACTTTTTTTATGGCGTTTGGACATTGAACTTCCATTTTGTTTTCACCGTTGAGTTTTCCGTCCAATACACACAACGGATTGCTGGTGTGGCATTAATTCATATCTTTCTAAAGTTGCATAAAGTTAGAATTATACTTGCACCCCCAAAACTCTCTTTCAGCATCCAAAATGCAAATTGATTAAAATAAAAATGATTAAAACCCAAATCGATTAACAACGATAGATCTGGTTTCTTCAATCTCATGATTTGGGTGCATGTGTGTGCTGTGTGCGTGTGTGTATGTTGAGAAGAAAAAGAGACCCAGGTGGAAGAGAGATCGAGACTCGCCGGTCCACCCCTTGGTGTTCGGCAACAGTGTTTAACGGAGAGGAAAGTTGAAATCAAGTTGGTAGTTTGTCTGAATAATCAAGTTGAAATCGATTTTTATGCATTTTGTTGAAATCACTTGTATCATTAGCAGTGATTCAATGCACGCGATTAACCAAGTTGAAACCGATTTGCAGCGATCATTTTGTTGGTTGACTCGTTTGGCAGAGATCAATCGTTTGATTAATCAATTTGATATATATTTCATTGGTTTCAAAATTGTGTTGAAATCGATTTGCAGAGATCAAGTTTTTGCTTGAATTCTTTTTCAGAGATCAATTGTTTGATTAATCAATTTGAAATTGATTTCATGTGTTTCCAATAAACAGATTGTTGGCTGAATCGATTTTGTTGTTGTTGTTGGGTGATATGCAATGATGGTGGTTGGGTGTTGGTGACGATGATTTGACAATTTCAACCCCTTTTGTTAAAACGCCCATATCAACCCATTCACCCTGCCCCACGCTTTTAAAAGCGGGCCAAAATGGGCCGGAGGCGGGTAAAAGTGGGTTGGGAAGTGGGTAATCCACTTTAACTGAATGTTTGTCTTTCTTTCCCAAATTAATCTGATTTAAGGCATTACCAAGTGGGATATATATAATGGGCTATCTTCCTTTTTTCTTGGTTTTCTGCAGGTTCTTGAACAAAGAGTAGAAACTTTAGAGCGAGAACTAGATGCTGCAATTTCAGCCGCTGCTCGTGCCCGCCAGGAAAAACGGCAGTCTGAGGCAGCACAAAAGGCTGCTGAACTACATGCGCAAGAGGTTACAAGAGAGCTTGAAAACACAACGAGTACGTGTACCCTATCCCTGTATCTGCCTATGTAATAATATTTGTAAAAACTCCTTGTACAGCAAAGAGATGCAGGGGCATAGTTGTCTTTTATCTTTTATTATTAGAGTTGTCCTCACTATTAGAGGGCATTATTGTAATTGTGTCTATTCCCCTAGTATATAAGGCTTTGTATTTCATTATGAAATTTAGGAGAGTATGAATGAGAACTAGTGAATGAGTTTCTTCCCTAATTTCTTGATGATTGTTCTTTTTGGATTTTGAATTGCGTCCGCTACTAAGGTTTGCTCTTGAAATCCTCTCTTCTTTGAGCTAGGGTTTTCATCATGGAAGAGATCTGGAGTGATTGGAAGTGGGTGGATCAGCCCTAGGGTTCTAAGCCCAAACATGCAAATAGAGAGCCCAACGAGGGTTTCTGAGACCAGCCCCTGGATCGGACGTAAGAGGGCTGACATCCACTGTCACAATCCCAAAAGGGGAAGTTGAGTCCCACTTTACATAACGAACGCTTATCTTTGGTTGGAGACCCTCCAATTTGATGACAAACTCCTAATCAGTAGATTATTCATGTTGGTGTCGCACTAGCTGGATGACGACGTAAAACTCAGTAGGGAAAGAAAACCAGGTCGTTCAGCGCGTTGAGCCGTAAGTCTCACGCTTTAGATGTCTCCAAGGCTCAGGATTTGAGTTTGATGAGGTTCGTGACTTGTACGCGATGGATGGATTCTTTGGGTCGATTGTAGTCTAGTGTACTAGCCATTAGGGCGCTTTGGGTGCTCCAGGTTGGGTTCTTGTTTCTCGACTCATTCTCTACATTCTCGCTTCATTCTTGAGGGAGAAAATCATTCGAGAGGTCTATTTAGGTGGCTTAGCTGGACACATGGGTACCTTGACTCCACTGAGCCATCCGGCGTGCGTGACACTAAAGCATTTATCCAGAATTGCTACGTTTGCTAGAAAGGGCCAACACTCCCATGTCGATTTGTACGCCTCTTTATCTAATCCTGACAGGCCGTGTCAAGGCGTTTTGATGGACTTTATAGTGGACCTACCTCGATGACCAAGAGCCACGATTCCATTTTTATGGCGGTTGGTTGATTTTTTAAGATGGCCCGTTTCATCTTGCAACAGGACCAGCGAAGCATCTCATGTCGCAACCTTCTAATTCAGTGAGATTTTCCGACTTCATGGTATCCCACTGGATCGGGACGTTCGCTTGCTTCACTTCTTCGCTACCTATCACCTCAGACCGATGACCATACAAAGGTTGTCAATCATAGTGTTGAAGATCGATTGATATGTCTTGCCAAAGAAAACCTCAAGAGTTGTTGGGACATCGTTTTGCTTATGTAGAGTTTGCGTTCAACAAAGCCATTAATAGGTCCAAGGGCTTTTCACCATTCCAAATTGTTTTGGGTAGCGGTCCTTAAATCCCCATTGACTTGGTAGAGATCCTGCTCAAGGCTGGCTAGCCCGATTGTTGTTGACTTCGTTGCCCACATGGCCTACATCCACTTCAGGAGCAATTCTCCCGTGTATATGGGTCCTATAAGGAGCATGCAGATGCTCACCGTCAGGAGGTTATTTTTTAGCAAAGGGACTTTGTCATGATACTCATTTCAAGCGTGGGAGAATGGTGTCATAACCGGTGGCAGATCCAGGATTTTTGTTCTGGGGGAGCCTAACATTCGAGTGGTGCCGGGGGTTCAGGGGCGGGAGCCCCCGAAGCGATTTTTTTTGGGATTAATTCAAGTTGAATTTGAGTTTTATACAAATTTTTGGTTAATTTAGCTAATTTTAACGGTCACTTTGAAATTCGAGCTTAATTCAAGTCGAATTTTTTTTGGGTTAATTTGAATTTAATTCGAGTTTTATACATATTATTAAGATATTATGCCTAAACTTTATTGGTAAATATTAACATATTTTGTCAAACAAATTTTAAATATTCCAACTAAATATTAACATTTAACAATATTAATACAATATTTAACTAATCAAACCTTTTCTTACTAATATTAATAAAAACTATGAACTAAAAAACATTACGAATGCTGTAAACAAAAACAATGAAAAAGCAGTTACCAAATTAATAGGAATAGACAGGAGCTTATCCAAAACTGAAAACAAAACAAAAAACTTACCTTTGGTGATGGGTTGGCCGAAGCAGCAAGGTGAAGAGAAGAGATCGCCAGCAGTAGGGGATGGCGGTGAAGAGAGGAAAGGCAGGGCAGCGGCGGGGGAAGAGATGGCAGAACAGGTGGGGGGGCTTTTGGTTTTAGTTTTTGGTTAAAAACGATTGGGTCTTATACTTTTAAGTTTAGGTATTTTTAGGTTTGCCCCTTTATATTTTATAACCCTCTAAAAAACACCTTTTACTTACTATTTTCACACAAAACACCCCTGAACTTTTTTTCTCAGTAATTTTTTTCGAAAATCTCAGGAGGAGCCTCCGCTCCCCCTCGGCCCTACATAGGTCCGCCACTGGTTATAACCCCTTTGGGTGTCCGCCCAACAAGCCTAAGAGAGGATTTATTTGTATTTTTTTCAATTTCGTTATTAGCTAGGTTATATATAGGGTATTAGATTTATATTGTTAAAATCCTTATTTATCTAAGTTTATCTTTTAGTTAGGTGGTAGATCAAAGACGAAACTAAAGAGGGACCGAGGGAGGCCATTGCCCCCTCCAAACTTTTAAAATTATGAGTTACACCCTCAAGGGTTTTACTCGTGCATAGTGATGCCCCCCTCATTTTTTAAAAAAGATAGTGATGCGCCCCCTCATTTAAAAAAAATGTTTTTTGCTCTTTTTTTATTTTGACTTGTACCCAACTATCACACGGAAAAATACAAAGCCCAAAACGTTACTTTGTATTATATATAGTTAGTTTTAAAGGTTAGCTCACTTATATCTTTGTATGTCTTTTTAAATTTGTAAACCCCTTTTCATTTGCATAATTTTGGCCCCGATAATTTTTTTAAATTGTTAATGGCAAGTGCCCTCCCCAAGCTACGGTTGATTTCGGTTCGAGACATGGGAGCAAACTTTCCATATATGGGGGTATAGTCAGCCGACATTTGCCTCTCTCAAACCCTGCAGTTATGTAGGAGCCTTGTGCACTAGATACAACATTTTTTCAATTCTAATTTTGACTCTAAAATCCATTCAAATTGTAGATTTTTTTTTACCTAATTGCAAACTTAATCTCTTACCTTAAATATTTATTTTAAGGGAGTTTTGGAGAAAGATCCAATCTAATTCAAAGTGTATAAAAATAGGACACTCCACATAATTTTTTAAATTTAGTTCCTGTACTAAAAATACCATGAAAAATGACCGATATGCCATTTGACAACTCATACAAAAAAAAAAAATCATCAAATTTTTAAAAGTTCATAACTTCAAATCTACAAATTCAGAATTCACAAAATTTATATATTTGAAATTTACTTGTCGAGATCTATCCAATAACACCGATATTTGATATTTTTTGACAAAAAAATCGCAAAGGATAAATTTACTATTTCACTAAAACTTCCATTATTTTTGGCGAAAAACCTTATTCTCCGGTGCTGGTAATGGTGCCGCTGGCGCGGACCAAAAAAATGAAAGAAATAGACAAAGGGCGACTGAAACGAGGAGAGAGAAACAATCCGGCGAGAATTCCGGCGCGCGAGGATTTCAGCATTCCGACTAGGATTTCGGTGGGTGGAGTGGAGGTGGAGTTATATGTTTATTTTTAAAATGAGTATGACTAAGGGTATAAATATAAATACCTCTTTAATTAAAATAAATGAAATTACCTGTTTTGTGTACTCCTAACTCTGAAAGGACCATACAAATAAATGTTATTGTACCACAGAGACTAGATTAATAAACTTGAAAACTACTGTCCTAAAAATTCAAATATAGGAAGGAACATGACCTTGATTTTAATTCTCCATTATTTTAATTGCAAATATACTTTTTTACTCCAAATTCTATTCTATTTACTGATTTTTTTAGTTTAAACAACGGCTATCACATGAATTAGAAATTGAGAGAAAATGATACACATTATTGACGTCAGGTATTTTTTGGCATAGTCATTTCATTTTTTTAATTGAATGTGTTTGATTAATATATTTTGTTATAGTAGAATGCAATAAATAACAAGATTATATTACAAGATATGATATAACTGAATCATTTTGATAAAAAATTGGTTTGTTTGGTTCAAAACTTTTCCTTTTTTGATGAAGAAAATATTATATTGCCGACATTATATTTTTTAATTTAGGACCACCCTTAAGATGAATTCCTGGTTTCCTTCCTGAGTAGAATTATGACGCTCAAGGCATTTCTGGTCTAAATAAGGCATTTGTCATTGTATTCAATTCAATATTAATGAGTCATGATGGAAGTATATACATGCTCAGCTATGTTTCCAAGCATGTATATGCATACATACGCAAAGAGAAGATAGTGTATCTTCATTTCGTCGAACTCCCTTAACAACATGAACAGCATTTTTGGATTTGCAATCTTCTCAGTTGCTTTCAAACTCAAAACCATATTGTAAGTAAAGAGATGTTAAAACAGTGAAAGAGCAGTAGGAAAGATGTTTGAATATTAGATTAAATGAATTTGAACGGCATTAGTTCCGATTCTTTCATTTAAAAACGTCTCTCATATGTAATAGTTGTTTTGTGATGCAGAAGTGTTTGAGCTACACATGGAGGAGTTGCGTGCAAAGCAACAAGAGATTTCTAAGCGAGATAGTGAAATTAAACTGCTAGAAACTATTATTCAGACACTCGGGGGGAAAGGGTCACGTTCTACAAGTGGGTAAAGGTAGGCCTGTGCCTGTGTATTTATTGTGCTATACATCTTTTCCTTATTAAAATCAGGATTTTGGAATTTTGTATCTTGCTGTACCATATTTTTTTTTAAAATAATTAATGGATGTATTTATAACTCCTTTTGTAGTATGCTAATTTTAATTTATTATGAATGCTCGACACATGTTACTTAGACGACTATCTTACCCTTAATACTTTATGTTTTAAAGAAGAAGAATATGATTGTCAAAAGAATCAATTTTTTAAAAAATGTCATATTCCCCCTTGAACATTTTTCTTTAAAATTTTGTTTATTTTTATTGTTTTTACCTTTCCTGCAGCAATGCAAGTGCCACAACAGACTGTTTTGTCTTGTCTTTTTACCTCTTCATTCACCTCATGTAACGCCCAAATAATACCCATATGCTCTGGAGATGGTGGTAGTGTTTTGAAAACCTAAGAATGGATGTTTAGTTCTTTTGGGGCTATGATATTGAGTTATAAATTTCACAGCTCAAAGTCCCAGTGAATAATTTTTTATTTTTTTTGTCACTGAATCATATATTACCGCCCTGAGTATTGATTATATTGCTGGATTAATAGCCCGGAACAACAAATTCATAATATAAAAAAAAATCAGCATAAAATCACATTTTGATGTTGAATTGTTTTTCTGTCACCAATTATCGATTTGTATTAACTCATACCAATAATTTTAAAACAAACCATAAATGTGAAATTTGTTTGATTGGGTGCCAAATTTATCAATTTGGAACAAATTTTTCAGAGCAAAAAGATCTGGTCTGGTTGATGTGTCTTCATGCGGCAGGTTAAAAGTCGTACGAACATCCTTCCATTAAACATTGGATGAGGCATTGAAAATTACAATGTGTATTTACTCTTCTTTCATATAAATCACGAATACATTTAGCATGCAACACATAACATAAATCATTGTTTTCCTGTTAGAATCTCACCTTATATATGATTTTTAGAAATTGGATTTTCTATTTCACAAAAATCTTAATTGATTACATTATTCTTAAAGTAGGCAAGTAAGATTGACATTATTATTTATGTTTTTCTAAGTCATTGTTTTCCTGTTAGAGTCTCACCTCTAAAGTCAGCATTAGTTTTTTCTGAAAAAAAAAATAAGGTTGACGTTTCCCAAAAGCCAACTTTGGCATCAAATTCATCACAATTCAAAAAAGTGATGAATTCGTTGAACCATCCTATAGATTTCCTCAAGTTAAAATTTGTTACACTCGTGATACACCCACCCACCCCCCGCAGGGGGGGGGGGGGGGGGGGCTATTCTAATACCGATTAATCAGGTCATTATTAAATTAAACGCGAATCGTATCTAAAGTCAGCATTTCATTTTTAGTATCATTGTAAAAAAAAAATTAACCTAATAACCTACTAAGTCCGGTATCAAAATTTTAGAACTCATTAGCATGCTTCGTTAAACTATTCAACCATATAAGATAAACATCCACAACAAGAGAACATAAAGAGTAATGATAGCATAAATAAATAAATAATCGAATAAACTCTCGGTAAATCTCAAGTACAATAATTCAAATGTTAAATGAAATACTGTAAATAAAGTCTAATACTAAAGTTGTCTAACTGCAGGTGACGTGCCCAAGAGAAATACTGAAATAACATCCTAACTAGAGAGAATGGAAAGAGACGTTTAAGGAAATCCTGCATGCATTCACAGTTGTTGCAGTATCGTCTGACTGAAATGAAAAGCTATCCCTGGCGACCCTGTGGTTGAGCACCTAAAAAGTTTTGAAAATATTTTTTATAGAAGCCCAAAATATTTTTAAAAATAGTTGCAAGTATTTAAATGCATTAATAAATAAGCGACAAGAAATATTCGTGTTCATCTGGTGTCGCTTTCACATAAGATTATCCTCACTCGTCATCTACAGTGCACACCAACGCATTTATTTTAATTATCTAGCTATGCTACCCCGCCTAACTAGTCTAGCCCTTCTCGACATAATCCAATTCGCTAAACTTCTAGCCCACTCGTACTACTCGTATATTACTTTATCTATCACTTAGCTACCACATAAGTTATAACATAGTATTTCTCAGTTGTATTCATACCGCTACATAAGCAACGTAACTATATACGAGTTATAATTTGATCTTCACACAATCATTTAAGTACACTTGTACATATAATGATATAACACTCTTTATACGTATATATATAACAACCATGAGTTGGCCTCCCGGATGCATTCCTTAGTATGCTATCAGGCATCAAGTACGTCCCATACCATCTTTGGGCCACTGGGTCGAAATCTCACCACCGATCTCAAAATCGCAAACACATAACGGAGGCGTCATCAACATACATTCGGTCATAACCATACTACATTACCCCAGTCGGACTCGAAACTCAGCTATCCTCATATATGGATAATGGTCGTGCAACAGTCCTGTGGTCTGGGAAATAATCAAACACATGTTGGTCAACGACAAGGTGGATCGCCCACTACGCGCAACCTCTAACGTTAGCATATTAGAGTAGGTATGTTCACATAAAGTCATTCACACAAGGGACATATATATACTGGTCACACTCAATATATATATATATATATATATATATAGCGTGCGTAATATCTCTCGTAGCACTAGCCTTTCAGATCCCAAAGTCTATCTCGACTTTTCGATCTTAGCTAAGTATCCCGACTTCATGGTCATGGTTAGTATAACGCGATTTTTGCCACCATGCGTCGCGCAGGACAATTGGAGAGGGATAAAAATAGTGTGACTGCATATTTGGAGCCCCAAAAAATATAAGGAAAAATACCATGTATAGGGAAAATAAAAATAAAAGTCAATCTAGCACTTTTTGAAGGTATGCAACACTGTGAAAACCCGACTTTACGCAAATTATTTAGGACAAGGTAAAAAAAATAAGACGACCATATATACGAGACCCTAAAAATACATATAAAAATACCATGTAAAGAAAAAGTGAAAAAAATATTTTTTTTTTGGGCTCCCCACCCCCCCACCCCCCTGTTTGGGCAGACAACAGCTCTTAGTGGGTTGTTTTTTGTTGGTTGTTGGGTCTCGTCTCTTTTAAGATTATTTCAGACCTAGGATAACACACTTTTCCTCTTTTGTGAATGCCTAGAGTTGCAAAATGGGTCAAAGCATTCATGAGACTCATATTTGGGTTATAAGATGAAGATATAGACCCTTGGCTTAGGATACCCAAAGCAATCAGATTCTCGCCACTCCCCCTCCTCTCATTTAAGCTTTTAAAGACTAGAATAGCTCTGAAATTCGTAGCTCTCACTATATCCCATTTTCACTCACTAGATTTCCATCAAAATAGTTCAAAAACACCATTAAAGCTCCACATAAGGGTGGGACAACTTGTAGAGGTTTGGAAGGAGGAGTTTGGAACTCGAAATAGGTATTGTTGGTTGAAAAATGAGAGATGTTCTTGGATGTTGTTGGAGGGTTTTGAAGAGGGTTTTCTTGAAGTGGGTCTTTTAGAGCATTTCTTGGAGAAACTTTTGAGCTAGCATCAGAGGGGTTTTGTAACCCCTTGAGGCCACCTTTGGAGGTGAGTGTTGCTCCTCTTACACCACCATTCCCACCACCATTTTGGAGACTTTAGAGGTGCGAATACTAACATTGGTCTAGGTTTACAGATGTGTATATTTTCAACTAATTTATTCACGTATATTAAACTTAAAATATGCAGGATATATGTTAGTTTGCATCCATGGGTTGATTAGATGCAATCTCATCATTATATGTATAAATGGGGTTTAAAGAAATGATTTAAAATGAGTTTTAAAAATGAATAAATTTCAGAATGTATATCTTCAATATTTTATGAAATAAAATGTCTTAAAATGATGTTTTATAGATAAATAATGTGATCTTATGCAAAAAAATGCAATAGGCTTGTTTAAGTCATTTTATGAGATGAAAATGTGATTTTCTACTTGAATAATGAAGATAAATGTTAAAAGGAAACTTTGACTTTAATGGGTTATTTAAAGTGCGAAAAACTCGTGTAGAAAGTAAAATGGGTTTAATGTGTAAATATGTGAAAAGTAAGAATTTTTCATAAGTTATGGGTTAAACGTTAATAATGGAAGTTAAATGTTTCAAATGTGTAAATAGTAGTAAAGCGGATGTTAAGATGCAAAATCCCATAAATAAAGTGTGTATTTCAAATGTTTAGAAAATGGGACTTTGATATATAAAAAAATATTATTTTATATATTAAAGGCGTTAAAGTGACAAATGTGAAAGTTTGGTAAAATGAAGTATTGAACAAGTGTTTAAAAATTGCTAAAAGTGTTTTAAATGTTAAGTTGAAAACTTAATTACCGTTTTTGAATAATGACACTTTAACAAGGAATAAATTGCATGTTTTGGCAATAAAATGGGTAAATTGATAAATTTACTTGAAGTGGAATATTTTTATGAAATAAAAATGTTAATGAATAATGTTACACTAGCGTGGGTGAAAATGAATTAAGTCCATAAGCATGAATAATTTTTGGTATAAAATTAATGTGTGTGAATAAAGTACTTAATAGAGAAAGAAAAAAAATTAAAAAAAATGGACGGCTAACTCATGGCTTTTGGCTTCGGCTCGTAAATGTGGATTAATGTGAACGTTGGAATAATGTTGAACACATTGAAAGATAAAGGAACACTCAGATGATGCCGGAAAATAATTAAGCAGGGCATGACCTCTCTGGTGGTGAAAGACTCCAAACCCAGTGCGCAATTAACATATGGTGACTGGAACCGACGGTGTGGAGTTCATGAAATTCTGGGATATCGGTGGATTTCGAGAAAAGATAATGACATTTAATTGGAACATGATAAGAAACAGGTTATAAAATGGAAATAACCTAACTTGTGTAAATGTTTAAGGTTCCATTTAATGTAATGTGGACAAGTAATTTGAAAATAATGATTAATATCCATGAGAAAAGTGAAATGGTTAAGCAAGGTGACTTAATGGGTAATTAAGCTACCTAATGAGGTTTAAACCCATAATAACACAAGTGTGCATGTTAACAAGGCTTTCAATGTTAATGAATATTTTCTAACACGATGTGCGCGTGTGTTGAAAGAAAGTCTTAAGTAATGATTAAACAAATCTGGTGTGAGTTAATGAACATTGAGTAATAAACGTTTTGAAAGTGAATGAAATGTTTTTCCCAACAATTGTAAGTTGTTTAACTATGTGAGTTAATAGGAAGAACATGTTAGTTTTAAGCATAAAAATACAAAATGATTATTTTTTAAAGTCAAGAGGAATAAAGGGTATCAATAATGTTTTTAGAATAAAATGGTTAGATACATTGGGACATGTATTTTAAAAGGTATATATGTAAATATATATGTATTTTCACATACATGTGGTTGTAGTGTGTGAGTATTCTGTCTGGTGTTCATTTCTACACTGTATTTGTATAAGTTCCCACTATGCATTCGGCTGCCTCCCTCCTTTTGTTACGGCAGGTTGTATGTTGTCCCATACTTTGAGAGCATTGTACAGGTAAGTACTTAATATGCATTCACGTTAGTAGCTTTGTTTACTTGGCGTTGGGGGCACTCCCCTAGGTCACATCACGTGGTTTGATGAAAATTGGAATCACATGCTAATAAGTTTAATGTTAAATAATAATAAAACTAGATTAGAAACATTATTCAGGTTGTTCCATTGCACTTCACAATTGACGTGCGAGTCGGATAGGGTTGATCCTTTACTAACCCTTAAATCCGGGTCGGGGCGTTACAACCTAGTATTATAGCTTTAAGTTCAATGTTCCTTTCGGGTGTGACGTGGTGAGGTCGGTAATGAATCTTCTCATTTTCGATGTTGGTTTGGGTTGGTCACGCTGGATTAGTGACGGTTTTGATTCGGATTCTTGATGATGAAGTCAAGGACGTTAGCTCGATGTGCAACTCCTTATGAGATGGTAAATGGCTAAGTTATTAGCCATTCATGTTCCGCGACATTTCAGATGTAGATGTGCTGGTAAGTTACGGTTGTCATGGCAACACCGTGATCTTTTGTGTGAGACGTATTGTGTAGCAACTTTGATGATGAGTGTAGCATTATTCGTGGTAGCAACGTCGAGTAGTGTTGTTGCCACCTATCTGTAAATCAATGGAGATTAGGTGACTGAGTGGCGTTTATGAGTGTTGATTTTGTGGTGAGTGCGTATTGGGTCCCTTGGTTGAGGACTTGGATTTAGTATATCTTGATTATAATGTGGATCTAGATAGTCATGATGATTTGAAGTAAACTAGGAGTGAACCTAGAAAATCTTTGTGATTTTTAGTGTTAAGTACTAGCATTGTGATGTTCTAGAATAGGACTTCTTACGCGTCACTAAGGTGAGCCTCCTCTTAGGCAATACTCAGCGTCTTGTGTCCTACCAAAACTCTGATGGTATTAATTTATAGTTTTAGAGATAATAATGTGGTATTGAAGAATAGGATCCCTTATGGCGTCCGTGGTATGGGCCTTGGTGTTTATAGGCAATACCCGACGTCCTGTATCCTACCAAAATATATAGTGTGTTAGCTTGTAGATTAGCACATTATAGACGTTTACATAGTGAGACAATTTAGTTGTCATGGTTGAACCTTCATTGAGGATTAAATGACGCGGCTTAGTGAAATTGACTTCAGGTTAGTGATATGGATAGACATGTGAATCCATCTTAATAATTCCTTGGAGGTGTATACCAAGGGTTAGTTAGTGAGATGTTAATGTGAGTGGTAGACATTCCCTAGTAATAGTGAACTTAAGGTTGTATATTGTGTAGTACAATGATAATGGTGTTTCTCCTTGAAATTTTTGGGACTCCTTATAATGTCAAGGATATAACCTTTCGGTTGGTATAACATGTTGTGACTAGGATTCATGCCTTGAGGTTACAAGTTGGTGGTCGTGATCGGTTGTCATACATGATATGATTCTGCCACGATGATTCTGACACTGGGATGCATAGGTAAATTTGGGTGTGATTGAGCTAGTATCTTTTCCATGAAGCGTTTGGAAGAATCGTTGTTGCATTGAAGTGTTAAATAGTGATAATAGATCATTGATGATTGTATTATGGTTTAAGTCATTTTAACTTGTAACAATGCCTCAGAGCTAGTTCCATGATTTGGTTTGTGAGCATGTGCCATGATATGACCTTCGAGGATAATGTCGAAAATAGGTTGATAAGTGCTAGGTTATTCACCGAGGAGACTTAGAACACGATGATGTTCATCATGGTTCAGAGATAGCACTTGGAATGGGGTGTTGGTCTTGATTATGGCACCTGTGTGTGCTACCTGTATGGTTTGGTATGACTCTAGTGAGGAAATCATTAGGTCTTAAGCATGGGTAATGCTTGAAGGTCTGAGATTCCATTAGGATAATTATGATTTGGGATCATATAATACGTTGCTAAGAGTCGTAGCAGTGGTCTGTGAGTTGAATGTTTAAAACTATGTGAGCGTTGTGTTTCACTTTATGAGACTGATCTCGAAAACTAAGGTTAGCTATCGCATGTTAAAATTGTTGAGACCTAGGTATGATAGATTGGTGGCTAACGATAAGCGTTGAAAGAATGAAATTTCACTTGGTTCAGATGGTTGTGCTTGCCAATGATGGGAGGGTGGCATTAGTCTTAAGGAGGTAAGCCTAGCGTTTCAGCATCCTAAAGAAAATTGGTTTCGTACTTCATTTATTCTGCAAGGATGGGTGATTCAAGGTTAGGACTTGTCAGGATTAATGGGCCAAGCCAGAGTATGTGGCAAGGCTAAGTCGTTAGCAGATATGAGTGAGAGTTGTACGTTGTGGGTTCGTACTTCGTGTGCCACGGTTCGTTGTCGGAATTTGATTGTTTCCTGTTGAGGTGATAGTCGCCTAATCCGTTGCATTCCTCATGTATTCTTTGATCCTGGTAATGGGAAGTTATTGATCAATTTTGGTACGGGTGTAGCGTTGCATAAGCTCAATAGTGATACGAGTTAAGTCGGTTGTGTATGATGCGTCACGGTAAATGAGTGTGCTCTTGTTCGGAGGCACCGTTGTTCTGCACTAGTTTATGTGTACGCGTGGTCTCGCATTTGTCGCATGTGGTTTGCATATGTTACTTGATTACTTTAGGTTAAAAGATTTCGTTAGTTAACCGGTATAGCTAGTTACGACTTGGTCGTGGGTCTCGAGGTTGTGACTCAAAGATATTGTGAGCATTACACCCTCATAAAACATTAGATGTTAGTGTTGCACTTTGCTTGGAAATGTGCGGATCTAGGATGTGATCGCTCATGTACATTTGTGTTGTGATACCTAGGATGACTATGTTTGCATAAGGATCTTATAGGAGATGTCGATCAGGTAGATCAATGTGATAAGGTGACTGTCTTATGACCACTGATATATATTGTGACAGCCCGGATATATTTATGATTAATTAGTATTTGAATCATGCTTAGATTATGTACTATGGGTAATGTGTTATTAATATATATTATATTAAGTTATTATATTTAGTCTAATCCTACCTTCATAAAGCATGAAATATTGAATTAGTTACAAACACAAGATTTTTAAGTTTTCGGTAGGAATTTTCATATTAAAGATTAGTTTTGACCATTGTCATATAACAATTGACTTGAGGTATAAATTAGATAGTTGTAGATATATGAATTATATTTGTAACACAACAAAAGGTGCATCAAACGGACATCTGAGTGAGAAGATATCGTCTTTTTACGAACAGGGGATAAAGTAGTCATTTAACCTTAAATGATATTTTGTCTTATATGGCGCCACATGTTATATTTTGATTGGACAAAGGGGGTGCTCTTATGTCGACTTAGAACCCTTGAAATAAGCTCCTCCTTCATCATATTTCATCCATGGAAGAGTTTTAGCCCAAGGAAAGAGAATTGGGAAGTCTCAGAAGGAAAAAGTGAGGAGAAAAATTGAAGAAAAA
Organism: Sambucus nigra; assembly: GCA_949130495.1. Classification (NCBI taxonomy): domain Eukaryota; kingdom Viridiplantae; phylum Streptophyta; class Magnoliopsida; order Dipsacales; family Adoxaceae; genus Sambucus; species Sambucus nigra. The sequence goes on along the minus strand of OX422210.1, from coordinate 584,548,672 downwards.
TCCGTAGAAATTATGTAAAAGTCCCAAAGGTAATCCTACCCGTAAATCTTGTTATTTTTCATATATTACTGGTTGAAATGATAGAAATCATCAAGTTTTTATTAAGCTTTCATTTCATGATGTATATGTATGGGTAGATGCAAGTTTAAGCGAGTTGAAGGTGTAAACCCTTTATATTGCTTCGATTGGAAACCTCGTGTGTTCAAACTTCTATATCTTTTTTTATACTTACTGAAATTGATTAATTCCAGTTGTAGATTAACATAGACTCATATATGTATATCATATCCGAATATTATGTAAAAATATCAAGAAATGAATCTTCAGTGGTAGTTTGAAGTTCAAATATAAAATATGCCCCAAAAGTGTAAGTATGCACACCATGTGTTCGATGTTTTGCTTGACATAGCAAATGAACCTTAAAAATTATGAAACTTTAATTTTATCTTATTCAATATGTTTATTGATATTAGATGGAATATCATAGGAATTTATGATGTAGAAAAATTATGAAAATTCCTGGAAGTTGACTGAATGATAGAGAAGCCTGTAAGGCGAATTTGCTATGTAGTAAAGAAATGAGCATATCTTGCTCTAGGAAACTTGAAATGATGTGTCGTATTTTTTATTGGAAACCTAATATGTTAAGGATTGGATTACCAAGAAGAAACTAAAGAATGGTTGGGCTATGATTTAGATATGTTAAACATTTTAACATGAGTTTAGATGGAATTCATTTATGATAATGATTTGAATTGAATCATATGATGCTTATGAATTGAGTTATGTTCAAGTTATTCTTTGGATTGTTAATGTTCTTATGATGATACTAATATTGTAAGAATGATAGGAAGAGAAAAAGAACCAGTTAAACAAGTTTCGGACAAAGGAAAAGGGAAAGCCTGATAAGTTGCCAAGGTGAGTGTACTTATGATTGTTTCATATATAAATATGAATATAGCTCTAAGAGTGGATTGGTTTGAATACTTCAGTATTCAGGATTTGTTTGGATCTTATGATCCAGGATTTGTTTGGGTCTTATGATCCAGGATTTGTTTGAATACTTCGGTATTCAGGATTTATTTAGATATTCAAATATCAAGGATTTATTTGGGTCTTATGATCCAGGATTGGAATTGGACAAAGATCCAATTATTTGATTTGTCTTATGACAATGATTTGTTGGAACTTATGTTTCGGGATTTGTCATTACCAATGGGCATGATTGTTTGGATGTTATATCCACAGGTTTGATATAAAGTTGTTATTTCATAGCAGGGCAGGATTGTTGGGATGTTATATCCACAGATTTGATATAAAACTGTTATTTCATAGCAGTGAAGGATTGTTTGAATTTTCATCTACATATTTGATATAGAACTGTTATTTCACTACAGGAAAAGAGTACATCACTGAGCTTAATGCTTACGGTTGCCAGCCAGGATATCATATGATCGGTGATTTTGAGAGCAGCACCATTAAAAGCTGGGGTTTAGATATGGGAATTTTGTCATTGTCACACTGAAGGTTTTACTACACTCACTCATTATATATATTGAGTTAGCATGGATTAATTTGATGATTCCAATAGTTAATCGTAGTTAATCATAATATCGTATGTCCGCTTAATTATGACTCTGGTGTTAATTATGTTATGGTAAAATGAACAATATTATGTTCATTATGTACATTATACATGAAAATCTTGATAAATGAATTATATTTCAAATGGGTTGAAGATTATGATTAAGTTATTATAAAGAAATAAATTATTATAGTGGTTTTGGGTTTGGATGTATGGTTAAAAGTGTTGAGGTTGTATCAGCCTAGGCTAGGCGTGATCCAAAATTGTTGAGAAAACGTGGGCATGTAAATCCATGTAGGGAGGATTCATGATGATGAGTTCATTGGTGATAGTACGATATTTGGTGAGTACAGATCGTCTCGAGGTTTTGTTTAGATGGACATGTTAGTCATGCTTGGAAATTAGCATTAAGACCTTAGGGTTCTCCATGATTGCGTTAGCAATATAATTGATGAAAATAAAATCTTTGGTTTTAGAACATAGTGTTGAGGATGCCTTAGGATTGGAAACTGGTTGTAAGTAACTGGATTCTAAGGTTGATGAGCATGAATTTCGAGGATGAAATTTCCTAAGGAAGGAAGAATATAATACCCCGCTCTAGAAAAATAAGTATTTAATGATAATCAAAATATTTTATTTAAAGGAAAATTTGAGGAATAAATATATAAGGGAATTATGCCAACTGACGTGAAAAGTGACGCATTACGAAAAGTAATTAAGAAAAAATGTCCCCGCATTGCATGGTTCGCATGGATACGTGTTTAAGTTCTAATAGTCCTAGTAAGTATGTTGGTTAAGTTTGATGCAAAAATTCCAAAAAATTATTGTGACACGGTCATGGTTAATATAACGCAATTTTTGTCAGCGCGCGTCGTGCAGGACGCGAACTTGCACAATTTTTGTAGGGCAATTTGAGAGGGATAAAATAGTGCGACTACATATTTGAGCCCTAAAAATATAAGAAAAAATACCATGTAGAGGAAAAATAAAAATAAAATAAAAAGTTAATCTAGCCCTTTTTTACGGTACGCGACACTGCGAAAACCTAACTTTGTGTAAATTATTTAGGACTATTGCAAGGCCAAAAAAATAAGATCACCATATATATGAGACCATAAAAATACATATAAAAATACCTTATAAAGAAAAGGCAAAAAAAATTGTGGGGGGGGGACCCCCTGTTTGGGTGGACAACAACCGTTAATGGTTTTTTTTTTGTTGTTGTTATGTCTTGTCTCTTTCAAGATTATTTCAGACCTAGGATAGTACATTTTTCCTCTTTTGTGAAAGCCTAGATCTGTAAAATGGGTCAAAGCATTCATCAGAGACATATTTGGGTTATAAGAGGAAAATAGAGACTCTTGGCTTAGGATACCTAAAGCAATCAGATTCTCACCATTCTCACTTCTCTCATTTGAGCTCTAAATGACTAGAAGAGCTCTGAAATTTGTAGCTCTCGCTATACCCGATTTTCTCTCACTAGAATTCCATCAAAATTACTCAAAAACACCAATAAAGCTCCATACAGGGGTAGGTCAGCTTGTAGTGGTTTGGAGCTTGAAATGAGTATTGTTGGTTGAAGAAGAAGATGTTCTTGGATGTTGTTGGAGGGTTTTGAAGAGTTTTTTTTAAGTGGGTCTTTGGGAGCATTTCTTTGAGCAACTTTGGAGCTAGCATTGGAGGACTTTTGTAACCCCTTTGAGGCCACCTTTGGAGGTGGGTGTTGCTCCTCCTAAACCATCATTTTCACCACCATTTTGGATACTTTAGAGGTGCGAATACTAACCTTGGTCTAGGTTTAAAGATGTGTATATTTTTAGCTAGTTTATTTACGTATATTAGACTTAATATATGTAAGATATATGTTAGTTTGTATCCATGGGTTGATTAGTTGCAATCTCATCATTTTATGAGTAAATGAATTTTAAAGAAATGATTTAAAATGGGTTTTAAAAATGAATAATTTCATAATTTATATCTTCAATATTTTATGAAATAAAATGTGTTAGAATGATGTTTTATAGATAAATAATGTGATTTTATGCAAAGATGAGGGTGATTTTCTTATCTTATGAGGTTTCAGAGAGAGTTTTGAGATGAGTTCTTTGAGAAGAGTGGAAACACCTCCCATCTCTCCAAAAAACCACCACAATGAGTTTTCCGGCGAATAGTACGAACCCACGAACTACGCTGACTTTGATTCCGAGCATAACGGATACGTAGGCGCAACCGAAGTTGCTCAAGTCAAACACGTGCTAAAATCGAGTATTTCCCCAAAATTAGACTACTCTCTTACAGATAAATAATGTGATTTTATGCAAAGAAATGCATTAGGCTTGTTTAAGTCATTTTATGAGATTAAAATGTGATTTTCTACTTAAACAATACTGATAAATGTAAAAAGGAATCTTTCACTTTAATGAGTTATTTAAAGTGGGTAAAACTCATGTAGAAACTAAAATGAGTTTAATGTGTAAATATGTGAAAAGTAAGAATTTTTCATAAGTTGTGGGCTAAAAGTTAATAATGGAAGTTAATGGTATCAAATGTATAAATAGTAGCAAAGTGGGTGTTACGATGCAAAATTCCATAAATAAAGTGTGTATTTCAAATATTTGGAAAATGGGATTTTGATATATATAAAGATGTTATTTTATATATTTAAGGGGTTAAAGTGACAAATGTGAAAGTTTGGTAAAATGAGGTATTTAACAAGTGTTAAAAATGGTTAAATGTGTTTTAAATGTTAAGTTTGAAACTTATTTACCATTTTTGAAAAATGACACTTGTTAAAGGACTAAATTGCATGTTTTGGCAATAAAAGGGTAAATGAGAAAATTCACTTAAAGTGAAACACTTTTATGAAATAAATATGTTAACGAATAATGTTACACTAGTGTGGGTGAAAATGAATTAAGTCTATAAGCATGAATGATTTTTGGTATAAAATCAATGTGTGTAAGTAAAGGACTTGAAAGAGAAAGAAATAATTTTTCAAGTGTTAATGGAAAATGGACGGTTAAGTCCGGACTTTTGACTTCGGTCCGTAAATGTGGATTAATGTGAACATTGGAATAATGTTGAACACATTGAAAAATAAAGGAACACTAGGATAATGCCGAGAAATAATAAGAAAAGCATGACGTCCCTAATGGTGAAATAGCCCAAAATCATTGTACAGTTAGCATATGGTGACTGGAACCGACGGTTTAGAGCGCATGAAGTCCAGAGATATTGGTGGATTAAGAACGAGTAATTAAAAAATGAATTTTGCGTCGCGATTATGTGCAGTGCTGACAGAATACAGGCGACTGGCTATAGTGGCGTGGGTGTATGTGGCGTCACAAGTATGTGCACGGATGACAGATAATGGGCGGACTGACTATTGTGACGTGTCTTGTGTGGAACCTCGTAAGTTTGTAAAGTGCCAACGAAATTTGGCGATCTGACTATAGTGAGGAAAATGTGTGTGGTGTAAAACTTAAGCGGGCCTGGAGTATGTGCGGAACCTAAAATTGGGTGAACTGGTTATACTCATGTTGCATAAATTAATTGATTTTAATTAATTAAATTAAATTGTGGGACTATTGTGACGTGTCTTGCGTGGAACCTCGTGAGTTTGTACAATGCTAGTGAAATTTGGCGAACTGACTATAGTGAGGGAAATGTGTGTGGTGTAGAACTTAAGCGGGCGAGTATGTGCAGAACCTAAAATTGGGTGAACTAGTTATACTCGTGTTGTATAAATTAATTGATTTTAATTAATTAAATTAAATTGTGGGATCTAGTGTTATGTTGAAATGTCATAATTTGATTTAAACATCGGAGTGTCTTAGTGATATGGATAGTTTGTGGTAGTTATTTTACTCGCATATCAATGTATATATATTTTAAATTAAAATACTCTATTGTGATGTTTATCATGTATAATGCTAATGTCTGGGTTTACGAACCCTAATTGAGAGGAGTAGCTAGTATTCATGCGGTGGGCTCTGATCAATTGCGTTGACTAACATTTCAGGTATAGTTGCAGGATTAGCTGCATGGGATGTATTGGAGATCCTTGGAGCACAGCTAGAGATTAATTTTATTTGCTTTGGTAGTTTATATTTACTTTCCATTTCGTCGTTTTATTTTGAGACAATTATTTATGAAGTTTTGGTGGGTCATTCGGTTCCACTATTATTTATGGATTTCAGCTAGAGATTTGTATTGAGATTTTTTATTGGATATTATTTTATAAAATTTGAGTTGGATTTATTTTGGAAATAGCATAGTGATGGATTTGAATATTTCACGAATGGTTATATTTGTTAGAAATTTGAGGATATCTTGTGGAAAATTTTTAAATGTATCATATATCTGTCACATGCTAAGAATGGTATTTAATTTAGTAACATTCGGGTATTTTGGTGGTGGCCGACGCCAGAATGCGCGGGGTGTTATAATATTTCAAAGTTTCTTGAAATAAAGATTGAGATTTTTATGAAAATGCTGCATTTTCTGGAAGTTTGATGTTAAACATTTTATGAAATAAAATGTTTGGAAATGATATTGATTTTGCTAAAATATTTGGTGCAATAATTTTCTTTCTTATAAAAATGGAGAGTTTATGAACATAGACATTTGTTGAGTTTGAAGACATAAAATGTCTTTTATACCTTGAAAGTATATTTTTGCAAGTATTATGAATTTCTAGATTGAAATGTATGTTCAACTCATATGGTAGGATTTTAGGATTTAAAATCCATCTCCTCATGCTTATAAACTTGTAGTGTTTTGAAATGAACATAAAAACAAGTTTAATGAAGGTTTTATTGGGTTAAAACATGAAATGAGGAAAGAAAAATCAGCCCTTAAGTTGTGTGTAATGGGTATTGTGATGTATTGAAAATGTAAGGTTTCATGACTATAAGTGTTAATAAAGAAATAGTGTTTTCTTATAAAGTAGTCTTATATATTTAATGATTCTTGAAAATGAAAATATTGAAATAAAGGTGTTTCCAATTGAGAAGAATATTAGTCCAAAAGGTTAAAAGGGTGTTAAGGTGTTAAAAACACTTAAGAAGTTAGTGTGGGTAACTTAATGGTATTTTGAAAAAATTAACACTTTATGAAATTGGAGTAAAAGATGAATTTGGGAATAAATTGGTAAAATAGTAATTTTACGTAAAGTGAAATATTTTTATGAAATAAAAATGTTGGAAAGGGTTTCACTCGTGATAATCCTAATGAACATGATTTTTGGAATACAAATTAAAGCTAAAGTATAAAGGACATGAAATGATGATTTTCAAAGTGTAACACGAGTTGGGGTGAAACCCTGGGTTTTGGCTTCAGGCGAGTAAAAGGAAAGGTGGAATAATATAGACATCTGCAAAATATTTAAACACATTTAAAAAAATGAAACCCCGATGACACTAGGAAAATTAAGGATGGTCGTGAGCCTTGGGGAGAAAGAACCAAAATCACTGGCCAAAACATATGTTGCGTAGAGCTGGCGGTGTGGAGCCCGTTAAAGCATGCAGTTATTGAAAGATTCCGAGAAAAAGATAAAGGAATAAGGAATATGACAAAAAATGGGTTGTGTTTAAAATGTGTTAAGGCAACCTAACTTGAATGAATTAATATATGTTCTGGTAAAGGTAAATGGACAAGTAAATGTGTAAATTAATTAATGTCCAAAAGGTAAAGGAAAGGTAAAGTAATGTAACAACCCTTACTTTTGAAAGATTTATTTTATATTAATTTACTGTATGAAGTAATTATATAAAATAATGGATGATGGAGTTAATATCAATTAAGTGAGTTGATAAAGAATGTTTATTAGATTTTTGCATATTTACTGTTATGTGTATGTAAATATCATCATGTTACGTTTTATAGTGTCGTATGTTTTAAACGACATTTATGGCATAAATGAAGCCGGGACTTAAAATGATTTAAATATTTCCAGATGCCAATTTAGAGGGCGTAGTTAGTCCCGAAATGTGTGAGATAGTGCCATATTGTATTTTTGTGTTTCGGGCACTTTTGACTGGTTGTGACTTAGATGTGTTGTTGCGAGTCATTTTAATGAGTTATTAACAATTTAAGTTGGGAATTTCGGCTAAGGGCACAATTTAGTCTTGCAAAGCCTTACATTTCTTAAGTGTGTTTTACTAAACCTAGAGAGAAGGAGAGAAGAAGAAAATTGTAGAGAAAAGAAGAGAAAAAAGGAAAAGATTGAAGATTGGGATTGTTGCTACCATAAGAGAATCTGAGATTTCAACCTCAAGGTAAGTTTTCTTACTTGCTAATATATGATTTGAGATGAACAAATTGTATTGATGGTTATGTATGGGTATCAATTGAACAAATGGGGAATTTATGGATTTTGTAGTGTTTTAGCCCCTAATCATAGTTTAAATAGATGTTGTGTGGAAAATTGGGGTTAATATTCATGTAGGAGGGTTTTGGTTAGCTTAATGGTGTTTGATGTGTGTAGAAAATGGAGGAGAATTGGGGTTTGGGAAAATCTAGGATTCATAACCCATAGCCCCATTCTTGGCAGATTCGCCAGGGCGAATCGATTTGCCCCTAGCGAATCGATTCGCTAAAGGGGCAGCTTACAGGTCTGATTGGACCGAATCGATTCGGCCTATACGAATCGATTCGGTAGTATGCAGAAAGTCAGGTCCTCCTGTCCGAATCGATTCGGCTGGTCCGAATCGATTCGTTTTCAAACCGAATCGATTCGGCCAGGGCGAATCGATTCGAAATTTCTGCTGTTTTGAGTTATTTTTCTAACTCAATTTCAACCCTTTTCTTTTAGGCTTAGGACTTAGGAACATTCTTATATGAAGTAAACTTAGTGTCCTAGAGTCTTATATTAGTTAGGAAACTACCTTATGTTAGTAGGGCAACAGTCGGGGCTTATTTTAGGGATTAGTAAATAGATGTTTAGGCATTTCCTTTCCCTAATAAATTAGTTTGATATTACGAGATGTAGAATTAAATAATTTAAGAACCGTTGGCACGTTGTTGGGAGATGCTAGACTTGGTGGTTTATAGTAACATCATAAAATGCTTGGAGAATGAATTAGGGGTTTATCATTCATTAAGGATATAACGATGGCATAAATTACATATGGCTCCGGATAAAATGGAATGTACATATTAAAATGAGAATAAAATTGTAAATGATAATTTACTTAAACACACCTCTCTAAATGCTATCATAAGGGAAGTACGCGTATGAGGTGAAGTCCCCTGGCTAGTAAATGCAGGGTGAATATAGTCCTCGGCCATAGGACTGGTCATTATGTATGTGTATTTATTGTTCAAAGTGAGGTAATTCCGGGTGTGGTTATGACTCACTGTCGAAGGTATATGGCCACTTCCCGACGTTGCGTTCTAAGGTGCCCAGGTTGTCTTGTTTAATAGGCCCTGGAAGATGATAGCCATTTAGGGGCGCGTCCAGTGGGGAAACTCGGAAGGACGGTCTTAGAATCATTATATGTAGTTGAATATAACTATTCTTATTCAAGTGGGACTTGATTTATGATAAAATTCTCTAACAATAAAAATGGCTTTGAATACATTTTCCTAATGAGATACGGAATGATAAAATGCAACAGTGTAAAGGATGGAAATTCTTAGTGAATAATATGCATTCATATCCTGTTGTGAAACTAAATTAAAGTTATGGTTATTTTAATTGCTTTAGTTTATTCTCTTAAATTGAGTAGTTAGATTCTTATCACTATTGAACATGATTAACTGTTCATAACTGTCATCCTCTTTATTCATCATCATATAAAATCGGGCCCTGACCCGTTCATATTTCTTGTTGTACATGAATCTTATATTTGCTCAGGTGTTCCACCGCAAGGACGCCCGTACTGACTTTCCCTTTCCTGTGTCTCGGAGCTGTAATACCTTGCGAATGTTGTGGGATATTTTGTTATAGACGCCTTCATTTTTGTACTCTAGTTATGATCAGGTTATTTATTCGAGCGTGTGGCCCAAGCTTTTGTACTTGCCTACTGTCATGTATTATGTAACTTAATTTAGTTATTGAAACTACTTGTATGAGACTGTTAACCGACAGCTTATTCGGTTATTGTGATATATATGTATTGTTCAGTTTCATTCTTGTAGATTCTATCCACCTTCTTTTCAGTTTGGGTTGTTTAAAATGCTTTCTTTAACTTATAAAATAAATATTTTGATAATCCGTTTTCCAAATTTATGGTGGTTATCCCGTATACTTATTATATTATTGTGATGCTGAGAATGGTCCATCTATGATTCCTGTTATTATTGGAGTATCGGGATGGCCACCTCTTATTTTGATAAGCAGGTTGTCACAGATGGTATCAGAGCATCAGGTTCTAGAGTCTTTAGGATCTATGCGTACTTATCATGTTCTACCGTAGCGTTCTTTGATATAGAGCTTAATGCTAAGACTGTTTTGTTGCCTATGTTTGCGATCTTCTGTAAAATAAAATTATTTTTTTATAGTATTCTAATTCTATTGTTTCTTTGTCTCAGATGCCACCTAAAAGTGGTCACATCGCTAGAAGGAATAGGGTTGTAGAAGAGGAGGTAGGTCCTCCACCGCCATAGCAAGGGACGATAAATGCTGTTGAGGTAGCAAATATTGTGGCCCAGGCAGTCAATGCCGCGATGACTGTTGTAGTTCAGCAACTGCCACAAGCCCAACAACCACGTGCTCAGGATGTACAAGCTCCTGCGGGACCTTCTCCGTGGGAAAGGGTCAGAGAATCCTTTCTAAAGGGCCATCCCCCGAAATTTCAAGGAGGTTCTGATGTCATAGTAGCTAATCAGTGGAAAAAGGATATGCAGCGCCATCTTCGCATGGTGGCATGTAGTGAGGAAAGGAAATAAATCCTTTCTACCTTTAAATTAGTTAGATCCGCATTACATTGGTAGGAATCAATGACTACGCCAGAGCAGAGAGTACTATGACTATCAATGATTTTTGGGTTCTGTTTGATCGGAAGTATTTTCCTCCCGCAGTTTAAAGGGAGATGAGGAGAAAACTGCAAGATGTGGTGCAAGGTGAGCGTTCAGTTGCGGAATATGAAGAGGAATTCACTCGGTTAGCTAGTTTTGTACTGTATGAGGTGACTCCGGAGGAGAGGAGGATATCCAAATTTGTTGGGGATTTACACTGGAGGATACGGCAACATTTACTGGGCAATCCAGCTTTGCGAACTTTTGGGGAGGTGATGAACGCAGCGTTACTCCATTGTCAAGAACATCGGATATATGTCCAAAGTAGTAAGAAGGTTTTAGTTTTGGGGTAAGCGGGAAAACCCGGAGGCAACGGGGCAGGAGGAGGAGCACTACCCTCGTCCCAATCTTCGGGAAATAAACAAAAAGAAAGGGACACCTAGGAGGGGGACTTGCCTAAAAGGCAACATTTTGGTGGATTCAACATTGGTGGTAGTAATATTAGGCACAGTCAAGGGGCCCCGCAACAGGAACAAGCAGGTCGGGGTGGTAATGGGGTAGAGGCCATCCAGGCCAAGGCTTTGGGTAGTTTAAAAATAATCGGGGCCGAAATCAGGAGAACATGACGGGTGGAGAGTCGGGTCATTACAAGAGGGTGTGTCCTCAGTTGATTAGGGGACAGCTTCCTAGGGTTCCACAACATCCACTGGACCAGCTACCGCCACAGGTGCCTAATCCAGTTGTCCCTCCACAATAGGGACAACTACAGTATGGTCGTGTTTACCACATTCAGGATGCTATGCTTCATTCGGCTCCGCCCGCACCTCCAGCTATTGAGGGTAAGTTTCTTATTCAGGGGCATATGGATCGTGTATTGTTTGATACGGGTGCGACACACTCATTTATTTCTAGAAGCTTTGCTCAGTCTACAAAGTTGATAAAATCTGCAGAAAGTACCTTCACTAGTGTTGAATCTTCAATGGGTGACAGTTCACTCATATTCTTTGTTTGTAAACGAGTAGAAATAAATATTGGCAACTTATGTTTTGAGGCCGATTTACTCGTCCTTGATATGGTCGGGTATGATGTAATCATGGGTATGGATTGGCTAGTGAAGTATCGTGCGATAGTTAATTACTATGGGAAAAGTATAGTTTTTGCCATTCCGGGGAAACAAATATTTTTAGTGGCTATGCCTCGTTTGGAAGGAGGGACTAGCACTTACTTGTATTGTATCACGGAGGAGACTTCTCGGGATGTAGTCGTTTCCTTAAATTCGATTCCGATTGTTAGAGATTTCCAAGATATTTTTCGGGAAATACCGGGTTTGCCTCCTAGTAGGGAAATTGAGTTTGTGATTGATTTAGCATCGGGAACGCGATCAATTGCTCGAGCCCCGTATCGCATGGCTCCTGTTGAGATGAGGGAGTTAAGGGATCAGATTCAGAACTTGCTAGAACAAGGGTTTATTAGGCGAAGCACATCACCGTGGGGCGCTCCGGTGTTATTTATGAAGAAGAAAGACGATTCTCTCCGGTTGTGTGTGGACTACAGGGAGTTGAATAAAATCACCATCCGGAACAAATACCCATTTCCTCGAATTGATGACTTGTTTGATCAACTTAGGGGAGAGTCGTTCTTCTCTAAAATAGATTTGAGGACGGGGTATCATTAGTTGAGGATACGAGAGCAGGATGTGTCCAAAACCGCTTTCCTAACTAGATATGGGTCCTATGAATTTCTGGTTGTGCCCTTTGGACTAACCAATGCTCCCATCATGTTTATGGACCTTATGAATAGAGTGTTTCGAGACTTCCTGGACCAGTTTGTTATCATGTTCATTGATGACATCCTAGTGAATTCTCAAACAGAAGCCGATCATGTTACTCACTTAAGGTTCGTCCTACAGACGTTGAGGGATCATCAGCTGTATGCCAAGTTTGAGAAGTGAGGTTTTTGGTTGCAGAAAGTAGAGTTTCTGGGTCACATTATGACAGCCCAGGGTATTTCGATAGACCCAAGTAAAGTTATTGCGGTGAGGGAATGGGGTCAGCCCACGACACCTACCGAGATTCGTAGTTTTTTGGGTTTGGCAGGCTATTACTGTCGATTTATCAAGGGTTTTTCTAAAATTGCTAGCCCTTTGATAAATTTAACCCGGAAAGGGGTGAGGTATGTTTGGGACGATTCTTGTCAGTTAGCTTTTGACGAGCTCAAGTATAGGTTGACTTCTGCTCCAGTCCTTACGTTACCAAGGCCAGGATTGGAATATTTAGTCTTCACCGACTCATCTCTACAAGGATTGGGAGGTGTACTACAACAAGAGCAGTGGTCCATTGCTTATGCTTCTCGCAAGCTAAAGCCCCGTGAAAATAATTATCCGGTGCATGATTTGGAACTTGCCGCAATAGTTTTTGCCTTGAAGATTTGGAGGCATTATCTCCCGGGAGAGAGATTTAATCTTTTCACGAACCACAAATCGTTACAATATTTGTTCTCACAGAATGATTTAAATATGCGACAACGTCGGTGGTTAGAGTTTGTGAAAGACTGCCAATTTGATATTCAATATCACCCAGGTAAGGCGAACGTAGTAGCCGATGCATTAAGTCAGAAGCCCGATGGGGAGTTAGCGAAGATATGGAAGGCTAAATGGAAGGAGCTTAGCCAAGAAGATGCGATTGTTAGAGCGTTTATATCGGTGATGACCGTTACGCCTATAATAGTGACAAGGGTTGTTGAAGCTCAAGAAAGGGACAAAAGTTGTCAGGACCGTATACGCTATTTTTTTACCGATGGAGAAAAATCCTACTCTATAAGCTCTGAAGGTGGGGTACGTTTCCACGGGAGACTCATTGTCCCGGATGAAGGGGATCTAAGATGGGCCGTGATGATATAATCTCATGGATCTAAGTTTACAGTACATCCAGCTAATGACAATATGTACCAAGACATGCGCCGTCAGTATTAGAGGCTAGGCATGAAACAAGACATTTCTAAATTTGTTTCCCAATGCACCACTTGTTAACTGGTGAAAGTAGATCACCAAAGACCAACGGGTTTGTTATGACCATTGGAAATACCGGTATGGAAGTGGGAAAGTATCTCGATGGACTTCATCACGGGATTACCAACGTCGTCGAGCGGTCACGATTCCATTTGGGTTATTGTTGATCATTTGACTAAGTCGGCACACTTCCTACCCGTACGTACAGATTATAATACTGCTCGTTATGCTCTGCTATTTATCACGGAGGTTGTTAGACTTCACGGGGTGACCATAAATATAGTCTCTTATAGAGATAAGATTTGTGTTTCCCACTTTTGGCGAAGTTTCCAAGAAGCTATGGGAACCGAATTGAAGTTAAGCACTTCTTATCACCCTCAAACAGATGGGCAGACAGAAATAGTCAACCAAATGTTGGAAGACATGCTCCGAATGTGTGTGCTTGATTTCAAAGGTGGTTGGGAACAATATATCCCTTTGGTCGAATTTGCTTATAATAATTCGTACCAATTCACTATTGGGATGGCACCCTATGAGGCACTTTATGGTAGGTCGTGTAGATCACCCACTTGTTGGTTGGAGGTGGAGGATAATAAATTTCTTAGACCTGAAATGATCCAAGACACTTCTTCAAAGATTGAACTAATTCATAATCGCATCTGAATAGCTCAAGATCGACAAAAGAGGTATGTCGATGCGAATAGAAGGCATGTAGAGTTGGAGGTGGGAGATCAAGTGTTGGTGCGAGTATCGCCAATGAAAGGTATAAAGCGATTTGGGAAGAAAGGAAAGCTTGCGCTGCGTTATGTTGGACCTTTTCCCATTATTGCTAAGGTAGGCCCAGTGGCGTATCAACTCGCCTTACCGGAACACTTACAACAAATTCATGATGTGTTTCATGTTTCATCTTTGAAAAATTATAAGAGATGTGAAGGAGCTCATTGGCATATTCCTTTGGATGATATCGAATTGCAACCCGATATTTCGTATGAGGAACATTTAGTGGCAATCTTAGAGCACGGGGAGCGAAGACTGAGATCTCGAGTGGTGCCCTTGGTTCGTGTTCAATGGGGTCATCACAACGCCGAGGAATCAACATGCGAGCGTGAAGATGATATGTGGGATTGGTATCCCCATCTCTTTTTTCAAGGTACGCCTGAATTTTGAGGGAAAAATTCCCTCATAAGGGGGGGAGTATGTAACAACCCTTACTTTTGAAAGATTTACTTTATATTAATTTACTGTATGAAGTAATTATATAAAATAATGGATGATGGAGTTAATATCAATTAAGTGAGTTAATAAAGAATGTTTATTAGATTGTTGCATATTTATTGTTATGTGTATGTAAATATCATCATGTTACGTTTTATAGTGTCGTATGTTTTAAACAACATTTATGGCATAAATGAAGCCGGGACTTAAAATGATTTAAATATTTTTGGATGCCAATTTAGAGGGCGTAGTTAGTCCTGAAATGTGCGAGATAGTGCCATATTGTATTTTTGTGTTTCGGACACTTTTGACTAGTTGTGGCTTAGATGTGTTATTGCGAGTCATTTTAATGAGGTATTAACAATTTAAGTTGGGAATTTAGGCTAAGGGCACGATTTAGTCATGCAAAGCCTTACATTTCTTAAGTGTGTTTTACTAAACCCAGAGAGAAGGAGAGAAGGAGAAAATTGTGGAGAAAAGAAGAGAAAAAAGGAAGAGATTGAAGATTGGGATTGTTGCTACCATAAGAGAATCTGAGATTTCAACCTCAAGGTAAGTTTTCTTACTTGCTAATATATGATTTGAGATGAATAAATTGTATTGATGGTTATGTATGGGTATCAATTGAACAAATGGGGAATTTATGGATTTTGTAGAGTTTTAGCCCCTAATCATAGTTTAAATAGATGTTGTGTGGAAAATTGGGGTTAATATTCATGTAGGAGGGTTTTGGTTAGCTTAATGGTGTTTGATGTGTGTAAAAATGGAGGAGAATTGGGGTTTGGGAAAAACTAGGATTCATAACCCGTAGCCCCATTCTTGGCAGATTCGCCAGGGCGAATCGATTCGCCCCTAGCGAATCGATTCGCTAAAGGGGAAGCTTACAGGTCTGATTGGACCAAATCGATTCGACCTATACGAATTGATTCGGTAGTATGCATAAAGTCAGGTCCTCCTGTCCGAATCGATTCTCTTTCAGACCGAATCGATTCGGCCAGGGCGAATCGATTCGGAATTTCTGCTGTTTTGAGTTATTTTTCTAACTCAATTTCAAACCTTTTCTTTTAGGCTTAGGACTCATGAACAATCTTATATGAAGTAAACTTAGTGTCCTAGAGTCTTGTATTAGTTAGGCAACTACCTTATGTTAGTAGGGCAACAGTCGGGGTTCTTTTGGGGATTAGTAAATAGATGTTTAGGCATTTCCTTTCCCTAATAAATTAGTTTGATATAATGAGATGTAGAATTAAATAATTGAAGAACTGTTGGCACGTTATTGGGAGATGCTAGACTTGGTGGTTAGTAACACCATAAAATGCTTGGAGAATGAATTAGGGGTTTATCATTCATTTAGGATATAACGATGGCATAAATTACATATGGCTCCGAATAAAATGGAATGTACATATTAAAATGGGAATAAAATTGTAAATGATAATTTACTTAAACACACCTCTCTAAATTCTATCATAAGGGAAGTATGCGTATGAGGTCAAGTCCCCTGGCTAGTAAATGCAGGGTGAATATAGTCCTCGACCATAGGACCGGTTATTATGTATGTGTATTTATTGTTCGAAGTGAGGTAATTCCGGGTGTGGTTATGACTCACTATCGAAGGTATATGGCCACTTCCCGACGTTGCGTTCTAGGGTGCCCAAGTTGTCTTGTTTGATAGGCCCTGGAAGATGATAGTCATTTAGGGGCGCGTCTAGTGGGAAAACTCGGAAGGACGGTCTTAGAATCGTTATATGTAGTTGAATATAACTATTCTTATTCAAGTGGGACTTGATTTATGATAAAGTGCTCTAAAAATAAAAATGGCTTTGAATACATTTTACTAATGAGATATGGACTGATAAAATGCAACAGTGTAAAGGATGGAAATTCTTAGTGAATAATATGCATTCATATCCTGTTGTGAAACTAAATTAAAGTTATGGTCATTTTAATTGCTTTAGTTTATTCTCTTAAATTGAGTAGTTAGATTCTTATCACTATTGATCATGATTAACTGTTCATAACTGTCATGCTCTTTATTCATCTGGTGATCATATAAAATCGGGCCCTGACCCGTTCATATTTCTTGTTGTGCATGAATCTTATATTCGCTCAGGTGCTCCGCCGCAAGGACGCCCGTACTGACTTTCCCTTTCCTGTGTCTCGGAGCTGTAATACCTTGCGGATGTTGCGGGATATTTTGTTATAGACGCCTTCATTTTTGTACTCTAATTATGACCGGGTTATTTATTCGGGCGTGTGGCCCAAGCTTTTGTACTTGCCTACTGTCATGTATTATGTAACTTGATTTAGTTGTTGAAACTACTTGTATGATACTGTTAACCGACAGCTTATTCGGTTATTGTGATGTATATGTATTGTTCAGTTTCATTCTTGTAGATTCTATCCACCTTCTTTTCAGTTTGGGTTGTTTAAAATGCTTTCTTTAACTTAGAAAATAAATATTTTGACAATCCGTTTTCCAAATTTAGGGTTGTTATCCCGTGTACTTATTATATCACTGTGATGTTGAGAATGGTCCATATATGATTCCTGTTATTATTGGAGTATCGGGATGGCCACCTCTTATTTTGATAAGCGGGTTGTTACAAGTAAGTAGGTAAATGGGTGGTTAAGAAACCTAAGAGGTTTAACCCATAATTAACATAAGGGTGTTTTGTGAAATGTTTTCAAAGGTTAAGTAAGTATTTTTCAACACGGTGTTCGCCTGTGTTGAAAAGGTGATTTTCAATGAAAATACTAATGTGGATTGGTTAAAATGAAGGGGTAATTTTGATAAAGAAATGGCTTTCGATCAGACGAAGTGTAGTTGTTTGAAGTATTTAATCGCGCGTGCTAAATAAAGTGATGGATATTAAAATGAGAAAAAGGAACTCTTTTACAACAGTTTGGCAAATTAATCTAGATAAATAAGGTTTTCGAAAGTAAAACTATTTCACGCATTATGTATATGTATATGTATATGTATATGTATGTATGTATGTATGTATGTATGTATGTATGTATGTATGTATGTATGTACAAGGTAGTTGTATGTGCACGTAGGTGTAACTTGTTAGAGTCTTCTTTCTGCCGTTCGATTATATATTGTATCGTGTATAATTTCCATGGCAGGTTGAGTGCGGGTTCGTATTTTGAGAGCATTATACTGGTAAATACTCTCTATAATTTTACATTAGTATATTTATATGTTTGGACTCCGGGGTGCCCCATAAGTCCCTCATATGGTTTGATTTGAAACTCGAATCGCATGTTAAACAAGTGAAATGTTAATTAAAATAAAACTGGATTAGCAACAATACATAGGTTGTCCATTGCACTTCTCACCTAATGCTCGGGTCGGGACGGATTGACCACAGATAACCCATAAATCTGGGCCGGGACGTTACACTTGGTGAGGACAAATGTCCCAGTGGAATCCGAACTCTTTGGTGAGTACAAGCTAGGCTCTCCACCAAGAGTTGAGGAGGATGCTTCCACCAGTGCCCCAACCGACCAAAGTGGGGATGTGGCGTCCAAGGGTATGGCCCCAGAATATAAGGAGCAGGTGAAGATCGGTGTACTTAGTATAGGATTGCTTTTCTTCTACCCTTTTCCCTCTTTTTGTTTGTAAGGACTTTGCTCATTATGAAATTATCAATCAAAAAAGTCTTCCCCTTATTATAATGTTTTCTTGATATTTTTTGCTGAATGCTCTTCTTTAATGTGTGTTTACTTTTTGTAGTCTAATGTCGAGGATGTCCCATCCTTTGCTGTTAATTTGGATGCCTTACTTGGTCGGGACTCTAGTGCTCAGGCTCGTCGAGCATACTTATTTGTCCGTAAAGGCTCTTAAAAAAATGAACGATGCATATATGAACCAGTTAGCCTTGGTGGCCAAGCTAAAGGACTATGTAAAAGAATTAGGGGATGTGGTATCCCTGATGCAAGAGGGTAAATAACCAGAAGGCTCATCTTGTTGGGGCAAAAGACATAGGAGATGTTGGTGCCCTCCTTCAGTTTGAGAACGAAGATCCCAAGAAAAAGCTTGCTGAAGTCGAGGAGAGAAGTCGAATAACTCATGTTATGATTATGGGACTTAGTCGCGATGTGACTAAGCTTCGCTACTTGTTCAGGATGGGTCCCCGAGCGGCGTGGTCGGTAGGCTATGATTAAGGTTGGGCGGATGCTCCTGTCAGGATGGAGGAGGCCAAGAGTGTTGCCTATAAACATGGTTGGCTGAATGCCTTGGGGATTTTAAAAGTTTTCAAGGATTCTCAACTTTGGTATATGTGATAACTTGATTGCCCGCCGTACAGGAACCCTCCTTTTGGCATTAAAGAGAAGTGGGTCCCTTTGGACATTGTTCTTCTTCAGCTCGCCAAGAGATATCTTGACTCCTATGATAGTGATGATGAGTTCTGACCAGACCCAATGATAGCCGGAGAAGAGATATTGTTGAATTCCTTGCCCGTCGACCATAGCCCGTTCATCCTTTTTTTG
The DNA here is from genome assembly GCA_949130495.1 of Sambucus nigra. Taxonomy (NCBI): domain Eukaryota; kingdom Viridiplantae; phylum Streptophyta; class Magnoliopsida; order Dipsacales; family Adoxaceae; genus Sambucus; species Sambucus nigra. The sequence goes on along the minus strand of OX422210.1, from coordinate 584,529,404 downwards.
TGTTTGAACTTTATTGTAATTGATATCTTTTGTAACTCGTAATTGAATGTTGTATTCGAGTTTATTTAATACAAATTGAACCCATTTTTTTATTCTTTTATGCCAAGCATATGTTATACTTCTCTCATCTTACCTTTTAGGTTCTATCGTTGCACTACCTTAGGCTAAGAGCAGAATATGACAAAAATTCACATGGTTTAAGGACAATTCACCAATTCAAGATTTTATTCGTCCAAATCAGGTTCATTTAACGTGGCTTGCTCGAGCAATTTATAAGGTCGTTTGTGTTTTTAATAGCAAAGTCCTGAAGACCCGAGGTTTAATTATAATTAACGATTTTTTTACTGTAATTAAGCTAAGGTAACTCTAATAAAAATTTGTCCCGGTAACGCAAAATGTGAGCATGTCACTTTGGAACAATGCAATGTAATTAAAAAGCTAAGTAATTGATCAAATAGCTTAGATCTTTATTAATGACTTCAAATAAAACTGCGAGCATCATAAGTCTTGGAATGAAAATTTACAAAAACTAAACATGTTGGCAATCCAATTAAAAATAAAATTTCTCGAGGTTGGCCGCATTCCAGGCTCTGGGTATATTTTTTTCCCTCCATTGTTTCTAAGTGATAGACTCCTTGCAAATCATCTCTGATTACTTTGAATGATCCTTCCTAGTTGGTCCCTAACTTGCATTCTGAGGGACTTTTGGCATTGCTAAGGACATTTATGAGGACATAATCACGACCCCGTTATTGGTAGGAGGCCAGCTTGATCTTCATTGTTCAGTCCTTGTTCGACAATATTTGTCCTCATGATCAACCAACCATCTTCTAGTATAATCACAGTTTCAATTCCATAAGTAAGAGCGAAGGGTGTTTCCCCAGTTGGTATCCTCAGCATAATGTGATACGCCTGGAGAACACGAGGGAACTTGTCCACCCAAGCACCTTTTGCACTTTCCTACCTCTTTTTCAAGTCGTTGAGCATCGTTTTGTTGGAGCCTATGCTTGGCCATTGCTTTGAGAGTAGGCCACATAAATGAAATGGTGTTTGATTCCATGATTATCATAGAAACTTTGGAAATTCCCACTTTAAAAATGTGTGTCATTATCATTTATGATCATCTTGGTTACCCCAAAACGAGTTACGATGTTCCTCTAGATAAACCTGATCATATCAGGATCTTTGATGTCTGCTTGTGATTCGTCTTAATTCACTTTATGAAATAATCCGTGCCAACTAGCAAGTACTTTTGAATTCTTGGTGCAGTAGGGAGTGGCCCTACAATGTCCGATCCACACTATGCAAACGACCATGGACTGGTTAGGGATTTCAGGTCGCTGGCAGGTTAATAAAGCACGGGGAAGAATATTTGGCACTTTTCACACTCCCGAGCATAAATACTCGTGTCTTCTGCATATGTGGCCACTAATAGACTTCTTTGATTGCTCGGAAGTCCAGAGATCTTCCCCCTATGGGGATCCCACACAGGGTCAGCTCTAGGCATAGGTAGATTAGGTCGCCGCCTAGTGCCCCCCATTAATCGGGGCCCCTTCCAAAAAAAAAATTTAAGTATAAAAAAATATTTATTAAAAAAATTAGTTGTAAAAAAAAAAAGGCCCCCCCCCCCAAAAAAAAAAAATAGTTATGAAAAAAATTATAGTTATCACTTAAAAAAGGCCCTCAAAAAATAAAATTTGTTCTATTTAAAATAAACCCACACACTAAACCCAACAACAACATAATAACCCACCCACCCACTAACAAATAAACCCACCAACACAATCCGACCCAACCCATTTACTTATTCATTTTTAACCCTAGCTCTCTCATTTCTCTCACCCGATTTCTTATCTTCTTATCTTTTTCTCTCTCACACTACTCTCGTTCTCTCTACTAACCAAAGCAAGAAAAGAACCCTTATTTTCAGAATAAACTCCTCCCTTACCCACCCCCAAGAAAAATCAATTTTCGGACAATCCCCCACCTCAAAAGAAAAAAAACGAGCAGCCCCCTCCCCCTCTTTCTTTTTTTTTAAATAATCTCATCAAAATTATGGTTAAAAATCTAGGGTTTCAATTTCATAAAGTTAGGGCTTGTTTGGAGATTGGTTGGAGCTTATTTGTGTAAGTATATATTATTCATTTTCTTTATTATATCCCATTATATAAATTTGTTGTGTTACTACTAATATTTGGGTTGTGTTTTTTTTCATAGATCCCAATTTGTTATTTGTGCAATTACAAATTGAAATTTGAGATTGCTCTCAAATTGGTTACAAATCAGGTTCTATTGTTCCTCTTTAGCATTTTTCTATAATATTGTTCTTCAATATTGTCAGATTTTATACTCGAACTTCAAACTCTCACCAAAGATTTATTTCTTGATATTTTCACATGATTTTTGGATATGTCACACATATACGAGTCTATTTTCATTTTCAACTAGAATTAATCAATTCCAGTAAGTATACGAAAAGATATGGAAGTTTGAATAAACAAGGTTACTAAACGAAACAATTTAAGGGTTTACACATTCAACTTTATTTTAACTCGTATCTATTCATGCGTATACCTCAAGACATGGAAGTTTAGTAAAAAAATGATCATTTATATCATTTCAATCGGTAATATAAGAAAAACAGCAAGATTTATGGGTAGGATTACCTTAGGGACGTTTACGTAATTTCCTATGAATTTTTCTCCAACGTTTCCTCCTCGCTTTCTTCCTAAACTTCCCTATTCTCTCTCCTTAAGCTTAAATTCCTCACGGCTGATTTTAGCTGAAGGATAAGGTTATTTCAAAGGTATATGGTCAGACAAACCATCCTACACCTCCAACCAATCAATTTAAGACACTTGTTGGGTATAAAGGACGAATTACCACTTAAACGGATGGATAGATATGACCTTGGTTTGTAATTTCAATATAACTTCTTACTCGAACCTCCATTTCACACACCGTTTGTTGTGTTACAACCCTAACTCATCTATCTACAACTATCTAGTTTTCACCTCAAGTCAATAGTTATTTTATAAGGGTCAAAACTAGTCTCCAACCTGAATATTCCTACCGAAACTTCAAAATTTTGTATTTGTAACTAATTTGATAATTCATGCTTTCTGAAGGTAGGATTTGACTAAACATAATAACTTAACATCATATATATTATTAACACATTGCTCGTATCACATAAGCTAAGCATGATTTAAGCATAAGTAATCATAATCATATTCAGATTGGCTTAATTCTAACCCCCGTTTGGAAATTTCGTCCCCGAAATTGACATACCTTGGTTATCCGAATCGAACAAATAGGAATAATACATCTTTATGCTATCTTCGCTCTCCCATGTAGCTTCTTACATGAAATATCTTCTCCACACAACTATCGCAAGTGGGATCACTTTGGATCTCAATATTTGTTCCTTCATATCCATGGTAGCAAGTGGTTCTTCCACATAACTCAAGTCTTCCTTTAACTCAATTGGTTGTTCCACTAACACATGTGAAGGATCCGATACATACTTTCTTAACATAAAAACATGGAAAACATCATGCAGTCGGGATAACTCTGGTGGTAATGCTAACTTGTAGGCAACCACCCCTACTTTTTCAAGAATTTTAAAGGGTCCAATATAACGTGGACTTAACTTTCCTTTCTTTCCATACCTCATAACTCCTTTACATGGTGATATCCGAATAAACACCTAATACCCTTTCTGGACTTTCAAATCTTTTCGTCGTTTATCCGCATAACTTTTCTGTTTGCTTTGAGCTGCTCTCATTTTATCTTGAATAATTTTCACTTTTTCAGTGGTGATTTCAATAAACTCTGGACCTTCTATCTTCCTTTCACCAACTTCACCCCAACATATCGGTGTACGACACCGTCTACCATACAATACTTCATATGGCGCCATACCAATAGTAGATTGAAAATTTTTATTATATGCAAATTCTATCAAATGCAAATATGTATCCCAATTACCTTTGAAATCAAGCACACAAGTTCTAAACATACCCTCCAAAATATGTATGGTTCTTTCAGACTGCCCATCCGTTTGAGGATGAAAAGTTGTACTAGACTTTAAGTTAGTACCCATAGCATACTGTAAACTATCCCAAAATTGGATGACAAAGTAGAGTCCCTATCTGAAATAATAGAAACAGGTGCTCCATGCAATCGAATAATTTCATTAACATACAATCCAGCATACATATCAATTGTATACGTAGTCTTGACTGCTAGAAAATAAGCTGACTTGGTCAATTTTTCCACCATTACCCAAATCAAATCTGACCCCTTCTGAGATCGAGGAAGTCCAACTACGAAATCCATCGTTACATGATCCCATTTCCATTCTGGTATTGGCAATGGTTGAAGCAAACCCTCAGGTTTCTGATGTTCCACTTTCACTTGCTAGTATATAAGGCATCTAACAACAAAACCAACTATTTCTTTCTTTATATTATTCCACCCATAATGCTCCTCTAAATCCCTATACATTTTAGTACTACCAGAATGCATAGTATAAATGGAATTATGAGCCTCATCTAAAATTTATGCCTTCCCCATATGGTAGTGAATTGTACAATCATAAGCTTTAATTAACTCCACCCACCGCCTCTCCCTCAAATTCAACCCCTTCTGAGTAAATAAATACTTAAGGCTTTGGTGGTCAATAAATTTTTTACATACCTCACCATATAAATAATGACGTCATAGTTCAAAAGCAAACACAATAGCAACAAGTTCCAAATCATGTGTAGGATAATTACATTCATGTGTACGCAACTGTCTAGAATCATAAGCAATAACTTTACTATGCTGCATAAAAACACAACCTAACCCCTGATAGGAAGCATCGGTATATATAACAAAACCATCTCCACCATGTGGAATGGTAAGAACAGGTTCAGTTACCAACTGCTTCTTTAATTCTTCAAAACTATTTTCACAATCAGAATTCCATTCAAACATGACATCCTTCTGAGTTAATTTAGTCATCGACAAGGCAATCTAAGAAAATCACTTAATAAACCTCATATAATATCCATTCAAACCCAGAAAACTCCTCACCTCAGTCACATTATTGGGCCCCTCCCATTTTACAATAGCTTCTACCTTTTTAGGATCAACACATATACCATCTCCAGAAATAACATGGCCTAAAAATACAACTTTTGATAGCCAAAATTCACATTTGATAAACTTAGCATACAACTGCTTATCTTTCAACACATTCAAAATAGTTTTGAGTTGTTTTTCATGTCCAACCACATCACGTGAGTAAATCATAATATCATCAACAAAAACTATCACAAATGAATCAACAAAAGGGCGTAATACCCGATTCATAAGATCCATAAATACAGCTGGAGGATTAGTCACCCCAAAAGGCATCACCAGAAACTTAAAATATCCATACCAAATATGTAAAGAAGTTTTAGAAATATCATTCTCCTTGACCCTCAACTGATGATAACCCGACCGCAAGTTTATTTTTTTGAAAATGCTTTAGTACCATACAACTAATCAAACAAATCATCTATACGTGGTAAAGGATACTTGTTCTTAATCGTAGCTTATTCAGTTGCTCGTAATCAATACACAAACGCATAGTACCATATTTATTTTCACAAATAAAATCGGTGCACCCCATGGGGATAAACTAGGCTCCATATCAAGTAAATCCTGTAACTGAATCTTGAGTTCTTTCAATTCAACAGGTGCCACTCTATATGGTGCCATAGAAATAAGGGTTGTCCCTGTTGCTAATTCAATACTAAATTCAACTTCTCTCTCTGTAGGTAACCCAATCAACTCACGAGAAAATACTTCGGGAAAATCTCGTACTATAGGAACATCAACTAATTGTAAAGACTACTCTGTAGTGTCAAGAACATATGCAATAAAACCCTCACAACCCTTACTTAACAATTTCCTGTCTCCCACAAATTTAAATTCAAACTCACCAGGCATATTAAAAATAACTTCCTTACGGAAACAATCCATAGATGCATGATATTTAGATAACTAATCCATTCCCCGAATTATGTCAAAATCAGAGATATCCAATGGAAGTAAGTCTATAACTGTATCTCTAAACCCCACAGTAAAAATAAAATCACGAAAAATATATTCAACTACGATCATATCCCCTATGGACATGGAAATACCCAATTCCACATCTAAACGAGACATGGTCTATTCAGATATATAGAAAATGCACATGACAAAAAAGAATGTGTGGAATCGGGATAAATCAAAACATAAGCACTTCTATCAGTAATAGAAAGTGTACCTATCACCACATCCTAAGTAACCTGAGCTTCTTTTATCGTAAGGACTCGTCCACCGGGCCTAGAACCACTGGTTTGTCCCTTGCCCCAGGTTTCATCTATAATAATCGAGTTATAACAACCAACACAACAGTTTATAATACTAAATTATTGGTTAGTACATAAACAATTCATAAATATCAAATCAACTCAATAACTGTCATCTAACCGTCTCACACATCCATAATTTATTACCTAGACGCTCTGATAACACTAATTATCACACCCCAAACCCAAATTCATTCAAATCATTTCATTTATATTATAATTAAATGATAATCTTCAGTCCATTCGAAATATAATTTATTTATCAATTTTTTTTCATGTACAATAAACATAATCATGTTCTTTGTACCATAACGTAATTAACATCAGAGTCATAATTAAACGAACATGCTATACTATGATCGGCTATGATTAAATATTAAAATCATCAAATCAACCCATGCTAACTCAATATATAAGATGTGCGAGAGTAGTAAAACCTCACTATGATAATGATAAAATCCCCACATCTAATCCCCAGATCTTTCTAACGGTACAACACTCAAATCACCGATCATATGATATCCTAGTTGGCAGTGTACAAACCTGAAAATATTAAAATATAAACCGTAAGCATTAAGCTTAGTGAGGTACCTTTCCTTGAAATGAAATAGCAGTTCTTTATCAAATATGTCGATATAAAATCCAAATAATCCTTCCATGCTATGAAATAGCAATTATACGCCCCTTGAAATGTTTAGATACCATACAATAAAACTCAACTCCAAGTATTTTTTTTTACTAATTTAAAAAAAATCGGTATATGTACTTGATATGTATTGGAGTCTGTCTGCACACACACACACACACACACATATATATATATAGCAAGACTCCTATACATCATGCTATTTACATCACCCATACATCACACCTATTTTAGGCCTTTTTTTCATTTTTTTTAATTTACCCGTGGAGTTAAGCTTACAATCAACACATATTCAAGAAATTAGGTCAAAATTCAATTTCTAGCTATTTTTTAAAAATCCAACAAAAAACTGTTGAAAATACCTTATAAATAAGGGTATGCGCCAACAAATTTTTGTGAATTTTTTAAAAATAGTTAGAAAATATATCTTGACATAATTTTTTGAACATGTGTTGATTGAAATGTTAATTTCAATAGAAAAATAAAAATTTGGAAAAAAGGTTTTTAGGGCGTAAAACTAGGTGTGATGTATGAGAGTTTCAGGGTCGACTCTGAAATTCTAGGGGTCTTAGGCAAACAACAATTTGGGGCCCTTTACATAGGGGTCTTAGGCAAACAATCAATTTGGTGACCTTTACATTAATTTTTTTTTGAAGAAAATGTATTCTTCTCGCATTTTTCGATACAAAACTATCAATTAAATCATCAAATTTAATTATTGTTAACAAATCTTCTCAAATTGATAACATGGTTAATCCATCTAATCTTTCTTATGACATGGTAAAACGAAGGTAAGATATTATTAATTTTAATTTTGAAAAACTTCTCTCGGCCGAAGCACTCTAATGGGTATTGTCAAAATTATTTTATAGGCAATCTATGCATTTGGAAAAATACAATCCATTATTTTAATATATTCTAACACTTCAATTGATTTTTTAATTTCTTCGGGTAAAAAACTCTTTAAAATTTTTAATTCACAAAATAATTGATTTCCATCAATAAACTATTGTTATGTGTTAAATAATTTTCAATCTTAATACATTAACTATTTAAAATATCATCATCTAAAGTTTCTAACTTATTCAAATAAAACAAAAACCCAGATGTCTCCTAATTAGCCGCATCATAAATATCTACTGGTAAAGCTTCTACCCATCCATTTTCTAATTGTTCATTATCTATTTCTTCTAAATTTTGATGTTTAACAACATTTTCATTATCTAAATCTTCTATATTTTCATTATCTAAAATTAAAGAAATTGAAACCCTAGATTTTTAACCATGATTTTGATGAGGTTATTTCAAGAAAAGAAATAGGGGGTGGGGGTGGGGGGCTCTGCTCATTTTTTTTTCTTTTGAGGTGGGGTATTGTCAGGGCCGGCTCTATAGTTTTCGAGGCCTTGGGCGAGAAATCGAAATGGGCCCCTTTTGTATAAAAAAAATCAAATTAAATAAAATGTGTTCTTCTCGCATTTTTCAATGCAAAACTAATTTTTATATAGAAAATCAATTTTAATATACTAATGTCTAATCTCATCACTAATATTCTCATCAAAATGTTTTTTCTATAAATATTACGCTTTTCACAAAATATGAGTTCAATTTTCATTTCTTTAGCAATATCTATAGACATATTCACACAACACAATAGAACAACAAGTGTAATTTGCTAGTAGATATATTCACACAACACAACAAGTGTAATTTGCAAAAACAAAAATTAATCACACAATCACAAGATTCTCAATAAAATTGACAAACCATATTAAAGAAAAATGTTAAAGAGGAACAATAGAACCTGATTTGAGTGCCAATTTTAGAGCAATCTCAAATTTTAATTTCTAAATGCCCAAATAATAAATTGGAATCTACAAAAAAAAAACACAAATATTAGTAGTAACACAAACAAATTTATATAGTGGAATATAACAAAGTAAATGAATAATATATACTTACACAAACAAGGTCCAACCAATCTCCAATCAAGCGCTAACTTTCTGAAATTGAAACCCTAAATTTTTAACCCTTATTTTGATGAGGTTAGTTCAAGAAAAAAAAAAGTGAAGGGGGTGGGGGGGGTGCCGAAAATTTCTTTTTTTGGGGTGTGTGGGGGTGGTGGAAGTGGCAGCTAAGAGTTTTTTTTTTTTGGCGGGGTAAGAGAGTGTTTATTTTTGCTTTAGTTAATAGAGAAAGAGAGTAGTGTGAGTGAGAGAGAAGAAGAGAGGAAGAGAAGAAGAGTGAGAGAAGAAAGTGGGTGAGAAAAATGAGAGAGTTAGGGTTAGAAGAATAGAATAAGTAAATGAGTTGGGTTGGGTTATGATGGTGGGTTTATTGTGTGGGTTTATTTTTTAGTGTGTGGGTGGATTATTATGTTGTTGTTGGCTTTAGTGTATGAGTTTATTTTAAATAGAACAAATTTATTTTTGGAAACCTTTTTTTAAGTGATAACTCTAATTTTTTCATAACTAATTTGTTTGGGGGGGCCTTTTTTTTTACATCTAATTTTTTTTAAACCTAATTTTTTTATACCTATTTTTTTTTAATACCTAATTTTTTTTTTCCCGAAAGGGGCCCCAATTAATCGAGGGCCCTAGGCGGCGGCATAACCCTCCTATGTCTAGCGCCGGCCCTGAGTATTGTCCGAAAATTGATTTTTCTTGGGGTGGGTGGGTAAGGGCTTTGGGGGTGGGTAAGGGAGGGGTTTATTTTGAAAATAAGGATTTTAAAGTAAGAGTTCTTTTCTTGCTTTGGTTACTAGAGAGAAAGAGAGTAGTGCGAGAGAAAAGAAGAGAAGAATAAAAGAAAGTGGATAAGAGAGATGAGAGAGTTACGCTTAGAAATGAATAAGTAAATGTGTTGAGTTGGGTTATGTTGGTGAGTTTATTATGTGGGTTTATTTTTTGTATGGGTAAGTTATTATGTTGTTGTTGGGTTTAGTGTGTGAGTTTGCTTTAAATAAAACAAATTTGATTTTTGGGGGCCTTTTTTTAAGTGATAACTCTAATTTTTTTTCATAACAAATTTTTTTTGGGAACTTTTTTTTACAACTTTTTTTTTTTCATAACTATTTTTTTTTTCATAATTATTATTTTTTATACCGATTTTTGGGTTTAGTGTGTGAGTTTGTTTTAAATAAAACAAATTTGATTTTTTGGGGGCTTTTTTTTAAGTGATAACTCTAATTTTTTTTCATAACAAATTTTTTTTGGGAACTTTTTTTTTACAACTATTTTTTTTTCAACCCAGGGGGTGTAGTGGAGTGGTAGAGACTTCTCCTCCCTTAACCAAGTGTCGGGGGTTCGATTCCCGGCTTGGGCATGGAGCAGCCTTAAATCTCTGGGCCAGCTGTCCCACCCTAAGAGGTGCCTACAATCAGCGGAGGGATTAGTCACTGTGGTACAGTGGACACCCTGGTATTACCAAAAAAAACTATTTTTTTTTTCACGACTAATTTTTTTTTCATAATTATTTTTTTTATACCGATTTTTTTTTCCCGGAAGGGGCCATGATTAATGGGGGCCCCTAGGCGGCGGTCTAATCCGCCTATGCCTAGAGCCGACCCCGGAGAATCTGTGTGTGTGTGTGTGTGTGTGTGTGTCTCTCTCTCTCTCTCTATATATATATATAAGTATCATGCATATATTATTAATATTATTTAAAATATGGATCTTAGTATATTTATAATTTAATAAAATATACATATACTAGCGGATACGCGTGCCGAGGGCACAACAATAAATTTGCCCCCGTGATAAAACCCAACCCATAAAAAAAAAAATAGTTAAAAAAATCCTTATCTATTTATAAAAAAAAAAAAAAAACAGCTTTTAGCATGACATTTCATGCATGGGCATGAAATGTCAAAAATATCATACATGAATTTTGGCCATCCCCATATGGTGTTATATTATATGGATGTAATTTTATGCACATATACATATGTATTTTTTATTTATAAGAATTACACATATTATGTACAATATATGTATATAATATATTAAGGAATAAATGCATATAAATATTAAGAATCAATAATTATGAGATAAAAGTAAAAAATATTATTATTATTATTATTATTTTTTTTTAATTATGACATGAAAATATTATAATGTTTGTATTTAAAAATAAAATATGTGAAATATAATTTTTTAAGTGATGACACTCGATGTATCGTGACGCCACCTGTGAGACGGTGTAGGTGACTGCCACTTTGATTGCCTATCGGTGGAACCTGCAACCTCATTTAGGGCTAAATCTTTTATTTAATAATATTATATTTTTGCACGTATGCAGCTCGAGTAAACCATGGAAGACAAAGACGATCCAGCGCGAGGCCACCGCAAACGCCCCCTACCTCAAGACGACGACCCCAACAAAGCCCCCGCGTAACTCTCTCTCTCTCTCTCTCTCTCTCTCTCTCTCTCTATATATATATATATATATATATATATATATATAGTTAGTTAGTTAGTTAGTTCGTTCTATTTAATTTGCTCTTTAGACTGTTCTTAGGGCTATACATGTCATATAAGATTCATAAGTCAATTTATCCACTACTTCCTCAACTATTTAATTGGTTTGCTTCCTGAGAAATCCAAGTAAATAGGTGCTGGTGAGATTGTGCCTGATTGCTGAGGAAATAAATGTTATATTGTTGTTTTTATGTGAAAAATGAAAATGAAAATGAAATAAGATAATTTCAGTTGAGTTGGATAATTTAGACTACATATTTATGCTATTGGAATCAAATATTGTTCTTCTTTAGCGTTTTCAGTTAAGCTTAAAGGGGTGTTTGTTTTTGCCTAATCAGTTGAATATGAACCATTTAAGTCTTAATAGAAGTACTTCATAGTTAAGAGGCTAACGCTACTGCTCTGAGTGGTGAATGATTAAGAGTTGAATCACAATAAATACATCAATTTCACATAAAACAAACATGTTTTTTCGGATTAAGCTTTTAGATTTGTGATTTAAGGTTTGTTGATATATCATTATATATATAGGCAAAAGAGAGTGAGGTTCCCAAAGGGTAAGAAGGTGAAGCCCGGGGATGAAGTGGTGGATGTAGTAGTTCAACAACCTGAAGATGGACCAAGTGAGTTGCCTGATCCTCTTCTTGCAGCCAAAGAGCGTGCAATGCGAAGGACTCAGAATACAAGTGAACTCCTTAGTGAAGAAAATAGAGGGATGCTTCATGACATATCGGCTGCTGAAGTTTATTATGAGGTTTGATTTTGCTCACTTTTTTGCTTTCAAAATTTCTAGTTATATCAGAATTTTTTTTTTTGCTTAGTTTTTTTGAAATTTGAAACGAGTATCTAGAACAGTACCCGCAACAAGCTTATTAAAGATCTAAGAGTAGTGTCTGAACACGTTTAGTGTGAATGTGATGATGATGCAGCTGCTACTGCTGTAGTTAAGTCTTGAAATAGGGATTTTTTTATTTGATTACAAACTTAGGCTACTAAATTATATGATTAAGTAAAACTCGCATAGATGCACAAGATCCTACTCCATTTGTCAAGTAAATACCAAGGTTCTAAAAAACGCGGGGCGTGGAGGCCAAGCCTTAAGCCTTAGAAACCTAGGCGGGCCTAGGCGTAAAAAGGCGTTTAGGCCTTCTTAATATATTTTAATATTTTTTAACCATAACAAGGCTATTAAAATACAAAAATTGCACATATCATAAAAATATGTCTGAATATATGCAAATTAAAATACTATTTGATTATTTTGGATGAGATAATTGTCCGATTTGTAAACAAATTCTTTAAAAGGCGATATCGTTTCACTAAATCATTGTTATTTTTAGAAAAAAAGTGCGCCTTAAGGGTTTTACCAAGAATAAGGCGTGAAAAGCGTAAGGCGAGGCATTTCTCCCAAGCCTTAAGCTTAGGCGGACCCTAGGCGGGTTTTTTAGAACAGTTAAATACAAATATAACACGTGGTAACTTGGGGGTCGTAGGCACGGCGCATGGCGTGCTGTAGGCACAACTACTAAACATCGGAGAGGAGAGGGGCTTGGCTGTGATTAGGGGTGGCAAATCGTGTTATTGGGTCGGGTTCAGGATCGACCCGACCCGAAATATATTTTAGTGACACGAACACGACACGACCCGATGTCGTGTTATTTTTTCGCAACCCGAACACGACCCGCTTCTAACACGACATGACACGAATTAAAATTTTTATTTGATTAAAACCAATTATCACGACACAACACAACACGATTTGTAGCATATTTGTTCAATTCATGCTTCATTGTATTTGTAAAAAAAAATATATATTTAAAAAAAACAATACCCGTTAACATGTAAACATCAATACCTCTTAACCTTTTTAAAAATATGGTGAGTTTACAATGAAAATCAAACTTTTAGTAAGATCAAACCTTTTTAAGAATATGGGTAGATCAATATTGAAATGGAGAGCATCGGTTTAATAGGATCAAACCTTTTTAGTGAAATCAAACTTTGGCAGATCAAACTTTCATTATAATTATAAAATAAACTTTCATCTGGTAAAAAAAAAGAAAAAACAAATCGGAAATGGGAGAGCAGCACCGCCGAGGACAGACCGGCGCCGGAACAGGAAATGGGAGAGGAACCACCGAGGATAGATCGACACCGAAAATGGGAGAGAAACCATCGAAATGTTTTGTGGAGAAGAAAGAACAACCGAGATATTTTTGCTGTAGTTAGAAATGTTTTGTGCTAGGCTAGGGTTTGTTTTGTTTTGTGGTAAATAAAGTTGAAATGTTTTGTGGACTGGCTTTTTAATAAGAGCCTTTTATTTTTTTTAATGGGTCTTTATTGAGGTTAATAACGGGTCAATAATGGGTTTTCAGTTGGGTCCATAATGTGTCTTAACAAGGTCACTATCGTGTCTTTAAAGGGTTCAATGCGGGTCAATTACGTGGTCAAAATTAAACACGAACACGACACGACAGCGGGTCCAATAATCCAGTCCCGAATACGACCCGAACACGATAAGCCGTGTCAATTTCTTGTTAATTTCGTTCCGTGTTGTCGTGTCGTTTCCGAAATTGCCACCCCTAGCTGTTATGATTTATTCCATGTACATGGGGAATCAGCTCTAGAGTTTAGGGCAGGCCATGAGCATGGTTAAATGTTGACCTTTTCCCATCAACTCGTTCCTTCGAAACGAGCCCCGCATTCTTCCACAACTATGTAGCTCCATCACCCAACTGATGGATTTTACCCCACACCTCTTCGTTTGTCACAGATTGCAACTCACAGTCTCCATGATCCAGTTGTGGACCCCCATATCACTAGGCATGTGCCCCCTTAAATCTAATTTTTCTATATTTGCGACGTTGATCTCAGCTTCCTCTTGTGGCTTTTGTGTGCGTCACAATAGCTTCTAAAATTTTGGGAACTGGTGTTGGATCAACACCTTCAAACACTACGAGCTTGGCCAACACTGAGTCCAACATATTCCCAAAATTTTCTTCCATCCTTCAATCTCAATCGTCTATCTAGCATATGCTCGTCATATGCTCGTCTAACGTCTGAGCTCTTCACGTTATTTGTTTGCTTTGGATTGTTTGTGAGCCTTTGGAGGCATAATTCTACTCACAATAGAATTGTTACAATGAACACACTATAAGCACATACACACCAAGAGAGCGTCTAGACTCTCATACCAATTTGATGTAAATCAAATTGCAGCAGAATTTATAACAAATACGTAAATACCCCAAAGGGATAAAAGTCTCCAATATATGCCATCCCCCATATGGAGGCTGTTACATCACTATATACAGCCTCGGGATTGGGAATAGGGCATCCACTTAAAAAAGATAAAAATACATAAAAGGGCAAATAAAGAGAATATGCCACTACTAGCATATGCAATAAACCTGAAATAACAAATTAAACTCTTATTTACTATATGCTTTAAAAATTAAAGGGCACACTTTTTATGATCAAGTCACGTCTTCGAATCTTGCTTTTAGGTGTAAATGGTGAAAAAGCGCAATTGTGGAACTTTTTACTTAATGTTATTTGAGGATGTTCGATTACACTCATTTTCCTGCTAAAAATGTCATATTTTCTACTACTTGTTCGATCAGCTCTTTAGCGTGCGGTAATAGTACAATTTAACAAGCACTAAAAACCGAACAAAACATAAACAATTCTTATATTCCAAATGAACGTTGACATAAAAGTATTATCCAGAAAAACTTATTCGAGTTTTCTGCAAATCCCTTGTAGTGAAGCTCGTGGCCTCCCTTGGCAACGAAGAAGATATTAAAATTGACTTTGTTGATAAAGGTTGCCACTTGAACGCTCGAAAAAACCTTCTTTGTGGCTAAAGTAATACGGTTCAGGGGATATGAATTTTTCTAGTGTCGTTGATGAAGATTTTTGCCGAACTCGAGTGATGATGGAGGCATGACAAATTTGTCTGGATTCTCTTGAAGAATTGGTCATAAAAAATGTTTTTTGGTCGCAACAAATTTGCTTTGTTGTTTATGAATATGATGCAACACTGGTCATTGTATTAGTATTTATTTTTGTTATTTTCCCATTTGTTCCTTTTCTTTCACAAGGAATGTAGCTTCTATTGTGCCCACGGTCTATGTCACTATCCTAGTGATGCCACGCATGGCATCTTTAGATGCATTAAGCATGCCATTGTTGATGGTGATGAAACGGAGATTGAGAGTTACATCTCTAATTTTCAAAATGTTTTTGTTGATGATGATGTTGTTCTTATGCTTTATATCGTATCAAAGAACATTTCTTAGGTAAACACGTCTACGAGTGATGATGTTACTCGGGGTGGTACCACCCGAATTATTCATCAACTCGATCTACTGCTGTCGCATTGGCAACAAAAGCACCCTCGCCTATTTAAGGCGTTGAAGGCGGCATGTCTATTGCACCGTTGTGGCGCACACTCCCCATTGCGTCTGAGCTGTGGCCAACAAAGAGGATGGTGGGTCCTTTTGTAGTGTCGTCATGCACCCCGCCCACCCGAACTTGAGTTGATCTTTAGAGGAGGCTTTAACTCTTTGACATTCACCCTTTTCTTACTGGTACCCCCCCTAGCATAGTTCAAAGACTTGGTTGGAACTAAGTTAACTCGGTTTCAGCAGTGGCTGATTCGAAATTGTTACGCGTTACGGTTGTTGAACGATTCTACTCGGTGAAATTTTGGCCAGAAGCGAATATTTTGGCTGTGGCGTATCACCCCTCAAAGGACTGTTTGTTTGAGTCGTATCCGTGCGTCGGTATCACTGGGACGATCGTGGTCCGATATGAAACATTATTCTCAATTTTCAACCTCGAAGCTTTGCTATAGTCTTTGCGCGATTATGATTTGAAACATCGATATAGGAACTCCTATCGAAACACGCATCACTGTGAGTTGTGAAGAAATGATGCGTTTGTATATTCGTTGGAATAAAAGATATTGCGGTTGTACAAATGTGAAGAATTGAGAGTCTCATCCTTTTCTTTCTCTTCTTTTAATTTATATAGGGGGTATTAATTCCTAACAGTGAACCCATACAAACCCATGTGTTTGAAAAAGTTAATGGTGTTTGGCTATGGTGATGGTCCGTCTCCTTAATTGGAATCTATATTATACCTCTAATACGAAATTATTAGAGGTGTAAATAATAATTAATACCCCCTATATAAATATATCTCCCTCCTCCTAAAATTAATACTCTCTTTCACCTAAATAGATTAATTAAAAATCTCTTTGAAACCAAAAAAATGAATAATTTAAAATTCTCTTGAAAACTAAAAAGATGATTATTCTAGACTCCATTAATTAATCTATTGATCCAACACAATCTAGATTCAATTAATCTTTTTTTATCGTTCACCAGTCAAATCACATTACAGTATGCTACCAATACTACCACATCTATATAACGATTTATTTCTAGAAAAAAAGTTAAAAAAAGTTTTCAAAATTTCAAAATTGTTTTTTATATAAATAAAAGGATTATTTGGCTATAAAAACATTTTTAACGTTGTATTTATAGAAAAACTAAGTTTTTATTTATAAATGATATTAAGTTTTTTAAACTAAAAACAAATAAAAATATGTATAATTTTTTATATAAAATAAGTACAGTTTTTTGGAAGTTTTTATTTATTAATATAGTTTTTAGGTTTTAAAAAGTTCTCAAACTTTTGAAATTGTTTTTAATATAAGTAAAAAAAGTTTTTGGTTATAAAAATATTTTGACGTTTTATTTATAGAAAAAACTTTAACTTTGTATCTATAAATGACATACAGTTTTTTAAGCTAAAAACGAATAAAAATATGTTTAATTTTTTTATATAAAATCCGTACAGTTGTTTTGAAGTTTTTATTTATAAAAAATAGTGTTATATAATAAAAATATTTAAAAATAGACAAGTTTTATTTATGAAAAAATTAACTTTTTTATAATGGCTTTAAGATAAGATATTGAATATATGATATATACTAATTTTTATAATTATCATTATATTTGCTTATTTTATATCGCCCGTGCATCGCACGGGTTGTATGCTAGTGGTTATATGTTACATTTTTATTTTGTTTCTTTGTTGTAAATTTACAACTTAAATATTATTTCTACTAAGATGCTATGTAAGTATATATATATATATATATATATATTGAATATTAGATATAATTTAGGCTACATTAATAAATTATTAAATTTACTTGTTAAATAAATTTAAAAATCAGTATCAAATTATAATTAATTTCGAAAAATATAAAAAATCGTTATTATTTTT
The DNA here is from genome assembly GCA_949130495.1 of Sambucus nigra. Classification (NCBI taxonomy): domain Eukaryota; kingdom Viridiplantae; phylum Streptophyta; class Magnoliopsida; order Dipsacales; family Adoxaceae; genus Sambucus; species Sambucus nigra. The sequence goes on along the minus strand of OX422210.1, from coordinate 584,511,591 downwards.
GTATCATAATTTGGTTATTAATTGTTGAACCATAATAGTATATTGCATGTAGCATTTGTGTCGCGCACGAGTATATTTAATTAAACAATGTTGATGTGTAGTGGGTGGCAGATGTGATTAATTACACTACATAACAACTACAACAACAATGATAAAATAGAGGAAACTCTCACTTTGCTTCTTCATTAAAAAAATTCAAGTTGTGAATACAAATGAGGGCCAAATGACTTATTTATGGGGTGAAGCTAGCCCTAAAAGCTAAAAGATTAAAAATGATAAAATAAATAAAAGACAAAAATAACTTCTAGCCTTACTTACTTGGAAACCAAGTAAAGACCCTAAAATGACTAAAATATAAAAGTACCCTAACATAGAATATCCGAAATGAATATTCATTTATTTTACTAATAAAAATAAAATAAAATACAAATCAAAATCAAAATTTTCTTTTGGATCTGCCTCCTTGCCCACGTGTCATGTGTGTACATTGCTCTCCCCTCCTTAAAAAAAGCTCGCCCTCGAGCGTGAGGGGGAAAATTGCTTGTGCCTGTGCCATTGAAACAAATAGTTGGAGTTTTTTTGGAAATTTTGGGGCCCGAATAAAATATTGTTCAACACTTTAAAAATTGGGGGCTGTCCAAATTTCTCAACCCCAATAAAATCAATTGTCAAATTGGTCATGGGTTTAAATGGGGTTGCAATTAATTTTGGTTCAAACACTCCAAGTTTGCCCTTTTTAAATGAGAGTTTTATTAACCCCCTTGTCTCCAACTATCAACCACAAGGCTCAAATGAAACCCTAGCCCATAACCTTTAGCTTCCCCCATCTCTTGACAAACCCTAGCAACGTCTCCACCAATGTAACTTGGATCGTGGGTCGTTCCGATACATGGTATGGGTATGGGGTAAGTTAGTTTAGCCTGTACGTGGTACGATAAGGATAGGTATCCTTAGTTGCTTCGCTACTTCAAATCATAAGGGATTTTTAGAACTCTTGTTGGCTTCTTTTAGTATTATACATGTATTTTGTCAAGATTCATGTAGTCCACCAATATAAGAAGTTTCCTAAGAAGGTATATAGTGGATAATCTCGATATTCAATAGTATATTAATAAGATATATAAAGCATCTTGTATAAATATTGTTTGAGAAGCCTCTTTTCTTCCCTTATACTATGTTGTTAAAGTCTAAAAGTTGTCCTGAAATTAATAATAACTAAAGTAGTTAATGCAAAATTTGGGAATGCCATTTTTGGAGATTCAGATCGAAAACCCACCATATTTCGAATCAAACGATCCCGGATCGCGGCACGGAAGGTGATGTAGTGATCGCGATAACTATGGTCTCCACTCGATGGAGTTGCCGGAGGTCGGACGACCATTGCTTATGGCCGAAGATCATCATCGGAGGTCGAAAAGGATGGATGGCCGTCGGGTTGACCATTTGCGACCCAACAAAGAGGTTTCTTACCATCGAGCTTTCAACAGGGTGCGCGAGGATCCGACAAGAGTTGCCCTGGTTCGGCGAATGCCATTGCTCCTCCATAGTAGAATGTGGTGATTTGGTGTCGGGATGAGGGAGGAGGTAAGTTAGGAGTGGTTCGTAGCTATTGATCGGGACTCGAATCAAGACCGGATCTAGTTGGAAACGGGTCGGAGTGAGTCAGATCTGAATGAGTAATAATCGGGAGTTAGCGGACAACTTTACTTTCGTTGATTTGCTCCGACGAGGGTGAACATGGGTTTTTCATGTTTGCAATTTTTTTTTGGGTGGGCGTGAGGGTGGTTGTGGTTTTAGATCTGAGATTTGGGAGCTCAAATCTAGGGCTTATGGTGTATGGTGGTGGAGGATGAGGTTGTATTGTGGTGGCAGGAAGCTTTGGGGACAAGGGGATTGTGACTCGAGGTGGTGCTCGTCTATAGCGACTCCTAGCCCTCGGGTTGAGGTATATTCGTCGTTTCAATTCTCCATTGGATAGTTGATCGATTTTTGTGATTTCGATCGCTGTCACTGGAATATTTCTCTGCCAAGATACCCTCTCGGTCGAATGGTTGTTCCGAGTTGAAGCAATAACTTTGACCGGGTTTCGTACACCACTTAATACAAAAACACACCAAAAGCGAACATCGCTCTTATACCAATTTGATGTGTAGTGGGTAGCGGAAGCGATTAATTACACTACACAACAATAATAATAAAATAGTGAAAACTCTCACTCTAATTCTTCATTAATTAAAGTCAAGTTGTGAATACAAATGGGGACCAAAGACCTTATTTATAGGGTGAAGTTAATCGTAAAAGCTAATAGACTAAAAAGCATAATTCAAACAAAAGACAAAAATAACCTCTAGCTCTAGTTGGAGACCAAATAAAGTCCCTAAAGTGACTAAAATATTAACATACCCTAAGATTGAATATTCCAAAGGAAAAATAAAATTTTTCTTTTGGGTTCGCCTCCTTCGTCACGTGTCAAGCGTAATTAGCAGATGTTATGAATATCAAATGATGATATTGTACTTATTTAATAAATCCTTATTATGGCTCTTATTTTCTAAAATGTTATTTTTCTCTAAAGTTTTATTTAGTCTCTGTATTTCCCGAAACTGATACCAATAACAATACTAATATTTAGTTAAAAATTGTGTTACCGAGTCATAGAACTATACATATACTTTGAACCATGGCCCCTATTGGAGGTTGCACAAGTGAAATCCACTCACGACATAGGGTGAAGCGCACAAACCTAGCCACCATTCCTCCCATCGTTGCATCGATGTTGCCTCTCATGGCCCTCTTGATAATGACTTAGCCCCAATCACGCTCAACCCACCCTCACGACCCTGCACCGACCTCTCAACCCCCGTTTGGCTAGTGGCAATTTAGTATATGGCTAAGAGATGATTGGTCAATTTTTGGCTACCTATGGAATTGCTCGCTAAGCCCTATCATGTTTGGGTGTTTAGGTGGTGGAGATTCCCTTGTGCTGGATCTTAGTGCCGAGTTCCTCTTTTAATCAACTCGTATATGAAGAAGGTCCTTTGCACTGTAGTTGAGATGAGAATTTGCCACCTATTAGGGAGTGTGGCGATATGACCACACTAGCGTGCACGATGACCGTGCCAACACCTCAACATCACGGCGAGTTGCTGTAGTTGCAACCATTGCAAGAGCTTCATTTGCACATATGTTTGCTCTTTTTGTTTCTCGCATCACGTTGGTGCTAGAGTTGCAGGAGATTGGCATGAACTCCACCCTTATTAGCTTCTTCAGTACCTTGATGTTTATAGCCCGTTGTGTGACATCTAGTACACCATGATTTCATACTGGAATCTCCCACTACGAATTGCAACATGACGAATTGCAACATTAAGCTATTGAGTTATGCGATTGGGCTTACTCCAGAAGTGTATGTAAAAAGTGTATGTCGCCTAGTGTGGTCTTGCCTTTCTGACGCCAAAATATGTTAGGTGATGTATGTGCGTTGACAACCTTGTTATCAATGAGATGACAAGATAACGGTGAAGTATCGATTTCCCATTTCCTAGTTAGAGGACATGTTGGATCAACTACACTGATTTAAGGTTTTTATGAATCTAGACTTAGAGAGTGTGTATCATTAGATTCGCATGCTCCCAGACAACCTTCAAAACAAATTGTGACTTCTTTGAGATGATAGTCATATCATTTGGGTTGTGCGATGCCTTCGCTACCTTTATGCGAGTTATGACATAGATCCTATGTACATTTTTGGGTAGGTTTGGTGTAGTTTACTTTGATGATACTTTGATATATATAGCCATGGTTCAAAGTAGCGCCCGAGTGAACTCGGATTTGGCCGAGTAGATTAGGAATCGCTGCCCACCGCACCGATTATGAGACGCGATTAAAAAAAAACCCTAAATCGCACAGTATTGGGTCATATCGCTGATATATCGGCGCATCAGGTTTAACTCGGCGCTATATCGGGGATAAATGAGATATCTCGGCGAGTTTAAATTTTTTTTACCATAGAAAATTGCCAGTTGAAGTCACGGGGCAAAAGCAAGAAGAAATGATTGAAGGAAGCCAAAAATATAAAGAAAATAACCTTTGTCAGTTGATTTGTAGCCTTTACAACTCACGGTCCATTTTTTGGCTTTATTTTCACCTATAAAAACCCTCTTCCTCAAGCCTAGTTTCTCCACCGCTTCTCAAGCCATAGCAAAGCAAACCCTTTAGCCGACCACAAGCTTGCCTTTTCTTTGGTTGAGCGAGACAGCGTGCTTTGTGTTCTTTATTTTATGTTAAAAGTTGCCCATAATCCCCTATTCACTCTTTTGTTATTTGTGTACCTTATTTACCCTTTTGTTACACTCTTATTTCCAAAAAGAGAAGTAAACCATTAAAAGGGCCTTTTGTTATATGTGTACAAAAAAACCTTTTTGCGTAAAAAAATGTTTATTGCCAAAAAATGTTAATTTACATTTTTTTTTGTATATAAAACATTAATTTTATGAAAAACATTTATTTGCACATAAAACATTTATTTGTACAAAAACATTTTTTTGTACGTAAAATATTTATTTGTACAAAAAAATGTATTTGTACATAAAAAATTCATCTGTACATTTATATGTTTGTAAACTATTTATTTGTATGTAAAAATGCTTGTTATTATTAATTGTACATAATTTATACATTTAAAAAAAATAATGAGTACAACATATGTTTAAACAAAATTTAGAATTTCTAAAAATTCCTAAAAATAATGTTTTGTACAAATAATGTTTAGAATTCGTAAAAAAATGTTAAGAATTTCTAAAAGTTTTAAAAAATAATTTGTTTTACAAATAATGTTTAGACTTTTAAAAAATATGTTTAGAATTTCAAAAAATTCCTAAAATTAATGTATTGTACAAAAAGTGTTTAGAATTCTTAAAAAAGGTGTTTAGAATTTCTAAAAATTCCTGAAAATAATGTGATGGACAAAAAATGTTTAGAATTTCTAAAACTTATTAATGTGTTATACAAAAAATGTTTAGAATTCTTTAAAAAATGTTTAGAATTCTTTAAAAAATGTTTAGAATATCTAAAAATTCCTAAAATTAATGTGTTGTACAAATAATGTTTAGAAATCTTGAATAAAATGTTTTATTAGATTATTTTTATATTAATATTGGTTTATTATGAAATATTGAATCTGTGAAGGCCGCTGCGCTTCAGTATAACCAATTGTATAATGTAATGCATATCAAAGAATGGTTTTGAACATATTTAATTGGTCCACACAATTAATCTTATTTTTAATTTTTTTTTATATTTTTTTCGAAATTGTTTGCACTCTCTAAATAGCGTATCTTTGCGTATCGTTCGATACCACGCCCGATATTGTGACCGAGCTGAAAACTGGGTGTCTGATACCGGTACAGATACCAAAACTAAGACTTTGAACCATGTATATAGCCGATCGAGGGAGGAGCTTGTATCTAATGCCGGGCAGGCTTGGAGGTCCTCCGGTTAAAGCATTCCATTTGCAGTTGACGAAGTGCTTGTTTTGTCGGTGATGGTACCCTCTGCCGCCTTTCTGGGGTATGTGGTCTCGAAAGAGAGGTCCATGTTGATGTGGCCAAGATCCAGGCTATAGTTGCATGAGCCAACCCCACATCGGTATCACAAGTTTGGATTTTCCACGATTTGATCGGATACTACCTTTGTTGTCGGGTTCAATTTTGTTATAGTTCGATTTTTTAATTGATGAGTCCCCTCCCCATTCGAAATCTGTGGCGAAGAGGGCTTTCCAATGTATCAAAGTCTATGACATCAACCGCTTTCGTGCAAAATTGTATTGGCACAGTTTAGAGCCACAATGGGAAACCTGTTGAATTCTTTAGCCACAGCCTTCTATCGATTTTGCTAGGCGTATATCTTATACATCGGGAATATGTGATCAAATCAAACCACAAGGCCCTATGTTATTTGAACAACCAGAGTTGAGCCGGTGATCTGATTGGCATGCCAAGTGTATTGCGTTTATGTAATGATATGCGTATCACCTTCGGTATAAGCCGTGCAAGGGGGTTGTGGATTTAGCACAATCATATTTCATTGTTGTTTCTAGTTAGGTCTTTTGATTTGACGAGGTGCCCAATTTGTATGCCACTGACTTCGATTTTGTCTTCTCACTCGTGCATGGCAGCAACATGGGCTTTTCGACAACGCATTTCTATGTGAAGGGTTCTAATTCTAATCCCCCTTTGCATCCCCACATCATCTTCCCTTGAAGTTGAATCTTGAGGATTTTAAGCCATACTTGTGTTGCTCGGGGAAGGTTTCTTTGGCCATATATATCATGACACAAACTGCACTTGTCAAACGACTAAGGCCAACGTTCTAATGCTGGTTTCCATACTCCCTTGTTGACCTTAGACTGTCCATTGTATGATGTTTTTAGACTTCGTTGGCGTCCTTCGCCACATGACTGGCAATATGATTCCATACTTATTGTCGTGGGTTGGCTCTCAAGATGGCCCACTCCATTTCTTGCACATGGATGTCGATGCTTCACATGTTGCGACCATGTGTTTTTGGAAGAATGTTTGATTGCGTGGCATCTTTTGCATAATCACTTTTGTCACTCCCTTTCACCCAAAGACTGATGGCTAGATTGAGGCTAGCTTAGGAGCTTATGATTTGTTTGATGTCTTACCATGTAATATTATGAACGTTTAGAGTAAGTGAGATGGGTGGTTCTTGTATCCACCATAGTTGTCAGATCGGGATATATATCGCGTATTGGAAACGCTATATATATCACGTATCGTGATTTGTATTGGGATATGCATCATAAGATAAAAATAAAAAAGTTGTAAAAAATATATAAATCCACAGAAAACACTTCACAATAGATTTCACAACATATTTTGTTTTTGAACCAATTTATGACATGATTACATTGTATAATGGTATGAAGTTTGCCTTTTGTGGTAGTGTCGCAACATAAAAGAGACAAAAAATGTAGGAATAAATTAAAAAAACTGGGACTTTTAATTCATGGTTCAAAATCTCGGTCGCGGTATATGTTTCAGACGACCAATTTTTAACTCGGTCGTAGTTTCGGGTATATGCAACAACACATTATTTAAAGAGTCTAATTAATACCAAAAAATTTAGATTTTTTCCCCAAAAAACAAGATTAATAATGTGGACATTAAATAAATTAAAGACCATTATTTAATATGCATACCATTGTCCATGTGAGAATATAGTAACGCATGTCAGACTAGTCAGCTTTGACATTCCATAATAAATTAACACTAAGTTAGCAAAACAATCATATAGAAGTTACATGGAAGCAAAACAATCCAACGAAATTAGCTTAATGAGGTTTGCAAAAGTGATAAAAGGTTGGGGCAGGTTTCACACAAGGGGATGGAAGTGGTGGATTGCATAGGAGAAGAAAGTGAGAAAAGCGTTGAAAGAATTGTAGGGATTTTTTTTTTTTTTTTTTTCCGTTCCTTTCAAAAGGCTAAGAGAAGAATCGTAAAATTGGAAGCCCAAAACAGCTTGGAATTATAGTTCTTTTAGCTGAAAGTATGGCATGAAAATCTATGAGACTGCATTGCTATGTGTATCATGTATCGTATCAGGATACGAAAAGATATGCTTGGGATAAGTGTTTTAAATAGTTCGCTATCGCGAACACAATAGCACGCTATTGCGTTTTGTGACGGGAAGAGGCAACGCAAATAGGTCTGCTAACTGGGATGCTGCTGTTGCATGCGCTATTGGGCGCAATTTGGCGCTATTTAGCGCAAAAGTGCGCAAACCTGCCCTATAGCCGCGCGATGCATGTTTTTATAAAACCCTTTGGCTTACCAAAACGGCATCATTTTGGTAAGTGCAAAGGTAAAAAAAATCCCGCAGACACTTAATCACTTTTGACAGCCCCGATCTTAAAAAAAAAACTTCCTTATTACAATTTGACAACCCCAACTTAACAAAATCCTTCCTCAATCACTTTTAACAGCCCCGATCTTGAAAACCAAAAACAAAAAACTCATTAACAGTGCTCCGGACTCTTCCTTCCACAGTTTGGCAACCCCGATCCAACTTTGGTAAGAATTTACACAGGTCTTTTTATTTTTTACCTCATTAGCATTCTTTTTTTTTATCTCAATTTTTTATGATGATATTATCTTTGGACGACGGAGACTGCTTTTGATGTCATTTGTTGCTAATTTATTTTTGAAACTTCATGCCTTTGAGATTTTTGGAACAATATGGTCCTATTTTTGTGTTTTATTTGGAATGTTGTAGCACTTTTTGGCTTTATGACTGTATTTGAAATGATTTGGAGTGATTGTTTGAGCTTATTTATTTACTTATATATGTTACATGTTTTTCAAATAAAAAATCTGGAATGCACGAATTGTTTGCGCGATACGCGACGCGATTTCGGAACCAAAACGCTGCACAATGCGCGACCGTGATTTAAATCATTGCTTGGGATACACGACATTTGCTATACGTACGGATGTTTGATTCGTTCGTTTTAGTTGTGTATTGTGTTTCGTATCAAAATACGTATCGCGTGTCATAAGATATCAACAATAGAGGTATCAACCTATTACTTCTGCCTATTACTACTGATGTAGAAGAACAGAAGCAATCAATGGAGAAATTAAGGAATTATTTACTTTGTTCTTCCTTGGTGGTAATATTCATCTGTGTACTGATAACATCTACGAAAGATGGTGGATTTCTATGCCTTAGGGGTATTTTCTTGTAATTCTCTTTTTTGTATCCTTGAATGATGCCTTTAGTGACCGTTTCTTTGAATCTTATAAAGTGATTTGCAAGGCTAACTCTCTATTGTGCAATATTTGGCATGGTTGTTGGTTCATGAGAGACTCGATACACGTGACATGTGTCGAATATGACGGTATGCATGTTTTGCATGGATCACTTGTTTGTTCATCGGTTGCTCACGGGCTATTTGTGGAATAAGATGTTTAATGAGTTGGGAATGATGGGTGTATTACCACCTAACATATGGGTTCCTATGAGTAATATGAAGTTTTTAGGGAATGGATACAAATAAAAGGCGATTTGTTTGTGGAGATGCATTGCTAGGGATCTTTCAATGGTTATATGGCTTGGAAGGAACTCTAAAATTAATAAGAAAAGGAGATCCTTTGGGAAAGAATTAAGTTATGGGTTATCTGCATTTTGGGGTCCAACAGTTATGGATAATTGTAGGTTGGGGTCCGAAGTTTTTTATATTGAGGTCTTGGGGCCCATTTTCACTTTTTGCAAAAATATTTTTTGTTACATTTTTCTTTCTGAAAAATGTTGCAAAAATGAGAATAGACTACGAACATGGTTTTCAAAGTCTGGCTATCGAGCACCCGATTTTCAACTCGGTCATGGTATCGGTCGTTGTATCGGGCGATACGCAAAGATATGATATTTAGAGAGCGCAAAAAATTTCAGAAAAAATATAGAAAATTATAAAAAAATAAGATTAACAATGTGGACCAAATAGATATGTTCAAAACTACCCTTTAACATACGTTGCATTGTACAATTGGTTATACTGAAGCCGGGGGACTTGTCAGATTCAATATTCCATAATAAACCAATATTAATATAGAAAAACAATTTTAGCGACACATAAAACTTGATTAAAAAGTTACATTGAAGATAAATTGAAATTATTATTTTCGTCATTTTAATCTACCTATCTAGTTGCGATATCGATCATACGGATGTGGATAAGGGTAATTTCTTCCAGTAGGGTAAGAGAAGAAATATTAACTATATTGTTTCATAAATTTAACTTAAATAATATGCCTACTAATTTGCTAATATTTATTACAACCATTGTAAAAGACATTATTTTTAGGAAGCTTTAGAAATTCTATACATTTTTTTAAGAATTCTAAACATTTTTTGACAACATTATTTTTTTGGAATTTTTAGAAATTCTTAACATTTTTAAAGAATTCTAAGCATTATTTGTACAAGACATTATTTTTAGGAATTCTTATAAATTTGTAACCACCCCCATTTTTCACGTAAAGGTTGGCCGGACACAATAAGCCGAAGATGGGGCTTGTCTATTAATCTATATCATTCTCAACATCAAACCATAGGAATACAATTGTATTTTTAAAACATGTACGAAGAAATCGGTTTAATTAATAATTGATGATAATTAAGAATAAAATAAAAACTCCAACATAAATACGATTGGTCTCAAAAGACTGAATAATAAACTTCGAGCTTATGCACATACAATATTCAAAAAAACAAATAACTGAAAGGGAAATAACAGCCTAAACTAGAATGAATGATCTGAATGACAGATGAGCAAAGTGTGACCGCAAGTCTGATATCTTGTCAACCCTGTTGTCTCTGTCTAAGCAAACCTGGGGGACAACATTTTATAATTTAGATCAGCGCCCTAAAGTTGCAAGAATTATTTACGAAATGAAAATGCAATAATGCAGTTAATTCAAAGTATGCGCCGCCCATCGGCACACACATGCAGTAAGTATCTCACCTCTCATCTAATTGCCATACTATACGCACATCAACTCAAGTCCCAAATATGAAAGTCTGATAACTATAACAATAAGGTAACATTCGATGCATATTAGCATAATTCATATATTGAAGCTAATCGTCTACACATGTGCTTCTAGTTCCAAGAGTAACCCCTACGATACTACTTGCAAGAAATAGCATATCATCCATTATGTATTTTACCTATTATTGGGTTCATTATCAATTGTCCACATCATTAAACTACAAGGATTAATTCTCAATTAATATATATAAATTATATATGTCCTTACATATATACGACACATAAAGGCATCTTCCTTTAGTGTCCCGTTCGTGTTCTATTGGTAAGTCTGGAGGAGTCCCTCATCCAACCGGACATCACAAAACACACACAAGCGGGGCGGTCCTTACGCAGTACACCATCACATGGTTCATGACCCCGACGGTAACAATAAATCCCAGCATTTACACCTACCTCCTTGTAAGTGGTGCTGTTATGTAGTATCTAAAATAACGACTTATACAACGTCTAGCCCACTTGTGTCGACGTGTGCTGCGGTCCCGAGACGCACATAACCCCAACCGGTAAGCCGTCCACGAACATGGGTATGTCCACACAACTAAGCAAATACATATTTATAACACATAATATGTATAGGTAATTAATCCTATAATTACCCCCAAGGCTCTCATTTATTTCCCGATTAACATTTCTACTTTAAGAATTAATCGTCTAGCTAATTGTTAACTTCCCAGCAATTAAAATAGTGACACAATCGTTACACGGAATTCGTCCCCGTTTAAGCTAAGGTACTTCCTAACCTTCCCATTATATTTCCAGAAATCTAACTTCAACTTCCAAATTCCATACTCCATGCGGAACCCTAAACGATTTATGAAAAACCAAGGGAAACCAGTACAACCAACCGAATCGGTTCTGTCAGCGAACCGTTTCGTCGCCTAGTGAACCGGTTCGGTTCAACTAGGCTGCCAAGGCGAACAATGACGGAATTTTGTCTTCTCCCTTCATCCAAAAGTCTCTGACCTTCACCCAAACTCTATGTGTGAACTCTAATCTATTTCCAACCATAAAACAACAGTTCTCTACATGAAATCCTCCCGAAAACATATCAAATTCATCCAATAACAATTTACATCAAGAATTATGCACTATAAAACCCTTGTTTCCAAGCTATGAAGCATGAACACTCCCGGAAGCCACGAGCCGACTTTGAAACGCTTCGTCACGTGACACGCTTCGACACGTTGGGACACGCCTGCAGGGGTGGAGCTATATGGAAGAGGTGGGCAAGTGCCCCACCCCAAATTTTGAAAATTAAATTTTACCCCTAAATATTTTAGAGACTAGGTAGAGTGCCCACATAAATTTTCAATAATCGATTAAAGTTTTAATATATTTTGTGGAGAATTTAGTAATCACTCTCAACATATATTTAAGAAATAACTTGTGGGTGACACGTTAAGTGTAAAATGTAAAAATAACCCTAAAATTTTGTAAAACGTAAAAATAACCCAAAAATACAAAATATCAATTAAAAATTTGTAAAACGTAAAAATAACCCTAGATTTTCTTTCCGAGGGCTACCGCCCCCGAACCCTAGTCAACAATTTGTGCTCCACCCAAATAAATTCCTCGCTCCACCATTGCACGCCAGACACATTGCCGACACACTGGGACACGTAAAAAGGACACTTTTTTTTTTAAAATTATTATTATTTTTTTCTTATGTGATCGTGATTCTGCTTTATGTATGATTTTTAATGTTAAACTGTGTTTGAATTTTGTTTTGTATGGCCCATTTTCTTAATTTCATGTTAAGAATGCTCTAATAATGTATTTTATGGGAAAAATCTGTTTTATTTCATTAATATATATATATATATTATATACGTATCCTAGCGCGTCGTATCTTAGTTTTTGGAAAAATCACGTGTCGCGTCGAAACACATTACGTGTTGAGGGGGGTCTCTTTCAATTTCATGGGCGTTATGGTTTGAATGGAAAATGGAGTTTTTGAAGAAAAATGAGGAAGAAAATGAGATTCTGTGGGAAAAAATTAGATTCATGGCTTCATTATGGCCTTCATCTTCTAAATGCTTTAAGGGCTTTTCTTTGGAGAGGGTTGTATTGTGTGAGCCATGGTGTAATTTATTTTGTTGGTGGACTAATTGTCCTCCAATTTCCATCTCAAATTCCTACTTTTCTTATTTGGAAAAAAGGCCAGACATCTTTTAAAGAGCAAGTGGCGGACCCTTTCTATGAATTTTTGATTAGCCAGGTGCTCTAAGGGACCTGGATACCCCAAAACGTCAATACAAAAATAACAAACAGAAAAAAAAGCTTGTTAATTAGCAGCTCTAGAGACCATATTATCTGCTGCACTTCTTTTACTATGACATGCGGTGAAATCCGCCAACGCGTTTGATATCACAGTCCATTTTGTAAATTGCATTCTCATGCTTCTCTCTCTCTCTTTATTTATGTTTGTGTGTATCCCTATATAGAGAAGATCTATTGCTGAGGTTGAGTATCCGTAATTTCGTCCTCGTCCATGGAAGTTGAATTTCTTTATCATCAAGGATTTCTATAATTTTGACTGCTTCTTTTCCTTGATTGACAGCTCTGTTCCAGTCAAGTTAATTCCTTTGTGTTAGTTATCGAGTCCAGAGAAACAATAGCAAATGATGAGAGATTACTTTTGACAGGATAACGAGACATTTATTGATGATGGTATTCAGATAGAACCGTTTAATCTGACAAAGGAGAGGGAAGAAGGTTATTTTGATGCCGACGGAAATTACGTTGAGTATGTCAATGAAAATGAAATCAAGGTAGGGCATCTAGCCTGTCAAAGAATTACCTATTTAAAATGAAAATTATTTATCATTTTTAAGTGAATTCTTGCAGGACGCATGGCTTGATAATGTTGATGTTGATCCAAAATTTGCTGGAACAGTAACAAATATTGAAGAAAATATTGCTGACCTCTCATCTCAAGAAGTTGGAAAGATGAAGAGGAGAATTGCGGATGTTCTTGAGCCTGGCGAAACGGTGGACTTCTTTTTCTCTTTTTGCACATTATTCTTGTCCTGTAGTTTATCATGCATAGTATATGCTGTTATGTTCTATTTATTTATTAATTTATTTTTTGTTTTAGATAAACAATAACTGTTATAATATTGGGGTTCCCTGTCAATAATTATCTTTGATGAGAATGTAAACTTGCTGGATGAGTGATGTATTTTCTTTTGAAACTATGATTTATTTCTTAAAGTATCTTTTTTCTGTTGGAATTATGATATCACGAGGTAGTTACATATCATGTTGACAAAGCATTATTCAAACTTTCCATACCCATTTTTTTATACTATTAGACAATGCTCAATTGGCTCAGAATTAGTGCTTATTTTTTATTTTCTTATTGCAATATGAATATAGGTCTGGATATATGTCTGTAGCATTAATATGGTACCTGACAAGCACCCATGTAATTTCCTTATTCTGATATTTTACGCATTCCAGCGGTCGCTTTTCTTCGTTACACTGTTCCAAGATGTCTATAATCGTTTTCTTATTTAGTAGGGAAAGAAACAAATGTTTTGGTTGTAAAATTGCATCCTGTAGCAGTGGAAATCAAATCAGAGTGTGGGAAATTTTGATTTGTGTTTACTCCATGACTATTATCTCTTTTGAGGTCGCATGTTTGTATGTTTTATTGTGTAATTGCAATAATGATGTACTCATTATTTTTGTCTTGGTTGTGCATGTGCACAAATTGTATAGATGTAACTTCTCTTAATCTTTGGCTTAATTTTCTCACTTATTACAACTTATTTTCATGTCAATTATCATTAATCTGTGGACAAAGTACCACATGTATATGTAAAATTGTAAATTACCTTTTTTTTTGTTGTTGGGTGTTGGTGGGGGATTATTTTAAAATGTTTAGACACCATAGCTCACAGTGTAAATTTGATATGAACACTTTCCTGTTAAAAGTATATCAATATATCAAATCCTTTACCCAATTTTTCTCTCCATATATTTGACATATATATAATTTTTCCGTCACTATATTACGAAAAATAGGAGCCATCATGTTTTTATTTTTTGAGAATTTATGTATAAATTTCTACTGAGTATTTTCATACCCTTGATAGGTTCTACGGGCTTTGAGAAGGCTGAAGGGGACTTCCAATAACAAGAAGGAAAAGATGTCAGCAGAAACAAAAGTTCTGTTTGATCAGCTAACTGAGGATTCCATGAAGCTGATGGAAAATGGCGACTACAGTTTAGTGTATTTCTTTTAACTTCTTTCAGCGAATCCCACATTGAATATATAATACCTGGTTTGTGGTGAATATTTGTTTTGCAGATGTGTATGATGAAAAACAGGAGGTATTTCTTAGAGAGGCAGGTTTGTTTTAAATTTACTTCAATATCTTCTCTGTTTGTAATTATAATAACATCGTAATGGTCTTTTATGTGATCATAATCTTTCATGTTGAGAACTAGTAAATGTTATAATAGATAAATGAGTAGCAGAATTATCAGGTTGTCATTCGTTCTGCAAATGAGAAGGCGTCTGTCTTATTTCGTTGTCTCTTCATTTTCCAGAGGGATATGAGAGGTTAGCTCAGGCAAGAGGAGAGGGAACTTCTACAAATTCAGGACAGGGGGAATCTGATTCTTCCATGGCCAAGGATTTTGTTTCCAATGGAACAGATACTGGAAGGGACTTGGGTACTTTAGACACGAATACGTTGATTGCTATAAATAACGATGATGATTCATTTGATATGTTTGCGGAAGAAGATAAAAATGCTACTGCCAATCCAACTTCAATTGCGAGTAATTTGGTTTCTGGTCCCAATCCTGATAATCAATCTTCTGACAGTAAGTGTTTAGCTATAAAGCCTTTACCTCCCTTGTGGATGTTCACCGTAGGAAACATATTTACTATTCTGAATAATCTAGGGTAACTAACTTGTAATTGCTTTGGATTGTAGGTGGAGATTTTCAAAATAATTATGTGTACGATCAATCTTCCGGGTCTCTCTCTCTCTCTCTCAAAATAATTATGCGTACGATGAATTTTATTTATTTATTTAAATTTATTTTTTGTATGTAATAAGAGGGTACTAATCTAGCCTCACTCCTTAGGGAAGAGGGACGAGTGCAGTCAAGGGGTTGAGTGGCAAAGTTCCTTCTTGACTTTCCACCCAAAAATCAATCCAAACTTTGCTTTTGATTATAATTTTCCTACACATAGTTAACTAGACTATTAGTTTCTCCACATGTTTAAACTTAGATTTGAGAAAGTATTTTCTAGGATTAAATGACTATATATATGACGAATGACCGCTTGGGTTATTTTTTTAAAAATAATACAGCTATATATCTTCTATGCTTATCCTAAGTTTGGTATGTATCTCTGGGTGTGATTTGTACTTTGCAATAATGACTTCAAATTTTGTTTTGAAAGTTTGTGACAGAATCTTGAGCTCTGATGTGAATTTATGCACGGTGAAATAATCTCTAACATAAGTTGTTTATTGGCTTATCCTTTCTCCAGTTACTATTACAGCAGCAGTTTGGGTTACTATTATGATCCATCTACAGGACTCTATTGCTCTGCAGCATCAGGACAATGGTAACGTTCACGTGGCCTTTGTTTCTATTACTGTTCCAATTTCAAATACACTCGTTTTCTGTTTCAGTTTCATTTCCGTTTTTTCCCAATTAAAGTCAACAATTTGATGTGAGGTAAGTTTGGGGTGGAATGCAAACTTCTTGTGAAAAAGCTAATGGGAAAACAATTAAAAACTTCTCCATAGGTTTGTGGCTACTAAAAGAAATGAGGATCATTTGGCCTTCGCCTCATTAATTATGGCGTATATCACTTTGGATGCCAAAGTTTAACATAATAGCACTTTGGTACCATTTTGGATGGAAATCATCGAGTTTGACTGTTAAGTTACATTACTTAAGGCATGAGAGTCCCAAAATGCCCTTACATAATTTAATAATTATTATTTTGGCCCCCATTTAGATTCACTTTTCCAGGAACTTTGAAAATTGATCTTCACATAATTTAAAAATTATCATTTTCTGCCAAAATAAAAAAATTTGATCATATTTGAAAATATCATTCATAATAGGTTCTAACGGTGCATTAATGCATCAAACGATTCTTTAATGTTATTACATTTTCACGTATTCA
The DNA here is from genome assembly GCA_949130495.1 of Sambucus nigra. Classification (NCBI taxonomy): domain Eukaryota; kingdom Viridiplantae; phylum Streptophyta; class Magnoliopsida; order Dipsacales; family Adoxaceae; genus Sambucus; species Sambucus nigra. The sequence goes on along the minus strand of OX422210.1, from coordinate 584,494,798 downwards.
TACATTTATTATTATTATTACTGTCATTTAGACTTTAATACATTACTAATTTTCGATTTTGGTACTTATTAATTAAAAATTTAGACTTTGCCCACTCTCCGTCAATACAGCGTTAAACTTAATTGCCAACTGTCGTTTTAAAATAAATAAAATAATTTGCATGAATTAAAAATTTAAAAAACATAAAAAAAACTAAAAAAAAAAGAAGGATAAAAAGCAAATCTTCGGAAAGACCCCCCCCCCCCCCCCCCCCCCCCCCTCGCTCGACACACACACAAACCACCACCACTAGCTAAAATAAAATTAACCACCATCACCACCAAAAAACCCAAGAAACCGAAACAGAGTATCAAATCAAACATATAAAAACCGATTTCACACCATGTCAATTTTACCAGATCTGAAACCTAAATCCCGATATCTATAGCCTATGAACTCAAATCCAAACCCTATTAACCCAAATCCTTCATTTTTGTTTTGATTTTATTTTTTTGGATTTTGATTTCATTTTTGTTTCTCGTTTCTGGTGTTGTTACGATTTGAGAAGTTTTCTTTTCTTTCTTCCTTGGTGATGTTATTTTTTTAATTCATTTAAATTGATTTTTTTCTTCTAAATGACAGGTGGCAGTTAACTTTAACAATACATTGACGGAAAGTGGGCAAAGTCTAATTGTTTAATTAAAATGTATTAAAGTCTAAAATTGGAAATTAATAATATTATTATAATTATTAAAATAGTTCAACTCTCCTAGGAGCACAAAAAAACAAAATTTGGGTATTTAACCAAATGAAGTCATTAATCTTTAAAGTATGTATAACAAAAAATTCAGCAGTACACATATATGTTTTTAATAATTTACGCTTCGATAATTATTTTTTCATCTTCATGGGTGACAAGTAGATATAAAAATGGTTAAGGAAAGATTTGCAAAGTTGGTTCGGGGAGATGAATTTATAAAATTTTAAGTGAATGCTTAACTTTTTCTCTTGCAAAAAATATCAAGTATCCATCTTTCCTCTTGGGTGAAAAATCATGATTAGAACCCATGCCAGCAGACAGGAAAGCAAGGTGGCAGGAAAAATTCACGACAAAATATATTAATGGACCAATTTGAAAGTATAATAAAAATTTTAAATTTAAAGTAATACATAATTTTGTCAATAACTTTTTACGAAATATTGCTTTCAAAAAATTTGAAAAATATTCAAATTACAATTAGCAGAAAAGAATTTTTCTTTGAGGAATTAGACTTTTTGTGCCTGTGAAATGGCATTTTCATTCCAGAAAAATAAACTGAAACGATAATAAATAAAATAAAACATACAAAGAATAATAATAATATCGCCACCCATTTAACCCCCCTATAATTTTTCTTCTCCACAATACCCCCTCCAAATATGCAACCCCCATAAACTCCCTACTTTTTTTTTTTTGAAAATTAAAAACATAATATAAGTTTTCTTAGTAAAAATCATTAAAAAAAATCCAAAATTTCTTTTATAAAACTAAAAACTTTAGAAAAACAACCAAAAGAAATGTGTTGAGCATAAATTGGTAGAAAAAAAAAATGATGGGTTTCAAAGGCCAAAAGAAGCTTAAATGGTGTAAAAGGGCATTTTAGCACTTTCATGGAAAAAGGAATGAAAGTTAATGGCCTAACTGTTGACTGGATGGTTTCCATCGAAAATGATACCCACATGATATTATGTTCAAACTTTGATACCCAAAGTGATATAAGCCATAACTAATGGGGGCAAAATGCCAAATGTCCAAGAAATAATACAGTTAAGAAATTGAAAAATGAGGGCGGGAAGTTTTGTGAAGACGAAAAGAAATTGATTCAAGAAATTGTTTCCAAATGGGGATAAAAGGGAGTTTGGATTTGAGGGTGTGGACTGGAATTGATTGATTTATAGAAAGCCAAATAGTTAGATAGTCCATTTAGAAGAGGTAAGGGGTTCCATTTGGGATTATTGTTTGACTTTTCGCTGGGCTCCGATGGATTTGCATTGGAGATTTACAAGGAATGTTGGGATATCTTGAAAGATGACTTGGAGTTATAAATTTTTTTGAAAGTGGGGTGAAGAATGCATGTGTGAATGAAACATAAAATTGCTAATCCATAAGAAAGTAAATTTGGTAAAGATTAATTAATTTGGTAAAGTGTGAGCAAAAATTATGTTTATTAGATCGAGGAAAGTGTTTGCAGGCACCATTTCGGCATCTCAAGGGTTTTTGTAGCAGGTAGACAAGTTATAGATTCAGTTTTGATTGCAAATGAGATTGGAGGAATACAAGGCTAAAAAGAAACAGAGGTTTTGAGATCGACTTCGAAAAAGCATATGATCACTATAGTTGGATATTTCTTGATTTCTTGTTGGAAACATGGGTTTTGGGAGAAGATGGAGAAATGGATAATGGGTTGTGTGAGCTCGGTTAACATTTCGGTGTTGATCAAGGGGAGACCAAGGGGTAAATTTAGAGTATCTAGGGGTACAAGGCAAGGGACCTGTTGCCCCCCTTCTTATTTGTTGTTATGGCAAATGCTTTAGGTCGAATTGTGGAGGGTTTATGGATTGGTGGATGACTTTAATATAGGTAGGGATGGGGCAGAGATATCACATTTACAATTCCTGGACGATACCATCCTTGTTTCCTGTTGTGAAAGTGGTATGTTTGAAAATCTTTGGTCATCCATCATGGTGTTTAGTGAAGCGGATGGCCTGAAAGTTTACTTGTCCAAGGGTGCAGTGGTCGGGATAAATCTCTCTCTCTCTCTCTCTCTCTCTCTCTCTCTCTCAGTAATTGGAAACAGCAGCATTATAATTAAAATTCAAAACTGTCGAAAGTACAAAGAAACAGTGGACTCTTGGCTACGGAGTGGAGCATTGACCTTTGACATACTTGGCTTTACCCTTTGGGTGGGAGTACAAAGATCTTAACCTTTTGGAACCCGGTTTTGGAAAAGATTAACAAGATATTGAATGGGTTGAAAAATGGTTGCTTGTCGAGGGAGGGTAGGGGGTGGGGTGACTTACCTTGGTCTCATTGGTTTTCATAGTCTTCCTACTTACTTTTTGTCCATTTATAAAATTCCTGCAGAAATTACTAATCTAATTGTAAAACAAATGAGAATTTTTTGTTGGGAAGGGTCGGGGGAAGGAATATATGATTATTTAACAGATTGCAAAATAGTTCGTACAAATAAAGGGGGCTTGAGGATGGAAAATTTAATCCTTTGAAACAACGCATTACTTGGAAAAGGGTTCTGGAGATTTCCTAAATAGAGAGAGGCCCGTTGGTGTGAACTTTAAGACGTCCTTGGAAGTATATCTCTCACGGCGTTGAGACTTTTCAAAGTTGTGTTCTATCGAGGTAGGTGATAGTAATCTTATTGGGAGGACCCATGGAAGGGTATATCTTCTTTCAATTCTCCTTTTCCTCACCCTTACAGGTTGCCTTTGAATTATGTAAATGCATTTGAATATTAATACACTGACGATATATATCCATCTCAATATTTACACTCAGTATTGCAATAAACAATATAAATAATCTTTTATTTGACTAATAACCGAATTGCCTAATTGCAATGGGGGAGCCCTTTATTTATATGCTCGTAAAAGAGTCCTGGATAAATAGGAACTAACAACTATGAATTGAGTTTTTGGAATCATGTTTTGGATAAAATCAACACATTCTTAGATTATGGAAAAAGGGTTGCTTCTTAATGGGAGGGAGGCCAACTTTGATTTCATTGATTTTTAATAGCATACCAAAGTATTACCTCTCCGTTCTAAAATTTCGGTGAAAATTGCAAAATAGTTGAGTAAAGAATGCGTATTTTTATTTTTTTGTTTTTTTATGTGGGTGGGTTGGATTTTTTTGGGGGGTGGGGGTGGGGTGATGGGGAGAAGGTAAAAATGATCATTCAGTTGAAGTAGTATGTCAAACCAAATATAAAGGGTGTTTGGGAATTGGTAACCTTTTTTTGTCTTTTATAATCAAAGCTTTGTTCGCTAAATGGGTATGGAAGTTCTCAAAATAAGAGACATCCCTTTGGAGTGCTATTATTAGGCATAAGTATGGGTTGAATGCAAATGGGCGGGATTCCAAAATTATTACGAAGGGTTCGTTGGAAGTCCATCTCTTTGGTTTTGGACTTCTTCCTTAGGTGTGTTTCACTGCAAGTGGGGGAACGAGAACCGTATAAGGTTTTGGGAGGACGAGACGATAAGCAACGATGTGATACCCCCGAAATTTAAGATTCCAAAGGTGTATCATCAGTATGGTGAATTTTGGAAGCAAAAATGACCATATAACCATGTCTTGGGAGTCATAGCATTGAATTAAATAGAATAATGAAGTCGACATGTTGAACCTCGAGCAAATCAGGATTTTCAATAATTTTCTTTGTTCCATGGATCTCTCATTTTTGTCGTTCTTTAGATTCTGTAAGTATTTTGTGCAATTCCTCGGTTCTTAATGGGTGGCTCAATAACTTGTTCTGGAAGTACCTCATTTATTTCGCCAGTGTCCTTATCTATCATCACCGTTTTAATCTTGGCCTCAAATGTAGCTTGGCCTTCTCCATTTGGAGTATCCATTGATTGATTGTTCCCAATTGTCAGCTTTAGTGTCATCATTCAGCAATCTGTGAAGAGCATTATATAGTGTTCGCCCACTAAATTTTATTTCGTCCACATTTTCCCTGATTTTAGTAAATTTGTTCTTTGTTTCCTCATAGGCTGAAGGCTGGATTTACAGAAAAGAACTGGGCTGGATTGGACAAATACGGGTCAATACTGGGCTTGGGACTAAATTTAGTAACAACTGGGGACTGGTTGTTGGGTTGTAATAACCACTTGGTCTTGATTTGAACGGGCTGTGTTTAATTGGAGGTGGCTGAAGTTAAAAGAGTTCTGCCTATCATACGTGAATTTGGGTTGGGTAGATGGTGGGTCAGGTCATCTAGTATAACCCATAATTTATGCTTCATTCTCAATTTTTTTCCCGACTTGTTCTGCGATTAAGAAAGAACCCATCTAGGGTTTATACACCCTTCATTCAGTGGCGGCGCCACAAGCCAGAGGTGGTGCCAGGAAGCCGACCCCGGCTAAACTCCAGCGACAAAAATGAGAGGGGGCGATTCCAGCTTCTAGGCTCTTTCCACTTCACGTCTTCTCTCTTCTTCCTCCTTTTTTTTAAGGTGGTGTTGATGTTGATGCACAAAGTGTTTTTTGATGGCGGTGGAACCGGAAGTGGACAGTGGTGGTGGTGGTGGTGATTGTAGGCGACAGAGGGTGGATGTAAAGGCGAGATGGTATTGGATGCTGCTGGGTTGGAACTGGGTTTATCGATGATGCGGGTCTGTGCGATGGGTGTTGTAGGGAGGCTTATGATGGAGTTTGCTGGGTTTTACTGGAGATGTGGCTGTTGGAGGTGATAATATTACAACAGAAACATGAGATGATGAATCGAAATTGATCTCTAGTGCCTTGGCTTACGGAAAAAGAGGATCCCACAAACTGCAGGAAAAGCCCAAAGCCAATCCCAGGGAACAGTGAAGCTTCATAGGGTTGACAGTTATGAAGAAACATTTTCTTAAGACGAGAGCATGGATTACTGAAATAAAGAAGAAATTGCAACTAATCTATTAACTAAACCATTTCCCAATAATATTCAAGAGTTCATTAATTCAAATCTGTTGACGATTAAAATTAATTAAAGGCTAATAAAAAGAGTTCTAGGAGATGAATACTTAAAAAAAAAAATTCAAGGATAATTACTAAGATAATTACCAATAAATATCCTACCATCTTAATTAATATTAAATATTCTAGTATCCTAAAATAGTAAATAAAATATAATTTAATTCAATATAAACAAAATACAATTGTTTGCAAGTATTCACTGTCTTCCGCATCACAGAGGGTGTTGTAATTTGGTTGGGTTTTAAGGTTTTTGAAACAAGGGTTTCGTTGGGTTGTGGTGGATTTGGGTTGCCAGAGTTTGTTTTGCTGACCTTCATGCTACACGGGCGAGGGTCCCCGGACATTGGGAAAGGGATCTGTAGTTCAGAACAGGGTGTAGGTGTTTTTTTTTGCATGGATCTAGGGCTGGGTCGCGACGGGTAAGGGACTTGAGCGCAGTTGGCATATGGCACTCCGGCGAGCTCGTTGGGCCTTCTGTCTATGGGTTGTGTTGGTGGGGACCGGAGAAGGGAAATACAAGCCGAGTTAAGGGTTTGGGGGCGCGAGGGTTGCGTTTCGGGGGTGGGCTGTGATGGGTTTGTACCAGTATGGAGAAGTTTTTCGCAACATAGTGCACCACGCTGGACGCCGGCTGGCCTTGCCTGATGCCATCAAGGAGAAGGGTGGAGCAGATGTGCAGGTTTGTTGGGAGGTAAAGGTAATTGGATAGTTTTTGTTTGTTGAAGGGCCGGCAGCGAAGGGTTTTGGTAAGGTTGTGTAAAGGCCCGGCAAATGGGAGGGTTTGGGGGATATGGTCTGGATAAGATTTGGATTGGGTGAAATATGGGCGGGTCAAAAACGGTTTGAGTTGGGGTTCGGGTCGGTTTCAGTTCAGGCTGGACGGGTTGGTTTCGGTCAATCTGCATTTTCCCCACCCTTAGAACCCCCTCCATTCTCCAGGTTCAGCCCACTTAAATCCTTCTTGTTCCCTAAATCTCATTTCATGTTCTTGTATCGAAATATACAGATCAAAGAAAACCCCAAATGCTCCGAGAGAGAGAGTCCATTCCTTTGAAAATTAAGAGAGAGACATTGATATATAGAGAGAAGAGAAACAGAAGAAAATAAGCGATTGGTATCCTGTTACAAACCAAAATAATATTAGGTTTAGATCCGTTTTCATCCATTTATGACCCGTCACTGGCCCGTGAGTGACCCGGCCCACAATCGAACATCAAAACCATTTTGACCCGTTGATTCTAAATGGTTAATCAACATCTCTCTACCGGGTGGACAACGACTCAGCTGGTTATCTATTTTGCCGGGCCTAGTGGTGTTTCAGTGAGTCTCGGCGGCAGCAGTGGTCGCCTGATGCCAGCAAAGTTTGGGGCGTCAATGTTTGTGAAAGAGTGGATCTGAAGCCGCCTGACGCCAGCAAAGTTTGGGGTGTCGAAGTTTGTGAAAGAGTTGATCTGAAGCTTTGTAGAGGGCTAGTGCAAATGCATCTTCTTTGGCGGATTGATTCCCTCCTTTTGGGCTTGCGTACGAAATATTGTCGTATTTTGGGACCTCCACCAAGTTACACTCGTCGGTCAAGAGGTTGTTCCGAGATCTAGCCGTAACTCATAAACCTACCACAACCATTCACATCAATTGTATCCAAGAGCGCATGCTTCTCATACCACTTTGATGTAAACGCAACGGAATGTCAAAACACTCTGCAATATATCACTCTTAATATTATTATTGCGATAAATAATAGAAATAATCTTTTATTCAACTAATAATTGAACAACTGTGGTGGGGAAGCCATTATTTATAGGCTCTTAAGGAGTCCTAGATAGGACACATGGCCGTTAACTTTAACTGAGATTTGACAGAGAAGGTATCGACGTCCAATAAAAACTAGTGAGGTGCCTTAAGCGTAAAATTGTGAATCAGCGAGGTACTTGAGTACCCCGTCCCCCCCCCCCCCCCCAAAAAAAAAAATAAATAAATAAAAAAACTTGACTTTGTTATGCTTGTTTTTTTCAAGCATCCTAATTTTGTTATGCTAACAGACATCCATAATCGTTGTAATTAGATTATATAGGCAGTATAGGCTCTGGAAATCCGTGACGCCTATGAAACTCGCAGCAGGTATTTCTATATTGAAGGATGACCAAAAGATATTCCAGGCATACTAAAGAAACTTCAAATGATGTCGAATATCTTATACTTTCGATCACAATTATGCCTGGATTAGAGTCCCCCCCCACATACAATTATCGTTTTGTATAGCCGCTAATCAGGCAAGATATTTGCGGGTCGAATTGGTCATATATTGTATGCTATTATGAGCAATCTTCTGTAGTTTGGCTATAGAACCAAATGCATATTCAATACATTTTTTTAATAAAGAAAAGTATATAATAAATCATTCAATCCTATTTACCTCTCCTAGAATAAACTAGTTTTTTTTTCGACTAAACTAACCGAATAAACTCTGTATCATCCCTCCTACGACAGCTTTAGACGGGTAAGATCCTCTCACTCACTCATACAATGGAATTGGATTTTTTTGGGTGATGCTATGCATGGTATATAATATATATATATCAATACTGTTTGATAAATCCATTTATTTTATATATATATATATATATATATATGACAGTAATAATTTACTGTCTTAATAATAGGTATTCGTATAACGAGGAGACAGGCATGTATGACGAGGTCCTGGGAAATACATCCGATGTGAGCTGATGTCGGCAATTTTATCTCAACACTAACATATGAGGGAATTTTGTACAAAAGCAGAAACTTATGCTGTTGTTATAAAGATATATGTTGGAGCCACATTTGCTTGATTGTTTTAGTTGACCTTTGTCTGAGGTGTGCCATTACTGTTGTTGTATTTGACTCTTTGGGTGGATAATCAAGTCGAAATGTATTTTTGCCCGTAACATTTTTCTTTTTAAAGGTCTCAGAAGACGTAATCATTTCTGGTTTTTACTGCAAGTTATAATTTTGAATTCTTTAGTGAATTCTATATTTTAATTTAAAACCTTGTAATTAGTAGTCAAATATGAATACCTACACTGCAACATGCATAAATGGCTCGTCTTACTCCCACTTTTTAATGTGTTAATTTAACTTTCACAATATATTTGACTTGACCCCATTTTTTTACCATCACTTCTCGGTTAAAAAAAATCTTATTTAATAATAGATTTAACCCCCTAAATTATTATTATTTTTTATTTTATCAAAATATTCTTTATGTAGTTTTAAAAAGGGGAAAGTACTCTTAGGTCCCTCGCAAACAAATTTTAAACACTAAGGGTCCATTTGATAGAAAACTGGGAAAATGCAAATGATTCCAGGACAGTTAATTCCAGTGAAACAATTTCAAGTCAAATGAATATTTTTCAACTTGTGTGTGTTTGATACAAATTGAAAAATCATCAATTTTTCACATTTTCCATTAATAGCAAAAGTTGAAAAATAGATATAAATGTGAAAAATTTATTTATGGAATATATCCATATAATATGGAGTCATATGGGGATGGTCAAAATTCATGTATGATATTTTTGACATTTCATTCCCTTGCATGAAATGTCATGCCAAAAGCATTTTTTTTTTTAATTTTTAGTAAATTTTTTTAGTAATCTTTTTTTAATAAATAGATATGGGTTTTTTTTAACTATTTTTTTTCTTTTTTTTATATTTTTTTATGGGTTTTTTTTTTTTTTTTTTTTTTTTTTTTTTATCACGGGGGCAAATTTAAGGCCATTACCTTGGCACGGGTATCCGCTAGTGTATATATATAGGGAGAGGTTTACAAGTGACCCTAAAAGATGAACTTTTTAATGAACCTTGACAAAAAATACTTAACAATGAATTACTTTTAATTCCTATGTTGTAATTTGTTCGCGCCAGCGGCAACGGACATGTGTGTCGATTGATCCCCCCCCCCCCTCACCCATCCACCCTCCCCCCCCCCCCCCCCATGGCAGCCCTGCTTCCATAAGGGCTGCTATAAGGGCTGACATGGGGGGTGAGGGAGTTGGGGATCGATCGACACGCGTGTTCGTTGACGCTGGCGCGGACCAATTACAACATAAAAATTAAAAGTAATGAGTTGTTAGGTGTTATTTTGTTAAGGTTCATTAAAAAGTTTATCTTTTAGGTTCACTTGTGAACCTCTCCCTATATATATATATATATATATATATATATATATATATATATGATATACCTAAGTATGACCTCGGCCCAGAGGTACCTACCTCGGCCATGATGAGAGCCGAGACGATGACCGACCCCCCAGTGCGTCGGGGTCCACGATATCATACCTCGGCCAAGACTACCTCGGCCAATGCCGACACTACCACTTGCACCTCCCCAAGGACACTTCTCATGTCACAGATGTCAACATCCACCCCAGGTACCAAGGAATAGTAACCCCGGTCAACAGTGGGCAGAGATAACAAGAAACTCCATGCATCTTCAACATGAACCTTACCTCGGCTTAGGCCGAGGTTACCAGAGGCATTACTTATCACCATCACGCCCTGTCCCGGCTCTGGCCGACACCAGCATACACCTCGACCTATGTCAGGCCGAGACTCCTCATGGCACTTCGCGGGATGATCGGACGACCAACCTTTATAGCTCGGCTTCTCCTAGGCCGAGGCCATTCACTAACATGAATGCCGAAGTATCTGTTGACATTTGGATAAGGACACCTGGGCATAAGTTAGTTATAACAAGATTATTCTCCACATGTGGGAGAATATTTCACCATCATTGCTTACATGTGACAAGGACAGGTGGCATTCCCACATTGGTGAGGATACCACACACATGCTCACTGCATGCATGGGGGGTACGTTACACCCCCTAGATACTATATATAGGGATCATCCCCTACCTTGTAAAAGGATCCAGAGATTAAAACCCTAGCAAAAACTCTGTCTAAAACACACACAGTAGAGAGAGAAAGAGCTTGAGAGGTTGTATCCATGGCCATTAGTGCCTTCTTTCAATGATATTACTCACACACACACTCACAGTGGACGTAGGCCGGATTGGCTGAACCACTTATATTCAGGTGTCATTCCTCTTATCCTCACCTCATTCATATCTTCTTTATACAGCTATGCTGCCATTGTCATACCTATATTGAGCTTGCGAACACCTCACCTGGTGGTGCTGATTCCCAGCATCATCATTTTGGCGCCGTCTGTGGGAACGAGAAGATATCTCTTCCTCTTTTTCTGCTTAGCCTCACAGGAGATTCTGGCGGTGAACCAGAAACCACCCCTTGCGTGGAGCTGTTTCACCATAGAAAGAGATCCTTTGAGGTATTTAGCTCACCTGCTACTCAAAGCTCTATAGTGGTGATACATGGCACCGGACTTGCCACCACCTCTTCCGCCGCCTGTGGGTGGAGGGGGTAGTTCCAGTCAGGCTCCTCCTCAGTCCGAAATGGCGGAGGTGGCAGCTGCTTTGAAATCTCTGGCTGCCACGCAACAAGCCATGAGGGATCAGTTTGTCCAGCTCAGCCAAACCATGATGATGAGGCCACCTGGAGTCTCACCGGACATGATCACCCCAGCGGCAGTTCAGCCCCAACCGGACGCCAGGGGACCACCCCAGGCACCGATGAAGGACCAACTTGCACCCCAGCGGAGGAGGGACGTTGCTGACCCTAGGCGCTTGCGTCTGGGGAGGCAAGGAAACCCTTGCCCTGGGGATAGATATGATGACCCGGAGGCTGAAGAGGCCCCGGAAGACTGTTGGGAGCCATATGAGATGTCAGATAACACTGTACGGCCTCTTAGGCAAAGCCAAGGATGTGTCGGCCGAAGAAGAGAAGAGGCCCAACCAAGAGGTTCCGCTTTTGACAGATTGAACAGAGGCTCGGCCTTCGAGCGGCTGGGTCCGGTTAATGACCTGAGACAAAGGCTATCAAGGTCGAGGAGTGCAGTAGGCTCCCAAAGAGGGGATAGGCAGGCTCGGCCAGACCAAGGCCGGCCCGTAGAGAGAAGGGCCAGGGAGCAGGAAGAGGTCAACAGTCGGAGGGTCGTGGCTGGGGAACCCTCTGTCCACCGCAGAGAGGTGGCAGGGGACAACCTCGGCCAAGTTGACGAGAGAAGACCATGGAATGACTCGATCCAACGTCTCGAGGAGAAGATAGGGGACCTCATAAAGAGCAGGGACCCCTTACAGAGGGGCTACACGGAGGGCTCACCGTTTGTGGCTAGGATAGTGGGGTTCCCAACCCCAGCTAAATTCAAGCCTCCTGTAGTGACTCCTAAGTATGATGGCAACACTAACCCAGTGCACCACATCGAGATGTATCAGTCAGCTGCAGATATTTACTCGATACCTGATGAGATGAAGTGCAGGGCCTTCTCGGGCACCTTGACAGGGGCAGCGCATAGCTGGTTCACCTCTCTTCCAAAGAACTCGATCAAAAACTTCAAAGGCTTGGCCGAGCAGTTTATCCACAACTTCTGCTTTGGGGTAAGGCCCCAAAAGAAGACCACCCACCTCCTATATGTCAAACCGGCTAAGGGTGAAAGCCTAAGAGACTATATAGCAAGATTCAACAAGGAGAAGTTGGAGGTGGAGGATTACGAGGAGAACATAGCCATGACCGCCCTTATAGGAGGCCTCCAGAAGGGAAAGCTACTATGGAAGCTAGCGGAAGACCCCCCCAAGTTTATGGCAGAGATGTTATCCACTGCAGGGAAAGTGATGAATGCGGAGGAGGCGATGGCCGCCAAATACGAGGAGGAAAACCGTGGTAGCGCTGGGAGGTCCCAGGGTAAGAAAGAAGGGAAGAAGCGGTCAGCAGAGGACAAGTTCGCTCATTACACTCCTCTGACTGTGAGCTGTGAGCACATCCTTAATGAGATCAAGACTGACAGGGCTCTGCGGTGGCCAGAGAAGCTGAAGGCCCCACCGCATAAGAGGAATAAAAACCTCTGGTGTGAGTTCCATCAGGATCACGGCCATGTCACAGACAGGTGCTTCGCTTTAAAGGATGAGATTGAGAAAATGCTGAAGTCTGGGAAGCTGAGAAAGTATGTGGATGGCAAAACCCCGAAAGCTGGAAGAGAAGACCCTAGGAAGAGAAGAGATGACAGGTGTCGAGGCGATGCCCCAACCAGAGGGCATGATGATTCAGAGGGTGATGATGGAGATGACCCAGATCTCCCACCAAGGGATGACAACACCCCAGTGAAGAGGGTAGGAATGATCTCCTTTGGTGTCAGCACCATATGTGGTGGATTAGCAGGAGGTGGCTCTGAGGTAGCCGATAGAAAGGCTCATGTAGCGGAGGCCAAGTCGGTGGTCAGGCCCGAGGTTGTGAACCTGACGTCTTCTGACGCTGTGCAGAAGAGAACGAAGGTGGATATGGACACCCTAGTGGTGGGTTTCTCCCGACTCGACTTCAAGGGCATCTTAGCCCCCCATGATGACCCCTTGGTCGTAACGACAAGGGTGCATGGGTGCGACGTAGGGATAATCCTCATAGATGGGGGAAGCTCAGCAGATGTAATGTTCTGGCCTTGTTTCAAGAGCCTGGGTCTTAGCAGATCAAGGCTAGTGCCATACCACCACCCCTTGGTAGGCTTCAGTGGTGAGTAAGTGCACCCATTAGGCATGTATGAGATGGATGTGCATATGGGGGATGAGTGGCCTAAGAGGCTGACTAAGAAGATAAACTTTTTTGTGATGGACGAGAATGTCTACTCGGCCTACAACCTCATCATTGGAAGAGTAGCCCTCAAGGAGTTCGAAGCCGTGCCGTCAACGGTCCATCAAATGCTAAAATTCCCGACCCCTTATGGGGTAGGGGAAGTGCAAGGGGATCAGACCACGACACGAGAGTGTTATTTCAACTCAGCGGAAGAGATGGCAACCGCCACCTACAACATAGACACTCTTGACCCGAGAGATGAAACAAAGCTAAAGAAGGGCGAGGCCGCGGAAGAGGTAGAATCCATCGTCCTCAACGAGGACGAGCCGAAAAAAACCGTCCAGGTCGGCAAGGCCCTAGAACCAAAGATTAAGGAAGAGTTGGTAAGCCTTCTCAGGAAGAGGCAGAGTGTTTTCGCCTGGAGCCACACCGACATGCCTGGTATAGACCCTGAGGTCATGACCCACAAACTCAACGTGGATAGGGATGCCAGGCCAATCAAGCAGAGGAGAAGAATTTACCCCAGAGAGAAGTATGAGGTAATTCGGGAAGAGGTGAAAAAGTTGGAAGAGGCCGAGTTCATACGAGAGGTCACCTACCCAGAGTGGCTCTCAAATGCAGTAATTGTGCCTAAGGCCAATGGAAAGTGGCGGATGTGTGTAGATTTCACAGACCTGAATAGGTCTTGCCCGAAGGACAGCTATCCCCTACCTAGGATAGACCAGATGGTGGACGAAACAGAAGGGCACGAGCTCATGAGCTTCATGGATGCTTATTCAGGTTATAACCAAATCTTCATGAACGCCGCAGACTCTGAGAAAACAGCCTTCATCACTGACAAGGGGACGTATTGTTATAAGGTAATGCCCTTTGGTCTGAAAAACGCGGGGGCAACATATCAGCGTCTCGTCAATAGGATGTTCGAGGAACAGATAGGTAAGACCATGGAGGTGTACGTGGACGATATGCTAACGAAGAGCCTGAAGGCATGTACTCACGTAGCAGACCTTGAGAAGACCTTTGATGTCATGGACTCGTACAGAATGAAGCTCAACCCAGCCAAATGTGTCTTCGGGGTAGGAGCTGGGAAGTTCCTGGGGTTCATCGTTAATCAAAGGGGGATTGAGGCAAACCCAGAGAAGATCAAGGCATTGCTCGACATGAAGACTCCTAGGAGTATCAAGGATGTCCAAAGACTCACTGGAAGAGTGGCAGCCCTGAACAGGTTTGTTTCCAGGGCAACCGATAAGTGTCTTCCATTCTTCAAGGTTCTAAGGAAAGCCTTCCAGTGGGATGAAGAGTGTGAAAAAGCCTTTGATCAACTCAAGTCCTACTTAGGGTCTCCCTTGCTGCTGTCCCGGCCCCTCGCGGGAGAAAGGTTGTTTGTGTATTTAGCAGTCTCTGAGTCGGCCATTAGCGCGGCCATCATACGAGAAGAGGATGGAGTTCAGAGGCCTGTGTACTTTAACAGTAAGGCCTTACAAGGGTCTGAACAGAACTATCCCCGGATGGAGAAGTTGGCTTATGCTCTTATCCATGCTTCAAGGAAAATGAAACCCTACTTTCAAGCTCACTCTATGACAGTCCTCACGGACTCCCCACTAAGGCAGGTCCTGCACAAGCCTGAGAAGTCCGGAAGATTGATGGCCTGGGCCATTGAACTAGGAGAGTATGATCTTACTTACCAGCCCAGGACAACCATTAAGGGACAGGCCCTTGCTGACTTTGTCGCAGAGTTCACTTGGGAAGAGACTGAGTCAGAGAATAGCTTGGAAAGCGGCGAAGAGAAGGATCAAGGTGTCTCCCGAGATTCGGAAGAGATAGACCCGTACGTCTTCCGGGGCTGAGAAGAGGTTGTACCAGGCAGGGCTCGGAGGAGAGTAGAAGAAAATGAAGAGGGTCGATACCTCTTCGAAAAAGGAGTGATAAGAGAAGGGGTCTTCTCTTCAGATGAAGACGTGTGGAGCCTCTTCGTGGATGGATCCTCCTGTGACGGAGGAAGCGGCGCGGGGCTAGTACTCTCAGCACCGGATGGCGCCAACATTGAGTATGCCTTAAGGTTCAACTTCCAGGCTTCAAACAACGAGTCCGAGTATGAGGCCATGATAGCGGGCCTCCTATTGGCAACAACTCTGCGGGTAAAGCGGCTGCTACTACATAGCGACTCAAGGTTAGTTGTTAACCAAGTGTTGGGGGCGTACGAGGCCAAGGACGAGAGGATGGCCAGGTACTTAAAAAAGGTAAGGGGGCTGCTAGAGTTTTTTGAAGAGGCCAAACTGAAGAGAGTGCCTAGACTGAGCAATAACCACGCTGATGCATTGGCAAGACTGGCCTCGACAATGAAGACAGATTTGGGAAGAACCATCCCAATTGAAGTTCTAGGAAAAGCAAGCATAGAGGAGGACGAGGTATGTAACCCTTGTCACAATATAAACCCGGGAGACCCGTGGATTGACCCGATTGTCAGATACCTAAGGGATGGGGAGTTACCTGAGTCCAAGATAGAAAGGAAAAAGTTGAGATACAGGGCTGCCAAGTTCTCATTGATAGGAGACGTCTTGTACAAAAAAGGTTTCCTCTTGCCCCTCCTCAGATGTGTTCGCCCCTTGGAAGTACCCCGGATCTTGCAGGAGGTCCATGAAGGCTCTTGCTCTAGCCATATAGGAGGAAGACCTTTAGCCAAGAGAATCATCACTCAAGGATACTGGTGGCCAACCTTGTCTAGGGACTCTGCTGATTATGTGAAGAGGTGCGACAAATGTCAGAGGTTTGCCACTATCCCTCATCAACCCCATCAGCCTATGACATCAATCTCTTCTCCATGGCCGTTCGCGGTATGGGGAATTGACTTGGTAGGACCGTTGCCAAGAGCAGTCAACAACTATAGATTCTTGATAGTTGCCATTGACTACTTTTCAAAATGGGTAGAAGCCAAACCCATGATAACAATTACGGAGCAGAAGACCTTTCAGTTCATCTGGAAGAACATCATATGTAGGTATGGCCTCCCAAACACGCTCATCTCAGATAATGGGACCCAGTTCAAGAACGCCTCCTTGGAGAAGTATTGCCAAAGTGTGGGGATTAAACAGTTCTTCTCGTCTCCGGGTCGACCTCAGGCTAATGGCCAGACGGAGGTCACAAATAGGACTCTCTTGGATGGAATTAAGAAGAGGTTGGAAGACGCGAAGGGGAGATGGACAGAAGAGGTTTACGCTATGCTTTGGGCTTACAGGACCACAGCAAGGACACACACGGGAGAAACCCCATTCATGTTGGCACATGGTTCAGAAGCCATCATACCAACGGAGATAGGCCTACCAACTCATCGGATTCAGACCTATGATCATGACAACAACGGGGAAAGGAGGAGGCTAGACCTGTACCTTATTGAAGAAAGAAGGGAAGACGCAGAGGTCAGGAAAGCAACCTACCAACAGAGGGCAGCAAAGTTCTACAATCAAAGGGTGAAGACAAGACCCATTGCAGTAGGAGACCTAGTGCTTAAGAAGACCTTACAGAAAACAAACAAGCTACACCCGAACTGGCATGGCCCCTACAGAGTAACGGAAGAGGTTGTGCCTGGAACGTATAGGCTAGAGAACCTAGAGGGAGAACCCTTCACCAACCCGTGGAATGCCGACCACCTAAAGAGATATTTCATATAATGTTGCATCTATTTTGTCAATTGTAAATGAACCATCTTATTGAAAAGAGGTTGCGAATAAAGATCAGTTTCCATGGCAAATTCTTGTTTCATTTTAACATCATTCATTTGGTGATTCAATATGAGGCTTATCTCGGCCTAGGTGATGACCTCAGACCTTCATAACATCACTCGGTGGTGACGAGGTCTGAGTTCAGACACCTCGGCTAGAGGACCTCAGACCTTAAACATCATTAATTTGGTGACATTATGAGGCTTACCTCGGCCTAGGTGATGACCTCAGACCTTCATAACATCACTCGGTGGTGACGAGGTCTGAGTTCAGACACCTCGGCTAGAGGACCTCAGACCTTAAACATCATTAATTTGGTGACATTATGAGGCTTACCTCGGCCTAGGTGATGACCTCAGACCCTCATAGCATCACTTGGTGGTGACGAGGTCTGAGCTCGGACACCTCGGCTAGAGGACCTCAGACCCTTAAACATCATTCATTTGGTGGCATTATGAGGCTAACCTCTTAGGTGAGAACCTCAGACCTTTAACATCATTAATTTGGTGACATTATGAGGCTAACCTCTTAGGTGAGGACCTCAGACCTTTAACATCATTAATTTGGTGACATTATGAGGCTAACCTCTTTGGTGAGGACCTCAGACCTTTAACATCATTAATTTGGTGACATTATGAGGCTTACCTCGGCCTAGGTGATGACCTCAGACCCTCATAACATCACTCGGTAGTGACGAGGTCTGAGCTCAGACACCTCGGCTAGAGGACCTCAGACCTTTAACATGGGGCTAACCTCTTAGGTGAGGACCTCAGACCTTTAACATCATTAATTTGGTGACATTGTGAGGCTTACCTCGGCCTAGGTGATGACCTCAGACTCTCATAACATCACTCGGTGGTGACGAGGTCTGAGCTCAGACACCTCAGCTAGATGACCTCAGACCCTTAACATTTGGTGATTTAATATGGGGCTAATCTCTTAGGTGAGGACCTCAGACTCTTAAGTAATGGTTATGGCATCGTATTCAGTAATGACTTCAGAGAGTGCATAGCATTCATATACATTCACAAATCGAGATAAAGGGAAACCTTGGCATTCAATAGAAGAAATTACATAATTGATTAATGTCACTGAGAAAACAGAAGTACATAACAATCACGATTACAAGTCAAAGCAAATTAATGCAAAATGCAAGGCCAAGTCAAGCATCGTAATTATGAACATTGGAGGTCTCGTCTATGTCGGCCTGCTCAGTGTTGGTCACCTCAGCCACTTCATTTGCAGGGTCAGTCCCTTCTAGATCAGTCCCTCCCAGAGTGACAGTCTGACCAGGAGCAGCAACCTCGTCCTCTATCTCCTGCAAAGCCTAGGCGAACTGGGCATTTGCAAGGCCGAGTCCCACAAAGTCTGAGGCCTTAATAGTGCCAACCTCGGCCTCCTTTACCTCGGCCCATCTTATGGTGGCCTTGATACCCCTTTCAAGGTACTCGAGACCAAAACCTACAAACTACTCAGAGACCTTGTAGTCAGCAATTATTGTCTCCGAGGCATCCGCAAGAGAAGCCTTCACCGCAGCATCAACCTTCCTCTGCAAAGCATCGTCCTTGTCCCTCAAAGCCTTGGTATGGCTCTGAACGAGTGCAGAGATGTTCTTCTCTAGGGCTTGGGCCTTATTTTCAGAGGTCTGGGCCTTGGTCTCAGCCTCCTGTAATTCTGACCTCAGACGAGCAACCTCGGCCTTCAGGGTGCCCTCAACTTTCTCAGCCTCCTGCCCCTTTTGAATGAGAGGAAATTTCCTCAGGGCCCAGTTAGATAGCTGATATATGGCAGCCGCACCCTGCACAGTAAATGAAGAAGTTAGATGAGAGCAAAATCAGACGTTGCACTTCGGACGAAAGAACAAGTTATACCTGGACTACTCTGTGAAGGCCGAATTCAACCATCGTAGGGGTTTCCATGGCCCTGAGAAAACATTTGTCGGCCTCGGTCATCATGTTGTTAAGAGTGTCCATGGCCTGTCGGCTGTGGCCGAGCACACTATCGAAAAGTTTTAACTGATCCAAATGAGCCGATAATGTGTCGGCTGTGATAGGGATCGCAGCGTCTGAAGTCCTCTTTGTCCTGGTGCTCGGCCTCTGATCCTCAGGAGGATGGACCTCAGGTGCCCTCTTCTTAGACTTGGATGTCGAGGGAACAGGTGGAGGAGCATTTATGCCAGTCTTCTTGACAAGCCTAGACAAGCTTGGAGCTGCCATCTCCCACAGCTCGTCTGAAATATCTGGTGGTTTCTCTGCAAAAGTGAAAAGATATGAGTCAGAAATAAAGTACGTAAGATTAGAGGCTACACTTAGGGTCAAAATAAAAATCCTTACCAAAGTCAGCTAGGGGACTTCCGCCCAGGCTCGTCCCCGAGAGATACTGGGGGGTCAACAGATGCTCAAACTTGACAAACATCCCATGGGCCCCTTGGTCCTGCAGGGCCTTCACCCTTTTGCCGTGTTGCACACTTAGTCCAGGGTCGGCCCTGGCAGACATGGAGACTTTGCACCATTTCGTGGGTATTCTCGGCTCAAAGATGGAAGAGGGAATGGAAGAACCAAATTCCCATGGCCCTGAGACAAAAAAGTATCTGGGTTTCCAATTATGGTTGGAGGTCTGAGTGACCAGGAGCATCTTCTTCTCAGGCCTCCGAGCAACAAAGTGATAGTAGCTCAGATGGTTTTTGGCCGAGGTGGGGACGTAACAACCAGCAAAGGCCTGCAGTGGGAGGTCAGAGTGGTGAACCGCCCTCCACAAGATGATGGCCCCTATAATAACCCTCCAAGCATTAGGAGAGAGCTGCGAGGGGGACAAGTTAATGAATGATAGAATGGACCTAATGACGGGGTGGAAGGGAAGACGAAAACCTAACTTGAACATCTGCTCGTACAGGCAGATTTCACCATCCCTGCCGTGGTAGGCCCTCTTTTCCCTCAGAGGTCTCCTCAAATGGATAGAGGGGCTAATGGAGTATAAGTACCTGAAGTGCAGTAGATCCACCTCGGTAATTGTGCTCTCATACTCGGCCGCCTCAGATGTGTCTACATCACTTTCGGCGTCCTCATCGTCAGACTCAACGTCGGCTGGGGCAGACGTGGACGGGTTACCGGGGAACCTCTGAGCAAACTCGGCCTCAGTGATGGCCGACAGGGGAATATCATTTAGAATAGGAGGCACAGCCACACTTGGCTCTACAAGTTCAACCTCTGAAGAAGAACTAGAGGTACTTGTGCCATTTTGGGACGAGGCACGACTAGAGACCTCGGCATGGTCAGGGTTCTGATCAGCCTGAATAGTGAAGTCCATGGCCTCTTGGAAAGAGTCCACTGACATTGGATCAGAGGTGGAAGACTCAGACTCGGACATCGGCAAGTTGTTGGCAGAGACGTCTGTCTGGTAAAAATGGTCAGGTGGACGAGGGTATACCACCTTGAGAGGTGGAGGAAAGAGAGGTCTGATAGGGGACTCTTGTGACCTACGAGCTTCTTCCCGAGCTCTCTCTATTTGCCTAATTTTTTCTAAGGTCTTTTCTTTCAGAGATGGGAAGTCTTCAAGAAGTTGGTACAGGGGTCTGAGCATCTGGGGACGACCCAAGGCGTTGGCAGACTCTAAACTTGTAGAAATACCCTAAAAACTACAAACAAATGTGGCTTGAAAAGTCTAGGGAATCAAAGATCAAACTAAGGAACCTATGCAGGAAACCTGGCTCACCGGAAAATTCAAATGCTCACCGGAAAATTCAAGAGCTCGCCGAAAAATTCAAAATAAAAAGTATCAAAAACGAAGGAAATGGAGAGGGAGGATACCTGAAGGTGAGATTGATGAATAAGGTGGAGAGTATCGCGCAGGAAGTGAGGTATTCCTCTGCAGAACAATAACTGGAACCAGGGCTAACTTCGGAGAGAAAAGGAAAATCGCAGAGAACGGCTAGACGCTTGAACAGGAGAAAAATGAGGAAGAAGAAGAAGAAGAAGAAAGGTTTTAACCTTTTAATACTTAGGCACGATTCCCAAGGCTCATCATTGCCTTGGTAAGCCCAAGGGACAACTGACAACACGTGCCAACCAAATAGGCATGCCTTGGCTAAGGATAAGTGTCATGCAGGTGTTGGCCTTGGGGTGAATAGACCTCGGAGGCAAGAATCCCCTAGCCACCTACTCTCGCAAATGACTAAGGGCTGGGGGGTGATTGATATACCTAAGTATGACCTCGGCCCAGAGGTACCTACCTCGGCCATGATGAGAGCCGAAACGATGACCGACCCCCCAGTGCGTCGGGGTCCACGATATCATACCTCGGCCAAGACTACCTCGGCCAAGGCCGACACTACCACTTGCACCTCCCCAAGGACACTTCTCATGTCACAGATGTCAACATCCACCCCAGGTACCAAGGAATAGTAACCCCGGTCAACAGTGGGCAGAGATAACAAGAAACTCCATGCATCTTCAACATGAACCTTACCTCGGCTTAGGCCGAGGTTACCAGAGGCATTACTTATCACCATCACGCCCTGTCCCGGCTCTGGCCGACACCAGCATACACCTCGGCCTATGTCAGGCCGAGACTCCTCATGGCACTTCACGGGATGATCGGACGACCAACCTTTATAGCTCGGCTTCTCCTAGGCCGAGGCCATTCACCAACATGACTGCCGAAGTATCTGTTGACATTTGGATAAGGACACCTGGGCATAAGTTAGTTATAACAAGATTATTCTCCACATGTGGGAGAATATTTCACCATCATTGCTTACATGTGACAAGGACAGGTGGCATTCCCACATTGGTGAGGATACCACACACATGCTCACTGCATGCATGGGGGGTACATTACACCCCCTAGATACTATATATAGGGATCATCCCCTACCTTGTAAAATGATCCAGAGATTAAAACCCTAGCAAACACTCTGTCTAAAACACACACAGTAGAGAGAGAAAGTGCTTGAGAGGTTGTATCCATGGCCATTAGTGCCTTCTTTCAATGATATTACTCACACACACACTCACAGTGGACGTAGGCCGGATTGGCTGAACCACTTATATTCAGGTGTCATTCCTCTTATCCTCACCTCATTCATATCTTCTTTATACAGCTATGCTGCCATTGTCATACCTATATTGAGCTTGCGAACACCTCACCTGGTGGTGCTGATTCCCAGCATCATCAATATATATATAGGAAAATGATCAAGTAAGGTCCCAATTTATGGTTTTTAAACATTTCAGTAGGACTATAAAAAAATAATCAGTTCAAAATGATTTTTTTTGCTATTTTAAAAAATCAGTTAAACTGTGTCAATTTTTAAGATGTTAAAAACTGACAAAGTTTGATCGATTTTTTTAAAATAGTAAAAAAATTCATTTTGAGCTGTTTATTTTTTTATGGTCCTACTGAAATGTTTAAAAACCATAGAAAAAAATCAACTCCAAAATATTTTTTTTTACTGTTTTAAAAAATGGACCTCATTCAGGGTCCTCAAACTGAGGGACCTCACTTGATCTTCTCTCTCTCTCTCTCTCTCTCTATATATATATATATATATATATATATATATATATATATATATATATATTAAAATATAGGAAATATATATATATATATACATATTTATTAACAATATATATTTATGAAATATATAGAGTTGTAAATTTTTTTTTGGTTTTGAGTGATTTGCCACCCAAAGGTGGCAAACAAAAATCTGCCCCCCAAAGAATTGAATTCCACCCTCGGGTGACAAATTGTGCTTAAGGGGTGTTGTACATAGAAAACAGATTCCAAGGCAAATTAAGCCTATCAAACAGTTTAAAAGCTGCCAGAATTTTTCAACTTTTCTGAATTTGTCTTGGAATTTGTTGGCTATCAAACGGACCCTAAAGGAATTTTGATAAATTTTAAATATTTAAGTCCACTAATTCTCTTTTTGTAAAAGTCCACGCTAGTGGCATAACAAGTGGACCTAATTGTAAATTGTACTTGAATGTATAAAAATTGTTACTAAGGGACCTAATTGTAAATTGCCCTTTTAAAAATGCCTACCACCCTCATTTTTTCTTCCTCCTCAAATCAAAATTCAATTTTTTTTAAAGAACCCTTAAATTCTAAAATAAAAATAAAGATAGAATGAGGGCTCTTTAAACCAAGCCTCTTATCTTACTAGGCGTTGGCAATTTCAACGAGGCTACTGGGTGAGAGACTTGGGATAATTCATGGGGTGCTAATATTTTCATCTCAAAATATTCTTCAAAACACCACTTACTTCAAAACCTACAAAAATACACTTTATATCTCCTTAACACCATAAAAATTCAACACCACAATTTTAAATCTCATATAAATCAAAATTAAAAAAAAACGTTTCATTTTTTCCCTCCTTTCTCTTTCTCAACTCTTTTCTCTTTACTCCGTTCTCTCTCTACACTTATTCAAAATCAAACCCTTGTTCAAATTTCACAAACTTAACTTGGTATGTATTCCAAATCTCTCTACTTATGCATTTATGTTCATGCTTAATATATACATGCCTAAATCTGAATAATATCAAACCCATTCGAACTAAAAAAATCCATTTGAACCCCAAAAGTTAAAAAAACCCCCAATTTTCGTTGAATTTGAACTCTAATTTTTGTTGAAACTGAACCACAAAAGTAAGAAAAAAAAAATATGCGATGGCTTCCACGGTCTCTCGTAATCGGGGGAGGTAACTATTCACAACTAACTCAGACCATGTAACCCACACTCATGTCTAGATTAAACCGTCTAATATATAATACCAACGACTTAGGTGGACTGTGTTTTTTAACATCTCACGGTTAGTCATTGTCGTGCGTAAGGTTTACATGGTTTGGAGTGTCGGTGGTTAGCCAGCTCATGGTTTTCCCAAGCCGTTGCATTTATCTATCCAATTTAATTTGTTAATTTTATATGCGTGTCTGTTTAATTTTGTTAATTTCAAACAAGAATTCTCATTTTAAATGTGTGTTCACATATTTTGTTGTAGATTATAAATGGGGAGGGAGGGTAGACCAGCTATGATTGTGTCGGAAAGAAAACGAAAATATGAAAGAATTATAAGTAAAGATGTAGAGTATGAGGTGGTAGGTGATGAGGCAGTTGGTGATGATGTGGTAGGTGATGAGGTGGTTGGTGAGGATGTGATGGTTGTTGAGGGTGCGTTGGGTGATGGCGTGGTTATTGATGAGGATGCAGTTCATGATAAGGTAGTAGAAGGTGAGGATGTTGTGGTTGGTGATGGGACTGTTGGTGATGAGGTGGTTGGTGAAGGGAAGTTGGTGAGATGGTTGAGAGGGTTGATGAACGTGTTAGGGGTGAGAGTAACTCTAGCGAATCAAGC
Source organism: Sambucus nigra (assembly GCA_949130495.1). Taxonomy (NCBI): domain Eukaryota; kingdom Viridiplantae; phylum Streptophyta; class Magnoliopsida; order Dipsacales; family Adoxaceae; genus Sambucus; species Sambucus nigra. Next base: position 584,470,326 of record OX422210.1, on the reverse strand, counting down.
CGTTCATCTACATCATCATCTTCTGATGATGACGACATATCTAAAGGGGCATCTTATTCGGCCCCGATTGAGAAGGAAAAAACAAGGACCAAACTAAAAAGATCCGATACACAACTATTAGAGGGGTCCTCTCCTAATAAGCCTGAGTTGCTAAAGCATTTTTCTAACCATGTGTCATATGGTATTTGGAACAATGATGAAGAACGAGGTTTGATGAAGTGTGTATACCACTATAAAAAATTCGTGGAGTGGAATGTAGATGAAGAGGACGGGTGGGTGGTGAATGCGGTTACGGCCTTTGGATTATGGAATTCGATAAAACAACTCCTATCGATTTATTGGTCATGTCCTTTGTGTGCATTCGTTGAACAATGGCATCCCAAAACTAATACTTTTCATATATTGTGTGGTGAAATGGCCATTACACCGAATGATGTTTTTCATTTGTTGGGGACAACATTTAAGGGGGGTAGTGTGTATGGGGTGATCAGTCCGCCTAATTAAATACCGGGTGATCAGTCCTTTATTAAATTAAAAATAGAATATCCGGTTGGTTCAGTCTTAGCATCATTGTCGAAAAATATTTATTAATTACTAACCACCTAGTAGTTAAAAAGTCAAGTGTCAAATTTTATCTTTTAAAATTAACATGCAACCAAAAATAATTAATTTAACCATTCACCATCTAATACAATCTCACAGCAAATAAGAATGACATAAATGAATAACTGAGTCTGGAGTAAACACATCCAGTCTAAATCCCAAATACAAAAGTCTGAAATGAAATAAATCCCCACAACTGATGTATAAATAAGAGTCTGCAGTCGCTATCTCTGAGTAGATCTGAATAAATGTTAGGCAACACGCCCGACTGAAGTATATAACTCAGAAAGAATCAAGGATAAATGTGGAGGCGTCTAGTATCAAGGTCCTGTAACTTCCACAACAGCTACAACACGTTAACTGGTAGGAATTCCTACGCTTGGCGTCCCTGCGGCTAGGCACTTAAAAGATTTTTACAAAACCAAAATAGATTTGGAAGAAAATGGGTCAGAGCCCGAGTTATAAATGGTTTAAAAATAACAAGTGTTTAAAATACATTAAACAGTAAATATTATACCTATGTTAGTTCCTCGTGCCCTCACTTGAGATTCTTACCTCTCAACTACTGTGCACGACTAGCGCAGACTCCTAACCTATCCTAGTCACTCTATCCCACTCCTAACCTATCTAGTTTAGCCCAAGTCCCTTACTGAATTGCCTAAGTCATTGTACCCAATTATAACACCCGAATACTACCTTCTTGTAATTATAACGTTAGTTTAATTGGATTTAAATAACTCAATAATCATTCAAGTTCCCACCTTGTTGATTAATCTTAAATATCCCAATCTTTCTCAACTACTAAGCAGCACAGTAGAATAATATCAAGTATATATACACACACACACACACACACACACACACACACACACACACACACATATATATATATATATATATATATATATATATATATATATATATATATATATACTAATACAGCACCCCAAAAGGGCTAAACCTGCGGTTCACACATACTCTGCTATCAGTCCCGGTACATCACGCACATAAGAATTATGAATTCTGAATCACTCTGGAATCATATAGACACATATCACACACAATGGAGGCGAACATAGTTCCCATCCCCATGGGCTAGGCACATACCTACGCACCCATGTGACCGCAAACTTATCAACTCACAGATAAGTCTTTCCCAGACCTATGTCCCGAGGTAGCAATCTAAAATCCCCCCGAAGGCTCATCAAGATAAGATTGTCCCCTTTCTAAGACCTCCCGTGATAGCAAGTGTGGTAGGTATGTCATACACATAAGGGTTCATACAATAGGTGCACAGAACCCATATAATTAATATGATCACACCACCAAAATATTCCAGATTTATACAAATTGTCCTTCTTTACAATATTCACGATGTTCCCAATTACGACTATTCTCTCTATCGTATCGCACTACTTATAATGGATATCACTAAGGAGTCCCTCTTATCCTTATATACTTATATACTTCATGTTACTAGCTCAAGAAATGTGGTTGCCATAAATAACCTTAAGTCATTCATTATTCTCGATTTATTTTTACTAAATTCCAGCTCATCCCGTAAAATTTCCAAAAATCTGAAATCTTGTTCGAAGTGCCCAGAAGTTTCGTTCGAACGAAACTTCGAACGAACTTCACTCTGAAATCTTGTTAGTAAGTCGTTCTAACGAACTTTGAAAGAACTAAAGTCTGAATTTTCATTTGAATTCTCGTTCGAACGAGGTCATTCGAAGGGCTTTCCAGTTCCCCAAGTCGTTCCAAAGAGATTTACTCAGTTCGTCCTCTACCTTATGAAACTTGCATTTTTGGCCATTTTTGTTCACCCAATTCACATCAAACTTTACCCAACTCAAATTAATAGTCCTAAAGCCATTTTACATGCATTTAGATTATCCCTAACATCTTTTAACCATCAAACCTCATTAAATCTAATGTATAGGTGAAGGAATTTAATCAAATATCAAAAGCCCTAGTTTTACATCATCAATAATTTTGTCCACCCAAAACCCAAAGTTAAATGAATTTTTCTTCATGCATCAACCTAGATTCATAGCTTCTACATATGGTACTTTATCTACATTCAATTTCCTACCCAAAAGCTTGATTAATAATTCAATTTCAACCCAGATTTCATCATATCATGTGTATATCATCAATTCTACACTAACATGCATAATATATGCACTAATTAAAGCAAGATAACCACTTGCCTTTTTGGGAAGGTATGAATCGTTTAATAAAAGTGGTATATATGCGTTCCTCTCTTCCCGATCTACACGTTGATGGTGTTCTTGGTGAAAGATGGGTGGGTTTGGTCTTGGAGCTCCTAGAAATCTCTTCTCCTTCTTCCTCTTGAACTCTCTCTTTTCTTTTGTAGATAAAAATCCTAACTTCTCCCACGTACATGCAGATATATTTCTCCAATTTTCGTCCATTAATTAGCCCCAATTTTTCAAAAGACAAAAATACCCCCCGGGGTGTCAGTTTAGCCTAAAACTATCCCGAAATCCAAACAAAACCCCCGGATAGACTTTTTTGACTATTTTGACCATTTCAGAGACGTTGGCGCACTCGAAATGACTATTTGGGTGATGTATACATGTTTTAATTTTTATTCTATTAATTTAGTCCCGACACGACTCACACGCGCGTCCCTACTTAAATTTCATAATTGTTGTATTTCTCTCTCACGACAATTTTTATAAATTCATAATCACATTCAAAATCATATATTACTTTATTCGCTCATTAATATCCAATGTAATTCCCAGTAATAAAAACTAACTCTTATCTCGCTAGTTAATATTTAATTTATTAATTCAATTAATCCCACAATTAAAATTAATTTAGTCCTAACACGACTCACGCGCACCTCCAGACTTAAATTCCATAATTGTTGTATTTCTCTCTCGAGACAATTTTCATAAATTCATAATCATATATTACTTGATTCGCTCAGTAATATTCAATGTAATTCCTAGTAATAAATACTAACTCTTATCTCGCTAGTTGATATTTATTTTATTAATCAATTAATTTGAGAATTAAAATCAATTAAAATTATGGGGTATTACATATCTCTAGTCCAAAGTCTGTCCCAACAAAGAGTCCACATAAAGAAAACAATTTTAGGAACATAGCCTTTAAACCACACACATTTATCCCATTCAACTTTATCCTTCTTATCTTTGATCCAATCATAGGTACTATTAATGCTAAACTCTCCCTTATTCCCCACATTCCAAGTAATCCGATCTTTTTTTTTTATCTCTACTAGGGATAACTGAGGTCTTAGCTATGTAAATTCATGCTTCAGAGATAGGGTTAGGGAAAATCCAGGCAAAATTAGAAATAAACTCCTTAGCTTTACTCTTCACATTGCTAGTTGCATCGTATATAATCCTGTCCCCATAAGCATCCATCAAAGATCCTTTTTCATGCCATATATCCACCCAGAAAAAGTATCTTCCCCATCCCCTATATGATTGAAGACCAGGTTCCTTCCTCTCTAATCTTTAAAAGCTGCCTCATAGTCCAAGACAATTCAGGTTTCTCTTTGATTTTCTAGAAATTTCCACCCTTTAAGGCAATAGTATGGATCCAAATAACCAATAAAAAGTCTTTATTCCTAGCAATGTCCCAAATATTCCTGATCATGCAGGATCTATTCCATGTATATAAGTTTTTAATTCCAAACCCCCCTTCATGAAGAGGAAGGCACACATCATTCCAAGCAATTTTAGATCCCTTAATCTTCAACTCCACACATGTCCACACAAAATGGATGATGATTTGACCTATCTCCTTAATTACTCTTTTATGGAGCATAAACAGATTTATCCAGTAGACTTAGATCCTTCTAAGAACTGATATGTCTAGTTGGACTCTTCCAGCATAGGAGAGCCATTTATTAGTCTTGGATTTGAATTTTCCCATAAGTTTTCAATAAGGCTCTTGCAATCATAAACTTTCAAACTAGTAGTGATCAAGGGAACTCCCTAGTAATTAATAGATAAGGAACCTTTCTTTATAATTAGGATGTTGCATAATTGATCTTCTATTTGATTATCAATCCCATTAAAAAATATTTCACATTTAGGTTTATTTGGCCACAACCCAGACATAGTTTCAAAATCTTTCAAAATATTATCAATGATCCTTAGAGTAGCCTCATTAGCATTAGCCGAAATGAAAAGGTCATCAGCAAAGAGAATATGGGATAAATTAATTTTATCACACTTGGGATGAAATTTAAACTCCTCACTCTTAGTAGCTTCATCCAATAACAAGGAAAAAGATTCCATAACTAGGATAAACAAGTAGGAGAAAATAGGGTCACCCTGTCTCAAACCATTAAAGCCCTTGAATAAACCATTTAACCCTCCATTGATGTTGATAGAGAGTGAAATGGTTTGAACACATTCCATAATCCAACCAATCATAATAGAAGAAAAATTCATAGAAATCAAAACATCTCTTAAGTAGATCCATCTCATAAAATCACAGGCCTTCATTATGTCAATCTTCAAAGCACATCTAGGAGTACCCCCCTTTTATGATATCTTTTAACAATCTCCTGTATAAGTAAGACATTGTCCCCAATTCTTCTACCCTTAACAAAAGATGACTGTCTATTACTGACTAGAGAGGGCATAACTATCTTGAGTCTTCTATCGACAACCTTTGGATTTTCATTATAATTCTCTTCATGAATTCCACGATTGTCTCAAACCGTAGTAGTGACCCCACGACCAACCTCAACCGTGGTGTGCATTACCATAACCATTACAGAATGTAGGAAACCCTTGGATCTCATTACGATTCTCTACTATAACTAACATGATTAAAATTGTTAAATATAGTTATATCCAACATTCAAATCAAACATTCATATCCAACATGACTATTTAGCATTCATATCCAACATGATTTAAACTGTTAAATGGAGTTATATCCAATATGCATACCCAACATTTAAATAAAAACATTCATTTAGCTTTTCAACATTGCATATCCAACTTGATTGTTTGTCATAATCGTTCACAAAAAATGCAATTGCAACCCACTAATTTTTTTACATATTATGTTACAAAAAATACAATTCCCCACTGATCCATCACGATTTGATCAAATCAACTTCGACATCTGATTCAATCAAAATAGGTTCGTCCCTTGTCACTGCAACTTTAGGAGAATTTTCCTTAAATATAAACAAACGTTGTTTGAATATATTTTCCCACCCTAGTACATTGATCGACGCCTTTGACTTCCAATTAGATCTAATTGGGTGTATGGGACAAAATCGGGTGCACTTTATGGTCACCCAATGGAAATTAGATATGTTTAATAAGTAAACTATTGTGTTATCCTCTTGAATCGATTCTGGACCCTCATAAAATGGAAAAAAAGCATGGGCATTGGAGCTTTGATATTAACACTAACATTACTTTGAGAGCATTCTCCCTAGATATCCAAACTCAGGCATTATGAACCAATGACCACTCATTATAGAATGCTTGAAAAAGTCCAATCTACTTTCATACTCATCGATGGTATATGATGTCATGATTAGGGCTGTGTTTCGGCCGAATCGGATCGAAAAATGTCTCTTCAGAAAAAATTCCGATTTTTTCGGAAATAATATAACTATTCCGATTTTTGATCCTATTTTTTTGAAAAATAAAAAAAAAATTCGAATTTGGAAAAATCGAAAAATCGTCAAAGATTGGAAAAAAAAATCAAAAATTCATAAAATATATTAAAAATCCAGAAATTTCAAAAATCCCAAAATTTCAAAAAACTAAATTATGGATTTCGATTACTCTAATTCTCATTTTAAAGAAACAAAGAAAATGGCTTAACCCAACATGTAAATACACGAGGATTTGACCCATTTTTTCATTTGTGAAGAAGTTAGGAGGATACTCTCCTTTTATAGAGCATATTTTGGAGTCCTCTTCCTCTCCCAACCGATGTGGCATATGGAAAACTTTCAAAAAATTGAAAGAATTGAAAATCAGAAAATAATTCCGAAAAAATCGAAAATAATTCGAAAAAAATTCAAAAAAATCGGATCGGCATAGTTTCGAAAAAATCGCATCGGAAAAATCAGAAAATTGAAAATTCAGAATTATTTTCGATTTCCGATCAAATTTTTTTTCTGAAAAATCGAGAAATCGAAAATCTATAAAATAAATTTCATACCAAATTCAGAAAAAAACAGATCGGAAATCGAAAAAATCGAAAAGTTCGAAAAAAAACACAACCCTAGTAATGATAGAAGCATATAATTCCTTGTCCCTACGTAGCTTAGTATACATTTGACTACGCATAAAATGAGAGTGACTGAGTGATTCTCCAATACCCACCCCCCGTGCTAGGGTGGTGAAGCCACAATTACTATCCAACCTGACTTCATATATGTCCTCCAAAAAATATTGAAAGAACTCTGGTACATGCTTTATATATAGCTTCTCACAAGTTTACCACTAATCCGGTTTCTTAGCTATATAAGGTGCCCTCGCCTCTAACTTCTTGTCACGAAGCTCACTCATATCCGGAGCATCCTTTTCCCACGCACATGGGGTTCTCTTAGTGGATGTATTTTTTTCAAGACCTTTGGCCTCCCCTTTGCCTTAACTTAAGTGTGATCCATAGACGATGTGCACGATGGTTGAGAAATATCCATTAGTTTAGCTTGCATCATTTTCCGTTTGGCCTCCCCTGCTTCATTCCACCTCTTCATGAGTAAAATCATCTCGTGTGTATAATCAAGATCCCGATACTTTGGGACGTCGGGGACAATAACAAGCTTCTTCCAATGATCATCTAATGCCTATGTAGGAATATCATCACCCATCTTCTCCCATCCGACCAATTCATTAGTACACGGAAGACCATAGATTGTACAGATTTTGTGTCCACATGTAATATCTGTTAATTAAGTGTTAGCCCCAAATTCGGATAAAACCATCCTCAGACAATCTATATCCTTTAGTATCAAATCTAAACCAAGGTATGAGGCTCGCCCACGTATCTCTTGTTGTTGATGTAAAAAACTAGATTGCTCTAATTATTCAATCACAGATAAATAAATAAAACACAGATTTTTAAAGTGGTTCGGCTAGGAATAAAGCCTACGTCCACTGTTATGTTATTGCTGAGTATTTGCAGAATTCTTGATTACAAGTTCTCTCAAGAAATTCCCGTCCTCTCTGAATGAGGATGATACAAGGTATTTATAGCCTTTAGGCTGTACATGAAAGGTTCGATCCATTAAATGACATACATATGAAAGGGTAATACATTTAATGTAGCGTGGGCGTCAAGAATATAAACATTCAATGAATAGTTGAACAGTTGTCCGTCTGGTAATTAATGATACGGCCGAGATGCAGCTCGGACCGCCTTAGTTACTCGTTGATCAAGAGTTCCTCGGAGCGCATGTAGTATCTCGGGATGATTGAGTTCCTCGGGATGTCTTCCTCGTTGCTCGGAGAGAATATGAACTGGTTGAAGGAATTAACTTCCTCGCTACTATTGTGCCATGTATATTGACACGTGTCTTCGTATTATTCGTCCACATCGGCAAAATTAATTTTGGTATCAACAGAAGCCCCCAATGTTTCATATTTCAAACTTTGAGGAGTATGGGACATTCTTTCTCGGTATATGGCAATATTAAATGACCTTCCTGGGTTTCAGGAACATTGTATTCAAATTTCCTTCTCATTTCGCAGCTTCCGCCTTTTTTTTGAATTTTTTATAAGCGCTTCGATCTCCGTGCAGTTTTTGTCCTTTTAGCCGCCGGAAGTTCAGTAGTTTCTTTTTGGTAATCATTTCTTTCGCCGCTTCCCAATGCAAAGTATTTAAACTTCTTAGGTAACCATACCGTCTTCTACGTTTTCCACTTTTCTGCATTCAAGGTTTCTATTCTCTCCTTCTCTCTTGTGCGTTCATCCTTGTTTTCGTTCGTTGTCAACATACCTCCTTTCTTCCTGTAAGATCTTTTTCCTTTCTTATCTTTTATTCAGTATGGTTTATATTGTGGAGTCTGTTGAGAAATTTCGTTCTGATTTTTCCATTCCTTCGTGGGTAACTCTAGAGGTTCTTTCTGAGCCTTTAGATTACTTTCGATTGGCTGAGGGACATTGGTTCCCCAGTCTTTTTGTTGCTGAATGTGGATTTTCTTTTCCACCAAACCCATTGTGTCTTGAGTTTTGTCAGTATTTCGATCTTGTCCCTGCAAAAATAGCCCCCAATTCATGGAGAATAATTAATGGGGTGTACAAATTAAATTTAACCCATGGGACTCGTATAGGGATCCCTGAAATTATGTACTGCTATAAGTGGGCCACTCTAGATAATATTTATTACTTAAAAACTAGGTTTTTGAATAGAGCCCTTGTAGTTAACCTCCCTGATTCAAACAGAGATTATTTTGAGCATGGGTTGGTTATAAAAAATTGGCAATATGCCCCTTTAGTTGGAGATGGAGTATACAACGGTCCCAGATGCCCCCCATATGGAAATGGGATAGGTTTATTTTTCATTTTATTTTACTTATGAAATTATGCTTTTATCATGTTTGACAAAATGTATGACTGATATCTCATTATGTATTTATTTGCAGTTGATAGCAAAAGAAAAACTCCAAAGGAATCAGAAGTTAATATTAAGCATCTGAAACTTATCTGGGGTTTGCATAAGAACGTTGCAGACGAGCATATTAGGTCTGCATCATATTTGCTACAGTATAAGAGTTATACAACCTCTTATACTGCTCGCCCTGTTGAACCAGCTTCCACTCCAGAAGACTCTTCTTCTGATTCTCATCTTCCTTTAAGTCAAAGGATGGGTAAGAAAATAGCTCCTCCTGCTCTCTTTGACGACATTACTTCTGCTGTTGGGGCTAAGAAAAGCAAAACTGATGTCCCAGAGGGGACTTAGAAAGTGGATGCTGCACCCTCTAAAGCTGCCGAGAAGCCCCCAGTGGCTCCGAGCAAGAAAGTTGCTCCCATGGAAGTGATTACCATCTCTCCGACCAAGAGTTCTTCTTTGGTTGAAGCTGCTGAGGTCCCTTTGAGAAGATTGAGGAAATCATCCTTAGTCAATTTGGCTGAAACTGCCTCTTCCCCACCATCTGGTGTTGTTGGTGTTCCAACCATCATCCCTCCGAGCTCTGCAATGAGCTCGGTAAAAACTTGGATCATACCCGAGGTCCAAGGGATTGATGAAAATATCTCCAGGGATATGCTGACATCCCTAGCTACTCGTCACCTTGCTTCGGTAAATTTCTCATACTCTGGGTTTTCTTTCTTTCTCTGAGTATTTGTATTTTTGCACTGACTTACTGTTTTTCTCCTCTTTCAACTGGTGAACTGTTTTAATAACATTGTGAAGAAGGACGAGGTAATTAAAGCCTCTAGTTCCTCGTTTGGTGTAGAGGATGCTTTGTTGGGTTTGACCCAATCTTTGAAGGAATCTCGCCAACAGTACAATGAGGACAAGACTGCTTGGGAGAAAAAGTTGTCAATAGTTGAAGCCGAGAAAGTGAAGTTGGCCGAGATCTCCAAAGGTTTGGAGAATAAAGTAAAAAGTTTGGAGGTTGAGCATAAAAAATATGATGACAAGCTCAAGACTTTTGGAGAGCTTGAGGATAAACTGAAGAAGGCAGAAGAAGAGTTGCTCTCCCTGCGAGATATCAAAAGCCAAAAAGAAGAATTGGATGTGAAACTCTCCTCGAAGAATCTAAGAAGAAAAGTCGCAGTCAAAAAATCCTTTAGCGCTGGCTGGGAAAAAGGATGGGATAAGGGAATTGCTGCTATGACCTCCCAGGTTCAATATGGGAAGTTGAAATACTTCCACGATGGCTGGGTAGCTGCTCTGCAGGAACTGAAGATCAAGGATGATTCTGATCTATTCCAGATGCACCTCCCTGGTCCTCCTCCACCAATTGTGGAAGAAGAAGAAGATGAGCCTGTCTCTGATGAATCTTCTATGGCCATAGATGATCAGGTCTCTGCCTCTCAACCCTCTGCCACCGAGGACATTTCTTCCATGCCTCCTCCTCCCGAGAAGATTCTTGCCGATCAAGTCGCTGTTACTACCGAGCAACCAAGCTCCTCGTCCCAGCCTCCCGAGAAAGTCTTGGGGGACAAGGAAAAGGTGTGAAGTTGTTCGGTATCATTTCTATATTTCATTACTTGTAATCGAACAATGTAATCCTTTTATGATCTAATAAAATACATCTTTGTTCCTCTCTGTTGTTGATGACTTGTTTTTGTTGATTGTTGCCTTCTCTTCATTAGTTTGTTGCTAGAATGGAACTGCTATCCGCCCATGATACCAAAATGATGCAGCAATGTCGTGAATACTATAAATCTGGTCACACAGAGCTAAGTGTATCAGAAATTTCTGACATCCTTGGCCATGATGTTTCAGAGCAAGCAATTGAGGCTTATCGGTATTTGAAGAGTTTACTTGACCGAGCTGTGGCCAACAATGTCGCCTACTATGACTTGATTGAAGAGCTTCATGGTTCCATAGAGGATCTTCAAAATCAACACAATGAATCAATGGCTTCGTTGCACAAGGATTATGAAAATAGATATCAACAACTTTCTTCTGAAACAGGACATAAAAAGATCCTTGCTGGATATGATATTAGGGAAAGAACTTTAAAAGGTGAAGTTGAAGCTTGCAGGCAGATTGTTGAGTTGCTGGAACAGGAGAACAATAATTTGCAGAAAAAGTTGGCACAGTATGAATCTGCATCATCATCTTCAATTGCTTTAGTACCAGTTACTGATGAAGGTTTCTCGTTCTTAGAGGTTGAAAACGCCAAATAAAGGCAAGAATTGGATAACTTAAGAAGATCTGTTATTCCAGTGACTGCTCGGGGACGAGGTAGAGGTTCTCGGGGGCGAGGAAGAGCTGTTCAAAATGTTGTCGAGGAACAAGGTTCTCCAGTCGCTTCTCAGAGCCGATCAAGAGTTCTTAGTTGCAATGTTGAAGAGGCTCGTACCCAATCTACTTTGGAAACTCAGGCATTCCAATTAAACATCAAAGATCGAGCTCTATCAGAAATGTCCAAGAAAAATCTATCCTTGGAAGATCAACTTACTGCAACGAAGTCTGCTCTACATACTAAGGATCTTTTTGCCAAAAACCTTCTCGAACAATTGGATAGACTAACCTTTCAATTTCATAAGCAACCCAGGGAATTATGGATGGCAGGATATAATGAAGCTCTTGTTCACTTGGATGCTCGTATTGAACATGCCAACAATGAAGGTTATAAGAAGGGGTGGTTGAATGCACTGGGTGTGTTAAAATTGGAGCAAGGGCATTTTTTATGGGATTATCATGCTCCAGGATTATTAGACTTGCCTGTGCCACCTTTTAAATTGGACATGGCCTGGATCCCAGCTCGTTCCATTCCTCGTAGTTTAATTTCAAAATACCTCGGTGATTATAGCCTTCATTCCCAAATCGAAGTATCTCGTCCAGAGCATCTGATGGAGACACCTTCAATAATGAATGTCAGAATGTTGAATGACTTGAACTTTATTAATTCTCCCCTTTGCCTGGAAGATCCTCCTGCCGACGAAGAGCCTATTTCTAAAGCAAAGGGCAAGAAACCAATAAAATAGGACTATCAATGTAATAGTTAGTGCATTCATGTAACCTGTAATTTATTAATAATTTTAATGAAAAGACTTTCATTTTCTGTTTGTAAATTTTGCTGTGGTCTTGTGTTTATCAAACACCTTTATATTTGTACATATGTATCTGTTAAAAAGATAACAATAATATTGTTCATCGAGCAACTTAATAAAAAGTTACAAGTATCAAGGTTGTTCAATCACTTAATAATAAAGTAATGAGTATAAAATGTTCAAACTGTTTCCAACCAACCAGGGTGGATAAATAATGTTTGTCAACCAACTACAGTTGATGGGTCTTTATCCCCGACCATCCATACTTGGTTCAATTTCAAATATTTTCATAAAATGTGTCCGACCAACCAAGGTCAATAATTTATCCTCGTCGACCACCTACAGTTAGTGGGTTTTTATCCCCGACCAACTATATTTGGTGTATTTTGGAACATTTTGCTCTTCAAAGAATTTTTTTGTAATAATCTTATCTCCCGACCAACATAAGTTGTAATGTGAGAGTATATTTTTATCTTACCAACCGTAATTGATCATGATGGTGTACACCTCTTAACCAAAGGAGTAGTAGTGGTTCTTTCGAACTGTCCACTAGATATCTTACCAACCGTAGTTGGTCACACTAGTGTCGCCTCCTAACCAAAGGAGTATTTTTTGGTTCTTTCGAACTGTCCACTAGATATCTTACCAACCGTAGTTGGTCACACTAGTGTCGCCTCCTAACCAAAGGAGTATTTTTTTTGGTTCTTTTGAACTGTCAACTAGATATCTTACCAACCGTAGTTGGTCACACTAGTGTCGCCTCCTAACCAAAGGAGTATTTTTTTTGGTTCTTTCGAACTGTCCACTAGATATCTTACCAACCGTAGTTGATCACACTAGTGTCGCCTCCTAACCAAAGGAGTATTTTTTTTGGTTCTTTCAAACTTTCCACTAGATATCTTACCAACCGTAGTTGATCACACTAGTGTCGCCTCCTAACCAAAGGAGTATTTTTTATGCGTAGTGTGTAATACACTAGTATTCCCCGAAAAACTTTCAACAGAAAGAAAATGGTGAAACATCCTCGTTTTATTCATAATGAAGGAAATGCTTTACATTTTACATTACTGATAATACTTGCGCAGGTGTTCAGCATTCCATGCATTCTTAAATTATTCTCCCTCTAGAGTTGCTATTCTGTAAGTTCCTGGTCGAACAACCTCTGTAACTCGGTAAGGTCCATGCCAGTTTGCTTCCAACTTATTTTGCTTCTGAATGACTTTCTTTAGCACATAATCCCTTTCTTTTAAGTCACATTTCTTCACCCTTTTGTTGTAGAACAGAGCTGTACGTTGTTGGTAAGCAGCATTCCTAATGGCTGCCTCTTCTCTAACCTCCTCGAGCATATCCAAATCCAGTCTTCTCATCAAATCGCTGACTGGGGAATTAAAATTCAGCACTCTATGAGTTGGGAGACCCAACTCGGCAGGAATCACAGCCTCACTTCCAAATGCTAGCATATATGGTGATTCTCCAGTTGTTGCTCGGGGAGTTGTTCGGTAAGCCCATAGTACTGATTGGAGCTCATTAATCCAATTTGCTTTAGCTTCACTTAACCTCTTCTTCAAACCATTTAGTAATGTTCTGTTTGTCACCTCAGTCTGTCCATTGCTTTGGGGATGGCCTGGTGCTGAATGAAACTTCAAAATGTTCGATTGATGACAATAGGCAGCAAATTCTTCATTATCAAATTGCGTTCCATGGTCTGTGATGAAAGCATGGGGGAGACCATATCGACAAATGATGTTCTTCCAAATGAACTGATATACCTTCTCGTACGTTATATCAATTAGTGGTTCAGCTTCCACCCACTTAGTAAAGTAATCCACTGCTACGACGAGGTACTTGAACCTTCCTCGGGTCGTCGGCAATGGTCCAACCAGATCAACCCCCCACATGGCAAATGGCTAAGGTGAAGTTATGGGTGTCAACAATGCTTGTGGAGTTCTTCGGATGGAGGAAAAACGTTAGCATTTGTCACACTTCTTGGTATAGGCTATACAATCAGCCCTCATCGTCGGCCAGTAATATCCCTGTGTCATTACCCTTTGCAAAAGTGTCCTTCCTGCTACATGAGCTCCACAAGATCCTTCATGGATTTCTTCAACCAATTCCTTGACTTCTGATGGATGCACACATCTCTGCAAACCTGCCATAATTCCGCGTCTGTACAAAACACCATTAGTTAACACATACCGAGCAACTTTATACTTCAATTTCTTGGCAGCTAACTTGTCCTCCGGTAATTCTCCTTTTTCAATGTATGCCCTGATAGGATCCATCCAAGATGGTCCTAAATCAAGGGTAATAATTTTCACCGTCAGATCTTCTTCTATGCTCCGACTTTCTAATACTTCAATTGGTATCGTTCTTCGCAGCTCGGTGCGCGTAGCTGACGCTAATCGGGCCAATGCATCTGCTCTAGCATTCTCCATCCTCGGTATTCTCACCAATTGAATAGCATCAAATTCTGTCAATAACTCCATTACCTTTGCATGGTACTTCACCATTAATTCTCCCTTAACTGCATATATTCCCATCATTTGATTCACAATTAATTGAGAATCACTAAAAACAATTATTTGCCGTGCCTCCATAACTTTCGCCAAATGAAAACCTGCTATCATGGCCTCATACTCAGCTTCATTATTGGAAGCCTTGAATTGGAATCGCAAGGCATATTCCATGTCAATATCATCTGGGGTGTTTAAAACAATCCCTGCTCCACAACCAGCTGTGAAAAATGATCCATCTACATATAATCTCCATGTAGGTAACTCGTCTTCAAATTTCTTATCTGTCAGAAATCCTCGGTAAAATATCTGCTGTTTTCTTTCGTCATCCCATGGTATCTTTCGTTCCTCGTTGGTCATCTGTTCGTGCCCTTTTACCAACCGGAGTTGGTCTAGGTTTGAATATGATGATTTTTCTACATCCACAAGTCCTTTTACCAACCTTAGTTGGTCTGGACCTGTGTCTGTTGATCCTGTATCGTCCAAAGGTAGGTAAGCAAGTACCTTTTGTTCCTCGGGGGTATCAGGGTATGTGAACTCTGCTATAAAATCTGCTACAGCTTGCCCCTTTAATGATGATCTGGGTTCATACACAATATCATATTCATCGAGTTTTATTGCCCAATACATCAACCTTCCTGATTTTTCTGGCTTGTGAAGGGCTTGTCTTAACGGCATGTCGGTATACACGATGATGGTATGGGCTTGGAAGTATGGCCTCATTCTTCTACTTGCCTCAATTAACGCTAATGCCAATTTTTCTAGCTTTGGGTACCTGATTTCTGCACCTCGAAAAGCCTTACTTGTATAATAAATTGGCTTCTGGACTCCATTCTCCAATCTGATCAACGCCGAGCTGACTGCATTCTCTGATACTGCCAGATACAAGTACAACTTTTCTCCTGTTATTGGCCTAGACAGCAATGGTGGGGCTCCCAAATACTTCTTCAAATCTTGAAAGGCCTTCTCACATTCATCAGTCCACTCAAAACTTTTTCGCAGTGTTTTGAAGAATGGGAGGCATTTATCAGTTGCTCGGGATACAAATCATTTGAGCGCTGCAACTCGTCCTGTAAGACTCTGTACTTCTTTCCTCGTTGTTGGGGATTGCAATCCTAAAAGAGCTTTGATCTTTTCTGGATTCGCCTCGATGCCTCTTTGGTTGACGATGTATCCGAGGAACATTCCTTCTCGTACTCCAAAGGTACACTTCGTCGGGTTGAGCTTTATTTGGTATTTATCCAGTTGATCAAAGGTCTGGCCTAAGTCAGGTAGATGATCAGTAGCTCTCTTGCTTTTGGTGAGCATGTCGTCGACATAGACCTCCATGTTGCAGCTGATTTGTTAGGCAAAAACCTTGTTCATCAGCCGCTGATATGTTGCACCTGCATTTTTTAAACCAAAAGGCATAACATTATAACAATAAGTTCCCCTTGGGGTAATAAAAGAAGTACTCTCCCTGTCTTCACGTTTCATTTTGATCTGATTATAGCCAGAATATGCATCCATGAAGCTGAGCAGCTCATGTCCCGAGGTAGCATCCACTAGCTGGTCGATTATGGGCAATGGAAAATGATCTTTTGGGCATGCCTTGTTCAGATCAGTGAAATCAACACACATTCTCCACTTATTGTTCTTCTTTTTTTACCATCACCACATTTGCCAACCAATCTGGATATTTCACATCTTCAATGAATTGGGCTTTCTGGAGCTTCTCGACCTCCTCTTGTATGGCCTGGTTCTTCTCGGGACTAAACACTCTTCTTCTCTGCTTCACAGGTTTGATCTCCTTATTCACATTGATCTCATGACATAAGAAGTTTGGATCTATTCCTGACATGTCTTCATGACTCCAAGCAAAAGTATTCTTCCTGTTTCTCAAGAAAACTATCAACTCCTGTTTTATTGAAACATCCAACGACGATCCTATCTGGGTAATTCGTTCAGGATGCTCGTCGTCCAGAATAACATTTTCTGTAGATTCCACCACCTGTCCTTTTACAAGTTGAGATTCATCCCTAGGATCAAGAGTTTCAATTTCTGTACCTTCGTCCACTTGGTAAGTAGTAGTCTTTTTCCTTGATTCTTCAAGTTCCTCTTACTCGGCAGACGAATAATAGCATTCCCGAGCTACTTTTTGATCACCTTTCATAATTCCGACTCCAAAATTCATTGGGAATTTCAAACACTGATGTACTGTAGATGGAACTGCTTTGAACTTCTTCAATCCAACCCTTCCCATGATGATGTTGTAGGCTGACTGCACATTCTTATCCATCACAAAGAAGCGTATTTTTTCTGTTCGACAAGCAGGCCAAGTTCCAATGAGTATATCCAACTTGATCGTCCCAAGTGGAAAAACTTTCTCGCCAGCAAAACCCAGAAGGGGTCTATGATAAGGTTCCAATTGAGATAATTTCAAATTCAAGCTATCAAAGCATGAATAATACATGATGTCTGCCGAACTACCGTTGTCTACTAACACCCTTAAAATGACCACGTCCTTCATCCTCATTTTGATCACCAAAGGATCATCATGAGGGTAAAGAACACCTGCCAGGTCATTTTTTGAAAAACCAATCACTAGCTTCTCTTTGTTTACCTTCCTCGGACGATCATCCTCGGCCAGATTTATTCGCTGAATATATGAACAAGCTTGAGCCTCTCCGAGGTAAGCTTTTCTTTCTGCAGTAAGGTCTCCTCCTCCTGCATCTCCTCCTGTAATAACATTACAATCAAATGACCCAAAACGTATGGAAAATACCTCTCGTTCAGGTTGCCTTGGCTTCTTGGGAAGATCGGGGTCATCATCTGGATCATCTTCATGGTCCCTCTTCTTTTCTCCTCTGCACAACGAGGAGATCTAGATCTTTCTCTAGTTCTATCATCATTCTTCCTCTCACCCCTGCGATCTACATATTTTGACAATTTTCCTCTTCGGATGAGCGTTTCAATCTCGTTCTGAAGGGCTATGCAATTTTTGGTCATATGGCCATGATCTTTGTGAAACTCGCAGTATTTGGCCTTATTCCTCAAATCAGGATTTGTCCTCAGTTTTTCTGGCCACTTGATTTCATCGCTATTCTTGATTTCTTCCAAAACATGATTAATACCCATTTTCAATGGAGTATAATTGTCGAACTTCTTTAGGACTTCCCATGACGTTCTATTGTTCTTGGAGTGCTTGTCACCACCATTACCTTTCCGCTCTTTCTTCTTAGACTTGTCGACCTCCACCTTGGTTTCTTTATCCAAATTCTTCTTTGCAGCCATAGCCTCCTCGGCATTCATGATTTTGGTCGCTTTTTCCATCAATTCCGACATAGTTTTAGGTGGATCTTTGGCCAAAGTGTAGTATAACTTATTAGGCAACAAACCACTCATCAAAGCAGTGATTGCTGTCTTTTCTTCGTAATCTATGACTTCCAACTTCTCGTTATTGAAACGAGTTATGTAATCTCTAGTACTTTCACCTGATTTTTGTCTAACACTTAGCAAGTGTGCTACTCGCTTTACTGGCTTCGCCCCAAAACAAAAATTGCCAATGAACAACTCGGCTAATTGAATAAAAGTTAAAATCTTACCCCGAGGAAAATTATTATACCATATCTGTGCAGATCCGGTAAGAGTTCCCGAGAATGCTCTACACCTCATCTCGTCGGGGACGGCATAGATGTCGGCAGCAGCTTGGTATTGTTCTATATGAAGAACAGGATCTGTCTTTCCATCATACTTGGGGGTCACTACAGGTGCTTTGAATTTCGATGGTGTAGGAAAATCCACAATGGCTTGCACAAAAGGTGTTCCTTGAATAAAAGTTCTCTGTAAGGGGTTTCTTGCCTTAGCCATTTCTCCCAATCTATCCTCCAACCGCTGAATGGAACCTTTCCATGCTTCATTTCCTTCCTCAGGCCGCTTAGTCCGAGCAATTGATTGCTCTGACTTAGCTTCCTGAGATTTATCTCGACGAGTAGCTGGTCGTGATTGTGCTGATCCTTCTCTCAAACGTGATGGTGGTCGAAAGCTTATCGATGGAGCTCTAGGTGGACTCATGTTTCTCCTTGGTCCTAACCGACTGAAAGGAGATACCCGGCTTAATCTTTCCAAGGCACTGGTTCTCTCCGGAGAGAGAGATATAGGTTGATCTGTATCTGTAGCCCGTATTGATGAAGTTCGCCCAGGTTGATTAGAAGAATCATTAGATTCTCCATTGCGATATGACCCAGTACGTCTGGATCGCGATTGCCCACGATCACTCCTTTGCCCGGAATAAGTAGGTGCACCGCCTTGAAGAGTTTGAAGGAGTTGCCTCATAGATTCTTGCATGGCGGTTTGTCCTTGAGCCAGATTTGTCATAATTCCGGCCAGATCTGGAGATGCAGATGGATTTGGAGGATTTCCAGTATTTCCAGCGTTTCGATTACTGGATTCTGGATTATCTGCCATTGATGACAAATGATTTTTTATGAAAAACGATAGTAACAGTCGTTTCCCACAGACGGCGCCAATCTGTTGATGTAAAAAACTAGATTGCTCTAATTATTCAATCACAGATAAATAAATAAGACAAAGATTTTTAAAGTGGTTCGGCTAGGAATAAAGCCTACGTCCACTGTTATGTTATTGCTGAGTATTTGCAGAATTCTTGATTACAAGTTCTCTCAAGAAATTCCCGTCCTCTCTGAATGAGGATGATACAAGGTATTTATAGCCTTTAGGCTGTACATGAAAGGTTCGATCCATTAAATGACATACATATGAAAGGGTAATACATTTAATGTAGCGTGGGCGTCAAGAATATAAACATTCAATGAATAGTTGAACAGTTGTCCGTCTGGTAATTAATGATACGGCCGAGATGCAGCTCGGACCGCCTTAGTTACTCGTTGATCAAGATTTCCTCGGAGCGCATGTAGTATCTCGGGATGATTGAGTTCCTCGGGATGTCTTCCTCGTTGCTCGGAGAGAATATGAACTGGTTGAAGGAATTAACTTCCTCGCTACTATTGTGCCATGTATATTGACACGTGTCTTCGTATTATTCGTCCACATCGGCAAAATTAATTTTGGTATCAACACTTGTAATAATAGTTCATAATGAGTGTGCTTTGTTGATGTAAAGACTTTCCAAATTCCAATCTAATTGGAGTCTCCTGAAATTTAAGTAATGCATCTATCCTTTTTTATATCGTGTCAAATTCACATTAGCTCTAAGCAAATTCTTTTTTAACTATGCATGGGCTCCCTCGACCCTATTAGTGGTGCAGTTCCCGCGATGTTGAACCTTATTCGTCTACGGATGGGCATACATAAAACTGTATGTGATAATACGCAAATATTGCGTATTTCATCCATTGAACCTACGCATTCTAGCCTCCTCGGGTGACTTAATCTCTATATGTAAGCCCGTTAACTAGAAAACCTTGGTTTATATTGTTAACATGATATATGAGGTATAATTGGGCTTTTGTAGGTAGTTAGGTACCAAGTATGGAGTTCGGATGCATTCCGGTGAAATTCCGTACGCAATCGCTCGTTCAAGGGCATTTTAGTCATTTTACAAATTGGGCACCTGGCCCAAAATATTCATGGAGGTTGTATCCCTCCTCGCAAGCTTTGCGTGGCCGCAAACGGTGCACGATTCCGATTCATAACGAAGAAGTTACGGCGATTTTAGCGGAGAAGAAATGCAAGCCAAAACAGGGGAAAATGCAGTCTGCCCCTGCTTGATCGATCGATCGACCAAATGGTAGATCGATTGACCCTTCCCATTTTTTCCCCGTCTTATATGATCGATCGATCGACCAAATGGTAGATCGATCGACCCCCTGTTTTTCAGTAGATATTTTGCATTTCTTTTCTCTTTTCTTTTCTAATTTAATTCCCACTTGGTATATAAGCCAATGTTGATGTAATAAACAGAGGCGAACGTTTTTAGAGAGTTTTAGAAGATAGAATAGTTAGGGTTTGGGTGATTTTCTTAGTTATTCTTTATTTCTTCTTGGATTGACACACTTTTGGGCTTGAATGTTGACTATTCATCATCCTCTCCATTAATATAGTTTGTATTTCTTCATTTCTTGCTTTCTAGTTAATTTACAAGCTTTCTAATTTAGGTTTTCTTGCTTTATTTACATGCTTTGGTTTACACGCTTTCTAGTATAGATTTACGGCATTTATTTATCGCTTTCCATTTATCGCGTTTTTACGATGCTTTCTAGGTAGCTTAAATTAGGTTGTGTTTGAATTGAACTCACTCGGGTTGACGTGTTGCTTTGCTTTCCTAGTTATTACACCTAGGAGATTTGACGGGGCATATCATGTATGTCCCGTGCTTACGACCTTTCGCGCGTAATTTCCGGGATATTTGTTGACGCCAAAATCTTATTAGGCTTTTATGATGATTTAGGGAGTAACAACCCTTGATTTAATTAACTGTAGACACGAGACACATTTGTAATAACTTGTCGACCCATGTAACCATTTTATACTAATTAACTCGGGTGAGGGATATTCGACGCAACCTATAGTTTTACTCGCTTTCATAATCTAGTTTCAATACATTGCCTAGTTAATCATTTCACTTTATGCATATTTTCTTTTAGTTTGTAATCATCTTTTACACTTTTATTTCGGAGTATTAAATCACTTAAATTCTAGCATCTCGTCTCTGTGGATTCTCGATACCCGACTTACCGCTGTGCTTGCCTCGCAAGTGTAGTAGTAACTTAGGTTTTTGTATTGAGTGGCGAAACGAAAACAACGACTAGCATCTTTACACGCGCTACTTTTCGCACCCAATCAGTATGACAACCAACTACTAACAAGGTATGAAATCATACGAGGACATTGCTACTTCCAAGTTGAAAGAAATCATACCCATGCCTTGTCATATTCCGCATGAGTTTTGGACTTGAACACGTCGATCCATCCAAACATAAAGGCCTTTTTATTTGGATATTTTAATCTAACTTTCAAATAAGCCGCTTCAATATTCTTTTGCACATGGAATAAAATAATATAAGCTTGACACTCAGAAATATTTTTTGTCACGGCATTCATGCATGATATTTGTCTATCGAATACAATGACCCTAATCAAAGCTTCTGGCTCATACAAAGATCTTAAATGTTGCAAAGCACAATGATAATTCTCTTCCTTCTCACACTTTAAAAATACAAATGTAATACATAATGATTGACCAATAAAGGTAACCCCAATCATTTGGAACAATGGCATGTTATATGTATTTGTTTTGTAAGTGCAATCAATCACAAGAATAGAAGGGAAGCACTTGGCAAGTAATATGGATGTCGAATGTGCAAAAAATATGTATTCAACGGTGTCATTTTGCTCATGACGCCGATGCCAATGTTTGTAATGTTTTTCAAAAAGAAAATGCATGAGTTGTTGCATTGCGTTCTGCCCGACATGCTCTTGTACTTTCATCTTGTGTTTCGCATTGTACACGGTTCTTATCGAGGAGTAATTGTAAGGATACCTTTGTTTCAATGTGTGTAGCACCTCCTTTGGATGAATATTATTAAAGACCATCTTTCGTGTGATATTCCACTCTTCCTCGTTTAACCGTCCAACATATGGGTGACCAACTATAGAATATGAGACCTCGTGATTTTGTAGACCGCAGATAACTTTCAGACCCCACTTACCATCTTCCATCGGGACACGTTTAAGTCTAAATGGGAAATCACACTTGCGGGGTGCTAACATTAAGTTTTATCTTCTTTTACGTTTCCTCCTCCTTATTCCGTTTGTGCAATGAGCTTCTTTCACATGTAAGAATTTTATGAGGCTTTCTTCTCAGTTTCTCCTTCTTAGATTTGTGTATAATCACGATCGCATTCATTTTTGGCCCAACCATCTGGCACCATTTTACCATTTTACTTTGATTCACGAATATATATAAAGTTTAAAAATAAACAATTAGTCAATATGGTGTATATGACAAAATTCTAAAACTTATAAATGAATAAGAAAAAAACCAATCTCTTGAGTAGTGAATTTGTCGGTATGATCTTAACAAATAGCATGTTGAGAAGTTACCTTATCCATACATACATCCTACATTGAAGAAAATATTTAATATTTATAACACATTGTGCAATATTCACTGGTTATCTTAGGTCTTTTGTGGAAAATTATCGTGGATACAGTCAAGTTTAAAAATTCATCCTGCATGCAATGATCGGTTGTGTTAAGTCCTTCACCAGTAGATTGCTTAAAAGTAGATTTCTCATGTGTGGGTTCTTTACCCTTGAACCCCTCAAGTGTGGTGCCAGATGATGATCCGTCAATCCGTGTCGCACTAGCACTTGGTATGACAAGGTTATTAATCTCTTCCAATCAATTGAGTTCAATATTGAGTCATCGATATGAAATTATAGATAAATAGAAACAATAAATGCTTATAAATTAAGAAAAAAAGTACCCAAGGTAAACGTGAAAAGATAGCCATGACCAACCAGAACCGTGAATAAGTAACCACGACCAAGGTAAATCGTAATAAGGTAACCACCACCAAGGTAAGCCGTGAGAAGGTAACCACGACCAAGGTAAGACGTGGATTTTGATGTATAACGGTTTACTGAAATCGTGTGTTACCATCTTCATAACAACTTTCTTTTTTGGACTTATTTTCTTACATTTATTACTATGTAATGATTAAATACAATGTGTGTAAATGTTTAGTACCTTAATTGAGTCCAATATGGGAGTGAAATATAAACTTTGAGAATCCTTTGTGCCTTTGGGTTTTTGATCATTCATGGTCATTCTTATTAGTGCCATGCTATAAAATGAAGAAAACAACCACACAAACTATGCCAAACACAATTTATAGTATATAAACAAGGTTGGATTGAAAAATAGAAGTTTGGTTTTGGAGGGGTTGAGCCGTGGATATGGGTTTTTCACCGTTGCGAGATGGAGGGTTTAGTTTTGGGTTTTGAAATTTTGGGTATTAGAATAGTTTAAGGTTAAAATTTTGTCATTATGTGGAAGGGCATTATAGACTTTTTAATAAAAATAAAAGGGTTAAATTTGTGGTGTTTGATGGTAGAAAAAGTGGTTTTTTGTTTTGTGGTGTTTTGAAGAATATTTTGGGGTGGGAATATCACCACCAATAATTTATGTCACTTGAAATCCTATTTCATTTAATACCAATCATGGATGTGATAACTTATTCCACTCAAATTTTTATCTCAATTCACACCCAACATGGAATTTAATAATATTATCATATCCACCTAATCTCGCACATCAAACGAGACTTATTTTGTTAACTTCAGTAAATTGCGAGAATGTTCAACCTTTTCTTGTTTAAGAATCCCTTCTTATGTAATACACTTCAAAAACTCTAAAGCTTTGTTGCATCTATAACGGTTTTATGTTGGTGATGCTCTTATTTTTTTCCAGTAATTATAAGTTGACTTAGGATTCCGACTCATTTTTCCGACCCACTGACATGTCAAAACTACATTGGTTAATGTTTGTTGGTGCTTTAAATAGTAATTAGGGGACCACAAACATCAACCAATGTAGTTTTGATATGTCAACGAGTCTAAAAAATGAATCGAAGTTCGTGAGTCTAAAATTAACTTTTTTTTTGAAAAATCTTTTTTTTATCTCCTATTATTTTCTCACAAGAAACCAATGTCTTTTTTCTCTAACCTCAACTCCCTTTCATCACTAACACCTCAAATGAAAATGGGGTGCAAGTGAAACAATCAATTACAAAGTGAGGTTAAGTAAGAAAACCCCTAAAACAAAATCACTTAGGTTGCGTTTGTTTGTCACGAAAGGAAAGGAAAGGAAAGGGAAAGGAAAAGAAAATAACTTTTCTATACTTTTTGTTATGTTTGGTTAGCAAAAAAGTTGTAGGAAAATGGTTATCAAATTTTCCTGCAGAAAAAACTTTCCCACAAAACACATCCTACCAAAGACCTAGAATTTTTCTGAAAAGTTAAAGGAAACTTCGTATTTTACCATGTAATTATTATTACTATCGTTTTTACTATCATTATTATTCTTGTTGTTGTTACAACTACTACAAATATATTTACCAATAACTAT
Source organism: Sambucus nigra (assembly GCA_949130495.1). Taxonomy (NCBI): domain Eukaryota; kingdom Viridiplantae; phylum Streptophyta; class Magnoliopsida; order Dipsacales; family Adoxaceae; genus Sambucus; species Sambucus nigra. The sequence continues at coordinate 584,445,398 of OX422210.1, read as the reverse complement.
TCACCATAATATGCTATTTATTGATATTTTTACGAATTAAATGTTCATAATTTTTATTTCATATTTAGTAATGTTTGATTTAAATGGATGTTTATTACATAAATTATACTTTGGAAAATTGAAATAAGAAAAAATATTATACTTTTTTATTGTAAGGTTATAATTATATATGTGTGCGTGTATGTATATAAATTTTTATTTTTTTTATTTATAATTTTCTTGCAATTTTCCTTGCTGTTAACCAAACATACAAGAAAGTAACTTTCTTTTTCCATTTACTTCATTTCATTTTACTGATAATCATTTTCCCTCTCAACTTTCCTGACAAACAAATGGAGCCTTAACGAATTCAGATATATTTTGAGTTCCTCAACATAATGATACAAATTAATTATGAATGAGTTGTTGTAATTGTTTAGATAAAGTATAGGGGATTACCGAAGTGGCATGCGACTTTTAGTGACGATGTTGAGCAAGGGCTTGTAAGGTGGTGCCTTTGAAGAAAGATCTCGCATTACATAGCAAAGCAACTCTGAGATCTTTGAATAGTTATTTGAATGACTAAGTTGTATTTTCTCAATTTTTTTAGCATGGAAATCATGTATACTACAAAAAGAAAATTCATAAATTGCAATAAACTACAGGAAGCGATACCGGTTTGCAGTTTTCCCGTCTTTATAGACTTCCACTTGAGCGCTACGAGCCAACAAGTGCCTATACGGAGTCAAGGGGTTGCTGAATGAGAAGAAGCGTAAAATGATTCATACCCAATTGATCCATAACTAATGCTACCAAAAGTTATGTAGTCTCAAGGATTGTACTGCAAATACTCATAGATAAGTACGATGGGAGTTAAGTCAATAATTAATAGTTCAAGGTCTAATTGTTAACGACCTTGTTTATTTTGAGGATCTTCGAGAAAAATCGAGCGAGGTGACATAGCATTGAAAGCTATAGATATAAGTATATCGATAAGATTGCGGAAAATCACATCAATAGATGCAAAAATTTCCATACAATTCCTTTGGCAAAATGATAATACTACTAGGGGTTTGTTACATAAGAAAAAAAAACATATCTAAGCTACTTAAACACATGTTTGGTATAAATATAAAACCCCCTCTTGTTTGAATCCACCTTTCTTAGCTATTCACTAGATAATTCTGTTTTAACTCTTTGAATTGAACTTTATGTCATGCTTAAAGAGTGCACAAAGGGGTTGCAATCGTTGCAATTTACTCTCACATTAGAGAAATGCAAACTTTAATAAGAACTCTATTTTGGTGCAATTCCGATTAGCACACAAAATGATATTGACATCAACTTACGCGTTCGTTTAAATAATTACCTTAACCTGTCAGGCTCTTTGCAAAGTTTTAATCCATGATAGATTCCTCTCCACTCTTGTACAATACTATTAATTCTTCATCTTATTTTTTCATAGAGGCACGCGTCACACTTGCTTTGATTGTTTAGCACAAAACCAAAGTTTTATTGGCTAGGCTTGACTCAACTACTACCACCCGTGTTCATTGTGAAGGAACACGGTGATGGAACAAACCATTTAACTTGGGTTCTCAAATTCTGCAAGATTATTAAAATAAGCATTAGAATTGTGGGGCCTTATGCTTTGGGCTTCATCATTGGTTGGTCCTAAATCTATTTAAAAAACTATACTTTGTATTATGAATAAGTTATAAAGATAAAGATATTGAGATCGCCTAAAGATAATCTGAAGTATAGGATGATCATACATGTAGGATAGTTCAATTCAAACATTGCGGTGAAAGGATCAACAAGTTATTAAAAATCCCTTTAACGAGATAATTTTTTTTTTTAACTATACAACCCCTCCTTGTTTATCTACCTCTCTCTTATTTATCTTTCTGTCTAGGTAAGTATACCTATTTATTTATTTGTCATTATTTGCGTCTCTCTCTCTCTCTCTCCCCCCCCCCCCTCTCTCTATCTGTCTGTCTGTCCATCCATCCATCCAAGGATCAAGCATAATTTTTTGTTGAAAACTGATTATCATTCTTAAGAACCTAGGCGACTTTCATTAAAGCGACGCCTTAGGGGCATGACTCGATTGCTTGACTATTTTGTTATCGTTTTATGCATGAGAAAGAACCTTCCCAATGATCTTGTTCATGAATGGAAGGGTAACATCTATCCACCCATCTTTGTAGTATATCCATTAGCAATAATAAAAGAAGAAACACCCTTACCCGTGGATATGTCAAGATGCCGAACCACATACATCTTTGTCTTGAGATTTATTGTTACTTATTTATATTATATATTGGGTTTTGAGTTAGTCATAATCGGTGCTACTCTTTTTCCCTCTTAATTGGCTTCTTCTATAAAAAAAAAAATACTCTTTCTCAAAATATTACTTAGGAATATAAGTGTGAACTCTCAAATGTGCTTATGGAAAATATCCATGAGGATAATCGCAGGCCTCACCATATTTACAGAAATAAGGTGGCTTCTGCACCCCATCCCCTTCTCAGATGCACTGTTGATTTTAAGCATGGTTGTACGGCCCTTCGCTCCCCGTATAGACATAAAAGACCAGCCCAAGGAGACCAAGATCCACAAGTTTCGGTCCAAATTTCTTTGTTAATTAATGGTTACAAGGAGAGTCTTCAAGAATAGGAGCCTCGAGGTCAACATATGGTTGAATAAATTAAAGTGTAAAACATTTTTACAAGATTGAGCACGAGCATAGAAAAGAGAAACACAAATATCAGGGTATTAAATTTATCGAACTCTCAATCCTCAAGAAATCCATGACCACAACAAATTCCAAAGTAACCATGGTAGAGACGGGCAACGTAGGCATGCCGATAGTCTACTTGCTCATAAGAAAGAATGCCATGATATCTCATGAAATAGAGCTAAGGAAGAGTTTAGATTGTTGGCAAAGAAATAGGATATCACTTGAGATGATAAGGACATTTATTTTCAAGAATTTAGGTGTCCTGATATCTCCATTTAGAGCTCGAATTACTCATGAATTGTCCAAGAAGGCCATCGTTAATCAATGAGATCCATGTACAATTAATTATTGTCATAGATGAACCCATCGAAGAAGTTATCAGCCTAAGGTTTATTATATATGATGTGAAGACGAGTCTGACTGACCTTGTATGCCATTAGTACCAATATATGGATATGGAACTACAATGAATCATTCACGTACCTCATTTGTACTTAAAGTTTGGGGGATGTGGCCCAAAAATGGTTTGAGAGATATCATGGAAGTTTTGTGACGAGTTGTAAGAAACTTGCAAAGGCGTTCATGACAAGATTTAAAATGGGCAACTACAATCCTAAAAGATGGACCCTTTACTCATGTTGAAGAATCGATAAGAAAGTTTGAGGGGGTATGTTCAAACGTACCAAGAAGTGTATAACGAGATGGCAAATTTTTTTTGAAAATATCGCAATGCCTTCCTTCAAGATCAATCTATCCAGGAATCTATTTTACTAGTATCTCAAAAATAAGGAGGCCCCTTCATTTATGATCTCATGTCAAGGATTGAGAAATATGCCAAAGTGAATGACATCATGCTCGATGATGACTAGGAACAAGTAAGAGAAAACCATATAATAATGAGCATAAGGAGTCAAACTATAAGAAGAATTCTAAGAGGCATGTGGATTCTTAAAAGAATGGAGATAAAACATTTTGGATGAAGCTTAGTAGATAATCAACAATATTTGAAGACAACCCATGGAAGAAAAAAATAGAGTCAAAGATGGAGTTCTTCAAATTGTCAAAGAAAATGGTTAGAGAACCGACCGAGCGAAATAATCCACTATGAGGATACTATTAAAAAAACCACGATCATAAGACAAAAAATTCTAAGGCCTTCAAGAATTTCTTAGTAGAATTAATGCATGCCCCACTTAAATGATTATATGGATAAAAAAGTGCTCAAAGAGAACGTTTCCATCAACTACCAACCAAATAATGTGTTAGGCGATAATTAAGATCACCACTTGTTCAACATGATCCATAGAGCATCCATCCTTCATTAAATCAAGAAAAAAATCCTTCGACTGGAATGAAATAAGGTCATAATTGTGATACAGATGTTTAAAAAAGATCCCGACGATACATTATACTAAAAGCATCACCGGCCAAAAGATGGTTATTATACCTTTAATATCATTTTCCTAAACAAGTATCATGTGAGGGTAAGCAATCTTCACCATGTTGCTCCAGTCATCACACTTTTGATCGCCAGTTAATATATTGACAAACTCTTTGTCAACTTAAGAAGTTCCTTAAAAGTTATATATTCAAAATTGTTCATGAAATTAAACTTAGAAACGGTGACCTCATTTAAGTAAAGATCCATATCATGTATTTTACTAGAAAAATGACCATGTCATTAGGTAAGGTTGTTTTGAATGTCTGAGTTGGAGGAATGTCAAAATGATCAATTTTTAGTGGTAGACATCGAATCCCCTTACCACTCCATACTCAGTAGAGGATTTCTCAACGCCATGAACTTAGTACCATCCCTTTATCACCAGAAACTCAAATGCATTATCGACATGTGGCTAATGAAGATAAGTAAAAATTATAATTTCTTAACAATAATTTAACACAATTATACGACCAAATCAAGCGGGAAAGAGACATGTTATCTTACGAAGGAAACATTATCCCTATTATATAGAAATTAAAGAATGGACGACTAGACATAGAATGCATCTGAATTGTAATTGCTAACAAAGTCATGTAGAGCCTTAAATTTATAACCTTCGATTCAAAACTCCCCATGAAGAAATTGCCAATTGGTTTATTCATATCGAGAAAGATAAGAGATAATTTGTATAATTCCTTATAAGAAACCAAGATCTATTTGCGTGTCATTCTTATAGTGGAAGACCCATAAGTTATGTGCTATGAGTTTCATGTATATCTGACACACCCCATATGTTCCAAAAGTATCAGATGATGCCTCACAAAAAGTCAAAATCGCTAAAAGAAGATGAGAAATGCATGGGGACAAGGTCTATAAAATATCAATTACTAGAATAATTATCCGGGATTGTGGTGTAAGAAGATCAATAGAAATTGGAGAGTTCGTGTGGGATTCATAGACCTGAACCTGTCTTTCCTAAATGATAAATTCCCAATGCCTAAGGTTGACTTAGGTAGTAGATGACACTTCGAAGCATGAACGAATGAGAATACTTGATTCTTATTCCATTAACCATCAAAGATTTTTATTTTAATACATATTCGTGTAATTGATTTTATGAATCCTCTAGTGACCATTATAAAGTGATTTGCGAGGTTGACTAAGATTATGTTATGAAATTTTGCCATGGTGTGGTTCACAAGAAACTCAACACACGTGACTTGTGTCAAAGATAACCCTATAGATATTTTGAATGTATCATTTGTTTCTTCATTGTTTTCTCATAATTTTTTTGTGGTTAAGATGTTCATTAAGATTAGAATGACATGGGTATTACCTAGATAGTGAGTTATCATGAGTAACAAGAAGTTTTTAAGGAACGAAAACAAAGATAAGGAGAACTGTTTGTGGAGGTGCATTGTTAGGTGTATTTCAATGGTTATTTGGCTTTGAAAGAACACTGTATAGGAAGTGTGTAAAATTGACACTTTAATTAAACTTGTTACTTAGTTGGGTGCTCTATGAGGCCTAAATATTCAAAGAAATCAAAAAATAAATAAATAAAAAGAACTTGTTGTGGTGTATTTTGGCTCTCCGGTGGCTTCCCGTTGGTTCACGGCTGTTTTGGGAGAAAAATAGATTTTTCTTGATATTTACAAAATTGCCACTTTGAGGAAAATCTATAAATAGAAGCTTATTTTCTGTTTTTAGTAGAGTGCTATTTTTTCCAGCAAGAGTGACCATTTTGTGAGTTTTTCAAAGAGAAAAGTGAGTGAGAGCTTCTTGTTTAAGATTAGTTCTTGTGCTTGGTTTGTGAGTGACTTTCTTGGAGAGATAAAGAGTGTGAGTGTGTAACCTTGTGGTTCCTCCATTTATCAAAGAAAGAAGAAATCCTACCATTGTGGATGTAACCCTTGTTTGGGTGAACCACATTATATTGTTGTTGTTTCTTTGATTTGATTGCTTGTGTGTTCTTGTTATCCTACTTGTTGATTATTGGTTGGATTCGTTTTGAGTTTTTACACTTGGTTTTCATTAGGACCAAGGTCTTGGGTGTTTTTACACTTCGTTTTGAGTTTTTCGCACACCAAGTGTTTGGTAAAATTTCGAAGTGAGTTTTATGGTCTTGGTTGCTTAACATAGGACTGTTTTAGCGCAAAAAGTGGTATCAGAGCTTTGGTTGCTTGGTTTGCTCGATATTTTGGTTCGGCTTGAATCAATTTGAGTGATATTGGCATAAGTTCTAGAATTTGTTCCAAATGGCGGAAGAGGTGTCGCGTACTCTCAAATCAACTTCTACAAGTGGAGGCTCTAAGAAGTGGGATCCTAGTTATGGATCCGGAGGCTCAATGAAGTTTGAGATAAAACCTTTTGATGAGAAAATTAATTTTAGCTTGTGGAAAAGAAGGATGCGGGGTGTTCTTGTTCAACAACGGTTGGTTATAGCATTGTTGGGTATAGAGAAGCGTCCGGTGGATATGACCGAAGACGAATGGAGCGATATTGATCAAAGGGCGATTTCTTCAATTGAAATGTATATCACGGATGATGTGCTCAATCACGTGATATCGGAAACTACGGCCAAGGGCATGTGGGATCAATTGGAGGAGATTTATTTGGGCAAGTCTTTATCAAATAAATTGTTTCTAAAGAAGATACTCTTCAAGTTAGAAATGAAGGAGGGCGGTGATATAATGAAGCATATTAATGTCTTCAATGCCTTGATCAATGATTTGAACCGGGTTGATGTTCAATTTAGCGAGGAGGATCGAGCGTTGTTGTTGCTTGCTTCGTTGCCCGATTCATATGAGCACTTTGTCACCACAGTTATGTTTGGGAAGATTACTCTCAAGTTCAATGATGTCATGTAGGACATCATTTCTCACATGGCCATGAAGAAGAAAAATGGTAGCGGTGGAGGTAGTTCATCTTCTCAAGGTGAAGGCTTGGTAGCCAAGGTTGGTGGTGGTGGACAAAGAGGAAGGTCTAAGTCTCGGGGTGAAAATAATCGGGGCTTCCAAAGGTCTCAATCTCGAGACATTAGCACGGTTGAGTGTTTCAAGTGCCATAAAAAGGGTCACTTTAAACGGAATTGTCCGGAGTGGAAGAAAGATGATAAGAAAGGAGACGCTACTAAGGATGTGGCCGGTGTTACTACTTTAGAGGAAGGCGAAGAGGTTCTTACTTGTTTTTTCGGCGATCATGTTGATGGTTGGATTCTAGATTCCGGATGTTCATACCACATGTGTCCGAACCGGGAATGGTTTGAGGATTACAAGTCCAATACCGGTGGTGATATTCTCATGGGAAACAATGCTACGTGCAAAGTAGTGGGAATCGGGTCGATGCACATAAAGATGTGGGATGGGGTTGTCCAAACCTTAAGTGAAGTGAGGCACGTTCCGGCACTTAAAAAGAACTTGATTTCCTTAGGCGCACTCGATTCAAAGGGGTGTGTGATTCAAGCCGAGGGTGGGGCTTTGAAGGTCAAAAGGGGATCGATGGTGATTTTGCGCGGCACAAAGTTACCGAACAATCTTTATAGATTGAAGGTAAATACGGTAGTGGGTGGAACGACAGTCTCCACGGAGCTTGAAATCGACTAGCTACAATTGTGGCACATGAGACTTGGTCACATGAGCCAACGGGGCATGGAAGAACTTCATCGGCGAAAGTTGTTGAAAGGGGTGCACGGATGCAAGCTCGATTTTTGCAAGTATTGTGTGATGGGGAAGCAAACTCGAGTGCAATTCACTATATCTACGAACAAGAGTAAAGGGACTCTTAACTATATTCATTTCGACGTGTGTGGGCCTTAGGATGTTGTTTCCATCGGCGGCTTTAGATACTTTGTGACTTTCATAGATGATTATTCACGAAAAGTGTGGGTCTACTACTTAAAGGAAAAATCAGAGGTTTTCGAGAAGTTCAAGGAGTGGAAAGCCATGGTGGAGAATCAAACGGGGAAGAAGATCAAGTATTTGAGGAGCGACAACGGGGGTGAGTATAGAGATGGTGGGTTTCTCAAGTATTGTAACGATGCGGGCACCACAAGGAACTTTACCATTAAGAAGACTCCACAACAAAATGGGGGGACGGAGAGGATGAACCACACCATTATGGAAAGGGCAAGGTGCATGAGGTTTCATGCCTGGTTACCGAAATCACTTTGGGCAGCGGCTCTTGATCACACCGTGTATTTGGTGAATCGGTCACCAAATTCGACTCTTGGTTTGAAGTGTCCGGAGGAAGTATGGTCGGGGCACAAGGTCAACTACTCTACTTTGAGGGTGTTCAGATGTCCGGGGTAAGCTCACATTCCTAGTGATGAGAGGACTAAAAATGACCTAAGAACTCGCCGGTGTATTTTCCTAGGTTATGGAAAAGGGGTAAAGGGGTTCAAGCTTTGGGATCCGTCTACGAGGAAGATAGTTATTAGCCGGGATGTGAGGTTTGACAAGACGTCCATGTTGAAGGCCAAGGAGTTCCTGGAAGTTGCCGATGACGGTGGTGTTAGAACCATTGAGATTCCTTTGGTATTTCTGAGATCATCAACCACCGATAGTGATAGTGCATCTACTAGTGGTTCAAGTGATTCTCAATTGGGTGATGACACGGTTGAGGTGGAGCCTAATGAGGATGATTTGGGAAAGGAGTCGGTTGAGGTGGAGCACACTCAATGGGTGGAGCAAGTTCCATCCATAGCACGTGACAGAGAGCGTAGGGAGATCAAGCCACCGTCCAGGCTTGGTCGGGAAGAGGTCAATTACGCTCTCATTTCTAGTGAGGGTGATCCATTGACATACAAAGATGCCATTAATTGTGATGTCAAGGTGAGTTGGATGGGTGCTATGTCGGAAGAGATGGAAGCTCTACGAAAGAACTCTGTGTGGGAGTTGGTTCCTAAACCCAAGGGGCGACACATTATTGGCTCTAAGTGGGTGTATAGGAAGAAAGAGGCAATTAACAAAATAGAAGAACCGAAGTACAAGGCAAGGCTAGTAGTGAAGGGGTTTTCATAAAAGGAGGGGATTGACTATGATGAGATCTTCTCCCCGGTGGTGAGGCATACTTCGATACGGGTGTTGTTGGCAATGGTTGCTCAATTCGATATGGAATTGGAGCAAATGGATGTGAAAACTGATTTTCTTCACGGTGATTTAAAGGAGCTTATTTACATGGTGAAAGCGGAGGGGTTCAAGGAAGTGGGAATGGAAGATCATATGTGCCGGCTTAAGAAGTCATTGTATGGGCTTAAACAGTCACCACGACAATGGTACCTACGGTTCGATACCTTCATGTTGCGGGTTGGTTACACGAGACGTGATCATGACCATTGTGCATATTTTCGAGTTTTTGATGATGATTCGTTTGTTTTGTTAATGCTTTATGTGGATGACATGCTCATTGCATGTCGGGACATGTCATGGATAATGGAGCTCAAGGTGGAATTGAGCCGGGAGTTTGACATGAAGGATCTTGGTGCGGCGCAAAAGATTCTTAGTTTGGAGATTAGACGAGATAGAAAAGTTATCAAGTTGTGGTTATCTCAGAAAAATTATATTTCACATGTCATCGGAAAATTTGGCATGTTGGATGCCAAGGCCACTTCTACCCCGTTAGCTTCACATTTTTCTTTATGTGCAAAGCAATGTCCCTCTACGGATGATGAGTTAGAGGAGATGGCTTCAACGCCGTATGCTTGTGCTGTGGGATGCCTTATGTATGCTATGGTTTTCACGAGGTCGGATATCGCCCAAGCCGTGGGTATGGTCAGTAAGTACATGTCGAATCTGGGAAAAGAGCATTGGAAAGCGGTGAAATGGATTCTTCGGTATCTAAAGGGAACCAAGTCTATGGGCATTGTGTTTGAACGGAAGAAAGGGGCCGAGTTTGTTGCGAGGTATGTGGATTCGGATTATGCGACGGATCTTGATAACCGGAGATCTACATCGGGGTATGTATTCACTATTGCTAGCGGGCCAGTATCTTGGAGATCCATGTTACAAGCGACAAGTGCTGTCTACCACGGAGGTGGAGTATATGGCACTTACGAAAGCATCAAAGGAGGCGGTTTGGTTAAAGAGTTTGGTGAGTGAATTGGGGATTAAGCAAGAGAGTTTTCGTCTTCATTGCGATAGTAAAAGTGCTATGCATTTGGCTAAGAATCAAGTATATCATGCTCGCACAAAGCATATTGATGTGCGGTATCATAGAGTTCGGGATTGGGTTAATTCCGACGAGGTTTTGATTGAGAAGGTGTACACGAATGAGAATGCAACAGATTTCCTCACCAAACCTGTCACTACGGAGAAGTTTAGGCATTGCCTAAAGCTTCTAAATCTCACTTCTTGTTGAATTTTGAGGAGAGGCTCCTCGGTTAGGTGGAGCCGCATTGAGCTTAGTAGATTTCGGGGTGATCTTCAAGTGGGTTCAATGGTTTTCATTCCGGGGTTTTGGTTGGATCATTCGGATCGCCAAGGTGGAGTTTGTGGTGTATTTTGGATCTCCGGTGGCTTCCCGTTGGTTCACGGCTGTTTTGGGAGAAAAACAGATTTTTCTTAATATTTACAAAATTGCCACTTTGAGGAAAATCTATAAATAAAAGCTTATTTTCTGTTTTAGTAGAGTGCTGTTTTTTCCAGCAAGAGTGATCATTTTGTGAGTTTTTCAAAGAGAAAGGTGAGTGAGAGCTTCTTGTTTAAGATTACTTCTTGTGCTTGGTTTGTGAGTGACTTTCTTGGATATATAAAGAGTGTGAGTGTGTAACCTTGTGGTTCCTCCATTTATCAAAGAAAGAAGAAATCCTACCATTGTGGATGTAACCCTTGTTTGGGTGAACCGCGTTATATTGTTGTTGTTTCTTTGCTTTGATTGCTTGTGTGCTCTTGTTATCCTACTTGTTGATTGTTGGTTGGATTCGTTTTGAGTTTGCACACTTGGTTTTCATTAGGAACAAGGTCTTGGGTGTTTTCCGCACACCAAGTGTTTGGTAAAATTCCGAAGTGAGTTTTATGGTCTTGGTTGCTTAACATAGGACTGTTTTAGCGCAACACTTGTTAATGAGCCGCTCTGGACACCGTATTTCCTGTACTTATTTTACTACATTCGATATGTGACTCATCAACACAAATTAATATTTCAAGGGAGCATGATTTATAATTTTTAGTAGAGTTTACACCACAAGACAACAAAATTCTTGAGGTTAAATCAAGCCCAGGTCCAAACAACCAGCCTTTGGACTTAGGCAAGAAAACCCTCTATTCAAAAAAGACGTGTGGACCCTTTTCATTGGTGGTGCATCAAATAGCAAAGCCTCTAACATGTGCCTATTAAATTTATGATTGAGCAAAAAATCAACCTTAGGTTGGAATCCTCCAACAAAGTGGTGGAATATGAGGTGTGATTGGTGACCTTAAATAAGCCAATAATTTAAGCACTAAAAAGGTTAACTTTTTATCACTTGAGATTGGTGTAACATCATTTATCAGGTGAATATTGTGCAAGGGACCTCTGAATGTCCTCTTAGTCAGTCAAATGTTAATAAATGATTTAGGGATTTAAAGGTTACAATTCTAATAGTTCCTTAGGGGTACAACAGTCACACATATGCCCTTGAAATTCACACACTATCCGTTAACTTTGACCTTAACCGAAAACTCCAGGTAAAATATCTAGCCCATATGAACATCTAGAAAAACATAAAATATCCCTCTTTCACTGCCCTAAATTCCAGCGACCTACCCTCTATATGACTCCCACATATCTCTTTATAAAGTTCGTAGAGGGTTTGTTCGACGTTTTTCGGGTGCACGCATTGTAGGTAAGCCCCTGAAAAAGAGAGCCAATAATTTTTTTTTATCTTCCACCAAGTGAAAATGAGCATATTTCACCCGTACCTTATGTGTTTTTTTCCTATCAACTGGCAGGGCATCTTCTATTAGGTAACGCATGATCGGATCTATCCAGCTCTGGGACCTATTGATGATTATAAATTTCTTAATATATTTCCCTATATTGAGACTAGGTTAGTCGAGTTACTCTACTTCAATCATTCGTTTTATGTCCCCCTTAATGGATGAAGTAAGTGTGGCTAGTGCATCAGCGTGACTACTATCCCTCTTGGGAACTGTTGCACTTATACATGCACGAATTGAGCGACAAAATATTGGGCTTCCTCAAGGTATGAGACCATGTGCTCATCCCTAGCACTGTAGTCTCCCGATATATGATTTGATACCAGTTTTAAGTCACAAAAGACATCAATATGACGGGCTCTCGGGGAGAGTGCTTTTTGCAGTCCGTCGAGCAAGGTTTCATACTCAGATTCATTATTGGAGGCCTTAAATACCAAAAGAATTGCTTGTTCGAGAAATGTTTTCTCTTGGCCTACCATCAATATCCCTACTCCTGACCCCTTGGAATTTGAGGCCCCGTCAACATACAAAACCCATTTAGCACTATTTTTATTTGCTGTAAAATTGAGTTTATACTTCTATTTCCAGTATCTTGCGATTCTTGATCAGTAAAAAAATTGGTGATGAAGTCTTCTATGACTTTCCCCTTGATCGAGGTTCTAGGATGAAACTGGATATCAAACATGTCGAGTTATATCGACCACTTGGACATTTGTCCAGATCGGTCGGCCTTTTTAGGCATTTCTCTCAGAGGGAAGGAAGTTAGAATAATGATAGTGCACGCCTCAAAGTAATGTTTTAACTTCCTAGAGGTTATCACCAGTACATATGGAAGCTTCTATAACAGCAGGTATCCCTTTTCACCATAGAATAATGTTTTTCTTGCATAATAAATTGGAGCCTGGACCCCATTCATCTCACAAACCAAGGTCGAGCTTAATGCGCTGCTGGACACTTCCATATATAAGTACAAAGGACCTTTATTGTCTGGCATGGTCAGTAGTGGTGGTTTGCTCATACAGTTCTTTATTTTTTCAAGTGCCCTGGTGTATTCATAGTTCCATACTTCCTCTCTTTCTTTCTTAAGTCCTTAAAAAAAGGTCGACACTTATCTATAGATCTGGATGTAAATCGATTGAGGGTGGCCATCATGCCAGTTAATTTTTGTACCTTACTTACAGTCTTGGGGGGATGCACCTTCCCAATGGCTTCAATTTGGTTGGGATTTTCCTCGATACCTATTTGACTGACTAGGTATCCCAAGAACTTGCTCGATTATAATGATGAAGGATGATACCTTTTTGTACCTCACGCACAGTCTTGTGGGGCTGTACATTCATGATGGTTTCAATACAAATAGCATCACCCAGTAGAAATATGGCACCAAAGTGGTGATGAAGGATGTATTTTCCTGGTTGGGGGCGAATAATGGGGTTTGGTGGTACCCAGAGTACGCGTCGAGGAAGCTCATACGCTCATAGTTAGCGATAGCGTTGACCAACTAGTCTATATTTGGGAAAGGAAAACTATTCTTCAATTATGCATAATTCAGATCAGTGAAGTCTACATAAATTCTCCACTTCCAGTTTCTCTTTCTTATAACAACTGAATTTGACAGCCACTTGGGTCATTGAACTTATTTTATGGGCTGTGCCTCCATAAGTTTCCCCACTTCCTCTTCAACAGTTTTAGCCTTCTCGAGAACATTTTATCGCGCATTTTGAGCCACTGATGGAGGCATTCGATCCACGTGGAGCTTGTGACACATCACTTTCGATCTATTTTTAGCATGTTATGTGGCCTCCATGCAAATACGTCTTGGTTGCCTTTAAGGAAAGCCACCAAATATTTCTTCTCTTTTTCTGTGAGTGAACTACCAATCGGTAACTTCTTTTCAGACTGATTATTATCAAACGCTACCTCTTGCAGGGGTTCCATAATGCGATTGATAGGGGCAACCCTAGTTTTCTCGACACAAGGTTGTCCATACTTTTGTTACTGTTTAAAGGGCATGGAGCCTTCTTATGGATTTATTTTTTCCTTCTTCTTTTCCTTCTTAGGTCGGATAGCAACTATAAAATATTTTCTGGCCAAGACTTGGTTCCTGTACATCTCCATTACTCCTTTGTCAGTAATACACTTTATTTTCTGATGGTAGGTGGACAGTACAACCATCATGGCGTGTAACCACCCTCTGTCGAGGATAACATTATATGGGGATTCTATGTCCACTGTAAGGAGCTCAATAAGCTTGGAGATACCTCAATCTCGGATAGGGAGAATTACCTTTCCCAGGGGTAAGGGCATTCTTCCTACATATCTGACCAATGATTAAGTGTCTTCTTGCAAGTCTTGTATATGCAAGTTCAACTAATTAAACATTATGAGGTACATGACTTATAAGGAGTTCCCCTAGTCTACTTACATGTTATAACATCTCAGTTAGCAACTCTGAGAGTGATGACAAGAGCATCATGGTGGGTTGGTCCTCACTCTGACCAAATTTTTATCAGGGAAAACGACGTTCTTCGTGTAATCAATGTCTTTATATTGTTGGTGCTTGCCCATAATAGGTTTTATCGGGTCAATCTGAAAGGTTTCCATGACTGCTGTGAGCTTTTTAACCTCCATATTGAGGGTTTTCCTCTTGATTTGGTTCAAGTTTGATTCTCCATGAATCACTACAGATTTCTTATCTAAACATTCATCGAAGAGGTTGTTCGATCTTAGACACACATGGGTTATCATAAATTTGTGTCCCATGTCATCGTCCAGGACGTTGTCTAGTCTCTTGTCGCTCACGGGTTATGGTGCGCCTTCATTATTTCCTATGAAATCATTTAGGTTCCCATCCTAAATTACCCCCTTAAGGTTGGACTTTAGTGCCTTGTAGTTTTTGGTTGTGATCGTTATGGTAAAAAAAACATTTCAATGCCTGGTTCCTCTTCTTCGGGTCGCTGAACATCTTCTCAGGCCATTTGAAATACTATCGCCCTTTGATATTGTAAAAGATCTTATAAATTAGTTCGAAAAACATTGTGTTAATTTCCTTAAATGACTTTTAAGGATCCTTTTTCTAGGCCCCTCTCTGCTTCCTAGTTTTTTATTTTCCCCCTCCTTATCCCCATTCTTGGGATTCTTTTATCACTCTCCATCCTGGCCAACTCTGGTCATCATATCTTTGACCTTGGCATATTTTTTAATCCTATACATGAGGTCGTCGATCATAATGGCCCCCAGCTTGGTAAGGAATTAGTATAGCATGAAACCGCTTGATAGACCAATTTTGAAGGATACCACTACAATTTTCTTAGTGCAGTTCTCCACCTCATTGTACACTTCCCAACACCTTCTACTGAACTCGCGGAGTGTTTTCTCAGGCTTTTTCTACATTGTCAGAAGTGAGTCCGTCCAATAAGAATGGGTTCTACTAGTAATGAATCTGGATGTGAAGGATTCAACTAGTTACTTGAAGGAGGCTATCAATTGGTGTGCCATATTTTTAAACCACTTTTAGGTAGTGTCTCTAAGACTGCATGGGAAAATTTAACACATCAATCTTTCATTAGTGTTCCACAAAGTCATCACTTGATATTATTGCCCGACGTGATCTGTGGGATCAGTCTTCTCATCATAGATCTTAAACCTTAGGGGAGAAAACTTCTTAGAAGGATCAAACTCTTCTATGTATCAGCTAAATGGTGACTTCATCTAGCAGATGAGTTCTCTTATGGAGAGATCCTTGGTAATATGAGACCCTTCATGGGATGGATGTCTCTCTACCTCCATTCTGATAAAGTCACAGAACTCCTTGTCTCCTCGCTGATCATTGGGGTGTGATATCTCTATAGGGGACCTTCGGTGAGGAAAATATTACTTATGTCACTGAATACTCTATCATCGGCTACGATCTATGCTCGCCTGAGGGATAGGAGTTCGCGAGCGGCATCCATAATTGCTCCTCTCTATAGGCTTCCTTCTTTAACTTTTCTAAGCATCACTGGAAAGTGGCATTTTATTTTATTGGAGCCTGTTGGTAGCTCTTTCATCTCGAAGGTGCTTCTCATAGTTATCAATGAGTCTCGATATTTTATTAGATAGCTCAATCTCATCCCTATTCACCGTTCTATCCTCTAGAGGACGGTAATGAGAATATAAGGATAGGTAATACTTACCAATCTATGATCTAACTTTTTGAGAGGGAGGGATTAGCTGACAACCCCCTGGTCATTGTAATCTTCGTGGTCAAGGGCATAACCTTGTGGGTCTCCATAGTTGTGTTGTTGATGACCCTCCTGGTCATTCACATTCATATGATCTGGGTTGGGTGAGTGAGACATCCCAAGGATTTAACTAGTGTCAATGCCAATTATAGGTGGTAATTTCCTACATTCTTTGTATCCAATGCACATAAGCTAAATATGTAAAAGTACTCAAGGGTGAGGATCAAAAGCACACAACATAAGAATATACGTTGTTCGACAACGTTCCTACATCCACGGGGTTTGTGGTTTTCTTTTTTATTAACCCAGAGAATATGTTGGAAGAGTTGTAGTACTGCTCGATATTACAATATCACAAGCCCCTCTCCAAGAGAGGCGTGTTACATTTATAGAGGACTTTAGGAAGGTTCTATGCTTCGTAAATATCTATCCCTACAAGTTTAGACCTATCTCTTATCAATTTAAGTCCTTCCAAGGTATATATATATATATATATATATATATATATATGTCGAGTTGAGGTGCTTTAATGCGTATTCTCCGTTCACTTGCTTGACCACTAAGTTAGAATCCCCTTTGATGTAGAGCGAATAGATGTATCTTCAAAGATCCTCTAGAAATCTCAAAACCAAAGCCCCATACTCTGCCTCATTACTGGAACAAAAGAAGTCCAACTTTTAAAAATAGACAAATCTTCTCCTTTTCTTTTAAAATGATGAACCTCGTTCCTCCTTTTCCTTATGCTGATGGACCATAAAAATTCTTAATTAACTCTTCAAGATTATCTTCTAAGAAGTTGGTGTATATCATCACCTCGAATGTCATTGGAAGATATCTCAAATATTCCAGAAAGAAAAATCACTAGCAAATCTGCATAAGCTTGACTATTGATTGCGCGAAGGACCACACATTTCAAATCATACTCCGAGTGGATAAGGAACCACCTTGTTGTCCTTCCAATCAAAATGGTTTGTGCCAATAAAAACTTAATAGGATTACATCTTGCCATAATATGAATGGTGAAAAATAATATATAATGCCTAGGTTTTTTAGAAACAAATACCATGGCCAAAATATGCCTCTTAACACTAGTCTATCTTACCTCTGGACCATGAACAATTCTACTTAGATAGTAGACATGTCGTTATTACTTATCAATTTCTTGTGCCAACACTATCCTGATGGACCTTGTGGTAGAGGTAAAATAAATTTGCAACGGTACTCCAGCTCTTGGCAGATTTATCATTTGTGGGGAGGTGAACAGTTTCTTAAGCTTATCAAAAGCTTTTTGGTGAGGTTCTTCCCACCTAAACTTCACAGTTTTACGCTACAAATCGATCAAAGAATGAGTAATCTCAGCTAAACCTGGCATAAATCTTCTCAAGGAAGTTGTTCAGGTCCTTCGTCGTTCTTACGAAAGGCATGTTAAGGATAGATTTCTACTTGTCTTGGTCCATTTGAACTCCCTTTTCGATGCACCACAAAACTCAAATAATTTTCCACCCGTTACACCAAAAGCGCACTTGAGTGGGTTCATCTTCAATTTATATTTCCCCCATATTGAAAACTCTTCTCAGATCAACCAAATGAGATTCCTCCTTATTTGACTTGATGACAAGATCATCTATATAAAACTCCAAAATGTCATGGAAAAAGTCAAGAAAAATGGCCATCGTCATTCTCTGATAAGTTACCCCTGTATTTTTCAAACCTAATGGCATGGCGTTGTACCTAAAAGAGTTTTAAAAGTTATTCTCTCTGCATCGATTGGATCCATCTTGATCTGGTTATAACCCACATACCCATCTGTTGATGTAAAAAAATAGATTTGATCTAATTAATTAATCACAGACAAATATGAATAAAGAAATAAGACAAGGGACTTTTAAAGTGGTTCAGCCTTAATGAAAATGGCCTACGTCCACTGTCTTGTATTGCTGGGTTTCTTTCCTTAATCTTGATTATGTTCGCTACTCAAAGCTTGCCCCGCTATGAGGGTATTACAAGGTATTTATAGCCTTTGGGATGTCAGTATGAATAGACAATATGTCATTTATTAAATAGACATATACATCTATATAGGATAAGAACGTTCATTGAATCTGTCATCGTCGCTTGATCTTCTTGACCAGGTTCTTGGTATGTTGAGTAGCTCAGTACACTAAGTTGCTCGGTGCTTTAAGTTGCTTGTACGTATATTTAAGCCATGCTAGATGACACGCGTCTTCACATAATGGGTCCATGTCAGCTGACTAATTTTTATATCAACAGAAACCCCCAATGTTTCACAGTTGAAGTTGGATATGAGAATGTGGAACATTATACCCAAAGATTGCTCGGGAATATTTATTTTGTCTTATTTGATTATAGACCTCCCACACTTTGTAAACTTTCGCACTTATAATAACAGTTTTGAGTGTGAAATGGTAAACTGTCATCTGCCTTAGCTGATTTAATTTTCTGTAAGAATTTCTTCCTTCTTATTCTTTCTTTGTTTTAGCCACCATAGTTTATCTTATCGAATCATTGGATAAATTTAGGGCTTATTTTGGGACTCCTTCTTGGGTTACTTTGGAAGAACCTCCTTGCCCTTCTGATTTATTTTCTCTAGCTGAGGGACACTGATTTCCCTCCATTTTTGTAGCGAAATGCGGTTTTTCTTTCCCACCTAATCCCCTGTGTTTGGAATGTTGCCAATATTTTGATATTGTTCCTGCAAGAATAGTTCCAAATACATGGAGCGTATTTAATGGCGTACATAAACTGAATCAAATTCATGGAACTCGTTTAGGGATTCCTGAAATTATGTATTGTTATAAATGGGTCATCAGCGACACCACCTTTTATTTAAAAACTAGGTTTTCTAACAGAGCTTTAGTGGTCAATCTCCCTGACGCTAATAGGGATTATTTTGAACATGGGGTTGTGATGAAAAATTGGCAACACCCCCTACTAAAAGGGTAAGACGTGTACCAAGGTCCCAGATATCCACTTTATGGCAACGGGATAGGTTATTTTGTTTTTCAAATTAGCTCTATTCTTGTTTGATAAAATGTGTCACTGAAATTTATTTTCTTTTTTGCAGTTGATAATAAAACGAAATCTCCAAAAGAGAGTGATATTAATATAAAGGATTTGAAACTCATCTAGGGTTTGCATCAATCAGTTGTTGGGGAGCACGTGAGAGTTGCTTCTTATTTGTTGAGATATAAGAACACCACTTCGTCCTTTATTTCTCGACCTCTTGTTCCTCCCTTAGTGATTGACCTTGACCAGACACTAGCATCTTCAACAACTGTTGAAGAATCTTCTTTGGATTTGGGTACTTCTATTACTGACCTGATGACGAAGAAGAGGAAAGTGACCGACCTCTTTGCCAAGGCTACTCCTGTTAATGATGGGGAAAAGAAAAGCAAAAAGGATGTCCCAGCTAAAGGGACTAACAAAAAGGATGTTGCTCCATCTGGGGGAGTGGTTACAACTGTTAAGAAGATTAGCAAGAAGCCCCCTGTTTCTCCAAAAGAGGCAGCACCTTTGATTGAAGGGGTTGCCCCTATTCAAGGAGAGGCATCACCTTTGATTGAAGTTTCTCCTTTAAAAAGATTGAGGAGGGGTCTTGCTGAGAAACCTGTGGATGTTGTTGCCCAACCTTCTGGGGTTGAGATTCCTTCTTTAAGAGCTAGTCCCCCAGCCATCATTACTCCTGGATTGGCCAAGAAATTGATCTGGTCCAGAACTCTCCTTAATTGATGAGCTGCTGAAACTTCTACTCCTCAGGATAAAGTCACTGATTTAGAAGCCCTACACCTTGCATCAGTAAGTGTTATTATATTTGTCCTTTTGATTCTTCGTATAGTGTTCACATCCAGATTTGAACTTTTCTTTGTCTTGCAGTTTTTGGTGTATTTTAATAATATCGTGGAGAATGATGAGGCTATCAAAGCTTCAACTTTATCCAGTGGAGTGGAGGAAGCCCTTATTGGGTTATCAAAATCATTGATGGAATCCCGGTAGAAATACAAAGAAGACAAAACTAACTGGGAGAATAAGATCCAATCTATTGAGACAACTCGATAAAAAGCTATTGAAGCTACAAAAGAGGCTGATACAGCTCGACAAGAGGCTGTTACAGCTCAGTAGGAGGCTGATATAGCTCGGCAACAAGCTGTAAATGCTTCCAAGGAGGCATAAGAGAAATTAAAGGTTACCGTTTCCAGCAAGGTGGAAGTTTATGGCAAGCTTGAAGAGGCAGAACGACGTAAGAAAGACCTTGATGGCAAGCTTGAAGAGGCTGAATGGTGTAAGAAAAACCTTGAGGAGAGGGTGAAGTTTGCTAAAGAGATTTTAAGTGAAAATACGTTCTCGAAAAGGGTAAAGAGAAAAACAATTGTGAAGAAGTCCTTTAGCTCTAGCTGGGACAAAGGATGGAACAAAGCTTTAGCTGCTGTCTCTACCCAAATGGATTATGCGAGTGTGAAGTTCTTCAGTGATGGATGGGTTACAACGTTGAAGGAGTTATACATTGCTGATGATTGTGAACTATTTTAGAAACACATTCATGGCCCTCCTCCTGCTATTGAAGAAGAAGATGATGAAGTTGGATCTGATGAATCTTCTATATTGATAGTAGAATTATCTCTTTTTGCTACTATCCCTCGGTCCTCCGAGCAAGTTCAGTAGACAACAATTTCTATCGAGCAATGCCAGCTGCCCTCAGAGCAACCAATCCCTTCCTTCAAATTGGTTGATGATGTTGTAGGAAATAAGGAGAAGGTGTAAAGTTTTTCTGCAATTTGTTGTCTTTCTATGTTTTTTCTTTTCATCTTGTACCTTTGGTTGTACCCTTTTTTCTTATGATCAATAAAATGGATTTTGTTATTTACTTTGAGTTTTCTCCTTTTCTTGTTCATTATAAACGTACGATTGTTGATCTATAATTACTTTTCCTTGCTAGTTTATTGCTAGGATGGAACTCTTGTCAGCTCATGATACAGAGTTAATGAAGAAGTGTATTGATTACTTCAAAGATGGTCGTATAGACTTTACTAAAGCACAAATAGTCAATATTCTCGGGTTTGATGCCTCAGAGCGAGCAATTTATGCTTATTAATATTTAAAATGTCTGCTTAATCGAGCTGTGGTGAACAATATGGCTTACTATGAAATGATGCAAGATCGCCAAGGAGTGATCGAAGAACTTCAACTTCAACACAAAAAAATCACTGCTCTTCTGCATGAAGGTTACGAGAAAAATTACCAATAGTTGAGTGCTGATCGGGGCTACTACAAATTTATCTCAGCCCATAAAAAGAGGGAAAGTGTGTGAAAACTTGAAGTTCAGGAACACAGAAACATTGCCAAGCTGCTAGAGGAGGAAAATATTTCCTTACGAGAAGAATTGAGGCAACTAAAATCTACTGCTTCTTTTGGAGCTCTGATCCCGGTTAATGATGAAGGTTTCTCCTTTTTGGAGACTGAGAATGCCTCTTTGAGAGAAGAGTTAGAAGCTTTGAGAAGGGATAGACCTACATCTTCTTCGTGGGGTAGAGCAAGAGCTAGTCGGAGCAGTATTAAAGAGACTAGGACTCAATAGGCCTTAGAAAATTAATTTTTTCAACTGAAAGAAAAAAATTAAGCTTTAGCTGAGATGTCCAAAAAAATTCAAACTCTTACCTAACAACTTTCCATTCAAAATTCTGCGCTGGAAAATAAAGAAAACTTGGTGAAGAGGCTTTATCAGCATGTTGAGCGATTGACTTATCAATTCCACAAGCAGACCAAAGAGTTTTGGATGGAGGGATATAATGAAGCTTTATGCCATCTTGACTCCAGGTTGAAGCAATCCAATAATTAGGGGTATAAATATGGATGGATGAATGCTCTAGCAGTGATGCATGTTGAATAAGGGACAGAGTTGTGGGATTGGTGTGACCCTGGTTTGCTCGATCTACCAGTACCTCCTTTCAAGCTAGATGTTATTTAGATTCCATTTAGATCCATTCCTCAGTGTTTGACCTCCAAATACCTTGGTGACTACAATCTTCATGAAGATTTTGAAATATCCCAAACTCCTCATCTGCTTGACCGACCAAGTTTGAGTAATACTAGAATGCTGCGAGATTTGAATTTTATCAACTCTTCTTTTGCTTTAGATGGTCCTCTAGATAGAATGGACCCTGTATCAAAATCTGAAGGAAAGAAACCAATAGAATAGGGTATTTGGATTTCTTTAATGGAGAAAAATCATCTTTTTGTAATTTTATTCCTTGGAAATAAATTAATTACTTTATCTTCGCTGAATATATATATAAATGGAAAGTTTGTACTATGTTGATTTGAGATTGCCTAGACAATGGAACTTTGCCCCATTTGTTTGCCTAGTTATAGTGACTTATCACCCATAAGTGCCTAAGTAATGGAATTATTTTTATCCCATGTTCCTGCTTAGTTGTAACAATCTTATCTAGATTGCCTTGGTGCCTAGGCAGTGAATATTTTACCCATCTTCTTGCCTATTTTTAGATTCCACTTGGGTCACCCATAACTAAATAGTCCTTGCCTTATTCGATTATTATACCAACATTGTTGGTTACGTTGATGTCGACCAACTTTGTTGGTGTCCGTGCTGTAGTCGACCAACTTTGTTGGTGTACTTGCTGATGCCGACCAGCTTTATTGGTTTGATGTGCTGTTGTAACTGAAGTTAAGCGTAGTGCGTAGCACTAGTACTCCAAAAAAAAATATTGGGGAATCATCGTTTTCATTCATACTCAAGCAATAGGGTACATGTGTAGTTACACTACTGATAGTGTTTTCGCAGGTGCTCTGCATTCTAAGCATTTTTGAATTCTTTCCCTTCTAGAGTTTCTATTCAGTAGGTGCCAGGTCAAATAATAGTTATTACCCGATAGGGCCCATTCCAGTTAGCTTCCAACTTGTTGTGTTTTTGAATTACTTTCTTTGAGATCACACTTCTTGACCCTTTTATTATAGAACATGGCAGTTCTTTGCTGGTAAGACGCATTTTGGATTACTGCATCTTCTTTGACTTCTTCGAGCATGTCCAAGTCTAAGCGTCTCATTAGATCACTTATCGGAGAATTGAAGTTAAGCACCCTATGAGTAGGTAATCCTAATTCAACAGGTATGACAGCTTCACTCCCAAAAGCTAACATGTAAGGAGACTCCCCGGTTACCGTTTGGGGCATTGTTCGGTAAGTCCATAACACATAGTGAAATTCATTTATCCAATTTCCTTTAGTATCATCCAACCTCTTCTTCAACCCATTCAACAGAGTTTTGTTCGTCACCTCTGTTTGCTCGTTACTTTGGGGATGACCTAGAGCAGAATGAATCTTTTGAACGGTAGACTGTTGATAGTACGTAACGAACTCCTCATTATCAAATTGGGTACCGTGATCAGTGATGAAAGCATGTGGAAGACCATATCTTCAAATAATATTAATGAACTGATAGACCCTTTCATATGCCATATCAATGAGAGGTTCAGCTTCTACCCATTTTGTGAAATAATCAACAGCGACCACCAAGTATTTGAATCTCCCCCTTGTAGTTGGCAATGGCCCGACTAAGTCTATTCCCCACATAACAAATGGCCAAGGTGAAGTGATTAGTGTTAATAACACCTGGGGAGTTCTGCGTATGGTAGAAAATCACTGAAACTTGTTGCATTTCTTAGCATAAGCTGTATAATCAGCGTGTATTATTGGCTAATAGTATCCCTACGTAGTTATTCACTGTAAAAGAGTCTGACCTGCTACGTGAGCTCTACAAGATCCTTCATGAATTTCTTCTATTATATTTTTAACTTCTTCTGGATGAACACATCTTTGCAGACCTGCCATCATACCTCTTCTGTACAGAACTCAATTGTTTAAGACATATCTAGCAGCTTTAAACTTTAACCTCTTGGATGCAAGTTTGTTGGCTGGTAAAATGCCCTCTTCGATCAAAGCCCTAATGGGATCCATCCAGGAAGGTCCCATATATAAAGTGATAAACTTCACCATTAAATCTTCATCAATACTTCTATTTGCAAGTATCTCACTAGGGATTATTCTTCGTAGCTCGGTGCGAGTAACTGAGGCTAATCGAGCTAGTGCATCTGCTCTTGCATTACCCAATATTGGTATTCTAACCATTTGAACAACTTTTAAATTGTCTATAATATCCGTAGATTTAGTTAAATACTTTGACATGAATTCTACTTTTGTTACATAAAGATCGAGCATCTGATTCACCACTAGTTGTGAATCACTGAACACCGTAACTTGCTCTGCATTTAGTGGTTTAGCTAAGTTGAGGCCCACAATTACGGCCTCATACTCAGCTTCATTATTGGAAGCTTTGAATTGGAAACGTAGAGCATAATCTATGTATAATCCATCTGGACTATTAAGAATTATTCCAGCTCCACAGCCTGTTGTACAAGAGGATCCATCAACATATAAATTCCATATAGGGATATTATCATCAAACCCTTGGTCGGATAGAATCCCTTTTATGGAATATCCTGTGCTTCCTTTTATCATCCTTCAACTCTGACATTTTACTAGAAGATTCTGGTTGATCGACAGCTATCTTTTTTGGAAATTCTATCGGTGGGAGTTTATCGAGAATAATTTCTATTGATTCTCTGGCATCCTTGGGTTGCTCGACTGTAGCCCCCCGTTGATCGGAGATATCTGGGTAAGTGAATTCAGAAATAAAATCTGCCACTGCCTGCCCTTTGAGCTAGGATCTTGGCTCGTAGATAATGTCATACTCACCTTGCTCCACTTCCTAGTACATCAATCTTTCGTACTTTTCTGGCTTATTCAAATCCTGTCTAAGTGGCAAGTCAGTATATACCACTATTTTATGGGATTAAAAATATGGTTTCATCCTCCTGCTTGCCTCAATCAATGCCAATGCTAATTTCTCCAGTTTAGGATACCTGATCTCTGCTCCCCTGAATGCCTTGCTCGTATAATACATTAGTTTTTGCACACCGTTTTCTACTTTGATCAAAGATGAGCTTACTGCACTTTCAGAGACAGTTAAGTACAAGTATAATTTTTCTCCTAACACCAGGCTGGAAAGTAGAGGTGGTGTCCCCAAGTACCTCTTTAATTCTAAAAATGCCTTTTCGCATTCGTCATTCCACTCGAAGGTCTTTCTGAGCACCTTGAAGAATGGGAGACATGTATCCGTTGCTCGTGAGATGAATCTATTGAGACCTACAACATGCCCCGTAAGGCTTTGCACCTCCTTCTGGGTGATTGGAGACTGCAATTCTAGCAAGGTTTTTATCTTATCAGGATTTACTTCAATACCTCATTGATTTACAATGTACCCGAGGAACATGCCTTCTTGTACGCCAAAAAAGCACTTGGTCGGATTCAACTTCATCTGGTACTTTTTTAACTGATCAAATATTTGGCTCAAATCAGCTATATGGTCAGCAACTTTCTTGCTTTTGGTCAACATGTCATCGATATATACCTCCATATTTTTGCCAATCAGCTCCGCGAATACTTTGTTCATCAGTCGTTGATAAGTAGCACCTGCATTTTTAAGACCAAAAGGAATAACATTGTAACAATATGTTCCTCGTGGGGTAATGAAAGAGGAACTTTCCCTATCTTTAAGCTTCATTTTAATTTGATTGTATCTGGATTAGGTGTTCATGAAGCTTAACAATTCATGCATCGACGTTACATCTACAAGTTGATCTATCCTGGGAAAAGGGAAATGATCTTTCGGGCAAGCCTTATTCAGGTCTGTGAAATCTACGTACATTCTCCATTTGTTATTCTTCTTCTTCTTCACCATCACCACATTAGCCAACCAATCTGGATATTTAACATCTTCGATGAAAGAAGCCTTTTGTAGTTTCTCTACTTCCTCTTGAATAGCCTGATTCTTCTCTGGACTAAAGACTCTTCTTTGGTGTTTCATCGATTTAATCTCTTTATTGACATTGAGCTCGTGACATAGGAAGGTTGGGTTTATCCCCGGTATATCCTCATGACTCCATGCGAATGCTTGTCTTCTGTGCCTTAGAAATGCCACTAGTTCCTGCTTTAATACTGGATTAAGGGAAGCACCAATATGGGTTGTTCTTTCCAATTGCTCGTCATCCAGAACAACGCTTTCTATTGCTTCCATGACATGGCCTTTTACGAGCTCCATTTCATCTCTTGGGTCTAAGGTTTCAATCTCAGACTCATCAGATTTGTCCACTTAATAAGTGGTTGTTTTCTTCCTGGCATCTTCCAATTCTTCTTGCTCGTTAGATGAATAGTAGCATTCCTAAGCTACTTTCTGATTGCCCTTCATAATTCCAACCCTAAAGTTGGCCAAAAACTTTAAACGCTGATGTACAGTGGATGGAACTGCTTCAAACTTTTTTAGACCTACTCTTCCCATGACTATATTGTAGGCTGACTGGACATTTTTATTAATTACAAAAAAGCGTACCTTTTCTGATCTACGAGCAGGTCAAGTACCAATCAGCATATCCAACTTAATCATCCCAAGCGGAAAAACTTTTTTACTTGAGAAACCGATGAGGAGCCTATGATACGATTACAACTGGGCGAGTTTTAAGTTCAAACTGTCAAAGAAAGGGTAGAATATGATGTCTACCGAGCTACCATTATCCACAGTACTCTCGAAATGATTATGTATTTTATCCTCATTTTGATCACTAGAGGATCATCGTGAGGATACAAAACGCCTTCTAGGTCATTCTTGGAGAAACCAATGACCAGGTTATCTTTGTTAACCTTCCTCGGATGATCTTCCTATGCTAGACTTATCCGTTGTATGTAGGAACAAGCTTGGGCCTCATTGAGGTAAGCCTTCCTTTCAGCGGTATGGTCACCCCCTCCTGCATCTTCACCTGTAATCATATTACAATTGAATGAACCAAAACGGATTGAAAATACCTCACACTCTGGATGTCTTAGCTTTTTTAAGAGATCGGAGTAATCTTCTGGGTCATCTTAGTGGTCCCTTTTCTTATCGTCTCTTGGTCGACGAGGGGATTTTAACCTTTATCGGGTTCTATTGTTGGTCTTCCCACCATTCTGGCGATCAAAAAACCTGTTCAACTTCCCTCGTCTGCTTGTTCATATGACCATGATCCTTATGGAATTCGTAATACTTGGACTTATCTCTTCTTTCGGGAGGTGTCCTCAGTTTTTCTAGCCAATTTAATTCCTCGTTCTTCTTAATTTCTTTCAGAACATGGTTTATATCCACTTTTAAGGGGGTATAATTTGCATATTTCCTCAAGTTCTCCTTCTTTTCCTTGCCTTTCGACTACTTGTTCCCTCTATTATGCTTGTGATCTTTGCACTCTGGCCTGCCTTCAGCTTTAGCTTCTGCCTTTGTCTCAGCATTTTTCTTCGCGGCCATAGCTTCTTCGGCATCCATTATCTTGGTTGCTTTAGCCATCAACTCCGCCATGGATTTGGGGGGTCCTTGGCCAAAGTGTAGTACAACTTGTTTGGTAAAAGACCATTCATTATAGTTATTTTCTCCTTGTAATCGATGACCTCCAGTTTCTCGTTGTTAAAACGAATAATGTAGCCCCTAGTGCTTTCTTCTGCCTTTTGCCTTACACTCAACAGATGTGCTACTCTCTTAACTGGCTTTGCACCAAAATAGAAATTTCCTATAAAGAGTTTTGCCAGTTTATGGAAGGTGGAAATCTGCCCCTGAAGAAGGTTGTACCATATTTAAGCAGATCCAGTGATGGTTCCTGAGAATAAGCTGCACCTCATCTCATCTGGGATAGCGTAAATATCCATTGTAACTTGATACTACTCTATGTGGAGAACATGGTCAGTTTTTCCATCGTACTTTAGTGTAACTACAGGAGCCTTAAACTTTGAGGGTGTGGGTAAATCCACAATTACTTGTACAATGGATATGCTCTGATAAAGGTTCTTTAGAGAGGATTTTTGGCATTAGCCATCTCCCCTAACCTGTATTCCAATCTCTGAATGGATCATTTCCATGCGTCATTTCCAGCCTCTGATTTACTTACCCGAGCAACAGATTGCATAGAGTTTTCCTCTTGGGATTTTTTTGTGCGAGCTGTCGACCTGTGATTTGGTCGTGATTGGGCAGAACCTTCCCTTAAATCACTTGGTCGTAGAGAATTTCTCGACGCAATCCGATGACTGTTTCTATTTCTCCTGGGGCCCAAACGGTCGAAAGGGGAGACTCTGCTCAATCTTTCCAAAGCGTTTATTCGTTCTAGGGTTTGATTGATGTTTTCTTGAGAATCAACAATTCTTATGGGGGATGTCAGACCAGGCTGATATGAGGGATCACTTGAGGTTATAGTATGATGGCCTTCGGTTCTTCTAGATCGTGAAGATGGTGGGCGCATACTTCTATGAACGCTTCGTTGTCTTGTTTGAGCAGATGCTCCATTTTGAATAGTTTGAATGAATTATCGCATATTTTCCTGCATTACTGTTTGCCCCCTAGCTAAGCTAACCAAGATTCTTGTGATTTTATTTTCATTTGGAGGAGCAGACAGGTTTGGGGGATTCCTGTCATTATTCCTGTTGCTAGATTCTGGGATCTCAATCATATATGATGATTTTTTTGTGAAAAATGCTACGTATAGTCGTTCCCACAGACAACGTCAATTTGTTGATTTAAAAAACTATATTTGATCTAATTAATTAATCACAGACAAATATGAATAAAGAAATAAGACAAGGGATTTTTAAAGTGGTTCAACCTTAATGAAAATGGCCTACGTCCACTGTCTTGTGTTGCTGGGTGTCTTGCCTTAATCTTGATTATGTTCGCTAATCAAAGCTTGCCCCTCTATGAGGGTATTACAAGGTATTTATATCCTTTGGGCTGTCAGTATGAATAGATAATATGACGCTTATTAAATAGTCATATACATCTATATATGATAAGAACGTTCATTGAATCTACCATCGTTGCTTGATCTTCTTGACCAGGTGCTTGGTATGTTGAGTAGCTCGGTAAGCTGAGTTGCTCGATGCTTTAAGTTGCTTGTACGTATATTTAAGCCATGCTAGATGACACGCGTCTTCACATAATTGGTCCATGTCAGCTAACTAATTTTTGTATCAACAACATCCATGAAGTCGTACATTTCATGACTTATCGTTGAATTTATCGGGTTATCGATGGACAATAAAAGGAACTCATCCTTGGGGCAAGCTCTATTAAAATCTCTAAAGTCAACACAAATGCGTATTTAATTTTTTTCTTTCTTCCCAAAATATTTAACTTATGGCAACTCACTTGTTGATTTAGCACCACCATTTATGTGTATTTCCAAGCAAAAATGTCTTTATACTCACAAATTAGCTCAATCAGCCCCTTTTTCCTCTCAGCATCTAGGTCCTTTGAAATTAATATTGGCCTCTAATCCTCTCCACCCATATCCATATCAATCTACTCAAACTCTTGGACTTGTGGCTTTGGACGATTAGTCATGCACTCTGGCTCATCTTCGATCTCCTTAATAAATTCGTGAATGTAGGAATTATCAATGACAATACATTGCCTTTTACATTCTACCACAAAACACTCATATCCATGTCAACTTCCTCTTTAGCTTCTTTAAATATCCAAACTCACCTTCAATGACAATATACCACCCTTCCATCCTCTAGCTGTACTTTCTTACATTGGCATTTGGGAGATGCAACTGCCTTCCTCTCTCTATTTCTCTCAACTTCCTCTAACTTCATTTTTGAAGACCTGCTAAGGACACTCTGTCATTTTACCTCATATTCCACTGGATAAATCCTTGTCCTCATTCTATCTCTCAGTTGTTTAGAAATAGTTTGAGGTTTAGGAATGACATTGTGTGCTTCCTCAACCCCTTGCTCAACATCTACCATTTCCTTATCTTGGATGTTCACAAGTCCCAACCTTTCTCTAAACCTTGAAACTCTAACTCCCTCCACACGTCATGTTAAAATCAGAGCGTCCTCAAATAAATCGGTGTAAAACACAACATCCACCAAGTGTGTTTCCTACTTTTCAAAAGGCTTCTTAGTTACCCAAATTGTTATCTCAGTTCCCTTCACATTAGTTTGGCACACTGATGGTATGTCGAGGGGATTAAACCATGGTTTTGCATACACACTCTTTCTATCAAAAGATACTA
Organism: Sambucus nigra; assembly: GCA_949130495.1. Classification (NCBI taxonomy): domain Eukaryota; kingdom Viridiplantae; phylum Streptophyta; class Magnoliopsida; order Dipsacales; family Adoxaceae; genus Sambucus; species Sambucus nigra. The sequence continues at coordinate 584,414,914 of OX422210.1, read as the reverse complement.
CGTAGTGGCACTCTCAATCACAAGAAACTTAATATGTTATGTGAGATGCCCCATAACAACCCCAAAATTAACATAGTTAATAAATATTGAGGTCTCGTTATTATAACCAGAAATAGAAAGTGGCATTGCTATCAACATTGTCTCTAAAATTTTAGCCACATAAAAGGATCTAATAGGCATTATATTGATAAAGTAACCTCCATACATCAAATCTTTAGCAAAGTTTACACCTTTCATGCTTGTTTTAATATACAATGGCTAGTTGTGTTGGAACATTACCTCTCTATCAACGTCATAGAAAGTTCTCTGACATAAACTTTTTCACCAATCTTTCTATTGGGCCCTTCCATCTCAATGAAGGAATAGGATTTTTCTTTGCGATGTCTGCTATCACCCGAGTAATCCCCGTATTATTCTCTTGAGGCATCCCAACTTGCTCGAAGAACCACACGAACTTAGGGGATTTCGATACAACTTGATACTCCAAGATGGGGTCAACCACATAATCTTTTGTTTCATATACTTCTTCCATGTCTGTAACGCTCAATTCATCATAAGCAATAACTACATTTGCCATTCCCACCATGCAACTTTCCAACGCCAACTCAAACTCCTTTCTCTCTGTTCGAAGGTTACTTATGCGATTCTTACCTTTCTCGTCATAGGCTACCACTATAACAAACCACTTAATTAAATATCGGGTGATCAATCCTATACCCAATTAAAACAGATTATACAGTTGATTCATTCTTAGCATCACTGTCGAAAAATATTTTTGCTTTAATATTTAATCGCTTAATATCCAAGTAAGCAGGTTGTTAAAAGTTTTTCAATTTAATTTCATAAAAATTCCGTTTTAATAACATAAAACATTTAGTACAAACCATTCAAACAACAAATAATAACTGAATAGACATCGCAATGGAATTTAAATGCAACTGGAATAAGCTTTCCAGTAAAATATCATAATACAATAATCCCAACAATACCAAATGTACCAAACTGACATAAGAATATAATTCGACTCAGATAGAAAGGAAATAACTAGAATCCTCTTGGGAGACATGCCCTAAATGAAAGATCAACTAGTACAGAGTATGAATCAAGAATATAAAGGCGTTTAAACAAGTTCCACAACGCCATAACATCGTTAATAGACCCAATCCTATATGGTGCGTCCTTGTGGCGGGAAACTTGATATATATATATATATATATATATATATATATATATATATATATATATATATATATATATATATATATATAGAGAGAGAGAGAGAGAGAGAGAGAGAGAGGATAGAAGAGAGAGAGAGAAGAGAATGTGCAAGTAAACGGGTCAGAGCCCAAAGTGAAAACAGCAAGTGAATAAATGCTAGATTCAGCAGTTATTATATACATGTTAGCTTGTCGAACTCTCTCTTGAATTTCTCACCTCTCATCTAGAGTGCACGCCTATTGTACCTCTAAACCATACTAGTTACAGTCTTGTGCTAACTAGTTCATCCCAATGTATCCACTAACCATATCCCAATTTGTTCCCACGTATTACTCTCGCAATACATGTAATAATATCATATGTATCCATTTAGATTCAACATGGATAAGCCCCTTATTAATTCAATTCAATTTAGTGTTCTCATAATTAATTAATTTCAGATATCATTATCTTTAAATTCTACTTTAGTCACACAGTAGATATCATCATATGTATATATACATTCACACTTTTAAATATATACGATACTGCACCCCGAGACACAGTTGCGATGTTGCATTACTCTGCTATCATGTCCCAATACATTTTGTCACTGTATAGGGGACTATAGGTTCGGTAAAGATCCCGCAAACCACAAATACTAAATCACAAATAATGGAGGCGAACATAGTCCTAAGGCTTTGGGCTACACACATACCTACTCACCCAAATGACAGTTCTATACCATTGTTCTCACTAATGGTAATCGACCAAAGTCCTATGTTCTCGAGAGACAAGTTAAAAATCCCCCCATATAGGCTCATCAGGATGTGACTACCCTCAAGCACGGACCTCCCCCAATAGCAAGTAAGCTAGGTATGTCATACACATAACCATCAATCAATCAAATAGGCATTATCATCTACCTATTTAGTGTTAGGTACTCACACGACCTATATCATATTAGGAATTAATCCTATCCCAAGTACACGTCATATTTCTCGAATACCACTCGTACTTGTTAATCTTAATTATCATCGTATATTTTATTATGTGAGTTTTATCCGACCCAAGTACCCATAAATATATCATAAATATTACCCGTACTTGATATAACGATTATTCTCCTCTAAATCGTAATATAATTATGTAGATATCTCTCACAAAATTTAATCCTCAAATCCAAATAATTTTTCAACATTAACCCAAGCCCCTCACTCCTTTTTAATGTACCAAAATTAATAAAATCTCACCATTGCCAAATTACCATTTTCCAAACCTTTTTTTTTCGAGAAAGGTACATTTTGCCCAGAAATATAAAATTACAATTTGAGGCTTTTTTGCTCCGATTTTGAAAAAAACTTAAAACTGCAAAGTTGTGCAAAACGTGATTTTATAAAAAAAAAAAAAACTCGCATGTACACTGCCAATTTTCTCTTAAAACAGTCCTAAAACTATCATACAATGTTCGTCCTTTTTCAATAATTTTTCATACGTTTTATCCATTTTCTTTCACTCAAACTCACATGAAATATATTCTAACGAATCCCAAATATCTCAACATCATTTCAACATGATTATGGATAATTATAATACAAGGAAAAACATTTAAATCACCAAGTTTATATGAGAATTAACATCAAACCCAATTAACCCTCAAAATTAAATTTATCTAAATTCTCTATTTTTATACACCTTAAAAACCCAGAATTTAGAATTATGATTCCATCTCTAAATCATCAAATTTCATATTCAATCATGAGTAGGATTCATCTACATGCAATACATATCATCATTTTCCATTTTCCCCATAAACATATATTTTTTTTCTACATGTTCATCCTCACAAGTTCATCATGTTCATAACCTCTACATGTGAATAATCAACTACATGAATTTGCATATCCATTAAACAAGATTTATCAATCATTTTAATCTCAAATTCATAAGTTCATAATCCCAAAGAAAATCATATTCTAACGTGGATATTATAAACACTGAAATAGAGAAAAAATCACTTGCCTCTTAGTGTAGGTCTGAACCTTTGGAGAAGATAATGTTAGAACCTCCTCTTTACTTTTTTCGGTGACTTTTCGACGAATTTTCGGAGATGGTGAAAGGTGTAGAGATGGTGATTTGTGGCGGTTGTCCCCTTTGATTGCCCAATATGACTCTTCTTCTTCAATGCAACTCTTCCTCCCAACAAGGTGACTTTATTTTCTCGCAAAGTCTCTTCACTTTCTCTCAAAGAACTCACAAATGAAAATAGATGAAATGAACCTTATGTAGAGTGTAAACCCGCTTATGTAACAAGTCTCCAAGCCTAGGTAAAAGACAAAAAAATGTGGATACTATTCATCTCCCAAGCCAAATGACTAAAATGCTCCGTCGGGGTGTCCTTTCATTTTCCAATTGACCCGAGACCCAAATCAAATACCCGGGTATACTTTTCTGCCTATTTCGACCCTTCTGGACTCAACGACGCACTCGAAATGATCATCCAAATGATATTTAATAAATTTACATTTTATTACCCAACTTTAGTCCCGACACGACTCATAAGCGCGTCCCGACGTAAGTTCTATAATTGTCGTATTTGTATCTCACGACAATATTCATAATTATCATTTTCACATATTACTTATATATCACTAAGTAATATTCAATAACATATTACCCTTATCAGCAGTAATATTCAATCTGAATTAATCCTAATTAATTAATTAATTACTTCCAATTAATCCACAATAATTTGGCCCATTAACTTTTAATTATTCTCAATTTAAAAGTCATAAAATTAAGGGGTATTACATACTTCCCCCCTTATAACAGAATTTCATCTCGAAATTCAAAAAATAAAGCATATCTGGTACGAATAACTCCGGGTTTCTGTCGAGCGTCTCATCCTCGAGCTCCCAAGTAGACTCTTCAGTGTTATGGTTATCCCACTGGACACGCACCAATGGAACTACTTTCAATCTCAACCGCCTCTCGCTATGATCCAAGATCGCTATCGGTATTTCCTCATACGAGCTATCAGGCTGCAAATCAATCTCCTCCAACGGTACATGAGTGTAAGCCAACTCATCTCGGAGATATCGCCTCATCTAAGAAATATGGAACACATCATGAATCCTATGCAAGTGCTCCGACAACCCCAATTTATAAGCAACCGGTCCAACCCTCTCAACAATAGGAAAGGGTCCAATGTATTATGGCACCAGTTTCCCATTCTTCCCAAATCTCATTATTCCCTTCATAAGAGATACCCGCAATAGTACTTGGTCCCCCACACTGAACTCTCAGAAGAATCGCTTCGCATCGGCAAAGCTTTTATGTCTGTCCTGAGATACTCGAATATGACTATGAATCATCTCAATCCTGGCAGACGTATCATGTATCACCTCTAGCCCAAGTAGCTTTTTGTCCCCCACCTCTAACCAACACACAAGAGAACGACAAGGCCTACCATACAGTGCCCCAAATGGAACCATACCGATGGTGAACTAATAGGAGTTATTATACACAAACTCCATAAGTGGAAGATACTTCTCCCAACCTCCCCCAAAATTCAGGATACACATGCGTAACATATCCTCCAACATATGGTTAGTACGCTCCATCTACCCATCTGTCTATAGGTGATAGGTTGTACTTAATCGAACCTCAGTACCCATGGCCTCATGAAAACTCTCCCAAAATTGGGATATAATGATCTTGTCCCTATCGGACATAATATTAAGAGGTACCCTATATAACCTCACTATCTCGACTATAAAAATATGGGCGTACTATCCCGTAGAGTAATCAGTCTGAACTGGTAAGAAGTGAGCTACCTTAGTCAACCGATCCACAATCACTCATACGGAATTATGACCCCTCTGAGAAGTACCCTGTGATGAAGTCCATGGAAATGACCTCCCATTTCCACATCAAGATCTCTAATGGTTGCAGAAACCCAGTAGGCTTTTGATGATCCACTTTCACTGACTGACAAGTAGCACACTTAGAGACAAACTCAGCAATGTCCCTTTTCATTCCGCTCCACCGATACTGCCATCGCATATCTTCGTTCATCTTATCCCCACCGGGATGTACCGCAAATCTAGATCCTTGTGACTCTGTAATCACTGCATATCATAAATCAACACCCTCTAGAACAATCAACCTACTGTTGAAGGGCAAGCCCCCATCAGCACTCAATGAGTAAGACTCTGCTCCCCCGGCTAAAAGTTGTCAAATTTTCTCCTGACAAAATGGATTTGCTGCTTGTTCCTAAACCACCCTCATCATAATATGAGGTGTAAGAGTTATAACTGACATAAAATATTGACAACTGCATCCTGATGTCCCAGTTCTTTCCATTTTTCCTTCCACATCGTGGCCAACTCACCTACCGGCCTTCGGCTCAACATATCTGCTACCACGTTAGCCTTCCCTAGGTGGTAATGTATCTCATACTGATTATCCTTCATAAACTCAAGCCACCTTCACTAATGCATGTTCAACTCCCTTTGAGTGAACAAATACTGCATTGACTTATTATCTGTGTAGAAGGGTGTCTACCAATAAAAAAGTAAATAAAATAAAAATGCTTTTTTTATTAATGACATTCGAGAGGCGCCTCGCAAGGGTCACCGCAGAAGTCCAAGATTGAGAAGTGCCACTGCAAGGGTCAGCGCCACCGCAAAGGTCACTGCAGCAATGACATTTGAGAGGTGCCTCACAAGGATCACCGTAGAAGTCCAAGATTAAGAAGTTCCACTGCAAGGGTCACTGCAGCAATGACATTCTAGAGATGCCTCGCAAGGGTCACCGCAGAATTCCAATATTGAGAAGTGCCACTGCAAGGGTCAGCACCACTGTAAGGGTCACTGCAGCAATGACATTCGAGAGGTGCCTCGCAAGGATCACCGCAGAACTCCAAGATTGAGAAGTGCCACTGCAAGGGTCAACGCCACTGCAGCAATGACATTCGAGAGGTGCCTCGCAAGGGTCACCGCAGAAGTCCAAGATTGAGAAATGCCACAGCAAGGGTCAACGCCACTGCAAGGGTCAGCGCCACTACAAGGGTCACTGCAGCAATGACATTAGAGAGGTGCCTCGCAAGGGTCACCGCAGGAGTCCAAGATTGAGAAGTGCCACTGCAAGGGTCACTGCAGTAATGACATTTGAGAGGTGCCTCGCAAGCGTCACCGCAGAAGTCCAAGATTGAGAAGTGCCACTGCAAGGGTTAGTGCCACTGCAAGGGTCACTGCAGCAATGACATTCGAGAGGTGCCTCGCAAGGGTCACCGCATAAGTCCAAGATTGAGAAGTGCCACTGCAAGGGTCACTGCAGCAATGACATTCGAGAGGTGCCTCACAAGGATCACCGCAGAAGTCCAAGATTGAGAAGTTCCGCTGTAAGGGTCAGCGCCACTGCAAGGGTCACTGCAGCAATGGCATTCGAGAGGTGCCTCGCAAGGGTCATCGCAGAAGTCCAATATTGAGAAGTGCCCCTACAAGGGTCAGTGCCACTGCAAGGGTCACTATAGCAATGACATTCGAGAGGTGCCTCGCAAGGGTCACCGCAGAAGTCCAAGATTGAGAAGTGCCACTGCAAGGGTCAGCGCCACTGCAAGGGTCACTGCAGCAATGACATTCGAGAGGTGCCTCGCAAGGGTTACCGAAGCAGTCCAAGATTGAGAAGTGCCACTGCAAGGGTCGGCGCCACTGCAAGGGTCACTGCAGTAATGACATTCAAGAGGTCGCCACTGCAAGGGTCACTGCAGAAATGACATCTGAGAAGTGCCACTGCAAGGGTTCCGGTAGAAACTCATATCGAGAAGGAACCCACCCAGGGAGGCCAGGATGAGGGAATAGCTACCACGAGCAACTCCTCATCATGAAACGTCATTCTTTAAAAGAAACAACAGTATTAACACTTTTTTTCTTGTACAGGTTCCCTAGTTGAGCAAGCAGGGCTCGAACAGGTTAGTTGGGACCTCCTGGGAGATTTTGTTTGGCGGCTGAGGGACAAGGTATGTTGAGCAAGCTCAACCACTTATCACTATAAGATTGAGAGAATACTAGTAGGAAGACCCAGAAGTCACTCAAGACTACACACACTTCACACTTGGTCACAAGTGAAGTGAGCAGCCAAAGAGCTGGCTACTCATAAGAAATAAACTCTTTATAAGAAAATGACTTTTCCAAAAGAGGGGGTCCTCAAGGTCCCTCTTATGAAAAACAACATTTTTAGAGGAAATGAGTCCTTAAGGTATCCTCTCTCAAGATTTGCAAAATTGCACCACAAGTTACCGTTTCAAAAGATAACTACCAAATCTGATATTTTGTCTCCATTAGGGGACATATGTGCTTTTTGACTTTTGGTCGGCGCCAGGTGGCGCCTGCAGGGGGGACAGGCAGGCTGCCTACAGGTAGGGACAAATGGTACACTTCAGACATTGTTCCCCACCAACTCTCTCAGTTTTGGCTCCCAAAAAATGCCAACTCACCCTTAACGCCCTAGTATAAATAGACTTATGGGCAAGGTCAAGAGATAGATAATAGAAATTGCACTGTTACTCTGCTAAAATATCACCAGACCTACCTAAGTATTCTCTCCCTGCTCACTCTCTTAGTGCTGAGTGCCTTGTTCTTTCACTCCCCACTGACAACCATCACTCTCAGGTGCTTCCCTTGAGAAAATTACTATTTTTTCTGTGAAAGTTCATCTTCTTGTAGGGAGTGAATTGAAGCTTGAGTTCCATTGTTACCAGAAGGAGAAGTTTTCTTCAGAAGTTGCACCAGGAGACCTTGAAGGCCTTGCAGGCAGCGTCCATTGGAGTGGGTCACGCCTCACCCTTTCCAGTTATTCATAGACCCCAGTCTCACTACCCTCCTACATTTGGCGACTCTGCTGGGGAGGTATTCTCATTACCATGGACAAAGAAGGTTATAAGGTTTCTAAGCAGCTAGTCCTTAAAAAGACACTCCAACATGTAATGGAGTTCAATGTGACAAAATGAATGATGATTTTATAGTTATAAGAGTGAGAGGTCATGGTTCCTCCATGGGCGTGTTCAATTTGTATCTAAATCAATGAAACATAGATGTAACAAGTTTGTGCAGCACCGGTGAGGGTTCTCGAGGGGAACAACTGCACTAGAGGTAGCGCTGACAAAATAAATTATTACCGAGTAACCCTCTAGTAAAAAAAAGTGGAGGCAGAGAATTTACCCTCAAAGGCACCTTAGAGGAGTCTCTAGATACGAAAGAAAAAGAAAATGGCGTATTCAAGAACTTCGTCTGGACAAATTTTTTTCTTTCTGCTTGTCTAGGAAAGTAAACTCTACTCCTTTATTTTAGTTGAATACATCTATCTCGCCACAATTCATTTATATCTTACTAGTATTTTATATAAATGCTATGTGTTATGTTGAAAAGGTTATCGGATATCTTTCAGATTGCATATTATAATTTTTCTCTTTGACATGGATTCTATCTTGTGGAACACACATACGTAGGCCTGAAAAGAGGCCTTCTCAGTTGGACAAAATTAACTTTTTCTTTAGGAGAGCACACATGAGGTTTAATTAAATACCGAGTTATCATTTTGAAAGAAAAGATATAAAGAGACTACACTCACTAACTAAATTTATTGGTGAATATGTTTATTCATATTTCAACGAAGGTTTAGGTCCCATCATCTGAGTTATGGGGTCTCCAACTTGCCACTGTTTATTGTTTTAAAAGTAGCATGCCTTCTGCCCAAGCAATTAATGATTTATTAAAAGATGCTTTTCATCATCTTTATTGACAGTAGGTGTGATAGCTGTTAAAGTGCCTCACAGACAGAATACCCTCAGAAAAAAGATTGTCTCGTCACATCATATATCTGATGTATATTTGTGTAGACCCAATTCACAACTCAAAAAAAATCGACTATCTGCTCGTAATAGTGGGGATTTCATATAAATGCAAAATGGCCTCGTCAATTTAATAGGCAGGAATTGCACGAGAGGGTCAAATTCATAACTGTGAGAGTAATCAGTAATTTTACTACCTTAGACAAATACCTTTTAAGGAAAGAGGAGAAAATTCCAATATAAAAGAAAAGAACACACGAGGACTAGAAGCACTCTATTGTTGGAATTAAAATTATCAAGCAACGTACTCGAACTTTTAAATACATGTGATGTCCACATTTTATACACACAAAATTTCGAGTGACATCCCCTTGATTAGAGTAAAGGCATATCAAAGACACCCCCACCAAGTTTATTAACGAGAGAGGACGACACATGCTCGAGGCATTTAACAAATCCCAGAAAATGAACTAAGCGATCCAAACTCTCTGTGTTGAACCTCAGTACAAATCCAAGAAAAAAAAGGTAATGTCCCACTTCAGAAATAATCTCGTTGGCAAAATAATTGTCAAAGCAATAAAGAATCGAACAGGTGGTAAGCCACTTCCATTAGATCATCTCTAGTAAAATTTCTCTGAGGTGAGAACAAGCAAAAAGGGGGGTTGAAATAAAATAAAAAACAGTTAAAGATTTCCAGTAATGTTTAACATCAGCCATGACTTTCCAAACAGTTGCTCGAAATTTAGATTATTTTAGAGACTTGTATCTCAAATAGTCAGATACACCAGCAGAATATATATATATATATATATATATATATATATATATATATATGCACGAGGAACCCCTCAAGCCAGAAGTACAATAATACCAGATGGGTCCTCATACCGAGAATAAACAGTGTTGCTCGCAAAACCAAAGAAAAATATATTTGAAAGTAAGACTTACGAAAAAAGTACACGAGGAGGAAACCCCTCAAACCAAAAGTACACTAATATCAGACTCAGACGGGTTCCTCACCCTGAGATTAAAAAGTGCTGATTTATGAAGAAAAAAAAAATTACACAAGACGAGGAACCAGGATAGGAACATTCCCATTTGAGCCTATACACGAGAAGTAAAAAAACGAAAGCCTCGTGAATGGGTCACATAACGTCTGTAGCAAGTGGGCCTGGATCAGACCAGTTTTCTCGACTATGCCTCCAACTGATACTTACGAAGTATACCTTCAAACCTTGAAGAAAAAAAAGTGAGAGACAAATGAAACCAGTACCTCGTTGTTCAAACTCGAATGCAGAAACCCACTGGCTCAAATTATGAACAAAGTTACAAATCAAATCCAAGCTAAATACTAGAAAATGATTCTTTGATTCCCTTGCTCGAATCAGAATCGTACACGCCTTACTCCGTATCACAATCATTTTGATTGGTATAATAATAATAAATCAAAAGGGTTTAATTTCTTAAGGAGCAGTTGCTCACAGATCTTACTTCCCCTTTAGAAAAAAAATCAAATAGGAGAGAAATGACATTCAGTCGTCTATCCTTCATGAACTGTTGCAACAAAAGAATGCGATTTCATACCCAACATTTCTCGTCAACTCGCTGAGCAACCTCAATAACGATCCAATTGAGTCTGAGTGACCCATTTTAATGACGACGAGGAACAGGGGTTTAGCAAGCACCGTGTCGCGGTTTTCGTGGCCTGAAACTCCACTCCAAAGCTTTCTAAGTTGATCTGCCATGGATCTTTATGTTATACCGAGAGGAGAGAGAAAACCTGTCAAAAATATTTGATGGACTGACTTGGATTTATTTCCAGTAATATATGTCGTCTTCTATTTTATTTGAATGATATATAAGAAAGAAAAAGAAAAAAAAAAAGAATGGGGTGTCCCACAGAAATACGCAGATGGCTATTCGAGGGGCTTTTGGCACTCCACAAAATTCCTTAGGCACTCCATCTTCAAATAAAATTTCAACTTTGCCCTTAAACTTTTTTAATATATGTAAATTTTGTCTATAATTGGATTTTATGCTTCCTTAGTCTTTAACAAAAAATTTAATATATATATATATTAAAATTAATACATACAAATTCTTTTTTTTAACCAAATTAAAATATGAAATGGCACGAATTTTTTATTACTTGACATGAATACGATCCAAGTAAAAGCGACATGACATAATATATTTTTATCAAATGCAAACACGATCCAATGAAAATTGGATACAACACTAAATATTTTTTTAATTTAACACAAACACAATACAAATAAAAGAGACAAGACATTACACGAAGTATTATTTTCGTTTATTTACAAAAACAGAAACACAGTCGAATAATATAAAAAAATCGTATTGTTGTGACACCCCGCCTAATTAAATACCGGGCGATCACTCCTTTATTAAATTAAATCAAGGTAAACAGTTGGTTCATTCTCAGCATCACTGTCGATAAAAATAATTTTTCTAATTTAACACCCTAAATAATTAAGCTAAGTGTCAAAACATTTTTCATACAAACTTCCAAATTTTATTAAAGAAAAGATTTTATTAATACCAAAACAACATTTCTACATTATAGAATCACACCACGAAATCTAAATAAAACCATACATTCACCAACCGAATGTCAATAATATAAAGCTAAAATCATAAACCATCCTGAAACAAATCCCATAAACAATACTGGAATAACTGAAATATAAAAATCCCCAACAATAAATGAAATGATAAAAAGGGCGACACGTGCCCCATAAATGAGAGTAATAGGAGTGGAGTCAATGACAGAAGCCGTCTACTCAAGGGACCTGCAACTCCCACCTAAGCTGCAGCTCGTTCTTCTCAAAGAATCCTAAGCAAGACGCCCCTGTGGCTGGGCACCTGAAAAATATACATATATATACAAGAGAGAGAGAGAGAAAAGGAAACGGGTCAGGGCCCGAAAGTGTGTTTGATTTTAGAATACGTTAAGCAAGTATTTAAATTGATACAGGCCAATGCAACTTCATATTAGTTCGTCTCTCTCTTGAGAAATACTCACCTCTCTTCTAATGTGCACTCCTATCGTACTAGCCTTCCCAATGGTTCGTTTATCTTAACTTACTCAAATGTTTTCAAAAACTGAACGATAACAATGTTATAAAAAGGTTATTTTCAATTTGTAGTATTCCTCTCGTTTTAGCTTCATTAAATTATAAGATTTCCCCGTACCTTTTCATATTTTCACAAAACAAGTATTTAATAATTTGAGTCAACAACCACGTTCTACTTATCAAATCACAGTAGGCAGTTCAAAGTTTATAACCTCATATATATATTAACTACTCGCATAAAATATATATATAATGGCACCCCAACTAAACTATGGTGCGGGCATACTCTGCTATCCAATCCCCGTATCGCTCACATAAAGGGAAATACAAGTTCGGAATCACTCTCGAACTGTATTAACATATACAAAACAACGTTGAGGCGAAGCATAGATTCCAAGTCCAAGAGGTCAGTACATACCCACACGTCTCTTAGGACCGTCCGACTATCAATTTAATAGCCCGTACCTAGGATCTCTATCTTCTAGGGTACGATTCAATATCCCCATAAAGCAACACAGGATACGATCGTCCCAGCGCGGTAACCTCAGGGATAGCAAGTAGCGCGGGTACGTTTTTCACATGTATATAATATATGTACACACATTCATATAAATATACCGATTTCATCATATTAATATAGGTCACTCTCATTACCCATAATTACAACCTTTGTCCTAAATTTCACCTTATTAGTATAACGTATAAGGTTTCGCCTCTAACCTTAATTCGAAGGGTTTTCTCACTCATTACCTAATACTCATGGGTTATAACTTTACAATTCTAAAATTCAGTAAATAACTTCATTTGATTCCAACGTAACTCTCTTACGCACCTCACCCTTAAGTTTCATAAATCTAACAACCTAAAGTAAATATCCCATAATTACCATCTTCGTTGAAGATTAAAGGTTCTAACATATGTCCATATACTCTACTGGTCCTCAATATCTCCCAAATCATTTTATTTAGAATGCCCAAGGTTTATTCCACGATAAATTAATTCGACTAATTAAACAAGGGGAATAATAGGCTGCCAGGGAGGGTCGATCGATCGACGTCTGGGGTCGACCGATCGAACCTTCGATCGATCGACGATCTAGGGTCGATCGATCGATCGAGCAGGTCTGTGAAAATTCTGCAGAAACTGCAGTGACGGGGTTGCTTAGGTTTCTTCATCAAAACTCATATTTTCCAACTCTAACTGACCCAAAAAGTGTACTGCTTACATCCTAACATAATTCCAGGTTTCTTTAACGATCAGCATGCGTATATACATCAATAAACATGATTAAACAACCTAATATTTCATCTAATCATCAAGAACCCTACAGTTTTCTTAACCTTTGTTCTAATCAGTTTTCTCCAGAAATTCCTTCTAACAAGTCATCATAATTTCGTGGGTTAAACATCTACTTCACATATTAATTTCCAGAATAAGGTTCATATGATTTCTACATGCAAATCCCTATCAAAATTGGGTTTTCCTCCATGGATTATACTCTTAATCATTCCTACACTAACATGATTATTGCACCAACGAAAATACGCAAGTTAAACACTTGCCTGGTATTTCAGAGGTCTGGTTTCCTGCTGATATTGGTATGGCTGCGTTCTCCTCCTCGCGATCTACGCGTTGGTGGTGACGGTGGTGCAAAAGGTGGTGTTTTTGGCCTTGAATCACCTAGCAAGGTCTCTCCTCTCTTCTCCACTAGCCGTCTTAGGGTTCTGAATGATCTAACCCTAAAAGGCTGACTTAAATGGCTGCTAAGGATGGCTGAAATTCGTGGGTTTAATTACCCTAATTTGTAAAATTACCAAAACGCCCTCCCGGGTCACTAATTAAGCCTAAAAACATCCCGAGACCCAAACTAAACCCCCGGGTACACTTTTCTGACTATCTCGACCCTTCCGGACGCGTTGGCGCACTCAAAACGACCATACGGACAACTCATAAAATATTTACTTTTATTTCTCAATAATTAGTCCCGACGCGACACGGGCGCGTCCCGACTAAAATTACCAAAATTGTCATTTTCATTCACTCGTGACATTTACCATATATTACTATGCTCTTAAGTAATATTCAACAATTTCATATTATTACTAACTCACGTCACGTTAATAATTATAACATAATTAATTTCCGGATTTTTATTAAATAAATCCCCAAAAAATTAATTATAGCATAAAAATACGGGGTATTACATACTCCCCCCCTAATAACGGAATTTCGTCCCGAAATTCGGAAAATAAGGCATACCTGGTAAAAACAACTCTGGATATCTCTCACGCATATCTGCCTCACGCTCCCAAGTGGATTCCTCCACATTATGATGTTCCCACTGGACCCGCACGAGTGGAACTATCTTCGACCTCAATCTCCTCTCAGTGTAGTCTAGAATAGCCACCGGTCTCTCCTCGTAAGAGCTATCCGACTGCAAGTCGATCTCATCTATCGCAATGTGAGTATGGGCCATATCATCCCGAAGGTATCGTCTCAACGACGAGATGTGGAATACATCGTGGATGCGATGTAAATGTTCTGGCAAACCCAACATGTATGCTACTGGCCCAATTCTCTCGATGATGGGAAATGGTCCTACGTACCTCGGAGCCAACTTCCCCTTCTTCCTGAACCTCATCACTCCTTTCATAGGAGATACACGCAACAACACTTGATCTCCCACATTAAATTCCCGGAAAAATCGTTTTGCATCGGCGTAGCTCTTCTGTCTGTCTTGGGCTACCCGAATACGACTCCTGATTATCTCAATCCTCGCGGAGGTCTCCTGGATCACTTCTGGTCCTAATAACTTGTTGTCCCCCACTTCGAGCCAACAGGTTGGAGAGCGACAAGGCCTGCCGTACAAAGCTTCAAATGGAGCCATGCCAATCGTAAACTGATAGGAGTTATTATAAGCAAACTCGACCAGTGGAAGATGTGGCTCCCAACCTCCCCCGAAGTCGAGGATACACATGCGTAGCATATCTTCCAACATTTGATTAGTACGCTCTGTCTGTCCATCTGTCTGTGGGTGGTAAGCTGAACTCAGTCTCAACTCTGTACCCATAGCCTCCTGAAAGCTTTCCCAGAAACGCGACACAAAAATCTTGTCTCTGTCTGACACAATATTCAGGGGCACCCCATGTAATCTGACAATCTCAGCGATGAATAGTTGGGCATACTGACCCGTGGTATAATCTATCCTTACTGGCAGAAAATGAGCCACCTTGGTCAGACGGTCTACAATCACCCAGATAGAATCGTGGCCTCGCTGTGATGTAGGCAACCCTATAATGAAGTCCATGGAAATACTTTCCCACTTCCACGCAGGTACTTCCAACGGCTGAAGTAATCCCGACGGTTTCTGGTGGTCCACCTTCACCAGCTGGCAAGTAGAACATTTGGACACAAATTCAGCGATGTCCTTCTTCATCCCACTCCACCAGTACTGACGTCTCATATCCTGGTACATCTTATCGCCTCCCGGATGTACAGCAAATCGGGACCCATGAGAATGAGTCATCACCTCATGACGTAGCTCTGCTCCTTCTGGAACCACTAATCTCCCATTAAACCGCAACCCTCCATCCGAACTAACAGAATAGGACTCAGCACCCTCGGCTAGAAGTCGTACAATCTGCTCCTGACAAAATGGGTCTGTGGTCTGTGCCTGTATCACCCTCGTAACAATCTCGGGTGTGACTGTCATCACGGATATGAAAGAACGTGCTACTGCGTCTTGGTGACCCAACTCCTTCCATTTTGCTTTCCAGATGTCCGCCACATCATCAAACGGTCTACGGCTCAACGCATCAGCAACTACGTTGGCTTTCCCCGGATGATACTGTATATCGAACTGGTAATATTTTACAAACTCTAACCATCTGCGCTGACGCATATTCAGCTCTCGCTGAGTGAACAGGTACTGCAGTGACTTATGGTCTGTGAACAAACGGAATTTCTCGCCCAATAAATAGTGCCTCCAAATTCTCAATGCAAAGACGACCGCAGCTAACTCCAGGTGGGTGGGGTAATTCTTCTCATGCGGCTTAAGCTTGCGGGAAGCAAAAGCTATAGCCTTCTCTTCCTGCTGAAGTACTCCCCCAAGTCCTCGTAAGGACGCATCTGTGTAAACCAGGTACTCTACACCCGGCTTCGGTAGAGCAAGGACTGGTGCCGAAGTAAGCTTGTCCTTCAGCTCGTCAAAAGCCAACTGACAAGCGTCATCCCAAACATATGGTACCCCCTTGCGAGTCAGATTCGTCAATGGACCCGCTATTTTGGAGAACCCCCGAATGAACCTCCTGTAGTATCCGGCCAACCCCAAGAAACTACGTACTTCCGTCGGTGTCGTGGGCTGCCCCCACTCCCTCACCGCTGACACTTTGCTCGGGTCAACTGCTATCCCCTGCTCAGAAACAACATGGCCTAAGAATTGTACCTCTCGCAACCAGAATCCACACTTCTCGTACTTAGCATACAACTGATGTTCTCGCAGAGTCTGAAGAACCTGCCTCAAGTGTTCGGCATGCTCCTCCTCGGAGCGTGAATATATCAAGATATCATCTATGAAGACGATGACGAACTGATCCAAGAACTCTCTGAACACTCGGTTCATCAAGTCCATGAAAACGGCTGGGGCATTTGTGAGTCCGAACAGCATCACCCTGAACTCATAGGACCCATATCTCGACAAGAAGGCAGTCTTCGAAACATCCTGCTCTCTAATTCGTAACTGATGGTACCCCGACCTCAGATCTATCTTCGAAAAGAAAGTTGCTCCCCTTAACTGGTTGAACAGATCATCGATTCGAGGCAACGGATACTTGTTCCGTATCGTGACCTTGTTTAACTCCTGGTAGTCCACACACAATCTCAGTGAGCCATCTCTCTTCTTCACAAATAAGACTGGAGCGCCCCACGGTGAGGTACTCCTACGAATGAAACCCTGACCTAATAGATGCTCAATCTGATCTCGTAGCTCTCGTATCTCTGCCGGAGCCATACGGTACGGTGCGCGTGCTATAGGTCTCGTATCCGGCAATAAGTCTATAACGAAGTCTATCTCACGACTGGGCGGTAGGCCTGGTATCTCCTGAAACACATCGGAATACTCCCTAACAACTGGGATCGAATCCAAAGGAATCACAACCTCCTTAGAGGTATCCTCCTCAATGTAATATAAATGAGCGGTCGAACCTCCCTCTG
This sequence comes from Sambucus nigra, assembly GCA_949130495.1. Classification (NCBI taxonomy): domain Eukaryota; kingdom Viridiplantae; phylum Streptophyta; class Magnoliopsida; order Dipsacales; family Adoxaceae; genus Sambucus; species Sambucus nigra. Next base: position 584,397,556 of record OX422210.1, on the reverse strand, counting down.
GGCGAGGCATCGCTACTACAAACATCTCTTGCCCCGGAATGGCAAAAACAATGCTCCCACCGAAGCAATCAATCATGGCTCTATAAGATGCGAGCCAATCCATACCAATAATCACGTCATGCTCGTGCATGTCTAAGACTAGCATGTCTGCAGGCAATACCAAGCTACCAATCTCTATCCCTACTCCCCGGCATATAAAGAATATAAGTGACCCACTCCCCAGTGGTGAGTCGACACACGTTACGGTGCTCTCTGCTGTGGCTAAAAATCCTAAGGACTTCGCAAAATGCGTAGCTATAAAACAGTGCGTTGCCCCCGTATCAAACAAAACTTTACCCATAGTACCATGGATAGGAAACATACCCTCAATCGCGGGTGGTGCCTGTGGAGCTACTGCCTGGTGGACGTTATAGACACGTCCGTACTGCAATTGCCCCTGCTGCACTGGAGCTGCTGGAATGGCTGGTAGGGCTGGCATCTGGGCTGGAGCTGGAAGGGCAGGTGGAAAGAGTGGACTCTGCGGCTCATTACGGGCTCCCTGCTGCTGTGGGTCCCTATCGCCCTCTGGGCAATCCTGACGCTTATGGCCGTGCTTGCCACACACAAAACACCGGCCTCTGAAATTACCTCCCCTCTGTCCCTGCTGACCACGGCCCTGCTGGCCGTTACCTCCACGCCATTGGACCTGTTGGCCCTGATGTGCACGCTGTTGACCTTGCTGGCCCTGCTGTTGACCCTGCGGTCGGTGTTGGCCCTGCTGACCCTGCTGATTAGGCTGACCCTGATGGCCCTGCCTGAATCCCCCGAATCCCTGCCTAGAATCACCTGAACGGAATCGCTTAGCAGGGTCCCCCTGATGGGAACTCTGCTCGTGCTGACGAGTCTGTCCCTGAGTTGGTGCCCCACTGGCACTATTACCCCCGGTCCTGCCCTGCTGGCAGGACTCTCCTGCTCTCTTGCTTCCCTGAAGATGGAAGCGGTGATCCTGGCAATGTAGTAGCGCTGCATTGAGTACGTCAGTGAAAGTACTCAGGGATAGATTCCCAATAAGGTGCTGACGGATCCTCCAAGCTAACCCGTCGACGAACAGCAAAACTTTCTTGCTCTCAGTGGGTGCCTCATCCGGCACAATAGTGAGAAGTCTCGTGAACTCTTCCTCATACTCGGCTACAGTAAGGTTTTCCTGCTTCAGATTTAGCAATTTCCGCCTCATCTCAGTCTGCACTGCGGGTGGAAAGTACTTGCGGTCAAACCGCTCCCAGAACATCTGAATAGGAATCGTGTCCCTCTCCTCCAAAGTAGTAGTGGACTCCCACCACTGTAATGCGGCTCCCACCAGTTTAAAAGAGGCCAATAGCTGCTTCTGCACTTCGGTGCACTCATACATACGGAGGTGCCGCTGGATGTCCTTCTTCCATTGGCTGACAGTAATAATATCGGAGCTACCAGAAAACTCAGGGGGATGTGCTTTCTGAAAAGCATCCCGAACTCTCTCCCATGCAGATGGAAGCTGTGCTGGTACTGGCGCCACTGCTTGGACCTGTGGTGGAGCCTGCTGAATCACCGCTATCGCTGCATTTACCGCCTGAGCAACGATGGCGGCTACCTCATTCGCATTCATAGTGCCGGGTGCCGGAGCTGCTGGCTGGTCGGCTTGGGCAAGCCTTTCTTTCGGAGCACGTCTCGGAGGCATCTGAAACGTGAACAAGTTTATTAGTCTACAGTTATCAACAAATCTCAAATAGCTGAAGACTTAAACGTGAAAGCAAGAATACAACAGTCCTAACAATAGGGCTCTATAGCAATAACGTTAAGCTGAAAGCGAAAATAAGCCGTACAGATCCTATGGACACTAGAACCTGATGCTCTGATACCACCTGTGACACCCCGCCTAATTAAATACCGGGCGATCACTCCTTTATTAAATTAAATCAAGGTAAACAGTTGGTTCATTCTCAGCATCACTGTCGATAAAAATAATTTTTCCAATTTAACACCCTAAATAATTAAGCTAAGTGTCAAAACATTTTTCATACAAACTTCCAAATTTTATTAAAGAAAAGATTTTATTAATACCAAAACAACATTTCTACATTATAGAATCACACCACGAAATCTAAATAAAACCATACATTCACCAACCGAATGTCAATAATATAAAGCTAAAATCATAAACCATCCTGAAACAAATCCCATAAACAATACTGGAATAACTGAAATATAAAAATCCCCAACAATAAATGAAATGATAAAAAGGGCGACACGTGCCCCATAAATGAGAGTAATAGGAGTGGAGTCAATGACAGAAGCCGTCTACTCAAGGGACCTGCAACTCCCACCTAAGCTGCAGCTCGTTCTTCTCAAAGAATCCTAAGCAAGACGCCCCTGTGGCTGGGCACCTGAAAAATATACATATATATACAAGAGAGAGAGAGAGAAAAGGAAACGGGTCAGGGCCCGAAAGTGTGTTTGATTTTAGAATACGTTAAGCAAGTATTTAAATTGATACAGGCCAATGCAACTTCATATTAGTTCGTCTCTCTCTTGAGAAATACTCACCTCTCTTCTAATGTGCACTCCTATCGTACTAGCCTTCCCAATGGTTCGTTTATCTTAACTTACTCAAATGTTTTCAAAAACTGAACGATAACAATGTTATAAAAAGGTTATTTTCAATTTGTAGTATTCCTCTCGTTTTAGCTTCATTAAATTATAAGATTTCCCCGTACCTTTTCATATTTTCACAAAACAAGTATTTAATAATTTGAGTCAACAACCACGTTCTACTTATCAAATCACAGTAGGCAGTTCAAAGTTTATAACCTCATATATATATTAACTACTCGCATAAAATATATATATAATGGCACCCCAACTAAACTATGGTGCGGGCATACTCTGCTATCCAATCCCCGTATCGCTCACATAAAGGGAAATACAAGTTCGGAATCACTCTCGAACTGTATTAACATATACAAAACAACGTTGAGGCGAAGCATAGATTCCAAGTCCAAGAGGTCAGTACATACCCACACGTCTCTTAGGACCGTCCGACTATCAATTTAATAGCCCGTACCTAGGATCTCTATCTTCTAGGGTACGATTCAATATCCCCATAAAGCAACACAGGATACGATCGTCCCAGCGCGGTAACCTCAGGGATAGCAAGTAGCGCGGGTACGTTTTTCACATGTATATAATATATGTACACACATTCATATAAATATACCGATTTCATCATATTAATATAGGTCACTCTCATTACCCATAATTACAACCTTTGTCCTAAATTTCACCTTATTAGTATAACGTATAAGGTTTCGCCTCTAACCTTAATTCGAAGGGTTTTCTCACTCATTACCTAATACTCATGGGTTATAACTTTACAATTCTAAAATTCAGTAAATAACTTCATTTGATTCCAACGTAACTCTCTTACGCACCTCACCCTTAAGTTTCATAAATCTAACAACCTAAAGTAAATATCCCATAATTACCATCTTCGTTGAAGATTAAAGGTTCTAACATATGTCCATATACTCTACTGGTCCTCAATATCTCCCAAATCATTTTATTTAGAATGCCCAAGGTTTATTCCACGATAAATTAATTCGACTAATTAAACAAGGGGAATAATAGGCTGCCAGGGAGGGTCGATCGATCGACGTCTGGGGTCGACCGATCGAACCTTCGATCGATCGACGATCTAGGGTCGATCGATCGATCGAGCAGGTCTGTGAAAATTCTGCAGAAACTGCAGTGACGGGGTTGCTTAGGTTTCTTCATCAAAACTCATATTTTCCAACTCTAACTGACCCAAAAAGTGTACTGCTTACATCCTAACATAATTCCAGGTTTCTTTAACGATCAGCATGCGTATATACATCAATAAACATGATTAAACAACCTAATATTTCATCTAATCATCAAGAACCCTACAGTTTTCTTAACCTTTGTTCTAATCAGTTTTCTCCAGAAATTCCTTCTAACAAGTCATCATAATTTCGTGGGTTAAACATCTACTTCACATATTAATTTCCAGAATAAGGTTCATATGATTTCTACATGCAAATCCCTATCAAAATTGGGTTTTCCTCCATGGATTATACTCTTAATCATTCCTACACTAACATGATTATTGCACCAACGAAAATACGCAAGTTAAACACTTGCCTGGGATTTCAGAGGTCTGGTTTCCTGCTGATATTGGTATGGTTGCGTTCTCCTCCTCGCGATCTACGCGTTGGTGGTGACGGTGGTGCAAAAGGTGGTGTTTTTGGCCTTGAATCACCTAGCAAGGTCTCTCCTCTCTTCTCCACTAGCCGTCTTAGGGTTCTGAATGATCTAACCCTAAAAGGCTGACTTAAATGGCTGCTAAGGATGGCTGAAATTCGTGGGTTTAATTACCCTAATTTGTAAAATTATCAAAACGCCCTCCCGGGTCACTAATTAAGCCTAAAAACATCCCGAGACCCAAACTAAACCCCCGGGTACACTTTTCTGACTATCTCGACCCTTCCGGACGCGTTGGCGCACTCAAAACGACCATACGGACAACTCATAAAATATTTACTTTTATTTCTCAATAATTAGTCCCGACGCGACACGGGCGCGTCCCGACTAAAATTACCAAAATTGTCATTTTCATTCACTCGTGACATTTACCATATATTACTATGCTCTTAAGTAATATTCAACAATTTCATATTATTACTAACTCACGTCACGTTAATAATTATAACATAATTAATTTCCGGATTTTTATTAAATAAATCCCCAAAAAATTAATTATAGCATAAAAATACGAGGAATTACAATTGTGTGGCATTTTAATTTGGACGTGTTTATGTTTTTGTAAAAAAAAGATTTCACAACACGACCCAATTAAAATCATGTTGTGAATTTTTTTTTTTACAAAAACAGAAACACGACCAAATTAAAATGCCACACAATACGAAATCATTTTTTTTACCAAAATGGGCAAGTTAAAGCGACACACCATGATTTTTTTTAACAAACCCAAACTCGATGTAATGGAATTATTTATGGACATATTTGTATACTCCATGTATACGGCCTTCGTCCATTTTATTTTGGGAAAGTAGTTTTTTTTTTTTTTGTAATTTAATTTTTTAACGATTTTTTAAATAACCAAGACAAAGAAGTCCAACAAAAAAAATTGGTTCGACTCGAAGATTGATTCAAATCTCTCTTTTACGAATGTTTTTTACTATATTTTTTTATGCTTCCTGAAAATATTTAATTTCATCAAATGCAAAAAAAAAATATAGTTTACAATATTTTTTTTTAAAATCGTTAAAAAAATCAATTTACAGAAAAAAAACTACTTTCCCAAAATAAAATGGATAAAGGGTGTATACAGAGAGTATACAAACATGTTCATAAGTAATTCCATCACATTGAGTTTGGGTTTGATAAAAAAAATCATGCTGTGTCGCTTTAACTTGCCCATTTTGATGAAAAAAAAAGTGATTTAGTATTGTGTGGCATTTTAATTTGATCGTATTTCTGTTTTTGTAAAAAAAAAATCACAACATGATTTTATTTGGTCGTGTTGTGAAATCTTTTTTTTTACAAAAACATAAACACGATCAAATTAAAATGCCACACAATACAATTTTTTTTATGGGACATATACCAAATAGTCCCTCGAACTTTTTTAACACACGTTTAGTCAAAGCCTTTTTATTTTGTACCAAAAAGTCCTTCGCCATGTCAAAAAGGTTTTACCATGTCGCTGGCGCGGATATTTAAAGGTAAGAGAATAAGGGATTTTTGGCACAAAATAAAAGGTCGGACTAAATGTGTATTAAAAAATGTTTAAGGGACTTTTTGATGTTTGATCCTTTTTTTATTCGATCGTGTTTTTATTTTTGTAATTAAATGAAAATAATATTTCGTGTAATGTTGTGTCTCTTTTATTTGGATTGTGTTCGTGTTAAGTTAAAAAAAAATCTTGTTGTATCCAATTTTCTTTGAGTCATGTTTGCATTTGATAAAAAAAAAATATATCGCGTTGCTTTTACTTAAATCGTCTTCGTGTCGAGCAATAAAAAATTCGTGTTATTTCATATTTTAATTTGGTGATATCCTTATTTGGTTAAAAAAAAAGAATTTGTATTTATTAATTTTATATATTAAAATTTTTGTTAAAGATCAAGAAAGCATAAAATCCAATTATACACAAGTTGTATATATATTAAAAAAGTTATAGGGCAAAGTTGGAGTTTTATTTCAAGATGGAGTGTCTAAAGAATTTTTGGAGTGCTAATAGCCCCTCCCTTCCCCAATAGAACCCCTCGCCAGATAAAATGTCTGAAAGTACCATTAAAAAACAAAAAAGGGGGGGTCTCGAGGGTGCGTCTTTTAGTAGGAGAGCGAGGTTAAGTTTTTTAGCATGCACTCGTTTGAAAGAAAAGTCACTTACGAGCAACCTTTTGATTTTTTTTTTAGGTTGTTGCCTTCCTCGAAATTAAGATCAAACTGGCACATTTCTTGCCCATCGCTCGAAATACGAATTGAGACAACTCACACATAAGTCGAAGTAATTTGTGATGAACAAGAAAAAAAATATAATAATATAATTGTTGTTATTATTGTTTTTTTTTTTTTTTTTAAAAGTTGAAGATACTTTGAGATTTTTCAAGTTGTATCCTCAAAATAATTTACGTGATTCACTTCACGTATAGTTATATGAGTTGAATTTATATAGGACATAAAAAAAGCATCTGTCCAAGTATACACCCCAAGTAAATCAATCATATCCCTAGACTTGTTTATTCAGAATAGTTCGCGTGATTAATTTCACATTTCATTACTGATAAATAGTTTGAATAAGAATAATTCATTATGTGAAGAAAGATAAGATCTCTCAATCCTTCATTCAAACATGTTTGCCTTATTTGTGCAAAGTATAAATGACTTTTAAAGTATTTATTACTATACCATAGGCACTATTTTTTTAGTCATATTAATTGTTTGAAATGTCCACTCTTGATATGCATTTCAAAAAGTTATGTTGCGCAGCTAAAAAATCATAGTTGCTTTAGTAAATTTTTATATTGCACGCTTGAATTCGAGCAGTGGGGCTTGTAAGAAGATGTATTAAGCATTGATAAAAAAGTTCAAGCCTCGAATTGACTTTATGGAAGTATACTCAACTCCAACAGGCTCCATGAGCATTCTCACTTAGTGTGAAAGGCAAGTTCTAGCAACAAAAAGTATGAGGTATCAACTATACCTTCTTAATAAAGTTTAATACTTATAAAATGTCAAGTTATCCTATATGGGCCATGGTGCCTCCTAGTGAATTTATACCGAACTAATGTTTTCTCTTCCTTAAAAGAAGGGTAGAACCTCTACTAGATTAGAAGAGGACCCATGATATAAGGAATTTTTCTCATTATACTTGGGGATCTATCCAACCCAAATGTAAAAGTATAGTGAGTAAAGCCCTTGCAGACACAGCAGGACTAGTAGGAGGTCATCCTCCTAGTAATAATAATAATAATAAAAAATCTCTACATTTGTCTTTATTATTATTCCATACAGATTTATAGCCTAGCGAACTAGTCCTAACCTCTGTTCTCAAGAAAAAATTTACTTGACCAAGTTTTCAGAAAATAGGGAGAAGCGGGTCTACCCCCCCCCCCCCCCCCCCCCCCCTCTCTAAACTGGTTATTTTTATAAGACAAAAATATTCCTAAGAAAAGTTTGGAACAAGGACCCTGCAGACTAAGGAAAATTTTGTATATAAAGAAATAATTATTTCTTTATTTATGATATAGGTGAAATTTTATTCAAAGTTTGTGGTAAGGAGAAGGTCTAACCCCATCTCTTAGTTACTTTCGAAGAAATGAATATGCATAACAAAATACCCCAAAGTCACACGGGGTTGCACTAAAAAGTATCGCACAGTCACACGAGGCTGCGCTAAAAAAATATAACTTGCTCAGCTATATGTAAGTAACCCACAGTTATAGGGAAAGTTCCAAAATATTAACATGCTCAGCCTATATGCAAATACCCCACTGTTAGAGGGGAAACTTCAAAATTTGTAGATGGTGAGCCTATATGCAAGTACCCCACAGCTATAGGGGCAAATTCAACATTTTTAACTACCTCGGCTCATATGCAAGTACCCCGCAGTTAGAGGGGTAGCTTCAAAAATTTTACCTTGCTCAATTATATGCAAGTATCCCGCAGCCAGAGGGGCCACTTCCAAATTTCAACTTGCTCAGTTATATGCAAGTACCCCGCAGTTAAAGGGGCATCTTCAAAATTTTAAACTTGCTCAGCTATATGCAAGTACCTCGCAGTTAGAGGGGAAACTTCGAAATTTTAACTTGCTCATCTCATATGCAAGTACCCCGCAGTTAGAGGGGTAGCTTCAAAATTTTTAACTTGCTCAATTATATGGAAGTACCCCGCAGCCAGAGGGGCCACTTCCAAATTTCAACTTGCTCAGTTATATGCAAGTACCCCGCAGTTAAAGGGGTAGCTTCAAAATTTTAAACTTGCTCAGCTATATGCAAGTACCCCACAGTTAGAGGGGCAACTTCAAAATTTTAACTTTCTCATCTTATATGCAAATACCCCACAGTTAGAAATGGGAAGTTCAATCTTGAGGTTCTCACATAAAAAAAGAGCAACTCAAAGTATTAAGCAAGTGCCATTATACATATAAGGTACAACAGTTTCATACCTAAGGCTCCAAGGGCATAGGAGCGCTCACAATCTTGAGCAACTGCCAAGTATAAATATAAGGTGCGACAGTTTAGCACCTAAGGCTCCAAGGGCACTGGAGCGCTCACAGTCTTGAGCAACTGCCAAGTATAAATATAAGGTACAAAAGTTTAGTACCTAAGACTCCAAGGGCACCGGAGTGCTCACAGTCTTAAGCAAGGGCCAAATATAAATATAAGGTGCTCCGGATGAGCACCTTAGGCTCCAAGGGCACCGGAGCACTCACAATCTTGAGCAAGTGCCAAATATACATGTAAATATAAGGTACGACAGTTTAGTACCTAAGGCTCCAAGGGCATCGGAGCGCTCATAATATTGAGCAATTGCCAAGTATAAGTATATGTGCGACAGTTTAGCACCTAAAGATCCAAGGGCGTCGGAGCCTCACAGTCTTGAGCAAGCGCTAAGAATAAACGTAAGGTGCTCCAGATGAGCACCTAAGGATCCTAAGGCATCGGAGCTCTCACAGTCTTGAGCAAGTGCCAAGTATAAATATAAGGTGCGCCGATTGAGCACTTAAGGCTCCAAGGGCACCGGAGCGCTCGCAATCTTGAGCAAGTGTCAAGGATAAGTATAAGGTGCGATAGTTTAGCACCCAAGGCTCCAAGGGCACAGGAGCACTAAGAGTTTTGAGCAACTGCCAAGTATAAATAAAAGGTACAACAGTTTCGTGCACAAGTCTCTCGACATTGCAAGACACTTCTGCACGAGGGGGATAATGTTGAGAAGTCCTCAAGCAAGTGAACAAATAATAAAATAGGTCAGAGTGTGGGGATCCACTTAGAGTGGATCCACCTTCCCAAGATTGCAAGTTTGACAAAAAATAGCCTAGGGCGAGGGGATCCACCTTGAGTGACCCCTCTTACCAAACTTGATACTAATGAAAAGAACTCAGGGCGAGGGGCTCACTGCGAGCAACCCCTCTACCCATGATAGAAGGCCATAGAAGAAGGCCAAGGGCGAGGGGCCCACCATGAGTAACCCCTCCACCCAAGATGAAAGGACACAGAAGAAGGTCAAGGGCGAGGGGCTCACCTCAAGTAACCCCTCCGCCCAATATAGAAGGCCACAAAAGAAGGCCAAGGGCGAGGAAATCATCGCGAGCGACCCCTCCGCCCAAAAAAGGAAAGGCCACAGAAGAAGGCCAAGGGCGAGGGACTCACCGCGAGTAACCCCTCTGCCTAAAATGAAAGGTTAAGGGCAAGGGGCCCACTGTGAGTAACCCCTCCGCCCAAGATGAAAGGCCATAAGAAGGCCGAGGGTGAGGGGCTCACCGCGAGTAACCCCTCCGCCCAAGATAAAATGCCATAAAAGAAGGCCAAGGGCGAGGGGCTCACCGCGAGTAACCTCTCCGCCCAAGATAGAAGGCCACAGAAGAAGGACAAGGGCGAGGGGATCATCATGAGTAACCCCTCCGCCCAAGATGGAACGCCACAAAAGAAGGCCAAGGGCGAGGGGCTCACCGCGAGTAACCCCTTCGCCTAAGATAGAAGGCCAAGGGAGAGGGGCTCACCGCGAGTAACCTCTCTGCCCAAGATAGAAGGCCACAGAAGAAGGCCAAGGGCGAGGGGATCATCTCGAGTAACCCCTCCGCCCAAGATGGAAGGCCACAGAAGAAGGCCAAGGGAGAGGGGCTCACCGTGAGTAACCCCTTCGCCCAAGATATAAGGCCATAGAAGAAGGGCAAGGGTGAGGGGTCCACCACGAGTAACCCCTCCGCTTAAGATGAAAGGCCATAAAAGAAGGCCAAGGGTGAGGGGCTCACTGCGCATAACCCCTCCGCCCAAGATAGAAGGTCATAGAAAAAGGCCAAAGGCGAGGATCCCACCACGAGTAATCCCTTCGCCCAAGATGAAAGGCCACAGAAGGAGGCCAAGGGCGAGGGGCTCATCGCGAGTAACCCCTCCGCCCAAGATGGAAGGCCACAGAAGAAGGCCAAGGGCGAAGGGCTCACCGCGAGTAACCCCTTCGCCTAATTTTATAATGAGATAAGGAGGTCCACTATAAGAGGGATCATTTACAAAACATGGGATGAAATGACATAACATAACATTTAATGACCCTAAGGGGAATGATGAAGAAACCCTAGGGTCCTAAAAAAACTAAATTTACGGCGTACAAAGCCTTTTGGTCTACCCAACACAAATGACTTTGCACGAGGGGCTAATGTAGAAGGCTGTCTACCAACAAAAAAGTAAATAAAATAAAAATTCTTTTTTTATTAATGACATTCAAGAGGTGCCCCGCAAGGGTCACCGCAGAAGTCTAAGATTGAGAAGTGCCACTGCAAGGGTCAGCGCCACTGCAAAGGTCACTGCAGCAATGACATTCGAGAGGTGCCTCACAAGGATCATCGCAAAATTCCAAGATTTAGAAGTTTCACTCCAAGGGTCAACGCCACTGCAAGGGTCACTGCATCAATGACATTCGAGAGGTGCCTCGCAAGGGTCACTGCAGAAGTCCAATATTGAGAAGCATCACTGCAAGGGTCAGCACCACTGTAAGGGTCACTGCAGCAATGACATTCAAGACGTGCCTCGCAAGGGTCATCGCAGAAGTCCAAGATTGAGAAGTGCCACTGCAAGGGTCAGCGCCACTGCAAGGGTCACTGCAGCAACGACATTCGAGAGGTGCCTCGCAAGGGTCACCGCAGCAGTCCAAGATTGAGAAGTGCCACTGCAAGGGTCAGCGCCACTGGAAGGGTCACTGCAGCAATGACATTCGAGAGGTGCCTCGCAAGGGTCATCGCAGAAGTCCAAGATTAAAAAGTGCCACTGCAAGGACCACTGCAGTAATGACATTCGAGAGGTGCCTCGCAAGGGTCACCGCAGAAGTCCAAGATTGAGAAGTACCACTGCAAGGGTCAACGCCACTACAAGGGTCACTGCAGCAATGACATTCGAGAGGTGCCTCGCAAGGGTCACCACAGAAGTCCAAGATTGAGAAGTGCCACTGCAAGGGTCACTTCAGCAATGACATTCGAGAGGTGCCTCGCAAGGGTCACCGTAAAAGTCCAAGATTGAGAAGTTCCACTACAAGCGTCAACGCCACAGCAAGGGTCACTACAGCAATGACATTCGAGAGGTGCCTCACATGGATCACCGCAGAAGTCCAAGATTGAGAAGTGCCACTGCAAGGGTCAGCGCCACTGCAAGGGTCACTGCAGCAATGACATTCTAGAGGTGCCTCACAAGGGTCACCGCAGAAGTCCAATATTGAGAAGTGCCACTGCAAGGGTCAGCGCCACTGCAAGGGTCACTGCAGCAATGACATTCAAGATGTGCCTCGCAAGGGTCATCGCAGAAGTCCAAGATTGAGAAGTGCCACTGCAAGGGTCAGCGCCATTGCAAGGGTCACTGCAGCAATGACATTCGAGAGGTGCCTCACCGCAGCAGTCCAAGATTGAGAAGTGCCACTGCAAGGGTCAGCGCCACTGCAAGGGTCACTGCAGCAATGACATTTGAGAGGTGCCTCGCAAGGGTCACCGCAGAAGTCTAAGACTGAGAAGTGCCACTGCAAGGGTGAGCGCCACTGCAAGGGTCACTGCAGAAATGTGATCTGAGAAGTGCCACTGCAAGGGTTCCGGCAGAAGCTCATATCGAGAAGGAACCCACCCAATGCGGGCCGGATGAGGGAGTAGCTACCACGAGCAACTCCTCATCATGAAACGTCATTCTTTAAAAGAAACAACAGTATTAACACTTTTTTTCTTGTACAGGTTGCCTAGTTGAGCAACTAGGGCTCGAACAGGCTAGTTGGGACCTCTTGAGAGTTTTGGCTTGGCGACTGAGGGACAAGGAATGTTGAGCAAGCTTAACCACTTAGCACTATAGGATAGAGAGAATACTAGTAGGAAGACCCATAAGTCACTCAAGACTACACACACTTCACACTTGGTCACAAGTGAAGTGAGCCGCCAAAGAGCTGGCTACTCATAAGAAATAAACTCTTTACAAGAAAATGACTTTTCCAGAAGAGGGGGTCCTCAAGGTCCCTCTCAAGAAAAATGACATTTTTAGAGGAAAGGAGTCCTTAAGGTCTCCTCTCTCAAAATTTGCAAAATTGCACCACAAGTTACCGTTTCAAAAGATAACTACCAAATCTGATATTTTGTCTCCATTAGGGGACATATGTGCTTTTTGACTTTTGGTCGGCGCCAGGTGGCGCCTGCAGAGGGGACAGGCAGGCTGCCTACAGGTAGTGACAAATGGTACACTTCAGACATTGTTCCCCACAAACTCTCTCAATTTTGGCGCCCAAAAAATGCCAACTCACCCCTAACGCCCTAGTATAAATAGACCTTTGGGGAAGGTCAACAAATAGACAATAGAAATTGCACTGTTACTTTGCCAAGATATCACCAGACCTACCTAAGTATTCTCTCCCTGCTCACTCTCTTAGTGCTAAGTGCCTTATTCTTTCACTCCCCACTGACAGCCATCACTCTCAGGTGCTTCCCTTGAGAAAATTACTATTTTTGCTGTGAAAGTTCATCTTCTTGCAGGGAGTGAATTGAAGCTTGAGTTCCATTATTACCAGAAGGAGAAGTTTTCTTCAGAAATTGCACCAGGAGACCTTGAAGGCCTTACAGGTAGCATCCATTGGAGTGGGTCACGCCTCACCCTTTCCAGTTATTCATAGACCCCAGTCTCACTACCCTCCTACAATCTGTGAACAGGTGAAACTTCTCCCCCAACAAATAATGTCTCCATATTCGAAGAGCGAACACGACTGCTTCTAGCTCCAAGTCGTGGGTGGGGTAATTCTTCTCATGAGGCTTAAGCTTTCTAGAGGCATAAGCTATAGCCTTCTCTTCCTGCTGTAATACTCCATCAAGACCTTGTATTGATGCGTCAGTATAAACTAAGTACTCCACTCCTGGTCTGGGTAGTGCTAGCACTGGTGCTGAAGTCAACTTATCTTTCAGATCATTGAATGCCAACTAAGACACATCATCCCATGTAAATGGTATGCCCTTAAGGGTTAGAATAATCAACAGACCTGCTATCTTTGAGAAACCCCGGATAAAACATCGATAATACCCAGCAAATCTCAAGAAACTTTGCACCTCTGTCGGTGTCGTGGGCTATCCCCACTCCCTCACCGCTGATACCTTGCTAGGATCCACAGATATCCCTATCTCAGACACAATATGCCCCAAAAATTGAACTTCCCGAAGCTAAAATCCACACTTCTCATATTTCGCATATAGCTGATGCTCACAGAGTCTGTAGGACCCGTCGTAAATGCTCGGCATGCTCCTCCTCAGTTCGAGAATAAACTTGAATAGCATCTATAAAGACAATGACAAACTGATCCAAGAACTCTCTGAATACCCTGTTCATCAAGTCCATAAATACCATCGGTGCAATAGTTAGCCCAAAAGGTATAACTCGAGACTCATACGATCCATATCTGGTCAAGAAAGCAGTCTTAGAAACATTCTGCTCCCTAATACGCAGCTGATGATACCCATATCTCAAGTCTATCTTTGAGAAGTAGGCTGCTCCTCTCAACTGATCAAACAAGTCATCGATTCTAGGCAACGGATACTTATTTTGTATCGTGACTTTATTAAGCTCCTGATAATCCACGCACAGTTGTAAAGAACCATCTCGCTTATTTACAAATAGCACAGGGGCTCCCCAAGGTGACGTACTCCTGCAGATAAACCCCTGACCCAATAACTGCTCTATCTGATCCCCGAGCTCCTTCATCTCTGATGGAGCCATACGGTACGGTGCACGAGCAATAGACCGAGTGACCGGCACTAAATTTATCACAAACTCAATCTCCCTGCTGGGAGGTTACCTCGATATCTCCCGGAATACATATGTAAACTCACAAACTATCGGTATCAAATCAAGGGATAACACAACTCCCGTAGAGGTCTCCTCCTCTATATAGTATAAATGTGTAGATGATACTCCCTCTAAAAGAGGCATCGCCACTAGGAACATCTCATGTCCTTGGATAGCAAAAATGCAGTGGCTATAACAATCAATCATGGCCCTGTATGCAACTAGCCAATCCATGCCGATAATCACATCATACTCGGACATGTCCAGAATAAGTAAATTAGCTGGTAAAATCAGACTGCCAATCTCTATACTCACTCTACGACATATAAAGTATATAGGTGTACCACTACCCAACGGCGAGTCTACATATGTAATAGTGTTATCTATTATATCTAATAACCCTGCATCCCATGCAAATCTAGTGGCTATAAATGAATGTGAGTCCCTCGTGTCAAACAGAATGTGCCCCACAGCCCCATAGATAGAAAACATACCCTCAATCACATGCGGTGGTTGCTGAATCACTGCCTGATGGACGTTGTATATATGCCCATACTGACCCTGCTGTGTTAGAACTGCTGGAATGGCGGGTAATGCTGGAACCTGAGCTGGTGCTGGGAAGCGGCTGGTGGAAGCACTGGCCTCTGAACACCGTGTTGCTGAGGTAATTTGCCCTTATTAGGACAATCTTGTCATTTGTGGCCAATCTTGCCACAAAAGAAAAACTTTCTAGTAAACTTCCCCCCATTATGTCCCTGCTAACCATGACCCAACTTGCCGTTACCACCTCTCCCTTGGCCCTGTTGCCCCTGTCTATCACCTCCATGCCTATATCAAAATCCTTCGGATCGTAATCGCTTAGCATAGTCCCCAGGCTGGGAACCCTACTCACCCTGACGCTGATGACTCTGACCTAACTGTGTCCCACTGGAACTGCCTCCACCAGTCTTGCCCTACTGGACAGACTCAAAACCCCACTTAACACCCTTACCATATAGGCGATTATCCTCGCAGTAATGCATCGCAGCATTTAGAACATTTGCGTAAGTATGTAGTGAAAGATTGCCTAATAAGTGCTGGCGAATCTTCTAGTTTAGGCCATCGGTGAACATCTAAATTCTCTTTTCTTTAGTAGGTACCTATCTTGGAACCAAATTAGCCATCCTAGTAAACTCCTCATAATCTACCACTGTCCTCTGGGTCAAGTCAAGTAGTTTTTGCCTCATCTCAGTATGAACAGTGGAGGGAAAGTACCTATGATCGAACCGCACCCAGAAGTCCTGGAGAGTCATCGCGTGTCTCTCCTCAGTAGTGGTAATAGCCTCCCACCACTGTAAAGATGCACCTACTAGCTTAAACGTAGCCAGTATCTATCGCTGAACCTCTATGCATTCGAACATCCTCAAGTGCCTCTGGATATCTTTCTTCCATTGGCTAGCAACAACAACATCAGAACCCCCCTGAAACTCTAGTGGACGAGCCTTCTGGAAGGCATCCCTAACATGTTCCCAATCAGTATAAAACACTTGCCCCGATACTGGTGGCACGGCTGGTGCCTGCGCTGGTGCCTGTTGTACAACGGCCAAAGATGCATTGACTACCTGAGAAATATTGGCAGTAACCTCGAAAGCATTCATGGTACCCTGAGTTGGGGCAGGCTGAGGTGCACGTCAAGGAGGCATATGAGACGAGCGATAATATACCATCAGTATTCAATATCACAGAATAGCTGAAAAACGTATATGCGTAAATAAGAATGTGATAGTCCTAATGATAGGGCTCTATATCAAAGGACATTAAGCAGAAAGCATAATAAGTCGTTCAGATCCTAAAAGACTCTATAACCTGATGCTATGATACCACCTGTAATAACCCAAATAATTAAATACCGGGTGATCAGTCATATACCCAATTAAAACAGATTATATAGTTGGTTCATTCTTAGCATCTTCATCGAAAAACATTTTTGCCTTAATATTTAGTCACCTAATATACAAGTAAGTAGGTTGTTAAAACTTTTCCAATTTAATTTCATAAAAATTCCATTTTAATAACATAAAACATTATATACAAACCATTCACACAATGAATAATAACTGAATAGACATCACAATGGAATTTAAATGCAACTGGAATAAACTTTCCAGTAAAATATCTTAATACAATAATCCCAACAATATCAAATGTACCAAACTGATATAAGAATATAATTCGACTCAGATAGAAAGGAAATAACTAGAATCCTCTTGGACGACGTGCCTTAAATGACAGATCAACTACTACAGAGTATGAATCAAGAATATGAAAGCGTCTAAACAAGGTCCACAACTCCATAGCATCGTCAATAGACCCAATCCTCTAAGGCTCATGTCCCTGTGGCTGGACACCGTATATATATATATATATATATATATATAGAGAGAGAGAGAGAGAGGGGGATAGAAGAGAGAGAGGAGAATATGCAAGTAAACGGGTCAGAGCCCGAAGTGAAAATAGTTTTAAAAACAGCAAGTGAATAAATGCTAGATTCAGCAGTTATTATATACATGTTAGCTTATCGAACTCTCTCTTGAATTTCTCACCTCTCATCTAGAGTGCACGCCTATTGTACCTCTAAACCATACTAGTTATAGTCTCGTGCTAACTAGTTCATCCCAATGTATCCACTAACCATATCCCAATTCGTTCCCAAGTATTACTCTCGCAATACATGTAATAATATCATATGTATCCATTTAGATTCAACATGGATAAGCCCCTTATTAATTCAATTCAATTAAGTTTTCTCATAATTAATTAATTCCAGATATCGTTATCTTTCAATTCTACTTTAGTCACACAGTAGATATTATCATATGTATATATTTACATTCACTCTATTATATATATAGAATACTGCACCCCCGAGACACAGCGGCAATGCTGCATTACTCTGTTATCTTGTCCCAATACATTTCATCACTGTATAGGGGACTATAGGTCGGTAAAGATCCCTTGAACCATAAATATTAAATCATAAATAATGGAGGCGAACATAGTCCTAAGCCTTTGGGCTACGCACATAAATGACCATTCTATACCATTGTTCTCACTAATGGTAATTGACCTAAGTCCTATGTTCTCGAGCAACAAGTCAAAGATCCCCCGATATAGTCCCATCAGAATGTGATTTCCCTCACGGGCAAACCTCCCCCGATAGCAAGTAAGCTAGGTATGTCATACACATAATCATTAATCAATAAAATAGGCATTATCATCTACTTATTTAGTGTTAGGTACTCACACGACATATATCGTATTAGGAATTCATCCTATCCCAAGTACCCGTCGTATTTCTCGACCACCACCGACACTTGTTAATCACGATTATCATCGTGTATTTTATTATGGAGTTATTACTCACAAATATTTTATCCGACCCAAGTAATCGCAAATATATCATAAATATTACCCGTACTTGATATAACGATTATTCTTCTCTAAATCATAATATAACTATGTAGATATCTCTCACAAAATTTAATCCTCAAATCCAAATAATTTTCCAACATTAACCTAAGTCCCTCGCTCCTTGTTAATGTACCAAAATTAGTAAAATCTCACCATTGCCAAATTACCATTTTCCAAACCTTTTTTTCGATAAAGGTACATTCTGCCTAGAAATATAAAATTACAATTTGAGACTTTTCTGCTCCGATTTTGAAAAAACTTAAAATAGCAAAGTTGTGCAAAACGTGATTTTATACAAAAACTCGCATGTACACTGCCAATTTCCTCTTAAAACAGTCCTAAAACTATCATACAATGTTCGTCCTTTTTCAATAATTTTTCATACGTTTTATCCATTTTCTTTCACTCAAACTCACATGAAATATATTCTAACGAATCCCAAATATCTCAACATCATTTCTACATGATTATGGATAATTATAATACAAGGAAAAACATTTAAATCACCAAGTTTATATGAGAATTAACATCAAATCCAATTAACCCTCAAAATTAAATTTATCTAAATTCTCTATTTTTATACACCTTAAAAATCCAGAATTTAGAATTATGATTCCATCTCTAAATCATCAAATTTCATATTCAATCATGAGTAGGATTCATCTACATGCAATACCTATCATTATTTTCCATTTTCCCCATAAACATATATTTTTTTCTACATGTTCATCCTCACAAGTTCATCATGTTCATAACCTCTACATGTGAATAATCAACTACATGAATTTGCATATCCATTAAACAAGATTTATCAATCATTTTAATCCCAAATTCATAAGTTCATAATCCCAAAGAAAATCCTATTCTAACATGGATATTATAAACACTGAAATAGAGAAAAAATCACTTGCCTCTTAGTGTAGGTCTGAGACTTTGGAGAAGATAATGTTAGAACCTCCTCTTTCCTTTTTTCGATGACTTTTCGGTGATGGTGCAAAGCGTAGAGATGGTGGTTTGTTGGTGGTTGTCCCCTTTGATTGCCCAATATGACTCTTCTTCTTCAACGCAACTTTTCCTCTCCTCAAAGTGACTTTTCTTTTCTCTCAAAGAACTCACAAATGAAAATATATGAAATGAACCTTACGTAGAGTGTAAAACCACTTATATAACAAGTCTCCAAGGCTGGCTAAAAGACAAAAAATGTGGATAATATTCATCTCCCAAGCCAAATGACTAAAATTCTCCTTCGGGGTGTCCTTTCATCTTCCAATTGATCCGAGACCCAATTCAAATACTCGAGACTACTTTTCTACCTATTTCGACCCTTTCGGACTCAACGGCGCCCTCGAAATGATCATTCGAATGATATTTAATTAATTTACATTTTATTACCCAACTTTAGTCCCGACACGACTCATAAGTGCGTCCCAACTTAAGTTCTATAATTGTCGTATTTGTATCTCACAACAATATTCATAATTATCATATTCACATATTACTTATATATCACTAAGTGATATTCAATAATATATTACTCTTATTAGCGGTAATATTCAATCCGGATTAATCCTAATGAATTTATTAATTATTGATTCCAATTAATGTACAATAATTTGGCCCATTAACTTTTAATTATTCTCAATTTAAAAGTCATAAAATTACGGGGTATTACAACCACCATGTTCTCCCCATGGGCTGGTAATGGATTGATGTTGACATTTTCTTGAGGTAACTGTAGCGTTCCAAGTGCCATATGCTTATTTATAATCCTTCTTAACGTAAAGCATGAGTTGGTAGGGTGGCAAAAACGCCAATATACATGATAATATTTAGGATCAATTTGAACGTCTGCTCCTGGTGCATATTGGGGAGTGTTCATGGGTGTGTAAACTATCCCATCTTGAAGCTTTGTGTTATAACAGTTGATGGTTTCCTCAACGTTGCAAGGTAAGGGTGGAGTGTCTTCTCTGTCTCTCCCAAACTTCCTCTTGTTATATTTCTTTACCCTTCTCCATCTCCGTCGGCTTCATCCGTATAACCCACCCGTGGAGCATGGCCTCTTCTAGCCCCAGTTTGTGGTTTGAATACTATATATTTCAAGATTGGGTTTGGGAAAAAAACCAAAGAAATATTTCTTGCAAACTTCGAAAAATCTGCAAATGTACCCTCACGCGTCTCATTAATCAAGTGATAAATATACTCAGGGAACCATCCTTCCACACAAAGTTGAAGCAATTCTGACTCTTTGGCCTCCTTTCTCATGTCGAGATACCTTTCCCTCAATCTTTGTATATATGCAACCACGTCCTCCCTCGATCGTTGTCTCCCCCGTGCAAGATGAATCAAAGTGAACTCATCCTCACCAAAAAGAACTTATGAACAAACAAAACGTGCATGACCTCCCACGTAGTCACACTCCTTTGGGTTAAGTAGGAGTACCACGTGTAAGATTTATCCATAAGAGATTTAGAAAAATCCCTTAGGCATAGATTTTTGTTATTACGGTGAACACCCAAATGCTCGACAAACCTCCTGATATGTTCCTTCGAATTCCCCCTTTCCTAATGTACTTATCAAAAATAAGGGGAATATAATCCTTGGGACATGGATCATATTAAACTCCTCCAGATAAGGAGTGAAAAATTCATCATAAATAGAGGCAATCTTGCTTGCAATTTGTGAGGAAGTTGCCATCATCTCCAATATCTCCTTCTTTATTTCTTCAATCATAAAAAAGGGTGGGGTAGTTTCCCCCACAACTGCGGTTGTTGTCTGAGCAACCACGGTGTAATATTGGCAGCAACAGGTTCCTCAACGGTAGGTGTAATGGTATAAGTAAGGTTTCTCGTCAAAAGACCAACAAGTCTGGTCAAATAGTTGGGGATTCCACTTAAAGGAACTATATAAGGTGAGCGAACAGGATGGGATCCACTGTTGCCCCAAATGTCATCATAGCTAATGGAATCTGTAGAAACTCCATGAATTTTCCCTTGATATGATCCATCTGAGTTGCCCCCAACATAGTGCTCATGGAAACCTACGTCACCGTGGAACCTATCGTAATAGTTGTAACAGGAGGAACCTCCACGGTAAGAAACCCATCCCTAGGAACCTCACGTTCACATTCTTGTTCTTCATCTCTCCATTGGATCTCATCAAAATTAATAACATGGTTAACATTATCATGGAATATTGTTAAATTAATACCTCCCCAGCGGAGTCACAAAATGTAAGAGAGTAGTTCTCTTAGTTCTAGGGTTCTTAAATACAAACTGAAGCGCAACCTCTATTAAAGGCGATAATTTAATAGTCAAAGTGCTATTAATAATGAAGAAATAAACTTAGTCAAAATAGAACAAACTCTTCGATATAAACTCACAAACTCTCATGTATAACTCAATGACAAGAAATGAGTATAATTTTTGTAGATAAAAAAATTAACCCTTAAAATAACTAGCTAGAAGAAGAGAAAATCAATCGCTCTAGATATACCTCAGGTAGGTAGCTCAAACACCAGGGTACGAAGAATAAGGGTCAAAAGTCAATAAATACTTATGTTCTTGGAAGAAAGCTTGGACAAAGATATTAATGGTGAAGGATAAAAGATTTTGTTCTTATAATAACTCTCTCAAAAACCTTTTTCTCTCTCTGTGATCTGTGATCCCCTCTTTAACGGATAACTAAGGTTATATATAGTCTGTGAATTACACTCGAATAGTCAGAGGGGGATTAAATGCTAAGTCAGACCATTGTGCATCCACATCACTAGCATTAAATGCAAAGTTATACCACCATATTTTCACGTCACTGGCATTGAATGCAAAGTTGTTCCACTAAGATACACATCACTGGTATTAAAGCCTCAAGTGACTAGTTGTGTGTCAGGCGGCTGCCCATAGGTGGTAGTGCGTTAAACCTCTTACCAAACCTCAAACCACCATGGTTTACTCAAGTTTAGATTATATATGTGTTAGATCACGCATGACGTCATTGGAATATTTTTAGAAAGAACTTTGTTACTCTAGACAAATACCACTCATGGTTGCTCGGATGATGCTCACTCGGATGGTTCTCTTTGGAATGAGATGGTGTTTTACCTAGTGTAAATAAAGAGGTTAATTCAATCCCTAACGTTTTATTTCCTATCAATCCTCTAATTTAGTTTTATCATAGGTTCTCTAAGTAAGGTTGTTCGATAGAGCATGAAATCTCCCCCAAGTCCTTAAAGACATGGTCACTCGCGAATACCTAGTATATAAGAACAAGTTTTAGTCGTACCCTATCTCGTTTGAACGACTTTCATGAGACTTCAAATGACATTTCAAAAATGACCAAAAGGCGTCATCCCAAATTTCGTTCAAACCATGAAACTCGTTCTGACGACATAGTGTAACTCGTTCGAACGACATGTGAATCTCGTTCTAATGTGTCGTCAAAATTTTCAAAAAACTTTTAAAAATCAATTTAATGTATTTTGAAAAAACTTTTTAAAAGAAAACTCTTCTTAGAAAGCCTTTGTGTAAATGTTATTGAGACGGACGATTCTTCAATCTTCCCAGAAGTCTTCAACTTTATCTTCAAATATGTAGAAGTAGTCATGATGGTACTGTATATGTGTAACAGGATCAGCCCTGCAATGTCATTAGAAATGTCGTTGGAAGCCTAATCGAAAGAAAAAGTGTATGTCATTCGAATAAGGTACCAGGTCGTTCGAGCGAGCGTGCGAGTTTTTATTTTTTAATTAAATTTGATTCAAATCTCTAATGTTTATCCTTTTGCAACAAACTTCCTTATACATAGAGATGCGGGATTTGAGTTTTACAGAACACTTTTCCAAGCCTTTTTAGACTTCCTTTTGTGATTAAACTCTACCATTTTTTTTATCCAAATCCTCTGAAAATTTAGAGATCGTTTTATCAAATCAAGAAGAAATATTCCTTGTTCAAAGACTCTTTTAGAGTTCATCTCTATTACTGATTTGTGGAGCAGAGGCTCTAATACTAAAGAAGAAGGTTGATTGGTGGATACCGAATGAAGACTGCTTCCTATGGGCGGTGTTGGACTGTACCGCTATTGTAAAAGACGTGAATAACTGCATGTTATAATTAGAGAGCTAAGTAGTCTGTAAGTCGTATTATGTCTATCAAATCTTGTACAGTGCTAAAATAGAGGTTTTGCACGAAAGGGATTTTTCCTTACTTCTTCGCATGTTTGCATGTTTGTCTTAATTAATTTGGACTTTATTGTTGCATACACACTTAATTGATTCAAGATAAAATTTGTTAAAATATGAATTTGTGTGTGTTTGACCTAAGATATAAATTAATCCATAGAATTTGCGTTCTTACAGTAATCTAAACAAATATTACAATATACCTCATAAATACACATAATGTAAATAAAACAAAATATAAAGATTCTTCAAACAGCTCCCTCGAAAAGTCTTCCGCTTTGCCTCCTTCCAACATTTGGATTGGTTTGCTTGCTTCCTTTATATTTTCCCCCAACTTCCTCTGTTTTTGTTCTAGCTAGTTTATGATCAAGCTTGCTTGAGTTCTCACACTCCTTTGTAATATCAATAATTTTTGTTTGAATCATTCTCTAGTTTCTCATCTAGCTTCTTAATGATGAGAATTTTCTCTAATCACGGGTTTATCTTTAAGTCCCCCACACTGGTGATTGTCCTCATTCCAATATATATATGACTTATCACTTATCTCATTAGAGCACATGCTTTTATCCTACATTATAGATGCTTAGAATATATTGATTTGTGGTATATGTGTTGTCGATTTTCTTTCATTTGTCTACAAGAGACAAAAAGGGGGAGTATTTTTTAATTCAGGGGAATTATTATTATAGGGGAGTAGTTAATGCATGCATGGCATATTTATATTCTTAATCTTGTTTATTTAGTAGTCTCTTGTATCATTTGTACTTCACGTGGTATAAGTTTGAGTATGCAGGACGTATTGGGCTCGTGATGTTGATTGATATTATTGATCGGAAAGCCATATAAGAATTGAGTATGCCTCGTGGGGATTGGAAACCTGTAGATTGATGTATAGATTTCTAAGTCCAGAACTTTTTTGGATCTTTTGCATTTTTATTTTTTTATGGAATAACCAAAGTGGGATATTTGTAAAGACATTTTTTTACGCTCCTTGTTTTGATTTTGGCCTTATTCCGATACAAAATGTCCGAGTGTATTGTTTTATGCCTTTTGAGTTGTAATTGTTATACCATTTAAACAAAGACAAAGCATTGTGACACATATCTACCAATTCAGACAATATTCAAACATTCATGCAATTGGAGATTTGGTAAGAATTTAAGGCTTTTGTATTTCCTTTGTTTAATTTGAAGTTAGAAATTGACATGACAAAAATATTTTTTAAAAACGGAGAGGAAAAAGTTTTTTATAATTTATTTTATACAAAAGTCAAAATAGAGGATTTTCCTTACTCTCGTTTGCAAAAGAGCACTTCGTACAATAGGGTTTTTGCACAAGAACCTTGATTTTTTAGGCAAAACTCCTACTGTAGAATTGTTACACAAGTGACCCTCGTTCTAAGTGACATGGTTATGTAACACCCCGGGAGGTACTACTGAAAAATATTAATAAATTAGAGAATTTTTTGTTTAAATACCATTTAGATTGAGCATAAATTTGCGGTATAAATACATAAATCAACTGAATATAATGTTTCAATTTTATTAAATCTGAGATGTCCTTTGACAAAATAATTTACAATAAACAAAGCGGCACATTAAATTTTGAAAATAAACATCCAGAGCCTCTAACAATGATCCTAATCCCAACGATGCCGTAAATATTATCTCCATCAAACCCGAAATACAACAAACTATGGAGGGGTGAGTGGGATGTTGGAATTGATATTTAATTATTTATTAATTATAAAATTTGGCCAAACTTTGTAATTACAAATTAAATGAATTTTACTCCTAAATTAGCGTTGTCTAAATAAGGGGACAAATTTGATTAAATTAATGAAATTAATCTATGAAAATTATTCCAAGAGGCACATGCCTTTTGGTATATTTGTAAGTCCCTTTAGCTACTTAAGTGGAGATTAGATAATGAGTTTAAAGGGAATTTTGGGTCCCCTTGCACCCTATATATAGTGAACTAATCTCCACCAATTGATACACAATAACACACAAAATATATCTGGGCTAGGAAGGGAAACCCGTTTTTCTAAATTTCACTATAATTCATAATTCTAACCATTTTCTAAGAGCATTTTCTGAGCTTGAAGAAGGAATAGCTAGGAACTTTTGAAAGTTGTTCTTGAGTCGCATCAACTCGAACAAACAAATCGAATCTCAATGAAAAAAAAGTAATTTTCCATAAAGTTTGTAGTTAAAATTAAAGTGGTGATTGCATGAAAATATTGAAGATCCTACAAGAATCAAATTGATGTTATATATAATTCTTATTCATGTTATATTATAATTTACATGTGGTACCAGAGATACATTTAAATATTGTCATGATATCCCTCTACGGATTTCAAAGATCAAACTATATATGTTGATAAACTCAGTTTTAACATTTAAATTCCGCACTGATTTGTTTATCATGATTATTCGTATTAGGTGATAATTTTAATGTTCAATTAAATACTGATTTGTTTATCATGATGATTCTTATTACATGTTAAATCATGAAAGAAATTATCCTTATGAACCTTAGCAATTTTGTCAAATTATGATTTTTTTGAGATTTTAACAAATCTGATAAGAATAGTTTTATTTGATGTACTGGGACCATATATATGTTGTTTTGATGTTATTTTAATGGTTTATATGGTGACAAAAATCTCAACACAAAACTATTTATCAAAAGAAAACAATCACCAGAATTAAAGAAAGAACAACAATCACACAACACGAGAATATACATGGTTTGGCGAATTGCCTACGTTCACGGAGAGGTCTACTGTTTCTTATTTAGTATCTCTCGAACTGGGTTTTTTTACATGCCCTTTTCCGTGGGACAGGGGTATAATATATATTCTGTTTTTAAAAAGTAAGGAGAAGGAGTGTTAGCAGGTAACATGTTGACCCAGTATCTCTTGAATATTTCATTCGAGATCTTGGGGATGAACTTGGTCATGTCCTTTTATTCTAACTGTCACTTTGAACCCATTATTTGGGTCGGGTCCCCCTCTTTCTCATTTGGGCTTTGTTCGGCTACTCTTATGGGTTCTAGTGAGCAAAAAGGGTACCCATAATTGCCCCTAAAAGTTTAGGGGCCACAATTTGGGCTAAAAGCTTCTAAATTATGCCTTTGGCCTACTCTTGATAGTGCAGTTGCAATTCTTGAATCGTGTGGGGAGTGAATCGTCATTTCATAGCGATTTCAGACGAAAAATCTTCTTTGATTATCATGCATTATCATTGAGAATTTATACCAAGGTATTCAGATGGTTCACTTCGCCAATTCTACTCTGCGTTTTCTCTCGTTCTCAAATTGTTTCTTACTCTCAAGCTTCTTCTTCATCACTCGCAAGCTATTTTTCGCCTCAATCATCTTCATTTGGCCGTGGTTTTCCATTGTTTCAAGCTTCATTATTTTTCCTGTAAGTTCTCTATCTTTCTTCTTTGTGTATTTCCTTTCGTCGTTTTTAATTCAACGATAGCTAGGGTTTTTCTTATGGCAAGGATAGACAACAAATCTCTGGTAGAGTTTAGTAAATGTTACAACATCCCTAATTGGGTGGATATTGAGTGTGATCTTGTTCCTCGTAATGTTCGCAACGTTGAGGATGCCCACTGGATTCATATTCTCTTGTTGTCCCAAGGGGGTTTAACTTTCCCCCAAATCATCTCTTCTTGCACTTCTTCTAGTATTTTGATATGGTCCCAGCCTAATGTTCTCCAAACGTTTAGAAGATTGTTAATGGTGTTCATAGAATAAACCAACTCTAGGGCACTAAGTTAGGCTTGGTTGAAATATATTTTTGTTATTCCTTCTCACGTACCAGTTCTGGCCTTCTTTACTTGAAAGCGAGGAGTCTGGATAGGGTGTTGGTAGTTAATCTACCTGATTCCCATAAGGATTACTGGTCTGAAGGATTCATAGCTAGGAACTGGCAGTTCCCTCCTCGGGTAGGGGGTACGAGGTACATATGACATTGAAATTCCTACTTATGGGGAGGAATACATAGGTTGTTGTTCAACCTCTTTGTCTTTTCATTTATGCTATAATGTGTTCTTCTTTTAATGTTTTCCTTTTCCTTTATAGCAAAGTCCAAGAACTATGAGCCTACTCTCCACGAGATATGTGCTGCTGAGTTACTTAAGGCCTGGAATATAAGAGACTCTATTGTAAAGGTGAACATCCCAGGTCAACTTCTTTCTTATTGGAATATAATAATAATACCTGCAGCTTCATCGCCTATCCATTTGACTCCATTCCTCATCTTGATATCTCAGAGGAAAAAGAGGAGGAAGAAGGTGCTCTCCAAACTATCGACCTAGACAAAGAGGAGGAGAGAAGTTCAGAGTCCGGTGCTACTAGAGGTGGTGGTGAGGCAGGATCTTGTGAGGAGGAATCCAATAAGGAAGTCTCCAGCTCAGGTGGTTCTGGTTCAGACAGTTCTAGCGAGGAAGATATGGCTCCTACCAGAAGAAAGAATTTTATCCCTGATGATGATGATAATGATGATGATCATCATGATGATGATAATGATGATGTCTTGCTATCCAGCAGATTGAAGATACAGAAGACCGGGTCTGGGGACACTTCCAGTGGTTCCCAAATAACAGATCACGAGAAGGAGTTGGAGAGGAAAAGGAAAGAAGAAGAAAAAAGGGAGAGGAAAAGGAAAGAAGAAGAAAAAAGGGAGAGGGAGAGAAAGAAATAGGAAGAGAGAAGAAGAAGAAGAAGAAGAAGAAGAAGAAGAAGAAGAAGAAGAAGAAGAAGAAGAAGAAGAAGAAGAAGAAAGGATAAAAAAGACATAGGCTTTCCTGGTGCCTGTTGTTGCTCCATTTGAGGGGGATTTGTGGATCTCTCCCCTCATCTCTCCCCGATGATGATCAAGAGGACAATATTAACAGCGGATCGGGAGCGATCCTCAAAGATGAGTCCAGACCAGTTAGTCCTAAAGTCGGATCAGGGGCTTTCTTTGGTAAGGACATTTCTTTTCTTCTCCTTTATTTACCTGGTTCTTTTCATCGCTTGCCTTATACTTGTTTCTTCTTGTAGTTTCTGTCTGACTACTCTGTCCTCCGTTGCAGTCGAGATGGGATAGCAAGGAGAAAAGTTAAGCTTAAGGGGATCCTGAAGACTACCTAGGAAGCTCTTATAATAGCTGATGCCTCATTTGCCAAGGTGAGGGTCGGGGCGACTATGGAGCTGCAGGTGCTCTGCGAGGCTTACGAGCTGGTAGTGGCTGGCAAGCTCTATGCCACTAATAAAAACACGAACCTTGCTGAGAAGGTGATGAGCTTGGAGGCAGAGGCAACCACGACTAGTGAGAATAACTACAAGGAGGGCTGGTAAGCGGCCTACGAAGATGTAGAGAAGAAAATTGAATACATTTGTCTAGAAAACTTCAAGAAAGGTTGGGATCGAGCCTTAGTTACTACTGGAGTTTTTGTCGACTCCCACCTGTTTGGCGAGCATAATCCTATCCCAAAACCTATTGTAGATGAATCCCCAACTGTGACCTAGCTTGTTGCTACTTCTTCTTATATTCATGTTACTCCTGCTGTCGATGCCCTAGCACTTCGAGCAGAGCCAAGTGAGGTCGCCGCTAGTAAGGGGAAAGAGCTAGCTTTCATAAAGCAGGTCGAGGTCGACTAATAGATTCTTAGAAATGTCTTTGTATTTTCCCTTTTTTTCTCTTTCCTTGTCATTTTATGTACCTATACCTGGTTGGTGCCAATTTTTAATGAAAGGACTTGGTTTGTGATTTTGCTGATACATTTTTATTATTCTTGCTCCATGTCTTGTAGTTTGTTGACCTCGATGATTACATTCCTGCCTCTTCTCGCCTAGGACAAATCCTTGGTTCCAATGTAAGAAACCAAGTTCGTCGATCATTCATCAAGATCTGTAAATCCCTCAGGATAAGGAACCAAGATTATAATGATCAATACGAGGTTGTAGCCAGGTTGGAGGACAGACTTGGAGAAATGGAGGAGGTCGGTACCTCCATTCAAGAAGAGATGGATGCTCTGAAGGCTAAGTTCTTGGATGCCTCTGAGATCAATCAGGTTGGAGAATTTCTATAATAGGAGAACGATTTCTTAAGGAGGGAAGTCAAGTGCCTCTGGGAGAATGCAGCAAGCGTTGCCCCTCCAGTCCTACAAGGTTCTTCTTCATCGACTAGGGAGTGAGCTAGTCCTAATGATAGTGATTCAGCTAGGGAGATTACCAATCTACGGGGAGATGTTTATGGGGTGTGCGTAATAGCTGCTGGGCTTCAAAGGGATGTCACCCTACCGAGGCACTTGTTTAAGAAAGGTCATCGAAAAGTGTGGGAAGATGGGTACAACCAGGGCTAGACTGATACTCCCACGAGGTTAAAGGAGGTCGAGAAGCTATCCTTTATTAGAGGGTGGTTGAGTTCCCTTTGGGAGTTAAAGGTGCCTAAGAACTCTATCCTTGGTATAGATATGAGATCACTCCTTCGTCTCTGGAGAAAAATCCATTCAGAAGGGATGATCAGTGGATCCCAATAGACGCCATCCCAAGGCAACTATTAGATTCAAGCCCATAAGAGGTCGAGGAGGACTTTGCCCCTTATCCAGATAATGGTCGAAGGGAGAAAGTTACTGATTACCTCGCTCAGCGACCTAGTCCCTCTTAGGATCCAATTTATTCTTTCTTTTTTTTTATTTTATCACTGTTGTATGTGTAACCGTGTAAACTTTAGCAATAAATTTTTTATGTTTTGGGTAGTTTTTGACTAAACATGTTTTTGATTAATAATCTCTCGTGATTTAGGGATTTTCAGGATACTAATCATGAGTTTGCTTTTGAATGAGTATTCTCCTAGTCCAGTATGTCATAAACATACAATTCAGCCTTGCTTTACATTTTAGGTCATGTCGTTATACTTCCTTAGGCCTAAGTAAGACAATGGCGAGGATACACCTGACTAGTGGGCAATCTACCCGGGCATGATTTTGAATCCAAACTATGTTGGCAACCAACCTGGGTTGGCCATATTTCCTGAGGATCCCCTACAGGTATTTACTTGTTGTTGGAGCAACATCATAGGTCATTTGTCACAAATAAGGGCCTCAGGAGGGTGATTATGTATCAACCCTACTTGCTTCACTATAGCAAAGTCGAGCTGGTATAAACCCAGCTACCGTGATGTAACCACCAGAGGCTATTTATGTTAAAATAGTGAAGCCTATAACTTAGAAAGGGTATATAAAATAACATACATTTGCGACAACCAATATATATATAATGCCAAGGTCAATCGAGTTTTATTGATAACAGTCAGAAACAAAAATGCAACATTAATTTGTAAATGAAAATTTGCCTAAACTAATGGTGCATGCATAAATTTACAAGTAGAATTTCTTTAGGTTGGCTGCATTCCAGTCTCTCGGTAACTCCCTGCCTTCCAGAATTTCCATGTGATAGGCTCCTTGTTGGTCATCCCTTATGACCTTGAATAGTCCTTCCTAGTTAGGTCCAAGCTTTCCATCTGATGGTTACACCGCACTGCCAAGAACTTTCCTTAGGACGTAGTCTTCGACCAGGAATTCCATTGGGCTTACTTTCTGATTATATTGTTTGGCTAGATGTTGCTAGTAAGATGCCAGCTTAACTCGAGCCAACTCTTATCATTCGTCTGCTAAATCAATCTCGGTGAGTAACACGTCATCATATTTTCCTTGGTCGACCAACGTCGACTTCATGGTAGGAAGATCAGCTTCTAAGAGGATGATTGCTTCCATTCTGTATGTGAGTGCAAAAGGTGTTTCCCCAGTTCCTCGCCTCGGGGTGGTGCGATAAGCCCAGAGGATGTGGTGTAGTTCATTTGCCCATGCTTCTTTGGCTCATTCAAGGCGCTTCCTCAATCTATCGATCATTGTCTTGTTAGAGGCCTCGGCTTAACCATTGCTTTGAGGGTACGCTACAGAGCTGAAGTAGTGCCTAATTCCTTGATCATTACAAAAGCTTTGGAAAAGGACACTCTCAAACTGGGTCCCATTATCAGTAATGATCATCATGGGTATGCCAAAGCGTGTGATAATACTCCTCCATAAGAACCTTATCATGTCAGCATCCCTGATGTTCGCCAGTGGCTCTACCTCTATCCATTTTATGAAGTAGTCTGTGGCCACCAATAGATACATCCTATTTCCTGGTGCAGTAGGCAGAGGGACCACGATGTCTAGGCCCCACTGAGTAAAGGGCCAGGGGCTAGTTAAGAACTTAAGTCACTGGTGGGTTGGTGGACTAAGGGCGGTTGTTTTGGGCATTTCTCACATCTTCGAACATAGGTTCCAGCATCCATCTGCATGTATGGCCACCAGTATTCTTCCTTCATTGCTCGGAATGCTATCGATCTTCCTCCTACATGACTTCCACAGATCCCTTCATGGAGCTCGTGCAGGACTTGCTCGACGTCCTATGGTTGAATGCACTAGAGGTAGGGGCCACTAAAAGATCTTTTATACAGTTTTCCTTCGGGAGATAAGTGAAAGCGAGCAACCTTGACTCTTATCTGATGGGATATCTTCTTATAACTGGGTAACTTATCGTTTCGCAAATAATCTATAATGGGATCCATCCAACTAGGATCTTTTTCAATGTTGAGGATTTGCTCGGGGTTTTACAACTCAACGTCCTTATGAATACTGGGTTACGCAAGGAAATCAATTTGAATTTTTCTTCTCATGTCTGAGTCTATTGCTGAGCTTAGGGATGCTAGGGAATCTACATGGTTGTTCTGTCCCCTAGGGAATTACTGAATAATGGCTTGATCGAACATATCCATTAATCCCTTTACAATGGTGAGATAAGTTGCCATCCTTTCATCTTTTGCATTGAAGTCGCCACTTACCTGGTTGGAAACTATCTGTGAATCGCCAAAAACTTGAAGATGCCTTACCCCTAGTAGCTTTGCTTTTCATAGTCTGACAATCAATGCCTCGTACTCTGCCTCATTGATTCAAATCCAAGTCTAAATCCCTACTTGAGCACCATGTTCCCAGCAGTCACTATCACAATACCCACTCCCATCCCCTTGAGTTGGAGGCTCCATCAATGTACAATGTCCAAATATCTAAACCTTCCTTTGGGCTATTAGTTTTGGGGTGATCACAAGGTTTTTCCCCTCTGAATTCGACAATGAAGTCCGCCAATACTTTCCCTTTGATGGTTGTTCTTGGTTGAAAGTGGATATCAAACCTTTATAGCTCGATTGACCATTTAGATAGTCGGCCGGAGAGATCTTCTCTCCTTATAACGGCCTTAAGGGGGTGTGACATAACTACAAAGATGGAATGAGCTTCAAAATAATGTTTTAGTTTCCTTGAAGCTACCACAAGCACGTAAGCGAGCTTCTCCAATGAAATGTATCGTTGTTCGGCCTCCAATAGAATTTTTCTTGCGTAGTAAACTGGATCTTGTATTCCCTCCCTTTCACATACCAAGGCAGAGCTTACCGTGTGGTCTGACACTGCTAGGTAGAGGTATAACGGGTCATTCTGCCCATGAATTATGAGCAAAGGGGGCTACTCGGGTAGGCTTTGAGCTCCTTTAGGGCCCTCGAGAAATCTTCATCCCATATTACTCTTTCGTTCCTCTTCAATAATTTAAAGAATGGTTGGAATCATTTCTAAGACTTAAAAATAAATCGGTTGAGTGTAGAGAGCATTCCCATTAGATTTTGTACGTCTCTTACTGTTTGGGGAGATTGGACCTTGATGATAGTGTCGATCTGGTCGGGGTTTGCTTTTATCCCTCTCTTGCTGACTAAATATCCAAGGAATTTTCCTAACTGGACATCGAAGGAACACTTACTGGCATTAAGTTTCATTCGGTACTTCCTGAGGGTTTCAAAGGTTTTAACCAGGTCAGAGAGGTGGTCATCCTTGAGTTTGGTCTTAACGAGCATGTCATCGATATAAACTTCCATGGTATCCCCCATCTGGTCTTTGAACATCTTTATGACCAACCGCTGATAGGTTGCTCCTACATTTTTAAGGCCGAAAGGCATAACCTTATAGAAATATAAACCAATAGTGGTTATAAAGGATGTTTTATCATGATCTAGCACGTGAAGGGGGATTTGATGGTATCCCGAGAATGCATATAAGAAGTCCATTCTCTCATGTTCAACTGTGTCATCAACTAGTTGATTAATATTCGTAAGGGGGAAACTGTCTTTGGGGCAGGCCCTATTGAGGTCGGTGAAGTCAATACAAACCCTTCACTTTTTATTTCTCTTAGGAACCACTACTGGGTTTGATAACCATTTGGGGAACTGAACTTCCTGTATGGACCCTACACCGAGTAGCTTCTTGACCTCTTTCTCTACTACTTTGGCCTTCTCCGGGGTTGTTCGGCGAGCCTTTTGCGCCACTAGCCTAAAAACTAGGTCCATGTGTAGTTGATGACATGCGATGCTGGGATCAATCCCAAGTAGCTCGTAGGGTTCCCACGCGAAAACATCCACATTGCTCCGGAGTAAGGTAATTAGTTCTTTTTTCTCACCATCAGTCAAGGAGGAGCCAATTAAAAACTTATTTTCGGTCGAGCCAATTCCAGCTGCGACCTCCTCCAAGTCTTCAACGACCCTTTCAGAGGGGAGGAGCCTAGTTTCCTCCACTCCTAGTCGACCACACCTTAGATACTATTTGGAGGGCATCAATGCCTCTTTTCCTACTTCCTTGATTTTTGTTTTTCTACTTTCTTCTCCTATTTGGGGCGTATGGCTGCGATGAAATACTTCCTCACCGTAGCCTGGTCCCCTTGTATTTCAACTACTCTTCGATCAATTACGCACTTCAACTTCTGGTGATAGGTCGATGGAACAGCCTTTATTGTATGGAGCCTCCCCCGTACGAGGATGGTCTGGTATGGTGATTCGATATCAACAATAATAAACTCAATCAATTTGGATATGTTCCCTGCCCTGACTGGCAGGATA
The DNA here is from genome assembly GCA_949130495.1 of Sambucus nigra. Lineage (NCBI taxonomy): Eukaryota > Viridiplantae > Streptophyta > Magnoliopsida > Dipsacales > Adoxaceae > Sambucus > Sambucus nigra. Next base: position 584,363,385 of record OX422210.1, on the reverse strand, counting down.
ACCTTTCCCAGAGGGATTATGACCTTCCCAGCGAAGCCGACCAATGGAACGGTGGTTTCCTTCAAATCTGTTATGCTTAATTTTAGCTTCCTGAATAATTCAAGGTATATTACTTCGAATGAGTTTCCTTGGTCGACGAGTAGCTTGTCGACGTCCCAATTAGCTATCCTGAGTGTAATAACCAATGCATCATGATGAGGGGTTCTTACCCCCCCCCCCCAAATCTTCGTCTGTAAAAATGATATGTTTGTTATAATCAATGTCCTCTGGACATTGCCGCTTCCCTACCTAAGACTTGGTTGGGTTAATCTGGAAGGCCTGTATAACTACGATAAGCTTCTTAACTTCCAATCGAGTTGCGTTCCCTTGAATTTGTTTGAGGTCTGATGACCCATATATTACTTCAAATTCATGACCAGCGTCATCCTTGAGGACATTATATGGTCGCTGCTCGTCGTTCGCCGCCGCTTTATCTATATTTTTCTCCACGAACTCATTGAGGTGTCCGGCCTGGGCCAACTCCTCGAGGTGAGACTTCATGGCCTTACACTATTCAGTTTTATGTCTACCTTCTTTGTGAAACGTGCATCTCAACGCGTTGTTTCGCTTGGAGGGGTCTCCTCCCATCTTCCTTATCTATTTAATGAACGGCTTGTCCCTGATATTTTTTATGATCTTATAGATCGGCTCTTTAAAGACTATGTTTACAGCTTGAAATGCCTTTGAGGCGTCATCCTGTTCCCATTTTAGAGTCGTTCTTGCCCCTGTTCTTATTCCCTTTCTTTTGTGGTTAAAACTTATCGCCCCCTTTCCTGTCTTCGCGCGACCATTTTCCCCTGCGTTAAGATGGATCACATCCTTGAATTTAGCATATTTCTCAATACGGTCCATTAATATATCGATGGTTGTGGCCTCCTACTTAGTTAAGGACTGGTGTAAGAGGCAAGAGTTAGGGCAGTCCTATTTTGAAGGATGCTACGAAGACTTGATCCGAGCAGTCTTTAACCTCATTAAATATCTCCCAGTACCTCTTTGCTTACTCTCTGAGGCTCTCCTGTGGATTCTTCTTTATAGTGAGCAAAGCATCCATCCTCTTCGGATGAAAGCTGCTTGTAATGAAGCGAGTCGTGAATAGCTCGGCCGGGGATTTAAAACTCTTGATGGATTAGTGAGGTAACTTCTTGAACCATTTTTGGGCCTCATCGTGCAAGCTCGAGGGGAAGATTCGGCACATGAGTGCATCATTATTATTCCATAGAATCATTATTTATCTGTATTGCCTAATATGGTTGATGGTATCTATTTTCCCATCATAAATCTTGAACCTGGGGATCGCGAACTTCTTTGGGGACTCCTCTTCTTCTATCACCCTTGAAAAAGGGGACTTCATTTGAGTTTTGAGAGCTCGTCTTGCTAACTCCCTTGTTGATCTGGAACCACGGTGAGTTGGGTGTTGGTCCACTTCTCTCCAGACTAGACTTTGGATATCATCATTCTACCGATCAGGACTTCTGTACTGGCGAACTGGTCACGAGTGCTCAGAGTTATGGTCGCCCCACCTTGGTCTTTCCATTATATTCGAACCACGTTTTAGGATTCTTCCTCGGTTGTGCCTGGGGGCTAGGAGTCCTACTGTGGCATCGCCTCATATTTTGACGAAGCTCTCTGTAGTTTATTCAGTCGCCTCTTGAGGTGGGCATTCTCATTTTCTCGTTGGCGAGTGGCCTCCTCCTGCTCCTGGAGCCTAGCCTCATAGGCATCGATTAGCCTAGAGATTTGCGTGGACCTGGGTAGCCCTTGACTTTCTTCAGATACGTGCCTCTCCTGGAAAAGTCTCGGGTTTCAATGGCGTATTTCAGATCTTACCCTCAGGGAGTTTAGCTGTTATTGAATGTACCCTTCTTGAGGAATGTTACTACTGTGATGTGACATTACTGGTCCTTACTAGTAAGAGATTTCGGAGGAGAAAGAAATCGTTTACCACAGACGGTGCTAATTGTGGTGACAAAAATCTCAACACAAAACTATTTATCAAAAGAAAACAATCACAAGAATTAAAGAAAGAACAACAATCACACAACACGAGAATATAAGTGGTTTGGCAAATTGCCTATGTCCACGAAGAGGTCTAATGTTTCTTATTTAGTATCTCTCGAACTGGGTTTTTTTACATGCCCTTTTCCCCGGGCCAGGGGTACAATATATATTCCGCCTTTCAAAAGGAAGGAGAAGGAGTGTTAGCAGGTAACACATTAACCCAGTATCACTTGAATATCTCATCCGAGATCTTGGAGATGGACTTGGTCATATTCTTTTATTATAACCGTCACTCTGAACCCATTATTTGGGTCGGGTCCCCCTCTTTCTCATTTGGGATTTGTCCGGCTACTCTTATGGGTTCTAGTGATCAAAAAGGGTACCCACAATTTCCTAACCCGTTTCTATAAACCCCATAAATTTCAAGCAATGCTGGTACGAAAAATTTCAAAAAGCACTTGCGATGAATAGTGTTTTTATCCCCGAACTTGTTTCGAATGCGATGAAACTTGCTAATCTGATTGGAAATGGGCCAGAGACCATTTTTTATGTCCTTCGATCGTGATGTAAATTGTTTTTCGGCGATCCGAGTTCGTTTAGGGCCTCAAAACTCTAATTTTTTCCATTTATGGTAATAATCGGGGGGTATATCTCACTCCAGAAAATTTATTTTTGAATTTCGTCGAAAGTTTTGAGATTCTGGAGTATTTTTCTACAAATTCATGATGCTAGCTCATTTTTTCCGTTTTTGGCAAAATTTCATGTCTTTTCATATTTTATAAGTGTTGCATCTAGAATTGTTTTATAAACCTTGTTCTAATGATCCTATTTTAGTTGAATATTTATGCGAAACACGGACCAACATATATCATATGGTAGGATATTAGACTTGTGTTGATTTAATATTCATATTTGTATGAGTCTTGCGCCAAACACATGCCAATGATTCATAACATTGAATGTTATATATTTTAATATTTAAATTTATATATTCATTTTTTATGGATTTCATGCCAAACAGAGACCAATGTCTCATATAGTTGAATATTATTGATATTTTTTATTAACGCGTCTCGTGCCAAACACGGTCGATGACTCATTATGTGAAATATCAAATTTATTATCAATTCTAAAGTTTGTTATTATATAAATTTAATCAATTTTGGAATTATTGATTGAATATTGAATTGTCCAATAATGCGTTTATTAAATCACAATTTTCTATTTTAGAAATCCAATAAAGACATTATGCTTTAATGGTTATGTGATTTAATATTAAAGGGCAACTTATAATACAATTTGTTATAATTCTGCCATAAATATTTTGACAATTATATATTCATTTCCTTTCAAATTTTAGTTATGTGTGTTATATTTTTTTTAATTAGAGTGAGCATTTTGCAACCTTTTCAAAATTTGATGTTGGAATGGTGCGAGCAAATTGAGTTTAGCCTTGGTGTTTTGGACCTTGATGTAGCACTTCTTACTGACAACCCCACTGCGATTACTAAACAAAGTAGTGAGGATGATGTGCTCATTTATAATACATGGTCAAAATCGAATAGACTTTATCTCATGTTCATAAGAATGTGCATTGAAACAAATGTGAAAACTTCCCTACCAGAAACCACCAACGCGAAACAGTATCTGACAAATATTAAGGATAGGTTTTGCACTACTGACAAATCACTGGCTGGGAAACTTATGGCTGATTTGACCATTATGAGGTTCAATGGCACTCGGACCATGAATGCGCACATTATTGAGATGACCAACATTGCTGCAAAACTGTGGACTTTAGCCTGTCTAGTGGACGATTCTTTCTTAGTCCAATTTGTCATAAACTCCTTGCCTTCTGATTTTGGGTCTTTTTAGATTCATTACAATACCATTAAAGATAAATGGAATGTTAGTGAACTACAAAGCATGTTTGTTTAGGAAAAAGTACGTATCAAGAAGCAAAGTGGTAAGGTGCCAAAATTACAAGTGGCATAAACGAGTTGGTAAGTAAAAGAAAGGAAAGGGCATGAAGTGAGGTCCTGGTCCTTCCAAAAATGAGCCTGGTCCATCACACCAAAAGAAGGAAAAAGCAGCAGTCACATGTCACTTCTGTCACGGGAAGGGGCATATTCAGAAAGACTACATTAAGCGTAAAGCTTGGTTTTAAAAGAAAGGTAAGCCTTGTGCTTTTGTTTGTTTCGAATCAAACTTGACTGATGTTCCTTCTAATACATGGAGGATTAATTATGGTTTTACATGTAATGTTACAAATACTATGCAGGGCTTCCTTTCAATCCAGAAAATAAAGACAAATGAAGATTTTCTTTACATAAGAAATTGGGCAAAAGCAAAAGTTGAAGCAATAGGAGTATTTCAATTAAAATTATAATTTAGCCTTTATTTGAATCTTGAAGAAACTCTTTTTGCACCCACGGTTTCAATAAATTTAATTTCCTTGTCTAAACTCTCAATAAGGGGCTTTTATTTTAACTTTCAGGATAATGGTTTTACTTAAGATAAGAATAATTCTACTTTTGGCTCGGGTTTCATGTTGAATGGTTTGTTTCAAATTAATCTTGATGCTAATTTTTCAAAATCCTTATTGTCTCTGAATACTAATGTTGGAACTAAACGTAACTCATTTAATGAGAATTTTGCTTACTTGTGGCATAAAAGATTAGGACACATATCCAATGAAAGAATTGACAGGCTTATTAAAGAGGTAATTATTCGTGATATAGATTGGTCTAATTTTGGTGTATGTGTGGATTTTATTAAGGTTAAATAGACCAAACACACAAAGAAAGGAGCCACAATAAGCACACATCTTCTTAAAATTATATATACTGATATTTGTGGTCCTTTTGATGTTCCTTCCATTGGTAGAGAAAAATACTTTATCACTTTTATAGATGATTTTTCCCGATATTGCACATTGTATTTATTAAACGATAAATCTCAATCAGTTAATGCGGTTGAATTATATATTACAGAAGTAGAATGACAATTGGGCAAAAAGATAAAAATTATTCGATCGAATAGAGGTTGTGAGTTTTATGGAAAATATGATGAATCGGGGAAACCTCTCGATACTTTTGCTAAATTCCTTGAACATTTAGGTATTAGTGCACAATACATAATGCCAGGTTCACCTTGGTATAATGGTGTAGCTAAAAGTCGCAATTGTACTCTTATTGAAATGGTTAGTAGTATGATAAGTAGAACTGATTTACCTATGTTTTGTGGATGCATGCTCTTATGACTATTGCACATATCTAAAATAGGGTTCCTAGTAAGGCAGTTCCCAATGAATCCTTTTGAATTGTGGAAAGGTTGGAAACCCTCCTTAAGTTATTTTCGTGTATGGGGATGTACAGCAGAAGTAAGAATTTATCATCCACATGAAAAGAAATTGGACCCTAGAACATTGACTTGTTATTTTATTAGGTATCCAGAAATATCCAAAGGGTATCAATTCTACTGTTCCAACCATACAACAAGAATTATTGAAATAGAAAATGATAAATTCATTGAACATGGTGAAGTTAGTGGGAGTAATGAAGTTCGGAATGCGATTATTCGAGAAATCAAGGAAAATCCTCCTCTTCTAAGAATTCTGGATAATCATAATTTTCCTAATGAGGTTCCTAATGTTCATATTGTTCATAATGATGTTGTTGCACTGATTATTGATCCGACTAACAACAAAGAACAAATAGATGAACCGCATACTGAACAACCACATAATGAGCCTATTATTGAAACACCACAAGACATAGATTTAAGGAAATCTCAGAGAAATCGGAGATCAACTATTTCGGATGACTATGTGGTGTATCACTAAGAGAATGAATATAACACTGGGATATTGATGATAAGGTCTCTTATGAAAAATTTGTTTCTATCATAGATTCTAATAAATGGATTCATGCCATGAATGATGAAATAAAATATATGGATTTTAATCAAGTCTGGGAGTTAGTCGATTTGCCTAAAGGTTATAAAGTAGTCGGGTCTAAGTAGATATATAAGGCCAAACGCGACTCAAATGGAAATATTGAATGACATAAAACTAGACTTGTTGCCAAAGATTTTACTCAATAGGAAGGCATTGATTATAGTGAAACATTCTCTCCAATTTTAAAGAAGAATTCTCTTACAACCATATTAGCACTCACAGATCATTATGACTTAGAGCTACACAAAATGGATGTTAAAACATCTTTTCTTAATGGAAGTTTTGAGGAAGAAGTCTATATGGAACAACCAAAGGGCTTCATTCAGAAAGGAAAGGAACACAAAGTATGTTTGTTAAAGAAATGCATATATGGACTTAAACAAGCTTCTCATCAATGGTATTTTAAGTTTCATCGTACCATTACATCCTTTGGGTTTAAGGAAAACACTATTGATCGGTGAATACACCTAAAGATCAGTGGGAGTAAGTTTGTATTCTTCGTCCTATATGTTGATGATTTTCTTATAGCTAGGAGTGATATTGGTTTACCGAAGGAAACTAAGAAGTACCTTTTGTAAAACTTTGAAAATGAAATATTTAGGCGAGGCATCCTTCGTGATTGGGATAGATATTTATCATGATCGATCACGTGGATTGATAGGATTGTCTCAGAAGGCTTACATTAACAAAGTTTTACAAAGGTTTGGCATGCAAAATTATAATTTCATTCACGTTCCAATTCTGAAAGGGGATAAATTCAATTTAAGTCAATGTACCCAAACTAAATTGGAAAGGGATCACATGAAAGATGTGTCGTGTGCTTATCTTATAGGGAGTTTATTATATGCATAGGTTTGTACTCAATTAGATATTAGTTTTGCCATTGGGATGCTGGACAGATATCAAAGTAATCCCGGTGACTTCCATTAGAAGGTTTCAAAGAAGGTGTTAAGGTGCTTGCAAGGAACCAAAGACTACATGCTCACTTATAGGAGATCATATCACCTTGAGGTGGTTGGTTATTCAGACTCAAATTTTGGAGGATGCCTTAATAGAAGAAAAATTACTTCACATATGTTTACTAGTGATTAATTTGAAGTTGTGCACGTATGTTTATTTGTGTTTAAGGCTTTTGTATTTCCTTGTGTTTAATTTAAAGTTGTAAATTGACATAACAAAAATCTTTTTTAAAAAACTGAGAAAAAAGTTTTTTTATTTTTTATTTTTCTATAAAAATCAAAAGAGTGGATTTTCCTTACTCTCGGTTGCAAAAGAGCACTTCGTACAATAGAGTTTTCACAGAAGAACATTGATTTTTTAGGCAAAACTCCTCTGTAGAATTGTCGCACAAGTGACCCTCGTTCTAAGTGACATGGTTATGTAACACCTCGAGAGGTGCTACTGAAAAATATTAAGAAATTAGAGAATTTTTTTTAATACCATTTAGATTGAGCATATATTTGCGAAAGTATAAATACATAAATCAACTGAATAGAAATTTTTAATTTTATCAAATCTGAAATATCCTTCAACAAAACAATTTACAATAAACAAAGCGGCACATTAAATTTTGAAAATAAATATCCAAAACCTCTAACGATGATCCTAATCCCAACGATGCCATAAATATTAACTCCATCAAACCTGAAATACAACAAATTTTGGAGGGGTGAGTGGGATGTTGGAATTAATATTTATTATTTATTAAATACAAAATTCAGCCAAAACTTCTAATTATAAATTAAATAAATTTTGCATCTAAATTAGTGTGGTCCAAATAAGGGGACGAATTTGATTAAATTAATGAAATTAATCTTAGAAAATTATTCCAAGAGCAGCATTACTTTTTTTATATTTGTGAGTCCCTTTAGCTACTTTAGTGGAGAGTAGATGATGAGTTTAAAGGGAATTTTGGGTCCCCTTCCACCCTATATATAGTGAACTAATATCCACCAATTGGTACATAATAATACACAAAATATATCTGGGCTAGGAAGGAAAAACTCGCTTTTCCAAATTTCACCATAATTCAGAATTCTAGCAATTTTCTAAGAGCATTTTTTGAGCTTGAGGAAGGAAGAGCTATGAACTTTTGGAAGTTATTATTAAGGCACGTTAACTCCATCAAACAAATCGAATCTCGATGGAAAAAGTAATTTTTCATAAAGTTTATAGTTAAAATTAAAGTGATGATTGCATGAAAATATTGAAGAACTTATTAGAATTAAATTGATGTTATATATAATTATTATTCATGTTATATTATAATTTACACGGGAAACTCAATAGCTCGTATAAATTCTCCAAGTGTAACTACACATACTGGTGTCTGCGTGCATCGTATACAAGAGTGTATGCAATATGAACACTCAAAGTAAAATTTCAATAATATAATCATAACCTAGTATCTCACTGTGGGCACTACACAACCCAAGACCCCATATCAAAATCCCCGTCGCATTTCCAATAGTACGATATGGACTATCGTCCACTATCCCATTAATTATCCTCGAAACAATCCAATGCCCCCCCCCCCCCCCCCCAAAAAAAAAAAATAACTTAACTCGGGCACACGGCCCATCATAACCTGGCGTCATCTCCATAATAACACTCGACATACTCACCAATCAGGCCATGGCCTAGTCTTTGGATAATAAACAAAATCGTAACTGACAGGACACCCCGTCCAGCGGATGGTTTGGGTAAGGAATGCCTATGCATTCTCCAATAATAATCATCATAATATTGTTCTCTCAATTAAAATAAATTTCAAATTCAATTCTCATAAATCAAGTATACATGTATTCTACCCAATTTTTATGACCCAACATGCTTGTAAAATCAACTAGTTTTCTTACTCCAAACTACACGGTAAGAAAATAGCACATACGAAGTGGGTACAATAACGAATATAGTATACGAGAATATAATACATATAAATACAACACATATAATAGATATAACTATACAATCAATGTTGAATAGGTGAAGCACACTAAATTAACAATGGGAGAACGAAACTACCTCCAGCGAGTCAAAATCCAAAATTGAGGTCTGTCTTAAAAATATATAAAAATCAGATCAAAAAAATATTCTATTCATCAATCCGACTTTAGATTTGGATTCTACACGAAAAAATGAGTCATGTATGTGTTTGACGTTTTCCCAAATCTCATCCGAAAGTACTCAAAAAGATGTAAAACACTCCAAACTGATCATTCCTCTCGTTATTGCCTATTTGGATTTCGTTTTTTGCCACTCTTTTTCATCTTTATTTCCTTATAATCAACCCTATTATTTCTTATAAAGCCTCTCCATCAAAACCTATCTTGGAGCCTAAGCTAACGCATATTATCATATTACCCTTTAATTCAAAATTGTCCACTTTACATATTTAAACCATTATAAAATGTCCAAAAACCATTTAAATTTACATTTTTATATTTGATTCGATTTCAAACTTAATAAATAAATAAAAAATATGATATGAATAAAATTATTTATATTTAAAATAAAATATTTTGATTAATAAATTAATAATATTACTGAAATCTTATATGATAATCATAAATAAGCCCTCAAAATATAGGGACATTACAGGTTAAAACAATTGCACCTTGGGCCGAACAAGAGCTGATTTTATTGGAAAACGTGTTTGAGTTATTTTCGTATGCGGTCAGGTATAAATAACAACATAAATGCATCTTTTAAAGGACGCAAACCACTTTTCTACAATCCTAAATTAGTTTTGAGAGATTTTTTCTTTTTAGTGTGAGATCTACTCGAGTTCATGCGTTCAAGTTAAAATCTTGGTTTACAATCCTTTCCAGTCTTCTACATCAGCAAAAGATCTAGCATAAAAAATCATACAGGTTGGTTAGCACATTACAATATGTGTGGGAAAATTGTATGAGTCAAAGATTGGTGAATACTGAGGCTTGAGAAGTTATGTAAGTTGAGTACTAACTAGGATCAATTGATTGCTTGAATGAGCATAGACATCAAAGATCAAAACCCATGAGTAGAGAAATTATGGAAATTATCATGGTCTTGTAAGTAAATCGGGTATGTCTCTATATAAGTCATGTAAACATTTATTCAGTACTAGTGGACTTGGTTGACCTGGGTGCAATAGTGTTTTTTGAAGGAGGGTTTCCACTTAAGGATACTTTGTGAATTATGTGTGTGATTGGTTTTTATAACTTCAAATTCCTATTTTTAATTATCTTCATGCTAGTTAAACTAATTTAATTTTATCAGAAAAAATTATGAAAATGTAATTTTATATAAATATGAGTTGGATAGATTCCCATGACAAAACGTTTGAGTCGCTAAGTCCATTAAATCATATAAACTTGATTCGTTATGAGTGAGGCGCATTGATTTTTTCTAGGATAGACTTAGATGAACCTTGAAGATTGAAGATTGAAGATCATGCACGCCTCTTGTTGAAGAAAGCCATATATTCATTAGAATGAAGATTGTATCCGTTATGTTTTTATGAATTGTGCAAGGCTAAACACACACATTCACGTTGTTTTATAGTTGCACTTTGATTTTAAAGTGTGAAGATTTTGATTTGAAAAATAGCCTCAGAGTTTTTTTTAATATTTTTGGTAGCTATTTTAGGAATTGGTTATGCGCTTTGAATAGTTAAAGCCCTGATGAAACTAATTTTTGTCTTTAACCGTTGCACGGCTTAGTATTGAGTTAGTTCACACGACCCACTCGCACGACTATAAAAGAAGCCCATGCGCACAACAAATGCCATGATTTTACACTGCCCAGAATCGTGAGCATATCCAGATAAAACTATGTCCATGTCCAATCCATATTTTAAAATTTTCTTATTTAAAGGCCAATTTCCCTTCCATTTTTAGTGATCTAAATCTTACATCATTGAAACACTCTTCTGGATGATTTTCGAATGTGAGATATACTTTCCCTTTATTCTATTCCAAATATCATTTATTATCTAAAAAATTTTGAAACATTCATTTATGTTAGATTCAATGTGTTTTTAAGAGAATTGAGAGTGTATTTAAATCGGATCTTCACACTAACTTTGTCAATCCAAATTACATTTGGTGAATTTATATGATGGAGGACTCCGTGATCTAAAATCGAAGGCATTTCATTCTATTAAAGAGACTGAAGGGCAGTGCGACATCCAAGGAATATAATGGAGTTCTTCATTCATTACATGGAACTTGTGATGGGAGAAAGCTAAAATGTTCATAGGTAACTACAGGATAAAGATTGTATGAGAGGGGCCTTCTTGTCTTTCGTAAAATTTCTTTTCAAGTAGAAATCAAAATTGGAGTGTGTCGAGGTTTTTTTATCCCTGGGTGGGTGTTTCCTCATAAACCATGTCTTTTGCTGGATTGTGTATATTTTGTTTATGCATATACACAATTTATCACACACCTTACATAGATCTTGTTTAATTCTTGAGTATTCTATTAAAACTTGATTAAGTGTTTTAGATCTAGGTTTCATCACTAGATTCACTTAATAACACATTATTTGAGATTTTAAAGGCTTTTGAAATAGTTTCTATAAAGTCAATTGGTGTTAGTTTTAAAATGGCATTAGAGCTAGATTCTCATTTGTTTAGCATTAATGTGCTTGAGTAGATATTGTGTTGTTTGTGTGTAATTTCCATTTTTGTCAAATACTTATTTATTTTGTAAATTGTTATTTCTTTGCTCTTATAAATAAATTTAGTTATTCTTATTCCGCAAATCGTCCATCTTATTTTTATGGCTCAAACTATGGTCATTGGAAAGTTAACATGAGAGCACATCTTAGATCCAAACACGAATGCGTGTGAATGAGTGTTGAAGAAGGTTAGATATATCCTACCATTAAGGAAGATATAGTGAGGGTGAAGAAACCAAGGTTATTATGGACTAATGTCGAATTCATTGGTTGTAATTTTAAATCTCTTTCATTGAATGATCTTTTTTCGGTAAGTACTCAAGAGTAAAATCTTAATCTAAATTATGAGAAAGCCGAGGAAGCTTAGGATATTTTGCGAGTTATTCATGAGGGAACTTTGAATGTGAATAGAGAAAATTTGCAATCCATTGAGACTAAATTTGAGACCATACAGATAGATTAGAGTGAGGTATTCAATTACTATTACACTAGGTCAACGGAGGTTGTGAATGCATCGTTCAAATTAGGAGATAAGATTTCAAAAAACAAGGTTACGAAAAAGGTCTTGAAAACTTAGAGCCCAGGTTTGTTACTAAGGTTGGATGAAGTAAATGACATGAACACATGTAGTCTTGAAGAGCTTGTTGGATAACTTCAAATTTATGATCAAGAAGAAAATGTTGTTGCTCCAAAACTAAAAAAAGACTTATCATTTTTTGTTGAGTCAAGTGAGAATGTTTTCGAAAAAGAGGTTGAAAACATAAAGAGAATGTTGAAGTTGGCACTTTTTGTTAAAATATTTAGCAATGTTTATAAAGATAATAAAAAGGTTTTCAAAAATAGAAAGAATTTTGAAAAAAAGTAATTTAAGTCTTCTAAACATAACTCTTTTGCTGAGAAAGGAGATTTCAAGAAAGGAAAGTCCAAGGATAAGGACAAGTGTTTTGGTTGTGGTGCCATTGGTCATCATATGAATGTGTGCCCAACACATTTGAAAATCTTGAAAATAACAAGAGCGGAGAAAAGAAAAAGAAAGATTATAAGGCTATTTTGACTGTCTCGGAGAGTGAAAGAAAGGATAGTTTTTCTAGTGATGAGTGTGGTAGAGATATTTCTTGCATGGTAAGACTTGATTATAATGAAAAACAAAGTGTTTAGAGTATGACTTTGAATAGTGTGGTGAAGAAAAATAGAGAAAACTACTAGTAATAAGTCTTTCAGCGACTCTTCATGTAGTAGCAAGAATTCACACACTTCGATTCAATAATCATTTAGTGGGAGTGGTGAAGATGAATATGACATTCAATAACCTTTTGAAAAACTCTATCAAGAGTCTCTTAAAATTAAAATTTTCAACATTAAACTTTTGTCAAAATTGAAAGCTTTTCAAATGAACTTGATGAGAAAAAAGAAAAGTTTGAAAATGTTCAATCAAAATATTTTTACTTTGAAAAGGGTGTTGATGTGTTGACTAAGCAATGTGAGTGTTTAAAATCACAAAATGCAATAATTTCAAAGAAAAATAATAATTTGATCTTGAAAATCAATTTGAAAAATTGAAAATTGAGCTTGAGCATGCTAAAGAGTTAAAAATCAAAATACATGATAGAACGGATGTTCTTAATAGAATTTTATTAGTTAATGCTCAACCAAAACATAATAATAATGGGATTAGTTTATATGATTCAAAGCTTGATAAAAATATTGAAAAAATAAAAATGAATGTTGAAAGTTCAAATGCTCAAAAAGTAAATAATGTACAAACTCCTATGATTCAAAAGAAGGAGGTTGAATCTAAATCTGAGATTGCTAAAAATGGATTCTGTTGTACTTTTTGTGGTAAGTCAAACCATGTGGTCAATTTTTGTTTCAAAAGAAAAGACTTGAAAGAGTTGGGAAAAAGGCACAATTTATGAGGAAGGATTTGAGAAGGAATGTGAGAAGGTTTGAAAGAAGGGAAGTCACTTATTGAACTTTTTGTTAAGTATATGATCACTCAAATCAAGCTTGTTGGTGCTTGAAGAAATGGAATAAAAGGTTCGTTCGAAATAGGAGAATTACATACCATAGGAATCCTATTAACGAACTAAGAGGATAAGTTGATGCTTTAGTGACGAAATGTCATTTCTAGTGTAAGGAAATTGTAAGGCTAGAGGGAACATTCCTAGACCTAGACATCAAAATTAATTTCTAAGGACTAGGCATAAGATCCCTAGGAGGGAAGAGAAATGGATACCTAGAGTAGGTAGAGGTATTCCAAGACATGTACCTAAAGTTAAGGTAGACTTAGTAGGAACCCAGAAGAAGGTTGAGTTTGAAGAAGTTAAGCTTGTCCATTTGATTAACCTGGGTGATGAACCACCTATAGCTACCTAGGATGGTAGTTTGATATGTTGACTAGGTTCTTGTAATTTTCCATTCCTAGTTCATTGTTTATTTATTGGGAATGAGTCAATTATTGATTTGTTGGGGAACGAGTCAATGTGGGTAGGAGAAATTCATTGATATCATTTTCATGGGTTAGTGATATTTTCATGCATATGTTCATTATGCATTGTTTTCTTATCTAAACATGATTTTTTAAATATTTATGCATCATTCTGATTGAAATATCCAAAAATGATTTATGTTTATTGTTTTTGGGTATTATGGTTAAGTATTTGATTCGTTTTGATTTCATGATCGATTTAACTTGAATGGTGATCAAAAAATTAATTTTAAAACATTTGATGAAAAAGTTTTATTGATTTAATTGTTTGGTTAATTAGATAAATCATGATTGCCAAATTTGTTAAAATATACGGTATTGATTTCGCACTATTTTCACATGCATACTACTTATTGCATATGATGATTATCATGTTGATGTTGCTTTTAGTGCCTAATTTGATCATGATAAAATCCTTGAAAACTTATTGGTGTTTCGTTAGTCCATATGTTAAATTTTATGTGATTTTTGCTATGAAGGAGTGGAAAAATTATTATTTTCAAAAGCATTGTTAAGGGCTACCGTTAAAGTGTTTACACCCATTTTTTAAATTCAAATATTTTTGGGTAAGTGAGATCTAGGCGTGTAAAAAGTCAATAGATGGAAAAAGCCAAAATATGTTAAAAAAAATAGTCATAAGCCAAGAGCTTCAACCAACATGAAAAATAAGTTAGGGCTTAGTGCAAGGGGCAAATTTTTGAAGCGAGTGAATTTATATGTATTGGCTTTATTTTGTGTTTGGACAAAACTTTTTTGAGTCATAGGTTAGGACTTGAGTTGTTTGTCCTCCAATCCTATGACGTATTATTGAAGATTGTAGCGGTCAAAGATAAACTATACATATCATGTTTCTAGTCGAGTTTCATCTTGATCATCCAAGGGATCTCAATGAGGTATGGATACATATTTATGTTCAGTTCCTAGATTTTTTGGGGGTATTAGAAGTTTATAATATTATTTTTAATTTTAAACTGATTTTATTCCTTTTTCATATTTTTTGGAAGAAAATATATTTTTTTCCAAGGTCATTAAAGCGACATTGGTATGTCGTTCGAACGAGATACGGTACCTCATTAAAACTGCTTCGAACGAACCTTGTCCTCATCACTCTAGAATTTCGTTGGATGGGTGTTCGAACGATATGCTATACATCATTGGAACGAGATGTACCTCATTCGAATGCGTACGCGACTTTTTTTAGAATTTAAGTTTTTTCAAATTGCTTTTGATCCTTATCTCCTTTTCAACAAACCTCCTACAAATAGGAGTACGGGGCGGTTGTTTTTTATGCGACTTTTCCAAGATTTTTGAGTTCCCAAACTTGTTTAAAAAGCTCTTTAAGTTTATGAGTTTGATTTGGGAAAAAGTTTACCAAACTAAAACCCTAATTTACACCTAAGTTTGATATCTAAGTATACTACATCTATATGTATATTCGAGATCTCTTATGTTTGCTCTTCATACTGTGAGCATTTCGGGCAGTGGACACCATATTTGTGTTAAGCGATGGCCTGACTAGTCATGAGATAAGTAAGATTGGTGGGATACCAAGACATGGGAAAGTGTCTACATTGTGTGAGTGTTGGAAGGCGCCCAATAGTGGCTGCAAAAAAGGTAACAAGGGATGAAGAAGCACGTCAAGACTTGATGGCGTCGATTCTATGAGTAAGTCTATTTTTTTCTTATAACTACACCTATATTGTAATGGACTTTTGTAGCTAGGTCGTACGAGGTTTTTTCTGTTGTGGGATTTTCTCGTACATCACCATGTTGTGGTTTTCTTATTTTATTCTTGCTTACACTCACTTAGATGCTTGCTTAGGTTAATATTAAAATTGGTAAAATATTTTACACAATACTTGTGGTTTTCTAAATTGGTGCAAGGAAATTAAAAATTGTGAATATAAAATTTGGTTGTGTTTTTCCCTACAAACCCTAGGACACATTAGCCTTCCCAAATTGGTATCAGAGCAGGTTACACTAGTTTGCTATGTTAAATCCCTATTTTTTTCTTATTTAGGGTTTATATGGAGTTAATCGATAGAGTAGTTCCATTGGTCGACTTTAATTGTTTGATGAGATAAATTATCCCTATTAAAAGGCACAGATGCAATTGTTCCTTAAATCGATTTACGAGAATGTTTGGAACTAGGTAGAGTTTGGTTGGACTCCTCCCACTGAAGATGGTGCTCTTAAAGCATATGCCTCTTGGAAAATAGTTGAAAAGAATGCCTCGATTTTAACTCCAAGGGTGTGAAGACTATTTTTTATGTTGTGATCGTTGAATAGTTTACACATATAATGACTTGCAAGAGCGTGAAGGATGTTTGGAATATTTTATGATCCACCATAAGGGAACATATGATGTTAGGATTTGTAAGTTATAAAATCTGATGACTAGGATTGAGATGATTACGATGTCAAAGAATGAATCTTTTGATGAGTTTTATGCCAAGCTGTCGGATATTATGAATTCCTCATTTAACTTAAGTGAGCCTATACCATAGTCTAGAGTGGTGCATAAAAACTTAAAGTCGTTGCTTGAAAGATTTAACACCAAAGTCACGATCATATATTCCTCAAGTGGTGTCGATGCTATGAGAGTCCAAGTACAAGTGACCTTCAAACCTATGAGATGAATATGTGTCCTTCGAAGAAAGAGAAGGGTATTACCATTAAATCTCGAAAAGAGGATGTGTCGAATTCTAATAGTGATAGTGAGCCTAATGTTGAAGAGATTGCTAGGTTTGCTAGGCAATTTAATAAGTTTCTTAACCCTATATATTATAATAGTTTTGAAAAGAAACCTAAGAACTTTAATGACCGTGATAAGAAGAATAGGGATGGTCCTAAGACGGTAGATGACCTGGGCAAGTGCTTTAAATGCTGAGGTTATGGCATTATTCTCATGAGTGTCCTATTAGACTAAGAAAGGAGGGCATAAAATTGAAGGTATATAATACAACCCTTAGTGATAGTGAGTGAAAGACGACATTATTTTCCCCATTGTTCGCAACTACACCGTGTTCATGGCTAGTCATGTGAACTTAAATGAAGTGTCTTCCCCTTTAAAAACAATTATGAGCATGACGGTTCTGAGGTACAGTCCTTAGGTTCCAAAACTATTGAAGAGAAGAAAGATTAAGAAGAAGAAGAAGAAGAAGAAGAAGAAGAAGAAGAAGAAGAAGAAGAAGAAGAAGAAGAAGAAGAAGAAGAAGAGGAGGAGAAGGATAGTGAGGTGTAAGTGGACTTTCGGGAGTTATACGCGGAGTCGTTGAAATTAAAAAAAGGCCAACTTATGCTTAGAAGCTAAGATAAAAGAACGTTCCATATGAAATGATGATAAGAAATTTATTTAGAATCTTAGGGCATGGGCGAAGACTCTTAAAGAGAAGCTCGAGTATGTTGAGGTCAAAATAGATAGCCTTCGTGGTTGGATGGAAGTTTTGAAGAAGGAGATTCTTGAGTTTAAAGAGTCTCGGCATTTTCTCAAGTCTAGGATTATGGAGTTAGAAGAGAAGTTGAGAGGCTCGAGTAATGTCAAATTTAATTTGGAGTCTAGGTCGAAAATGTTGGATAAAATGTTAGGCACCGTCCAAATTAAAGACGACAAGTGTGGGATTAGCTTCGATGATATCAATACTTTCGCTTCTAAATCCAAGACCATGCTTTTGAGAGAATAAAACCAAAGCTAGGGGCATTAGAGAAGGTCAACTTAATGGTAATATTCCTCGTGTATACACTTGCACACATTGCGGTGGGAAAGGTCACCTTAGGTGTTTTGTTATGATCTTAGAAAAGGTCCTAGGAAGGTTAAGACTAGTGTCACCAAAGTTCCCCAAGCCCAAGTCTGTCACATTACACCTAGGTGAGTTAAGAGATCCTATTTGGAGGCACTTAATATTAGGCTTGTTGACTCTTGCATGCTTTCACACAATTCATCGCATGTTATATCTTATGAGAGATCGCTTGAATATTTTTCATTTACTAGCTTTTGTACTTCAATCTATATGATATTGCTAGTTGTATGATGTTTATATTTTGTATTTTGATTTTTTTTATTAATAAGAAAAATTCAAAAAGATTTTTGTTTGTCTTTTGAGTCATTTTGAAAAATGTTTAGCAAACTCAAAAAGATTTTTTTATGTGTATTTTAGTTTTACACACATTGTGTGGCATATCGGTATGTTTAAATCCCGTTATTTCCATGCATCCATGTGACTAGGACATTTGATTACGATTTTCAATCCTTGGATTGTTGTTAATCATGTTTGCATGAAGTAGTTTGAAATTGATTTGAATGATGGTTTCACTTTGTATATGCCTCCTCACACACTTAACGCAAGCCCTTTTGGATTTTAACTTCATATGTCACATTAGATAAGTGAGGTGTTCTCCCAACAATCTTGTAATATACATAAAATAATTTACTAAGGGGAAGTTGTGAATGTAAAAACCATTTATCATGAGTTTGTTTGCTATTTTTGAAAAATATGAGGGTGAACGGGAAGGGTTTACGAAAGGAGAAAATCTCCTTTGCATGAAAGGCCACCGTTGGCAAGAGCCTAAAAGAATGAGAGGCAATAAAAATAGAAAACTTTTCGAGGCCAATTTTTTTCATTGATGCTTCAAAAAATTAGATATCTCAAGATAAAAAAAGAGAGAAAAATTATATATTTTGTAAGGTGTTTAGTTTAAGATCAATAAGTTTGCATAATGAGTCCTAGTTGAGCTTAATTCTTTTGATGCAATTGATTCGAGAATCATCAAAAATTTAGGAAAATGTGCATAGTTTTTGTTTGTCTTTTTTAGTTCTCTATTTGAATTGTGAGGCTAAATCGAATGTTGATAAATTATTGCAGTCAAATAGATCTACTTGGATACTTCTGTTATTCTTAGTTCGCTCCCCTTCACTCCGTTCCACCATGTTTATATGCAATGACATTATTAGCGTGTGTAAAGCTTATGTGTTTATGTCTTTTGTTGTCGTTTATACCTATTTGTGTGTGTGTGTGCGCGTGCGCTTCATTGGTATATGTGTGGTTATATATATGGTATGTTTTGTGTTTTGAGTCCTTGCATTTTCATTTAATCCATGTTTGCCTTATGCTTAATCTTTTATTTATATTGGCATATGTTATGATCATGTTGGTATATTATACTTAAATGCTTGCATTATAGTTGATATAATTTATTCGTAGTTTGGATTATTTGTACTTGTGTTGCTGAAATGTTTGTCATTGAATGCTTACTTCACACCACATAATGATATATTTAGTTTTACTTTATGATTACCCATGCTTCACTATTGAGGAGAAATTCTTTATTATTGTGCACCTTATTCTTTGTCTATTCCTGAACAAAAATTGGGGGAAATGTTATTTAACTCTTTTCACGTGGGGGAGATATTTAACTTATGGGAGACGTTCTTTCTTTGGTAGAGATGGTTAGACAACGAGGGAGGGTATTTCATATGCAATTTATATATTGTTATATTCTCTTTCCATTTGAAGGCCAAAGTGTACAGATTAGCAGCAATGCGACAAAGGTTTACACAAGAGCAAAGCAACTTTAGTTTGTATCGATCAAGCATCAGTAACTTTTTTCCTTTGGGGGTTAGGAATCGAGTTTTATTGAGCTTGATGACCTAGTAGGTTTTTGTTTTGAGTTTTGTCCCATAATAGCCAAAGGGGGAGATTTGTAAGGGAAATTTTCCGAATTGAGTAAATTTGTATGTATTGGCTTTATTTCATGTTTGGACAAAACTTGTTTGAGTCGTAGGTTAGGACTTGAGTTATTTGTCCTTCAAGCCTGTGGAGTATTATTGAAGATTGTAGTGGCCAAAGATAAAGTATACATATCATGTTTCGAGTCGAGTTTCATCTTCATCATTCAATGGATCTCAATGAGGTATGAATACATGTTTATGTATAATCCTCGGATTTTGTTTTGGGTGTTAGGAGTTTACAAAATTATTTTTAATTATTTTAAAATTATTTATTCCTTTTTATATTTTTTGAAAGAAAAAATATTTTTTCGCAAGGTCGTTAGAATGACATCGGTATGCCGTTCGAACAACATATGGTACCACGTGACAATAGCTTCGAACGAACTTTGAACGAACTGTTTTCTCGTCACCCTACAATGTCATTGCATAGGTCGTTGGATAGGTTTTCGAACGAGATGTACCTCATTCGAAGGAGTATGCAATTTTTTTAGAATTTGAGTTTTTCCAAACTACTTTTGATCCTTATTTTGTTTTCAACAAACCTCCTATAATTAGGAGGGCGAAGCAGCTATTTTTTGTGCGACTTTTCTAAGCTTTTTATGTTCCCAAACTGGTATATAAATCTCTCCAAATTTATAAGTTTGATTTGTGAAAAAAATTTCCAAACCAAAACCTTAGTTTACACACAAGTTTGAGATCCAAGAATCCTACATCTATATGTTTGTTTGAGATCTCTTATGTGTTGTACCACCCTCATTTTATCTTCATATTGTGAGTGTTTTGAGTGGTGGAGACTGTGTTTGTGTTGAGCGGTGGATGGATTAATCACGAGAAGAGTAAGATCAGTTTGTGGTTATTGGAAGGCGTCCAACTGCATAGAAGATAACAAGGGACGAATAATTGCATCAAAACTTGAAGGGGTTGAGTCTGTGAGTAAGTCTAATTTGTCCTTGTAACTAGACTTATATCGTAGTGGACTTGTGTAGCTAGGTCGTTCGATATTTCTTACGTTGCGAATTTTCCTCGTACATCGTCGTGTTGTGATTTTCTTATTTTATTCTTACTTACACTCACTTAGATGTATGCTTAGGTCAAGAATAAAATTGATAAATCATTTTACACAACACTTGTGATTTTCTAAATTGGTGCAAGGAAATTAAAAATTATGAATATAAAATTTGATGGTGTTTTTCTTTACAAACCCTAGGGCATGTTAGCTTTCTCACTTAGCATTTCATAACTGAAATTTTTTATTTAGTTGGCATTCAGAATATTTTAATCAACATGCTCGAGGGAGTTAATGTCTTGAAACTATTATTTTAAGTTTAAGGGGATATTGATATAATGATTATTTTTTAAGCACCATTTGTAATTCTTACATGATTTGATTACGTGTCTTTATGTTGATTGTGTATTCCTATTTGTCACATGGATTGAACCTTGATTGATATTACAAAGTTTTAAAATATTACTTTGATGAGAATTTCATGCCTATAATGTTGAATTGATTGAATTTGAGTTAAATGTGCCTTTAATCCATTTTCTTAATCAAGATTTAAATGAAATATTTTGTCAAATCAATTGATCATGAGTTGCGTAATCACAATCACACTTTACATATTTAGTGTTTGCATTTGTATATATATATATATATATATAAAGTCTTTTGTAAGGACTCCTTATGGTGCAGACCCCGGTACATACCATTTTTTTTAAATAGTAAAAAAATGATTTTTTTATGAAATTTTATGGATATGATCTCCATGGTGAGAAGATCATCTCCAAATTTTTTTGTCAAAAAACTCAACCAAAAAAACGTTGAGATGAGGTGATATGTAAAAAACTGGTATAAATATGCATTTTCAACCGTTGAAATGTTGGGTCGGCGCCAGCCGCTTTATTGATTGAATTTTTTTATGAAACTTCAGGAATATGATCTTCTCACTATCGAGATCATATCCATGAAGTTTCATCAAAATATTCAAATAAAAAGTGGGTGAGATGATCTTCAACATTTTAACGGACGAAAATGCATGTTTATACCATTTTTTTACATATCACCTCATCTCAAAGGTTTTTTTGATTAAAAAAATTGGAGATTATCTTGCCACCGTGGAGATCATATACATGAAGTTTCATCAAAAAAACTATTTTTTACTATTTTAAAAAAATGGTATTTATCGAGGTCTACACCATAAGGAGTCCTTATAGGAGAGCGCCTATATATATGTATTGTAGAGAGGTAGTTGAATTTTGCAATTTTTGTGCATTTTATACAAAATTGGTGCTATTAAAGTCAAATTGAATTATTTTTCATGCATTTGCATTCATTAACATCCCTAAGATTCAGAGTCTTAGGATTTAGTAGGTGTCATAAAAGATTTCTAGAACTTTTAAAAATTTATTCACAATTTAATTTGTTTCGTGTGCACGCCTACAAAAGGTTTCTGTGCGCACGCCTGTTGTTCGAACGGTTAATATGTTATGTTCGCATGGGTGTCGGTAGCTGTCTAAATAGGTTTTTGGTTCATTCGATCATTTCACTTCCAAAATGTCCCCACTTCTAAAACCTTAGAAGAAATTGATTCTTATAACCATTTCACTCATTGCATGTCACTTTGATCGTTATTTGTGAGATTATTGTGTGGCTTGTGGTATTACTCCTCGATTTGATTGCTTCATGTCATTGACCTAATTTTACTTTGGTAAGTCTTCGATTCTCTCTAAATTTATTTTATTTTCTATGCCTCCAGTGATTCTAAGTTGAGCATTCTGATTTTGGGTTGATTGGCTGAATTTTTTTGGATTTTTGGTGAGTGAGGGCCAGTGCATTTGAGTTCTTGTACCTTTGTCATTTTTACCCTAGGTTCATCATTTGTAGTGTCTATTCCATATTTATGCATTGTGGCTACAGTAAAAAACAATGCTAGGAAGAGAGTGTCCATTCTTAGTGGTCTTGGTGAGTTCTCGAGAGCCCGTGAGTTTTCGACTACACCTAGGCCATCGCAATATAGTTGTCAGGCCTTGAGTGCCTTGACTCATGTTATAGACGCTTAGTCTGATGCCCCGGGATTATGTTTTATCAAGATGGTTCATCCTTGTCTTCGTAATTTTTATCTCATGCAATCATTGTTGAGTGAGACGTCGATTTGGCTCATTTAAAGCGGAGTGATGAGGGACAGTACCTCTTATTGTTGATCGCTATTATTCGTGATTATCCAATAGTCTCACAACACAGTACGTCCAATGTGACCATTGTTCGTGAGTTTTATGCAAACATGATTATTCCTCCTACTTTACTTATATGATCTCCTTTTTACTTGTCCAGTGATATGATTATCTCTTATCCTGCTTTTCTACTAGTTGTTTAGATATCATTGATCTTTTAGTGTACGTGTATGATATTGATGTTGTAATATTGTGATTCCCATGTATATATGTTCATTTGTTTATTCACATGTTATAGTTAAGGATGTTCACATGCTTTACTCGTTTTTTGCTTTCACTAGTTGCTCTTGCTAATATGACTATGGTTACTGCCTAGATGTACTCGTTATCTATGATATGTCTTCTCTTTGAATTTTTTATGCCAAAACAGGGGAGAAAACTTTATTCTTTGAGATTAAGGGGGATTAGAATTTATGAGAAAACTTTAGTCTTTGAGATTAAGGGGGGTTAAATTTATTTCCCTTATTTTTCCATTGTGTCAAAAAAGGGGGAGTCCATTTTCCTTTTAGTTATAAAGGGGAAGAAAGTTATTTTACACTTTTTTTTAAATGGGGAGAAATATTTATGATACAGAGAGTTGTTCTTGTTGCTAGTCTTGGGATTTGCTATACCTTGAGAGCACTTTTTGTTATATTATGTTATTTACATGCTTTATCACTTATTGGTATCTTAATATGAGATGTTATTCACATGTACACATGTTTCTATTTCATATGCTCACATGCTATATCACATGTTTTTTATCTCATCTATATCCTTTGATACTTATCAGAGGATTCCCAACCAGGGGGAGTTTCTCTTTGTTCATGCTACAGCCTATGTGATGTCGTATTTTTGTTCATGTCATTTTAGGCTTAGCATTGATGATTCTGAATCCAACCCATGGTTCAGACACTTTTGCTTCGTCGTTGGTCTTATGAATTTTGTGCAATACCATTCTACTACATTCACTATATGTCTAGTGAAGTGTGTTTTTCATAGGGGTAGTAAGATCGTTTTTGGATTTGGGGGGGTTTAACACGAAATAGCCAAACGTGGAGATTGAAAATGTAATTTTTTATAAATATTAGTCAGCTAGATTCCCGTGACAAAATGTTTGAATCATGGAGTTCATCAAGTCACATAGACTTGATTTGTTATGAGTGAGGAGCGTTCATTTTGTCTAGGATACACATAGATGAACCTTGAAGATTGAAGATCATGCACGCCGCTCATTGAATAAATTTGTACATTCATTGGAGTCCAGAATATATCCTTTATTTTTTTATGAATTGTACAAGGCTAAACATGCACCTACACATTGTTTTATAGCTGCATATTGATTTAAATGTGTGAGGATTTTGAAAAGGTTGAACAACTGATTTGAAAAATAATTTTAAAGGTTTAAAAATATTTTTGGAAACTATTTTGGGAGTTGGTTATGTGCTTGGAATATTTAAATCTTTATTGAAACTACTTTTGGGCTTTAACCGTTTGCACGGCTCATTATTGAGTCCATGCGTACGACCCATTCACACGTCTATAAAAGGTGCCCGTGCGCACGACCAAGACCATGATTCCATAATACCTCAAATCGTGCACATGGTTAGATCTGTTTATGCGCACGGTCAACCCAAATTTTGAAATTTTCCTATTTAAAGGCCAATTTCCCTCCCATTTTTAGTGATTTAAATTTTCATCATTGAAACACTTTTCTGAGTGATTTTTGAAGTTGAGAGATACTTTCCATCTCTTCTATTTCAAATATCATTTATTTTTCAAAAACTTTTGAAACATTCATCTATGTTCGATTTAATGTGCTTTTGAGAGAATTGAGAGTGGATTTAAATCAGATCTTCACACTAGCTTTGTCAATTCAAATTACAATTGGTGAATTTCTATGATCAAGGACTCCGTGATCTAAAATTGGAATCATTTCATTTTGTTATAGAATTTGAACTATGGCGCGACATCTAAGTTAGAGAATAGACTTCTTCATTCATTGCATAGGGATTGTGATGGGGAAAAGTTGAAAGGTTTATAGGTACTAAATGATAGTTAATGTGTGAGAGGTACCTTCTTATCTTTTGTAAAATTTCTTTTTTGAAGTAGACATGGGTAGTAGAGTGCGTCAAGGTTTTCTACCCCTAGGTAGGGGTTTCTCCTCATAAACCATATCTTATTCTATCTTGTGTATGTTTTATTTATGCATGTACACAATCGATCACACCCCTCACATATATCTTGTTTAAATCTTATGAATTGTATTAAAAATGATCAAGTGTTTTAGATCTAGGTTTCATCACTAGATTCATATAATAACATCTTGTGTGAGTTTTAAAAGGAATTTAAAAAGGTTTTTTGTGACACCCCACAAAAATCCGTAGATAGATTGATCAGGCCTAATATAAAAATCATAAGAATGAAAAATTGGTAACATTCTTAGCATAAGAAATAATCAATACCTAATGAACAAGGACAAGGCAATGAAATACATAATTAACACAAAATCAACTCTGATACCAATCAATACCAATACAACATAAGCCATCTCTGGAATATAAAATACGTTCATACAAAAGATGAACTCCAAATATAAGTATACATGAATAACCTGACAGAAAATAAAAGAGTACAATAAATGAATAAGCTACATTTTCTCGACTCCTACAATCTTAGGAATAATAAATGGAGCATCGCTAGAGATACTCCCCCCACGAACCTACATCCACAGAAACTGCCGCAACAAGAACTTATAAAAATAGTTTTTAAAAGAAAATGTAAACATCAAGTCAACGTAAAATAGGATTATAATTTAATTTGGTCCACATTATAACGACACATCTTCCTCTCATGTTTTATTATATTTCAAGTTATTAGTTACCCAACCTAGCAACCTAAAATAACAAGTGGTTCTAAATCCCAAGCCATATGTAGCCCATGTGATTAAAGTCTTACAACGTCATTCTTAAATCTTTACTTTCTCATCTTTAAGTTTATCCCTTTCATTATAGTACATAAGTTGTGTGGTACTCTCAAACCTATGGTACATCTAACCAAGTAACCAATATACCAATAACAGGCTTATAACTCAAGTCTATACACATTTGACTATCTTATGCCAATAATACAATATACACATCTCTAGTATATGTAATAGATGAATCAAAATCATAAGTATGTAGGTAGACATCCCTACTATAAGTCATATACATCTCTAATATAGCACATAAGTCGGTACAACTAACTCTAGTACCGCCAAATAATAATCATATATGGTAGGAGAAATACTCCATCACGTCTAACATCTATACAAAGGTACAGCCCTCGACATGTACATATAGATGGTATGTGTTCATGCTCACACATAACGAAGGTTTATTCCTATTACCTTCGGGTATCACTCACCCGTACTAGGTATAGTCTCAGGTTGTCCTAACCCTAAGACCTCATCACGATCAAAGGATAAATCACTACATCTACCCATCATCCATATGGGCCACCATACCAAAGGCCATGCTATGAAATCTCTTCGTGCGGCCTCTCAGTACACAGATACCTAGACGTAAGACCCTGTGATAAAATGACCCAGGCAAACTCATCTATTCATCGAGGCACCATTGCGGTCCACATCGTACGTGCCCCAAAATGGAATCCCTCCTAGTACATACCGTGATTATTTAAAAATGGTATGTACAACACATCAAATGACCATTTAAATATAACCCTCGTTAACATGTTCAATCGAATAAACAAATAAACATGTAGAACTAACACTATCGGATTACATTTACAACCCTAACTAACAGGATAAATCAACACAACGTATACAACCCTTACTAATGGGTTAAGATAAATCACATACACATTCTGACCCAACACTACCGGGTCACACTAAGCATCTCCACTTATAAAAATGGTATAACACATATATAATCTTACACTTATTCCAAGATACATTAATCCTAACACTCTAGCTTCCTAAATCTAGTTTAGTCTCACCCTTCCGTACACTAAACCAAGAAAATCAACCATATTAAATCTCAATTAGCTCTAGTCCAATCTCCCAAGGCATCATGTCTAGGTATAATCCCACACCTAATTTAAATGAAATCACGAGACATAGTAACTACCTCACTTTAGGAAGTTATAACCCAAACCTAATCTCACCCAAAGGACATTCACCCCACTCGTGTAGCATAGTTACTCAAATCAATTCCGGCCAACAAGCCCAATCCTTAAATTTTACAAATTCCCAATCAACAAACCCATTCTACATTTGAACTTACCATCAAATTCCAAATCCTCAATTTAACTCCTTTAGAGGGACGATTTTCCCTGATATCCAACTACCCTAAATATCAATCTCCGACTCTTCAAAACATAAGGATGTATCTCTATTATATGCGTGTATGAAAACTAAAGGCCAATAAATCCTAGACCAAGTCCCCAAAACCAAAAATCCCAACGAATTACACAAAAGCATAAACTAAGCCATATTTGATACCTTTGGTCGATCAGTGGCCTAGTGTCGGTCGATTAGTGGCCTAGGATCGGTCGATTGATCAACACAGAACCTCCATTTATTATGAGATTCACCATCTTCAACCCACATTTTTCTCTCTCCAACCTCCATTAGTGAACCTAAAAACTTCATCCAAGCACCTAACCAACATTCAAATGATAAAAACACATCATCAATACAATTGGAACCTATTTCCATCATCAAATACCAAATCTACCATAAGATTTAAAGTAAAACCAAATTTCTATTGAAGAACCCTAGATCTATCCAATTCTAAAAAATCATGAATTGATTCAATTAAACAAAGGGTTTTTATATGATTTTTAATATAAAACAGATTCAAATCATAATCTATTAATTTTAATCCAATTCTATGAAGAAATCAACCACTATAAACGGGAAATGAACCTAATTAGCATCTAAATTAAGTTAATTACGAAAATTAACTAATTAGTTATCTAAAATTAGATTTATAATATATTTGATTTAGATTTACAATGAATAGATAGAATTTTGACACACACAATCATAATCATATTCTATATAAACTTGCTTAATGATTTATGGAGAAAACCAAGTTAAATCTCCCAATTTCTTCTCGTATGTCCATGTTCCTTGTCTCTAGCTCCTAAAAGTGATTCTGTAACACTCCCCATGTGGTTTTGACCGTACCCACGTAAATTGGTGACTTGATGTGACCCAATTGGACTTTAGACCTTGTGAGATGGACAGTGGGTCAAATTTGGGTAATATCGTGGCCTTGGTGCAATTAATTGGATTTAGAATGGCCTTATATATATTTTGGATAAAATTCGAATATTCGATCGAGACCCTTGGTCATTCGAATGACAAGTCACCTTCGTTCGAACAGCCACTCAATTGATCTTCCAACGACATATACCAATTTGGAGAACCTACCCTCGTGAGAACCTCGTTCGAAGTACGTTCGAATGAGAAATCAATGTCACGATATAGGCCATTGGATTAAACAAGTGTCACACTCCCATGGTAGCAGATCAAATCGGGATTGAAGCTTCAGGAAATTCTAAAATTTAACCCCTAAGGGTTTTGGGGTATTTAAGTGAGGTTTTGGCCCATTCTAGGGCATTTCAATCAAATTTTCTCTCTCTCTAACGCTTGATCCTCACCACCACCCAAGCACCACCATACCTCAACCCTAAACCACCATACTTTAACCCTTTTCCACCATATCTAAGCCCATAAAACCCATATGCACCACATTTTAGGTAATATATCAATTTATGAAAATGTTATTTGGGACTTTTTGAGAAGAAAAAAAGAATGATAAAGGAGCTTGAAAGGGGTTTTGCTTGCAGATTTCACAGAGCTTACTAGTAAAGTTAGGCAACCTCCTTGAATCCACCTTGGGACGTGGAAGGTTGCCATCACCATCCTCTTTATCCTACCAACTTTGGAGCTTTTATGAGGTGGTAAACTCTACTCCTTAAGTTTAAGAACTCTATTCACCTAATATTGGGTCTTGTATGTAGAGTTTTAAAAGTAGAGTGTATGCATGTTTCAAGATATCTATTTTCTCATATTTTTTGTGAAATGGTTTACAAGTGATCTTCCAAGGTTTTAAGAAAATGATATATTTTCAAGAAAACTTAGTGTTAAATACTTTATGAAATAAAATGTTTTGAAATAATAGTTATCTTGTTGAGATATTTTATGGACAAAGTCTTGAAGTTTTCTTGTAAAAAATGGGAATTTTATGAAGTTAAACATTTATTCAAGTTTTGAATAACAAAAATATTTTTTAGTCTTAAAAAGCATGTTTTTGCAAGTATTATGAAATTTCTTAAATAAATCATGTGCTGAACTCACACTCTTGGATTTTTTTTACTTAAAGTCCCTCTTCCCATTATATAAACTTGTAGTAATTTGTCAAAGAGCTTACGGACGAGTTTAGTAAAAGTTTTAATGAGTTTTAACATGAAATAAAGAAAATAGAAATTTCAACCCTTGTGTTAAAAGGTCAGAAAATATGATAAATGTATATTTTCAAGATATGTGTTAATACATGAAAATAGTATTTTTTTTTTTTTCTTATAAAGTAGTCTTCGAAATGCCAAATGAATTCTTTGATAAAGGAAGTAATGAAATAAAGATATTTTCAACTTGATAAGTGTGTTATCCCAAAGTGTTAAAGAAGTGTTAATGAGTTGAAAACATTTAAGAAGTTAGTGTGTGTAACTTAACAATGTTTTTGGAAAAATAACACTTGTGAAAATGGATGAAAATGCAAGTTTGGAAACAAATGGGCAAAATAATAATTTTACATAAAGTGGAACATTTTTATTAAATAAAAATGTTGGAAAAGGTGCTACACAAAATGGTCCTAAATGGGAGTGATTTTCGAAATGAAATCAACGTAAATGTGAAAAGGGCAAGAAATGGTGATTCTCTAAAGTGTAGCCCAAATATGAGGTGTAGTCTCCGAATTTTGACTTCAACCGCTAAAAGATGAATAAAGGAACATTTGGAAAATGTTTTTACACATTGAAAAATGACTCGAATGCAAACGGAATAATTAAGAAGGGCCCGGAGCCCTAGGGTAAAAAACCCAAATCATTGGTCAGAGCATATAGTAGCATAGCCGGCAGTTTAAAGTACGCGATTATGTGGTAAACTTTGAGAAAAAAATAATGAGAAAAGTGTAATATTATAAAGAAATTAGTTGTGCTGAGAATATAAGAAAATACAACCTGATGTGAAAAGAAATTGGTAAATGTTCCAATTAAAAATATAATATGGACAAGAAATATGAGAAATTAACTAATGTCCATGTGAAGTGAAAGGAATGGTAAAGTGAGGTGGCTAATGGGTAATCAGGCAACCTAGGATAGTTTTAACCCATAATTAATCCAAGTGTGTGTTGTGAACGGTTTTAAAAAGAAAAATAAATATTTTCTAACACGAAGTGCGCGTGTGTTGAAAGGTGGTTTTTAAGGAAATACTAAAGTGGATTTGGTGTGAGTAGATGGGAAATTTTGGCAAATGAAGTGTTTTTCCTAAACAAACGCTATTTTGATCAAGTATTTAATCGGGTACGCTAAATCAGGAAATCAATATTAAGTCAAGTAAAAAGGGGCAAAAGGGGGTCTTTTATAAGATTAGTGTGATTTAATCAACTCAAGTAACATTTTGGAATAAAAGAATTCATGCATTAGTATATGTATATGTACATATATACGTTTTGCATGAGCACGTAGGTGGTAAATTATAGAGTCTCTCTTCTTTTGTTCGATTCTATGTTGCATTGTTGTATTTCCCACTGGGCATTCGGCTCATCCAATTTCCTTTGTTACAGCAGGTTTTATGCGATTCCATACTATGAGAGCATTATATAGGTAAGTATTCTTTTATGTTACGTTAGTATCATTGTATGCTTAGATTCTGGGGACGCTTCCCACGGGTCCTACACGTAGCTTGATATAAATTTGAATCGTATGCTAAACAAGTAAAATATTAATCAAGTGAAAATCGACTAGCAACATTATTTATGTTGTGTCAATGCAATTCACACCTAACATTCGGGACGAATCGATTTGACCCACGGGTAACCCATAAATCCGATTCAGGGCATTACAAATGGTAACGGATCACTAGGTTAAAGGTTCCTTTCGGGAGTGACATTGTGAGGTCGATAGTAGATTTTTTATGTCAGTGCTGGTATTTGGCCGGTCACGCTAGATCGGTGACAGTTTCAGTTCGTGTTCTCGACTATGGAGTTAACGAGATTAGCACGACGAGCAATTCATTGCCAAGTAGTAGGTGGTCAAGTTAGTTGCCATTAATAGTTCTCGATACTTTTGATTTAGACTTGTTAGTAACTTGCGGGTGTCTACGTAGGCCATTAGTGGCGACACCACGTTCTCTAATATGAGGTGATTTTATGTTAACCCGTGATGATGTGAGAGGTCTATTAAGATGTTAATGAAGGTAAATAGCGTCCATTGAATTAGAGATGTGAGATGTTTAAAGACATATGTGGAGTTAGATGATTAGAGTGGCATGTATAAACAGTATTAATTTTGTGCTAGGGGTGCATTAGGTTCATTGGTTAGGTACTTGTGGGTGGTTAATAATGATGATGTGACTAAGCGAACTTGATCCTTAAGATATTGTCATATCATAAGCATTTGATAATTCGGTAGGCACATAGACCCATGTTGGTCATTACTTGAGGATGTGTACTCAAGACTTGGTTGATAGGATGTTATCATTGTAGATGAGTGTCTTAGTAATTGTCGATTGATGGATGTATATCGTAAG
Organism: Sambucus nigra; assembly: GCA_949130495.1. Taxonomy (NCBI): domain Eukaryota; kingdom Viridiplantae; phylum Streptophyta; class Magnoliopsida; order Dipsacales; family Adoxaceae; genus Sambucus; species Sambucus nigra. The sequence continues at coordinate 584,331,482 of OX422210.1, read as the reverse complement.
CTGTGATGTGAGCTGAGAGTCATTGACGGTAAGTGTGTTATATGTATAACAATGATGATTTAATGTAACATAGGAGTAAACCCTAGGTAACCTTATACGATGTGGTTTTAGGGAATATGATGTGGTAATTGAGGAATAGGATCCCTTTTGACGTCAGTGGTGAGAACTTAAAGGCTTATAGGTAGTATACAAAACCTTATATCCTGTCAGAATCCTTAGTAGCGTCATCTTGTGGTTCAATACATAGCATATGGCGTCAGTCGTTTGAAAGAAAGTTTTTGGACTTTCATTAGGTCTCGAGGAGATAGTCGTAGTATAGATCGATTCAAAGGTTTCAAATGGAAGGGAAATAAGATTTTCATCTAAATGTCGCAGCCCATTTTTAATTGACTGAGTGATGACTAAACATGAAGCGGTTTCAGTATGAACATCTTACTTTAACAGAACCTCATCAGTGTTCTGAGAGAAGTAGCCTTTTTGGTCCCTGTCCAGTAACCATTCTGAGTGGGATCCCTTGGAAAGTGATTTTTACTTATTTAACAAGGAAATTATATACTCCATCCAACCCTTGAGATCAATTGCATGTGGTGTCTTTGGGAATATAAATCTACTTATTGTGATGTCTTGAGGTGTTTGACGATTATGGCTCACCATATTTTGAGATGTATAGGCTAGTATTTGGGTGAGTATCTAACAATCATTTAAGGAGAAAGTTAGGAATTCGGTAGATCGTACCTCTAATGGGAAAATCATGGGTGAAGAAATCCTCTCAAGTTTCTGGTGACTTTTACATTGAGGTATGACGGGTGTCCTTCGAGGGCCAATCAAGTTCTGTGTTATGAAATGCAATGTGTTCCAGTGATAGTTATATTGAAGGTCATGCGTTGATCTAAGGTTATTGGTTCAGAGGAGTCGAATAGTTTAGTCTTTGGCAATGGACTCGAATTGACATAGAAAGGTGGTGTAACCTTCTAAGGGAAATTGGAGATTTGTGCAACGATTAAACGTAATGTTCTTTTGGCATAAGATGACTAGTGAGGAAGGTGTGGTACTTCACCTGATGAGTACAAGGAAATCCATTAGAGACGTGGATTTATGATGTCATGAAGGGACTTGAGAATAACACCCCGTATGGGATATCAAAGTATGATTAGGGTATAGACACGTGTCGACCATGTAAGTTAGAATAGCCCTAGTAAAGGAAGGATAAGTTCTTGGCATGTCTTACCAAACTTTTATGGATTAAGAGGTGTAGACCTATGTAATACTTGTTATCCTTATAGTGCTAATGACGATCAGTGTGGCAATCACCTAGATTCAATTTGGGTAAAACTTGGAGATAGGCGCATTGATGACTTGGTGTCATTGGTGGTTGTAATATGGTGAATGTTTTGCCTAGTTGGGCATAGCCTAAGGATATTTTGTGATATGATCATCGCACGATAAAGTAGATAGTAACCTAAGTGTGTTAGGTTGCTCACGAACTATCATCGACTAAAGAAATAGACAAGGTCGGCGTTAAAAACGGTATTTGACATTCATCGACTAGAGCAGTTCGTGTTTGTCGAGAATAAATGGGGGAATCATTACTCCTAAGGAGGGAAGTCCATCATTGACTTCCCAAAGCATAATAGTCCGAGTTTAACATTCGTCTCACAAAGGTGGATGGTTCTTGATCCGATTCATCACGATTAGTGACTCAAGACAGGGTGTATGGATAGGCTAGGATCTGAATAGAATGCCTGGGAGGATTCATAGATTTTAAGCGTATGGCGTAGGTTCATTTTTCATAAAATATAATCTGTTGCGAACAGATGGGATTCTCTCAAAATCGTTGTTCGTTCATTTTGATTTGTTGTGTTTTTCGTTTCTAATGGTCGAGGACTATGTTATTTCCATTTTTATGGTTGGTATTATTCCATGCTGACGGTTCGATCACAGCATGACTTGGCTCAGTGTGATGACGGATGGACCTGGTGTGGTCATTGCAGCTTGATAAGTGAGTTTACCCTCCTTTGAATTATCATTTTATTTTGCACAAGTTTTGTGTACGTGTGGTTGCACATTTTGTCACACGATTTGCTCGTAGTGTCTCATCTCCTTAGTATTAGCGATCTTATGGATTGATCGGCACGATAATTAGCATCTCTAGTACTAAAGCGTAGGATTATGATTTGAGGATATCATTAAGTGTTAGAACTCGAGGAAACATAGAACGTGGTGTTGCTTTGCCATAATGAGTGGATTGGTGTAATACTTGGGTGAGTGTTCCATATTTGGATGCCTATAGTGGTCTTAGGTTTGTAAAAGGACCTTGTGGAAGTACCAATTGGACGTACAGTTGGTGACTTAGTCAGTATGTCACTTCTTGGAGTAAGTAACTAGCTATGAGAGGTCAGTATTAAGTTTAAGTGGATGTGTGTGGTCAAGACGATTCAAGAAGTTGAGGAAACCAAGTATGTGTAGTCCTAAGATTCAAAATGGTTCTTAATAATAAATAGGATGTTAGTAGTTTTTCGATTTGCAGTTGGATGAGTGTTGATCACTTGGGAGTGTTACTACAGTAGATATGTTGGGTATGATTTGGGTGATAACAAGAAAGGCTTAGGACTTAACCAAGGACGATTATCGGTAAGTGAAGACTCAAGGACTATCAGGTTATTTTTATGGTCATCCTAATGAGGAGCATTAGGACTTATTCCATGTTGAGTTCCTTGGTGGCAACCCCTTTTGAAAGAACGTATGATGACTTCCTAGTTATTGGAGGATTTCGACGACCTAGCCTTAAAGGAACCCTATGACCTAGAGTAAGAATTTATAACCTTTGGGAACATAAAGAATTGATGGATTGAGAATTTCTAGGACAAAAATTTCCTAAGGAGGGAAGAATGTAACACCCGCCCCCTGGTTTTGATCGTACCTGGGTAAATTGGTGACTCGCTGTGACCCAATTGGGCTCTAGACTTTGTGAGATAGATAGTGGGTCAAATTGGGTAATATCGCAACCTTGATGCAATTAATTGCATTTATAATGACCTTATATTTGTTTTGGAGAAAATTAGGGTCATTCGAATGAGACCCTTGGTTGTTCGAACGACAGGTCGCCTTTGTTCGAACAACCACTCAAACGACCTTCCAACGACATATACTTGTTTGGAGAACCTATTATCATGAGAACCTCATTCGAAGTACGTTCGAACAAGAGTAATTGTCATTTGAACAAGATCCAAATCTCATTGGAACGATAAATTATTGTCACAATATAGGCCATTGGATTAAACACGTGTCATACTCCCACGGCAGCAAATCAACTTGGGGTTGAAGCTTTGGGCATTTTCAAAATTTAACACCTAAGGCTTTGGTAGGTAAGTGAGATTTTGGGCCATTCTATGGCATTTTAATCAAATTTTCTCTCACTACACCAAAACACTCTTTTAGTAACAGACTATTTTTTAGATTACTAACAGTATTTTACCATTACTATTTATCACAATAAAATACCATTGGTAATTTAATATAAGTGTTACTAATATTGATTGAATATTTTAACATAATTTTTTAGAAAAAATTCACCCCCAAAACTCAAAATCCAGCTCAAACACACACGCGCCCAAAATCCCCTCGCTCTCTCTCTCTCTCGCTTTCACACACGCCATGGGAGATTGTTGGTGGTAACCCTCAAAACGAAAGATTATTGGTATCTCTCTCTCATGGATATGTCTGTTCGAAGTTCCTTTCTATTGTGATAAGGTATTGCTTTCTATAGTGGTATCTCTCTCACACGGATTTATTGCTTTCTATAGTGGTATTGCTGGTAACCCTCAAAACGAAAGAATGTACACATACCAAAAACCCTAATTTTCGAAGTTGCTTTCTCAGTTGGTTATTTTGAGGTTAATTTGTTCATATTGTGTCCTAATTTTCATTTTGTAGATTTTTGGCGTTTTACTCTTATCTACACAGTCATTTTGAGGGTTCTTACAATCATTCTTTCATATTGTGCCCTAATTTTAATTTTGTAGATTTTCTGTGTTATACCTTTGTTGTTTGTTTTCTGATCCTGTTCACTATGCCAAGACAAAGACATGCCCCGATGAGTTGTTTTTTGAGGCAACTCATAAATATTTTAGATTTTGTAATTTTTCCCTTTTGAACTCAATATCTCTCTCACCGAACCCTGTTTTTAGATTTTTTATTTTTTAAATGATAACTAATATATAAGATAGAGAGTCCAACTTTCTCAAATTATATTGATGATAAAAACATCATCTTCAATTGTCTTTATGTTCCAGCACTGTTGTGAGGCTATGGGATGTTTATGTTTATATCTATTTATATATTTTGTTTGTGTGTTTATATAAATGGTGGGTATATATTTGTTAGAGTAATAGCCCTATAGTTTTTGTGCTTAGATATATAAAGTGATACAACATTTGTAATAAATTGGATTTTCGTTGTGGTATTGTTTAGGTATTATTAACTATTAAGTGAAGTCACCCTGTATAGTTTAAGACAGTGGCACAGGGGTTGTTTGAATTTTCGTTGTGCCTGGTTGGTTATGTACACGATTCATTTGTGGAGACTGTAGAGGCATGTTCCCGTCTAAAAAAATTACATGTTCTAACTATTTACCCCATCTAAAAAAATTAGCGATCGAGAAATTAGTACCATCCTCTTGTTTCACCTCCATCTAAAAAAATTAAATTGGTACTATCCTCTTGTTTCACCCCATCTAAAAAAATTACATGTTCTAACTGTGATTTTTCTTATGTGTATCAATAATTCTATTTTTTGTATATTGTCATATAACTTGTGTGTAAACCATATTTTTTTGGTAGTGCAGAATATCACAAACATTGAACAAAGCGTGGATGAATGAGAGGAATAGAATTTGAGAGAGTAGCTGCAGCGGAAATATTGGGACTTCTCAAATATAAACCAATTTTAATTAATCCTAAATTTTAGTTAAACCCTAAGACATGCATCTAGATGATTTATCAAATAAAATATAGCATGCAGGATAAAAAATAAACAATTTCAGGAAAAATCCCCCAAAGGGGCAAAACCTTTTATTTTCATTATAATATTGTAACATACAATTTCGGATTACAATGAAAATACAGTGACTAAGAATTACCCTCAGGCTTCGGATTCTATAGTCGGCGGCTGGAAATATCCCTTTCCAGGAGGGCTGCAATGAAGAAGAGAACGGCTTCTCCACAAGTGTGTGACACATAAATACCCGCAGGTGTCGGTTCCTATGTCGGCAGCTGGAATTTTCCCTTTCCAGGAGGGCAGCAATGAAGAAGAGAACGGCTTCTCCACAAGGGTTGAATAACAAAAGTTGTGTTCTTGGGTTACCAAAAAGATTCACAAAGGATTGGCAATTGTGTGAATCAAAAACCTAGAGTCTTGGGCTCAATAGCTGAAGACTTAGAGTATTTAGGACTTTGAAAATCGTCTTGAAAAGTCTTGTAAAACAACTCCACGAAGTTGGCTTAAATAGGAAACTTCGAGCCCTAAAAAATCTCAGCAGATCTGGCCGAATTTATCCCAGGCGGACCGATCCGGCTTGGGGGCGGATCGGTCCGATTGACCGGATCGATTCTTTTATTCTGAGGCGGATCGGTCCGGTTATTTCAGGCTTCATCGGTTTGCTTGCGGTCCGGTGTATACTGGATATGCATCAAGCGGATCGGTCCGATTGAGGGCGGACCGGTCCGGTTAGCCAATCTTTGATTCCTCTTCTTCTTTTGATATTCGGATCCGTTGACTTATGAATGAATCTTGAATTTCATCAACGGTGTAACGGCGTACGACATATAAATTGATAATGGACAAAAATGTCCTTACAAATCTCCCCCTATGTCTATGCCGGTACATACATAAAAACAAAACATTCGAATTATCAAACAACTAAACATGCCTATACAAATCTATCCTTCCATGAACCCAAAACTGGAAAGATACAATTGAATAAGACTACAACGTTTGTTCTTCAATTCTTCAGGAATCATCAAATCTCAAAGCTTTTCTCATCAGGGTGTGTGATCTAATGATAATCCATGTAGTACCTACACACATGAGACAAAGCAAAATACCAAGTGACATATCGAGTTTGAAATGAGATAAACATATATACCAATTTATGATAAAAACATAAGCTATATCTCAAAAACTCCCCCAAAAATTCAAACTCCCCCATAAAATGATAATTCTTTCTCCCCCTTTTTATGATGTCCCAAAATAGACAAATGAGAAGAATGAATCAAATACGCAAAATCGGGGTGTCACGATACACAAAATAGGGCATCAAATAATATGGTAAACGTGCTCTTGCAAGGAGATGCTCAAACAAATCTTCACAAACCATTTTTGCATTTTTCAAATTTTTCATACAAAGATAGGATACCAATATGAACAAATATGATACAAAAATCACACCATGGATTTAGACTCAAACAACCAAGTCATGAAAATGGAATGAATTGGTGTGAACACATTCGATAGGTAAATTAACTCAATCAATCATATGTGCATGATGCATACGTGTACTCCTAACGAATGAACATCAAAGGTATCCTTAGGTGTAGAAGTTTGTTGAATTTAGATGACATCGTCTTATGCAAATCAACAAATCAAAGTCAAATGATTTTCACAATAATAACGTCCAAAACTATATAGCGCATTTTCAAGAATTTCAAGGACGTGCAAACCCGTTTTAATTCTCCAACCAAACTCCCTCATATATATTTTCTTTTAGAGGTAATCTAAATTCTCAAACTTTGGAGAATTGGTGCAAAAACCTAAATGGCCCCTTTTTGGCATGAATATCTTTTTATTGCCTTTCAATTTTTCGGGCTCTTTTAACCTCTTTGGACCCCGGATAATAAAATTCCTCCATTTTTTAGGTCCAATTTAACGGTGGCTTAGTATTCGCAAAGGCAAAATGAACCTTTCACAGCCCTTCCCCGTTTTTTAAACAAAGCACACAAATTCACAAAACAGTTTTTAATATGCACAATTTCCTTATCAAATTTTATCGCGCTTGGTTCGTTTTAAGGACAGGATTAAAGTGAAAACACCCAACCAACATGAGATAAGACAAGCACAATAATCAAACAAATCCGTGCATGTGTGCGATAAAGGAAACATGAGTCAAACATGTAGGAAGAAACACTTAATCACATCTTAATGACTCCAAGCATTATAAAGCACATGGATGAATTGACCTATTGTCTCAAAACACTATCAAATAGTCACATGAAAAAAGTGGAATGATGTTGTGACTTGGTCATCCTAAGTGTTCATCCATAAATGGTGCAAACAAAATACAAAAATCTTTTTGGATTTTCTCAAAATTTTATCAAAATAAAATCTTTTTGTATTTTTCAAAAAAAAATTCAAAAACAAGAATTTATACAAAAAGTACAAGTCATCACACTAGTAAAAATATATCATGAAACCACAACTAGTGTATGACAAACATGCAATCACAATCAACCAAAAGATTTCACATGGGGTGAATTACGTGCAAGCAAACGTGAATCGTGGACAAATAAACCATAAGCCTCTAAATCCGATTTTCTAACCCAAATTGATGTGTAACGAAGTGTGGGGGTTTTGGGAATCGAATTTATTCTTTCATTAAACTTCCTAGGTCCATTTAAAAGCTTGTAACAAAATCTCCTAAGATGACCTTGCCTACCGCAATGTGTGCAAGTGTAAATCGGGCGGTGTGTGTTACCTAAAGGTGGCCCTCTCCTCAAATTTATTGGTTGCTCTCTCCGAATTGGCCTAGGTGGGTCTCTCCTAATGATCCTAGGAGGTTCTCTCACGATGTTCTTATGGGGTGCTTTCCTAACAACTTTAGGTGCCTCTTTCTTAACAAACCTATGAGGCTCTCTCACACGTGTGGGAATGGGTGCAACATATTTTTCAAGACCAATCCCACCCCTATCCGTTTTGATCTCGACTGTGCCTAAAATCTTATCAAGTTTTTCAGACCTAGACTCCAAATCAAATTTCACTTTACTTGAATCTTTCAATTTCACTTCAAGTTCACCTATCCTAGATTCAAGTACTCGTTTAGAATCCTCAAACTCTAAAAACTCCTTTTTCATAGTCTCCATCAACCCTCTAAGACTATCTCTCTTACCCTCGACGTACTCAAGCTTCTCTTTCAAAATCTTCACATGAGCCCTAAGTTCTTCAACTAAAAAATCATTATTTTTTATGGCACACTCTTTCAATTGAGCTCTCAATTTCAAATTTTCTTTCTTTGTTTTCAAAGTTTCAGCATAAATTTCATTGAAAGCAGTTTGCAAGTCATGCTCATCTACACTTTCCTCCTCACTTTCATCCACACTCCCATCACCTTCACTATCATCGCTAATCAGATGGATGGGAAACTCTCGCCTAGAAGCATAAAAAACTTCTTCTTCCGAATCACAATCACTAAGGGTAGAAACATGAGAAATCGGTTTATTCAATTTCTTCTTTAAATTTGTGGTACACTCATGTAACGTGTGACCAACACCCTCACAACAAGAACACCTCTCAGATTCATTTTCAATAGAAGATTTAAAACAAGAGTTCGTGTGAATTTTCCAATTAATTTTTTCAAAAATTTGACATCGAAGATCATAAAAACCATCAAAAGCCATTTTTGTGCAAAATTCGGATATACCAATTTGAAAACGTGAGTAGACAAATTGTATCAGAAAGTAAATCCTCGAAAAATCAGGATCACGCGATAAATTAGCGTAACCCGCTCTGATACCAATTTGAGAGAGTAGCTGCAGCGGAAATATTGCGACTTCTCAAATATAAACCAATTTTAATTAATCCCAAATTTTAGTTAAACCCTAAGACATGCATCTAGATGATTTATCAAATAAAATATAGCATGCAGGATAAAAAACAAACAATTTCAGGAAAAATCCCCCAAAGGGGCAAACCCTTTTATTTTTATTATAATATTGTAACATACAACTTCGGATTACAATGAAAATACAGTGACTAAGAATTACCCTCAGGTATCGGATTTTGTAGTCGGCGGATGGAAATATCCCTTTCCAGGAGGGCTGCAATGAAGAAGAGAACGGCTTCTCCACAAGTGTGTGACACAGAAATACCCGCAGGTGTCGGTTCCTATGTCGGCGGCTGGAATTTTCCCTTTCCAGGAGGGCAGCAATGAAGAAGAGAACGGCTTCTCCACAAGGGTTGAACAACAAAAGTTGTGTTCTTGGGTTACCAAAAAGATTCACAAAGGATTGGCAATTGTGTGAATCAAAAACCTAGAGTCTTGGGCTCAATAGGTGAAGACTTAGAGTATTTAGGACTCTGAAAATCGTCTTGAAAAGTCTTGTAAAACAACTCCACGAAGTTGGCTTAAATAGGAAACTTTGAACCCTAAAAAATCTCAGCAGATCTGGTCGAATTTATCCCAGGCGGACCGGTCCGGCTTGGGGGCGGATCGGTCCGATTGACCGGATCGGTTCTTTTATTCTGAGGCGGATCGGTCCGGTTGAGGTGGATCGGTCTGGTTATTTCAGGCTTCATCGGTTTGCTTGCGGTCCGGGGTATACTGGATCTGCATCAAGCGTATCGGTCCGATTGAGGGCGGACCGGTCCGGTTAGCCAATCTTTGATTACTCTTCTTCTTTTGATATTCGGATCCGTTGACTTATGAATGAATCTTGAATTTCTTCAACGGTGTAACGGCGTACGACATATAAATTGATAATGGACAAAAATGTCCTTACAGAATAAGTGAGATGTACACAAATGGAGTTTCGTCTTTTCTTAATTTTGCAATTGCAAACAATGGCCATCAATTCTCGACCTTTCCTTATCCATTTGTTAAGTGACGAAATAAGAAATTTTTCACTGCCATAGATATCAAGGGTCATTTGATAATGCATGGTATAGACAGGACATATACTAAGTGGATTTTACATGGTGAAACACTATTATCTGACCTAACATGTCCCGTAGTAGAACCTATTGATTGTGAAGGACATGATGAAGCTGATAACAATGAGAATGAAAGGTTGCGAAACTTAATTGATGCATGTTACAGAGTGCACGAACAATATTGTGTAGATTCCGATCAGGAAGGATTCTCTGAAAAACCGTATGTCGACAATGAGAAGTATAATCAATATAATAAATTAGCGATCGATAAATTATACCCTTCATGTGAGGGTCCTGAGACTACTCTCTCTGCAATTGTGGAATTGCATAATTTGAAAAAGAAGTTTGGTTGGTCGGGAAATAGCGTGACCTCTCTCTTATCGGTCTTAAAGAGGTGGCTTCCAAAAGGAAACACATTACTAGAAAAATATCCGCACATGAAGAGAATGATGAAAGATCTAGGGATGAAAGCAAATTACATTCATGCTTGCGTTAACAACTGTATTTTATATTGGAAAGAGAATGAATATTTTGAGTAATTTCCTCAGTGTGGAGAATCGAGATATATAGTGACCTCAAAGAAAGGGAAAAGGTTATGTAAAGAACCGATGAAAGTGTTGAGACATTTCCCATTAATTCTAAGGCTAGTGAGATTGTATACTCTACCTTGGATAGAGCATGAAATGACATGGCACCATTAGGCAACAAGTTCATGGGATTATCAGCGACATCCTTGTTATTCATCCCAATAGAGAATGCTAAAAAGTAGATGGCCCGATTTCGCCGAGGAAGGGAGCAATGTTTGGTTTGCAATAGCAATAAATGGGTTCAATACCTATGGCATTCAGTCTAGTAGTTATAGTTGCTGGCTTGTCATGATCGCGCCTTATAATGCGGGCCCTTCTTTGTGCTTGAAGTGTGAGTTCAAAATTTTATCTTTATTAATTCCTGGACAAAAGGCGCTGGGTCAAGACATTGATGTTTTTCTTCAACCATTAGTAGATGAATTGAAGAAACTATGGGAAGGAGTTTCAGCTATTGACATGCACAAAATGCAACCTTTTACATTGAGAGTTATGTTGATGTGGGGGATTCATGATTTTCCCACATATGAAAACTTATATGGGTGTGTAACACATAGTTACAAAGCATGTCCTATTTATGGCGATGACACTCCATCCATTCGGCTAGAATACAGCATGAAGATAGTTTACACAAACTATTGAAAGTTTCTTAAAAGTAATTATCATTTTAGGAGTGGTAGACGTTTAGGACTTAGGACACAAGAAGTTGGACATCCCCCAGTTCGACTAAACAGAGATGCACTTGTGGAGAAGTTAAGAAATATAAAGTATGTACCTGGAAAAGTCTCAAAAGTTCCCGCTAAGAAGAGAAAGTCTAATAATGCTAATGGCAGTGATAATGTTGAAGTTAAAGAAGCTTGGTATAAAAAATCTATTTTTTTTTTTGGAATACTGTCCATATCATCAAGTTCGACATGTCCTTGATGTGATGCACATCGAAAAAAATGTTGTAGAGCATTTAATAAACACAATTATTGATGATAATAAAATAAAGGATACTGAAAAGGGGCGATTGGATATGAAGGGTATGGACATACACAGCGATCAATGGCTTCAATTTGATGGACGCACTGGAAAAATGATAAAACCAAAAGCACCATTTATCTTGGATAAAGAAGAAAAAAGACAATTCTACCAAATTTTGAAGGACTTAAAGCTTCCTACCAGTTTTTCCTCTAACTTGAGCAATATAGTAAGTCTTAGTCCCCCATATTTGCACTCTTTAAAGTGGTATGATTATCATGTCATAATTGAACATCTTCTACCTGTGTTGCTCCAACATGCCTTTTCGAAACATCGAGATTTAAGAAGAGCAATCCAACAATTAAGTTTGTTCTTTAACATTTTGTGCTCTAAGGTCCTAATTCGGCAAGATATCCAAAGAGACAAATACATGGTTTTTGAAGCATTGTGCATGTTGGAAAAATATTTCCCACCTATGTTTTTTTATATTAGCATTCACCTCACTGTGCATCTAGCAGATGAAGCCCTGGTTTGTGGACCAGCCGACGCTCATTGGATGTATCCGTTCGAAAGGTGATTTTTTTACCTTTTAATATAATAAAATATGCCCCATTCAAGTTAATAATGCTTGTTATTAATTTTTACTACCTTATAAAAATAGGACGATGAAAGATTTCATAGATATACCTAGCAATAAGCGGTATGTGGAAGGTTCCATTACAGAATCCTACGTTGTTGCTGAGTCTGTTAGATATTGCATGGAGTACATGCCAAATCCATCTTATGGAAATCACAAAGGCTCACGTGAAGCCTTTTTAGAGGAAGGTGGAGAGTTCTCTGATGAAGGGCCTTTACTTGATGATAAGACTATAATGTTGGGACTCGTACAGTTTCAACAAATACATCAATGGGTATTATTTCGACTAAATGTTGATGGACTTAAAGAATACTATAGGTTTGAGTTCTTTTATTTGTTTATAGTTAAGAATTAATTATCATTTTGAGTCATAATTACTTATATCAAACTACATATTGCAGTGAGTATGAAGCATCACTAAAATCCGTGTCTCGTACTAAAGGGAGGGGGATTGAAATGACAGAAGTGGAGAAACAAACTTTTTTTATCCCTTGGTTATCCGAGAAGGTGATTATATAAATTCTAATATTTTTATTAATCTTTCCATTAAGTATGATGAGAATTGAAACATTGTAGTAATTATGATTTATTTCCATCAAATATTTGCTGAAATCAGGAGAGACGAAAACAAATGAAACATTGTGGAGGTTAGTTCATGGGACGCAATTCAAGGCTAAAACATATAAAAAGTATCATGTAAATGGTTTCGTATTCTCTCCTAAGTATCATGGATATACTGTTGTCACACAGGATAGCGGCGTTTGCGTGAAGGCATGGACACAATTTCGAGCTAGAAAAAGTGATAAGAGTCTCACAAATACTTGGACTATGTGGTATGGAGTTATCAAACAAATTATTGAGTTGGATTATACCTTGTTTAAGGAGGTGGTATTTTATTGTGATTGGGTGAGAGTGGAGGATAAGACTAATGGTTGTAAGCTTTGTACGGACTCCAACTTAGTGATGGTAAATTTTTATAAGTTTAAGAGCGTTGATAATAAGTATGATGAGCCTACCATTCTCGCATCCGAGGCTAGTCGAGTATTCTATTCGAAAGATCTTAAAAACCCCAATTGGTGGGTTGTTCTACATTCACCGAAGACATTAACGAGTCAAGTGGACGACTTAGAGACACCAACAATCTTAATACGACTCCATTTAGTTGTTTTAATATTTTCTTTTGGACATTGTAACCGTTGAAAGTTGTTTTGTTTTGCCAACATGACTACATTTTGTTTTACCCCGTTGCTAATATATAAATTTATTGGTGGTATTTTAACCGTTGAAGTAGCTAAATGTGATTTTAATGATATCATCTTGTGATTTCTGTATATATCTCTATCAATATGCTAATGTTGTAGTAATATGATAATTCAATACATATTATTTTATGACTGTTATTTCTATTGTTGGCATCTATTTTTTGTTTTGGCATCACTGTATTGGGCGTCATGGCTTCAAGTGCAAGGGGTGGTTCGAAACAACAGACGTCATCAACACGGCAACAAATATCATCCACTCCGCAGCAAGAATTAGTCGATGGAGGTTCGAAGCAACTTACCTCAAGTGAAAATAAAAAGAACCAAGAAGAAATGGATAAAAAGTCTAAACAATTACAATATATGACCCAAGATGGTAAAATAAAAGCCATCGTTCTAGTGGATGGGAGTGTAGTCGGTCCGTGGAGTGGGAGATGGAGCACTCGTGTCGGTGATATTGTTCGATCTTATATTCCGATTAGTTACGAAGATTGGAAAGTTGTGCCCAAATAATTACAAAGATGATATTTGGAATGCTTTAATGGTAGTATTTGAGTTAGATGTTGAACCGGAGGTGGCCCGCCCGCTGATGGAGAAAAGGTTTTCACAGAAGTTTAGGACACACAAAAGTAATATGAGATGTTTTTTGCCTATCGAAGACAATATCGGAAGGTGTTAATCCTAACATATGGAGATTATTTTGTGAGAACAAAAGGAAAGCAAAAAAGAAGTCACAAAACATTCAAAATGCCAAGAATCGAACCAATTTAGAATATTCCCATACACTTGGGTGTCGCACCTATGCTGCTTTACAATATGAAATGTTATGTATCATAATGTTTTTCAATTATCACCACTACTTTTGTGTATAACATGTGATATTTAAATTGTAGGTTCGATCGAACCCAGAACAAGAATTAACGCGAGTATATACATGGCTTGCGGGACACGAGGACAAAACGGGGAATGTCTTAAACATTGCTAAGATTTACTATGTGCGTATTTACATGAAAAATAACAGTATTTTTAGTATTATTTATTGCGTTTATTAATGAAATTTTCTCATTCTGATTTATAACTATCATTTGATAGGATAAAGTAAAGGGTGCGGTGGAGAAAATAAAGAGAGAGAGTGGAGAGGGTAGTAGCAAGAGCCAGTTCATAGAGAATGATGAGTTGATAGAGGTTTTGGGGAAGGAGAGAAATGGAGGTGTTCGTGCAGTTTGTCCCCTAATTTCGAAGAAGAAGTTAATGCATTTCGGGGTGGAAAAAGCCAAACTTAAACAAAGAAAGAAGGCAAATTATGATGTGGATGCATTGAAGGAAGACATCATATCTTCCGTCAATAGAAGATTTGAGGAAAATAACACAAAAATTATGGTATATGTGTATTTTATATAATTTCATTTATTAAAAAGACCTATATAGATATAATAGATATTAACTTACTATTATTTGATCCGTTTTTTCATAGGATGTTATACAACATTTGGTTGATGCCTTCAATGCTCAAAACGAAAAGGGTCCACCAATCACACCGATAAGTGAGCATGCATCCAATACAAGTCTACAGCATAGGAATCTCTGTCAAAATTTGGATAATATTTTTGCATCCGCTTCTCGTCCTGTTTGCATGACCACACCTTCTCTTACCAACAATCCCAAAGTTATCTTGCTTGATAGGTATAATGAAGAATTGGAAAAGGGTTATGTCATGACAGATCATGGTAAGCGAGTTGGAGTCGAGGAGAGGAAAGTATATGTGGAGGAAGTGATGAAGCCGGATGCTAGGTTGTTTGATGCTCCTCAAGGTGGCCAATTCACTTTTGCTGACCTAGTATTGGCGGGATATTTGATTTGGCTGGATTGTTGCACTACACCAAAATGGGAGATTTGTGAGTACTGTTAGCAGTCACAAATGACCTTTGTGACTGCTATTTACCGTCATAATTTAGGGGGTGAAAAAAGAAAAATTATAACTCCTAACAGCAGTCACAAACTTTTATAACCCCCAAGGGGTTATAACAACAATGACCCCTCCTAATTTGTAACTGTTGTCAGCAGTTACGAATATAATATTTGTGACTGCTCACAGCCGTCATAAATTAAATATTCGTTACTGCTAACGGCAGTCACAAATTAAATATTTACGACTGTTGTTAGCGGTCACAAAATTGACAGTAATGACAATTTTATGACTGATGTTAGCAGTTATAAATATCATTATATTTTCACAAAATATTATTATATTTTCTGAAATATAATTATATTTTATGTGTCACTGCTAAGATAAAATACCATCAACATGTAACAAATGTAAAAAAATTAATATGGACATTTATAAAGCGTGAAAAAATTCGACAAGATTTCATTTATAATTAGAACATTCCAAATATCATGTACACATAAAACTTGATTAAACATAATTGAACATCCAACGAAGCCATCTTGGGTGCCAAATACAAAATGAAAATTGAAAAAACAACTAAAAAAAATAACGTCATAACACTTTTATGATATGAAATGTCATGAACATGTAACAAATCATCCTAGGCCTAGACCAAGGGTCACCGCATGGTGGATATGCTTCGTGAAGTCTAGGTATATAAACTGTGGGAGGTAAAGATGTTGTGATATCCTCCCTCGTGTACTTAGAGTACGCCTGATGGGCAAGTTCAATGGACTCATTTTTTTATATGCGGCACATCGGTATCCATTGACTTGTACTTGTGTTACTTTCCACGAAGTATAAACATCTGGATTTAAGCCTTTAAAAACTACGCATACCATGTGTATACCTAAAAATAATGAAATGTAATTGTTATTATTTGAATATAAGGCAGTCATTTGTTTCGGGACTGAGATACAAAAACGAAATAACTATCATTTGCAAAATGATGTGGAGGAGTTTTGAAACGATAGCTAATTTTCAACATACAAAAAATAACGCAACAAATATATTAGAGTGGCATGTAGCTAATTTGAACAGATAGCTAATTTTCAAAATAAAAAAACAAATAGCTAATCTCCAAAGTGCAACCCAATTTTGAATTTCCAATGATAAGGCAGATCTCCAAAGTACAACCCAATTTTATAGCTGAAATTAAAAAATATACTGGAAAGAAGCATACCAATTTGAGAGCATGTCTCAACCCCCAAGAAAGTAACTGATAAAGAAGATGAGTAGGAGCAAAGAAACTGCAAACTAGAAGCAAGGTCGTGCGTGTTTGAAACTTGTTCAATGATACGCCGACCAACTTGCCCAGCATTCTGCCTTGAGCAAAAAAACGTTTGTGCTCAAGTTACAATGGAATAATCAATCATGTGTGAAAGTGTGTAAAAGTAAAATCCATATTTATGTATATATAGCACGAAGAGATAGATATAATTAAACTATTTACATCCACAGGTAACAGGATCAAGCTTTCGCTCATCCTTGGTTCCCAAGTCCATTGCTTCCCTAGCTCACCTTGCTCCATTCTAAGAAAAAATGGTTTGTTAACCGGTAATACACATTTAATTTGAAATCAATTAACTAATGGAGAATACATAAAGATAGAGGTCCTTTTATGCAGTTAAATTATAATATTTTAGTATGCATTATCAAAAATTAAAAGTAATGTAGCAGCTAACCTTTTGAACGTTCTCACTAAAGGAATACAAATTTTTTAGACTTTGAATAAGTTTTTTTACTCTCTCCCATCTGCACCATATTCAAAACCAGATGGAATCTTCCACCCACATAGATGGTGAGATTAAAAAACTTGTTGAAATTTCACAAACCAAACCTGTTTAGAGTGAAAATCAAAGTTAAGAAGTGAAAACCTCGAATGAAAAAAAAAGGTTAGTAGAAACAAATACAGGCCAAAGTCAAAATCAACAAAAAATTTATCATATAATGATACAATCCCTAAAGTCATATATCTGCTTATTTGAATATATGCATTTGAATATATACAATCCTAAACTCATCATCAACTTCACTACAATTTCTGTTTTTAATTCATCATCAACTTGCATTCTATCTACTTAACATCTTCCTCTTGATCAGAGTAATAGCCCCTATTTTATTGTTTCTTCCTTTTCTTTTTGTTAGCCAATTGATTTCTGCATCTACAAATTTCTCCTTCTCTACTGGCCAAATTTCTAGAACACCAACCTGCTCTTGAGTTTCTACATTTGGGCAGACTTCTTCCTCTTACACTAACCATTCACCTTCTTCTATTTCTTGGAAATCTTCATTTGGAGCTATGTCAAGACTTTGATTACTTTTCCTTATTTCCACTTTTCGGCTCGAATCTTCTCTTTCAAAATTTTCTTACTAGACTGATCTTGATTACTATGAGCTACTGATTCTGGCCTATTTGCACTGTCTTTCTGAACAGTTATTATCTGCATTTGATCCTCTTTCTGCTTCTCCTTAATCTTATGAATTTGAGGGACTGATTTGATATTTTTATTGGTCCTTTCTGCCTTCCCGTCTTGGATAATTTCTTGTTTCTTCAGACCTTTATCATTCTTCTCTTGATTCATTTCTTATTTGACAATACAGTTCAACTCATTATGTCCCAGTTTGGAACAATAGTCAAAATAGCTAGGCAGGTTTTCATGCTCTATTAATTGCCAAAAACCATATTCACCACATTCGATCCATATTCTGTGAGGTCTGTCTTTTTTCAGATCTAATTCCACACAAATTCGGGCTACACTAGGCCTGGACAAATTTTCTGTAGCATTATCTATTTTTATGGGAGTTCCTACAGCTTGACCAATTGAGAACAGATGATGATTAATAGATAATGCTACATCCCTATTCCACTAGCCTGCGAAATCTAAGATTATAGGCATGAACGGTCAATTGCCTTTAGAGCAGCTATTGTTGTCCCCTAGGGGAAGAGAGTTCCCCAAAAAGAAGAAGAATGACTTTCATAGTCCATTTTTAGCCTTAGATGATGATATTAACAACAGAGTGGTGAATTCACCTCTAATAGAGTAACTCACCCTGTTCTCTAGAAGAATGGATAAAAAAATTACTGTCGTCAATTCAAAAGCTACTGGACCAGTGGATTATTCAAACAAATTGGCCAAAATGATTAATTCAGATTTTAAATCCAGACCTGTTAATCCTTTATTTAAAAGAGTGACCAAAGCTTATGCTAAATCCACAAAAGGTACTTCCTCTAAATAGACCAGTGATAAACTTTTTAATGTGGAATGTTAGAGGTTTAGTAAATAATCCTTCAAAAAGAAGGATAAAAAAATTGTGCAAGATTCATCACCTCCCTTTTGTTGCATTTTTAGAGCCTAAAACTGATCAATGTAAACTTGAAGAACTGAGAAAGGTTTTTAATTTTGAAGGAATCTTAGTAAACTCAAACAATAAAATATGGTTACTATGGAGATTCAATGTCACTTGTGATATTATTCTAAATAGAGATCAGCCATACTCCTTAAAATTTTCCACCCTCATTTTCCCTCTGAAGTATACCTTTGTAGGATTATCTTCTTCAACATAGACATCTCACCGACTCAAAACCATGGATGGTCATGGGTGATTTTAATGTGGTTACTAACATTAATGAAAAAATGGGAGGTAAAGAAATTGACTTTCACTCAGAAGAGGACTTCAATGACTTCATCTTTAATGCTTACCTATTAGAGTTAAAGTATACAGGAGCTAAGTTTACATGGTACAACTTCAGGGAAAAAGATAAAATCTAGGATATACTTGATAGAGGCTTGGCATCAATTGAATGGAGAAATCTCTTTCCAAACTTCTCCCTAAATCATCTTAATAAGACATGTTCTGATCATTCCCCCCCCCCCCCCCCCTTATTTTCTATTAAATCCCATCTTGGCACCATTCCCAGACTTTTCAAGTTCCAAAATATGTGGTGTAACCACAAGGACCTTAAAGATATCATCAGAACTTCTTAGAATTGTAAATTGGGTGGTAATCCTCTAAGACTTTTCTCTCAGAAGTTGTAGAGTCTAAAGACAGCTCTTACCACTTTGAACAGATTAGTTTTTAAAAATGTTTTTGAGGAGGTCAAAAATATGGAAAATGAGTCTCTTCCATTTGAAATTAGGTTTAAAGAAGACCCTTCTGAGGAAAATAGAAGAAAGATGTTTGAATCAAAATCCCACCTTCTTAAAGCTCTAAAGAATGAAGAAGAATTTTGGGGTAAAAAAATGAGGAGTAAATGGATGATTAAAGGTGATTCTAATACAAAGTTGTTCCATGATTCTGTTAAGGCTAAGAGAAATCATCAAATGATTAATAAAGTTAATAAAAATGATTGCACTTGGATTGATGATACTGAAGGAGTAAAAGAGGAATTTATGGGATATTTCCATAACATATTCAAGTCTAAATCTATAAAAAGGTGAAGATGAAGTATTGGAGGTTGTTGAAAAGTCCATCACTCCCGACCAATCAAACATCCTAGATGCCTATCCTGATGAAGATGAAGTTTGGCAAGCTATTCAAAATCTTAATGAAGACAACTCAGCAGGCCTAGATGGATTCCATGGTGTTTTCTTCAGAAAATACTGGGATATTATAAAACTGTATATGTAGCATGATCTATTTTTATGGGAGTTTCTGTAGCATTATCTATTTTCATTCATGTCTATAGCTGCCCAAAATTCATAGCTTCTTTGTATCCAATCCATAAGAAAGACATTTTGTAAGTTTGACTAGAAGGCTCTTTGAAGTTAAATCTAGGTTTTAGGAAAGCATCACACATAGAAAAGGATTGAAGCAGACTCCATGCTTGATAATAATAATAGCTCTATTTAAAATACTGAGATTAATAAAACCAATTCCCCCATTTTCATAAGTAGCACAGACTTTAGCCGAAGAAATTTTGATGCAGTCCATTTTAGAAATGTTTCAAGACTTTAGACAACGCTAATGCAATTACATACGGTGAATGTCATTGGATTATCGAGATTGCAATGGATGCTATGGTCATGAAAGTTTTTATCACAAGTCACTCAATGAGGCTTCACATGTACAGTCAATTTTTTAAATTAAAGATGCTTCCTATTGGGATACACGTTTTGCTTCTATGATTATCATGCTCAAAAGATTCATTCTTATAAAGAGCGACCTTCAGAGTTTGGTCATTAATGGGAGGTGGAATTTGTATAAGGATGATGATGTTAGTAAATCCCAATTTATGAAGGAGAAAGTATTGAGTGACATATAGTGGGACAAAGTCGACTATATCCCTCATTTTACTGAGCCTACTTATGAGATGTTAAGGCTTGCCGATACGGACCAACCACGTCTTCACTTGGTGTATGATTTGTGGGATATCATGATTGAAAAAGTTAAAATGGTTGTATAGCGGCATGAGAGGAAGGAAGAACACAAGGAGTCGTCATTTTATGAGGTTATTCATACCATTTTTGGTTAATAGGTGGGGAAAAAGAAACACACCCCTTCACTGAATAGCACACTCATTGAACCCTAGGTAAATCATTAACTAGTTCCTAATTTCCTTCAATTAGTTATTTGATTTTTGAATTTTAATTTTTTAGATAAAAAAATTTTCCCTTAGGTATTATAGCAAACAATGGCTCAGTGGAGGTGCAAATCGTGTTGAGCCCAATAAGGATGTGGAAATCACAAGTGAAAGAAAGAAGTGTTTGATGATATTCTTTCTAAATGCATCCGAACGTCAAATGGTCAACATTGAATTTGCGAAGTTCTCATCTCTTTCTGACGAGTTTAATGAGTTTGATTCTATAAATGACAGAGGATTACTTGATCCTCATTTGTGGTGGGTTCTCCATGGATCTTCTACACCAAAGCTTCAAGCCTTGGCCACAAGATTTCTTGGCCATCCTTGTTCAGAGAGAAATTGGAGCACTTATTCTTTTATTAGTGTGAAGAGAAACAAGTTGAATCTAAAACGTGACGAAGACTTGGTGTTTGTGCATAGTAATATTTAACTTCTATCGAGGAAAAGTAAGCAATACAAGGAAGAAGATAGCAAGATGGGGAATGTGGGTGGGGATACATTTGATACATTTGAGGTTGAAGGTGCCAGGATATTAGAGGTTGCAAATCTATCACTTGATGAGCCAGAGTTTGATTGAAACGTTTTTAGGAGAATGCAATGAAGATGTTGAAGATGATGAGGAGTGACGAACATTGGAGTTCAAAGTTCTTTTTTGTTTAATGTTTAGAATTGGTTTTATGTGCATTTTAGTTGTTTTTTACTAGTTTGGATCGAAGTTTGATGTTATGTATGGATTTAAGATTAATTCTATGTTTCTTTGCATTTTGATTGTTACGTGATTTAATATCATTGTGATGTTTAATGTTTAGAAGAGATTTAACACTCTTAACGCTTATATGAATTTAATATGAATCGTTTAATGTTGTTCTTAGTACGAGATTAGTATTAATGTGATCTTTTATATTTTATATATATATATATATAAATAATTATAAAAAATATTTATTTGATGTCGTGTCCCCATCGTGTCGTGTCCTAGTGTTTTTAGATTTGTCGTGTCGGATTATCTGTGTTTTGTTGGACACGACACCCGTGTCCGTGCTACATAGGCTATGCCTAATTTCTCCTTTCACATCTTCCTTGTAAATGGCCTATTTAGACTTACTCCTTAATCGATATCACAATAAACTCATCACAATTCACTATAGTAAAATCCAATCTTTTTTTATTTTATAATCTTATTTTTTTCCCGGCGCGTAGCTCTGATAAACAAATTCACACAAACTAGTAAACAAATATCAATAATTCTAACTAAAATTCACATAAACTAGTAAACAAATATTCTTGTAGCTTAATCTAAAAGCTATATTACAACAACCAATTGGCAATCCGGGTTTTCAATTGGCTCACCCTCAACCACCTATCACCACTACAAATAATATAAACAAAAACTAATGAAATCTGTAACATTGTTAAATGTTAAAATTTAAGAAAAGAGTACGTACATACCATTGACAATAGTACGCTCATCTTTGGTGGCACTAACTTGATTATTATGCATTTTATACCTAATTCAACCAAAACACAAAATCAAAGTGATAAACAATAATAATTATTACAAGCACACGTTAATGTAAAATACACACATTTGAAATGAACAACTGCAAAACTTGTTTACAAAAACATACCTTTAGCTGCTAAAAATTCAACCTAATTGAGTAAAACATCTCACAAACACAAAATGAACAACTGTTAGTCCTCCAAACTGTAAGTCCAAAAATGTAAGAATGAAAAAACATATCAAATGACAATGAAAAACCGAGAATGAACTAATGGACGTATTGAGACCTTTGGCAAAATTTCAACACAAAAGATATATAGATGAGTTACCTAGGGTTTTTATTTGCTTTAGGCTACAATAATACACAAAACCTTCAAAAAAAATCAACATCGAGAAAATATATTAAACAGAGAAATTTACCTAACGAAACTTTTGGCAATTTTTTTGTAAAAAGATAGAGAGAGAGCAAAGAGAGAGGAGGGTTAAGAGGAGGGAGGGGGGCGGGCGGGAGCTGGAGCTTGAAGAGGAGGGAAATTAAACTTTTTGGCAAAAAAATTTGTGACTGCTATGAGCAATCACAAATTAAGTATTGGGAAAAAATTTGTGACTCCTATGAGCAGTCAGTCACAAATTTTTTACCGCTAATAAGAGTCACAAATTAAGTCTTAGGCCAAAATTTGTGACTCCTCATAGCAGTTGCAATTTTGTGACTACTTATAAGAGTCACAACTTAAGCCTACTAATAAATTTATGACTGCTTATGGCAGTTATAAATTTGTGACTGCTTATAGCACTCGCAAATTAATTATATGGTAAGATTTGTTAGTGTTATTAGGAGTGACCAAACAATTGACTCAAATTTTTATTACCCAAAGATTTTATCACTCCTAATGGCAGTTACAAATAATTTTGTGACTGCTCTTAGGAGTGATAAGTTTGTCACCCCCATTAGCACTCACAACAAGGCAGTCACAAAATTAGTATTTTGGTGTAGTGTTGTCTCAAATATGTTTAGTTTATGTTGTGAACTATGTTTGCGCTATCTATATGTGGACTTAGTCTGCATTATGCGTTTGTTGTGAACTTTGTTTGAGTTATCTTTATTTGGACTTAATTTGCAATATGTTTTGTTGTGAAATTTGTTTGGATCTATCTATATTTGATTTGGAATTAATTTGCACTATTTTTTATTTGTAAAACCCCTTTTAACTCCGCCAATGCTAATATTTATTTGAGCATTGTCGATCCCAAGCCCGGATAAAGAAGGAGGGAAAGGTAAGATATGTTTAATTTTGAGTTCTCATTCTTCATTTTGCTTTTCTTTCTATCACAAATGTCATTGATTTGGTTTCTTTATGTAGGGACTTGAGTATGGCCTATTAAAGCATTTGGTGAATTTTATTGTTTAGATTGTGGGAGGTATGAGGGCTAGTTGAGGGGCTAGTTGTCCTTATAAGTTATAGCTTATATGTTTTAACTTACAAGTTATAAGTTATAACTTATAAGTATCTGGAGGTGGTTCTTGGCCATTTTAAGAGCTGGACTATCGCTGAAAGCTTGACTCATGTGCATAATTACAAAAACGTATTCAAATTAATTTTTTTTCTTTGCAACAGCGACCTCGCTTTATCACAGTGTGTCTTCTTGTGTGTGGACAGAACTGAACACACAATTTATCCACTAAACGTTGATCTACTTCATTTATTTGTGTTTCTTCCTCTAAGAAGAAAATTGTTGAGTTGTTGAAGCCAAAGGCACAAGCCTCATTTGTGTTGCCACTTTGTAAATATCGTGGGTACGAGCGTTTTTTATCCTCAAATTTCTTATGTTTAACTTGTTTAGTTTATATTTAATAGAATTATATTGTTTTGAGATACACACGTTCTTATATTTTTCTCCGCTATAAATTCATCTTTTGAAAAAATATTGAATTTAATGTGCGCCATAACTGTAGGTAGATATTTAAGAATAAAAAAAATCTTTTTTAAACTGAATTTGTATCTTATAACTAGAGTAATGCTTAGAGGAATGGATCGGATGTGGCCATTTGTTCTGTTTTTTGTTGTGTTGAGTTATGATATGAATCAGTAAAGTTATGCGCAAGTGGTGTCTGCTATGATTCAACAAATTCAAGGTGTAGTGATTCAGGTGTTTGTGGCTACTGAATCTCTTCCAATTATAGTTATTTATAACAAAATTCAGTTATTGTAGTTGCTGAATCTCTTCCAGTTATAGTTTGTCAGCTCACACAAAATCATATGTTTGTTTAACATACATGTGTTTTGTATTTATGGTCTACAGCAATGGGAAGGACTAATTGAGTTGTTGGGCTCTGAGTTTAGGGTTGCTGCGGGTCTCGAGTTTTTGGATAAGTATGTTATAATTTATCTATATTTTTGTTTTTTCCCAATAATTTTTGGAAAAGTAGTGGTAAATTGTCAATGGGCATCATGTTCAGTTGTAGTTATGTCTGTTTGTTTCCCTCTTTTCAGTTTTATATTTTGATCTTTCATGCTGCACAGATATAGGAATTTTAAGCAGGTTCATGATGGAATAGCTACTGATGTTGCTCTCTGTTGAGACTCACCACAACTTTCTTTGCTTTTTTTTCGTCTCGCCAACTTTCTCGCAAGCCCAACACCCAAACCAAGAAAATACAAAGTAAAGGTAAGATAAATCATGGGAAGCAAACATATTGTTATACATGATTGGTTTAATGACAAAATTGGGGTGGCACGGATTTAGAGAATATGATATGCTTTTGCAAGAAGGGAAGACACAATTATTATTATCATCATCGATGGTGCAGCAGCAGTGGATGTAGATCCCATGCAGGTGCAGATATCGGACGGTCATGGAAGAGATACTAGGGTCTGTGGGGACCAGTGCCAGCTTCGCTCTGAGGTTGGACCAAACTATTTTTTCCTCTTCTTCTCTTCTCTTCATGTCTCTGGGTGTTCAATTCTACACCTACACTTCCTTCTGGTAATTTCACATATTCTTTTAATTACAATTCTTTATTGAATTTTCCTTAGGTTATCCCAAAAAAATTAATAACATATGCCTTGTATATTTTTTATAAGGATAATGGTTATTGAGTCATAAGCTTGTTTAGAATGTGATCGTGTTATATAATAAACTCCTTTTCTTAAATGGTTGGTCTTATTTTCTCATATATTTTCATTAGGAGTCATAGTTTAGAGGGTTTGTCCTTTATTTAATCAGTAGTCAATCTGTTTAAGTAGATAAATAACATATTTGTGATGCATATACGCAGGAACAAATTGATCATTTCATCATGGTTTCCCCATTATCCAAGATTTGATATCTCAGATCCACCAGTTGGCCTTTAGGCTGGTGGCATGAGGAAAATGTAGTCCAAGTTACTAGTTTTATATATACTAAAAGGTCTAAAATATTAAGTGTAATAGATTACTTTTAACAAGTGAATGTAGTAATGGTAAAATTAGTTCATACAGTTTATACAAGAGCTTGGTGCAAACTTACTTCCTACACTTATGTGCTAACCATCATGAATAAAGGGAAGTTGTGTCCAAACAGTCTTACTAATATTAGGTAGAGTCAATATCGCAACATTTAAGTAGTGCTAAAAACTTTCCTTTTGATGAAGGTTTCCAACATCAGATTTGTCCGCCCATCTTTTCATTTTCTAATTACCATCTACATCGAATCTGACAACTACATGGAATTATTTTATATAATAAGGTTGTTAGATTAATCGGTCATGATATGTAAAATCTCTTTGCAAGCTGTGATTTTGAACATTACCATCTGCACTTTGGTACCTATAGTATCATATAAATATATTTGATTTTATTTATGTTCTTATGGGTGCAGCTTATGAAAAATATATTTGATTTTATTTCTCTTCTTTCTCCCCTGTAGTTTTTCCTACTCATCGTGAAGAAGCATTCATTTTATTTTCTTTCACAACTGTTCTCATGCAGTTTGCTCCTCTGGTGGTGGAAATGAATGAATCAAGCCAGGAGTTGTGTGTTTTGATTTGGTTCTCGTGCAGTTTGCTCCTGTGGTGGTGGAAAGGAATGAATCAAGTTAGAAGAGAAAATGGATACGGGAGAATATCTCCTCGATTATGTGTTCAAAAAGAGAGATATTAAACATCATTTTGAAACCCGATTTTGTTATATGGAATGTTGTAATTGGTAAGGAATTGGACAAAGGTTTTGGATTTAGGGAGGGCCATTGAAAAATATTTTTTTTAAATATGTACTAAGATTAGTAACATAATTTTACCGTTACTTATTTTGATCTTTCTATTACTATCAGTAACAAAATTTTACCGTTAATAATTCTAAATTTTTCGTTACAATTAGTAACACCACTTACGTGTTATTAGTTGTGAATTTTACCGTTACTATTAGTAACAGAATTTAACCGTTACGAATATTGAATTTTACCGTTACTATTAGTAACAGAATTTTATCATTACTAATTCTAATTTTTTTCGTTACTATTAGTAACAGAATTTTACCGTTACTAGCTTCGTGCCCCACGCCTTTTTTCTGACACAAAAATTGTGTTACTAATATATTTAGTAATGGTAAAGTTGTGTTACTAATGGCGTGTTTTGGTGTAGTGTCTCTCTCTAACACTTGATCCTCACCACCACCCAAACACCTTCTACCACCCTAGCACCACCACCCATCCACCCTAAGCCATCATACTTTAACCCTTTACCACCATATTAAAGCCCATAAAACCCATATACACAACATGATAGGCAAGATATCAATTTATGAAGACGTTGTTGGGGATTTTGGGAGAAGAAAACAAGAAGGGTATGTAACACCCCGTAATTTTGAGTAAATTATTTTTAGCATTTAAATTACACGTGTGACGTAATTAATGAAAATGGGAAAGTGATGTGAAATTTATAAATATTAATGAGTGAGAACATGATTGATACTTATGTGCGAATTTATTCGCTTGATTAAGTAAATTTAATTAAGTCAACTGTTGTGCGTCGTATGTGAGTAGAGATGGCGAGAATTAACGGTATCGCAACCGGGGTATTTATGCAGGTTATTT
This sequence comes from Sambucus nigra, assembly GCA_949130495.1. Taxonomy (NCBI): domain Eukaryota; kingdom Viridiplantae; phylum Streptophyta; class Magnoliopsida; order Dipsacales; family Adoxaceae; genus Sambucus; species Sambucus nigra. Next base: position 584,304,018 of record OX422210.1, on the reverse strand, counting down.
TTGGGTAAAAAGAGAATATTTATTTTTAGTAACTCGGATGGTGATTTCGAGTGCACGGTTGATCCATAATATGTCAAAATAGTCAGAATTATATACTCGAAGGTAGTAATTGGGTTCCGAGGGCTTTTTAGACTATCCTGAGCTAGCGTATGGGTATTTAGGTCATTTTAATAAAGGCTAATAACCTAATTTCGGGATTAGAGGGTTAAACCATAAGGGTTCGGAATGGGAGGCAGCCACATCATTATTCCTAAACTCTAAGAGAGAGAAAAGAGGAGAGAAAGAAGATAAATCAAAGGAGAAAGCTAAAGGAGGCTTAATTCAAAAAGGATTCGGGATATTCTAGCATCGATTCATCATACACAAGCGAGATATGACCCTATGAACAATCAAGGCAAGTAATTAACTTGCTTTAAATCAAATTGATGTGTATTCATGCTCATATCATGGTAGGTGTAGTACAAAAGAAATTTTGTTAAAGGTTTTCACATATAAATGGGATTTTTTGAGGAAATTGATATCATGTGTAGTTTAAATGATCAATTGATGAAATATAGCCATTTATGATTGCTGGAATTAGATTATATTTTGATATTTGAGTTTTAAGATACATAAATATGGAATCTTGTTGGGGTTTTGGTTGGAAAACATGAATCTTGAATAACTTAAGGTTTAACATAAGATGACAATTTGCCAGAATTTTTTACATTACTTTAAACTTATGTCATTTTAAGTGTACTTATAACTATATTGTGTCCCATAGATGTCTAGAAATATATAGGTCTTAGATTTCCAATGAGCTTTGAATGAGGTCATCTGGAGTTCTATAGAGGGGGAAATTGCAATTTTACTACAGTGTTTAATCTGTCAGCATATCAATCTGCCATAATTTTTTATGTTATTTTAAACTTATGCCATTTTGATTGTACTTATAATTAGATTGCGTGCCATAGATGTCTAGAAAGCTCTAGGTATTAGCTTTCCAATGATCTTTGAATGAGGTTATTTAGAGTTCTTTAGAGGGATAAATCATAATTTTACTATAGGATGTTTAATCTGCCAGAAAATTTACGACCCGATTCGGTTGCTTTGAAAATGGCAATTTTGTTAGTTTAGGTGTAAAACTTTAAATAAATTATTGGAACCATAACTTGAGTAGTTCGGTATGATTGATCGATCGATGAAAATGATTTTTGGATAATTTTGTTGTTTGGTTATTGAGTAAATTCCGAGGAGTTCCAAACGAAATTTATAAGCCCTAAAGGTCAAAGGGAGTTTAGTAGAGTGATTTAAAGAGATTTTATTACCTAGGGGTGAGAGGGTAATTAAATTTGAATTAAAAATCGTGAAAAAGATAATTGACAACAAATTTGAAATATCAAATTGATGAGTTAAATTCGAAAATAAATGAATGGTCTATATGGACATATTTTCCATAGTTCGTACTTTACATAGAGTATATCGTATACCGCTACAACCGTAGAAGGAAGATCAAGTTCATACATTCAGGAAATGGATCAGAATTACAAGAATCTTCAATACATGTAAGACATTAGTTATAATTTCATATAGATTCTGTTCAAGATTCGTAAATGCTTTACTTTAGTATTGGGATATTTTTCAAAGCTGTTTTTTAACAAAATGAGGCATTTTTTTAAGTCAAAATAATTTTTCAAGACCTATAGGCGAGCTTTTTAAAATAAAATTTCCTCACTCCTGTCTCTCAAATGACAAGGCAATGTCGTTCAAACGACTGCTTCTAATGACATCATATGTCGCTCGAAGGGTCGTTTCTTGTTTACTTCAAATGAACTCGTATTGTTTTGTGATTTTATAGGTCGTTTGTAAGGTCGCTCGAAGTCACATCTAACGACATTCAATGTTGCTCAAATGACTTAGAGATATCGTTCTAACGACCTCCATCGTCTCAAAAATTTTGTTCAGCTATAAATACATGTTTTGGAAGACTTTTTCATTAAGACTTCTGATATACGAAAACTGCTTTTGGGAGACCTTTAGCCTTCATCTTTTAGGGTTAAAAACCTTATTTTTGATTCACCAAGACATCCCAATTGTTTTTTGAATCATTTGTGGAAACCAAATCAATTATATTGAAGTTTATATTTGTGGAGCACCATCTCTACTATTGATTGGTGGTTCTTGCGGTAGCTGTTTACCGATGACTGCGGTCATTGGGGATACTCGAGGGTGTTCACTGCTGAGGAAGAGCTGCGGTTCTTGTGGATATTACGAAATTCATTATTGATTACTAGGTTGCGGTCTATGTGGATTTGCAGCGATAAATTCATTGCATATTTCTGTAAGTGAATTCTAAGTTGCGATTTGCAAACATTTAATGAAATAAAGGTTTTACCCGAAAGGGGTTTTTTCTGAAATTTATTTGTCCTGCAATTTGTGTTTAATTTGTGATTGCTTGATTTGAATGATTTAATCACATATATGCATGATTAGGGTTTAATTAATTTGGATCAAAGATTGACTCTAATTAAATAAGTTTAATACTGGAAATTTGTGAATCCCAAAAGTAATCGATATCACGCATCCTCACGGGCTGGTTGGGTTAGCTCGGGTGTTTTATAGAACTGATGTTACTTGATAAACTTGAATGATCATACGATGGACCAGTTTGTAAGTTTGGGCATTTTAGCAAGGTGACGCTATTGTATTTTAATTAAAGGATGAGAATTTAATTAAGAGTAGTAAGATAGGCTCGAGATTTGAGGGCTAGTGTCTGGTGATAGGCACGTGTTAGATGAGTTTTGTGAATATATATATATATATATATATATATATATATATATATATATAGACAGTATATATATACGAATGGAAATAATATTTGTGTGCATGATATTTATATGGAAGCACACCTACGCGGCCTGCTATCACGAGAGGTCACGCGCAATGGACAATCCCACATTGGCGATTCCAACGAGGTCTGGATGTGTGTCTCAGAACATAGAACTCAGGGACAATCACTATTTTAGTTTACAATAGTATTTTCGATCATTTGGGTGCGTTAGGCATGTACGTAGCCCCAGGGCTTAGAACTATGTTTGCCTCCATTGTGTGTTTATTTTATTTATGGTTCAAGGGTGATTCTGAACCGATAGTCCGGGATTTGGTATGTGAGGTACATGGAATCGATAGTAAAGTATGCATGCATTGCAGATCAGTGGATGTGATTATTTATATATATATATATGTGTGTGTGTGTGTGTGTGTGTGTGTGTGTGTGTGTGTGACATTTCGAATATACGTATACGATAGTGTAATAAATTATATACGGGCTTCATACATTAATCATGAATGTTGATAAATAACTGAAGTAAGGTTATAAATTGAACAATGATTTAATAAGCTAATGAGAGATATAGCTAATTAAGAAATTGAATTTAGATAATACTTGAGTCGGGGTATAGTGCGAAGGAGATTTTACAATTGGTCTAGTTAAACATGGTAGTGTAACTAGGTGGGTTAAGACGTATGCGCTAGTGAGGGGTAATCTCACGAGAGTGAGACACCGGCCTAAATATGGAAAGTTTAAATGTATCTTTATTTACTGCATCTTAATTACATGCTAAATATTTTTATACAGTTTGGGCCTCTGACCGGTTTCAAATCTATTTTCAAAATATTTTAGGTGTCCAGCCACTGGGACGACAGACTTGAAGATTGTTTCCAGGGATGCGTAGCTGCAGCACTTGTGGAGGCATGCAGGATGTGTGCAAACACTTTTGTTATTCATTCCTAAATTAGGATTCATGATCATTATTTCATTTGAGCATGTTTCCCCCTTCAGTTGATACAGTCTTTTCAGTTTTATTTATCACATGATGTATTTGGATTTAGTTTTATTTCGTTAGACTTATGGTTTGGATTTTAGTTTTGGAATCGATGGTTTATTCGATCCTTATTATTTATTCATTTATCATGTGGTGATTTAGACTCTTATATTTGTATGGATGGTTGAGTTATATTATTTGTTTCCACACGTTGTTACGTTGATGAAAGATAAAATTTGCACCGGCTTAATTTAACATAGGTGGTTAGTAATTTAAAAAAATTCGATTGTGATGCTAAGAATGAACCAAATGCGATTCATGTTTGTTTTAGTAAAGGATCGATCACCCGTCATTAAAATAGGCAGGGTGTCACAGATGGTATCAGAGCATCAAGTTCTAGTGTCCTTAGAATTTGTGCAGTTTTTTACATTTCAGCGTAGCCTTCTTTGATATAGAGCCTTATTGTAGGATTGTTGTATTCCTCCTTACGTACACGAATCTACGTTCCTCTGCTGATTATTTTTATTTGACTGTGAGCTTATACAAACTCTAATCTCATTTCAGATGTCGCTAAAGAGAACACGACAGACAGGAGAGAATGCTGGGGAGGAATCCCTACAAGGGAACATTACGCCAGCAGAGGTGGCCAACATTGTAGCTTAGGTAGTTAATGTAATGATGAGCGTAATGGCACAGCATTTTTCCCAGACTCGGCCACAGCCATTTGTGGAACCAATCATTCAATCCCATTCGGGGACATCCGATTGGCAGAGAGTGATGGAGACATTTCATAAAGGACATCCACCAGAGGTTCAGGGTGGCTCGGACGTAGTAGTTGCTAGTTAGTGGAGGAAAGACATGCAGCGCCACCTTCATATGATTGAGTTCAGTGACACTCAGAAGTAGATTTTGGCAACATTCAAGCTAGTGGGCGTAGCTTTACAGTGGTGGGAGTCAGTCATCATAGTAGAAGAGAGGGATATTATGACTATCGATGAGTTTTGGGTGCGGTTTGACCGCAAGTATTTCCCATCCGCTATTCAGACAAAACTGCGGCAAAAATTTCTTGATGTTTCTCAGGGAGATCGAACCGTAGCAGACTACGAAGAGGAATTCACTCATTTAGCTAATTTTGTTAAGTACGAGGTGAACACTAAAGAGAAAAAGATGCAAAAGTTCATGGATGGACTCACCTAGAGAATCAGGCAACATATGTTAGGTAATCCGACGTTGAAGACTTACACTGAGGTCATCAATGTCACTCTACTTCATTGTGAAGATCAGCGCTTCCACATAAAGGGGAACAAGTGAGTAGTTGAGACCAGTCAAGCTCGGAAGACAGGAGAATATGGTGCCACAACAGCAGCAAGTGGGTAGGCAACATGATCGAGATTCCCAGCAGGGGGATCCAGCTAAGAGATTTAGATCAAGAGATTTCATACCCGAGAGCGATGAATTCAAACAAGGCCAGCATGGCCCTCATTCTCAGCAGCATCCCGTTCCTCAGGGTCTCCAGGACCAAGGGAATAACGGGGGAGGCTAGCAAGGCCATGTCCAAAAACAAGGAGATGTTTCTAGTCGCTATTTCACCTGTCAGAGGACATGCCACAAAATAATGGATTGCCCAAAGCGAGGTAGGGGGCAACTACAGGATGGAATCCTAAAAGTACAACCATTACATTAACTCTTAGGTCAGTTTAATCACGTTCAGGAACCTGTCGACCAGGCAAGGGAGTTAGCGACTAAAGGTAAAATTTATGTTATATCCTTATGTGTATGGAGTTTTGGGTGGCATGGGTGTGTTACATTATTGATTATTAACACTAAAATTAGCGGGTGAGTTGAATTTAGTGGGTGCGTTGGCAGTATCGGCCTTAGTATTATGCATATAATTACCGTTAGGTAGCGGGACTATTTGGTGCCGCCTGCGAGGGAGCGGGTGTGGACACTAAGAGGATGTTTATATTGTGCAATAGTTTTACTCCGTTTGAGTATAATGAAAGTAGAGCATATTTTTATCCTGAGTATTGACTGGTTAGTGAAGCTGTGATCCATAGTGAACTGTGATAGAAAGACTGTTATATTCGTTATTCCAATGTAGGATGCATTGTTTTTGCAAGGTATCACCTGAAAGAGGGTCGGGCCTGTGTATAAATATATTATTATAAAAGAGACTTCGGAGAGTATAATTGTCTGGCTATATTTGATCCCGGTTCATAGGGACTTTTACTGATGTGATTCAGGGTATATTGGGTTTGATGTTGAGTGGAAAGATTTAGCTCGTTATTAATTTAGTGTTGGAGACTTAGTGATTGTGCCGTGTTGTATGACTCCTTTAGTGACATGGGGGTGGATGATTAAACTTATGTGTCAAAGAACAGGCCTTTAGGTATCTTGGTTATGTGCTTTGGGCCTACGGATCTCGATGATCAATAATGTTAGGTAGTAGTGTATCGGGGGGTTCCTTGTTTGGATTTCGCTTGCGAGACGTCCCACACATGAACCTTAGCGAGTGTCGAAAGTTGGGAGATGTGTGTCCATTAGGGCATGTATTTATTACTTTAGTTGCTACACGTATATGTGGTTATAACCACAAGTTGATAGTTATTTTATAATTTAGTGCCAGTGGAGCTTGGTTGTATGGTGTAGAAAGCATTGTAGAACGCTTGTACCAATTATGCAAATATGCACGAGATATAAGGTGTATGGGCGCCCTAGTTAGTTATATTTTCATTATCTTTTGCGATGAAAAATGGTGGAGTATTTTGGTGTAAGTTTACTAGAGCGAACTGGTCACGAGTATGAACGGTAGGGTATAGACCGTCGGGTTGAAGAGTACCGTTAGTGGAAGCGTAGCGGGAACAACTTGATGTTTCAACCTTGGGAAGATATGGATACTATGCGAGGTAGTATCTAAAGTTATTAGTACCCGTCTTATCTGAGTTTCGAGGATGAAATTCCTTTGTGAGGGGAGAACTATGGAACACCCCGTAATTTTGAGTAAATTATTTTTTGCATTTAAATTGTACGTGTGACGTAATTCAATGGAAATGGGAAAATAATGTGAAATTTATAAATATTAATTAGTGAGATCGTGATTAACACTTACTAGCGTGACTAAGTAAATTTAATTAAGTCAATTGTAGTGCATCGTACGTGAGTTAAACGGCTAGAATCATTGGTGTCGCAACTAGGGCATTTGTGCGAGCTATTTTGGGGTTGAAATATAATATTAAATTTTAGTAACTCGGATGGTGTTTTCAAGTGCACAGTTGAGAATAGGTCGAAATAGTCATAATTATATATTCAAGGGTAGTAATTGGGTTTCGAAACTTTTTAGACTATCCCGGACTCACGTAGGGGTCTTTGGATCATTTTAATGAAGGCTAATAACCTAATTTCAAGATTAGAGGGTTAAACCATAAGGGTTAGGAAGGGGAGGCAGCCATATCATTATTCCTAAACTCTAAGACAGAAAGAAGATAAATCAAAGGAGAAAGTTAGAGGAGGCTTAATTCAAGAAGGATTCGGGAAATTCTAGCATCGATTCATCATACACAAGAGAGATCAGACCCTACGAACAATCAAGGCAAGTAATTAACTTGTTTTAAATCAAATTGATGTGTATTCATGTTCATATTATGGTAGGTATATAACAAAATAAATTTTGGAACGGGTTCTCACATGTAAATGGGGATTTTTGAGGAAATTGATATCATGTGGAGTTTAGATTATCGATTGATGAAGTAAAGCCATTTATGATTGCTGGAATTAGATTATATTTCAATATTTGAGTTTTAATACACATAAATATGGAATCTTATTGGGTTCTAGGTTGAAGAACATGAATCTTGAATAACTTAGGGTTTTATTGATTAATATAAGATGACAATCTTCTAGAATTTTTAATGTCACTTTAAACTTATTCCATTTTAATTGTACTTATAATTAGATTACGTGCCATATATGTTTAGAAATATCTAGGTCTTATCTTTTCGATGAGCTTTGCATGAGGTCATTTCGAGTTCTGTAGAGGGAGAAATCGCAATTTTACTACAGAGTGTTTAATCGGTCAACATATCAATCTGCCATGATGTTTTACGTCACTTTAAACTTATGCCATTTTAATTGTACTTAAAATTAGATTGTGAGCCATAGATGTCTTTCAATTTCTAGTTCTTAGCTTTCCAATGAGCTTTGAATTAGATCATTTGGAGTTCTGTAGAGGGAGAAATCGCAATTTTACTACAGGATGTTTAATCTGTCAGCATATCAATCTGCCAGAATTTTTAACATTACTTTAAACTTATGCGACTTAAATTTTAATTACATTTAGATTGCATGCCATAGATTTCTGGAAATTTCTAGGTCTTAGCTTTCCAATGAGCTTTGAATGAGGTCATTTTGAGTTTTGTAGATGGAGAAATCGCAATTTTACTACATGATGTTTAATCTGCCAGAAAATTTACGACCTAATTTGGTTGCTTAGAAAATGGCAATTTTGTTAGTCTAGGTGTAAAACTTCAAATAAATTATTGGAACCATAACTTGAGTAGTTTGGTATTATAGATCGATCGATGAAAGATGATTTTTGGAGAATTTTGGGGTTTAGTTATTGGGTAAATTTAGTGGAGTTCCAAATGAAATTTATAAGCCCTAAAGGTCTGAGAGAGTTTAGTGGGGTGATTTAAAGAGATTTTATTGCCTTGGGCTAAGTGGATAATTAAATTCGAATTAGAAATCGTGAGAGAGATAATTGACAATAAAGTTGAAATATCGAATTGATGAGTTAAATCCAGGAATAAATGAACAGGCTGGTTGGGTTACGTCCGAGGGTGTTATCGGAGTGATGTTAGTTGATAAACTTGAATGATTATACGATGGGCCGGTTGCGTAAGTTCGGGCATTTTACCAGACTGACACTAATGTATTTTAATTAAAGGATGAGAATTTAATTAAGAGAAGTGAGATCGACTCGAGATTTAAGGGTTAGTGTCGGGTGATAGGCACGTGTTAGCCGGATTTTGTGAATTTATATATATATATATATATATATATATATATATATATATATATAGAGAGAGAGAGAGAGAGAGAGTATGTATATACGATTGGAAATAATATTCGTGTGCATGAGGAAGCATACTTATGTTGCCTGCTATCACGGGAGGTCACACGCAGTGGGTGATCCTACCTTGTCGATTCCAGCATGGTCCGGATGTGTGCCCAATAACATAGAACTTCGAACTATCACTATTTGAGTGTACAAATAGTATTGTAGGTTATTTGGATTCATTAGGTATGTACGTAGCCTAAGGGCTTAGAACTATGTTCGTCTCCATTATGTGTTTATTTGATTTATGGTTCGAGGGTGATTTCAAACTGATAGTCCGAGATTTGGTGCGTGGCGTGCATGGACTCGATAGCAGAGTATGCACGCATCGCGGTTTAGTTATATATATATATACAGTACCGCTCTTGTGCGGACTGATTCGCATTTTAAGAATGCGGACTAGAAAAGTGTCACCTGGCGGTGAACTCAGAAAAGAGAGAGAGTGTGCCTATAATTTAGCCTATATTTTCTAGGCTCACCGTCAAGCGACACGTGTCCACTCCGCACTTTTAAAATGCAGACTAGTCCGCACAAGAACATTATTATATGTGTGTGTGTGTGTATTTATGTGGTATTTCTAATAAACGTAGATCATAGTGTAATAAATTATATACGGGCTTAATATGTTAATGATGAACGTTGATAAATAAGTGGAGTAAATTTATAAATTGAGCAATGATTTAATAAGCTAATGAGAGACATAGCTAATTATAAATGAAAGTTAGATTATACTCAAGTCAGGGTTGAGTTCTAAGGAGATTTTTCACTGAGTCTAGTTAGACAGGGTAGTTTAACTGGGTGGGTTAAGATGTATGCTTTATGTGTGCACAATAGTTGAGAGGTGAGGGGTAATCTCATGAAAGTGCGACACCGACCTATATATGAAAATTTTAACTGAATATTTATTTACTGCATCTTAATTACTTGCTAAGTATTTTTAACAAGTTTTGGGCTATGACCCATATCAAATTTATTTTTATTATCAAAACATTTTAGGTGTCCAGCAACAGGGAAGCTAGACTTGATGATTCTTTCCAAGGATGCGTATGTGTAACACTTGTGAAGGCATACAAGATTTGTGTAGACAATTATGTTATTCATTCCTAGATTAGTATTCATGATCAGTATTTCATTTGGGCATGTTTTCCCTTCAGTTGATACAGTCTTTTCAGTTTTATTTATCAGACGATGTATTTGGATTCAATTTTATTTCATTACACTTATGGTTTGGATTTTAGTTTTGGAACCGATGGTTTATTCGCTACTTATTATTTATCTATTTATCATGTGATGATTCATACTCTTATATTTGTATGGATGGTTGAGTAATATTATTTTTTTGGCGTGTTACGTTAATGAAAAATAAAATTTGCATCGGCTTAATTTAACATAGGTGGTTAGTAATTTAAAAAAAAAAATCGACTGTGATGTTAAGAATGAACCAAATGAGAAACATGTTTGTATTTGTAAAGGATCGATCACCCGTCATTAAAATAGGTGGGACGTCACAAGATAAAGGAGCTTGAAAGGGATTTTTCTTGGAGATTTCACGGATCTAGGCAACCTCCTTCAAGCCACCTTGGGAGGTGAGAGGTTGCCATCACCATCTTCTTTAACCTACCATCTTTGGAACTTTTTTGAGGAGGCAAACTCTACTCTTTAAGTTTAAGAACTCTATTTCCCTAGTATTTCGTCTTGTATGTAGAGTTTTAAGAGTAGAATATATGCATGTTTCAAGATAGCTATTTTCTTATGTTCTTTATAAAGTGGTTTACAAAGTGGTTTTTAAGAAAATGATATATGTTGAAGAAAACTTAGTTTTAAACATTTTATGAAATAAAATGTTTTGAAATAATATTTATCTTGTTGATATATTTTATGAACAAAGTCTTGAAGTTTTCTTGTAAAAAATGGGACTTTTATGAAGTTAGACAGTTAAACAAGTTTTGAAGAACGAAAATATCTTTAAGTCTTGAAAAACATATTTTTGTAAGTATTATGAAATTTCTTAAACAAATCATGTGTTAAACTCACATTCTTGGACTTTTGGACTTAAAGTCCCTATTCCCATGTATATAAACTTGTAGTAATTTAGCAAAGAGCATACAAACAAGTTTAGTGAAGGTTTTGGTGAGAAGCCATCGAAAGCATATTTGAAATTCATACAATGGGAAGTTATCAAATATACAACCCATATTTGGTGAGAAGCCATTGAAAGCAAGAGTTACATCCAATGATGAGCCACCAAATGTAAGAGGTACATATTAGATGACTTTTCACCAAATGTGTACAAATTTTAAACATTTGTTAATTTGTTCACATTCAGAGAAGCCACCTAATGTAGTGTGGTATATATCGCGACAACACACCAAATGCAGCCTTCTTTGATGGATTTTACGATTTTGACAGCATTGGGAGGCATATTTTATCTTTAAGCATCAATTTATGTTTATTCTATGATGTTTATACTTGCTTAATATCATTTATAATGTTTCTTTTTAAATTAAAAAAAAAACAAATTAGGTCATACAGAAAAGTGTGTGTGTGTGTGTGTGTGTGTGTGTATATATATATATATATATATATATATAGAGAGAGAGAGAGAGAGAGAGAGAGAGGGACCCAGAAGTAATGAGAGAGGGGTTCATGTGAAATGAGAAAATATTATTGGAGGTGAAAGCAATGTTTAGATGAGGGCTGGGAGTCAATTTTGAGAGAAGAAAGTCTGAGAGATGAACAAATGACTGAAAATAAAAATTAAGAGGATAAATACTCGAGTCTTGACCAAGTGTATCAATTTCATGGTGTCAATTAATAGAAATAACCATTGATGTGATGATAAAGAAAATGTTTGTGTTCATTTAAGAGCAGCCATTAAATTGATACCACTAATTACCAAGAATCTAAACTGGATAAGAACATAATATACCACTAATTACCAAGAAACTAAAAAAGGCTTATCCAAACTGGATAAGAACATAATATACCACTAATTACCAAAAATCTAAAAAACGCAAAACGTAATCGGGACGTGAAGGCCAAGCCTTAAAACCCTAGACAAGCCTTAGGCATGAGTTCAAGCCTTTTTTAATATATTTTATAAAATTGTATATATCTTAAAATATGTCTGATTATATGCAAACTAAAATACTAAAATACTATTTTTTTAAATACTAACAAAAAAAGAAGGCACATTTTTTTGAACTAGAGCCTGAGAGGATTTTGAATATTATGTCTTTTGATTGTTTTGAATGAGATATTGGTCCAATTTTAAAAAAAAAATTAAGCCTTTAAAAGACAATACTGTTTCACTAAATCGTTTTTTATTTTTAAAAAAATGCGCCTTGAGCATTTTTTACCACGAATAAGGCGTAAAAGGCTTAAAGCGAAGCATTTCACCCAAGCCTCAAGCCTACCTAGGCGCGCCTTTTAGAACACTGCTAGTTACTATAAGAACATGGAAGATCCAGACGTTAATTTATTGCAAATATCGTCTCTTTGACAAAAATGGTAAATTACATCTTGTCTATAAAAACCTTTTCGAATGCAAATCTCTACAACAACTGATTCGTTAAAGCGCAATAAAAAAGAGAAATCATAACGGCATTGGAAAAGCACTTTTAATCTCACTTGAGAACGCGAAGGAACCGGTAAGGGAAGTGTATGTTATTAAAGAGATGTATGTTAACTTTGCCATATTCTAGTATCACTGTGTATTAGAATATTCAACAGACGGGTATTTTTTGCCTCATTGCCTCGATTAACATTTCCATTGGAGATGCTAAAAGGATCCCAACAAAAGTATGTAACACACGCTTCATTATCACAATATTTAGCAAACACCAAATACAGCATGTTTACCAGCGCAACATTTTGAAATCAACAGTGAAAGCTATACCCATCAACCAAATAACAGAAAGATATCAGCTATCTTCACAGCTACTCAGGGCTAGGAAATTTCGAACCAAGATGCAAAGATGAATCTACAACCTAAAAGGTTTATAATGTCAGATATAGGATGATATTTTCAATAAAGTATGAAAGAAGAAATAACCAACCGATAACCTGTGTCACCCTATCATTTCCTCGAAGTTGCGAGGATCAGACAAGCATATCAAGGTTCCAACTCAGAATCATCGTCACAAAAATAAGTTCCCAACTTGACAGCTTCATAGCTACAGTGAAACATAATTCACTTCTGTTCACCTCTAAGACCATCACCCCAACTATTACCCATTCACTTACAGCCAAAAATCATGTAGGATAGCCAGGTCAATATTAGAAATCGGAAGGAAAAATATTGGTGATCACAACTATAAACTTACAGATCACAATATCAACAAGGGAAATTTCATTGATATCACTATACCATGTTCCCAGCAACCAGCATTCTGCTTTTCAAACCCAGCACCATTCATCTACCAATTATAAACATGCATCAACAGTCACAAGATCATCACAACAGCCACCAGCCCCATCTCAATCTTTTCTCGAACACAACTATAAAACCCAGTGTGTGTATTGTATTAAGTTAGTACCACTTTTAGACTCGAAATGTCCACCCCGTTAATCAAATAACAAGAAAAGGGAAAAGCGGAGAGCATGTATGATAGAAAGGGTTGGGGGAATTTTAAAAGGAGGAAAAAGATTAAACCGTTTAACAAAGGGAATAAAATCCAACCCACATATTAATGGAACATAAACAGTACCAACTTTTGAACTACAATATCCACAATAACCCAGCTTTCAAAGAGAAATAGTTAACCACAATATATGTACCATCAAGATCCAAAATGATATGGTTATAAAAAAACTTATTCTACCATACTACGACTAAAGACTCTGAATAGCACATGCAAGACAGTCTAGGGTTCCACATTAGCAAGCAGGCAAAAGTAGCACTTAGTACTTCCATCAGATGCTTAACTCCTGATTAAGTCAATCCTATAACACCAAATTGAGGATTAACAATGTGAGCATATATTTTCCAACAAAAACTAAGGCACCATTTGGTTTAATGTAAAGTGTTTTTTAACTTTGTTGAAAAGTATTGACACCTACATAGAGTTACAGATCAACTCCAAAAAGGTGAAAACACTTTTCACCATTTTACTTCACACGAATGAAAATAATTTCATCCAAAACCAAACTTGGCCTAAAATGAAAGAATCCAGTTCATGAAATCACATTGTCTGAATGAGGGGAAGGACTCCGAGAACCAACTCGGCGATCACGTGGAGAAAGACTTCTAGGAGTTGGAGACCGTTCACTGCCACTTTGCCTAGATGGAGACGGTGTCCTACGAGGGGACAAACTCCTTCTAGGACTTGGGCTACGCCTACGAGGGATATTGCATGATATCAGTCAAAATGCAAAGCAAAAAGAAGTAATGATCGTAATCAATTGTATTATTTGAATAGTTTTAAAACCTTTCAACTGATCGACTCCGACTCCGACTCCGACTCCTACTACTATGCTGTTCATCATCATAGCGTACCCTTGCACGGCCCTTATCATAGTCTGGACTTAAGCTACGGCTTCTGCTTCGATAACGATAATCTCGCTCCCTGCCACGGTACCTGTCATGTTCATACCTATCCCAACTCCTACTGCGACTTCTCCTTCTGTAATCCCTGCTGCTGTAGTAATCATCCCGGTACCTAGAAGAGCTTTTAATGTCGATTGTAACATAAAATAAATGCATTCAGATTTCTTTTAATTTAAAAAACATTTGAAAGAAGAGCATCCAGAGTCTGGATTCCAGACAAATTGAAACCTGTAATATAATAAATGAAAAGGATGTACATATCCCTAAACCATCGCATGTCTGACAATTAGTATCTAACCATCAATTTTCAGGTATCTCATTTTCATTAAGAAGAGTACATAAAGCACCATGCCGATTGCTTTCAACTTTTAGCACATATGAAATTGAGTCATGTTGTTAGCATGTGCTCGACGAACATACCATGTTTGTAAGATTTTTAAAGAAATCGATTTTTAAAACCAAATTCGCCCTCCCTGTTGCCAGGGTGTTATGTTCAGGAAACATTACGCCACGGCTAAGGAAAGGAACTTGGAGTTTTGCTCTGTATAAAAGTACAGATGATCTGATTTAGTTTCAAAAGCTAGATTTTATTACATCTCACACACGTACACAAAAAAAAATATTTCAATTAAATTGGAAAAGTTAGATTTCAAATAGGACTCATTTTCCGAACTGGATTTACAAAAGACCAACACAATTTTCACTTTTCCAACTCCTCGGTCATTTCTTTTTTCTTTTTTGGCTCTCCTCGCTCTTCATTGTTTTTGAGTTTCAAACTGTACAGTGCAGCGTGTCAACTACGGAAGCAATCAAAATTTTAATTCGAAGAAGAAAAGGTTTTACCTTCGCCGAGGGCTGCGGCTTCTAGATCTGCCCCTAGTTTTTGACAACTTCTCTATAATTCTTCCTTTGTGACTGAAATGTAATTAAAAAAGGGGAGTGAGTTTCACCATCAAATCAATTTGAAACAGTACATTGGAAGCTGGATGGGCAACAATTTAAATACATCCAGCAAGATAACATCATATTTAAGATACAGATGTATATATATATATATATATATATGTGTGTGTGTTTTGAAAAATGATGCATTCTTGGGAATGGAAGAGTATTATCCTCACAACACAATATATATGCCCAAAGGACACCCCAAATCTTTAAGACAGATCATTAAAATGACTCTCATCCAAACACTTCTGCAATTCAATTATATGATATTGATTTAATTTTTTTCTTTTTGAAGTCAATCAATTTCAATATTGAGCACGGAGTCTCTATTTATAAGGAGTTAATTGTTTGTACCTCTTAAGTTTGTATATGAACCATTTTAAGTTAACAGGTAGCAGATAGAATTTGTTTTTAGGGAAAAAAGAGGTTAATGGCTATATTTGACACTATATCAATACCGGGCTCATTCAGGCATAAAAACAAACAAAACAAACATATTTTTCATTTCAGATTTCAAATAAAAAAACAAATGCTGCCCAAGTTCAGGCGAAGATATCTACTTATAAGAGAGACAAGAAAAAGGAAGAGAAGAACTCCTAATCAATCAATTATGTAAGTAATTCTAGGCCGACACCGGATTCCGACACAATTGTCACAGCGACGTGTCATATCTAGTGTCCCATGTCCTAGTGAAACCCATGAATCAGGTAATACATACACGACCCGTCAATGCGTCTCACAAAGTGTGCATTATCTTTATTGGTAACTTGAGTGAAAACATATCTGAATAGACGAAAATTTAGATCAAACTGAAATGCTTCTGATTTAGGCATACTCTCCGAAATAGAATTGTTGAAGATTTATTTTATTTATTTCCTTGTTTATCTCTATTTCCCTTCAGCAGTTCATTATTGTTGAAGATTTATTTTATTTATTTCCTTGTTTATCTTTATTTCCCTTCAGCAGTTCATTGTTTTAAATAGAATTCCAATAATGTTCCAAGTATAAACAAACACCTGGGGCATCTCCTTGTACTCCATGGTTCAAAGTCTCGGTATCAATACCGGAATCGGACACCCGATTTTCAACTCGGTCGCGGTATCGAGCGATACACAAAGATATGATATTTAGAGAGCGCAAAAAATTCCGGAAAAAATATAGAAAATTTAAAAAATAATAAGATTAACAATGTGGACCCTTAGTTGTTAAAATCGTCCTATTCGCGAGTCGCATCGTACGATTCGATTCGTTTCGGACACAAAACGATTCGAATCAGGATACGAATCGCATGTCTAAAGAATCGCCCGAATCGGTACCGAATCGTTCGATTCCAAATCGAACCGTGAATCGTGTTAAAAACGATTCGGGGAAAAGTGTTTTCTACTTAAACCGTAAATAGATTTTAACCCAAATAACAAAAAATAAAATAAAAAAGGTTGCTTCAACCTTATAACCTATTCAAACCGCAACCGACCGAAGCAAACAAACTCTAATTCTTGCAAATCGAAGGCCGTTTGAAACCCATACAGTAAATCGAAGCAAAATAGCAAACATTTTTTGGTTTTTTTCTGCAAAACCCATACGGTATGTTTTCTTTCTTGTTTTCATGTCTTATTTCGCTCAATCAATGGCCGACCGAAGCAAACAATTTGATTTATTGTTTTCGTTTGCTTTTTTTTTTTCAAGGTTATAAAACCATACATTTTGATGTTTTTTTAGTTTTTTTTGTTATAAAACCAAAACGAAGGCTGCTTTTTGTGCTTTTTTGCTGTTTTTTTTGGCTATTTTGCTATTTTTGTTATTTTGCTGTTTTTTTTTTAGGTTATAAAACCCTATTTTGCTTCTTTTTTTTAAGGTTATTTTGCTGTTTTTTTTTGCTGTTTTTTAATTTCCATTTGCTGTTTTCTTCTTTTTTTGCTGATTTTTTTGCTGTATTTGCTTAAACCATCCATTATTCATATGTATTTGCTTAAATTCTTTATTTATTGTTCGAGTTGTTTTTATGATTTATTTTTGTTTTTTACATTTTTAAGCTTAAAACGAATAAGAACATGTGCTACAGTTAATTTCTGTGCTATATTTTGGCATATTATCATGTGCTACGATTAGTTTTTTGTTATATTATGCTTAATTATCAATTTTATAGTGCCACAATGCATTTACGTATGTTTTATTTCATTTTTAACATTTGATTCCAATTCGACCGGTTCGATTCACGATTCGCAATTTGACAACTATGTGTGGTCGAATGTGATACATTCAAATCCATCCTTCGATTTGCATTGCATTGTAGAATTAGTTATACTGAAGCGCGACGGAGTTGTCGGATTCAAATATACATAATAAACCAATATTAATATTGAAAAACTATCTACTGTCACATAGTATTTGTACAAACCTTTAAAACACAGTTTTACAAACATTTTTAAAATATTATTTTTAGAAATTCTAAACGTTATTTGTACAAACCTTTTGTACAAATAATTTTTTCTAATATTTTTGCACAAATAAAATATTAGGTGAAATATTTTGTACAAATAAACTTTATTTTGTACAACATTATTTATATTTTTTTCTGTTTTTTAGATTTTACAAACATTGTTTTGTACAAATATTTTTTTTCTGTTTTTTTAAATTATAAACAATATTTTCTACAAACATTATTTTTTTTCTTTTTTTTAACTACTTGTACATTTTTTATAAATAATGTACAACATTTTTTTACACTTTATTTAACTAGTACATTACAGCTTTTTTACGGCCAGTACACAATGGCAGCTTTTTTTACTGCACAGCTGTTTTTACAACACAGCTTTTTTTACAGCACACGACCCAAAACAAAAACAAAACAAAAATACTACTTTACTAACTTTTTCAAAACAACGCTTCTTAAGCTAAACATAAAACATGAGAAAGGAAATATCTTCTTTACTTTCCTTTCATTAGGGCTTTTCAACTGACATAAAACATCAGAAACGAAACAACTCACCGACCAAAGTAAAGAAAACGCTGCTTCCTGATGATTATTTGGGGGTTTCCGACTTCTTTGAAGATGGCAAGTAACTAGTGTGAAAAGTAGGAAGGCCACGTCATCTTTTATTTCCGTCTTCTCTCGTTTCTTTGGGCAAAAAAAAAAATCAACTCGGGGGAGATAGCGTTGAATCGGTGCTATACCGGCGTTCTCATACGATTTGTAATTTTTTTTTTCAATCGTGACTCATAATCGGTGTGGTGCCCTGCATTCCGAGTCAACTCGGCCGATTCCGAGTTGACTCAGGCGCTACTTTGAACCATGTTGTAGAGCAGATTGCAATTTAGCCCTTGAGTTTGGGGGTTTTGCAATGTCGGACAATTCTTTCAATTTTTTCAATGTTAATCCTTAACTTTTATAATTAAATCCACTGCCTAACTTCCATTAAGAAAGTTACACGGGGATGTTGACTACGCAACCTATATGTCAAAATTTGACACATGGTTCTGAAATTTATAAAGAGCACAAAAAATAAGATAAGTTAAAAACTAAATCTTGTATATATAAATAATTTGAGGATGTAATACAAAGACGTATCGATTTTTATATATGTACCCAAATCTTGTATATGTGTGTGTGTGTGTGTCCTTGTGTGTTTTCGTTTATGTATGTGTTTTCGTTTATGTATGTGTTCATATGTCCGTAAAAGTATGCATGAGTGTCCGTATGTTTTTCGTATACATATGTGCTCATATGTATTGGTACGTGTGTGGAGGTATGAGGATGTATGGGATTTAACGTGTTTTTTTCTTTTGCGACAGTGGTGGTGTTTTAGTGTTGGTGGTGGAGTGGTGTTTAATGGAGGGTTTTTTTTTTAAGGGGGGGAGGGGGGGGGAGGAGTATTGGTGGTGGTGGTGTGATGCCGGTGGTGGTTCGCTGGGAGAGATGGAGAGAGAAGATGGCTGTTCATTGGTTTGATTATTGTTTATTTAACTGATAAATACAAAAATATGTAAATTTAGTTTATACTTGCGCCTAGTCGGTGCGTAATCACGATTTTCCGGTAACATTTTGACGGAAGTAAGACGATGGATATAATTGCAACAAATCAAAAACATGTTAACATTGAAAAATTGGTCCAACATTGTAACCCCCCACCCCTTCTCTCTCTCTCTCTCTCTCTCTCTCTCTCTCTCCACACACACACACGAACCTCAGGAGCAAATTAATTTACCCTTGGTAATATTTTTAGAGAGATTAAACGGTTTGAATGGGCAAGGGATTATTATTACGATGCCTTTTACATAAAACACAGAGTTCTAAAACAAAATTATAAACGTATGAGGACACTTCAATAGCATATGCGATTATCCATTCAAAACTTTCAATTTACAAAGGAGTGAATGCAATCTCCATGCTCATAAGGAAGAATATGGTCAAACCGAAGTAATGCTAATGGATGAAAAGAAAGACATAACTTAGGATTTATCTAGCTGTCTCTAAGTAGTTGGGACAAAGGTTTGTTTAGTTCAATTGAGTCATCAAATTTTACCAAGCAAAGAAGACTGAAAGAAAAGGGTGGCAATACATAATCCAAAGGAAATGAACATATTAGACCATACACTCTTGTACACTTACATTCTTTCTGCATTGGGCCCATACTTCGCAAACTGTACAGTCATTTCTCTGCCATCAACCACTCTCCCTAAAAATAATATATTCAAAGGGAAATTATAAAAAAAAAATCACAGAATTAGTTCAAGAATTCTACTAATAAAATAATGGGCACTTAATCTAAGGTTCCTAAGAGCTTGGTTGATATAGCGAGGACTATATTTTTTTCAATTTTAGTTTCCAGTTTGTAATGTTATTTTGACCATATAATTTAATAATTGCGCTTTCATTTTAGGGTGGCAATGTTGCTTAAAAGAGCAGCAATGTTATTTTAGGAAGTGATCAGACACCAGAAATTTCTGTTGACTAAAGTTTCAAAAACATACAACAGTCACTAAATCGACCAAGTTTTAGGGATTTAAGGCACTAAATCTCTATAACATAAAATAGAGACAGGTTAACACTTAAATTGACTAGCATTGAGATCATCCATGTTTCACCCAATCATATTGTAGGGTTATGTTAACCCCTCATTTGGGTAGTGTTGACAAATTGGTATTCCACATTTGGGATGATGGTTTTAGCAGAAACAACATTGTGGCAAATTTGTCCCAAATGTGAGGCTATTGAGATGTGACATTTGAGTCATTTTTCACCTTTGCAAGTTTTTATTAAATTTTGCCTATTCAATTGCTGGCTCTAGAGTAAGTTTGGTGTTTCAAACTAACACATATTTGGGCATTTGGGGGGTGTCAAAATGTCCAAAAATAGTCTTAACATCTAAAAAATATTTTCCTATAAACATTGTATATAATAAACGTATCCACATGAACATATGAAAAAGAGAGCTTAAATATATACCATCGAGCTTATCCACAGCCTTCTGTGCTTCATCTGCATACTTATAACGAACAAATGCAAACCCGCGCGAATCACCAGTCCTAAGCCAACAAAATATAAACAAATACATTTAATTCTTCTATTTTAATCGGGATAGGAACATATATATATAATAAAGGTTCTAAAAAACGCGGGGCGTGATTGAGGCGTGGAGGCCAAGCCTTAAGCCTTAGAAGCCTAGGCGGGCCTAGGCGTAAAAAGGCGTGAAAAGGCGTTTAGGCCTTCTTTATATAATTTTATATTTTTTAACCATAACAAGGCTATTAAAATACAAAAATTGCACATATCATAAAAATATGTCTGAATATATGCAAATTAAAATACTATTTGATTATTTTGGATGAGATAATGGTCCGGTTTGTAAACAAATTCTTTAAAAGGCGACATCGCTTCACTAGAGCATTGTTGTTTTTAGAAAAAAATGCGCCTCAAGGGTTTTACCAAGAATGAGGCATGAAAAGCGTAAGGCGAGGCGTTTCTCTCAACCCTTAAGCCTAGGCGGAGCCTAGGCGGGTTTTTTAGAACAGTGATATATATATATATATATATGGATGGCTTATGTACATACCATCCATACTTCCCATATGTGCAAACCATTTTTTTAAATAGTGAAAAAAATATTTTAGAGTTTTTTTGTGTAGTTTTTAAACATTTCAGGGACCCATAAAAAATTACCTCAATATAATTTTTTTGTTATTTTAAAATAACAAAAAAATTATTTCATATATATATATATATATATATATATAAAATATGGAGCCATATGGGGTATGGCTCCTTTCATGCATATTAAAGATGTATGATATTTTGTGTTGCATGCAAGCATGCAACACATAAATACACATGCATGTTTAACATGCATACATACATATTATTAAATTATTTTTTTATTAAATATATTTATATATATATATATATATATAGAGAGAGAGAGAGAGAGAGAGAGAGAAGATCCTATACACACCACCTGTGTGGGCCATTTTTCTTAAATAGTAAAAAAATTAATTTTCGCTTAATTTTTTATGGTGTTTAAACATTTCGGGGAACCACTAGGAAAAAAAATCAGCCCAAAATGATTTTTTTTGCTATTCAAAAAAAATCAGTCAAAAAAAATTCATTTGAGTTGATTTTTTTTTAGGGGACCCTGAAATGGTCCGCACAGGGCGGTATGCATAAATTCCGCCTTCTCAAACAAAGACCTCCTTGCAGATCATTTTTTTTAAATAATAAAAAAATATTTTTGAGTTGACTTTTTTGTGTGTTATTTAAACATTATCAGGAAACCACAAAAAACAATTCAACTCAAAGATGATCCGCAAAGATGGTCTCTCTCTCTCTCTTTATATATATATATATATATATATATATATATATATATATAGGGAGAGGTTCACAAGTGGACCAAAAGAATGGACTTTTTAATGGACTTAACAAAAAAGACTAATAACCCACTAATATTGGGTGCCGCTGGCGCGGACCCATTACACCAAGGAATTAAAATTAGTGGGTTATTAGTCTTTTTTGTTAAGTCCATTAAAAAGTCCATTCTTTTGGTCCACTTGTGATCCTCTTCCTATATATATATATATATATAATAAATGAGGAGGGGATTTTGGTCTCACCAAACTGGTGGTCCAAATTAAATGTGGGGAATTTACGTCTGACGATCTAAAATGCTCCAGAGAGAAGGTTGTCTTTCTGGTTAATAGAAGTAAGCATACAAATGATGGGTGCATATTCTTGATGTACAGCATTCGTAATGGTGAGCCTCCATGAAAGGCAAAGTTTCTTTATGAATCAGCAGTTTACCTTTCGTCCAAGGAGTTTGCCCACAGTGGAAAAGGGTTCCACCGAACATCATTAGTTCGTTGGTCCGAACTCATTTATTTGTTTTATATTGATATATGTCATGAAATATAAGTTCGTAGGAACTCTTTACAGAATTTGTAGTCATTCTTCAAATTTGATATCATATCCAACTACGGATTCTGTTGCCCTTTACCCACCATTGCATCCATCAAAATTTGCAAAACTACTAAACCGACTCTTTTAGTATCACCATTGGTGATGCTCTTAGCTGTCAATAAATCCTTTGTACAAATCTAATACACTACAGTAGCCAAAATTCAGCCTCCTATTCCCTTCCTTAGATCTACGCTCGCCCAATCCTCCAAAACACCATACTCTCTCTCTCTCACACAAGACATTCATGCTCCTCACTGTTTCGTGCCCCATATTCAGTCCTTTTCTTCTCTATTCATTTGATCAAATGTTGTTTTGTAATACTGTGGTAACATTTCCCAAGATGTCTTTGAGGCATGTGTGGAAAATAGTGTGTGTATATATATATGTAAATTTTGTTGTGTGTATGTTGCAGTAAGGGCAATAAACACTTCCTCTTTGGTTCATTTGATAAAATATTGTAAGCTATGGTTCCTTATTCTTCTGTTTTTAGTTTTGTACACTTCTATGGAGATGGGCTTCTATTTTAAGATGGCTTGTTTCATTTCTGTACAAAACATTAGCAGCCACAGAAAGTATATGGTTGTTAAATTTGTAAATGTATCTTCAGTTTTATTCAAAAATTGAGTTTGTTATCCACCCTGGTTGGTCCAGTGTTAAGGGTCAGCTCATTTAGGCCAAAGGTCTCGAGTTTGAAACCCCCCGACAGATATCGGCCAGATATGAAGCGGACGTTTGTTAGGGTGGCTCTCGCACAACGAACCCTATTTAGCTCGCATGGGAAAGTCGAAAGGACTCATTCATGTGGAGGTTCAGAGTTATAAAAAAAAAGATTTTTGTTGAAAAAGAATTATTAGTTGCACTGTCTATGTAATGAATTTCTTAAGTTATGTGGAAGAAAAAATAAATTTGGTATGTTGTTTGTTGTGGGTCTTAATTAGCACTGGGTGTAATATGGTCCAAGTATGTTTGTGTTAGTTTGAGTATTTTTTCATATGGATCAATGTTTACAAAGGCGGTGGAGGCATACGCCTCTGAGCGAGGTGAGCAAAAAATGCCTCGAGGCTTGCGCCTTACTATAAACCCTAGCTTTTGGTCTTTTTCTCTGCTTCGATAGTCTTCTTCCGACCTTAGTTTCTCCTTTCCGCCCCTAGCTTTGGTAAGGCTATTCCATCCTTGTTTCTCTTGTTTCTCCTGTTCCGGCCTTATATTCTTGTATTTTAGTTGTTGTTGTTGTTTTTGTAAAAAACTATTCCAACCTTTGATATGACTTTTTAAATTTTTTTTTAAGGTTTCCATTTAAAAACCTATTCCGGCCATTAATATGACTTTTCTTTTTTTAAGGTTTCTGTGTAAAAACCTATTCTGGCCTTTAAAGTTTTCTTTCTTTCTTTTTTTTGGTAAAACTCATGTTTTATCCACTGTTTTTTGTAATAACTTTGTTTTATATTTTTTTTTTGTAGTTGAATTATGTCTAGAAAGGATCCCGACTAGAAATATGGTACGGAGGTTGATAATGGAAAAGGATAAGTCCATATCCAATGTAATTTTTGCAATAAGGTTATAAAAGGGGGCGTGAAAAGAATGAAAGATCATCTTGCAGGAAAGAAAAAAAATGTTCGAGAATGTGATAGAGTTCCTCCGGATGTGAGACAAGAAATAGTCAAGTTCTTGACAAATAAAAATTTTGAAAAAGATGTGGCCTGAATAAAAACCGAGGAACATATTGGGAGTGGTGCGTATTTCACAAGTAAATCCATCTAAAAATGGTTCTAGCATGGGTAGTACGGCTAGGGGGATTAGGGGACCCATGGATAGGTTTTTAGTTGATCTTGATATGATAATGATTCTAAGGACTAGCGATGGTGGTGATAGCGGGGATGAGGATGAATGAAATCCACTTTTCAAGCCTTTGGATACGGATGATCCATTAATATTTTAGTAGTAAACTTGAGAATGATCTGTTTTTTTATGTTTTTGTGATGTTTTTTTATGTTTTTGTGATGAACAATATGTTAGTCTCAGACTTACCTTTAATGATGTAATGGAAATGAACTTTAAGTTTGATTGGTTGATGGATTAAATGATTATAGACCCTTTTGCATCATTTAATGTGTTGGATTATTTTTTTGTGAATTTATTAGACTTTTTATATTTTTTTCTTTTATTTTCATTTTTGTGTGAGGCGTACGCCTCGCATCGCCTTTTGAACATTGGGGAGACCAAACAGCTTTTGGACATAATGATGTGTCATCATCATGCTGGGTAATTTGTGTGGGTCACGTGAATTCCACTAAAAATATCACCCAATGTGGTGATAACACATCACTAGATTTTTAAATTGGGTCCAAAAACTGGGTCTCCCTAACATTTCCTTTTTCTTAATAGGTGTAGATATGAGTTGTTACAACTTTGTATGCACTTAATGGTGGGTGAAAGGGCAACTTTTAGTTGTGAAATGCAATATCCCCATTTTACTCTGATGTGTACTTAATTGTATATAAATAGGTAATCAATTATCTGATTGTTTGCTTTGATTTTTGGATTTAAAGGTTACTACTCTTTCCATTAGTTCATGACCTAATGGGTATATTTATTTGGAATCAACGGTCTAAGTTTATGAATTATAATATTGAAACTACATCCCTATATCTTTCATGGTATTGATTATTTAAATCATTTAAATTTTGTTATTACTTTCTTTTTAGACCCAATGGATATAATTTTTTATTTTTCTATGTAGTATTGAAGTTACAAAAATTATGGTATCGTTTGTCTTCATTATTGCTATTATACATTAGTTACACCAAGAGGGTTTTTTAGGGTGTTTTTATTTATTCCATTTTTCTTTCTCTTGCCCCCATTTCAATTAAGCTTTAATTTTTTCTAGGGGAATGTACAAAAAAAATGCTTGAAAATATAAAAATGCATTTTTATTTCGATGCAAGTGACTTGCTATAACCAACAGGGGTGATGTGTTAATGTAGTAAAATTTCTGCATCCACAACCCATGTGGATCAGCTCCTCTAATGTTACTCTACGACAGAGTGATTTTTTTTGCCGTTGATCTCACATTGGAGTGCATTGGGATCAATAATTTATAATCTCAATGCGTGATCAATGGTTGAAAAAATCACTCTAAAGTAGAGTGACTCTAGAGAATCCTTATCCAATGCCATATGGGTCATGTCTTAAAAACATCGCATTGTGTCAATGTTATGAAATCCCCAAAACGTTTTTTACAACTGTTAGTTAGTTATATATATATATATATATAGTGTGAGAGAGAGAAAGAGAGAGAGAGAGAGAGAGAGAGAGAGAATTGCTCTCATACATACCACATGTGAAGTCCACCAATGTGGACCGTTCTTTATAAATAGTAAAAACAAATAATTTTAAGACAATTTTTTTAATGATATTTAAATAATTAAGGGGATCCCTACAAAAACAGCTCAAAATAATTTTTTTTGCTATTATAAAAAAATCATTTAAAAAGGTCATATTTTGACCGATTATTTTAAAATAGCAAAAAGAATTATTTTTTGTGGGGTTCAATGAAATGTTTAGATACCACACAAAAAAAATTAAACTCAGAAAATACATTTTACCATACAAAAAAAATATAATCGGCACTGGGCAGAGATGATATGTATAGGTGGTATGTACATGAATATATATGTAGCGAATCTCATACCCAGTATTAGGTCCAAGTATGGGGACCGTTTTTTTATAGCATTTAACATTTTAAGGGACTCATAAAAGAAATAGTTCAAAATTAATTTGTTTGTTATTATAAAAAAATCGGACAAACTATGTCAGTTTTTAACATATAATTTGACAGATTTTTTTAAAATAGCAAAAAAAATCATTTGAGGCTTTTTTTTTATGGATCCGTGAAATGTTTAAATACCAAAAAAAAAAAAAAAAAAAGAACAGCCCAAAATTATTTTTTTGCTATTTTATCAAAAATGTTCCGCAAGGCTATGCAAAATGGAGTATGCATATGAGAGTTGTTCTCTTTCTCTCTATATACCTTCGATCCCTTGGGATGAAGATGTCAACCACCTTGCCGCACTTGTCGAAAAGAGGAAATAGATCATCTGCTGTCGTCCCTATACAAAACCAAAATTATAACAAACAATACATATGCACACATGAATAACCATATATATATACAAAGGAAACTTACGGAAAGTGATATTGAGGATTAGGAGAGAGTATGTGTCACTAATATCCGGTGGACCGGCTCGCCCAAAGTGAGACATTCTTCTCTACTCCGCCGCTGAGTTCAATAATTGGGGCGAATATAGGGTTTCGCCTTCTCACTCTTTGTGCTTATATTCTTCTTTATATTCATTAAAACGTGGGCTTAAAAAAGATCCATTTATTTCACTTTGTGAGATAACGTTGAATTTAGATATACCCTCGGATTTTCATATGTAGAACTTAAAGTCAGGGGTGGACAAAAAAAAGACCGATCCGAATGGACCGATTAGATCGAATCGGATCGAACCGAAAATTAAGGCTATTTTGAAATCGGTCCGAAAATCGGTTCACAAAAACTAAAAACCGATTAAATCGGTCCGGTCCGCGGTCCACTATATTAAAAGACCGATTTGGACCGGACCGATTCCTATATATATATAATAAAAATAATGTTATTGTGTTTCTTATATATAGTTTTTGAATTAATGTATATAACTTATGAATTTAATTTGGAACATTTTATATATGTATAGACATTTTTTCATTTGGGTTAATAAAAACCATGTAAATATCACTTGGAGTTTCGAGTATTATTTTTTTGTATATATATTTGTGAGAAAAATAGATAAACGCATTCATAAAAAGTACATATATATAAAATAGGGTCAGGACCGAATTTTAACCCGGACCGAACCGAAAAAAGCCTGGACCGAATTAGTAGGTTAACCGAATTAATCGGTCCGGTCTCGGTCCAAAAAAATTGAGGACCGAATATTCGGTCCGGTCCAAAAAAGAGGCAAAACCCGGACCGGACCGTGCCCACCCCTACTTAAAGTTACTATTGAAAATTTATCGAGAGCCATTTATTCTCGGTTATACCATGATGTAAATCTCGCAAAGTATTGAGTTATGTTATCTTGCGTTCGAATCTTATTAGGTTCGTATCTAAATGAGTTATTATTTATCATGTGAAAAAAATCATATGTCAACTCGACTTGTTATCTTAATATTTTATGTCATGTTCAACTGTTATTACTCATCAATACAATTAATTAGTTTGAATCGTATACAAGTTGATAAATTATTTCATTTTTAAACACAATTAATTTTATTAATTCGTTGACATTACTAAGTCTCCTACATAGTTATGATTAGATTAACTTTAAATTACACATTAACTTATAAATTTGTGTCAGTTCGTGTCGTGTTATCGTATTATACCTCATTTTATCCGTTCTTACTACAACACAAGTAAAACATTTTTAGTAATTTTTTCGATACTAATTGTTGGTTATTGTATCATACTCATGTTCAATAATCAGATTTCCCTCCTTATGCATAAGGTACAAGCGAATGTAGGGTGTTTAAGTCTATTTTTTTAAGTGAAATATTATGTCTAATTATGACATTATCTCGATGAGCAAAATAAAATTTTAAAAATTTTAAAAAAAACTTTAATACTTCCATATACACCCTCTTAGCTTTTTATCCGGAATACCTCCCTTTCCAAATTCTAATTATTTAATAACAAACATTAAGGAAACTTGTACCCTCCTCAAGGAATACAATTGATATGAATCGACAATATGTGATGGAAAGTCGAAACTAATCAATTATGACATATATAATTTAACCTCCAAACATATTATTCATTCGCCCCTTTTATGGCCATCCCTAACATGATGGGAAAAAAGCATTCAACGCGTGTGTGGGACAATGGCACCCTATTAGAGGGAGATATGAGCATTAACATGCGTTATGTGATGAAATTCAAAATATCAACCTATTTTACTGGAAAGATGCCAAAAAAATAATGTCTTCGTGCAATTATAAGGAAGCGATAAAATGTGAATAAAAGATATAGATTTTTAGGATTTAGTCCCATTTCAAAAGTTTTTGTGGGTCGTTATCACATGCATATTTTAAATTCTAACAATTCCTATAGCCACCCATAATCACTTCAACCGCCCTTCTTCATTTCCTTTTGTAATGACGCGTGTCCCATGAAATTCTTAGCCACTTCTCCATAGAATTAACAACTAAAATAAAAAATACATGTAATCGGATCCAACCAAACCATCCCATATGGGACTAAATACATAAGATCCCAATATATATATATATATATATATATATATATATATATATATATATATATATGGGTCTGTGGATTAATTACGAAGACGGAAGGTGTTGTGTAGTCTATCCACCATTTTCCTCTTTGTACAGTTCAGTGATGGGAGGATTAACCATTATGACTTTACATATAAGTAATTTCAACTACTCGTGAGTTGATAGATAAGTTGAGCTTACGGATATGGTTGTAATCACTTATAGGTAACTATAGTCATGAATTCGTAAAAAATCCTCAAAAATCAACAAATACACTAAGAGAAATGGTGGTGAGGTTCTAAGGAATTTTGTAACTTTTAATCAATTATGCAAACACGGCGATGTTAATTTACTGTATTAAATATCTGATAACATAAGGATGTGAACACATTAAGGTCACCTGTACACTAAATCGATTTTTAGACCAACACTTTCACATGGGAATCCAAGATTCACTTTATCACGTAGTTTTCTCAAATTTATGTTCATGTCATATTTATCATCAAATTTCACTTAGCCAATATACCAATTGTTAGAGAAAGGTTGTTAATATTAATTTTGTTTTGATGTTCACATAGGCTATTAGAACAATGTTGATCTTCATTAAGTCCCGATAATCAGTTATAAACTCATGGTCTAAATATCACTATGAATATGCTCACTTGGGCATAATACATAACTCATACTATTTTTAGCATATAAAATCCCTTACGCATTAACGTATACATAAACATATCTATACAATTTCATAGAGATTCAAAAAGTTTATAAATTTCAAAATTTAATAAACACAATTAAAAGAAATCATCTTAAAGACCTGCTAAAAAACTTTGATGGGGGATTATAATTTCAGGAAGATGATAATGGCATAGAGTTCCCTTTTTATTTCTTTATTTTGACTATTCTTATTCTCCCTCCTTTTTTTCTTTCGTTATTCTACTCCTTTTTATTCTTCCTCCCGTTTTTATCTTATCTGCATTTTTCTCTCTCACGCGTAGCACCCCATCTTTTCACAACCTTTTCCTTTTTCCTCTTCATCTTCTTTCTAGACCCATCTCTATCTCTCTTATTCCATTCTCTCGCATATATTTATTCTTTTATGTTTATTTTATCACACACACACACGGTCCTCACCGTACATGCACACACTCACACGTGACATACACGTAAACACAAACGCACATGACGCACAAACAAAATAATATATATACCCTGATAAAAAAATATTACTATCTCACTTAGTTTAGTTTTAAAACTTTATTAACATAGAAAAATAATGCATATATATAAAAAGAAAAATAAATAATACAATAAAGACTAAGAATAATTAGTTTGCCCCATTAACTTAAATATACCCACCACGCACACATATGGTCATGAATAATTCTTCACACGTAGTTAAACAAGTCATTTAAGATAATAATTTGTATAATTAATTGTGAGAATTATATCACTTATGAGGGGAGGACACGTTTCCGTTGATCCTATCAGAGATCTCACTCGAGAAGATAAAGTCGGTTGAAGCCGACCTACGAAAATCAAGGACTTAGATTTGGACGATTAGTTTAGATAGCCAATTCAAGTCATGGAATTGTATAGCGGCTCAACTGTCCTTTCTTTTCTCTATAAATGTAACCCTCACCTCACGAAAAAGGGGCATGCAACTATTGTTATCAGAACAAGATTAGTAAGAAGAGAGAAACACCCCATGGAAATAGGCATATTATCGAACCACGTAATAATATTCTTGTGCATATTTTATTATTTGTTAGGCTTTAATTGTGTTGAACATTACCGTTAGGATTTTACCACCTACAATTGGCGCCCTCGATGGGAAACTTATTTCCTTTCTCCACCGAATAAAGCCAATAAATAACCAGTCATGTCTCATCCGCACAGTCAACACTTGCCATCTTGCAAAAGTCGATAAGATAACAAGAGCGACCATGAGGCCCCTAGGATTGAGTCTGATATCCAACCTAAAAGGAGTCGTAATACTCATAATTCTCATTACCTTACATGCAAGGATCAAACTATGAAGAGTAACGAGCCACCATGGTCTATCAGATCTCACACCATGGACTCTCTTCTTATGATAAGAAGAATCCCCAAAAAAGTTTACATGAATATGCTTAGCGCTATTGGGAGGCCTACAATGAGGTGAAAGACTAATCCGAACAAGTGGCAGTGGCAGTGGCCTCATTCAAAATTGGTTTTCTGAATAGTTCCATATTACATTAGTCCTTCACTTGTTTAGTTATTTCTAGATATATTTCAAGCTTAGTCAATTTTCACAAATTTTATTTTTGAAACTTATATTGCTCGTAATTTGTTCTAGTTTTTTAAATAAATTACAAGCCCGGATGGTTTATTTAAGAAGACACGTGTCAATCTACGTGGCACAATAGCAACGAGGAAGATTATTTCCCCGACCAACATACTCACTCCGAGCAACAAGTATACTCCGAGGAACGCCAGTCTTCCGAGGAACTCCAATGCTCCGAGGAACTCTTGGACGACGAGCAACTAAGGCGGTTCGAGCTGCATCTCGACCACAGCATTAATTGCCAGATAATCAACAGTTCAACTATTCATTGAATGCTTATCATCTTGACCCGCACGTTTGAAGAACATTAAATGAATTACCCTTTCATATGTGTATCATTTATTGTAACACCCTTTCATGTACAGCCTAAGCGCTATAAATACCTTGTATCACCCTCATTCAAAGGGACCGGAATTTCTTGATAGCACTTGTAATCGAGAATTCCCAAACACTCAGCAATAACATAACAGTGGACGTAAGCCATTCATATAAGGCTGAACCACTTTAAAATCTTTTGTCTTATTTATTTATCTGTGATTAAATAATTAGAGTAATCAAGTTTTTTACATCAACAGATTGGCGCCGTCTGTGGGAAACGATTGTTATTATCGTTTTTCATCAAAAATCATTCATCATCAATGGCGGATAATCCAGAATCTAGCAATCAAAACGCTGGAAATGCTGGAAATCCTCCAAATCCCTCTGCACCTCCAGATCTAGCCGGGATTATGATGAATCTGGCTCAAGGACAAACCGCCATGCAAGAAATAATGAGGCAACTTATACAAACCCTTCATGGCGGTGCACCTGCACGTTCAGGACAGCGAAGTGGCCAGAGGCAAACTTATTTACTTTCTTCACGATCCAGGCGTACTGAGTCATATCGTAATGAGGAGTCTGATGATTTCTCTTATCAACCTGGGCGAACTTCGTCAATAAGGGCTACAGATACTGATCAACGTATCACTCTCTCTCCAGAAAGACCCAGTGCCTTAGAAAGACTGAGTAGAGTGTCTCCTTTCAGTCGATTAGGCCCTAGGAGGAATAGGAGTCCACCTAAGACCATGTCGAGGAGTTTTCGACAACCATCAGATCTAAGAGAAGGATCAGCACAATCACGACCAGTTGCTCGTCAAGATAGATCTCAAGAGGCTACTTCAGAACGATCTATTGCTCGAACCAATAGGCCCGAGGAAGGAAATGAAGCGTGGAAAGGGTCCCTTCAGCGATTGGAGGATAGATTGGGAGAAATGGCTAAGGCAAAGAATCCCCTACAACGAACTTTTGTTCAAGGGACACCTTTTGTCCAGGTCATTGTGAATTTTCCTACACCGTTAAAGTTTAAAGCACCAGTAGTAACTCCCAAATATGATGGAAAGACAGATCCTGTTCTTCATATAGAGCAATATCAAGTTGCCGCCGATATCTATGCTGTCCCCGACGAAATGAGGTGCAGAGCGTTCTCAGGAACTCTTACTGGAGCTAACCAGATATGGTACAACAATCTTCCTCGGGGTAAGATTTCAACTTTCTTTCAGTTGGCCGAGTTGTTCATCGACAATTTCTGTTTCGAAGCAAATCCAGTAAAACGAGTAGCACACTTGCTAAGTGTTAGACAAAAATCTGGTGAGACTACTAGAGATTACATAACTCGTTTCAATAACGAGAAGCTGGAAGTCATAGATTACGAGGAGAAGACAGCAATCACCACCTTGATGAGTTGGTTGTCGCCTAATAAGTTGTATTACACCTTGGCGAAAGATCCACCTAAAACTATGTCAGAGTTTATGGCAAAAGCGGCCAAAATCATGAATGCCGAGGAAGCTATGGCTGCAAAGAAGAATATGGATAAAGACACCAAGGTGGACGTCTACAAGTCTAAAAATAAAGAGCATAAGGGCAATGGCGCTGACAAGCGTTCCAGAAATAATAAGTCATCATGGGCAGTCCTGAAGAAATTCGATAATTATACTCCTTTGAAAATGGGTATTAATCATGTCTTGGAAGAAATCAAGAATAGCGAGGAAGTAAAGTGGCCGAAGAAACTGAGGTCAGATCCTGATGCGAGGAACAGGGATAAATATTGCGAGTTCCACAAAGATCATGGCCATATGACTAAAAATTACATAGCTCTTCAGAACGAGATTGAAACACTCATCCGAAGAGGAAAGCTAGCAAAGTATGTTGATCGGGGAGGTGAAAGAAGAAATAATGATCGAACTAGAGAGAGATCTAGATCTCCTCGTCGAGCAGAGGAGAAAAAAAAGAGAGGTCATGAAGATGATGCCGAGGATGACCCCGATCTTCCCAATAAACCAAGGCAGCCAGAACGAGAGGTATTTTCCATATGTTTTGGGTCATTTGATTGTAATGTTATTACGGGAGGAGATGCAGGAGGAGGAGATCTTACTGCAGAAAGAAAAGCTTACCTCGGAGAGGCACAAGCTTGCTCGTACATTCAGCGAATAAATTTGGCCGAGGAGGATCATTCGAGGAAGGTAAACAAAGAGAAGCTGGTTATTGGTTTTTCAAAAAATGACCTGGCAGGTGTTCTTTACCCTCACGACGACCATTTGGTGATCAAAATGAGGATGAAAGAAGTAGTGATTTCAAGGGTGCTGGTAGACAATGGCAGTTCGGCAGACATCATGTACTATTCATGCTTTGACAGTTTAAATTTGAAATTATCTCAATTGGATCCTTATCACAGACCTCTTCTGGGTTTCGCTGGCGAGAAAGTTTTTCCACTTGGGACGATCAAGTTGGATATATTCATTGGAACTTGGCCTGCTTGTCGAACAGAGAGAATACGCTTCTTTGTGATGGATAAGAATGTGCAGTCAGCCTACAACATCATCATGGAAAGAGTTGGTTTGAAGAAGTTCGAAGCAGTCCCATCTACAGTACATCAATGTTTAAAATTCCCAACAAACTTCGGAGTGGGAGTGGTGAAAGGTGATCAAAAAGTAGCTCGAGAATGTTATTATTCATCTGCCGAGCAAGAGGAGCTTGAAGAGTCAAGGAAAAAGACTACTACTTACCAGGTGGATGAAAGTACAGAAATTGAAATACTTGATCCGAGAGATGAATCCCAACTTGTAAAAGGACAGGTGGTAGAATCTACAGAAAATGTTATTCTGGACGACGAACACCCTGAACGAGTAACCCAGATAGGCTCGTCGTTGGATGCTTCAATAAAACAGGAGTTGATAACTTTCTTGAAAAACATAAAGAAAACTTTTGCGTGGAGTCATGAAGACATGCCAGGAATAGATCCAAACTTCTTATGTCATGAGCTCAATGTGAATGAGGAGATCAAGCCTGTAAAGCAGAGAAGAAGGGTATTTAGCCCCGAGAAGAATCAAGCTATTCAAGAGGAGGTCGACAAGCTCCAGAAAGTCCAATTCATTGAAGATGTGAAGTATCTGGACTGGTTGGCAAATGTGGTAATGGTAAAGAAGAAAAATAATAAATGGAGAATGTGTGTTGATTTCACTGATCTCAACAAGGCCTGCCCAAAGGATCACTTCCCATTGCCTAGAATTGACTAACTAGTAGATGCTACCTCAGGGCACGAGCTGCTCAGCTTCATGGATGCTTACTCTGGTTACAACCAGATCAAAATGAAACCTGAAGACAGGGAAATCACTTCTTTTATTACCCCTAGGGGAACTTATTGTTATAATGTTATACCTTTTGATTTGAAAAATGCAGGAGCGATATATCAACGGCTGATGAATAAGGTTTTTGCCGAACAAATCAGTTGCAACATGGAAGTCTATGTCGACGATATGCTGACAAAGAGCAAGAAAGCTGCTGAGCATCTAGTTGACTTAGGTCAGACCTTTGATCAACTGGATAAATACCAGATGAAGCTCAACCCGACGAAGTGCACCTTTGGAGTACGAGAAGGAATGTTCCTCGGGTACATCGTCAACCAGCGAGGCATTGAGGCAAATCCAGCAAAGATCAAAGCTCTTTTAGGGTTGCGATCTCCAACGACGAAGAAAGAAGTGCAGAGTCTTACAGGACGAGTTGCAGCGCTCAATAGATTTGTATCTCGAGCAACTGATAGGTGCCTTCCATTCTTCAAAACACTTCGAAAAACTTTCGAGCGGAATGATGAATGTGAAAAAGCCTTTCAAGACTTGAAGAAATATCTGGGAACACCTCCATTGCTGTCCAGACCAGTGATGGGAGAAAAGTTGTACTTATACCCGGCAGTATCAAAAAATGCGGTCAGCTCGGCATTGATCAGATTGGAGAATGGAGTCCCGAAGCCAATTTATTACACAAGTAAGGCTTTCCGAGGTGCAGAGATCAGGTACCCAAAGTTAGAAAAATTGGCATTGGCATTAATTAAGGCAAGTAGAAGAATGAGGCCACATTTCCAAGCCCATACCATCATCGTGTATACCGATATGCCATTAAGACAAGCCCTTCATAAGCCAGAAAAGTCAGGAAGACTGATGTACTGGGCAATAGAGCTCGGTGAATATGATATTGTGTATGAACCCAGATCATCCATAAAAGGGCAAGCTGTAACAGACTTTATAGCAGAGTTTACATATCCTGATACCCCCGAAGAATAAAAGTTGCTCGCTGACCAACCTGTGGATGTTACAGGATCAACAGACATAAGTCCAGACCAACTCCGATTGGTAAAAGGGCTTGTGGATGTAGAAAGATCATCAAATTCAAACCCAGACCAACTACGGTTGGTAAAAGGGCGAGAAGAGATGGTCGACGAGGAGCGAAAGATACCAGGGGAGGATGAAACAAAACAACAAATATTTCACCGAGGAACGCTGTCAGATAAGAATTTTGAAGACGAGTTACCTACGTGGAGATTGTATGTAGATGGGTCATCTTGTACAACAGGTTGTGGAGCATGGATTGTTTTGAACACCCCAGACGAGATTAACGTGGAATATGCCTTACGATTCCAATTCAAAGCTTCCAATAATGAGGCTGAGTATGAAGCCTTGATAGCAGGTCTTAATTTAGCAAAGATTATGGAAGCGCAACAAGTGATGGTATTCAGTGATTCTCAATTAATTGTGAATCAGATGATGGGAACGTATACAGTTAAAGGAGAATTAATGGTCAAGTATCATGCAAAGGCGATGGAGTTGTTGGCAGAATTTGATGCCATTCAGTTGATCAGAATACCAAGAATGGAGAATGCACAAGCAGATGCACTGGCCCGACTAGCATCAGCTACTCGTATCGAGTTGCGAAGAACGATACCAATTGAGGTGTTAAAAAGTCGAAGCATAGATGAAGGCCTGACGATGAATGTTATTTCCCTTGATTTAGGACCATCTTGGATGGATCCCATCAGGGCATATGTCGAGGAAGGAGAATTACCGGAGGATAAGATCACTGCCAAGAAATTGAAGTTTAAAGCTGTTTGGTATGTACTAACTAATGGTGTTTTGTATAGACGAGGAATTATGGCAGGTTTGCAAAGATGTGTACATCCCTCCGAGGTGAAAGAATTGATTGAAGAGATCCATGAAGGGTCCTGTGGAGCCCATGTAGCAGGTCGAACACTTTTGCAAAGGATGATGACGCAAGGATACTACTGGCCAACGATGAGGGCTGATTGTATAGCCTATGCTAAGAAATGTGATAAATGCTAACGTTTTTCTTCCATCCGACGTACTCCACAAGCATTGTTGACACCCATAACTTCCCCTTGGCCATTTTCCATATGGGGAATTGATCTGGTTGGACCACTGCCAACGACCCGAGGAAGATTCAAGTACCTCGTCGTCGCAGTGGATTATTTTACTAAGTGGGTAGAAGTTGAGCCTCTGATTGATATGACATACGAGAAGGTATACCAATTCGTTTGGAAGAATATCATCTGCCGATATGGTCTCCCTCATGCCTTCATCACAGACCATGGAACACAGTTTGATAACGAGGAGTTTGTCGCCTATTGTCATCAGTCAAACATTTTGAAGGTTCATTCAGCACCAGGCCATCCCCAAAGCAATGGACAGACTGAAGTGACGAACAGAATATTATTAAATGGTTTGAAGAAGAGGTTAAGTGAGGCTAAAACTAATTGGATTAATGAGCTACAATCAGTATTGTGGGCTTACCGAACAACTCCCCGAGCAGCGACTGGAGAATCACCATATATGCTGGCGTTTGGAAGTGAGGCAGTAATACCTGCTGAGTTGGGTCTCCCAACACACAGAGTGTTGAATTTCAATTCCCCAGTCAGTGACTTGATGAGAAGATTAGATTTGGACATGCTCGAGGAGGTTAGAGAAGAAGAAGCCATTAGGAATGCTGCATATCAACAACGAACAACTCTGTTCTACAACAAGAGGGTGAAGAAATGCGATTTAAAAGAAGGAGATTACGTGCTAAAGAAGGTCATTCAGAAGCACAATAAATTGGAAGCAAATTGGCATGGACCTTACCGAGTTACAGAAGTTGTCCGACCAGGAACTTACCGAATAGCAACTCTAAAAGGAGAGGAATTCAAGAACGCATGGAATGTTGAACACCTACACAAGTATTATAAGTAATGTAAAATGTAATGCAGTTTTATCAATATAAATAAAACGATGATATTTCACTATCTTCT
The DNA here is from genome assembly GCA_949130495.1 of Sambucus nigra. Taxonomy (NCBI): domain Eukaryota; kingdom Viridiplantae; phylum Streptophyta; class Magnoliopsida; order Dipsacales; family Adoxaceae; genus Sambucus; species Sambucus nigra. The sequence goes on along the minus strand of OX422210.1, from coordinate 584,265,905 downwards.
CTCCTTTTATTGAAAGTTTTTCGGGGAATACTAGTATACAACACTACGCTGCTCGATAACAAAAAGAAGATGATAGTTCGAGCGTGATCAACTTCGGTTGGTAAAATAGCGAGAACAAACTATACTCCTTTGATTAGGAGGCATACACTAGCATGATCAACTCCGGTTGGTAAAATAACTAGTGGACACTGATAGTTCGAGCGTGATCAACTTCGGTTGGTAAAATAGCGAGAACAAACTATACTCGTTTGGTTAGGAGGCATACACTAGCGTGATCAACTCCGGTTGGTAAAATAACTAGTGGACACTGATAGTTCGAGCGTGATCAACTTCGGTTGGTAAAATAGCGAGAACAAACTATACTCCTTTGGATAGGAGGCATACACTAATGTGATCAACTTCGGTTGGTAAAAGAGTTAGTGGACATGATAGTTCAAACCCATGACCAACTCCGGTTGGTAAAAGGGCAAGAACAACATTCTTAAAAATGCCAATTTCGGTGGGTTAAGAAACAAAATACGCCAACTTATGTTGGTCGGAAGGTAAAACTATTTCAGAAAATACAAAGTATTCCAAACTGAACCAAGTATGGTTGGTCGGGGATAAAAATCCACTAACTGTAGTTGGTCGACGAGGATAAAATTATCGACCTTGGTTGGTCGGACACATTTTATGAAAAAAATTACCAAGTATGGTTAGTCAGGGATAAAAACTCTCACTAATTATAATTGGTCGACGAGCACAATTTAACAACCTTGGTTGGTTGGAAAAATTTTAAACATTTTTATACTCATTACTTTATTATTAAGTGATCGAGCAACATTTTTGATACTTGTAACCTTTTATTACTAGATTGGTCGATGAACCACACAGTATTATTATGCAATCACAAATATAAAAGTGTTAGACAAGTACAAAACAATAGCAACACAAATTTGCAAACAGAAAATGAAAGTCTTTCATTAAAATTCAAAACGAATTACAAATTACATGTATACTAACTATTACATTGAAATCCCCATTCTATTGGTTTCTTTCCTTCAGCTTTTGAAATAGGTTCCTCGCCAGCAGGAGGATCGTTTAAGGTCTGAGGAGAATTGATAAAATTCAAGTCCTTCAACATTCTGACATTCATTATTGAAGGAGTGTCCAATAGATGCTCGGGACGAGATACCTCGATCTGAGAATGAAGATTGTAATCACCGAGGTATTGTGCAATTAAGCTCCGAGGAATGGCACTAGCTGGGATCCATTCCTTGTCCAAATTAAACGGTGTCACAGGCAAATCGAGCACCCCGGGGTCATAATAGTCCCACAAGTAATGCCCCTGTTCAAGCTTCAACACGCATACGGCATTCAACCAGCCTTATTTATAGCCCTCATTAGTGGCATTCTGGATACGAGCATCTAAATGGAATAATGCCTCATTATACCCAGCCATCCAAAATTCCCTGGGCTGCTTATGGAATTGGAAGGTCAGTCTCTCCAACTGCTCGTGAAGGCTTTTTGCAAAAATGTCCTTATTCTCTAAAGCAGACTTCGTCGCAGTAAGTTGATCCTCCAAAGTTAGGATTTTCTTGGACATTTCAGACAAAGCCCGATCTTTGGCATTTAGTTGGTACGCTTGGGTTTCCAATGTTGACAGAGTACGAGCTTCTTCAATACTACGAGGAGTTATTGATCGACCCCGAGCAGCTGGAGTACTTCGTTCCTCGACAACATCCTGAGCAAATCTTCCTCGCCCACGAGAACCTCTTCCTCGTCCCCGAGTAGAAGTAGAAGTACCAGATCTTCATAGGACATCCAACTCTTGCCTTAATTTGGCATTCTCAACTTCTAAGAAAGAAAATCCCTCATTGGTCATTGGGATCACCGCTGTTGAAGAAGAGGGTGCAGACTTGTATTGTGCTAGTTCTTTCTGCAAATTATTATTTTCTTGCTCTAGCAGTTCAGCAATTTGTCTACAGGCTTCAACTTCTCCCTTTAGGGTCCTCTCCCTGACATCATACCCAGCAATAAGTTTATCATAGCCCTTCTCGGCAGAAAGCTATTGATATTTCTTTTCATACCCCTCATGTAACAAGGCATTTGACTCCTTGTACTGAGTCTGAAGATCTTCTAGAGTATATTGGAGCTCCTCGATCATATCATAGTAAGCCACGTTATTGGCCATTGCTCGATCAAGTAAGCCCTTCAGATATTGATAAGCTTCTACTGCCTGCTCTGAAGCACCATGGCCAAGGATGTCGGCAACTTCTGATGCACTGAGGTCTGTGTGACCAGCTTTATAATACTCATGGCATTGCTGCATTAACTTTGTGTCATTAGCAGACAAAAGATCCATCCTGGCCAGAAACTAACAGAGAAAGAAAAAGAAGATCAAGACAGAGTGCAGATAAAGAAGAGACAATCATATGGAAGAAAAGAACTCAAATTTTATTAGATCATAAGGCAAAGTTACAAAGATCTGAGATACAAAGTACAAGTAAAAGAAAAACAGAAAGAGAATACCGAACAACTTCACACCTTTTCCTTGTCTCCTAAGACTTTCTCGGGAGGCTAGGACGAGGAGCTTGGTTGCTTGGTGGAAATAAGGAGTTGGTCGGCGGGAGTTGGAACTTGTTCTAAAGGAGCTGGCAGAGATGAAAGCTTCTCGTCAGTAGGCTGGGTAAGGATGATATCACCCACAACCAATGAAGATTCTTCTGAGGCAGCTTCGTCCTCTTCTTCATCCTCAATGGCGGGAGGAGGACCAGGGAGATGCTGTTGAAATATCTTGGAGTCCTCGCTCACTTTTAATTCTTGCAAAGCTGCAACCCAGCCATCTCGGAAGTACTTCAAACTTCCATATTGCACTTGAGTCATCATAGCAGCTACTCCCTTGTTCCACCCTTTGTCCCAACCTGTGCTGAAAGACTTCTTTATTGCCTTATTTCTTTTCGTTTTCTCCGAGGAGAGCTTCTCGGATAGAAGGTCCTCGGAGGCTTTCAGTTTGGCCTCCAACTCCTCCTTCTGACGATTTGCTTCGCGCAGAAGGGTTAGCTCTTCCTCAGCTGATTTCAGCTTATTTTCAAGCTCCCCGAAAGTGGTGAGCTTCTCGGAGTATTTCTTATTTTCCCTCTCCAAGTCCTTCACTTTATTTCCCAACTACACCTTCTCTGCTTTAGATGCAGCCAGTTTCTTCTCCCATTCACCTTTATCCTCGTCGTACTTCTGACGGGATTCCTTCAGAGATTGGGCCAAACCCTGGAATGCATCCTCTACTCCAGACGAGGAGCTTGAAGCCTTGAGTGCTTCATTTTTCTTCACAATGGTGTTAAAGCAACTCACCAGCTGAAAAAGAAGGTAGTGATGAGTTAGTGCCGAGATACATATATTGATAGAAAGAAATAAGAATTCAAGATAAGAAGAAACTTACTGAAGCGATGTGACGAGTAACTAGGGATGTCAGCATATCCCTAGGCATGTTTTCCTCGATGCCTTGGACTTCAGGAATGATCCAAGTCTTTACCGAGCTCATTGCAGAGCTTGGGGGAATAATGGTTAGAACACCAGCTCCACTAGTTTGGAGCTGGAGAATGACTTCAGAAAAACTAACCGAGGAAGACTTCTTCAATCTCCTTGGTGTCTTCTCAACAACCTCAACCAAAGAAGAATTTTTGGTTGGAGAGATAGTGATTACTTCCACTGGCGCATTCTTCTGTACAGGAGCCACAGGGGGCTTCTCGACGACCTTCTGAGGAGCAGCAGAAGGGGCAGCATAAACTTTCTTTGTCCCCTTTGGGGCATCGGCTTTGCTTCTCTTTCCATCTCCAGCAGAGAAGGTCTCTTCAAAGAGAGCAGGAACTCTTCTCTTGCTCATCTTCTGACTCAGAGGAATGTGAGAGTCTGGTGAAGAATCTTCAGAAGCTGGCAATGGTTCGCTAATGCTAGCCACAGGATGAGCAGTGTAAGAGGATGTGTAGCTCCTGTATTGCAGGAAGTATGAAGCAGACCTAATGTGCTCGTCTGCAACCTTCTGATGCAAACTCCAGACATGTTTTAAATGCTTGATATTAACTTCTGTTTCTTTTAGAGTTTTTCTCTTGCTGTCAACTGCAAATAAAGACATAGTGAAATATCAGTCATATATTTTGTCAAACACAATGAAATCATAATTTCAAAAACCAAAATAAGATGAAAATAACCTATCCCATTGCCATATGGAGGGCATTTGGGACCCTCATATACTTCGTCTCCAACTAGAGGGGCATGTTGCCAATTTTTTACAACTACTCCATGTTCAAAATAATCCATGTTGGCATTAGGGAGGTTGACTACTAGAGCCCTATTCAAAAATCTAGTTTTTAAATAATAAACATTGTCTAAAACAGCCCATCTATAACAGTACATAATCTCAGGAATTCCTATACGAGTTCCATGAGTTTGATTTAACCTATACACCCCATTAACTATTCTCCAGGTGTTGGGGGCTATTTTTACAGGGACAACGTCGAAATACTGACAGAACTCTAAGCATAAAGGGTTTGGTGGAAAAGAAAATCCACATTCAGCAATAAAGAGGCTAGGGAACCAATGTCCCTCAGCCAAATCAAAATAACTCGAAGGCTCAGAAAGAACCTCCAAAATTACCCAAGATGGAATAGAGAAATCAGAACGGAATTTCTCAAGAGACTAAATAATGTAAACCATGATGAATAAAAGAAGCAGGAAGAAGAGCTTACAGAGAAAAAGGAGATCTGTTGACAAACAAACGAAGAAAAGGATGGACGCACAGGAGAGAGAAAAGCTATAGAAAACTCTAAAGCATAAATTGAAAAGGTAGAAGACGATGGGATTGTCTCTGAAGCTTAAATACTTTGCCTTGGGAAACGGTGAAAGAAATGATTACAAAAAGGAAATTATTACGCTACCGGCGGCTAAAAGGATAAAAAGGGCACGAAGATCGAAGCGCCTATAAAAATGCAAAAAGGCGGATTCTGCGAATTTGGAAGGAAATTCAAATATGAAGAAAAGGCTCCTAAAACCCAGGAAGGTCATTTAATGTAGCCATATACCGAGAAAGAATGTTCCATACTCCTCAAAGTTCGAAATATGAAACATTGGGGGCTTCTGTTGATACCAAAATTAGTATGCTGATGTGGACGAATAATAAGAAGACACGTGTCAATCTACGTGGCACAATAGCAACGAGGAAGATTATTTCCCCGACCAACATACTCACTCCGAGCAACAAGTATACTTCGAGGAATGCCAGTCTTCCGAGGAACTCCAATGCTCCGAGGAACTCTTGGACGACGAGCAACTAAGGCGGTTCGAGCTGCATCTCGACCACAACATTAATTGCCAGATAATCAACAGTTCAACTATTCATTGAATGCTTATCATCTTGACGCGCACATTTGAAGAACATTAAATGAATTACCCTTTCATATGTGTATCATTTATTGTAACACCCTTTCATGTACAGCCTAAGGGCTATAAATACCTTGTATCACCCTCATTCAAAGGGACCGGAATTTCTTGATAGCACTTGTAATCGAGAATTCCCAAACACTCAGCAATAACATAACAGTGGACGTAGGCCATTCATATAAGGCTGAACCACTTTAAAATCTTTTGTCTTATTTATTTATCTGTGATTAAATAATTAGAGTAATATAGTTTTTTACATCAACACACGATATTCCTCGTGAAAAATATGAGAACCTCACAAATTTCCCAGGCAAACAAAAGACCTACGAGTGATCCCTAGGCACTAAGTGAACCCGACCTTGGTCACAAAAAAATCTTGAACGGGTGGATGGCCCTAATACGAAATGGATTTTTACCAGAGTCTACTTTTGGCCTAAGGTAGTGTGACGAGACGACTTAAAATACAAGACAAGATAATAAACAAATGCTTGGCATAACGAAATGGAAAAATAAAAAATGTGGAATTATACATACACCGTGTTATTATATAAAGTTATAATATACGGTAAAAATCATTTATAGCATTGAAAGAACAAGACAATACAATTACTGCCCCCGACGAGCAATAACCTCATCAACAGCCACTCTTCGTTCATTATCAAGATTTGGTCTGAATTCGTCATTGCTCTTATGATATGATAGATGATGCTTGGCCAGATGGAGACAAATTACATCTAGAGGAACCTAGCTCTCTTCACTTTCAAAAGGAGGATGGCGATAAGTCAGACAATCAATGATGATGCAGGAAACTGCACCACCCTTCAATGTGTTAGTGAGCTCAATTCAATGTTAACAATGGAAGCATGAGGGTATACTGAATGAATATATATATATACATATATGTATGAGATTATGATGAGGAGAAGAGGATGAACACAACCATATAAGTGGTTCAGCCAAGTAGGCCTACGTCCACTGTGCAAGTGTGGGATGTGTATCACTATATGAGGGCTCTAATGGCCATGGATATAATTTCTCAAGCTTTCTCTCTCTACTGTGTATTTGAACAGAGTTTTAGCTAGGTTTACTGATCTTGGATCCTTTGCAAGGTAGGGGATGACCTCTATATATAGTACCTAGGGGGTGTAGTATACCCCCCACGCACAAGGTTTGCATGTGTGTGTTAGCCTCGCCAATGTGGGAGAGCCACCCGTCACTGTCACATATAGAGAATGATGATGAAATATTCTTCCCGCGTGTGGGGAATAATCTTGTTACAACTGATTTGTACCCACGTGTCCTTATCCAAATGTCAACAGATGCTCGGCTGCCATACTGGTGCATGACCTCGGCCTAGGAGAGGCCGAGGTTAACAAGTCTAGTTTGCTTGATACTTGATGAACCATATGAGTCTCGACTTGGTGCCAGCCGAGACAGTGAATAGGGTCGGCCCTGGCCGAGACTGGACAAGTTTATGATTGGAGCCCCGTCTGGTGTCATGATGGGATTGTTACTTTGGGCTTCTTGCGAGATCGGCCACTATTCGGCCGAGGTTATCTGATGTCCTTTGGAGAGCTTGTGGTAGTGTCGGCCTGGGCCGACCTTGCTACGGCCGATGGCTGGAATCGTAAGCCCAAGGCTTATCCAGAGTCGGCCATTATCTCGGCCGAGGTTAATGTCTCTGAGCTGAGGTCACACTTGGGGCATATCAATCACCCCCCAGACCTTAGTTATATGTGAGAACAGGTGGCTAGGGGATTATCACACCACCGAGGCCTGTCTATGATGAGCCAATACTCGTGTGACACTTGTCCAATGCTGAAGTATGCTTGCTTGGTAGGCGTGTGCTGTCAGCCACCCTTTGGGGCTCCCAAGGCAATGATGGGCCTTGGGAAATGTGCCCATGTATTTAAGGGTTTTGAACCCTTTTTTCCCTCCTTCTTCTTCATTTCTTCTCTTCCCTGGCGAATTTTGCTCCTGCAACTCTCTCTCTCTAAAAGGCATTTCAAACAAGACACCACTGCAGAGGCCTCCTTTGGTGGTGGTTTTTCGCGAATTATCTTCATTTTCCCTCGTCGTTTCATTTCCAGGTATCTTCTCCCCTTCATTTTCTTTGTTTTTCGCTTCTGGTTTGCATTTTCCGGCGAGTTTCATCATTTTTGGCTAGCACCATAGTTTCAGGCGTACAGTATTTCCTTTAAACTTCTACGTTTGATCTTTAGATTTCCTTACTTTACAAACCAATCTTGTTTGTAGTTTTAGTAAGTTATCCCAAGTTTAGGATCGGCCTCTGATGCTCAGACCTTTATATCAGCTTCTTGAAGAGTTCCCCTCCCTTAGAGAGAAGACCTTAGAAAAGATTAGGCAAATAGAAAGAGCACAGGAGGAGGCTCGTAGGTCACAAGAATTTCCTATTAGACCTATCTTTTTACCACCTCTTAAGGTGATATATCCTGATCCCCCAGAGTTCTTTTATCAGACAGAGGTCCCTGCCGACCCCATACCGATGTCTGAGTCTGAGTCTGAATCTGACACCTCAGACCCCATGTCTGTGGACTCCTTTCAGGAGGCCATGGACTTCACACCTCGGCCTGATCAGGCCCCTGAGCAGGCCGAGGTCTCCAGTCGAGCCTCATCTCATAACAGCTCAGGCATCTCAGCCTCTTCCTCAGAGGTTGAAATTGTTGAGCCCAGTGTGGTTGTTCCACCCATACTTGACGCCATCCCTCTGTCGGCCGTCACAGGGGCAGAGTTCGCTCAGTGGTTTGCTAGTAACCCATCAACGTCTGCTTCGGCCAACGTTGAGTTAGATGATAATGTTGAAAGCGATGTCGACGTCTCTGAGGCGGCCGAGATCGAGAGCACAGTTACTGAAGTGGACCTTCTCTGCTTCAGATATTTGTACTCCATAAGTCCCTCCATAAAGATGAGAAGACCTCTGAGGGAAGAGAGGGCTTATCACGGTCGAGACGGCGAGATCTGCTTGTATGAGCAGATGTTCAAGCTAGGGTTTCGTCTACCCATCCATCACATTATTAAGTCCATCCTCTCCTATATCAATTTGGCCCCCTCACAGCTATCCCCCAATGCTTGGAGGGTCATCATAGGGGCCATAATCTTGTGGAGGGCAGTCCACCACTCTGACCTCCCAGTTCAGGTCTTTGTTGGTTGTTATGTCCCATCCTCGGCCAAAAATCATCCGAGTTACTATCATTTTGTAGCTCGAAAGCCTGAGAAGAAAATGCTCCAGATAACTCAGACTTCAAATCATAACTGGAAGCCCCATTATTTCTTCGCCTCTGGATCATGGGAATTTGGCCCATGTGTTCCCTCGTCCATTTATGAGCCGAGGATACACCTCAGATGGGGTAAGGTCACCATGTCTGCCAGGGCCGACCCTGGTCTAAGTTTTCAAAATCTTCAGAAGGTGAAAGCCCTGCAAGACCAAGGGACACGTGGTCTATTCATTAAGTTTAAACATTTGATGACACCCCATTACCTCTCAGGGACGGGTCTAGGTGGAAGTCCCCTTGTCGAGCTTGGTAAGCATTTCTATTTTAAGTTGAACCTCTGAACTCATTCATATCTGATTTTTAACCCATATCTTCTAAATTTTGCAGAGCGACCACAAGACATCTCGAACGAGCTGTGGGAAATGGCCGCACCCAGTTTAACAAGACTTGCCAAGAAAGCTGGCCTGAACGCTCCTCCCCCAGCTCCCTCAACATCAAAGTCCCAGGCCACAAAGAAGAGGGCTCCAGAAGGTCACGCCCCTGAGGATCAGAGGCCGAAGAAGAAGACTACTGACACTGCCATCCCTATCTCCTCAGCTGACGCCCTGTCGGCTCGTCTAGACCAGTTGAAATTACCTGATAGCATTGTCGGCCACAGTCTTTAGGCCCTTAATGCCATCGGCTCTGCAACGACCGAGGCTGACAAGCGCTTATTTAGGTCTCTGGACACCTCATTGCTGGTTGAGTTCGGCCTTCACAGAGCCGCTCAGGTATGACTTAATCTCTCTTCAGAAATTCTTTAAGTGTAACATCTGACTTTTCTTCAGCTTAACCTCTTCATAAAATATGCAGGGAGTGGCTGCTATGCACCACTTATCCAACTGGACTATGAGGAAATTGCCCCTCATCCAAAAGGGGCAAGAGGACAAGAAGGTTCAGAGCGCCCTGAACACCGAGATTGATCGTCTGAAATCAGAGCTGCAAAACTCTGAGAATAAGGTGAAGGGCTTGGAGAAGGACATCTCCCAGCTCGGCAAGGATCATGCTGTGACTCTGAAGGCTAAAGACAACACTCTGCAGCAGAAAGTCAACTCAGCTGTCAGGGCTGCTCTTGAAGACGCATCCGAGAAGATAATTTCTGACTACAAGGCCTCAGACGAGTTCATGGGCTTCGACTTTGAATATCTTGAAAGATGTATCAAGGCCACTACTAAATGGGCTGACGCCAGGTAGAGGGAGTTCGGCACTTTAAAGGCCTCTAACTTCGTGGGTCTCAGCTTTACTGATCCTCGGTTTGCCCAGGCTCTTCAGGAGGTTGAGGACGAGGCTGCTGCTTCTGCCGAGACTGCAACGTTGAAAGGGACCGAGGTTGGAGGGGAAGACCATCATGAAGATGCGACCGAGATGACCAATACGGATCAAGCCAATCAGTCCGAGGATGTTAACATTCCCCCATCAAATCCTTAGGATTTTTAGGTCATTGTTTGTAACTTTTGATACTATGGAACTTGTCTGTAATTGTTGAATATTTATTATTTCTGAATACATCGACCTCTTGAGGAGGACTGTCTTTACTTGCTTTTACTGAATGCCATATGATATTTTCCACACTCTATTTTGTTGCAATGATATCTTGTTTATACTTAATCAATGGTCCTGACCTCAGACCTTGTCACCACTAAGTGATGTCATAAAGGTCTGAGATTAAGGGTCTGAGGTCATCTGTGATGGTGTCTGAGCTCAGACCTCATCACCACTGAGTGGTGTTATGGGGGTCTGAGGTCGTCACCTAAGATGTTATCCTCATAATCAATCTCACCAAATTAATGATGTTAAGGGTCTGAGGTCATCCGTGATGGTGTCTGAGCTCAGACCTCGTCACTATTGAGTGTTGTTATGGGGGTCTGAGGTCATCACCTAAGATGTTATCCTCATAATTAATCTCGCCAAATTAATGATGTTAAGGGTCTGAGGTCATCTGTGATGGTGTCTGAGCTCAGACCTCGTCACCACTGAGTGGTGTTATGGGGGTTTGAGGTCATCACCTAAGATGTTATCCTCATAATTTTTTATATAAGAATAAAGCAAGAGCCGTCATAGGAACTGATCTTTTATTAATAACCTCTTCATAACAATATGGTACATTTACAAACTCTATGCAGCATCATATGTAATATTTCTTTAGGTGATCAACATTCCATGGGTTAGCAAAGGGTTCTCCTTCTAGGTTTTCTAGCCTGTAGGTGCCAGGCACAACCTCTTCTGTCACTCTGTAGGGTCCATGCCAGTTTGGGTGAAGTTTATTTGCCTTCTGTAAGGTCTTTTTTAGCACTAGGTCTCCCACTACAATGGGTCTTGACTTCACCCTCTGGTTGTAGAATTTTGCTGCCCTCTGCTGGTAGGCTGCTTGTCTGATCTCAGCGTCTTCTCTTCTTTCTTCAATCAGATCTAGGTCTAGCCTCCTCTCCTCCCTATTTTTATCGGGGTCATAGGTCTGAACCCTATGAGTTGGGAGTCCTACTTCAGTTGGTATGACAACCTCTGAGCCGTGTGCTAGCATGAACGGGGTTTCTCACGTAGGTGTCCTTACCGTTGTTCTGTAGGCCCATAGCACAACGTAGACCTCTTCTGTCCATCTTCCCTTCACATATTCTAACCTCTTCTTGATCCCATCAAGGATTGTTCTGTTCGTAACGTCGGTCTGACCGTTCGCCTGAGGTCAGCCAGGAGATGAGAAGAACTGCTTTATCCCAACTCTTAGGCAGTACTTTTCTAAAGAGGAGTTCTTGAACTGAGTCCTATTGTCTGAGATGAGAGTGTTTGGGAGGCTGTATCTGCATATGATGTTCCTCCAAATAAACTGAAAGGTCTTCTGCTCTGTGATCGTTATCATTGGCTCTGCCTCCACCCACTTTGAGAAGTAGTCAATGGCAACTATCAAGAATCTATAATTGTTGGCAGCTCTTGGTAGGGGTCCTACTAAGTCAATCCCCCATGCCGCAAATGGCCATGGAGAGGTGATCGACGTCATAGGCTGGTGAGGTTGATGGGGAATAGTGGCGAATCTTTGACATTTGTCACATCTCTTCACGTAGGCTGCCGCGTCCTTGGACAAGGTTGGCCACCAGTACCCCTGTGTGATGATTCTTTTGGCCAATGGTCTTCCCCCTATATGGCTAGAGCAAGAACCCTCATGAACCTCCTGTAAGACCCGGGGAACTTCCGTGGGATGCACACTTCTGAGAAGAGGCAACATAAATCCCTTTTTGTACAAGACATATCCTATCATCGAGAACTTGGCAGCCCTATATCTCAATTTTTTCCTCTCTAACTTGGACTCAGGTAGCTCTCCCTCTCTAATATACCTGACGAGAGGGTTAATCCATGAGTCCTCTGGGTTCAAATTGTGACAAAGGTTACATACCTCCTCTTCCTCGATGATTGCCTTTCCTAAGATCTCGATCGGAATAGTCCTTCTAACATCTGTCTTCGTTGCTGAGGCTAGCCTAACCAATGCATCTGAGTGACTGTTACTTTGTCGAGGCACTCTCTTCAGTTTTACCTCTTCAAAATATTCTAACATCTTTCTTACCCTCTTCAGGTACTTCGCCATCCTTTCATCCCTGGCCTCATAGACTCCTAGTACTTGACTGACAACTAACCTTGAGTCGCTGTGGAGTAGGAGTCGCCTTACACGAAGGGTTTTTTCCAATAAGAGACCTGCTATCATGGCCTCATACTCGGACTCGTTGTTTGAGGCCTGGAAGTTGAATCTCAAGGCATATTCAATTTGGCACCATCTGGAGCCGAGAGTATTAGCCCCGTGCCGCTTCCACTATCGCAGGAAGAGCCATTAACAAAGAGGCTCCAAAGGTCCATATCTGATGAGAAGACCCCTTCTGTCATAACTCCTTGCTTGAAGAGGTATCGATCTTCTTCATTCTCTCCTACTCTGCTCCGGGCTTTGCCTGAGGTGACCTCTTCTGAATTTCGGAAGACATCTTGGTTTGTCTCTTCGACATCCCCCAGGCCATTCTCTGTCTCGGCTGTAATACCTCGTATTTTTATAGCTTTTAAATTATGGGATTTATTAAATTGAATTGAGATAAATTAATTTAATTTTAATCCGGAATATTGCTTTAAATATTTACTAGCGTGACGAGAGTTAGTAATTATTGGAAATTTGTTATTTGTTGCATATTACTGGATGAGTATAGTAATATATGAGATTTATTTTTATAATATTGTCACGTGTGAATAAAATGGCAATTTTGGAAATTTAAGTCGGGACGCGCCTGTGTCGTGTAGGGACTAAATGTGAATTAATAAAAGTGAATATTTTATAAGTTATTCGGATGGTCGTTTTGAGTGCGCCAACGCGTCCGAAAGGGTCGAGATAGTCAGAAAAGTGTACCTGGGAGTTTAGTTTGGGTCTCGGGGAGTTTTTAGGCCTAATTAGTAACCCGGGAGGGCATTTTGGTCATTTTACATTTTTGGGTAATTAAACCCACGAAAATTAGAGGAGTTATATCAGATACCTAGGTTACCTTCTAGGGTTATAAACTCTAACCAAGTGACGGCCATAGGAGAGGAAGGAGAGAGCTCTCAAGGCAAATTCAAGGCCCGAAACTCAACCGTTTGCACCGCCGCCACCGCCAACGCGTAGATCGCGAGACGGGAAACACAACCATACCAAATTCGATGCCAAATCAGAACGTCGAAAATCCCAGGTAAGTGTTTATCTTGCTATTTTCATTGGTGCATCTTTCATATTAGTTTAGGAGTAATTAAGATGAGTTTTAATGGAGGAAAACCCGATTTATGATAGGAAAATCCATGTAGTATTAGTCTAATTGATAATTCTGGAAACCCTTGCCATGTAGAGGAATTTAAACCACGAAATTTATGATGTGTATAAGAAGAGAATTCTAGAAATAATTGTTAGAACCATGTTTAAGAGAGTTTAGGGTTCTTGAGATTTTTGTATGAAATTGGGGTTGTTAATCCATGATTTAATCACAGAAATCCACATGCTTTACATTGAAAATACCTATTATGATGATATAGGGTTAGTAGTATCAATTCTGGGTCGATTGGGATTAGAAAAGATGGAAATTATTGGTGTTTGGAGATGAAACCCGTAACTGCAGAATTTCAGTTTTCGCAGACCTGCTTGATCGATCAATCGAGCCCAGAGCTTCGATCGATCGAAGGTTCGATCGATCGAGCCCCAAACCTCGATCGATCGACCCCTCCTGGCAGACTCCTATTTCCCTTATTATATGAGTTAAATTCAATTTATTATGAGAAAATTCTTGGGCATCCTTAATGAAATGTTTTGGGAGATAGGGGAGACCAGTAGGACATGTGAATATATTTTGGGACCCTCGATGTCGGGTAAAGATTGTATTTTGGGATAATTACATAAGGGTCGGTAAATTTATAATTTAAAGAGAGAGAGAAATGTAAGAGAGTTACTTTGGGACAAATGTGTATACCTACTGAAATTTATACTTTGGAGGATAGAATCCATGAACGTTATGTAGTAAGTGGAAAGGTTCCTCAAATTAAAGTAAGATGTGAATGGTTATACGTGATAACTATATAATGAGAAATAAATGCAAATGACGTAATTATGGGAATTGAGAATTTACCCATTATTGATATTTTAATATTAGTATAGTTATATGATTGTATATGCATATACTATCTATGTGTGAAAATCATGCCCACGCTACTTACTATCCCTGAGGTTTCCGCGCTTAGACAATCTTATCTCGATGGGACCTTTATGGGGGATATTAACTTGTACCCTAGAATATAGATATCCTTGGTACAGGCTAGTGATATGATAGTTCAGACGGTCCTAAGAGACGCAAGCATGTGCCATCCTCTTAGAGACTTGGAATCTATTCTTCGCCTCATCTTGTTTGTGTATAGATATCCTTGGTACAGGCTATCACAGTGATAGTTCAGAAGGTCCTAAGGGACTTGGAATCTATACTTCGTCTCAATATTGTTTGAGTATGTGTTAATACAATTCGAGAGTGATTCCGAATTTGTATTCCCCTTAATGTGAGTGATATGGGGTTTGGATAGTAGAGTATGCCCGCACCATAGTTTTATTTGGGGTGCTGTTATGGTTTATATATATATTTTACGAGTGATTATTATATGTATGAAATTCTGAAATCTGGAACTGTCTACTGTGATGTGTTATGTAGGACGTGGTTGATAACTCAAATTTATAAATACTTGTGTTGAGAAAGTATAATATGATATTAGAAAACTTTATTGATTTATAAGGTTAAAATGAGAACTTTGGTTACTAATTGAATAGTATTTTCAAACAATTAAATCGTTAATTTTGGATCTTACGAGTAATATAAGATAAATTAATCCATTGGGAAAGGATAGCATGTTATATGATGAGATAGACCATTGGGAAGGTTAGTGCGATATGTGTGCACATTAGAAGAGAGGTGAAAATTTCTCAAGAGAGTGCCGAACTAATATGTTGTTGCATTGGCCTGTATCAATTTAAATACTTGCTAAACGTATTTTAAATCAAACACACAATCGGGCTCTGACCCGTTTCTTTCTCTCTCTCCCTCTCTCTTGTATATATATGTATGTATTACAGGATCCCAGCCACAGGGGCGTCTTGCTTAGGATCTCTTGGAAGGAACGCGCTGCAGCTTAGGTGGGAGTTGCAGGTCTCTTGATTAGACGACTTCGTTCATTCGGATCCACTCTTAGTACTTTCATTTAGTTGAGCATGTGTAGATCTTTCCATTATTCCGTTGTTATTGGACATTTGTATTTCAGTTATTTCCAGTATGGTTACTATGGGTTTTATTCAGTTTGATTGTGTTACTTTATATTTCGCTTGTTGACATTCGATTGACGAATGTTTTAAATTAATTGGACTATGTTGCAGATATTTAATGTGGTGTGATTCTTACTTATTGAATGTTGTTAATAAAATAAATGATTTTCTTTAAATAAAATTTGGAAAGTATGAATGAAAATGGTTTTGACACTTAGCTTAATTATTTAGGGTGTTAAATTGGAAAATTTATTTTATCGACAGTGATGCTGAGAATGAACCAACTGTTTACCTTGATTTAATTTAATAAAGGAGTGATCGCCCGGTATTTAATTCGGCGGGGTGTCACAGGTAGTATCAGAGCATCATGTTCTAGTGTCCTTAGGATCTGTACGGCTTAGTATGCTTTCAGCGTTCCTTTGTTTGTTATAGAGCCCTATGTTTAGGATTGTTGATTCCCTTGATGAGATTTCGTTCTCCTACTATAATGTGTATACATTAGTGTATTCTAATTTCATTCGGATGTGTGCGTATACCGAGCGATGACGGATGTCAGAAGAGGACCGTTAAGCGTAAATCAGGAGCCAGGGCTCAGTTGAGATGATGAAATATATCCAAGGATGATGACCGTAGTCGCGGTCACCTCCATTATGGCGTGAGAAACCACGACTAGAAAGGCGACTAAGGTACAACAATGATTTTTCAAATGCTATTATAGTCAAGTGAGATACTAGGGTAAACTTACCAAACGTATTATAAAAATGTGTAGAGACTGTCAGTGGGAAATTTTAGAAACGCGAAAATTGTATGTGTTTACCAACGGAGGTAAAGTATCCAAAGGCGTAAATATAGGACGGAGTGTGGCAAACTGAAAGTGAAAATTTAGAGAAAATTTTCTTGGCTTTCGGGACGAAATTATAATGGTTGGAGTCAACCACTAATTTTAGAAGTGGAATGCTATACCTATAGGATAACCTTAGGTACAGTGCTGACCGTATGTTCCTTCCTTAACTGTTCAGGATTAGAAGCAACTGTGGTTCTGAACGCATTGAGAGAGGGCATGTCAGGGGTCCATTCGTGAATATGAATCTTAACCGTTAGCGAATTTTGTATCGGAAGATTTAGATACAAGTGGGGGAAACGACTCTAAGTGGAAGACCAACTCGTAATAATAGTTAATAAAACTCGAGGAGGAAATTTTGGTGGATGAACGATTCAGAGTATGACATTGTCATATTTTATCAGAATAGATGATAACGCTTCTTCGTGGGGGAAGTTAAAGGAATCGAAGAATTTAGTCGAGAATGAGACTGAATGCAACGATGGTGGTATAGCACCACAAAAGGATGTGGATACACATCAGGAAAACCATTTAAATGCTTTAGATAGTTAAATTCTTGCCAAGTGATGGAAAATTCAGTAAGTACTATTATAGATAGTAACATGATCGTTATGACCTAAAAAGTTAAGGGAACATTTGGGATGGCTAACGGGAATCGAGTCTACTAAAGTCCGAGAGAAGGACAATCCTAACCTGGTTAGTAGTACAGGTGATAAGTGGATTATATGTTGAGGTATTTTGGTGCGGAGTGAAATTACTCGCGATAATATGTTCCAAAGTGAGAAAAAAGGGGCAAGAATACGGTGCCTAATAAAAGACAACGATTAAAATAATTTTGCTTTGGTCTGGGAAGACGTGTTACGTCCGAAAACCATTTGTGCAGTCAAGATGATTGCCAGGATGGAAGTATAGGTTGTATCCTTAAAGGATGCGGCATGTTTAGGCGACACGAGTGAGTCACTATATTTTGTTCCTCGCTAGATTAGCATGTGAGACGAGCTTAATGCATATCATTTTAAACGTTACCATTATGTGAATATTTTTCCCTAGTGTAGCGGGATTTATTTATTTTTCTTTTTGTGCTATCCGCGGAGGATGAATGATTATATTAATAGTGTTTTATACTTTATTGAGGTTACTCGTTGTAGTGATGCGATACACGAGTATGATATTATCTTTGTTAAAACATTATAGAAATGGTTATACGATTGTAGGCATTTATTGCAAGACTATCGGAGTGATTGCATTAGTGCAACATGTTTTATGTTTGTTTTGGCGAGGCTTTACCTGTGATAAGGTTGGACTCGCACTTATATTATCTATCCTAGAGACTTCAGAGGAGATAGTGGGCTCGAGATATTCGATGCCAATTATGTATAGACTTTGTCAGTATAATTCCGTATGTATCGGGACTTACCGTTGAGCGAAAAGATTTGACTCAGTATTATGTTTAGCACTCCGGACTTAGTGATAAAAAGAGTACATTGTAATATTTATCCTTTAGAGATGTGGGAGTTAATAGTTATACCCCTATTATTAGGGAAGGGAATTTCGAGAATTCCGATCGTATGTAATCGAGGTTTATAGAATGTAATTACCATCAAACAATACGGGACGATAGTGAAATTGGTGAAACGTTATTTGTTAAGCATAATTACGGGAGAAATTGTAACTTTTCTGTCAAAGGACGGAATAAAGGGGTATATACTATGGACGGAGGACCTAACGGAATTGGATAACCGACAATGCTAGGTAGTAGTGTATCGGGGGGTTCCTTGTTTGGATTTCGCTTTCCGAGAGATCCCACGCATGAAACTTAGCGTAAGGTTAGAAATAGGGAGACGTTTGGTCACTATTCCATGAGTTCGGTACCCTGGTCGAAATGGGATCAAGTAATTATGTATGTAAGTTGGGAGTTGAATTTTGTTTTAAGGTCATTGGAGCCGGAATTTTATGGTAGGAAAGCATTGAAAGTTATCCTCACAAGTTGAGGGGTGGAACTATGATAAGGAGAATTTAGGAATTTTGATTTCTAGGGTGATTGAGAGTACCCAAATGTCATAACCGCGTACAGAACACAAGGTGAATAAAGGGTTGAAATGATTTTTAGCATGGATTATCTGGGAAGAACTTTTTTACTATACAAAAGAGATAACCTGTAACTATTCTGATGAATAGAGCGTTAGTGATTTATTTTGGTTGTTGTACTTATTTGGGAAAATTGTTGTACTTATCCGAGGAAGGTTGAGGATTCTTCTTCTTCTTTTATGGTCATGGAATTTGAATAACCTATTCCTTCTATTCCGTTGAATTTAGTTGGTCCTATAGATGAGTAACCGACGTTCGCTCTCCCAGGGCGGTCAGGGTGTTGCAAAAATGTGGGCATCTGGGTTAGCTGCAGTTAAAATAGTCCGAGTCGAAGGGACGTGGTAATAGACATGTGAAATATATGTTTGTGGGACTAGTATAACGAAGTGGAAGTAATAGAGTGGATTAAATGTCACATGAGGAGCGATAATCCATACATAAGTGTGCAATTAGAATAGCACGCCCTAACTTGATTGGAAGGCTGTGGGAAGCCATTCAAGAATTGGTATTCCTTGAATAGAGTAGAATTTAATTGTTATGAAGCACAACCGGAGCGAAATTTTTATTAGCCAAGTGTGAGAACGACTTGCGCATACAAAGAGTAATGATGTTAGTATGGTATAAGAGTTCCAGAAGTGCGCTTCGTGGAGAGAAGAGCACGGGTGGAACTTTCGGCATACTACAAGGAAGGAAGGGGAGTATTACGTATCACTTAATGTGAGACATTTCAAGGGAAGAATCGATGTTTAGCGAGACATAGTGAGTAGTCTATACATGCACCGCCCATAGGTAAAGTTTGGTTGAAAGAGGATAATCAACCAAAGAATTTTGTGTTTATCGAAAATTCCTGAACTTGGAAGAGGTCGGTAAAGCGGTAAAGTTCTTGGATGAGTTTCCATCCTCAAAACAAGATTAAGGGTTTATCCCGAGCATGTGAATTAAGTCGCCGAGAAGGAAATGATTGATATTCCTTTGGGCTGGCTTACAATATTAACTAGTATACCCCAGACTTCCTTTGAAAGGAAGGATCGCGCCAGTGCATGGTCCGGCGCAGTATAAATTTCTAAATCAGGATGAGATTGGTGAATCCCACCTTTGAAATGGGATTTCAGGAACCATCGGGGATGAGATTTCGTTTCAAGTAGGATGTATCACCCTTAGCCAAAGAATGGGCGCTCGGTGATTAAAGATTGGTGGAGCCACGTGAAGGAGATTTTGGAATCTTGATACGATGATTTCAAGAATGCTCTGTAGAAGCACTCGTACCTGTTGTCGCGTACAAGGTACTTATTAAGGTTTTGTTATGGAAGAACCTCGACTATTCTCCTTCCATATGTTTATAGGAGAGTAAGTAATCAGAATTTTTGGATCGGTCGAGAGAACATCCGATAAATGTGGTAGAATTCCACGACTGTTTTAAGCGAGAAAAAGTGATAAAATGTTCGTAATATTTTCTCAGAATGGGAGTTTTGTATATGAATAAATCCGAGTATTTGTCATGTAGTGAGGTGCAGCCTCCTAATGTTAGTGAGATAATGAAATTTATAACGTATAGGCGTGACCTATGCGAATGTTATCAGTTGGGAGCACAATGTGAAGTGTCTCCAATGAGAATGTAAAACGATGTTGCTGTGAGGAAAAAGCTATAATGATTGAGAGCCGTACTATTAGATAGTTTGCGTACTGATGAGAGATATTCAGATTTGTTCTTACCAGGTATGCCTTATTTTCCGAATTTCGGGACGAAATTCCGTTATTAGGGGGGGAGTATGTAATACCCCGTATTTTTATAGCTTTTAAATTATGGGATTTATTAAATTGAATTGAGATAAATTAATTTAATTTTAATCCGGAATATTGCTTTAAATATTTACTAACGTGACGAGAGTTAGTAATTATTGGAAATTTGTTATTTGCTGCACATTACTGGATGAGTATAGTAATATATGAGATTTATTTTTATAATATTGTCACGTGTGAATAAAATGACAATTTTGAAAATTTAAGTCGGGACGCGCCTGTGTCGTGTCGGGATTAAATGTGAATTAATAAAAGTGAATATTTTATAAGTTATTCGGATGGTCATTTTGAGTGCACCAATGCGTCCGGAAGGGTCGAGATAGTCAGAAAAGTGTACCCGGGAGTTTAGTTTGGGTCTCGGGGCATTTTTAGGCATAATTAGTAACCCGGGAGGGCATTTTGGTCATTTTACATTTTTGGGTAATTAAACCCACGAAAATTAGAGGAGTTATATCAGATACCTAGGTTACCTTCTAGGGTTAGAAACTCTAACCACAAGTGACGGCCATAGGAGAGGAAGGAGAGAGCTCTCAAGGCAAATTCAAGGCCCGAAACTCAACCGTTTGCACCGCCGCCACCGCCAACGCGTAGATCGCGAGACGGGGAACACAACCATACCAAATTCGACGCCAAATCAGAACGTCGAAAATCCCAGGTAAGTGTTTATCTTGCTATTTTCGTTGGTGCATCTTTCATATTAGTTTAGGAGTAATTAAGATGAGTTTTAATGGAGGAAAACCCGATTTATGATAGGAAAATCCATGTAGTATTAGTCTAATTGATAATTCTGGAAACCCTTGCCATGTAGAGGAATTTAAACCACGAAATTTATGATGTGTATAAGAAGAGAATTCTGGAAATAATTGTTAGAACCATGTTTAAGAGAGTTTAGGGTTCTTGAGATTTTTGTATGAAATTGGGGCTGTTAATCCATGATTTAATCACAGAAATCCACATGCTTGACGTTGAAAATACCTATTACGATGATATAGGTTTAGTAGTATCAATTCTGGGTCGATTGGGATTAGAAAAGATGGAAATTGTTGGTGTTTGGAGATGAAACCCGTAACTGCAGAATATCAGTTTTCGCAGACCTGCTTGATCGATCGATCGAGCCCAGAGCTTCGATCGATTGAGCCCCAAACCTCGATCGATCGCCCCCTCCTGGCAGACTCCTATTTCCCTTATTATATGAGTTAAATTCAATTTATTATGAGAAAATTCTTGGGCATCCTTAATGAAATGTTTTGGGAGATAGGGGAGACCAGTAGGACATGTGAATAGATTTTGGGACCCTCGATGTCGGGCAAAGATTGTATTTTGGGATAATTACATAAGGGTCGATAAATTTATAATTTAAAGAGAGAGAGACACGTAAGAGAGTTATTTTGGGACAAATGTGTATACCTACTGAATTTTATACTTCGGAGGATAGAATCCATGAGCGTTATGTAGTAAGTGGAAAGGTTCCTCAAATTAAAGTAAGATATGAATGGTTATACGTGATAACTATATAATGAGAAATAAATGCAAATGACGTAATTATGGGAATTGAGAATTTACGCATTATTGATATTTTAATATTAGTATAGTTATATGATTGTGTATGCATATACTATCTATGTGTGAAAATCATGCCCACGCTACTTACTATCCCTGAGGTTTCCGCGCTGGGACAGTCTTATCTCGATGGGACCTTTATGGGGGAAATTAACTTGTACCCTAGAAGATAGATATCCTTGGTACAGGCTAGTGATATGATAGTTTAGACGGTCCTAAGAGACGCAAGCATGTGCCATCCTCTTAGAGACTTGGAATCTATTCTTCGCCTCATCTTATTTGTGTATAGATATCCTTGGTACAGGCTATCACAGTGATAGTTCAGACGGTCCTAAGGGACTTGGAATCTATACTTCGTCTCAATATTGTTTGAGTATGTGCTAATTCAATTCGAAAGTGATTCCGAATTTGTATTCCCCTTAATGTGAGTGATATGGGGTTTGGATAGGAGAGTATGCCCGCACCATAGTTTTATTTGGGGTGCTGTTATGGTTTATATATATATTTTACGAGTGATTATTATATATATGAAATTCTGAAATCTGGAACTGTCTACTGTGATGTGTTATGTAGGACGTAGTTGATAACTCAAATTTATAAATACTTGTGTTGAGAAAGTATAATATGATATTAGAAAACTTTATTGATTTATAAGGTTTAAATGAGAACTTTGGTTACTAATTGAATAGTATTTTCAAACAATTAAATCGTTAATTTTGAATCTTACGAGTAATATAAGACAAATTAATCCATTGGGAAAGGATAGCATGTTATATGATGAGATAGACCATTGGGAAGGTTAGTGCGATATGTGTGCACATTAGAAGAGAGGTGAGAATTTCTCAAGAGAGTGCCGAACTAATATGTTGTTGCATTGGCCTGTATCAATTTAAATACTTGCTAAACGTATTTTAAATCAAACACACAATCGGGCTCTGACCCGTTTCTTTTTTTCTCTCTCTCTCTCTTTTATATATATGTATGTATTACAGGTGCCCAGCCACAGGGGCGTCTTGCTTAGGATCTCTTGGAAGGAACGCACTGCAGCTTAGGTGGGAGTTGCCGGTCTCTTGATTAGACGCCTTCGTTCATTCGGATCCACTCTTAGTATTTTCATTTAGTTGAGCATGTGTAGCTCTTTCCATTATTCCGTTGTTATTGGACATTTGTATTTCAGTTATTTCCAGTATGGTTACTATGGGTTTTATTCAGTTTGTTTGTGTTACTTTATATTTCGCTTGTTGACATTCGATTGACGAATGTTTTAAATTAATTGGACTATGTTGCAGATATTTAATGTGGTGTGATTCTTACTTATTGAATGTTGTTAATAAAATAAATGATTTTCTTTAAATAAAATTTGGAAAGTATGAATGAAAATGGTTTTGACACTTAGCTTAATTATTTAGGGTGTTAAATTGGAAAATTTATTTTATCGACAGTGATGCTGAGAATGAACCAACTGTTTACCTTGATTTAATTTAATAAAGGAATGATCGCCCGGTATTTAATTAGGCGGGGTGTCACATCGGCCTCTTCCCGATCACGGAGGACGTTCGGTGTCATCTCTTCCGAATTTTGGAAGACAACTCGATTTGTCTCTCCGACATCCCCCAGGGTGCTTTCTGTCTCTTCCCATGTGAATTCTGCAACAAAGTCCGCGAGGGCTTGCCCCTTAATAGCTGTCCTAGGTTGGTAGGTGAGGTCATACTCCCCTAACTCAATGGCCCAGGTCATCAATCTCCCGGACTTCTCAGGTTTATGCAAGACCTGCCTTAGTGGGGAGTCAGTGAGGACTATCATGGAGTGAGCTTGGAAGTAAGGCTTCATTTTTCTTGAGGCATGTATAAGGGCGAAAGCCAACTTTTCCATACGGGGATAATTTTGTTCATACCCTTGAAGGGCCTTACTGTTGAAGTATACAGGTCTTTGGATCCCATCGTCTTCCCGTACAATGGCCGCGCTGACGGCTGACTCAGAGACTGCCAAATACACATACAACTTTTCTCCTGCAACGGGCCGAGATAGCAATAAGGGTGACCCCAAGTAAGACTTTAGCTGTTTGAATGTTTTTTCACACTCTTCGTCCCATTAGAAGGGTTTTCTTAGAACTTTAAAGAATGGAAGACACTTATCCGTTGCCCTAGAGGCAAATCTGTTAAGCGCAGCCACTCTCCCCGTGAGTCTTTGGACATCCTTGATACTCCTAGGAGTCTTCATGTCAAGCAATGCCTTAATTTTCTCAGGGTTCGCTTCAATTCCTCTCTGGTTGACAATGAATCCCAGGAACTTCCCAACTCCTACTCCGAAGACACACTTCGCTGGGTTGAGTTCCATTCTGTATGAGTCCATAACATCGAAGGTCTTCTCAAGATCTGCTATATGGGTGCAAGATTTCAAGCTCTTTGTTAGCATGTTATCTACATACACTTCCATGGTCTTACCTATTTGTTCTTCAAACATATTATTAACAAGACGTTGGTACGTCGCTCCTGCATTTTTTAGACCGAAGGGCATTACCTTGTAACAGTACGTTCCTTTGTCAGTAATGAAGGATGTCTTCTCTGAGTCTTCAGCATCCATGAAGATTTGGTTATAGCCTGAGTACGCGTCCATGAAGCTCATGAGCTCACGTCCTGCCGTGGCATCCACCATCTGATCTATCCGAGGTAAGGGATAGCTGTCTTTTGGACAAGATTTATTTAGGTCGGTGAAGTCGACACACATCCTCCACTTCCCATTGGCCTTGGGTACGATGACTGCATTTGATATCCACTCCGGATATGTGACTTCTCTTATAAACTCAGCCTCTTCTAACTTTTTTACCTCTTCCCGGATGACGTCGTATTTCTCCCTGGAGTAGACTCTTCGTCTCTATTTAATAGGCTTGGCATCTTTGTTTACGTTGAGCTTGTGGCTCATCACTTCAGGGTCGATGTCGGGCATGTCTGCGTGACTCCATGCGAAGACACTCTGCCTCCTCCTAAGGAAGTTTATCAGCTCTCCCTTGACTTCCAAATTTAGGGCCTTGCTGACCTGGATGGTTTTTTCTGGCTCGTCCTCATTGGGGACGCTGGATTCTACCTCTTCCACGACCTCTCCCTTCTTTAATTTTGTCTCATCTCTAAGATCCAGAGTATCAATGCTGTAAGTGGTGGTGGCCCTCTTATGGGCCTCTCTCTCTTCGACCGAGTTGAAGTAACACTCTGGCACTGTGGTTTGGTCACCTTGCACTTCCCCTACCCCATAGGGGGTCGGGAATTTTAGCATCTGGTGGACCGTCGATGGCACAACCTCGAACTCCTTAAGGGCCAGTCTTCCTATAATGAGGTTATAGGCCGAGAAGACACTCTCGTCCATTACGAAGAAATTAATCTTCCCGGTTAGCCTCTTAGGCCACTCATCACCCATCCGTACATCCATCTCATACATGCCCAAGGGGTGAACCTTTTCCCCACTGAAGCCTATCAGGGGGTGGTGATAGGGTACTAGTCTTGCTCTACTAAGACCCAAACTCTTGAAGCATGGCCAAAACATCACATCTGACGAGCTTCCCCCATCTACGAGGATCCTCTGCACCTCACATCCATGCACCCTTGTCGTTATGACCAAAGGGTCATCATTGGGGGCTAAGATATCTCTGAAGTCGAGTCTGGAGAACCCAACTACGAGGGTGTTCATGTCCACTTTCTTCCTCTTCTGTACTGTATCGAAAGACGTTAAATTCACAACCTCAAGCTTGGCCACTGATTTGGCCTCTGCCACATGAGCCTTCCTATCAGCTACCTCAGATCCACCACCTGTAAATCCTCCGCATATTTTTCCAACACCGAATGAGATCATACCAACCCTCTTCACCGGGGTGTTGTCATCCTTCGGTGGAAGATCCGGATCGTCTTCATCATCTCCTTCTGAGTCATCGTCCCTTCGCGCTGGGATGTTGTCACGACATTTGTCATTTCTTCTTTTCTTGGGGTCGTCTCTTCCACCCTTACGAGCCTTACCATCCACGTACTTCCTCAGCTTTCCAGATTTTAGCATCTTTTCAATCTCATATTTCAAAGCGAAGCATCTATCTGTGACGTGACCATGATCTTGGTGAAACTCACACCATAGGTTTTTGTTCCTCTTGTGTGGTGGAGCTTTCAGCTTTTCTGGCCACCTCAGAGTTCTGTCATTCTTAATCTCATTGAGGATGTGCTCACAGCTCACAACTAGAGGAGTATAGTGGGCGAACTTGTCATCAACCGATCTCTTCTTCCTATCTTTCTTCTTCTGGGACTTTCCACTGCCACCGCGATTCTCATCCTCATACTTGGCGGCCATTGCCTCTTTCGCATTCATTACTTTCCCCGTTGTTGCCAGGAGTTCCGCCATAGACCTATGAGGGTCTTCCGCCAGTTTCCACAACAACTTCCCTTTCTGTAGACCCCCTATGAGGGCAGTCATGGCTATATTCTCTTCATAGTCTTCGACCTCCAACTTCTCTTTGTTGAACCTGGCTATGTTATCCCTTAAGATCTCACCCCTGCCCTGCTTGACATACAGTAGGTGAGTGGTCTTCTTTTGAGGTCTCACCCCAAAGCAGAAGTTATGGATGAACCGTTCAGCCAGGTCTTTGAAGTTATTAATCGAGTTCTTCGGAAGGGAGGTAAATCAACTGTGTGCTGTCCCTGTTAAGGTCCCAGAGAAGGCTCTACACTTCATCTCATCGGGTATCGAGTAGATGTCTGCTGCCGACTGATACATCTCTATGTGGTGTACTGGGTTGGTTCTTCCGTCATACTTGGGAGACACCACAGGAGGTTTGAACTTAGCTGGGGTTGGGAAGCTCACTATCCTGGCCACAAACGGTGAGCCTTCTGAGTAGCCCCTCTGCAATGGATCTCTACTTTTAATGAGATCTCCTATCTTCTCCTCGAGGCGTTGGATGGAGTCATTCCATGGTCTTCCGCCCTCGACCTGGCCGAGGTTATCCCCAGCCACTTCCATAGGATGGACCGAGGGTTCCCCTGCTGCAGCACAGCGTCGGCTATTGACCTCTTCATATTCTCTGCCTCTTCTGTCACAGGATCAGCCTTGGCCGGGCCGACCTGATCTGTCTCCTTTTTGCGAGCCGACAGTACTCCTGGACCTCGATAACCTATGTTTTAGGTCATTCACTGGACCCAACCTCTCAAAGGCTGATCCTCTGCTCAACCGATCAAAAGCTGATCCTCTCTTCTGAGCCTCTTCATCTCTTCGTCCGACACCTCGCTGACTCTGTCGAAGAGGTCGCACAGTGTTATTAGACACCTCATACGGCTCCCAACAATCTTCCGGGGCCTCCTCCGCCTCTAGATCATCATACCTGTCCTCCGGGCAAGTGTTTCCTTGCCTCCCCAGGCGTAAGCGCCTGGGGTCAGCAACGTCCCTTCTCCGCTGGGGTGCAGGTTGATCCTTCATTGGTGCCTGGGGTGGTCCCCTGGCATTTGGATGAGGCTGAAAAGCCGCCGGAGTGATCATATCCAGTGAGACTCCTGGGGGTCTCATCATAGTCTTGATGAGCTGTTCAGATTGCTCCTTCATTGCTTGTTACGTCGCGGCCAAAGATTTTAAGGCTGCAGCCACTTCCTCCATTTCGGACTGGGGCGGTGTCTGGCTAGAACTAGGCACTCCACCGCCGGGCGGCGGAAGAGGCGGTGGTAATTCTGGTGCCATGTATTAACAACTAAGATCTTGAGTAGCAAGTGAGCTTAATACCTCAAGGGACCTCTTTCAATGGTGAAACAACTCCACGCAAGGGGTGGTTCCTGGTTCACCACCAGAGTCTCCGGTGAGGTTAAGCAGAAAAAGAGGAAGAGATAACTTCTCGTTTCCCACAGACGGCGCCAAAATGATGATGCAGTAAACTGCACCACCCTTCAAGGTGTTAGTGAGCTCAATTCAATGTTAACAATGGCAGCATGAGGGTATACTGAATGAATATATATATACATATATGTATGAGATTGTGATGAGGAGAAGAGGATGAACACAGTCATATAAGTGGTTCAGCCAAGTAGGCCTACGTCCACTGTGCAAGTGTAGGATGTGTATCACTATATGAGGGCTCTAATGGCCATGAATACAATTTCTCAAGATTTCTCTCTCTATTGTGTATTTGAACAGAGTTTTAGCTAGGGTTACTGATCTTGGATCCTTTGCAAGGTAGGGAATGACCTCTATATATAGTACCTAGGGGGTTTAGTATACCCCCCATGCACAAGGTTTGCATGTGTGTATTAGCCTCACCAATGTGGGAGAGCCACCTGTCATTGTCACATGTAGAGAATGATGATGAAATATTCTCCCCACGTGTGGGGAATAATCTTGTTACAATTGATTTGTCCCACGTGTCCTTATCCAAATGTCAGCAGATGCTCGGCTGCCATACTGGTGCATGACCTCGGCCTAGGAGAGGCCGAGGTTGACAAGTCTAGTTTGCTTGATACTTGATGAACCATATGAGTCTCGACTTGGTGCCAGCCGAGACAGTGAATAGGGTCGGCCCTGGCCGAGACTGGACAGGTTTATGATTGGAGCCCCGTCTGGTGTCATGATGGGGTTGTTACTTTAGGCTTCTTGCGAGATCGTCCCCTATCCGGTCGAGGTTATCTGATGTCCTTTGGAGAGCTTGTGGTAGTGTCGGCCTGGGCCGACCTTGCTACGGCCGAGGGCTGGAATCGCAAGCCCAAGGCTTGTCCAGAGTCGGCCATTATCTCGGCCGAGGTTAATATCTCTGAGCCGAGGTCACACTTGGGTCATATCAATCAACTTGGTATCGGTACCAAATCTTAGAGGACTTCAAGAATTTTAAAACTCCCAAAGCATTCAATCAGCTATGTTTATAGGGCAGTAACCTTATTTTGTCTAGCCTAATAGAGGCATCCATAAACCCCATATCATAGCCAGTTGGACATGCCGTGTGAGGACCTTTCTTAAAGAGATAATGGAGCTTGATTATGTCACGAATTAGCCCCATTTTAATCACCCCCCCCCCTCATCAGGTCTTCCTTGGCTTCGATAATCTGTTTCCTCAAAGAATCATTCTCACTTTGCAACATTGCACCAACGTCACTAATATATTTGGCCTAAGTGAGCTGCTTTTTTAAAGAATTCATCTCCTCTTTCATAAGGTTGCATTCAACACTAAGGTCCTTCAGATCATCCTTCAATTTGTCCACTAAGGCAGGCGGATCCTTATAAGCCTCGGTCATCTTTTGAAGAGCCTTACGAGAATAAATGAAAGCACGACAGGCTTGAACATTAGCTCCCCATCCAAGAATAGTATCTAGATTACCAGCAAAAAAGGTATTTCTCCAGTTACATTGTTATGCTACAAGATCAAAACAAAATTACTCAGCAACAATAAGAGACAAAGTCAAACATTGGCAAAATCTTTCATTATAAAAAAATTAGGCAAGGTTCTTATAAATAAAAAATAACAAAAGGAAATACAAGGATTCTAAAATAAACATTCCTAACTAGCTTTGGGCTTCCTTTCATTCACCCGCTCTTGTGATTTTACGACTTTGCCCCGAGCAACCTTAGTGGATCCTTGGTCGGCAGCCATTTCTACCCAAACATCTTCATCTTACCTTGGTGGGGTACTCGGATTGTGCTCACCAAAAAGTTCAGACTCAGTCGGGATATTAGCCATCATCAAAGCAATATCCCAGCCTTTTTTGAAGTTGGACTTTCTAATGAAAGTCAGCTAGAGTTTGGCATCGACAAAGGCCTCATTATACCCATTATCATAGCCCGCATCCTTGGAAGCGACCATAGCTTTCACTTGATCCTTGTTTAGTTGGTCGAGCTCAATTACTAAATGACCACGTTCAACCTTTAGTTGGTCACGCGCAACCTTGTCATGCTCATTCTTCAACTCCGTCATTACCAAGCCGATGGATTTCTTCTCTGAATCGTACGCTCCTTGGGCAACAAGAAAAGCCTCCTTGGACTTATATAAGGCCATTATTAGTTTATTAGTGGCCTTGGACTGCTGGGAACATTTTTCTAAAATGGTAATAAAGTCCACCATAAACTGCAAAAGAAAGGAAGTAATTAGAATTATAGGCAAAATAAGGAAGGTAAAAGTGAAAGGAGATCATTTTTACCAGAGATAATTCCTGAGTGGAATGAAAAGAAAGTTGATCATGGGTAGTCTATCAATTTACTAATGGTCAAGTGTGAGCACTCCTCCTTCAACAAGTTAAAGGAAAATGAAGGATTTTTTGCCACCGACATCATCTAGGGGCCTTTCCTAGAGTTATAGACATCACCCTTCTTAAAAGGCATCACAGTCATAGAAGAAGAATGGATCTTTACCTTTTTATTTTTATCTCAAACTAGGGAGTTCGATATAGGTATTGGGGCAGAAGGGCCCTCAGGCTCAGTTCTCCTGGGAACCTTTACCATAAGGTAGATAGGCATCATGTCGTCCTCATATGCCAGTATAATTATTCTATTGGGAACCATAATTTCATCCTCAATAGCGGGGATAAACTAGACATTCAAATATTCAAAAGAAGAGTAAGTAGAAGATTCATCACTTTCGAAGGAAGGGAGATGCCAAGAATTACGTCTATCGGGTGAGCGACAAAGTTGCTTATAGAGTTATTATACTCAAGAAGAAGAGGCAAACCTTGGGTGATCACCACCTGGAACAAGTGGCCTCCATGATAGAGTGTGAGAAGCGTGCGCGTGTAAGTGCACAATCATTGTTTTCTGTCTCGCCGCGACTATACAAAAACCTAAGTTACGACTACACTTGCGGGTAAGTCTAGCGGTAAGTAGGGTATCGAAAGATTCACTGAGACGAGTTGATAGAATTCAATTGATTTAATATTCTGAAATAAAAGTGTAAACAATGATTTACAAATTAAAAGAAAAGATGCATGAAAGGGAAATGTTAATCTAGGCAAGTGTATTGAAACTAGACTAACAAAGCGAGTAAAACTATAGGTTGCGTCGAATATCCCTCACCCGAGTTAATTTGTATAAAATGGTTACATGGGTCAACGAGTGATTACAAATGCGTCTCATTTCGACAGTTAATTAAATCAAGGGTTGTCACGCCCCTAAATCCTTATAAAAGCCTAATAAGATCTTGGCATCAACAAATATCCCGAAAATTACGCGCGAAAGGTCGTAAGCACGGGATATACATGATATGCCCCGTCAAATATCCTAGGCGTAATAACTAGGACAACGCACCCGAAATAGACCCGTAAACACTATCACCAAGCAAAGCAATGCGTTAACCCGAGTGAGTTCCATTCAAACACAACCTAATTTAAATTACCTAGAAAGCATCGTAAAAACGTGATAAATAAACGCAATAAATAAACGCGGTAAATTTACACTAGAAAGCACGGAAAAAGGCACGTAAACTACTTAGGAAAGCATGTAAATCTAATTATCAAAGCAAGAAATTAAGGAAAACAACTATATTAAATGGAGAGGATGATGAATAGTGCACACTTACAAATCCAAATGGGTGTCAAACCAAGAGAGAAAGAAGAATGAGCTCTCCACCTCCAAACCCTAACCTAAACTATCTACCCTCCAATTATCTCTAACTATTACAATAAAAAATGGATATATATAGTAAGTGGGAAAGAAAATAAAGGAAAAAGAAAATAAAAGAAAATATCTCAAAATATCTGGCATGCGCAGTCGATCGCGTCCAGGGGACCGATCGACCGGTCCTTCAAGCATAAGCCCACTGTCTCCTTCCCACGGTAAAATACCAAAATGCGATCGACCGGTACTCTGTTTTTCAGCCAAGCTTGGTCCATGAAGAGGGGGAAAAGGTCAATAATGGAAACGGGTATAGCTTATTCGTCCGAACTCCAAACGACGCACCGTTTGCGGCCACGCGATGCTAACTCAACGAACTACGCATCTGTGGAATTTCCATGAGTTGGATAAGAAATATGGATTGACTTAAATACCCTTGAAGCAGCGTCCGACGATGAAACTTCTCCGAAATGAACGGATCCTCACTTTTAGCGTTCCAATACCTATAAAAGCACAATTAACCCCTGCAAAACATGTATCTATCCAAATCCAAGGTTGTCTGGTTAATAAGCATACATATAGGCATTTAGGAGCGTAAAAGCGTTAGAATGCATAAAGCAATAGAGGAGAAATATGCAATATTTGATACGAATCACACCCCTAACTTAAACATTGCTAGTCCCTAGTAATGAAACAAAGAAAACCAGTCCACAAAAGACGGTACAAGACGTATATATGCATCAAAATATAAATTCCACTTTTGTAGGGAACACGATTGCATTTAGCATATGCAATAAGTCGTTAAATCCCTAGGTTACCCTAGTGGACAAGTGTCGTCTCGTGAGGGTTTTCAGGGATGAAACCCACAAACATCATATGGTTTCCTCAAAATATGCCCAACCCAACATGCGACAAGCCCAACAATACGAACAAGATTTCAACATGTTATTAGCACAATGAACGAATTCAAATAAAAGTCCAAATCATTAACATTATAGAATGCAGCTCATAGAATTGAAATCTTAAAATATGGGAGGGGAGCGAGCACATGCAAAGTGTGATTTGGAAAAAACTTATATAAATCGGATAAAAATTAATGCAAGCATATATGCAATCCTCACGGGCATTACACTCATTAAGTGATTTCACTCGAAACATGGAGTTAACACACGGGACATGCGGGCATAAAGAGTAAATGTAAATGGAAACTAGGCCCCGCACATGTCACAAATGAAGAACGCTATATATGAAATTAAAACTTATAATCTCAATTAATGGATACAGCACATTAAAAGAGGCGAAATGCATTTTCACAGATTATCAAAACTATTATGACTTTTAAATTACATCAACCTAAGATCACATAGGACTTTAATAGGGTTGTAATGTAGGTTAGGCTAGGGTACGAAATGAAGGAATGTATGTGTGGATTCAAAGTGTTCAGAATGAAAACTCGGGATAATGAGGGCAATATCAAAATTGGAAAACAAGTTCCAAAGCGGCAACATATACAAATTTCTCTTTCTCTTTATTTTTCTTTTCTTCTTTTTCTCATGTTTTCTTTTGTTTTCTTTTTCTTTTTCTTTTTGCTTTCTCTTTTTCTTCACTTTTTTCACATCTCTTTTCTTTACTTATCAAACTCTCATATGCCTAAATTGCAACCGAAATCACAACAATAACATTCAATCCCAAGTAACATTCCAAACAAAGGTATGGAAAGTGTATGTATGGTCTAAAACTCCAATGTAGAGTTGGTTATGGGAATTTTGGGGTGTGAAACGAAAGGCTATATTTAGGCTCAAAGGGGTTAACGAGGGTAAACATATAGGGTGAGGTCAAGGTCAATATGGGTGATATAACAAAGAGGGACTATGATCATTTCACAAAGTTTTAGCAATTCTCGAATTAAGATAATATATGAAAATCATGATCAAGTAACACATTTCAAGTATGAACTCAATTAATGAACGATCAAATGAAAGAATAGTGAGATTACCAACGAATTCAACGTTTTCAATGAGAAAAGAATAGTGTATACACTCACAAACGACGAAAGGTACGAAGCTTACTCGGTGTAAGTATATACAATACAACAAAATATTACCGAATTATAAAAATCTTAAACCAAATCAATAGAACGATAAAAGTGCATGTGCTCATGGGATTAAAGTTTAATTCACGAAGTTATTCATAATATCAATCATGTGTAACTACCCGCTTAAAATAATAACGGGTGGCCAGCCCTATACTACATTAAATCAGGAGTTTCAAATGGTCCAGTCTCAATATCAACTATCGGTACTATAATATAGGACTAACTACCCAATATCATATAAGCGAGATGTTAAAATTAAATAAAATATGCAACAGACAACAAACTAACACTACTAATAAAGGAAAGAAAGATGCATGAAAGAACTATGAGAAATGAAATGCTAGAATAAAATAAAATAAATAACTACAACTGAATATACCACAAGGAAGTAAACCCGAATAAGCTGTCGGGTCACAGCCAATACAATAACTGAAATGAAATAAATATACACATCTATAAATATCCCTTGGGTATAAACCCGATATACAACATGAATCCTACCTAGATTTTTAAAGAAGTGGGAAGCGACTACAAGATACATCCCGCAACAGTCCGCACATGTCACGACTCCCAAGACTCTCGATAGAAGGTCATCCGGCATCCATGCGGTAGGACACCTGTAATATATATATATATATATATATATATATATATATATATATATATATATATATATATAGGCAGGAGAGAAAAGTAAACGGGTCAGAGCCCGAGTGTGAAAAAAATATATTTAGCAAGTGTGTTAACCGTGCATAATAAATATCGGTGCACTTATTTCATAATTAAAGTGGAATCTCATTCTCGTAGAACCCCAACTCACCTCTCATCTAGCGGCGCGCACCTATTTGCATCCTGAATTTTAGTCAAATTACCCCAATTATAAGGACAACCTAACTTAACAAAGACCCTCCTATTCCCACGAGATTTACCTTCCTATCTTAACCCAAGAATCCACCCCTTATAAACACACTGAATTATTTTACAAACAAATATGCCATAATAGGCTTAATGGATTCCGATTTATAATTTAATTTATTATAATTCTTAATACGTTACCCATTTATAATTGGGTTGAATCATAAGATTTAATTTCTAATTAATATGCATACAAATTATTATTGACAAAACTTCTCCCCAATCTCAACATTGTACTACGTTTTGTGCGTGGGGTGTCTCGCAAAGTGAAATCCAAACAAGGAACCACCCCGTTACACTACTCCTTGACAACGTCGATCCTAGAGATCCATCATGCCACACATAATTATTTGACAAAACTTTTCTCCAATCTCAACACTGCACTGCGTTTCGTGCGTGGGGTGTCTCGTAAAGGAAATTCAAACAAGGAACCACCTCGTTACACTACTCCTTGACAATGTCGATCCTAGAGATCCATCATGCCATATATACCATATACTACTACTACTACTACTACTACTACTACTACTACTACTACTACTACTACTACTACTACTACTACTACTACTACTACTACTACTACTACTACTACTACTACTACTACCACTACTACTACCACTACTACCACTACTACTACTAATTTTTTTTTACTACAATATGAAAACAACTTAAAATCTCCAATAATATCCTTGGGATGATGTAACCGAAATATTCCTTAAATGCGATACATCATCCCCCATTAATCTAGTACATCAAAATCATCCAAGATGTACTCCACAAAGATTCTACATCCTTTCATCTATAGGATATATATATATATATATATATATATACACCATCATCCATACCCATGACCAAGTGTACATATCGCGTCTGATGTACAATGGCCATGCACAACAATATACCCGACTATATATAGCGCCTATAAAACTGCACCATGCTATCATCTTCCCAATGCCCGCCTCACGTAGCAATACTGGGGACCACCATGGTGGGGCTAAACGACACCCATCTCGTGGTAAACTCACACACACGACGTCCCGGGAAGCGGTCATAGCTCCAAACCGACAATGAGACGAAACATACCCACCACGTCTCATCCCAAAAATATAAATCACATAATAACACACGGGACGACTATGACCTGGGGAATATCCACACCCTGCTCCTTAAGCCAGGATGCTCACCCTCTGCGCGAAAACTTTCCAATGATAGCATGAGCGGGGTATGCTTAACCACATAAGTACGTATATCGTTCACATGCACAATATACATACATCCATATGATCCCATCATATGATCAAACATTAAACCATCATAAACGGTTTAATTATCCATACCATGTATGTCCACAACATAAATATATCCATATTTTCAAATCTATATAGATATATATACATATATTCACATATCCAGATATTTATATAT
The DNA here is from genome assembly GCA_949130495.1 of Sambucus nigra. Lineage (NCBI taxonomy): Eukaryota > Viridiplantae > Streptophyta > Magnoliopsida > Dipsacales > Adoxaceae > Sambucus > Sambucus nigra. The sequence goes on along the minus strand of OX422210.1, from coordinate 584,230,158 downwards.
ACAAATTAATTCTGGGTCATATGTATAAGATATATAAACTCGGCTATAAGTATACATAATCCTCAATATACAAGCCGTCACCACAAACTCATTTAATTTACCTCGATATGCAAATATAATCCCTCACTTGAAATATATTCAATCATTTTTCCTATGATGAATAGTCTCCCAAAATCATATGTATATATATATACACACACACATATATATTCAACCTTAGGGTTATCACCCAAAATTTTGTGTAGAAAACCATCACTACACGTACCATCTATATCCGAGAGCACATTAAAGAATCTGGTAAAAATTTCGACTACTGGCATACACCTAACTAATAGTCTATAAGCCTCAAGCTCAATCCTATTTTCATCAAATAATCCCATTTCTTAGGGAAAATACCCGTTGTAAATCACACACCGATAAACAACATCTACCCCCAACTAGATTTACATCTACTCTAGTTGGTAATATGATCCCATCGCTCTTGATTTCAAATATGGTTCAATCACCTTTGTGGATCCCCTAGTCCAAGACCTCTCGAATTTATATCTTAAAGTTTATCATTACTAAGGGATGCGACTACTCTCTTTCATTGGGCCCCAAATCGTATCTAAATCATATCATATCCTTATAAGGATTCGATATAAATGTCGGCCTAGAAATTTCACAACAAAAACTCGCAACTCTCTCTAAGAGTTCTTAGCCTCCCATCACTTCTATATTTATAATTTGTCTATAAGTAGGATTCTCAATCCCAAGGGTTTCCCCACAATCTCTATACACAACTCCAAATACATGCATGGATATATTTTTCCCAAATTGTCCCAAGAAGTCCCCAAAATAAAAATGTGTGAGAAACCCCTAGTGTCTCCAAAACATATCTCTTACATCAAAAGAGAAGACCCCAAATCAATAAACCCAACCATAAAGGGTTTGAAATCACCATAAAGAAAATTTCCTCAAAGTGCCCTGTTTTGGAATCGATTCGGCCTGTCGAATCGATTCGGCCTCCAAGGCGAATCGATTCGAGTCCAAAGACCTGGGCTTCTGTCTTAGGCCGAATCGATTCGGCTTGGGTTTGAATTGATTCGGCCAATGAAGTCCTGCCAATTTCCCTAAATCGAATCGATTCGCTTAGGGGGCGAATCGATAAGCGAATCGATTCGGGCCTGCAGATTTTTGAAGGGTTCTTCTTCTTCTTCAATGAACCCACGAATTTTAAACCCTAAAATTTCTATTCCAACCCCAAACCTTCATCAAATCATGATTTTAAGCCATTAAATCAACCCAAAATTGATCCCAACCATTTCTACACCATTAAACCCATATATAAACATTGATTTCAAGATTTAAACTAAAAAATTCGAGGTTTTGATATTTATACCCAAAATCATTTATTTAACCCACAAATTATGAAATGAAATACACAAATAACTATTTAGCAAGATTAAACACTTGCCTCAGATTTGTAGAGGTTGGATCGTCCTCGATGTCGCGGTTGAGCGGGAAATCTCCAAGATTTTTCTCCTCTCTCTCTTCCTTTATTCTTCTTTTCTCTCTTCTCTTCTCTTTTCTTTCTCTTTCTCTCTTTCTATAAATGAGAAGGCTTGTCCCGTAAGCCTCTTAAATCCCTAAAACACAAGTCCCAATTTTAATTGTTAATACACACTTTAAATGACTCGTTTACTCCAATTAGAATCAAACTAACTTAAAACATTCTGGGGCCGAAATAAAACCCAATGACAGTATTTTTGACTATCTCGACCCTCCCGGGATCGATGGTACCCTCAAAATCATCATCTGGAATACTTTAAAACGTCCCCTATTTTTGGACCCCAAATTCCCAAATTTTAGAATTCTCCAATTAATTAAATTTTATTTTCCCAAAAATTAAATTTCTCGGTCTAAAAAATCGTGGGGTGTTACATAATGGAGGGCTAAAGTCTAATAACTTATAAAATCGAGAACATGCATCATTGGGTTGTCTATTCGATCGGGCAATTATTGAAATTTATCATCGAAAACAAGGGCAAAATGCCCAAAAAAGGGGAAAGAAGAAAGAAAATCTTTTTGAAAATTTTCATTTTTTCTAAGAAAAGCATACTAAGTAACTAACATGTGAGCAAAAACATGGACTAAATAAAGAAATGGATAGAATATCCCACGTCCCCTAACTTAAAACTTGACATTGTCCTCAATGTAAATTAAGAACCAAGTCAAAGAGAGGAAAATAGCGATATTACCCAAAAGTGGAGCGATCCCCATAAGAACAAGTCCAAAGAATCTACAAAACAAGTTAGTACCGAGCATAGAAAAAACAAATAACAAAGAGTTAAATAATTAAACTATACTAAATTAAAAAGAATGAAAGAATAAAAAGCTAACTATATACAACCTACTATTTAGGCTTCACACTAACTGTACACTAGAAGTCTAAATAGCTGAGGGTCCACCGCAAAAACGATTTGACTTTGGAGTATAACCGGTGTACCCTCACATACAAGCATGCCTTCCGAAAAATATGAATTCCGTTTGAAAAACGGAAGGTATGTGTAAGGCGTAAGAAAGGAACCATCGCCAATTAAAAGTTTTGGAGGGACGATGAGGGGTTTGGATTGAACGGGTGATAAAAACATGTGGGGACCGAGAAAAACCGAATATCCTCCTAATGATTTTGAAATTGGAATGGGAGGCGGCGCACACAAAGGCAAAAATACGATCGTGGAAGGCGACTCGAGCACGTACTCCTCATCGGTGAAAAGGTTTAAACATTAAAGTTTGAAACCGAATCATCGGGTACTTGTGACGGTGTGATAATAGAGAATGAAAATGGGGATGAAAGAAATTCAAACACATGAGATGAATCATCATCGCATGAAGGTTGAGTTTCGAATGAAATAATATCATTTTTAATGAAATGTTCTTCTTTGGGGGCCAAAGAAGAAATCATTTCATTGCAAATAGATATTACATCGTTATCATCCTCACTTTCAATATCTATTACGAGATGGGCAAAGTCTACAATGGTTTATTCCAAAGTAGGCACAAGTACCTCATTTGGTTCAAAACATTCTTCGACCTCGAAAGTCTCCGAAGCAAAATCGTCGTCGGACTCAAAATATAAATCCAATTCATGTTCCCATAAATGATTTTCTTCCTGATAACGAGTTTCAATTTTCTCATTCTCATACATACGCAAACCCTCACCGAAAGTCATAGGTCGAGGTGCAGATGCATGAAAATGGGAAATTTGAAAATTACCATCGGACTTAAATGAAAACTCATTATTATAGGAATTTTGAAAACTATCCGAATTCGTTTCAAAATTCCTATTATAAGGAGGTAGAGGCCCAAAATCATTATCATCGTCATCAAAATTCCAATAACCCAAATTTTGACTTTCATTATACTTGCCCAAAGTCATATTTGAATTTGTTATACTTTGGAATTCTAAGTATTCACCGAAAGTCATAGGTTTGCGAAAATTTTGAGGATTATAACAAGGATTACCGAAAGAATTGGAATAAGACATGCTTACCCCAAAAATTGCTCGAGTGGCGAATTCCATAAAGTAAGTGCGCACGAGAAAAATTCGAGCGTTTATAAGTGCTCAAATGTGGAAGTCCTACAAAAAGTTAGCAAATAATACAAATAGAAAGAAAATACTATGAAATACTAAATCAAATAAAGTCTAAAACAAACTAGTCCCCGACAACGACGCCATTTTGATAGCGCGCGAGAAGCGTGCGCGTGTAAGTGCACAGTGATTGTTTTCTGTCTCGCCGCGACTATACAAAAACCTAAGTTACGACTACACTTACGGGGCAAGTCTAGCGGTAAGTCGGGTATCAAAAGATCCACTGAGACGAGTTGCTAGAATTCAATTGATTTAATATTTCGAAATAAAAGTGTAAAAGGCGATTTACAAACTAAAAGAAAAGATGCATGAAAGGGAAATGTTAATCTAGGCAAGTGTATTGAAACTAGACTAACAAAACGAGGTCAACTATAGGTTGCATCGAATATCCCTCACCCGAGTTAATTTGTATAAAATGGTTACATGGGTCGACGAGTTATTACAAATGCGTCTCGTGTCGACAGTTAATTAAATCAAGGGTTGTCACGCCCCTAAATCCTCATAAAAGCCTAATAAGAAACACAACCTAATTTAAATTACCTAGAAAGCATCGTAAAAATGCGATAAATAAACGCAATAAATAAACGCGGTAAATTTACACAAGAAAATACAGGAAGAAAGCACGTAAACTATTTAGGAAAGCTTGTAAATCTAATTATCAAAGCAAGAAATTAAGGAAAACAACTATATTAAATGGAGAGGATGATGAATAGTGCACACTTACAAACCCAAATGGGTGTCAAACTAATAGAAGAAGAAGAATGAGCTCTCCACCTCCAAACCCTAACCTAAACTATCTATGCTCTAATTATCTCTAACTATTAAAACAAAAATGGGTATATATAGTAAGTGGGAAAGAAAATAAAGGAAAAAGAAAAGAAAAGAAAATATCTCAAAATATCTGGCATGCGCGGTCGACCGCGTCCAAGGGACCGGTCCTTCAAGCATAAGCCTACTGTCTCCTTCCCACATCAAAATACCAAAATGCGATCGACCGGTCTCAAGGAAGCGGTCGACCGGGACTCTGTTTTTCAGCCAAGCTTGGTCCATGAAGAGAGGGGAAAGGTCAATAATGGAAACGGGCATAGCTTCTTTGTCCGAACTCCAAACGACACACCGTTTGCGGCCACACGATGCTAACTCAATGAACTATGCATTCGTGGAATTTACATGAGCTGGATAAGAAATATGGATTGACTCAAATGCCCTTGAAGTAGCGTTCGGTGACGAAACTTCTCCGAAATGCAACGGATCCTCACTTTTAGCGTTTCAATACCTACAAAAACACAATTAACCCCTGCAAAATATGTATCTATCAAAATCCATGGTTTTCTGATTAATGAGCATAAATTTAGGCATTTAGGAGCGTAAAAGCGCTAGAATGCATAAAGAAATAAGGGAGAAATATGCAATATTTGATACGAATCACTCCGCAGTCCCAAAACCTTGAGCAATTCTCCCTGTTGAATGAGAGGGAGATGGTTCCTTTTTCTTTGATAAGCTGGACTGAAGAAAGAAAGAAAATTTATTACTGATATTATCATACAAAATTTAAAGCAAGATAAATAAAAGTTAACCTATGTCACTTTCGCTTTTCGGGCACAAAAACCAGCGGTACCACTCACCCTCAATAAGAGATCGATGTTATCGATTTCTAGAGATGAAAACTTGATCCCAATAACCCATATTGGAGTCAGGAGGGTTGATAATTAATATTATGTTTCGCCTTCCTCGCCTTTAAATATACATCCTTATCTATCGTATGGGACCAAGAATGGTAGTATCTGATCTATAAAATCCCTATTTTGGTCCCATACAACTCATTGATTCTATGGACTGTTGATAATAAACCACGTGTTTGGGGCAAATTGGGCAGGAGCCACCTCAAAGATCTCACAAAACCTCAAGAACAGTTGATTTTTGGGAAATAGTATTCCCCCCTTAACCATTAAGAGGGTACGAATACAATATCTACCCTCAATAGCGGTATAATTTTTAGGATCGAGGCACATGCAATCACTACATAATAAGGAACTGAGTATATCTCCCTAAACTCTCCCACAGTCCTCTTACTAACGGAATAAACCATTTTGTGAAAGAAGAAAAGGACTACTCAACAAAAATGTATATGATCAGAATAAGCTACAAAGCTTATGGTAATCGCAAGAAAAATAGTCAGAGACAAATAGAACTTACAGGAGAAGTATGAAGATAGAGGCTCCAAATATTATTTTTTGAATGAAGGGAAGTGTGCACACAATGGTGTAGATTTTTTTATTAAACAAAGAGAAAAATCGCAAGAGTCTAATCATATAGAACAGAGCCCAAGATCATCAATGCAACTGGCAGTTTATTTTCAAACTTTGGATCAACGTACCTCTCATCATGATCGATTAATTATAAATCATGCCCCTATAAACCCAATGGTAAATTATCATGGGCGTAACAACTATTTGGGCCAAGCAAGCATACAAAACTCTCGAGCCCATTAATGCCAAAGAGCTTTGGGGGTAATTAAAGGGTGCAAACCGTAACATCCCAAATCACCACGGCCCAAGTGGGCCCACCCTAGAAAAAAGAAGCGTATCATTCAAATCAAGATTAATGTCACATGGGATATGTATGGAGAGCTCAATCTTGTTATCTATAATCTCGAAGGTGATCAGCATAAATCAAGAAACGAGCTAACTCACACCTAGAAGAAGTTCATTATAACTCAACCACATTAATCGCTATAAATAGATCCCTCACCCTAGGACAATGGGGGAATGTAACATATATTTAAAGAATTTAAAAAAAATAATACACATAAAGAAACACCTCGTAAACGCAGGCAATTATTGAACCACGCTAATCCTTTTGTTGTGAGATTATTTTATTCCATGTTTGTTTCCAATTTCTTTTATTCATTTATTGTGATTATTTTCACTCACAGGTATATCATCGTTTCATAATAGATCAAAAGTGTAAGAACTATCCAATTGTTATTAATATTTTCTAGCTAATCCCATAATTATCCGATTACTTCCCACTCTATTCACATTGTTCAATATGAACACCATCTATTTACCAGATGAATTTTATCGACCAGAGGTTAAATCGCCAATACATAAAAAATTATGAAATGTTCAACTTAAAGTTAACATTAGAAGTATTTTATCCAAGTTCCATTCTCATATTCAATTACTTTCGTTAGTTCACTTTCATTTAATTACACTGTGTCTTATTTCATCCCTGACCTAACCAACCGACTTTATAATAATTATACTGCTAATCATTTGGTACTTAATATTACTTACGTCACTTTTATCATGGTAAATTCACTATCATTAAACTAGCTTATTAAATGGAACCATATAACTTGTGTCATGCCCCACAATTTTTAATCGTAATAATATATAGTCCACCGACCTATTTACCAACCGCAATATAACACATCATCTGCATCACCTTTGTATTCATAACAATATAATACACTTACCTAATCCCCGACCATAACCTATTATAAAGCATGCTTTACATTTATATCCATAAAAATATAATCCACTGTCCTATTTCACTACCACAAACTAGCATATGATATGTTTGATTGTAATATAATCCATTGAATAATACCTCGACATTCAACATCCTTATAAACCCAAGGCCAGATAAATCGTACTATTGCTAGAGAGTCTAATCCCGTACATACAATATATATGTATACACTATTAACCCTCACGTATGATTATTGCGTAGCCAGTTTACACTATATTTTATAGGCCCAAGATAACTATATACATAAGTTTAGATATTCTAGGCTCTCCACTCCTAATCTTCCCGATAGTCCACGAATGGATGTCTCATAAATGAAATCCTTGCTAAGAACTCCTCGTAACATGAACCCGTCGATACAATTATGTTAAGGTATAATGATTGTCAAGACTCTCTAACAATCATACATTACCTAAATACTTACTTAAAGCCACCACTTAACTTATACCTCCTAAACACCCGACTCCTATCCTTCTTTAGACTCCATGCCTGGGACGTCTCATAAATAGCATCCAAACAAGGAACCCTCTAGTACACTTGAGTTTAGATTAGGTAGTTATAGATAATGGACAATAACTAAATCTCTCTCTCTCTCTCTCCCTCTCTCTCTCTCTCTCTCTATATATATATATATATATATATATATATATATATATATATATATATAATTTACCTTAAATATACTTATATTAACACACATCGCTCACATGGTACCCGTAGCTCAATTTATGATTAACAGAGTACATTATTACATGATCTAACCAAACAATTTCATCCTTCTTTTAGTCACACAATTCACTTTTAACATTCTCATTTACTACAACCTTATATTTCCTTCAACATCAATTGTTGTAGCAAGATTTTAAATCGAGATTTCTACCTTAAAGTCACAATTCAACTACTTATGCCCATACAATTATCCTTAATATACCATATATCTTATTCTCAACTTAAACATATATATCCCATATTTTATAACTTTAAACTTAACACTATAAAATCCCAATGATATACGACATAAACAACATCATCCCTTATCTTTAAAAAATATATGATTAAAAATATAAACCCTATAAATTCTCATTATCTATTGAAAAATTCTCACCGTTAACACCATGTATGTATAATAAAAACATCCTTTATTTTCAAAAATAATCCTAATCACAAAACTTGTATTCAAGAACTTACGTCCCATTAAAAATAGACATTAATGACAATCCCATAAATCCCATAATTATTTATATATCCAACCATAATTTCCACTTACCAAACAACCCACATGCTTTCAACACTCAACTACTTAAAATAGCTCCAATTCAGCCCTTTATTAAAATCATCAATAATGCACATCTTTATCTCCCCAATGAATCAAACTAATCAACGTACAATTCCCGAATCCCACAAAATAGGTTTAAAACTATAACTTGTGCATAATAATGTATATTCTTAAATAGCATACTCTTTTACTTACATAGTTAATGATTCCTAATACCCATGCATATTATACTAATTTACAAGACTTTAATTATAATTTAATAACATATTATTTTATTAGTATTTCAAGTGGTATTCAAAAGAATTTTACAATAACTAAAAATGTCCCAAGATAAATACAAGTGATACATATTACAATTTCACGGGCTAAGCATAATCTTGTTTCTCATTTCGTTTCTTAATGTTCATAACACACATATATCAAACCTTTAGCAATCAACATATTAAACTAATCCCCATTATAATAATTATACAATTTGATTTCATAATAAATGTCTTGACATTCTTCATCTTCAAGGATTTCATAATTTTTATATCAATATTTAACGACATGGGGATAATTAGGTTCATCTTATCCTAATTAATTTTCTAATTTGTTTTAAATCAATTAAAAATTAGATTTGGGAAATGGATAAATCATTTAGGTACTGAAGGAGAAACATAGAGTATGTTTGCCTTGATTTGGAATTGTGTACACTTGATGATGATAATACTCTTTTGGAATTACATGTGTAATTTTCCTTCTTTCTTCTTCTTGAAATATTCTTAATAACTATAGCCTTTCCTCTTTGTCATTAATATCATCTAGCATCCTCTATCCCTTTCTTTATAAAATTCTCAAGTTAATATAATTTTTAACATTTTCTATCTTATTTTCTCTCTCAATTCTTTTGAATTCTTCAACTAAAAGTTTCTTAAAGGCCCTAAACATTTACATACTTTTATATATAAGTACGTAGTTTTAAGTTTACCCTAATATCCTTAAAAAAAGTTTGATACTCTAATGCTACTACTCCTCACATCATTTTCCCATTTAACCTTTTATATTCATTCATGAATGCCCCATTAAATGAGACTTAAACTCCCATATTGATAATTTAACAACTAATATTACTTCCAGTTTTGTTTTTGTTATTTCTAATCAAAATAAACACATAATATACATATCAAAGTTGTTCACATAACAACCTCACCCATTTATTTTTATCAATCACCCAAAATTAATAAATATGATGGGCGGCAAGAGAGAGAGAGACTCTAGGGCGTAGTTAGGATTTTCTTCATAAAACCCTAATTTACTTCCAAGTTTTGTTATTGGTTGTTGTAATTTCTTGTTATAGATCCATTACTTCAATCACAATATCATCAACTTGTTCCCTGAGAGCTTTTAGATCTAGATGTTGCAATGTATTCTTCAGCCTCTTCTGTTAGGGTTGAAACATTCAATATAAAACCATGCAACATGGCCACACGGATAATCTTTAATAATATCACGTTTCAACTCAAGAGAAGATCCCATGCGCGTACGATAATGTTGTGAAGAAAATAATGACCAAATCTTAGTCTTTGATTCCTAGCCCACCCCATGTTTGTGTGGTAACTTAATGTCTGTCAAGATTTTAAATGATGAGTATCAAGATTCAATTAAAGACTGTGAGGCCATTTGATTTGGACATATTCGGCGAATACAGGTGAGAAAACTAAGGCTTTAATTATTCTAAAAGATAGACTTTCGAGAGTTATGAAGCATCAATGAATAATGGAAGATAAGTCCAATGGGTAGAGGTTATCAAAATCAACTTCAACTCCATTTGGGTTTGATTTGTTGGTCTTGGCATGGAATATTGGAGACCAAGTATCCTCTTTAAAATTGTTAAATGCCTAGGAGACCCTATGAATATTGATCAACCTACTTAGGAGAAATCACATGGACACTTTGCTAGAGTACTTAGTGCTATGAAGATAACTGATACTATTCTTACTCGATTATTGGTGAAACATAAAGTTATTTTCTCTGAACAAGAAGTGGAATATGAAAAACTACCATCCAGATGCTCTCATTACAGAATTTAAGACATTTGGTTACTAATTGCATAGTGGCTAGAATAATTCATTCGGTTGGATTTCACATGCAAAAACAAAGATCTCCTTAAGATAAATAGAAGATTATAAGAAGATCAAGATCCACGACAAGTGACAAATCAAAAGTTAAATATGTTTACACTCCTAAGCTACTTAATCATACAGATTTGGCAGGTACTTTATACCAAAGATTCTCTTGCTCAATAGTATGATCATACCAATTGCATATCTACTAAAGAATATCCCCTAAAACATCCCATGAACAACCAGATAAATAAAGTTAATGTAAATAAACCAAACTGAAGAGGAGAATCCAACTGGTTTAATTTCAATCTTTAATGAAGAACCATATCCTTCTACCTTAGCAAATGTGCAACTGAATCTCGCGTGTTTAAAATCAATTATTGGGAAAATCTCACTATAAGAAAATTGATTTTTTCGACATTAATTAAATGCTGAGAAAGACACTCTGAATGCCGAGAAAACTTTTTGCGAAAAAATTCCTGGCATTTGAGAAAGTGAGGCAATGAGCACAGTTATAAAAGCTAAACTGCATTTTCATAAATGTCGGGAAATATTGGAGGCAATTGGGCCAGCATTTTAGAAAATATTGCAAAAAGGAATTTTTTACAACATTAATAGGAATGGTGAAGAGAAAAGATTATGGCATATAAAAAGTGCCAAAAATATTTTGCGGTATGCCGAGAAAAATCATTGCAACATTAAGTAAAATGATGACAAAATTTTTCATGACATTATATAATAATTTGCATCAGTATTTGAACATTGTGACATTTTATTTTACTTTTTGATGAATTTTAATCTTTTACCATATTTCTTTGTCGCTGAAAATATATTGTAACATTTACAGAAACACCACCTATATATAAGTTTGTGCACGTAACATATATATGCATATCAATTTTACACACTAAGATTAAATTAAACAATTGCAATAAAATTTAATAGTTAAAAATAATCTAATACACAAAAGTATTAAGATTAATAAAATTCTCTTTTAAGTCTTTGGAAAAAAAAAATTAACTTCAATAGTTGAATACACACACATAAAAAAATAGTTCTGTGATGTTCAAAGTAAAATTAATTTAAAGTTAAACAAGAATGAGATGAGTATAATGGATTTAGCACACAATAATTTGTTAATGAGAAAATCAGCGTGCTGAAAAACCCAGGTCTTCTAGTTCCAAGACTACACACACCACAAGTCAACTATAACAACTGTCCAGTACAATTTGTAGTTCACAATGTGTAAATGAATTGGTATAACCAATACACCAGTACACCATGGCTAGAACCAAACAACCCCACAATGATTGAAATATACTAAACAATAAAAACAATAGACTTAGCAGTACATACACAGCTTCACGCTCAAGACTAGAGTACACGGTGAAGATGCAATTAGAAAAATTATTTTTGAACTAGTTTTTGGTTTTCATATAAGGTTGAAAGATCAAATCTAAAGACTAGATTAAAAAGAGTCTTTGCTTTAGGATTTGAAGTTTCAACTGTGTGAAAATAAAAAAAATATCTGTTTTGTGTATTAAAAGATTTAAATCATGAGTTTTTATAAAACACAAATAGATCAATACAAATCTGAAAAGAACAAACCAAATCTTGTTTTTCAAAGTGTGTAACAAAATTAAACACATCTTTAGTTTTATAACATAAATCTACTAAACATCAAAGACATATATGTTTATGGTAACAAGTTTAGGTAAATCTGTTTGAGAATGGAAGATTTCAAAATTAAAGTTTTTAAAAACTAGGTTTTGTCTTAAAACATGTTAACACAGTTTAGCACATACAAAACTCACTACTATATACAAACAGAGTATAAATATGTTATGCATGTATATAAAATAGAAAGAGAGTCAAAAAGTATACTATAGTGTAGATCGAAAGCCAAACATGAGGTTTAAGGAAAGATAGCTCCAACAACATTTCAATGATCCACCCAAAGAGCTCAAAACAGAACTTTTAAATGAACAAATCCAGAAATCTTCAAAAGGGTTTTAAATGATAGAAAACTTTCAAATGAGAAAACCTTTAAAATAAAATAAAAAAACTCTCAAACTTCCAAAACCCTTAAAAGTTCCTAACTCTGAAAATTTAAACACTCACCCTAAAATATATATTGTAACGTGTGTAGGGTGATTTCGATTTAGAACGAATTTAGGAAAGAACTCTCAAGAAGGTGTTACCGTTTGAAGTGTTTTTAGACAGAAAAAGGTCTGGAGAAAATTTGAAAGAATATAGTTTGGGTTTAGGATTTTTCTCTACATTTAAAAATTCAACCCCAAGCCCTTATTTTATAAAGCTTGAGGAAAAGCCCTAGGTAGTTGGCAAATCCTTAACAAATAAGGGGGTAGGTAAATAACCAAGGGTTTCAAAGGGTAAGACTAGCAACATGGAAAAGAGAGATCGTTAGGGGCACATGCGTTTTTATCCAAGGCACTGTGAAGGGTACGATAGTAAAGTGGCCATCAAGAGACACCAGTCAAAACAGATGCGCCCAAGGCTCACGCATGGTCAAATCACGTGGGCCAAACCTCTTGACCTGATAGGTCCAAACCCAGTCAATTAGGTTGATAACCAAACGACACTCACTTAAACTAAACGATGCCGTTTTTTATTTTTGTTTAATTAAATAATAAACAAAATAAATGTTTAATTTGTATTTCTTTTAAATGTTTATTTCAACATATTTAAATTTCAAAAAATCATATTAAATATAAAAATTAATTTTAAAATCTAGAAAATTATAAAACCAAGAAATTTATGTTATAAAAATATTTGAGTATAAAATACACGTAGGATGTATTAATACAAAAAATAAGGAATGTATTAACCAAAATTAAAATGAGAGTTTTAAAATTTAAAAATTGAGTTTAAAATGATTTAAAAAATGTTTTTAGGAATATGTTTAGCGTGTGCACTGGCCCGAGTGTATTTAGTGCTGTTGTTACAAAAATTGAGCCAATTTCAAAATTTGAGGGATTTAGAAAGGGAATTTTCAATTTCCCCCTTTGGCCAATTTTGTAATAAACCAGATTGAGACCCAAAAATAAGTCTCTCACACACAAAGATATAACTGAATTATACACAAGATTTATAAAAAAAGAATAGTAGATAACTCAACTAACAACATGTGTCCCAAGAGACTCATTACATGCAATAACAAACCAAGAGCTTAAAAAAATCTCCCATATTATAACAAAGAGAGTCACATTCTCCCCAACATAAAAACAAGGAGTCTCAAATTCTCCCTTGTTTGTCACAGAGAGACAAAGGGTAGGGAAAACCCTATAAAGATATTAGTACCACAAGATATTATGATAAAATAGGTACATATCATGCGATTCTAACACATTTAAATTGGGTAGTCATAAATACCAATAGACTTTCCAAAAGTTTCAAAACGTTGATTGTCTAAAGGTTTTATGAAAATATCTACCAATTGATCTTTACTGTTAAGAAATTCAATTTTCATTTCCTTTTTCTTGATCAATTCTCGAATAAAGTGTCTCTCGTATTAATATGTTTTGTTTGAGAATGGAAAATAGGATTCTTTGAAATACTTATTGCGCTTTGATTGTCATCAAGAATTAAGGCAGATGTTTCATTTAAGCCATGTTATGAGCACAACAACTGCCTGTGGTAATGTATTCGACTTCTACTAATGAAGGTGATACACAATTTTTCTTTTTAGAGGACCAGGAAACTAAATTGCGCCCTAAGTAAAGAAAAACACGAGATGTGCTTTTACTATCATTTGCACAACGTGCCTAGTCAGCGTATGTATACCTTATTATCTTATAATTAGGGTCAAATGTTTACATGATACCATAGTTTATCATTTAACTTTATGTTTATTATAATACGTTTTACGATATGTAAATGAGATTCCTTTGGCTCACATTGATATCTAGCATGCACACCCACACCCACACACGCACACCATGTATTATTTCAGGTCTACTCACAGTTAAGTAAAGTAAATTTTCTATCATACTATGATATAAAGTGATATTTATATTTTTGCTGGATAAATCTTTTGAAAGTTTTATAGAGTAACTCATAGGTATTCTAGTAGTCTTAGTAGTATTTAAGTTAAAGCGTTTGATCAAATCAGTAGCATATATTAGACTGACAAATGAAAATATAATCGGGTTTTTAAGCAACTTGAAGGCCTAAGAAAAAATAGAGTTATCCCATCATAGACATAAGGAAATATGATTTCAATATGTTAGCAAAATTTTCAACTTCCAAGGGAAAAGTGGATCCAAAAACTATGTCATCAACGTAAACTTAAGCAATTAGCGAATAATTTTTGTTATGTTTGACGAACATGGAATAGTCGACTCCTCTTCTATTAAAACCATTTTCCATTAGGAAATTTGCTAACCTATCCTACACTACACCAAAACTGTCAATCTGGCACACGTGGACAAGGAGAATCTGGCACGGTTTTAAACTGTGCCAAAATTTGGCACGGTTTCTTAAAATTCTGGCACAGTTTTAAACTGTGCCAAAATCTGGCACGGTTTTAAAATGTGCCAAAATCGTTCCAAATTAAAAAAAAATTAAATAAAATACTAAAATAAAAAACTTTTCATTCAGCTCACTCTTCACCCAATTCCCCCTCCCGCTTTTCACCTAATCCTCACTCTTTCTTTGAAAGAAAAAAATGATGCAGTCCTCCCCGTCGTCATTCTCTCTACGTCGCTCGCTCTCTTCGCCGTTCAGTCCTCCCCGTCGTCGCTCGCTCGCTCTCTACGCCGTTCAGACCTCCCCGCCGCCGTTCAGACCTCTCCGGCGCAACACTGGTAAGAACTGATAGATCAAATCGTTTTCGATCAAACGATATTTCAGAACCAAACCAAAACTCTATAATCTGAGATGTATTTTCACCAAACCAACACAATGGGTTTTGGTTTGGTTTGGGTGAATACTTAGTTTATGAAATGTAACTAACTTTGCTGAAAAGGTTGTATCCCAAACATGACAGGGCCTGTATATTTAATTCAAAGCCCTAGTACACTATATGCAGTTATTTTTAATGTCCGCAATGCCTTGCAGAACGCTTGAGGTTATTAATTCAATTTTCTTTATCTGTTTCTAAGCTTTTTGAGATTGTCAAAATAAGTTACGAGCTAATGAAAGACACACAATTAACTAAAAGCTTCAAAGAAATGTGCGAGTGTGTTGGCAGTGTCTACTTTTGTCAAATGGCTTAGAGTTCAGAAGTTTGATGCCAAAGAGGACTCGTTTGGTAACTCAATTCAAAGGATTGGAATTGAAAGGCCTATTTCAAGTCCATGGAATTAAAATTGGTCTTTCAATTCCATTTTTATGGTTTGGAATTCGGTTGCCAAACGGACCCTGAATTTCAAGTCTTCGTGGAAATCGTTTCCAAGATCTCTTGTGAATATCTTTTTGTTTTGCCACATTACCTCACATTTGCAACATCTCTTTTGACTTTTCTTGTTCTTTTTTATCTAGGCCTCCAAGGTGGTCTGTCAAATCGTTTCTAGTCAAACGATTTACACCAAATAATTTACGGTTAAAATCTGAGATGTATTTTGTTGATATGTTGCTCATTGCATTTTTTAAGAAATTCGTCTCTTGCCAACGAGATATCAAATTATTAATTTCTAGAGTGGGACATTGCTTTTGCTTGGATTTTTACACACAGAATTATCTCGAATTCATTAAATTCGAGCTATTATTTTAGATTTCAATGATCCCTCTTTCGCCCTGCTTATCTTTTGGTGGGATTTGTGACTTCTGATGTGGTTTGTTTTGGTTTAATGGTTGATTTCTTCGTTTAAAGGCTGATTGGGAGATGTGTGGTTGATTTTATCTTTGTTTCAGTGTTCTTGGGGGGTCGGAGGATGTGTCATTGGGGTATTGTTTGTTAAGGATTGTTTTGATGCTTTTTTGAAAGATTTCTTCGAGATTAATTGTTTGGCAAGGTGAGTTTGTTTATCTTTAGTTATTTCTGATTCTCATGTCATTTTTTAAGATGCGGTTTATTTTTTACTATGGGAGTTTTTTTATCCATTGGTGTAGAAACTTGTTCCTTTATTGGCTTGCTAATGAGACGACAAGTCTTAGTGTATTTTACTCCATGTTTGCGTCTTTGATAGTTTTTCAGATTCTCGTGAAAATGTCTCTAAAGTAATTCGAGTAGCATAACAATAGTTCTAGTTAGAGCTATGTGTAAAAAAAATTATTTGATATTTGTTCCAACCTTGAATTCTTGATGAGTTTAAATTGGGGTTTAGAATTTTTGGTCCATTTTTTTAATAAAAGGGACATGTTATCAATTTCACACACGTGTGTGTATAATCATATATGGGTACTGTAATATTAAAGAGTTTGATCCAGTGCTAGGTGGGAATTGAATGCAGGTATTGGGGAGGTTTGGAGATCAAAAGGCCAGCATAGGTTGCCAGTGATTTGTTTAGTTTTACTTTACAAAGGTTCAACTCAGGCCAGTTCCATCCAATCTTATTCAAGTTACTACAGGTAACTATTATTTAGTACCCATTTATTAACCTTTTAAAATGCAATGAATTATTTCTACTCAGCATTTATATTTTGTCTTTTTCATTCTATATCTGATAATTCCTTTTAAACTTTGAAAATCACTTCATGGTTTACTTTAGAGCTTATTTAGTTAAATTGGTGGAAGGGATTGTTGGTGGTTTGGTTTTGGAATTTGTTGTTGATGCTGAGTTTATTTTAAATGTTAAAACACGTTGGATTTAACGAATAAACAAATGAAACTATGTCAAAAATTTATAAAATCAATAAACGTTATAAATTGATTAAAAACATACCGTTAGAGGATGAAAACCCAAACCAGCCCCCAAACGACCCCTTATGAGGTACGAACACCTCGCACGGGACCAATGTAACTTGTACGAACTGGCCGCGTAGTCCCGAGTCTCCCGGTTTGAGAATACGACGTTAATTTGCAAAAATCAACACTCTTAAAAACACGCCGTTAAAGGGTGATAACACAAACCAGCCCCCAAACGACCCCGTAGGAGGAACGAACACCTCGCACTGGACCAATGTAACTTGTACGAACTAACCGCGTAGTCCCGGGTCTCCCGGTTTGAGAATACGACGTTAATTTGCCAAAATCAACACTTAGAGTTAAAAACGTGCCTTTAAAGGGTGAAAACCCAAACCAACCCCCAATCGACCCCGTAGGAGGCACGGACACCTCGCACGGGACCAACGTAACTTGTAGGAACTCACCGCGTAGTCCCGGGTCTCCCGATTTGAGAATACGACGTTAATTTGTCAAAATCAACACTTAGAGTTAAAAACATGTCGTTAAAGGGTGACAATCCAAACCAGCCCCCAAAAGACCCCGTAGGAGGCACGAACACCTCGCACGGGACCCATGTAACTTGTAGGAACTGACCGCGTAGTCCCGGGTCTCCCGATTTGAGAATATGACGTTAATTTGCCAAAATCACACTTAGAATTAAAAACATGCCGCTAAAGGGTGAAAACCAAAACAAGCCCCCAAACGACCCCGTAGGAGGCATGAACACCTCGCACGGGACCCATGTAACTCGTAGAAATTGATCGCGTAGTCCCGGGTCTCCCGGTTTGAGAGTATGATGATAATTTACAAAAATCACACTTAGAGTTAAAAACATGCCAGTAAAGGGTGAAAACCCAAACCAACCCCCAAAAGACCTCGTAGGAGGCACA
This sequence comes from Sambucus nigra, assembly GCA_949130495.1. NCBI lineage: Eukaryota > Viridiplantae > Streptophyta > Magnoliopsida > Dipsacales > Adoxaceae > Sambucus > Sambucus nigra. Next base: position 584,211,872 of record OX422210.1, on the reverse strand, counting down.
AACACTTCGCACGGGACCAATGTAACTTGTAGGAACTAACCGCGTAGTCCCGGGTCTCCCGGTTTGAGAGTATGACGATAATTTACAAAAATCACACTTAGAGTTAAAGACATGCCGTTAAAGGGTGAAAACTCAAACCAACCTCCAAACGACCCCGTAGGAGGCACGAACACCTCGCACGGGACCCATGTAACTTGTAGGAATTGACCGTGTAGTCCCGGGTCTCCCGGTTTGAGAGTATGACGATAATTTACAAAAATCACACTTAGAGCTAAAAACATGCCAGTAAAGGGTGAAAACCCAAACCATCCCCCAAACGACCTCGTAGTAGGAGGCACAAACACTTCGCACGGGACCAATGTAACTTGTAGGAACTAACCGCGTAGTCCCGGGTCTCCCGGTTTGAGAGTATGACGATAATTTACAAAAATCACACTTAGAGTTAAAAACATACCGTTAGAGGATAAAAACCCAAACTACCGCCCAAACGACCCCGTAGGAGGCACGAACACCTCGCACGGGACCAATGTAACTCGTAGGAACTGACCGCGTAGTCCCGGGTCTCCTGGTTTGAGAGTATGACAATAATTTGCAAAAATCACACTTAGAGTTAAAAACATTCCGTTAAAGGGTGAAAACTCAAACCAACCCCCAAACGAACCCGTAGGAGGCACGGACACCTCGCACGGGACCAATGTAACTTGTAGGAACTGACCGCGTAGTCCCGGGTCTCCCGGTTTGAGAGTATGACGATAATTTGCAAAAATCACACTTACTTAAAAACAAGCCGTCAAAGGGTGGAAACCCAAACCAACCCCCAAACGACCCCGCAAGAGGCACGAACACCTCGTACGGGACCCATGTAACTTGTAGGAACTGACCGTGTAGTCCCGGGTCTCTCGGTTTGACAATATGACGATAATTTGCCAAAATCAACACTTACAGTTAAAAACATGCCAGTAAAGGGTGAAAACCCAAACCAACCCCCAAACGACCTCGTACGAGGCACGAACACTTCACATGGGACCAATGTAACTTGTAGGAACTGACCGCGTAGTCCCGGGTCTCCCGGTTTGAGAGTATGACGATAATTTGCAAAAATCACACTTAGAGTTAAAAACATACCGTTAGAGGATAAAAACCCAAACGACCCCATAAGAGGCACGAACACCTCGTACGGGACCCATGTAACTTGTAGGAACTGACCGTGTAGTCCCGGGTCTCTCGGTTTGACAATATGACGATAATTTGCCAAAATCAACACTTACAGTTAAAAACAACCCAGTAAAGGGTGAAAACCCAAACTAGCCCCCAAACGACCTTGTAGGAGGCACGAACACTTCGCACGGGACCAATGTAACTTGTAGGAACTGACCGCGTAGTCCCGGGTCTCCCGTTTTGAGAGTATGACGATAATTTGCAAATATCACACTTAGACTTAAAAACAAGTCGTTAAAGGGTGGAAACCCAAACCAGCCCCCAAACGACCCCGTAGGAGGGACGAACACCTCGTACGGGACCAATGTAACTTGTAGGAACTGACCACGTAGTCCCGGGTCTCCCGGTTTGACAGTATGATAATAATTTGCAAAAATCAACACTTAGACTTTAAAACATGTCGTTAAAGGGTGGAAACCCAAACCAACCCGCAAACGACCCCATAGGAGGCACGAACACCTCCCACGGGACCCATGTAACTTGTAGGAACTGACCGTGTAGTCCCGGGTCTCCCGGTTTGAGAGTATGACGATAATTTACAAAAATCACACTTAAAGTTAAAAACATGTCAGTAAAGGGTGAAACCCCAAACCAGCCCCCAAACGACCTCGTAGGAGGCACGAACACTTCGCACGGGACCAATGTAACTTGTAGGAACTGACCGCGTAGTCCCGGGTCTCCCGGTTTGAGTGTATGACGATAATTTGTAAAAATCACACTTAGGCTTAAAAACTAACCGTTAAAGGGTGAAAACCAAAACCAGCCCCCAAACGACCCCGTAGGAGGCACGAACACCTCGTACGAGACCAATGTAACTTGTAGGAAATGACCGCGTAGTCCCGGGTCTCCCGGTTTTAGAGTTTGACGATAATTTGCCAAAATCACACTTATAGTTAAAAACATACCGTTAGAGGATGAAAACGCAAACTAGCCCCCAAACGACCCCGTAGGAGGCACGAACACCTCGCACGGTACCAATGTAACTCGTAGAAACTGACCGCGTAGTCCCGGGTCTCCTGGTTTGAGAGTATGATAATAATTTGCAAAAATCACACTTAGAGTTAAAAACATGTCGTTAAAGGGTGAAAACTCAAACCAGCCCCCAAACGACCATGTAGGAGGCACGAACACCTCGCACGGGACCAATGTAACTTTTAGGAACTGACCGCGTAGTCCCGGTTTTCCTAGTTTAAGAGTATGACGATAATTTGTAAAAATCACACTTATTAAAAACATGCCGTTAAAGGGTGGAAACCCAAACCAGCCCCCAAACGACCCCGTAGCAGGCACGAACACCTCGTACGAGACCAATGTAACTTGTAGGAAATGACCGCGTAGTCCCGGGTCTCCCGGTTTTAGAGTTTGACGATAATTTTCCAAAATCACATTTATAGTTAAAAGCATACCGTTAGAGGATAAAAACCCAAACTAGCCCCCAAACGATCCCGTAGGAGGCATGTACACCTCGTACGGGACCAATGTAACTCGTAGGAACTGACCGCGTAGTCCCGGGTCTCCTGGTTTAAGAGTATGACCATAATTTGCAAAAATCACACTTAGAGTTAAAAATATGCCGTTAAAGGGTGAAAACTCAAACCAGCCCCTAAATGACCCCGTAGGAGGCACGAACACCTCGCACGGAACCAATGTAACTGATAGGAACTTACCGCGTAGTCCCGGGTCTCCTAGTTTAAGAGTATGACGATAATTTGCAAAAATCATACTTATTAAAGACATGTCGTTAAAGGGTGGAAATCCAAATCAGCCCCCAAACGACCCCGTAGGAGGCACGAACATCTCGCACAGGACCCATGTAACTTGTAGGAACTGACCGTGTAGTCCCGGGTCTCTCGGTTTGACAATATGACGATAATTTGCCAAAATCAATACTTAAAGTTAAAAACATGCCAGTAAAGGGTGAAAACCCAAACCAGCCCCCAAACGACCCCGTAGGAGGCACGGACATCTCGCACATGACCCATGTAACTTGTAGAAACTGACCGTGTAGTTTCGGGTCTCTCGGTTTGACAATATGACGATAATTTGCCAAAATCAACACTTAGAGTTAAAAACATGCCAGTAAAGGGTGAAAACCCAAACCAGCCCCCAAACGACCTCGTAGGAGGCACGAACACTTCGCACGGGACCAATGTAACTTGTAGGAACTGACTGCGTAGTTCCGGGTCTCCCATTTTGAGAGTATGGCGATAATTTACAAAAATCACACTTAAACTTAAAAACAAGCCGTTAAAGGGTGAAAACCCAAACCAGCCCCCAAACGACCCCGTAGGAGGGACGAACACCTCGTACGGGACCAAGTTAACTTGTAGGAACTGACCGCGTAGTCCCGGGTCTACCGGTTTGATAGTATGCCAATAATTTGCAAAAATCAATACTTAGACTTTAAAACATGCCGTTAAAGGTGGAAAACCCAAACCAACCCCCAAAACGACCCCGTAGGAGGCACGAACACCTCGCATGGGACCCATGTAACTTGTAGGAACTGACCATGTAGTCCCGAGTCTCCCGGTTTGAGAGTATGACGATAATTTACAAAAATCACACTTAGAGTTAAAAACATGCCAGTAAAGGGTGAAAACCCAAACCAGCCCCCAAACGACCTCGTTAGAGGCACGAACAATTCGCACGGGACCAATGTAACTTGTAGGAACTGACCGCCTAGTACCGGGTCTCCCGGTTTGAGAATATGACGATAATTTGCAAAAATCACACTTAGACTTAAAAACAAGTCGTTAAAGGGTGAAAACTCAAATCATCCCCCAAACGACCCCGTAGGAGGCACGAACACCTCTCACGGGACCAACCGTAACTTGTAGGAATTGATCGCGTAGTCCCGGGTCTCTTGGTTTAAGAGTATGACGATAATTTGCAAAAATCACACTTAGAGTTAAAAACATGCCGTTAAAGGGTGAAAACTCAAATCTGCCCCCAAACGACCCCGTAGGAGGCACGAACAGCTCGCACGGGACCAATGTAACTCGAAGGAACTGATCGCGTAGTCCCGAGTCTTTCGGTTTGAGTGTATGACAATAATTTGCAAAAGTCACACTTAGAGTTTAAAACATGTCGTTAAAGGGTGAAAACCCACACCAGCTCCCAAACGACCTCGTTGGAGGCACGAACACTTCGTACGGGACCAATGTAACTTTTAGGAACTGATCGCGTAGTCTCAAGTCTCCCGGTTTGAGAGTATGACGATAATTTACAAAAATCACACTTAGACTTAAAAATAAGCCGTTAAAGGGTGAAAATCCAAACCATCCCCCAAACGACCCTGTAGGAGGCACGAACACCTCGCACGGGACCCATGTAACTTTTAGGAACTGACCGTGTTGTCCCGGGTCTCAGTTTGAGAGTATGACGATAATTTTCCAAAATCAATCCTTAGAGTTAAAAACTTCGTGTTAAAGGGTGAAAACCCAAACCAACCCCCAAACGATCCCGTAGGAGGCACGAACACCTCGCACGGGACCCATGTAAATCGCAGGAACTGACCGCGTAGTCCCGAGTCTCCCGGTTTGAGAGTATGACGATAATTGGCCAAAATCACACTTATTAAAAACATGCCGTTAAAGGGTGAAAACCCAAACCAGCCCCCAAACGACCTTGTAGGAGGTACGAATACCTCGCACGGGACCAATGTAACTCGTAGGAACTGACCGCGTAGTCCCGGGTCTCCCGGTTTGAGAGTATGACGATAATTTGCAAAAATCACACTTAGAGTTAAAAACATGTCGTTAAAGGGTGAAAACCCAAACCAACCCCCAAACGACCTCGTTAGAGGCACGAACAATTCGCACGGGACCAATGTAACTTGTAGGAACTAACCGCGTAGTCCCGGGTCTCCCGATTTGAGAGTATGACGATAATTTGCTAAAATCAACACTTAGACTTAAAAACATGTCGTTAAAGGGTGAAAACCCAAACCAGCCCCCAAACGACCCCGTAGGAGGCATGAGCACTTCGCACGGGACCAATGTAACTTGTAGGAACTGACCGTGTAGTTCCGAGTCTCCTGGTTTGAGAGTATAATGATAATTTGCAAAAATAACACTTAGAGTTAAAAACATGTCGTTATAGGGTGAAAATCCAAACCAGTCCCCAAACGACCCCATAGGAAGCACGAACACCTACCACGGGACCAATGTAACTTGTAGGAACTGACCGCGTAGTCTCGAGTCTCCCGGTTTGAGAGTATGATGATAATTTGCAAAAATCAACACTTCTTAAAAACATGCCGTTAAAGGGTGAAAATCCAAACCAACCCTCAAACGACCCCGTAGGAGGCACGGACACCTCGCACGAGATCAATGTAACTTGTAGGAACTGACCGCGTAGTCCCGGTCTTTCGGGTTGAGAGTATGGCAATAATTTGTCAAAATCACACTTAGAGTTAAAAACATGCCGTTAAAGGGTGAAAACCTAAACCGTCCCCCAAACGACCCCATAGGAGGCACGAACACCTCGCACGGGACCAATGTAACTTGTAGGAACTGACCGTGTAGTCCTGGGTCTCTTGGTTTGAGAGTATGACGATAATTTCCACTCATATAAGTAATTTTTTAGTTTGAGTATTTTTTTTTTGTGTAAATTATTGGGTTACTAATATCGTATCTTTTTTGTATCCTATTTTTTTGCAGGATAACTGTTTATCGTTGGCTTTTATTCACATGGAACACACAAAGAACTCAATGGTTTACAACAAGGGGTTTATTAATGATTCAATTTTTTTGTGTCATGGCCTTACGGTCTTTTGTTGTTTTATTGTTGACTTTTATGGCCGTGCGGGCTTTTGCAAGTTAATTGTTATATTTTGTGGCCGTGCGGACTTTATTTTAGGCAGGTTTTGTATTAACAGGTTTTGGAATGTCCTGAAAATAGAGGAAACTCTGCCCAATTTTTTTTGGGCCTGTGAGCTATTAAAGACTTGTAATATTTTGAAGTTTGTATGTACATCAGTTTATTAACAACGCGCAATATTATTAATTTGTGAATTTTGTGCTTTTAAATAATAATTTTTTTTTATTTTTTTATAAAAAAATTGGCACAGTTCAAAAGCGTGGCAAAAGTGTATTATATTTTGGCACGATTTTGAACTGTGCCAAATTTTTTAAAACTGTGCTAAATCTGGCACAGTTAAAAATTGTGCCAAAAGTGTGCCAAAAATATCAAATTTTGGCACGGTTTAAAAGTGTGCCAGAAGTGTTCCTGTTTGGCTGAATCTGGCACAGTTAAAAACTGTGCCAAAAGTATCAGATTCTGGCACGGTTTAAAAGTGTGCCAGAAGTGTTCTTGTTTGACTGAATCTGACACAGTTAAAAACTGTGCCAAAAGTGTGCCAGAAATATCAAATTCTGGCACGGTTCAAAAGTGTGCTAGAAGTGTTCCTGTTTGACTGAATCTGGCACACTTTTGAGCCGTGCCAGAAAAAATTGCTATTTTGGAACACCTGATTCTGGCACAGTTCAAAACCGTGCCAGATTTGATCTAGCACAGTTTTAAACCGTGCCAGAATCCTGTTTTTGGTGTAGTGATACCAGGCATGGGGGGCCTGCTTTAACCAATAAAAGATCTTTTTTTAGTCTAAAAATATGATTTGGTAAGAAAAGGATTTAGAAAACCTTTAAGTTATTCAACATACACTTCTTCATTTAAAATTCCATTTAAAAAAGCATATTTTACATCCATTTGATATGGTTTGAATTTTAAACACTACACCCAAACAGGCGATTTGTAAGTGTTTAAAACACTTACAAATCGCAGCGTTGCAAAAAAATTATAAGTGTTCAAAACCGTTGTAAATGTCATTTGCAAGTGTTCATTGGGAACACATATCCGTTTTAAACAACCGTTACAAAAAACTTTATAAGTGTTTTGAACACTTGCGTATTAAACTTTTGCAAGTGTTTTGAACACTTGCAAAATTTTCATTTGCAGGTGTTTAGAACACTTGCAAAATTCAATAACCTTTTTAAATTTACAAGTGTTATAAACACTTGCAAAAGAAAATGTATATATTATTTTTGTAACGGTTAAAAACACTTACAAATATTAATATGTGAGAAAAATAATGTTCATTTTGTAAGTGTTATGAACACTTGCATAAATTAAAATATTAAAAAAATAAAAATTATCCACCACATACCACCAACCTCACATATAACAAATAATAAAAACAGTAAAAAATATAACAATTATATCCAAACACTTTCATAAAATACTTCATGATATGTTCGATATAAATAAACACTCTCATCAAGAAAGGAATTAAGAACACAAAAGGTATATATTGAGTATTCTCCTTAACAAACTTCATACATCTAGTTATTGTATCTGAATACACATGTTCCACAACCCTATTAGCATGGCAAGGAAATCGTGTCGATAAGAGCATTGTCACTGGCTCCTTCAAAAGACCAATACCAGTAATCACATTCGTCGCTAAATGATTCTTCAAGTGCATACAAATGAAATCAAAGCTTTTACCACTTTAGCATTCCTATCGACAAAAGATGAAATGACATTACCAATGAAAGTCTGATAAAAACCTGAGTAACATCATGAAATTCAAATTTAGCAACAGTTTTATGTGACTGTGGACATAAACAAATATGTGACTCTTAAAAGTCAAGCACACGAGCCAAGAAAAAACATTAAAACGAAAGGGGGATAACCTAACAAGGGTTGTAACATTTACACATACTTGGCAATTACAACTATTATATATATGACCTCTATCATAAAATTTGTAGTTCACCAGTAATATGGGATATGTATGTAGACTATCACAAGTAATAAAATTTGTCATATATTCAAAGTTGAGTTCTTACATTAATTTTGGCAAAAATCACACACTTGTAATGTTATACTAACAAAAAATTTAACTTCAAAGAGGCAAAAATACAATTTTATACAAACAAATTTTCGTATGCATAATAGGTGAAATTAATTCTCACTAATGTACTTTTGACCTAGACGGAAAAAAATAATCACCTGAAATCAATTGGAATCTTAAGATCAACACGCTTACTTTCACAAGAGGAGGCAACATCCACGACAAATGCGAAGCCATCGGATGCTAAGGAATAGAACTCCAGTTGAGTTGTTTTGTAAAGTTTGATTGGCCTTTTGGACACAAATTCTCTTAAGTGCCTTCTCAAAGAAGGTGACTGCGTGAAAAAGTTACAACATAAACTGTCTCAGCAAACAAGCGAACCAAGCCTGTTGGGTCAAATAAATAGGCACTTTGCCACTCAATCTGTATCCACTATCTGCTTAAAGGTTCAAGTAAACAAGGACAAAACTTCTTGTTGTTGTTGATCCCTGAACCAAGTTTAGGAACTTGCTATTAAACCAACATACTAAAAACAAAGCAGACACGAGAGTAATGCAAGCAACACAAACGTACAAAAATCAATGTGGCAACAATTATGATTGGTGAGATAGTTTGTGGGGTCCATTATCTAATGACTAACATGTCCTTTTGTAATCATTTTTTGTGCATCAAGCATTATTCTAAATCCTACTGGAAGCAAGTATTTACCTAGCTACAGATGCCATAATGAGAAATTCTTCGTCTAGAAGATTATGCTCCCCATGAATTTGCAAGCGAATTCTTGAGTCAAATTATCATATCTCTTAGCCAGTATATTGATGCAGGCGAGAAAACTCCCTAACACAAGCAATCAACTCTAACTTCTTCAAATAACAAACCCCAGCCTCAATGACAGAAGAATTTTCATCTTCTTCTATCAACTTTAACATTTGTTTGACACTCTGGTCCACACTTGTACTTAATAAATAATTTAAAAAAACAACATTTACTTGTCATATGCCTTCATCATTGAGGAGATCTCACTCTAAATAACTAATGTGCAGTAGTTTAGAATAATAATAGAAAGGTTATGAACCGGTCTAGATCCCATCAAAGCAAACAGGAAATATCGAGTTATACCAAAAATTAAGAAGGCAGTAAAGTAATTATATACATATATATATATGTGTGTGTGTGTGTGTGTGTGTGTGTGTGTGTGTGTGTGTGTAATCGAGTTAAAAGAAATATATAAATGCCATTATTCAACTTAGCTACTCACCCTCAATATTTTCTCCAAGCCATTTACAATTTTCAGGACTAATGCGTCTGTCTAACCACCATGAATTTGATTTTGGCTTTACGCTCTCCATATTTAGCCTCCAAAAAAGGTCCCTGGTACCTAAAAATTAAACCACGAGAGTCAGTTTGATGTGGAGACAGATAAGCCATAAGTCTATTTGTTCTACCACCTGTTGCCTTACTTTCTGAACTGCATCAGGCGAGCTGCAGTTTTGGGCATTACCTGCCTAATTATACATTAAAATTTCCATTTAGTCACAATATCAATTAGAACACCGCATCAAACAGCAACAAGAATACATAAAATTATGTGTCACTAATTTAATTAGTAAGATAGTGAGTTAAGACACCAGTGTAGGCAGGACCCACTGTTAGTAAAAGAAATATAAGCCACTGGATGATGTGAGCATAGATTTGACTGAGAAGGGATATGAATTCATAGCTATGGCTTCACTCTCGGACAAAAAAGCAGGAGTTTTGTAATAGTATATGAAGAATCGAATTGGGATATTTCTTTTTGATTAGATAAAAGAGACACGCGATGATTTGGAGTTAAAATTTCATGCGCCACTTGGGGGGGGGGGGGGGGGGGGGGGGGGGAATTGCTGGTTTTCGGATCTGGAGGACTAACCCGAGCATGAATTTTTTCCCACCGATTTAATAACAGTGTTTTGAGCCCCACTTTTAACTTATTTACCTATGTTTTGAGCTGATTTTCTCGATGAAGAAGGTCCTCTTACATTGTTACAACCCCCCCCCCCCCCCCCCCCCCCACACACACACACACATTATTACTCTTAATGTCAAATGCCATAAAATGGCAACTAGGCCGATCTTTTCCTCGGCTAAGACTTCAGATTGTTAACAAGTTAGTGTTAAGTCATTTCTTAATACAATTGGTAAATACAAATCATAAAAAATCTTCAGATTAGTGTCAAGCACTCAGAATCTGAAAATGACTCAAATAAACCATTTTAGATGATATTTTTTTATAATGTATCAAATATTTTTATATCTTTCTTCTATACAACTAGATGATATTTTACTTATTTGTTGTTAACATGTATAGATAAGTAGTATTTCTTTATGAGAAGAGGATCGTTTCTACGTGTGTCAATCGGGAACGACACAATTAGTAAATAGGATGAGGTTAAATTTATGTCATTTAACATGTTCATAGGATTGACTAACACTTGACACAAAAACAACACACAAATTGGCACAATAAAACAGTTTATGCAATAAAGAGGAAAAAAAGATAGTAAAGTCTACAGATTTACTCACTGACAATCAATCATAACAATGAGACTAATATCTTTTTAAGTTTTACCTTTCTTTCTATTTAACCTGTTATGTATGTGTTGATTCATCCATTTTGTTTAAAGAAATTATAAGAGAAATTTAACCAAAAGGTCTGTTATGAGCTAATAAAATGCAACGGGGATATAGAAAATTTACAACAACTATATATATTTTATTGCAACATAGGAAACTGTCCATGTTACAGACAATGTATGAGTGATAAATCATGTACCAAAAGGTATATGAAAATATCCAGAAGCAAGGTTGGACGCAGCAGTTATTGCACTAAAAATAGAACATGTCCAGTTCCACATACCACTGTTTCCTAAAGTGGATTGGGAATTTCTTAATCCTTCAAAACATTCAAAAAATGATAAACACTGCAATTAAATCAATGGCCCAATAGATATTAACATAAATTAACCTACGATGTATTAACTAGTTCCACGTTACTGATATATAAGCAGAGCTGATTCTGATGCAACATGTGGAATAATATAATTAAACACACAAGCAGAGATGCCCTCTCAGTTCATACTCATAATAATTATCTTACAAAGAAGATAAAATATTTCTAATGAAACACTAAAATTAAGTACAAATTACAATTAAATTCTCTTTATTTTCGAATTGAAACTCGCCCGTATTCCAAACAATACGACTCATTCTAAGTGTTATATAACAGTTAATATAACTATTATATAACCGGTTTATATAAAACTTATATTAATTGTTATATAACATGTTTTATAACAGTTTATATAACTAACAGAATGAAGAGAAGAGGTAATCCAATGACATCAATTAACGGAATGAAGAGAAGAGGCAAACTAACATCCCAATGTAACTTAGTATTGGGAACATTTTTCTAAACTCAGGTTCACTTCGGATTAATAACTGGTCACTAATTTAACGAGTGTTTACCCTATCTGAACTTGATGTAGGGGATAATATTAGACGCCTTAGGGTGGTAGAGTTGTACAGAGTCATTTGTCCCGACAACAGTGTTGAACACAAGAGAATGATTACAACTATAGAACCAGTTGTTGTCGAATACATGAACAAGCAGTTCAAAAATTGAGAAACAAACTAAAATAAACAACTAAGGTCATTATCTGAACTGTAAGCACTAACTCAGTACCAAAATAACGGAGAATGATTCATCTCTCGAAGCTCATCGAAGCAGGCATGGTAATAATAAGCGTGTAACCCTTAGTTGTTGCCATCTATTATAGTAGTGTGAGAGAGGGATCATAACTGTACAATGATTGTCAGTTGAAGACACATTATGTGCCTACATACACTGACACTTGGATCTAATAAGACCTATCATGTTGATTTGAAACAAAAACAGAATCAATGACGTTATTGTAATACTTTTCTATAAGGTGAGTTTTATATATAGGTTCATTAATTTTGTTTGTAAAAAAATTTGATTGAAATACTATATGATTGTCCATGAAGTCATGGACTAATTTAGTATATTATGGTGTGTTTGATTGAACACGAGTTCCATGAAGAACAAGCTAGTAAAACTTACATCAAAGAACATAACTTTGCAATTAGCATATCGATCGTGGAGATCAAGACCGTTGAAACTCTACGGGAAATCAAACCTATATACGAATGGTGCATTGGTAAAAACTATAGATACTTAAACCTATATATTACTTTTTACAACAATAACCAAGTATCAGGAACATAAGCAAAGAAAAATTAATTACATTCATAGCACTAGCTTTCTTCATGTCCAAGAATAATATTCGTAACTTTTATGAATAAACTTACCATTACATTCATAGCGACAACTTTCTTATGCTCTTGATAGCCAGGTTTTTTCTCACGCGAAACATACACCAGCACATGCAGCTCATTTCCTTCAACATCAAGTGCACCGACACTTCCTAGATAAACCTCAATAGCGAAAGAGCATAAAGTGTGTTAGTGATTTGATTGACAGATAAAAAGTAAAATTAAGTCAACAACTTTTATCTAAATTCATAACATTTTTGGAATCCGATCTATTTTTTCTATTGATCTTGGCATGATATGTACAAGTTTCAAGTTATAAGTAACTTGAATAAACTATCAAGTGACACTTGTAACAACCCGCCTAATAAGATACCGGGCGATCACTCCAATATTAAATTAAAACAGGAGTCACATATGGATCATCCTTAGCATCACTGTCGAAAATCCATTTAATTACTAATATCCTATTAGGTGGCCGTTAAAAACTTTTACTTAACTACTCTTTTTAACGAATAAATTCAAACATCCACAATTAGATGCGTAATGAACTGAAATGAAAATGAAAGGAACTAAAATAACCGAACACTCGGTCCAAATATACAATCATATCGAATGCTGTACTGAAAGAATAAATAAATGCAATTGAGCCATTGGCTCGAATGTTTATACAATATCTCCTATCTAGAGTACAAGGAAAGAAACGTCTACCGATAACCTGCAAGCATCCACAGCTGCTGCAGCAGACGTCTGACTCGAAAGAATTTCCATCCAGGCGTCCCTGTGTCTGGACACCTATATATATATTGTATAGAGAAAGAAAGGAGAGTAGACAAACGGGTCAGAGCCCGAATGTTTTGAAAATATTTTGCAAGTGCATAAATGCTTTATTTTTAGAAAAATAGTTTTATCTCATATTTAAATTGGTATCGCACTCCCATGAGATACCCCTCACCTCTCCACTAACAGTGCACTCCTAGCGCATCTATCTAGAACATTCTAGTCAAGCTACCCTGCTAAACTAGTCTATCCCAAACCCACTATCAATCCTAGATAGTCCAAGCAAATGTACTAAGGGCTAAACTTCACTCTAATCTCGACGCCATGCCATGTTCGTGCGTGGAGTGTCTCGCAAAGCGAAATCCAAACAAGGAACCCCCCCGATACACTACTATACTAAGGATTAAACTTCTCCCCAGTCTCAACACAGTGCCATATTCGTGCGTGGGGTGTCTCGCGAAGCGAAATCCAAACAAGGAACCCCCCCAATACACTACTAAGCGGCACGGTCGATCGTCGGGATCCATTAGACCCTCGGTACTCAATTCATCTATTTATACATATTCATATTACAATATACATCCGGATCTATCTCCCGGACTGAAGATTTATATACAAGTATTTATCAATACTTTTCATTTTCTCAAAACTTCCCATTTCCCTTTTTATACTCAGGAAATGTAAATATAAAAGCCAATTCATTATCATGAATTGCTTTAACAAATCTTATACTTTTAAAAGCCAGTTTTATCATCATAAAAATGATTTTCCTTTATGGCATCCCATTTCCCTTTTTATATTCAGGAAATGTACCCAAAGACATTTCCATTATCATGAAAATGTTTTGGTCAAAACATGCTTCCACATCCCTTCTTCCATCCGGGAGTGTTACCGAAGCCAAACCTTTATCCCATTTCCCTTTTTATACTCAGGAAATGTAAATTAAAGCCAATCCATTATCATGAATTGCTTTAATAAATCTAAGACCGCCTCTCCGGGTTTCCCCACTGGACGCGCCCCTAAATGGCTATCATCTTCCAGGGCCTCCAAGACAACCTGGGAACCTAACAACGTCGGGAAGCGGCCATATGCCTGCGGGATAGTCAAGACCACACCCGGAATCTCCTATAACCAGCGCAGTACAAATAAACGCCCATATGGCCTAGGGACTATATCCAACCTGCTCAACAGCCAGAAAGGCTTCACCACAACGCGCGCGACTTCCCTTATGATAGCGATTTAGGGAGGTGTGTATACAATCCATAATTTATTAATTATGAAAAACATTTCTCATTCCATTTTGAAAATATTCATTTTTATATTTTCAAAATCCTTTCCATAATAACATATATATATGTATACCTAAATCACACAGTATATATGTATAGTCTATATATTCCTCCTAGAATATATAACCGGCCATAATGGCCTATATCATCTAACGATGACCATAATCCCAAGGATTCCCTCCAGGAAATCATAATCATGCATTCGTATTAGCATGATTCTAAATCCAAAGTATTTCTTACTTTGATGACTAATAATTACCCTAATCAACTCTTAAAGGTTTATTGGATATCTCCAAATATAATAATTCACTCTAAGTGAATATTTACATATATATTCCCAATTCCTCAAGTCCTTTAGGACATAACCCTCTAATATACTTTAACTTAGAAGGCCCTTAAATTTAAATCTCAAAGAGGAGAAATAATAATAATCTCCAAATCCTTGGGCTGAAAACAGGGCACCGGTCGACCGGTACTGGACCCCCGGTCAACCGCGGGTTGCAATTAAGCCTACGAAACAAAACAGTAGGCCATTTCTTCTTGACGCGGTCGACCAACCATAGGGGCGCGGTCGACCGGTCACACCAGGTCCTCAAAACTAAATTCTCCAAATTCATCTATCCAACAACCCGATTTCATTATCGGGGTTTCTAAACTACCCCAAAAATTATCCAAAACGTCTACGCAATTAATTCTAGCCGTAATTTTTCCAATTCCCGATTCGATTTCCGAGTTGGAAATTCCAACCCGGAGCTGCCATCTTGTAAAAATCATATCAAATCAAGGAAAAATCAGAAAAATACGCGGTCGGCGCCCACGCGACCGTATCGAAAAGATCTACAACTTTCGTCTTTTGGCCGAAAGCTAAATCATTTATCTTCTTGGCCGAAAATGACCCCAAAGGCTACGGGTTCACTATTCATTATCTTCCCCAAACTCCCAAACTCCATTTTTCTCCATTTTTGTTGTTTCTAACCTTATCCAACAACTCAACAAACATCTAATCTATGTTTTACAACTAACACATCAATTATTTTGGGGTATTAAATCATTTCTCTTAGTTTTTAAACCCTAAAACCATAAAAACCCCAACTTAACATTTCAACCCATTTTTATACTCCATTAACATGGTTTTAACACTAAATATCATTAAGAGTTTACACTACATCAATATGTACACTCATAATCAACTTTTACCCAATTTATATTAAGGGTTCTAACCCTGAAATCATATTTATACCAAATGTGATATGAGATTAATGCACAAAAGTAAATAAAGCAAGTAAACACTTGCCTGGAGGATGAAATCCGACGACCTCGAGTCGAATCCGGCGGAGTTTACCCGAGATCTCCATTTTCTTCCTCTTTTCTTCTTCCTCTCTCTCTTCTCTCTCTTTTCTTTCTTTCTTTCTTCTTTCCTTTCCCTTTCTCCCTCTTTAAATAAGAAGAAAGGGGTTATACCCCTTAAAACCCAAAAACGACTCGTTTACCCAATTACGAGTTACTTTTACCTCTAAAATTACCCGAAACTCATTTTCGACAATCGGACACTCTTTTCCGACTATCTCGAACCATCCGAGACTCACGGCGCAGTCGAAATTCCCATCCGAGGTACTTGACCGCAAATCACTATTCCAACCCAAAATAAATAAATGCGGGTTTTCCAATTAAAAATCTTACCTCGTGTCGCTTTACTCAACGGGGACATATAATTAAAATATTTCAACCTATATAGTCCCAAAAATAATCACAACATCCTTCGAAAATCATTCAATTCTCGAAAATCCCAAAAATTACTATTTCGGGAAATTCCTCAAATCTCCAATTTATAATTAATTATGGAATTTAATCGTCTCCAAAAAGGACGGGTTGTTAAAACACTTCACTTACATTTGAGCATTCAAGATCGAATGAGACAAGCATAATTTAAACAATAACCTTATATGCTTAATTATATACGAAGAGTAACAAAATACTTAAAGTCGTACATAAATTCAATTATTTCATGTCATGAGCAGGAAAGACCCACTCAGTTTCCGAACATAAGTTTATTATTTACTTGTTATGAGAAAGTCATAGCTACCAAGGGTGAATCAATACATGTGTACGCGCACGTACGCAAGAACACTGAAAAAATGAAACAAAGCATGGGAAGATTGAGCACGATATGCTCATAAGATGCCTAAGAAGAAATACAACCACCCTCTCTCTTTGTTCTCTTCAAGATCAATGGAACGGGTTCTGTAAAGGCAATAGGAGAAGTAGAAATGTAACTTAAAAATCTTTTTTATGTAAACATTGTGTGCTAATACAATAAAATATATTATTATGAAAATCAACCTCATAATTCTCTATAACTAACACGGTGATTCGCCACTTTCACAAGACTACTTATGGTTCGCCAAACTTGCTCCTGTCGTGAAATGAAATAAAAAATTATAATTACAAATAAAAACAAAGATGAATTAAGAATAAAAGAACATGGAAAAGGAAATTGTTATCTTTTGTGAATTGGTGAACATATAATAGCTTGTGTGAGGCTTAGGGAACATGGAGAACATCATTTAATATAAATTTGTGATTGTCATCAGAAGATATAATTGATGAGCCAATGTTGGTAATATCCATACCTTAACCATTAGCAGCAGTAGAAACCTTGCCAATGCCATGATATTAAGTAACATATTGAATATTTTATAGATCTTGAGTGGTATGATTACTTGCCCCTGTATTGGTGTACAAAGTGATTCTGATAGCCTATCCGGTTCCACCAGAATTTAACAACAATAATAAAAAAAAATTAGTTAAAGCCCAGAAAAAATTAAAACTACAAAGAACAGGGCTACCAAGTCTTTTCTTTCGATGTATCTATTATATCAACCAAAAATCATCTGTGAACCATTTGGATAAAACTACCCACAGATATAATAAGCCTTAAATTTTAAAACTAAAAATAACATTAAGCATATAATGGGTTCTGATTTAACACACAAGCCAACGCGTATAATCCTCAAATGGGTTCTGAGTTGAAGATGGTGATAAATGACGAAAGTAAATCTTACATTAAGGATATAATGGTTTCTGAGCCATGGTATGTACATTAAGCATATAAATCCTACATTGAGCATATATAAATCTTACTTTATGTAAAAAAGTAAACCTTAAATGACAAACCTATAGCCATGGTGTGAGGAGTTGATGACGAAGAGAGAGAGAGAGATGTGGGGCGTGTAGTGTGTGGAATTAATGGTCAATTAATTGAGATGAGGGGGAGGGGCGTGTGGTTTGGTGTGTCATGGTGTTGAGGGGAAATGAAAGAGAGATGAGAGTTAGGGCTAATTTGCTGAACAATAGGGGAAATTGTGTACCTGCGTGAGAGAGGGAGAGATGAAGGTTCGGGTTTGAGCGGGAGGGTGGCTCAAAAGTGAGGAAGTGTAATTTTTTAGAGCATTTTATATTTTAGTAACTGTACTCAATTTTGGCACACTTAAATACAGTGTTAAATTTTGGCACTATTTTAAAGTGTGTCGTATTGCTAATAAATCGTGCCAAAATTTGGCACAATTTTAAACTGTGCCAAATTTTTAATATCAAGGTGTGCCAAATTGCTGTTTTTAATGCAGTGAAAGCCTATGTACACGAATCTTCTTTCACTTATCAATAACCTCTGATATAAAGAATAAATGAATATGGTACTGAGCAGATTAGTATAAAAAAATTCACCTAAAAGATATATGATGATGATGTATTGAATCAGTGATATTAATGCCAATGGTGTTATCGCTTTTAACGATCCAGTAATCAGTTCAGTAGTTGTTTTTCTAGGATCACACTAACACCTAGTTATCACTTTGTGCAAGAATGATAAACTAATATTATTACTATCATTATTAAAATAAAATTGGGACATCGACCACCCATACAACATGTCAATATGCAACATCAATTATCCTTTCACTATATTTCATCATATGTTGAGTAAGTATAGCATGGAGTTCTTCATTAATAGTTTCTAAAATAGGTTCTTACCCTGAGTAATCTCAACTAAATTGAGAAGAGGTTTCAATAGTTTGAACCTGAGCTGAGATTGACCTCTGCAAGCTAATAGACGACCCTAATTAGATAAATGTGTTTTAGCTTATCAATAACCTCTAATAGAAATAATATATGAATATGGTATTGAGCAGATTACAATAAGAATTTTGACCTACATTTCAAGGTACACCTGCTTATGCCTTACATTATCTCCCTTTGCATAAAAAATATCCATCAACCTTCATATCGACGACATGCCCCTAACTTTTCACAAGGAACGAAGACATTCACCATAACATTTGCATCAGTTGCACAATAACATTTGGTATCTATTTAGAAGAAAGTTATCGCGATTCATAAAATGATTAACTTATGCATTATATAATAGTAAGTGACTAAAAAAATGAAAAAGAAAAAAAAAACAGCATTCAAGATTGCATGTTATTAAGGGCTTATATTTGGAAATGATATGGAAGGATTAGCCGATCATGTATCAGTTCCGTGATAGCTACGGTAATATAGTGGAGGTAAGCAACAAAGAACATATTTATAGATGATGGTCTCGAATGGTTAGATAATTATGTTAGCTTAGGTTGGTTGGACAAATCCGTCGAGGAAATAACTCGGGAGTTGGACAACAAATTTTTTTAAGAATGCGAGTCTTTGCATACTAGGACAATGCTTGACTGCATAAAAGACATATGTCGCTGAATTGAATCGGTGATATCAAAGCCAGTGTGTTATAACTTCTAAAGATCCCGTAATCAGTTCAATGGTTACTTTGTTTGTGACACCCCGACTAATTAAATACCGGGTAGCTACTCCTTTATTAAATTAATTCAAAATGCCAAGTTGGCTCAGTTAATAGCATCACTGTCGAAAACATTTTATTATTACTAACCACCTAGTATTTAAAAAGTAAGTTGCCAAATTTTAATATAAGTCTGATTAACATGCAACAAGTGTAATAAAGAATAACAACACCATTCACCATACTGAAGTAAAACGAATAACCATCACATAGTGTAAATAAAGTCTGGAGAAAAACTCCTCACTACAATCTCATACTGAAATAAATAACCGAATGCTAAAACAATACAAATCAAAGTCTGAAAACTGTAATGTAAAAGATGTCTCTAATAGAAATGGGCAACATGCCCTACAACTGATAGATAGTGACTCTGGAATCCAAAAGATAGAAGCGTCTACAAGCAAATCCCTGTAGCTTCCACAAACAGCTACAGCTCGTCACCTGAATGAGAATCCTATGCTTGGTGTCCCTGTGGCTGGGCACCTAAAATGGTTTTATAAGAAAAAGAGTTGAAAAGAAAACGGGTCAGAGCCCGAATGTGGAGTTATATTTTAAAAACCTACAAGTGCTTTAAAAACATTTAAAACATTAAATGCAAAGTACATGTTAGGATGTGCACTCACATGATATTCTCACCTCTCGTCTAACTGTGCACTCCTAACGTAAGTACCCATCTAGAGTGATACAGACTACTAGCTACGTGACAACATATCTAGCTAGACTATCATAGGTCCTACCCTTATTACTCGGTTCTCTTAACATAATAACGCTCGTAATTAAGTAGGGGTTTAACGTAACTCAGATGTTCAATATGCAATATATATAACTATCAGTTAACTTGTTATATTTCTCGAAACAATACCGTAATTATATTCACATCATTAACATGAAGGTTCTCATTAATTAAGTGTATATTATTCACATCATAAATATACAGTATAAGCACCCCGAGAACTAAGCTGCGGTGCACACATACTCTGCTATCCATCCCGGTACATCACGTACATAAGGATTACATATTTCGAATCTCTCAGGAATAGTTCACAGATAACAACATCACAAATAATGGAGGCGAACACAGTCACATCACATGGGTCACGCACATACCTACGCTCCCACGATCAGCGGACTTATTAATATCCCAATAAGTCTTTCTATGACCTATGTTCATCAAGGTAACCAGTTTAAATCCGGGCAACACAAGGATTAGAGGGCCCTAAGAGAACGCAAACCTCACGTGATAGCAAGTATGGTAGGTATGTCATACACACAATTCATATACCAATACTAAGTTAACACACGTCTTAGTAATCCCGTAGTTTAATCGTAGTACATATCGCATTCTCGTACTAACTATAATTATCACAATTTATACCATTCCGGTTTATAATCATACGCGCCATAATTTTCTCACGTCGTAGTAGACACTCACGTCTCAACCCAAACCGTCCATTTAATATAACTCGCGTATATAGTTTACTCCTCTTAATAACCCAAAAGTCCCAAATCTATCCTTACATCATCAAAGGAAGTTTATCTATATCCTCGAACAAGTTTACGGGACTCCAAAAATCAAAACAGTCCAAAAAGGACCAAACTGTCAACTCGTTAGAAGTCTCATTCGAACGAGACTGTTCGAACGAGATTCCTCTGTCAACTCGTTAGAAGTCTCGTTCGAACGAGGCTGTTCGAACGAGATTCCAGTTCGTTCGAACGAACTGTACCTTCTAACGATATCTCGTTCGAACGAGATATCGAACGAAATAGCTTCTCGTTAGCAGCGACTGGTCAACTCGTTAGAAGCTCGTTCGAACGAGTTCGTTCGAACGACCTGGGGATTGCTTCTAACGACTGACCAGTTTCGGCCCAGATTTTTCCCCAATTCGTTTTCATCCATTTTTATCACTTCTAATCTCTTTCAAAGTTCATCCCAATAACATTTTAGGGTCTCTAATTCATCCTAAACATATTCAAGTCAACTCCTAACATGTTTTCAAGGATTAAATCTCTTTAACATCAATCAAAATATAAATCTCTACACTTTTTCCCAATTATTTCATGAACCCTAACTTTTTGAATCATGAATTAACCCAATAAAATCCGTTTTAAATTTCACCTAATCATAAATATCATCAGTAGGAACATCTACCTATCATTCTACATGCAAATCCTCCTCAAGATTTCAAGTTCTAAGTTCAATTAACATGGGTTTTCATTATCTTTCAAGAACAATTGATATTCTTCAATTTCTAACATGGAAAAGACATTCTCTGAAATTAAATGGAATAAAGTCACTTGCCTTGGTTCGATTTCTGATTTTGGTGTAGGTTTGATGGAGTTTTTCTGCAGAATTTCCTCTCTTCCAAGCTCCTTCTTCAATGGTGGCTTAGGGTGGCTAGGGTTTGTTTTGGGGAACTTGGAAACCTAATTGATAACCTCCGTAGCTTAAAGGGTTAAAGTGGGTTGGATAGTGGGTTTAGTGGGTCAATAATCAATCAGATTAAGACTCCTAATTTTCGTCACTTTTAATTCCTCAAAATGTAAAATTACCAAAATACCCTTTAAGTTGCCGGTATGGCCTAAAAATACCCCGGAATCCAAACTACACCCCCGGGTAGTGTTTTCTGACTATCTCGACCCTTCCGGACGCGTTGGCCCACTCAAAACGACCATACGGTTTATAAATTTTAAATTCACTTTTATAATCAAAATATTACACCGTGACGCGACGGTCCCATGCGTCTCAATAAAATTTCTAAAATGCCGTATATAAATCTCACGACAAATTTCATAATTCCAATTTCATATATAATCATATATGCACATAATCAAATACCAACTCGCATCTCGCTAGTATTTTTAACCCGGATTAATTTTCAATTAATACGCATTTAATTAATTAAACCCAAAAATAAATATAGCCAAAAGTACGGGGTATTACATTGTTAAGATCACACTAATACCTAGTAATCACTTTATGTGATAATGATAAATTAATATTATTACTATCATTAACTAAATAAAATTAGTGCATCAGCTGCCCATACAACAGGACAACATGCAACATATATGCTCTTTTCACTATATTTCATCATATCACCAAGTTCAAATGACGCATTTACTAACATCTAATGTGCATAAAAATTAACTTTGTCAACATTGAAGAATACATTTATGGAGGTTGCTATAGAGTCGTTCATTTTACATGTCTAGTTTGATTTACAAATTCAAATCTAAAATTATTAGGATGCCTCATATGTGTACCAATTCTACACACACACACACACACACACACAAAGTAACTTGCTCTGTTGCCTAGTTACTATAAATAATTGTGTCTCTACAATATATTGGCATATGATACATGTTTGTACTTGTGGATGTTTAAAGCGAACATAATAATAAAAGGAACTTATATTTTATGGAATAAAAGGAAGTTAATTTTATGGGTGATTAGAAAAATATTCTCCAACAAAGTTGCCCACGGTCAAAGCAACATAAGTTATTTATATCAAGGTAAAGCACAAAAAAATGCAATAAATGAACCAAAGCAATAAGTAAATATCAAAGAAACTCTTATAGAGAACGACTTACACTAATGATGCGATTGAGCCCGCTACACGGTCCATGAAAAGAAATATAGGTTTGTGAAAGAGGAGAAGAAGTAGAAAATAGAGCGCATGGAATCAAAACGAAAATTAAAACAAAACATAAGTTATTCAAATCGATGTTTCGATTTTATTATGATTCAAACAAAACAAAGCATCAAATTTATTAAAATCGAAGGTTACCTGAATCGAGACCAAAATGAAAACAACACATTGAAGTTATTCAAATCGATGTTTCGATTTTATTATGATCCAAACAAAACAAAACATGGAACGTTACCTGAATCGAAGGTTTGGAGTATGAAGGTTTGAGATTTTATGAATAGTCGAGGGAGGGAAAATTGTCTTACACTTTTAGGTTCAGCTGACCACTAATTTTGTTTATACGTTTTAGGTATATATTACCCTTTTATGCTTGGGTAATAATAAAATCACTAGTATAACATTAATTTTGAACACTTACAAAGATTGTAAGTGTTTAAAACCGTTGTAAATTTTATAAGTGTTATAAACACTTACAAATTAAATAATCTATTAGTTGCAAAATTGCCATTATGGTGTAGTGAAATAACATAAAATAGAAAGTAAAAGTCTAATAGATTATAATCTAGCTACAGGAGCAAATGTTTAATCTACATCTATTCCATTAATTTGTGAATAACCTTGTGCTACTAACCTAGCTTTATTTCTTCAGACATTACTAGACTCATCACACTTATTTTAAAATATCCATTTGGTTCCAATTATGTTAATGCGAGTAGGACGAGGGACTAAATACCGAACATCATGTAGTCTAAATTGCCTTAATTCTTCTTGCATTGTTAACAACCAAGATTCATATATTGGTGCTTTTATTACATGTTTTGATTCCATTAAAGACACACGAGAAGAAAATAAAGCATTGACAAATTGAGATCTAGTTCTTGTTGGGTTTATAAAATTTCCTACAATGTTTTTTCTTAGGGTGATTTGCCTTAACCAAGTTAGGACATCGGGTTCATTAGGTGTAAAGAGTCGAAATCACTATCTATTGACTGTTTAGGTAAATTTTTAATTTCAAAATTGTCAACAGGTAAAGAATTCTCACTTTTGTTCAAGCGATGGGTACCACTATCATTTATAACAACATTAATGAATTTAATTATAGTTTTTTTAGATTAAGCACATGATAGACTTGGATGTTTTGTGAATAACCTAAAAGATAGCTTTTTTGCCCCTACTATCAAATTTAGACAAGTATTCTCTATCATTGGAAACATAACACTCACTACCAAACACCCTAAAATATTTAAAATTGGGTTGTTTGCCATACTAAATTTCAAATGATCTTTGTTTAGAGTTTTTCCTTAAGTATATTTTATTTATTACGTGACACGCAGTTTAAGTAGCCTCGACCCAAGAATATTTTGGTAAATTTTTAGCGTGAAGAAAGATAAGATTCATTTCTTGTATGGTTCGGTTCTTTCTTTCAGCTATATCATTTTGTTAAGGGGGGTTAGGTGCACTGAATTAATGTTTATACCCATTTTCTATAGAATACTCTACTACATCGATGTCTTTAAACTCCCTACCCCTGTCACTTTGAGTCCTAGTTACTTGGATATCCTTTTCATTCTCAATCCTTAAAAGGATTCTAAAAAATATTTGAAAGGTATCAGGTTTTTCTTTCATAAATGTAACCCAAGTAAATCTAGAAAAGTCATCTACAGTGACAAGAATGTAGGGTCACCACATATACTAGTAATCCTAGAGGGATCCATTAAATCCATGTGTAGTAACTCTGAGGGGTGAGATATTAAAACATCTTTAACTTTCTTATGGGGAGCTTTATGCATTTTTCTTCATTGACAATGTATACAAACAAAATGTTTGATTTTGGATATTTTAGGTAGACCAAGTACAAGTGTTAACTAGTTGATCTAAACATATTATCATAATTAATATGTCCTAGTCTTTCATGCCATAAGTCTAAGTCATTTAGCCTTGTAGATAAATAATTATCTAAATATTTGTTTTGAATGACATCATAGCAACTATCAGTTGTTTATTCACCACAAATAATTGTTTTTCAATCTAGACTTAAATTTTTTCACTATGTTTTTGAAAAGTTAACAGTGTGATCGTTGTCGTAAAATTGACTTATACTTAATAAATTGACTTTATGTCCTTAAACTAATAGGACTTCATCTAAGTTAGGAATCCCTTTAAGGGACATTTTTCCATCTCCAAAGGTGACATTTATTCCAACGAAAGTTTTTTAAAAGAAATTTTTTGATTTGTCCCTAGTTATATGTCTAGAATAACCAGGACCAAGGTACCACTGAGAGTTTTTATAAGAAGTATGTAATGCTTATACAATAATATTACATCTAAATTCGTAACTTAATCTTTCTTTTCTATTCCAAACTTCCTTAGTTTTTGGAAAACGTATTTCAGATATGTAAGGCATTGGCTTAGGTGGTGTGGGCTTTTTAAAAGATTTAGCCTTAACATTTATCATAGGTCTGCTAATTTCCCCAACTTATCTACTTTGATTTAATCATTTATAACAGAATTATTCTATGTGAACACTTTTGCAACAAAAATTGCAATGATAAATCTGCTTAGAAGTACGAGGAGCTTGAGTCTGCTTCTGTTTTTTAAAATGCGGAATATGCATATGAATTTTTGATGATTCTGGACAGTATCCATTGGAGGATACAAAATTTATTTCAAAATTTTTTGATCCTTTAAAAGCAATTCCTTCTTTATCATCATAAGATGACTTTTTTAGAATTTGCAATTTGTTTTACAATGATGCCAAATGTGTTTCAAGCATTTAGTTAGTTCAAAGCTTCTTCCAATTTAATTTGTGATTCATCATAATGAGTTAAGACACCTTTGTGCATTTGTTCTAATAAAAGATTTATTTCATTTATTTTTGAAATATTTTTCTCTAGCATCAAGTTTTCAGTCTCAAGCTCTTCCACTTACATAGAAGATACATCTGAAATTATGCGTATTTGATTAATAAGAACATCAATTTTAGATAACAATTTAGCATTGACTTTGCTTAAATATGTAACAACCTACTTTAAATTAACCTTAAGTCCCACTAGAAGGTAATAATTCCAAATAAGCCCTAGATTTTTACCAAATTACCAGAATACCCTTAAAGGAAGAATTAAGTTAACTTACATTTTTATATACCAATTACAACCCAACTTTCACTCAAAGTTTGACCAAACGAGTTATATTTTTTAAAGAATATCATAATCAAATCCATTAAGTTTGAATAATTGTACATAAGGTCCTAAAGTTTTATAAAGTAACTTTACAACCATTAATCCCGTACAAAAACTATCCATGGACCTAAACTAAAACCCAAATTTATTTAAACTTACTCCCTTGCTAACATGGGCCCAGTTGGACTGCTAACATGGCATATGCCCCGTGGAATACCATGGGTACCCATTTACCATCCAAATAATCTTTGATGAAACTTGTGCCAATTCAGCCCCATCTTCACCTCCAAAACTAGCAATCAAATCCTCTCCACGAACCTTATAAATACCCCCATTCACCTCAGTAAAAACTCATCCCAGCCAAGAGATTTTTTAATGTAAAATTTTGAGAGCTTTTTCATTTATGTTATTTTTATGCTTGATTGTTTGTTTCTTCAATTTGGTTATTTTTCTGCATGTATATAGAATAGAATGATGCATTTACACGTGTTAGTTATGCACTGAAATAGCTCAAAAACTTGAAAACTCCACTAAAACTTGAGCTTCAATGGTGGATTCTGCTTTCTTATTTTTGAACCAGTTTCAAAGTGAGGTAAGTTGGCCTTAGGTTCTCAGGAACCTAGGTGAAAGGTTTAATTGAACCAAGAACAGGTTTTGATACCTTAAATCAAAGCTTGAAGTTTTCGAGCCAGAAATTTTCAGAAAACAAATTCAAGAGTTTTATGCCACTAAAATCCCTCAAACTAGGCTTGTTTTGTTACATTTTAAACATAGAAAAAAACCCTTTTAATTTCAAAATATGAATCATAGCTTTCAGTCACTCATGTTTGCTCAAATTTTCACTATTTTTACGAAACTCAATAGCTCAATTTAGCCCACCAAATTCTTGAAACCAATATGGTTGGATTCCTCTTCAAAAATTAAGCAATTTTCATTCAGGAACCAACTCAAATGGATTCCTAAAATCTCTCAAATTTAAGGTCAAAATTTTGAAACCCTAGAGTCAAACGGTCGAAGGTTGAAGATGAGTGGGTTACACACGTGTGAGTGAGAGTTACACCAGGCGCGTTAATTGTTTGGCTTTGCACGTAAGGGAGCATTTCCAATCAGAAAATTCCGATTTTTTCCCACTAAATTTTATTTTTTATAATTCTGAAAAAATGGTGTATTACATCACCCTGTTTGGATCCTAGTAAAGCATTTTCTCGAGAAAACTAGTTTTAAAGTTTAAAATTAAGTTTTAATTTTACACCCTGATAAATTTTCCAAGTATTTCAAAACACCCCCAAACGTTTTTTACAAATTCTTTAGTTTAAATAAAGTTATTGTCTCTTGTCACTAAATACAAATTCAACTAGAAATAAGGAAAATTATTATTCTAAATACTTTCAAAAAATATATATTATACCCTTTTAGTTATTCTTACACCGAAAATTCTTAAAATTTAGTCTCCTACTACATCATATAAGCATTCTTCTAGGCCTATATGACTAACTTACACTCTTCATGATTTCAGACTATCCAGTCAACCCCAGTGAATTAGATGCAGATACACAAAATTTGAAAATTCAAAGTAGGTGATTTTAATTTTAGTAGTAAACAAATTGAGCTTATGCCTTTCAAAATTACTAATTGTTATATCACTCTGTGGTAACTTTTAACTCATGTTTCAATTACAAACTCATTTTTATAATTCATATTAATTTCGTGTATTGATTCGCTCGATATTTCTATTATCCCTAAACTCGATAAACCGTTACAGCTTACGACTTCAATAAAAGCCACTGAACTCTTTTTACCCTTAATTGTGGTATAGCCCTGTAACCTACTACAATAATTGCATATTACCCTGCAATTTATGACCATTATCAGTGAAATAATTCAGGGATTAGATTCCAGTACACCACAACTATTATAATTGGCTTGTAGAACTCCGATGTTGAGTGCCTAATTTTTATTTACTACATACGTATGAGTGCCGCTCTAGCTAAATGTGCCAAGCCTTTATTATTATTATTGTTCCCCAATAATTTTGGGATTACCTGTCTAAGTGTATGATATGCTTTTGATGATATTGTAATGGCATGTTTACAATTTTGAAGCCCATATAACCGATAATTTATGAATTATCTTGTGATAGCCGGAACCCTTATCTTGATAAATCACAACTTATACAGTTACACTCCACTATAGTATTCATTTACATATTATTAGACTATAGTATACCCGTGAAAGCTTTATGATATATCAGTTTGTTTCTAGATTTTTATGATATCAATATTAATCCCTTTACTCGCTAACAATACATTTTCTCCCGTACCTTATATAGAATTAAAAATTATCTACTTGGCATGTCTGCTTAATTGTTTTCCTTCCAGATGGACAACAAACCTGAAGAAGATGAGATACCTACCGCAAGTTTGTACTTTTATTCTATATTACCTCGAAAAACCTTTTCGATTATGTACGTATGAGTGGTAGCAGACAAGGATAGTAGTCCCCACTAGAATATCTTCACCGTAACTTGTCATCTCTTATGATTCTCAAATATTTTCTACAAGTTTTACCTTATACACGACATGTATGAATAATTATGTATTTTTGTTTATTTCAAGACTCAGCTATGTAATAATATGCTAGTCACCCCCATAATAAAAATATTTTAGTTGACGTTGCCTTTAATTTATTTGTTATATATACTTTACTCCTTACTTAACATTAAAAACATAGACTTCGCAGATGTGGCAACATGGTATCAGAGCATCACCGGGTTTTATGCTTATACGAGACCAAATACGAGAATATTTTACCTAGAACTTATACAATTAATACTATGAATGTTTCCTTTATCATATTTTGTTACTCATAGTATTTTGCAGTAATGATAATTTGGGATGATATCTACCTTGATATTTGTGATTTGAGTCACGAAAGGTTTGAACGAGCAATTAAAGAGGTCGACTATGCAAAGCTTTATCAACACATATTGAGAATTAATCGTGACAGTACAATTGCTACTCCCGAGATCAAACACAATCTACTTATTGGTCACCTTATAGGAGAGGCTAAAGCAACCCCACAGGCCAAGAAATTCTCTGAAGACCCTGACACTCTTCAACAAGCAATCCATCTCACATGGGATGTCTTACCACCTGATGAAGTCATAATTACTCCCCTGACTCGCCAATTGACTATGGTTATCTTTATCCCGCCACTACTATCCTTATCCCCATAACTACCTGTACTTCCCCAGATGAGTCGGATCCATCCAAAGATGAACCAGATCCTGAGGTTGACCAAACGGTTCCTCAAATGGCTTAAATATTAATGTTGGAATATAGTCGTAAATAAATAAAATCTACATATGTGCGTGTGCAAGTAGACGAAACCCATATTCCCGAATGACTATAGTAGTTTAAACTAATAATTCTTTTGTATTAATTAAGCATTCTTTTATTGTAAAATAAGTTTAACGATTACGTAATCTTTGTTGTTTGTTTTTTTGCCTGTGTGATACTATGTAACATAATGTGATATAATATAATAAGCATGTTGTTATATCTTTACTTGTAATTTATCTCTCGATACATTTTTTGTATATGATGGTTAATACTAGAGCAACTACCAATGGAACTTAGGAGGAACGATTTATTCCACAAATGCCTAATCTAACTACCACCAATGAAAGAATTTTACGTTGTCTATAAGAAATATGTCTCCACACGTCATTAATAATGACCATCCATAAGAGACTAGGAGAATGAGCCCCCTTAAGGAATTTATGAGACAAAACCCCAAGCCTTCGTTGGGATGCCCAGTGCGATTAAAATAGAAATATGGATCCTTTAAACACTCAAAGTACTTAATGGGGTAGGCATTTACCCTAAACTTAGGGTAAGATTGGCTTCATACCTATTCGAAGGAGAAGCAAATTTCTAGTGGAAGTCAATTTCACATTTTCGAAACTTAAATGAACTAACTTAGGGGAAGTTTGAAAAAAATATTCTTCAACAAATACTTTTTCGAATCTGTAAGAGATCAACTGACTATATATTTCCTAAGCCTACAACAATAACAAATGACTGTAGCCTAGTATGAGGCTAAGTTCATTGAATTATCCTGATATTCTCAGGAATATGTTGACACCAAAATAAGCATTTTAAATGAGGTTTACGACAGAAGATCAGATCCTCCATCATTCCTTTACAAGTCCGAGAATTTAACCGAATGATCAAAATAACCTCTATTATAGAACAACACCTTGCCTCTACCAACACAACCCGAATATCTACTCCTTCTCAAAATCTATGTATTATTAGGAACCAGTCTAACCAACAAGATCATCCCTATAACAAGACCAAGGATGATCGAGTATTCAGTCAGATTCAGCACAATCATAGTAGACCTTTAATGCGTTATCATGAATGCAACCAGGTAGGACAACTTGGACCCCAATGCCCTATTCTACATATGTCTTCTACTTCTACCCCCAAACTCTATCAAATATCCTATGAATAATCCAACCAATAACTATAACCATTCACCACAATAAAATTCCCATGAAAGAAAGTAACAACCACTCAATAGGAACCAAGGTCGAAATTCATCCTTTCTCCTACTAAAAAATCCAAATTACCACGGTGTGGTCGAAGGTAATCTTCCTTTTTATAATACTTTCAGCACATATATTATTTGATTATGGATCTACACATTCTTTTATTAGGCGTTCATGTATGACTCGTCTGCAATTATCCTTTAGTCCATTAGCTTACCCTTTTAAGATAAGAAAGTTGTCAGGAAAAACTTCCAATCGAGTCAACTTGTAAGTAATATGCATAATTCCGGACAAAATGTTTTCGTCATAGGATAAACTTTGAGTTGATGAGACC
Organism: Sambucus nigra; assembly: GCA_949130495.1. Lineage (NCBI taxonomy): Eukaryota > Viridiplantae > Streptophyta > Magnoliopsida > Dipsacales > Adoxaceae > Sambucus > Sambucus nigra. The sequence goes on along the minus strand of OX422210.1, from coordinate 584,180,833 downwards.
ATAAGCCTATGACGTTGTTTGATGAAGACGTAGCGGCCACACTTCAAAGAGTGGATGTTCTAAGCCCTATTTATCGTGTCACGTTTGTCTTCACATATACCGAGGATTTCGTAGGTATGAGCGCATATAGTTTATGAGTCCTTAGAAAATTTTGGTAAGGGTGTGCTATTTTTAAAACTGTTTGGAACTTAATTTTTTGAAGACAAGTTTTTTGAGTTTACTGTTGGTGGATTTTTAAAATTCATTGAGATCGTTCAAACGACATCTCAATGTCATTCGAATGCCATTATTAGGTCGTTCGAAGTATGCTTCCAAACGTACATCAAACAGAGCATATTGTTTTATTTTTTCTAAGCTCATTAGAAGTGAGATGAAATCTCGTTCGAACAAGATCGATATCTTGTTAAAACGATAGCTTCAAATCGTTCGAACGACGCGCCAACTTAATTTTTTATAAAAGGATTTTTAGACTTAGTTTTTTCTAGAGAAGGAACTTTTGACGAAAACGAAAAGCAGACTTGTTCTCAAAAGTTCCAACTCTAAAGTTTCACCCTTTTTGTTTACAAGATCCAAGATTCATAAATTATATACTTTGAGATCTAGTTTGGGCACCTAGGTTATTTCTTTAATCTTGAAAGAACTTGTTTTCTTGCAGTGGACTTCGTACGTGCTGATTACGATGAAGAAGTGATGAACTCCGTGTTCCTAACCGTAGACAATTGCCAAGTTGTATCAGTGAATACCAAGGTACACGTTGACTTGTGCGCTATGGACCTTATATAAGTGGACTCCTGTGTTTCACTCTGGCGGATCAATTGAAGAAAATAAGGGGCATCAAGGCTTGTAGGGGATCGAGTCGTTGAGTAAGACTGTATTCTTCCTTTATAATTTCAATATCATAGTGATTGTCTGGCTGGGCCGTCCGAGATTTTTTCTCTCAATGGTATCCTCGTACAATGTGGTCTTGTGGTTTGATATATTTAATTTACCTATTATCACCTAGATGCATGTTTAGGGTAAAAAGATAAAATTTGGTAGATCAGTTTTCATAAGAAAAAGGTTTAATTGGTGCTAAGTTTAATTGGGTGAATTTTGTTTAAAGGTTTAATCATTAATATTTGAAAACCTTAAAAATATTGAACTTTGATTATTTGAACCATCCAAGCATTCTTAAATTTGTATAAGAGTTTTTAGCTACTTTTACCCTTTTACAAATTGGTATCAGAGCTGGTTGCACTAACTTATTATGTATATCATGTTTAGTGTTATTTTTGGTTGGTTGTTTTGACTTCTCTCTTTTGCTTTTGTATCGATGGATTGTTTTAGTAATAACATCGTTTATAATCGAGATGATTTTGATAAGCTTCTTAACCGTACTGAAAAGTTAAATCTTTTGAATTTGAAGTTTGTAAAAAGAATTAAAATTCTTGAAGAAGAAAATTCTCATTTTAAAAATGTTATTGAATATTTATAGACGTTTCAAACTCAAAGAGATATCATTCATGAGAATTTTTTTACATTGTATGATGACTTTAAATCTTTAAGATTGTCCAAGGAAGAGAGCTAGAATATAGTCCTTATTTTGGAAAAAGAATTAAAAGACGTTAAAAATTCTAGGGTTTGTGTTTGTGCCAACGAGGATAAAAATAATTTGATTGATGATTATAAGGCACATGTGAAAACTCTTAGGGATAACTTTGATTTCATTGAGGGGATCAAGATAACCTTCTAGGAATTATTGAAAATATGAAGAAGGATTCCGTAAAATAGGAAGAGTCTAATTCTTAGCTTGTGTCTAAAAAATTTGAAGTTAAAAGATGATTTAAAAGACTCGAGTAGTGTTGATAGCAATGGTAATGGATCGTCTTATTCCAATACTTCCGTTGTTAAAGCCAAAACCATAGTTTGTTTTAGAGGGTCAACCACATCCCAGGGTGTTAGAAAAGGTCAACCCAAAGGTCACGTTCCTCATCGTATTTACACGCGCACTCATTGTGGTAGGAAAGGCCACCTAAAGAATTTTTGCTATAATCCTAGAAAAGACCATAGGAAGCTTAAGTTGAGTGTCTCGTCGGTTCCCGAAACTCGTCGCATTAGGCGTACACCTATTTAGGTTAGGAGATATGTTTTGGAGACGCTAAATGTTAGGTTGGTTAATTCTCACATCTTGGACATGATGCTTCACATGCTATTTCTTATGGTTGATTGCTTGCATGATTTTGTTTGTCATACTCTAGTTACGCTTCATGATATATCATTGCTAGCGTTATGACATGTTTATCTCTTTTGTATTATATTTTTCTTTTATTGAGTCAATTAAAAAAATTCAAAAAGATTTTATTTTTGAAAATATTTTGAAAAACTTAAAAAGATTTTCATTTTTTTGTGTATTTTAGTTTTACATATTTGGTGTGGAATATTGGTGTGTTTGAATCCAATTCACTACGCAATTTCTTTGTGGTTAGGATATTTGGTTATGACTTTAGATGCTTAAATTGTTCTTAACCATGTCTATGGAGTTGTTTTGAAATTTATTTGCTTTATAGATTCGACTTTGTATATACCTCCACACACATGCACGGGCTAATTGAATTTTTACTTCATGATGTATATTTGAGCTTGGTGAGATATTCTCCCATCAATTTTGTCAATACATGTTTATGTGACTGTGGATTATTTGTGCATGTAACAAGTGTTTCCCGTGAGAGTTTGTTTATTATTGAAAAAAATATGAGTGTACACGAGAAAGGGCTATGAGAGGAAAGTGAACTCGTCGTGAAATCCGCCGTTTGAAAAGGGACAAAAAAAATAAAGGCAATAAAAGAGAAAACTTGCCAAAAGGGGCCAACATAGTATAGTTTTCTTGGTCATTCAAAAGAAATCACTTCAAAAGAGAAGAAAAGAATGAAATATGATCATTGTTGATGTAAAAAATTAGATCACTCTAATTATTCAATCACAGATAAATAAAATGAGACAAAGATTTTTAAAGTGGTTCAGCCTTATAAGAATGGCCTACGTCCACTGTTATGTTATTGCTGAGTGTTTGGAAATTCTCGATTACAAGTTCAATCAAGAAATTCCGGTCCCCTTGAATGAGGATGATACAAGGTATTTATAGCCTTGAGGCTGTACATGAAAGGGTCTATACATTAAATGATATACACATGAAAGGGTGATACATTTAATGCAGCGTGTGTGTCAAGATTATAAACATTCAATGAATAGTTGAACTGTCGTCTATCTGGTAATTAATGATACGGCCGAGATGCAGCTCGGACCGCCTTAGTTGCTCGTTGATCAAGAGTTCCTCGGAGCGCTTGAGTACCTCGGAGTGCTGGAGTTCCTCGGGGTATCTTCGCTGCTCGGAGGGAACATGAATTGGTCGGGGAAATGAACTTCCTCGTTACTATTGTGCCACGTATATTGACACGTGTCTTCGTATTATTCGAATTCGTCCACATCAGCGTATTAATTTTGGTATCAACAGAAGCCCCCGATGTTTCGTATTTTGAACTTTGAGGAATATGGAACATTCTTTCTCGGTATATGGCAATATTAAATGATCTTCCTGGGTTTTAGGAGCATCGTATTTAAATTTATTTCCAAATTCACAGAATCCGCCTTTTTTCGAATTTTTAAGAGTGCTTCGACCTTTTTGTCCTTTTAGCCGCCGGAAGCTCAATAGTTTCTTTCGTGTAATCATTTCTTTCGCCACTTCCCTAGGCAAAGTATTTAAACTTCTTAGGTAACCATACCGTCTTCTTCTTTTTCCAATTTTCTGCATTCAAGCTTTCTATTCTCTCTTTCTCTCTTGTGCGTTCATCTTTTCCTTCGCTAGTTGTCAGCAGTTCTCCTTCCTTCCTGTAAGATTTTCTTCCTTCTTCTTTTATTCATCATGGTTTACATTATTGAATCTCTTGAAAAAATCCGTTCTGACTTTTCCATCCCATCTTGGGTAATTTTGGAGGAGCTTTCTGAACCTCAAAATTACCTTCGTTTGGCTGAGGGACATTGGTTCCCCAGTCTTTTTATTACTGAATGTGGTTTTTCCTTTCCACCAAACCCATTATGTCTTGACTTTTGTCAGTATTTTGATCTTGTCCCTGCAAAAATAGCCCCCAATTCATGGAGAATAATTAATGGGGTGTATAAATTAAATCTAACTCATGGGACTCGTATAGGGATCCCTGAAATTATGTACTGCTATAGATGGGCCGTTCTAGATAATATTTATTACTTAAAAACTAGGTTTTTGAATAGGGCTCTTGTAGTTAACCTCCTTTATGAAAATAGAGATTATTTTGAACATGGGGTGGTTATTAAAAATTGGCAATATGCCCCTTTAGTTGGAGATGGAGTATACAACGGTCCCAGATGTCCCCCATATGGCAATGGGATAGGTTTATTTTTCATTTTATTTCTTTTCTGAATTTACGAATTCATTATGTTTGATAAAATGTATGACTGATATTTTAATATGTGTTTGTTTGCAGTTGAGAGTAAAAGAAAAACTCCAAAAGAATCAGAGGTTAATATTAAGCATCTGAAACTTATCTGGGGTTTGCATAAGAACGTTGCAGACGAGCACATCAGGTCTGCATCATATTTGCTACAGTATAAGAGCTATACAACCTCTTATACTGCTCGTCCTGTTGAACCAGCTTCAACTCCAGAGGATTCTTCTTCAGATTCTCACATCCTTTTAAGTAAGAGAATGGGCAAGAAGAGAGCTCCTCCTGCTCTTATTTGATGACATTTCATCTGCTGCTGAGGCCAAGAAAAGTAAAATTGATGTCCCAGAGGGGACTAAGAAGGTGGATGTTGCGCCTTCAAAAGCTACCGAGAAGCCCCCAATGGCTCCGAGCAAGAGAGTCGCTCCTGTGGAAGTGATTACTATCTCTCCGACCAAGAGTTCTTCCTTGGTTGAAACTGCTGAAGTCCCTTTGAGAAGATTGAGGAAATCATCCTCAGTCAATTTGGCTGAAACTGTCTCCTCTCTACCAGCTGGTGGTGTCGGTGTTCCAACCATCATTCCTCCGAGCTCTGCAATGAGCTCTGTAAAAACTTGGATCATACCCGAGGTCCAAGGAATTGATGAAAAAATTTCTAGGGATATGCTGACATCCCTAGCTACTCGTCATCTTGCTTCAGTAAATTTCTCACACTCTGAGTTTTCTTTCTTTCTCTGAATGCTTGCATTTTGTATTGACTTTTACTATTTTTCTCATCTTTCAGCCGGTGAACTGTCTCAATAATATCGTGAAGAAGGACGAGGCAATTAAAGCTTCCAGCTCCTCGTCTGGTGTAGAGGATGCTCTGCTGGGTTTAACCCAATCTTTGAAGGATTCTCGTCAGCAGTATGACGAGGACAAAGCCGAATGGGAAAAAAAGTTATCTACAGTTGAGGCCGAGAAGGTGAAGATGGCTGAGATCTCCAAGAGTTTGGAGAATAAAGTAAAGAGTTTAGAGGTCGAGCATAAGAAATATGACGAGAAGCTCAAGAATTTTGGAGAACTTGAGGATAAGCCGAGGAAGGCAGAGGAAGAATTGTCCGCCCTGCGAGATATCAAGGGCCAAAAAGAAGTATTGGATGCGAAGCTCTCCTCGGAGAAACTGAAAAGAAAGCTCGCAGTTAAAAAATCCTTCAGCGCTGGATGGGATAAAAGATGGGACAAGGGGATTGCTGCGATGACATCCCAAGTTCAATATGGGAAGTTGAAATACTTCCGAGATGGCTGGGTAGCTGCCCTGCAAGAATTGAAGATCAAAGAAGATTCTGGGCTATTCCAACTACACCTCCCTGGTCCTCCCCCACCAATTGTGGAGGAAGAAGAAGATGAGCCTGTCTCTGATGAATCTTCCATGGCCATAGGTGATCAAGTCCCTGCTTCTCTTCTTTCTGCCAACGAGGACATTTCTTCCATGCCTCCTCCTCCTGAGCAAATTTCAACTGCTGATCAAGTCGCTGTGACCACCGAGCAACCAAGCTCCTCGTCCCAGCCTCCCGAGAAAGTCTTGGGAGACAAGGAAAAGGTGTGAAGTTGTTCGGTATCGTTTCTATCTTTCAGTATTTGTAATCAAACAATGTAATCCTTTTGTGATTTGATAAAATACATCTTTGTTCATCTCTGTTGTTGATGATTTGTTTTTGTTGATTGTTGTCTTTTTCTCATCCTTAGTTTGTTGCTAGAATGGAACTGATATCTGCACATGATACAAAGCTGATGCAGCAATGTCGTGAGTATTATAAAGCTGGTCATACAAATTTGAGTGGATCAGAAATTGCTGACATCATTGGTCATGATGCCTTAGAACAAGCAATTGAGGCTTATCGGTACTTGAAAGATTTACTCGACCGAGCTGTGGCCAATAGCGTGGCCTATTATGACTTGATCGAGGAACTTCATTATACCTTAGAAGATCTACAACATCAACACAATGAATCAACTGCTTTGCTGCACAAGGAGTATGAAAATAGATATCAGCAGCTTTCTTCTGAAACAGGCCATAAAAAGATCCTTGCTGGATACGATGTTAGGGAAAGAACTTTAAAAGGTGAAGTTGAGGCTTGCAGGCAGATTGCTGAGTTGCTGGAATAAGAGAACAATAATTTGCAGAAAAAGCTGGCACAGTATGAATCTGCAGCGTCATCTTCCACTGCTTTAGTACAAGTTACCGATGAAGGTTTCTCGTTCTTAGAGGTTAAGAATGCCAAATTAAGGCAAGAACTGGATAACTTAAGAAGATCTGTTATTCCTGTGACTGCTCGGGGACGAGGAAGAGGTTCTCGTGGGCGAGGAAGAGCTGTTCAAAATGTTGCCGAGGAGCAAAGTTCTCCAGTCGCTGCTCGGAGTCGATCAAGAGTTCTCAGCCGTAATGTTGAAGAGGCTCGCACTCAATCTACTTTGGAAACTCAAGCATACCAATTAAACGCCAAAGATCGGGCTTTATCTGAAATGTCCAAGAAAAATCTATCTTTGGAAGATCAACTTACTGCAACGAAGTCTGCTTTGAATGATAAAGATGTTTTTGCCAGGAGCCTTCACGAACAATTGGATAGATTAACCTTACAATTCCATAAACAGCCCAAGGAATTTTGGATGGCAGGATACAATGAAGCCCTTGTTCATTTAGATGCTCGGATTGAACATGCCAATAATGAAGGTTATAAGCAGGGGTGGTTGAACGCCCTGGGTGTACTGAAATTGGAGCAAGGGCATTTTTTATGGGATTATCATGCTCCAGGGTTACTAGATTTGCCTGTGCCACCTTTCAAATTGGACATGGAATGGATCCCAGCTCGTTCCATTCCTCGGAGTTTAATTTCAAAATATCTCGGCGACTATAGTCTTCATTCTCAGACTGAATTATCTCGTCCAGAGCATCTCTTGGATACACCTTCTATAATGAACGTCAGAATGCTTAGAGATATTAATTTCATCAATTCTCCTCTTTGCTTAGAAGATCCTCCTACCGGCGAGGAACCTGTTTCAAAAGCTAAAGGAAAGAAACCAATAGAATAGGTTTTTCAATGTAATAATTAGCACATATGTATAGCTTGTAATACATTTTTATCTTAATGAAAGAATTTCATTTTCTGTTTGCAAATTTGTATTGCAATTGTCTTGTGTTTATCAAACATTTTTACATTTGTGTATATGTATTTGTTAAAAGGATAACAATATGATGCTGTTCATCAACCAACTTAGTAATCAAAATTACAAGTATCAATGCTGCTCAATCACTTAATAATAAAGTAATGAGTATAAAATGTTTAAAATGTTTCCAACCAACCAAGGTTGTTAAATTGTGCTTGTCGACCAACTACAGTTGATGGGTTTTTACCCCCGACCAACCATACTTGGTAAACTTTTTCCTAAAATGTATCCGACCAACCATGGTCGATAATTTATCCTCGTCGACCAAGTATGGTTGATCACCGACCAACTATACTTGGTTCAGTTTGGAATTCTTTGTATTTTCTGGAATGATTTTACCTTCCGACCAACTTGTTGGCTTATTTTCAAATCAAATGATATTGTTCTTCCCTCAACCGTAGTTGATTATTGAATTATGAGGTTCTTTCGAACTATCTTGTCCACTAGTTATCTTACCAACCTTAGTTGGTCACGCTAGTGTACGCCTCCTAACCAAAGGAATATATTTTTTGGTTCTTTCGAACTATTTGTCCACTAGTTATCTTACCAACCTTAGTTGGTCACGCTAGTGTACGCCTCCTAACCAAAGGAGTATATTTTTTGGTTCTTTCGAACTATCTGTCCACTAGTTATCTTACCAACCTTAGTTGGTCACGCTAGTGTACGCCTCCTAACCAAAGGAGTATATTTTTTGGTTCTTTCGAACTATTTGTCCACTAGTTATCTTACCAACCTTAGTTGGTCACGCTAGTGTACGCCTCCTAACCAAAGGAGTATATTTTTTGGTTCTTTCGAACTATTTATCTTCTTTTTGCTGTCGAGCATCGTAGTGTACAACACTAGTATTCCCCGAAAAACTTTCAAACAAAGGAGAGGAAAATGGTGAAAACATCATCGTTTTATTCATATTGATGAACCCGTTATACATTTTACATCATTGATAATACTTGCGAAGGTGTTCAGCATTCCAAGCATTCTTGAATTCTTCTCCTTCTAAAGTTGCTATTCGGTAAGTTCCTGGTCGAACAACTTCTGTAACTCGGTAAGGCCCATGCCAGTTTGCCTCCAATTTATTGTGTTTCTGAATTACCTTCTTTAGCACATAATCTCCTTCTTTTAAATCGCATTTCCTCACCTTTTTGTTGTAGAAAAGAGCTGTTCGTTGTTGATAAGCAACATTCCTAATGGCTGCCTCTTCTCTGACTTCCTCGAGCATATCCAAATCCAGTCTTCTCATCAAGTCGCTGACTGGGGAATTGAAATTCAGCACTCTGTGTGTTGGGAGACCTAACTCGGCAGGTATTATAGCTTCACTTCCAAATGCCAGCATATATGGTGATTCTCCAGTCGTTGCTCGGGGAGTTGTTCGGTAAGCCCACAATACTGATTGTAGCTCGTTAATCCAGTTAGCTTTAGCTTCACTTAGCCTTTTCTTCAAACCATTAAGCAGTGTTCTATTCGTCACTTCAGTCTGTCCATTGCTTTGAGGATGGCCTGGTGCTGAATGGACCTTCAAAATGTTCGACTGATGACAATAAGCAGCAAATTCCTCGTTATCAAATTGGGTTCCATGGTCTGTGATGAAGGCATGAGGGAGACCATATCGACAGATGATATTCTTCCAAACGAACTGGTATACCTTCTCGTACGTCATGTCGATGAGGGGTTCAACTTCTACCCACTTAGTAAAATAGTCTACTACGACGACGAGGTACTTGAATCTTCCTCGGGTGGTCGGCAATGGTCCCACCAAATCAATTCCCCACATGGCGAATGGCCAAGGGGAAGTTATGGGTGTCAACAATGCTTGTGGAGTTCGTCGGATAGAGGAAAAACGTTGGCACTTGTCACATTTCTTATCATAGGCTATACAATCAGCCCTCATCGTCGGCCAATAGTATCCTTGAGTCATTACCCTTTGTAAAAGTGTTCGACCTGCTACATGAGCTCCACAGGACCCTTCATGGATTTCTTCAATCAATTCTTTCACCTCGGAGGGATGTACACATCTCTGCAAACCTGCCATAATTCCTCGTCTATATAAAATACCATTAGTTAATACATACCGAGCAGCTTTATACTTCAATTTTTTGGCAGCGAGCTTATCCTCTAGCAATCCTCCCTCTTCAATATATATCCTGATGGGATCCATCCAAGATGGTCCTAAATCAAGGGTAATAACATTCATCGTCAAGTTTTCATCTATGCTCTGACTTTCCAATACTTCAATTGGTATCGTTCTTCGCAGCTCGGTACGAGTAGCTGATGCTAGTCGGGCCAATGCGTCTGCTTGTACATTCTCCATCCTCGGTATTCTCACCAATTGAATGGCATCAAATTCTATCAGTAACTCCATCACCTTTGCATGATACTTTGCCATTAAATCTCCTTTAACTGCATATGTTCCTGTCATCTGATTTACAATTAATTGAGAATCACTGAATACAATTACTTGCCGTGCTTCCATAACTTTTGCTAAGTTTAAACCTGCTATCATGGCCTCATACTCAGCTTCATTATTAGAGGCTTTGAATTGGAATCGTAAAGCATATTCCATGTCAATCTCATCTGGGGTGCTCAAAACAATTCCTGCGCCGCAACCTGCTGTGCAAGATGAGCCATCTACATATAATCTCCATATGGGTAACCCGTCTTCAAATTCCTTATCTGACAGGGTTCCTCGGTGAAATATTTGTTGCTTCTTTTCGTCCTCCCTTGACACTTTTCGCTCCTCGTCGACCATCTTTTCTCGCTCTTTTACCAACCGGAGCCGGTCTGAGCTCGAAGTTGATGATCTGTCTTCATCCATAAGCCCTTTTTCCATCCGAAGTTGGTCTGGGTTTATGTCTGTTGATCCTGTAACATCCACAGGTTGGTCAGCGAGCACCTTTTGCTCCTCGGGGGTATCAAGGTATGTAAACTCTGCTATAAAATCTGCTACAGCTTGCCCTTTTAATGATGATCTGGGTTCATACACAATATCATATTCACCGAGTTCTATTGCCCAGTACATCAGTCTTCCTGATTTTTTTGGCTTGTGAAGGGATTGCCTCAATGGCATGTCGGTATATACGACGATTGTATGGGCCTGGAAATATAACCTCATTCTTCTACTTGCTTCAATTAATGCCAATGCCAATTTTTCTAGCTTTGGATATCTGATTTCTGCACCTCGAAAAGCCTTACTTGTGTAATAGATGGGTTTCTGAACTCCATTCTCCAATCTAATCAATGCTGAGCTAACTGCATTCTCTGATACCGCCAAATATAAGTACAACTTCTCTCCTGTTATTGGCCTGGACAACAATGGAGGTGTTCCCAAATACTTTTTCAAGTCTTGAAAGGCCTTTTCACATTCATCAGTCCACTCAAAAGTTTTTCGAAGTGTTTTGAAGAATGGGAGGCATTTGTCAGTTGCTCGGGATATAAATCTGTTGAGCGCTGCAACTCGTCCTGTAAGACTCTGCACTTCTTTCTTTGTTGTTGGAGATCGCAACCCTAAAAGAGCTTTGATCTTATCTGGATTTGCTTCAATGCCTCGCTGGTTGACAATGTATTCGAGAAACATTCCTTCTCGTACTCCAAATGTTCACTTCGTCGGGTTGAGTTTCATCTGGTATTTATCCAGTTGATCAAATGTCTGAGCTAAGTCAACTAAATGATTTGCAGCTTTCTTGCTTTTTGTCAGCATATCATCGACATAGACTTCCATGTTACAACTGATTTGTTCGGTGAAGACCTTGTTCATCAACCGCTGGTATGTCGCTCCTGCATTTTTCAAACCAAAAGGCATAACATTATAGCAATAAGTTCCCCTAGGGGTAATAAAAGAAGTACTTTCCCTGTCTTCAGGTTTCATCTTGATCTGGTTGTAACCAGAATACGCATCCATGAAGCTGAGCAGCTCATGTCTTGAGGTAGCATCCACTAGTTGGTCAATTCTGGGCAATGGAAAATGATCTTTTGGGCATGCCTGGTTGAGATCAGTGAAATCAACACACATTCTCCATTTATTGTTCTTCTTCTTTACCATCACCATATTTGCCAGCCAGTCTGGATATTTCACATCTTCAATGAATTGGGCTTTTTGGAGCTTCTCGACCTCCTCTTGTATGGCTTGATTCTTCTCTGGGCTAAATACCCTTCTTCTCTGCTTTACAGGCTTGATCTCTTTATTCACATTGAGTTCATGACATAAGAAGTTTGGATCTATTCCTGGCATGTCCTCATGACTCCATGCGAAAGTTTTCTTCCTGTTTCTCAAGAACATTATCAACTCTTGTTTTATTGAAGCATCCAACGACGAACCTATCTGGGTTACTCGTTCAGGGTGCTCCTCGTCCAGAATAACATTTTCTGTAGATTCTACTACCTGTCCTTTTACAAGTTGGGATTCATCCCTGGGATCAAGAGTTTCAATTTTTGTACCTTCCTCTACTTGGTAGGTAATAGTCTTTTTCCTTGATTCCTCAAGCTCCTCTTACTCGGCAGACGAATAATAGCATTCCCGAGCTATTTTTTGATCACCTTTTACAACTCCTACTCCGAAGTTTGTTGGGAATTTTAAGCATTGATGCACTGTAGATGGAACTGCTTCGAACTTCTTCAAACCAACTCTTCCCATGATGATGTTGTAGGCTGACTGCACATTCTTATCCATCACAAAGAAGCGTATTCTTTTTGTTCGACAAGCAGGCCAAGTTCCAATGAATATGTCCAACTTGATCGTCCCAAGTGGAAAAACTTTCTCGCCAGCAAAACCCAGAAGGGGTCTGTGATAAGGTTCCAATTGAGATAATTTCAAATTCAAGCTATCAAAACATGAATAGTACATGATGTCTGCCGAACTACCATTGTCCACCAACACCCTTGAAATCACCACATCTTTCATCCTCATTTCGATCACCAAGGGATCGTCGTGAGGGTAAAGAACACCGGCCAAATCGTTTTTTGAAAAACCAATAACTAGCTTCTCTTTATTTACCTTCCTCGGACGATCATCCTCGGCAAGATTTATTCGTTGAATATATGAGCAGGCTTGAGCCTCTCCGAGATAGGCCTTTCTTTCTGCAGTAAGGTCTCCCCCTCCAGCATCTCCTCCTGTAATAACATTACAATCAAATGACCCAAAACGTATGGAAAATACCTCTCGTTCAGGCTGTCTTGGCTTCTTTGGAAGATCGGAGTCTTCATCTGGATCATCTTCATGATCTCTTTTATTTTTCTCCTCCGTCCGACGAGGAGATCTGGAACGATCTCTAGTCCTATCATCATTCTTCCTTTCACCTCTGCGATCTACATACTTTGACAACTTTCCTCTTCGGATGAGCGTTTCAATCTCGTTCTGAAGCGCTATGCAATTTTTGGTCGTATGGCCATGATCTTTATGGAACTCGCAATATTTGGCCCTATTTCTCAATTCAGGATTGGTCCTCAGTTTTTCTGGCCACTTGATTTCTTCGTTATTCTTGATTTCTTCTAAAACATGATTAATACCCATCTTTAATGGAGTGTAATTATCATATTTCTTCAGGACTTCCCATGACATCCTATTATTCTTAGAGTGCTTGTCACCACCATTACCTTTTTTCTCTTTCTTCTTAGATTTGTCAACCTCCACTTTGGTTTCTTTATCCATATTATTCTTCGCAGCCATAGCCTCCTCGGCATTCATGATTTTGGCCGCTTTTGCCATCAACTCCGACATAGTTTTAGGTGGATCTTTGGCCAAAGTATAGTATAACTTGTTAGGCAACAATCCACTCATCAAAGCAGTGATCGCTGTCTTTTCTTCGTAATCTATGACTTCCAACTTCTCGTTATTGAAACGAGTTATGTAATCTCTAGTACTCTCACCTGATTTTTGTCTAACACTTAACAAGTGCGCTACTCGCTTTACCGGCTTTGCTCCAAAACAGAAATTACCAATGAACAACTCGGCTAACTGAATAAAAGTCAAAATCTTACCCTGAGGAAGATTGTTGTACCATATCTGTGCAGATCCGGTAAGAGTTCCCGAAAATGCTCTACACCTCATCTCGTCGGGGACGACATATATGTCGGCAGCAGCCTGGTATTGTTCTATATGAAGAACAGGATCTGTCTTTCCATCATATTTAGGGGTCACTACAGGTGCTTTAAATTTCGATGGTGTAGGAAAATTCACAATGGCCTGCACAAAAGGTGTCCTTTGAACAAAAGTTCTCTGTAAGGGATTCCTTTCTTTAACCATTTCTCCAAGTCTATCCTCCAATCGCTGAATGGAACCCTTCCACGCTTCATTTCCTTCCTCGGGCTGCTTAGTCCGAGCAATTGATTGTTCCGACGTAGCTTCCTGAGATCTATCTCGATGAGTAGCTGGTCTTGATTGTGCTGATCCTTCTCTCAAACCTGATGGTGGTCGAAAGCTTCTCGATGGGGATCTAGGCGGACTCATATTTCTCCTTGGTCCTAACCGACTGAAAGGAGATGCCCTTCTTAATCTTTCCAGGGCGCTAGTTCTCTCTGGAGAGAGGGTGATATGTTGATCTGTATCCGTAGCCCGTATCGATGAAGTTCGCCCAGGTTGATAAGAAAAATCATTAGATTCTTCATTACGATATGACCCAGTACGCCTGGATTGCGATTGCCCACGATCACTCCTTTGCCTTGAATGGGTAGGTGCACCTCCGTGAAGAGCTTGAATGAGTTGCCTCATTATTTCTTGCATGGCGGTTTGTCCTTCAGCCAGATTCGTCATAATTCCAGCCAGATCTGGAGGTGCAGATGGATTTGGAGGATTTCCAGTATTTCCAGCATTTCGATTACTGGATTCTGGATTATCTGCCATTGATGATAAATGATTTTTGGTAAAAAACGATAGCAACAGTCGTTTCCCACAGACGGCGCCAATCTGTTGATGTAAAAAATTAGATCACTCTAATTATTCAATCACAGATAAATAAAATGAGACAAAGATTTTTAAAGTGGTTCAGCCTTATAAGAATGGCCTACGTCCACTGTTATGTTATTGCTGAGTGTTTGGAAATTCTCGATTACAAGTTCAATCAAGAAATTCCGGTCCCCTTGAATGAGGATGATACAAGGTATTTATAGCCTTGAGGCTGTACATGAAAGGGTCTATACATTAAATGATATACACATGAAAGGGTGATACATTTAATGCAGCGTGTGTGTCAAGATTATAAACATTCAATGAATAGTTGAACTGTCGTCTATCTGGTAATTAATGATACGTCCGAGATGCAGCTCGGACCGCCTTAGTTGCTCGTTGATCAAGAGTTCCTCGGAGCGCTTGAGTACCTCGGAGTGCTGGAGTTCCTCGGGGTATCTTCGCTGCTCGGAGGGAACATGAATTGGTCGGGGAAATGAACTTCCTCGTTACTATTGTGCCACGTATATTGACATGTGTCTTCGTATTATTCGTCCACATCAGCGTATTAATTTTGGTATCAACAGATCATATTTATCTTTTGAGGGAGTTTAGTTGAAGATCAATGGGTTAGCACAATGATAACTAGTTATGCTTATTTTTTCCTGATGCCATTGATTTGTAGAATCATTAATACTCTAGGCTTGTGTGCATTGTGATTGTTTTATTCATTAAGTTCAACTTTATTTATCAATTGAGGCTAAAGCATTGTTTGATAAAGATTTGCGATCAATTATAACTTCTTGAACATATTTGAGTGTTTGGGTTATAATTATTTTGTTACTAGTTCACACCCATTCATTCCATCCCACACCTCTGGACACATTAATACTATGCTAGCGTGTAAAGCTTATGTGTTAGTGTCATCTTTTGTGGTCATTTATACCTATATATATGTGTGTCGGATTTGCTTTGATGTAGTTTGCATATTATATATGGTATTGTGTTTTGAGCTTTTGCGGTTTACATTTAGTCCATATTTATCACATGCCTGATCTTTAGGATTATTTCTACTTGATTTGCCATATCGCCTGCTTAGTATTGGTATCTTATGATCACATATTTAGGGGGATATTTGGTTTTGGGGGAGTATTTATTTATGAAATATTAATTTGTCTATTCCTGAACAAAAAGGGGGAGAAATGGTACATTTTCTTTGCATGATTAGGATATCTTTATCTTAGGGGAAAACGTCTTTTAGTTGAGATTATTTTAGACATTGTTAGATGTTTATTCATTTGCAGATTTCTACTTGTTATATTTTCGTTGGATTTGAAGGTGTGTTTAAGTGTGCAGGATTACAGGTTGAGTTTAATGCGCGTTAAAGTTTTCAAGCAAAACAAAGCAACTCATTCTTCTGTGTCTGTCAGGCATCTGTATTTTTTCCTTTTGGGGTTGGGGAATGAGACTTTTTAGAGAGCTTGATGGCCCATAGGATTTTTATTTTGTTTTTGTCCCGAAATAGCAAAATGGGAAGATTTGTAAGGGCAAATTTCCAATCGTGTCAATTTGTATGTAATTGGCATAATTACGGACAAAACGTTTGAGTCATATGATAGACTTTATGTTGATGATCCCATGAGCCTATGACGTTGTTTAATGAAGACGTAGTAGCCAAGCTTCAAAGAGTGAATGTTCTAAGCTGTGTTTACCATGTTACATTTACCTTCACATATTCCGAGGATCTCACAGGCATGAACGCATATAGTATATGAGTCCTTGGAAAGTTTTAATAAGGATGTCATGTTTTTAAAATTGTTTAGAATTTATTTTTTTGAAAATATGTTTTTTGAGTTAATTGTAGGCAGAGTTTTAAAATTCATTAAGATCGTTCAAACGACATCTCAATGTCATTCGAACGACATTGTTAGGTCGTTCTAAGTATGCTTTCAAATGTACATTAAACGAAACGTATTATTTTGGTTTTTCTAAGGTCATTAAAAGTGAGATGAAATCTCGTTTGAACGACAACTTCAAATCGTTCGAATGATATGCCACATTGATTTTTCTATAAAAGTATTTTTAGACTCAATTTTTTTAGATGGAAACGAAAAGCAAACCTGTTCTCAAAAGTTCCAACTCCATAGTTTCACCCTTTTTGTTTACAAGATCCAAGATTCGTGAATCATAACTTTGAGATCTTGTTTGGGCACTTAGTTTGTTTCTTTCATCTTGAGAGAACTTATTTCCATGCGATGGACTATGTATGTGCTGATTACGGTGAATAAGTGGTGGACTCCGTGTTCCTAACCATAAATGGTTGCCAAGCTGTATAGGTGGATACTAAGGTACACGTGGACTCGTGTGCTGTGGACCTAGCGTAAATGGGCTCCTGCGTTGCACTGTTGAGGAGAAGAATGGACGTCAAGGCTTTTGGTGGATCGAGTCATTGAGTAAGACTACATTCTTACCTTGTAATTTCAATATCATAGTAATTGTCTGGCTGGGCCATTTGAGGTTTTTTCCCTTAGTGGTTTCCTCGTACATCGGCGTCTTTTTGTTTTATTTATTTAATCTATCTGCTATCACCTAGATGCATGTTTAGGGTAAAAAGATAAAATTTGGTAAATCAGTTTTCACAAGAAAAGGTTTAATTGGTGCTAAGTTTAATAGGGTGAATTTTGTTCAAAGGTTCAATCATTAAAATTGGAAAACGTTAAAAATATTGAACTTGTGTTTATTTGAACCATCCAAGCATTCTCAAATTGGTATCAGAGCTTTTAGCAACTTTTAACCTTTTACAATTGCCTGCCAGAAAGATGTCCATTATCGATAGGATTTGTAAACGTCACACTTTACATTTTAGAATCAGGATATTAACCATAGATTTAATAGTCTTCAATTTAATGGAGTTTTCTTTAATAATAAGAATTGATGTTTTATTTCCAAACTTTGCTTACATTGACTATCATGCAAAGATGGTGACATTTAAACCACCCCATCAAACTCCATTTCATTTCCAAGGACAAAATCCCCACCAACCTCTACTTTTTCAGATAACTGAAAAAGAAACCTTCTCCCTTTCTAACATCTTGACCAGTTACAAAGATGTGTTTCCCGAAGATTTAGTCGGAATACCCCCACCTTAAGAAATTGATTTTTTTTATCAATCTATTGTTAAACGCCTGCCCTATCTCAATACCCCTTATCGTATGGCTCCTTTAAAAGTGCGAAAACTTCGAACACAACTGGAGGACCTACCTAATAAAGGATTTATACGCCCCAGTACATCACCTTGGGGAGCTCTAGTTTTATTCGTGTGAAAGAAAGATGGATCTTTTTGGGCATGTATCGATTACTAGAAATTGAACCAAGTGACCATCAAGAATAAATATCCATTGCCCAAGATAGGTGATTTGTTTGACCAATTGCGAGGGTTAAAGATATTTTCAAAGATTGATTTAAGATCAAGATATCACTAACTTCGTGTTAAGGAAGAAGACATACCCAAAATTACTTTCTGGACATGATACAGCCATTTTAAATTCTTATTCATGTCTTTTAAATTAACCAACGCCCCCGCCGCTTTCATGGGCCTAATGCATAAAATATTTTGCCCTTTCTTGGATCAGTTTGTGATCGTCTTTATAGATGACATATTAATTTATTCCAAAATGAGGACATAACACGAAAAGACCTATATATAGTGTTGGAAACCCTTCGTAAACATCAGCTTTATGAAAAATAGAGTAAGTGCGATTTCCTCATGAAAGAGGTAAAGTTCCTTGTACATGTAGTCACTAAAGTAAGTGTACAAGTGTACCTAACCAAAACCATAATAGTAATTGAATGGCTCAACCCACCACCATTACTGAACTAGGTAGCTTTCTAGGACTTGTCAGATATTATCGACATTTTGAGGAAGGATTTTCTAGAATTTCCCTACTATAAATGAAGTTGACCCGAAAGGATGTTTAATTTTTATGGACCTTTGAATGCGAACAAGCCTTTTGTACCTTAAATGAAAAATTAACCACCGCCCCGTACTAACCATTCCTTTCAGTAACAACAGCTACAATGTTTATACTGACGCTTCTTTACAAGGACTCGATTGTGTATTGATGAAATAAGGGAAAGTGATCAAGTACGAATCATGACAATTGAAAATTCACGAGCGTAACAATCCAGTACACAACTTGAAATTAGTAGCAGTAGTCTTTGCCCTAAAAATTTGGAGAGGTTATCTATATGGAGAAGAATTTCAGGTATTATCTGATCATAAGAGTCTTCAGTACTTCTTCACGCAAAAAGATCTCAAACTTTGGCAAAGGCGACGAATAGAATTCTTAGGGCATTATAAATTTAACTTACTATACCATCCCAAAAAAGTTAATGTAATTTTTGATGACTTAGGCCGCAAAGCCCAAGGAAGCTTCTATTGTATGCTTGTATTCTTAGAAATCATTGGAGATTACAATCTACAACGAGACCCTCCAAGACCCATATTATTCTATGAAACATTGTTGTTCACCCCATCCTGCATAAGAAAATCATTGACCTCCAAGACCAGGATTAATTTTTGCTTTCCTAGAAGTAAAAACTTCGAAATAACCACCTAAAAAAATATTGGACTTTGGACCCCGAACGTGGGTTAAAATTCAAAAATCGAGTATGTGTTCCTCTCGTACTTTCATTATGAGAAGAAATCTTGCAAGAATCTCACCATTTGAAATTCATGATTCGCCCTGGAATCACCAAAATGTATCAAACCCTCAAGCAACATTATTGGTGGCCTGGTATGAAGAAAGATATTGTACACTTCATAACAAAGTATATAACTTGCCAACAAGTGAAGATTGAACATCAAAACCCTAACGATTTACTCCAACTACTCAGACTGGAAGTGGGATAATATAACCATAAACTTTGTCAGCGGATTCTCCCTAACTTCTCAAGGATACAACATGATATGGATTATCATCGATCGTCTTACAAAATCCACCCATATTCTACCAACCAGATCCATCGATTCCTTCCAATGACTAAGTGAACTTTACATAAAGGAAATTGTTAGACTTCATGGTGTACCTATTTACATTGTGTTCGATCGAGACCCCAAATTTATCAGAAGATTTTAGCAAGCCTTATAAACCTCCTTAGGAACCAAGCTCTACCTAACCACTGCTTTTCATTCTCAGATCGATGGACAATCCAAACAAGTAATTCAAACTCTGGAAGATATGCTACGAGCTTGCGTGTTAGACTTTCCCGGTTAATGGAATAATCATCTTGCCTTGATCGAATTCTCCTATAATAACAGTTATCATACCAACATTCAGACCATTCCCTTTGAATCCCTCTATGGACGACCCTGCCATTCGCCCATATGGTGGAATGAATCAGGAGAAAATCACACACTCAGAACTAAGATCATCAACAAAACCACATCAAAGATATGCCTTGTGCAGGAAAGATTACATTCAACCTAGAGTCGACAAAAGAGTTACACCGATACTCACTGAAAACCCTTAGAATTCCAAATCAATAACCAAGTGTTCTTACGAGTATCTCCAAGGATGGGGATAATTCGATTTGGAAAAAGAGGAAAATTAGCATCTCGCTACGCTGGTCCCTTTAGAATTATTGAAGGCATTAGACCAATAGCATATCATCTAAAATTACCTCCCGAACTATCCAATCTCTCTATTTCATGTTTTCTAACTGCAAAAATTTATCTCTGACCCGAGTCACATCATTACTTGGAAGGATATGATACTTGAATCCAACTAAGAATTTGAGGAAATTCCTATTCAGATTCTCGATCGTCAAGAAAAGGTTCTCCGACGTAAAACCATCCCACAAGTTAAAGTTCATTAACAACACCATAGAATTGGAGAAGCAACATGTGAAATAGAAAGACATTATGATACAATAATACCCCGAGCTTTTTCCAGGAAGAAATTTTTTAGGTGGAAAGAATGTAAAAACCTAATGTAAATATACCTTAGTCCCTATATAAGGTAATAATTCCAAATAAACCCTAGGTTTTTACTAAATTACCAAAATACCCCTAAAGGAAGAATTAACTTAACTTACATTGTTATATACTAACTAAAACCCATCTTTCACTCAAAGTTTGACCAAATGACCTATATTTTGTAAGAATAATATAACCAACTCCATTAAGTTTGAATAATTGCACAAAATCCCCTAACTTTTACAAAGTAACTTTAAAGCCCCTAATTCTATATAAAAACTATCTAAGGACCTAAACCAAAACCTTAACTTATTTAAATTTACTCCCCTGCTCACATGGGCCCAACTGGACTGTCAACATGGAATGTGCCAAGTGGAGTACCATGGGTACCCATTTACCATCCACATGGGTACCCATCTTTACCTCCAAAAGCACCAACCAAATCCTCTCCATGAATCCTATAAATACCCCCATTCACCTCAGTAAAAACTTATCCCAGCTGAGAGCTTTTCTAACGTAAGATTTTGAGTGTTTTTTATTTTATGCTTTAATGTTTGTTTCTTTAATTTGGTTATGTTTATGCATGTATATAGAATAAAATTATGCATTTACATATGTTAGTTAATGTGCGTATGCACTGAAATAGCTCAAAAACTAGAAAACACCATTAAAGCTTAAACTTCAATGGTGGATTCTGCTTCCTTGACTTTGAACTAGTTTCAAAGTGTGGTAAGTTGAGATTAGGTTCTCAAGAAACTAGATGCAAGGTTTAATTGAACCAAGAATAGGTTTTGATACCTCAAATCAACGCTTGAAGTTTTTGGGCCTGGAATTTTCAGAAAACAAATTCAAGAGTTTTACTCGACCATAATCCCTCAAACCAGGCTTGTTTTTCTACATTTTCAACATAGAACAAAACCTGTATAATGCTGGAATGAGATACATAGATTTCAACCTCTTATGTTTAGTAAATTTTTTTGCCATTTTTATAGAAACTCAATAGCTTAATTTAGCCCACCAAAATTCTTGAAACCAATATGGTTGGATTCCTCTTCAAAAATTATGCAATTTTCATTCAGGAACCAACTAAATTGGATTCCTAAAACGTCTCAAATTTAAGGTCAAAGTTTCAAAACCCTAAAATCAAATGGTCGAAGGTTAAATATGAGTGAGTTACACGCGCGCGAGTGAGAGTCAAAGCAGACGCGTGAATTGTTTGACTTTGCACGTGAGGGCGTGTCTCCAATCAGAAAAATCTAATTTTTTTCCAATTTTTTTTTTAATTCTTAACAAAATGTATATTACATCACCCAGTTTGGATCCCAGGAAAGTAATTTCTCAAGAAAACCGGTTTTAAAGTTTAAAATTAAGTTTTAATTTTACACATAACCCCCTGACCAATTTTCCAAGCATTTCAAAATACCCCCAAACTTTTTCTGCAAACTCTTTAGTTCAAATAAAGTTATTTTGTCTATAGTCACTAAATCCAAATTCAACTAGAAATAAGGAAAAATTTTAAAAATGATATATTTTACCCTGTTAGTTATTCTTGTACTGAACCTTTTTACAATTTAGTATTCTACTACATCATATAAGCATTCTTTTAGGCCTATATAACCTACTTACACTCTTCATGATTTCAGACTATCCAGTCAACCCCAATAAATTATACGCACAAACCCGAAATTCAAAAATTCAAAATAGGTGATTTTAATTTAAGTTTAAACAAATCGAGCTTATTCCTTTCAAAATTACTGATTATTATATCACTCTGTGACAATTTTGAACCCATGTCTCAATTTTGGACTCCTTTGTGTAGTTTATATTTATTCCGTGTATTGATTCTCTAGATATTTTAGTTATCCCTAAACCCGATAAACTGTTACAGTCTACGACTTCAGTAAAAGCCATTTAACTCTTTTTACCCTTAATTGTGGTATAGCACTGCAACCTACTACAATAATTTCATATTACCCTGCAATTTATGACAATTATATGTGAAACCCCTAGTTCAATACCTCACGATTCAGGAATTAGACCCTGATATACCACGGTTGTTATAATTGGCCTATAGGACTCCGATATTGAGTTCTTAGTTTTTATTTGCTACATACGTATGGGTGCCACTCTAGCTAAGTGTGCCAAGCCTTTATTATTAATATTGTTCCTCAATAATTTTTGGATTTCCTGTCTGTGACATCCCGACTAATTAAATACCGGGTAGCTACTCCTTTATTAAATTAATACAAAATGCCAAGTTGGTCCAGTTAACAGCATCACTGTCGAAACATTTTAATTATTACTAACCACCTAGTATTTAAAAAGTAAGTTGTCAAATTTTAAATTAAATCTGATTAACATGCAATAAAAGAATTATGAAAGAATAACATAACCATTCACCATAAAGAAGCAATAGAATAACCAATAAATAATGATAAGTCTGGAGGAAATACTCCTCACAACAATCCCACAACTGAAATAAATAAAAGAGTGTATCCTGAATTAATTACATGCCAAAATCTGAATAACTGAAATATGAAATGTCTCTAATAGAAATGGGCGACATGCCCTACAAATGATGAAATTGAATATGGAGTCAAGACTAGGAAAGGAGGCGTCTACTAGCAAGGCCCTGTAACTTCCACAACAGCTACAGCTCGTCACCTGAATAGAAATCCTATGCATGGTGTCCTTGTGGCTGGGCACCTAAAAGGTTTTTACAAAAAAATAGATTTGAAAGCAAACGGGCCAGAGCCCGAAAGTGGAGAGTATTTTAAAAACAGCAAGTGCTTTAATAACATTAAAACAATGAATGCAAAATACATGTTAGGACGTGCTCTCACATGAAATTCTCACCTCTCGACTAATTGTGCACTCCTAACGCACCGTACCCATCTAAGTGATATTCGTAACTAACCAAACCGTCATAAGTTCTAACCTTTCTACTCGATTCGTAATAATAATACCCGACGTTATCAATTAAATGGATAGCTTTACTGAAACTCGGATTCTTAATTATTAGAAAATATAATTCACAGCAGGTTATCCCTTTTTATCTTTATCAAGGCGTTACTACCATTATTCTCGTAGTTATAACATAACAATTCCTTTTCATTTAACCGTATATTATTCACATCATAAATATACAATACAAGCACCCCGAGGCTAAAATGCGGTGCATACATACCCTGCTATCCCATCCCGGTACATCACGTACATAAGGATCACGCATTTCGAATCTCTCAGGAATCGTTCTCAGATAACAACAATCACAAACAATGGAGGCGAACACAGTCACATCACATGGGTCACACACATACCTACGCTCCCACGATCAACAGACTTATTAACTTCCCAATAAGTCCTTCTCTGACCTATGTCCTCGAGGTACCAATCTAAATCCCCCTCGTAGGCACACAAAGATTAGATGGCCCTAAGCGAACGCAAACCTCCCGTGATAGCAAGTATGGTAGGTATGTCATACACATAAAACCCTATTTATACTAAGCATGCACACATCTTAGTAAATACCATAATTTATTAGTGGTATACTACTTGTTCTTATAAAAACTCATAATATTACACAGTTCACATAATCTCGGTTAATACCAATAGTTAAGTCGTAAATTATTCTCACATCGTAATTAGTCAATCACGTCCTAATCCACAATTATCCTTTGATTCAAATCACACTTATATGTTTTACTCCTCAATATATCCCGAATATCTCAACTATATCAATTAGTCATCAAGGGAATGTTATCTCTACAATTAAATAAGGTTACGGGACACTAGAAATCAAATCTGGCCAAAAAGGCCATTCTGTCAACTCGTTAAAAGTCTCATTCGAACGAGAGTTCGTTCGAACGAAGTGGGCATCTAACGAGATCTCGTTCGAATGAAAGGAATCGAACGAATATCCAACTCGTTAGAAGTCAAACGGTCAACTCGTTAGAAGCTCGTTTGAACGAGCTCGTTCGAACGACCTGGGCAGGCTTTCTAACGAGGTGACAGTTTCGAGCCCAGAATTCTCCTATTTCGTTTTTCCCAATTTTCTTCACCTCTAATCTCATCTAAACATCATTCCAACAGTAGTTCAAAGTTTCTAATCATTCCTAAACATACTTAGATCGTATTTTAACATATATATGGGGTCAAATCATCCTAAACCACATCTAATCATCAAATCTCCCCAATTTTCCTCAAATCTCATGAACATGAACCCTAGAAATTTAAAGTCATCAATAACCATAATTAAATCCATTTTTGTAATAAATAAAATGTAATTCCATTCATTTTTGTAATAAATAAAATGTAATTCCATCAGTATAATCGCCCAAACACAATTCTACATACAATCTCTTTATCAAATCATGAATTTCTAATTCCAATTTTATGGGTTTTTATAATTCTCCCAAAACATTGCAATTATATAAATTCATACGCATGGAAGAAGCATTCGTTGAAAATAACGTAATTAAACCACTTGCCTTCGATTATTCTCTGAATTTGGTGTTGAATTGATGAAGGTTGCTCTCTCCTTTTTCTCCCAAGGTTGAAGGTTGAAGATGAAGATTGTGTTTCTCTTTTGGGAACTTCTCCTAACCTCTCCTAAAACTCCCGCTGCCCTCAAATCAGTTAATTGCTGGTAATGGGTTAGTGGGTCATGAAATTTCCTATTTTAAACTCCCAAAATTCGTTAGTCCTAAACCCCAAAATTCCTAAATTACCAAAATACCCTTTTAAGTTGCCGGTATGGCCTAAAAATGCCTCGGAAGCCAAACAAAACCCCCGGCTAGTGTTTTCTGACTATTTCGACCCTTCCGGACGCGTTGGCGCACTCAGAATGACCATTCGGTATACAAATAAAGATTCACTTTTTAATTAAAATAATTACATTCCTGACGCGACTGTCACACGCGTCCCAACAAAATTTCCCAAATTGCCGTATTTACATCTCGCGACAAATTTCAATATTTACATATTGTCATATATATACATTATAATCAAATACCAACTCACATCTCGCTAGTATTTTATCCGGATTAATTTCCAATTAATTCACATTTCATTTAATTAATCCCAAAAATAAATATTCATAAAAGTACGGGGTATTACATACTTCCCCCCTAATAATAGAATTTCGTCCCGAAATTCGAAACTAGAAAGTACCTGGTAAAAACAACTCTGGATAACGTTCGCGCATCTCATCCTCGCGCTCCCATGTGGACTCGTCGACATTATGATGCCGCCACTGAACACGTACTAACGAAACTATCTTTGACCGCAGTTTCGGCTCACTTCGGTGCAAAATAGCAATCGGCCCCTCCTCGTAGGAGCTATCAGGCTGGAGATCGATATCCTCCAAAGAAATGTGAGAATGAGCCAAATCGTCTCTAAGATATTTCCTTAGCGAGGAAACATGAAACACATCATGAATCCGGTGTAAATGCTCCGGTAATCCAAGTCTATATGCAACAGACCCAATCCGCTCGATGATAGGGAATGGCCCCACGTATCTCGGTGCCAACTTCCCCTTCTTCCCAAATCGCATAATCCCCTTCATAGGAGATACTCTGAGTAAAACCTGGTCCCCCACTTGGAACTCCCTGAAGAATCTCTTCGCATCAGCATAGCTCTTCTGCCGATCCTGAGCTACCCGAATGCGACTCCGTATCATTTCTATCCTTGCCGAAGTATCCTGAATCACTTCCGGCCCAAGTAGTTTGTTGTCCCCCACCTCCAACCAACAATCTGGGGAACGACAAGGTCTACCGTACAACGCCTCAAATGGATCCATGCCAATGGTGAACTGGTAGGAGTTGTTGTAAGCAAACTCCACCAGTGGAAGATACTGCTCCCATCCACCCCCAAAATATATGATGCACATACGCAACATGTCCTCCAACATCTGGTTTGTATGCTCGGTTTGCCCATCGATCTGCGGGTGATATGCTGTACTCAACCGCAATTCCGTGCCCATGGCCTCCTGAAAACTCTCCCAAAACCGTGAAATAAATATCTTGTCCCGGTCAGACACGATATTTAGGGGCACACCATGAAGTCTCACTATTTCTGTAATAAAAAGCTGGGCATACTGTCCCGTAGTGTAGTCTGTCCCTACGGGTAGAAAATGAGCAACTTTGGTCAACCGGTTCAAAATTACCCAAATAGAGTCGTGACCCCTCTGTGACGTAGGTAACCCCGTAATAAAATCCATGGAGATGCTCTCCCACATCCACATCGGGACCTCTAATGGCTGTAGAAGTCCTGTCGGTTTCTGATGATCCACTTTTACCAGCTGACAAGTGGCGCATTTAGAAACAAACACGACAATATCTCTCTTCATCCCACTCCACCAATACTGACGCCTTATATCTTGGTACATTTTGTCCCCACCGGGATGTAACGCGAACCGTGAGCCGTGCGACTCTGCCATCACCTCATGTCGCAATTCCTCCTCTTCTGGAACTACCAGTCTCCCATTGAAGCGTAATCCCCCGTCTGAGCTAACGGTATAGGACTTGACTCCCTCTGCTAATAATCGAACTATCTTCTCCTGACAGAACGAGTCATCTGCTTGTGCCTTTACCACTCTCGTGACAATCTGCGGTGTAACAGTCATCACCGACATGAATAATAGGGCCACTGCATCCTGGTGTCCCAACTCCTTCCACTTTGCCTTCCACACCTCTGCCACCTCATCTACTGGTCTACGGCTCAACGCGTCTGCTACCACGTTAGCCTTCCCCGGGTGATATTGGATATCAAACTGATAGTCCTTCACAAACTCAAGCCACCTCCGTTGCCGCATATTCAACTCCTTCTGTGTGAATAGGTACTGTAGGTACTTGTGGTCCGTGAACAATCGAAACTTCTCCCCCAAAAGACAATGTCTCCAAATCCGAAGGGCAAATACCACTGCCGCTAACTCCAAGTCATGGGTGGGGTAATTCTTCTCGTGAGGCTTAAGCTTACGGGAAGCATAAGCTATGGCCTGACTCTCTTGCTGCAATACACCTTCAAGTCCTTGTAAGGATGCATCGGTGTAAACTAGATACTCAACTCCCGGTCTCGGCAATGCTAACACAGGTGCTGAGGTCAACTTGTCCTTCAACTCATCGAATGCCAACTGACAGGCATCACTCTAAATGAATGGCACACCCTTACGAGTCAGATGTGTCAAAGGAACCGCTATCTTGGAGAAACCCTGAATAAACCTCCTGTAGTATCCTGCCAGGCCCAAGAAACTACAGATCTCAGTCGGTGTCGTGGGCTGTCCCCACTCCCTCACCGCGGATACCTTCCCCGGATCAACAGATATCCCCCGGTCGAAAATAATATGCCCCAAAAACTGAACCTCCTTCAGCCAAAACCCGCACTTCTCATACTTTGCATACAGCTCGTTCTGACATAGCGTCTGCAAAACCTGCCTCAAATGCTCGGCGTGCTCCTCCTCTGTTTGGGAGTAAACCAGAATTTCATCAATGAAGACAATGACGAAATGATCTAGGAACTCTCTAAACACCCTATTCATCAAGTCCATAAACACGGCTGGAGCATTGGTCAAACCAAAAGGCATAACCCGAAACTCGTAGGAACCATATCTCGTTAAGAAAGCAGTCTTCGAGACGTCCTCTTCCCTGATACGCAACTGATGGTATCCCGATTGCAAATCAATCTTCGAGAAGAAAGAAGTTCCTCTCAACTGGTCGAATAAATCATCGATTCGGGGCAACGAATACTTATTCCGTATTGTGACCTTATTCAACTAACGGTAATCTACACATAATCTCAACGATCCATCCCTCTTCTTCACGAACAACACAGGGGCACCCCACGGCGAAGTACTCCTCCGGATAAACCCCTGACCCAACAACTGCTCAATCTGATCTCGTAACTCTCTCATCTCAGCTGGAGCCATACGGTAAGGTGCGCGGGCAAAAGGCCGAGTGCCTGGCGTCAAATCGATCACAAAATCTATCTCTCTACTCGGAGGTAATCCAGGTATATCCTGAAATACATCGGCAAACTCTCGAACAATCGGAATCGAATCAAGTGGGATCACCACTTCCTTAGAGGTCTCCTCCTCTATATAGTACAAGTGAGTGGACGATCCTCCCTCAGGACGAGGCATCGCCACCAAAAACATCTCCTGCCCGGGAATGACAAAGATAATAATCCTACTAAAACAGTCAATCATGGCTCGGTACGCAACCAGCCAATCCATACCAATAATGGCATCATACTCGATCATCTCTAACACTAACATATCCGCGAGTAAAGTAAACCTCCCGATCTCTATACCCACGCCTCTACATACAAGAGAAATCACAGAACCCCTACTCAACGGCGAATCTACACAAGTAACCGTACTCTCGGCGGTGTCTAACAACCCAATGGTGCGTGCAAATCTCATAGCAATGAAATAATGTGTAGCCCCCGTGTCAAATAAAATACGCCCCATAGTACCCTGAATAGAGAACATACCCTTAATGGCCGGTGGATCCTATGGGGCTGCGGCATGCTGAAGCTGATACACTCACCCATACTGAAGCTGTCCCTACTGAACTGGGACCGCTGGAATGGGTGGTAATGCTGCCATCTGTGGCGGTGCTGGGAGGGCGGCGGGAAACATAGGCCTCTGCGGCTCCTGGCGAGCACCCTGCTGCTGCTGCGGGTCCCTGCCCCTATCAGGACAATCCTGGCGTTTATGGCCAGTCTTGCCACAAACATAACACTTCCCCGGGAAATTTCCCCCTCTCTGTCCCTGCTGCCCTCGGCCCTGGTGGCCATTTCCATTCCTCCCCTGGCCATGCTGGCCCTGCTGAAACTGCTGTTGACCATTCTGCCCCTGCTGGCCCTGATGGCCGTTCGGACCCTGATGGCCCTGCCTGAAATTTCCCTGTCCGTGTCTGAAATTTTCCGATCTGAACCTCTTATGATCCCCCTGCTGGAAACCCTGGTCACCCTGCCTCTGCCCCTGAGTAGATTGTGCCCCACTGGCACCATTTCCTCCAGTCCTGCCCTGATGGCTGGACTCTCCTGATCTCTTGCTCTCAGCAATGTGAAAGCGATGATCCTGGCAGTGTAACAATGCAGCGTTAACCACGTTAGAATAAGTGGCCAACGAGAGGTTCCCCAATAAATGCTTACGGATCCTCCATGTCAATCCATCGGTGAACTTCTGGATCTTCTTCTCCTCTGTCGGTATTTCATCCGGAATAATATTCAGTAGATTAGTGAATTCGGCCTCATACTCGGCCACAGTCCTTCCCTCTTGTCTGAGATTCATCAGCTTCCTCCTCATTTCCGTGTGAACAGCTGACGGAAAATACTTGCGGTCGAACCGCACCCAAAACTCCAGTATCATGAGAGTATCTCTCTCCTCCACGGTGGTAATAGACTCCCACCACTGCAGTGCAGATCCAACTAGCTTGAAAGTAGCTAGTATCTGCTTCTGAACATCGGTGCACTCATACATCCTCAAGTGCTTCTGCATGTCTTTCCTCCACTGACTTGAAACAACAACATCGGAGCTACCTGCGAACTCCGGTGGATGTGCTTTCTGAAAAGCATCTCGAACGCGTTCCCAAGCAGACGGGAATGCATGTGACTGAACTGGCGCGGCTACTGGCGCCTGAGGTGGTGCCTGCTGTACTACGGCGAGAGCGGCGTTTACCGCTTGGGCTACTATGGCTGCAACCTCGGCGGGCATTCATGGTGCCCTGTGCTGGACCTGGCTGTGGCTCTGGCTGTGAATTCCTAGGAACCCGTGGTGCACGTTATATTCCTGACGCGACTGTCACACGCGTCCCAACAAAATTTCCCAAATTGCCGTATTTACATCTCGCTACAAATTTCAATATTTACATATTGTCAAATATATACATTATAATCAAATACCAACTCACATCTCACTAGTATTTTATCCGGATTAATTCCCAATTAATTCACATTTAATTTAATTAATCCCAAAAATAAATATTCATAAAAGTACGGGGTATTACACTGTCCAAGTGTATGATATGCTTTGGGTGATATTTTAATAGTATGTCTACGCATTTGAACCCCCTATAACCGATAATTTATGGGTTATCTTGTTATAGCCTGAGCCCTTATCTTGATAACTTAATACACAACTCATTCGATTTCACTCCACCATAGTATTCATTTACATATCATTAAACTCCAGTATACCCCTAACAGTTCTATGATATTTCAGTTTGTCTCCAGATTTTTATGATATCAACATTAGATCCAGTTACTCGCTAACAATACAATTTCTCCCATACCTTGTATAGAAATAAAAATTGTCTACTTGGCATGTCTGCTTAATTGTTTTCCTTCCATATGGACGATGAACCTAAAGAAGATGAGATACCTTCATCACATTTGGACTTTTATTCTATATTACCTCAAAAAACCTTTTCGATTACGTAGGTATGGGTTGTAGAATATAAGGATGGTAGTCCTCGCTGGAATATCTACACCACAACTTATCAGCACTTATGATTCCCGAATGTTTTCTACAGGTTTTACCATATAAATGGCATGTACGAATAATTATGTATTTTCATTTATTTCAAGACTCAGCTATGTAACAAGATACTAGGCATCCTTATAATAAAAATATTTTAATTTTTTCTGCCTTTAATTTATTTGTTATATTTATTTTACACCTTACTTACAATTAAAAACATGGAATTCGCGGATGCGACAAAATTAAATCCCCATAAATTATCAAGATGTTATGATGATAATTTATGGGTTATCTTGTTATAGCCTGAGCCCTTATCCTGATAATCCTCCACTTTTTAAAAACTTCAATTAAATCCCCATCGATGCCAAGTCAAGAATATTTCCAACACGGGAACACCGTATGCAACCAAGCATCCCTGATGATTTTCAACTCAAAGCATCTGCTACTACATTGGCCTTCCCAGGATAATGATGAATGGTACAGTCATAGTCTTTAATCAGCTCTATCCAACGCCTCCGTCTCAAATTCAGTTCTTTCTGTGTAAATAAGTATTTCAAACTTTAATGATCTATAAATGTCTCACAAGTTTCTCCATACAAGTAATGTCTCCACAACTTTAAAGAAAAAACAATGGCTGCTAGCTCCAGATAGTGTGTAGGGTAGTTTCGTTCATGCGTCTTTAATTTTCTGGAAGCATATGCTATTACCTTCCCATTCTGCATAAGAACACATCCTAACCCCTGAAATGAAGCATCGGTATAGATCACAAAAGACTCATTCCCACATGGAATAGTAAGTATAGGTGTCGAAATCAATCGCTTATTTAATTCTTTAAAACTCCTTTCTCATCCTTCATCCCACACAAACTTCACTTCTTTACGAGTCAACTTTGTCAATGGTAATGCTATTGATGAAAATCCCTTAATGAATCTGCGATAGTAACTTGCTAATCCTAGGAAACTCCTAATTTCTGTCACATTCTTAGGACTCTCCCATTCAACAATTGCTTCCACCTTCTTTGGATCAACATATATCCCATTTCCCGAGACAACGTGCCCTAAAAACACAATTTCATTCGACCAAAACTCACACTTGCTGGATTTAGCAAACAATTTCTTCTCTCTCAAAATTTGCAATACAAATCTCAAATGTTTCTCATGTTCCTCCATGCTACGCGAGTAAATCAACACATCATCTATAAATACAATCACAAATGAATCAATGAAAGGGTGGAATACCCGGTTCATCAAATCCATAAAAACTGTTGGAGCATTAGTTAATCCAAATGCCATCACCAAAAACTCATAGTGCCCATATCGAGTCCGAAAAGCCGTTTTGGAAATATCACTATCCTTTACTTTCGATTGGTGGTAACCCGATCTCAAATCAATCTTCAAAAATACTGTGGCCCCCTGTAATTGGTCAAACAAATCATCGATACGAGGTAGAGGGTACTTGTTTCTAATGTCCACCTTATTCAATTGCTGATAATCAATACATAATCGCAGTGTCCCATCTTTCTTTTTCACAAATAACACTGGGGCTCCCCATGGTGAAACACTAGGCCAAATGAAACCTCCGCTTACCAGATCTTGTAATTGCACTTTTAATTCTTTCAACTCCGCTGGTGCCATTCTATATGGAGCAAGAGAAATCGGACCAGTACCTGGAATTAATTCAATAGAAAACTCTACTTCCCTATCGGGTGGCAATCCTGGCAATTCCTCTGGGAAGACATTAGTAAACTCTCTAACCACGGGTATATCTTGAATTTTAACTGTCACTTTATTAGTATCAACAACATAAGCTAAATACCCTGTACAACCTTTACTCAATAACTTTATGCTTTTAATTGCTGAGATAAGACAATTAGGGACGACATTCCTTTCTCCTATAAACTGGAACTCGGGTTCACCGGGCAAATGAAAT
Source organism: Sambucus nigra (assembly GCA_949130495.1). Taxonomy (NCBI): domain Eukaryota; kingdom Viridiplantae; phylum Streptophyta; class Magnoliopsida; order Dipsacales; family Adoxaceae; genus Sambucus; species Sambucus nigra. The sequence continues at coordinate 584,147,912 of OX422210.1, read as the reverse complement.
GTAACTTTTTTGCCAAAACAATCAATGGAATCATGATATGATGATAACCAATCCATCCCCAATATAATATCAAAATCTCGAATGGCTAACGATATCAAATCAACATAGAAATCTCGTTCCCCATTCGTAAGATATAATCTTTATAAACATGCTCAACCAGAATCACACTTTCCATTGGGGTAGAAATATATAAGGCACAATTGAGAAATGAACATGGTCTACCCAAATATGAAACAATATCTAATGGCACAAATGAATGCGTAGATCCAGGATCAATGAGTGCATATAAATCTTTATTTGCAATAGAAAGTTTACCTGTAACCACTTCAGGTGTAGCATGGGCATCTTGCAGCGTCATCGTAAACACTCTTCCTCCTGCCCTCGATCCATTTGCTTGTTCTGTACCTATCCCCCCGGTGGCACGGCCTGAAGAGGATCCTTTATGAGGCCCCACACTACTGACTGAAACCGCTCTTGATAACATCGGACAATTCTTTCTCAGATGGCCCTTCTGATGACAGTTGAAACATTCTATATTCAGTAGCTTTGGGCAATTTATCTTTACATGACCTGCTGTCCCATAAAAGAAACAAACATTCGGATCTCCTTGCGATGAAACTCTTTAACCTCTTCCACCACTTGCTTCACCCCTTTGAAAACTACTTCCCATTCTTCTACCATACTGGAATTTCTGCCCTCCAAGTCTCGAATATTCTATATCACTACCCTTTTGATAACTTGGATCGAACCTGCTTCTCTTTATGCATCGTTCTCGATTGCCTCTCGCTTCATTCACGTACTTTTCTACTAGCATGGCTTTGTTCACCAAGGCTGAATAGTTAACAGTCTCTAAAGCCGACAACCTTGATTTAATAACTAACTCAAGTCCATCAAGAAATCGGCTACACATGTCTTCCTCATTTTGTATAAACCTTGAAGCAAATCGAGATAAGACTGTAAGTTTAGCTTCGTATTCTCTAACTGTTATTCTCCCCTGATTTAACATGAAATATTCCTTCTCCTTTTGTTTTCGATACATTGGGGGAAAATACTTATCATACAAAGCTTTGACAAAAGCATCCCATGAGATCACATTACCACCTCCTGGAGTAATCAACAAATGTTTTGTGGCATCCCAACAATATTTAGCTTCTCCTTTCAGCATGTACGTCGCCAAGATCACTCGTTGATTTTCAGGCATTCTCATCACCCCGAAGATAAGTTCAATCTCTTTAACCCATTCTTCTGCCTCTGCTGGATCAACTGCTCCTTCAAATGAGGGTGGATTCATTTTAATAAATTTCTCATGTGAAGTACTCTTTTCTTCCCGGTGTATCACCTCCTCAGCCCTAGAAAATGCTTGTGCCTCCAGTTGCCTGGTCTGTTGTTCTTCCATATGAGCCATAAATCTAGCTTGTTGCTCTGCCAATAGAGTCACAACACGTGCCATTTTTTGCATGTCTGTCAATTGTTCTAGCTCGGGTTCTACATTTCCCTAGATAGGTTGCTCAACCTCCGCTTCTGCTTCCATATTTGAAGCCTAATCTTCTATTCTCACATTTACATTCCCTCGTTCCATTCTCTTATATCTGAAATGAACTAAAGATATAACAACATGCAGATATACATATCTTTTCTAACATAATCGTTAGTATCAAATAAAATATATTTCTAACATTCACTGCCAAATCTAGACTCTTCTCACTCCAAAACCCCTAAAACCTAGGCTCTGATACCAAAAGCTGACACACCACAACCCAGTTACTTATAATTAAGTTTGAAAGTCAAAGTGAGTCAAACCATGATTAATTTAACCAAACCATACACAAGAGTTTTAATTTCAGAGTCATAATTGTAAATCCAAATAACTGAAAACCTTTTTACAACATCAGAGTAGTCACACTTATACAAACTTGCTTGAAGGAAAATTTAACTTAATTACATCATTTACATTTAAACAAAATCTTTGTTTCTCCCCTTCCTGGCTAACCCAAACCCACTTCCTAGATTTGACAGTGACATCGCGTTACCTGAAAAATGTGAATATAGGAATCATGAGCAAAATAGCCCAGTGCATCACTGCTATACTACTGCATGAATTTAAATGAAATAAATCATGTCCATATAATTATGTATTAACTTATCCGTCTTATTCATAATGAATGACCAACTTTTTCGAATCATGATTCACATATCCTGTCTAAATAGACAATTCTCCCCCATTCCTGGTCGAGGAGTAACCCCTTGTCATTAATAGACAAATCTCCCCCATTCCGGGTCGGGGAGTAACCTCCCATTTCGGTAAATCGAAATGAACAATTTTATATTCATAACATTATGATCATATTCGTAACAGTATACAAATACATCATTCCAGTGAGTACACTCACCTTGGGTTGTCAACTATGTATTTATGTTTCCTTCGGGTGGAGCGGAACTGGGTTGATTAGACCTTACACCTGTCAATCCAACTAAATCAGTACTGAATCTCAATTATAAGTATTATCCTAACATAATTATGTAATTTTTCATGACTATGCACCAACAACATAATTCCACTTAAGTCACATTTCATAAACCATGAGTAAAGACAAAACAATGCTATCCATGTTAATAAAGTTATGAACATTCAACCGTAAGAAATACCTCATAGGGAATTTATTACCAAAACCAAGAAACATAAAAGTATACTTCTAAATGTATGTACACATGAAACATGTATTCAAAATACTCTTCGGAAAGAGGAGATAACAATATCCTTTCACGGGGTATCCAGTATGGCCTCAGATTATTTCCCTCTATACTCAACCATCGTATATTCCTAAATTTTGTAAATACAGGGGTCCAACCTTATCAATATGAAGACATATATGAATATAATTTCCAATACAAGTGACGGTGTAATTTTTCAAGCTTCCTAGAGCAAGTTATGACCATTTCTTTACAACACAAGAAATCTGTCCTACAAGCTCCTCTATTGTTCCTTCAACTTCCAAGAATTTTCACAATTTTTCTCCAGCATAACTTTTCGTGATTTTCAACCCATTTTCATTACACATACTGAATAGTACAGAGTTAAATTTTCATAATTGTTTGACTTCATTTGCTATCTCAAAATCTTGACTAAACTCAGGGCATACCGAAATGAAGTATACAAACGAAAACTATGCACTAAATTGAAATCATCATTATGGCCTAACCACAAGGAGATAAATTCTAATTTTCAGATATGATATGAATATATGAGTCTACTTTTATGTCCAATTGGAACTTATCAATTCCAGTAATCAAACAAATAGATATGAAGATTTGAATTCAAGGGGTTTCAATACAAAGCAATATGACATATAAAGACCACTTATCTCATATATGAACCAATACATGTTATCACAAATGATGATGAGGTTTTAATCAATATTTCACGATTTATATACTTTGAAATAAGTATAATACAAGATTACAACAATATTAACACATAATTTTACCTTGGAAATACCTTAAGGACTTTGTTGGAAATTTTTCTTAGCTTTTCCTTGTAATCTTTCTTCCTTAACTTCTATTTTCTCTTTCCTTAAGCTTAAATCTCTCAAACCTGAACCTAGGGTTATATTTGCTGAACAAATAAGCTAAAGGGGGAGTTTTAAGTCGGCCAAGGCTGCCTACCAAGCCATCCAATCATGTTAAAAGGTTTGGTTTAATAAAAGACAATTTACCACTTAAAGGGAATTGACAGATTTGCCCCTTGTTCGTAAATTTGATCTAACTTCTTACTCGTACATCCGTTGGATGCACCATTTATTGTGTTACAACCCTAACTCACATGTCTACAAATGTCTAGTTTTTACCTCAAGTCAGTTCTAATGTTATAAGGGTCAAAATTAGTCTCTAACAGGAACATTTCTACCGAAAATAGCAAAATTTTGTGTTTGTAAATAATTCGACCTTTCATGATTTATGAAAGTAGGATTATAACAAACATAATCACTTAACATTAGATATACTAATAGCACATTATTCATGTCACATAAGATAAGCATGATTTAAATATAATTTATCATAATTATATTCGGGTTGTCACAATTTTCATCTAATGACTCAAGAGAAATAGAGAAGTCATCTACATTAGATAGGGAAGAAACAAAAGCAAGACTATTAACACTAGATTTTAACATTAGTTTGGTTGTGTAGTTTGTTCTTTTTCTTTTCCTCTTTGATTTTCACTTAAGGTAGTTTCAAGTCCAAATGTTTTCATTTTACTATATAACAATTCTGTTGTCTTGTTAGAATCAACTATTTCTTCATAGCAAAAGTATGAGGTAAAAATCTAAGTATTTTAACATAGATATCAGATTCAGCATATACAATACCATTATCATGTGATTGATTAAGTATATCTTTCAACCTAAAGTAAAAATCATCAAATATTTCATCTTCTTTCATAGACACGGTATCATGCATATGAACTAATAATTTTGACTTAGCCTTTTTAACCTTAACATCACCCTCACGGGTAGACATTAAAATGTACCTAACTGCCTTAAATGTAATGTAGACTGAGATTCTTTTAAACTCAGACTCACCCATTCCTTGGAAAATATAATTTATGCCTTTATTGTTATATTTTAAACTTAGTTTCTCCTCTTTTGTCCATTGAGAAAGAGGAGTTCTTTCAGTTCTTTAAACATCACCTTAACCAATTACTTTAGTTGGTACACAAAAACCATTTTCAACGATATCCGTTACTTCATCTCCTAACTGTTGGATATGTGCAATCATTTTTACTTTTCAGTAAGAAAAAGTTTGCACCATCAAACAAAGGAGGACGTAAAGAACTACCATTTCGGTCTTCTATTTAAAATAAATTTTGAAAGAGTTCAGGATCTTAACGAGTAATTTTTTTAAAACAAAGTAATCATATTTCTTCGATACCACTTAAAAATAATCTAATATAAAAAAGTGTTAAGATTAATAAAATTCTCTTTTAATTCTTTGGTAAAAACTTTTTAAACTTCAATAGTTGAATACAGACACAAAAATTTAATTTTGGTTAGTGTGATGTTCAAATTAAAATGAATTTAAAGTTGAAAAAGAATGGGATGATGAGAATGATATTAGCACACAATAATTTTTTAATGACAAAACCAGCGTACTAGAAAACCCCGAGTTTTTTAGTTCTAAGACCGCACATACCAAAAGTACAATGTAACAACAGATCAAGTAAAATTTACAGTTCATAATATATAAATGAATAAATACATCCAATACACCAAGACTAGCACAAAATAACCCCACAAGTACTGAAATATACCACATAACAAAAAGAATAGACTTATTAGTACACACACAACTTTACACTCAAAGCTAGAGTACATAGTGAGGATGTAACCAAAAAATTAAGTTTTAAATAGTTTTTTATTTTCATAGAAGCTTGAAAGATCAAATCTAAAGATAAGATTAAAAAGAGTCTTTGCTTTAAGATGTGAAGTTTTATTCATGTGAAAATAAAAAAAGCAATTTTGTGTATAAAAAAATTAGATCGTGATTTTTTATAAAACACAATAGATCTACCCAATAAGAACAAACCAAATCTTATTTTTCAAAGTGTATAATAGATTTAAACACAAATTTAGATTATAACATAAATCTACTAAAAATCAAAGGCATATATATGCATTACAACAATTTTAAGTTGATCTATTCGAGAAAGGAAGATTTCAATGTTAGGGTTTTCCAAAACTCGGGTTTCTAAAACTAGGTTTTGTCTTAAAACATGTTAATATAGTTTATCACATACAAATCACAAGTACGTACAAATAGAGTATAAATATGTTTTGCATGTATATAAAAATAGAAAGTGAGTGAGAAGGTATACCCCAGTGTAGATCGAAAGCCAAACAGGAGGATGAAGGAAAGAGAACTCCCACATCCTTTCAACGATCCACCCATAAAGCTCAAAAAGAACTTTCAAATGAATAAAGGGTTTTGAATGATCCATACCTAGAAAGCTAAAAAACTTTCAAACGAGAAAATCATTAAAATCAGAAAACCTATCAACCTTCCAAAACCCTCAAAAGTTCCTAACTATCAAAATTTAAACACTCATCCTAAAATATATATTATAACGTGTGTAGGATGATTTGTTTAGAAAAGATTTAGGAAATAAGTATCAAGATGGAGTTATCATTTGAAACATTTTTAGAGAGAGAGAGAGGGGTTCGAATAAAATTTGACTAAGTTTAGTTTAGGTTTAGGATTTATATCTATTAAACGAAAATGTAGTTATCCCTTAATTAATATTTAATTAGTTTAATTATAACTAATGCACATTTTAGTTTAATGTAATATATTGATTTTGATGATTCCAAACATACTTTTACTCCGTGATTTTGTAAGTATTTTTAATATATAGTATTCTATTTTATTATAACCTTTATCATTTTTTATATAGATATCATTTTTACAATTGCCCAAATTATTTGTCTTATATTTACTTGGTTGTACAGTTTCAGTTTATGTTAGTCATGTACATCTATATTCAAAATAGTTTTTTTTGTTATACATACGCCTTTATTATTAATATGTTATATAGTATAAATTTATATAATTTTTTAAAAGTGAAAGAATTTTTGTTTACATGTCATATATTTAATTTATAAATATTTAGTTATATATGAGTTCTTTTGTCCATATTAGCTTTCCTTTTGCATATACTATTACATATATTATATTCTATGTATATACTATTTACGATATATATTAACTATATTTTGAGTTTTAAATATTCTTGGAACCCCAAGCTAGTTAATTAATATATTATATATGTGACTTTATATATATATACTTGCTCATTGGGTCACACATGTGAACTCCTTGCATTTGGAATGATGTAGCACTAACTTATTAGTGGAGATGTGCAACTCCTGTTAAGAAGTCTACTCGCTCTTACACGCTACTAATGAGTTTAAATAGCCTCTATTCTTTTATCTATTCAAACTTCCATCCGTCAAGTGTCACTCCTGAACAGTTCCATCTATCAGACTTTTATATCAATCTTTAAAGGCTATTTATAATTTATACATATACATAATTCTATATGTTTATAATATATATTGAATACTGTCGTGCTGTTTTGGAACACACGTTTTTTTTAATATATATTTTTATTTTTTTAACATATTACTATATACGTTTTCTTTATATATATAACATATTATTTTTTTTGTTGACAGATAATAAATTGTTACATTTTTTTTAACATCTAATTTTTTTTTGAATTATACATGTTTGAACAAGTACTTAATTTGTTTAAAACCTCTTGGACCTATGATTGTTAAATTCACATCTATATTTTTTTTATATATCATGCATTCCATATACCTATATACATATAAGTGCATATATGAGGAAAAGAATTAATGGTACAACAATTAAGGTGTAGCAGTGGCTATATAATTTTTTTTTTACACCTTTTGCTTTAACATGTTAGCAGGTCACTAACTTTAAGTATATTATGACTAATATTTATATATATGAAAAGTGTTTAGTCCATTATTCTGTTAACAACAGTTGGATACAAATGTTGTACTCTCATTTTTATGTCCATTTGTTACGCTCCTTTTTGTTCTGTTTAATCTATTTTAATACATATATTTTATTTTCTATGTTTTAGTGTTTAACAAATTAGTACATTTTCTTTTGTCCACAACTATTCATTAGATTAGGAATAGCTCATCAACTATAAGTATGGATCCTAAGAGCATCCACAATGGTGGAGGGTTTGGAAAAAAAAATGGTAAAGTTACAAATTTGTAGACGTGCAATGGGGATAGGCAATTGGCAAAACTGGAGAGAGGAATGGTAGGGGATTTGTAAATTTACCGATTGGCTACTGATTCAGTTAATGCTTCTTACGAACTTCTGAAGTTCGTAGGAAACCCTTTTTACCCCAGTAAAAACTAACACCGTTTGAGAGAGATTTCTTTATAAATAGCCCACCAGTTCTTCCCATTTCTTATCATACCCCTTTATACTTCTTCCATTTTCTTATTTTCATTATAAGTATATTATATTTTTATAAAAAAATATGTCTTCTTCTCAACCAATTATTTCTGGTACATCTCGACAACCTAATATGACTCCTTTTGAGGATGAAATATTATGTACTATTTATGCAAAATATACAGCTCGAAGTATTGAAGGAAACTCAATATCATCGGGCACATTTTGGGACACTATGAAAGATGAGTATAACGTCACGCATGGAATTACAATTACTCGTACAAGATCCGTGCTATCAACACGTTATAATCATATATCACATCAAATAATGCTATATATTGCAAAGCTTTCTCACCAAAGGAATAATATGGGAAGCGGGACGGACGAATTCCAAGCGGTTACTAATGCACGCGACGCGTACCGCGCCGAAACCAACAAACATTTTATGTTCGATAACTGCTATCAAATTTTAAAAGATTTGCCAAAATTTGACTTGGAAAATACAGCGGGGAACAACGACAACCCTACACCTGTTCGCAAAGATAATACTCCGGGGGTACGAGACGTACCGGATAGACCCCCAGGCAGGAAGGGTGAGAAATAATGTGCACGTCAACGAGCGCGTTCTGACAGCTTGGATTGCAACACGGCAGTACTCAAACATTGCGAAGACTTCAATGCAATGTTTAAAAGCAAGCAAGAGTGGAAGAATAATTGTGCTCTTAAATTTGACTCTCAAATGGATGCGTTCATTCAGATGAAGCGAGCTGATCAACTCACCAAAAAGCAGGATCAACTCGTGCGCCTAGGTCGAGAGCAATCGTACATCATGGAGTGGATATGACCCATATGAATGAAATACAAAAGCAGTTTTATTTTAAAAGGTTCAATGACCTAACAACGATGGTTGTTGCGATCGAAGCTGCGATATCTGAGTTGCAATCGAACTCTGCCGGGTCATCTGGTCTAAGCGGTTCAATTAATGATTAGTAGTGTTTTTAAATGATGTATTGAACCCTCATGATTGTAATTCATTTTTTTTCGGTATATGGAGAGTGATTCACTATCTATCTTAATAAATGAAATGCCACCCTCAAATAGATGAAATGTGAGTATTGTTTAATAATTTTCCGCTTATATAATATTGTCGGTTAAATCATTATTTTATATAGAATAACAGGTATATCATCACTACGACAATCCTACAAATACAAATTGAAAATGGAACAAACATAACATTTAACCACGGTTAAAATAAAAAATACAATAAATTCATCAACCGACCATTTCATCACCGTGGGTGTTCCAAATGTGCTCTACCAAATCATTCCGTAACTGTTGATGTTTAGTTACGTCTCTTATCTTAGCATCCCGTATGAGGTAGTCGTAGAAATTAGTTTGGCCCCTCATAATTACAGATGTTTCATCATTCTGTTCGTACTCATTTTGCCATGGACAATCTCTACGTTCATCGTCAATAATCATATTATGCATTATAATGCACGATTTCATAATAGTTGATAGTGACGCCCTATTCCATAATTTACAAGGTTCCCGAACAAAAGCGAATCGAGCTTGTAATACACCAAAAGCACGTTCTACATCTTTTCTGCACGCTTCTTGGTACTTGCAAAATAATTTCTGTTTTTGTGTAATACCATTTTGGTTCCTAAATGTTTTTACTATTGAAGCGTACGGAGGGTAAATGCCATCTCCAAGGTAGTAGCCCATGTCGTAAGAATTTCTGTTAACATTGTAATTAATGGGAGCTTCCGTCCCATTGCGTAATTCTTGAAAGACATTAGATCGGTGCAAGACATTCAAATCATTGCAAGAACCAGGCACCCCAAAGAATGATTTCCAAATCCAAAGATCGTAGGAGGCAATCGCTTCAAGGATTATAGTTGGTGACTCTTTACGACCACTATATTGAGCGTGCCATGCTGTTGGACAATTTTTCCAACGCCAATGCATGCAATCTATGCTCCCTAGCATTCCTGGGAAACCTCTATTTGCATTTTGTTCGAGTAACCTTGTAACGTCGCCTTGTGTCGGATTTCTGCCGGACTAGGGATCGAAAATTCATACAATTGCCTCTGTAAATCTAATAACAGTTTCTAATAGAGTGGTTTCACTCATAGCATACTGATCAAACCACACGTCATGAGAACCCCCATTATCTAACAGTCGAATTGCCCCCAACACTTTCTGATGAGAGCTCAAACCTTGACGACCGCAAGCATCATTCTTCTGAACAAAGTAGTTATCATAATGGCAAACAGATTCAAGGATGCGATTGAAAACACTATACCGCATCCTGAATCTCCTTCGGAAAAAATACTCGTTGTATACCTTATCTTCCCCAAAATAATCTTCCCATAGTGCTGCATGTCCCCTTTCTCTCCTACGATTCACTCGACATCTCGTTTCGAGTTCTTTCCCAACGCGAATTATATTTTTTTCAGCACACCACCGGGTAATCTCCATCATAATAATCATTTCCTCATCTGAATCATCGGATGATCCACCTTCATTAAATTGTGCATATTGTAGCATAAGATTTCGGCCCTCATCGCTAGAACTGGAGGAGTCCATTATTTTTTTTGCTTTGAAGTTTGATAATTTAAGTTGTATTATAATTTATCAAGATTTACCGATCTATTTATAAATTTCTTGGGATCTGTTTATTTTGTGTCATCATAATTACAGAGGTTTGCCATGGTACTTGGGATGTGTACCAGGTAAATAAATTCCAACGTAAGAATCGGTGAAAATTGGGATGTGTACCTCCTGTGTATTTGTGGAAGTTGGGATGTGTACCTCCTGTGTATTTGTCGTAATAATTACAGAGGTATCTCTGAAAGTTGGGATGCAGAAAATTGGGATGTGTACCCCCTATGTATTTGGGAAGTTGGGATGCAGAAATTACTGAGGTATCTCTGAAACTTGGGGTGTGTACCCAGTATCAATTGGGATGTGTACCTATTGTATATGTTTTTACTATTTATAATTACCACTGTATATTAACTAGTACCAAATTAATACGTCAATATATAAAAAGTATAAGGATTTACAATTACCACTGTATATTTACTACAATTATATATAATACGTCAATATATATTTACTATAAGAATTTACAATTACCACTGTATATTACTAAATAAATTTCGTCACATTATATTTACTAGTACATTTATATAATATAACTGTATGTATTTACTACTATCACTGTATATTAACTAGTAGAAAACTAATACGTCAATATATAGTTACTAGTACAGTTACATATAATTACTATAAGGATTTACAATTACAGAATTACTATAAGGATTTACAATTACTATGTGATAATTTATCAGCTTTATGGTATGTGTGCCTATGTATAATTTATCATTTCCATTGGTATGTATGCCTTTGTATTATTAAAAATATTTTTTTACCATTGTAAAATAAAATTATATCTGCAAAGGTTTAAAATTACCTATAAATAAATTAGAAGGATTGCAACAATTTTTTATCTACCATTGTCTTATATTTCATAAATTATATCTGCAAATGTCTTAATTTTATAATTTATAAGATTATAAAATTACTACGCAAAAATTTTTCAGCATTATGTGTGCCTTGGTATGTGTGCCTTTCTATTTTTTATCTTTTCCATTGGATATGTGTGACTTAACAATTATTATAAATATTTTTTATCATTGTAAAATAAATATCTCTGTCCTTCCGTAAAAATTATACTGTGCTAGTGATTGATATTGGTATGTGTATAAATTTAGAAAGTTACCTTGTAGAGGTTCTTCGGGCAATCAATAAGCGACAATTTAGAAAGTTACCTTGTACAGCTTTATGTGTGGCTTGGTATGTGTGCCTTATATAGTTTTACTTCTACATTGGTATGTGTGCCTTTATATCATTGTAAATTAAAATTTATATCTTCAAAGGATTAAAATTACCTATAAATAAATTAGAAGGATTGCAAAAATTATTTATCTACCATTGTCTTATATTTCAAAAATGGCTTCATCTCCCTACTATTCATCCATTTACAATGGCTCTTACACAGATATTGTTGGTAACGATTGGTGTGGGAAAAAAATAATTTTCCAAACATATCCAATTGATACTTCTCGACGTTTTCTCAATGACTTTGGTCATATATTCATAATCTCTCCCAATTCAGAACCTGAAGACGGAGTTGTGTATCCTTGGGAACACCTCACATGGCCAGATAAATATAATGAAAGGTGTGACCTGGAGGTGCTTTGCCATTACCATCACATATCCGTGCCAAAAAATCGGGCTGCCGCACTTTGGCCAATATCGTATCCCGAAGAAGCGGATATGTTTTGTCTTGATTTATTGGAGGAAGAGATATGGCAGATGGAGAGGCGCCTACAACGTTATCACAAAGCACAACACGCGATGCTATCAGGTCGTCACATTCAAGAACAATTAATTAACATATATAACGACTCTACGTTGGCATCAGATAACGATATTTCAGACTACACGAATTCCGGTTATGATTACTTTTCGGAATGCATATATGAAAATGATGGGGAAGAGTACGAACCAAATATATCAAACTACAACGAAGAATATGTTGATTCAGATATGCAACGATCTTACTTACCTAAATGTTTAGTGCGCAATGGGAAACCATATTGTTGTACTTCTACTAGGTTCGACCTAAGCGTTTGAACACATACTCCTAATAATCATTTTGATCGTGTATTATTGTTTTTACTACTTAAGTCAATAGTAAAAAATGATATCAGAGCAATCGCAATAATTGTTTGTCATTATATCATATCAGAGCAATCGCAATAATTGTTTGTCATCATATCATAACATTTTTCAGAGCAATCGCAATAATTCTATGTGTAATAAATGAAAATAAATATGAGACATTATATCATAACATTTTCATAAATATGAGACATTATACATCATAACATTTATCATCACAATTACATTGAGACAACAATAAGAAAATTTATTCTTAACATTTTTCAATTGTACATTATACATCACTGGCCCCCCGGGCCGAACTCAAAATCAGCACCTAAATCTACATGTGAACCCGTGTAAGGGTCAGACCCAAATAAATTACCCCAACCCTGTTGGGCCTCATATGTCGGGACCGGGTCAGAGGGTGGGGCTGGTCTGTAAACGCTCAGACGACTAGAACTAGTACCACGCTCCTCAAACCCTCGACTAGGCATAGTAAAACGTGCTAGTCTACGCTCCAACTCATCAATGCGATCATCATGTGCTTTGAGTTGATCCTCTCGCTGACGTGTCTCGTGTAATATTAAATAGCGTAGACCTCGAATGTTATCTGCTGCCTCGACGTAGGACTGACGCCATTCTAACTGCATCAAAGATTGAGCTGGAGGTGCGTTGGTTGAAAACTCAGGTCTCGGCACATCTATAGTATATGAAGCCCCCTCCGGTAGGCCTACGTCAACAGTCCAATTCTGCCTCGGTGGTTGGATGTGCGTAGAACCACCCATAGAGAACTGTGTCTCATACACATGCGGATCATTTGTCGGTGCTGGTGCTTGCGGGATTCGCAACATCGAAGGTGCCACTGAACCAACTCCAATCAAATCTACATTAACATATCTTTCAATCGGCGGTAGTATTGGCTCGAGTGCTACTGCCTTCCAATATGAATTATACTCTTCTTGTGACACATCTCTTACGTATTGATTTGCGCTAGGCCAATTTTGGGCGGCAGCTGCTTGGAAATCATGTTCTGAGGCACAACACAAACTTGATGGTGGGTTGTCTGCGATACATATCCTCCCAGTCAATTGCCGGATGGCCCGATCACCCAAGTACCAAAAACCCTTAAATAGGGGATCCCAAAAAATCATCCGTAACCCCGATATCTCTCGAGCATATAAGATGGCATCAGAGTCACGGTAGGGAGAAGTCTCGTATGGCTGCCATATAATGGACTCGGGTGACTGCATCTCAAGCTGATGTTGACTGCTTGAGATGTTAAATCGCTGTGCTCCCTTTGCTTTCTTTTGATTCCCCCTCGACCAACGAAAAATGCGGGGCCACACATCGATAGAAGGATCAACGAGAATAGGACATGCCGTGGCCATGTACTCGCGATGTAAATACTGCAAAAATTTTCAATAAATTTAATTCGTTAGAATAAGTTGACGTATATTGTAATGAAACATAAATTTTAATAAATAAGATGAAACGATAATATACCTCGAGTATTTGCCACATGCATTCAACGCTAGTCAACGATCGTCGACTGGCTTTGTCCAAAGACCATAAAATACGGGCATAAATAGCCGAACCCCAGTCGTATGTGCCTATGGCAGGAATATCCTCAAGATAATGTAAATAACCGAGGTCGGCAGTGGAGTGAGCATTTGGAAAAAATACACTCCCCAATACATAAAACCAAAATGCCCGAGCTATGATTGGGGACATATAATCTGGTAACGGTTCAACCTTGACAAAATTTTCTATGTATTTTTTTAGGTCAGAAACTGGAATTCCCGCACCAGTAAATCTCTGTATATGAATTTCTGGAAAAAATTCATTTATGGTATTAACAAAATTTGTATATTGTTCAATTCGTAGATTTTCAATCCGTCGTCCTTGTCCAATTGGAATGCCTGCACGAAGGTTAAAATTTTGTCATATATTTAAATAACTATGAATATGAAATTAAAAATATATATTTCAAACAAGCATTTATGAATTTAAGTACAACTATTTATTTTCACATATTGAAACATTAAGTGAATATGAATAATTATTTTGATATATTGACACAATCGGAATGCGGGAACATTTTCATAATTTTTTTGTCGTATATTGAAATAATTATGAATATAATTACCTAAAAATATATTTTAAACAATTAAATATGAATTTAAGTACAACATATTATTTTCACATTTTGAAACGATTATGATGCCGGTACACGAAGGTTAAAACTTTGTCATATATTTAAATAACTATGAATATGAAAACCATAATATATATTTCAAACAATCATTTATGAATTTAAGTACAACTATTTATTTTTACATATTGAAACATTAAGTGAATATGAATAATTATTTTCATATATTGACACAATCGGAATGCGGGTACATTTTCATAATTTTTTTGTCGTATATTGAAATAATTATGAATATAATTACCTAAAAATATATTTCAAACATTTAATTATGAATTTAAGTACAACATATTATTTTCACATTTTGAAACAATTATGATGCCGGTACACGAAGGTTAAAATTTTGTCATATATTTAAATAACTATGAATATGAAAACCATAATATATATTTCAAACAATCATTTATGAATTTAAGTACAACTATTTATTTTCACATATTGAAACATTATGTGAATATGAATAATTATTTTCATATATTGACACAATCGGAATGCGAGTACATTTTCATAATTTTTTTGTCGTATATTGAAATAATTATGAATATAATTACCTAAAAATATATTTCAAACATTTAATTATGAATTTAAGTACAACATATTATTTTCACATTTTGAAACGATTATGATGCCGGTACACAAAGGTTAAAATTTTGTCATATATTTAAATAACTATGAATATGAAAATCATAATATATATTTCAAACAATTAATTATGAATTTAAGTACAACTATTTATTTTCACATATTGAAACATTAAGTGAATATGAATAATTATTTTCATATATTGACATAATCGGAATGCGGGTACATTTTTCAATTTATTTGTCGTATATTAAAATAATTATGAATATAATTACCTAAAAATATATTTCAAACATTTAATTATGAATTTAAGTACAACATATTATTTTCACATTTTTAAACAATTATGAATATAAGTAGAACGAAATAAGCCATAAATTATTACCGAAAAGCATTGTGAAGTCCAGCGGAGTGAACGCAAGCACGATATATGGTAGCTGGAAGGTATGCGTCGTGTCCCACCAACGTTCGATCATCGCCGTCACAATACATTGATCGGAATTGGGCATCACCATAGAAAAGAAATTCGACATAAAACCGACACTGTCGATAATTATTTTGATATCGGGCTTTCTCTCTTGAATCAATTTGTACAATTTCATTGGCCCCGCCCAATTCCCCCGAAATTCAAATTTGTTTCCGTTTATTATCGAAGTTTCTCCGTCCGACGCGTGTGATACCCCGTCGTAAATACGGGTATAATTGTCAATTGCGGGATTCGACGGTTGAGTCGGCGCGAAAGAATCAGGAATTGTCGTTGAAGTCGACCCGTGTTTTTTCGATTTCCCGATATTAATATATTTCTTCCATTTTCTACCTAATTCCATCGTGTTGACAAGATCTGATTTGGAGGATTTTCTATATCTAGATTGGGACTGATTTGAAATTATATTTGGGAATAAATGGAATGATTTTTGAGAGTATATGAATAAATTTAGGAAAAATATATAAAATATTTGGACTGAATTATATGAGATTGGTACAAATAAATATTGAGTAAATGAAGAAAACAAAATGGAAAAGAAAATGGAGGAAGATGAAAATGGAGAGGAAGCAGAAGACAAATGGAAGAAGAAAGGAGAAGCGTGAATAAATAAACAGTTTAGGAATAATGGAGAAGAATGAAGAAGGAAGAAGAAGTCCGGTGAATATATAAACGGCTGAATGTTACCGTTTGAATTCGACCGTTAAGTTCTTACGAACTTCTATAGTTCGTAAGAACTTCCTACGAACTTCATTTGTTCGTAAGAAGTTCTTACGAACTATAGAAGTTCGTAAGAACTCCACCACTATTTGCTGCCCATTTGGGCGATAGGTAACACTCACACACGCGCCTCAAACGCTCTTAAACTTACCTTTTGCTCATATACACCACTACGGATGCTCTAAGTTTAGCTACAATTTGACGTGATGTCTGTTGGCCTTGGGCCCCGCAATCCGTTCCTACATGTCCTTGGACAATCATGGCTTGGATACCAAAAAGTGTACTGCCCTTGAAAGAAGAAATGGTTGATAAAAGTTTTTGTCAGCGCCTTATTCTTCCTTTTTTTTACACGCATATTTCATAGAGATTTGATGTAATTTTCTGTACCTCTATACATATATATTTATTATACATCAAATAAATCGTTTTAAAATTATAGTAAATTCAGATGATTATTTGTTTTCTTGACACCATGCGCCTACTACAATAGGCTTGAGAGAGTCTCTTTTAGAGTTTATCATTTGCTGTTTCATCCATATACATTTTGACCGAATTGATACTTGATTCAAGCCTTGTGTTTTTCAATGAATATTTTTACACACCTCCTAACGTTATTTTGATAACATACAAAATTGTATTTTTTATCTGTTGGACTTTCATATTTTGAGAAGCTGAATATTATATCTGATACGCTCTCTCTTTATAGAGCTATCATCCTTTTTACACTATATTCTCTCTCTCTCTCTTGGACTAACAATTCTATAGGAGCCTATTGTGAGATATCTCAAAGTCTCTTTCAGTCAGAGTGCTATTTCCATGCCTCAACAACTACATTTTTATTGAGAAGTTAGATGGAGATTTGCGGATCATTTTTCAAGATTTTTTTTTCTCTCAGAAAATCAGAGCATTTAATATACTCACAAAGCTTGTGTCTAACAACTAGTTTTTGAAGACCTACTTAAATATTGAAGTGCTGCATTGATGACACACAAGAATGGGGCTATGAGCAAAAGTTTGAGAATTTATTGAGAGCAATTACATTTACTACTCAGCTACTACACTCCAAGGGGAGCAATTAATTTTATTCTACTCATTGCCTAGATTAATATCAATTGTTGAAGTTTCATTAAAGAAGAAGAAACTCAGATTCAAGTTATATTTTAAGGAGTTTCATTATTCAACCTTGTACGAAAAATTTAGATTTGTTTGAAGCTTTGTTAAAGCTTCGGTTTGTAGCGGTGATTGGTACCTACCCTCAAGTGGACCAAGATTTTAGAGCTGGTATTTGCTTCAAGTGTTTGTAAATTTGTGGTTTGATCCTACCATCAAGTGGATCAGAAATAGTGAAGTGCAAGGAGACGGGAGCTGTTCTAGGCGCGTGGATGTAGGCCCCACTGGTTTTTGGCCGAATTATATTAAATTCGGTGTCATTTATTTTTTCGCACTTTACTTGTTTATTTATTTGTGCTTGCTTGAGACAATATTTTTTAGCAATTAAAATTGCAAACATATTAATTCCGAAAATTGATAAATTATTTTTAAGGTTAAAATAATTATTTTTTAATTAATTAATTAATTAATTTCAGAATATTAATTTATATTAAACACGAAAATTAATTTAATATTTGTGAAGTGTTAAAATCTGCATTTTAGCTTGTTTAAATTAATTGGTTGAATCTTTTTGATATTCTTGGTTTTAATCTTTAAAGATTTATTAATCTGAAATTTGATTAGGTAATTTAAATTTAATATTTTTTTGAAATATAAATTTAACCCAAAAAGTTTGCAAAAACTCAATTCACCCCCTCTTGAGTACTTTTCTGGGCAACAATTGGTATCAGAGCCAGTGCTTTTTTTTTTAATTTAACAATCTTAGAGTTAAAGATCATGGCAAACTTTTCTGTATTTATTTTAAATGTTGCACTCTACATTTTTATTATTTATAGGCTAAAATGTTTGATGTCTTGTAGTTATGTCTTGTTTGATTGTGTGAGAAGAAAATGGTCACATACTCAACCTTGCATTTCAAGCTTTATTTTAAGGGAAGAATTCAATCATTGCCTATTTGCTAATATTCATGAATACAGTAATGAAGAGACCAATGGTACTTGTGTCATGACAAATGATAATGAGGAGGTACACTCTAATCCTAACTTTAGTGATAATGAATCCTACTCTACCAATAGTTCAAATCACGATGATATTGTTGATGACTATGATGAATTACAAGATGCATTTAATGAGTTATATGAAAATATGAAGATATTGGAAAGAAATTTATTACACTGAAAAAGACTCATGCTAAATGTGATTCCATATCAAATGACTTTTATAATTTGAAATTAGAAAATGAATCTTTGAAAAGTGAAATTAAAACTTTGAAAAAGGAAAAATCTGTAAATGTCACTCATCCTCATGAAATTGAAAATAATAAATTAAAAAGGGAGATTGATTATTCAAAGAAATCATTAGATACTTTTAGTAAAGGAAATGAATATTTTCATAAAATTGTGGAAAATCAAAGAATTCGGTTTAATAATAATGGTATAGGATATGATGAAGAAAATAAGAAAAAGAGTTATTCCAATTTATTTAAAAATGAAGCCTCATCTAGTCATCCTAACTATTTATGCACACATTGTGGTAGACATACACATTATTCTAAATTTTGTCATTTTAGAAAAAGAAGGTATAAGAATACAAAGTTAGCTTGGATTCCAAAGGAAACAATTATGTATGCTAACCCTTATAAACCACACACATATTAGGTTCCAAAAGATAAAGTTTTTAGGTGCAAAACCGGTATTGTTACTTGAATAAAAATTTGTGAAAATAAAATTAGTATTAGATTTTTTTTGTTTATCACTTGATGAATATTGTGATATATTGTTTTCATATCTTATATGCTTATTAATGATTAATAATCTGATTAAATTCATATTTTTTTAAATGTGTTAATTGTCGTTTGATTATTGTCATGTTTATATGCTAATTTGAATTAGACACCATTCATTACTTGAAAATATTTTTTTTGTGATTAGTGATTTGTAATTTGATTTATTTCATATTAATCTCAAATGGATGAAAACGTGAATAATTTTTTTTTGTCAAAGAATGCTATGGATGATAAATTATTTCTTTGTATATGGATTAATGAAAAATTTATTTTTGTACATGATAAAATTGACATTGATAATTATCATTTAATAAGTCCATGCTTCATGATTAGTTACATTTTTGTATTACTATTGCTTTATGGACCGAACACATTTTTTGATGCAAAAAACTAAACTAAACCTAATTGATTGATCACACATAAATTAAGTAGAACAAATAAACAAGACAAAGAGATTTTTAAAGTGGTTCGGCTCCAAGGAAAAGCCTACGTCCACTGTTATGTATTGACTGCCTTGATTTGTTTTCGATCCCTTGCAATGAGGGTGATACAATGTATTTATAGCCCTTGTTGTCGCTTCACTGGTTACACAAGTTGTACGACTGTTGTCGCTTCGTTGGCTGTACAGGCTGAATTTTTGACAGTTAGTCGGTCTTCTTAGCTTCTCGAGCTTCCTTGTTGGTCGGGATGCCCTGTTGGTCAGGCTTTTGCATCACGGTGACTTGGATTTAAGCCATATTAGATATGTGTTGGTTTATAATTGGTCCATGCAGGATGGTAAATTTTGGTATCAACAAAAGCCCCCATTGTTTCATACTTGGAGCTGATGCGAAAGTGTGAAATATTATGCTTTAACATTAGTTTGGGCTGTTTGGTTAGCTGCAGACTTTCCAGACTTGTGAAATTTATCCACTTGATTGACGGTTTTTGGGTGCGAATGGCAATTTTGTAAATATTTCAAATTTTAGCGAAGTTTTATGGTGTATCTTCATCTTTTTCTTTATTAGCTGTCGTAAACTCAATCGTCGTTCACTTTAATCATTACTTTTCCCAGTTTTCGATGCGTCTTATAAAAAGGGCGGTAAAACTTCGATCATCTTTTACCTCTCACTTCTGATTCTGCTACCGTGTTCTTTGAATTTTTGTGCGATCGTTTTCTTTTCTGTCTTCAGTTCTTATTGAATCCTTAAACATTTGTAATAAATTTTCTCTCTTCTTCTTTGTTTCTTCATCATGATTTATTCTGTTGAGTGGCTTGATAAATTCAGGAATGACTTTAACATTCTATCTTGGGTTGTGCTGGAATATCCCACTTTTCCTTCTGATTTTTTCTCTCTTGCTGAGGGCCATTGGTTCCCTTCCATTTTTATTGTTGAGTGTGGGTTCATATTTCCTCCCAATCCCCTGTGTTTGGAGTTTTATCAATATTTTGACGTTGTACCTGTAAGAATAACTCATAACACGTGGACAGTGGTGAATGGTGTATATCGGTTAAATCAAATCTATAGAACCCATATAGGGATTCCAGAGAAAATATTTTATTATAAATGGGTAACTAGTGATACTACTTATTATTTGAAAACTAGGACAGTTAATAAAGATTTAGTAGTTAACCTCACTGATTCTAATAGGGATTATTTTGATCAAGGGGTAGTTATGAAAAATTGGCGACATGCTCCATTAATAGGAGGTGCTAAATATCAAGGACCTAGATGTCCTCTCTTTGGCAACGGGATAGGTTGTTATACGTTTTAATAATTTTGCCCTGTTTATCTTTGATAAAATGTCATACTGACTGTTGTTTTGTAATTATGACTGCAGTTGAAAGGAAGAGAAAATCCCTTAAAGAGAGTGAAGTAAATTTAAAGAATTAAAGTTCATTTGGGGACTTCACAAGAAGATTGCTGAGGAGCACATTAGATCTACTTCTTATCTGCTTCAATGCAGAAATACTGTTTCTTCCTTCATCACCCGACTTCTTGCTCCTTCTTTTCAAGTGATTGATCTTGACCACGAAAATTCAGACACCCCTCTTTCTCATATCATGAAAAAGAGAAAATTTCTAGATCTTCTTAGTGGTAGTACTTCCGACTCCCAAGCACCTTCTGAAGGAGCCAAGAAGAAAACATGGGATGTTATAAAGCCCCCAGTTCCCAAGGACCCAGCCCCCAAAGACCCAGTCCCTAAATATGTAGCTCCCAAAGATGCTGAAGTTCCTTTGAGGAGACTTAGGAGAGGGCTTGCAGAGAAGCATGTCGACCAGGTGACTGATCAACTGTCCTCTATTGAATTACCCTCTTCTGATGCGTTTCCTCTGACAGCTATTACTCCTGGTTTGGACAGAGAGTTGATCAAGTCTGGTACTCTACCAGACCATAGGGGGGTGGATGCCATGCTCCTCCGAGTGAGGGTTTCTAAATTGACTGCTCAGATCCTTGCATCAGTAAGTGGTTTCCATTTTCTTAATTTAGTTCTCTTTTATATTTCTCATATACTCATCTTGATCTTCGTCTCTTATAGTTCTTAGTACACTTTAATAATATGCTAGAGAAGGATGATACAATTAGGGCTTCTTCTTCTTCAAATGATGTGGAGGAAGCCTTAGCTGGTTTGAAAAAGTCTTTGCTCGAATCTCAACAGGCCTTGGAGACTGAGAAGAGTTCTTGGACGGATAAATTGAAGACGAACGAAACTGCTCGGTAGACGTCTAATGAGAATACCCTTGAAGCTGAGCGCAAGGCCAAGGAAGCTGAGCGCAAGGGGAAGGACGCTGAGCGTAAGGCAGAGGAAGTTGAGTGCAGGGCAGAGGAAGCTGAGTGTAAGGATAAGACTGCTGAAGAGCTTATATCCTCTGCCAGATCTAAGAGAAAGTCTGCTGTGAAGGCGTCCTTTAGTGCTGGTTGAGACAAGGACTGGAACAAAGCCATTTCTGTTACTTCAACTCAAATGGAGTGTGTAAAATAAAATTGTTTCAAAGATTGTTGGGTTGCTGCTCTTCAGGAGTTAAACATTGTTGAGGGCTCTGAACTTTTTTAGAGATATACTCATGATCCTACTCCAATCATTGAGGATGAGGTTAAAGATGAAGTTGGTTCTGGATAATCCTCTCTATTGGTTGAATCTGCTGCAGACCATCCTAACATTACTAAACCTTCTCTTCTTCTAGCCGAGCAAACCGAGCAACTCTAGTTTGTAGTCCCTTCTTCTGAACAGGACAAGAAGGTTGAAAATGATAGGGATAAAGTGTAAAGTTATTCGGCATTTGCCCTTTTAATTTTCATTTCTTTTCTCTCTATTATACTTGAACTCTTTGTTATCAATAAAACAAAATTTTATTCCTTTTTGTCTCTTACTGATTATACTTGTTCTCCATTCTTGTTTTTGATTGGTGGTTATTTCTTCTTGCTAGTTTATAGCGAAGATGGAACAACTGTCTTCTAATGATATCGAGCTACTGAGGAAATGTAATGCTTTTTTCAAAGCAGGTCATACGGACTTATCCGAAGAAGAAATTATTCAGTTGCTTGGTGATGATGCATCAAGGCAGGATAAAGAAACCTACAAGTATTTGAAGTACTTACTTGATCGGGCGATAGCAAACAATGTTGCCTACTATGAGATGATTTAAGAACTTCAAGAACAATATGAAGAATCCACTGCGCTGTTGCACCAGAGCTACGAGGAAAAATATCAAAGCTTAAATGTAGGTTGGGGTTTTGGTAATTTATTTTTGTTTACAATAAAAAGGAAGCTTTGCTTAAGCTTGAAGTAGAAGAAACCATAACTATTGCCAAACTTCTGGAAGAGGAGAATAATAATTTGAGAGATGAAGTGAATCTTTTGAAGTCTGTATATGGAGCTATTGTTACTATTAATAATGAGCGGTACTCCTTTTTAGAAGCTAAAAATGCAACATTAAAGGATGAGTTGGAAGCCTTAAAAAAAGATTAAGCCTACATCATCTTCTCGAGCAAGAAATAAGCCTAGTCGAGGAACCATAGAGGAAATTAAGACCTAACAGGTCCTTGCCAATCAAGCTGCGCAGTTAAAAGATAAAGATCAAGCTAATGCTGAGATGTCCCAGAAGTTGCAAACTTTGTTTGAACAATTATCCACCCAATCTTCCCAATTACAAGCTAAGGATGGAGTGCTAAAGAAGCTGCATTCTCAAGTTGATAAATTAAACTTTCAATTCCATAAGAAACTTAGGGAAGTCTGGATGTATGGGTATAATAAAGCTCTAGGTCATCTTGATGATAGGCTTCAGCAAACTAAGAATGAGGCTTATAAATAGGGTTGGAATAACGCTTTAACAGTGATAAAGGTAGATTAAAACAATTCATTGTGGGATTGGTATGACCCATGTTTTATTGAGTTGGACAATCCTCCTTTCAAGTTAGATGTTAAGTGGATTCCTGTTCATCGTATTCCTCAATGCTTGATTTCAAAGTACTTAGAAGATTAGGAGCTACATGATGAACTAGAGATCATCCGAACTCCTCATCTGCTTGATTATCCTAGTAGCATCAATACCAAGATTCTTTAGAATTTTAACTTTATCAACTCTCGCTATACTTTGGATCCTCCTCTAGCTGGCATGGATCCTGTCTCTAAGGCTGAAGGAAAATACCCTGTAGAATAAGGCTTATGTTTTGTTTCTGCATGTTAAGCAACAATATGTAATCATTTAATTGAATTAATGAAAATCTTATTTTTATCAATCTTTGATTGTAAATGGATCAAATTTTAGTCAATCTTTGTATATGAATGTCTTCTTAGTCTTTGACTGTGAAGGGATCAACTTTGAATCGATCTCTAATTTTAGATCGACAATTTGACAATTTGTCAATTTGTAGTTTTTCACTAATTCTATTGATACCCTTAGGATTATCCTAAGTATCATACCAATTACCAATGCATCACCATGGTTCTACTAATATACCTAAAGTTTTAGGTAATTTCAGGTGACACCCCGCCTAATTAATCCCGGGTGATCAGTCCTAAATCAAGTTAGAACAGGTTTCTCAGTTGGTTCATTCTTAGCACCACTGTCATCTTTTTAATTACTAACCACCTAAGTGAGAAAAGTAGACTGGTGCCAATTTTTTTTATCTTTCAATTAATTAAATGAAACTCATGCGGTATATAAAATAATACACAATCACAGTTAGTTAAATAACCAGCCACAAATAAAATACCTAACCGAATAAACCATCGGTCCAAATATCCCATACAACTAAAGACAAGAAGACAATCTCAACAAGTCTAATACTAATAAATGAACTGTGAGCGACATGCTCAAATAACTACTAGAGAGTCTCTACATGAATGAAAGAAGGAGGCGTCTATCAAAAACCCCGCAACATCCACATGTGCTGCAGCAACGGATACTTCGAATAGAGTCAAGCCTGGCATCCCTGTGGCTCGACACCTAAAAGGTTATTAAATTTTTTTATAGCAAGGGTTAGTACCCAAAAACATTTGAAAACATTTAACAAATGATTAACTTGCACTAATAAATAAATATGCATGCTCTTCATATTTTAGTTAGTGCCGCACTCTTGAGGATTTCCTTACCCCTCCTCTAATGTGCATTACTAACGCTTCCATTTAATTTACCTAGGTCCTACGCTCCTGACCCAATACTTATGTTACCCCTTGAAATTAACCTACTCTAACCGAGTATGCCTTAAATCATGACATTTAAGTTATTATAAACGTCAACTTAATTAAATCATTACCCTTTTGAACTTCATATCACATTCACACCTGTTATTCACATAATACATTTTGCACTATGTATTAATTATCCCATATATAATTATTTACCTAATTATATATTTAATCATATTGCAGTATTCACAAACATACTGAAATAGCATTTAATACTAACATTCAACCGAGTAAAAATACTCACAAAATATAAATTATCTAAAGTGCTATCCCACTAGGTGTATTCACATAACCTAGTTACCCAAGTCAGATTCGCTCACTGACTTAGTTTAACATACGATTGGAGGTGGTCATATTCCTTCCCTGAAAGTGAGATGCCCCTCACCCCATATAACGGACGCTATGACCTGGGAATATACTCGCCCTACTCCTCAAGCTAGGGGATTCATCCACTACGCGCAACCTCCCCCTATAGCACTAGAGTATAGAATAATAATATCTAACCACTGATATTAATGCACATACTATATATATATACTATCAAACACCGTATATATATATAAATATAAAATGTCCCGGCTACACCATGTACTAAATTCGTAACTCAAGCCTATTTAAATTATTGAGAGTTTATGGTCCAACCCTAATTATTAATTAATTCGCACATCAATTAATTAAGTCACCTTTGGTGTCGTCCCCACCATAAAATTGGACTTACCCTCGTAGCCCGAAATAACCTCACCCGAGTCTGAATTCCCGACTCCCGAATTTATAATCATGATGTGTCACCCAAAAACTCACTCAAATTCTAATTAACTTTACTCATGATTAATTAGATTTAACTCATGTATTAATTTCTCAATAATTAATTACATAAAGGTTATTATATAAATTCCCTCATATATACATAACTGGGCGAATCTGTCAAATTCTGCCGACCTTCGATCGATCGACCCTAGACCTTCGATCGATCGATCGAGCAGGTCTTCGTCTTCTTCGCGAAGACAGAATCAGCCATGGACGAAATTTCTCAAACCCTAGTTTCTTCTACCAGTAACCTCAAGCCCTCTTAACCTCAATACATGTTAGAAAACTTATTAGGAACCTCCAGAATGTCCACCAACATTATTAATTCGTCCATTACTTAAAATTTCTAAATTTGGGGAAAAATTCATCTTTAACCCTTAACGTATTTACACCCTAAGTTCCATAATCAAATCCATTTTTAATTGTCCAGATACCGTCCTACCAGATATGTATCAACTTATAACTATCATATTTTACATGAATCCTCACTCAAATTCGTAAATCAGATTATTATTTGCAAAATCCCATGTTTATGCCATGAACACCCAAAACGAATTTTAATCAATCACATCACATGAATATGAATTGAAAAATAGATTCAATACTATTGCAAGTTATCCACTTGCCTTAGGTTTCGTAGTGTCTGATTTGGAGATGAATCCCAAGGTTGAAGATGACTCTTGTTGGCTCTCTTTTGATCCCCAAATCTGCCTTTAACTGCTATTAGGGTTCCTTAACACACTAAGTTTTTTTTTAAAACTCACATCAGTCGTTCTCTTATTGCTTCTAATATAATAATTAACCTAAATCCCGTTTTTTGCCTAATGGGCCAAGCCCAAGTGACCCAAATGCCCCCGTGTGGGCCCGACTACGTCTAAAAACGCCTCGTGACTTGTTTACCTCCCCCGGGTATACTTTTTCGACTATCTCGGCCCATCCGGACTCAACTGTACACTCAGAATTGGCATCCGAATTAATTTATAAAAAATACTTATCCCCCACCCAATTTAGCCTATACCGACTCCCGATTGAGATAAGTGCATACCCCGTCATTAATACTCGAAATGACGTAAATAAATTATTACTATTCACTTAGTAAATAAGTTTCCTTAAATATTAACCATTCACTTCCCGATTAATATTTTAATATAAATTACCATAATTAATTCAATTAAAATTACGACACACAAGTAATTTTGAATTCCCGAATTAATTAAATATTTGATGCATGAAAATACGGGGTGTTACATACTCCCCCCCTTACAAAGGAATTTCATCCTCGAAATTAGGTCATACCTGTGATGAAAAGCTCTGGATATTGTTCCCGCATATCCTCCTCCCGCTCCCAGGTAGACTCGTCAACGTTGTGATGACCCCACTGTACTCTAACTAGTGGAACAACCTTGGATCGTAACTTTCACTCGCTGCGGTCTAGAATAGCCACCGGTGTCTCCACATATGAGATGTCTGGATGTAAATCAATTTCCTCGAGTGGAATGTGCCAGAAGGCCCTCTCGCTATTGCGATATTTCTTCAGCGATGCCACATAAAACACGTCGTGTATCCGCTGAAGGTGCTCCAACAACAGGCCCCACCCTCTCGATAATAGGGAAAGGTCCCACGTACCTCGGTGCTAGCTTACCCTTCTTGCCGAACCTCATCACCCCTTTCATAGGAGACACCCGGACCAATATCTGATCCCCAACATCTAATTCAACATGTGTCCGTGAAGCATCAACGTAACTTTTCTGCCTAACCTGAGCTATCCTATTTCTCCCTCGGATCAGCTCTATCTTGACAAATGTCTCCCGAACAATCTCCGGCCCCAATAGTTTGTTATCCCCCACCTCTAACCAACATGCAGGTGAACGATAAGGTCTCCCGTATAGTGCCTCGAATGGTGCCATGTCGATCGTGAATTGGTAAAAGTTGTTATACGCAAACTCTACCAGAGGAAGATATTTCTCCCAACCTCCTCCAAAGTCTAATATGCACATTCTGAGCATATCTTCCAGCATCTGATTGACTCTCTCAGTCTGTCCGTCAGTCTGTGGGTGATAGGCTGTACTCAAACGTAACTCCGTGCCCATAGCCTCCTGAAAACTCTGCCAAAAGTGGGCCACAAAGATTTTGTCCCTATCCGACACAATATTTATCGGTACCCCGTGCAGCTTAATAATCTCTGCTATGAATAGCTGCGCATAACGCATCGTCTCAAAGTCTGTGCGAACCGGCAGGAAGTGGGTCACTTTGGTCAACCGATCCACAATGACCCATATGGAATCGTGTCCCTTCTGCGATGTCGGTAACCCTGTAATGAAGTCCATGGAGATGCTCTCCCACTTCCACACGGGAATTTCAAGTGGCTGTAGAATCCTTGATGGTCTCTGAGGGTCAACTTTCACAAGCTGACACGTGGCACATTTTGAAACAAACTCTGCTATGTCCCGTTTCATTCCTGCCCACCAATAATGCCTCCTCATATCCTGATACATCTTATCCCCACCGGGATGTACTGCGAATCTCGACCCATGAGACTCTGTCATAACAACGTGCCTCAACTCCTCATCCTCTGGCACAATCAACCTCCCATTAAGGCTTAAGCCTCCCTCCGAGCTGATTGAGTAACCCTCTGCTCCCTCAGCTAGCAACTGGCTCACCCTATCCCGGCAGGTCTGATCCTCAGCCTGAGCCCTCATAACCCGCATAATGATCTTAGGTGTGATGGATAATGCTGACATACAAGCCCTGGCTACATCATCCTCATATCGAAGTTCTCTCCACTTCGCTTTCCAGACTTCTGGTATTTCCCCAGTCAGTCTCCGACTCAATGCATCTGCTACTACATTAGCCTTACCAGAATGACACTGAATATCAAACTGGTAGTCTTGCACGAACTCTAGCCATCGCCTCTGCCTCATATTTAGATCCTTCTGAATGAAGAGATACTGAAGTGATTTGTGATCCGTAAATAACGTGAACTGCTCCCCCAGAAGATAATGTCTCCATATCCTCAAAGCAAAAATGACCGCTGCTAACTCCAGGTCGTGAGTGGGGTAATTCCTCTCGTGGGGCTTTAGCTTCCTGGACGCATACGCTATAGCCCTTTCCTTCTGCTGAAGCACACCCCCAAGTCCCTGTAAGGATGCGTCAGTGTAAACCCGATACTCTAATCCTCCTTTCGACAATGTAAGTACGAGTGCATATGTCAACTTTCCCTTTAACTCGTCGAAAGATAATTGACAATGATCACTCCAAGTGAAAGGTACCCCTTTCCGGGTCAGATTCATCAAAGGGCCCGCAACCTTTGAGAATCCTTTGATGAATTGCCTGTAATAACCGACCAATCCCAGAAAGCTGCGCACCTCAGTCGGTGTCGTGGGCTGCCACCATTCCCTCACCGTCGATACTTTACTTGGATCCACCGCAATACCCCGGTTTGACACCACGTGGCCAAGAAACTGAACCTCCCGTAGCCAAAATCCACACTTACCGAATTTGGCATAAAGCTGGTGATCCCGTAATGTCTGTAACACTATACACAGGTACTCTGCGTGCTCCCCTTCGGTGCGCGAATAGATCAGGATATCATCAATGAACACGATGACAAACTGATCGAGAAACTCCCTGAAAACCCTGTTCATGAGGTCCATGAACACTGCTGGTGCATTGGTGAGCCCGAATGGCATCACCCTGAACTCATAGGATCCATACCGTGGAGGAAAGCGGTCTTAGGAACATCCTCCTCTCGGATACGTAGTTGATGATATCCTGACCTCAAGTCGACCTTAGAGAAGTAGGACGCCCCTCTCAACTGGTCAAATAGATCATCAATCCTAGGCAACGGATACTTATTCCGTATTGTGGCCTTATTCAGCTCCCTATAGTCCACGCATAATCGTAGTGAGCCATCTCACTTTTTCACAAACAACACCAGTGCACCCCACGATGGTGTACTCCGTCGAATGAAACCTTGACCCAGAAGCTGCTGAATCTGCTCCCTTAACTCACGCATCTCTGAAGGGGCCATACGGTATGGGGCCCGAGCAATTGGCCTCATCCCCGAGTCTAAATTGATTACAAATTCGATTTCCCTACTAGGTGGCAACCCTGGTATCTTCTGAAACACATCCTCAAAGTCTCTCACCACTGGGATTGAGTCCAACGGAATAGCCACCTCCTGTGAGGTCTCCTCCTCAATGTAATACAAGTGTGTACGTGACCCTCCCTCAGGTAGCGACATTGCTATCAAGAACATCTCCTGCCCTGGAATGGAGAACACAATGATCCTCTCGTAGCAATCCACCATACCCAAGATGACATCTTACCCCTCCATATCTTACACTAAGAGGTCCATTGCTAAATTTAGTCTCCCAATCGAAATGTCCACACCCCGACAAATCGAGTGAATCGTAGCCCCACTGCCTACTGGCGACTCTACACACATCCGAAAACTACTAGCGATCTCTAGTAGTCCGGCTCGTTTAGCAAAATTTAATTTAATGAATGAATGTGATGCTCCCGTATCAAAAAGGACACTACCCTCATAACCATGAATGAGAAACTTACCCTCAACTGCTGGCGGTGCTTGCTGCGCTGGAGGATTGGGAACATCCCGGGCTCGGACGTTATACACACGCCCGTAGTGCATCTTCCCCTGCTGTGGTGGGGCGGGTGGGGCTGGTGCTGCTGGCGGTATTTGCCCCCGTTGCCACTGTTGGGCCTCCTGCTGTTGACCTCTGCCCCTCTGTGGGCACTCCCTCTTGAAATGCCCTGGATGGCCACAGACAAAACAGTGTCTTTGACCATCCCCCTGTCGTTGGCCTTGTTGGCCCTGACGTGGCTGGCCCTGGCCCTGCTGGTCTCCCCCATTGTTGACTTGGCCCTGACGGCCCTGAGGAACCTGATACTGCTGATTCGGTCCCGGCTGCCCTTGCCTGAACCCTTGTCCTCCTGGTCGGAACCCACCAGGTTTAAACTTCTTAGTCTGATTCCCCTGCTGACTGCCCGTCTGCTGCTGAGTACCACTTGTGTCACTACTAGTAACTGCCTTACCCTGTTGGCTCGTCTCCCCTATCCTCTTGCTCCCCTTCGCATGGAAGCGATGATCCTGGCAATGTACACGCGCGACATTAACGACATCTGTATACGTCACTAACTCCGGATTCCCGATCAAATGTTGCCTGATCCGCCAGGTTAAGCCATCCATAAACCTCGATTTCTTCCTCTCCTCATCGCTCACGTCATTTGGCACAAAGTTTGACAACCGGGTGAACTCTTCCTCGTAGTCTGCCACTGATTGGTCACCCTGTACTAAATCACTGAATTTCTTTCTCATCTCAGTCTTTACTGCAGGTGGAAAGTATTTGCGGTCGAACCGCACCCAAAACTCTGCTATCGGCATCAAGTCTCGCTCCTCAGCGGTGGTAACTGACTCCCACCACTGTAGGGCTTCCCCCGACAGATGAAAGGCAGCAAGCATCTGTTTCTGTACCTCGGTACTCTCCATCATGCGCAGATGGCGCTGAATGTTCTTCTTCCAGTCACAAGCCTCGACTATGTCTGTGCAACCCCGAAACTCAGGTGGGTGAATCTTCTGAAAGGTCTCCCTAACTCTCTGCCAAGATGGTGGCCCCACTAGAGCCTGAACTCGTGCTGCCACTGGAGACGGTGCCTGGGGTTGTGGAAAGTGAGCTTCCATAGCTCGCATTTCTATATCGATCTCCTCTGCCACTATCACTGCCACCTGAGTAGTGGAAATCAACTCGGGTAGTGGTGGTGGTACTAGTGGCTACTGGTGAGCCTCCCTGACCTCATCCCTAGCCTCAGCCCTCTCCGCTCTCAGTCTCCTCGGTGGCATCTATAATGGATTGAATCGTATAAGTACACAATTTACACAAAAATATACACAACAGAAATACGATTATCTCACAAGCGGAAAATGAATCAACAGTCCTAATAATAGGGCTCTATATCAACCGAGTGCAACGCTGAAATGTAGAAAGCCGCACAGATTCTAAGGACACTAGAACCTGATGCTCTGATACCATCTGTGACACCCCGCCTAATTAATCCCGGGTGATCAGTCCTAAATCAAGTTAGAATAGGTTTCTCAGTTGGTTCATTCTTAGCATCACTGTCGTCTTTTTAATTACTAACCACCTAAGAGAGAAAAGTAGACTGGTGCCAATTTTTTTTTATCTTTCAATTAATTAAATGAAACTCATGCGGAACATAAAATAATACACAATCAC
This sequence comes from Sambucus nigra, assembly GCA_949130495.1. Classification (NCBI taxonomy): domain Eukaryota; kingdom Viridiplantae; phylum Streptophyta; class Magnoliopsida; order Dipsacales; family Adoxaceae; genus Sambucus; species Sambucus nigra. Next base: position 584,115,549 of record OX422210.1, on the reverse strand, counting down.
AGTTAATTGAAATAACCATCAACAAATAAAATACCTAACCGAATAAACCATCGGTCCAAATATCCAATACAACTAAAGACAAGAAGACAATCTCAACAAGTCTAATACTAATAAATGAACTGTGAGCGACATGCTCAAATAACTGCTAGAGAGTCTCTACATGAATGAAAGAAGGAGGCGTCTATCAAAAACCCCTCAACATCCACATGTGCTGCAGCAACGGATACCTGGAATAGAGTCAAGCCTGGCATCCCTGTGACTGGACACCTAAAAGGTTTTTAATTTTTTTTATAGCAAGGGTTAGTACCCAAAAACATTTGAAAATATTTAACAAATGATTAACTTGCAGTAATAAATAAATATGCATGCTCTTCATATTTTAGTTAGTGCCGCACTCTCTTGAGGACTTCCTTACCCCTCCCCTAATGTGCACTACTAACGCTTCCATTTAATTTACCTAGGTCCTACACTCCTGACCCAATACTTATGTTACCCCTTGCAATTAACCTACTCTAACCGAGTATGCCTTAAATCATGACTTTTACGTTATTATAAACGTCTACTTAATTAAATCATTTCCCTTTTGAACTTCATATAACATTGACACATGTTATGCACATAATACATTTTACACTATGTATTAATTACCCCATATATAATTATTTACCTAATTATATATTTAATCATATTGCAGTATTCACAAACATACTGAAATACCATTTAATACTAACATTCAACCGAGTAAAAGTACTCACAAAATATAAATTATCTAAAGTGCTATCCCACTAGGTGTATTCACATAACCTAGTTACCCAAGTCAGATTCGCTCACTAACTTAGTTTAACATACGATTGGAGGCGATCATATTCCTTCCCTGAAAGTGAGATGCCCCTCACCCCATATAACGGACGCTATGACCTGGGAATATACTCGCCCTACTCCTCAAGCTAGGGGATTCATCCACTACGCGCAACCTCCCCCTATAGCACTAGAGTATAGAATAATAATATCTAACCACTGATATTAATGCACATACTATATATATATACTATCAAACACCGTATATATATATATATATATATATATATATATATATATATATATATAAAATGTCCCGGCTACACCATGTACTAAATCCGTAACTCAAGCCTATTTAAATTATTGAGAGTTTATGGTCCAACCCTAATTATTAATTAATTCGCACATCAATTAATTAAGTCACCTTTGGTGTCGTCCCCACCATAAAATTGGACTTACCCTCGTAGCTCGAAATAACCTCACCCGAGTCTGAATTCCCGACTCCCGAATTTATAATCATGACGTGTCACCCAAAAACTCCCTCAAATTCTATTTAACTTTACTCACGATTAATTAGATTTAACTCATGTATTAATTTCTCAATAATTAATTACATAAAGGTTATTATATAAATTCCCTCATATATACATAACTGGGCGAATCTGCCAAATTCTGCCGACCTTCGATCGATCGACCCCAGGCCTTCGATCGATCGATCGAGCAGGTCTTCGTCTTTTTCGCGAAGACAGAATCAGCCATGGACGAAATTTCTCAAACCCTAGTTTCTTCTACCAGTAACCTCAAGCCCTCTTAACCTCAATACATGTTAGAAAACTTATTAGGAACCTCCAGAATGTCCACTAACATTATTAATTCGTCCATTAACTAAAATTTCTAAATTTGGGGAAAAATTCATCTTTAACCCTTAACGCATTTACACCCTAAGTTCCATCATCAAATCCGTTTTTAATTGTCCAGATACCGTCCTACCAGATATGTATCAACTTATAACTATCAGATTTTACATGAATCCTCACTCAAAGCCGTAAATCAGATTATTATTTGCAAAATCCCATGTTTATGCCATGAACACCCAAAACGAATTTTAATCAATCACATCACATGAATATGAATTGAAAAACAGATTTAATACTATTGCAAGTTATCCACTTGCCTTAGGTTTCGTAGTGTCTGATTTGGAGATGAATCTCAAGGTTGAAGATGACTCTTGTTGGCTCTCTTTTGATCCCCAAATCTGCCTTTAACTGCTATTAGGGTTCCTTAACACAGTAAGTTTTTTTTAAAACTCACATCAGCTGTTCTCTTATTGCTTCTAATATAATAATTAACCTAAATCCCATTTTTTGCCTAATGGGCCAAGCCCAAGTGACCCAAATGCCCCCGTGTGGGCCCGGCTATGTCTAAAACGCCTCGTGACCCGTTTACCTCCCCCGGGTACAGTTTTCCGACTATCTCGGCCCATCCGGACTCAACTGTACACTCAAAATTGACATCCGAATTAATTTATAAAAAATACTTATCCCCCACCCAATTTAGCCTATACCGACTCTCGGTTGAGATAAGTGCATACCCCGTCATTAATACTCGAAATGACGTAAATAAATTATTACTATTCACTTAGTAAATAAATTTCCTTAAATATTAACCATTCACTTCCCAATTAATATTTAAATATAAAATACCATAATTAATTCAATTAAAATTACGACACACAAGTAATTTTGAATTCCCGAATTAATTAAATATTTGATGCATGAAAATACGGGGTGTTACATTTGATTAGTTACCTTGGTTCCCGGGCGTGAGTGGAACATTTGTCCATCTTTTAGCCCAGCTTAGATGAAAATTATTCATCTACGTCTTTATTAACCAAGCATTTGGGACTTAGAGTTTTACCTTGCATGGTTTTTATGTATTTGGCAACCAACTTTGTTGGTGCCTTTATTGATACCGACCAATATTTTGCTGGTGGTTCATGTTAATGACCAACATTATTGGTATTTTTGTGTTGACAACCAACTTTGTTGGTGCCGACCAACATTGATGGTATTTTGTTGACAACCAACGTTGTTGGTGCCTTTGCTGTTGCCGACCAACATTGTTGGTATTTTTATGTTGACAACTAACTTTATTAGTGTTTTTGCAGCTGCCGACCAACATTGTTGGTATTTTTATGCTGACTACCAACTTTGTTGGTGTCTTTGCTACTGGCGATCAACATTATTGGTATTTTTATGTTGATAACCAACTTTGTTGGTGTCTTTGCTGTTGCCGACCAACATTATTGGTATTTTTATGTTGACAACCAACTTTGTTGGTGTGCTGCCGACCAACATTGTTTGTATTTTTATAGATGCATGCATAATGTCGTGCATAACACTAGTACTTTGAAAAAAATAACAATTTTGGGGAAATTTCATTCTCAATAATATTGAAATAAATTAATACAACATGATTACATCACTGATAGGATTTCCTCAGGTGGGTTCTTGAATTCTTCACCCTCTAAAGTCTCAATTCGATATGTGTCTGGTCGGATGACTGCCGTAATTCGATAAGGCCCATGCCAATTGGCTTACAGCTTATTGTTCTTTTGAATTAGTTTATTTAAAACATAATCACCCTCTTTTAAGTTGCTTGGCTTCACCCTCTTATTGTAGAAACGTGCAGTTCGTTGTTAATAGGTTGCATTCCTTAAAACCGCATCTTCACGTATCTCCTCCAGCATGTCTAAGTCCATCCTTCTCATCAAATCACAGACTGGGGTATTGAAGTTAAGAACTCTGTGTGTAGGTAAACCTAACTCGATAGGAATTACTGCTTCAGTACCAAATGCTAACGTGTAGGGAGTTTCTCCAGTAGCTGTTTTGGGAGTTGTTCGGTAAGCCCACAAGACATAATGCAGTTCATTAATCCAATTCCCTTTAGCATTTTCTAGCATTTTCTTCAACCCATTCAACAAATTTCTATTAGTTACCTCTATTTGGCCTTTTCTTTGAGGATGGACGGGAGCAGAGTGGATTTTTTGGACATTGGATTAGGCACAATAAGCAGCGAATTCGTTATTGTCAAACTGTCATGATCAGTGATAAAGGCGAAGGGAAAGCCATACCTACATTTGATATTCTTCCAAATAAACTGATAAACTTTTTTATAGGATATATCGATCAATGGTTCAGCTTCCACCCATTTAGTAAAGTAATCAACAACTACAACTAGGTACTTGAACCTTCCTCGGGTGGTCGGTAGAGGCCCAACCAAGTCAATTCCCCACATCTCAAAGGGCAAAGGTGAAGTGATTGGGTTAGGAGAGCTTGTGGAGCCTTGCATATGCTGGAAAACCTCTGGCACTTATCATACTTTTTGGCAAAATCTTCACTATCTGCTCGCATAGTTAGCCAGTAGTACCCCCGCGTGTTGATTCTTCGTAACAAAATTCTCCCTGCTACATGGGCTCCATATAACCCTTCATGGATTTCCTCAATCCAATCCTTTACTTCAGTTGGATGCACACATCATTGTAGACCAGTAGTTAATCCTCTTGTGTACAATACACCATTATCTAGCACATATCTCGTCGCTTTATATTTCAGTTTCTTTACTTCAAGTAGGTCAGCTGGTAGAATTCCTTCTTCAATATAAGCTCTTATGGGATCCATCCAAGATGGCCCCATATCAACTGCAATAAAATTAACCATCAGATCGTTATCAATGTTCCTATTAGCAAGTAGCTCAATAGGAATAGTTCTTCGCAGCTCAGTTCTGGTTGCTTAAGCTAGTCGAGCAAGTGCAACTGCTCGGGCATTTTTTAATATAGGAATTCTGATCATCTGGACTGCTAGCAAAGTGGAAATTATCTTAAAAGCTTTAGCCAAGTATTTGGACATCAGTTCTCCTTAGCTTCATATACGTTCAACACCTGATTTACCACCAACTGAGAATCACTCTATACTACAACTTGCTTGACATTAAGTGATTTAGCTAGATTTAAACCAATAATCACAGCTTCATACTCTGCCTCATTATTGGAGGCTTGAAATTGGAATCATAGAGCGTACTCTATATCTAACTCGTCTGGAGTATTGAGAATGATTTCAGCTCCACATCCAGTTACACAAGAAGACCCATCAACATACAAACTCCATATGGGAATATTGGTGTCAAACGACTGGTTTGTCAAAATCCCCTGATGGAAGATTTTATCCTTCACCTCCTCATATTTCTTCTTTATCTCCTGTACTCCGCTAGACAATTTTGGTTGATCATTGATAACTTCTTCTGCAGTCTCTTCTGCTTGGAGTTGGTCGAACATATCTCCAGTAGGTCTGTTGACTCCTGAAAGTTGCTCAGCTACAGTCCCTTATTGCTCGGGGACCTCTAGGTAAGTGAATTCTGCAATAAAATCATCCATAGCTTGGCCTTTTAAAGCAGTCCTTGGTTCTCTGACTTATGCAAAGCTTGCCTCAATGGCATGTTAGTGTATACCACTACGGTGTGAGCTTGAAAATATGTCTTCATCCGTTTACTAGCCTCAATTAAGGACAATGCTAATTTCTCCAGTCTGGGATATTTAATATTATATCCTCGAAAACCTTTGTTGGTGTAATAAACTAACTTTTGGACTCCATTTTCCTCCCTAATCAAGGCAGAGCTAACCGCTGACTTAGAAGCTGCCAAATATAGATACAACTTTTCTCTCAACACTGGTTGAGAGAGTAGTGGTGGTGCTCCCACGTACTTCCTCAATTCTAGGAAGGCTTTTTCACGTTCATCGTTCCATTCAAAGGTTTTTCTGAGTACCTTAAAGAATGGCAAATATCTGTCTGTTGCTCGGGACATAAATCTGTTGAGTGCTGCTACACGCCCTGTTAGCCTTTGAACATCCTTTTTACAGGTCGGGGATTAAATTTCTATCAAGGCTTTGATCTTATTCAGATTGTCTTCAATGCCCCTTTGATTTACTATTTACCGGAGGAACATTCCTCCTGAACTCCAAAGACGCATTTGGTGGGGTTTAACTTCATATGATGCTTTTCCAATTGATCAAACGTCTGACTGAGGTCGGCAATATGATCAATAATTTTTTTGCTTTTAGTTGACATATCATCAACATAAATCTCCATGTTCTTACCAATCTGCTCCTCAAATACTTTGTTCACTAGTCTCTGATAAGTGTCACCTGCATTTTTTAGACCAAATGGCATAACATTATAGTAATAAGTTCCTCGGGGAGTAATAAAGGAAGTACTTTCTCTGTCTTCTGGTTTCATTTTGATATGGTTATAACCAGAATATGCATCCATAAAACTCAGCAGCTCGTGCCCTGAAGTAGCATCCACCAATTGATCAATTCGTGGCAAAGGAAAGTGATCCTTTGGGCACGCTTTATTCAAGTCAGTAAAATCCACAGACATCCTCCACTTATTATTTTTCTTTTTGACCATAACTACGTTGGCCAACCAGTCCTGGTATTTCACGTCTTCGATAAAGGAAGCTTTTTGAAGCTTTTCCACTTCTTCCTGTATAGCCTGGTTCTTCTCCGGGCTAAAAAATCTTCTTTGCTACTTCACAGGTATAACCTCCTTATTAATATTAAGCTCATGGCAAAGGAAATTTGAGCCTATGCCAAACATATCTTCATGGCTCATGTGAACACCTGCTTTCTTTATCTCAAGAAGGCCACCAACTCCTGTTTAAGAACCAGTTCCAATGACACTCCTATTTGAGTTGTTCGTTCTGGGTTATCATCGTCCAAAACATAACTTTTTGTTGCCTCCATCACTTGGCCTTTTACGAGCTCTGATTCGCATCTTGGATCTAAGGTTTTAACCTCAGATTAGCTGTTCGGCTCGAATATATCCACTTGATAAGTGGTTGTTCTCCTCTTTATTTCTAGCATATCTTCCTCCTCGGTAGATGAATAGTAGCATTCTCGAGCTACTTTATGATATCCTTTTACTACTCCAACTCCAAAGTTGGTTGGGAACTTCAGGCATTGATGAACAATAGAAGGTACAACTTTGAATTTATCCAGACCAACTCTTCCCATGATCATGTTATAGGCAAAATGCACATTTTTATCCATTACAAAAAATCTCATTTTCTCTATTTTGATCGTCGACTATGTCCCGATCAACACATCTAACTTGATTATTCCCAATGGAAATACTTTTTCGCCAGAGAATACAATCAGTGGCCCGTGGTAAGGATCCAATTGACTGAGTTTTAAACCTAAACTATCAAAATAGGGATAAAATATGATGTCTGTCGAACTACCGTTTATGTTCTTGCTACTAGTACTTCATTTATCCTAACTCTGATCACTAAAGGATCATCGTGAGAATATAATACTCCAGATAGATCGTTCTTGGAAAAGCCAATTACGAGCTTATCCATGTTAACTTTTCTTGATCGGTCTTCCTCGGTAAGGTTGATTCGCTAGATATAGGAACAAGCTAAAGCCTCATTAAGGTAAGCCTTCCTTTTAACTGTATGATCTCCTCCTCCTGCATCTCCACCTGTAATCATATGGCAATCAAAGGATCCAAAATTTAGTGTGAATACCCCGCGTTAAGGTTATCTAGGTTTCTTGGGGAGGTCAGGGTCATCTTCTGGATCATCGTCATGGTTCCTCTTCTTATCTTTTCCAGGATTAACAGGTAATCTAGATCTCTGTCAACCTCTACTGCCAGTTCTTCCACCAGCCTGTCGATCAAAAAAACTATCCAATTTTCCTCTTCGAATAAGTGCTTTTATCTCATTCTAGAGAGCAATACACCGGTTGGTCGTATGACTATGATATTTGTGAAACTCATAATACTTGGACTTATCCCTCTTATCATCAGGTGACCTTAACTTTTTGGGCTAACTCAAATCATTATTGTGCTTGATTTCCTCTAACACATGATGTATCCACCGCTAAGGGACTGTAATTAGTGAATTTTCTGAGCCGATCTAGGCTTTCTTTTACTTTCGAATTCCTGCGCTCATTGTGATTCTTGTGCTCCTTCTTATCCGATGTTGCTTCTATCTTTGCTTCCGCCTTTGCATCTGAATTCTTTTTAGCAGCCATAACTTCCTCGACGTTCATAATCTTTGCTGCCTTGGCCATCAATTCTATCATTATTTTTGGGGGATCTTTTTCCAATGTATAATATAATTTTTTGGGGAGCAAACCACTCATGAGGGCAGTGATTGCAATCTTCTCTTCGTAATCAATGACTTCCAATTTCTCGTTGTTGAAACGAGTGATGTAATCCCTGGTACTTTCTCTTACTTTCTGTCTCACACTAAGAAAATGAGCTACCCACTTCACTAGTTTTGCTCTAAAGCAAAAATTACCAATGAATAACTCGACGAGTTGTTGGAAGCAGGAAATTTACCCCCGAGGAAGATTATTGTACCAGATTTGAGCAGATCCAGTGATTGTTCCTGAAAATGCCCTACACCTCATCTCATCAGGAACAACATAGATATCAGCTGCTTCTTATTATTGTTATATATGAAGAACTTGATCAGTCTTCCCATCATACTTGGGAGTGAACACTAGAGCTTTAAACTTGGTCGGCGTAGGGAAATCTACGATGGTTTACACAAAGGGGGATCCCTTAATAAAACTTCTCTGGAGAGGATTCTAGGCCTTGGCCATTTCTCCCAATCTGTCTTCCAAGCGCTGAATGGAACCTTTCCAAGCATCATTGCCAGTGCCAGATCTATGGGTGGCATCTTTTTTATGCCGACCAACTGATCGTGCTGAGCTTTTTTCTTGCGAACCTTCTCTTTGGTTGGATCGAGCAGTTCATCGGGTGTTTAATCTGGATTGGGCTGAACCTTCCCTTATATCGCTTTGTTGTCGAGTATTTCTCGACACAACCCGTAGGGAATTTCCCTGGGGTTCCAAACGATCGAATGAAGAAGCCCTACTTAGCCTTTCCAAGGTACTCAATCTTTCAGGGACAAGGGATTGTCCATCAGAGGAATTAGTAATCCTGATAGAAGAAGTTGCTCCAGTAAGGTATGAAGGATCTCTTGAAGTTATGGAATGACTATGCCCAACACGCCTTATTGGTGGTGGTGGCATACTCCTTTGGTTGAATTGTGCAGGGACTCCAGCTTGCAGAGTTTGGGCCAACTGTCGTATCGTATCCTGCATAGCCTCTTGACCCTTGGCCAAGCGAGCCAAAATTCCAGTTATATCATTATTTTTTGGAGGGGTAGAGGGATTAGGCAGAATTCCATCATTTTTGGTACTCGATTCAGGAATTTCAGCAATGGATGATGAACTAGTGAAAACGTTTAGCAATACGTTCCCACAGACGGCGCCAATCTGTTGATGTAAAAAACTAGACTAGGCCTAATTGATTGATCACAGATAAATTAAATATAACAAACAAATAAGACAAAGAGATTTTTAAAGTGGTTCAGCTCCAAGGAAAAGTCTACGTCCACTGTTATGTATTGACTGCCTTGATTTTATTTTTGATCCCTTGCAATGAGGGTGATACAATGTATTTATTGCTCAAGAGGGGTACTGATAGTTATCGTGTGAAAGGATGGAATGCATTTATTTGTTAGGCATTTTCATCAATACATAAGGAGAATTAAATATACTATTGATGTCGCTTCACTGGTTACACAGGTTGTATGACTGCTGTCGCTTCGTTGGATGTACAGGCTGGATTTTCGGTAGTTGGTCGGTCTTCCCAACTGCTCGGGCTTCCTTATTGGTCGGGCTGCCTTGTAGGCCGAGCTCCCTCATTGGTCGGGCTTTTGCATTATGCTGACTTATTTTTGAGCCACACTGGATGACATGTGTTGGTTTATAATCGGTCCACGTAGGATGATAAATTTTGGTATCAACAACATTCTTGGATGAAAAAAAAAATCTTTGAAGTTGTGTAGGTTGCTTTTTGAGATAAATTGTGGATTTTCAAAGCTTATGATTTGGTATGGAAACAAAGTTGTCATTACAAATATCTTTACCTAAGGATGAAAATTTCACACTTGAAAAGAATTTCATGCAAATATCACTGATATTGGTAAGGTGGTAAGAAACACCATTTTTGAATTTCATATCTTATGATTCTTGATGATTTGTTTTATGATCTTAATTGATATTTTTTTTCATGCATAGAATATTTGTTAAAACATATGAGCTTGTTGATAATTTAGTCTTCACATGTAAAATTGTATATTTATTATTCTTAATGATTTTATGTTGTATGACACATACACTTGATTTTGATGATAATTTTTTTTGAGTTGAATATTCATAATTTTGTGTGTGTTACATCTTGACATATTTTTGTGGATAATAATATTGGATTAATTCATGACTTTATTGTATGTTAATTTGAAACGAAAATGTCATTTGAAATTTATTAGTCATATGAGTTACATGTTAATATTGGACATTCACTTATTGATCTTGATGATATGAACATATTGATCTTAGTGCGCTATACTTATGACTCGCTACATAATTATTGCCATTATTTGAATATTTGTTACATTCTTGAAAAATATTATTTTTGGAAGAAAATGACACTTATGATATTTTTATTCTTAATTGAAAATCACGTGATTATTGAATATAAAGTTGATCCATGAATATATCGAGACTTGTTGAAAATATTTTATATCATGAAAAAAATGCACCATATTTATTATATGCATATATCCCTTCATTGGTATCCCTTAGGGGGAGATAAATGTTATTGAAAATTATTTATGGAAAAATATTTATAAAAAATTATTTGTTGAAGTTGATTATTAGAAATATGCTTGATCGTGATTTTTGATGCGTTATTATGGATGTTACAATAGGATTGAATATTTCAGATTTTTTTTATGCTCGTATCTTGAAAATGGCAAAGAATAAACAAACTGAAATTCGGGTCGCTACCAATATTCCTCCATATTCTCACTCATGTTGTGCTTTATTAAAATTGTTTTACAAATATTGAGTAGTGATATATTCACCATTATGTGCTTAATATTATTAATTTTATCATTTTGGTGACTTGTGCATTGTTTGATGATATTAGTGTCTATCTATAAAATTGAATACATGTTATGAAAAATTTATGAGATATTTAAAATATATATATATATATATATATATATATATATATATATATATATATATGATGACACATGTGCTTGTTGAAAATTTCATGTTATTTATATGCCCCTTGCAATTTATGGTTGAATCTCATGTATGAATTATTTTGGATAGGGGGAGATTCTTTTGACCCGATGACAGTCGATTTAAATTGAAAAATCTTTTTGATAATGTCAAAAGGGGGAGTAAAATTTATGATTCACTTATTGTGCTTAATTGATACATTTTATGGATTAGTGTGAATCATTGTTTGTCATCATCGAAAAGTGAGAGATTGTTAAACGAAAATATATTTATCCCTTAATTATATTTAATTAGTTTAATTATAATTAATGCACATTTTAGTTTAATGTAATATATTAGTTTTGATGATTTCAAACATACTTTTACTCCGTGATTTTGTAAGTATTTTTAATATATAACATTTTATTTTATTATAACCTTTATCATTTTTACATTTTCCCAAATTAGTTGTCTTATATTTACTTAGTTGTACAGTTTCATTTTATGTTAGTCATGTACATCTATATTCAAAATATTTTTTTTTTGTTATACATACGCTTTTATTATTAATATGCAAATATTATTAATATGTTATATAGTATAAATTTATATAATTTTTTAAAATTGAAAGAATTTTTGTTTACATGTCATATATTTAATTTATACATATTTAGTTATATAAGAGTTCTTTTATCCATATTAACTTTCCCTTTGCAAATACTATTACATATATTATATTCTATGTATATACTATTTACAACATATATTTACTATATTTTGAGTTTTAAATATTCTTGGAACCCCAAGCTAGTTTAGTTAATATATATATATATATATATATACTTGCTCATTGGGCTACACATGCAAACTCCTTGCATTTGAAATGATGTAGATGCAGCTTGTCAGTGGAGACATCTCCTGTTAAGAAGTCTACCTGCTCTTACACGCTACTAATGAGTTTAAATAACTTCTTTTCTTTTATATATTCAAACTTCCATCCGTCAAGTGTCACTCTTGAACAGTGCCATCTATCAGACTTTTATATCAATCTTTAAAGGCTATTTATAATTTATACATATACATAATTCTATATGTTTATAATATATATTGCATACTGTTGTGTTTTTTTGGAACACACGTTTTTTTAATATATATTTTTATTTTTTTAACATATTACTATATACGTTTTCTTTATATATATAACATATTATTTTTTTCGTTGACAGATAATAAATTTGTTACATTTTTTTTAACATCTATTTTTTTTTGAATTATACACGTTTGAACAAGTACTTTATTTCTTTAAAACCTCTTGGCCCTTTGATTATTAAATTCACATCTATATTTTTTTTTATATATCATGCATTCCATATACCTATATACATATAAGTGTATATATGAGAGATTGACAGAGGGAGATGCATCTTTATCCTGGGCACTATGTAGAGTAAGATAGTAAAATTCCCATCGATAGCCAACATTCGACACAGATGTGCACAAGGATCATGTGTGGTAAAATCGCGTAGGCCAAACCTCTCGACTTGATTTATACAAACCTAGTCATTTGGCTCGATAACCAAATGACACCCACTTAAACTAAACGCGGTCGTTTTTAATTCTACTGAATTAAAAAAAAATACATGTTTGATTTTTACTTCTTTTAAAATTTATTTCACCATTTTAAAATCTCAGAAAAACATATAAAATATGAACATTAATTTTAAAATTTTGAAAATTATAAAATCATGAAATTCATAATATAAAAAATATTTACGAATAAAATACATACGTGATTAATACAAAAATAAGGAATATATTAACAAAAATTCAAATTAGAAAATTGAGTTTAAAATTATTTTAAAAATATTATTTGGAGTATGTTTAATGGGTGCAATGGCCCGAGTGTTTTTAGGACTTTTGTTACAAAATTGAGCCAATTTAAAATTTGAGAGATTTAAAAAGGGAACTTTCAAAAGTAACTACTATAAAACTAATAAGAATCACCATATATTAAATTATTTGAACTTGGAACAAAACATCTTATCAAAATATAATGTCATATAATGAAGTCCAAAAATAAGAAAAAAAATATCGTGTGTGTGTGCGGGGGGGGGGGGGGGGGGGGGAGGGAATGGATGATTCTCCATAAGTCTAATCTCATCCATGAAGATTAAACATCCTCTTCCACTTACATAAATTTCAATAAGTAATCATAATTGTAAGGACATTATTTTATTGTCCGACTTACATTTGAGTATGTCGTATATGCTATAACCATCGAAGACTTATTCAAGTTCCATCATGCGTCAAAACGGATCCAAATATCAAAGTTCTTCAACATTCAAGCGTCCGCGAGATTAATTTTGGTATGGTTGTGTTTAAGTACCTTAGCATTTCACTTAGAGTGTTGTGATATTTTTTACTAAATATTTTCTAAGTGTTAGAGTGGAGTTTTTTGTCAAAAGTATTTTTAAAGTTTTCGAGGCGGAGTATTTCTGGCGAAATAAAAAATTATTTTTTAGCATCTCGTTCGAGCGAGATATGCCAATTGTTCGAGCGACGCGCCGCCTTAACGTTTTTATAAATAATGTGTTAAACAACTTCATTTTTCTGGAGAAGACCTGAGAATTTTATTCTACGAAAACTGCTTTGGCAGAAACGTTTGTCTTCTGACTTTTGAGAGTTTTAGTTTTATTTTCAATTCACAAAACGTCGTAATATTTATGTGAATTATTTTGGAAACCAAGATACAATCTTGCTGAAGTTTTCTCCTATAGAGAGGGTAAATCTACGGCTAACGACTGCGTGTCGATTAGGAGTGCTCGAGGGAGTTCCTGGCTGATTTGGACTGCGTGTTCGTGTGGATTGATGCGATTGTTCCATTGATGACTTTAGGCTGCGGGACTATGTGATTGTTCCGAGGAGTGATCATTGCGGCTTTCTTTGTAATCTTTGCAAGTTGCGATTTTTTATTTTATAGTGAAATAAAGGTTTTGTCCGAAAGGAATTTTTCCTGAAATCTGTGAGTTAGCAATTTTATTTATGATGGTTTGACACACACACACACACACACACATGTTTAGGGGCCGAATTAATTTGGTTTGATATTTGTCACCGATTAAATAAGTATTTAATTGGAAACTTGCGAATTCGGTTTAATCAATATCACACATACGGTTTATTTTCAAATTGGTATCAGAGAAGGTTACACTAATTTAGTACGTATTCCTATTTCCGCAAAAATTGTGTGATAAGGATTTTTTCTTAAAATCAGTTTTTTTTTTATAATTCGCAATTTTTTCGATGGAGAACTTATGTAATCGGGTGCCTCCCCTTGATGACACGAGTCATAGTTTTAATGATTTAAATAGTTTGAATTTGACATTTGCTAAGAAAATTTATTTTTTGGAAAAAGAAAATTTTCGTTTTAAATTTGCTATGGATCTTTTGCAAATGGTTCAAAGTCAAAGAAATTTTTATCATGAGAAGTTTGCTGCCTTGGACCATGACTGTAATGCTTTGAAATTGTCCAAAAAGGAAAGTGATGATAGAGTCCTAGTTTTAGAAAAAGAATTGGAGGACTTTAAAAATTCTAGTATTTGTGTTTGTGCCAAAGTGGATAAAAATATTTTAATCTATGAGATTGTGGCACGTGAGGAGACTCTTAGGGATAAGTGTACGTATTTTAAGGGAGAACGTGATAACCTTCTATGAATAATTGAAAATTTAGAGAATGAATCCCTAAAATTGGAAGAGTGTAATTCTTTGCTTGGGTCAAAAATTTTGGAGTTGAAAAATGATTTGACAGACTTGAGTAATGTTGCTAGCAATGGTAGTGGCTCGTCTTGTTCTCATACTTCAAGCGTTAAAGTCAAGACCATTATTTGTTTTAGAGGGTCAATCAATCCCAAGGACATTAGAAAAGGTCAACCCATAGGTGTCATTTTACCCGTTTACACATGTTCACATTGTGGTAGGAATGGTCACCTGAGGCATTTTTGTTTCGATCTTCGAAGAAGTCCTAGTAAGTTTAAGCCTAGTGTTCCCGTGGTTCCCAAAACCGCCATGAGTCGTTGCACACCTATTTGGGGTTAGGAAATCACTTTTAGAGGCTCTAGATGTTAAACCAGTTAATTCTCGGTTGCTTGCACATGATTCTTCTCTTGTCATATCATATAGGTGATTGTGTTTGCTTATTTGTCATACGCTAGTTGTGCTTCATGTTATATTCTTGCTAGTGTTATGACTTGTGTACTTTTTGTAATAGATTTTTGTTTTTAAAAAATTTTGAAAAATACAAAATAATTTTATTTTGAAAAAAGTGTTTGGAAAAAGACAAAAAGAGTTTTGTCTTTTGTTTACACCATATATGAATGGACATTTATGATGACCATGTCACAATTTCATTCCATATCCATGTGACAATTTGATAGTGTTTTGATATGCGTCGTCATTTTATTTTTGTACTTTATAATGTTTGGAGTCATTAAAATGAAATTTGAGATCACTACCTACATGTTTGACTCATAATTGCGTTTAATGCACACTTGCACGAATTTGTTTGATTATTGTACTTATCAAATCACATGTTGGTCGAAGTGTTTCCATCTCAATCCTGTCTTTAAAATGAACCAAACGCGATAAAACTTGATAATGAAAATAGTGCGTGTAAGAACCATTTATTGTGAGGAATTAAATTGAAAAAAAATGATGAGTGGTCACGGGGAAGGGCTGCGAGAGTACAAAATTAACTCGTCGTGAAAGCCACCATTTAAAAGAGCCCAAAGAAAAAATTAAGGTAATAAAAAGATAAATATGCTAAAAATGGGGCTAATAGGTTTAGATCACCTCAAAAGAAAAATAAAAGATATATTTTGAGGTTGTTTGGATGAAAAAATATAAAAAATGGGTTTGCACGTCCTAACAAAGTCTTGAAAAAGCATTACCTAGTTTTAGACATTATTGGTGTGGATATCATTTTAGACTTTAATGTGTCGATTAGATGAGTCGATATCATATAAATTCACATTTTTTTGACACCTAAGGACGATTTTGAGTTCATTAGTTAGGAGTATCCATATTCATCGTGCACACATGTTATGCGTGATTGTATTGATTTGACTATTGGTTTTTTCACAATGATTCATTCCGTTTTCACGATTTGGTTATCGTAGTGTAAATTCATGGTTTGCAATTTTTGTAAAATTATTTTGGCATATTTGTTTGAAAATTTGAAAAATAAAAAATAGTTTGTGAACTGCTTTTGAGTATCTCTTTATGATCGTAGGTTGTTTGATTTGCTTATCGTGACAACTCTATGTTTGTTTTGTTTATTCGTTTTCGTATCTATTTCGAATAAATAGAAAGGAGGAGAATGAATTATGGGGGAGATTTGATTATTGATGATTGATGTATACTTATATCATTTCAAACTCAATGCATCACAAAGGTATTTACTTTGTCTCGTATGTGTAGGTACAAAGATTAATGATCATATGTTGCACACCCTGATGAGAAAAGGTTAAATATGTAATACCCCGTATTTTTATGCTATATTAATTTGGGGATTTATTAAATTTAATGTGAATTAATTATTTAATAAAAATCCAGAAATTAATTATGTTATAATTATTAACGTGACGAGAGTTAGTAATTATAGAAAATTTGTTGAATATTACTGATGAGCAAAGTAATATATAATATTGGTTATATTGAATGTCACGAGTGAATGAAATGACAATTTTGGAAATTTGAGTCGGGACGCGCCTGTGTCGCGTCGGGACTAAATATTGATAAATAAAAGTGAATATTTTATAAGTTGTTCGTATGGTCGTTTTGAGCGTGCCAACGCGTCCGGAAGGGTCGAGATAGTCAGAAAAGTGTACCCGGGGGTTTAGTTTGGGTCTCGGGGATTTTTTAGGCCTAATTAGTATCCCGGGAGGGCATTTTGGTCATTTCACATTTTTGGGTAATTAAACCCACGAAAATTAAATGGGTTATATCAGATGTCTAGGTTATCTTCTAGGGTTAAAACAATTCAAAACCTTAGAACGGCCATAGGAGAGGAGAGGAGAAAGCTCTCAAGGCAATCCAAGGCTCAAAACCCATTCGTTTGCACCGCCGCCACCGCCAACGCGTAGATCGCGAGATGGGGAACGCAACCACACCAAATTTGGCACCAAACCAGAACACCAAAAACCCCAGACAAGTGTTTATCTTGCTTATTTCGTTGATGCATCCTTTATATTAGTTTAGGAATAATTAGAATGAGTTGTATGGAAGAAAAACCCAATTTGAGATAGGAAATTTGCATGTAGTGATGATTTATATGATAATCTGGAAAACCCTTCACATGTAGAGGATTAAACCACGAAAATATGATGTTTCATAAGAAGGAAGTTCTGGAAAAGATTTGTTAGAACCATGTTTAAGAGATTTCTAGGGTTCTTGATATTTACATGAATTGTGGACTGTTAATCCATGTTTAGTGATGGAAATTGACATGTTTTACATAGGAAATGCATAATATTATGTTAGGATGTTAGTAGTATAAATCTTTGGACGTTTGGGAATGCAAAACTTGAATTTGGATGAAGATATGTGTTAGAACCCGTAACTGCAAAACTGCAGAAATCGCAATACCTGCTTGATCGATCGATCGAGCCCAGAGCTTCGATCGATCGAAGGTTCGATCGATCGAGCCCCAGACCTCGATCGATCGACCCCTCCTGGAAGACTCCTATTTCCCTTTTTAAATTAGTTAAATTCAATTTAATGTGAAATAATTCTTGGACACCCTTAATAAAATGTTTTGGGGAGATATGGAAGACCAGTAGGACATATGAATAATTTTGGGACCTTTAATGTCGGGCAAGGATTGTATTTTTGGGATAATTACATAAGGGTCGATGAGTTTATGTTTTAAAGGGAGAGACGAGTAAGAGAGTTACGTTGGAACATAAAAAGGACACCTACTGAATTTTATATTTGGGAGGATAGAGTCCATGAGTGTTACGTAATGAGTTAGAAAAATCCTTCGAATTAAGGTTAGAGACGAACCCTTATACGCGATACTAATAATGTGAAAATAAGGATAAATGTCGTAATTATGGGATTTGAGATATACCTAACATTGATATGGTAATATTAGTATAGTTATATGATTGTGTATGCATATACTATCTATGTGTGAAAAACATACCCACGCTACTTGCTATCCTTGAGGTTACCGCGCTGGGACGATCTTATCCCGTGTGCCTTTTTGGGGGATATTGATTCGTACCCTAGGAGATAGATATCCTTGGTACAGGCTATCGAATTGATAGTTCAGACGGTCCTAAGAGACGCGGATATGTGCCATCCTCTTAGAGACTTGGAATCTATGCTTCGCCTCAATATTGTTTGTGTATGTGTTAATACAATTCGAGAGTGATTCCGAATTTGTATTCCCCTTAGTACGAGTGATACAGGGATTGGATAGTAGAGTATGCCCGCACCATAGTTTTTATGTGGGGTGCTGTTATAATATATATATTATACGAGTAGTTAATATATATATGAAATTCTGAAATTTGGAACTTCCTACTGTGATTTGGTAAGTAGGACATGGTTGATGACTCAAATTGTAAATACTTGTTATGAGAAAGAAAATATGACACAAGAAAACTTTATTAATTAATAAAGTTAAAATGAGAATTTTGGTTACTAATTGAAATCTTCCTTTTTAAACAATTGTATTGTTCAGTTTTAAATCTTGCGAACCACCTAAGATAAGTTAAATCGTTGGGAGAGATTAGTGCGATATATGATAGATAATCCGTTGGGAAGGTTAGTACGATAGGCGTGCACATTAGAAGAGAGGTGAGAATTTTTCAAGAGAGTGTCGTACTAATTTGTTGTTGCATTGGCCTGTAATCAATTTAAATACTTGCTAAACGAATTTTTAAATCATACACTATCGGGATCTGACCCGTTTCTATTTCTCTTGTATATATATGTATATATTACAGGTGCCCAGCCACAGGGGCGTCTTGCTTAGGATCCCTTGGAAGGAACGTGTTGCAGCTTAGGTGGGAGTTGCAGGCCACTTGCTTAGACAATTTCATTTACTTGATTCCATTTCTATCACTCTCAGTTATTGGGGCACGTGTCGCCCTTTCCACTATTTAGCTGTTTTATTGGGACATTTGTATTTTAGTTATTTCTAGTACTGTTGCTTTGGGATTTATTCAGTATGGATGTTTACTTTACGTTCTAAATGTTGGTATTTTTTTTGAATGTTGAATGTTAAATTATTTGGAGTATATGTTCATGGATTATTGTGGTGTGATTCATTATATGTTAGATTGTTGTAAATCATTAAATCTTTGTTTAAAAAAAAAAAATTTTGGAAAGTAATGTTTTAAAATTATTTTGACACTTAGCTTAATTAATTAGGGTGTTTAAATTGGAAATGTTATTTTTCGACAGTGATGATGAGAATGAACCAACTGTTCACCTTGATTTAATTTAATAAAGGAGTGATCGCCCGGTATTTAATTAGGCGGGGTGTCACAGGTGGTATCAGAGCATCAGGTTCTAGTGTCCTTAGGATCTGTGCGGCTTATTTTCGCTTTCAGCTTAACATTTTTGCTATAGAGCCCTACTTTTAGGATTGTTGTATTCCTGCTTTTACTTTTACGTCTTCAGCTATTTGAGATTTGATAATGACTGTAGACTAATAAACTTCTTCACGTTTCAGATGCCTCCGAGACGTGCACCGAAGGATAGGCATGCCCAGGCCGAGCAGCCAGCAGCTGCGACACAAGGCACTATGAATGCTAATGAGGTAGCCGCCATTGTTGCTCAGGCGGTGAATGCCGCACTAGCGGTGGTTCAGCAAGATCCACCCCAGATTCAGGCAGTGGCGCCAGTACCAGCACAACTTCCATCTTTATGGGAGAGGGTTAGGGATGCTTTTCAGAAGGCGCATCCCCCTGAGTTCTCTGGTAGCTCAGATATCATCACAGTCAGCCAATGGAAGAAAGACATCCAGCCGCATCTTCGAATGTATGAGTGCACCGACGTGCATAAACAGTTGTTGGCTTCCTTTAAGCTAGTGGGGGACGCTTTGCAGTGGTGGGAGTCCACTACCACCTTGGAGGAGAGGGACACGATCCCTATTCAGTCGTTCTGGGAACGGTTTGACCGCAAGTACTTTCCACCCGCCGTACAGACTGAAATGAGGCGAAAATTACTGAACTTAAAGCAGGAGAATTCCACTATAGCTGAGTATGAGGAGGAGTTCACGAGACTTCTCACCATAGTGCCGGATGAGACACCTACTGAGGGTAAGAAGATAATGTTGTTTGTGGACGGGTTAGCTTGGAGGATTCGTCAGCACCTTATAGGGAATTTATCTCTGAGTACTTTCACTGATGTACTCAATGCTGTGTTACTACATTGCCAGGATCACCGCTTCCATCTGCAGGGAAGCAAGAGAGCAGGAGAGTCCAGCCAGCAGGGCAAGACCGGGGGTAGTAGTGCTAGTGGAGCACCAACTGGACAGACTCGTCAGCACGAGCAGAGTTCCCATCAGGGGGACCCTGCTAAGCGATTCCATTCAGGTGATTCCAGGAAGGGATTTGGGGGTTATAGGCAGGGCCAGTAGGGCCAGCCTAATCAGCAGGGTCAGCAGCAGGGCTAACAACGTGCTCATCAGGGCCAACAGGGCCAGTGGCGGGGAGGTAACGACCAGCAGGGCCACGGTCAGCAGGGTCAGAGGGGAGGCAACTTCAAAGGCCGATGTTTTGGGTGTGGTAAACACGGCCATAGGCGCCAGGATTGTCCGGAGGGAGATATGGCCCCACAGCAGCAGGGTGCCCGTAATGAGCCACAGATACCACTTTTTCCAGCTGCCCTCCCAGCTCCAGCTCAGGTGCCAGCCCTACTAGCCATTCCAGCAGCTCCAGTGCAGCAGGGGCAGTTACAGTATGGACGTGTCTATAACGTCCACCAGGCAGCATCTCCACAGGCACCACCCGCGATTGAGGTTATGTTTCCTATCCATGATACTATGGGTCGGGTTTTGTTTGATACTGGGGCGACGCATTGTTTTATAGCTACGCATTTTGTGAAGGCCTTAGGGTTGTTAGCCACAACAGAGAGCACAGTGACGTGTGTAGACTCACCACTGGGGAGTGGGTCGCTTATCTTCTTTATATGCCGGGGAGTGGGGGTAGAGATTGGTAGTTTGGTATTACCTGCAGACATGTTAGTCTTAGATATGCATGAGCGCGATGTTATTATCGGTATGGATTGGCTCGCAGCTTATAGAGCCATGATTGATTGCTTCGGTGGGAGCATTGTTCTTGCCATTCTGGGGCAAGAGATGTTTGTAGTGGTGATGCCTCGCCCAGAGGGAGGTTCGACCGCTCATTTGTATTATATAGAGGAGGATACCTCTAAGGAGGTTGTGATTCTGTTAGACTCGATTCTAGTTGTTCGTGAGTATTCCGATGTGTTTCAGAAGATACCAGGCCTACCCCCCAGTCGAGAGATAGACTTTGTCATAGACTTATTACCGGATATGAGACCGATAGCACGTCCTCCATACCGTATAGCTCCGGCAGAGATACGAGAGTTGCGAGATCAG
The DNA here is from genome assembly GCA_949130495.1 of Sambucus nigra. Classification (NCBI taxonomy): domain Eukaryota; kingdom Viridiplantae; phylum Streptophyta; class Magnoliopsida; order Dipsacales; family Adoxaceae; genus Sambucus; species Sambucus nigra. The sequence continues at coordinate 584,093,971 of OX422210.1, read as the reverse complement.
ATAGAGCAGCTGTTAGGTCAGGGCTTCATTCACAGGATTACCTCACCTTGGGGCGCTCCAGTCTTGTTTGTGAAGAAGATTGATGGTTCATTGAGGTTATGTGTGGACTACCGGGAGTTGAACAAGGTCACGATACGGAATAAGTATCCGTTGCCTCGAATCGATGATCTGTTCGACCAGCTGAGGGGAGTAACTTTCTTTTCGAAGATAGATCTGAGGTCGGGGTACCATCAGCTACGTATTAGAGAGCAGGATGTTTCAAAGACTGCCTTCTTGACGAGATATGGGTCTTACGAGTTCAGAGTGATGCCATTTGGTCTCACAAATGCTCCATCCGTTTTCATGGACTTAATGAACCGAGTATTCAGAGAGTTCTTGGATTAGTTTGTCATCGTCTTTATAGATGACATTTTGATATATTCACACTCTGAGGAGGAGCATGCCGAGCACTTGAGGCAGGTTCTTCAGACTTTACGAGAGCATCAGTTGTATGCTAAGTACGAGAAGTGTGGATTCTGGTTGCGAGAAGTACAGTTCTTGGGGCATGTTGTTTCTGAGCAGGGAATAGCAGTTGACCTGAGTAAAGTATTGGCGGTGAGGGAGTGGGGACAGCCCACGACACCAACGGAAGTGCGTAGTTTCTTGGGGTTAGCCGGATACTACAGGAGATTCATTCGGGGATTCTCCAAAATAGCGGGTCCACTGACGAATCTGACTCGCAAAGGGGTACCATATGTTTGGGATGATGCTTGTCAGTTGGCTTTCGACGAGCTGAAAGACAAGCTTACTTCAGCACCAGTCCTTGCTTTACCGAAATCGGGTGTGGAGTATCTGGTTTACACTGATGCATCCTTACGGGGACTTGGGGGAGTACTTCAGCAGGAGGAGAAGGCTATAGCTTTTGCCTCCTGCAAGCTTAAGCCCCATGAGAAGAATTACCCCACCCATGACCAAGATTTAGTAGCGGTCATCTTTGCATTGAGGATATGGAGGCACTATTTATTGGGGGAGAAATTCCGTTTGATCACAGACCACAAGTCACTGCAGTACCTGTTCACTCAGCGAGAGCTGAATATGCGTCAGCGCAGATGGTTAGAGTTTATGAAAGACTATCAGTTCGATATACAGTATCATCCGGGGAAGGCCAACATAGTTGCTGATGCGTTGAGCCGTAGACCGGTAGACGAGGTAGCGGACGTCTGGAAAGCTAAGTGGAAGGAGCTAGGCCACCAGGACGCAGTAGCCCGTTCCTTCATATCTGTTATGACAGTGACACTCGAGATTGTTACGAGGGTGATACAGGCACAGACCACAGACCCGTTTTTCCAGGAGCAGATTGTACGACTTTTAGCTGAGGGTGCTGAGTCCTATTCTGTTAGTTCTGATGGGGGTTTGAGGTTTAATGGGAGGTTGGTGGTTCCAGAAGGGGCAGAATTGCGTCATGTAGTGATGACCCAATCTCACGGGTCCCGATTTGCAGTACATCCTGGAGGAGATAAGATGTACTAGGATATGAGGAGGCAATACTGGTGGAGTGGGATGAAGAGGGACATTGCTGAATTCGTGTCCAAGTATTATACCTGCCAGCTAGTGAAGGTGGACCATCAGAAACCGTAAGGATTGCTTCAGCCATTGGAAGTACTCGTGTGGAAGTGGGAGAGTATTTCCATGGATTTTATTACAGGGTTGCCTACATCACAACGGGGCCACAACTCTATCTGGGTGATTGTAGACCGTTTGACCAAGGTGGCTCATTTTCTGCCGGTGCGGACAGAGTATACCACGGGTCAGTATGCTCAGTTATTCATTGCTGAGATTGTCAGATTACATGGGGTGCCCCTGAATATTGTGTCAGATAGGGACAAGATTTTCATGTCGCGTTTTTGGGAAAGCTTTCAGGAGGCTATGGGTACTGAGTTGAGGTTGAGTTTAGCTTATCACCCACAGACAGATGGACAGACAGAGCCTACTAATCAGATGTTGGAGGATATGCTACGCATGGGCGTTCTTGATTTTGGAGGAGGTTGGGAGCCACATCTTCCACTGGTAGAGTTTGCTTATAATAACTCTTATCAGTTCACTATTGGCATGGCTCCATTCGAAGCTTTGTACGGCAGACCTTGTCGTTCCCCAACTTGTTGGCTCGAGGTGGGGGATAATAAGTTGCTTGGACCAGAGGTGATTCAGGAAACCTCCGTGAGGATTGAGATGATCAGGAGTCGCATTCGAGTAGCCCAGGACAGGCAGAAGAGCTACGCCGATGCGAAACGGTTCTTTCGGGAGTTTAATGTGGGGGACCAAGTGTTACTGCGTGTATCTCCTATTAAGGGAGTGATGAGGTTCGGGAAGAAGGGGGAATTGGCTCCGAGGTACGTAGGACCATTTCCCATCATCGAGAGGATTGGGCCGGTAGCATACAGGTTGGGACTGCCAGAGCATTTACATCGCATTCACGATGTATTCTACATCTCGTCGTTGAGACGGTATCTTCGGGATGATATGGCCCATACTCACATCGCGATAGATGAAATAGACTTACAGCCTGACAGCTCTTACGAGGAGAGATCGGTGGCTATCCTAGACTATAGTGAGAGGAGATTGAGGTCGAAGATAGTTCCACTTGTACGGGTCCAGTGGGTGCATCATAATGTGGAGGAATCCACTTGGGAGCGCGAGGCAGATATGCGCGAGAGATATCCAGATTTGTTCTTACCAGGTATGCCTTATTTTCTGAATTTCAGGACGAAATTCCGTTATTAAGGGGGAAGTATGTAATACCCCGTATTTTTATGCTATATTAATTTGGGGATTTATTAAATTTAATGTGAATTAATTATTTAATAAAAATCCAGAAATTAATTATGTTATAATTATTAATGTGACGAGAGTTAGTAATTATGGGAAATTTGTTGAATATTACTGATGAGCAAAGTAATATATAATATTGGTTATATTGAATGTCACGAGTGAATGAAATGACAATTTTGGAAATTTGAGTCGGGACGCGCCCGTGTCGCGTCGGGACTAAATATTGATAAATAAAAGTGAATATTTTATAAGTTATTCGTATGGTCTTTTTGAGTGCGCCAACGCGTCCGAAAGGGTCGAGATAGTCAGAAAAGTGTACCCGGGGGTTTAGTTTGGGTCTCGGGGAGTTTTTAGGCCTAATTAGTACCCCGGGAGGGCATTTTGGTCATTTCACATTTTTGGGTAGTTAAACCCACGAAAATTAAAGGGGTTATATCAGATGTCTAGGTTATCTTCTAGGGTTAAAACAATTCAAAACCTTAGAACGGCCATAGGAGAGGAGAGGAGAAAGCTCTCAAGGCAATCCAAGGCTCAAAACCCATCCGTTTGCACCGTCGCCACCGCCAACGCGTAGATCGCGAGACGGGAAATGTAACCACACCAAATTCGGCACCAAACCAGAACACCAAAAACCCCAGGCAAGTTTTTATCTTGCCTATTTCATTGATGCATCCTTTATATTAGTTTAGGAATAATTAGAATGAGTTGTATGGAAGAAAAACCCAATTTGAGATAGGAAATTTGCATGTAGTGATGATTTATATGATAATCTGGAAAACCCTTCACATGTAGAGGATTAAACCACGAAAATATGATGTTTCATATGAAGGAAGTTCTGGAAAAAATTTGTTAGAACCATGTTTAAGAGATTTCTAGGGTTCTTGATATTTACATGAATTGTGGACTGTTAATCCATGTTTAGTGATGGAAATTGACATGTTTTACATAGGAAATGCATAATATTATGTTAGGATGTTAGTAGTATAAATCTTTGGACGTTTGGGAATGCAAAACTTGAATTTGGATGAAGATATGTGTTAGAACCCGTAACTACAAAACTGCAGAAATCGCAATACCTGCTTGATCGATCGATCGAGCCCAGAGCTTCGATCGATCGAAGGTTCGATCGATCGAGCCCCAGACCTCGATCGATCGACCCCTCCTGGTAGACTCCTATTTCCCTTTTTAAATTAGTTAAATTCAATTTAATGTGAAATAATTCTTGGACACCCTTAATAAAATGTTTTGGGGAGATATGGAAGACCAGTAGGACATATGAATAATTTTGGGACCTTTAATGTCGGGCAAGGATTGTATTTTTGGGATAATTACATAAGGGTCGATGAATTTATGTTTTAAAGGGAGAGACGCGTAAGAGAGGTCACATTGGAACATAAAAAGGACACCTACTGAATTTTATATTTGGGAGGATAGAGTCCATGAGTGTTACGTAATGAGTTGGAAAAATCCTTCGAATTTAGGTTAGAGACGAACCCTTATACGCGATACTAATAATGTGAAAATAAGGATAAATGTCGTAACTATGGGATTTGAGATATACCTAACATTGATATGGTAATATTAGTATAGTTATATGATTGTGTATGCATATACTATCTATGTGTGAAAAACATACCCACGCTACTTGCTATCCCTGAGGTTACCGCGCTGGGACGATCTTATCTCGTGTGCCTTTTTGAAGGATATTGATTCGTACCCTTGGAGATAGATATCCTTGGTACAGGCTATCAAATTGATAGTTCAGACGGTCCTAAGAGACGCGGGTATGTGCCATCCTCTTAGAGACTTGGAATCTATGCTTCGCCTCAATATTGTTTGTGTACACTACACCAAAATGGGCAAAATTGTCACCTTTCAGCCGGCCAGCCTTGTCAAGGTCATTGACCGTGACAAAAAAACACGCGTTTTATGTCACGGTCATTGACCTTGACACGACCGTGACAACGAATTGTCACGGTCAATGACCGTGACAAGACCGTGACAATTAAATTTATCACGGTCTTGTCACGGTCATTGACCGTGACAATTCTTGTCACGGTCAATGACCTTGACACGACCGTGACAACTTTTCCAGCAAAAACCCTATCCCCCTTCTTTTTTCCCTCCCGCGCCGTTCCCTCCATTTCTCTCTCTCTCTCTCTCTCTCTCTCTCTCTCGACGCTGCTCTCTCTCTCTCTCTACTTTCAGGTCCATTTTCTCTCTCTCTCTCTCTCTTTCATTTATATATATATTTGTGTGTATATTTGTGTGTATGTGTATATATATATATGTGTGTGCGTGGAGGGGGGCAGGGGGTGGGGGGTGGGGCGGGATGGGGCAGGGTGGGGGAGGGGGTGGTGGAGGGGGGCAGGGGGTGGGGCAGGGTGGGGCGGGGTGGGGCAGGGTGGGGGAGGGGGTGGTGGAGGGTGGGGTGGGGTGTGTGTGTGTGTGTTGGTGTGTGGTGGGGGAGGGGGTGGGGTGGGGTGGGGTGGTGTGTGTGTGTGTGTGTGTGGTGGTGTGTGGTGGGGGAGGGGGTGGTGGAGGGGTGGGGCAGGGGGTGGTTAGGGGTGGGGTGTGTGTGTGTGTGTGGTGGTGTGTGGTGGGGGAGGGGGTGGGGTGGGGTGTGTGTGTGTGTGTGTGGTGGTGGTGGTGGAGGGGGGCAGGGGGTGGGGTGGGGTGGGGTGTGTGTGTGTGTGGTGGTGTGTGGTGGGGGAGGGGGTGGTGGAGGGGTGGGGTGGGGTGGGAATTGATATCCAAGACATGTATTTGAATTGATATCAATTTATTTGAATTGATAGAATTGTTTCTAGGATAATAATCCTACTATAAGATAATTGCTCAAAATAAATATTAAATAATAATTACTAAGATATCAATTGAAATAAAGTCTTAATAACCTAACCAAAAGAAATAAAATAAAATATCAAATAAATTATCATCCACCTCATAGACATTCCCTACCAATCATTTTAAGATAATTTTATCCTTATAAAGATAATAGATTATGTAATTTTAGGACTTAAAATAATATTGATTATGGATATAGGACAACAAACATTTTGTTTCCATTTTTAGTCCCTATTTTCAAATTAAAGGGACACGTGGCATGTTATGATTGGTTAACGTTTTATGAATATGGGTCCGCACCAGCGGTTTTATTCAAAAATAGGGACTAAAATCATAAATAAAATGTTTGTTGTCCTATTTTCAAAATACATATTACAATAAATCCTAAATTTACAAACCCCTAAAGATAAATACCTTTGATTGCAAAGCATGCACTTGTATTATTATTATACAACATGTATTATTTCGACGTGTAATTCTAAAATCTCACCTAGTTTTGTATACTATTTTTAAAATCATACTATCAATTCACGAGACACTAAACAAGAAAGAGGACATATTAATTTGGAAATTCTTGTTTTTCTTTCTAGAGACCCGAGTCGTCAAAACTTGGTAGTGTTCGAGTGTGTTTTTATCACTAAATTATTATTTCACTAACAAATACTCCTTATATCCAAGATTAAGAGTCCATATTTAATTTTTGTACTTACTAATAATACACTTAATCAATGGCTAGGATTAACCCTTATTCACTATTATGAAATTTGGTTAATTGATTATTTAAAAAAAAAAGCAGAAGTAGACTAACATATATACACAACACTAAAAGTAGACATCAATTTTATAAATAATTGATATTTTCATTCAAAATATGTGTGTGTGCGTGTGTGTGTGCGTGTGGAGGGGGTGGGGGTGGGGTGGGGTGGGTAGGGGTGGTGTGTGTGTGTGTGTGTGTGTGTGTGTGTGTGCGTGTGGCGGGGGTGGTATTGACGGAACTTACACATACGTTATAATATAGACGAAACATTTTTTTATCTGTACTAATAACATTTTTTTTATCTGTACTAATAACATTTTTTTTACAGCAAAAATGTCTCCTTCAGATGTTAGGGCGAAGATGATGATGCTGTTTATGATGATGTCGTCGTCTGGGTTCGGTGGTAGCGGAGGCGACGAGGGCTCCTCCGCCCCTAGGCTCCCCAAATATGAAAAATTTGGGATTACCGTCGAAAACAAGTCGGAGCTTTTAGCGAGATCCCTCGAGCTGCTAAAGACGGTCATCGGCCCGGGGTTTATGAGTTGGAAGGAGGTGCCGTATGAGCTCAAGTTAGCTGTTTGGGCGGCACTACAGGTAATATTTATATGAATATTTCAATTTCAATTTTAATTTCAATTTATATTTATATTTATATTTATTCGCAACTAACATTGTATTTGTTGGACAGGAACAATTCAACTTGGATCCAAAGCTACGCGATTCCGTCTTGGAGCAGTTGAGGGAGCAACACAAGACGTGGAAAAAAAATATGCGGACACGGTACTTTGGAAAAACACGAGAGACCATTTTACAATGGCGCGGATCCGTCCCGCCCAAGGAGCCGATCTCATTGGCACAATGGCAAAAGTTCATTGACAATGAGATCGAGGATCGACAATTGGCATCTCGCCAATCGGGGAGGGAAAATCGGGCTAAAAAGACGGACGTGCACTACTCCGGCCGGACCTCTTACGCTGAGGTGGAGCATAGGATGAAGGTAATATTTAATTTATCTATAACTACAAAAATATCTTATTGGATATTATTTTACTTTGCGGGGCCGATACTAATTTTACTTTACTTTATTTTATTTCAGGGGGTAGGGAGTGGGCCAGGGGGTAAGCCACATAGGCTCGATACTTATGTGGCTCTTCGGACGAAGAAGGGGAAGGACAAGGAGGTGTCCCCGAGTGTCGCGGCCACGATTGTAAGTAATCCGACAGTTTAATTATTGTTAATTACGTTATAATTTTTTAGTTTACTTATTTTACTAATCATGTGCTTTTTGTCGTTTCAGGCAAAGCTTAAGGAAGTGCATGAGTCGCAGTCTGATGCCGACAAGGCATCTTTGTCCACAGACGCACTCAGCCAAGTGCTTGGCTCTGATCGCAAGGGGAGGACAAGGGGAGTGAGCTCGCGGGTGGCCAAATCTAGGATCATCGGATTGGAGACGAGCGACACCGGGTTGGCTCGAACGGTGGATTCACACGACGCGAAGCTGTCCCATTTGGAGGCGACGGTCCAAGATATGTACGCATTCATGAAGCGTACGTTGGGTGGAGACCGTAAAGAGAAAGGTAAAGGGAAAGGGAAGGAGAAGGCGGTGGAGGAGGAGGTGCGGGAGGACGAGGAGGTGCGGGATGACGAGGATGTGGACCTCGCTGCTTCATCACCGACACGTTCGTACTTCGACGATCCACTTCCCTATTTGACGCCCTCCAACAGACCATTATCGACGATTGGTTGGCCGAGCGTGTTCATATTGGACATATTTGATGGCCAGCGGATAGGGCGGGGGTTGAGGGACCCGGATATCATCGAGGGTGGAATAGTCCATGGACATGTGCTTCAAGGGATGGAGTCCAGGGTGCTCGTCACGCATGTCATACCCGGGAAGGAGAACTCCCTACTGTGGTTGCGCGAACAATGCGGCACGACATATATTAGTGGGTGCGTCAATTCGTATGTCGTGTGGCCTACTCACCTCCTCACATTTACCCAAGACATGTAGTAACATTATTTTTAAGTTTGTCCATTTTAATTATATTTGGATTATATCGTCATGTATATTATTTTTACTTTGAAAATTTGGATTATACTGTCATGAATATATATTTGCATTATCTTTAGTTTGTGTTGGATATATGATGTTTGGAACAGGTACAACGTTGTTATAACAGGTACAAATATACTGCTGGGCAGTGGCGGTGGCCATACTGCCCAACAGATTTTTTTTAAATTCTGCCCAGAATTGTCACGGTCATTGACCGTGACAAGCTCGTGACAAGATTTGTCAAGGACTTGTCACGGTCAATGACCGTGACAATTTTTTTTAAAAAGGGTCACGGCTTTGTCACGGTTATAAACCGTGACAAACGTGTCACGGTCATTGACCTTGACACGACCGTGACACAAAATGCGAGTTTTGTGTCAAGGTCAATGACCGTGACACGACCGTGACAAAAAAAGTTGTCTCGCCTCGAAATGTCACGGTCATTGACCTTGACAAGGTGAATTTGTCAAGGTCAATGACCTTGACAAATGGGCAGATTTGGTGTAGTGGTATGTGTTAATACAATTCGAGAGTGATTCCGAATTTGTATTCCCCTTAGTACGAGTGATACGGGGATTGTATAGTAGTGTATGCCCGCACCATAGTTTTTATGTGGGGTGCTGTTATAATATATATATATTATACGAGTAGTTAATATATATATGAAATTCTGAAATTTGGAACTGCCTACTGTGATTTGGTAAGTAGGACATGGTTGATGACTCAAATTCTAAATACTTGTTTTGAGAGAGTAAATATGACACAGGAAAACTTTATTAATTAATAAAGTTAAAATGAGAATTTTGGTTACTAATTGAAATCTTCCTTTTTAAACAATTGTATTGTTCAGTTTTAAATCTTGCGAATCACCTAAGATAAGTTAAATCGTTGGGAAAGATTAGTGCGATATATGATAGATAATCCGCTGGGAAGGTTAGTACGATAGGCGTGAACATTAGAAGAGAGGTGAGAATTTTTCAAGAGAGTGTCGTACTAATATGTTATTGCATTGGCCTGTAATCAATTTAAATACTTGCTAAACGAATTTTTAAATCATACACTATCGGGCTCTGACCCGTTTCTATTTCTCTTGTATATATATGTATATATTACAGGTGCCCAGCCACAGGGGCGTCTTGCTTAGGATCCCTTGGAAGGAACGTGCTGCAACTTAGGTGGGAGTTGCAGGCCACTTGCTTAGATGATTTCATTTACTTGATTCCATTTCTATCACTCTCAGTTATTGGGGCACGTGTCGCCCTTTCCACTATTTAGCTGTTTTATTGGGACATTTGTATTTCAGTTATTTCTAGTACTGTTACTTTGGGATTTATTCCGTATGGATGTTTACTTTACGTTCTAAATGTTGGTATTTTTTTTTTGAATGTTGAATGTTAAATTATTTGGAGTATATGTTCATGGATTATTGTGGTGTGATTCATTATATGTTAGATTGTTGTAAATCATTACATCTTTGTTTTAAAAAAAAAAAAATTTTGGAAAGTAATGTTTATTAATGGTTTTGACACTTAGCTTAATTAATTAGGGTGTTTAAATTGGAAATGTTATTTTTCGACAGTGATGCTGAGAATGAACCAACTGTTCACCTTGATTTAATTTAATAAAGGAGTGATCGCCCGGTATTTTATTAATCGCGGTGTCACAAAATATTTGAAGCTTTTGATGTTGAAATTTTTTGTAGAAAAGTTTCAGACTTGCATGTTTAGTACCTTTTCAGTTTTAGGTTCATGATAGGGTATTAAATTTGTATAAGCATTTTGATTTGATAATTCGAATGTTTTTATTTTGTACCGGCATTAACATAGGGAGAGATTTGTGAGGGCATTATTTTATTGTACTGCTTACATTTGAGTATGTCGTATACCGCTACAACTGTCGAAGACTTATTCAAGTTCTATCACGCGTCAAGACGGATTCGAATATCAAAGTTCTTCAACATTCAAGCCTCCGCGAGATTAATTTTGGTAAGGTTGTGTTTAAGTACCTTAGCGTTGCACTTAGAGTGTTGGATATTTTTTACAAAATATTTTTTAAGGGTTGGAGCGGAGTTTTTTGTCAAAAGTATTTTTTAAAGTTTTTAAGGTTGAGTATTTTCTGGCAAAATAAAAAATTATTTTTTTAGCAGCTTGTTCGAGCGAGATACGCCAGTTGTTCGAGTGACAACCTGCTTCGTTCGAGCGACATCAATATTTCGTTCGAGCGACGTGCCGCCTTAACGTTTTTATAAATAACATGTTAAACAGCTTCGTTTTTCTGCAGAAGACCTGAGAATTTAGTTCTATGAAAGATGCTCTGGCAAAAACGTTTGTCTTCTCACTTTTGCGAGTTTTAGTTTTATTTTCAATTCACAAAATGCCCCAATCTTTATGTGAATTGTTTTGGAACCTAAGATACAATATTGTTGAAATTTTCTCTTATAGAGAGGGTAAATCTATGGCTGACGACTGCGTGTCGATTGGGAGTGCTCGAGAGTGTTCCTGACTGATTTGGACTGCCTGTTCATCTGGACTGTTGCGTTTGTTCCATTGATGACTCTAAGCTGCACGCCTATGTGATTGTTCCAAGGAGTGATCATTGCGGATTTCATTGTAATCTTTGTTAGTTGCGATTTACTATTTTATAGTGAAATAAAGCTTTTTCCTGAAATCTGTGAGTAGCAATTTGATTTATGACGTTTTAACACACACACACACACACACACACACACGTAGTTGCATGTTTAGGGGATGAATTAATTTGGTTTGATATTTATCACCGATTAAATAAGTATTTAATTGGAAACTTGAGAATTCGGTTTAATCAGTATCGCACATACAGTTTATTTTCAATAATACGTAATTATTTAGAGATTTTTAGTAATTAAAAATAAAAATTCGTACATTAGCAATGTGCCACGCTACAGTTGTGTGATTTGCATCTCCAAGTGTGGACGTATTTCCATTGGATCTAGGCAAGAGTTCATTTTATACAAATAGATTTTCAATATATATTTGCCAAAATTCACAACCCAATAGCATTCCCCATACTTTTGTTAATGGATCTTTTCTCGAATGAATCCACGTGCCACAACTACTTTTGGAAGTTCGGGATTAACGAGGTCTACAATTTTTGCCTACAAAAAATAGAGCGATTATCAACAAAAAAAATGACATAACTTAATAACTTAAATTTTTATTTACTATATTCGCATGTGAATTACTTTTCCATTCCCACCGCGCGTGACCTTTTGTTGGTGATGGTGATTCTTAGAATTCTTTGTTGGTTTTATCTACATATAAGAATAATACTTAATAAAAGACAAAACTAGGATTCTCTACCCAAATAAGCGCAGGCACAACCATATGATAATATCCACAAATCAATATATTGCCAATAGATGAACTTCCACTATCACGTAAAACTAGTGATATACACTCATTATAAATGAGTCCGTACGAACTGATGTGGTTATGGTCTTTCTACGTGTTTATTTAATATAAAATGAAACAAATTTCTAGTAAAATTTTGTTAGACTTTCGTTTATTTTTCGTCCACCCCAAAATTTAAACACCCTAAAAACAAATAAATCAACAACCCAATATCGCCATTGGAAGAAGTACTACTTTCAAATAATGCAATGAATTTAACATAATAGAAGATTACATAATAATTTTCATATAGTGAGATCATCAAATGTTTGTTTCTCAACCAAAAATAGAAATAAATTTAATTCACACAAGTATAACTAGAAATTAATCACTTGTTGACCAAGACGAATGGAAATCTTGCATGTCGAGGCCACAAAGGAGACTCATGTGGAACATTAGAAGATTGAGGTGCCTATTTTAGCATAATGATATTAGTATATAATAGACATTTATATTTAATTTTACAAAAAGGAACATAACTATGTCGTTATTAACCTGTCTAGATATAAAAGAAGGGTTGGTTGCCATGTTGTGCATATCATCTCAAATTGAGCTTCTATATAGGTAATATTTATCCTCAAATTTAGATCAAATCTCTAACCATATCTTAGTTCTTTGGTTCTGATACTGTTTCTCGTTAACCTTAAATCACTTAGTGCCATGCACATCAGTTGGAGATGGTCTATGCCCGTATGTTCAACAACGAACATGTTTATCCGGTCCATGACTTCATTAAATATATCATCTTTGTGAATCAAGCGAAAGTTAATCAAGTTTTTACTTCATCTTTGATTGAAATAAACTTCGTATTAGCATGACAACAAACACTATAATCATCCCTCTAACCATATCACACCATCACAATTCATCATATAATATCCATACATAGTTAATTATAGAAGAATAATAAAAAACGACATCTTTCCATTAACATTGCTTCCCTTGAAACTTGATAAATGGGTGTCCCATATATCTAATTATGTTTTTGGATGTACACTTCAACGAACGACATCAATCTTCATCTATATTAACACAATATTTATTACACAATTAAGCTTGATAACCTTCAACTAATATTCACATTCATAAATTTTATCAACACACCTTACGAGGGACATTTGCATGACTCTTTCTTCTGTAAGTATGGGGTGTCTTTTTCTTCTTGCGAGTTCGACTATTTCTTTAACTCTTCTTTTGTAACAAAATTATATATTTTACAGGTATTTTAGTGGAATTTAATTAATATAATTAAACTAGTATTAATATGTTCATACCCTTGCCTCACGAGTTCCCCAATACTTAACAATTTTTTCCCACTGGTCTTTCTTTACTCTAAGTGGACGATTTTTTAGTATATCTTTGTCAGTATGTCAGTATCAAATGCATGATAGAATTCTCTCTTCATTTTTGATTTCCAATTATTCCATTTCTTGCCAACCTTTTTCAAACACATTTTCTTAAATTCTTTAGGGCCATCATTGTTCTCTTACATAATTAAAATGCATTTATACCATAATTCATGCTTTAACAAATTTATACAGAAGTAATGACATTATCTAAAATGTGAATTCTTTTTGTTACACATCATAGTCTCATTTTATTTTACCTTCACGTCCAACCGTATTCTTTCCTTGTATGGGTGTAACTCTTTACATCGCCAATCTTTCAAAATTAATGGTAATCCGTTCAATACCAGTATACATTGATGTTAGTGACCATTGATATCAATCGTGATTATTATTTAAAAGATTTTAATCTAATATCTATAAAAAAATTAAAAAATAAAATGTTACAATCTAAAACTAAAATGCCTAAATGAGTGGATAATGTATGTGTAGTATTTCCACCTGGTTGATAGAGATCGTTGAAAGGAAGCTCTAAATGCTTTTCTGTAGCCCATGTATCACTAATTTTAAAACCCTTGCGTTTGGTGGCAGATTGTGCTGAAGCTGAACCTTATAAATAAAAAAGTATATATATATATATGTGTGTGTGTGTGTGTGTGTGTGTGTGTGTGTGTGTGTGTGTGTGTGTGTCGTTAAATCACACAACAATAATATAAATCTGAGTACCTTCTTCATGTGAATGAGTGTTTTGGGCATCAATTGGTTCACCATCCTTTGAGATGTTGCTTTCACTACCACTTAAGTTTGATCTTTTGGTCAAGCTAGATTCATAAATGGAATGGGAGAGAGGTTAAGCTTGCACTCGGGGTGTGGCTGAAGATCTGAATGAGAATATAAAAGAGACTGTGAGTGGGAATGTGGATGTGGATGTGAGAGGGAGTTACTTGTCCTCTGTGATGACATAACAACATGATATAGAAAATAAGAAGTTCATTAAATATTCAACATTCCATTAATAAAGACGAAAAAACTATATTAAAAAATTACTCAACCTGCTATAAGTCATTGACAATGAAACAAATAAATTATATAAAATGATAGTTACAAATAACAGACAAATGTCGATTGTGAACTAGGTAAAATTAGCACTTATGTAATTTAATTCTGAAACTCAGGTGATAACATGTTTCAATTTTAAATACACTTATTCTGAAATTATAACTTAATTTACTTATAATGCCTCACCCATTCACTATTAACCTAAACACTTTTTCAATGAACGTAAATCCTATATTTAGATTAATAAAAAGCAAATCCATTAATATAAATGCAACCATCCATGTCATTTAAAATAAATACATGTCAATTGTCATTCAAATCAATCTTAGTGTCATATTCATAACTTTATGTATCATATTCATAATTCTTCTTCTTAAACTCACCACTTTCAGCAACATCACTCGCGTCATATTCTTCATTCATCACTGAATCATCGTCATAAGCATAATCACCATCATTATCACTACAATACTCATTAACATCAACACAGATATCACAATCACCATCTATATAAATAATATTTTCAATGGTTGCTCCATCCACACTAACCCTAACCCATGTGGTATCCTCATCCTAGTAGACTTCAGTGTCAACTAGTTATTGAGTGTGTACGACTCCACTTCTACATCTATTGTTGAATTTCTACTAGAATATTTTCCACACATATCAAAGAAATCTCTTATTCTCATCTTCACAGCAACATGCCAATCTTCTTTTAGGGGGTCTCGCACATACCAAACTTCTTTGTCCTAAGATGCTAAGATGAACGGGTTGTCTAAAAATTGATTATGCTTGTGTATAAAGTGTTTAAAATTCATCAATGTGAACCCAAATTCGTCCTTCACCGTCGCTGAATTGTTATCAAACCACTTATATGTAAATAGCACAAACTTATTATCATTTTAATAACGTAAGTCAAATATATCTGTCAACACTCCATAATATGTGACATCAACCAAAATTGGTCATTTGTCCCTAGCACTTGCATAACTTTATGTGGCGGCATCAAGCATAACTACACTATTCCGAGTATTTGTCCTTCTCTCACATTGCTTTGTATGAAACCTAAAACCATTGGCAATATATCCTGTGTATCTCCCAACCTATTTTGAGGGACCTGAAGCCAAATTAAGACTTCCTTTGATACCTATCTCTCATTTAGGTTCGTACCTATTTTTTTCATATGATTAAGTAATTAAATTAAACGGGTTAACACATAAATGAGGTATTAATGCACTAAAATGTGGTTATATGTATATAAAAATTACTTTTATGATCCCCAAACCACTTGTGATATGTTTTATTATGAATACGATTAGTTTTGTAGTGTCCTACACGAGGTCTCACGATTTTAGCATTGTCATATGGTTCTTGTGAATACACACACACACACACACACACACATTGAATGAAGTAATAGAAAATTTAATTAAGCAAAATTGTAATTTTCATGTAAATAGGGTGACTACAGTAGAGTTAACTAACACATATAGACGTGCCTGTGTAAATGCAATGTCACTAGTAAGGAATGATACTCCTTTCCCTAATGTATGACCTACTTCACTTGACATGTCATTACCATCATAATTTTAATAAGGTCGACTAAACTTACTTTCAACGTTTTTTTTCCTGGAAAAATAGGGTCTTTTATTAGAATGAGGTAGAAGAACTTACCTTTTCTTAATAGCTTACATCATTGACTGAATCACTAGAAGCTAAGAACTAAAAGAATAAATGAGGTTATTTATAGAGAAGAACCCTTACAAAATTATATGAGAATGAGCAAATATGAGAAAGCGTAAAACTACTAGTGGAAAAAATAAGACACTAATGACCACTAGACATGCTTAAAATAGGAAATACACCATTTATCTACTTTAATTAAACCTTTAATTTGCTTAGGCAAATCATTTACATTTGAAGAAAAGCCATCCTTATTCTCTCTTCTCCCTATTTTTGCAAGAAAATCTACCACTTGATTGGCCTCCTGAGAGTATGGATTAGAGTGAACTTGATCATCTTAAAGAAGCTAAGAATATTGGAGACATGATAAATAATTTTCCAAGGAGCTTTAATCTTATTGTGCAAGACATACACTAGAACCTTTGAGTCACTTTCAATAATGAGATCATACTTTATGAAGTCCATTAAAAACTCCAAACCTTTTCTCAAAGACAAAGCTTCTACCTCTATGTTAGTAACTTCTCCAAAATAAGCATAGAATACCCAAATCAATTCTCCTGATTGGTTTCTCAGAATACCTCCTCCCCCTCCTCCTCCCTTGCTTAGTTTCCCTATAAAACTGCCATCTACATTCAACTTCAATACTCCTGAAAGGGGTGTGATCCACCTGATCTGCAACCTATTGTTTGGTTTGGGAGTAGTTTTAAAGAGATCGTTAATGAACATCTCATGCTTAACTTGGTGAATAACTGAGGTCACACTTGAATAACCTTCATCATATCTACACTTATTTTTGTGAAGCCATAATCACCAACAAATTATTATAGGAACCACTTTATTGATAATTTGATTTGCCTTAACCCAATGTATTCCCCACTGGAAAAGTTGGTTCCTCAACCTCCTCTTTTAGATCTTTGAATCTCCAAATCCTGAGTCATTTTATCCCATACCATTGAAGCTATATCACCACCCTAAAAAATGTGATCTCTAGTCTCTTTATTAGACTTAGAGTAATAAAAACATTTGGATGGACCTCTTATGCCTTTTGATTTAATCTTCTCATCAGTTGGGAGAATATTATGCAATATTTTCCACATGAACACTGATATTTTGGAAGGAAGACTATTGTGCCAAATTTATTTTAAACAAAATATAGTTGGAACTCTTTCTACATAGGCTCCAAGTTGATGATATTGAAAAAACTTTAGTACTGTAAGGTTTCCAAATCAACACATCTGAATGGTTTTGAAAAATTTCATTACTTTTGTAGTTATGTCTGGAGTAAACTTTTGAATCACCTTATCCCTGGCCCATTTTTTTTTTATCTTGATCCAAAAAGTTATTAATATATGAGGCATCATCTTCATTAAGATTCTTGCACTCAGATATACCCTAATTATCCCAGTGGATACTGATTTCACCCTTACCTAATTGCCACTTCATCTGCTCTGTCTCTGACTAAGCACATTTTGTTCTAGGTGTGAGCAATTGTTGGATGATATTTCCTATAGTAAGCAACCCTCATGTATTGGGACCAAAGATAGGATTGATATCTAAAATTCCACTATAATTTCATACTCAATGAGTTTTTTTATATAATTTAGATGTCTAATCCCCAGACCTCCTTCCTGAACTGGCCTTGAAATAGATTCCCAACTACACCATTGATGCCTCTAATCACCAGAATTTCAACTCCAAAAGAACTTTTCGACAAGGTAATTAATTGTATTGAATATGGCCTTAGGGGGGCTTAAAACAGATAGGATATACAATTGCAATGATGATAACACATATTTAATTAAAACAATTTTACCTCCTGTACTCAAGCATTTAGCCTTTAATCCGTGAATCGTTTGCACCATGCCATCAAAGAATAAGATCTTCTTCCTTTTACTGTAAAGAGGATAACCTAGGTAAATGATATGTTCCTTTCTCACCTGCATAAAAGTACATTCTTTCAGTTGATTTAAATCCATTAAGCTTCTCTTGTTTGAAGCCACTATAATACTCTTATTTGTTTGACAAGATTCCCAGATACCTACTCATATAGACTCAACACATCCACTATTTTCTTGATTTCCTTCTTCAAACTAGGGCTGAATATGATTATATCATCTGCAAAGGCCAAATGGTTGAATTTTGGGCAGTTAATAGGCATTTTAAATCCCACAAATCTAGGTTTCGACACTAGATTCTCCAAGTTTCTAGATAGCATATCTGCCGTAATAATAAAAGGTATTGGGGATAGGGAATCCGCTTGACTTAAATCGCTTAAAAAGTGGAAAAATCCTGCATTCTCCCCATTCACCATGATTGTAAATTAAGAATTTGAAATTATCCTCCAAACAATGTCCAACCACATTTCACAAAATCCATCCTTCTCAAGCTTTCATGAGAAACCACCAGGAAACCCTATAATATGCCTTAGCCATATCCAACTTCATAATGATATTTCACCCTAAGTTTTTATGATGAATTCTAAACATACATGTAAAAGTGGTGATTGCTTAAATAAGCTCCGATACCAATTTGTAAATGCCGTGTGATACCGATTTAATCAAATTCGCAAATTTCCTAGTTAACCTTATTTAATCGGTGTCAGTTTTAAACCAAATTAATTCAGCCCCTAAACATGCAACTACGTGTGTGTGTGTGTGTGTGTCAAACCATCACAAATAAAATTTCTAACTCACAGATTTAAGGAAATATCCCCAAAGGGCAAAACCTTTTTATTTCACTATGTAAAATAAATCGCATCTTACGTACACAATGAAATATGAAATGATTACTCCTTAGAACAATCACGTAGACATGCAACCTAGAGTCAGCAATGGAACAATCGCAGCAGTCCGCACGAACACGCAGTCTAATTCACCCAGGAACACCCATGAGCACTCCCAATTGACACACAGTCTTAGTCAGCTGTAGAGACAACACTCCCCAAATAAATAACTTCACCAAAGTTGACTCTTGGGTTCCAAAATAATTCACTAAAATATTGGGATGTTTTGTGAATTGAAAACAAAAATGATTAAACCCTTGAATGAAAAAAACAAATAATTCTGTTGGTTTTGCAGTTTGTGCGGAATGAATAACGTCAGGCCTTCTTAACGAAAACAGAGTGGTTTAACACGCTTTATATAAAAAACATAAGTCGGCAGATTGCTCGAATGAAATCATCCCATCAATCGAACGATGACACATGTCGCTCGAACGAGCTTCGCGCGAATTCTACCTATCGCTCGAATGAGAAGTTCAAGTCGCCTGAACGACTGAGCAAAAATAAAATTTTTCTTTTTTCTTTTGAAAATTCGCCTCAACACTTGAAAAACATTATTTAACGAAAAACTTCGCTTCAACACTTAGAAAATATTTTAGAAAAATTATCCCAACACTCTGAGTGAACTGTTAAGGTATTTAAACATAACCTTATCAAAATTAATCTCACGGAGGCTTGAATGTTGAAGAACGTCAGATCTGTCTTGACGCATGATTGAACTTGAATAAGTCTTCAACGGTTGTAGCGGTATACGACATATTCAAATGTAAACCGAACAATAAAACAATGTCCTTACTAATCTCCCCCTATGTCTATGCCGGTACAAAATAAAAACATCTGAATTATCAAATAAAAATGCCTATACAAGTCTAATACCCTCCCATGAACCCAAAACTGAAAAGGTTTAAAAAATTCAAGATAAAAACTTTTCTTTAAAATCTTCAATATCAAATCTTCAAATCTTCAAGCTTTTCTCATCAGGTTTTGCGACATATGATCATCAAACTTTGTACCAACACACATGAAACAAAGAAAATACCTTCATGACGTATCGAGTTTTATATGAGATAAACATAACATCAAAACAAATATCGAATCTCAAATCTCCCCCATATTCTCCCCCTTTTTATTTTTCAGAAATAGACAAAGAAAAGAATAAACATAACAAACATGGAGTTGTCACAATAAGAAAATCAAACATGAATCAAACTACGCTCATGAAAAGGAGTAACTCAAAAGCTTCCACAAATAATTTTTTATTTTTCAATTTTTCTTACAAAAAAGCAAAAATAATTTTTCAAAAAAAACCACACACCATGAATTTACACTACATTTCTAATCCATCAATTAGGTATTCCCACAGAGCTCTTCTATCATTTCTAATTCAGTTGGCATTAACTAAAATACATTGCATAGTTTGATTTAGACCCGCCATCTTTATTTGTATTGTAATACATTGTGCCATGTCAGACACTAGCTCCCATTATGCACAAAATGTCATGCATTCTTCTGTTAAGTAACCTTCAGTAATTTAACCTTCTTGACGAATATGTTTAGGTACATATTATTTGAGTGTGAATAAAAACCTATATGTCATTAGAAGATCAAAAACTAAAATACTGTGAATATAAATTAATTTAGGTAAAATTTACAAATTGTAAAATAACACACCTCTCAATGGGATACTTCCATTGAAGTTGTATTGGTCCAGCTATCATTGCCTCCTTTTCTAAATGAATTTTCAAATTCTCCATCACATTAAAAAATATTTAAGGGAAGAGTTTCTCGAGTTAGAAAAGTGTGAAAACAACATAATCTTGCAAATATTCAAAGTCATGTGAAGTCATTGTTTTTTAACAAATTTGTTGATAAAAATTTCACAAGTCAATGAGAGACTTTGCCACATTCTTATGAAATGATATTTGAACATCTATTGGAACTAGTTGTTGCATTAAAATATACTTTTCATGGCTCTTAAGACCATAAATATGGTGATCTTTAATGTTTATATGACTTGAAATGTTGGATGCATAACCATCTGGGACTTTAAAATTCTTTAGCCCCTTATAAAATACATCTTTGTCACCTTTACTCATTGTGAAGCATGCTGGTGGAAGATATAATTTGTTATTAGGAAATATTTTGGGGTGTAATGCTTTTCTAATGCCCATGTGTTCAAGGTATCGACCAACATTAATATTGTCTTTAGATTTTCTATCAACATTTAATAACACCCATTGTATGTTATCACATATATTTTTTTTACATGCATAACTACAGGATTTTGATGAATTAAGTGATCCTTCCAATATGTTAATTGAAAGAATCGACTCTTTTTTCCAAGTAAGTGAACTAGTACCATTACCATCACTTTTGTTAATATCACCTTTGTCAACAAAACTTTTTTCCTCTTCTTTGAAATAGAAGACTTCACATTGCTTCTCTCCATTACCTTTAACTAATTCAAAACATCATGCTTATATACTTGAGTGGGTTTGTCTTCCCTTTCAACTTACCCATAAAAAGAAAAACTATTATTTTTAAATTTATTGTTACAATTCAACCACCGTCGTTGACCCAAGTAAAAAAATTTCCTTCCATAATTTAGAAACTGTGAATGATTATTCTTATTGCAATAAGGACAAACCAATTTACCTTCAGTACTCTACCCTGACAAGTTTGCATAAGTGGGGAGGTCATTAATTTTCCACATTAGCGTTACACGCATATGAAACATTTGTTTGGCTGTTGCATCGTATGTATGCCATCATCCCATAATTCCTTCAAGTCCTCGATAAGAGGTTACAGATAAACATCTATATTATTTTTAGGCTTGCATGGACCATCAATCAACATAGACAAAATAAGGTAAGGCTATTTCATACACATCCACGAATGAAAGCTATATATTGTCAGCACAATTGTCTACTGAGACACCCCACCTATTTTAATCTCGGTTGATCAATCCTTTATCAAAATAAAACAGGATTATCATAATGGATCTTTCTCAGCATCATTGTCGAAAACCAAATTAATTACTAATAACCTATTAGACCAGGCGTCAAATTTTAAACTTTCTAATCTTTTTAACTTAAACACACAAAATCCAACCACACAATATTATAAACATTAAATGAATAAAACAATAACCGATAACTCTCGTTAAAACATTATTACAACCATATCGAATATGCGTAAACAAAAATGCGATAAATAATATAAATGACAACAGTTCGGCAACATGCCCGAATATAACTCACAATACCTCCTATCTTGATCATAAGGATAGAAGCGTTTAAACAAATCCATGCTAGCATCCACAACTGCTGTAGCATCGTCTGACTCGAAGGAATAATATCATCTAGGCGTCCCTATGTGTGGACACCTAAAAGGTTTTTTGAAAATATTTGCAAGCGGGTCAGAGCCCAAAACGTTTTGAAAACATATAGCATGTGTTTAAAATCCTTTAATATTTAAAATACGATATTCTCCATATTTAAATGGTGTCGCAATCACATGAGATACACCTCACCTCTCATCTAACAGTGCACACCTAACGCATATATTTTAAACATTCTAATTATGCTACCCGGCCTAACTAGCATCTTTCAAAATCTCAAAATCAACATACGCTATCTCAGACCCAGCGTATATAATATCCTAAGCTTTCGCACGAGCTTATGCCTTTTAAATTCTCACTTATAAGTTATCCGTTTATAATAAATAACTTTCACTAGTTATTATACACTATTCACGTTTTAGTGTCATTAATCTCGAATATAATATTCTCATCTTTATATACATATCTCACATTTTATTCTCCTGGATGTAACAATTTACTTCTCACTTTATTCCTTATTTCGTTCGGATTTATATATATATATATATATATATCTTTTCGCATCTCATATATATATATACACACAACATACTATACACATCAAGTATATCCATACTTATATATCACACACTATATAAGCATAATAACCATCCTTTAGAGCTATAACTCAATGGATGCAGTCTCTAGAATGTTATCATTTTCCAGGGAATACACACATCATCCTAGGTACCACCGGTCAGGATCTCACACTGACCTGATAAAGCATAACACAAACGTATGGTAAGCAACCATAGTTCCTCACCTGAAACCGAGACGAATCATACCCATGACGTATCACCCATGATAAAATCCACACTGTATAAATAACTGAACACTATGACCTGGGGACTATACTCTCCCTGCATTCACTAGCCAGGGGATTCACCCACATCGCGCAATTTCCCATAATAGCACTAAAGGGGTATGTTCCACATAAATATTTCATTCACAAACATATATATTTATAATCATATCATATATATACTGTCTCTATACCCGTATAGTCTCTTCATGCCTATCTCCCGTGGCATTAGCCTATAATCCTGAATATACCAATTCGTATTAATTCATAACTATGCACATCTATTTTAATTCCATACGTATTCACTCACTTATGATACAAATATCGCATTAATTTCTTTCGAATATTAGCTTATCACGCCTAGCTAGTATTCTAACTTCATCCTACTCGCACATTTAGATTCACTCATATACTATATATATATATATATATATATATATATATATATATATATATATATATATATTCTACACACATAAATATATATGTACCCGTCGAAATAATTTTTTTGAGTGTCGCTCGTCCCAAACACTTTTAAAATTTATAGCCTGGATCTTATTCCTGCTACCCGAGATTTATATATCACTCATTTAATCTTTTAGAGGTCCTCACACTCTATTTAGGATATCTTAATATTTAACTCCAAATAGAATTTTTCTCCAATCCTTTTAGTCCAAGAAAAATCTCCCATAATTAACTGCCATAACCGAACTGAACCGATGGCCAGAAAAACGAACCGATCCGGCAACATGATCAGCTCGAGAGTTCATCATCTTCCCCAACTCCAAAATTTGTGGTCTTTAACATCACCAATCAAAACTATAAACATCTACACACTTATATTAACCCAACGCAACCATTTATTCATGGAATTCATCAATTTAACTAAGAATTAAACCCGAACTTAGTTAAACCCTCAATTTTTCACCAAAAATTACACCATAAACATGGATATAAACTCAGATTTCATATGGAGTTATCATCATACAAATTCATATGAAATCATTTCTAAAAACCCCATTTTGATTTAAGAATACCAACCCAAAATCATATAGCTTTCACCAACTATAATATGAATTATAAACACACATAAATAGTTAAAGCAAGTTAAACACTTGGCTCGTTAGATAAATCCGATGACCACGTGTTGGGATCCGCTGGTTGGCTGGAGTTCTCCTTTATTCTCCCTTTTCTTCCTTTCTTCCATTCTCTTCTTTCTTTCCTTTCCTTTCTCTCTTCTCTCGTGAATTATAAGAGAGAAATAAGGGTTATCCTCTTATTAAACCCAAAATTGACTCGTATACACAAATACGAGTCCCTATTAGTTCAAAAAGTCCCCAGAACCCAAACACTACCCCCAGGTACTCTATTTTGACTATTTCAGCCCATTCGAGACCAACCGTGCACTCGAAATTCCCATCCGAGTCACTTATCAGAAATTTACTTTTTAAATCCAATACAACTCTGCACGTATTTTTCAAATAAAATATTATTACTTGTCGCTTTTCCCAACCACGACATGATATAAAATAATTCAACTTCATTTACTTATTCTCATAAGTAAATATAAAACACATGAATATTAATCCGTCACTCGCCAATTAATATTTAACCCTCACTTCAAATTCTCAAATCATTAAATTACACCCGTTTATTGTAATTTACATATCCATAAAAGTACGCGGTATGTAATTTAAATATCCATAAAAGTACGGGGTATTACAGCTACGTGCTATGTGAAATGCTCATTGTATTAAATGATTTGAAGCCATCAACGGCTAGTCCGAGCCTAACATTGCAATAATTAGATAAATCTGGGTTTTGTTGATAAAAGGTTTCCCATACTCTAGAATCAGTAGGATGACTTAAAATCACATTGTCATCTTATTCATCGGTATCCCATCTCATGGATGAGGATATTTTTGATGACATAAATAATCTTTGAAGCACTGGTTTCAAAGGTAAGTAAATATGAACCTTAGCGAGAATTCTTCGGCTGTTAGCATCTTCATCATCTGTCTCGGACGAGAATTTCTTCCACTTTGATGTATGAAATAATACCCAATCATTGTAGTATTTATTCTCTTTCCAATACAACATACAACACACGCAATCATGGTAGCATTCCCATACCACGTTGCCACTCCTTGTACCCTTTATTATATTATTTTTTATTTTACTTTCTTATCGTATATTGCCAGCACAAAACTTGGCACCGATTTCCAGAACCAACTAGATAAGTTATTCTCCCAAATAAATGGTCAATGAAGGGACGCAAGGGGTCGATCCAAATTCCCAAAATCACTAAGAGCAAAATCTATACTATGTTCCGATCTTTATTCCATTTGAATATATTTTGACCTAAAATAAGTCCATCCCACACTTGGTTGGGCCGTTCATTGATAGTTCCTAGATAAAAATTATCAGTTTAGTCTAAAAACACCCTCAACCTAACTCTACATGCCGTAATTACTCTTTTGCAATTCATAGTTATTAAATGAACTTAATTCACTCCTCAAAAGCTTGAATATTTCACCATTCAATTTTGATTTAACATCTAACAACTTCACTACACTACAGAGCATTTGAAAAACGTAATATAGAATCTAATTAGAATAATAAGTAACTAATAGGTTTTAATTCTATATCACATAATCCCAAATGGTTAAGAAAATAAAAATTTACTTGTCTGTGATCCAAAAGGAAGAATCAATATCCACTGCTTAAAATAAATTATGTCGTAATCCTCAAGAAAAAATAAAGTAATAATGAATTCACCTTAAAGGTAAAAATATCAATGCCAATGGTCTGTGGAATTGGGAGCATATTTTGATATTATAATATGCACCTATTGCTTACAAAAAAAATGAAAGAAATCAAGAAGTTTCAGATCTGGAAAAAATCCATGCTTTCACGTTAAAGGTAAACTATTATTAAACGTAAAAAACTAGAATCCATTTAACATTAGATCAATAAAAGTAAAATATACTCATTTATCATCATATCTCCGACATGAATAGATAAATTAACGAAGGTGAACAATAAAAGTAAACCTTCGGTATGTTCGCAGCGACCGAAATGTTAATACGGACACCTCAATTTGTCTTTGGTTAACTAACACCAACTAATTTGGAATAAGAAAATAGATTCGTGTTTATCACAGATATATACGTATGTAGAGAGATAGAGAGAAATAGGAAATACCTTATAATTTGGAATTGCAATAAACGGTGACAGTTAATGGTAGACGGTGGGGTCAGTGGATAGTCGATGGCGACGATTTGGGCTAGGGCATTTGGGAGATCGATTGATATATATATATATATATATATATATATATATATATATATATATATATAGAGAGAGAGAGAGAGAGAGAGAGAGAGAGAGAGAGAGAGAGAGAGAGAGAGAGAGATAAATAGATAGATAGATAGATAGAGATAGAGATAGAGAGAGAGAGAGATGCAGGTGGAAGTGATCTTATGGATGATATTGGGTTACAAAACCCTCTCCAAAAAAGTGACCCCCCCTTAAACATCCTGTTAACCTAAAAAGTGTTAGGGAATTTATCATAAATTTGTTGGCATTTATTTTAAAATGCCGTATATTTACGACATTTTTTTCGGCATTTTCTAAAAAATGTTGTAAATTTCTAGCATTGGCATACAAACCTCATAAAAATTTCTACATTTAAAAATAGATATTGGGTAAAGTTTTTCCTGGGCATTTCTTATAAATGCCGTGAAGCTAATGCCGCGAAAAATCAGTTTTCTTGTAGTGTCTTATGAAATAAGAAGAGAATAATATGCATACTAATGAATATAATGATCAAGTGTTCATCTAGTCCTCAACCTCTTCACCCCTACCAGTTGGACATGGGCAGTGAAGGATACACTTGTTATTCGTCTAGTTTTCAGAAGAAAAGATAAAATGAAAATTAAGGAAAGAGATCCAAGCCAAGGCAGTTTATAATTTGTGAAGTGCATTACGTACCTCCTATAAATGTAGATCTTATATTAGAAAATAGGGGTTTAGGGAATCCTCAACATAGACCAAATATTCTTTGTCTAGCTCAACCTAAAATAGATTTTGATGTTGGTTATCATATGTTTGTTCTTAAAGAAAAACTCAAACTCTTAAAGAAGATGCTTAAAGATTGGAATATGAAGACTTTTGGTAATGTTCATGAAAAAGTTTTGAAACCCAAAAATATCTTTTGAAGATACAAGATGAAATTGATTATATAAGGAACTGTCCTTCTAGAGATGCCACTGAAATTGCAATACCCCAACTTAAACATTTTATTTAATCCCCGTATAAAGTTGTGATAATATGAAAAATATGGAGACCTGGATGATTATAAGTAGGTTGTATTTTTATTTGAATCGATCTGGAGGCTTGATGATAATTATTCAGAAATTGTGGGTAACGAATTGGAATGAAATAAAGAGAATTATTGGTTTAAGGACTTGTACTATTTCATTTGAATAAAATTAAGTACCGCCTTAAAAGACTTTAGAAAGTTGTTGGGGAAAATGTGATAAAAATTAAAAAATGGGACTTCATAAAGAATTTGGTCGTTAGAAGGGATTGTTCGAACGATCAGATATGTCGTTCGAATGACAAGTGATGTCGCGAGAATATCGTTCAAAAAATGACCCGTTTTAAGCCAGCTCATAGGTCTAATTGTCTAAAAAAGGCAGGTATAACATGAGATAGGCATATGTGGTCTTCTATTTTGAAAGAAACCTAGGATGACCTGCCACAAATGTTGTCACCCTCCATACCATTGATCAAGAGTACGTGTCATCCCATGGAGTCTAACAATTTCGGATAGATCAGATGAGTTATTTTATACGGTCTTATCGGTATTTTATTGAATAGAAAAGAAAAAGGAGAGGTGGGAAAAGAAATCACCACCTCCACCCCCTTACACTCTCTCAAGAGTTCACAACCCCTCTCCCCTACGAATTTGTTTCCACCATTTTTAGTGGGGTGTTAATTACCCACACCATACAGACCTATTTTTCCCATTGGAAAAGTAGAGTACGAAATATTGGAGTTTTGAAAAAGACAAATATGAGTGTCCATGGATCTAGATGAGGGTTTGAAAAGGCTTATCTTCGAGGTAGAAGAAGCATTTATGGAGTATTTTGGAGCCTGAATGGTGGAGATTTTGCCACTCCCTTTAAGGCCACCTTTGGAGGTGGGGAGTCACCCATTTTCTTCACCACAACCATCATTTTTGCAGTGTTTAAGGTGGGATATACTAACCTTGGTTTAAGTTTATTTTTGAGTATTATTTCATCTTGTTATTTACATGTATTAGGTTAAATATATGTGGGTCCTGTTGTAGTTTGCATCAATGAAGTTGTTAGTTGTTTTCTATGGTTTCATGGATTGAACAAATGTTTTTAAATAGGGTTAGAACTGAATATAAGTTCAGATTATTATTTCACACCATTTGGGTATAAAAGTGTGTGATAAAATGTCTATAATGTATTTATGGGTTTATGAAATACATTTTTAATGTTTTAAAGAAAAAAGGACATTTTAAAGAAGGATTAAATGAATTTTAGGAGTGTTATAAAAATTCCAAATGCTATTCATGACCATTTTGTGAAATAAAAATGTGTTGGTGTGAGGTTTAAAATTTTATGCAAAGAAGCATTGGGCAAGTTGAGAGACATTTTTGAGATAAAAATATGATTTCCTACCTGAATAATAAGAATTTATCTAAAAAGAAACTTTCACTTTAATGGGTTAACTAAAGTTGGTAAAATTCACATGGGAAATAAAGAGGGTTTAATATGAAAGTATTGACTAAAATGGGGTTTTAGTTTTAAAACTCATAAATAAAGTGGGCTTAATGTGTAAACATGTGAAACTAGATCCTCATGCAAAAAGTAAAGAAGACTAAATGTGAAATAAGTGGCTTAGTTGGTGTTAGAGGGCAAATTGTCAAATATAAAGTGTGTTTGTCAAATGTGTGGAAAATGAGGTTCTAACATATAAAATTCATAAGCTTATATATTAAAGGTGTGCAAAGTGTGTAATGTGAAAGTTGGGAAAATCATGCTAGTAAGACATGTAATTTTATTGAAATGACAACAAAAATTACTTTTTCAAAAAATGATAATTGTTAAAGGACCAATTGCAAGTTTTGGTAAATAAAGGGTAAATTAGTAATTTACTTAAAGTGTGACAACATTATGAAGTAAAAAAAAATGTTGATAAATGCTTTACACTGGCGAGGGTGAAAATGTTTCAAGTCCTAAAGCGGAAATGATTTTGTATAAAATCTACAAGCGTGTGAATAAAGGACTTAAAGAAGAAGAAACCATTTCCAAGTATCACGAAAAAACAGACGATTAAGTTCGATCTTTCGGCTTCGGTCCCTAGATATTGGAAAATGTGAACATTGGAATAAGGTTGAGCACATTGAAAAGATAATGGAATATTCGAATGATGCCGGAGAAATAATTAAGCAGGACTATGCTGTCCCTCGGGCGAAAACCCCTAAAGTAACTGCAGTAGCATATGGCAGAGGAAATCGGTGGTGAGAGGCCACGAAGTCCATGGTTATTGGATAAATCCCAAATATAATAATGAAATCGAGAACATGATAAGAATGAGTAATAAGATGAAAATAATCTAACATGAGTAAATATTTAAGGTTTCGGTTAACATAATGTGGACAAGTAAATTGAGAATAATGACTGATGTCCATAAGAAAAGAGGAATGGATAAGCAAGGTAACATAATTGAAAATTAAGCTACCTAATGAGGTTTAATCCAATAATAACACAAGTGTGCGTATTATATAAGGCTTTCAAAGTTAATGAATGTTCTTTAATATGACGTGAGCATGTGTTGAAAGAAAGTCTTAAGTAATGATTAATAACTCGGGTGTGATTTAATGAACGTTGAGTAATAAACGTTTTGAAAGTGAATGAAAGGTTTTTCCCAACAATTGTATATTGTTTATCTGGGTGAGTTAACGGGAAGTATATGCTTGTTCTAAGCATAAAATACAAAATGATTATTTTGTAAAGGGAAGGAGGATAAAAAGCATCAAATAATATTTTCGAAACAGAATGGTTTAATACATTGGGATATGTATTTCCAAAAGTATTTATGTAGATATATACGTATTTTCACATGCATGTGTTAGTAGCGTGTGAGTGTTCTTTCTGCCATTCGTTTTTATATTGCATTTATATGTTCCCACTGAGCATTCGACTCATATCCATCCTTCGTTACGGTAGGTTGCATGCTGTTTCGTACTTCGAGATCGTTATATAAGTAAATAGCTATTTTCATTTATGATTATTAACTCTGTTTACTTGGCTTTGGGGGAACTTTCCTTGGGTTCTGTCACATAGTTAACAAAATTGGAATCGCATGCTAATAGAAGTAATGTTAAATAATAATAAAACTGGACTAGAAACATAATTTAGGTTGTTTCACAACACTTCACAATTTACATTTGGACTGGATTGGGTTGACCCTTTATTAACCCTTAAGTCTGGGCTGGGGCGTTAGAACTTAGTGTCAGAGCTTTAGGTTCAATGTTTCTTTCGAGTGTGATGTGGTGAGGTCGGTAGCGAATCTTATTGACGTCGATGTTAGTTTGGGCCGGCCACGCTGGCGTAGTGATGATTTTAGTTCATATCTTGGATGATGACGTTAAGGACATTAGCATGATCTGTAAATTTTTATGATATGGTAGATGACTACGTTAGTAGTCCCTTTATGTTCCGCGGCGTTTCTGATATAGGTGTGTTAGTAATTCCTGGGTGTCAGTGTAGACGAATAATGGCAACACCATGATCTTTTACGTAAAATGTATTATATGGCAACTTTGATGATGAAAGGATCCTTAATGGTATTAACAACGTCGAGTAGTGTTTGTTGCGACCTAGCGGTAAAGGTTGTATATTTCATCTATGGAAATTAGGTGACTGAGTAATGTTCATGAGTGTTGATTTTACGGCGAGAACGTATTAGGTCCATTGGTTGAGGACGCTGCCTTAGTTCATCTTGTCTCTAATGTTGGTTTAGATAATCATGATGATTAGAAGTATCCTAGGAGCGAACAGAGTAATCTTGGTGACTTAGCATTAAGAACTACCGTTGTGATGTTCTAGGATGGGACCTCTTACGGTGTCATTAGGGTGAACCTCCTATTATGCAATACCCGACATCCTACATCTTACCAAAACTCTGGAAGTGTTAACTCATAGTTTTAGAGATGAGAGTTTAGTATTGAGGAATATGATCCCTTGTGGCATCCATGGTGTAAGCCTTGGTATTTATTGGCAATACCCGACGTCCCGTATCCTACCAAAAAAAAATAGAGTTATGTTAGTTTGTAGATTAGCACATTTTTATGGTGCAGACTTGGAAAGACAATTTAGTTATCATGGTTGAAGATTCATTAAGGATAAAATGATGTAGTCTTAAGAATTTAACTACGGGTTGACATTTTGTGTAAGTACTTGAGTTGCATTAGACGCTCTTTAGAGATAAGTAGTAAGGTGGTTGATAAAAATTGACCTTGGGTTAGTAATTTGGATAGACATGTAAATCAGTATTGATAATTACTTGGAGATGTATGGTAAGATTTAACTAGCGAGATGTTAACGTGTGTGGTAGACATTCCTTAGTAATAATAATCTTATTATTGGGTACCGTGTATCACGAGGATGATGATGCCTCTCCATGAAAATTTGGGATTCCTTATGATGTATGGGTTATAGCGTTTCGATTGGTGTAACACAAAGAGGCTAGGAGTGATGCTATGAGGTTATAAGTTGGTGACCATGATCGGTTGTTACATAGGATTCCTCCATAACAATTCTTACACAAGGATGTATACGTCCACTTTGGGGAATGATTGAATTGGTGTCTTTTCCATGAAGAATTTGGAAGAATCATTGTTGCGTTGAGGTTAATGGGTGACATACATTTCGTAGTGGTAATAAATTTGAGGTTGTGTAGCATAGGTCACAATAAGACTTGTGAATTCTCATAATAGATATGACAGCTATTAGAGAGATGGTTGAGTTGATGGACATCACCCAAGAAGCATTCAGGAATCAGTGTTGCTCCGAGTATTATATGAGGATAGTAAATCATTGATAATTATAGCGTGTTTAAGTCATGTTGACTTATGGGAGTACTTTGAAGTTAGTACCACAACCTTGACTTATGAGCATGTGTCAGGATATGACCTTTAAGGATAATGTCAAGAGTAGATTGATATCGAATAGATAGTGCACCTGGGAGACTTAGAACATGATGATGTTCATTATGGTTTAGAGATAACACTTGGAGTGGAGTGTTGATATCGATTACAACACCTTAATGTGCTACCTGAGTGATTTGGTGTGACACTAATGAAGGAAATTATTAATCATAGGCATGAATACCGTTTAACAGTTTGAGATGTCTTTAAAGTAGTTATGATTTGGGATCATGTAGGATGCTGCTAAAAGTAGTAATAATGGTCTGTAATTTGAATGTGTGAAACCATGTGAGCATTTCATTTCATTTGATGAGAGTGATTTTAGAGACTGAGGTTATCTATCACATGTTGAGATTGTGGAAGCCTAGGTACAATGGTTCAGTGATTGGCGATAAGTTGGGAGATTTAACTTTTCCTCTATTTAGGATAGTTGTGCTTATTAGTGTTAGAGAAGGTAGTATTGGTCCTAAGGAGGGATGCCTAGCGTCCCAAAGGAATTAATTTTATGTTTCGTTCATCTGGAAAGGATTTATGATTCATGATTGGGACTCGTGCGGGCTAATGGGTCAAGTTAGGGTGTGTAGCAAGTATAAGAATTTAGCAAATGCCGATGAAGGTTATAGACCTCAAGGGTACGTTGTGGGTTTGTACTTCATGTGGAACAATTTGTTGTCAAAAATTGATTATTTTTTTTGGTGTGGAAGTTGCCTGATTCGTTACATTCCCCATTCCTTCTTTGATCTCTAAAATGGGAAGTTATTAATCAGTTGTGGTTCGGGTGTAGCGCTGCGTAAGCTCAGTAGTGATGTGGGATAGGCTAGTTGTGTCTGATGCGTTACGGTATATAAGTGTGCTCTTCTTGGAAACACCTTTACTCTACACTAGTTGTGTGTTCGCATGACCTCGCATTTGTTGCATGTGTTGCCTAGTTGTTTTTCTTTAGGGTAACATGTTTCAGTATATCTAGTTACAACTTGATTGTGTGTTCTGAGGTTGTGACTTGAGAATGTTGTAAGCATTAGAACCTGACAAGTATTAGATGTTAAGTGTTTTATTTTGTTTGGAAGTTTATAGATGGGGGATGAAATCGCTCGTATATATGTGTGTTGTGACACTAAGGATGATCCTAAGTTAGCGTAAGGACCTCGTAAGAGGTATCGGTCGGGTAGGCCACTAGGATTATGAAACCATCTCATGATTAATGATGTGATGAGTAGTATTGTCTCAAATGTGTCAGCCTAGGCTAGGTGTATTACAAGGTTGCTTGAGGAAACATAGGTTATGAACCCTAGCATAGGAATTATCCATGATAATGAGTTCATTGGAAAATAGTACGATATTTGGGGAATACCAATTGTCTCGAGGCTTTGTTTAAATGAACGAGTTAAGTATGCTTGGGGTTAGTATTAAGGACTTAGGGTCCGCTATGATCGGGTTGGTAATGTAATTGATGGAAATAGAATCTTAGGGTTTAGACCTTAGTGTTAAGAAGACTCTAGGATTAGAAAATGGTTGAAGATGGTTGGATTTTAGGTTGATGACTAGAAATTTTGAAAAAAAAAAAAATTCCTAAGGAGGGAAGAATGTAATACCCCGCCCTAAACATTTTATTTAATCCCCATATAAAGTTATGATAATATGAAAAACGTGGAGACTTAGATGATTATGACTAGGCTGTATTCCTATTTAAACTGATTAGGAGGCTTGATGATAATTATTGAGAAATTATAGGTAATGAATTGGAATGAAATAAAAAGAATTATTAGTTTTAGGAATTCTATTAGTTCATTTGAATAAAATTCAGTACCTCCTTAAAAGACTTTAGAAAGTTGTTGGGGGCAAATGTGGTAAAGTTTAGAAAATGGGACTTCACAAAGAATTTGGTCGTTAGAAGGGGGTCGTTCGAACGACCAGATATGTCGTTCGAATGACAATTGATGTCGCGAGAACGTCATTTAAACGATGACCTGTTGACTGCAGTACTACCAATTTTGCTGTCTTCATTTTAGTCATTAGACAATGTTTTATGCCAGCTCATGGGCCTGACTATCTGGCGAAGATGGGTTTAACACGAGATAGGCATATGTGGTCTTCTATTTTGAAAGAAACCTAGGATGACCTGCCACAAATGTTGTCACCCTCCAAACCATAGATCAAGAGTACGTGTTAGCCCATGGAGTCTAAAAATTTTGAATGGATCAAACGAGTTATCTTATAAGATCATGTGGGTCTTTTATTGTGTAGAAAATAAAAGGGAGAAATGGGATAAGAAATCACCACCGCAACCCCATTAAACTCTCTCAAGAGTTCACAGCCCCTCTCCCCTACGAATCTGTCCTCCTCCATTTTTAGTGGGGTGTTAATCACCGACACCATAAACACCTATTTTTCCCATTGTAAAAATAGAGTACGGAATATTGGAGTTGTTTGTTGGGAGTTTTGAAAAAGACAAATATGAGTGTCCATGGAGCTAGATGATGGTTTGAAGAGGGGTATCTTGGAGGTAGAAGAAGCATTTATGTAATGTTTTGGAGCTTGAATGGTGGAGCTTTTGTGACTACCTTTAAGGCCACCTTTCGAGATGGGGGAGTCACCCATCTTCTTCACCACCACCACCACCACTATATTTACAGTGTTTGAGGTGGGATTTACTGACCTTAGTTTAGGTTTATTTATGAGTATTATTCCACCATGTTGTTTACATATATTAGATTAAACATATGTGGGTTTTGTGGTAGTTTGCATCAATGAAGTTGTTAGCTGTTTTCTATGGTTTCATGGGTTGAACAAATGTTTTAAATAGGGTTAGAACTGAATATAAGTTTAGATTATTATTTCACACCATTTGGGTATAAAAGTTTGTGATGGAATGGCTATAATGTATTTATGGTTTTATTAAATACATTTTTAATGTTTTAAATAAAAAAGGGCATTTTAAAGAAGGATTAAATGAATTTTAAAAGTGTTATAAAAATTCCTGAATGCTATTCATGACCATTTTGTGAAATAAAAATGTGTTAGTCTGAGGTTTAAGTATGAATAATGTGATTTTTATGGAAAGAAGTACATTGGGCATACTGAGATATTTAAGAGATAAAAATGTGATTTCCTACTTGAATAATAAGAATTTGTCTAGAAGGAAACTTTCACTTTAATGAACTAAAGTGGATAAAACTCACATGGGAAATAAAGAGGGTTTAAGATGTAAGTATTGACTAAAATAGGTTTTTAGTATTAAAACTCATAAATAAAGTGGGCTTAATGTGTAAACATGTGTTACTATATCCTTATGAAAATAATAAAAGTAAAGAAGACTAAATGTAAAATAAATGCCTTGGTTGGTGTTGGAATGCAAAATGTCAAATATAAAGTGTGTTTATCAAATGTGTGGAAAATGAGGTTCTAACATATAAAATGCATAAGTTTATATATTAAAGGTGTGCAAAGTGTGTAATGTGAAAGTTGGGTAAATCATGCTAGTAGGACAAGTGCTTTTAAATGATTAAATGTGTTTAAGTATTGAAATGACAACTAAAACTACTTTTTTAAAAAATGATAATTTTTAAAGAACCAAATTGCATGTTTTGGTAAATAAAGGGTTAATTAGTAATTTACTTAAAGTATGACATCTTAATGAAGTAAAAAAAATGTTTATGAATGCTTTACACTAGCGAGGGTGAAAATGTTTTAAATCCTAAAGCGAAAATGATTTTGTATAAAATCTACGTGCGTGTGAATAAAGGACTTAAAGAAGAAGAAACCATTTTCCAAGTATCAATGGAAAAACAAATGGTTAAGTCCATGATTTTGGCTTCGGTCCCTAGATGTTGAATATAGTGAACATTAATATAAGGTTGATAACATTGAAAAGATAATGAAATATTTGGATGACGTCGGAGAAATAATTAAGCAGGGCTATGCTGTCCCTCGGGTGAAACCCCCCAAAGTAACTGCAGAAGCATTTGGCGGCGGAGACTTGTGTTGAGAGGCCATGACATCCGTGGTTGTTGGCTAAATCCAAAAGATAATGATGAAATTGGGAACATGATAAGAATGAGTTATAAGATAAAAATAACCTATTGTGAGTAAATGTTTAAGGTTCCAGTTAACATAATGTGGACAAGTAAATTGAGAATAATGACAAATGTCCAGAAGAACAGCGAAATTGGTAAGCAAGGTGATATAATGGGTAATTAAGCTACATAATGAGGTGTAATCCCATAATAACACAAGTGTGCGTGTTATATAAGGTTTTCAAAGTTAGTGAATGTTCTCTAATATGATGTGCGCGTGTGTTGAAAGACAATCTTAAGTAATGATTAATAATTCGGGTGTGAGTTAATAAATGTTGAGTAATAAACGTTTTGAAAGTGCATGAAAGGTTTTTTCCAACAATTATAAATTGTTTAACTGGGTAAGTTAACAGGAAGGATATGCTAGTTCTAAGCATAAAATAAAAAATGATTATTTTGTAAAGGCAAGGAGGATAAAAAATATTAAGTAACATTTTTGAAACATAACGGTTTAATACATTGGGATATGTGTTTCCAAAAGTATATATGTAGATATATACGTATTTTCACATGCATGTGTTAGTAGTGCGTGAGTGTTCTTTCTATCGTTTATTTCTATACTGCATTTATATATGTTCCCATTGAGCATTCAATTCACATCCATCCTTTCGTTATGACAGGTTGCATGTTTTTCGTACTTTGAGAGCGTTATACATGTAAGTAGCTATTTTAATTTATGATTAGTAGCTCTGTTTGCTTGGCCTTGGGGGCACTTCCCTTGGGTCCTGGCACATAGTTAACGAAATTTGGAATCGCATGCTAATAAGAGTAACGTTAAATAATAATCAAACAAGACTAAAAACGTTATTTAGGTTGTTTCACTGCACTTCACAATTAACGTTCAGACTGGATCGGGTTAACCCTTTATTAATCCTCAAATCCAGGTCGGGGCGTTATAGAAACCTTTGGACAATAAATTTTATTTGAAGCGTTAAAGATGGAAGTATTTTTTTTGGAAAGACAAAGGTAAATTCCAATAGTTTAATCATGGGGATAGAAATACCCCATTTTTTCTCAAAATTTTCAACTATAGAAGAGTAACAAATATAATCTCCAAAATGATGATTGGTGATTCACTATCCAATGATCAAATTCATTTATAAAACAACATAGTTGAATACTTATCAAACCTCTTTGATGCAAATAAGGGGGTTCGTGATAATGGCATATTTAATAGGGTTATTCTAATGTTGTATTCTGATGTATAAATTTCTCCTCTTACTATTTATCCTTCACATGAAAAAGTGAAAATCTATATTTTCTATGAATTCTAAAGCATCTCCTGAACCAGATATTTTGGTGGTTTATTCTATAAAAAAATGTTGGGATATAATTGATCAATATGTTTAAAAAGAATTTTCTAGTTTCTTTAAACATACATGGGCCCTTCTTAAATTCAAATATAATCATGTGGTTCTTATTCCTAAAACTGGAAAGGCATATTCCATATATCTTTTTAGAATTATTACCTTACCTAATTTCTCATTCAAAGTTATTACTAAAATTATGGCTAATAGATTAGTACCTTATCTAGTAATATTTTCTCCTAGAATCCAACATACTTTATTTATAGAAGAAGCATTATTCATTCCATTTTTACTGCTTATTAAAACTTCAACTTATTGGACTACAAAGCATATGATGGTAACAATGGAATTCAGTTAAATATATCCAAGGCCTTTAATACTATGGATTGGAACTTTTTTATTGAACTCTCCTAAAAGTTTTAGCTTTTGCAACAAATTTGTTAATTGGATCTCTTCAATTTTTCAATGTCTCAATATTTTAATTCTCAATAACAGATATCTAAAAATGATATTTCTATTGTTCTAGATAGGATATACGAGGTTATCCCTTATCTCTGCTTCTATTGTGCATTGCTAAAGATGTCCTCGGTAGGATTACTTTTTTGAAAGTGAAAAAAGGCTATATTAATAGCATATCTTCTCCTAGAGGATTTAAAGATCACCCTCATTGTTTATGTTGACGATATAATAATTTATCATAGAGATGATGTTAACTCTATTGCCTCTATAATGGAGGTAGTCAATGAGTATGCTCAATGTTCTGGTCAGTTTGTAAAGAATAACAAATGGATTGCTTACATCGACAAGGATGGTTATGATAAAAAACATGTTATATTCAGTTCTGTCAACATTAACCAAGGTCAAGTTCGATTCGATTATTAGGTGTTCCCATTTTTAAAGGGAAACCTCTGTATATGGTTTTCACTTGGCTTGGTTAATATGTTAAATTTTAATTACAAGTGTGCCAGGCAAGGTTATAGTCTTACCAACGCAAAAATCTTCGCCTTATGATTATATCAGATGATTGTGTACCATTCAATGCTTCAATTAAGAAGAATTATGCTTCCCTTCGGGAAGAATTTGATGTGTGTTCTAAACTACTACGAATAGCTAGAATAAAAGAAGTTGTAAGGTGCATAAAGTAAAATAAATCTTTGAAATTAAAGAGAATTAAATGCTTAAAAGTAAAGGATTACACTATGAAATTAAAAGAAATAAACTAAAAAAAAAATAAAGGTAAAGGAAAGAAACTTTTAATAAACTTAATATAAAGTTACAGTCTACCTTACAAGCTACTTTGAATTTAAACAAATGCAATAAACAAAAGAAAAGAAAAAGAAAAAAAAAGAAAGGATAAAGTGAGTAAATATAGTTTTTTATTGAGGGAGTCCTCTTTCCTTCATTTGCTCGTTGCTTATTTATAGATTTTCTTGCCATGCAAGGTTACTACTTTGGTAATTGATGGATGATTATTCATCCCAATTGAGTTTTTCCCACCTAGGCATACTAATGCCCCCATACATGTTATTTTGCTCTAATTTTTACACCACGTTCAAACTATGACAGATGTAATGCAAACTTGATACCAATTGCCTCGATTTTGTTTATTATATTTCGGTTGTTAGCAACACCTCACTGGGTTGTGATTTTGTGGTGTAAACATACCCCTCACACTAATTCATTTTTGGGAAAAATTCAATTAGTGGATTGTAAAGTTTCTCATTCCACCACTATTAATCAACATTTTAGTCATCCAATCTGAGCCATTCGTCTTTTCATTTTCTTTTCTCTTATGCGCAAACTTGGCCCCTTTGGAGAACAATAATGGTCCATTGGGAAAATGAAAATGGCAGTTTCAAAAACACTTATGACCCAGATTCCACATCTAACTTGGCCAACACTATTGAAGACCGTATGACTTAACTATTAATGTTGTTCATTCATCCAATTATGCAAACCAAAATGATGCTGGCAGTTAGGGTTCTTAGGATACAACCATACCCACTAAGTGTGCTTCAAACTCAGAACCCACTCGACCTCCTCTATTCATATTGACTAGATTCCTTGGTGTGAAGCCATTTTTGAAGGTCCCTCCTGATCTTGTCACTGTATATGATTGTTGATACAAAAATTAGTCAGATGACGTGGACCAATTATATGACAACACGTGTCGTCCTACGTGGAAAACATATATATATTCACCGAACAACTGAACTGGATGAAAAACATAGCGTGCCGAGCTACTTAGCATACCGATCCACTTTCATATACCAAGCTACTTGGCATGCAAAGCATCTGGTCAATAAGATCAAGTGACAATTATAGATTTAATGAACATTCTTATTATATACAGATGTATATGTCTATTAAATAA
The DNA here is from genome assembly GCA_949130495.1 of Sambucus nigra. Taxonomy (NCBI): domain Eukaryota; kingdom Viridiplantae; phylum Streptophyta; class Magnoliopsida; order Dipsacales; family Adoxaceae; genus Sambucus; species Sambucus nigra. Next base: position 584,054,026 of record OX422210.1, on the reverse strand, counting down.
CGACGCATTGTCTATTCATATTGACAGCCCAAGGGCTATAAATGCATTGTAATCCCCTCCATAACGGGGCGATTGTGAATTGATAATTTACGATCATCATCAAGATTAAGGCAAACACCCAGCAATACAAAATAGTGGACATAGGCCATTTTTCTAAGGCTGAACCACTTTAAAAATCCTTTTGTCATATTTCTTATTTTATATTTATCTGTGACTAATTAATTAGATCAAGTCTAATTTTTTACATCAACAGATTGGCGCCGTCTGTGGGAAACGACTATACGTAGCGTTTTTCACTGAAACCTTATTATACATAGCTGAGATTCTAGAATATAACAATAGAAATAATGATATGGTTCCTCTGAATCCATCCGTTTCTCTAACTATCCAGGATCTCACCAGAATAGTGGCTAACTTAGCCAAAGGACAAACAACTATGCAGGAGATCATGCGATAACTCATTCAAATTGTTCAAATCGCAACGCTTGCCCATTCAGGCCAATGAAGCATTCATAGAAACACTCACCTGTCGTCTTCGAGATCCAGACGTAATCTGTTTCCTCATGTGTCCTTTTCTAGGCATACTGAATCACGTCATATTAAGAGGTCCAGTGACCCGTTTTATCGACCTGGTCGGATATCTCCCATAAGAGTCATAGACTCTCAAAAAAATATCACTCTAATTCCGGAGAGAACAAGCGCCCTGGAGAGGTTGAGTAGAGTCTTGCCCTTTGATCATTTGGGCCCCAGGAGGAATAAAAATCCTCCTCGAATTGCGTCGAGAAATTCTCAACGACTAAATGATCTAAGGGAAGGTTCTGGCCAATCATGCCCTGTTGCTCATATAGAGAGATCCTAAGAGGAGAACTCTACGCGGTTTGTTGCTCGGGCAAATAGATCAGAGGTTGGAAATAATGCTTGGAAAGGCTTCATCCAAAGGTTGGAAGATAGGTTAGGGGAAATGGCTAAGGCCAGGAACCCTCTCCAAAGAACTTTTGTCAAGGGATAACCGTTTGTACAGGCAATTGTGGATTTTCCCACACCATTAAAGTTTAAAGCTCCTGTAGTTATGCCGATGTATGACGGAAAAATTGATCCTGTCCTCCACATAGAGCAGTACCAAGATGCTGCCGATATCGATGCAATTCCTGATGAGATGAGATCCAGGGCATTCTCAGGAACCATCACTAGGTCAGCTCAAATATGGTACAACAATCTTCCTCGGGAGAAGATTGCTACTTTCCATCAACTGGAAGAGCTCTTTATAGGAAATTTCTATTTTAGTGCGAAGCCAGTCAAGAGAATAGCACACCTGTTGAGTGTAAGGCAGAAAGTAGGAGAGAGAACCAGGGATTACATCACTCGTTTTAATAACGAGAAACTTGAGGTCATTGACTACAAGGAGAAGACAAAAATCACAGATCTGATGAGTGGTCTTTTATCAATCAAGCTGTATTACACTTTGGCTAAAGATCCCCCCAAATCAATGTCAGAATTAATAGCTAAGGCAACCAAAATTATGAATGCTGAAGAAGCTATAGCTACGAAGAAGAATGGTGAGACCAAAGCAGAGACTAAAGTTGAGGGAAAATTGGAGAAGAAAGATCAAAAGAGTAATGGGAGAAATAATCAATCGAAAGGCAAAGAGACGATAGAACACTTAAGGAAGTATGGAAATTATACTCCCTTAAAGGTAGATATAAATCATATTCTAGAGGAGATAAAAAACAGTAAAGAACTCAATTGGCCAGAGAAGTTGAGGACAACCCCTGACAGGAGGGATAAGTCCAAGTATTACGAATTCCATAAAGACCATGGCCACACAACTAAGTGGTGTATAACTCTCCAGAATGAAATCGAGGCACTCATTCGATGAGGGAAATTAAGCAGGTTTGTTGATCGCCAGAATGATAGGAAGACCAACGACAGACCAAGGCAAAGGTATAAATCTCCTCGTCGAACAAGAAATGACAAGAAGAGGGACCATGAAGATGATCCCAACCTCCCCAAAAAGCCGAGGCAACCAGAACGCGAGGTATTTTCAATCCATTTTGACTCATTAGAATGTAATGTGATTACAGGTGGTGATGCAGGAGGAGGAGATCATATTGCTGAAAGGAAAGCTTACCTCAATGAGGCCCAAGCTTGCTCTTATATACATCGAATAAATCTGGCGAAAGAGGATTGCCAGAGGAAGGTTAACAAGGATAAACTAGTCATTGGTTTCTCTAAAAATGATCTGGAAGGTGTCTTGTATCCTCATGATGACCCCTTGGTGATTAAGATGAGGATAAAGGATGTGATAATTTCAAGAGTATTGGTAGACAATGGTAGCTCGGTAAACATCACGTTATACCCTTGCTTTGACAGTTTAAACTTGAAACTAGCCCAGTTAGAGCCATATCACAGACCCCTCCTCAATTTTACTGACGAAAAAGTCTTTCCACTTGGGATAATCAAGTTGGACATGATTATGGGTACCTGGCCTGCTTGCAGAACAGAAAAAGTAGGCTTTTTCGTAATGGACAAGAACGTCCAATCAACCTACAAAATAATTATGGTACGGGTAGGCTTGAAGAAGTTCACGTGACACCCCGCCTAATAAAATACCGGGTGATCAGTCCTATACCAAATTAAAAAAGGAATCCCAATTGGATCATCCTTAGCATCACTATCGAAAACTTTTTAAAACTTACTAACCACTTAATATTCCAAAAGCTGGTGCCAATTTTAACTTTTTGATTAAACAAAACAGTACATGCGGAATTAAAATATAAACCATTCACACAACTGAATGAAAATAAATTGAATTATAATTACATAACTTGTCGAATAAATCACCGGCTACCAAAGAAATAATCCAATACCAAAATTTCAACACCTGAATAAATTACACCTGAAAACTGTACCGAGAAGTCTGGGCGACATGCCCTAAATAAAACTGAAACTGATACAAGATTCCTACTCTAGGAATGAATGAATGATGCGTCTAATCCAAACTCCTGCTAGCATCCACATATGCCGCAACTCCATGTCCCTGGAATAGAATATCAATCCTGGCGTCCCTGTGGCTGGACAGCTAAAAAGTTTTGAAAATAGTTTTATAGCAAGGGTTAGAACCCAAAACATTTTGAAAATATTTAGCAAGTGAATTAACTGCAGTAATTTAAAATGCATGAATGCGCTTCATATTTAAGTTAGTGTCGCACTCCCTTGTGGATATTCTCGCCCCTTCACTATTGTGCACACCTACCGGTTACCTTAACCCCACCTAGTTGTACTATCCCGTCCAACTAGTCCTGGTATGACCTTCCCTTGCCATACTACTCTAACCCGAGTATAATAATTTCTTGAATTATAAGTAATCTCACAATTAACTTAATTAATTTCTCTTAAATAGTAGCATATACCCGTGTCACAAGTTATATAAAGTAAATACATCACACACTGTATTATTACTCGTATATAATATTTACTACCATTATATTCGTACTTTTACCACAATATCCACACATATAACATACGTATATCCATCCCTTCGAATATACCCTCGCCGGATGATTCCCTCTAAAATGCTATCTCTCTAGGTGTGCTCACAAAACCTAGTTCCCCAAGTTGGAGGACGCTATGACCTGGGGATACATGCCCGGGTACCTAACCCATGTACTAACGTCCAAACATCTTCCCACAAAATACTTGTCTCTCAACACAAAAGTATATACGCTTACCCTTATGCTTCCAAAGACAACATAAAATACCGCGCCCTTACTATCACTAGTCCTTTCACAAAATAAACCCCGAGCTATCTCTCTTTGCTCGAAAATAAATCTAACCACCCTGATTTACTTCAGTAAACATCCCCACTTACCGGGATAAAATGTGAGAACACAAAACCTCACTATGTGCTATCGCACCACGCAATACAACATATATATCCACATATATATAGGCTATACGCCCTCTCCGGTGATACCTAGTACCAACCATACCTTGGTGTCGCGAACACTAAAATTTTACACCACTATCCACAATAGTTAAATTCCATCGCTATCCAGCCAATGTTTAGGAAATGTTATCAACCCTACTCCCATAATTCTCAAAAGTAGTAATTCCTCGTATAATTCAAACCTTCACTCAGTGTACACCTTCACTCTCCCGTGAAGAACACCAAGGAAACTCCGCTACCCTTCGAAAAGTTTATCCACATACTATGGTTGCTACCGCCAACGTACTCGCTAAATTCGACTCACCCGCGAAATTTAGTGAAAAATACGTCTTATACTGTGACTTCCTCCTTGTCACTCAAAAATATACCCCATGCCCTTAGGGTAAAAATAATTACCTCTATATTCCAGTTGCAACGGCTGATTCTCGGGTTCCGGACCATCTTCTCCTTGCCCGAACGCGCCCATGACTTGCTGTAGTGGCTGCACATCCAGGACCTCGTCACGTAATTGACCCCTGCCTTGCTTAATACAATCTCTCTTCAAGTGTCTCGCTTTTCCCACAAACGAAACACCTTCTCATACATTCACCCTGCCACTGGTCCCTTCCATGCCGACCTTGTTGGAATTCCTGGCCATCCTGCCGATAGCCTCCAGTTCTAAATCGTTTGTCATGATTTCCCTGTCGAAAATCCTGCCCCTGATCTCCCCCAGTCTGCTGCTGGGATACCCCACTGGTATTGTTCCCTCCTGCCTTATCCGACTGGCTAGTTCCCACTCCCCTCCGCTTCCTTTCACGTAGAAACGATATCCCTAACAGTGACGGAGTGCTGCGTTAACGACATCAGTATAAGCTACTAATGCGTATTTACCAATTAAATGTTGTCTGATTCTCCAGACTAACCCGTCCACATACCTTCCTTTCTTTCTCGTTTCCTCGCTTACCTCATCCGGTACAAAATTTGCCAATGAGTGAATTCTTCCTCGTAATCGGCCACTGAACGGTCTCCCTCTGAGTCATCTCATAAAATTTTCTCCTCATTTCAGTCTCAATCGCTGGAGGAAAATACTTGCGGTCGAAACGCACCCAAAACTCTGTAATAGCTAGTGTGTCCCTTTCCTCACTGTGGTGATCAACTCCCACCACTGTAGCGCTGCTCCCACTAAACTAAAAGTGGTTAGCATTTGCTTCCGCACCTTATCACAATCTCCCATGCATAGGTGACGCTGGATATCTCTCTTCCTTGACACGCTACTACTACCGCTGAACCCCCTCGCAACTCTGGTGGGTTCCTACTAAAAATAACATCTCTTTCCCATTTCCACCCTGACGACTGCGCGTGAGTCTGAACGTCTGGCGCCACTAACACTTGTGGCTGATCCCGTGGAAAGTACCCTGCCGTTTGCGGCTACCGTCGTTTCAACCGCCTACGCCACTAGTTCGGTTACTTGTGCTGCTAAGATCATCTCTGGCTGTTGCAGCTGTAACTCTTGCTCCTAACGAGCCTCCCTCGTCTCGTCTCCCCCTGCTGCCCTAGCTGCTCTCTCCCCTCGGCGTCATCCGGAATGAGAATCGAATTTGTATGAGTTCACTCTCAAATATACATTTCGCAGAAGAACGTATATGCGAATACGTATGAGAATACAACAATCCTATAATAGGGCTCTATATCAAAGATTGCTAAGACGAAACATAAAAAGCCGCACAGATGCTAAGGACACTAGAACCTAATGGTCTGATACCAACTGTGACACCCCGCCTAATAAAATACCGGGTGATCTGTCCTATACCAAATTAAAACAGGAATCCCAGTTGGATCATCCTTAGCATCACTGTCGAAAACTTTTTAAAACTTCCTAACCACTTAATATTCCAAAAGCTGGTGCCAATTTTAACTTTTTGATTAAACAAAACAGTACATGAGGAATTAAAATATAAACCATTCACACAACTAAATGAAAATAAACTGAATCATAATTACATAACTTGCCGAATAAATCACCGGCCACCAAAGAAATAATCCAATACCAAAATTCAACACTTGAATAAATTACATCTGAAAACTGTACCGAGAAGTCTGGGCGATATGCCCTAAATAAAACCGAAACTGATACAAGATTCCTACTCTAGGAATGAATGAATGATGCGTCTAATCCAAACTCCTGCTAGCATCCACATATGCCGCAGCTCCATGTCCCTGGAATAGAATATCAATCCTGGCGTCCCTGTGGCTGGACACCTAAAAAGTTTTGAACATAGTTTTATAGCAAGGGTTAGAACCCAAAACATTTTGAAAATATTTAGCAAGTGAATTAACTGCAGTAATTTAAAATGCATGAATGCGCTTCATATTTAAGTTAGTGTCGCACTCCCTTGTGGATATTCTCGCCCCTCCACTATTGTGCACACCTACCGGTTACCTTAACCCCACCTAGTTGTACTATCCCGTCCAACTAGTCCTGGTATAACCTTCACTTGCCATACTACTCTAACCCGAGTATAATAATTTCTTAAGTTATAAGTTATCTCACAATTAACTTAATTAATTCCTCTTAAATAGTAGCATATAACTGTGTCATAAGTTATATAAAGTAAATACATCACACGCTATATTATTACCCGTATATAATATTTACTACCATTATATACGTACCTTTACCACAATATCCACACATATAACATACGTATATCCATCCCTTCGAATATACCCTCACTGGATGATTCCCTCTAAAATGCTATCTCTCTAGGTGTGCTCACAAAACCTAGTTCCCCAAGTTGGAGGACGCTATGACCTGGGGATACACTCAACCTACTCCTCAAGCTAGGGGATTCACCCACATCGCGCAACCTCCCTTGATAGCACTAGAGTATATAATTTAAATAAATATCTACTCACTGATATTTAATATCACACACAATATATATTCACGTATATATATATATATACTATCACTACACCGTATATATATAATACAAACCCCGGCTTTACCGTGTACTCAAAATCCCGTACACTGCCTGTAATTTAATATCACACACCATATATACACACACACACACACACACACACACACACACACACATATATATATATATATATATATATATACACTATCACTACACCATATATATATATATAATATAAACCCCGACTTTACCGTGTACTCAAAATCCCGTACACTACCTATAATTACCTGAGTCTGTGGCCCGACTCAACTTAATTAATTTCCTCACTTAATAATTTATCATCTTCTCGAGTCTATGGTCCGACTCTAATATATTTGATTCACACCTCAATTTACATTATACTTTCCCCGAGTCTATGGTCCGATTCTAATTAAATTAATTAACACACCCATTAATTTAATACTTCTCCGAGTCTATCGTCCGACTCTAATTAAATTAATTATTAGACCTATTAATTTAATACCTCCCCGAGTCTATCGTTCGACTCTAATTAAATTAATTATCACACCTATTAATTTAATAACTCCCCGAGTCTATCGTCCGACTCTAATTAATTTAATTATCACATCCATTAATTTAATATTTACCCGAGTCTTATTAAATTAATTTACATATTAATTAATCAACACCAATCCCAGTCTGTGGTCCGATTTTAATATAATTAATTTACACATAAATTAATCCACACTAATCCGAGTCCGTGGTTCAACTCTAATATAATTAATTTACACATTAATTAATTAACACAATTCCGAGTCTGTGGTCCGACTCTAATAAAATAAATTTACACACTTATTTAATTAACACAAATCCGAGTCTGTGGTCCGACTCTAATAAAATAAATTTACACATTAATTAATTAACACAATTTCGAGTCTATGGTCCGACTCTAACAAAATAAATTTACACACTTATTTAATTAACACAAATCCGAGTCTGTGGTCCGACTCTAATAAATTAATTTACACACTTATTAATTTAATAACTTGGTGTCACCCCACCATTATTCCCGGACTCGCTCACTTGGCCCATACCTTAATATTTTCCGAGTTTATATTCTGACTCCAATTTAATTACTCTCTCTCAATAATTAATTTAATACTTTGGTGTCACTTAACCAACATACCCGGTCTCGCTCACTTGGTCCATTTTACATCTCATAATTTCGTTCCCATATATTCGCCCACAATGTGTCATACATTCATCTGCATAATTTCCCCAATTATATTTACCTATAATTATTAGCATACTCGGACTCGCCCACTCGGTCCATAATTAAATTGAATATGTTTCACCCAAAATTTCCACTTTAAGTCTCAACTCATAACTTAGATTGCACATTCATAATAGCTATATTTTGAGCTCCTAGCTATTAATATTTCTATAATTTTTCACCAAATAAAATTATACCCAAAATTAAAAAATATAACAAGGTTAACCCACAACCCGATCTGGCCAAGAATTCAGACCGTTGATCGATCGATGGCCCCCGATCGATCGATCGATCATACCTGGGCAGCTCTCCTTCCCCACTGAATTACACCATTAACGAAATCCAAGGTTTGTAAACCTTAGTTTAAGCGTATAATCACATCACCCCATCACCTAAACATGGTGAATTCATATCCCACACATCATAGGGATCTTAAGATACACAATTTTCCCCACTTACTTTCATAATTTCTTGAAATGGGTTTTCCATTAAAGTTTGTCAACTTTGTTCTACCAACAAAATTCCAAATCCAAATCCCACCAGTTTATATAAATCCCACCAGTTTATATTCCGAATTTTCATACAAATCAGATATTTATACTCAGAGATATACAACACAACAATTTTTACTTTGAATCTCATTCAATAGTCTATGAACAAAAACCCCATTTTTGTACCCATTTATCCCCAAAACGAATTTTGGTTTACACATCACTATGATATGAATTGATTATCATCAATTTAGAAATCACATCAGTTAACCACTTGCCTGGAATTGTTCGTAGTGTCTGATCCTTTGGCGTAGTCCCTTAATTTAGCTCCAAGATCCCTAATTTGGCTCTTGATTTGCTTTCTCCCAATTTGCCTCTCAAGCCCTAGGCTTAGATTTTGTGTTGGCTGCTGTTACCTCATCTCTCAATTAGGTTAGAAACCTAAATCCCGTTTTTGGCCGTGTGGGCCTAATTAAAAAGGCCCAAATCACCCCATGTGGGCCCGGCTATGCCCAAAAATACCCCGAGACCCAATTACTACCACCGGGTACTCTTTTCTGACTATCTCGACCCATCCGGACGCAATCGCTCACTCAAAATTGCCATCCGAAATACTTTTCAAAATTTCCAAATTTCGGCCTCAAAATGTGACACACGAGATTTTGAACCATTAAACTTAAAAGTCGCCAATTATAAATAATTCGGCTCACTCAAATAAATTCTCCAAGTCATGAATTTAAGTTTCTCCAATTTAAATATTTTTATAACTCCCAAAAATAATTAAATATTAAATTCTCAAAATTACGGGGTGTTACAGTTCAAAGCCGTGCCATCCAACATACATCAATGCTTGAAGTTTTTGACCAACTTTGGGGTTGGAATTATGAAGGGCGACCAGAAAGTAGCTCGATAATGATACTATTCATCTATCGAATAGGAAGAGTTGGAAGAAGCCAAGAAGAAGATTACCACTTATCAAGTAGATGAGTCTGAAGATGCAGAGATTGAGACATTAGACCTTAGAGATGAATCAACGGTCAGGTCATGGAAGGGTCAGGTCATGGAACCAACGGAGAACATTATTCTGGACGATGAACGACCAAAACGAACAACTCAAATTGGCGCTTCACTGGATCCGTCAATAAAGCGAAAGTTAGTGACATTTTTAAGGCACATAATGTAAACTTTTGCGTGGAGTCACAAAGATATGCCGGGGATATACCCAGCCTTCCTGTGCCACGATCTCAATGTTAATAAGGATATCAAATCGGTGAAGCAACGAAGAAGGGTCTTCAACCCAGAGAAGAATCAAGGTATTCAGGAGGAAGTCGAGAAACTGCAAAAGGCCTCTTTTATTGAGGATGTCAAATATCCTGATTGGTTAGCCAATGTGGTGATGGTAAAAAAGAATAATAATAAATGGAGGATGTGTGTAGATTTCACAGATCTCAACAAAGCCTGCCCAAAAGATCATTTCCCTCTGCCCCGAATAGACCAGCTGGTAGATGCCACCTCGGGGCATGAGTTATTAAGATTCATGGATGCTTATTCTGGCTATAACCAGATTAAGATGAAACCAGAAGATAGGGAGAGTAATTATTTTATTACCCCAAGGGGAACATACTGCTATAATGTTATGCCTTTTGGTCTTAAAAATACAGGTGCTACGTACCATCGGTTGATGAATAAGGTGTTCGCAGAACAAATCGGCAAAAATATGGAGGTTTACGTCGACGACATGCTGACTAAGAGCAAGAAAGCTGTTGACCACATAGCTGACCTGAGCCAAACTTTTAACCAGCTGAAGAAATATCAGATGAAGCTAAACCCGACTAAGTGAGTATTTGGCATACGAGAAGGAATGTTCCTCAGGTATATTGTGAATCAGCGAGGCATTGAGGCAATTCTTGAGAAGATTAAAGCTCTGCTAGAACTACGATCTCCAACTATGAAGAAGGAGGTACAAACCCTTACGGGGCGTATTGCAGCTCTCAACATGTTTATCTCAAGAGCAAAAAATAGATATCTCCCATTTTTCAAGACACTCTGAAAAACATTCGAGTGGAATGATGAGTGTGAGAAAGAATTTCAAGAGTTGAAGCGATATTTGGGGACACCCCCATTACTGTCCAGGCCGGTGATGGGAGAAAAATTATATTTGTACTTGGATGTTTCAGAAAGCACAATCAGTTCAGCATTGATAAGAGTAGAGGAGGGAGTGCAAAAACTGGTGTATTATACAAGCAAAGCATTTCAAGGAGCAGAGATTAGACATCTAAGGTTGGAGATCCTGGCATTAGCATTAATCGAGGTAAGTAGGAGGATGAAACCATACTTCCTGGCCCATACTATAGTGGTATAAACCGATATGCCACTCAAACAGGCTTTCCACAAACCGGAGAAATCCGAAATATTGATGTATTAGGCAGTGGAACTAGGTGAGTATGATATTGTGTACGAGCTAAGGTCTTCGCTTAAAGGGTAGGCAGTGGCAGATTTTATTGCGGAGTTCACTTACCCAGATACCTTCGACCAGCAGGGGACTCATGAAGAGCAACCCATGGATGTTAGAGGAGCATCAAAGAATGTCCCCGTCAACTTCTACTAGTAGATTTATTGGAGGAGATAGTGATCGATCCAATCCCAGCACTAGGAGATGATAAAAGGAAATACAAAATATTCCATTAAGGAACTTTGTTAGACCAAGGGTTTGATAAGTGTATACCTATATGGAGTTTGTATGTTGATATCTCTTCGTGTGCCACAGGGAGCGGAGTCAAAATAATTCTTAATAACCCAGATGGATTGGATATAGAATATGCTCTGCGTTTCCTGTTCAAAGCTTCCAACAGTGAAGCTGAATATGAAGCTATTATTGTGGGCCTCAGTTTAGCCCAAACACTGAACGTAGAGCAAATTACGAGGTTTAGTGATTCATAGCTAATTGTACATTAGATGCTTGGGTTGTATGCAGCGAAGGGAGACTTCATGTCTAGGTATCATACCAAAACTATGGAGATTTTATCAAGTTTTGTAGCAGTTCAAGTGATCTGAATACCAAGATTGGAGAATACGAAGGCTGACACACTAGCTCGATTAGCCTCAGCTACTCACCCTAAGCTACGACGAATGATTCCTTTTGAGATATTAGTAGATCGGAGCATTGATAAAGATTTGATGGTGAGATTCATTACTCTGGACATGGGACCTTCCTGGATAGATCCCATTAGAGCATATATCGAAGAAGGAATTCTACTGACCGACCAACTTACAGCCAAGAGGCTAAAGTTTAAAGCTGCTCGTTATGTATTAAATAATGGAATTTTGTATAGAAGGGGTATAATAGCAGGCCTACAGAGATGTGTGCACCCATCAGAAGTTAAAGATCTGGTCAAATAAATTCATGAAGGGTCTTGTGGAGCTCATGTGGCAGGACGAACTCTTCTACAAAGGATAATGACGCAGGGTTACTATTAACCAATAATGCGAGCAGATAGTATAGCTTATGCGATGAAATGTGATAAGTGTCAACATTTTTCCACCATCCGAAGAACTCCCCAGGCTCTGTTAACCCCAATTAACTCACCTTGGCCATTCCCTATGTGGGGAATAGACTTGGTTGGGCCTCTGCCAACTACCAAATGATGATTCAAGTACCTAGTGTCTGCTGTTGATTATTTCACCAAATGGGTGGAAGTTGAACCTCTTATTGACATGGCTTATGAACGGGTTTACTAATTCATTTGGAAGAGTATTATTTACAGATATGGTATGCCCCATGATTTCATCACTGACCATGGTACCCAATTTGATAATGAGGAGTTTGCTCCGTATTGTCACCAGTCTAACATCCAGAAGACCCATTCTGCACCAGGTCATCCTCAGAGCAATGGGCCAACTAAAGTGACGAACAAGAAACTACTTAACGGGTTGAAGAAAGGTTGGATGATGTGAAGGGGAATTGGATTAACGAGCTACATTATGTGTTATGGGCTTATCGAACAACACCCCGAACATCAACTGGGTAATCTCCTTACATGCTAGCCTTTGGAAGTGAAACAGTCATACCAGCTGAACTAGGCTTACCCACTCACAGGGTGCTTACTTTCAACTCTCCTATAAGCTATTTGATGAGACGTCTAGATTTGGACATGCTAGAGGAAGTGAGAGAAGATGCGAAAATCAGGAACGCAACTTACCAGCAAAGGACTACCATGTTTTACAATAAAAGAGTCAAGCAATATGATCTTAAGGAGGGAGATTTTGTGCTCAAGAAAGTGATTCAGAAGCATAATAAGATGGAAGCTAATTGGCATGGACCTTATCGTGTCACTGTAGTTGTTCGACCTGGAACATACATAATAGAGACCTTAGAGGGAGAAGAATTCAAAAATGCGTGGAATGCGGAGCACCTGCGCAAGTATTATCAGTAACATAGATTCACATGTATCATAATATTTCAAATATGAATAAAAATGATATTTGCCCAATATTATTTTTGGTTCAAATTTTTTTCGGAGTACTAGTGCTACACACTACACCAACTACGGTTGGTCAGCATATCAACAACTACGATTGGTCGGCATATCAGCAACCACCAACTAAGGTTGGTCGTCATCAATAAATTTAGCTAACAATGTTGGCATAACAATCACACAAGGCAACGCCTATTTGATTATGGGTGACCTCAAGGGGCATCCAAAACTAGGCAAGAAGATGGGTGACCTCACGAGGCATCCACTATCTAGGCATCAAGGAAATCTAGATAAGATTACTACAACTAAGTAGGACCATGGGATGCAAATCATTCCATTGCTTAGGCACTTATGGGTGACAAGTCACTACAACTAGGCAGCGAATAGGGCAAAGTTCCATTGTCTAGGAAAATAAACCAAAACAAGACAATTTGTCCCTTTATACACACTCATCAAAAGATAATATGATAAGACAACATCTTACAAATTATTTCTAAGAAACACAAATTGGACAAAGATGAATTTTTCTTCATTAAATACAATTATTTCCAATGAAAGAAAATTACAACAGATGAATTTTTCTTCATTCAATACAAATTTCCTATTCTATTGGCCTTTTTCCTTCAGATTTTGGTACAGGTTCCATTTCATCTGGAGGATCATATAACGCGTAAGGAGAATCGATGAAGTTCATATCTCGTAGCATTCTGATGTTGCTCGAACTTGGTCAATCAAGTAGATGTTGAGGACGGGAAATGTCAAACTCTTTATGAAGATGGTAATCACCAAGATACCTGGAGATCAAACACCTAGGAATGGCATGGGCTAGAATCCAGCTAACATACCGTTTAAATGAAGGATTAGGCAAATCAATTACTCCAGTCTCATTCCAATCCCATAAAGAATTTCCTTGCTCAAGCTTCATCACACTCAAGCCGTTCAACCATACCAGTTTGTATCCCTTATTATTTCTTGTTTCAACCGAGCATCGAGATGACATAAAGCTTCATTGTATCCCTCCATCTAGAACTCTCTAGGCTGTTTGTGAAATTGATAAGTTAATCTCTCAAGCTGCTCATGAAGTTTCTTCACTAAGTTTGTTTTACTTTCCAGTGCATAATTCTGGTTGGAGAGTTGGTCGGTAAGATTTTGGATTTTCTGGGACATTTCAGCTAAGGCTTGATTTTTTTCTTTCATCTGAGCAACCTGATTTGCTAAGTCTTATTGAGTCATAGTCTCTTCAATACTACTTTGACCAGCTCTAGATCTACCCCGTGAGGAGGATGTAGGTCTGGCTTGTTTCAAAGCCTCCAGCTCTTCTCTCAACGCAGCATTTTCAGTTTCCAAAAATGAAAAACCCTCATCATTGACTGGGACCAGAGCACTCAAAGAAGAAGAGGCAGCGACTTCGAGTTGTTTCACTTCTTCTCGGAGGGAAATATTTTCCTCCACCAATAACTTGGAAATATTCTTACGTTCCTCAATTTCAAGTTTAATAACACTCACTCTCTTTTCATGGGCCGAAAGAAACTTGTCATAACCCCGATCAACACTCAACTGTTGATACTTCTTCTCATACCCCTCATGTAGAAGTACAATAGTTTCTTTGTGTTAAAACTGAAGCTCCTCGATCGTCCGTTGAAGATCTTCAATCATTTCATAGTAAGCAGCATTATTAGCTACAGCCCGATGAAGTAAAAACTTTAAATATTGATAAGCCTCAATTGCTCGTTTAGAGGCATCAGGTCCAAGGATATTAACGATTTCAGCTTTAGTAAAATTTATATGACCAGCCTTGAAGTAATCATTACATTTCTTCAGCAACTCTATATCATGAGCTGGCAGGAGTTCCATCCTAGCAATAAACTAGCAAGCCAAATACGAATCAATTAACAGTAGTGCAACTACATGTCGAGCAAGTAAAGTAGAAAATTCAGAATACATAACAAAGTTCATTTTATTAATCATAAATGGAGGAAGTACAACCGAAGTTACAATGGAAAGGAAAAACAAAAGAACAACATAACTAAAGCGCCGAACAACTCTACACATTCTCCTTATTTCTTATAACATCTTCAGTCGATTTGGATGAAGGAGTTGGTTGCTCGAACAGTAATTGAGGCTGCTCAGTAGAAGCCGTCGCCTGCTGAACTTACTCAGAAGATTGAGGAAGGGGAGCAACAGGTGTTTGCTCTGTTATCACCATAGAAGATTCATCAGAGGAAACTTCATCTTCTTCTTCTTCAATAGGAGGAGGAGGACCATAAGTGTGTTCCTGAAATAGTTCAGAGTCCTCAACAACATTCAACCTCTTCAAAGATGCTACCCATCCATCTATGAAGTATTTTAAACTTGCATACTCCATTTGGGAAGAGATAGCAGCTAAGGCCTTATTCCATCCTTTGTCCCAGCCAGAATTGAAGGACTTCTTCATAGTAGTTTTCCTCTTCGCTCTCTCCGAGGAAGTTTTCTCCTTGAGAAGCTCTTCAACAAATTTCACATTCTCTTCAAGCTCTTTCTTACGCCGTTCAGCCTCTTTAAGCTTGGCGTTAGCTTCCTTATAGGCGTTCACAGCCTGTTTTCGAGCTGCATCAGCAAGTTGTAGAGTTGACTTAGTAGATTTAATCTTCTTCTCCTAAGAATCCTTGTCCTCTTCATACTTCTACCAGGATTCCCCTAAAGACTTTGACAACCTATCAAGGGCTTACTCAATACCACTGGATGAGGTTAAAGCTTTGATGGCTTCATCCTTCAACACAATATTGTCAAAGCACACCAAAAACTGTAAGAAGAAAGCCACAAATCAATACATGAACAAAACAATGGAAAAATTAGAGAGATAAGTATAATGACCACTTACTGATGCAAGATATTGGGTTGACACATCGACAACCTTATCCCACGGAGTTGAAGTATCAACAGCTCGACAGTCGGGCAACATCCCTGACTTGATCAATTTCTTGGCCAAGTCAGGGGTAAAGACAGCTGGAAAACTATCCCCCAGAGAAGAAATTCTAACTCTAGAAGGTTGGGGAATAGTATCTACAAGCCTTTCAACAAGACCCCTCTTCAACCTCCTCAAAGGAGCATCTTCAATCAAAGTTGCTGCCTTTTTTGGGATAATAACTTCAATCAAAGGTTCTGCCTCTTTAGGGGCAACGGGGGGCTCTTTTATGATATTTTTGGTAGGAATAACAACATCCTTCTTCTTAGTTCCATCAGCTGGAATGTCACTTTTGCTCTTCTTCGTTGCTTCAGTACTAGGAGCGGATATAGTAAAGAATTCAGGTACCCTCCTCTTTTTTATCATCAAATCAGCAATAGAGGTACCGAAGTCAGAATAAGATTCTCCTATAATTGTTGGAAAAGCCGGTGCTTGATCAAGATTAACCACTACTGGAGGAACGAGAGGTCGAGCGATAAAAGATGAAGTAGTATTTTTATATCTCAGCAAATAGGAAGCATACCTCACGTGTTCCCCGTTAATGGACTGAGGCGAGCCCCAAATAAGTGCTAATTTTTTTATATTTACGTCAATTTCTTTTGGAGGTTTCCTTTTTCTATCAGCTGTAAAATAAAAATATACATGTCAGTGACGCATTTTATCGAACAAAAACAGAAATAAATTGGAAACAAAATAAAAATAACCTATCCCATTGCCACAAAGTGGACATCTGGGACCTTAGTAAACATCATTTCCCTCTAATGGGGGGTGTTGCCAATTTTTCATCACAACTCCATGATCAAAATAATCCCTATTAGAATCGGGAAGATTGACCACTAAAGCTCTATTGGAAAACCTAGTTTTTAAATAAAACGTAGTGTCACTTGTAACCCATTTATAACGATACATAATTTTAGGAATTCCTAAGTGGGTTCCGTGTATTTGATTCAACCTATATACGCCATTAACTACCCTTCATGTATTTTGATATCAAAATATTGGCAAAACTCCAAACACAGGGGATTCGACGGAAAAGAAAAACCACACTCCGCTACAAAAATGGAGGGAAACCAGTGTCCCTCAACTAAAGAAAATAAATGAGAGGGCAAGGAGGATCCTCTAGAATAACCCAAGAGGGAATAGCAAAATTAGCCCAGAATTTATCTAATGACTCAACAAGATAAACCATGGTGGATAAAAGCAAAGAAATAAGAAGGAAGAAGTTCTTACAGAAAAGACTGAGAAATCTGCTAAGGCGGATGACAGAAAGAACGACAGTACAAGGATAGAGAGATAAGACAAAGAGTTTAGAGAATACCCAAGCGTCTAAACGATTTAAATGCCCTGCATCATGAATCGAAGAAAGAAATGATTACTAGAAAAGACGATTGCATTTCCGGCGGCTAAATGATGAAAAAGATGTAAATACCCAAGCGTCTATTGAAGATTCAAAATATTTACAAGTTTTCCATTTCACGCTCAAATGACAAGACTAAAGAGGAAATTCCCTAAGAGTTGGAGGTCTGTAATCTAATAAGACTGGGTAAAATGCTTCCGAGCAACCTCTGGGAATAATGTTCCACACTCTCATAGTCAACCTCAACTGTGAAACATTGGGAGCTTCTGTTGATACAAAAATTAGTCAGATGATGTGGACCAATTATATGATAACACGTGTCATCCTACGTGGCCAATATATATATATTCACCTAACAACTCAATTGGATGAACAACATAGCGTGCCGAGCTACTTAGCATATGGACCCACTTTCATATACCGAGCGACTTAGCGTGCAAAGCATCTGGTCAAGAAGATCAAGCGACAATGATAGATTAAATGAACATTCTTATTATGTACAGATGTATATGTCTATTAAATAACTACACATTGTCTATTCATATTGACAGACCAAGGGCTATAAATGCATTGTAATCCCCTCCATAACGGGACGATTGAGAATTGACCATTTACGCTCATCATCAAGATTAAGGCAAACACCCAGCAATACAAAATAGTGGACGTAGGCCATTTTCCTAAGGCTAAACCACTTTAAAAATCCTTTTGTCTTATTTTTTGCTTCATATTTATCTGTGACTAATTAATTAGATCAAGTCTAGTTTTTTACATCAACAATGATAGACATTCCTTTTTAGGCTTTTCATAGGTTGGTCTGATCACGTTTACAAGTGTTCTTTTCCTGATAGGTCCACTAACTCATTTTCTATGATCTATAAACCTTAGTTTGACGCGACCAAAACTCATGAAGTAGTTGAGGTTAGGTAACCAAATAGGATCTCAAGAAAGATCTTACAAGAGCTGCCATCCTATTTTGATTAGTTGTGACTCTCTATCAGCTCCGCTCTTGATGAGCTTAGTGTTCATCATGCTGTTATATGCCACCACTTTCCTCTTGAGTATCTTCCCCAAGTGGCATACCATTCATTCAATCATGGAATTTTATGGTATTACACGCTCGGTCACTGCCAATCAAACCCTTTTACCCATTCAAACAGAGTACCAATGAGTATGTGAACTTTTTAACTGCTTGGCATTGTGCCACTTGTGACTCTTTTAGATATGGAAAATATGTCTCTACTTCTCACACCTTTGTTAACCTATCCTACCAGGTTATTTCAAATGGTATGTTTAATTCTTTTTTTATCTGAGGATAACTTTGACCTGGGTACATTCGAATCCTTGGTTACTGAGATCATTTTGTCTACTAAACCTCTTTATGAACTGTTCTCTTATCCCCATGACTTGGTGAATGATATTTTCAAGAATTTGGAAAAAGCATCGATAATGGATTTTCCACCAACCATCCTCAGACAGTGATGTTGGCAAGGCTTTGGAGGTCCTTTACGCTTTTTTCCTATTTTCCTCCTTCTATATTGCTAAAGGGTCATGCAAAGAATAATTTTTCTTGGGCTTGCATGATCCTTGAAAATATTCCCAAATGTCCTAGCACACCCAAGTCCCATATTTCATATTTTCTTCCATCTTATCTTTTATTTGTAAAAAGGATCAAGCAATTATCTAATGATTTCAAAGCTTATAAAAGATGAGTTAATACCAGTTATGAACATTACTCTCTTTCCAATAGAGTTTTAGAGGAACGAATTTTTTTTAAGAGAGTTATATCAATGAACTGATGGATCCAACCTACTTAGGCTTCAAAACTTTGTCATTAGATACAATTCTCTTTAGGTATAAGAACTTTAGGTGCAAAGCTCAAGAGGTTGTGGTGAATTTTCAATCTCATGAGCCCTTATTTCTGAAAAGTACGAACCATGTCTGGATTTAGAGAAAAATTATATTAATTATATATGGAACTCTTTCCACCATTTTTTAATTTACTTATTTCCTCATTATCACACATTTATAGGAGTGTGATCGTGTATTTCTCCTTAATTTTTGTAATTCCCATTGTGGAAAATCAATGGAAGAAAATGTATTATTTTGGATGACAGTTGAAGGTTTGAGATTAATCCAATTTTGTTGTGTATGTTTGTTCTCTAATTTTATTTGGTATTTAATTCCACATTAACCACTTTTATTACCTTGATATTTGATTCAATTCAACCATTTGGTAAACAATTGCATCACAACCAAATTTGTTATTTTAAAATGTACTCACAATAATTTTGCACTTTTTGTCCCTAACATGTTTAAATTCTAGATCCCTTTTGCATGCATATATTTCTATTGGTAGTGGTCCCACCAAATCTCATAGCACATGTGGAAGCATCCAAATGATGACTTTTAATTATCAATTAAGATTAATAAATGCAAACATGGAAAACGTTTTGCAATTTTCTTCAACTGATGAACTTTGTTGTCTTGGAACTCTCACCATTTGAGTATTCATTTTTTGGATCATTAATAGACCTCAAATCTCATCATGAGGGAATTTTGATTCATATAGTTACCAAAGTACCAATTACCCATAACTTTTCTTTTTGGAAGGAATGTACTCAAAGACACTTGTAATTTTTTTCTTGGCCTTTTTTCATTTCAAATGGTTCTCTATCATCAATTTAAGCTCATTTTAATGCATATTCCCCTTTTTTTACAATTTGTCTTCTCTCTCAAAAAATATTCCAACCCTCAAACATACTTTATTTTTCTCTGATCTTTCAACAACAATGGCACACAACTCTTCAGAGGTAAAAAATTATCTTCTGTTTGATGAAACCGATAATAGGCTTATGTCTAAAACCTCTTTTTTTGTTGGGAAAATTTCTTTCCCATCAAATCCTCATATAGAGAATCACTCACCAATATTGGTCCCTACTTTATAAAGGATCTTCCATTTCCCATGTCTCCATACTACCATAGTAGGCTTGTCAATGGGTAGGGTCTAGACTCGTACCCGACCTGAACCCAAAACTTAAAATAGAGTCTGAGCATATTCTTTTGGACCTGAAGACCCAAAGATCCGAAGACCAATTTGTTACACGGGTAGGTCTGGATCCTATACAAAACTCGGACCCGAAGACCCGACCCGCCTTCTAAATTATTATTTTATATATATATACACACTATAAATTTATATATATTTATAAATATATCTTTATCAATATCAGTATTCTAAAAGGCTCGCCTAGGCTTAAGGCTGGGGAGAAACGACCCGCCTTAAGCTTTTTACGCTTTATTCTTGGTAAAACCCTTAAGGCCAGTTTTTTCTTCTAAAAACAACAATGCTTTATTGAAACGATTTCTTTTTTTAAAGACATTTTTTACAAACCGGACCATTATCTCATTCAAAATAATCAAATAGTATTTTAATTTGCAACTATTCAGATATATTTTTATGATATGTAAAATTTTAGTATTTTAATAGCCTTGTTATGTTTTTTTTTTTTTTTTTTTGGAAAATTTAGAATTTATTGATTGGAGAGAAACAACTTCTCTCAGAGCTTATACATAGAGGAAAAGAAACTATCTAATACATGAAGAATCTTTACACACTTTTCTCAAGTAAGGGACATGATATTTATCTAGATAAAGAGACCCCTTAATTTCCCTTAGCAATTCATTTACTGTGTTGAGCATTTTGGATTCTTGAGCTTCCATTCCAATCTTTGATAACAAATCAGCGGTGAAGTTTGATTCCCTAAAGCAATGAGAAACTTTAATGTTTAGGCCTTTGATGAGATCTTGAATTTGTAGTACTTCTTCTTTTATTTTCCAAGGAATTTTGAGATGATCATTTATGCAACTGACAATTAGAGCAGAATCTGATTCAACTATAATATTGGTCCATCCTTTTAGTATGCAATGAGCTAAGCTATGTTTGATAGCCATAGCCTCCGCCAAGTTATTAGACCCATCAAGAATGCCCTTATGAAATGCCCAGATTAAAAATTATTAGCCTTGTTATGGTTAAAATTAGTAAAATATATTAAAAAGGCCCAAACGAATTTTCACGCCTTTTTACGCCTAAGGCCCACCTAGGCTTCTAAGGCTTAAGGTTGGCTTCCACGCCTTGATCACGCTTCCCATTTTTTAGAACCTTGATCAATATAACATGCAAGTATTGTATATAAAATATATATTTATGTATATAATAAATATAATAAATATAAGTAATTTATGTTTTATTTATACTAATCATATACTATAATACATTATAAAATACTTTAATCTAAGATTAAAAAATAATCAAGGGGGATAAAATTAAAATAAATATAAATAAATGTATATATCTGGCAAGACCCGGACCCGACCCGATTCGATGCAGATCTGGATCCAATATTGTAGATCCGATTAAGACCCTCCCGGACCGGATCCGATTAAGTGCCTACTAAATGGATCTGGATCTCCCTAGATTTTATCCCAACCCAACCTGTTGATAGGCCTATACCATAGGTTTGGGGACCATAATCTCTTCATTCCGAACTTTACTAAACTCGAAGCACCTTTCGCATTCAAGTTTAGGGCTTGGCCTAAAAAGTTAAATAATGACAACTGGTCCAAACGGAGAGCATAAGATATGAAGAATTCTGGCATCTCTAATTTCATTAAACTCAATATAAATACCATATTTTATTATACTTGGTACATCTCCCCAAGATCCAAATCGAGTCCCTTCAACCTTTAGACCCCGATCCTCCTTCATACCCTAAATTGAAGGTCACTAGGCATTTCTGAGATTTATTTGTCTTTGATCAACTCTTTACCAGAGAGTATCCTAACACACTTTTATAGGTCTCTAAATCCACTTTCCAAAAACCTATAACATGCATGAATCGAACTTATGGTTCGCATTTATTAGCTTTTTTACCCGACAGGACACTGGGTGCTCCCTGATCTTTATTTTACTTTGGTCAACTCTCTAATCTAAGAGTAAATCAACACACTTTCATAGGGATTCGAATCCCATTTCCAATGGTCCAAACTTCACATAAAATGGACTTACGATTTGTATTTTACGGAGTTTTTTTGAAAAAACTATTTTACGACTATTTATAGGAACCCCTTCCCCCAGCCACCATGCATGGGATACTATACTTGGCTTCTAAGCCTATCAAGCCTACCTATTGGAAGGACAAGGGACATGCCCATCACCAAGACCCCAGGAGAAGACTAGTCTTTTGTCCCCTTTAGAGTTTCTTATATAAGGGAAGCCTGCCCTATTTTTCAGGATCGTTTGCCTCGAAATTAGTGCGACAACCTTTCAATACATCATTTTTCAAATATTTTCTTACATCACACACACCTCACTTTTTTCACCTCTTGGTCATCATTCCACCACCATCAAAATTAGCTTACATCTCCCCAGAAACCAGAATCAAACTATTTATAAGGTTTAAACTCCATTCATCCAACTTTATTAGTTTAGTGTTATTTATTACATTTTATTATTGTTAATATATTTCTTCACTAATTCTTATTTTCTTATTACCTAATCACATTTTGATTATTTATATCCTCTCCAACTTATTTTCATAAACTGAA
The DNA here is from genome assembly GCA_949130495.1 of Sambucus nigra. Classification (NCBI taxonomy): domain Eukaryota; kingdom Viridiplantae; phylum Streptophyta; class Magnoliopsida; order Dipsacales; family Adoxaceae; genus Sambucus; species Sambucus nigra. The sequence goes on along the minus strand of OX422210.1, from coordinate 584,031,033 downwards.
AAAATCAAAATGAGGGTTTATCCTATAAACCCGAAATTAGAGTTTCTTCTCATTTTCATCATATTTTCACCACTTTTGCACACTTTCTCATAAATTAGAAAGAAAACGGTAGTTTCAGATTTATGGGTTAGACCGCACCTTTATTCTTTTCTCTAACTATGTGGATTTTGCTACCAATTTTGGCTATATAGTCATCTTAATTTATCTTGGGATTTGAGTCATCTTTTTCCTTATTTTACTTTTCTCGCTCTATTTTTCAACATATATATATTCATTTTTATCTACTTATTTGCCATTTTTAGCAAGACCGTTAGACATGCATACTCACTCATTTATAGTGAGTAATGATCTAGTGCATCGCTAATAGTCTATCTATTATTATATATTTTCATATATTTATTTTCCTTTTGGCGGTATCGTTAGACACGCGTACTCATTCTCTCGTAGCTAATTACGATTTGGTGTATCGCTCATACTTCGGTTACATTTGTATTTTTCTATTTCCTTATGTTTTACTCATTTGAATTGCTCGTTCCCGTCTTGTCCATTATGTGGACACAATAATTTCATTCCTTGTTAACTTTTCACATATATATACACTTCCCACCCCACACATATTTTACACATGTATACACTTTTATTAGTAGAAGGAGAATATTTTTTTAGACCATAAGAGATCGAAAGGGCGGAGTAGGTTCTTAAAACCTTCCCATTTTGTAACTTAGTCCTCAGATCCATAATCTATTCAGTTTCGTATGTATCACTTACTCTTTTATACATCCCCTTCGTGGATGACTATCTCTTTTGCATGTTCTGAAAAAAATAGGTCGACGACTCCAATCTTCACTGCCTCACACCCGTTGGACGACAACTGCTTTATGTCCGTGGGAGCCAGCGAACGACGTACAATTGGCAAAAAAGGGTTTTTATTCCTTGACCCCATTCATAGTAATTTTTCCTTTTGGGCGAATCCATCTACGGATGTCCACATTGGCGAATCCAATGGAGATATATTCTTTTTTGGGACTAGCCTCTATTTTTATGGGCTTTATTTTCCTTTCTCTCATTTTCTCCATATTTCTCGACAAATGTATGTACTCTTTCACTTATATATTCTCCTATTTTCTTTCATGTTGTATATATACCATGCTCATGTTACACTATATGTGTATATTCTTTTCTCCACCATGCTTACCATAACAAGTATATACCATATTTTTTATCATATGTCTCATGCCACTTGTATATACCTCATGTTTCACATTCATTTTTATATATTCGCCATGCTTCACTTCACTTGTCCACATACTTCACATATCATATGATTCACATCACTTGTGCAAATCCACATGTGTATATCCACATGTTTCACACCTTTCCAATATCACCCTGCTTTGTTCACTTTTATATGCTCCATGCTTCTTGTACAAACTTAATTATTTCACTCTTCTTTTACGCTTAGCTCTTTCTCACATGCCACTCATGTATATTGTCATGATTTATTTCATGATTAATAGTTATATATATAGTCCTATTAGCATACATAAAACTTTGAATAAGGATACTAGATAATACTCATGCATTCGACACACTACATTATGTGAGCACTACATTTTGACCCTATATTTATCCCGTACTTATGAGTCATTTTTCATTGGTTTTCGGTTATGCAGGGAACTTTTAACCTAAGTAATATGACTCCTACCTTCCATTGGCCAAATACCTTCAACGTATATCGAATGGTTCCCCCTGCATCGTACTTTTTGACCAAACTCATGATGGGAGGTATATAGCAGGGAAGTCGTTCACGTACATTGATTATATCGAATTCCCCCTCACACGTACCATCACCATGAGGTATATCATCGAGAAATTCACCTACGCTTGAGTATATCAAATGAATTTTCCGCACGTACCGATGAATGACTGCCCTTATAGGCTAGAGGTTGTAATATCCCATATTTTTATTTGTATTATTTAATTAAGAAAATTTGTGAAAATTAATTATGCGAAATTTTTGTGATTAGAGATGTCATTATTTACATTTTTATGTGTAATTAATTTCATATTTGAAAACATATTTTGTGTATAGTAATTCATTAATTCATAGTTGGACTTATACCGGTTGATTATTAAATTACTAAGTATTAGTTACATGAATTGTATTATTTTGTATTTGTCTTTTGTGCTGCATAAATGTTCATTTTTAGTTAAAAATGATGGGTTTTAGGCCTGTTGGGTTATTTTAAAGCTTAGGTAAGGTTTTAAGTCATTTGGAGGGAATTTTGGGTGCTCGTTTAGGTGAGGCTCAATTAGGTCCCAATCTTAATTTCGTGGATTAAGGGTTTTAGCGTGTCACTAGGAATCTCATAAGTCACATAACACAATTTTGGGAGGCCCCTTGGGACTAGAGAGAAGCAAATTCAAGGGGAAAGGAAGAATAGGGAGGATCTTAGCATGATTTTCTCCACAACTTGATTGAGGCAAGTTTATATTGAATTTGATTATAGTTGCTTTTGTGTTAGACAATATATATTCATTGAAACCTAAAATTAATCATGTATTGAATCTTATTTTAGATGATTAAATTGGTAATTTCAAAATTAACCTAATTAAGATAATAATCTTGTTAATTTATATTATATGTTGATTGATTTCCCCATGAACTTAATTTAAAATTGTTAGAGAATGATTAAAACTAGTTTTATATTGTAAATCATTTAAAATCCCTATGATTTGATGATTAAATCCTTGAAAATCCTAAGTTAATTAAAGAAGTTGATAAAACTAGGGTTCTTGTGATTAAATTGACATTGGAGTTTAAATCTTAATAGAAACTCGTGCAATCGTTGTTAGAATTGAGTTCAATTATATGAAGTGGTTTTATTATTTGGATGTATATTGGGGATTGGGTGAAGCTTTGTCAAGTGATTAATGGGGGTTTAGAGAGAGAAATTGAGTTTTGGAAGGGGTGAATCCCTTAACAAGTGAAGCTGTCCATTTTCTGGGATAGTCGTTCGATCGACCCCAGACCATCGATCGATCAAAAGTCGCATGTTTGGCTAAGTGTGGGCTTTTTTTTGTTTGGATGGTTTGTTGAGTTTTGGGCCATCAGGCTATGTAGGATTGGCTTTTAAATTTCTTATACTTATTAAACCAATTAAATTCTAATTATTTGAGATCTTGGAAATCGATGTTTGGGTTAATTGGGTATTTTGACCTCGGTTAGTTTGTAGAGGTCAAATTAAGTATGATGCATTAGTTATAAATTTGGAAGTGGGATGAGTTGTTAGATCGAATTTTAGAAGCATTACGAATTTGGCTTTTTGACTGGGATTATTAGGGTCTTTATGATTTGCTAGTAGAGCATTTATCATTTGGGGGAATATGATTTACTCAAAAACCCTATAGTATATGTTCTTATATAAGTTAGTTGTAGGATGATACATAAATGCGGAGCCTTGGGAGATGGGGCTAGGGTTATATAAGATTGAATATAATTAAAGTGCATGTTTCTAGTGTAAGTTAGGGCAAAAATTCGTAGAAGTGGGAACCCAACGAGTTAGGGTTAATGTGTTTGGGATCAATATAAGGTTGAAATGTGTTTAACCTTTCTATAATAGCTTATGTGACCCATTAGTGAGGGTTATAATTGTGACATGGTGGTGTTGGGTTGGTTTGTGTATATGTTTACTTTAACCCATTAGTGAGGGTTGTAATTTCTTACATGTTTTGATTGCAATGCCTACCTTGTGTGAGTGCTCGTGGGTGACATACTAGAAAGGATATCTAATATGGGGATGTATGATGTTGACCACACTGGTACTCCGGTGATTGAGATGACCTTTAACTTAATAATTTTACCCAGGACACTATTGCATATGATCTTGTGTCTCGAGGAGAATACATGGCAGTTGTCATAGCATAGTCATTTGATATACGATTGATGGTCATCGTATAGTGTTTGTACGGTAGGTTATGTGATTGATGGTAAAGCTTAGTGATTATCCCTTATTAACGCTTATGATTATAGGATGTGATTACCTATAACTATGCCAAATACGCGTGAGTGATCCCCGAAGGTAATAAGGATAGGCCTTTGTTATGAGCATGTGAAAGAATAACCTATTTACTTGTACATCCCGGGTATTGTACTTAAGTGTGGTTATTAGACCTAAGTATTGACTTTCTCCAACCATGTGTGGTTATTTGTTGCAGTACTAGAGATAGTTGTACCAACTTATATGTTATACTAATAATGTATAGGACCTATGATGGAGATGCATACTTAAATGTTTATGAGTCGGGATTCTTATATCTTATATACTAGAGATGCATATTATTTTGTACCATAAGATATCCCTTAACATATTGACATGAGATATATGATTTACGATTGTGAGTGGTACCCTGGTTATTTGGCAAAATGTACATTAGGTTTGAGACTATCGTATAACATATTATTTCTAATGAAAGAGACTGACCCAATGATTAGAAAGTAAAGATTAAAGGATTGAGCGATAAAACTTTAGTCATATTGTCTACATATGGGTTTAGGATTAGAACTGCATGTTATTTTAGGTTGTTGGGTTAGGAGCGAATAACTTAAAACCACTAAAAGACGACAGGAAGATGTGTAGTTGTATTGTAGCCAAAATTCAATTATAATCTTATTCTTCATAAACTTGTTTACACTGTTGTTATATTTGTGTTTTCACAGGTCTTAGATCGGTGTTCCAATTGTAGACCGAGGTGATCATTGGAGGAAAATTTCTGGTGGCATTATATCTTCATTCCTAATATGTAGTAGTTGAGTGGTGTCACTCATTCACTCCGTGTGTTACATTACATTTCTAGAAGGGTCTTGTACATATGATATTTATATTCCAGAGTTGGATTATTATATTGACAATGATTGTATCAGAGTTGGATTTATTTTATTTTAGTATTTCATTATCTCGCTTTATTACTTGTCCAGTTCTAGTTTTATTATTATGCTGAGAATGTTACCAAATGTTTTTTTATTTCTGTGATTTTTATATTAAACTTGATCAATATATTTATAGATTTTACGGGGTGTCATAGAGGTATATCGTGAAAGTCATGCCAAAGGGGGAAACGTTAAACTAACCTCCCATGCGTAAACCTCATATAAGTGTCTTCCCTCGGACACTCATACCTGGATTATCATTTCTAATGGGAAACTCTACCGAAATTTTGGGTCGTCTTACCTCCCAAATTTTGCGTTATTTCGCCCATTTATAAAATTAGGACCTTTTCCATGAGTCTAGAAACTAGTCAAAACCATATCTTGCATCACCTACCCCATTATTTCCCAGACTTGGGTCCTGTTCGATATTTCACTTGAACTATAGGCGAAACATAATACAAGTAAAATCTAATAATAACAAATACAATTGGGATTTTTCTTCTTCCCGCTCTAAAAATATAAAAATATTGCCTCTCTTTTCCCAAAAAAATATTTTTCTAATAAAAATAAGAAATTCTTTCCCTCTTAAGTGTGGTCGAACTCATTGGCCTGGATCCTTTTTGCCTCAGCTTCGCTATCAAGCCACCCTAGAGTTCTACACTCTCTTCACCCACTTTAGTAGAAATCTAATGGTCTTATAAAAGATTTCTCATGTAGAACCCTAATCAGAATGCCAATGCTCAACCTAATATGATGGTTGTACTTGCTCAACTCAATACGCAGATTGATACCTTATAAGTCGAGGCCCAAGAAATGCAGAGATATAGGGGTTAGATCCCAAAGGTTCCCTAACCTGATGTTACATTTCCTCGTGCTATGGGATAACAAATTCTCGAACCTATATGGGCTCCAGAAGAGTATCATCAAGCTCCACACCCTTCGTGTGCTCCATCTATTAAATGGCCACCACTTGTTCTTCTATCGATACCAAACCTTGCCCATCACTATCGACCCCATGGAATAAGAACTCAACTGAGTCAAAGAATACCTCAAGCTACTTTACAAGAAGTTTGACCAAATTAAGATCCCTTGGAACTATGAGGATTTCCAAGAAGCTACTTTCAAAATGCTCGGTATTATAAATTTAGAAGGCAGTGGATCTCTCATTGTACGTCTTTGCAACTACCACCATTCTATAAGCTTACTTGGGGATATGAAAAAGATAATGTCTTAGATGTTTCAACAAACTCTCAAAGAAAATTCCCTTCACTGGTTCTTGTCACTAGAAGAATCCCAAATTTATAACTCGGAAGACGTATTAAGGGGATTCATGGCTCAATACAAGTATAATGGAGAGTTAAAAGTAACTCATTAAGATCCTGAACTACTCAAACCAACCCCCTAGAAATTTGTCAACAGTTTCATTAGTAGGTGAAGAGATAAGGACACCACCATAACCAATATTGTGAAGAAGATTTTTTATTGCACATTCGAACTTCTATGGGTAGTCAATATTACACCCATTTCAGAGCCCTTCGGGAGGATGGAGTTGAGATAAGAAGAAGTGACTACACTCAAAGGACCCAGTCTGAATCAACAAAGCCAGCAGGGCAGTTCACCCCTCGTAAGTATGATAAGTCAACTATTACCACTGTTTTAGCTATCAATAACATCTCTCAACCTGCTACCTCATGATCACGAGAATCTCGTCCTGCTACAACCCCTAAGTAATATGTCGAGCTCCATCATCCCCTCTCTAAAGTATAACAAGCTCTCCCATATAGAAACCTCAGTAAATCCCTGGACCCTCATCCACTACCAAACCCCACTCCTCAGAATATCATACATAACACCCGTTGTTGCTTCCACTAAATCTCCGGGCACTCCACCGATAAGTTCTATCATCTGAGAAATGTTATCCAATGACTCATCGACAAAGACATCAACTCCCCTAATGAAAATCCTAAGATAAACACCACTCAAAACCCTTTACCCATGCACTAAGATGGAGTCAATGCCATCCTCATAGATAAAGACCCATATTTTGACCCTTCTATCAAAATTTGACCAATATTAAACCCAATTCATCCAACATCTCTCCCAAACTCCTCAAAGTCTATGCATCCTTCCTCATACACCCTAAGAATTCTCCTAATAAAGTTTTCCCCCTCATGACATGAGAATGTATTGCTGTTCAAACACGTTCAGAAATATGGAGTATAGAGATACCAACTATCCTGGAACAACTCAAAAATTTTGGGATTAAATTTTTAACAGGAATGACCCTTGAAGAAAGTAATTGTGGGAAGATCAGTGATACGTGCATAGAAGTTCGAAAGTGGTCCCATCAGTCGTATGATTAGATTTACCTGGATAAGAATTCAACTTGGGTATCATCATTTATATTTTCTTAGAATAATGTGTCAATAAAAAGAAGATTTATGAGTCTCCTAAACTGGACATGATACTGAAACTTAAAGGGTACCTAGTCCTTTACTTCCAACACTTCTTCATTACATGTGAATGCTTGTATGACGAGGTAGTTAATGATATAGAATGCATTTAATTTTCCTAGATAGACAATATTATCACTACTGGATGGGGAGATGACTTTGATACCTTGAACAACTCTGATGATGAATCCGATGATGAAAACTCTAACACAAATGACTTCCTTTGTGGAATGATCTCTTTCGAAGAGATGATGTTGGGAATTAATGAAATATCCATTGGACCGTAAATAGATGAACACACTGGGTTTCTGTTCTTTCTAGCATATGTGAATAATATGATCCGACTGATATGATAATACATCATTCAAGTCCTCCCATCAGCAAATGCACATGTTGATAAAGTAAAAAGGGTTCCTTAAGAAACCCCAATGCCGAAAAGGATAGTTGAGGAAATCAAACCCTCAAGCAACTCAAGAAGACTAAACCAATATTACCCTGTAGGGGATCTTTATGTCCTCCCAACTTCACAGGAATGCCTTGATCAATGTTCTCACTAGACATACGGTTTCAACATTTACCTCCCCTGAAGAGTCAGTCCATATAGTTGGAACTCTAACTGCAACAAGACTAGTCTCCTTCCATGATGAAAAAATTCCCAAAATTTGGCCCATATCATAAATATGCCCTCAATATCTTAGTAGAAGTCATGGGGAAGACAATTCCATTGGTGCTCATTGATAATGACTCTGCCATGAATATTTATGCGTAAAGAAGTCACAACTTCCTGGGATTACAATTCACTAACCTTAACCCTACATCCACCACCATGCATGCCTATGATTGTACTCGATAAGAGGTTACGGGTTTGATATCTCTCACACTAGGGGCTGGTCAAATATGACCTCTGACAGAATTCCAAGTTATTGATACTGTGGCCATCTCGTCTTTCCCTTTATCGGGGGGGGGGGGGGGGGGAGGTCTCATGCCCTCTTCCCCTTAGGAGCCCTTCGGTCGTCGTCAGTGTGGGGTGATGTAAAAAGATGGACTCTCCAGCCTATTTTGCATAAAACAGGCAAAAGAACATGTTGTTGGAGAGAGCGGCATCAAAGACAAACTGATGCTTATGAAACCAATAGTTCGAAGGTTCGGGGGCTAAGTTACGGAATGGAAAGGTGTTAGACACCCATCGTTCCGTTTCGATCTCTCATGGTCTTATGTTAATATTTTCCTTAATTTCTTCGTGAATTGTGTGTGCTTGTGTATATCAATGGAGATTGGAATCACCTAACTCACATCATGGAAAATATAGAGTGAGTTCATCCATAGGAATGTTTCCAGAATAATATTAAGAAAATATGATACACGCGTTTATCGAGATATTGATCGTTATGATGAAATGATAATATATGTTGGATAAAAAATGCTAATAAGGATCGCAATATATATATATATATATATATATATATATATATATATATATATATATATATATATATATATATATGAAATAATGTATGGAGAAAAGGAGAAAAATGCGAATGGGAAAATTGGACTCAAGTCTCGAGTTTTAACCAGAAATACCTACGTAGCCTATAAAGGCATCAAAGTCCATGTAGTTCATATGCGGCATAAGGGTAGTGTTTATTCCACAGATTCGAACGAGAATTTATTATATATGCGCGTGTAGAAAATGTACTTTAGTTTTGAGAAATGGTGGTGGATAATCCCGTTGGAATTTATAGGTATAACCCTATTTTTATTTGTTTTTTATAGAAAATAAAGTATGTGCAATATAACTGATAAAGAAGAGATATTAATGTGTATGAACCAAAGTAAAATCTAGATTGGGAATTTATGTTACTAATGCAAAAAAAAAGGAATTTAAAAAGAGAAAAGGGATTTGGACCTTCTTTGGAGAATTGAGGATTGATCTTGATCCTTGATGAACTCCCGTGAATGTTGAGATCAATGTTGGATGAGAGATAATGAGATTTTGCTAAATTAGGTATGAAAAGGATGGAAATGAAAGATGGAAAGGAATTTCACATAAGGAAACTTCGCTAATTGCAAGAGAATGTTGCTGAGATCACTGATATTGATGGATCTGAGGTGCGCTTTGGGAGTGAGGTCATGCCCTCTATTTATAGGGTAAGGGGGTGCTGATCGGCATAGCCCTAGCGCTACCAATCAATAGGTAATCCTAAACACATTGTCGATAGGTAGGGAAATGAAGCTGCCAATCGACAGTCTCGTAAAGATTTTTTCGACAAAATGGTCGTAAAATGTAATACGTTGATCTGAATTGTGCACATGGCATACCGTTGGAAAGGTAATTCAGATAACTTTAAGAGACCTTTGGGCCTCTCCCAAGTTCAGGAGTTGACTTTGAGTCAAACGGGGCCCGAAAGCGCTCATCGGTCCTTTGGACGGGGGATTGTCGAATGGAAACGGATCGATCATCTGAACAGTAAGTCATAATTGTGCATGGGGTAGACTGTTGGAAAGGTTACACGAGGTACTTAGAAAATTAAAGAGCTTCGCTCAGTTTAGAAAGTTGACTTTGGTCAAACGGGGCCTGGAATTGCTCGATGACCTTTCGGAGTAAAATAGGTCATTCATCTGTACTGTAAGGATGATTCACGCATGATTCGGACTGCTGGGAAAGGGTATTTAGTGCCCTTCAAAGATTCATTCAGTCTCGTTTGAGCTGAGGAGTTGATCTTAGTCAAACAGAGCTCGAGAGCGCCCACTGGCCTCCGGATTAATTTTTGGACAAATCATTCATCTGAACAGTTAAGCCATTTTGTGCACAGGGTGGACCATTGGAAAAGCTATTTTAGTTCCGTTCTAAGATTCAAAGAGATTTTTATATGATGATGAAGTTGACTAGGGTCAAATCGGGGCCCCAAAGCATCTAGTGGCCTCTAGATCGATTTTCGGTGGTAAAATGGTCTGTTTGTCTGAACCGTAATGCCAATTCGCACATGGGGTGGACCGTTGGAAAGGGTATTCAGAGAACATAAAATATTTATAGAGCTTTATCTCTAATCATAGAATTGATCGGAGTCAAATGGGGCTTGGGAGTGCCCGATGGCCTCTAGATCGGTACTCGATAGTGAAATGGGGAGGTAATAGGGACCTAAGTAACGACTTAGGGGGTCCTAGAATGCGGTGTTTATAGATACTTTGTCCTATTTCAATTTTCTCCTTGGTTGATCATGGTTCCATAGTGTTAGGAGAGTGACCTCTTTCCTCCATAACAAAATTGAAATTCTTCCTGGATAATCAAGTCATTTCCATTATCGAAGATAATGAAAACTCCGATGGCATGAACATAAGAAACTCAGTCTTAGAGATCCAGCACAACACAAATGATATGTTTTTGTCAGGATTAAAGATTTATCCACTCCCTCTTCCAATAGGAAAAGACTTCAAAGACAAAGTGCGCCTTGAACACAACACGCCTGGTAACGTCAATGTGATCCCGATGTTCAAGAACATGCATTTTATGCCCAAAATTAGGTTGGGCCATCAATAAGAAGGAATCCTTAAGCCGTTATTTATGAAAGAATACTTCCCTTCTTGTGGTCTGGGATATCGACCATCTCCAGTTGAGCTCATGGATTTTCGTCACTGTACCGAAAGATAGTATTGAAGAGGAAATAAGTCATCTCTGAGAATTATCTATATGGTAATTTTATCAAGGAGGGTTAAGACTTACCATTTAGCAGCTTCCTTGAACCATGGTATTATATTGCCGAGAAGAAGTTGAAGTAAAAAATTTAGATCTTTTTTGCAGACAAATTCACTTGAAATAAAGGCTCGAAACGTGAGGTGAAACCCCTGACCATCAAGTCTACGACTCGAGATTCTCTGACATTGAAAGTAATGAACGCACAAACAACACTTAAAATACTAACAACGTTGAATCATTTGTCTCCCACACATAGGGAATGAGCATTGTTAAATCTGAACCATCTATCCCGTCCCTGACGATCACTCCAGCATATAAGCCTTTCCTCAACTAGCTATGCATCATCCTAACCCTACCTGTTCGAAACCCTACTGTGTGTTCCTTAGAAAATGAACCCGGACTTTTCTTCACCATGTTTATTACTAATGCAAGTGTAAACGAGGCTTCTTTTGATGAGGTTCTCAATGTTGAATTTTCTTAAAATGTTGATAATAAAATAAGTGAAGATTTTGAGTATCTTGTCATGACTTATATTATTTGCAATGATTCCAACCAAACAATTGATGAAGATGATATAATGAACGAACAATTCTTAACTAATCTCAATAAGGAAAAAATTAAACAATTCTTACCATCTCACCTCACATCTATTCCAAAACTACTTTTAACTTGTCAGGTCTGTAGAATCGACCTAGGACCTCTGAATTGTCCTCAACCCTCTGAATTTGTCACATACACTCTTTACTTCCGCATAATCGACCTAAAACCAAAGAATTCGCCTCGACCCTTAAAATTGGTCTCATACACTCTTTAGGTCCGCATAATTGTTCGATGCACTCATTATTGGCCTCGAACCTCTGAATTGGTCTCATATATTTTTTAGGTATACATAATCGACTTAGGACATAATAATTGGCCAATGCCATCTAAATTGGTCGCATACACTCTTTAGGTCTGCATAATCGACCTAGGCCCTCAGAATTGGCCTCGAACCTCTGAATTATTGCATACACTCTTTAGATTTGTAGACTCGAACTAGGCCCTAAGAATTTGCCTCAACCCTTTGAATTGGTTGCAAACACCCTTTAGGTCTGTAGAATTAACCTAAGCCTTCAGAATTGGCCTCGACCATCTGAATTGGTCGCCTCCACTTTTTAAGTCCATATAATTGACAATTTCACCCCTTAGGTTCGTAGAATTGACCTTTTTACCCACTAGGTTCACAGAATTGACCTCCTCACCCTTTAGGTCTGCGTAATTTACTTATTCACTCCTTAGGTTCATAGATTTGACATCTTCACTCTTTAAGCGCTCAGATTTAAGCCAAAATACTTTGAATGGATTGCATCCCCTTTGTCCTGAAAAATATACCTTCATCCCCACCAGAGTTTTGACGCACAAAAACTCAACAACTCACAACATTCACTAAGGTGCCTATCTTTCGATGACCTTTGCTTAATTTAAGTTTTCCTGTCGAGGGGCTCTACAAAACCCCAATTTCAGTCTGCCCAGTATATCTTACCAGGATCCAAATGCAGTATCTTTAACTACTTATCCTACTTTAAACCCTAAATCAAAGGTCCCTAGGTGTTTTTGAGCTTCATTTGACTTTAGTAAAATCTCGAACCTGAGTTTATCTCAATACACTTTCATAGGGACATGGATCCCATTTTCAACGGTCCATACCGTGCACGAATTGGACTTACGATTCAAATTTAGTAATTTTATTTGAAAGGTCACCGAACTCTCCTCGAGATCTATTTGACTTTGGTCAACTCTTGAACTCTAGAGTAGCTCAACATCTATTCGTAGGGATCTGAATTCCATTTTAAATGGTCCTAAACATATGCAAAATAGCCTTATGATTTGTATATTACAGTCATGTTTTCCAGAAAAACTTCTTTAGTTTTGTAGGAAGGTAGTGGATACTTTACATTGCCACCAAGTCTGTCAGGTTTGCCTTTCGACAGGCCAAGGGCCATGCTGGACAGAAGAGACTCAGGGGAAGCCTAGTCTTTCGTCCCCTTTATGGTTTCCTATATAAGGAAACCATGACCTAATTTTTTAGGACCTTTTGAATGAAAAGTAGTGCGATAACCTTTTAATACATCATTTTACAAACATTATGTCACCATTATCTCAAATCACTCGCAACTCACTTTTTCCAACATTTGTCCACCATTCCACCTCCATCAACATCAACTTACATCACCTCAGAAACCATAATTCAAACTATTGTAAGGACATTTGTGTCCATTATCAATTATATGTCGTACGCCGTTACACCATTGAAGATATTCAAGTTTGCATCGTCATCAACAAATCCGAATATCAAAAGAATCAAGGAATCAATTTTTTTGACAGACGGACCGGTCCGCCTATTTTAAAAAGGAACCGATCCTCCCCGAACCGATCCACCTCAATCCGGACTGATCCTCTTTGCTAAAAAACCAGTAAACCTCGGATCGAATGCCAATCGAAGAAGCTACTTGAAAAAATGAACCGGTCCGACCTCTGATCGATTCGCATCCATACCGGACCGGTCCGCCTGGGATAAATTCGAGCAGATCGTGCAGAGATTTTTTTGGGCCAGTTTTTCCTTTATAAACCAACTTCGGGGAGCTATTTAGAAAGACTTTCATAGACGATTTTTAGAGTCCTAAAACTCTAAGTCTTCACCTTTGTGAGTCCCAAGACTCTTGTTTGATTCACACCACATAGCCAAACCCTTGTGAATCAGTTTTGTAACCCACGAACACACTCGTGTGTCTGTTAATAACCTTGTGGAGAAGACCGTTATTCTTCTTCATAGCTGCCCTCTTGGAAAGGGAAACTTCCACCCACCGACTAAAGATTCGACACCTGCGGGTAATTCTGTGTCACTGTATTTTCATTGTAATTCGAGAAATTGTATGTTACAATATTATAATGAAAATAAATAGTTTTGCCCCTTTGGGGGATTTTTCCTCAAATATGTGTGTTTGAATGTTCTTGCATGTTTCATCATCCTGTTCAATCACTTATAGCTGCATGTTTAGGAATTAACTAATAAAACTGAGTTTAATTAAATAATATTTCTATTTGAACGCACGTGCACTCTCTCAAATTGGTATCAGAGCTAATTAGACAACTTTACTGTGTAATTTTTCGCAAAATTTTTCTAAGATATCAATTTTCAGAAAAATTGATCTTTTGAAAACTAGTGTGTTCATAATGGAGAAATTATATAATAAAATGCCAGTTTTTGACGGGACAAACTATGCATACTGGAAAGCCCGCATGAGATCTGCTTTAAAAGCCATTGATGAACGTGTCTGGATTTTGGTTAAAAGAGGGTGGATTCCTCCCTCCGTCACTTTTGAAAATGTGATTAATTTAAAACCTGTCACCTCATGGACTGAAGAAGAATTTAAATGGTCATCTTTCAATTCTAAAGGGTTAAGTGCCATTTCCGGATCCGTCACTCCTGACGAGTTCCGACGTATAATGACGTGTAACACGTCAAAAGAGGCATGGGATGTTTTGCAACTTACCCATGAAGGTATGAATGCTGTGAAAGAATCTAAAGTTTAAAATTTAACAACTCAATTTGATACCATCACCATGCATGAAACCGAATGTTTTGATGATTTTTATGCTAGGCTTTCTGACATTGTTAATACTAGCTTTAATCTTGGTGAACATATTCCTAATGCTAGAGTGGTTAAAAAGATTCTTCATTCTTTGCCTAAGTGTTTTATCCCTAAAGTCACTGTGCTAAATTCTATGGGTAATTTAAATATGCTAAAATTGGAGGAACTTGTAGGAGACTTGCAAACATATGAAATTGATATGTTTCCTAAAACTGCTAAGCCTAAAGATAAAGGAATTTCACTTAATGCCCAAGAAAGAAAGAGTGCGGGGTCGGCAAGAAAGAGGGGAGAGTCAACTAGAAAAAGAAAGACAGATACGTTTGATTCTCAGTGTGATTTTGACTTAGATGATTTGGCCCTTTTTGCTAAAAATTTCAAGAGAATTCTCAAATTCAAGAAAAATGGTAATTTTAAAGATAAAAAAAAGTTTGAGAAAAATAAGTTTGAAAAGAAAAATGAAAAGGTTTTTAAAGATCCTCCTAATAAGGAAAGTGAGAGATGCTTTGAGTGCGACGGTAGGGGTCATAGAGCTTTTGAGTGTGCTACTAGGCTGAACAGAGAAAATGGAAAAACTATACTTAATGCTACCCTTAGTGACGATAGTGAGGTCGAGTCGGTGGATTCTGGAGATGAGTCACCGCATGAGTGTAGCTTCACCGCATTCATGGCTAGTCATGTGAGTGGATGCTGCCTCACAGGGACACCTCGACAGTGAGAGCGATATGAGTGAGGGGGAGGATGACATAAGTGAGGGTGAGAGTGATCTTCAACGCGCCTACACCGAGCTATATTCTGAGTCCTTTAAAATTAAAAAACGTAATAAAGCGTTAGTTCATAGGATCACCGCTTTAGAGGAAGATTTAAGAAAAGCGAGAGAGAGAGAGTCATCCACCTACACTACTTTAAGAGAGAGAGAGTCTGCCTGTGTTAAGAAAGAAAGTTTGTTTAGAGAGAGAGAGAGAGAGAGAGAGAGAGAGAGAGAGTTGTTTTGATAAAGAGAAAGGGGACTTGACTAAACAAGTGGCTAGTCTTACAAGTGAGATCCATTCCTCCGTGGAGACTCGGAAGAAACTTGAAGCCATTGTTGCCCAGCTTACTCATGATCTGGAGAAATCACGGGAAGTTAAGGTACAAATCTAGGATAGATCTGGGAAGATGGAAAAGATGCTCCTCGGCCCCGCTTTAGGTTTTGGTGATAGGCAGGGAATAGGTTATGATGGTGCTTCCATGTCCCAAATTACCACTGGACCAGTTCCTGAGTTTACTACTACTCCTTATGGTCATCGCCAAAATCCACGAAGGAGAGCTCGTCCAAGAAAACCAAACCAAGGTCCGCCTAAGACTCTATTCTTTTGTACATATTGCAAAAGAAAAGGCCACCTGAGGGAGTTTTCATATAGTTTGGGTCAGACACGACGTACTTCTGATCCACCTCGTCATTCTGATGAGTTTTCCAGTCTGAGAGAGCGTGTTGAGTTTTTAGCCGCCACATCACAGAGTTTGATGGAACAATTCCGACGGATGTCTTTGCCGTCACTGAATGCTTCTCTCATTCCGGGTAAAACCAACAACAACAAGGGCAAACAAAAGGTTACTACTTCTTGGGTGCCTAAGAAAGATAAGAAAGCCCTTGTTGTTCATGTTGCTCTCAAAGCTCATAATACCTCACAGTGGTATTTTGATAGTGGGTGCTCCAGACACATGACAAGTGATGTCTCATTTTTTACCTACCTAGAGGAATATAAGGAAGGTAGAGTCACCTTTGGAGATGGGAGCAAGCCTATCATTGAAGGACGAGGTACTGTAGAGTTACTAGGATTTCCTAAGCTAGAGAATGTTTTGTACGTCAAAGTTTTGAAAGAAAACCTTCTCAGTATTAGCCAGCTGTGCGATGCTAACTTTGCAGTAAAGTTTGACCGGGACACGTGTAATGTCTACAATCAATCCGGTAAACTTTTAGTGCAAGGGGTGAGGACCGAGGATAATTGCTATGGGACGGTGCCCACTTCCTCACTTGTCTGCAACAGCGCCATAATCACTCCTATGGATTTGTGGCACCAACGTCTACGTCACGTGAACGTGAGATATTTGACTCGTTTAGCCAAAAAGGACCTAGTACGTGGCTTACCATCTTTTGGAAAGTCAACTTCCACGGTTTGTGGACCCTGTCAGTTGGGAAAGCAAATTCGGAGCCCTCATAGGAAGTTGCATTCCATTACCACCTCCCGAGTACTTGAGCTAATTCACATGGATCTTATGGGTCCTACTCGTACTGAGAGTTTGGGTGGTTAGAGGTATATCCTCGTGATGGTAGACGATTTCTCCAGATATTCTATTGTATGTTTTTTGAGGGATAAATCCGATGCTGTAGAGTTTTTAACGACCAAGTGTCGTGTTCTACAAAATCAACACGGAGTCACTATTAATAGGATCCGTAGTGACAACGGCACAGAATTTAAGGAAGCAAAAGTAGATCTCTACTGTGATAGCCTTGGGATCAAACATGAGTTTTCTGCCGTAAAGACTCCTCAGCAAAATGGGATTGTTGAGAGAAAAAATATGACGATCCAGGAAATGACTAGATCTACGCTTCTAAGTCGTAATGTTTCTAGGACATTTTGGGCAGAGGCAGTGTCTACTGCATGCCACGCGGTGAATAGGGTTTACCTGCGTCCACACACACTTAAGACGCCTTATGAATTATGGACTGTGAAGAAACCCAACCTTGCATATTTCCGTGTTTTTGGGAGTAGATGCTATATCCTACAGGATAGAGAGCAATTAGTAAAGTTTGACTCCCGAAGCGATGAGGGAATATTGTTAGGCTATTCATCGAATAGTAGAGCGTATCGAGTTTTTAACCTGAAGAGCTCTAAGGTTATGGAATCAATAAACGTCACCGTGCAAGATGACAAACCTCCGACGGTTATTGATCCTAACCTTCAGTGTGAGGATGAGGACTTTTCTGGCAGTGATTTACTTGTCCCTCACTCACACTCTGTGGACCCTACTCCTGTGTTAGGGGACACTCCTTCTTGGGTCCGCAAGAGTCATGACCGTTCTGCCATTGTTGGTGATCCCACTCTAGGGGTCAAGACTCGTGCTCAACTAGAGAACGTCGTTAGCCACTTTTGCTACACGTCCAAAGTCGAGCCCAAGAATCACAAAGAAGCACTCAAGGATGAACACTGGATATCTGCTATGCAAAATGAGTTGCTTCAGTTTAAAAAGAAAAATTTCTGGGAAAATGTCCCCCGACCTAGTGAGACTAATGTGATAGGTACCAGGTGGATATTCAAGAATAAAATGGATGAAAATAGTACCATAATAAGAAACAAGGCTAGGTTGGTTTCTCAAGGCTACACACAGATAGAGGGTGTAGACTTTGGGGAGACTTTTGCTCCTGTTGCGAGGCTTGAGTCCGTCCGCTTACTACTCGCCTTCACATGTCATCTGCGCTTTAAGTTATATCAGATGGATGCCAAGAGTGCCTTTCTGAATGGCATTCTACAGGAGGAAGTTTATGTGGAACAACCAAAAGTGTTTGAAGACCCCAAGCACCTTGAGAATATTTATTATCCGAGGAAAGCCTTGTATGGTTTGAAGCATGCACCCCGTGCTTGGTACGAAAGGCTTACTTCCTATCTCTTATCCCGTGGCTTCAAGAGAGGTGGAGTTGATATGACGCTTTTCATCAGGAGAGATGACGGTGCTATTTTGGTTGCCCAGGTCTATGTGGACGACATAGTCTTTGGATCCACTTGCTCCCAACATGCTCATAACTTTGAGGAGGAGATGAAAAGTGAATTTGGGATGAGCATGGTTGGTGAGCTTACTTTCTTCCTTGGTCTCCAGGTTCGTCAACTAGAGGATGGGATGTTCATCTCCCAATCCAAGTATGCACGAGACCTAGTGAAGAAATTTGGTTTAGACTCCGCTAAGCATGCACATACACCTATGAGTACTTCTATCAAGCTTAGTAAGGACACTTCAGGCAAGGACGTAGAGCAAACCTTGTATCGGAGTATGATAGGTAGTCTTCTCTACTTGACTGCCAGTCATCCTGACATAGCCTTTAGTGTTGGAGTCTGTGCGCGATATCATGCGTCCCCAAAAGAGTCACATTTACTCGCTCTAAAATGTATTATCAAATACGTGAGTGGGACGCTCTCATATGGTATTTAGTACTCCTTTGATACCAATGATCATTTGTCTACCTATTCAGATGATGATTGGGCTGGGGATGTAGATGGTTGTAGGAGCACTTCTGGTGGGTGTTTCTATTTTGGTTCTGCTCTTGTCTCCTGGTTGAGAGCAAGAAGCAAAATTCCATCTCTTTGTCCACTGCGGAGGCTGAGTACATCACCGCCGGGAGTTATTGCACGCAACTCTTGTGGATGAAGAAGATGCCGGAGGACTATGGGATTTCATTGGACACCATGACCATTTCCTATGATAACACGAGCGCGATTCACATATCTCGCAATCCAGTCCAGCATTCGCGCACAAAGCACATCAAGATACGCGAGCACTTTATACGACAGTTAGTTGAGGAGAAAGTCGTATCCCTGAGTTTCGTACCCACCGACCGTCAGTTAGCCAACATTTTCATGAAAACTTTAGATGCCCTTAGATTCGAGAGTCTTAGAAAATCTTTGGGGATTTGCACAGTTGACTGAAGGGTTGGTCCGTGTCTAGTATAGGATGCATTTTTCTCATATCATCTGATGCCTATTGCTAGATTGTATCATTTGTTTTGTTTTATTTTGCTTTTTATTTTTTTTGAAAAATCCATAAAGATTTCCTTTTATAAAAATTTAAGAAAATCTCAAAAAGATTTTATTTTGATAAAATTTTAAAAAATCCAAAAAGATTTTTGTATTTTATTTACACCTTTTATGGATGAGTATTTAAGATATCCGAGTCACAATTTCATTCCATTTATCCATGTGACTGTTTGATAGAGATTTGAGACACTACATTATTTCATCCATGTGCTTTACATTGTTTGGAATCTTTGAGATGTGGTTAGTGATATCTCTCTACATGTTTGACTCCTATCTTCCTTTTTTTGCACACATTCACGACTATATTTGATTATTATACTTGTCTATCACATATTGGCTTGAGTGTCTCCATCTCAATTCTGTCTATACAACGTATAATATGCGAAAAAACTTGACAACATTGGAATGCATGTAAAAACCGTTTTGGTGAGTTTGTGTGATTATTTGAAAATGAGGAAGGGCTACGAAAGGTTAATCTAGCCTTTGTGATTTTAAGCTACCGTTATAAAGGACCTAAAAAATTGAGGAATTTTATTATCCGAGGTCCAAAGAGGTTAAAAGAGCTCGGAAATTTTTAAAGGCAATCAAAAACAATTCATGCCAAATATGGGCCATTAGATTTCACCATCAATTCTCCAAAGTTTGAGAATTTAGATTATCTCTATTCAATATATAAATCTGAGGGAGCTTGGTTGGAGAATTAAACGGGTTTGCACTTCCTTGACAGTCCTGAAAAAGCATAAAATCGTTTTGGACGTTATTGGTGTGGAAATCACTTTGTGCTTTGATTTGTTGATTTGATCTAGTCAATGTCTCATATTTCCATTTTTTTACACCAAAGGAAGATTTTGAGTTCATTCGTTAGGAGTATCCGATATTCATCTTGCACATATGTCATGTTTGTATGCATTGATTTTCCTCTCGAAATTGATCACACCTATTCTTTTACGCTATCATCGACTTGGTTGTTTTGTGTTTGTTCCTGGTGTGATCTTTCTTTGTTATGTTTGAAAAACATGAAAAATTTCAAAAATAGTGGTTTATTCCTTGTGACACTCCGACTTTGCTTGTTTGTTTTATTCTTCTCATTTGTCTATTTAGGGACATCATACAAAGGGGGAGAAAGAATTATCATATTATGGGGGAGGTTTGAGTTTTTGATATTTGATAAAATATGATTTCATCATATTTTGGTATCTATGTTTATCTTATTTCAAACACTCGATACATCAATTGGTATTTTGCTTTGTCTCATGTGTGTAGGTACTACTTTGATGATCTCTGAATTGCACACCCTGATGAGAAAAGCATTGAGATTCCTGAAGATCCGAAGAGAAAACGATGAAGTCTTATTCATTTGTATCGTTCCAGTTTTGGGTTATGGAAGGGTAGATTTGTATAGACATTTTGATATTTGATAATTCGGATGTTTGATTTTATGTATGTACCGGCATAGACATAGGGGGAGATTTATAAGGACATTTGTGTCCATTATCAATTATATGTCATACGCCGTTACACCATTGAAGATATTCAAGCTTGCATCGTCATCAACAGATCCGAATATCAAAAGAATAAAGGAATCAATTTTCTGGACAGACGGACCGGTCCGCCTGTTTTAAAAAGGAACCGGTCCGCCCCGGCAGATCTGCCTCAATTCGGATAGACTGATCCTCCTGGGATAAATTCGAGCAAATCGTGTAGAGATTTTTCAGGGCCAGTTTTTCCTTTATAAACCAACTCCTGGGAGCTATTTAGCAAGACTTTCATAGACAATTTTCAGAGTCCTAAAACTCTAAGTCTTCACCTTTGTGAGTCCCAAGACTCTTGTTTGATTCACACCACATAGCCAAACCCTTGTGAATATGTTTTGCAACCCACGAACACACTCGTGTGTCTGTTCATAACCTTGTGGGGAAGACCGTTATTCTTCTTCATAGCTGCCCTCCTGGAAAGGGAAACTTCCAGCCGCCGACTACATATCCGACGCCTGCGGGTAATTCTGTGTCACTGTATTTTCATTGTAATCCGAGAAATTGTATGTTACAATATTATAATGAAAATAAATGGTTTTGCCCCTTTGGGGGATTTTTCCTCAAATATGTGTGTTTGAGTGTTCTTGCATGTTTCATCATCCTGTTCAATCACGTATAGCTGCATGTTTAGGAATTAACTGATAAAACTGATTTTAATTAAATAATATTTCTATTTGAACGCACGCGCACTCTCTCAATTATTTATAAGGTCTAAACTATATTCATCCTGTAAGAGAGTAGTCTAATTTTGGGGAATTACTCGATTTTAGCACGTGTTTGACTTGAGCAACTTCGGTTGCGCCTACGTATCCATTATGCTCGGAATCAAAGTCAGCGTAGTTCGTGGGTTCGTACTATTCGCCGAAAAACTCATTGTGGTGGTTTTTTGGAGAGATGGGAGGTGTTTCCACTCTTCTCAAAGAACTCATCTCAAAACTCTCTCTAAAACCTCATAAGATAAGAAAATCACCCTCCTCTTCCAAGAAGATCTCTCTCAAATGTATGGGGGTGGGGCTTATTTATAGCAAAACCAACCCAAGTGGGTCGCCACATGTCAATTAACTCGTGGTGACACATGTCCTATTTTAAGTGGCATGTGTCCCATAACATATGTCAAAACTCTCAATACTAGAATTTTGTCTAGTTAATATGTAAATAACACACAAATACGCGTGATATGTCCGACGCGCATAATAATACCTCAGTCGCATAAACACATGGACTTTTGTCAATATTAATCATCTCTAATCTCATTTAATAATTTAATGAGAGGCTTATCATTAAGCCCCTCCTACATTTGCCCCCTCGTACATATAGTTGATATATTGATACATGTCTGAAATATATCGACTGTATGTACGAAATAATTTTAGTCAGTTTTCATATGTTCGATCGACCTGTGGATCGTGGGTAATAATCTCATATCTCATTTCATCTTGATGATGTACTTTTACCTCATATATCACATTTTATGATATAATGCAATCTCATATTTCATATCTCAGTTATATGATATACATCAATTTTATATCTCATATCTTAAATCCCATTTTGCAGCTTTGATCTCATAGGTTATTCCGAAGGACCTCGTTTATCATTATTTTCATACGAATGATATACACCGAGTGTTGCCCCCATTCCTATTTAAATGAACATGCATCCACATTTTTATTGCGATTGTTTGTAACTCTGCTTTGGTAAAGAGTATTATCATGGACACATAATAACTACCTCAGCATTCTCTTTCATCATTCTCAACCAAGCTTGGTGTAAGTATTATTATGGTTTACATAATAACTACTTTGTCGTTCTCAAGTTTGGTGGAAGTATTATTATGGTTTACATAATAACTACTTCATCATTCTCTTTTATCATTCTCGATCACGTTTGGTGAAAGTATTATTACGGTTTACATAATAACTACTTCATCGTCCTTGATTAATCTTTTAGTGCATGCACATGTTGTTTGACTTGTTTTAATCACGATGAGGTTTCTTGTGCATGCATGTATTATTGACTCTCTCAAATGACCACTTTTTAATTTTTTTCACAAACTCACACCTATCAGGTGACTTAATGATGAGAACACACTTGTCAAGGTTTCTCGTAAACTCCACCGTTAGAGGTGACTTAACAATGAAAACACACTTGTTAACATTTTTCGCAAACTCCACCGTTTAGAGGTGACTTTTAACAATGAAAACACACTTGTTAAGGTTTTTCGCAAACTCAAACGTTAGAGGTGACTTAACAATGAAAACATACTTGTTAAGGTTTTTCGCAAACTCCACCGTTAGAGGTGACTTAACAATGAAAACATACTTGTTAAGGTTTTTCGCAAACTCCACCGTTAGAGGTGACTTAACAATGAAAACACACTTGTTAAGTTTTTTCGTAAACTCCACCGTTAGAGGTGAATCAATGAAAACACATTTGTTAAGGTTTTTCGCAAACTCCACCGTTAGAGGTGACTTAACAATGAAAACATACTTGTTAAGGTTTTTCGCCAACTCTACCGTTAGAGGTGACTTAACAATGAAAACACACTTATTAAGATTTTCCATAAACTCTACCTTATAACGGTGACTTAACAACGAAAACACTTGTTAAGTTTTTTTTTTCTTCATAAACTCCACCTTATAACGGTGACTTAACAACGAAAACGCTTGTTAAGATTTTCCATAAACTCCACCTTATAACGGTGACTTAACAACGAAAACGCTTGTTAAGATTTTCCATAAACTCCACCTTATAACGGTGACTTAACAACGAAAACACTTGTTAAGTTTTTTTTCATAAACTCCACCTTATAACGGTGACTTAACAACGAAAACGCTTGTTAAGATTTTTGTAAAACTTCACCAATGACGGCACACCCATGATGGTGACTTAACAACGAAAACGCTTGTTAAGATTTTTCATAAACTCCACCTATAATGGTGACTTAACAACGAAAACGCTTATTAAGATTTTCCATAAACTCCACCTATAACGGTGACTTAACAACGAAAACGTTTGTATAGATTTTTCATCAACTCTACCTATAACGGTGACTTAACAATGAGAACACTTGTTAAGATTTTTTGTAAACTCATTCTTCTGTATCTCTTTTCAGGACAGGATCCCGTACCTGACAAACTGAGCGTGGTCCTTCGTCTGTTTGCTTCCATGACCAACTTCTTCGGATGAGTTAAGTCATAACGATCGTGGTTCAGATACCAACAATTTTGATACACCTTTAAAGAAGACTTATCTCAATGCTCGCAAAGTTCTCATAATATGATGTCATATATGAAGGATGACTATGACTTTGTCGATTTCTGAGTGACAACTAATTAACCCGTTTGAACTCTTTGCGAAAGAAATTGAAGAAGCTTTTGTAATGTCCTGCTTGGATGTTACTATACTCTGAAGGTTCATCAATCTAACCTTGGCGTGGATGATGTCGAAGAAGCTTTAGACTACAAGCTACGTTACATCATAATATCCATTTGCCCCCTTTATTTTATTTTATCTTAAGATAAAATAAAATAAAATAAATTACATATATCCTTTACAATTACCACCCGAAAAAAAAATGAAAGCAACCTAATTATTACATTTCATGGGGTGTATCTCAAACTGTCGAGTCTTTGAACAATGATTTGATATTTGTGTCGCTCAATATCTACTCGTTCAGAAGCCTCTGCAAAATAATATCTTTCTGACACAATAATATAATATTGCAAATGGTTAGTAAAACTCAGGAAATATCCAAGTACAATTCTCATCATGCCCCCTTTATTTTATTTTTATTTTATTTGATATAATAAAATTTAAATAAAGTCCGGGGATATTTGTACAATGAATCATAACCACCCATACTCGTAGGTGTATCGTGGACAATTTAATGTCGTTTAAGCACACATCCTTTCAAACTCACGAGTGTGTAAAATATCCAGGGTGAATTCTGAATTGTGAAACATACTCGAGTTGTTTCGTAAATGATTCATAATGTATGCATACGATGTACAAACATAGGCTAATGTTTACAAGTGCCATAAAATACTCAAACAAAACTTCATCATGCTTCCTTTGTTTAAAAACAAAATCTATGTACAAGATTTAATGATTTAAAGAAAATCAAATATTCACGCGTTCTTGCGCGTTTTAGGATATTTGCAACAAAGATAAAATACTATCGTAAGGACACATATATATTTGATTCGCCTTACAAGCGTACTCAATTTATTATGGACAATGTACTTCTGATTTTCATAATCCAAGTGTGTCGTATACTTTCAGATTGTTCATACATTCTCTTTTCCAAAATAATTAGATAAACATTCGATTATATCAACACTCAATAAACTTTTATACCATGCTTTATAATCTCTAAAGTACACATATACATTTAGATATTCAGTCTCATCTCACCTATATTTTCTCATATACAAAAAGAAATCTTCACTTTTTCAACAATTTTTTTTTTAAAAGTTGTAGAAAAAGGTCTTTTATGAGAAAATACATGTACCGTTATCAAAGGAATCAACTCTTCAACAATATTTAAAATCAATTTATTGAAATTTCTAGAAACTCCACACTATCTCCCTTTATTTTATTTTTTATTTTTTATTTTATCACCATAAAAAAATAAAATAAACTCATTCCTCAACCATATTCAATAAACATATTCATGAATATTTATAATACTCTAATTTTAATTTTTGTGGCATTTGGTGGCATGTATGAGGAATCACACATTTTTTTTTACTTTTAGCTTCTTAATTGAGATTTCAATATGTAAGCTCAAATAAATAGTCACCAACAACTTGTAATATCAACATATTCCTCCCTTTTCATTTGGAAGCACGTAATCATACATAAGAGAGGACACGTAGGGCCCGAGAAAAAGGGACAACACAAGAACTTATCCAAGGCTACTACTTCTGTCTTCTCATAGATTGGACTTGAAGTTTGAACAAATATTTGAGCCATTATTTTCTCACGGCTCAAGGTAGTTGAAAGGCGAAATACCACATGAAATCTCAAGGTAAATCTTCAAAACAAAGTTCTAAGGTCTGTAACCCGTAGAAACTTAAGATGTAACGGTTTGAGATCCATCAGCTGGAGGTTTCTCGAAGATAGCTCCGTTGATTTCTAAGAGAGGTCTACTAAATTTTTAAGCTCCCACGGTGGTTCTTCATATTTCAAGATCCCACGGTGGTTCTTCATTTTTCAAACTCCCACGGTGATTCATCATTTTTCAAGCTCCCACGATCGTTTGTCAAGGTTCGTGGGATTACAAGTTCCCATGGTGGTTGGCTGATTTGGGTAGCAGCAATGGTCTCCTACCAGTTCGAGTTTCATCGGGTACAGGTCCCTCGCAGAAAATTTCGTTTGGTTTTGAAAAATCACAGGTGAATCCATTGAATTTTATGTCGAATCCACACATACATACGAAGATGGTCACTAGATTTTGAGTTTCTTCGAACGAGTTTCCTCGACCATTTATTTTGGTTCACTCCGAGCTTCATCGGGAAGAGATTCACCGGAGTAAAGCTTCGTTGGATCTTGATAATAATTATCCTCGTTCGTCAAATGTCACCCAAAAAAGAAAAGAAGAAAAAACAACAACGATGAACCTGAAGCTTGGTTCCGTGCTTAATCGCCTCTCAAACTCAAAGATCAGCTGAGTCGGTCATAAGAAATGATGGTTTGTCGGATTTTAATTCTCAGCTTAATCGAACGGTAAATGGTTGGTTGGTTTTGGGAAACTCAAGGTCCTTGACTCAAGGTGCATCGGTTTGGGTTGGTACAACCAGGATAGCAGCAGTGCTCTGTCACTAGTCCAAGATTTATCGGGTAGAGGTTCCTCGGAGCAAACTCCGAAATGTATAAATTAGTAGGGAGAATATCAAAAGATTTACCTTTATCAACACGCTATGGGACATCACAAAATCCTTTAAAATACGAAAAATAGTCTATTCTGCCATGTTGTACTAAAGTCATAAAGGTTGTCCTATTTTTCTAATCACTACCCACGTGGTTTTGTTCAATAAATGGGCTATACATTTTGACGATAGCTGTCAATGTTAAATACCTTACACGCAACAGCCTGGCTTTGGCACGAACTGATGTACCTTCTTGTTAGATACCAAGATATTTATTTGATGGATATATTATTATGCTAATATTTAAAAGGTTCTGTCAAGCAACAGTCTAATCAATTAATGTGGACATAATACATTTGTACCCAATTCGTAATTTGAGACAGGTTTACTAGCCTTCTTATTTTATAGACGTTAACACGCTGCTACTACTTCCATCAGTAGGTATTTATTGAGCACAAACACATTTAACATTGACATCAATTTTATCGAACTCCTTAAAGCATTCATGGAGCTTTCAATTTTATGCAAAACACAAAATATAAAAATCTCAGGTAAAGATATAAACGTAGGACATCATATACTTATCATAACTGATGCTCATATATAAAATATCATGGAATTTTGATGGGGGGAAAATGGATATTATAAGTACGAAAATCATATACTTATCTGCGATGAAGTTGCAGATTTTTTTTCCGTAAATCTTTGATAAGAAGATGTGTTGTCAACCTCTTTTCTCCATCTTTGTCCACTTTTTCGAGTGCGAACGAGGCGTTACATAATAAGAATCATGAATACCTCCCCAGCAGAGTCGCCAATTGTAAGAGAGTAGTCTAATTTTGGGGAAATACTCGATTTTAGCACGTGTTTGACTTGAGCAACTTCGGTTGCGCCTACGTATCCGTTATGCTCGGAATCAAAGTCAGCGTAGTTCGTGGGTTCGTACTATTCGCCAAAAAACTCATTGTGGTGGTTTTTTGGAGAGATGGGAGGTGTTGCCACTCTTCTCAAAGAACTCATCTCAAAACTCTCTCTAAAACCTCATAAGATAAGAGAATCACCCTCCGCTTCCAAGAAGATCTCTCTCAAATGTATGAGGGTGGGGCTTATTTATAGCAAAACCAACCCAAGTGGGTCGCCACATGTCAATTAACTCGTGGTGACACATGTCCTATTTTAAGTGGCATGTGTCCCATAACATATGTCAAAACTCTCAATACTAGAATTTTGTCTAGTTAATATGTAAATAACACACAAATACGCGTGATATGTCCGACGCGCATAATAATACCTCAGTCGCATAAACACATGGACTTTTGTCAATATTAATCATCTCTAATCTCATTTAATAATTTAATTAGAGGCTTATCATTAAGCCCCTGCTACACATCCAACTTTATTATCTTAGTGTCATTTCTTTAGTTTTATTATTTTTAATATATTTCTTATCTAAATTTTGTTTTCTCACAGCCTAATCACATTTTTATTATATATACCCTCTTCAACTTATTTTCATAAATTCAAAAATACAAAAAGTAGGTTTATCTTATTACTCCAAATTAGATTTTGTTCTCATTTCCCTCTCACCTTCACCAATTTTACACACTTCCCACAAATTAAAACAGAAAACTCTAATTTCAAGATTTATGGGTTAGACCCCACCTTTATTCTGTTCTCGAACTATACGGACTTTGATGCCGATTCGTGCTACATGGGCATCCGAGGTTTACCAATGGATTCGAGTCCTTTTTTCCCTTATTTTTATCGTTTTACTTTTCTCACATATTTTTCACCAGTATTATATATATATATATATGATTGAGAAGTTTTTAAATTTTGTACACATTTTAATGGTGTGGATGAGTGCCACATGTTTATACATTTTTACAAAATGGAGGGTTAAGATCATCTCTTTCCATTAATTTCAAAATTTTCATTTGTTTTTAGTCCCCCCCCCCCCCCCCCCCCCAATTTTTTTGTAACTTTAGATTTTCTCTCACTTCACCCTCATTTCTTTTGAGTTCATGGTCATAAACCCACCCACCCACTCTCCCAAACCCTCCTCTTTTCTCATTTGATTGTTTCTCTTTCTTGGTGCTCACCTTTGTTCCCTTCTCACCTTCGATGCTCCCATTTTCTCACCTCCATATCTTTCTCTTTCTCTTTATCTTTATCTATGCTCCTATGTCAAGGTTAGAATTTGAAAATTTTGGGGTTTCATGGGGTTGGGTTTCCAGGGTTCGGCCGTCGAAGAGGTTTTATTTTTGCTTCTTTCTTTTGTTTTGTAGGTTGCAAACTCAGGTGTTCTTCATTGTGTATTGAGAGGTACATTGTAAAATCAATAATTTGTTCTACCTCTGTTTATGTGTGTGTTTATATATATATATATATATATATATATATATATATATATAGATAGATAGATAGATAGATAGAGAGAGAGAGAGCCAGACTCATGTGCACACTAAGTTTGAACATCATTATTTTAAAATAGTAAAAAAAATATTTTTTTAGTTGTTTTTTTTGTGTGATATTTAAACATTTCAACGGACCCAGTTAAAAAAATTCATGTCAAAAAAACATTTTTTGCTATTTTTAAAAAATCGATCAAACTTTTGCTGCTTTTAAGCACTTTAAAAGCTGTGAAAGTTTGACCAATTTTTTAAAAATAGAAAAAATGTTTTCTTTAGCTGATTTTTTTACATGGGTCCGTTGAAATGTTTAAATATCACATAAAAAAAATCAACTCAAAAATATTTTTTTTTATTGCTTTAAAAAAATTGGTGTGTGCCAGCACTGTGCAAACTTAGTGTGCATAGGAGCCCGCCTCTCTCTCTCTCTCTCTCTATATATATATATATATATATATATATATAGAGAGAGAGAGAGAGAGAGAGAGAGAGAGAGGAAGGCTCACCTACATCATGATGTATACATCACATCTAGTTCTAGGCCCTAAGAAACTTTTTTTTCAAAATTTTTATTGTTTCTTTGAAATTAACCTTCTATTCAACTCATTTTTAAAAAATTAGGTCAAAATACATTTTGTAGCTATTTTTAAAAAAATTATAAAAAATTGCTGGCGCAGACCCTTATAAATAAGGTATTTTGGGCAGTTTTTTGTGGATTTTTTTAAAAATAGCTAAAAAATGTATTTTGACCTAATTTTTGAACATGCGTTTATTGGAAGGTTAATTTCAAGAGAAAAATAAAAAAAATTGAAAAAAAATGGTTTTTAAGGAGCTACAACTTGGTGTGATGTATGGATGATGTATAGAGCATGATGTAGGTGAGCCTTCTCCTATATATATATATATATATATATATATATATATATATATATATATATATATAATTTGTAATCAGTTTGTTGTTTGTTCATTTATATTGAATTAAATTTGGTTTAAAACTCAATTTGTTGTTTGTACCGTGAAATCAGATTTTTGTGGTTCACGCAGCTGCACGAACTGGTATCAATTTTGTGTTTTTAACCTTGCTTAGATGTCACATGTTCAAGTCATCTCTATCTCACACACTTTCATTTATTCACAGGTTATTTCACTCACTACCATTCATTATACTGTTCTGATTCTTTTTCACTGTTTTTGCAAGTTCATTTTAGGGTTCTAATAGTTTCTCACTTTTGTGCAAGAACTGGACAATTTTAGTTTAGGTGTCCATTGCGTCTATTGGGGTACATATGCAAATAATCCCATTATTTCCTTTCATATATAGCTCCCTATTTGACCACGCATATCCTGTATATTAAATGAGTTGGTGTGAGTTTATATATGTTATTATTTAATTTCTTTTACTTGAATCGTACATCCACATCCAGGAATGATAAGCCACATAGATTTGACAATATGTTTGTGTTTTTTCCAAATTAACGTTGGGGTTTTGTGTTTATTGAATTTCAAATTAATGCTGGGATGTGACTTTATATATGTTATTGCTTAATTAATTTTTCTTGAATCACACATCTGTATCCTAGAACGATAAGCTATACCGATTTGATAATATATTTTTGATTTGTTCAAATTAATGTTGGGTTTTTGTGTTGGTTGATTAGTATCCATATGTACACCATACAACGACCATAGATTTTGTCACAATTGCAATCATATCCACATGTACTTAGCTAAATTCACCAATTGGATGAGGTATACGGTGGATTCTTCTCCATGTATTGAGTCGGTATTAGTGGCATATAATGGATTCTTCTACAATCGATGAAGATTTCACCCAATGGATGAGGATGTACCTACAAATAATGGGGAAGATGATTTCAACATAAGACCACTGTCTTTTTGATGATGAGCATTAAAAACACAAAGGTATCCACTATTTCTCTTTCGTCCCTCACAATTTAAAATTTTAAGTATGTTTGTTTATGTGTATACTAATAGATTTCTTGTTAAATTTTAAAATTATTACCATTTTTCCAAGAAAGAAAGGTTTGTCAATATTGGAAAATGCCAGTAGCAACTACATCAAGTGACTCGGTCATGGGAACTGAGCCATAACTTGATTCTTAGCCTATAGTTGGCAGCTTCTAAGGTAAATTTTTAAGCATCAAGTTCCATTTTCCTTTATCTTATATCTATTTTATGAATGTGTGGTCACATTTTCCCACTACTAGAAATTTGACTTGTTACTTTGTATAGATATTTTGTGATGTGATTTCTTAGTTTTGGAATAAGATATTGGTTTTGTACTGTTTTGTATGTTTGGTTTTGTGAGCATAGTGTTGTACTATTAGGATACCATAACCATCTTATTATTGAATTACTTAGAATTTTGAATGACTGAAATATTTCTCTATGTTTAGAGGTTACAAATGCATGTACCAAGTTATGTGTACATTTAATTTTTCATCTACACCAGCATTCCTTACATGGAAAAATCACAATGTGAGCAACTAATTTTTTTGTATTGGATTTTAGTTTCATCGTTTTAAACCGAGTTTATATTAATACAATCATTGCACTGTTGACATGAAATGAATCATTTCATATGAACTGATTAACTGCATTATGTTAGTGTTATGCGTTGACCTTTAACAAATAGGCGTATAAGGAAAATATTTTTTTCTTGATTGGGATCTTTTGTATTTTGTTTTAAGGCAGATGTTGATGGAATTCAATCCCATGACATTACATTTTCTCCTTAAGGTACTTTTTAAATGTTTTTTTTCGCTCTGCTTCCATCTCCATGTAGACATGCCCATGTATAATGTATTTGATTCTATCTCCATTATGACACGCCTATGAACAAGATTTGCCGAACCTTATTTTTTTCATCTAATAGGACGATCGGTGAACCAATCTTTATTATTTGAAAACTGAGTTAACAGTGTGCATATTCATATTTGTGTATTATGAATGTTGTTTGGTTAATTATAGTTATCTTTCCTAACATTTCCTAGCTTTCACTGCAATAACATAATCAAACACCAAATATGATTTTGTGCATTGCATGTGATTGTAATAAAACTTTCCTTTGCAGGTTGTGATTTTTCTGTACATATTGTGGTTGGCCTATCCAATTCAACAATACACTCTTAAATCACAATGTGGGATCTTCATTGATATTCTAATGATATGCAGATATATGAGCCGTTATATCTACTAAATTTTTTATCCTTATATAATCCCGACATGTTACATTAGATTCCCTATTCTAAAAATCTTTAAAATTACAAACTGTTCCTTCCATTATTGATCCATAAGCTTCATCACTTGGTCCATTTTTATCTAAATCTTCTACATTATCCCACTCATTAGTTTTATATGCATTCCAATCATCCCCAGTATAACACGGAAGCTCATCTATGGAAGAGACTTGTACCTCCATGTACCCTGCTAAACTTGAGCCACCAGAAAGTGCTTCGAGTATTTCGTTGAAAAGAAATTTACCATGAGGTTAAACCCCTTTGACCAAGAAGAATAAAATTGAGTTTCATTACACTGGATAATTCCTACATCAGTTATCACATAAGATATTTTTTTGTTTGTTTAATTCCATACTCGTTTCAATTGTCCATATAATATTGGTTTTAACTTTGCCTTACTTATGTTTCTACATATGAATTGAAGATGAAAAATATTATTATTTACTCGAAACATATTATGTTATATTTGGAATAATGAATCTTCACCATTGATTAGTATTGTAGTCGCGGGTGTTAATTATAAGAATGCTTTGAAATCGAACATGGAACTTGGAAGATTCATTGACGTTTTTTCTTTTTTGTAGACATGATTTCTGCAGAGATCATTACCCACTCAATACATTTTGGCGAATCTCACTCTATGTATTTTTAAAGATGATTAGTAGAAAGGTATATTATATTCCAATAATATTACTTCTCTTTTAATTTTGACTAGATTAATTTTGACTATAGAAAGACTAGATTAAATAATCTCATCACAAATCCTGTACCACTGTCCCAACTTCTATAACTCTCCATGTCTTAGATTATCTCTCGCCTAAAATAGATATTTGCGTTTATTTCTCTTTGTGGGGAGAAGACTCTCTCAAGCCTCGTCGACTTTCATCACTGTAAATCCTATCATTTTCTCTTGGTTCTGTGTTTATCGATCAAATCAGAGGTCATAATGGGTTAAAGGCACACTAAGTTTTTGTACATATTTTGGTTGATTTCATTTAGCTACAACTGTATTCCTGATTATGGACTAAAATATAACAGCTTTCTATGTGCTTGGTTTTTAAACATGAAATTACGATACTAAATTAGTGTTATTATCATCAAGTCATTGTAGTATGTCTTATGTGTATACATGGAGCATTTTTTTCTATCAAAATTCATAGATACTTTAAAATTTTCATATTTTAGTTACCTGTTATTCAAAGTTGATCTTACTTTCTTGATTTGTATTACAACTTTGAATCCTATTCACATATTTGGGACTTAAGTTTTTACTTTAACTCTTTTAATTCTATGAAGCTTTGAATAAATAGACACATGGTCTGCTATTAATTCTTTTGGATACTAAGGTGGATCAATTGTGAGTTGATACGTTAAGGATCCAAAATGGACTTTCAACGAAAGCTCCACACAACCTTTTTGTATTTACATAGTTTGCATTGTTAATGTATTTGTTGATTCTAATTATAAACTTTCGCGTCAGAAAAACATACTTGCCTCTTATCTATCCACTCTACTTACCCTCACAATTACTACTAGAAAACCACTTTTCACACGCCTCAACTTGGTAAGGATTTTTTCTTTGTTCAAATGCGCATGGTTTCACTCTCCACATTACTGTTTTTCTCACAAATCTATATAATATTGGTGGTATTGCAATGGGCTATTGTGTTTATTCCATTACTTAAATATTAGGATCTGAACATTATATGATATAATGAGTTTCAGTTAGTATGAAAAAGGATTACTTTGTTATAAACATAGAACATTATCACGCTGAACGACATATCTGTACTTTCTTTTATTGCTTGAACTTTATAAATAGTGGACTTTGTTACTGTTTAGATATTGATAATATTGATCTATTTTTAGTTTTAAAGTTGAAATGTTTTGGGTAGGATGCAAGCTTAAATTTATAAAGGAGATATGGAGGACTGAGCATTTATGATAGATTTGCTAAAATGACACTGTTGTAATGTGCATCCTATATGGACAAAAATTGCAACAAGCTATGTCATAATTTTGGACCTCGGGCAATCCTTACCTATATCAACGAGAAGGTGCAACTCGTGGTATTCAACGTGTTGATTTGGTTGATCGAGCATCTTCCATTTCCTTTTGTTGTAGAAAGTGTTTATATAAATCGGGATGGTGTTTTGGGTAATATTTTGAGAACTTATTTACAGGTCTTCCGTACAATATTTATTGAGGGAAACTGAGACTAATTTACAATTAGGAGCCAAGGCAATCCTTTTGTGTTCTCAACTCTCGAAGGCAGTTATTTTGTAAGGCATAGTTGAGTATAATAGGGTTAAAGTCACCTTTAGCATTGTAGGAGTTGAGTTCAATGAAGGGTTGACCCCAATTTTTAAGGATTTGTGGTCCAAGTACATCTAATTCTTTTTAAAACCATTTAAATCAACCGACGATCCTTCGAAGCCCTCTCCCTATGTTAAGGCTTTAATTATTTCTAGTAATTTTATCCTTATTTGTACCGACCACTACACCAAAACAAGCTTTTAGTAACAGACTAATCTATTGATTACTAACAGTATCCTACCATTACTAATTTTAACAATAATATACCGTTACTAAATTAACATATGTGTTACTAATTAACTTAAAATTTTAAAAGTAATTGAATGACAATGAATTTGGTAACAACGCTCACGAATTAGAAGCAGGATCCCTCTCAAAATAGAAGCGGGATACTTCCCTCCCAATTTGTCTGCTACCCATTTCTCCCCTTTTCAATAACACGAATGAAGCTCATGGTGTCCACAAAGCATTTACGATTTACCACAAAGCTCATGGTAACCTCTATTTATTTCTTTCTCTTAATCGATTTACGATTTACCACAAAACATTAATAGGTTTGTGAATTGATTTCTTTCTCTTAGTTTGGTATTTTATGATTTTTGTTAGGGTTTATGAATCGATTTAGGTTCTGATTCATGAATCAGTTCATACCTTCCATTTGGGTTTACGATTTATGGATTTATGAATCGATTTAGTTTCTGATTCCTGAATCGATTTGATTTTATGCTTTGAGTTTATTAATTTCTCAAAATTGAGTTTCGTTTCTACATTTTGGTTTATGTAGATATCAGGGCTTGGAGTTGTGCTTCGGCACCATAGTTCAAATCAGGTATAATCTCCTCTTGAACTTTTCCCTATATCTTTTACGATATGCATTCCTCCCAATTTATTCATTCACGTAACTTTACAATGGGGGGGGGGGAGATTTATTTTAGTTATTGCTTTAAATTATGAATGTTAGGGTTCTGCTGTTTATGATTGGTTAAGGGTAATGCTATGATTTTTGTTTGGATAAGAGAATAATAGGGTTTGTGTTTAGATGAGGACTGGAATAAGGATATTTTTACATATAATTGATTTGAGTGCATTTCTTATTTTTTTACAGTTTGTGGTGATTTTATTGGTGCTTATTAAGTTATTAGAGTTGTATTTTCGTATTATAAGAACTTTTATATAATTTTTTAGAACGTTTTAAACTTAAATTGTTATTGTTGTTTAAGTGTAAATTTTGGGACTTGCTTGGATCATTTGTAGTCCTCGTCGTTAAATTTTAGGGGTTTACAGTTACAAATTTGAGCATTACAGATGAATATGTCTGCCTTTTTTTATCCTAACTGTGTCACTCAGAATTATGCTCATTAATTGGTATATTGACTTTTTTATGGGTTTTAATTGTTTAAAACATATGAGATTTACTTGAATCAGAGGATACTTTGTAAATCATTAGCCTAAATACTCTATACTCATTTTCTATTTGGTTGGTGAGAAAGTAGATGACAAACTTTAAATAATAAAAATTTGGGTTATAATTCTATATTTCACAGAAGCCTCGTATAGTTTTTGTAACTTTGATATGAGATAGTTCTTATGTGTTTTTGTAACTTTGGTGTGAGATAGTTCCTATATGTTTCTATAACTATTATGTGAGATATTTGAAAGATAAGTTCTTGTACAATTTTGCAGGAACAAACTATTATTTGTTTATTTCAGGTGCTGATCCAATATAAATCAAATTTGGTGCTAATCCTAAATAGTGGTTTGTTTATTTCAGGTGCTGATCCTAAATAGTGGTTTGTTTCTTTTGAAATGGTACATTGGGATGTTGCCTCAATTTTTCCCATTCACCTAAGCATTTGCAGCTGTAATCACAGTTGCTCTTAATATTATGGTATAATATACATATACTGTAATATTTTACATTTGAAATCTTTGCGTGTATTATCAGTCCTCTAAATACAATATAACAACTAACATGCAAATTCTTTTTAATACCCTCATCCTTAATTAGTTTTTTCGAGGGCACAAATCTGACTCACAAGAAAGCTCCATGGCTTTTCCCATATTAGAAGGTGGTTTAAGGATGGCTTCACAAGAAAGCTCAATGGCTTCACGCAGAGTCACCTTGGTTGGCTTTCCCCAACCAAAATCCATCTCAGACAATGGGAACCTACACATACTAGTACACATATACAACTCAACTTTTTTACCCACACAATCATCTATCTTTGACCAAGTATCATTCCCATCCAGCTCTTTTACCCCATCCTTGATTTGCATTTTATATTTGTTAAGATGCTCAGCTGGTGCACTCAACTATGCCTCACTCTCACTACTAACTAGCGTGGTGATATTCTTGTAGAAATTACCCACGCCATGTGAAGGCAATGGTGGGGACATTTTGGGCCGCATGTTCACAAATTGAAACAACATAAATGGGATAAACGAACCTAAGTTGTTTTCAGCTACTGCAAGTAAGGCAGATCTGAATAGTAAAGTGGTGAGAACTTGTGCACGTGTGGGATATTTCACTCCCTGAGCAACAACCGTGGCCTTAAGTTCTGCTATTTTTGAGTTAGAAAACATTAACTTTTTTGTTATACCACCATCAAGTGTCCTAAGTTCAATTTCGGGCACTATAACAGAAAACGATGATGACTTTGTTAGGACATAAAGAGGAGGCACTATTTGGCTAGAATGGCGAGCCAATGTAGCCCAATAACTCAAGAAATTACAAAAAGTGGATCCATCAACAATCTTGTATGTCATGGACACAAGGCCTATTCCTCCACATTCAAAATGGTTAAGTTGTATCTTGACTAGGCTAACAGAACCCTTGTATGGGTCACCCCATATAGAACCTAGTGGAAAGACCAAATCCATGGCTTCATGGTTGGTGTCATGCATGAGTTCCGAGATTTGGCAATTAATTCTGGCTTGTCGAAACTCCAGACCTTGGTCATTACAGGTGACTGAAACTCCACCAGTGAGCTTCCCAGCAAACGAGTAGTATTGTGCTAGTGTTTGGGCTAGGGGGTTTTGATCGTATCTGCGTTTTTTGATGGGATAGTTTTTCAGTGGTTAGGGTAGAAAAATATAAGGTTGTATGTTTCCCCTTTTCATTTCTTTGTGAGTCTTGCTATTTTATAGTGGGTTTGTACCTCGGAGTACTTCCATATTACAATTATAAAAAAATCCCACTCCTGGAAACGACGCTAACTCTGCCTATACAACCCCACCCTCAACCGAATACAACACTGGTGGCTGAAATTGTTTTTAGCAGACTATCAATTATAAATCAAATTTCAAAGTCATTTTCACGTATTAAAAAATGACTCTTTAATTTATCATTTCGAACCAACAAACATGACACCCTCGCCGGTGCAATCGACCATCAGCTTACGAGCACCACCTTCCCTTAGTTGTCCTGCAAACGGGTAGTAAAACACGAGCGTCTCAGCCAGAGCATCTCTGATCACCTTCATGGGGTCTCTTCCTCTCATGCTCACATCATTTCCATAGAATTGAATCACTGAAATTTTAAAACGAAGACCATCTTGGTCGTCGATATCAGACAATAATTTCAGTCCTTTTGGTGTTGGCTTAGTTGGACCTACCATCTCTTCCTCTCATGCTCACATCATTTCCATATAATGTGTGTATGTGTACATATATATATTTCTACAAACAATTGAGTGAGAAGATCAAAATCGGATGACCCTAAAATGAGAACTTTAGGAAAGTGTGTTAGTTTTAGGATTGTGGTGTTGGAATTTATAGGAGGGACGTGTTTGTGAAACACAATGTGATAGAGACGAGGAAGAGACAGAGAGAGTGGGGTGAAAAGAAAGTGGGGATGGGAAAACTTTGTTTTAGCCTTTTTGTATAATTATCGCAATACTAAATTGTTAAAGTCACTCTGTAAGTTTCATGGATGCTACGACTGATGATGAATATGCTTTTAGAGACGTGAAATCATAATCTATGTGTGTTCGAGTATTTATCAACTAGCTTTAGTAACGTTTAAGATTCTTTTTATTTGCAGACAGTTGTTGATGCAACACAACAAACCACGAAGGTGATTGAAGATACCAAGCCTATAGCATCATCGACAGCCGAAACCTATACCTTCCATTATATGTATAGAAAGGTGTCAAGGCAATGCCAAGCAAAGGAAAAGAAAGGTGCTCAGTCACAAAAAAGGGAAAATGCTCAGGACAATACGACGGGAGATTCGGCAAGCAGGAAAGCAATCTCAACTCATCGAGGAAAGAGTAAAGCTGAGAGCGAGAGGAAAAATCCTGTCAGAAAGGGGCGTGCAAATGCTGAAAACAAGCTGGGATCTTGCACTTATCAATGCGCTCACGGTAACTGCGTGCAATGCTATTGTTGCTTGGTCGCTTGCTCCTTGTCATTCATATGGAATCAGATTCCATTTAGATTTTCAAAATACATTGCAAAAGCTCCCAAACAATGTCTTTGAAAATAATTGTCCACTTAGAGAGTTTGACTTGCAAAAGAGACTCCACTCTTTCTTCTACAAGGCTGCAAAGTTGTGTACGGTTGGGTTAACAGCTGGGGCAGCACAAGGCGCTTTGTCAAATCTTGTGGCAAGTAAAAAGGAGGGAAGGTAAACCACGTTTGACATGTTTCTCTTTCTATTTTAGTTTGTTAATGCCAAATTTCATTTGGTTTTACTCAAGTCCAGCATGTGTAATATATATAGTCTGCTAGGTAGAGCATATAAAATATTCTAGTTATGAATCAATTGTCTTCCTTTTTTCACTGATGTTGTCACTTAATATAGTTGGCTTGTATTATTTTTATGTCTATTGATCAATTAGAGAAAATGCAGAAGTATTTGAATGAGAACCAGGGTTGTATTGACAATGACACGTGTACATATAGTGATTGTCATATAAGAACTCCATAAAATGTAAGAGGTGCTACTAATGCTGATCAGAGGGCATCTTAATGGAGATAGATACCGTTATTTCGGCTTGTAGTATTTGATCCAGTTAGAAGCAAGCCACGATTTTACTATTTAATCCTTGAAGACAAGATACCTTTTTTTTAAGGAGGAAGGAATTGAACAAAATTGTATATTTAGTTGTAAAAAGTAAGCAGACTAGTTGTATATATTATGAATTGTTATTAATCTGTTAGATGATTTCTATAACATTTCTTTGGATTTGCCAGAGTGACGAACTTGGAAGTGTGATCTTACTGTGTTTCCATCTTTGAAATACTTGCACGTCACGTCACTGGCGATGGTTAGAAAGTGAATGGGAATGAGTTCAAATAATACAACAATGTTGGTCGATGATGAAGTCCAAAATTTTATGATCATCTTCATTTCAGCAGCTCATCATGGGTACACAGTGTAAGTGTCTTCGATAAAGTCTGATTGCTGTGCACATAATGAGATTTTGAAATTCAGTAACATGTTAATTTGAAACAATAGTAATTAATTTCAAGCATATACGTCTCTTAGCTTGCAAAAACAAAAATTTCTAGAGGTTCCATGTATAATCTCCAGTGTTGAGTGATCATTTTCAATTTTAAGTGTTTCTCCTAAACTTTATATGTTTGAGGATATTTTGAAAAGAGGATTTTAATCTATACAATATATTTTTTCTTTTATTTGTAGCCAATCCCGAGTTCTTGAGTTGCATGAATATAAGTTTATTCATTGGTACATGCTTTATTGGCTCTGTTTTCATCAATTTTTTTTACATACTAGTATAGAGCCTTGTGTTGGAGTAGAGTACCATTAAGGTAACTAATATTTCACCCTCATTACTATTTATCCTCATTGAATAAAATCGTATTTTTGAAATCTCATAAAGATTATGTGAACAGGATAAGGTTGAAGATTGTGGTAAGCTAATCCAAGAGTTGTCATTTGGAGGATTTGGCCGTCAATATAACAAACGCAACTTTGGTTCATTGCCCGGCAGTCCAAAAGGTGTTATAAATCTATATTTATTTTAGTGCTACAAATTTTCTTTTTGTCAATTAAATCTGGCAGAGATGTGTGGAAGCTTTGGTAATGACGGAGAAGACATACTCAGTGCTGCACGAGACCGAAGACGCCAATCTTTGATTGCATCAGGTATTTTCATCTTCAATTTCTTTCGAATCATAAAAGAAGTAAATGCTTGTTTCCTTCGGTATCACGCATTGGTTTCAAATGCAATCATGATTCTCTGAAATTTCATTAAAGCATCTTTTGACTAATTCTTTGCCTAATTTGAATTTTAGTTCAGTTGTTTGGTTGAGATTTAATTTAGTACCAGTGTTTTTGCTAATTTGAATTTAGGTTCAGTTGGTTAGATAATTTGGTTCATATTAGATTCTTTTATTTTCTTTGTATATGTTATCTGTAGCTTGATAGATTAGGAGCCCTGGATGTTTCGAAACTAGAAGTGGGAACATGATATGGAATCCAATATATGAGGAAGGCCTTAAAAATTGGTCCGAAAGGGGCTGCAATATTTTGCTAAATGATGAAATTGGGGAGAACAACAAATTTGATGCTTTTTACCCCTATACATCATAGTTTAGTTTTTGTTTTGTGGTGGCTATATGTACTCAATCAACAACCTGAAATTATTAAACAGAGCTCATAAGAGCATATTTGCCGTTGGAGCATGGGAAAACAACAAGAAAGCAACCATAGAAGCTGAACTAAAGTTGATTGAGGTAACAAGTTTAATACGGAACTTTTCTATCTCTCTACTTTCTTTGAGAATTTACATCATATCAGTGACGCTAATACGTGTGCTTGACATTACATTTTTTTCAATAGAAAATACTTATTTTTTTCATTTTTATGGTGGTGATGTTGCAGCTATAATATATGAGAGGAATATCAGGCTCTAATGTGAAACCTGTTTCATGTATTTCTCATTTTTGGTGAAAAATATTTCTCTTAGTAGCATGGGAGATTTGATTTTTCAAGAGAACTGATGGATCCAGCATTACCTCCCCCCCATCACCTCTGATTACTTCCACCGGCAACCACCTACCGGAACTACTACAGCCACCTATCTCGAAGGTATGGTATCATCATCTCCACCTATCTGCTCTGTATATATATATATATATATATATATATATATATATACAGAACCATACATATTTGTATAGTGGAGGAGACTATATGACTAGCCTACATAATGATTTATTTATAAACTTAATAAATTCTTTTTAATGAAAAGGGTCCTTCTATGAGCGGATTGTACCATGTTCTTCCTCCAGCTGTGCATTGCTAAGAAAAAAAGTAACTCATGCTTTGGCCATAGGCCTAGCCTATATTTATGTAGTAGCATTTTGACCTATGTTTTGCTCTGTCGCGACAAAGCATATCTGCTACCAAAGCAGTTTTTTTAACATACTGAAAATGAGACTTACGCAAATACATCTAATATTTCGACAAGGGCTGCTATACTTTCTTATTGTAACTCTGTTAGGATCAGTTACAATAAGCCCATAATGCCCATAATGGCCCTCAGTTACAATAAGCCCCATAATGCCCATAATACTCCTCAATCTTTTACCTACTTTGTAATAGAACAAATCCCAGATGTAAACTTAAGTATGTTTCTTGAATTTGTGTTAGAAATCATGTGTTGTGTGCTGATGTGAAAGTGTGATATTACAAGTTCACATACTTGTTTATATGTGAAATTTCCTATGTGAAATGTGATATTATAAGTTCACATACTTGTGCAATTAATTTCGCCAGTGGATAATTTTTTGTACTAAATTAGTTTTGTATGACTAAATGTTGATATTATAACTAATATGATAATTTTATTTTGTTTGACAGAATGTCATTTTTGGATCCTCATCAAGTATAGAGCGTTGCGGGTTGCGGCGTTGATGGCGATGATAATAGAACGAAAGTTGATAGTCAACAACAACGGACTTCTTTTTTATATTTCATTTAATTTGTTATAATGGTAAAAATATCTCATTTGGGGATTATTGTATTTGAATGTTATATTGAATGCTTTTATTAAAATAATGTACCTTTCGAGGCGATTGTATTACGATGTTTCATTTGTTTGGTTTAAGTTTCTTTTGTAAATAAAGAGTGGAGGCTTATATAAATGTAAATGTTGAATATAATGCCCTTGTTTTTGTATATGTTCTTAGGATTTAAATCGTGTGGTAAGAATAATCAGGGTATTGGATTTTGATTTTTTTTAAATATGTATTAATATTACTAATAGAATTTTACCGTTACTAATTCTGAATTTTACCGTTACTATTAGTAACAGAATTTTATCGTTACTAATTCTGCATTTTACCGTTACTATTAGTAACAGAATTTTACCGTTACTAATTCGGAATTTTATCGTTACTATTAGCAACCGAATTTTCCGTTACTAATTTTGAATTTTACTGTTACTATTAGTAACATAATTTTTCGTTACTAATTCTGAATTTTACCGTTACTATTAGTAACAAAATTTTCCGTTACTAATTCAGAATTTTACCGTTACTATTAGTAACAGAATTTTACCGTTACTAGCTTCGTGCCCCACGCCTTTTTTCTAACGGAAAAATTGTGTTACTAAAATTATTAGTAATGGTAAAATTGTGTTACTAATGGCGTGTTTTGGTGTAGTGGACTTTAACTCAACCATTTGATTTTTTTAGAAACTCTAACTTTAGAAGATTATGAATCTTCATTCAATAGGAAATTAATTCCTGAAGAGAAGGATACTTGAGAGTAAAAACTTTTAAGGGACGCTAGAGAGGAAAGAGGAAGAGGAAGAG
Organism: Sambucus nigra; assembly: GCA_949130495.1. NCBI lineage: Eukaryota > Viridiplantae > Streptophyta > Magnoliopsida > Dipsacales > Adoxaceae > Sambucus > Sambucus nigra. The sequence continues at coordinate 583,987,352 of OX422210.1, read as the reverse complement.
GAAGAGGAAGAAGAAGAAGAAGAGGAAGAACAAGCCCGTTTAGTTCGACCAACTAGGTTAATGTCTTCTTCCAATAATCCATCTAGTACTTCATTAGGTACTATTGGATCTATTGATCCTCCAATTTTTGATATGTTCCTCATTCACAAATATAAGATCAAGAAAAACATATATACAAAACATGTGCACCAATTACATTTTATAGTTACGCCAATGCCTTTTTTCTTGAACTAATTCGTCACCTTGGCATTATTACATCCATAAATATGACTTGGGACTGCTTTTTTCCTTTTTGTAAGTTCAGCTATCCCTTCATCTAAAGTATATGAGCTAATTCCAATAGATATCGTAGAACAATTCCTCCACTATCACCAATTAATGAACCACTAAGTGAGCCAATATTAATGTTCCTGCTTCTTTAACTAATCTAACTTCAAATCCATCTACTGAGATGGAGATAGCCCCAAATATTGCTGACACTTCCATCCTCAATCTTACCTCTCAGGATGAGATTGGTGGAGCCCTATTTAAGAATGGAAAATAGCCTAAAGAGGATTCCAATCTTGTTAGTAGTGATCCAATGTCACCTATTAGTCCATCAGTTTCTTAAGATGCTCTTAGTTAGAGTGCTTCACCATTGATAGGAACATCTCCTAAGGTAGGGATCAATCTTCTAGTTAGTGATGTTCGTAGCTTAATAACATCAATTGAAGTCATTGCCTTCCATGGTCAACTTCAAGTGATTATGTCTAAGGCCTCAGATTAAGTTTGGGATTTTTTTCCAGACGGATTAAACTACAACTAGGACATCTCATCCAAGTTTAACTAACTCCTCCATATTAGAATTCGAAAGATCCACAAGCTTTGGAGATACTTTGAAGCTTTCTCAAGTTTGCATTTGATGACTTGATTGACTTTACCTTTGTCAGCAGACTTAGATCATCTTACTCTTATGTTTTCAAGCTTGAAGGTTTAGAGGAAAGTGCTATGAGGGCACTGCACATTGGGATTTACTCAATTCCTTATCACATCACTACCATGGCTTAAGGACAACCTAATGAGAATGCCTTATTTGCAGACAAAGGTATTTTCTTAACCCAAAGAGATGAATTTGCCAAGGGTTTGTATGAATTGGGGGCTATTAAAAGAAAAAAAGACTACCTTCCTTTTTAAAAGAAGAGTTGGAGAGATAGCTGACCAAAATTAATACTAAATTGGAGGTGGTCATCATGGAAGAGGAAGACTGCTAGCAAGTAATTGTCCATTAGTTAGTGAGATGCATATCTCAACTAATAATGTAGCTCGATTTAATGAGAGGGAGGATTAAATCAGAAGAAAAAAGCTTTCTTATGAAAACTTTTGGATCAACTTTAGGTCTCTTGTATTCAATAATTTTCATTAATATGTAACTTTGCCAAAATTTAATGAAAATTATGAATTTTTTTCTTATTTCCCTGATTCCCAAATGGTTGGGTATTATGGCTTTAGAAATTTATCATTTTTTTCTCGTATGAATAATCATTGTTGTCTCTTAAATGGTATGATCTACAGCCTGGAATGGTCCTTCCCACTTTAGGGACCATTTACCATAAGTTGGATATTTTAGGCAATATGGTTTTCCAAACCAAGTCTCCTTCCTTAAAGGTCCTTATCTTCAATTTCTTATTAGAGCTATCAATTATATTCTTCTTTTGGATCAAGATATTATTTAATGTTGTAACCTTGTACTCATCTATGTTTTCCACCTATATGTGCATATCTTTGTCATAACCCTTAACTGTTAATTCATTTTGGGCTACCATTTTTAATGAATTAAGAGTGATTTCAACTGGTCGAAAAACATCATGACCATAAGTTAAGGTATATGGAGTTACCCCAGTAATTGACTTTTAGAGGTCTTATAAGCCCATAAAACTTTTGAAAACAAATTGTACCAATATCTTGGATTCTTCTCAATCACTTTACTTAGGTTATTCTTAATTACACTATTATTGTCCTCTGCCTAACCATTTGATTGAGCATAATCAGTTACAACTTTTATCAAATTTATTCCTGAGATTAATGTAAATTCTAGCACCATCTTCGATTCGAAGATGTTTGCATTGTATGAGGTTATGGTTTCTAGGATCCCAAACCTGTGTATAATGTCATGAAAAAAAAACTACCAATTCATTTTAGGTATCTGAGTTTAAAAACTTTGCTTATACCCATTTGTTAAAGTAATATATTTTTACTAAGACAAAGATATGTAGTTTGGAGGATTGGGCATAAATTTTTCCATAGAGATGAATATCCCACCCTTAAAATGCCCATGGCTTCACTACATATTCTCGATCTATAGCATGCACATGTTTCAAAGGACCATGTTGGTGGTATTCCTGGAATCCTTTTCCAAAATTAAGGCAGTCTTTTAAAATGGATGGACAATAAAATCCACGCCTTCTTAATAACCATGTCATCTCTAGACCAACTTGATGAGCCCCACAAAGACCCTCATGGACATATATTATAGCTGTTAAACATTCATCCTTACTTAGGCACTCTAGGATCATATCATCAACACCTCTTTTGAAATATTTCCTAACATATATAACATAATTATTTTCCCTCAATCTGATAACCCTATCATTCTTGATATTTGGGTCAATTAGATATTCAATTAATGGTTTTCTCCAATCTTCTTGAATATCAATATAGTAAATTTCAACCAAGGTACACATGTTATGTAATAATGGTAAGAAACCATCAATGGCACTAAGGTTTAAATTTTCTTAAAAGTTATCAACAAACTTAAAACCTGAAGCCTTTAAGCCATTTCATTGGCTTCTTCAATTAGAAATTTGGAAACATTGTTTTGTATTACTTCATCAAATTTAGATAAAAAAAATTTAAAACCACTTGTTTGTATATGGTCAAGACATTATGAACACAACTATATTCATCAGTTAACTGTCTTAAACCAATTGAGAGTCACCAAAAGCTTCTATCACTTAGGCAGTATAACTTTGAATAATTTTTAAACCCATTGTCACATCCTCATATTCCATTTGATTGTTATAAAATGTATTATCTTTTAATTTGTATCCATGCTTGGTTTTGATATACTTCGAGGATTCAATAACCACTCACATCCCTCATACTATTTTAGTCTTCGAACAATCGAACCTCAACTTCCATTGAGTTAAAGGTATGTATCATATCCCATATTCCCCTTCTGTCTCATCTTCACAAGGATGAGATTCCAAGAAATAAGTAAATGCTTGGAATTTTACTTCATTCTGAGGTTCATAATATAGGGAAAACATAAACAAAGCTAACACCCATTAACCGATTCTATTGCACAAAATAGGTACAATAAACATATATTTGATTAAATCAAACTTAGAAATGAAAAACATATCTCTAGTGTTAGAAGGGTGTTTTAAGCTCACTCATTATGTTTTGGGGCGAGAGACCCTTAAGGTCCCCCCCCTCAACTTCCAGAAAGATTGAGAAGAGGGACCCTAAAGTCCTCCCTCCAAATTCCAGAAAATGTTGAGGCGAGGGACCCTCAAGGCCCTCACCCTCAACTTTAAGAAAATGTTTACGCGAGGGACCATCATGGCCCTCCTCCTCAACTCCCAGAAAGTATTAGATGAGGAACCCCCAAGGTTCCTAGCTTCTAGAAAATATTGAACGCAAAACCCTCAAGGTTCCTCAGCTTTAGATCCTTAAAATATGGGAGGAAAATGGCCCATCTATAATAGATTTTTAAAATTTGATGACGCCATGCGCATTGTGCACTTTTTTCGTGCGTATGATTCCATCGAGTATGGAATCCTAGCCATGGTTATGAGCATGGAAACATAATGGTGCTGTGAGAACGCCTCCATGGGATACGGGTTTATATATAAGTCGTTCGATAAAACTACAATTAGCTATAAATTGTTTCAAACACAAAACTAAACTCCCAAAAACATTTTCTCAAAAATCTCAAAGAATTTTTAAAACAGTTGTTCCATCAAATTTTAAATCCTCACACATTTTAAAAATGTTGTGCACATGTGTGTCCATCCATAGACAATTCACAATATCTACTAAATAAATAGATTCTTCTATCTAATGTGAACGACTGATAACGAAACTGTTCAATGAGCGACGTGCAATATCTTAAATCTTCAAAGTTTTGTCTAGATATGAGAACGTATCTGTCTCAAACAAATCAAGTCTATGTGACTTGAATGACTCAAATGTTTTGACACATGAGATAACCAATATAACCAATATATAAATGTATTAAAATTTTAAACTCCCATTTAGCTATTCAGTTGAAAAACCCATAAAATCCAAAATAAACTTGATTATCCCTAAAAGACTCATACATCACTAGGTATATAGTGAGAGTAGTAGGAAGGTAATGTACAACAATCCATAATAGCAATGACATATCAAAAGTTGAGTCTGAGCAAAGTGCTGGAGTTAGAATCATCAATGCTATGTAATAACATGCACAAATAGTAACTCGTCTTGCTTGGGAATCCTCCAAAAAATATCAATGATAGATGAGATGAAGCATCTAAACATGTGAAAATAACAATATTATCAAGTAACTCCTCACAACACAAATTACCATAAGAATGATATAAATGAATGAATCTCCCCTTACCCCCAAATATATAAAGAATGCATGAAATAATAATCAAGATCATCTCCCCCTCTTTTTTCACGAAATAAGACAAAGTATAACATATACCGGAAGAGAACAACACATATATCTAAACAAGGGTAAAACAAGTGAAATGGGAGATAGAAGATTAAGTAGTGAGAATGTATCAGAGAAGGAATACCAAGGAACCAAGATTCATACCCTGAAAAATAGGGGGGCGTGCACACATGTTGAATTTGAGTCATGTGAATGGTTTGCATACGCACGGTAGCCTATTTTGTCACGTGTAAGAAAATATCTAGTATCAACTCTCAATAAAATTTGAATTCAAGGGTGCAAACGGGAAAAAATGGAACTGTACTATTGAAAACAAGTATGTTTCCAACCTTATCACTCCTTTAAATTCATTTACTCTCCCTTAGTATCAAATTTCAACACATTTATATGAACAAACCAAGCAACTCATGCACCCAAACAAAATGCACAAAGATTAACAATCAAATAAATAGCCTTTGTACTATTGAGACAAAAATGTGATTTTCACACACAATACAATAATAGAATAATGAAAGAATATTAATAGTGCTATAAAAGATGAAAGAATAATTAACGAGACAAAACAGGAGAAGTACGTGGTTCGATCGGCCTCAACTTACATCCACGGGGCAAAAATGGGAGAGGATTTTTCTTCATTAATATTAATGTTTACAAAGGAACTCTTGTGAGGTGAGAACTTGGTTTCCCCCTTTACAATAATTACGTGTTTTTTTTATAGGTTTCCACATAAATAGGACATGTGCTCCCACAATTTGACTGAGTACACATATATATATTTAACATGTGACTAAAATAATCTACAGTGACATTTGACCCTGGTGTATTTGTCTTTGTAATGATTGATGAAGCGTTCATCCCATTCATCTTATTCGTTCATTCTTCTCAAATGTGCATCCTTTTGTCCTGTTTGCCTTGTTCAACCAAGGGTTAATTTGTTGACCGTTTTTCTAAGTGTTTATTTTTTTTAGCCAAGTGTTCATCTGTCCAGAGGGTTCATTCGTTCAGCTCAAGTGATCATCCTACCCATTCGTCTTAGTGGTTAACACCGTTCGATTGAGTTTGGAATTGTGAGATATTTTTCTCTCATCAGTAAGACCCCTATTCGTGAAGGGAATTATAATCTTTTAAAATAGTCGAGTGACTGTTCCCCAGTGCTCGACCTTTTTCTCTTTCATATCCGATCTATAAAGATTCCATACAAATGGTGTGCGATATTGAAATAATAAATGACAGGTGATCACATATGAATTCTTAAAGATCAATTATCTTTGGTGTTCAGCCCTGATAGATGACGGATCATTAGTGGTAATAACTTGTAGTTTTTAAAAAATCCCAAAGTACTATTTACAGTCCAATTGTCACTGATCTTTTTACCTCCACATGTAAAGTGTTTGGAGTGTGTTTATCTAGAGTTTTCCATGTCCTAAGAATAGCATTGTAGTTATAGAGAGGTTTTGATGAGATAATTCAAACTTAAATGTGTATTCAGCTAGTGATGTGTGTCAAAGTCCTTCGTTTTTGAATAATGGCATAAAGGATGATAAGAGAGCATCCCCAGGACTGTCAACTTCTAACATAACCCAAAGTGTAAATATACTGCTTCATAAAGTGGGCTGATGATATATTGTGTCTTTATTCCTTAGGCTTTCTTTGAGGTAGACAAATGGTATAAAAATATAAGTAACATTCTTCAATATCTTGCTTCCTTTCTTCAAAATGGGTTCTCGTCTCTTCGAATTATGAAAGTAGTCGAATGGTCTGAAGAAGTAAGGTTCCTAAGAAGGGTCTTAAGACCCCGAGGCCATAATTAGAGGAATTGCTTTAGTTATCTGACCATTGATTTTAAATTACCGTTGAGGAAGTGATCAGTGAGAACCGGTCGTCTTTATATAAATGAGATGTTAATAGAAATACCAATTTTGAATAACTACTGGGTAAGTGATCGATGAAAATCTATTTTCATATAATGGAGATGTGAGCTTTTGAAATAATTGAAAGGTTTAAGAATATGAGAGGCTTCTGGATTGGGGATTCATCCCCCAAGCCACCGGGTGTGCATGACTTGAGATTTCATAATTATTCTACTTGTCGTCATTGAAAAACTAAGGGTGAAGTGGTTGATTGATCGACCTTTAATAAATCAAGTAACCTTTGAAAAATAGCATGTTTAAGGTGTTAAACCGATTGTCATTTTGATATATGAGAATAAATATTTGAATAATAATGACCGAGGTGCAAAGTCTGACCATATAGATAAATGAAGTTGGAAATATTATTGATTGGTTATTGATTAAGTGATCAGTGACAACTAATGCAATGGTCTTTATGTGATATGATGCCTAATAAGTTGTTTATAATCAGTTGATAAACCAAATTGTTCTGAATAGGTTTTTTATACTTGATTGATGAATCGAGTTGTTTATACTCCGAAGTTTGATTGGCAAAGGGAGATGCGAATGAATCTTTATACTCTGATCACTAGTTTCATTTAAAGAAAATTTTCTCCAATCTTCAGCATGCCTGCCTTATTACCTCAATATATCCCCCCCTTTTTTTAAAAAACTGGGTGATCGTAGATAACCCTTCTTGACTCAGAGTTGACCCAATTTATACTTGTGTTGGCCATGCTACACAGACCAAATCACATCTAAGGGGGCGAGAGTTAAACCAATGATCAAATGAGTTACTCTTTCAAGACTAATGAGTCTGTAAAAGGTGTACTAATATGTGGCCTAGTGTGAGCCTTATTCTGACCTTATGGTCAATTCATAATTTGGTATGACCCTAACGCTTCGATGGAAATCCGACCTTTATATTGGTGCATAACCGATATGCTCTAAGTGGGGTTGTGATGCTCGTGCCCTAGATTGTACCTCCTTCCCATCTAAGTTGCATGCCTATTGGCCATGGACTTAATATAATGGATGGTTATCTATTTTGAACTATTTGTGTGACTTTTGTACAACTAAAATGGGATTGAATAGACAAAAATTTGAATAAGAAAAGTTTTGGGTCATTTGAACGAAATGCTGAGTCGTTCGAATGAGATTCAAATCTCGTTAGAATCAAGTTGGGTCGTTCGAATGAGAAGTTCTCGTCATTCGAAAAACTAATTTGAATGAACATCGAACGAAGATTATCAGTCCACCTTTGACCAGTCTCGTTAGATCCTCATTAGAAGCCCACTCGAACGAGATGTGAATTGTCTTTTGAATGAGCTCTAGTCTCGTTCGAATAAGACTGCAAAAAACAAATTTCTGGAGATTCAAATGTGCTATCGCGATGAGAATCGTAAGATCTTTTGATCCGTCAAGCTCCCAATGGAGTAGATCAAACGGGGTAGGGGGTTGTGGTGGACCAAAGGTTAAATGTCTTGGTTTTTTTTTGGGGTATAAGTAAGAGAGAGAGAGAGAGAGAGAGAGAGAGAGAGTGTTAGGGGACATTCCAACACTTCTCCATTATATTTTTATTCTTTATCTTTCCATTTCCAAGTCCTTCCTTCCATTTCCATCCTTCCCCCACCCATCTCTAAGATTATATCTCCATTCCAAGCCTTATTCTAGCCATTTCAAGCTTACAAGATCCCTTTCAAGCCTCGTCCAAGGAAGAAGATGGGTTGAATATTTTTTCTTGGAGCTTTAAAGAGGATTTCGTGTTTTTCTTGGAGCATTTAGAGTTTCTAGGAGATTTTTTGAGGATTTCTTGGAGTTTTAGGACCTTTCAAGTCATCATTTCTTAGTTTCTCATGGTAGAGCTTTCCTAACTATGTTATAAGATATAACCTAATCTAGATGTTAGGATCCATGCTAGAATGTAGATAATATTGGAAAGTTATTTTTAAGTATGTTTATTTAGAGTTTTCTTATAAAAATTGCAAGTTTATAAGAAAACTAAACTTAAATGGGTTTTTGAGGAATAAACATAATTTTAATGTTGAAATATGATGAATATGCACATAAAATATGATTTCATGTTATTATCATATTTACACTCATATTTATGGATTTCTAGGTTAAAATCCATCATCACATGTGTAGAATCTCGTAGTATGTTAGTAAAGGACATGTAAGCATGATAAATGAAGATTACATGAGTTTCAAGATGAAATATGAAAGTTGGTAAATTCCCCTATATATGTTGTGAAATGTTGACAAATTGAGGAATAATGATGTTTAATACAACATATGATTATAAGGCTAAAATGGACATTTTGGTAAAATGGTCTTCAAAATATTAAATGTATTCCTTGTTAAAGAAATATGAAAAAATGGGATTTTCTTAAAGTAAAACGATGAAGTATGATTTATAGACATAAAATGAGGATTTTTGATGTCATAATGATGAACATATCTTTTTCACAAAGCAGTGGAAAAATGAAGGGCAAAGGAGTAATTATTGTAAACTAGAGGGTCCTAGTGGTCGGACTTCCTCATTTGACCTTATTGGTCAGTTTTGTGAATAATGGGTGAAATGAATAAAGTGACATGAAAATGGTGTGAAACGTAAATGTGAACCGTAAGAATGATAAGAACGGTGGACTAATGTGGACACATGATAAAATGTTTAAAAAAATTAATATGGACTTGGATGCAATTGAGAAAGAATCAAGAAGGGCTCGGAACCCTAGGGTGAAAGACCCAAAATCACTGGCCAGAGTGTATGGTAGCGTAGCTGACGATGTGGAGTCCATTAAAGTACACGGTTATGTGGTAAATTTTGAGAAAAAGATAATGTTGATAATGGAATGATAAAAATGGAAATAAATAAGGTTGTGCTTAGAAAATGTAAGAAAGACAACCTAATGGAAATAGTACAATTGGTACTAATTGGTAAAGATGATTAAATGGTCTCTAATTATGTGAAAGGTTTGTGTAAAATGGAGAAATGTGGGTATGAGCACATCACTCAGTTGCATTGGATGGTATTTGCATTCATACTCGTTAAATGATAACATTTTTGAAATTGCTAAAGTAAACGTTATATGTATAATATTTTCTTATAAAACGTATTGCTTAGTATTTCCGACCCTGTTGAACATTCGCTCACCCCCCACTTTTTATGTTAAAACCCCACCCCCAGTTACCTCTGGTAGGAACGTTGGCAAGGACGTTGATAAGGCCCCAGAGGGCATGAATCATCATTAGAGATCTATGGCATTTAATTTTTTTTGTTTCGGTACAGTTGAATTCATGGCACTTTAAACAATCTTTTATTCGGGCCTTGGACCATTTATTGTAATAATACAGTAGTTTTATAGTTTATTTCCCTTATTATTAGAACTGTTGGATTTACAAAAATTTCTAAATAATTCTTTCTAATTAACTTTGTACTTAAAGTGACAACCTATTTCTTAAATTAAAATTGGTTTGATTACACTCCATTCCTTATAAAAGGGTAAAAATTAAAGGATTTTCTTAAATAGTTAAATCAAACTTTTCCCTTTCCCCCTTAACACCTTGAATCGATTGTGGTTGACCCAATGGCATCCCAGATCCGGGTTGAGGTGTTACAAATGGTATTAGAGCCTTAGGATCCTCGTGTATGTCTGTTGATGTAAAAAACTAGATTGCATCTAATTAATCAATCACAGATAAAAATGAATAAATAAGACAAAGGATTTTTAAAATGGTTCAACCTTCTGAAAATTGCCTACGTCTACTGTTTTTATATTGCTGACTGTTTGCCTTGAATCTCGATGATAGGTTCACTATGAGATCCAAAGTTCCCTTATCATGAGGAGGTTACAATGTGTTTATAGCCTTGAGGCTGTACATATGAAAAGGTAATGCGCTGTTATCTAGTAGACATATACATCTGTACAATAATAATGCGCATTTAATGAGTAGTCGCCTTTTTTGGTTTTCTTGATTTGATGCTCTGCACGCTAAGTAGCTCGGACCGCCTAAGTTTCTTGGTAGGCTTAAGTAGCTCGGAACGCTTGAGTAGCTCGGTTAAAGTATGCTGTTCGTTGACAGTGTTTGTATTTGCCACGTAGATTGACACGTGTCTCCATATAATTGGTCCACGTCAACTGACTAAACTTGGTATCAACAGTGTCGAAGTGTTTTACGCTTATGTGTTCCGTTATAGTTTTCACTTTCATTTTTGTTACCGTTGCTGTGTTGAACTTTTCTTTTTTTGTGTAGATGACTACACATCGTGGTGGTGCTAGTGGATCTTTAAATAGTGAGATCCAATGCATGGAATAGGACGTGCGCCAACTTTCCAACTCCCTCTCTCATTATTAGAGAGCCAACCACAGTGGGATAGTTGAAATCACCACTTCAACCTCTATCTTGGAGGAGTTTAGGAGGCTGAGACTACAAGAAAAATAGTCATTTATGTTAGTTAAAAACTGACATATAAATATTCGTAAAACTGACATAAATAAGATCACATTTATCACAGTTTTTAAGAGCACGCATAAAAACTACGAAATTCAACATGTTTTCAATCACATTTTCATAAAAACTGACATAAATAAGATCACATTTATCACAGTTTTAATAATTTTATGAGAGTTTTTTCAAAACTGAAATAAATGTTGATATAAAAAAAAATCATTACTCCATCAATAAATAACTATTATTTGAAGGTAAATTAACCCTTGTGCCTTCAATTTTATCCTATTGTAAATAGATAATAACAAGGGTCATAAATATCACTAACTTGATATACATCAAGATATTTATAAAACAAAATATTGATGTTAGCTACATCATATCCAAAAATTAGCTAGTATGTGAGGTACGTGATGATATCCATGGGCTAGCTAATGTATAGTTATCTACATGATAACATCCTAAAAATAGTGATGATACATCAAAATATCCAAAAACTAGCAATTCGAAGTACATCATAAGATACATAATCCAAAATGTTACTTAAGCTAGGTTGTTGTCGAACGTAATAATCCATTAAGTTTATTCTCGACGCTATCCAACCCAGAATGAGTAACCCTGCAATCAAATATAATCAACATAGTTTTCATCAAAACACAATCATCTCAACAAATTATCATTAGGACATAACAAAATACAATTATTTGGAAGTACCTAATATATATAATCCGTAATGAAGTCAATGAACTCCATTTAGCTCATTCAACGTGTACGTCACTTTATCGGGTAATCTTCACATCTTAAAAATTAAATATAAAATTGAATTTATTATTATGATACATAAAAGTTAATAACAAAACAATATTTTATATAATAGGATAAAAAGAGAAAACAATGGTAACATACCTTTATTTCAAAAGGTATGGAAGGATCCTCTCTGATTACTTCATGAACATCAACACAAAATATCCGCAATGAAGAGTACCCTTTCCTTGCATTGGACACTAGTTAACCCAAAACATTACCACCGAACAAATAATAAAAGAGTATAAGTTGAAAAGATTTTTTTATACGACACAAACAATTGTAAATTTTTTAAAAATTTATGGCAATGTTTTCTCTCTTTATAGGACTATCCACTCGTTTAAAAAATATAAAATACTCCAACAACAAAACTAATAGTTCATAACAACAATACCAATTACCCGTAAAGGCAGAAAATGTTAATGACAAAAATTGTATAACGGTCAGCTATGCTAATTATTTAAATGACAAACTTATTTGATATAGAAATATATATAGTAGCGCCGCAAGGAGCCCCTCGGTCACTGTGAAATTTTTTGATGAGTAACCCCTCGGTACATGTGAAAATTTCTGACTAGGAACCCCTCGGTGCCAAATTAATAATCGAGGAAACCTTGACTATTGAAGGAACATGCGAGTAACCCAACACCGCGATTAAAGTAGTCGAGAAACCCTCGGTTATGGAAGCTGCATGCGAAGAACCCATCGTTGGCGGAGAAATAATCGAGGAACCCTTAACTGTTGAAGGAACATGAGAGTAATCTAGCACCACGATTAAATTAGTTGAAAAACCCTCAGTTGTGGAAGCAGCGGGAGAGGAACCCATCGTTGGCGGAGAAATAATCCAGGAACCCACCTCGTCCAATGTACATCGCGAGGAACCCCTCAAGGTCGCGACTATAGACGAGGAACTGGAAATCAGGGAGCCATCCTCAATAACTTACGAGGAAACCTCCTTCATTTCTGACAACTGCGAGAGACCCATATAGGTGGTTATCCCAACAGACATATTCGTTTTAGCAGATTCAAAAATCATATTTTTTTTATTGGATGTTTGGACTCGAGCAGCGGGATTAGCAAGCAGATATATGAAACATTGATAAAAAAATTTAAGACTCAAATTGAATTTAAGGAAATATACTCGATTCCAACATGTTTACGAGAATTCTTACTTAGTGTGAAAGAAAAAAACTAGCAACATAAAGTATGAGGTATCAACTATACCTTCTTAGCAAAGTTTAATGCTTATAAAACGTAAAATTATCCTATATAGGCCATTGTGCCTCCTAGTGCATTTTTACTTGTTATTATTTCTCCACCTAATAAAATACGACAACAGGTTTTAGAATGCAAAAAGTATTTGCAAAAGTATAAATTAAAATATATAAAAAGGTATGACAGTTTGGTACCTAAAGCTCCACGGGCACCTGAGCGCTCACAGTATTAAGAGAGTGCCAAGTATAAATATGCAAGTACCCCACAGTTAGAGGGGTAACTTCAAAAAAATATTTTGAGGACTTGGTCAGCTATATGCAAGTACCTCGCCGTTAGAGGGGTAGCTTCAAAATTATAACTTGCTCAGTTATATGAAAGTACCCCGCAGTTAGAGGGGCAACTTCAAGATTTTAACTTGCCCAGTTATATGCAAGTACCCCACAACTAAAGGGGCAACTTTCAAATTTTAACTTTCCCAGTTCTATGCGAGTACCCCACAGTTAGAGGGGCAACTTCAAAATTTTAACTTGCTCAGTTATATGCAAGTACCTCGCAGTTAGAGGGGTAGCTTCAGAAATATGACTTGCTCAGTTATATGCAAGTACCCTACAGTTAGAGGGGAAGCTTCAGGAATAATAACTTGCTCAACTCATATGAAATTACCCCGCAGTTAGAGGGGTGACTTCCAAATTTTAACTTGCCCAAATCATATGCAAGTACCCTGCAGTTCGAGGGGTGGCTTCAAGATTTTAACCTTCTCAGCTATATGCAAGTACCCCACAGCTAGAGGGAACCTTCCAAATTTTAACTTGCTCAACTCATATGTAAGTACCCCACGGTTAGAGGAGGATGACTCTGAAATAATAACTTGCTCATCTCATGTGCAAGTACCCCATAATTAGAGGGGGCAACTCTAAAATGATAAATTTCTCAGATCATAGGAAAGTACCCCACAGACTACGGGGGAAGTTCAATCTTGAAGTTCTCACAGAAAATAGAGCAATTCACAGTATTGAGAAAGTGCAAGTATAAATGAAAGGTACGACAGTTTAGTACCTCAGGATCCAAGGGCTTAGGAGCGCTCACAGTATTGAGTAAGTGCCAAGTATAAATAAAAGGTACGACAATTTAGTACCTCAGGCTCTAAGAGCATAAGAGCTCTAATAGTATTGAGAAAGTGCCCAGTATAAATATAAGGTACGATAGTTTGGTACCTAAGGCACCGGAGCGCTCACAGTCTTGAGCAAGTGCCTAGTATAAATATATGGTACAACAGTTTAATACCTCAAGCTCCAAGGGCATTGGAGCGCTCACAGTCTTAAGCAAGTGCCAAGTATAAATATAAGGTATGACAGTTTAGTACCTAAGTCTCTAAGGGCACCGGAGCGCTCAAAGTCTTGAGAAAATGCCAAGTATAAATATAAGGTATGACGGTTTAGTACCTAAAGCTCCAAGAGCACCGAAGCGCTCATAGCATCAACTGGAGAAGTCGAGCAAGTGCCAAGTATGAATAAAATAGTAACAAAGGTATGAAAGTTTAGTACCTCAGGGTCCAAGGGCATAGGAGCACTCACAGTTTTGAGCAAGTGCCAATTATAAATAAAAGGTACAACAATTTAGTACCTAGGGTTGCAAGGTCATAGGAGAGCTCATACTATTAACCTGTATTCTGCTCATGGGGGGCTAATGATGAGAAGTCCTCGAGCCAGTGAACAAATAGTGAAGTCTTGATTATGATATTTCGTGCATAAGTCTCTTGACACTACAAGACACTTCTTCACGAGGGGGCTAATATTGAAAAGTCCTCAAGCCAGTGAATAAAGAGTGAAATAGCCTAGAGCGTGGGGATACACTTAGAGTGGCTCCACCTGCCCAAGATTGCAAGTTTGATAGAAAATAGCCTAGGGCGAGGGGATCCACCTTGAGTGGTCCCTCTTCCTAAACTTGATGCTACAGAAAATGACTTAGGGCGAGGGGTTCACCACGAGTGGTACCCTTTGCCAAGATCAGTCCTAGAAATAACTTATGTCTAGGGGGTCCACTTTGAGTGGACCCTATGCCAAGACCAACACAAGTAACAGTTTGAGGATGAGGGAGTCCACCACAAATGGACCCTCAGTCAAGATTACAATAAGAAATAGTTCTGTCGAGTGAGTCCACCATGACTGGATCCTTAACCAAGAGCAATGTTACAAAATAGCTGGTGGTGAGGGGGACCACCATAAGTGGCCCCTCACCTACAATCAAAGGTACGAATAGTTTATGGCGAGGGAGTTCACTTCGAGTGATCCCTTTTGCCAAAGTTAAGTATAAAGAGGAAAACCCAGGGCGATGGAGTCCAAGATAAGTAACCCATATGCCAAAGACAGACATAGAAATGAGAAGGTCTACCCCATGGGCTCCCCCCTCACTCCATAAACTCGAAAGAAGGTAAATTGAGTTAGGGCAAGGGGAATCACCTAGAGTGGCGCCTCTGCCCAAAACCGATGCAAAAAAGAAAATGACTAAGGATGAGTAAGTCCACCACTAGGGAGCCCTCAGACATCCTAAATCGAATAGTGTAATGATATGATGGCACGAAACTTTTTATATTCCAAGACGAAGTGATAATTTCATACAAAACCGTTTGGTCTACCCAACATAAAGATTTTTGTACGAGGGGACTAATGTAAAGGGGTGCCCATATGCTATTTCAAAATAGCCAAGGACGAGTGAGCCCACTTATAGGTGATCCCACTGCTAAAGTTAATAAGAAAATATTTAGAGCAAGGAGGTCCACCTTTAATGGCCTTATGACGAGGTGTGATACCTGGACGAGGGGCTCACCGCGAGTAACCCCTATAAACAAGATAGAAGGCCACAAAAAAGGCCAAAGACGAGGGGATCACTATGAGTAACCACTTTAAATAGGATGGACGACCATAGAAGAAGGCCAAGGATGATGGGATCACTACGAGTAACTCCTTTACACAAGATAGATGGCTACAGAAAAAGTCCAAGGACGAGGGACTCATCGCGAGTAACCCCTCTAAACAAGATATAAGGCCACAGAAAAAGGCCAAGGATGAGGGGCTCACCATGAGCAACCCCTCTAAATAGGATAGAAGGCCATAAAAGAAAGCCAAGGATGAGGGACTCACTATAAGTGACCCCTCTAAATAAGATATAAGTCCATATAAAAAGTCCAAGGATGAGGGGCTCATCGTGAGCAATACCTCTGCCCAAGTTGATACTCGAATAATGAGGTTTACCATAAGTGGCTTCATATCCGAAACCTGGGATGAAGCGACAGAGCAAAAAAGATGAAGAAACCTTAGGGTCCCTCAGAATTGAAAATTGAGTTTATGGCGTAAAAAGACTTGGTTTTCCTAACACAAAAGACTTTGCATGTTGGTCTAATGTTGAAGGGTGCCTCAAGTTTGGCCGTTATATTTTGGGGTGAGGGTCCCACAAATGCCCCCTCCTTAGTCTACAAAAAAGATGATGTTGAGGAACCCCCAGGGTCCCTCAACCGTAAAAAAATCATATTATTGAAGGAACCCCCAGGGTCCCTCGACTGCAGAGAATCCATATTGGTGAAGGAACCTCGGGGTTCGTCAACCGCATAAAATTTATATTGGTGAAGGAACCCCCAGGTCCCTCGACCATAGGGATTCCATATTGGTGAAGGAACCCCAGGGTCCCTCAGCAGTAGAAAATTCATATTGGTGAAGGAACCCCAGGGTCCCTCGACTGCTAAAAATACATATTGGTGAACGAACCCTTAGGGTCCCTCAATCGCAGAAAATTCATATTATGAAGGAACCCTAGGGTCCCTCGACTACAGAAAATCCATATTGGTGAAGGACCCCCCCAGGTCCCTCAACCGTAGAAAATTCATATTGTGAAGGAACCCCTAGGGTCTCTCGATCGCAGAAAGTTCATATTGGAGAAGGAACCCCCAAGGTCCCTCAACTGTAAAAAAATCATATTGTGAAGGAACCCCAGGGTCCCTCGATCGTAAAAAATCCATATTGGTGATGGAACCCCCAGGGTCCCTCAACTGCAAAAAAATCATATTATGAAGGAACCCCCAGGGTCCCTCAATGGCAGAAAATTCATATTGGTGAAGGAACCCTCAGGGTCCTCAACTAAAACCAGGGACGAGGGACTCTCAAGGTCCTCCCCCTCAGCTTCTAGAAAATAAGCCAGGATGAGGGAGTGGCTACCATGAGAAACCCCTTATCACGAAAAGTCATTCTTTAAAAGAACAAAAGTAATAACACTTACTTTCTTGTACAAGTAGCCTAGTTGAGCAGGTAGGGATTAAGTAGGCCAGTTGGGATCTCTTGGGAGTTTTGGCTTGGCGGTTGAAGAATAAGGTTTATTGAGCAGGCTCAACCACTTATCACTTTAGGATTGAGATAATACTAGTAGGAAGACCCCAGGAGTCACTCAAGATCACACACATCTCACACTTAGTCACAAGTGAAGTGAGAAGCCAAAGGGCTTCTCACAAGAAATGAACTTATACAAAATGATTTTCTTAGAAGAAAGGGTCTTCAAGGCCCCTCTCAAGAAAAATAATTTTAGAGAAGAGGGGTACTCAAGGCCTACCCCTCAAGATTGATAGTTTTAGAGGAGGAGGTCCTCGAGGCCTCCTCTCTCAAGTTTACAAAGCTTGTACCACAAGTTACCGTTTCAAAGGATATTTACCAAATAAGATATTTTGTCATCTAGCGTAGACATATTTTCTTTTTGACTTTGGTTTGCACCTGTCTGAGGGGACAGGCTACTGCACATAGGTAGGGACAAATGGTACACTATAGACCTTATCCCTCACCAACCCTCTAAGTTTTGGAGCCTAAAGTTCCAACTCAACTCTAGTTCCCAAGTATAAATAGGTCAAGACATGAGAGAAAAACTCAATAGCACCATTACTTTGTCAAAATCACACTAGAACCTCCTAATATTCTCTCCCTGCTCTCTCTCTAAGTGCTGAGTGCTTGTTTCTTCACTTCGCACTGACAGCCATCACTCTCAGGAGTTTCTCTTGAGAAAATTTACCATTATTGTTGTGAAGCTCATCTTCCTCCGGGGAGGGAGTTCCATCTTGAGTTCCATTTTTACCAAAAGGAGAAGGTTTTATCAAAAGCTTCTCCTGAAGTTCTTGAGAATCTTGCAGACAACGTCCATTGGAGTGGATCACGCCTCACCCTTTCCAGTTATTCATAGACCCCAGTCTCACTACCCTCCTACATTATCTAATAACAACAACATAGCTAGCATAGCTCTTATAACTCATTGTATAATATAACCAAATAATACAAGGGATATATATATATGTGTATGTATATTCACCTTTGATCTCAATTCTACTTAAAACTGAAATAAAAATGTTAAACTGACACAAATATACCCTACAAAAAATCATATATGTCATCTTATATTTTTGTGACATAATGTCAATTTTCTAAATGACATAAATGATACTTTTTCTTGTAGTGTGAACCCATAGACCTTCAATGGGGCAGCTGGCTTCGATGCTACAGAGGAGTGGATGGACGCGATCACCAGGGTTATAAGCATCATTGATGTGCCGGCTAGGCACAAGGTCAAGATAACAACCTTTTAGCTCACCGAGCAAGCTCAACGATGGTGGAATGTCTATTTTGTCAGCATGACGGAGACCGTAGACTGGGAGGGTTTCAGGGTTGTATTTCTGGACCAGTACTTCCCTCAGGCATTCAAAGATGCCAAAAAAGATGAGTTCCTTCATTTGATCCAGACAAAGGATGTCCATTTATGAGTACCAAGTCAAGTTTGAGTGTATGTACAAGTATGTGTATGAAGTTCAGAAGGATGAGGCTAAGAAGACGAGGCTATTTGTCATGGGCCTTAACGATAGTATCCGACGGGTTATGGTTGGTATGGATCTGCCAAACTTCCGAACGACAATGAACAAGTACATTAGGCTTTAAATTAAGGAATATGATGACAAGACCATCCATAAGAGGAAGAGGGAGACCAGCAGTCCCATGGAAGTGATCATAAAAAGTTATAGAACGGTGCTCGAGACTTCTTTGCAAAGCTTAAGGCTGCTATGGGTGTTGGTTTATCTTCTTCCCAGTGCACTGGTGATCAGAAACTTATATCC
The DNA here is from genome assembly GCA_949130495.1 of Sambucus nigra. NCBI lineage: Eukaryota > Viridiplantae > Streptophyta > Magnoliopsida > Dipsacales > Adoxaceae > Sambucus > Sambucus nigra. The sequence continues at coordinate 583,968,154 of OX422210.1, read as the reverse complement.
CCTATTGAAAGCATGGGTTTTGCATGTGGGTCCCCAGACCATTTCAAGAGGGGATGTCCACAAAGAGCTTTTAAAAACTAATAGGGTAGTCAGAAGACTATCAATTATGTACCTCGCCATAGTTCCAGTTACACAGGCCCCACCTAGCAGTAACATTTTCCATCTGGGTATCATCAGTCAGTGAGGCACATTATGGACGGTTCTTATCCCAGTAAGGATTAGAGCAGTCTTGGGCAAGGTCAGTGCCTAGTGGACAGAGTAGTAGGTTCAACCCCAGATGTGCTTATTCCATGTCCCAATTTGCAGCTCCATCCGGTAATCCATCAGTTATGGAATATATGATTCTACTATTCAACACTTGGGTAAAGGCATTTTTTATTTAGGTGCATAAAATTCATTTATTTCTAGTTCTTTATCAGTCATCTTGGGTTTAGAGGTAGATCGATTTTATATTCTTATCATCATAATGCTTTTGATCGACGACATTATAGTTCTTGATAAGGTCTAACGTTGTTGCGTACTCCTGGCTAGAGATTATGTCCTATAGTGAGAATTGATTCTCATGGATATGGATGGGTTCAATGTGATCCTCAGTATGGATTGACGGTCGTGCTTTGACGCTACCATAAAATGCCATCGACATAATGTCTCGATGTCTCTCCCTAATGGATTTCTCCATCATTTCATTATTGAGCATGATGTGGTTTATCCTTGCAAGTTTTCTACCGTGCAAGAGAAGAAGTGGTATTTCGATTGCTTAAGTACTATGGTGGCCCAGGAGGAGCCTAATCGAATGTTGTTAGATTATCCAGTGGTACGAGAAATTACCTATGTGTTTTTCGACAATCTTCCTAGTTTATCCCCACATCGAGAAGTGGACTTTGCTATAGAGGTGCATCAGGGCATCTCAGCTATCTCCATACCACCTCATAGTATGGCTCCGTTGGAATTACAGAAGTTGATGGTTCAGTTAGAAGAACTGACCAATAAGGGTTTTATTCATCCTGATGTATCCTCTTGGGGAGCTCCAGTCCCCTTTGCCATGAAGAAAGATAACTCCTTACTACTTTGTATCGATTATAGGCAGCTGAATAGGGTGATTGTGAAGAATATTTACCTGTTTCCCCATATCGATGATTTATTCGATCAATTGTGTGGTTTAAGAAGGTTATTGAAGATTGATGTCCTGTTCGAGTACAATCAGTTACATGTCAGAGAGGAAGACATTCCCAAGATAGTGTTTGAACACACTATGTGCATTATGATTTCTTAGTAATGCCCTTTGTTTTGACGAATGCCCTGGTAGCATTCAAGGATTTGATGTACAGTATCTATCATCTGTATTTAGACCGATTTGTGGTAGTCTTTGTGAATTAAATTTTGGTCTACTCGACTTTGGATGTGGACCATGAAGAGCACCTTTGCACGACGCTACAAATGTTCGGGGATAATCAGGTTTTTGCTAAATTTAATAAGTGCGGGTTTTGGATGAACAAGGTCAAGTTCATGTCCATGTAGTTTTCAGTGAGGGCATTTCTGTTGATCCATCCAAGGTTGATGCCATTTTGAGTTGGGATAAGTCGAAGATATTATGGAGGTGTGCAATTTTCTAGGTTTGGACAGTTACTACAGATGGGTTGTGCAAGATTTCTCGAGGATTGCATTGCCTTACTTTGTTGATGCGAAAGGATGTTTGTTTAGAGTGGTCAGAGGATTATGAGTCAATTTTTTAAGAGTTTAAGGTTAAGTTGACTTTGGTTCCCATTATTATCCTCCCAAAATGAGGCAAGGGGTATACCATGTACTGATGATAGCAAGGATGGAACCAGTAAATAAACTTGTAAAAGTATGAACAAATCAAGCTCAATCAAAGCACAACAATGGTGATATGGAACATCCCAGATATGTAATTAAGAGATGGGGGTGAGGATAAGAGGAAGAACACCAAAATATAAGTGGTTCGACCGGAGCCCACGTCTACTGTGTAGTGTAAAAGGTAGTTTTCACTATAGTAAGGGGCCTAATGGCCTATAAATATAACACTCAAGATTTTCTATCTCTTACAATCAGTTTGACGGAGTTCTGCTAGGGTTATGAATCATCGATCCTTTCTCATGGAGAAGATGAAGAGTATATATAGGGCGTGGGGGGTGTAGTGTACCCCTAAGCATGCATGGAATGTTCCTAGCTAATGAGGTTGTGCCATCTGTCCTATCATATGTATATCATGATGATGAAATATTCCCTCACGTGTGAGGAAGATATTGCTATAATGATTTTGTACGCGTGGGATCTGCAATCCACGTGCACTCTTCCACGTGTTCCTTAATCCACACGCTCTGATAGCTTTCACTGTCGGCCTTACCGCCTAGGCCTAGGTTGAGATGGGGAGTCAATCCCGTGATGAGATTTACTGATGATGATGTTGTCTGGGAATGACCGTCATCTGTTGAGTAGGAGGACCAGTCCGAGGATACATTTGTAGTGAGATCACTGGGGTTGTACATGTATATCTGGTATTCAGAGTTGAGGCTGAGATGAATTTGAGAGCTATGAGGCTGAGGTCGAGTCGACTTAAGCTGAGGTAATGGCCGAGTTGTCGAGCTAGAGTCCACTAATGCAAAGGCACCTTTCCTCGTCGTCCGAGTGACAACTGAGATGAGGGTAGTAGATCATAGGATCAATGTTATGGGGCATGTTTACTAGCCTCCTAAAAGCTGAGGCCAAGTCAGCTCAGGCAGAGTGATTAAGGGTGAAAAGCAGCGCGTGTGAAACGCCGATCGTTGTTTTCTGTTCACCGCCTCAATACAAAATACCTAAACTATGACTACACTCTTTTAAGGAAGTATAGCAGCTAGTCCGGGTATCGAATCCACAAAGACAAGTTGCTAGAATTCAATTGGTTTAGTACTTCTCAAAATAAAGTGTAAAAGCTAATTTCAAAAAAAAGAAAGATAAAAAAGAGAAAAGATTAAACTAGGCGACTTCATTTAAACTATGTTAACAAAGTGAATAAAAACTATAGGTTGCGTCGAAGATCCCTCACCCGAGTTAATTAATATAAAATGGTTACATGGGTCGACGAGTTATTAAGACCGCGTCTCATTTCGACAGTTAATTAAATCAAGAGTTGTCACACCCCTAAATTCGCATAAAAGTCTAATAAGATTTTGGCGTCAACAAATACCCCGAAAATTATGCACGTAAGATTGTTAGCATGGAGCATACATGATATACCCCATCAAATCTCCTAGGCGTAATAACTAGAACAACGCACTTGAAATAAACCCGTAAAACTCCATAACCAAAGCAAAGCAACATGTCAACCCTAGGTGAGTTCAATCCGACACAGCCTAGACTAAATTAACTAGAAAGCATTGTAAATGACATGAATTAAAAGCAAGAAAGTAAACCTAATTAACAAAGAAATAAATAATAAGAAATGAATATTATCTAGGCAAGAAAGTAAAGACAACAATGGAAATAAAGGAAATGCAACACTATACTAAGGAAGACAATGAATAGTACAAGAAAAGCTTACAAATTAAGGGGAAAAACACCCAAAATGGAGAGTAGGGCAAAACTCTCTCTACAAACTCTAAAATCTAAGACAAAATATAAGATAATGAAAATAGAAACCAAAATTGGTTTATATAGTAAGTGGGGAAAAATATAAAAGAAAAGGCAAAAGTGGCAAATATCTGGTGATCGCGGTCGACTGGTCACATAGGCGCGGTCGACCGCGCTTTTAAGTTAAGACACACTGTCTTCGAGCCAAGGCAAAATCAAAACTCGCGATCGACCGACATCAGAGGCCCGATCGACCGGTACTCTATTTTCTGCAATCTGGTCTTCACATGGGAGGAAAGGTTCATTACGGAAATGACCATAACTTCATCATCCGGACTCCAAATGATGTGCCGTTTGAAGCCACGCGATGCTAACTCAATGAACTATGCATCCATGGAATTCCCATGAGCCGGAGATGAAATGTGACTTGACTAAAATGACCTTGAAGTAGCATCCAGAGGCGGAACTTCTCCGAAATGCAACCGATCCCCACTTTTAGCATTCCAATGCCTACAAAAGCACAATTAACCCCTACAAAGCATGTATATATCCAAATACAAGGTTGTCTGGTTAATGAGCATAAATATAGGCATTAAAGACCGTAAAAATTCTAGAATGTATAAACATATAGGGAAAAAATATGCAATATTTGTGTCGTATCACACCCCCTAACTTAGACATTGCTAGTCCCTAGTGATCAAACAAACAAAACCAGTCCAAAGAAGGCAGTACAATACGTATATATGTATCAAAATATAAATGCCACTTTCGTAGGGAATATAATTGCATTTAGCGTATGCAATAATCGTTAAACCCCTAGGTTACCTTAGTGTACGAGTGTCGTCTCGTGAGGGTTTTCAGGGATGAAACCCACAAACATCATTTGGTTTCCTCAAAATATGCCCAAAACAACATGCGAAAAGCCCAACAAATGCGAAAAATATTTCATACACGTTATTAGCGCAATGAACGAATTCAAATGAAAGTCCATATTATTAACATTATAGAATGCAGCTTATAGAATTAAAACCTTAAAATGTGGGAGGGGAGCGAGCACATTCAAAGTGTGATTTAGCAAAAACTTAAATAAATCAGATACTAAATAAAACAAGGATATATTCAATCCTCACGGGAATTACACTCATCAAGTGAATTCACTCGAAATAGGGTGTTAACACACGGAACATGCGGGCTTAAAGCGTAAATGGAAGTGGAAACTAGGACGCACATATGTCACAAATGAAGAACGCTATATAGGAAATTAAAAACTGTAATCTCAATGAAAGATATCGGGACGGGGATGGATATGGGTCTGAGAAGCCTAGAGTTGGGGGAATTTGGGAATTTTGGTCCTTCAACTCATAAGAGGATGTGTCGTCCTCCAGCTTGGATTGTAAGGAGGGTTGTTTGGATCAAAAGGAGCATTGGAATATTGTTTTCTATATGACCCTATAGCATTTTCTTGCTCTTGCAACTGGCCCTTAATGCTAGGGAGTGAGGGACACTCTCTCATTGGGTGGCCAATGTTGTCACAAATAACGCGCACGACTTCCTTTACAACGAAAACCTTTTGGACGGCTTCCATAAATGGGGATTACTGTGTCAGTCACAACGCATCAATCCTAAGACACAAGTGGTCGTATTTGGTCTTGGTATCCTGATTTTCTTGCAAGATAGACAAACCGTTGGTTTGCCCTCGAGGGGTGGTGTTATCGCAAATAGTGCGGTCATATAGGTTCGACGTATCCCATCCCCGAGATGTCTTTGAGACAAACTTGAAATGGCCTTCTACTTCCTCACTACTCAACTCTACGACGCTACCCTGACACATGGTTTCGACTAACTGTTTGGTCAAAGGTTTTAAATCCCTATGAAAAATTAGAGATTAATCACATTTGATCAAAATTGTGATGCGGGAAAGACCACTTCAAAGATTTAAAACGTTCCTAACACTTGTCAAATGTCTCATGATCGTATCGTTGAAAATTTTGTATTTGTTTCATGAGTGCGTGTGTCTTGTGTATGGGAAAGAATTCCTTCAAGAAGAGGTTTTGCAATTATTGCCAATTCCCGATAGAGTTGGGGGGAAGTGTGATCAACCAATCTTTTGATTTATCTTTAATGGAAAATGAAAAAAGCTTAAGCCGCACAAGATCGGGTGCGCAATTTTGGTCTGAAAAAGTGTTGCACACCTTTTCAAAGTCTCTAATGTGCCGGTAGGGGTTTTCATTTTCCATTTCGTGGAAGGAAGGAAACAGGTTAATCATGCCATTTTGAAAATGAAAGGCTCCATGGTTAAAAGGGAATGTAATACATCGAGGTAGAGAGACAGTCTCCGGGCGGAGCTAATCACCAAATGACTGACGCACGGGAGAAACTCCACGCGGGGGTGCATAATTATACTCTATAAGAGGCTCAAAGGATTATACCGAGGGGGGTGCACTGGGGAATTATGATATGGACGACAAATATTTCTGGGATGGTGCCGTATTAAGCAAGTAACGATGCTGGGATGAAGCCCCAAAGTTATTTAATTGATTGTTTGAGCCTTCAGAAGAAAATAGTGGTCGGTATTCCCCGAGGAGCCCTTGGTTCAAATTGTTGCTCATTAGGACAGAAAACCTATCCTTAAAACAATACTAGCTCAAACAATTAAATGTAAAGGGTTTATCGATAAAGAACTAAATCAATATAGTAGTTACTAATAATTCTCCGACAACGACGCCAAAAACTTGACTCGCTCGGAATATTGTATAGCGCAAGTGTACGCTAATCGCGAGAGTAATAAAAACTCGGTAAGACCGGGGTCGATTTCCGAAGCTAATTATATGAAGTACCGAGGATATTCTTCCAGTTGAAAATCAATAAACAAGAATAAAAGATAAAAGAAAAGATGATTAAAGTGCTGAGTGTTGTGACGGAATAAAACGAACCATACTTACTGGGAGATTTAACTAAAAACTAATAGAAGAAAGCGAGATTTGTAAAAATGGATTTTTAAAAGATTCTTTAACAAAAGGTTGAGGAACATTACCCCACCTCGGATGATCACAACCCAACTAGTTCTTACGATTGAATCATGATCAAATGGGAATAAGATATCGTTCTCAACAATCCCGCATGAAGGATGTCACACAACAATACAAGATAAAGGTATCGATATATTATTGAACAAATGCGTTAATGTTGGAGTTAAGTCTTAAAAACAACCCTTACGTGATAAGAGAGGTTAAAATCCTATGAAACTCCAATATCAATCCACACACCCATTTATTGTATTCAAACATTGAACAAATGAAGAAATGGAACCATCAAAGGTGGGTTTATGCTCCCAACCTAAGGAAATTAGCTACTTATAACACTATCTATGCAAACACACACCATTGAGTTAATAACAAGGAGTAAAGCTATGGTAAATAAGAGAATTCAAGACAAAACCACTATATTGATTCCCCACTAGTGCCAATAGTCAACAAAATGCAACTAAGATGGAATTTGACTTACAATAAGTGAATTAGAAGATGAAAATGAGAAGAAAATATCCCAAGCCTTAGGTGAGAAAAGAGAGGCAAAAAAAATCTTCTATTTTCTTCTTATACGATTTAATGATCGGATATGCTCTAAAAAGAAAACCACTCAAAATATATACTAAGTGGAAGAAAACCACAACCCAGAGTGGTAAAGAAAACAAAAACAAGAAAAAGAACACAAAACCAAAAAGGTAGCAGGTTTGCAGGTCTGGGGGAACCGGTCGATCGCGTCAATGGAATAAAGCATACTGTCTCAATTTGAAGGAAAAAGATGAAACACCGATCGACCGCATTAATGGGGCCAGTCGACCGCGCCTGCAAAAACCTTGGATCCTTTCCTCTTTTGTTACACATCATGAAGCCTCGGGAAAAATGACCAAAACTTGGTCCTCAGGAACTAGATTGACACATTGTCCGAAGCTATACGAAGTTGACTCGGAGAGCTACAACTTCTATGAAGAGTTCGGGCACGGAGCTCGAACGCAAAAATGACATAATTACCCCTGAAGTTACGAAGAGCGTTGAAACTTTCCCGGAAAGCACACACTTGCACCGTTTAGCCTTCCAATCCCTACAAAAGCTCAAATAAACCTCGCAAAATATATATATATCGAAACCAAAGGTTATACAGTATAAGAGCTTAAATATATGAATTAACGTCCACAAATGTGCGTGCATGCGTAAGTAACGGGTGCAAAATATACAATATTTGCAACTAGTCACCAAGCCATTCATAAACCCAAGATATCAGGAGAACTAATGTCTTGGGCCATGGAGTTAGGAGAGTATGGCATTAAATATGAACCAAGAATGATAATCAAGGGCCAAGAAGTCACTGATTTTATTACGTAATTCACATGCGAAGAAAAACTCGTTGAGCGGACTTCTAGGAAAGAGAGCTTAGCGAAAAAGTGGAAAATCAAAATTCTACGAAAGAGATCTTAGCTCTAAAGAAAATTGCGAAGACTTGTCTGGAATAAACCTCACTAGTTCAACCACACGAGTAAACATATATGAAATATAGCTTGGTGGTAAGACCGAACCATCAAATTATTGATATACTAAAGTCATCGGCCAACTAAGAAGAAATTTCTCGAGACTTTTAGAAAATGAAAAAGTTGTTCAAATACGAAACACTGGTTGGCAAAAACTTCAAAGAAGAGCCTCTTATTTGGTAATTATTTCTAGATAGATCATCCTGCACCACCAAAGGTGGAGCAGGACTGATAATTACAACACAATATGCAATCGACGTGGAGTACCCCTTAGGTGTCACTTTGAGGCCTCAAACAAATAAGCAGAGTACAAAGACTCACAATAGGATTCAGACTTGCATCATTTCTGGGTGCCTAACCACTACTGGTATACAGTGGATCTTAACTCATAGCCAACCAATTACTAGGTGTTTATGAGGTAAGGCAAAAAAATATAGTAAAGTACCTGTGTAAGGTGAATGAATTATTGTCGAATATCTCAGCAGTCAGGATGATCAGAATTCCAAGGATAAAAGAGGAGACGCATTGGCTCATTTGGCATCGTCAACAAGAACGTAACTGAGAAGAACAATGCATGCAGATGTCTGTATGCACTATTCTATCGATGAAAGGGCTTTTAGTGTTATGATGGAGATGGATTTAGGTCTATACTAGATGGATCCTATACGAGCATACTTAGAAACCAGAGCTTTTTTAAAAGCCTCAAAAGGAGAAAGGGGACTCCAGTACAAAGTAACAAGATCCCTGCTAGAAGAAGGGTTTTTGTTTAAAAGAGGGATCATCATATCATTGCTCAGATGCGTCCACCCAAATGAAGTCAATAACTTAATAAAAGAGTGCATGAAGGATCTTGAACAACACACTCTGGAGGCAGGTCACTAGTAAAGTAGGTGGCCATGTAAGGCTACTATTGGCCCACTATGAAGCAAATTGCACAGACTACATAAGGAAATGCGATAAGTGTGAAAAATATGCCTCAATCCACAAAACTCCAGGGGATTCACTGACATCTATTACATTCCTCTGGCCTTTCATAATATGGGGAATTGATCCGATCGGCCCACTATCATAGATCAAAGGTAAATTCAAGTACCTAATTTTGGCAATGGATTACTTCACTAAATGGGTAGAGACCAAGCCCCTGGTCAAGATTCCATTAGAGATGATGTTTCACCTTATTTTGAAGAACATTATTTGTCATTACGGTGTGCCATACGCCTTTATCACTAACCACTACACTCAGTTCAATAACTAAGAGTTCGACGACTATTGAATACGCTCTAAAATCCAAAAACTGCACTCAACTTTATGTCATCCATAGTGTAATGGACAAACAAAGGTGACCAATAAGACCTTACTAGATGGGATGAGGAAAATGTTGGACAACGCAAAGGGGAATTGAATCAATAAGCTCCAGAGTGTACTCTAGGCGTATATAACAATGACAAAAGAAACAACTGGTGAGACCCCTTTTATGTTATCTTTTGGAACAGAGGCAGTAGTCCTAATAAAAATTGGTCTGCCTAGTCAATGCGTCCTAAATTTTGACTCACCATGGAGCAACCTGATGAGAAAATTTTATTTTGATTTAGTAGAAGAAGTCAGAGAACACGTAGCACTAAAAGTGGAAACATACCAACAACGAACTACTCGACTACAATAAAAAAGTAAAACCGAAACCTTAAAAGGAGGGAGACTACGTACTAAAAAAAGGTCATCCAGAAGGGAAGCAAGTTGGAACCTATATGGAATGGTCTATAGAGAGTATTTTTCGTTATGCAATAGGGAACTTACCAAATTGAAACCTTAGAAGGAGAGTAGTTTAAAAATCCTTAGAATGTCGAACACTTAAGGAAGTACTATCAGTAGTGGAAAATGTAAAGTCATTTCCTTCATTTTAATTTAGTTTAGTGATAAATGAAAATCTTTGATTCCCCCATGAATGCTGTCATTCCAAGTTTTTCTATTTTTTTTGGAATGGGAGATGTATAAAAGGCCTAGGTCGAAGACATATCAGCAGTGTATCTCAATACGCATAGTTAAATCAAACTTCATGTATGACCTCATGTTATAGGGGACGAATGAGAAGTTTAACTTCATGTATGATCTCACCTTATGATAAATCACGACTAAGAAGTTTATCAAATCTCAAGAATTTCTTACAGTCATATGGAAGATAAGATCTGACCATAGTCGACTAATGCAGGGATAAATCCTAACATATTTGGTCATATCGGGTAACCAACGATAACACATGCTCAGGACAATAAGATCTATATGTACCTAGTAAGTTGGCATAAGCATCAGTAGAATACAGGACATAATAACCAAGGTTCGTCCAAAATTAGTAGTTAGTGATGATACTAGAAATGGTATCACCAGGTCACAGATGTGTGAAGCTAAAACATGTATACAACAATGGTAATAATCACACAATAAATCAACAGAGAAGGAGATTAGGTGAAGAGGATGAACGCCTGGATTTAAATTATTCGATCTAACCCTACGTCCACTGTGTGTGTGTGTGTGTGTGTGTGTGAAATCCACTAGTAAATCTCTAATGTCATGATTACAACACAAGATCTCTCTCTCTCTCTCTCTCTCTCTCTCTCTCTCTCTCTCTCTCTTTTGTATAGAAATGAGAAGAGTTTTAGCTTGGGTTTGAATTAATTGATCCCTTCTCATGGAGAAGATGAAGAGTATATATAGGGCTTGGGGGGTGTTGTGTACCCCCAAGTAGGCATGGAATGTTCCTAGGTAATGAGGTTGTGCTATCTGTACTGTCGCATATATATCATGATGATGAAATATTCCCTCATATATGAGGGAGATATTGCTATAACTATTTCGTACGTGTGGGATCTGCAACCCACGCGCACTCTTCCACACCTTACCTAATCCACACCCTATGTTAGCTATCACTGTCGGTTGTACCGCCTAGACTAATGTTAAGATGATGAGTCAATCCCATGATGGGATTTACTAATGATGGTGTTATCTGGGGTTAGCCGTCATCTCTTGAGTAGGAGGACGAGGCTGAGGATACACTTGTAGTGAGATCACTGGGGTTGTACATAAAGATCTGGTATTCATAGTTGAGGCCAAGATGCAATATGAGAGCTATGAGATCGAGGTCGAGATGAAATATAAGAGCTATGAAGCCGAGGTCGAGCCAAATCAAGCTGAGGTCATGGCTTAGTTGTCGAGCTAGATTCCACTTATGGAATAACACTTATCCTGCTGAGATGGCACCTCCCATCCTCGTCGTTCAGGTGACGGTCGAGACGAGGGTGGTAGATCATAGGATTAATGTTATGAGGCATGTTTATTGGCCTCCTAAAGGCCGAGGCTGAGGCTGAGTCAGCTCAGACTGAGTCCACGACCGAGATGATGAGTCGATCTTCTGATAAGACTGCTATTGAGGCTGAGTTGTATTTGAATAGGAGCCTTGGTTTCACTGTCGTGGATGAGGTTGAGGATACCTAAGGTCACCGATGTTGTCACTGTATGATGAGACTTGGGGGTTATGACCTAACATATAAGCTGAGGCCGACGCCTTCTGCCCTGACCCCTAGGCCGAGGTCTCAAGTTCGTTGCCTGATGGTCAAAGTTATTGCTATGATGTCCGAGGTGAGGGGATAGGTCGAGGATGAGGCCTCCAAGACGGGTGTACTATTAGGTTATATTTATCCGAAACTGATGGTGTGTAACTAGTCAGACTTGGTCGAGGGGTCCAATTCTAAGACAAGGACATATTTGGTATATCAATCACCCCCTAGCCCTTAGTCTATAATATGGATTGAATGTTAAGTGATAAAGTGTCTTTGGGATGAGAAGTTGATGAGATATTCTTTGGTAGGATAGTTACTCGTGTTGAGTTATATCTGTGTATAAGCCTCGACCCCACTATCATGAACGAGGTCGAGGGTACATGAGTCTGCTAATGTAACTCCCATGCTGAGCTATCTTCAGTCGGTCTTCATACTCTAGGTAGTGGACGAGGCTGGGGATACTTGAGTCATAAGACCTCTGATGCTGAAATCCTTAACTCTGGTCTGAGACGAGGCCGAGATGATGAGCTAGACCTCTGTTAGGATGGTTGCTGGTATCGAGATCATCGAACGTGTTGTCATGGACGAGGTCGAGGCCTCCTACGCCGACATACATGCCGAGTAATAATATCTCTCTGTCTGATGATTTATCAAGGTCGGCCTTAGTTGAGTGGGTCCCAAAATTGGATGGGGGTATATTTTGGTATATCAATCACCCCCTAGACCTTAGTCTTGAATGTGAATGGAGGGCTAATGGATAATGTATATGAGGTCAGTTATTAATGAGACGTCTCTAGTTGTGGATGGTGGTGCTGGGTCAGCTGCTGATCCGAGATGATGAACCAACTCTGTAGGATGGTCGTCTGTGGTCGATACCCTTTATTTTGTAATTCTATTTTCGTTAACTTTAGCCTTGAACAATTGAAGTGTACCCTCGTCTGTTGCTACTGATTTTTACTTAAATAAAAATATTTGCATCTTTCTTACTAATTTTGTTCATTGTGTCGAGTGTGCTTGATTTTGACTTGTAATTGTAATATCTTCGCATCTTTAGCCGAGATGAGTCTAACCATAAAATGCTAGTTTCAAATACGAGATCACCAAATTAATGATGTTTGTCTCTAACCAAGTCAATGGTTTTTCAAATATGAGATCACCAAGTTAATGATGTTTAAAGTATTAGATCACCAAGTTAATTATGTTTGACTCGTATCACCAAGTTAATGATGTTTCAAGTATGAGATCATCAAGTTAATGATGTTTGTCTCATATCACCAAGTTAATGATGGTTGTCTCATATCATCAAGTTAATTTCAAGTATGAGATCACCAAGTTAATGATGTTTCAAGTATGAGATCACCAAGTTAATGGTGTTTGTCTCAAATCAACAAGTTAATGATGTTTGTCTCATATCACCAAGTTAATGATGTTTGTCTCATATCACCAAGTTAATGATGTTTCAAGTATGAGATCACCAAGTTAATGATGTTTGTCTCATATCACTAAGTTAATAATGTTTTTAATCTCTTCTCGTCCTTAGCCAAGAGGAGTATAAAATGATTTTTTAAATATGAATTCAAGAAATTATGGTGTTAGACCACGTCCCCTCTCATCGTTTCGAGAGTGTATGGATGAGGGTTGTCTCGTCCATATAATGTCTTTTCGTCGAGAGAGTTTCCCACCAAATCAATGATGTTTTCTAGTCTTGGACAAATTGAACCATGCAATTGCAAACTTCGTATGAAAAGAATATGCTAGAACACATACCATTTTTCATTGACTTTTTGTTATGATGAAAATTGTTGATTTATTAAAAGTCACTTGACAGAGGTTACATTCGTAGAACCAACTGAAAGACAACTGATGACTATCTGTTGCTATCGGCTTCATACATAAATATCTAGATGAAACCCAATAGCTTGTGCCCAACATCCGAACTATCAATGTTCATATACATCAAAGGAATTCATTTCAGCCGACCTTATGGAGCAACGTCCTTTGGTGGGAGATCAGGCTCGGCTTCATCATCATCAGATTCCTCATATTCTTTATCGACCTATCATCTCGTTCTCCCATATCTTGGGCCACCTTGCCTCTTTCGACCGTCCACCTTGGAACCACTTCGATCGACGTACTTCCAAAGCTTCCCTTATTTGAGCATCTTTTCAATCTCATCTTTCAATACAAAGAATTTGTCGGTGGTATGGTCGCGATCTTGGTGAAAGTCACACCATTTGATTTTATCCCTTGTACGGGGAGGGACTTTAATCTTCTCGGGCTAACTCAGAGATCTATCATCTTTGATTTTATTCAGTATCATATTCGGGCTGACCGTCAATGGAGTATAGTCAGTAAACTTGTCCTCAACCAACATCGTCTTCTTATCGTTGTTATTTCCTTTATAAGGATTGCCTCCATCAGATTCCTTCTAATCTTCTTCTTTCGTAACCATGGCCTCCTCCACCATCATGACTCTCCCGGCCACAGCCAGGAGTTCTGCTATGGATTTTAAAGGATCCTTGACCAGCTTTCATAGGAGTTTACCCTTTTGTAACCCTCCCATTAGAGCTGTCATAGCTATGCTTTCCTCATAGTCTTGTACTTAGATCTTTTCTTGGTTGAAGTGAGCTATGTAGTCTTTAAGTGACTCATTCTTACCCTGCTTAACATATAGCATGTGTGTGCTCTTATTTTGGGGTTTTATTCTAAAGAAAAAGTTATGTATGAAGCTTTCAACCAACTGTTTGATGTTTTTAATCGAGCCTCTGTGAAGTGAAGTATACAATAGATGAGCAGCGCCGGTGAGGGTGCTCGAAAAGGCTTTGCATCTCATCTCATCTGAGATTGAGAAGATGTCTGCAACATATTGATACATCTCAACATGATGGACAAGGTTAATGCTCCCGTCGTATTTCGGTGTGACCACCAGTGGCTTGAATTTGGCCGAGGTGGGATAGCTCACGATTCTAGCAACGAACATGTCTTGACTCTTCATGAGGTCTTTAATCTTATCCTCAATCCTTTGGATAAAATGATTCCATGTCCTGTCGGCCTCGTCTACTTTTTCTCCCTCAATTGGAGGAACATTATCTCCTACCTCCTAACTCCTGGCCGAGCATGGTATGATCTTTATGCCCACTATTCTGTGATGGATATTTACTTCCCCTTGCACCTCATCTCAGACACATGGGGGTCAGTGACCAGCACATTCGTCATTTCTCCTGGAGCCAACAATGCCCTTGACCTTAACAATCGATCTCTGAGGTCACCCACTGGTCTGAGTCTCTTAAAGGTCGACCCTCTACTTTATCAATCAAAATTTGATCCTCTGGGTTGTACATCTCGACTCAGCCTAATGTTATGCCCTTGGATGACTTGAATGGGGTTCACAGTGTTACCCGATATCTCATGTGGCTCCCAGCATTCGACCGGTGCATCGTCAACCTCATAGTCATTGTACCGATCTTTTGGGCATGGGTGACCTTTCCTCCCTAGGCATAAATGCCTAGGGTCAGCAACGTCCCTCTATCATTGATGAGGAAGTAGATCCATGTGCGGTGCCTGGGTCGGTCCCCTAGCTTCTAGGTGCTATCCCTCCATGACGGTCGGAGTAATCATCTCTGGCGCTACTCCATCATGCCTACTCAACACATTTTAGCTAAAGGTAGATAGTTGCTCATGCATCACCTATTGGCTAGCCACTAATGACTTCAAAGCTGCAGCCACCTCCGCCATCTCTGACTGACGTGGAGCGTGACTAGAGCTAGGAACACCGGCTGGTGGTGGAAATTATGATGCCATCTCTCAAGTGTAATGGATGAGTTATGAACTGAATAAGAAAAGCTTAGGAGGTCAACAAATGCTCTTTTAATGGTGAAATAACTCCACAAGAGGGGAGAACGGGATCACCACCAGAGACTCTGGTGAGTATAGGCTAGAGAAGGGAAAAGATGATAATCTTAGTTCCCAAAGGCAACGTCAATTTGATGATACTAGAAATGGTATCACCAGGTCATAGATGTGTGAAACTCAAACATCTATACAACAATGGTAATAATCACACAGTAAATCAACAGAGAATGAGATAAGGTGAAGAGGATGAACACCTGGATTTAAGTGGTTCGGTCGGAGCCTACGACCACTGTGTGTGTGTGTGTGTGAAATCCACTAGTAAATTTTATATGAATTCTCACAATTATATTAAATATATTTAAGATTCCAATTTTTCAAATGATCAAATACCAAAAAGTCACTCAAACATTTTTTAATACACATTTAATCCAAGCAATTATTTTGTACCAAAAAGTTCTTAATTCTCTTATCTTTAAAGGTCCGTGCCAACGGCATAGTAAAACCTTTTTGGCATGGTGAAGGGCTTTTTGGTGAAAAATAAAAAGACTTGGACTAAACGTGTATTAAAAAATGTTCGAAGGTCTATTTGGTATATGACCATTTTTTAAAACCAACTTAATTTAAACTCTCATTATTTGAGAGCTTTTATATTTTCTTGTAAAAATACTAGGTATTAGACTTTGGCTTTATCAATTTGTTAAGTCTTGAATATGATTTGAATTGTTCATTTTATTTCTAAACTCTAATGAGGATTAGGCACTCAATATCGTTATAATCAAAATAGGATAGATTAGATCCCTAAAACATAATTCGTAGATACATGAATATAATTAAAATTATGTTACCCATAATTCGTAGATACATGAATAACAGAAAATTGTATACAAGGTGTATCCTTAGTTCACCTTATATACTTTTAACAATTAGATTATGGTGTGGCGCGTATATATAGTAACTCAAATTCAGAATCCTTTGTGAGAACTACAAACAAATGTTTGGAGTCGTGTTTGTTAATGCTATTTATAGGTATGGCTTTCGGTTTTCTGTTGGCATTTCATTTAATATTTAGATATTTACAAATTTTCCACATATATGAGTGTCGTGAGTCATGTGACAACATCGTTAGGTCCTACGGGTTACACTGGTCCCGCGTGAGGTGTTCGTATCTCTAAAGGGACCGTTTGGTGGCTGTTTTGAGTTTTCTACCTCTAGACAAGTTTTTAATGAAAAGTCTATATATTTACAAATTTTCATTATATTCTCAAACCACGAGTCCCGTGATTACGCAGCCAATTTCGATGATTTTCATTGGTCTTGTGTAAGTTGCTCGTGGCTCTTACAGGGTCGTTTGGGGATTGTTTTGGGTTTTTACCCTATAACAGTATGTTTTTAAGCCTATATCTACTTATTTTCAAATTTTCATCATATTCTCAAATAGGAAGTCCCGTGACTACTCAGTGAGTTCCTTCGAGTTGCATTGGTCCCGTGGGAGGTGTTTGTGCCTCCTGCGAGGCTGTTTGGGGGATGTTATGGGGTTTCAACCTCTAGTAGCATGCTTTTAAGCATAAGTTATGATATTTGAAATTTTTTATCATATATGAGTATCGGGAGTCTTGTGATTGTGGGGTCTATTCCTATGAATTACATTGGTCCCATGGGAGATTTTTTCGTGCCTCTGATGGGTCTGTTTTGGGTTTTCACCCTCTAGAGGTATTTTTAATCCAAAGTCTTCATATTTACATATTTTTGACATATTCTCTAACTGAGAGTCATGTGACTTCATGCTTAGTTCCTATGATTTACATTAGTATCATGTGAGGTGTTTGTTCTTCTCACGGGGCCGATTGGGGAATGTTATGGGTTTTCGTCATTTAGCGGAATGCCTGTATAACTAAGTCTTGATATTTGAAAATTTTCATCATATTCGCAAAGGACGAGTCTCGTGTTTACACGATCAGTTCTATGAATTACATTGATCCTGTGTCAGGTGTTTGTGCTTCACACGGGACCGTTTTAAGGTCGTTATTGCTTTCGCCCTCTAGCAGTATGTTTATAAGCCTAAGTCTAGATGTTACCATATTTTTGTCATATTCTCAAACCTAGAGTCTCATGACTATGTGGTCCGTTAATACGAGATACACTGGTCCCGTGGGAGGTGTTCGTGCCTTTAACGGGATCGTTTGGAGGATGTTATGGGCTTTTATCCTCTAGTATGTTTTTAATTGTAAGTCTAGATATTTGCAATTTTTTTTCATATACAAGTAGCTTGAGTCTCATAACTATGCGGCCAGTTCCTATGACTTACATTGATCATATGCTAGGTGTCCGTGCTTGTTATGGGGTTGTTAGGGGTCTATTTATAGTTTTTGCCCTTTGGCGACATGTTTTTAATACAAAGTATAGATTCAAGTATTCACCACAATCTTATAGAAGGAGTCCAGTGACTATGCGGTAGTTCCTACAAGTTACATTGGTCCAATGCGAGTTATTCATTCCTTTTACGGGCCCATTGGGGATTGTTTGGGGTTTTTGCCCTCTTGCGACATGTTTTTATACCTAAGTTTAGATATTTCCAAATTTTTGACATATTTTCAAATAAGGAGACTATGCGATCAATTCCTATGAGTTACATTATCTCGTACATGCCTCTAACGGGGCCATTTGAGACTATTTTGGGTTTTCTCCCTTTAACAACATGTTTTTAAGCCTAAGTCTAGTTATTTGATTTTTTTTATCATATTCTCAAACCGACAGTCTAGTGACTAAACGATAAGTTTCTACGACTTATATTGGTTAAGTGCGAGTTGTTCGTGCCTCTAACGAGGTTGTTTGGGGTTTTCTCTCTTTAACGACATGTTTTTCAAAATTAGTCTTGATATTTGAAAATTTTCATCATATTCTCAAATCGGGAGCACCTTGACTATGCGTTCTGTTCCACCGAGTTACATTGGTCTCATGCAAGGTGTCCGTGCCTTTTATGGGATCGTTTTATGACTATTTTGGGTTTTTTCCCTCTAGCGGCATATTTTTAAGCCCAAGTTTAGATATTTTCTTATTTTAGTCATATATTCTCCAACCGAAGGACCCGTGACTATGCGGTTAGTTCGTACGGGTTACAATGTTTGGAGCGAGGTGTTTGTGCCACTTATGGGGCCGTTTTGGGTATCTTGCGGCTTTTCTCTCTCTATTGGCATGTTTTTACACCTAAGTCTAGATATTTGCGAATTTTCCTTATATATGAGTATCGTGAGTCACGTGACTACATCATTATGTCCTACAGGTTACAATGGTCCAGTGTGAGGTGTTCGTGCCTCTAAAGGGGCCGTTTGGCTATTGTTTTGGATTTTTGCCCTCTAAAAACATATTTTTAATCTAAGTCCAAATATTTGAAAATTTTCTTTAAATCTCAAATCGGGAGTCTCGTGAATACGCGGTCAATTCCTATGAGTTACATTGGCCCTGTGCGAAGTGCTCGTGCCTCTAACGGGGCCGTTTGGGGGCTATTTTGAGTTTTTGCCCTCTAGCGGCATGTTATTAAGCCCAACTCTAGATATGTGTAAATTTTTATCATCATCTCAAACCCAGGATCCCCTGAATACGGGATCAGTTTCGATGACTTACATTGGTCCTGTGAGAGGTGTTTGTGCCTCTTCGGTACCATTTGACGGTTTTTTTGGGGTTTTCCCTCTAGCGACATGTTTTTATCTCTAAGTCTAGTTATTTGAAAATTTTCATTATATTCTCAGATTGGGAGTCTTCTGAATACGCGATTAGTTCCGATAAGTTATATTGGTCTCGTGCGAGTTATTCATGTCTCTTATGGGGCTTTTAGGGGTTATTTGGGGTTTTCACCCTCTATAGGTATGTTTTTAAGCCTAAGTCTAGTTATTTGCAAAGTTTTTTAATATTTAAAAATAAGGAGTCCCATAATTACTCTGTGAGTTCGAGTTACATTTGTCCCGTGCGAGGTGTTTGTGCCTCCTATGGGGCTGTTACGAATTTTTGCCCTCTAGCAGCACGTTTTTTCTCCTAATTCTTGATATTTGTAAATGTTTGTCATATACGAGTACCGAAAGTCTCGTTAGTATGCGGTCTGTTCCTACGAGTTACATTGGTCCCGTGCGAGGTGTTCGCGCCTTTAAGGGGTCCGTTAGGGTCTGTTTTGGGTTTTTACTCTCTAGTGGTATATTTTTAAGCCAAAGTTTATATATTTAGAATTTTTTGCCATATTCTAAAATTGAGAGTCTCGTGTCTTCACGATTAGTTCCCAAGATTTACATTGGTCCCATGTGAAGTGTTCATTCCTCTTATGGGGCCGTTTGTGGAATGTTATGGGTTTTTTACATCAAGCAACATATTTGTAAGACTATATTTAGATATTTGTAATTTTTTATCACATTATCAAAGGGCAAGTCCTGTGTGTACACGACCAGTTTAACTAGTTAGATTTGTCCCGTGCGAGGTGTTCATGCTTTGACGTTGTCGTTTAGGGGTTGTTTTGGGTATCGCCCTCTAGCGTCACGTTTTTAATCCTAAGTCTAGATATTTGCGAATGTTTGTCATCTTTGAGTATTGAGAATCACGTGACTGCATGGTCAGTTCCTATAAGTTACATTGGTCCTGTGCGAGGGGTTCACGCCTCTTTCAGGGCCGTTTAGGGGATGTTTTTGGGTTTTCACCCTTAAGCGACATGTTTTTAATCCAAATTTTATATATTTTAAAATTTTCATCATTTTCTCAAACCAGGATTCCCGTGACAATGAGATCAGTTCCTACGAGTTACATTGGTCTAATGCGAGGTGTACGTGTCTCCTATGGATCAGTTTGAGGCTACATTGAGTTTTCTCCCTCTAGTAGTATGTTTTTAAAACTAAGTCTATTTTTTTGCAAATTTATGACATATTTTCAAACTGGGAGTCACATTATTATGCGATTAGTTCCTATGAGTTACGTTGGTCCCACATGAAGTGTTCATGCCTCTTACGGGGCCGTTTGGGGCTATTTTGGGTTTTCACCCTATAGCAACTTATTTTTAAGCTAAGTCTAAATATTTGCAAATTTTTGTCATATTCTCAAACCGGGCATCCCATTACTACGCGGTCAATTCCTACGAGTTACATTGGACCAGTGCGAGGTGTTCATATCTCTAATTGGATCGTTTGGGGTTTTTTCTCTCTAGCGGCATGTTTTTCCAGCATAAGTAAGGATATTTTCAAATTTTTATCATATTCTCAAACCAAGGGCTCCGTAACTACGCGATCATTTGCTATGAGTTACATTAGTCTCGTGCGAGGTGTTCGTTCCTCTCACAAGGCTATTTGGGGATTATTTTGGGTTTTCCCCATCTAGCAACATATTTTTAGGCCTAAGTTTAGATATTTTATATCTAACTCATACCTGTGACTATACGGTCAGTTCCTGTGAGTTACATTGGTCCCGTGCAAGGTGTTCTTACGTCTTATGGGGTCATGTGAGGTTTGTTATCGGTTTTTGCTCTCTAGTGGCATGTATGTAAGCTTTAGTCTTAATAAGAGTGTCGTGAGTCACGTGGCTATGTCGTTAGGTCCTATAAGTTACATTAGTCCCGTGTGAGGTGTTCGTGCCTCTAAAGGGGTTATTTTGGGTTTTCTCTCTCTAGAAATATGTTTTTAATCTTTGTCTAGATATTTGCAAAATTTTATCATATTCTCAAACTGAGAGTTCAGTGATTATGTGACTAGTTCCTACGATTTACATTAGGCTCGTTCTAGGTGTTCGTGCCTCTAACGGAGCCATTTAGGGATTTTCTCGAGTTTTTTTTCCCTCTAATGGCATATTTTTATGCCTTAGTTTAAATATTTGAATTTTTTTGTCATATTCTCAAACCGAGACTCATGTGACTATGCGATCCATTTTGACGAGTTACAGTGGTCCTGTGCGAGTTGTTCGTGCCTCTTATGGAATAATTTTCTGGTTGTTTATGGTTTTCACCCTATAACGGGAAATTTTTAAGCCTAAGTCTAGTTATTTTAAAATTTTCATCATATTCTTAAACAGTGAGTTACTTCGAGTTGCAATGGTCCCGTGTAAGGTGCTTGTGCCTCCTACGAGACCATTTTAAGGTTGTTACGGGTTTTCTTCCTCTAGCAGCATGTTTATAATCATAAGTCTAGATATTTGTAAATTTTATCATATATGAGTATCTGGGGTCTCGTGATTTTTCTCATTCTAACGAGTAACATTGGTCCCGTGCAAGGTGTTCATGCCTCTAACAGGACCGTTTGGGTCTATTTTGGATTTTCATCCTCTAGCAACATGTTTTTATGACTAAGAGATATTTATAAAAAAAATTCATATTCCCAAATCAAGAGTCTCATTCCTCTCATGACGTACGTGATTAGTTATATGAGTTATATTGGTCCCATGGGAGGTGTTCGTGATTTTAACGGGGCCGTTTGGGGGATGTTTTGGGTTTCGACCCCTAGCAGCATGTTTTTAAGTCTATGTCTAGAAATTTGAAAATATTCATCATATACAAGGATCGGGAGTACTGTGACTACATAGCTATTTCCTAGGAGTTACATTAGTCCCTTACGAGGTGTTCGTGCCTTCTACAAGGCCGTCAGGGGCAGTTATGAGTTTTTGTGCTCTGGCATTATATTTTTAAGCCTAAGTCTAAATATTTGTGAATTTTCTTCACATATGAGTACCATGAGTCTCATGAATACGCGATCAGTTCTAATGAGTTACATTGGTCTCGTGCGAGGTGTCTGTACCTTTAACGGAGCCGTATGGGGGATGTTTTCCATTTCGCATGCTAGCGGCATGTTTTTAATCCTAAAGTAAAGTTATTTTAAAATCTTCATCATATTCAAGTATCAGGAGTTGCATAAATACACGGTCAGTCCCTATGAGTTTTATTGGTCCTGCGTGAGGTATTCGTGCCTCCTATGGGGTCGTATGGTGGTTGTTATGGGTTTTCACCCTCTAGCTGCAAATTTTGAAGTTCAAGTATATATATTTGAATTTTTTTATCATATATAAGTACCGAGAGTCTCATGACTACGTGGTCAGTTCCTACGTTTTACATTGGTCTCGCGTAAGATGTTTGTGCCTCCTACGGGGCCGTTTGGGGCTATTTTGGGTTTTCGCCCTCTACCGGTAAATATTTACAATTTTTATCACATTCTCAAATCTAGAGTCTCCTAACTACAGGATCAGTTTCTGTGAGTTACATTGGTACCGTGCGAGATTTTTGTGACTCTGACGGGCTCGTTTCGGAGCCGTTATGGATTTTCCCGATCCAGAGGCATCTAACTCTAGATATTTAGAAATTTTTGTCATATTCTCAAACGAGAATTTTCGTGACTACACGGCCAATTCCTATGATATTGATCCCGTGCGGGGTGTTCGTGCATCTAGAGGTTCCGTTTTGGGGGATGTTATGGGTTTTCATTGTTTAGTGGCATGATTTTAAGCCTAAGTCCAGAGATTTGCAAATGTTCATAATGTACGAGTACTGGGAGTCCTGTGTCAACGCGGTCCTTTTCCTACAAGTTACATTGGTCTCGTGCGAGGTGTTCATGCTTTTTGTGGGGCCATTCAAGGGTTATTTTGGATTTTCACCCTATAGTCATATGTTTTTCTTCCTAAGTAGATATTTGCAAATTTTCATCATATTCTCAAATCGAGAGTCCTGTGACAACGCGATCAGTTCCTATGAGTTATATTGGTCCCGCATAACGTGTTTGTGCCTATAACGGGGCCGTTATGGGCCTGTTTTGGATTTTTGCCATGCAATTATATAATTTAAAGCCTAAGTATATACATCTTCAATTTTTAGCATACTTTCAAACTAAAAGTCCCGTGACTAGGTTGTCAATTCCTACGAGTTACATTGGGCCCGTGCGGGCCGGTTGTGCCTCTTACAGGGCCATTTGGGATTGTTTTGGATTTTTTATCTCTTGCGGCATGTTTTTAAAGTGTAAATAGTTAATAATTTTTGTCATATTCTCAAATTACGAGTCACGCGAGACTACGCGGTCAGTTCTCACGAGTTACATTTGTCTCGTGCGAGGTGTTCGTGCCTCTTAAGGGGACGTTTGGGGGTATTTTGGGCTTTTGGCATCTAACAATATGTTTTTAAGTCTAAGTCTAGATATTTTCAATTTTTCATCAAATTATCAAATCGGCAATCCCCTGACTATGCAGTCAGTTCCCACGAGTTACATTGGTCCAATGCGAGGTGTTCATGACTCTCACGGGTTCGTTTATCATTTTGTCCCTCTTGCAGCATGTTTTTCAGTCTGAGTCTAGATATTTGCAAATTTTCATTATATTCTCAAATCGAGAGTCCTGTGACTACATGGTTAGTTTTTATGGGTTATATTGGTCCCGTACGATGTGTTTGTGCCTTTTACGGGGCCCTTTGGAGCTTGTTATGGATTTTCTTCCTCTAGCAAAATATTTTTGATCCCAATTCTGAATATTTGCAGATTTTTATAATATATTAAAGTCGGGAGTGCCATGACTACGTGTTTAGTCTCATACGAGTTATTGGTCCCATGTTAGGTATTCGTGCCTCTAACGGGACTGTTTGGGGGGTGTTTTGGGTTTTCACCCTCTAACATCATTCTTTTAAACCAAAGTATATATTTATTTACAAATTTGTATCATATTCTCAACCCGGGAGTCTCGTGACTACGTGGCCATTTCCTATGAGTCACATTGGTCCCGTACGAGGTGTTCGTGACTCTTAAGGGCATGTTTGGGTTGTTTTGGTTTTTCACCAACATGTTTTTCTTCCTAAGTCTATATATTTGAAAATTTTCATCATACTATATAACTGAGAGTACTTTGATTATGAAGTTAATTCCAATGAGTAATATTGATCCCATGCAAGGTGTCCGTGCCTCTAACGGGGCTGTTGGGGGGCTGTTTTAAGTTTTAGCCTCTAGTAATATAATTTAAATCATAAGTATAGATATTTTCCAATATTTATCATATTTTTAAAATGGGAGTCCTGTGAGTAGGCAATCAGTTCCTAAATGTTGCATTGGTCTCGTACGAGGTGTTTATGCCTTTTAACGACATGTTTTTAAGCTAAATTTAGATATTTTGAGTTTCGTACGAGGTGTTTTGGGTTTTCTCCCTCTAACAACATGTTTTTAAGCTAAATCTAGATATTTACAAATTTTTGTTATATTCTCAATTTGGGAGTCACTGGACTACGTGGTCAATTCAACGAGTTACACTGGTCCAGTTCGAGTTGTTCGTGCTTCTTAAGGGGGAATTTGGGGCTATTTTGGGTTTTCAGCATCAAGCAATAGGTTTTAAAGCCTAAGTCTAGTTTTTTGAACATTTTCATCAAATTTTGAAATCAGCAGTCCCGTGACTATGTGATTAGTTCCTATGAGTTACAAGGGTCATATGCGAGGTGTTCATGCCTCTTACGAGTCTGTTTGGGATTTTTTCCCTCTTTCGACTAGTTTTTTAGTCAAAGTCTAGATATTTTGAATTTTTTATTATATTCGCAAATTGAGAGTCCCGTGACTGAGCTGTTAGTTCTTATGAGTTACATTGGTCCCGTGTAAGGATTTTGTGATTTTTACGGGGCCATTTGGGGCCTGTTATGGGTTTTCGCCCTCTAGCAAAATGTTTATAATACTAAATCTATATAATTGAAAATTTTCGTAATATTCTGAAATCGGAAGTCTCGTGACTACACAATCCGTGCCTCTTTTAGGGCCATTTGGGATCTATTTTGGATTTTCTCCCACTAGCGGCATGTTTTTAAGCCTTAGTCAATATATTTGAAATTTTTAGTTATATTCTCAAAACAAGATTTTTGTAATTATGCGATCATTTTCTATAAGTTACATTTGTCTCGTGCGAGTTGTTCTTGTCCTTTATGGGGCCGTTTGAGGGCTATTATGGGTTTTCGCTCTCTTGTAACATTTTTTTAAGTCTATGTCTTGTTATTTGCAAATTTTCATCATATTCTCAAATCGGGAGTCCCGTGAATATGTAGTGAGTTCCTTCGAGTAACATGGGTCACGTACGAAATATTCATGCATCCTATAGGGCCGTTTGGGGGCTGTTATGGTTTTTAACCCTTTAGCATAGTGTTTTAAGCCTAAGTCCAGATATTTGTAAATTTTCATCATATAGTAGTTTTGGGAGTCTTATAACTACGTGATCAGTTCATACGAGTTATATTAGTCCTGTGCGTGATGTTCGTGCCTAGTCCGGATCCGTTTGGGGTATGTTTATGGTTTTCACCCTCTAGAGGCATATTTTTAAGCCTAAGTCTAGATATTTATAAATTTTTATAATATTATTAAATCGGGAGTCCCGTGACTACGTGGCTAGTTCCTACGAGTTACATTAATGCCGCGTGAGGTGTTTATGCCTTTAATGGGGCTGTTTGGGATTTTCACCCTCTGGCAGCATCTTTTAAGCCAATGTTTAGATGTTTACAAATTTTCTTCAAATTCTCAAAATGGGAGTGATTACTTCCTGCGAGTTTCATTGGTCCCATGTGAAGTGTTCGTGCCCCTTAAGGGGCTATTTTTTGGTTTCGACATCTAGCAACATGTTTTTATGCCTAAGTCAACATATTTGAAAATTTTCATCAAATTCTCAAAGTAACAACATCGTGACTACGCGATCAGTTCCTACGAGTTACGTTGGTCCCATGCAAGGTGTTCATGCCTCTTACGGGGCCATTTGCGGTCTCTCCCTCTAGAGGCATATTTTCCAACCTAAGTATAGATATTTGCAACTTTTCATCATATTTTCCAACCGAGAGTTCATGGCTACGTGAACCATTCCTATGATTTACATTGGTCACGTGCGGTGTACTCGTGCCTCTTACGGGGCCATTTGATTTTTTTCCCTCTAGCGGCATATTTTTAAGACTAAGCCTAGATATTTGCTAATTTTTTTCATATTCTCAAATCGAAAGTCCTGTGACTACAAGGTCAATTTCTATGACTTACATCGATCTAGTGCGAGGTGTTCGTGCATCTTTCAAAGCTGTTTAGGGGATGTTTTGGGCTTTCTCCAGCTAGCAATTTATTTTTAACCCTAAGCCTAAATATTTGTAAATTGTCATCATATTCTCAAACCGAGAGTCCGGTGACTATGCGATCAGTTCTTAAGAGTTACATTGGTCCCGTGTGAGGTGTTCGTACCTCTTATGAGGAGTTTTTGGGGGTTGTTATGGGGTTTTTCCTTCTAATGGTAGGTTATTAAGCCTAAATTTAGATATTTGTAAATTTCCATCATATTTTAAAACTGCTAGTTCCATGACTACACATTTATTCTTACTAGTTACATTGGTCCTGTGCGAGGTGTTCGTGCCTCTAATGGTGTCGTTCAGGGGTTGTTGTTGGTTTTTGCCCTCTTGCAGCATGATTTGTAGTCTAAGTCAAGATATTTACAAATTTTCATTATATTCTCAAACCGAGGTCGGTGACTATGCGGTTAGTTCCTATGAGTTACATTGGTTCTATGTGAGGTGTTCATGCCTTTTACGGGTCCGTTTGGGGCATGTAATGAGTTTTTGACCTATATAAAACTTCTTTTAATCCTAAGTCTAGTTATTTGCAAATTTTAAATATATTCTAGAATCGAGAGTCCCATGACTGTACGATTAGTTTCCTACGAGTTACATCGGTCCTGTGCAAGGTGTCCGTGCCTCTTACGGGGCCCATCTAGGGGCTGTTTGGGTTTTTTTGCACTCTACAACATGTTTTAAAGCCTAATTCTAGATATTTACAAATTTTCATTATATTCTCAAAGCGAGAGTCCCTTGACTATGCGAATAGTTCAAACGGGTTATATTGGTCCCCTGCAAGGTGTTTGTTCCTCTTTTAGGGCCATTTGGGGGTTATTTTGAGTTTTCGCCCTCTAACGACACGTTTTCAAGCATGTGTTTATATATTTATAAATTTTTGTCATATTCTTAAACTGAAAGTCCCATGACTATGAGGTCAATTTCTACAGGAAACATTGGTCTCGTAGAGGTGTTCGTTCCTCTTACGGGACCGCATGGGGCCTGTTTTGAGTTTTTACCCTATAGCAGCTTATTTTTAAGTTTAAGTCTGGATATTTGCAAATTTTTATCATATTCTTGAACCAAGTGTCCCATAACTATGATATTAGTTCCTACGAGTTACATTCGTCCCATGCGAGTTGTTCTTACCTCTTTTTAGGGTATTTGGGGGTTGTTTTGGGTTTTCTCCCTCTAGAGACATGTTTTTAAGCCTAAGTCTAGATATTTGCAAATTTTCATCATATTCTAAAATCGAGAAATCCGTGACTATGCAGTTAGTTTCTACGAGTTACATTGGTTCCGTGCGTGTTTTTCATGCCTCTCAGAGGTCGTTTAAGTGCTCCTGTGGATTTTCACCCTCTAGCGGCGTGTTTTTAAGCTAAAGTCTAGTTATTTGTAAATTTTCATCATATTATCAAATTGAGAGTCCCGTGACTATGCCGTGAGTTCATTCGAGTTACATTCGTCCCATGTTAGGTATTCGTGCCTCCTACGAGGTCGTTTGGGTGCTATTATGGTTTTTTCCCTCTGGCAGTATACTTTTAAGCCTAAGTGTAGATATTTGAATTTTTTTATCATATACTAGTTTTGTGAGTCTTATGACTATGCAATCCATTCCTACGAGTTAAATTGGTCCCCCGCGAGGTGTTCATGCCTCTTACGAGGTCGTTCAGGGGTTATTTATGGTTTTCTCCCTCTAGCGGCATAAGTCAATATATTTGCGTATTCACCCTCTAGCACGTTATTTTTAATCCTAAGTTTATATATTTGCAAATTTTTATCTTATTTTCAAACTGGGAGTCCCATGACTACGCGGTCAGTCCGTACGAGTTATATTGGTCGTCTGCAAGGATGTTGTGCCTTTAACGGGGCCACTTGGGGCTATTTTGGGTTTTCGCCCTCTGGCGGCTTATTTTAAGCCAAAGTCTAGATACATACAAATTTTCTTCATATTCTCAAATCGGGAGCGATTAGTTCCGACTAGTTACATTAGTCCTGTGTGAGGTATCCGTACCACTTCAGAGGCCATTTGGGGTTATTTTGAGTTTTCATCGTCTAGAGGCATGTTTTTAAGCCTAAGTCTCGATATTTTCAAATTATCATCAAATTCTTATATTGGCAGTCCCGTGACGAAGTGAGGTTTTTAAGCTAAAGTCTATATATTAGCAAATTTTATCACATATTCAAATCGGGAGTCATGTGACTATGCGGTAAGTTCCTACGAGTTACATTGGTTCCGTGCGTGATGCTTGTGCCTCACACAGGGCCTTTTGGGGATTTTTTGGGGGGTTTTACTCTAGAGGTATATTTTTAAGCCTATATTAAGATATTTGCAAATTTTAGTCATATATTCTCAAATCAGGAGTTCTATGACTACAAGGTCACTTCTAACGAGTTACATTAGTCCCCTGCGATGTGTTCGTACCTCTTATGGGGTCGTTTAGGTGTTGTTTTGGGTTTGCGCACTATAGCGGCATGTTTTTATGCCCAAGTATGGATATTTGCAAATTTTTGTCATATTTTTAAGCGGGAGTCCCTTAACTATGCAATGAGTTCCTACGTGATACATTTGTCCCGTGCGACGTGTTTGTGCCTTTAACGGGGCAGTTTGGGGTATGTTATGGTTTTTTTCCCTCAAGTGGAATGTTTTTAAGCCTAAGTCTATATATTTACAAATTTTTGGCATAGTCTCAAACCAGGAGTCCCATGACTACGCGAATAGTTCCTACGAGTTACATTTATCCTGTGCGAGTTAGTGATACTTCTCACTGGGCCATTTCGGGGCATTTTTGGGTTTTCACCCTCTAGTGGTTTGTTTTTAAGCGCAAGTCTTAATGTTCACAAGTTTTTGTCATATTCTCAAACTGGATTCCTGTGATAACATGGTGAGTTCTTGCGAGTTACATTGGTCCTATACGAGGCATTTGTGCCTCTTACGGGGCCATTTCAGAACTATTTTAGGTTTTTGCCATCTAGCAACATATTATTAAGACGAACTTTAGATATCTATAAATTTTAGTCATATATTCTCAAATTGAGAGTCCCATCAGTACACGATCAGTTCCTACAAGTTACATTGGTCCTGTGTTAGGTTCTTGTGCCTCTTCCGGGGGCCGCTTGGGGTTTGTTATCTATTTTCTCTCTCTAGTGGTATGTTTTTAAGGCTAAGTCTAGATATTTCCAATTTTTCATCACATACAAGTGTTATGAGTCCCGTGACTACATCGTTATGTCCTATGCATTACTCTGGTTCCGTGTGAGGTATTCATACCTGTAAAGGGGCCGTTAGGTGGCTGTTTTGGGTTTTCTCCTTCTAGGAACATGTCTTCAATCTAAGTCTAGATATTTTCCAAATTTTCATCATATTCTCAAATCGAGAGTCTCGTGACTACGCGATCAGTTCCTACGAGTTACATTAGCCCTATACGAGTTGCTTGTGCCTCTAAGGGGGCATTTGGGGGTTGTTTTGGGTTTTCTCCTGCTAGTGACATGTCTTTAAGAAAGTATAGATGTTTGAATTTTTTTATCATAATCTCATACCGGGAGTACCATGATTACGCGGTCAGTTTCGATGAGTTACATTGGTCCTGGGCGAGTTGTCCGTGCCTCTTCAGGGCCATTTGGTGTTCTTTTGGGGGGGTTTCGCTCTCTAGTGGTATGTTTTTATGCCTAAATCTAGATATTTGCAAATGTTCATCAAATATTAGTACCCAGAGTCCCATGACTACGCGGTCAGTTTTAGGAGTTACATTGGTCCCATGTGAGGTGTACATGCGTCTAACGGGGCCATTTTTTTTTTTTTTGGTTTTTGCCCTTTACCGACATTTTTTTTAATCCTAAGTCTAGATATTTTCAAGCTTTCATCTCTCAAAACAGGAGTCCCATTAAAATGCGATTAGTTCCTACGAGTTACATTGGTCTAATGCGAGGTGTTTGTGCCACTTACGGGTCGGTTTGGGGCGGTTTTGGATTTTCTCCCTCTAGTTGCATATTATTAAGTCTTAGTCTAGATTTTTTCAAATTTTGTACATATTTCAAATCGGAAGTGCCATGACTACGCTGTCAGTTCCTAAGAGTTACATTAGTCTTGAGCGAGGTGTTCGTGCCTCCAACAGGGTCGTTTGGGGCTGTTTTGGGTTTTTGCCCTCTAGCAGTATGTTTTAAGCATGCCTAGATATTTGCAAATTTTTATCATATTCTCACACTAGCAGTCCCATGACTACACGACCAATTCCTATAAATAACATTAGTTCGGTGCGAGTTATTCGTGCTTTCAACGAGGTCATTTTGTGTTCTTCTTTATAACAACATATTTTTCAGCATAAGTCTAGATATTTGAAATTTTTCATCATATTCTTTAATCAGGGGTATCCTGACTATGCAAATAGTTCCGATGAGTTATATTGGTCTCGTACGAGGTGTCTGTGCCTCTAATAGGACCGTTTGGGGTTTATTTTTTGATTTTTGGTGTCTAGAGGCATATATTTAAGTATAAGTTTTTATATTAGCTTATTTTAGTCATGTATTCTCAAACTGGGAGTCCTGTGATTATGCGATCAGTTCCTACGAGTTACATTGGTCCTGAGTAAGGTGTTCGTGCCTCTTACGTGGCCGTTTGGGGTCTGTTATGGGTTTTCGCTCTCTATTGGCATGTTTTTAAGCCTAAGTCTGTATATTGAATTTTTTTTTATCATATACGTGTATCGTGAGTCCCGTGACTACATCGTTAGTCCCCACGGGTTATATTGGTCCCGTGTGAGGTGTTTGTGTACCTAAAGGGGCTGTTTGGTGGATCTTTACAATTATGCCCTCTAGCAACATGTTTTTAATCTAAGTCTATATATTTTTAAATTCTCATATTATTCTCAATCTGGGAGTCTCATAACTACGTGATCAGTTCCTATGAGATACATTGGCCGTGTGCGAGGTGCTTATGCCTCAAATGGGGCAGGTTGGTGGTTGTTTTAGGATTTCTCCCTCTAGTGGATTATTTTTAATCCTAAGTCTAGAGATTTATATTTTTTTATCATAATATCATACCAAAAGTCCCGTGACTATGCGGTCAGTTCCGATGAGTTGCATTGGTCGTATGCAAGGTGTCCATGCCTCTTCAAGGCCATTTGAGGTTTATTTTGGTTTTCACCCTCGAGCGGCATGTTTTTATGCCTAAGACTTGATATTTTAAAATTTTCATCATATTCTAAAATCTGGAGTGTTGTGACTATGAGGTCAACTCTGATGAGTTACATTGGTCCCGTGCAAGTTGTTTGTGCCTCTTACGTGGTCGTTTGGAGTTTTTTTTGGGGTTTTTACCCTCTAGCGGCTTGTTTTTAAGCCTAAGTATAATCATTTTCAAATTTGCATCATATTGCAAAACAGGGAGTCCCGTGACTACTCGGTGAGTTCCTTCTTGTTACATTGGTCTCGTGCGAAGTATTCATGACTTATAGGGGCCATTTGGGGGTTGTTATGGGGCTCCTCCCTCTAGCAGCATGTTTTTAAGCCTAAGTCTATATGTTTGAAAAAACATTCATGTACGTGTATCGAGAGTCTCGTGACTATACAGTCTAGTCCTATGAGGTACATTGGTCATGTGTGAGGTGTTCGTGCCTCTGTTTGGTTCTGTTGGGGCCTGTATGGGTCTATTTTGGGTTTTCACCATCTAGCGACATGTCCAAAGTCTATATATTTACAAATTTTATCATATTCTCAAATCGATAGTCCCGTGAATTTGCAATTAGTTCGTACAATTTACTTTGATACCACGTGGGGTGTTTGTTCCTCTTACGAGGCTATTTGGGGAATGTTATAGGTTTTCCTCATTTAGCGGCATGTTTGTATGATTAATTCTAGATATTTTCAAATTTTCATCATAT
Organism: Sambucus nigra; assembly: GCA_949130495.1. NCBI lineage: Eukaryota > Viridiplantae > Streptophyta > Magnoliopsida > Dipsacales > Adoxaceae > Sambucus > Sambucus nigra. The sequence goes on along the minus strand of OX422210.1, from coordinate 583,935,742 downwards.
TCTCAAGGGTGAGTCTCATGTCCATCCAGTCAGTTCTACGAGATACATTGGTCCCGTGCCTAGTGTTCGTATTTCACACCGGGCAGTTTGGGGGCTATTATGCATTTCGCCCTCTAGCAGCACATTTTTAAGACTAAATCTAAATATTTGCGAGTTTTTGTCATATTCTGAAAACTGGAGTCCCATGACTAGATGGTCAGTTCCTATGAGATACATTTTTCCCATGGGAGGTGTTCGTGCCTCTAACGAGGCTGTTTGGGGGATGTTATGTGTTTTGGCCTTTTAGCGGCATGTTTTTAATTCTAAGTCTAGATATTTGGAAATGTTTATCATATACGAGTACCAGGAGTCCCTTGACTACTCGGCCAGTTCCTATGGGTTACGTTGGTCCTATACGAGGTGTTCGTACGTGTTACATGACCGTTATGTGGTTGTTTTAGGTTTTCGCCCTTTAGCAACATGTTTTTAATTCAAAAGTCTAGACATTTTCAAATATTCATCATATTCTCAAACCAGGAGTCCCGTGACTACACAGTCACTTCCTATGAGTTACATTGGTCCAATGCGAGGTGTTCATGCCTCTTGCGAGGGCCGTTTGGTGCTATTTTGGGTTTTCACCCCTAGTGGCTTGTTTTTAAGCCTAAGTCTAAATATTTGTAAATGGTAATCATATAAGAGTACCGGGAGTCCTGTGACTAAGCAATCAGTTCGTACGAGTTACATTGGTCTCGTGCGAGGTGTTCATGCATCTTACGGGGACGTTTGGCGTTGTTTTGGGTTCTGTCCTTCTAGAGGCATATTTTTAAGCGTAAGTCTAGGTATTTGCAAATTTTTGTCATATTCCGAAACCGTTAGTTCTGTGACTACATGGTGAGTTCGTGTGATTTACATTGGTCTAGTGCGCGGTGTTCGTGCCTCTAATGGGGCCGTTTGGGGTTCTCTCTCTAGTGGAATATTTTTAAGCATAGGTCTAGGAATTTATAAATTTTCATCATATTCTTAAACCAGGATCACCGTGACTATGCAGTCAGCTCCTATGAGTAATATTTGTCTCGTGCCAGGTGTATGTGCCTCTCACAAGGTTATTTTGGGATTGTTTTGGACTTTTGTCTTCTAGTGGCATATTTTTAAGCCTAAGTTTAGATATTTGCTTATTTTAGTCATATATTCTCAAACTGAGAGCCTCGAGACTATGCGGTCAGTTCCTACGAGTTATATTGGTCATGAGCAAGGTGTTTGTGCCTTTTATGGGGGCCTTTTAGGGTACATTATGGGTTTTGGCTCTCTAGTGGCATATTTTTAAACCAAAGTCTAAATTTTTATAGATTATCCTCATATACGTGTGTCGTGAGTCCTGTCACTACATTGTTATATCCAACAAGTTAGATTTGTCTCGTGGAAGGTGTTCGTGCCTCTTACGAGTCCGTTTAGGCCTATTTTGAGTTGTCGCTCTCTAGTAGCATGTTTTTAAGACTAAGTCTGGATATTTGCAGATTTTCATTATCTTATCAATTTGACAGTCCTGTGACTACCCGATCGGTTACTACGAGTAACATTTGTCAAGTGCGAGGTGTTCATGCTTCTAACGGAACCGTTTTGGGTTTTTACTCTCTAGCGGCATGTTTTCAGCCTAAATCTAGATATTTGCTAATTTTCATCATATGCTTAAACTGGAAGTATCGTGACTATGCGGTCAGTTCCTATAGGATACATTAGTCCCTAGTAAGGTGTTCGTGCCTCTCACGGTGCCGTTTGGGGTCTGTTATGGGTTTTTGCTCTCTAGTGGCATATTTTGAATCCTAAGTCTAGATATTTGCAAATTTTCATTATGTACGAGTGTCATGAGTCCCGTGACTACATCGTTAGATCCTACGAGTTACATTAGTCCCATGTGAGGTATTCGTGCCTGTATAGGGGCCGTTGAGTGGCTATTTTCGCTTTCTGCCTTGTAGTAACAATTTTCAAATCTAATTCTAGATATTTGAAAATTTTCATCATATTCTTTGAATTGGGAGTTTTGTGACTATGCGGTTAGTTCCTACGAGTTACATTGGCCAAGTGCGAGGTGCTCGTGCCTCGAAGGGGAGCATTTGGAGGCTATTTTGGGTTTTCGCCCTCTAGCGACATGTTTTTAAGCCTAAGTCTAGATATTTGCAAATTTTTATCATAATCTCATACCGAGAGCCCTATGAATACACGGTTAGTTTCGATGAGTTTTATTGGTCCTGTGTAAGGTGTTCGTGCCTCTTCAGAGCCATTTATGGGTTATTTTGGGTTTTTTCCTTTGCATTATTTTTTATGCCTATGTCTAGACATTCTTAAATACTCTTTATATATTAGTATCGGGAGTCCCGTGACTATGCGGTCAGTTCCTACGAGTTACATTGGTCCCGTGTGAGGTACTCGTGCCTCTAATGGGGTCGACTGGGGTCTATTTTGGATTTTTGCCGTTTAGTAACATGATTTTGATCCTAAGTCTAGATATTCTTAAATTTTCATCCACACGGTCAGTTCCTAGGAGTTACATTGGTCCAATACAAGGTGTTCGTGCCTCTTACGAGGCCGTTTAGGGTTGTTTTGAGTTTTTGCCCTCTAGTAGCATGTTTTTATGCCTAAGTCTAGATATTTACAAATTTTTGTCACATTATCAAACCGGCTATCCCGTGACTATGCGGTCAGTTCCAAGAAGTAACATTGGTCTAGTGCGAGGTGTTCATGCCCCCAATGGGACTGTTTGGGGTTTTCACTCTCTAGCGGCTTGTTTTTTTTAGCATAAGTCTCGATATTTTCAATTTTTCATCATATTCTCGAATCAGGGGTATCGTGACTATGCTTTTAGTTCCTATGAGTTATTTTTATCTCGTGCGAGGTGTCCATGCCTCTTACATGGCTGTTTGGGGACTATTTTTGGGTTTTCGTCGTCTAGAGGCATATTTTTAAGCCTAGGTTTATATACATTCTTATTTGAGTCGTATATTCTTAAATCATAAGTCACGTGACTATATGACCAATTCCTACGAGTTATATTGGTCCTGATCAAGGTGTTTGTGACTCTTACAAGATTGTTTGGTTTTTGTTATGGGTTTTCACTCTCCAGGGACATGTTCTTAAGCCTAAGTCTAAATATTTTTAAATTTTCATCATATACGAGTGTCGTTAGTCATGTGACTACATCATTAGGTCCTAAGAGTTATATTGGTCCCGTGTGATGTGTCTGTGCCTCTAAAGGGGCCGTTTGGTGGATGTTTTAGATTTTCTCCCTCTACTGACATATTTTTAATCTAAGCTTATGTATTTATAAATTTTCATCATAGTCTCAAATTGGGAGTCCCGTGACTACACGATCAGTTGTTATTATTTATATTGGTCGTGTGCGACGTGCTCATGCCCGTTTGGGGGTTATTTTTTGATTTTTCCCTCTAACGGCCTCTAATGGCATGTTTTTAAGCCTAAGTCTATGTATTTATAAATTTTTATCGTAATCTTATATCAGGAGTCATGTGACTACGCAGTCAGTTTCGATGAGTTACGTTGGTCCTATGCAAAGGTCTTCGTACCTCTTCAGAGCCATTCGGGGATTATTTTGGGTTTTCACCCTCTAGCGACATGTTTTTATGCCTAAGTCTAGATATTTGGAAATTTTATGTATATTCTAAAATTGAGAATCCCGTGACTATGCGGTTAATTTCGATGAGTTACTGGTCCCATGCAAGTTGTTCATGCCTCTTACGTGGCCGTTTAGGGGTTATTTTGGGTTTACACCCTCTAGCGGCTTGTTTTTAAGCCTAAGTCTTGTTATGTTCAAATTTTTATTGTATTATCAAATAGGGAGTCCCGTGATTACTCAGTGAGTTCTGTCGACGTACTTGGTCCCGTGAGATGTGTTCATGACTCCTAGACGGACATTTGAGGGCTGTAAGGGGGTTTCTCCCTCTAACAACATGTTTTTAAGCCTACATTAAGATCTTTGTAAATTTTTGTCATATACAAGTGTCAGGAGTCTCATAACTATGGAGTCTGTTCCTACGAGTTACATTAGTCCCATGCGACGTGTTAGTGCCTCTGATGGCTCATTTGGGTTTGTTTTGGGTTTTCACCCTCCAGCGGTATTTTTCAATCCAAAGTCTATATATTAACTAATTTTTATTATCTTCTCAAATAGAGAGTCCCATGACTTTGTGGTTAGTTCCTACAATTTACATTGGTACCATGTGAGGTGTTCGTTCCTCTCAGAGGGTCGTTTGTTGAATGTTATGGGTTTTTTCCATCTATCGGCATGCTTGTAAGACTAAGTCCAAATATTTACAAATTCTCATCATATTCGCAAAGGGGGAGTCTTGTGTCGACGTGGTCAGTTCTACGAGTTACATTGGTTATGTGCCAGGTGTCCGTGCTTTGGGGGTTGTTATGGATTTCTCCCTCTAGAGGCATGTTTTTAAGCCTAAGTGTAGATATTGGAAAAAAATGTTATATTTTCAAACCTGGAATCCCATGACTACGCGACCAATTCTTACAAGATACACTGTAGGAGGTGTTCGTGCCTCTAACGAGGCCGTTTGGGGGATGTTGTGGATTTTCAGCCTCTAGCGGCACGTTTTTATTTCTAAGTCTAGATATTTGCCAATATTTGTCATATATGAGTATCGGGAGTCTCATGACGATGAGGTTAGTTCCTACGAGTTACATTGGTCCTATGGGAGGTGTTCGTGCCTTCTACGAGGTCGTTAGGGGGCTATTTTTCGTTTTCCCCCTTTTGGGACATGTTTTTAATCCAGAGTCTACATATTTTCAAATATTCATCAAATTCTCAAACCAGGAGTCCCGTGACTACGCTGTTAGTTCCTTCGAGCTTCATTGGTCCAATGCAAAGTGTTCGTGCCTTTTACGGGACCGTTTGGGAATGTTTTGGATTTTCGCCCTCTAGCGGCATGTTTCTAAGCCTATGTCTAGATATTTGCAAATTTTTGACATATTTTCGAATGGGGAGACTATATAGTCAGTTCCTACGAGTTACATTGATCTTGTATGAGGTGTTCAAGCCTCTTTGGGGCCATTTGGGGTTGTTTAGGGTTTTCTCCCTCGCGGGGCATGCATTTTAACCTAAGTTTAGTTATTTAATTTTTTTTTCATATTCCCAAACAGGCAGTCCCATGGCTACACATTAGTTCCTACGAGTTACATCAGTCCAGTGCGAGGTGTTCGTGCCTCTAACAATGTTGTTTGGGGTTTTCACTCTCCAACGGTATGTTTTCACGCATAAGTCTAGATATTTGCAAATTTTCACTATATGCTTAAACCGAGAGCACCTTGACTACGAGGTCAGTTCCTAAGAGTTACATTGTTCTCGTGCGAGGTGTTCGTGATTCTTACGGGTCATTTTGGGACTACTTTGGATTTTCACCGTCTAACAGCATATTTTTAAACTTAAGCTTAGATACTTGCAAATTTTTATTATATTCTCAAACCAACAGTCCCTTGACTACACTGTCAGTTCCTACGAGTTACATTGGTCTAATGAGAGGTGTTTATGCCTCTAACATGACCATTTTGGGTTTTCGCTTTGTAGCGGCATGTTTTAAGCATAAGTCTAGATATTTACAAATTTTGTTTATATTCTCAAACTGGGAGTTCCGTGACTACGCGGTCAGTTCCTATCTGTTACATTGGTCCCATACCTCTTACGGGGCTGTTTAGGGATTGTTTTGGATTTTCCCATTTAAAAGCTTATTTTTAAGACTAAGTTTAGACATTTGCATATTTTAGTCGGATATTCTCAAATCGGGAGTCCTGTGACTATGCGGTCAGTTCCTACGAGTTAGATTGGTCATGTGCAAGGTGTTCATTGCTGTTATGGGGTCGTTTGGGGTCCGTTATGGATTTTTTCTCATATTTTTATGCCCAAGTCTTAATATTTACAAATTTTCATCATATACGAGTGGCGTGATTCCCGTGACTACATCGTTAGGTCCTACGAGTTACATTGGTCCTCGTATGAGGTGTTGATGCCTCTAAAGGGTGTGTTTTGGGTTTTTACCATCTATTAACATGTTTTTAATCTATGTCTAGATATTTTCAAATTTTTGTCATATTCTTAAACAGAGAGTCCTTTGATTACGTAGCCAGTTCCTACGATTTAATTGGCCCCGTTCGAGGTTCTCGTGCCTCTAAGGCTGCCGTCTGGTGAAATTTTGGGTTTTCGCCCTCGAGCGGTATGTTTTTATTCCTATGTCTAAATATTTGAAATTGTTTGTCAAATTCTCAGACCCGAGAGTGCCCTGAATATGCAGTCAATTCCGACGAGTTACAATGGTCCTGTGCAAGTTATTTGTGCCTCATACAGAGCCATTTGGGGGTTATTTTTTGTTTTCACCCTCCAGCGGCGTGTTTTTAACCCTAAGTCTAGTTATTTTTAAATTTTCATCGTATTCTTAAACAGGAGTCCTGTGACTACTCAGTGAGTTCCTCTGAGTTACAATGGTCCCGCGCGAGTCGTTCATGCTTCCTATGGGATTATTTTGGGGTTGTTATGCATTTTCTCCCTCCAGCAGCAAGTTTTTAAGCCTAAGCCTATATATTTGTAAATTTTTATCATATACGAGTACTGGGAGCCTCGTGACTTTGCAATCCGCTCCAACGAGTTACATTAGTCTTGTGTGAGGTGTTCGTGCCTCTAATAGGTCCGTTTGGGTTTGTTTGGGTTTTCACCCTCTAGCGGCATGTTTTTAAGCCATAATCTATGTATTTATAAATTTTGGTCATATTCTCAAATCAAGTGTCTCATTCCTCTCATGGTGTAAGCAATGAGTTGTACAAGTTACATAGGTCCCGTGGGAGGTGTTCGTGCCTTTAGCGGGGCCGCTTTGGGGGATGTTTTGGGTTTCGACCACTAGTGCCATGTTTTAAGACTAAGTCTAGATATTTGAAAATCTTCATCATATACAAGGATCGAGAGTTCCGTGACTACACTTTTCTATGAGTTACATTGGTCCCGTGTGAGGTTCTCGTGCCTCTTACAGAGCTGTTTGGGGGATGTTATGGGTTTTACGCTCTGTCATCATGTTTTTAAGCCTAAGTATAGATATTTACAAAATTTCTTCATATAAGAGTAGAGTGAGTCTTGTGACTAAGCGGTCGGTTCCAATGAGTTACATAGGTCTCGCGCGTTTGTGCCTCTAACGGGACCGTTTGGGGGTTGTTTTCGATTTCGCTCACTAGTGATATGTTTTTAATCCTAAGTAAATATATTTGAAAATTTTCATCATATACGAGTATCAGGAGTCCCATAAATACACGGTTAGTCCCTACGAGTTGTATTGGTCCCGTGTGAGGTATTCGTGCCTTGTATGGGCCCGTATGGGGGTTGTTATGGATTTTCACCCTCTAGCAACATGCTTTTAAGTGTAAGTCTAAATATTTGAATTTTTTTTATCATATATAAGTACTGGGAGTTATGTGACTACAATCAGTTCCTACGAGTTACATTGGTCCTGTGCAAGATGTTCGTGCCGCTTACGGAGGCCATTTGGGGCTGTTTTGGATTTTCGCCCTATACCGACATGTTTTTTAGCCAACTTCTGGATATTTATAATTTATGTTATATTCTCAATTAGAGAGTCTCCTAACTACATTATCAGTTCCTACGAGTTACATTGGTACCGTGCGAGGTGTTCGCAGCTTTAACGGCGCCATTTGGGAGCTGTTTGGAAACTATTATGGATCTTCCCCATCTAGTGGCATGTTTTTAAGACTAACTACAGATATTTTGCAAATTTTTGTCATATTCTCTGATGGGGATTTCCATGATTAGACGATCAATTCTTATGAGTTAAATTGATCCCGTGCGAGGTGTTTGTGCATCTAACGGAGCCGTTTTTAGGGATGTTATGGGTTTTCGCTATCTAGTCTCATGTTTTTAAGCATAAGTATATATATTTGCAAATGTTCATCATGTATGAGTATTGGGAGTCTAGTGACTATGTGGTACTTTCCTACAAGTTACATTGGTTCCGTGCGAGGTGTTCGTGCCTCTTACGGGGCCGTTTGGGAGCTGTTTTGGATTTTCATCCTCCAGCCACATGTTTTTTTCTAAGTCTAGATATTTGTAAATTTTCATCATATTCTCAAATCAGGAGTCCTATGACTACGCGGTCAGTTCCTACGAGTTAGATTGACCCCGCCCAATGTGTTTGTGCCTTTAATGGGGCCCGTCTGGGGCTCTTTTGGATTTTTCCCTCCAGTTATATAATTTTAAGCCTAAGTATAGATATTTGTAATTTTTTAATCATATTTTCAATACGGGAATCCCGTGACTAGGTGGTCAATTGCTATGAGCAGCATTGGTCCCGTGGGAAGTGAGTGTGTCTCTTACAGGGCCGTTTGATGTTATATTGGTTTTTTCCCTCTTGCGACATTTTTGAATCCAAAGTGTAGATATTTAATAATTTTTGTCATATTATCAAACTTGAAGTTACACGCGACTACGCAGTTAGTTCCCATTAGTTACATTGGTCCTGAACGAGGTGTTCATTCCTTTTAAGGGTCCGGTTGGGATTATTTTGGGTTTTCAACATCTAGCAACATATTTTTAAGCCAGTCGAGATATTTTCAATTTTTTCATAAAATTCTCGAATCGGTAGTCTCGTGACTATATGGTTAGTTCCTACGAGTTATATTTGTCCAATGCGAGCCCGTTTAGTTTTTTTTCCTCTTGCATCATGTTTTTGAGTCCGAGTTTAGATATTTGCAAATTTTTGTTATATTCTCAAATCGAGAGTCCCATGACTAGGCGGTTAGTTCCCACGGGTTACATTGAACCTGTAAAAGGTGTTTGTGCCTTTTACTGGGTTGCTTGGGGCATGTTATGGGTTTTCTCCCTCCGACGAAATGTTTTTAATCCAAAACCTAGATATTTGTAGATTTCCATCATATTCTAAAATAGAGGATCCCATGAATTTGTAGTCAGTTTCCTACGAGTTACACTAGTCCAGTGTTAGGTGTTTATTCCCTAACGGGGCCGTTTGGTGGGTGTTTTGGGTTTTCGCACTCTAGCAGCATGTTTTTAAGCCAAAGTCTAGATATTTAGAAATTTTTATCATATTCTCAACCAGGGATTCTCGTGACTACGTGGTCATTTCCTATAAGTCACATTGGTCTCGTGTGAGGTGTTCCTGACTCTTAAGGGGTTGTTTTGGATTTTCACCCTCTCGAACATGTTTTTCTTCCTACGTCTAGATATTTGCAAATTTTTATCATATTATCAAACTGAGAGTCCCATTAGTATGTAGTTAGTTCCTACGAGTTACATTGGTCTCGTGCAAGGTGTTCATGCCTCTAACAGGGCCGTTGGGGGCCTATTTTAGGTTTTCACCCTCTAATTGTATAATTTTATTCCTAAGTGTAGATATTTGCTCATTTTTATCGTGTTTTCAAATCGCGAGTCCCGTGACTAGGCGGTGAGTTCCTACGAATTACATTGGTCTCGTACGAGGTGTTTATGCCTCTTATGGGGACATTTAAGATTGCTTTGGGTTTTCTCCCTCTAGCGACATGTTTTTAAGCTAAAGTCTATATATTTACAAATTTTTGTCATATTCTCAAATCGGGTGTCACGTGACTACGCGGTTAGTTCTATGAGATACACTGGTCCCGTGCAAGGTGCGCGTGCCTCTCAAGGGGCATTTGGGGCTATTTTGGGTTTTAAGCATCTAGCAATAAGTTTTAATCTTAAGTATTGATTTTACCAAATTTTCATCAAATTCTTAAACCGTCAGTCCCGTGACTATGCGATCAGTTCCTACGAGTTACATTGTTCCAATGTGAGGTGTTCATGCCTCTTATGAGTCCGTTTGAGATTTTCGCCCTATTTTGGCACGTTTTTTAGTCTAAGACTAGACAGTTTGAAATTTTATTACATTCTCAAATCGAGTCCCATGACTGCACGATTAGTTCTTACGAGTTACATTTGTCCCATGCGAGGTGTTCATGATTTTTACGAGGCTGTTTGTGGCTTGTTATGGGTTTTCACCCACTAGAAAAATGTTTGTAATACTAAATCTATATAATTGAAAATTTTCATCATATTCTGAAATCGAAAGTCCCATGACTATGCGGTCAGTTTTCTATGAGTTACATTAGTCCCGTGCTAGGTATCCATGCCCCTTTTACAACCATTTGGGGGTTGTTTTAGGTTTTCACCCTTTAGCAGCACGTTTTTAAGCCTAAGCCAAGATATTCGAATTTTTTATAATATTCTCAAACCGAGAGTTCCGTGACTATGCGGTCATTTCTTACAAGTTACATTGGTCCCATGGGAGTTATTCTTGCCACTTACGGGTTTTCGCCCTCTTGCAACATGTTTTTAAGCCTAAGTCTAGTATGTGCAGATTTTTATCATATTCTCAAATCAGGAGCCCTATGACTATGCGATGAGTTCATCTGAGTAATGTTGGTCTTGTGCGAAATATTCATGCATGTTACAGGGTCGTTTGGGGGCTGTAATATTTTTTTGCCCTCTAGCATAATGTTTTTAAGCCTAAGTCTAGATATTTGAAAATTTTCATCACATACTAGTTTCGGGAGTCTTATGACTACGTGATCAGTTTCTACATGTTATATTGGTCTCGTGCGTGGTGTTCACGCCTCTTACGGGGTTGTTTGGGTGATGTGTACGATTTTCACCCTCTAGTGGCATATTTTTAAGCCTAAGTCTAGATATTTGCAAAATTTTATAACATTATCAAACCAGGAGTCACATACTACGCGGTGAGTTCCTACGAGTTACATTGGTCACATGCGAGGTGTTTATGACTCTAATAGGGTTGTTTGGGATTTTAACCCTCTAGCGGCATGTTTTAAGCCAAACTCTAGATGTTTACAAATTTTCTTTAAATTCTCAAACTGGGAGCAGTTAGTTCCTACGAGTTTCATTGGTCCCATGTGAGCTGTTTGTGCCTCTTAAAGGACTATTTTTGGGTTTGCTCCATCTAGAAACATGTTTTTACGCCTAAGTCTAGATATTTGAAAATTTTCATCAAATTCTCAAACCAGTAGCCATGTGACTACGCGACCAGTTCCTACATGTTACATAGTCCCATGCAAGATGTTCATGCCTCTTACGGGGCCATTTGGACTTTCGCCCTCTAGCGGCATATTTTCTAGCCTAAGTCTAGATATTTGAAAATTTTCATCATATTATCAAACCAAGAGTTTGTGACTACGCGGTCCGTTCCTACGATTTACATTGGTCATGTGCAAGGTGCTCGTGCCTCTTACGGGGCCATTTAGGGGGTTATTTTGGGTTTTTGCCCTCTAGTGGCATATTTTTAAGACTAAGTCTAGATATCTGCTAATTTTTTTTCATATTCTCAAACCGGGAGTCCTCTGACTACACGGACAGTTGCTATGAGTTACATCGATCTCGTGCGAGGTGTTCGTGCATCTTTCAAAGCGATGTAGGGGATGTTTTGGGTTTTCGCCTGCTAGTGACTTATTTTAAGCCTAAGCCTAAATATTTGTAAATTTTCATCATATTCTCAAATTGAGAGTCCCGGGACTATGTGATCAGTTCTTAAGAGTTACATTGGAACCCTGTGAGGTGTATGTGTCTCCTATGGGGCCTTTGGGGGGCTATTGTGGGGTTTTACCCTCTAGTGGCATATTTTAAAGCCTAAATCTAGATATTTGTAAATTTCCATCATATTCTCAAACCGATAATTCCGTGTCTACACGATTAGTTCTTACCAGTTTCATTCGTCCTGTGCGAGGTGTTCATGCCACTTACGGTTCCATTTAGGGACTATTATTGGTTTTTTCCCTCTTAGAGCATGTTTTTAGTCTAAGTCTAGATATTTGTAAAATTTAATTATACTCTCAAATCGAGAGTCCCGTGACTATGCGGTTAGTTCCTATGAGTTACATTGGTCTTATTGAAACACCCAGCGCATTCTGGCAGCTGCTGTCGCCAAACTACACTGGACATGACTAAATAAATTATCATTCTTAGCATGTGACAAATATATGAGACATATAAATATTCATACCACAAGATAATAATTTTAAATTTATCCAATAAATAATAACCATTCACGCGATAATAAAATCCATCACCATGCTAAACTCCAAATAATCCAATCTTCAAATAAATAAATCTCAAATATAATCCAACTATAACCATCTGAATAAACCATAAACAACTGTGGAACCGAGTGCCCCAACAAATCCATAAGTAGAGTCTCATAATAAAATGCGGTAGAAAGAAAAATCTAGACTACTAAGCATCAAAATAAAATAAACTCTAGCTACACCTCCAAAACATCTCCAATAACTACTATGCAGCCACTCCAGCGCTAAACTTGAAATTTTAGTCAACGCATTTTCTCAGAGGCCATCGCATGAATCCAAGCTACTCTCCCGAATTAGGGCTCGTGAACCAGACAGTAGCATTATACATAATAAACATCATAATATAATGTTTTAAATTTACGCATTCATTATCAACGTGCAAATAAAATAGACTGTACACACCTAAACCATTAATTATGCCACCCCAAGTTATATTTATAGTCATTAATTTATATCGATAGCTATATATCTAATATTAATTCAATTCCTCCAATTATTATTTTTATTTATATTTAATATCAGTTAAGGGACTCCCGCTTAAAGTTTTACACCATTTTGGTTGTGGGACTCTCACTAAAAGTTTTACACCACACATATTCCCCTCGTAATAGCTAGCTAGTCCGTATTCTGTCAACCATGTACTTATTAACGAGGTTCCACACACCTCACGTAATAATCGCCATCCAACCCGTTTAACTGTCAGTCTTGCACTTATTAGCAACGCCAATATATTTTAATACCCGTTTATTAACTTAGGCATTAATTCTCAATTTCTTATTCTCTCATCATCTCAATTTCTCTTTATTTTATTTTAGCCCACCCTATTTTAGATCATAAACCTCAACCTACCCCTTGTCCCACGCCTATAGGTCTCCAAAACATAACAGCATCCTATCCTATTTTGTAGGATGAATTTCTATCATTAATTTCTCCCTAGTCTTGTGTCTAGGCTAACCAAATCAATGGAACGACACCAAAATCATCCCCGCCCTGGAATGTCCCATTCGTAAAAATCTACACTAACTAGTTCCATACCTAGAAAGTTCTAACCATAACTAAGGCTTACCTACTAGTCTGAAACCTAGCAAGTATTCCTAAATTTTAGGTGAAAGGATATTACCCAAAATCCCGTCGTCTCAGCGATGATAAAATAATCAACACAATAATTCACACATTCTGATGTATCCATAATCATACAAATTTCATATGCGGTCACAAATATATTTTAATTTAATTTGTTCAAGTCGTCGATATAATTAACCCAATTTATTTTATTTAAAAATTACAATTTCCAATCAACATGCAAGTTTATGGAGCACCCAACAATGTTAACTTTTATCACAACTCTACAATTCTATATGATTTCCCAAGTCTTATTTTCATATATAATACAATTTATAAGGTTTCTACATGCAACCTACACCCATATTACCCAAAGTCCAAACTCTACCCTAAGCACACAAGGGTTACAAATAATAAATCAAATTAAATTTTTAAAGGAAAAACATTACCAATTTAGTTTTCATTTTCCCTAATTAGGTTACTACATTGTTTTAAGAAAAATAGAAAAAATTTGTGTTAGGAGAAACTTAACACGCATAATACTTAAGGGAGAGAATAGAAGAATTCATGCCTAGAAAATTGTTCCTTGAAAATTCTGAACTCGGTTGTGTTCGTCTCCCGAAAATAAACAGTTTCGTTCTTGTGCCTTCTTAAAAATATGTAGTTTAGACCTTCCATAATATGGTTGAAGTTTTGTTTAATGGATCTTTGAGTTGAAATATAAGGGTCTGAGTATTCTGCTTTGTGTAGAGAAAAGAGGGCTTGGGAAAATAAAGGTGAGTGACCTTTTAAAATGGGTCAAAGTCTCTATTTAGGCAAAGATAAAAGAGTCCTAATGGGTTCCAACACTCAAGAGGTTTATATAGATATTACAAAAAATATTAACCCGCAATTAAGCTATGTGCATCCCAAACAAAATGGAGACACCTAACTCTTAATTACCTTGCCCGTCTCCAACCTTGTTGGCAGTCAACTCTCATGTCATCATAGGGATAGGGCAAAAAAGGATTAAGGAAGTAAATAAAATATTAATTAAAAAAATAACTCAGCCTCCCCCCCCCCCCCATCATGGGAGCCATGTGCGCCTAAGGGCATGAAAAAGAAGGGCGGTCCATCGTGTCTCTCTCTCTCACCTCAGCATAAGTAAAAATGAAATACAATTAATATGATACTAAAAGTTTACAAAGTGTAAGGACATATTTTTAATAAGTTCGTCACCATTAATTATGTCGTATACCGCTACAAGTCATCGACGAATTGAAGAAGTTTTCATCTACAAAAGACGAATCCGAATTACAAGTGGTCTTCAACATCCAAGCCCAACAATATGACGTTTGGTAAGATAATGTTTAAAGTTTCATTTACGTTTCGTATTAAAGTGTTGGGATATTTTTATCAAATATTTTTCTAAAGATTTTGTTCTCGGACACCTTTCTGTAGAAAAATCATAACTAATGCATAAAAAATCGGAAAAATATGAAACTGGCGGCCACGGGTTCATATCGAAATTATCTAGAGGACCGCTTGGAATCTAGTTCGAACGACATGCTTATGTCGTTCAAACAACATAGTTATCTGGTTCGAACGAGATAGCTATATCGTTCGAGCGAGATGACATTTAGCCTGACACGTTGCTTTCCTGCTTATCTCTTTGAACGCCACAATTTCCTTATAAAAGGAATGTCAGTGCTTTGGTTTTCGGAGAGAAGAGTTTTAACAAACCTTAGAGTTTTATTTGGCTTATCTTCCAGTAACAAATTTGATAATACCTTGCGGCAGAATGTTTTCTTCTCTCATTTAAGGGTTCAAATAATTTTTGTTTTGTTTACAATTCACAAAAATCCCAACTACTTTTATGTGAGTTGTTTTGTGGAACCCAAGAACATATTTTGCTTTGGTTTATTCTTTGTGGGGAAAACTCTACAACCGACAGCTGCGTGCTATTGTGGAGGGATTCCTTATAAAGTTCACATCTTGTGGAGAAGCCGTCTCTCTTCTTCACTGCTGCCCTCCTAGAAAGGGAAAGTTCCAGCCGAGACATCGAAACCGACACCTGCGGGTATTTCGTATGTCACCCTATTTCATTGTAATCCGTGTAAGCCGTTTTCTTACAAATTATAGTGAAATAAAAGGTTTTGCCCCTTTGGGGGATTTTTTTTGAAATTGTTTGTTTTATCATGCATGCTTTATTTTATTGGATAAATCATCTAGATGCATGTTTTAGGGTTTAACTAAAATTTGGGATTAATTAAAATTGGATTTTATTTGAGAATTCACAATATTTCCGCTGTAGTGATTCTACACAAAGAGTCCATCTCTTTAACATGCCAAAAATTAAATGTTTGGATTTACAAGATTTATAAAATTAAGAATTTATCAATGTATATTCAATTATAAAAATTTTCGAATCCCCATAAAAAATATTTAATCAAATTTTGTCCAAAAAATCTTTTAATTAAAATAGTCCACCTTTTAATTGTCAAAAATTTAATTTCACCAAAAATACCTTTTCGACTTTTTAAAATGCGTTATTTAAGATTTAAAATCATGGGGTGTTACATACTTCCCCACTAACACAAGAATTTCGTTCTCAAAACTCAACGAAGCGTAAACACACAAAATAAAATAAGGCTCGTATATGCCTGCTTGTAGGATACTGTAATTAGGCACCCATACACCCGATTCTACACGCACTTACCCCACGAATAAAATAAAATATAGATATATATAAGTACCTAAGAAAATAACACGTACCAAGCTTCCCCACTAGCCGCGTCTCGGTTCCTGTTGGGTCTGCTTTGCCTGTGATTGAAGTAAATAGCGCCTACCCACTCCGACCTGTGTTGGTGCTGCTAGCACTCCTTGAAAACCTGTCACTACCGGTGCTGGAGACCTTTGGCCATACTAACCTTGAATCCCTTGGCCTTGATTCCCTCCCTCTTAGGACACCTAGAATCTCGGTGTCCTATATCTCCACAAACAAAGCACGCACCCCTAAAAGGTTCGATATTCCTCCCCGAGATTTGCTCACCTTGTTCTCCCTGTCCCTAAGAGCTTTGAAGAACATTACTGCCCTGATGCTCATGACCTTTCCTCTGTCTCTTCCATGCTCGGTCATTGCGACCCTTATTCTCTCCTCCCTGACCATTGGACTCTTGCCTTTTTCCCAAGTTCGTTTGATAATTTACATTCTCCTGCTACAGCAACATCGCGACGTCCACCACCTATGTGTACGTAGTGTACGTCAGATTACCGAACACCATCTGCCTAATAGACCTGGATAGACCTTTGATAAAACACTCCATCTTCTTCGCCTCAGTATTGACCTCCTCCGGGTAAAACATTGATAAATACATAAATTCCTTCTGATATTAACAACTGATTTTGATCCTTGCTCTAAGTCCAAAAATTCTCTCTTCTTTGCGCACCTAATTGCGTATGAGAAATAATTATTATTAAATTTATCAGGAAGTATCCATAATTCAAATGATCATTATCCTTCGATGTGGTGACACTGTCCCGCCACTGTAATGCATCCCCACTTAGCTAGAACGTCGCCAACATCTCCTTTTGCGCATCAATACAGTCTACCATCCTCAAGTGCCTCTCCATATCTCTCCTCCACTGGTGAGTAACCGTTGGGTCAGATTCCCCTGTGAAGGTGGGAGGATTACCCTTATGGAAGCTGAACCTCACCCTATCCTAAGTTGAAGTGGGCATATCCTGCTGCTGCGCCTCTAAAGTGAACCACATCCGTTTACTAACTTCAATTCCGATCGATGTGTCCATATGCACAATCATTGCTAACTCCTTGGAATCCAACACAAACTTCCTCTGCTTCTCCTAACCTACGAAACCAGAAACTGACCCCTCTCTCCTATTTTTAGTCCTCTTAGTGTTCACCATCTGAAAAGATAGGAACAAAAACAACATCAAACTCGAAATAAATAAGAGTACAAATCATCAAAGGGAATAAAAGATAGCAACGCGGAAACTAAAACAGACTCAGAACCTATGAGACCTAAGACCATGCTCTGATACTATCTTTAACACCCCGTGCATTCTGGAAAGCGAGGTAGCCAACCGCCGCCGCCAAAATACGTCGGGCATCACTAAATAAATTATCATTCTCAGCATGTGACAGATATATGAGACATATAAAATTTCATTGCACAAGATAATAATTTAAAATTTATCCAATAAATAATAACCCTTAATGCGATAATATAATCTACCACCATACTAAACTCCAAATAATCCAATCTCCAAATAAATAAATCTTAAATGATAATCCAACTGTAACCATCTGAATGAACCTAAACAACTGTGGAACCAAGTGGGCCACCAAATCCATAAGTAGAGACTCATGATAAAATGCGACGGAGAGAAAAATCTAGACTACTAAGCATCAAAATAAAATAAACTCCAGCTGCACCTCCAAAAGATCTCCAATAACTCCTATGCAGCCACTCCAGCGCTAAACCTGAAATGTTAGTCAACACAATGGGTCAGAGCCCACCGCATGAATCCAAGATACTCTCTCCAATTAGTTCCCGTGGACCCAAACAGTAGCATTATACATACTAAATATCATAATAGAATGTTTTAAATCAATAAATTTATTATCAACGTGCAAATAAATTAGACAACAAACACCTAAACCGGTAATTATGTTACCCCAAGTTATATTTCCAGTTATTAGATTATATCGATAACTATTCCTCTAATCTTAATTCAATTCCTCCAATTATTATTTTTTTCGTATTTAATATCAGTTGCGGGACTCCTGCTTAAAGTTTTACACCATGTTGGTTATGGGATTCCCACTAAAAGTTTTACACCATACCAAAACCCCTCGTAATATCTAGCCAGTCTGTATTCTGTCAACCCTGCACTTATTGATGAGGTTCCACGCACGACATGTCATAATAGACAACCAACCCGTTCAACTGTCAACCCTGCACTTATTACGCTGTCACACCCCCACATTTCAATAGCCAGCCAACCCATTTAACTGTCAGTCATGCATTTATTAACAACACCAATATATTTTAATACTCGTTTATTAACTTCGGCATTAATTCTCAATTTCTTATTCTTTTATCATCTCAATTTCTCTTTATTTTATTTTATCCCCCCCCTATTTTAGAGCATAAACCTCAACCTACCCCTAGTCCCATGCCTAGAGGTCTCCAAAACACAATTGTATCCTATCCTATTTCGTAGGATGAATTTCTATCATTAATTCTCCCTAGTCCCGCGCCTAAATCAACAGAACGTGTAAGGACATTTTTCACATGTCCGAAATGTTTCATTTATTTATGTCGTACGCCGCTACATTTGGCACGTCTCCTCACGATCTCACATGACGGACTCTATCCGAATTCCGGGAATCAAGCATGCATTATCTCCACTAATATGTCCCACATCTGCCTCAATGACTTCACGTTCCAAGATTTTAGGGACTTAATGCAAGTGGTACGCAAGGGAAGTCAAAACAGTGAAAAAAGGCACAATAGGAGAGTTCAAGGGCATTTTCGTAATTTCACATCCATAGTTAGGAGGTCTGGTCAACTAGAAAGTTGAATAGCTCGCCGCAACGAAGATATTGGAAAAAACGGCACCTCAATCCGAGCTACGGTGAAGGAGTTATGACCTTTTGAAGATAGAGAAAATTCCTTAAAGAATGCTGTTTTTTTTGTACGCTGGATAGAATTTTAGAGTTTTAAGAACGTGAGACTCTTCATATTTTTTCCTATAAATACCAACTTCGGGGGAGTTGTTTTGCAAGACTTTAGGAGACGAATTTGAGAGTCCAAATACATCTAGTCTTCATATTTTTGAGTCCCAAGACTCATGTTTTGATTCACACATCATTGCCAAACCTTTGTGAATCGTTTTGCAACCCAAGAACACAACTTTGGTTTGTTCAACCCTTGTGGAGGAGACCATTCTTCTTCTTCATTGCAGCCCTACTGGAAAGGGATAATTCCAGCCGCGACTACAGAATCCGATACCCGAGGGTAATTCTTAGTCAACTTGTATTTTCATTGTAATCCGATTGTAAGCCATTCTCTTACAAATTATAGTGAAAATAAATGGTTTTGCCACTGAGGGGGATTTTTCCTTAATTGCATGTGTTTGAATGTTCTTGCGTAGATTATCAATTTATTCAATCACATACTGCTGCATGTTTAGGGTTTGTTTGGATTAAAAGGGTTTTATATATAATTTGATCATTTGAACGCGAGCACACACGTTTCTCAAATTGGTATCAGAGCAGGTTACGCTAATCTATCGCGTATTCCTTTTTTTTTCCGCAAAATTTTTCTAAGATATCAATTTTCTGAAAAAATTGATTTTTGAAAAAGTGCGTGTTCAAATGGAGAAGTCATATTATAAAATGCCTGTTTTTGACGGGACAAATTATGCTTATTGGAAAGCCCGTATGAGGTCGGCTTGAAAAGCCATTGATGAACGTGTCTGGATTTTGGTTGAACGAGGGTGGACTCCTCCCACCGTGACTGTTGATAATGTGACCAACTTGAAACCTGACATTTCTTGGTCTGATGAAGAAATTAAATGGTCATCTTTTAATTCTAAGGGTCTAAGTGCTATTTCTGGGTCTGTCACACCTGATGAGTTCAAACGCATAATGACGTGTACCACGTCAAAAGAGGCATGGGATATTTTACAACTCACCCATGAAGGAACTAATGCTGTGAAAGAGTCTAAGTTGCAAAACTTGACAACTCAATTTGAAACAATCACCATGTATGATTCTGAATGCTTTGATGAATTTTATGCTAGACTTTCTGACATTGTGAATACTAGTTTTAATCTTGGTGAACAAATTCCGAATGCAAGAGTTGTTAAAAAGATTCTTCGCTCTTTGCCTAAGCGTTTTATCCCTAAAGTCACTGTGCTAAATTCTATGGGTAATTTAAATACGCTAAAATTGGAAGAACTTGTAGGAGATTTGCAAACTTATGAAATTGATATGTTCCCTAAAAATGCTAAATCTAAAGATAAGGGAATTGCTCTTAAAGCCCAAGAGAGAAGGAGTGAGGGGTCAGCTAGAAAGAGGGTAGAGTCATCTAGAAAGAGAGAGACTGACACGTCAGATTCTGATTGCGATTTTGACTTAGATGATTTGGCTCTTTTCGCAAAAAAATTCAAGAGGATTCTCAAATTTAAGAAAAATGGCAATTTTAAAGATAAAAAGAAATTTGAGAAAAATAAGTTTGAAAAGAAAAATGAAAAAGTTTCCAAAAATCCTTGTTGCCCAGCTGACTCATGATCTTGAGAAAGCACGGGAAGTCAAGGTACAAATCGAGGACAGATCTGGGAAGATGGGAAAGATGCTCCTCGGCCCCGCTTTAGGTTTTGGTGATCGTCAAGGAATTGGATATGATGGTGCCTCCACGTCCCAAATTGCACCTGGACCAGTTCCTGAGTTTACTACAACTCCTTATGGTCACCGTAAAAAACCTCGAAGGAGAGTTCGACCAAGAAAAGCAAACCAAGGTCCGCCTTTGACTGAGCTCTTTTGTACTTATTGCAAAAGAAAAGGCCACCTTAGGGAAACTTGCTATAGCATGGGTCGGACACGACGTACTACTGCTCCACCACGACATACTGATGAGTTTTCTAGTCTGAGAGAGCGAGTTGAGTTCTTAGCTGCCACGACTCAGAGTTTGATGAAAGAATTCCGACGGATGTCTTCGCCGTTAGTGAATGCTTCTTACATTCCAGCTAAAACCAACAAAGGCAAACAAAAGGTCATCTCTGCTTGGGTGCCTAAGAAAGATAAAAAGGCCTTTGTTATTTATGTTGCTCTCAAAGCACATAATACCTCACAGTGGTATTTTGATAGTGGGTGCTCCAGACACATGACAGGTGATGCCTCATTTTTTACTACTCTTGAGGATTATCAAGATGGCAGAGTCACTATTGGAGATGGGAGTAAGTCTAGCATTATAGGGCGAGGTACTATCTAGTTACCTGGTTTTCCTAAGCTAGAAAATATTTTGTACGTCAAAGGTTTGAAAGCAAACCTTCTCAGCATTAGCCAGCTGTGCGACACTAACTTTGCAGTAAAGTTTGACCGGGACGCGTGTAAAGTCTACAATCAAGCCGGTAAACTTTTGATGCAAGGGGTGAGGACCGAGGATAATTGCTATGGGACTGAGCCCACATCCTCACTTATCTGCAACAGCGCCACGATCACTCCTATGGATCTGTGGCACCAACGTCTAGGTCACGTGAATGTTAGAGATCTCAATCGTTTATCTAAAAAGGACCTATTACGTGGCTTACCATCTCTTGGAAAGTCAACTTCGACCGTTTGTGGACCCTGTCAGTTGGGAAAACAAATTCGTAGTCCTCATAGGAAGTTACATTCCATTACCACCTCTCGTGTTCTGGAGTTGATTCACATGGATCTTATGGGTCCCACTCGTACTGAGAGTCTAGGTGGTAAGAGGTACATCCTCGTGATGGTAGATGATTTCTCCAGATACTCCATTGTAGGTTTTCTGAGAGAGAAATCCGATGCTGTAGATTTCTTAACGACCAAGTGCCGTGTCCTGCAAAATCAACACGGTGTCACTATTAACAGAATACGTAGTGACAACGGCACTGAATTCAAGGAAGCAAAGGTTGATTTGTACAGTGATAACCTTGGGATCAAACATGAGTTTTCTGCTGTGAGAACTCCTCAGCAAAATGGGATTGTTGAGAGAAAGAATAGAACGATCCAAGAGATGGCTAGATCTATGCTTCTAGGTCGTAAAGTTTCTAGGAGATTTTGGGCAGAGGCAGTGTCTACTGCATGCCACACGGTGAATAGGGTTTATTTGCGTCCACACACACTACAGACACCTTATGAGTTGTGGACCGGCAAGAAGCCCAACCTGGCGTATTTCCGTGTTTTTGGGAGTAAATGCTACATCCTACGGGATAGAGAGCAATTAGGAAAGTTCCACTCTCGGAGCGATGAGGGAATATTTCTAGGATATTCATCGAATAGTAGAGCATACCGGGTTTTTAACCTGAAGAGCTCTAGGGTTATGGAATCAATAAACGTTACCGTACAAGATGACAAACCTTTGACGGTTATTGATCCTAACCTTTAGTGTGAGGATGAGGATTTTTCTGACAGTGATTTACCTGTTCCTCTCTCACACTCTGTGGACCCTACTCCTGAGTTAGGGGACACACCTGCTTGGGTTCGCAAGAGTCATGACCCTTCTGCCATTGTTGGTGATCCCACTCTAGGGGTCAAGACTCGTGCTCTGCTAGAGAACGTTGTTAGCCATCTTTGCTATACGTCCAAAGTCGAGCCCAAGAACCATAAAGAAGCACTCAAGGATGAACACTGGATATCTGCTATGCAGGATGAGTTGCTTCAGTTTAAAAAGAATGATGTCTGGGAACTTGTCCCCCGACCTAGTGAGATTAATGTGATAGGTACCCGGTGGATTTTTAAGAACAAAATGTATGAAAATGGTACCATAATCCAAAATAAGGCTAGGTTGGTCGCTCAAGGCTACACACAGATAGAGGGTGTAGACTTTGGGGAGACATTTGCTCCTGTTGCGAGGCTTGAGTCCGTCCGTCTTCTGCTCGCCATCGCATGTCATCTGTGCTTCAAGGTGTATCATATGGATGTCAAGAGTGCCTTTTTGAATGGCATTCTACATGAGGAGGTTTATGTGGAACAATCAAAAGGGTTTGAAGACCCTCAGCACCCTGAGCACGTCTACTATCTGAGGAAAGCCTTGTATGGTTTGAAGCAAGCACCCCGTGCTTGGTACGAGAGGCTTACTTCTTATCTCTTAGCTCGTGGCTTCAAGAGAGGAGGAGTAGATATGACGTTGTTTGTCAGGAGAGATGACGGTGCTATTTTGGTTGCCCAGGTCTATGTGGACGACATAGTCTTTGGATCCACATGCTCCCAGCATGCTCACCACTTTGAGGAGGAGATGAAAAGTGAGTTTGAGATGAGCATGGTTGGTGAGCTTACATTCTTCCTTGGTCTCCAGGTTCGTCAGCTAGAGGATGGGATGTTCATCTCCCAATCCAAGTATGCTAGAGACCTAGTGAAGAAATTTGGTTTAGACTCCGCTAAGCATGCACGTACACCTATGAGTACCACTACCAAGCTTAGTAAGGAGACTTCAGGCAAGGACGTAGAGCAAACCTTATATCGGAGTATGATAGGTAGTCTCCTCTACTTGACTACCAGTCGTCCCGACATCGCCTTTAGTGTTGGAGTCTGTGCGCGTTATCAGGCATCCCCAAAAGAGTCACATTTACTTGCTCTAAAACGTATTATTAAATACGTAAATGGGACTCTCTCATACGGGATTTGGTATTCCTTTGATACCGATGACCGTCTGTCCGCCTACTCGGATGCCGATTGGGCTGGGGATGTAGATGGATGTAGGAGCACTTCTGGTGGGTGTTTCTATTTTGGTTCTGCTCTTGTCTCCTGGCTGAGCAAGAATCAAAATTCCATCTCTTTGTCCATTGCGGAGGCTGAGTACATAGCCGCCGGGAGTTGTTGCACACAACTCTTGTGGATGAAGCAAATGCTGGAGGATTATGGGATATCACAGGACACCATGACCATTTCCTGTGATAACACGAGCGCGATACACATATCCCGCAATCCAGTTCAGCATTCGCGCACAAAACACATCAGGATACGTGAGCACTTTATTCGTCAGTTAGTTGAAGAGAAAGTCGTATCCCTGAGTTTTGTTCCTACCGACCGTCAGTTAGCCGATATTTTCACGAAACCTTTAGATGCCCTTAGATTTGAGAGTCTTAGGAAATCTTTAGGGATTTGCACAGTTGACTGAGGGGTTGGTCTATGTATAGAATAGGATGCTTCTTCATGTTCATATCATATGCTTCCTATTGCTAGTCTGTTTTATATGTACCATTACTTTGTTGTACAGCTTTGTTTTATTCCTTTTGCTTTTTATATTTCTTTTGAAAAAAAAAATACAAAAAGATTTTCCTTTAAGAAAAATTTTGAGAAAAGCACAAAAAGATTTTATTTTTCCAAATTTTTGAAAAAATCCAAAAAGATTTTTGTATTTTGCTTCTTTTATGGATGAGCATGTAAGATAGCCAAGTCACAACTTCATTCCATTTATCCATGTGACTGTTTGATAGAGATTTGAGAGGCTACATCATTTCATCCATGTGCTTTACATTGATTGGAGTCTTTGAGATGTAATTAGTGATATCTTCCTACATGTTTGACTCCTATATCCTTTATTGCACACATGCACGGCTATATTTGATTATTGCACTTGTCTATCTCATGTTGGCTTGCGTGTTTTCATCTCAATCATGTCTATACGATGTACAATATGCGATAAAACTTAACAAGATTGGAATGCATGTAAAAACCGTTTTGGTGAGACTGTGTGTTTTTGTATAACGGGGAGGGGCAGTGAAAGGTAATCATCTATCCTTTGCGCAAAAGCCACCGTTAAAAAGGACCTAAAAATGGAGGAATTTTAATATCCGAGGTCCAAAGAGGTTAAAAGAGCCCGAAAAAATTTAAAGGCAATAAAAAGCAATTCATGCCAAATATGGGCCACTTAGGTTTCACCATCAATTCTCCAAAGTTTGAGAATTTAGAATGCCTCTATTCAATACAATATCTGAGGGAGTTTGGTTGGAGAATCTAAACAGGTTTGCACTTCCTTGAAAGTCCTGAAAAAGCATAAAATCATTTTGGACGTTATTGGTGTGAAAATCATTTTGAGCTTTGATTTGTTGATTTGATTGAGTCAATATCTTATACTGTCACTCTTTTACACCAAAGGAAGCATTTGAGTTCATTCGCTAGGAATATCCAATATTCATCGTGCACATATGTCATGTTTGTATGCATTGATTTTCCTATCGAATTTGATCACACCACTTCATTTACGCTATCATTGACTTGGTTGCTTTCTGTTTATTCATGGTGTGTTTTTATCCTAGTGACACCCCGCACTTGCTTATTTGATTTATTTCTCTAATTTGTCCATTTGGGGACATCATAAAAAGGGGGAGAAAGAATTATCATATTATGGGGGAGTTTGAATTCTGGGGGAGTTTTTGAGATGTTGCTTATATTTTTATCATATATTGATATCCATGTTATCTCATTTCAAACTCGATATGTCACGTGGTATTTGCTTTGTCTCATGTGTGTAGGTATGAAGATTGCAGATCTATATGTTGCACACCCTGATGAGAAAAGTTTTGAGATTCCTGAAGAATTAAAGAACAAACGATGAAGACTATTCATTTGTACCTTTTCCAGTTTTGGGTTCATGGGAGGGTAGATTTGTATAGGCAATTTCATATTTGATAATTCGGATTTTTTATGTATGTACCGGCATAGACATAGGGGGAGATTTGTAAGGACATTTTTCACATGTCCGAAATGTTTCATTTATTTATGTCGTACGCCGCTACATTTGGCACATCTCCTCACGATCTCACATGACGGACTCTATCCGAATTCCGGGAATCAAGCATGCATTATCTCCACTAATATGTCCCACATCTGCCTCAATGACTTCACGTTCCAAGATTTTAGGGACTTAATGCAAGTGGTACGCAAGGGAAGTCAAAACAGTGAAAAAAGGCACAATAGGAGAGTTCAAGGGCATTTTCGTAATTTTACATCCATAGTTAGGAGGTCTGGTCAACTAGAAAGTTTAAGAGCTCGCCGCAACGAAGATATTGGAAAAAACGGCACCTCAATCCGAGCTACGGTGAAGGAGTTATGACCTTTTGAAGATAGAGAAAATTCCTTAAAGAATGCTGTTTTTTTTGTACGCTGGATAGAATTTTAGAGTTTTAAGAACGTGAGACTCTTCATATTTTTTCCTATAAATACCAACTTCGGGGGAGTTGTTTTGCAAGACTTTAGGAGACGAATTTGAGAGTCCAAATACATCTAGTCTTCATATTTTTGAGTCCCAAGACTCATGTTTTGATTCACACATCATTGCCAAACCTTTGTGAATCCTTTTGCAACCCAAGAACACAACTTTGGTTTGTTCAACCCTTGTGGAGGAGACCATTCTTCTTCTTCATTGCAGCCCTACTGGAAAGGGATAATTCCAGCCGCGACTACAGAATCCGATACCCGAGGGTAATTCTTAGTCAACTTGTATTTTCATTGTAATCCGATTGTAAGCCATTCTCTTACAAATTATAGTGAAAATAAATGGTTTTGCCACTGAGGGGGATTTTTCCTTAATTGCATGTGTTTGAATGTTCTTGCGTAGATTATCAATTTATTCAATCACATACTGCTGCATGTTTAGGGTTTGTTTGGATTAAAAGGGTTTTATATATAATTTGATCATTTGAACGCGAGCACACACGTTTCTCAGAACGATTCCAAAATTATCCCCACCCCGGAATATCCCATCCGTAAAAATCTACACTAATTGGTCCCATCCCTAGAAAGTGCTAACAACGACTAAAGCATACCAACTAGTCCCATACCTAGCTTGTATTCCTAAAATTTAAGTGAGAGCATATTACCCAAAATCACATCGTCCCAGCGATGATAAAAGTAATCAACACAATAATTCACTTATTTTAATGTATCAATAATCACACAAATTTCACATGGGATCACAAGTAAATTTTAATTTAATTTGTTCAAGTCATCGATATAATTAACTCAACTTATTTTATTTAAAAATTACAATTTCCAATCAACATGCAAGTTTATGATGCACCCAACAATGCTTACTTTTATCACATCTATACATTTGTATGTGATTTCCCAAGTCTGGTTTTCATATATAATACAAGTTCTAAGGTTTCAACATGCAACCTACACCCATATTACCCAAAGTCCAAACTCTACCCTAAGCACACAAGGGTTACAAGTAATAAATCAGATTAAATTTTTTAAGGAAAAACAGTACCAATTTAGTTGTCACTTTTCCTAATTAGGTTGCTAATTTATTTTAAGAAAAACACAAAAATTGATTTTTAGGCGACATTTAACACGCATAATACTAAAGAGAGAGAATAGAAGAATTCGTGCCGGGAAAATTATTTCGTGAAAATACTGAACACTCGGTTGCGTTCGTCTAGAGAAAATAAGCAAGTTTCGTTCTTGAGCCTTCTTAAAAATATGTAGTTTAGACCTCCCAAAATATGATTGAAGTTTTATATAATGGAGGTTTGGAGTTGAAATATTAGGGTCTGAGTATTCTGCTTTGTGTAGGGAAAAGAGGGTTTGGGAAAATAAAGGTGCGTGACCTTTTAAAAATGGTTCAAAGTCTCTATTTAAGGTAAAGATAAAAGAGTCCTAATGGGTTCCAACCCTCAAGAGATTTAATAAAATATTACAAAAAATCTACAAACCCCCAATGAACCCATGTGTGTCCTAAACAAAATGGAGACAACTAACTCCCAATTCCATGCGCGTCTCCATCCTTGTTGGCAGTCAACTATAGTGTCATAGGTATAAGGTAACAAAGGAGTATGGAAGTAAATAAAATAATTAAAAAAAAGAACTCAACCCCCCCCCCCTAAATGGGAGCCATGCGCGCCTAAGAGCGAGAAAAAGAACGGGGTCCAGCGTGTCTTTCTCTCTCACCTCAGTATAAGTAAAAAAGAAATATATAGTTAATATGATATTAATATGCAAAATCTAGAGCACCTCTTTCACTAGACAAGTAAAACTCACAGCGGTATTGTGAATCGTCTACCTCTAACCGTTTAAATGCTTTTTGAAAATTTTCAGCCGCCTCTAACATCAAATAAGTCGAATTCCATCTTCTGGAAACGTCTAAGAAAACAAGTTTTTTCGATGATATCCTTTCCCTTTCACAACAAGCCTTAAACTTATCTAACCTCGATGGGGAAGCCCTAATATATCTCATGACATTATGAATTCTATTAATAGAGACATGATATTCCTTCAAACCATCGGTGACAACTAGATTCAAAATATGTGCACAACACCTCATGTGCATAAACTCACCCCCTAAAATTTCCCCACCCCAATTATTAACTTTTTCAGATAAGTACGCAACAGCTACATCATTGGAACTAGCATTATCAACCGTTACTGTAAAAACCTTCTAAATGTCCCACCCCAATAGACACTTCTCGAAATGTTGGCCAATTGTTTCACCTTTATGATTTGGCACTAAGCAGAAATTTATAATTTTTTTTGTTATAGTTCCAATTGCTATCTATATAGTGTGCTGTCAAACACATGTAATTAAGATTTTTTAAAAACGTCCACGTGTCCGTGGTAAAATAAACTCGCTGCCTCAATTTCTTGAAATAATTTCTCAATATATCCCTCTCATTTACGTAAATCTTTAAGAAATCTCTAGCTATGGTAGTGCGACATGGGATTGGAAATCTAGGCTCAAATACATTAAGTACATTTCTAAACCCTTCATTCTCAATAAATTTAAAAGACAATTCATTTATAATAAATATTCTAGCAATTTCATCCCTACATCGATCAACACTATAAGATGTAGCCACAAGAGTTGATCCACCCCCCTCTCCACTTTTTTTTGGTTGGAAGACAAAGGTCTTTTGTTTTTTTGGTTCCCTATTAGGATAAGTGGGGCATACATGAGTTAAATGGCTCAACAAATTAGATGTTCCATTATTTTTACTATCACAAGTATATTGTTTGGCACAATAATTACAAGTTTCATGGAATCCATCGAGTGATTTTGTAAAATGATCCCACGCGATTGAGGGAGGCCAAGTAGGTTTTCTTTTACCTTTAATAGTTGCATCTTATTGACTCGCTGTTGAACTAGGTTGATGAGATGCATCTTGTTGATCCACTTGATCACTATTTGAAGCATTGAGATGTGGCAGATGATTATTTGAAGGTATTCCATTAATTTCCCTGTTAGGATCATCATCCATCTAAAAGTAAAAGAGAACTTATTAACAACACATTTAATTAATTATAATATAATCTGAAAATATAAATAAAAATGAGACTGATGGTTTACATTCAAATTTACCCGACACGATGCGCCTGAAGATTGAGCCGTGATTACTCTTTAATTTAAAAATATGGAAGCAGTGAACAATGAAAAACCATACAACTGTTAAAAATCAAACCATTAACGGTTAACTCAAACCATTAACGGACTAAGGTTATCTATCAAAAATTCATTAACTGTTAAAATTCATTAACAGACTAAGTTTACTCAAACCATTAACTGTAAAAAATATTTAATTATGCAAATTTCAGTTTACTCAACCTTAGCAGATGTGATAAATTTTAGTTAACTGACTAAGGTTATCTATCAAAAGTTCATTTAATATTTATTCTAGCATAATTTCAAAAATTATTCTTAATCCCTATAATATCACTACTACACATATATCACGAGCTTTTTGTTAAATCCATATAATTTAATACACTGACTAAGCTTTTTCTAATTTTTACCATAAAAATTAAACCGTTAGTGACATTTTTGTGTTATCCCTAAAATCAAACCATTAAACTGTTAATGAAATGAAAAGCCATAAAATCAAACCATAAAAATCGAGCACCATTTGTGTGTGTGTATATATATATATATATATATATATATATATATATGAAGAGAGAGAGAGAAAATTACCGTCGATGTAAGGGGGAGGAGGAGATCAGCGCCGTGTAAGGGGGAGGAGATCAGCGTCGTCGCCGTAAGGGAGAGTGAGAGATAATGTGAGGGAAAGGGAAGGGAGATCATCCGTAAGGGAAGGAAGGGAAATGTGAGAATAAAATCGGGTAGTTTTTTGTAACTCTCTATATATAATGCGGTATTAAATCGCGTGGGTATTAAATCGGGTAGGGTATTGGGTATATTTTTAATCACATTCATTTCAATTGGATTGATTCGGTTTTTTTAATCGATTTTTTATCCAAGAATCGAAATCGATCCAATTAAATCGGTTTTTGAAAATTAAAATCCAATCCAATTCAATTGAGGTCAATTTTGTATCCGGATTGGATCGGTTGGTTTAATCAGTTTGGTTTGGATTTTGCACACCCCTACCTCTTACGAGGCCGTTTTGGGGTTGTATTTGGGTTTTGGTCTCTAACGGCATGTTTTTACCTAAGTTTAGATATTTAGAAATTTTCATCATATACAAGTACCAGGAGTTTAGTGACTGAGCCATTAAATCCTACGAGTTACATTGGTCCTGTGTGAGTGGTTCGTGCCTCTTACACGTCCTTTTGGGGCTGTTATGGGGTTTTCCCCTCTAGTGAAACATTTTAAAGCCTAAATTTAGATATTTACTAATTTTCATCACATTCTAAAGCTAGGAGTCCCATGATTGTGCGGTAAGTTCCTACGAGTTATATTGGTCCTGTGCAAATGTTTGTGCCTCTTACATGGTCGTCTAGGAGTTTTTTTGGGTTTCTGCTCTCTAGCAGCACGTTTTTTAGCCAAAGTCTAGATATTTGCAAAATTTATCATATTATCAAACCGAGAGTCCCGTGACTATGTAGTCAGTTCCTACGAGTTACATTGGTCTCATGCGACATATTCGTGTCTCTTACGGGGCCGTTTAGGCACTGTTTTTGGTTTTTACCCTCTAACGGCATATTTTTAAGCCTAGGTTTAAATATTTGCAAATATTAGTAATATATTCTCAAACTGGGAGTCCTGTGACTACACATTCCGTTATGAGTTTTCACTCATTAACAACATGTTTATAAGCCTAAGTCTAAATATTTGAAACGTTTCATTATATACAAGTGTCGCGAGTCCCGTCACTACATGGTTAGTTCCTACGAGTTACATTGGTACCGTGAGAGGTATTCGTGCCTCTTACGGGGCTGTTTTGGGTTTTCTCTCTATAGAGGCATATTTTTAAGCCTAAAATCGGGAGTCCCAACTACGCGGTTAGTTCCTATGAGTTAATTTGGTCCCCTGCAAAGTATTCGTGTTTTCTACGGGGTTGTTTTGGGTTTTGTCCCTCTAGCAGTCTGTTTTTAAGCCTAAGTTTATATATTTGCAAATTTTCATCATCTTCACAAATTGAGAGTCCCGTGCCTATGCGGCCAGTCCTATGAGTTACATAGGTCCCGTACGAGGTCTTCGTGGCTCTTACAGGGCCATATAGGAGTTGTTATTAGTTATCACCCTCTAGTGGCATGTATTTAAGCTTCAGTCTAGATATTTGAAAATTTTCATCAAATTCTCAAACTGAGAGTCATGTGACTATTGGGTCAGCTCATAAGAGTTACAATTGTCCCGTGCGTTGTGTCCGTTCCTAATAGGGGCTGTTTAGGGGTTGTTTGGCTTTTGACCTTCTAGCAACATGTTTTTAAGCACATGTCTTGATATTTGCATATTTTTATGATATTCTCAAATCTAAATTCTCATGACTACGTGGTCAGTTCCTTCGAGTTACATTGGTCCCGTGTAAAGTGTTTGTGCTTCTTACGAGGCCGTTTGGGGGATGTTATTTTTTTTTGTCATCTGACGGCATGTTTTTAAGTCTAAGTCTAGATATTTGCAAATTTTCATCATATTCTTAAACTGAGAGTCCCATTACTATGCATTTTGTTCCTATGAGTTACATTGGTCTTGTGCAAGGTGTTCGTGAATTTTACGGGGCCATTTTGGGGTTGTTTTGGGTTTTCACCCTCTAGCGATATGTTTTTAAGCCTAAGTCTATATATTTGAAAATTTTCATCATATAAAAGTACAGGGAGTCCCGTGACTATGCGATGAGTTCCTATGAGTTACATTAGTCCCGGGTGAGGTTTTTATGTCTCTTACAAACCTTTTGAAGCTGTTAGGGGTTTTCACCCTCTAATGGAACCTTTATAAGCCTAAGTCTAGATATTTATAAATTTTCATCATATTCACAAATTAGGAGTCCCTTGATCATGTGTCCAGTTCTTATGATTTAAGTTGGTCCCATGCGAGGTGTACGCGCCTCTTACATGGCCGTTTAGGAGTTATTTTAGGTTTTCACCCTTTAGAGGCATACTTTTAAGCATAAATTTAGATATTTGCAAATTTTCATAATCTTCTCAAATCGGGAGTCCCGTGACTACATAGTCACATTGGTCTCGTGCCATCCTAGTTGATTCATTAGTCATACCAAAAATTTACAGTTCAAACCAAACATTCATAAATCAAACTAAAGAGCCAATATAGGGACAATATTATAATATGATACAATTTGAATACAAATAGGATCATCAAGAGCCAATATAATAATAGGATGCTAATAGGTTTTTCATATGTAAAATAAAGTTTTGATACTCAAACTTCCTCTAAGCAACTAAAAGATCCTTTAAATTAGGGTTGTCATCAAGAGCAGATCAGAACTCTTTAGAACCCTTTAATACGTCTGCTTGAGTAGTGATATCCTCTAGTGCATGCATAATAATAGACCAATTGTTATCATTTAGCCATTTTGAGTAGAATGCCTTTTTACGTTCTAAAAGGCACAAATAAAAGGCATTTTTGATAAATCTACCATGATAAGTTTTAAGTCAGGATCAACTTTATAAGTATGTGTAGTGTCATCCACCTTCACCCAGTCAAAATAGAATACGATTTCTATGAAATCTAACTAATCGAGTTCTAGCTTTGTTGGACAATCCCATAATAGGTTAACACTATATCTTTTGAATTATTATCGCTTTTCTAGGGACAAAGGTAGTCAAGTCAGAAATTAAAATTCCGATAATTTGTGTCCAAATATTTTCCTCACATGGATCTGAAAAGAAATCAAAATCATTGGTGCAAAATTTCTTAAACACTTTCTCATAAAAGTTGGGTCCTTTTACTAGGCATGTAAGCCTTTACGAGACATCACCTCTTTTTAGAAGCTGCATTTATTAATGATTTTTTATTAAGGCATGTTTTTACCACGCATGAATAAATAACCGCACACATTAGAGGTGGAAATTACCTATTTTGATATCCATGCCCTAAAATCATTCATTGTGTCATTTCTACTCTAATTTTGGAAAATTTCATTCCCATACTTTCTAAAGGTAAATTGTAGAGTTTATATCATAATATAGTGAATACATATAATCAAACCAAAATAATTGAGTTAATTATGTAACTACTTACTCTCTCCAATCTTTAACTTCATCTTGCAATTCGAAGATATAATGATCTTATTGCTCGTATTGTAGATTGGTGAGTCTCACCTCTTTAGAGTTCCCAAAAGGCAATTCATCATCAAACTCGTCAGTTTCCTCGATCTCTCATCCTCCACAAGGATTGAACCTCCTCAACTTTTGTTCTGGCGTATGTTCCCGAGCATATAATGAAGATTTTACAATTATGTATTCTTCAGAAATTAAACCTCCAATATACCATGTATTCTTAGTGTAATCTTTGAAGGTTTTCATCAAACACTCGAAAGGATACATCCAGCGATAACTAACAGTACCACACAAAAATGCCTCATTGTATAAATGCATAAATAGGTGGCTGTTGATATCAAAGAATCATGAAGGAAATATT
Organism: Sambucus nigra; assembly: GCA_949130495.1. Taxonomy (NCBI): domain Eukaryota; kingdom Viridiplantae; phylum Streptophyta; class Magnoliopsida; order Dipsacales; family Adoxaceae; genus Sambucus; species Sambucus nigra. The sequence continues at coordinate 583,902,035 of OX422210.1, read as the reverse complement.
TCTCTAATATACAAATTGTCTCGGCTAAAGTTGATTTCATGGCTTTAATGTGATTTATGTTTACCACTTTTGAATAAAGTTTGGTAAAGCACAAACTTATTTGCATAATTGTCTGACGGAGATCTTTTTGCTCAGAGAAGCAATCACTACACCACAATGGCTATTTTTCAACTAATAGAATATTTAATTTGTAAGTGTTTATAACACTTACAAAATTAACAATGGTTTTGGACAGTTACAAAATTTATAAGTGATAAAAAAAATTGGTATTTTTTTTTTCTATTCTCCCAAACTAAAAGTGTGGCATGGTACTAAAATGTGTATACAAAATTGGCACTCTCAGCATAATTTTCCATCCCATCTTCCACAAGGGTTTCGTCTCCCTCCCTCCCTCAACTATTCACAAAATTGAGAGCTCTCAATGCATCCCTACCCTAAGGTTCGTCTTCTTTTCCACACGTATATCCTTCTTCTATACCCTTAACCTAACCCGATTAGGGATAATTACCAAGAATATCCACTTGTGTATAGTTTAGCATCAGGGTTTTTAGTTCCATTGTCGCCACTGGGGAAAAGTATAGAAAAAGAAGGTTCTCTTCGCTGGGGAGAACTAGCATCGGGACTTTTAATTTAACGTTTATGGTTGGGTTTTATTTCCTATATTCTCATAATGAATCATCGACACAATAGTTGTATGAGGTAATCAATAACTAATTTAGATTTTTGATGTATTTGTACTCTCTGTGCTCATGCAGTCTATGAACAATTGCAATAAACATCCTCAATTATGAGTACAATGCAAGAAACACAAAAAATTACTGATCCGATGAAAAAAACCTCTAGTATTGAAAAGTAATCCACAAATTGTAAATACTCCCTTACGTATCACTAAAAACCTTTTTTGTATGAATAGTAAGGGGGAATTTGTTAATCAATGGAATAGTTCATATGGTTTATTATAAAATTAATAATTCAATATGTATATGCAACAATTGTAATAGTTCACGGGAGTTTCTTAAAATTTACCCAAGAATTAATTTCTATATGTATTGATACTTATGTACAAAGTCATAGTTGAAATGGAACCCAGATTGAGGATGGGTTAACTTCATTGTATTTTAAGTTGGCTTCTATCCATTTAGTAATTATGCAGCTCAGATTGAAGGTTGGCTATGAATTCATCAACATGACTGAACCTTTCCTAATTGATTTTAATTAGTTTGGTATTTCAAAAGCTTTACATTCATGTTGTTATAGTTTTTCTCTATCAACGTTAGTTATTAGAGTTTTGAAACTATCATTTTCTAGTGACATCTCATAATTGTGAGGCGTTTATTTACCCAAAATGTATTAGCACTGTGCATATGTGACTTTAACTTATGGACTAGCTAATTTTTGCCATTGATATGAATGTTTCGGGTTTTCCCTACACTGATCATGTGTATGAACAAAGCTTGGAGGTAACATCAAACATGATAGAGTGTTAATATGCTTGATATTATTTTACTTTTAATGTGGATCATACTTTATGTCTACACTACACCAAAACTATCGGATTGTTACAGTCGTTGACCGTGACATGGCCAACTTGTCAAGGTCAATGACCGTGACAAGTCTGGGGTGACGACATTTATTGTCACGAACTTGTCACGGTCAATGACCGTGACAAGTTCATTAGACTTATCACGGTCCTGTCACGGTCTTTGACCGTGAGAAGTTCTAAAAGTTATCACGGTCATTAACCGTGACAAATAAAACTTGTCACGATCAATGATCGTGACAAATCTGTATAGAAGTTAAAAAAAATCTGCTGGGCAGTTTGGCCACTTCCACTTCCTAGAAGTATATTTGTACCTGTTATAGAAAAATTATACCTATTCAAATAACATATATCCAAATAAAATAGAAATAATGCACCAAATCATTGCATATATAATTCCATATCCAAATAAAATAAAAATATAATCCATATCCAAACTAAAGTGTAACAAATAAAAATAATTCAAATATAATCCAAGTGTCCAAATAAAAATAGATACAAATAATGTCACGCCATAGTGTCCGGGGTAGGTTCGAGGAGGAAGGAAGGCCACACGATATATACATTGAGATACCCCTCAATATGCGTCACGCTGCATTGTTTGCGCAACCACAATGTGGAGTTCTCTTTCGTAGTTATCACATGCGTGATGAGCACCTTGGCCTCGATATTTTGAAGGATACGTCCAAGAACAACCATTATATATGTCGCGTAAAAACAAGCTCGGTCAATCGATTGTTGACATAGACCACTAGACGAGATCCAAGTAGGGGACTGGATCATCAAGCGGTGAGTCCGCGCGTATCGATGATGAAGCAACGACGTCCACATCCATGCCCTCGTCCTCTGCCACCTCCTCCTCCAACATATTCTCTTTCCCCTTGCCCTTTCCTCCCAACTCACGGTTCATGAATTCATACATATCTGGACCGTCGCCTCCAACATTGATAGCTTTGAGTCATGCGTGTCCACCGGACGATCCAACTCGGTGTTGCTCGTCTCCATTCCGATGATTCTAGATTTGCCCACCCGCGAGCACACCCCCTAGTCCTCCCCTTATGATCAGTGCCAAGTACTTGGCTGAGTGTGTCCGTGGACAAATATGCCTTGTCTGCATTAGACTGCTACTCATGCACTTCCTTAGGTTTTGCCTGAAATGACAAAAAATACACGATTATTAGTTAAGTAAATATAAAAATTATAACGTAATTAAAAAAATTAAACTATCGGATTACTTACAATCGTGGCCACGATGCTCGGGGACACCTCCTTATCCTTTCCCTTCTTCGTCTGAATTGCCACATAGGCATCGAGCCTATGTGGCCTACCTCCAAAGCCACTCCCCGTCCCCTGAAATAAAATTATGCAAAATTAGTAAGTAACGCAAAGTAAAATAATGCAGAATAACATATTTATATAATTATAGAAAAATAAAAACTGACCATCCTGTGCTCCACCTCGGCGTAAGACGTCCGACCGAAGTAGTGCACGTCCGTCTGGTCACTCCTCGATTGGCGAGATGCCAATTATCACTCCTCGTCTCATTGTTGATGAACTTTTGCCACTTTGACAATGCGATCGGCTCCTTCGACGAGATGATCTCACACAGTCTGAGAATGGAGTTTCGGGTCTTCCCAAAGTACCGGGCCCGTAAATTTTTCTTCCACGTCTTATGTTGTTCCCTCAACTGCTCCAACACGGAATCGCAGAGGTGTGAGGACATGCCGAATTGTTCCTTTCAAACAATACAAAACAAAAAGAAAGTAAGTGACAGTTGCTAATAAATTGAAATTGAAATTGAAATTGAAATTGAAATTGAAATATAAATATAAATATAAATATAAATATAAATATAAATATAAATATAAATATAAATATAAATATAAATATAAATATAAATATAATACCTGTAGTGCCGCCCAAACATCCAACTTGAGCTCATTTGGCACCTCCCACCACCTAGTATACCCCGAGTCGATAATTATTTTCACCAACTCGAGGGATCTAGTCAATATTCCCGTCTTGTTCTCAACGGTCGATTACAATTTGCCCCATTTTGGGAGCCTAGGGACCGAGTAGCCCTCGACACCTCCACGGCCGCCAAGCCCTAAAGAAGACATTTTCTGTAAAAATTGTAGTTATTAGTACGAATCCAAATTAATTAGAAGAATACAAAGCACTAACCATATTATAACAAAATGGTGGCAACTTTGAATTAGTGCCCTAAACTGATCAAGTACAAATGAATTAAATGCATTAAACTGATGTCGGATAATAATAAAACACTAGATTAATAAACGAACTGGATATGGACTTTGAATTAATGCCTAAGAATTAAATCTAAATATTACGTGCAGTAAATTGATCAAGTACAAATGAATTAAAAGCATCAAAATAATATCCGATAATTGGAATACTTATTACAAATCTAAAAATTATTTCAAATTAGGGTTATCATAAAAATGGATTGATATTCGGTAGGAGCAACCAAGTCATCCAAACTACTGTTTAGACACTTTGGCGCATGTAGGATGATTGACCACGTCTCGTTGTTGATATACTCCGAGTAAAACACTTGCTTGACCTTTTGAAATGCACAAATAAATGGATCATTGCTCATGTGCCCGTTGCTCTTCAACTTGGACAAGTCAACCATGATCAAATTGGTGCCAGGATCAACTTTACAAGAATTTTTATCCTCAACTCTTACCCAATCACAGTAAAACACAACCTCTTTGAAGCTTACATAGTCCAATTCAAATAAATTTTGAATTACACCATAGTAAGTCATTTCAGCTTGAATGAAGTTTTCATCTTTCATGCTCGCTCGAAAGAAAGTAAGATCCTTGTATGAAATGCTCGAGTTCTGTACATTTGTAGTTTCCTCGTACACCCTTGCATCGAATACATGACCGTTCAATCGATACTTTTTGTACTCTTATGCCATGAACAAAGGTCCAGTGGCTAGATGAGCAAGCCTTGATGTCGCATCACCCGTCTTTAAGAGTTGAGAATATAGATAAATTAATTAGGTTAGTTATAAAGTTTTATTCTAATGTAACATTATATAATTGCCATTTTCATTGTAATTACCTCATGTGACAACCACAGCCTAAATTCGTTGTTTGATTGTGCTATTGTTTTTTGTCTTTTATTGTTCTCACGGGCTTCAAATTTTCTGCATAAAATTAATGTGCCGAATGTATTAAAAAATTAATCGTGTATAAAATAATCTAAAATGATGTAAAACTTAAAATAATTTAAACTTACTTTTTCCATTCTTTGACATCTTCATGTGTGTCAAATAGATAATGAGCTACTTATTCATGTTGCAAACTCGTTAATTTCTCTCGTTTGCCCATCACATGACCGCCCTCATCGAAGAAATCATCAATTTCATCAACGTTGGTCGAGTCAGACATATATACCCGAGTATAGATTGATGACTCCATGGTTATGTATTCTTCTGCAATTGATCCTGCAATGTATCGTGTATTCTTGTCGTAATCTTTGAAAACTTTCATCAATCTTTCAAACGGATACATCCACCGATATCTAACTAGACCGAAAAGAAGTGCCTTGTCGCATAGGTGTACCAACAAGTGAACACTTATGTCAAAGAATGATGGGGTAAATTACTTCTACAATACACAAATCGCTTCGATAACCGTTAATTTTGAGGCCACTATGTGTTCTCGATTGACTACCTTCTCACGTAAAAGTGAGAAGCATTTACTAATTTGCATAATAGCCTTCCGTAAATCCTTGTTCTTGGGGAAACAATGCTTAAACAATAGAGGAACCAATTGCATGATCACATGCCAATCATGGGACTTACACTTATATAAATCATGGGTAGTATAATTCAGAATCCTTTGCAAGTTGGACGAAAAATTAGATGGAACCTTCAAATTATATATCGTGTCTAAAATCACGTTCCTTTTCTCACTCATCAAAGTAAATGCACCAGGGGGAATTATTGTCCTTCCCCTAGTATCTTCTTTCAACCATAGTTGTGGCTTAAGTTTCAACGATTTTAGGTCTTTTTGTGCATTTTCCCCACCCTTCGAATGACTCCCCCCAAGGCACGTGTCCACAATATGTTCAACGATGTTATTATATGCGTGCATTACATCCAAGACATGGTGCATCGGGTTATTCTTCCAATAAGGGAGGTCAAATAAAATTGACCTCCTATACCATGCCTTTCATGTCTCAGCTTCATTGCTAGTTGTGGTCTTCTTTTGCTTGACATTCTTAAATTTAGGATTCTTACTTGTCATATTAGGGCCATAGTCAAAAGATTTACTTTCAATTTCTGAACCTAAAAGTTTTCACTGAGGTAGCCTATGTCCAACCCCGCCTAATAAAAAAATTGGATCTTTTCTCCAATCTGAAACTATGATTGGGGGGTAAAAACCTCCTATGGCAGTGTTATGCATTTTTTGAGCTAGAGGGGAGACGAAGATATTCACTCTCCTCTCCACAAATAGGACACCCCAAATAACCATGCACTACACAACCAGATAATGTCCCATAAGCTGGAAAATCATGAATTTCCCACATTAACATAGCTTTCAGCATAAACTCTTCTTTTGTAAATAAGTCAAATTCTTGCACACCCTCTTCCCACAACTCATTTAATTCCTCTACCAAAGGAGTTGGGTAGACATCGATGTCATCACTTGGTTCCTTTGGCCCAGGTATCAACAAAGACATCATCAAAAATTCAGGTCTCGTGCACTGTGAAGGAGGGAGGTTGAGTGGGGATGGGATCACTGGACATAAACTCTAATTGGTGCTTAAATTTTCAAATGGATTGAAACCATCTGTTGATATTGCCAAATGAATGTTACGCTGTTCTCGAGCAAAATTGGGATACTCATAACTCATCCTCCTCTAAGCTATAGAATCAATAGGATGCCGTATGAGATTATCCCTTACTTCTGCCCTAGCATGCCAGGTCATTGCCTCCGCTATCCATGGTACTGTGAAAAACTGCTTTAATCTAGGCCTAACGGAAAAATATTTCAACACTTTTTGAGGCACTTTTGAGCTTGTGCCTTCCTTGCCAGTAGATTAGACATATCCAGGTTCATCACATACCGGACAATGATTGAGATTGTCATACTCCTTTTGATATAGTATGCAGTTATATACACAAGCATGAATCAATTTCTACTTCATTCCCAAACCTTTCAAACTATTTTTCATAACATGATAGATATTTGGAAGCGTATTCTCCCTGGGTAGGAAGCCCCTCACCCAATTCAGAATTCCTATCATGCTATTGCTAGACAAACTGTATTGGGTCTTCAAACTATGCAAACCAACCATGGCATGTAAAGTTGTTTGATCTTTCTCACAGCCAGAGTATAACGGTTGAGTCTCCTTAAATTTTAAATTTTGGTAGTCATCGTCAAGGTTTATCCCGATATCTTCATGAACACCTGAACCTTGTACATCTTCAGTGACCTCATTCTCTTCCACTTCACGAACTCCGTATGCGTCATCAACTAAATCCTCTAACATATTATGATCTATGTCGGCCCCTTGTACACTATCCTACTTGTTGAAGGTTATTTTGGAGGTTCCTTGGGGACAAAAGGAACTTTCGATTCCCCGTGAAAACTCCAAAATCGATAATTATCTTGCATACCCCATCTTAACAAATGTAGTTCAACTGTTTTCAACTCAAACACCTAACCTTTCTTACAATCAGCACACGAACACGGAAACTCTTCATCATTATGACATCTCTTTTTGTATTTCACAAATTCATTAGCACCTCTGTGAAACAAATCTCCTAATATATTTGCCTCACCGATCCACTGTTTGTATTTAGGATATCCCATCACATCTACTCCACACAATCACCTATTATATGTAAGAAGCGTATATTCGTGGATTAGTATAAACAAAAGTGTAAACATTTAGTTCCCATTAGTATAAACAATCACCTATTACTTGTTCTATAATATTTATAGTATGTTTCATTTAATTATGTCTTATTTATATTTGATTTTTAAATTTCAAATTCAAATTCAATTTACAATATTAATTCCTATTTCCTCCATCTCCTCTAAAGGGTGAGGGGTCCTATCCCATTTAAGATCCCATATTTCTGTAATATACTTAACAGATCATGCACACTGTTCCAATTTGAGGAAAATTCGACAGCATGAAGTTCTCCAAGTACACGACATAGATTTGCAAGTGTGAGTGTTATTTCAATTGATAATTGAAATAACACTCAACATCGCATCATCTATTATGTACCTAGAGAACATTAAGATACGACTGCAGAACTTCCTCCAAAAGTTACAATTTTAAGCCCTAAGAATATTACTATACAGAAACTATGCAGTCCCAAACTGTCCAAATGGGACAATTCGAGAGATCTCATTACAGGGGTAATGACTCTCGAATGGGTCTGAGGGCTATTGAATGCGTACGCATAAGAACTAGAAGGCTAGTATCTATGCGCACTATGTGTAATTTCAAGTATGTTTCATTTAATTATGATAAGTTCGTGGCCGTGACACTTTTGAACAGGTCGTGACACAAAGTAATTTTAGAAAAAAATTCAAAACTCCCCCTCCCCCGCCCCCCCCCCCCCCCCATTTTCACAATAATTCAGTGGTCGTTCCACTTCCAAAATTAGCCAACCCAACAACATAAGACAGTATAATTATTTAAGCATTTATAATTGTGAAATAAATTATGGATTTTAAAAAAATTTAACAACCAACTTCCATATCCAACCACACCAGTCCAATATAATCCAACAGCAACAACAAACCAACAAATGTGTATCCCGTGCTCCTTCTAATTCATCTACACAATTAATTCAATGTTAACAATTTCAAACCTAAATAAAAATATAGAAACAATATTTATAATGTCAAATTAACTTTTTTCTCTAAAAAATAAGATTCAATCAATATTAAGAATACCAATTAATTTCAATCCCAACTAACATCATCCAATCAACATTAACAATTAATTTCAAATCCTAAACTAAACATTAATTTCAAGTCCCCAGTCAACATTAACAATTAATTTCAAGTCCCCAGTCAACATTAACAATTAATTTCAAGTCCTAAACTAAACATTAATTTCAAGTCCTAAATAAACATTAATAATTAATTTCAAGTCCTAAACTAAACATTAATTTTAAGTCCTAAATTAACAATTAATTTCAAGTCCTAAACATTAACAATTAATTTCAACACATACACACATACACCTCCCCCACCACCCCCTGCCCTACCATTCCCCCTTACCCCACCCCCACCACACACACACACATACACACTCACCAACCTGCACACACACCACCCCCATACCCACTGCCCCACTACCCCCATACATAATTTTAAACCGTTTTGTTATGAAAAATTGATTTACCCAATTTTATCTTTTTAACCTAAAACATGCATCTAGGTGATAAGAAGATAAAATAAATAAATCATACACAATACACTGATGTAAGAGGAAAACCCACAACGGAAAAAACCTTGGATGGCTGAGCCACAAAATTCACTATGATATGGAATCACACAAGTTTATAGATGACTTACTCAACGACTTGATCCCCATAAGCCTTGACGCATCTTTAATCTTCAACCGCTCCTCCACGGTGACAATACAAGAATCTACCCACGTAAGTCCTCGATATCCACATATCCAATCTCAACAATCGTATACGAATTGAAGCACAAAATCCACCGCTTTTTCATCACAACACCAGAGACACGGAGTTCACCATGTGTAAACAACAAATAGGGAGTCCACCGTAACGAAATAATTATCACAAAGATGTGGAGACTAAACTTGGTGCCCAAACTAAAATATGTCAAAGTATAAGAAAGATGAAACTTGGATCTTCAAATGTAATGGGTGAAACTGGGGTTTTGGAGCTTTGGTAAACAAGTAAAAAAAATTTTTTTGCTAAAAGTTCTTAAAAATCAGAGTCCAACATGCCTATAAATAGTAAAACAAAAATTCTGAGGTGGAGAACTCGTTCAAACAAAAAAATTTAGTTCGTTCGAAAAAAAAGCATATTCCGTCTTAGCAAGATGCTAGTTCGTTCGAACAAAGAAGCATTCTTGTGCAAATGAGTTTCTAACGAGCTTCTGATGAGATGGATTTTGATAGACAAAGCATTCTCATTTGAGGTACATTATATGTTTATTCCAACGAGTTTCCTAGTTTGTTTTAACAAGATTAAAACTTCGTTCGAAGGAGAATAGATTTTTGTTCTAATGAGGTACACAAATCGTTCCAACGAACTAAAAAATAAAAAATCATTTTCTTCAAAAATCATTTTGAAAATAGTTCCAAACGATTTTGTTTAACAAGAAACACCCGAAAAATATTTTCAAGGACCATATTCTAAATGCATCCATTCCTACACGATCCTCGATAAACGTGAACATGCAGATAAACTTGTCACTAAATAATAAATGATGTATATCCACTTTGATGCTTTGCCACTACGTCTTCATCAACCATGTCATAGGCTTATGAGATCGACAATAGAAAGACTAGCCTATGACTCACATGTTTTGTACGAAATTACGCCAATTATAAATAAATTAACTTGATTGGAAATTTTTCCTTACAAATATTGATGTAAAACTCTTTCATTTTTACATGAATACCATATATTTTTTGTCTTATTACAAAGTAAGATTTATGTTTATTTTTTTAGTCGATCCTTTAAAAGTAAATATTTACTTACAGGATTTTCTCATGAGTGTATTACTCTAAGTACTTGAAGTAGCTATTTATTTTTGTTTTGTTATATGTATGGTTGTTTTAGATAATGACGCTAGAGTAAATATTTATTGTATCTTCTAGAATTTTCAACATAAACATAGTGTTAATAATATCATTAAATTGCAAAATTAGGACCAAAACTGACTATTTTTACATGCATTATGTAACGCAATGTTAATAATATCACAATTGGCGAATAAGAAAATTGTGGAAGGAAAATATACAGTTTTTCATCCCTCATCTCAGTCATCACAAAATAATGGACTGTTCACAAAATTGTAAAAAAAATCTCAAACCAAAAGGTGATTGTTCGTGGATATACGAAACCTAATGATATTCGAAAGCAAAAGGTGAGAAATGCGTGATGTCTAGATGTTTTGATTTTTTAATCGCATACCTAGGACTTTGCAATATCTAGATGTTTATGTGTTTTTCCATTTTCTTCTTCTTCTTCAATCGCAAACCTAGGGATCAATATCTGGTTATCAATCTGTAAAGAGACCATAAATTGGGCTTAATCGCAAATAGGTATAGCACTCTCTCTCTCTCTCTCTCTCTCTCTCTCTATATATATATATATATATATATATATATATATATATATATATATATATATATATAGTGTATGTTGAGTTTGAGGTTGAGTTCAATTAGGAGGATGCTTAGTATTAGTAGGTAATCTAGAATAACTCAATCGTGTGAACAAGAAGATGGTTTAGAAGATCTAGTGAGACAATGGAGGTGAGAGATACATATACATATTACATAGTCATGTTTTTTGCTCTTGATTTTTTTTGTTCTAGTTTTTCTCTTCATTTTAAGTGTATCTAGTCATTTTTATTTCTTTTTTTACAAACTAATAAACACTGAAGAAATTCCTATTGTGAGATTAAATTATTCAAAAAATTAGATTTTATCTATTATGTGTAATACATATATATATGTGTGTGTGTGTGTGTGTGTGTGTGTGTGTAAAATTGGATAGGGTTAAACCTATATAAAATTAAAGGTTAGCAATATTCAAAGTCTTTTTAGCATAGTCACTTTGTTGTATGAGAAAATTTTATATGTAAGCATTAAGAACATTAAGAATGGAGTGTCTTTTTCATTTTAATTAGTATTAATCTAGGCAGAATCATTTTTCCATCAAGTCAACCTTGTAATTTGGCATGTTTGGAGGTACTACACTTCCTCGATAACTTCAAATTATAATTGAAATTTGAGTTTAATTTTTCCTTAATTAATGGTTTCTGAATATAACATAAGTATTTGACTGTGCAGTATGTTCCCTTCTCCCCTGTTAATGTGCACAGACATTTCTTCACAATCGTTGTATATTTTATCAACCATTATCTGATCCTCATCCATCTGCAAAGGGCGATTGTGAACATAAGTTTTGACAATAAAGTAAATTAGTGTGTACGCGCCAATAAACTTGATATTGGTTAACTCCCTAAAATAGTATTGCTCGCCATAGTCATCGTGAGTGGATGATGATATTCCAGGGACTGTATCGGGCAAAGGCACTAGGGAGGGGAATGTTGAAGGACGTGGCAATTGGGAGGGAAAAACTTCAGACAGAGGATATGGGAAACCTTAATAAGTAAGCTAGGGGAAACCTTGATAAGTAAGCTAGGGGAAACCTTGAGGAGGCATAGGGAGCCAAATATCTTGAGTGAATAAGGACACAAGGCACCTGATTTCACCCGCTAACACTCCCAAGTTACTCTTAATCTCCTACACATCCCCATCTATCTTTAACTGACTTTTCTCTTGGCTCGAGATGCAGTTCCTCACCGAAGAGAGATCATCCACGATAGGTGCAGTGTTTGAATTTAGTTTTCGGCATATGTTATCCGACACCTCTCATGCTTCCTCTTTTGTCAGTTCCAAAGGTCTTGGTCAGTGCATCATTTCCAATGCCATCATAACGACTCGAAGCAAACTGACTGCTAATGCCTTTTATCAATTCCAATAACGTGAAATTATATTTACTCTTTAATTTGAACATTATTTTATATAAATAAATAACTCATCATACTCACTAGAGTCGAAGACAAATGTACTAGGAATTTATTATCTTTGTCTTATCGGGAATGCACGTATAAGTTTCCCCGATTAGGTTTTTTATCGGCATCTGGACTGCCCTTTGTACTATCTGACCATTCACTCCCTAAATCTTCATACGATTTAGACCCTAGCCTATGGATATAAACTTTCTTCGCTCTGTTTGGATTATTTTTCTCCACCTGGACCAACATTTTGTTCATCACCTCATTTTCCAAAAAGATTTTCCATTGATCTCCCGACATTTCAACATTCGAAAGGACTCTGTCATTCAATGCCAAAATATCGGAGCTAGATGCCCTTTCAGGAAATATCCCTATCGATGGCTTCTCTGATATTTTCTCAGTTGTTCAGCAACCCAGGAAAGAACCATTTTCTTTGAATGATCGGGAATGAAAAATGCTTACAAAGTTGTTCAAAATGTTATACTTCATGGCGTGATCAACTAAGTTTCATTTATCTGCCGACTCGACTCCCACATTTATTTTTCCAAGTGACAAACACTATGATTTAAAGATATGAAGGTCATTTTTATTTCCAGTAGGATTATTACCGAGAAGGGAGAACCCAATGGGATTCTTCTAATTTTTTAGGAGGTGTCAGAAGCAGGGGTGGGGATGTTGGAGTAATAGGCATTTTTGCCTACTCGGAGATGGAGTGGTACAGTAGAATAATTGAGGAAAAGAGAATTCTTCACCATTTGGTGATGAGAATCCTTGTTGGGGTAAAGGAGATGTCACATCATCACTTGGTACGTCCTGTTCATTGTCGCTCGGACTTAACTATGATAAAAATAATAAGCGACAAAATTATTATACTAATATGTTTACGACTAAATAATAATGTTTACGACTATATATATGTATATACCTTCTCATAATAAGACTTTAAAATATGTTCAGTGTGTCTGATCTCCATCCATTCAATATTACTTTTTAAAAATCTATGGATTTTTGCACGTGCCCAACTAACAGGAAGCGTATTTGTGTTTGATGTATAGATGTACGTGACATGAACTAGAAATTCTTTCTTCTTCAACTTATTATCAAGATTCAATTTAATATCCATATGTCACGAGACATCACAATCTTAGTCAATGCTCCCTTTACATAGTTGTATCCACAATGGGTGAATGCTTTTTTCTACCTTCTCTAACAGGGTAAGGAACGCCAGGGCTACGTCGGGATTATGTACGCAAAATATATTATCTATAGCCTCATCCCATATTTCTTGTAGGGAAAATAGAATACAATCATACGGATAATCTTGCGCGAGATGAATTCCATGATTTGCAAGGTAGTTAAATTATTCTATCTTTTTATTCCCATACTTGTAAATAAAAGTACCCTCTAAATGGCACGCACTAGTAAAAGAGGTATAAGTGTTGTCCAATATCAACCTCTCATACTCTTGCTGCTAGTGATTATCATCGTGCCTCATTTTTTCTGAAAAAGGTATATGAGGATGTGAATATGAGTCCTATAAGTAATGGATCCAATTAATCATTAACTAGTTATTATTTTTCAATCGATCCAATTCAAGTTTATCTTATTTTATTTAATCCTAACATTGTTATGCGTCCATACGAGTAGGAAACACGTGTAAGAATACACACACACACACACACATACATAATTGTGTGTGTGTGTGTATGTTTTATACAAGTGCGTGTATTAGGTGGTTTCCATCTGGGTAATTTCTTTTGTTAGGGTTTTGGATGAAGATTGATATTTTCTATCTATGTTATTTTTCTAGACCTTAAAATTGTCATTTGGTAGACTGATTATAAATTATAATGATATGTTAATAATAGTTGCAAAAAATGGTGACAAAATGGAGAGAGAAATAGATAAAGACTTCTAATGTTACCTAGTCTCGGTCATGGGCTGTAAGCCACCTACCCGACCATGTGCGCGTGTTTGTATGTGTTATACATATGCACATGTGTGTATGTGTTAAACATGTGCTGGTGTGTGTTAATATTGAATTGAAATATATTGCTTTATGACTACATGAACTCATATTTAGAATACATGAACTTCTGGTGGATCATTTAAACCTGTTTAATACCAAACCTACCCCAGTTCATTACTTTGTGACTAAGGCATAAACATCTAATTAGACATATTACGAAAATGAGGTTATATTGAAATTAAAATCTGATTTCATGAATTAAATCCAGATTCCAATCAATTAACATTATTATAACACAAACTTAATTTATTTCTTAATTAAAGCCAACTTGTCTTAGATTGAGAAAAATGAGTCCCATTTTGTCAATCTTTTCAAATCCTTTAAAACCTTAGGGTTTAAAATCCAATTACAACATTTTAATATTTTCACATTTGGGTCTGTTTAATTTGGGTATTCTCACATTTCATTCTTAGGGTTTATTTTACTGTGTATTTTCACATTTCAATCTCATTTGGATATTTTAATCCCACGCATACATATACATACACAAACATACACATACACATAAACACACAATACACACACACTCCCCCTATAATTATATGGTATGGAAAGAAAATGGAGAGGATACCTGAACTAGAGAGGGTCGCCTAAGGAGAGAGATGTCATCGGAGGTGAGCGGGTCACAACAGTGTACACACACACACACACACACACACACACATATATATATATATATATATATATATATATATATATATATATATATATATATATATATATATATATATATATATATATATATATATATAGAGAGAGAGAGAGAGAGAGAGAGAGAGAGAGAGAGAGATCCAGAAGTAGAGAGAGAGGGGTTCATGTGAAATGAGAAAATATTATGGGGTGTTTATATTTACAGGTGGTGGTCACGACCCTATTTATTAACACACCTACCATTACCATTTATGTTTTAAATGTTCGCAATAGGGTCATGGTCTTGGACCGTTACCATGTTTTGTGGCATGTAAAAAATAAATGGTCACGGAAGGTGGGTCACAAACTAGGGTTGAGACCACCACTGTGACTATTTCAAAATGGTCAGGGCTAAGGGTTGTGACCAAACTTAACCGAACCCTTTTATTTGTCATGGACTGGTCATGGTCGAGGGCTGTGACGTACTTTGGCAAGAGTTTTAGAGGGAGTTTGTGTAATACCCCGCCCTAATATTTCATTTAAATTATGTATAAATTGTAATGAAGTGAGGTGTGATGTTAATTTTTGAGAATTGTGGGTAGAAAAATTTAATTTTGAGGGTTGGAACTAAAGTAGGATTGTTCAAATGAGATTTACATCTTGTTAGAAGTAGGGGATCGAACGAGATTTTAACAAGATCCCACTATGTAACTATTTAGAGTCATTTTAAGTTCATTAGAAGACATGGGTCAAACGAGAATTTATTCTCATTCAAACAAGGCCTAATCTCATTTAAACGAGGGCCTTCAAAATTTTGTTAGTCAGATTGCCCTCTTGCGTTGTCACATTTGGGACCCTTGGATTGATGAGCTGTCGAGCTCTGGTGAGCCTAGATTGGGAAAAACGGGATTTTTGGTTCTTTAAGGGCTTTTATAAGGGTGTGTTTGGTTCATTTGGGTACTTTGAAGTTAGAAAAAGAAGAGAGGGGGACAAAAGGGTGGTCTTACACCATGGATGAGATTCTCTCCACCTCAAACCACCAGAAACAACCTTATTCTTCTAGTATTCACCACATTCAAGCCTACAACACCCATTACCACCATTATTGAAGTGGATCTACGAATTTTTGGGGCTTTGTTGGGGGTTCTTGAAGATGTAGATGGAAGATTTCATGGAGGATACCTTTGGTAACCCCTTGAGATCACCTTTGGAGGTGGGGGTTGCTCATCCTACACAATCTTTTTAACCAACATTTAAAGCCTTTAGAGGTGGAAAAACCCACTCTTAGTTTAAGACTCTATTTTGTGTAATTAGTAGTCTTGTTGTTAGAATGTAAGAGTAGAATGCTTTTGAACTTGATGATGGGTTTTCTAGTAAAATTAATGATTTGAATTTTTATGAAATAAAATTATTGGGAAAATGTCATTGAGTTGAGAATAAATGAAGAATGCATATTTCAAAGTTTATTGAAATAAAGATTGGGATTTTATGAAAATGGTTCATTTTCTATAAGTTTGATGTTAAATATTTTATGAAATAAAATGTATGGATACGATGTTAATTTTGCTAAAATATTTGGTGAAATAATGTTCCAAAGTTTCTTGCAAAATTGAAGATTTTATGAAAAATTGGCATTGTTAAGTTTGAAGAAATAAAATGTCCTTCGAGCCTTGAAAATACATTTTTGCAAAGTATTATGAATTTCTAAAATGAAAAAATATGTTTAACCTATTTAATAGGATTTTAGGATTTAAAATCCATATGTTCATATATATAAACTTATAGTATTTTGATAATGGATATATATATATATATATATGTGTGTGTGTGTGTGTGTGTGTGTGTGTGTGTGTGTGTGTGTGTGAACAAGTTCGAAGAAGGTTCGATGGGTTTAAACATGAAATAAGTAAAGTAGAAATTCTAGTTTTCAAAGTGTGTAAAAAAGGAATTATGGGTGATAAATGTAAGGTTGTAAGACTACATGTGTTAATGAAAGAAAATGGAGTTTTTCTTATAAATTAGTTTTATGTTTGAATGATTCTTGAAAATAAAAGTGTTGAACTAAAGATGTTTCCAATTGAGAAGAATATTACTCCAAAGGGTTAAAAATGTGTCAAGGTGTTAACAATACTTAAGAAGTTGGCGTGGATAACTTAATGGTGTTTTGAAAAATTAACACTTGTGAAAATGGAGTAAAAGGTGAGCTTGGAAATAAATGGGTAAAATGGTAATTTTATGTAAAGTGGAACATTTTTATGAAATAAAAATATTGGAAAGGGTGTTACATATGATAGTCCTAATGAACATTAATTTTGGAGTAAAATCAAAGCTAAAGTGTAAAGGACATGAAATGATGATTTTCAAAGTGTAACACAAGTTGGGGTGAAACCCCGGGTTTTGGCTTCGGCTAGATAAAAGGAAAAGCAGTATAATTTGGACATTTGCAGCATGTTAAAACACATTAAAAAGGAACTCATATGACACCTGAAAAATTAAGGGGACCCGGAGCCCTGGGTGAAAGACCTAAAACACTGACCATAGCATATGGTGGTGTCTTCGACAGTGATGAGCTTGTTAAAGTACGAAGTTTATTGGAAGATTACGAGGAAAATATAAAGGAATAAGAAACATTTCAAGAAATGGGTTGTGCGGTGAAAATGCATTAAGACAACCTAACTTGAATGAATTAATAAAAGCCCCGATAAAAGTCAAATGGACAAGTAAATGTGTAAATTTATTAATGTCCATAAGGTAAAGAAAAGGGTAAAGTAAGTGGGTTAATGGGTGGTTAAGCAACCTAGGAGGTTTAACTTATAATTAGCACAAGGGTGTATTGTGAAAGGTTTTCAAAGGTTAAATAAGTATTTTCTAACACGGTGTTCGCATGTGTTGAAAGAGTGATTTTCAATAAAAATACTAATGTGCATCACTTTAAATGGAAAGTGTAATTTCGGTAAAAAAATGGTTTCGGTTAAACAAAGTGTAGTGGTCTCAGGTATTTAACCGTGTGTGTTAAATAGAGGGATAAATGTCAAGAAAGAAGAAGTCTTTATGAGATTAAGGTAAAATAATCACAATACATAATGCTTTGGGAAGTAAAACGATTTCATGCATTAAGTAAATATAAGTACTTATATACGTACAAGGTAGTTGCATGTGCACGATGTATAACATGTAGAGTCTTCTTTCTGTCATTTGTTTCTATACTGCATTTTTTATATTTCCACTAGGCATCGGCTCACACCCCTGTCTTTGTTATGGTAGGTTGGGTGCAGGTTCGTATTTTGAGAGCGTTATACAGGTAAGTATTTTATTCAATTTTACTCTAGTAGCACTGTATGCTTGGACTCCGGGGATGCTTCCCACGGGTCCCTCTCGTTGTTTGAACTTATAATTGGAATCGCCTGCTAAATAAGTGAAACGTTAATTAAAATAAAACTGGACTCACAACATTATATAGGATGTTTCATGGAACTTCGCACCTAATGCTTGGGTCGGACCGGGTTAACTACGGGTAATCCATAAATCCAGGTCGGGGCGTTACAAATGGTATCAGAGATTTAGGTTTAAGGTTCCTTTAGGGAGTGACGTGGTGAGGTCGATAGTGGATCTTTTAACTTCGATGTTGGTTTGGTCCGATCACGGTAGTTTTGGTGACGGTTAGTTTGTGTTCTCAACAGTGAAGTCAAAAAGGTTACCACAATGGGTAAATTCTTTTATAAATGGCAGGTGACTAAGTTAGTTATCGTTAATCACTTCCGCGGTTCTGATTTAGATATGCTAGTAAGTTGCGAGTTTTCGTGCCATCCAATAGTGGTGACATCAGAGGCTTTTAGTATGAGGTGCTCATGTGTCAATCCGTAGTGATATGAGAAGCATATCGATAAGTAGGGAATGGTGAAATACGTGTATTGAATTAGGAACATGGATCGTGTAAAGGAAATTATGGAGATTAGGTGACTAGTGTGTCATACCTAAACAATGTTGATTGGTGATAGAAATGCGTTAAGTTCTTTGACTAAGTACTTTCGGGTAATTAGTACTGATATGGTGATTAAGTGAATTCGATCCTTGGGGTAGTATCACGTCGTAAGGCAATTGATGATTTAATGGGCATGATGAATCATGTTGGTCAACGCTCGGGATGTGTACTCGGTCTAAGTCGCTAAGATAATATTAATATAAGTGTCCTAGTGATTCTTGATTGAAGGTTGTACCTCGTAGGGTGTGATGAGAGTTACGAGAAAATTATGATAAGTATATTACGTATGCAACAATGGTGGTTAATGAGACTTAGGAGTGAACTCTAGGTAGTCTTTTATGTCTAGATTTTAGAAAATGTGATTTGATTTAAAGGAATAGGATCTTTAGTTATGTTAGTGATGCAGACCTAGAGGTTTATAGGTTGTAAGCGACGTCATTTATCCTTACATAATCCTTAGTAGCATTAGTGGTGGTTTACACATGGCATATGGTCACAGTCATTTGGAAGAAAGATAATATTATTATCTAAGTATAAAGGCTCGTTATCTGCCAAGTTAATTGCTAGGTGTGGCGTAATCATAGTGTGAATGTGGTTTAAGGGTATCTTAGAGTGTCCGTAGGACACATTGTGTGTAACATCATCGGCGATAAAAATTGACTTATTACGACGTCTTAAGGTATTCAGTGGTTAAGGTGAATCACATTTAGAAGCTTGTAGACTAGTGTATTTGCAAGAACCTAGTAATCACGATATGAGTATTAAAAGTTTGTAGAGCGCACCTTCAGTGATAAAAGTGTGGATGATGAAATCTTGTCGGGTTTGGGGACTTTTGCGTAGAATGTGTTTGGTGTCCATAGGAGATCACTTAAGTCCGGTGTTAAGAATCATTAGCATTATAGTAATGATTGTATTGAAGGTCGGGTGATGATCTCAGATTGCTGGTCAAGGTTTAGAAGATTCGAATAGCGTATCTGTCGGGTAAGGCTTCCCAGAACGACATAAATAGGTGGTGTAAACCTATATGGTAAGTTGAAATCTTGTGTCGTTGTCGGAGTGATGATCGAATGTCATGAAATGACTAGTATTGGTGTCGTGACACTCGATTTTGAGGTGTACTAAGAAATGTATTCGAGACTTAGGTTGATGACGTCATGTGGAGACTTGAAAATGGCAACGAAAGTGGAGCAATATTAAAGCATGACTAGAATGTTGGAATGTGCCGACGGTATGCTAGGATAGCCTAAGCGAGGTAAGGATTAGTTCTTGTCACCTCCTGTCAAGATGGTACGAATTAGAAGAGGTAGCACTATGTGGTACTTGCTATCTTTAGAATGCCAGTGGTGGCGGGTGTGGTCTTCACCTGAGTTCAGTTTGGGTAGAACCCGAAAGTAAGCTTAGTGACCATCTCATAAAGTCATAGGACACAATAAGGTGACTGTCTCTCTTGAATGGAATACTCCCTAAGGGAATTGGGGTTGTGGTCATGACACAGTAAGGCAGGCAATAACCTAGTGTAACACCCTGCGCAATCCAGACAAGGGGGTGGCCAACCACCGCCGCCGAACTACGCCAGGCACTACTAAATAAACACCATACTCAGCATGTGACAGATATGAGACATATAAAAATTCAATCCACAAGATAAATGATAATAAATACCAAATGATAATGACCAAAAATGCGATAAAAGAAATCCATCACATGTTAAAACTCCAAATAAATCCAATCTCCAATAAGGAATTAATTGAAATCTGAATAATAAACCAATTATAAATACTCCAACTAAAATCCTTAAATAACTTTGGAACCAAATGGCCCAATAAAACCCAAATGAAGTCTCATAATGAAATACGACGAAAAATAAAGTCTAAGCTGAATAAAGCAGTAAAATAAATGAGCTCCAACTACACCACTAAACGATAATCTTAAAAAAAAAGTCTTATGCAGCTTCTCCAAAACTTATCCTAAGAAGGTTAGTCAATGTACAAGGTCAGATCCCCGAGCATAAATACATACTACTCCCCTTAAATAGAGTCCTGAACCCAGACAATAGCATTATACATGATAAATATCACAATAGAATATTTTAATTATGAGATAATAATCAAAATGCTATAGTTCAAATCATTAACTACCCTCAAAATTGTTATTCACAAATCACACCAATATGATTTTTAAATAACTAATCCCCATGTTGTTAATTTAATTTAATTTAATTAATACAATATCATTGTTCTCGCTTTTTATTAAAATGATCCTCCTGCCTCGGGTGGTATTCCCACTAAAGTTTTACAATTCCCTTTGCCAAAATGCTAGCCTATCCATTTAAACTGTCGATCCACACAATTTAACAAAGTTCCACACACGACACGACATAAATCGCTAGTCGGCCCGTTTAAACTGTCGGCCCCCGCACATTATGTCCCCACAAATTTTAATACCCGTTATTATTTTAGGCTTTAATTCTCATCTTCTCAATTTATTAAATTTACCCCACCCTTTATTTATGTGAGATCCTAAAAATACCCCTTAGTCCCATACCTAAGGGTCCCCATGTACATATACGTTATATCCTACGTATAAGATGAATTTCTAACATTAAACTTGTCCTAGTCTCATGCCTAAGCAAGCGAAATGACAATAATATATAAAAATCTGCCCCACCCCAGAATATAAAATCCGCACGAATCTACACTAACTAGTTTCATACCTAGCAAGCATAAATTATAACCAAGGCCTACCCACTAGTCTTATACCTAGTAAGAATTATATAATAAAGGTGAGCAATACACTACCCAAAAAACCCTCGTCCCCACAATGGCAAAAGTGACCACAACAAATTACACAAAACAAAATTTAATATGCACAACATAGAAATTTAATCATAAAGGCCTCAATTTAATTTAAATCAATTAATCACACCGTTGTAATTTCAACACAATTAATTCTATTCATTAATGTTAAATTAATTAACATGCAATAATCTTCAATATGACATAATCGTTTTCTTTTATAAATCATCTAATTTTTTTTATAAGTGTACGCGTCCCACATAACATATAAATAATCCCATAAAATTCTACATGAGAACCTACACCCAAAATCATAAAAACCCAATAATCTGACCTACACACCTAGGTATTTCAAAGATTAATTCATATTTACAAATTTCATAAAAATAGTCTCAAAATTAAGTCTCAAAATTAAGTGTCCACTTTCTCTAATTGATTTAATCAAAAATACGTGATTAAGGGTTTAGGCGACACATAAGACGCATAATACTAAAGGAAGAGAATAGAGTATTCATGTCTTATTAAAAGTCGATTTAGAAATTCGATCTTGAATGTATATTCCTTTCAAAAAGTTGACAAAGATTTGTTCTTGACGCATCTTGAGAAACCCCGGTCAATCTTTACAAAACTTAAGTTGAAAGTTATGTAGAATAGGGCTAGGGTTTGGAGGTTGAAGAAGATGAAAAAGATGAGAGGTTTTTGCTCTCTAGGTTGATAAGAATGTGTTTTGAAAGTCCTTACCCGATTTGGTTTTATACCCAAAATAAATAAGAGTTTGAGTGGTAAATGGAGGCTAAAAATAACAGACCTGCTCGTGCAAACCAGACCGCCGAACCGGTCCGTCACTACTCCCATCGGTTCGGTTTGGTTATAAAAATATAAGTTTCAATTTTAAGTTTCCATTTTGACCCCGATTATTATTTTGCTTAAAATTCTACTCTTCTAATATTAAAACCAACATAGTTAACTAATAAAAATCATTAAATCCAAAATTTTATTTTTCTCGAATATTTAAATAAATTAATTAATTACCGATTTAAAAATACGGGGGGTTACATACTTCCCAACTAGCAAGGAATTTCATCCTCGAAATTTGACGAAAACGTAAACGTCAAATGTAAAGTAGCGCGACATAAAACAAGGCTCACATATACCTACCCATAGAATGCCATGATTAGGCGCCCATACACCCAATCCAACTCGCACGAAATCCCTCGATCCCAAAAATAAAAATATATATATATCACCTACATATATAAGTATATAGAAAAATAATAACGTACCGTGACACTCCACTAGCCACATAATGGCTCCTACGGAGCCTGCTCATCACGAGGTTGAATTAGATAGCACCTCCCATACCCGGTCTGGTTTGGTGTTGTGGCCACTCCCTGTTCACCTGACATTACCGGCACTTCTAAACGCCCGCCACTACTAGAACTGGAGGCCTCAGTTCTTGCTGCCCCTTATGATCCTTAACCTTGTTTCCCTTGTGTGACTTGACCCAACTAGGCTTGTACCGCTTGGCCTTGTTGTCCCGCTCTCTTGTAACATCTTATCGCTTGATGTCCTACTTTCCCACATACAAAACATTCACCTTTAAAAGTTTTGAAACGTTTAGTAGTTGTTCTCTCTTTCCCTTGACCTTGTTGTTCCCGATTGGTTCTCTGTTTCTTCCATGCTTGGTTATTACGACCTTTGTTCTCTGCTCCTTGTCCATTGAACTCTTGTCTCTTTCCAAACTTTTTTGATAATTGGCCTTCTCTTGCCACAGTAACATTACGACATCCACCACCTGAGCATAAGTAGTGTATGCTGGATTCCCCAACACCATCTACCTAATCGACCAAGACAGTCCCTTAATGAAGCACTCCATCTTCTTCTCTTCAGTACTAGCCTCTTCTGGTACGAACATAGATAAATTGATGAACTCTTTTTCATACTCAACAATCGACTTCGAACCCTGTTCCAAGTCCAGAAACTCCCTCTTCTTTGCACTCCTAATAGCATACGGAAAGTATTTATTGTTAAACTTAATTAGAAAGTCTCCATAGTTCAAACTATCCCTATCTTAGTGCACCTAATCATAGTACTCTACGGGTAGGAATATGTGAGCCTTATTTTTATTTGTGCATATATGTTTTCGTCGAATTTAGAGGATGAAGTCCCTTTGCTAGTGGGGTAGTATGTAACACCCTGTAAATTTAAATGGTTTTATTTAAATTAATTCAAAATTTTTGGGTAAAGTAAAATTTTGGAATTTATAAAGTTTTAGTGATTTAAAATATTGAGTTTTAATATTGAAAAGTTGCATTTTAATCGGAATTCAAATCGGAGTTAAAATGGGAATTTAAATTGGGATTTATTTATTTTTTTTCGCGATCGAACTGAACCCATAGATTTTGGCCGATCGGCTCCCCGGTCTGGTACGCCCAAACAATCCTGTCTTTAAAGAATTCTTTTACCACTCATACTCTTATTTATTTTTGGTATAAAACCAACTCTGGGAAAGACTTTTAAAACACATTTTTATCAACCTAGAGAGTCGAAACCTCTCATCCTTTTCATCTTCTTCAACCTCCAAACCCTAGCCCCATTCTACATAACTTTCAACTCAAGTTTTGTAAAGATTAACCAGGTTTTCTCAAGACACGTCAAGAACGGATATTTGTCAACTTTTTTAGAGGAATATACATTCAAGATCATATTTCTAAATCAATTTTTAATCAGGAATGAATACTCTATTCTCTTCCTTTAGTATTATGCGTTTTAAGTGTCGCCTAAACCCTTAATCATGTTTTTTTATCAAAATCAATTAGTAACTTAATTAGAGAAAGTAGACACTAAATTTTGGGACTGTTTTTATGAAACTTTTAAATATGATTTAATCTTTGAAACCCTTGGTTTTGTAGGTTAGATTATTGTTTTTTTTTGTATTTGATTGTAGGTTCGCATGTAGAATTTTATGGGATTATTCATATGTTATTCTGGGATGCGTACACACTTATAAAAAGTAGATGATTTATAAAAGAGAATGATTATGTCATATTGAAGATTATTGCATGTTAATTAATTTAACATTATTGAACAAAAATAATTATGTTGAAAACAATGGCGGTGGTATTCATTAAATTAAATTAAATTGGAACCCTTATAATTAAATTGCTATGTTGTTCATATGAATTTTGAATTGGTGTGATTTGTTTTATTCACATTTACCATCGCGGGGACGAGGGAATTTTTGGGTAGTATATTGTTCACCTCTATTATAGGATGCTTACTAGGTGTTGATACCAAAATTCACCATCTTACGTGGACCAATTACAAGTCAGCACGTGTCATCCAATATGGCACAAGTCCAAGTTAGCATGATACAAATCCCCGATCAACAAGCCAGCCCGAGCAACAGAGATGACATACAACCATGGGAGTCCGACTAACAGGGGATACCAACCAACTAGGAAGACCGACCAACAGCTAGAAGTCTAACCAATATGGCCAAAGAAGCGCCAACAATCTTATGTTGAATTCTCATTATATATTAATATAAATGCTTAACAAATGAAGGCATTCCATCCATTCACATGACAACTCTTGACACCCCTCTTGGACTATAAATACATTGTAACACCCTCATTGCAAGGGATCGAAAAATAAATCAAGGCAGTCAAGCAATATATAACAGTGGATGTAGGCTTTTCCATTGAGCCGAACCACTTTAAAAATATATTTTTCTTATTTGTTTTCACTTATTTATTTGTAATCAATTAATTAGGCCTAGTCTAGTTTTTTGCATCAACATATTGCCGCCGTCTGGGGGAACGTATTGATAAACGTTTTCACTAATTCATCATACATGGCTGATATCACTGAATCAAGTACCAGAAATGAGGGAATTCCGCTTAATCCCCCTTCTCCTCCAAATAACAATGAGTTAACTGGAATTTTGGCTATCCTGACCAAAGGTCAAGAGGCTATGTAGGATACAATAAGACAATTAGCCTAAACTCTTCAAGCTAGAGTTCCTGTGCAGTCCAATCAAAGGAGTATGCCACCACCGCCGATAAGGAGTGTTGGGTATAGCCATTCCAGAACTTTAAGAGATCCTTCGTACCGTCCTGGAGAACCTTCTTCTATCAGGATTCTTAATTCCTCAGATGGACAGTCCCTCATTCCATTGATTGCCTTCGAAAGGATAAGTAGGTCCTTTCCTTTCGATCGTTTAGGACCCAGGGTAAATTCCCATCGGGTTGCGTTGGGAAATACTCGACGACCAAGCAACTTGAGGGAAGGTTTAGCCCAATCCAAATCGAACACCCGATGAACTGCTCGGTCTAGTCAAAGAGAAGGTTCGCAAGAGGCTCAGCACAATCAGTTGGTCGAAATAAAAGAGCTACCACCAAAAAATTTGGTGCTGGCAATGATGCTTGAAATGGGTCCATTCAGCGTTTGGAAGATAGATTGGGAGAAATGGCCAAGTCCAAGAATCCTTGCCAGAGAAGTTTTGTTAAGGGATCTCCCTTTGGGAAAACCATTGCAGATTTCCCTACACCGACTAAGTTTAAAGCTCCAATGGTTACTCCCAAGTAAGATGGGAAGAATGATCTATTCCTTCATACAAAATAATACCAAGCAGCTGATATCTATGACGTCCCTGATGAGATGAGGTGCATGGCATTTTTAGGAACAATCACTGGATCTGCTCAAATCTGGTATAATAGTCTTCCTCGGGAGCAGATTTCTAGCTTCCAATAACTCATCGAGCTATTTATTAGAAATTTTTACTTTGGAGCCAAACCAGTGAAGCGAGTATCTCATTATCTTAGTGTGAGCCAAAATGTGGGAGAAAGTACCAGGGATTACATCACTCATTTTAACAACGAGAAATTAGAAGTTATTAATTACGAGGAGAACACTGTAATCACTACCCTCATGAGTGGTTTTCTCCTCGATAAACTATATTATACTTTGCCAAGAGATCCCCCAAAGACGATGATGGAATTGATAGACAAAGTAGCAAAGATTGTCGAGGAAGCTATGGATGCTAAAAAGAATTCAGATGCAAAGGCGGAAGCAAAGTCTGAAGGGAAGTCGAATAAGAAGGAGCACAAGAATCACAGAGAGCGCAAGAATTCAAAAGTAAAAGAAAGCCTAGATTGGCTAAAAAAATTTACCAATTACACTACCTTAACGGTGGATATACATCATGTTTTGGAAAAAATCAAGCACAACCATGATTTGAGTTGGCCTGAAAAGTTAAGGTCACCTGCTGATAAGAGGGATAAGTCCAAGTATTGTGAATTTCACAAAGACCGTGGTCATATGAACAACCGGTATATTGCTCTCCAAAATGAGATAGAGGCACTCATACGAAGAGGAAAATTAGAAAGATTTATAGATCAAAAGGATGGTGGGAGAGCCAACGGTAGAGGTCGACAAAGATCTAAATCACATGTTAAGCCTAGAGAAGATAAGAAGAGGAACCATGAGGATGATCTAGAAGATGATATTGATCTCACCATAAAGCCTAGGCAACCTGAACGCGAGGTATTCACAGTCAATTTTGGATATTTTGATTGCCATATGATTACAGGTGGAGATGTAGGAGGAGGAGACCATACAGCTGAAAGTAAGGCTTACCTCAATGCGGCTCAAGCTTGTTCCTATATCCAACGAATCAACCTTACTGAGGAAAATCGACCAAGGAAAGTTAATAAGGATAAGCTCGTAACTGGTTTTTCCAAGAACGGTCTATTCGGAGTATTGTATCCTCATGATGATCTTTTAGTGATCAGAGTCAGGATAAAAGATGTACTAGTAGCAAGAACATTAGTGGATAATGGCAGTTCGACGGACATTATGTTCTATCCCTATTTTAATAGTTTGGATTTAAAACTCAGCCAACTGGAGCCTTACCACAAGCCCCTCATTGGATTCTCTGGTGAAAAGGTATTTCCATTGGGAACAATCAAGCTAGATGTGTCGATCGGGACATGGACGGTGAGCAGGATAGAGAAAGTTAGATTCTTCATAAAGGAAAAAAATATTCATTCTGCTTACAACATGATCATGGGAAGAGTGGGTCTAAAATTTTTTCAAGCTATACCTTCCACTGTTCATCAATTCCTGAAGTTTTCGACCAATTTTAGAGTTGGAATAGCAAAAGGAGATCAGAAAGTAGCTCGGGAATGCTACTATTCATTTTCCAAGGAGGAAGATATGGTAGAACTAAAGAGGAAGACAACCACTTATTAAGTGGATATATCTAATCCAAATAGCGAATCCGAGGTTGAAACCTTAGATCCAAGAGATGAATCAGAGCTTGTAAAAGGGCAAGTAATGGAGGCAACATAAAGCATTATTCTGGACGATTATAAACCAGAGTGAACAACTCAAATAGGAGCGTTATTGGATCCAATTCTTCAACAGGAGTTAATGGCCTTCTTGAGACAAAGAAAGTAATTGTTCGCATGGAGCCACGAAGATATGCCTGGAATATACCCAAATTTCTCGTGCCATGAGCTTAATGTTAATAAGGAGGTTAAACATGTAAAGCAACGAAGAAGAGTTTTTATCCTGGAGAAGAACCAGGCTATATAGGAAGAGGTATTTTATTGAATATATGAAGTACCCGGACTGGTTGGCCACCGTAGTTATGGTCAAGAAGAAAAACAATAAGTGGAGGATGTTTGTAGATTTTAGGGACTTGAACAAGGCGTGCCCAAAGGATCATTTTCCTTTGCCACGAATTGATCAACTGGTGGATGCTACTTCGGGCGGGCCATGAGTTGTTGAGTTTTATGGATGCATATTCTGGTTATAACCAGATAAAAATGAAGCCCGAAGATAGAGAAAGTACTTCCTTTATTACTCCCTGAGGAACTTATTGCTATAATGTTATCTCATTTGGTCTAAAAAATATAAGTGCCACTTAACAAAAACTGTTGAACAAAGTATTTGAGGAACAGATAGGCAAGAACATGGAGGTGCATAATGATGATATGCTGACAAAGAACAAAAAATTTGTTGATCATATTGTCGACCTCAGCCAGACGTTTGATTAGTTGGAGAAATACAAGATGAAGTTAAACCCGACCAAATGCGTCGTCGGAGTTCAGGAGGAAATGTTCCTCGGGTATATAGTAAATCAAAGGGGAATTTAAGCTAATCCAGATGAGATCAAAGCCTTAATAGAAATACAATCCCTGACCAGTAAAAAGGATGTTCAAAGGCTAACAAGGCGTATAGCAACACTCAACATATTTGTGTCCCGAGCAACAAACAGATGTTTACCATTCTTTATAAGGTGCTCAGAAAAACCTTTGAATGGAACGATGAATGTGAAAAAGCCTTCTTGGAATTAAAGAGGTACCTGGGACACCCCCACTGTTCTCCTGACTAGTGTTGGGAGAAAAGTTATATTTGTATTTGGTTGTTTCTGAATCAACTGTTAACTCTGCCTTGATTAGGGAGGAAAATGGAATTCAAAAGACAGTTTATTACACTAGCAAAGCTTTTTGAGGAGCAGAAGTCAGATATCCCAGGTTGGAGAAGTTAGCATTAACCTTAATTGAGGCTAGTAGATGGTTAACGCCATATTTTCAAGCTCATACCATAGTGGTATACACTGAGTTGCCACTGAAGCAAGCTTTGCATAAGCCAGAGAAATTCAGAAGATTGATGTATTGGGCTGTGGAGTTAGGAGAATATGATCTGGTATATGAACCAAGGTCTTCTTTAAAAGGAAAAGTCGTGGTAGATTTTATTGCAGAATTCATTTACCCAGATGTTCCCGAGCAACAAGGGACTCCTGCCGAGCAATACTCGGGAGTCAGCAGACCTACTGGAGATAACCCATACCAACTCCAAGTAAAAGAACTACAAAAGAAGTCACCACTGACCAACCAGAACCCTCAAGCGGAGTACAAGAGATGA
Organism: Sambucus nigra; assembly: GCA_949130495.1. Classification (NCBI taxonomy): domain Eukaryota; kingdom Viridiplantae; phylum Streptophyta; class Magnoliopsida; order Dipsacales; family Adoxaceae; genus Sambucus; species Sambucus nigra. The sequence continues at coordinate 583,872,328 of OX422210.1, read as the reverse complement.
AAAAAAATATGAGTAGGTAAAGGATAAAATCTTCCATCAAGGGATTCTAACAAACCAAGCGTTTGGCATTAATTTTCCCATATGGATTCTGTATGTTGATGGGTTATCATGTGCAACTCGATGTGGAGCAGGAATCATCCTCAATAATCTAGATTAAATAGATATAGAGTAAGCTCTACGGTTCCAATTTCAAGCCTCCAATAATGAGGCAGAGTATGAAGTTATGATTATTAGTTTAAATCCATCCAAATCACTGAATGCCGAGCAAGTTGTGGTATACACTGATTCACAGTTGGTGGTAAATCAGGTGTTGAACTTATATACAGCTAAAGTAGAATTGATGTCCAGATTCTTAAATAAAGCTCTGAAGATAATCGCTACTTTACCAGCTGTTCAGATGATCAGAATTCTAAGACAAGAAAATGCCCGAGGAGATGAACTTGCTCGGCTAGCTTCAGCAACCAGAACTAAGCTACGAAAAACTATTCCTATTGGGCTACTTGTTAATAGGAGCATTGATGAAGATCTGATGGTTAATTTTATTACATTTTACATGGGTCCATCTTCGATGGACACCATAAGAGCTTATATTAAAGATGGAATTGTACTAGCCGACCTACTTGCAGCTAAGAAGTTAAAATACAAAGCTGCTAGATATGTGCTAGATAATGGTTTGTTGTACAAAAAGGATTGACTATTGGTCTTCAATGATGTGCGCATCCAGCTGAAGTAAAAGATTTGATTGAGGAAGTTCTTGAAGGGTCCTGTGGAGCCCATGTAGCCGGGAGAACTTTCTTGTAAAGAATAAACACACAAGGATACTACTGGCCAACTATGCGAGTAGATTCTGAAGCTTTTGCCAAGAAGTGTGATAAGTGCCAGAGGTTTTCCAACATACGCAAGTCTCCACGAGCTCTCCTAAGACCAATCACTTCACCCTAGCCCTTTGCTATGTGGGGAATTGACTTGGTTGGGCCTCTACCGACCACCCGAGGAAGGTTCAAGTATCTAGTTGTAGTTGTTGATTACTTCAATAAATGGGTGGAAGCTGAACCCTTAATCGATATGTCCTTTGAAAAGGTTTATTAGTTTATTTGGAAGAATATCATATGCAGGTATGGCTTGCCCTACGCCTTTATCACTGATCATGGCACATAATTTGACAACGACGAATTTGCTACTTATTGTGCCCAATCCAATGTCTAAAAAATCCACTTTGATCCTGGCCATCCTCAAAGCAATGGACAAACAGAGGTAACAAATAGAACTTTGTTGAATGGGATGAAGAAAAGGCTGGAAAATGCTAAAGGGAACTGGATCAATGAACTACATTCTATTTTGTGGGCTTACCGAACAACCCCTAGAACAGCTACTGAAGACACTCCCTACATGTTATAATTTGGTGCTGAAGCTGTAATTCATGTCGATCTAGGCTTACCTACTCATAGAGTTCTTAGTTTCAATACACTAATCAGTGATTTAATGAGAAGACTGGACTTAGACATGCTAGAAGAGGTACGTGAAGATTCAGCCCTAAGGAATGCAGCCTATCAGAAAAGGATTGCACGTTTCTACAACAAAAGGGTGAAGCCGAACAACTTAAAAAAGGTGATTACATTTTGAAGAAGGTGATTCATAAGAATAACAAACTTGAAGCCAATTGGCTAGGGCCTTATCGCATTACAACAGTTATCCAACCAGGCAAATATTGATTTGAGACTTTGGAGGGTGAAGAATTCAAGAACCCCTGAAATGCAGAATACCTGAGAAAATATTATCAGTGACTTGATCATGTTGTACTCAGTTCATTTCAATATTAATGAGAATATGATTTCCCCAAAATTGTTATTTTTTTCGGAGTACTAGTGCTATGCACTACACTGCAGATATGTCAGAAAATCACCAACAATGTTGGTCGGCATCAACAAAGGCACCAATAATGTTGGTTGTCAACACAAACCACCAACGAAATGTTGGTCAGTATCAATAAAAACACCAACAATATTGGTCGGCATCAACAAAGTCACCAAAAATATTGGTTGTCAACACAAACCATGAACGAAATATTGGTCGGTATCAATAAAAACATCAACAATGTTGGTCGGCATCAACAAAGGCACCAACAATGTTGGTTGTCAACACATAAAAAATCATTCAAGGCAAAATTGAAAGTCCCAAATGCTTGGTTAATAAAGATCCGAATGAATAATTTTTATCTAAACTCAGCTAAAAGATGGACAAATGTTCCACTCACGCCTGGGAACCAAGGTAACTAAGGAAATTACCTAAACATTTAGTTATATTAGTAGAACCATGGGGATGCATTGGTAATTGGTACGATACTTAGGATAATCCTAAGGGTATCAATGGAACCGGTGAAAAATTACAAATTAAAAAATCATCGATCCAATATCAGAGATTGACTAAAAGATGATCCATTCAAGATCAAAGACTAAGAAGATAATCATATATAGATATTGACTCAAAGTTCATCCATTCACAATCAAAGATTGATAAAATAATCAGGTCAAAACATTTCATTAATTCGATTGAATTATTACATATTATTGCTTGATACTAAACATACAGAAACAAAATACAAATCCTTATTCTACAGGGCGTTTCCTTCAACCTTAGAGATAGGATCCATGCTAGCTGGAGGATCATCCAAAGTGTAAGGAGAGTTTATGAAGTTAAAATCCCGAAGCATTATGGTATTGTTGCTACTAGGAGGATGAAGAAGATGAGGACGTCGGATGATCTCTAGTTCATTATGTAATTCGTAATCTCCCAAGTACTTTGAAATCAATCATTGAGGAATACAGTGAACAGGAATCCAATTAACATCTAATTTGAAAGGAGGATTGTCAAGCTCAAGAAAACCTGGGTCATTCCAATACCACAATGAACTGTTATGATCTACTTTCATCACTATCAAAGCGTTTGTCCAACCCCATTTATAAGCCTCATTCTTAGCTTGTTTAAGCCTATCATTAAGATGCCCCAAAACTTCATTATACCCGTCCATCCAGACTTCCTTAGGTTGCTTATGGGATTGAAAAGTTAACTGATCAACCTGAAAATGCAGTTTCTTCAGTACTCCATCCTTAGCTTGTAATTGGGAAGATTGAGTGGATAGTTGTTCAGATAAAGTCTGTAGCTTCTAGGATATCTCAGTAATAACTTGGTCTTTAGCTTTTAACTATGCAGATTGATTGGCAAGGGACTGTTGGGTCCTAACTTCCTCTATGGTACCTCATCCAGGCTTATTTCTTGCTCGTGAAGAGGATTTAAGCTTAATATTTTTAAGGCTTCCAACTCCTCCCTTAATGTTGCATTTTTAGCTTCTAAAAAGGAGTATCCCTCGTTAGTAGTAGCAATAGTAGCTCCAGAGGCAGACTTCAAAAGATTCAATTCATACCTCAAATTATTATTCTCCTCCAGGAGTTTGGCAACAGTTATAGTTTCTTCAACTTCAAACTTAATCAAAGCTTAGTTATCAAAACCCCGACATATACTTAAGCTTGGATATTTTTTCTTGTAACTTTAGTGCAATGGGGTAGTGGATTCTTCATACTGTTCTTGGAGATATTCTATCATCTCATAGTAGGCAATGTTGTTCGCTACCTCCTTATAAAGCAAGTACTTCAAATATTTGTAGGCATCTTTATCCTGCTCTGATGCATCATCACCGAGCAATTTAATAATTTCTTCCTTGGATAAGTCTGTATGACCAGCTTTGAAAAAGACATTGTACTTCCTCAGTAGTTCGGTATCATTAGAAGATAGTTGTTACATCTTCGCTATAAACTAGCAAGAAGAAATGATCACCAGTCAACAATAAGAACGAAAAATAGGCATAATCAGCAAGAAGGAACAAAAGGCTTATTTTATTGATAATGAAGAGTTCAGGTACAATAAAAGTAAAAAAAGAAACAAAAAAGAAAAAGGGCAAATGCTGAACAACTTTACACCTTCTCCCTATCATTCTGAATCTTCTTATCCTGTTCGGAAGAAGGGGCTACTGAATGGAGTTTCTTGATTGGAGGAAGAGAAGAATCAATGATTTTAGGTTGGTCGGACGCAGATTCAACCACTATTTTAGGTTGGTCGGAAGCAGATTCAACCACTAGAGAAGACTCTACAGAACCAACTTCTTCTTCAATATCATCCTCAATGATAGGAGGAGGACCATGAGTATATCTCTTAAAAAGTTCAGAGCCTTCAACAGTGTTTAACTCCTGGAGAGAAGTAACCCAACCATCTCTAGAATATTTTTGTTTTGCATACTCAATCTGAGCAGAGGCATCAGAAATGGATTTGTTCTAGCCCTTATCCCAACCAGCACTGAAGGATCCCTTTATAATAGACTTTCTCTTAGACCTTTCAAAGGTCATAAGCTCCTCGGCAGTCTTAGCCCCGCAATCAGCTTCCTCTACCCTGCGCTCAGCTTCCTTAGCCTTACGCTCAGCTTCAAGGGCATTTCCCTCAGACGTCTGCTGAGCAATTTTAGTAGTTTTTAATTTTTCTACCCAAGTACTCTTTTCAGTCTCCAAGGCTTGCTGAGAATCGAGCAAAGACTTCCTCCAGCCACCCAAAACTTACTCCATATCATTTGAAGAAGTTGCCCGAATTGCATCATCCTTCTCTAATATATTATTGAAATGCACCAAGAACCGCAAGAGAAGAAGATCAAGTTAGTATATGAGAAATATAAAGATAACAGAATCAAGAATATGGAAATCACTTACTAACGCAAGGCTCTGAGTAGCCAATTCATATACCTTTACTCGGGGCAGCATGGCATCCACTCCCCTGTGGTCTGGAAGAGTTCTAGACTTGATAAACTTCCTGGCCCAACCAAGTGTAGTAACTGCTGGAGGACCAGCATCAAAAGAAGGTAATTACCAAAGTCTATCGATCGATCACCTATTCAACCTACTTCTCTGCAGGCCCTCTCCTAAGTATTCTCAAAGGAAATTCATCACCATTGGGGGTTGGGTCTTTAGGGGCTGGGGGTTCTTTCATGACATCCCATGTCTTCTTCTTGGCCCCTTCATCAAATTTTTGGCAGGAAGAAGTGCTACCACTAAGAAGATCAGGAAACTTTCTCTTCTTCCTGATATCAGAATGAGGAGTATCTGAATCAGCAGCCGCTTCCTGATCAAATCAATCACCAGAGCAGGAGAAGCTACAGGTCTGATAATGAAGGAAGAAACGGTATTTTTGTATTGAAGAAAATAAGAAACCGACCTAATGTGCTCCTCAGCAACTATCTTATGAAGTCCCCAAATAAACTTCAATTCTTTTAAGTTTACTTCGCTCTCTTTAGAGGACTTTCTCTTTTGGTCAACTACAATCAAATTTACAAAGCAATAGTCAGTACGGCATTTTATCAAATTTAAACAGAGAAAAATTATCAAATGCAGAATAACCTATCCCATTCCCAAAGAGAGGACACTAGGTCCTTGATATTTAGCACCTCCATCTAAGGAGGCATGTTGCCAATTTTTTATAACTACCCCGTGATCAAAATAATACATATTGGAATCAGGGAGATTAACTACTAAATCTTTACTAACTGCCCTAGTTTTTAAATAATAAGCGGTATCACTAGTTACCCATTTATAATAAAATATTATTTCTAGAATCCCTAGACGGGTTCCATGGATTTGATTTAACCTATATACTCCATTCACTACCCTCCATGTGTTAGGAGCTACTCTTGCAGTTACAATGTCAAAATACTGATAAAATTCCAGACACGGGGGATTGGGAGGAAATGTGAACCCACACTTAGCAATAAAAATGGAAGGGAACCAATGGCCCTCAGAAAAAGAGAAAAAATCGAAAGTAAAAGTGGGATGTTCCAGTGCAACCCAAGATGAAATGTTAAAGTCATTATTGAACTTATCAAGCGACTCAATAGAATAAATCATGATGAAGAAGCAAGGAAGAAGAGAGAAAATCTCTTACAAGGGTTTAAGGATTCAGCAAGAACTGAAGACAGAAAAGAAAACAATCGCACGAAAGTACAAAGAATATAGCAGCAGAATAAAAAATGGAAGATAGAAGATGACCAAAGTTTTACCCACCTTTTTATAAGTTTCCTCAGAAACTAGAAAAAGTAATTAGTAAAGAGAACGAAGATTGAGTTTATGGCGGCTAATAAGATAAAAGACGAAGATACCCTAGAAATGCACGCTAAAATTTGAAATATTTACAAAACTGCCATTCGCGCTCAAAATTATCAATTAGATGGATAAATTTCACAAGTCTGAAAGGTCTGCAGCCGATCAAGTAACCCTAACTACTATTAAGCATAATGTTCCACACTTTCGCATCAGCTCAAAGTATGAAACATTGGGGGCTTCTGTTGATACCAAAATTCACCACCTTACGTGGACCAATTACAAGACAACACGTGTCATCCAATGTCGCACAAGTCCAAGTTAGCATGATACAAATCCACGATCTACAAGGCAACCCGACCAACAGAGAAGCCCGACCAACAGAGAAAACAGACCAACATGGGAGTTCAACCAACAGAGGATACCAACCAACTGGGAAGACCGACCAACAGCTGGAAGTCCTACGAGTATGGCCAAAGAAGCGCCAGCAATCTTATGTTTAATTCTCATTATGTATTAATGTAAATGCCTAACAAATGAAGGCATTCCATCCATTCACATGATGACTCTTTACACCCCTCTTCTATAAATACATTGTAACACCTTCATTGCAAGGGATCAAAAAACAAATCAAGACATTCAAGAAATACATAACAGTGGACGTAGGCCTTTCCATTGATCCGAACCACTTTAAAAATATCTTTGTCTTATTTGTTTTTACTTATTTATCTATGATCAATTAATTAGGCCTAATCTAGTTTTTTGCATCAACAATAGGTATGAGACTAATGGGTAGGCCTTGGTTATAATTTATGCTTGCTAGTTATGGGACTAGTTAGTGTAGATTCGTGTAAGTTTTGTATTCTGGGGTGGGGCATATTTTTATGCTTTATTCGTCATTTCTTTAGTCTAGGTATGAGACTAGGATGAGATAATGTTGGAAATGAATTATATACGTAGAATATGATGTATGTGTACTTTGGGGACCCTTAGGTATGGGACTAAGGGGTATTTTAAGGATCTCACGTCGTTAATAAGGGTGGGATAAATTGATTAAGTAAACTTATGAGAACTAATGCCTAAGATAAAAATGGGTATTAAAATTTGGGCGACATAATGTGTGGGACTGACAGTTTAAACGGGTCAGCTGGTGTTGTGGATTGAACTTTTATATGTCTCATATCCGTCACATGTTAAGTATGGTATCTATTCAGTAGCGCCCAATGTAGTTCGACGGCAGTGGGTGGCCACCCCATTGTCCGGATTGCGCGGGGTGTAACACCTAGGTGTAGTAGGTTGGTGATGTCATCACAAGTAAATGGATAAGGTCAATATAGAAAAGGGTGCAAGGCATCCTCCTATCGAAGTGGTTCATGCGTACCTATGATTTAATGGGAAGGGCCACACTCACAAGGGGGAAGTTGGGGGTTGACTCTATAGAGAACTACAGGTTCATATATTTCTTTCGTATTGCGAGAATGAATGGTTGTGATTCAATTCATCATGTTTGGTGACCTAAGCTATAGTGTAGGATTAGTATTCGGTGAGAACGTTGAGAATGAGTGATATGACTTCAAGCATATTGCGTAGGTTCGCTTTTGAATTCATAGTCTGACGCATAATGGTTGCTTGTTCCCTCTGACTCTCGCCTATCCCTTTTGATTTCGATAATTTGGGATCGGTATTCTCACATATGTGGTAATTCGGATTGGCACCATGTCATGGTATGGTGTGGTTGGGCCTAATAGAGAGCGGTAGACTGGGTATGGTCAATGCGGCTCGATAACTGGGTGCTCCTTATCTGAGGTATTCTTACTATCGCATAAAGTTCACCGCGCGAGTGGCTTTGGTTGTTAAGAGCGGCATGATGATTTGAGAATATTGTATAGTGTTTGAAATAGAGGAAACTTAGCACACCGTGTTGGTTTTCCACGGTGAGTGGATTGGCGCGATGCTCAAGTGAGTGCACTAAGGTGAGACACCTAGAATAGTACTAGGGTCATCAGAGTGATGCAACGAAAGGTGTCGATCAAATGCACGATGATGATTTAGTAGGTGTATTACTTATTGGAGAGAGAAATTATCATTGTATGGTTAATTCCAAGTTCATACAAGGCGTGTTGTTAGGATAATCTACAAAATTCGTGGCTCGGGGAATGTGTAGTACTAAGATTGGAAGTGGCTCTTGATGATGAATATGGCGATTGGTCGTATTGCAATGCATTCTTGGGTGAGTGAAGAGCACTAGAGAGGGTTTCCCGTGGAGGTGACGGTATGGTTTGGGTATTAGCGACGGTAGCCATAGTACTTAATTGAGCATGATCATCAAGTGAGTGGAGACTTGTAGTTGATCATGTGACGTTGATGGTTGGAAAAAGGGTGAGCGTTAGAGTATGTCATATGTTGAGCCTTTAGTGACAGACCCCGTGTAAGGGCGCATGATGCAATTTAAGTATTGAGGACTTCGACAATTTCATCTTAGATGGTTTCTATGACTTAGAATGAGAGTTTGTAAACCTCGCGAATTTAAAGAAAGGACTGATCGAGAATTTCGGGGAGGAAATTGCCCACGGAGGGAAGTTTATAATACCCTGTCCTAATATTTCATTTAAATTCTGTTTAAATTGTAATGAAGTGAGGTTTGATGTTAGTTGTTGAGAATTGTTGGTAAAAAAAAGGAAAATTTAGAGGGTTCGAACAAAAGTAGGATCGTTCGAACGAGATATATGTCTCGTTAGAAACAGGGGATCGAACAAGCTTCGAGAGAGATCCCATTGTGTAACTATTTAGGGTAGTTTGAAGGTCGTTAGAAGCCATGGGTCGAATGCAACTTTGTTCTCGTTCGAACGAGGCCCAATATCGTTCGAACGAGGGCCTTTGAAAAAAAATTATCAGATTTCCCAGTGCGCTCTTACATTACGGACCCTTGTATTGATGATTTGTCGAGCTTTGGTGGGTCCAGAATGGGAAAAATGGGATTTTTGGCGTTTCAAGGTTTTTTTAATGGTGGGTTTGGTTTATTTGGGTATTATGAAGTTTAAAGAAGAAGAGGGGAGAGAGAATGGTGGTCTTCCACCATTGATGAGCTTCTATCCACCTCAAACCACCATAAACAACATTAATATTCTAGGCTGAGGTCTATGTGAGTTTCTACGAATATTCATTGCATATTTCATTCATTATGTAAGTTGCGATTTACCTCTTCATAGTGAAATAAAGGTTTTACCCAAAACGGTTTTTTGTCTGAAATCTGTATCTCAACAATTTATATATATTTGTGACGGCATGATTTATACACCTAGATGCATGTGTTAGTGTTTAACTAATTTGGATAACAAATTGAAATTTAGTTAAATAAGTTTAAATTGGGAATTTGCGAATCCATATACAATAGATATCACATAGCATTTTCAAATTGGTATCAGAGTTTTTTAAGTGATCTTTACCTAGCATTTACAAATTGGTATCAGAGCCTGTTGCACTAAGTTAATGTGTTTGATCCTTTTTTCGCAATTTTTTTTTATATTGATTTTGTTTGAAAATTTTGATTTTGAGATTTAGCAATGTTTTCAAATGAAAACTTATATAACCGGTTGCCAATTTTTTATGGATCTAATTATGCCTATTGCAAAACCCGCATGAAATTTCATTTGAAAGCAATCGATGAGCGAGTTTGGGTTGTTTGTGAAAGAGGATGGACTCCTCCCATTGTGACCGCTAATAATATCACTAATCTTAAGCCTGATTGACTGGACTGGGGACGAATTTAAATGGAGAACTTTTAATTCTCGTGGGCTAAGTGCAATTTCTTGAGTCGTCACCCTTGACGAGTTCTGGCGTATTATGATGTGCACTACGTCAAAAGAAGCATAGTTTGTTTTACAACCTACCCATAAAGAGAAAGGTCAAGAAGATTTCCATGCTAGCCACTCTTAGCGATAGTAAGGAAGAAGTGAAGGATTCTGGGGATGAATCTTTACATGGGATATGTGTTGCATTTTTAGCTAGTCACATGAGCACACCTATTTTTAATTACGACGATGAGGATATTTATGCACGTTAGAGCCCTGAGGATGATTTGAGTGTTTCTAGCGAGTGTGAGAGTGAGTGCTCTATTGAAGGTGAAAGTTAGCTCCAATTTGCGTTTAGAGATTTGTACACCGAGACCTTAAAGACGAAGAAGTTGAATAAGGAATTAGGTCTTAGGGTGTTAGATTTGGGGTGAGATATTGAGGTTTTAAGGGGATTTGAGGCGTCGACGATACAAATCGAGAAGGTGAAGGTTACTTTGAGTGAGAATTTGATCTTCATAGATCGGGAAAAGAGTGAACTTGAAGCCCGTGTGGTCCAACTAGAGAGAGATCTCGAACGATCCCGGGAGGTAAAAGCCACCATAAAGGATACATCTAAGAAGGTAGAAAAAATGCTCCTCGGTCCCGCTTTAGGTAATGTTGAGAAGTTAGAAATAGGTTATGATGGTGCGTCTACTTCCCACATTGCACCTGAGCCGGTTCTCGAGTTTGTGATTGGTCCATATGACTCTCAACCCAACCCACATAGGTCTCCCATTTCAGATAGGAGAGCGCGCCGTAGACGTTTTAAGAGAGGTGTTCCTAGTCCCCTGTATGTATGAACCCATTGCAAGAAGAGAGGACACCTAAGGAATTTTTTCTTTAAGTTGGGTAGTGTGTCGCATTGAGTTTTGCCACGTGTTCTCACACACGCGCCCACACATGATGCTCCGGATGATTACATGAGAGAGTTTGCACATATTAGGGAGCAAGTAAAGTTTTTGATCAGTACTTCACACGATTTGATGGATATTTTATATTGGATGTCACCACCTTTGGAAAACTCCACCGCACCTAACGGTTGAGATTTAGACTTGTTTACTAGCATAGGATGATTTTCATGATGATTTTTTATGCCTATTGCTAGTATGAACCAACTTTGTATTTATCTTTTTCCATTTTTGATATATTTTCAAAAAATCAAAAAGATTTTTGTTCTCGAAAAACTTTGTAAAAATACAAAAAGATTTTCTATTTTTTTTAGAAAAAGAGTGAAAAAGCTAAAAAGATTTTATTTTGATAATTTTTTTGGAAAAAGACAAAAAGATCTTTGTATTTTGTTTACACCGTTTATGGATGAACATTTAGGATGACCAAGTCACAACATCATTCCATATCCATGTGACTATTCGATAGTGTTTTGAGACGATACATCATTTCATCCATGTGCTTTATAATGTTTGAAGTCATTAAGATGAGATTTGAGATTACTTTCTACATGTTTGACTCGTGATTTTCTTTAATACACATTTGTAAGAATTTTTTAGATTATTGCACTTGTCTATCACATGTTGGTCGAAGTATTTCCATCTCAATCCAGTCTTTAAAATGAACCATGTGCAATAAAACTTGACAATGAAAGTTGTGCATGTAAGAACCATTTCCCGTGAGGAATTTCTTTAATATTAAAAAATGATCACTGAACACGGGAAAGGGTTACGAGTGAATAATAATCACGTCATGAAAGCCACCGTTTAAAAGATCCCCAGAAAAAATTAAGGCTACAAAAATAATCATATGCCAAAAAGGGGGCCAATAGGATTTCTCTAAGTTGAGAAAAATAGAAACTTCAAATGATCTTGAAAAAAGAAATATATATTTGAAGGAGTTTTTTCTGGAAATAAATCAACGAATTTGCACGTCCTGACAAAGTCTTGAAAAAGCATTAAATAGTTTTGGACGTTATTGGTGTGGAAATCATTTAGACTTTGATTTTTTGATTTGATTAAGTCGATGCTATTTGAATTCAACAATTTTTACACCTAAGGATGATTGTGAAGTTCATTCGTTAGGAGTATCCATATTCATCATGCAAATTTGTTGTGTATGTTTGAGTTGATTTACGTATTGAATATGTTCACACTCATTCATTCCATTTTCACGATTTGGTTATTTTAGTGAAAATTCATGGTGTGTGATTTTTTTTTTTTGTAAAATTTGATATTGTTTGAAAACTTGAAAAATAAAAAATAATTGGTGAAAGCTTTTGAGTTTATCCTTGATGATGGTAGTTGATTTTCTTTGCTTGTCGTGACACTTCATGTTTATTTTTTTTATTCTTTTCCTTATCTATTTCGGACAAATAAAAAGGGGGAACGAATTATGATTTAATGGGGGAGTTTGTATTATGGGAGATATTTGAGATTGATATTTGTTTTGATTTATGTTTATCTCATTTCAAACTCGATACGTCACAAATATATTTATTTCTTGTCTCATGTGTGTAGGTACAAAATTTGAAGATCATTATTTTGTACACCCTAATGATGACAAAGAAAAGTTGGAGATTTGAAGATTTCAAGTTGAAGAAAGTTTAGGACTTGCAATTTTAGCACCTTTTCAGTTTTGGGTTCATAGGAGGGTATTAGATTTGTATAGAACATTTGATTTGATAATTCGGATGTTTTTAGTTTGTACCGGTATAGACATAGGGGGAGATTTGCAAGGACATATTTTACATAGTCCTATTTACATTAGAGTATGTCATATATTGTGACAACCGTCGAAGAAAAGATCAAGTTCAATCATGAATCAAGACGGATCCGAATATCAATATTATTCAACTGACAAGCCTCTACGAGATAGATTTTGGTAAGGTTGTGTTTAAGTCCCTAGTGTTTCATTTAAAGTGTTGGGATAATTTTTCTAAAATGTTTTATATATCTGAGGCGTCATTTTTCGTCAAAATAATTTTTTCTAAGTCTTGAGGCGGAGTTTCAAAAGAAAAAGATTTTATGCCGATGTCGTTCAAACGACAGGACAATATCACGCGCTTCAAGTGACATGATATGTCACGCGAAGGCTCGCGTGTAGATCGCTTGAAGCATTTTATTAAACGATTACTGTTTTAGTTTTCTGAAGTCATTTGATATGTCACGCGAAGTCACTTCAAGCGACATCACATGTCATTCGAGCGATATTCTGTTTTCGTTTGAGCGACAGCGCAGACTCAAGATTTTTATAAATAGTGTGTTTATGAGTCCTTTTTTCTTCAGAAGGCCTGATATTTTCATATATGAAAACTGCTTTTGCATAAATTTTGTCTTCTCACTTTTTAAGGTTTTTTTAACTTTGTTTTGATTCAAAAATCATCCCAATAGCTTTAGTGAATCAATTTGGAACCCAGGATAAAATTTTACTGGAGTTTCTCTTCTAGGAAAGATATCTCTACGGTTGATTTGGTACCACTTGAGGGAGGTGCTGGTTAACTACAACTAAGGTTATTGGGAGTACCTGAGGGTGTTCCTTGCCGAAGATAGATCTGCGTGTTCTTGTGGGTTCACTATGGTTGATCCATTGTTGATTCTAGGTTGCGATCTATGTGAGTGTCTGAATATTTCATTGTGTATGTAAGTTGCAAGTTACGTCTTCATAGTGAAATAAAAGGTTTTACCCGAAAGGATTTTTTCCCTGAAATTTGTTTGTCAGCAATTTATATTTCTAAGCAAGGCTCAAGCTCCCTTAAGATATATGTATGTACAATTGTAGGCAAATGGTGGACATTTGTTAATAGAGATAGTGGACCTTTATGGAAGCTATTTGACAACTACTTTAAAGGGTAGAATAGTTTAAGGCTTAGAGCATCAACAATGGTGATACTAAAAGACAAAATAAATTGTTGTTTTAGAAAATGTGTATGCTGCAGTGGGAGAAAAAAGGAAGAGATTTTATAGTAGGTGTGGGTACCTAGATTAACCATTCCGATGCCCAGATGAGTAGCTCGATTAATTCCGGCCCAAAGTCTAAAGGCCTCGCGCATAACCAATTCAGTTATGACCCATTCAACCCCTAAAATCTCTCAAGAGATATTCGGGGGATCATGGGTTAACATGGAAGAGTCCAATACCCCCACTCTCCAAAAAATGACATGTATATATTTAACCCTCAGCTCGGGGCAAAAGGGCGTGCAATTGTAAACACTCCCCCGGAGTAAAGAGAAATAAGAAATAGAGAGCACCACCGTGGACATGTGCCATTTTGCCAAACCACGTATATCTTGTGTCGTGTGTGATTACATTTATTTTGTGTTCTTTATTTATTCTAGTGATCGCATTTGCTTATCATTTTTGTGTTGAGATTTATTGTCACCACAATTGGCACCGTCTGTGGAAAAAGATTGTTTTCCCTTAAGAAAGCCTTTATCAACAAGAACCTAGAATGTCTGGTCACAACAGCAATGCCCCTCAAGCAGGGGATATTCAAGAGAAAACAGCCCCTCGTAGGGTTAGGTCTAAAGTTCGATGCTTAAATCCTAGGCCTCGCCCAGAATGGCAAGCTTTCGAAGAAAGTTAGGGACCAGACAGGTCCACACAAGTCTCCAGGATGATCGACGCCTATGAGGCCAGTCTCCAAGAGTAGGAGGAAGCCACTCGTAAGAAGGAGGCCGAGAACGCTCGCCTCAAGAGAAGACTGGAAAAGATGGAGAAAGAACTCCATCACAGCAAGAGGCAAGGTCACTATTGTACTCCTATCCCTCAGGCGAGCAGGTCTCGCATCTGAGGAAGGAGCCCTAGACATTGATCTCAAAGATTTGAGGGACACAGGTTAGATGACGACTTGTACGAGCAACAATAATCAGCTCGCCGTAATAAAAACCCAGGCCGAGGAAACGACGACATATGAAATCTGGTCCGGAGAGAAATAGACCAACACCCCGCACATCGGGGTGCCAGGTCGACTAGAGAACTAGCCAGATGAGCTCTTAGGACCCTTTCTTACGGGAGATAGAAGAAGAAGAAGAAGAAGAAGAAGAAGAAGAAGAAGAAGAAGAAGAAGAAGAAGAAGAAGAAGAAGAAGAAGAAGAACCCCCAAGAAATTCGCGATGCCCCTATTTAAGATCTATGATGGAAAGACTGATCCTATTGACCATCTGAAGCAGTACAGACAGGCCATGACCCTCTGGAACCATAAGGACGAGTTTATGTGCCAGATATTTCTGTCGAGCTTGCATGACGTAGCTCAAAATTAGTTTAAAAAACTCCCTCATAGATCCATCAGAAGTTTCAAGTCCCTAGCAGAACTCTTTACAGCTCTCTTTATTACCAGCAGCTACCATCCGAAGAGGATGGATGCTTTGTTGACGATAAAGAAAATGCCTTAGGAGAGCCTCAGAGACTACGTGAAGAGATATTAGGAGTTATTCAATGAGGTCGAAGATTGCTCAAATCAGGTCACCGTGGCGTCCTTTAAGATTGGTCTACCCATCTCCTGCCTCTTGCACAACTCCCTCATTAAGATGGAGGCCACGACCATTAACGACTTAATGGCTCGTATTAAAAAATACACCAAAGTTGAAGATGTGACCCGTATCAGTGTAGGGGAGAATGGTCGCGCCAAGTTCGTCGGCAAGGGCTGCGATAAAACTGAGAACCAAAAGAAAGGAAGCAAAAATGGGGGCAAGATCAGCCCCAAGAATGGGAACAAAAGTGATGCCTCAAAAGCATTTTAGGCAGCGAACATAATTTTTAAATAACCGATCTATAAGATTCTAGAAAAGATCAAGGACGAGCAGTTTGTTAAGTGGCCCAGGAAGATGGGAGAAGACCCCTCAAAAAGGAACAATGCACTGAGATGTGCTTTCCACAAAGAGGGTGGGCACGAAATCGAGCACTGTAAAGCCCTCAAGTCTCACCTTAAAGAGTTAGCTCAAATTGGACACTTGAACGAATTTGTGGAAAAGAATGCAGAGAAGGTCGCTGCCAATGGAGATGAAAGTCCTGACAACGTGCTTAAGGAGGACATCGGCCATGAGTTTGCAGTGATTCATGGGGCATCCTATCTAAAAGAGATTCAAGGAAACTCAGCTCGAATGGAAGTAAAAAATCTTATAAAAGTAATGCAAGATTTTCAAATAGATCCAGCCAAAATGCAAGCAGAAAAGCATTGACGAGTAGAGGACGTCGACTACAGCAAGCATATTGTGTTCACAGATGAAGACCTAGTGGGAGTAAGGACCCCACATCATGATGCCGTGATCATTACACTCAGGATAGCTAACTATGACATTGACAAGTTGCTAATCGACTAAGGTAGATCATCCGAAGTAATGTATCTCGACCTATTCATAAAGTTGAAGTTAAGCATCGCTGACTTAAAGTAAGCCAACGTTCCTCTAGTTGGCTTCACTGGAAAAGTAACCATCCCTTTGGGAAAGATTATACTGCCAGTGAGGGTGGGAAATATCTCCAAGATGATCAAATTTTTGGTGGTCGATATTGACTCACCCTACCAGGCGATCCTTGGCAGAGGGTGGCTACATGCGATGAAGGTCGTCCCTTCTACCTACCATAAGAAACTCAAATATGTGACTGAGCAAGGAGTGATGGAGATCTGGCGATGGCGAGAAAGTTCTTTATAGCAGCCATCCGCCCCAAACCAGAGAAGAAGGTTGAGAAAGACAAGAAGAAGGTTGAAGAACAAGAAGGTTTGATACCTTCCAAATAGCAGCTAAAATATAGAAGAACTGGAGTGGAGGAGACCGGGCTCCTCCCCTCTGAGCGGGTCGTTGAGAACATGGAGGAAGTCAAAGCCGACAGCGATAAGAAAGATAGGATGTTCTTGATCGGAGCCTCTCTCACAGATCGAGAGAAGAAGGAATTGACAGTACTTTTACAGAATAACTTGGATGTTTTTGCATGGAAACCCTACGATATGCCTGGGATTGATCCCAATGTGGTTTGTCATCGGCTGTATGTTAACCTAGCTTTCAAGAAGATGGTACAAAAGGCATGACGAACTGCACCTGAAAAGG
This sequence comes from Sambucus nigra, assembly GCA_949130495.1. Classification (NCBI taxonomy): domain Eukaryota; kingdom Viridiplantae; phylum Streptophyta; class Magnoliopsida; order Dipsacales; family Adoxaceae; genus Sambucus; species Sambucus nigra. The sequence continues at coordinate 583,855,376 of OX422210.1, read as the reverse complement.
CTAAGGCCGTGGAGAAGGAAGTGGAAAAGCTGATGGATGCAGGATCCATACGGGAAGTTCAATTCCCTCAGTGGTTGTCCAACCCAGTAGTGGTCCCGAAAAGCAATGGAAAATGAAGAGTTTGCATTGACTTCACCGACCTTAACAGAGCTTTCCCTAAAGACAATTTTCCTCTCCCAAAGATTGACCAGTTGGTGGATGCCTTAGCAGCTCATGAAAGAATGAGTTTCCTAAACGTATACTCTGGGTATCACCAAATCCCTTTACACGAGCCAGATCAAGACAAAATAGCATTCATCATCACAGTTGGATTATATTGTTACAAGGTCATGCCCTTTGGGATAAACAATGCAGGAGCAACTTACTAGCGGTTGGTCACCAAAATGTTCAAAGACCAAATGGGAAGCACTATGGAGGTATACATCGATGATATGCTCGTCAAGAGAAAGCTTAAAGAATACCACCTCTCTGACCTATCAAGGACCTTCGAAATCCTCAAGAAATACCGAATGAAGCTCAATGCAAGTAAGTGCTTCTTCGGTGTCCAGTCAGGAAAATTTCTTGGATACTTGGTCAGTAAGAGAGGTATTGAAGCCAACCTAGACCAGATTGATGCCATCAATAGGGTAACCCCCCCCCCTCCCCCCCCCCCCCCCCCCCCCCGTACGATAAAAGACATGAAGAAGCTCATGGGGATGCTCGCCGCCTTGAATCGGTTTATCTCAAAATCATTCGAAAGGTATCATCCATTCTTCCAGTTGTTAAAGAAAAGCAAAAATGTGGAGTGGGACGAGGATTGCTCGAAGGCATTAGAGGGGATTAAAGCTTACCTCATCAAACTGCCCTTGCTCGTAATCCCTCAAGAAAATGATTCTCTATACCTTTACCTTGTAGTATCCAGTCGTGCTATGAGCTCTACACTGGTATGCGAGAAAATTGGGATCTAACACCGAGTCTATTACGCGAGCAAGACTCTTTTGGACACCGAGCAGCGATACCTACCACTAGAGAAGCTCTCCTTTGCGCTAGTGGTAGCCTCAAGGAAATTAAAACACTACTTCGAAGCCCACTCCATCATTGTACTTACGTCCCACCCACTTAAAGTAGTCCTTAGGAAAGCAGATCTGTCAGGAAGATTATCCAAATGGTCAGTCGAGCTTGGCCGATTTGACATTCAGTTTTAGCCAAGGAATGCCATCAAAGGGTAGGTCCTCGCCGACTTCATCGCAGAATTTATACGAGAACATCGTTGCAACCAACTTCAAATTATTCATCAAAAGGAAGATCCCTCACCAGTAGGCATCTGGAGACTATTTGTTAACGGAGCCTCTAATTCAAAGGAGGCAGAAGTAGGCATCGTGCTGATAACCCCTGAAGATGAAATCCTCAATTAAGGGATCAGGATTGAATTTGAAGCCTCCAAAAACGAAGCAGAATACGAAGCACTGATAACAGGCCTACAGAAGGCACACGTGCTAGGAGCAAAGAAACTCCAAGTGTTAGACGACTCACAGTTGGTCTCCAACCAGATAAGTGGTGAATTCAATGTTAGGGATGAAAGGATGGCAACCTACCTTGCCACAGCAAAAAAATTAATGGCCAACTTCGAACAAATCAACGTCTAACAGTTTCCCAAAGGACAGAACAACCATGCTGACATCCTAGCAGCCTTAAGCTCAACGATCGATTCCGACTTGAGGAGAACAATTCCAATCGATTTCCTCGCCCAACTAAGCATCAACTAGATCGACGAGTTACCTAACAAGGGGCATATGCTCCAGATTGAGATAACCCCCAGCTGGATGGACCCCTTAAGGGATTATTTGAAGGATGGTGTACTACTAGAAGATAAGAAGACCGCTCATCAAATAAGAGTCACAGTTACTCGCTTTCACTTATCTGTTGCGGGCAAGCTGTACAATAGATCTTTCACTGGTCCTTATCTCCAATGCGTTCATCCAAAGGATGTCAAGAAAATTCTACGCGAACTCCATGAGGTAATCTGTGGAAGCCACATTGGGGGAAGGTTGCTAGCTTTTCAAGCAATAAAAGAGGGCTATTGGTGGCCGTACATGCAGAGAGACGCTGGAATATATGTTCGCAAATATAAAAAATGTTAACTTCATGCTCCTATGGTTCACCATCCAGCCAGCGACCTAAAGTCACTCACTAGCCCATGGCCATGGCCTTTTCCCCAATGGGGAATGGACATCGTAGGCCCTCTTCCTACCACACCCAGTAATCTAAAGTATATGTTGGACGCAATAGACTACTTCACCAAATGGATAGAGGCAGAGCCGCTGACAAACATCAGAGATGCGAACATGATAAGATTCATATGGAAGAACATTGTCACCCACTTTGGGATCCCTAAGACCATCATCACTGACAATGAAACTCAGTTTGAAAGTGGCCTCTTCTAGGGTTTCTATAGCTACCACGCGATCAGGCACTATTTCAACTTTGTGGCATACCCTCAGAGCAATGGAAAGGCCGGAGCTTCCAACAAAACAGTAATCGATGGATTGAAGAAGTGATTGGAGCGAGCCAAAGGCGCATGGGTAACCGAACTGCCCCACATCCTATAGGCTTACCGAGCTGACCACGATGAGCAATTGGAGAAACACCATTTGCACTAACATATGGGATGGAGGAAAGTATCCCCTTGGAATATGGCCTTCCTACTATGAGGACCACCCTGGTCGACCAAGGCCTAAACGATGCAGCTTTGCTCACTGAACTTGACCTAGCTGAAGAACAAAGAGAGCTGACTCTAGTGAGACTAGCAGCTTATCAGCAACAACTAGCAAGGCACTACAATAAGAAGGTCAATCCAAGATCATTCCAGGTTGGGGACTATGTCCTTAGGAAAGTTTTGGGTAGCGCTGTAAAACCATCATATGGAAAGCTAGGGCCAAACTGGGAGGGACCAATCAAGGTGATAAGAGACGACCTACAAGGAGCTTATCACTTAGAAATGCTGGAGGGCAAGGAGATACCTAGAGCTTGGAATGCAGCCAATTTAAAGGAATTTTACTTCTAATTTTTCTTTGATATTTTTAACTCAATGTTGAAAGTTTCAATTCATTTATAATTAATAAAGATTTGTTTGACAGTGGTATCCTATAAAGTGTTGAGTTTTTTCAAATACATTATGATTCATGCACCTTTTCCAAGTTACAGACTCCCCCCTTAATACATATTAAAGCAGGGTCGGTATATAATGACCCTCCTCAGGCCTTCGTCATCAAACACGAATGAAATAATAGCACTGCCCCTGGAAATATATGAAGCCCTACAGGGGACCCTTAGGCAACATGACCAACCTAGGTTGGTTGTCAACATTGTTTGGCTCAAAAATCCTGCTCGGATGGAACATCTAACACCAGGTGTATCCTCGCTATTGCTATACTTAGGCCTAAGGAAGTGTGACGGCACAACCTAAAAGGTAAAGTAAGGTAGAATGGTATAATGAAAGCATACTGGACTGGGGGATACTCACTCAACAAACCAACTCTGCCTATGTCAAGTCTAATCAGCTAAAAAAGCCCAAGATAGTTGAACAAGAAATCAATGAAGTAAAAAATACACAACACATGTTTAGTCGACAAAATTGTCCAAAACATAACTATTTTATTACATCATTACATATACACAGAGTTACATATGCTGATTAAAATAAATCCTAATGAGGATTAGGTCGCTGAGCAAGAAAGTCATCCACTCGCGCCCCCGCCCAGCGGCCATCATCTGGATGAGGAGCTAATTCCTCTTCAGCTTCGTTTGAGTTTGGCTCAACGAGCTGCCTCGAGATCGAATCTATGGGAACCCATTGATCATCCTTCCTAAATGGATTCGACATCAAAGTTGAGGGAGAGATATCATGACGATACCAGATGACAGAGTTCCTAGGAACCTGCAACTCTCTAAGAGCACTCAACCATCCTTTAATGAAGGACAACTCTTCAACCTCCCTCAACTTCGTCTAAGCATCGATCCAACCTCGATCATAACCATCAGCCCACACCTGCCGAGGAAATTTCTTGAACAGGTGCCTCAGCGAGGTAACATCTCTTTAAAGATCGTCAGCTATCACATACACCCTGTGAACATCACCTCGAAGCTCGACAATTTCGCTAACTGAGCCACTGTCATTAGTATCAGCTCGCGGACCAGCCGATGAAGAGGAACCACGCAGAACCTGGGGGGCAATGCTCGGTGCATTCTCCCTAAGTCGCGAGACTTCCCTCCTTAGACCATCATTCTCTTATTGAAGTACCTCTCCAACTTGATTAACTTCAGAGGCATCCAGAAGCTTGGCCTTCAGAGCATCCACTTCTTCTTGAACAGAAGCGCCGACCTCTTCCATCTCCTGGAGCCTGTCCTTCAGCTTGGTAACGAGCTCCGACTGGTCCTTATACTCTTGGTTCCTCAACCTAAGAGATTTGTAAATTCTTACAAAAGCACGGCGAACTCGACTGCTCGCATCAGGACCAAGAATTTTTCCACTGCACCAAAATGGCCAAATTATCACCTTTCAACCGGCCACCCTTGTCACGGTCATTGATCGTGACAACAAACACGCGTTTTGTATCACGGTCATCGACCGTGACACAACCGTGACAAAGTATTGTCACGATCATTAACCGTGACAAGTCCGTGACAAATGTTCTTATCACGGTCCATGACCGTGACAATACTTAAAATAATTATCACGGTCAAGGACCTTGGCACGACCGTGACAATGTCTTCAGCAAAAAAAGACCTAGACTTTCTTTTTTTCCCACCGTTTTTGGTTTTTCCCTCTCTCTCTCTCTCTAAGCGATTTCGAGGTCTCTCTCTCTCTCTCTAAGGTATGTTTTTTCCTCTCTTTCTCTTTCATTTCTATATGTTTGTGTATGTGTGTGTATATATGTGTGCATATGTATGTGTATATGTGTGTGTATGTGTGTGTATGTATGTGTGTGGTGATGTGTGGTGGGGGAGGGGGATAGGGGGTGGTGGGGGTGGGGTGGGCTGTGTGTGTGTGTGTGTGTGTGCAGATGTGGTGGGGGTGGGGGGTGGGCAGGGGGTGTGGTGGGGTGTGTGTGTACGTGTGTGTGTGCAGGTGTGGTGGGGGTGGGGTGAGGGGGGCAGGGGGTGTGGTGGGGGGAGGGGTGTGGTGGGGTGTGTGTGTGTGTAGGGGTAACAATTTTTGACACGACACGATAACCCGATACGAACTCGATACGAAGTTAGCGGGTTAGAGTTAACGATTTATTGACACGAACCCGAATATGACACGACCCGCCAACACGAATAATAAATGGGTTGGGTTAGTGTTAAAAATGTATAACTCAAAAATGACACGAATAGACCCGTTTATCTCGTATTTTATAGAGAATATATTATATAATTTATATATCTTGATAGACATTCTATAAAACTCATGGAGAATTGGATGATAAATTATTTATGTGTTGCAAGAAGTTGAAATTAATTAAATTTAAGTTATTGTAGGCCTATAAGTGGTATGATTGGTTAAGAGAGAAGAAAAAAATTATTTTATATTTTACTTAATGTATAGCTTTAATTGTAATTTTAATTGTATAGTTTTAGATGAAAGTAAATTTTAATTGTATTAGCTATATTATTAATAATTATTGTGTGTGTGGTGGGGGGCAGGGGGTGGTGTGTGTGCGTGTACGTGTACGTGTGCGTGTGTGTGGTGGGGGAGGGGGTGGGGGCAGGGTGGGGGAAGGGGGTGGGGGAAGGTGGGGGGGAGGGGGCAGGGACTACTCCGTCCGGACGTTTTACGCCGAGGTGGAGCATAGGATGATGGTAGATTTAATTTTTCTATAACTATAGAAATATATTATTCTGCATTATTTTACTTTGCGGGGCCGATACTAATTTTACTTTATTTTATTTCAGGGGATAGGGAGTGGCCCTGGGGGTAAGCCACATAGGCTCGATACTTATATGACTCTTCGGACGAAGAAGGGGAAGGACAAGGAGGTGTTCCTGAGCGTCGCGACCACGATTGAAAGTAATCCGACAGTTTACTTTTTGTTAATTACGTTATAATTTTTTAGTTTACTTATTTTACTAATCATGTGCTTTTTGTCATTTTAAGCAAAGTTTAAGGAAGTGCATGAGTCGCAGTCTGATGACGACAAGGCATCTTTGTCCACAGACGCACTCAGCCAAGTGCTTGGCTCTGATCGCAAGGGGAGGACAAGGGGGGTGAGCTCACGGGTGGCCAAATCTAGGATCATCACATTGGAGACGAGCGACACTGGGTTGGCTCGAACGGTGGATTCACATAACGCAAAGCTGTCCCGTTTGGAGGCGACGGTCCAAGATATGTACTCATTCATGAAGCGTACGTTGGGCGTAGACCGTAAGGGGAAAGGGAAGGAGAAGGCGATGGAGGAGGAGGTGCGGGAGGACGAGGCGCAGGATGACGAGGATGTGAACCTCCTTGCTTCATCACCGACACATGCATACTTCGATGATCCACTTCCCTATTTGGCTCCCTTCAACAGACCGATGTCGACACTTGGTCGGCCGAGCGTGTTCATATTGGACGTATTTGATGACCAGCGGATAGGGCGGGGGTTGAGGCACCCGAATATCGTCCAGGGTGGAATAGTTCACGGACGTGAGCTTCAAGAGATCGAGTCCAAAGTGCTCATCACGCATGTGATACCCGAGAAGGAGAACTCCCTACTGTGGTTGCACGAACAATGTGGCACGATGTATATTAGTGGGTGTGTCAATTCATATATCGTGTAGCCTACTCACCTCCTCACATTTACCCCAGACATGTAGTGACATTATTTTTAAGTTGGTACATTTGAATTATATTTGGATTATATCGTCATATATATTGTTTCTATTTTGAATATATATTTGAATTATCTTTAGTTTATTTGGATATATGATGTTTGAACAGGTACAACGTTGCTATAACAGGTACAAATATACTGCTGGGCAGTGGCAGTGGCCATACTGCCCAGCAGATTTTTTTGAATTCTACCCAGAGTTGTCACTGTCAATAACCGTGACAATTTTTTTAAAAAGGGTCAAGGCTTTGTCACGGTTATTAACCGTGACTAAACTTGTCACGGTCAGGGACCGTGACACGACCATGATAATTCTAAGGAACTTGTCACGGTCAATAACCGTGATAAGTCCGTGATAAAAAAACTTGTCTCACCACGAATTGTCATGATCATTGACCTTGACAAGTTGAACTTGTAGAGGTCAATGACCGTGACAATTAGGCAGATTTGGTGTATTATTCCTAGTTGAGAGGAAGAAGGAATATAATCGTCAACATCAATGAGCTACAAACCATATAATTAGTAAAGAACAAATAAATCAGTACGCGAAAGGGAGAAGAATTTCTTTTCATTGAAAGAAAGTTCAAGTACATCAGCGAAAAGAAAAACAACAACTGAAATATAAGGAATACAAAAATCTCCCTAAGGAAGATTAACTGGCAACCTCGGTCTTCTCTGAGAACGCTAGTTGCTTACCCTTATCTACGGTAGTCCCAGGCATACCTCCCCCAGAAGAAGCAGTCACCATCCACTTATTTAGGGAAGCATCAGCAGAGGTGGTCAGGACGGTTGGAGCACCTTCATTGGCAGCAGGAGGAGGCACCTCATCCACAACAGGCTTGGGGGCAGGGTCACGGTCGTCAAAGAGGAGGGAATCAATATCCACCTCGACAGTGAGCAAGGATTTATCCCAACCTTTCTTGAAGTTGAGACGACCAACGTTGACGATCTGAGCCTCAGTATTCTCATACACCGCGACCCATCCAGCATTGTACGAACTCTCTTTGAGGGTGACAGCATTGGATTCCACCTTCTTCACCTTCTTGGCAAGCACTTTATTCTCCTCAACCACTGCCAGTTTGCTTGTGCAGACTAAGTCAAAAGACTGCCTCAGCACCTCGAGCTCCTTGGACGCCGTCTCCCTTGCTTGATTAGCCTTGGCCGAGGCAAGGTTGGAAGCCTTCTGAGCAGCGCTGGCAGCCTTCAAACTCACCTCCAGCTCCGTATTCTTCCTCGCCAACTCATCGCGGCTGATATAGAGGATGGTGAAATCAGATACGAACTGTAGAAAGAAAAAATAACATTAGCAAAAAAGACATTAAAAGAAGAGCTACGAAAATAGAGAATAAAAAGATAGACTTACCAAGGTTAGCCCCTGACTTGCCTTCAGGGCTAAATAGTCAGTCCCCATCGACCTCTAGCGATCAGCTGGTAGAACTTCTCTCTCGAGCACCGCCGGAGCCAATTGGGGAAAGAGGGCAACAGAATCCACCTCATCTAAGGCAGATATGGGCACCAAAGACTGCCCTGCCTTGGCCCTCGCTTCTTCTCTCTCTTTTTTCTTCCTCTCTTCTTCTTTCTTTCTCTCTCTCTCTCTCTTTCACCAACGCACCCTCTTTCTTCTTCCTCTCCTGCTCATGAGCAGCAGTCTGAGAGCCAGTGGCAGTATCCTCACTCCCAGATTTTTACTTCTTCAACCTACGAGCAAGCAGCACATTATCTTCATCATCATCCCGGATCAAATTTTTCCTAGGGGGAGCCATCTCTTCCTCGCTCGAGGTTTCTGAGTCCTCTGAACCCTCAAAACCCTCCTCCGAACTGGAAGATTCCTCGCCGCTTAAACTCTCCTCGCTATAACCACCCTCAACTCCGTCCCTTTCAGTTCCCTCACTCTCTTCACCAGAACTTCTTTCCTCCTCATCCAATTGAATGGGGTCAGTAACAACCTCTTCTGTGATATCTAGATGAGGAATACTAGCCACAGGACGGGAAATAAAGCTGGACCCAATGTTCTTGTACTCCAAAAGGAATGCGTCTGATCGCGAATGCTTACCGTCAGCCAAGTATTCCCTAGTCTTCCAAGCCTTGACCAGCTTAGCAGCTCGAATCTCGTAAAGAGCAGGCTCTATGTGCTTTGTCTTCGCTGAAAAAGATAAAGAGGGAAATATGAGAAAGACAGTACAATAATAGAAAATCCACGAGTAGAATAAGGGTTATGCTTACCTATATATTCCTCCCCATAAAAGGGAATCTCAGGTCCCCTATAACTCGCCCCTTCAGTTTGGGGAGGGAGCGGCCAATTTCTGGCAATAAACCCTTCGTGCCAGTAGTCCTTGTGGGAATCAGGTAGCGTAAGGACACAAATTTCCAATTGAGTCCTTTGTAGTTTTGGCTCAATTCTGGACAAAAACGTTTGAGTCATAGGATAGAGTTATTGATCATTCCTCAGGCCTATAACGTGTTTATTGAAGACGTAGCGACCAAGATATTAAAGCTTCATCAAATGCTGAGTTTAATGTGCCTTATTTCTACGTCAACAACATTGGTTCCATTTCTCCTAAGGTATGAATGCATTTTGAATATATATATAGGATCTTGGAACATTTTATATTGGGTGAACGTTTTGTTTAAACTGTGTTTTTTCAGAAAGATTTTATTAAAACTTTAATATAAAGTATAAAAAGTTTCTGGGCTAAATATCAAAATTTTCAACTTTCTAGAAGTTCGTTGGAAGTGTCATTCGAATGAGTTTGTCGTTCGAACAATAAAGTTGTTCGAACTTTGTCAACGAGTTCCCACATTGGCCACTGGAATGTCGTTCGAACGAGACTTCGTTTGAACGAAAATCTCGTTCGAACGAAATTTGGAGGGAACAGTTTTTTGGGCAATTTTTGACAGTTTTTCCCACTTTCCCACTGGTTTTCCCCACTAACTTTTTGACAGACTTAATATGTGCGGGAACCAACTTTTTCCACTTAACTTTTTCAATATCCTTCATCTCCTAGAGAGAGTTTTGAGAGTTCAATCTTCCAAGAAAAAGTTCATGTTTATGAGTGTCTATTTTTCACGAAAAATGTTTTAAACACTTGTTTTACACCCATAGTTTGTTTATCCAAGTTCCATATATATATATATATATATATATATATATCATTGCTTGGAGTGTTTGGCATTGGGTATTACTCTACCGTTTGAAGAGTTCATTTGGGTTTGCTTCTACATCCCATAAAGAAGAAGAAGTTTGCGTTGATTTACCCACTTGGAGAAAGGTTCCTTGTTCGGGTGGCGGTGACCATATAAAGTCCGATCGGTGGATTCCGAGACCGCGGTGGAGATCCGTGGTTATTCTCTAGGCGGAGGTGTATACAAGAAGAAGCGTCGGGGCTTGAGAGGGATCAAGTCGAGTGTTGTAAGTCTTACTGTCTTGTATTTGTAAAACCATACTTAGTGGATTTGAGGCTAGGGTCGTCCGAGGTTTTTTCTGTTGTGGGTTTTTCCTCGTACATCGCGGCGTAGTGATTCATTATTTAATTTTATCTTGCTAAATTCACCTAGAACGCATGCTTAGGTAAAAAGATAAAATTTGGTTTAATCACTACTAATTTAATTTGGTGCTAATTAAATATCAGGTAATGTGTAGTTAATTCAAGTCATTAATTTAATTTGTTAAAATTTAGTTTGGCCTAATTTACTAAAATGAATTAAATATGTTGTTAGGCAAATTTCTAGGACTTGGGTTAATTAATTGTGTTTAAGTGAAATCAAACTGTGTGTGTGTATTCCATCATATTTCACTTGGTTGTAATTTTAATTTGAAAGTAAATTAAAATTTGTTAATTTGTCTTAATTGAACCATCATATTTTCGCTTTCGCATATATATAACAAGAAAATTGATTTTAAAGTACAAAGATTTTAAAATTGGGGGTCTACGCCTTTTCAGGTAGATTTACTACCAATACCCTGTCAGGACTCCTAACTTTGAGATAAAGGAGACCAGAGTTTGTTCGGGAAAAAAATAGCAATAGCAAGTTTCAGCAAGACCTAGATTGGTGCCATAGAGCTGATTAATTCTATGTACACTGATGATGTTGTGATTCAGCACCACCGGATAAGTGATAGTGAGCTCAAGCAGTAGCAGCCGTGGCAGCCATGGAGATGAATAAGTATATAGAAGGGGATGAGTATAAGAGGGAATAAGGCAATGATGTATAGTGGTTCAGCCAATTTGGCCTACATCCACTGTGAGTGTGTGATCCACTAAGTATGGGCACTAATAGCCTTGGATACAATGCACATAAGCTCTCTCTCTCTCTCTACTGTGTGTACAAGCAGAGTTTTTACTAGGGTTGCAATAATCTGATCCCCTTGTAGGGTTGTAGGTGACAAGTATATATAGGTCTTGGGGGGTGTAGTGTACCCCCCAAGTATGCATGGTGCATGTGAATGATGATCCAGCCAACCCCCAGTTGACACCTGTAGATGCCAAATGATGACTTAATATTCCCTCACGTGAGGGTGTGATTTTGTTATAACGGTCTACCACGTGCCACGTGAGCCTCACGCGCACTGTTCCACGCGTCTCCCAAACCACGCGCTGTGATGATGTCACCCTCGGCCTATGAGACGAGGCCGAGGGCAAAGTTTCTTCCGGTAGTGAGTCTGGCTTGATTCTGGCCTCGTACTGTCGTACCCTCGTAGGGTCGTCCGGAGCCTGGGGGAGGGTCGGCCCCTCGTAAGGTCGTCTGGAGCCTGGTGGAGGGTCGACCCCTCGTAGGTTCGTCTAGAGCCTGGTGGAGGGTCGGCCCCTCGTAGGGTCGTCTGGGCCTGGTGGAGGCCAGCTGGGGGCCTGGTGAAGGGTCGACCCCTCTTAGGGTCGTCCGTTTTGGACATAGTCTTCAGCCAAGCCAAGGATATAAACGGGTATATCAATCACCCCCCAGCCCTTAGCCATAGGTGCCATTGAGATGGCTGAGGGATAATGTTGAAATTGGGATGCGTGTATGATCAGTTAGGTGAGTGACACATGGGCAGGTACTCATTGCTATTCAAGTTTCCAAGGCACGGCGACTGCACACTTGCATGGGGCTTTGTGCCCTAATTATACCCTTCTTGGCAAATGTGCTCATTTATTGCCAGGGTATTTAAGATTTTTTTAAACTCTCTCTCTCCAGCTTCTTCTTCTTCGCACCCAAGTCTATTCTCTCTTTAGAACCAGTAAGCTTTGCCACTTGCAGCCTTCGTTTCGTCAGGTCTCAGCAGCGTTTCTCTCCCTCGTTATCAGGTATTCTCCTTCATTAAGAGATTTCCTTTGTCTTCAATTCTATTTGTTTTTTAGGGCCATAGGGTTGCATTTTCTTCGAGTTCCCCATAGCTTTTTCCGGTGCCTTCTCCGGTTAAAGGTTCTTGAACGTTCTTGACGAAAACCTTTGAGTTCTTTTGTTTAATCCAAAAGTCAAACCTGGTCAATTCCCCACTTGTTTGTAGCTGAATTAGCCAAGTCTAGTGTAATTTCTCTAAGTGTAGAGTCTTCCCCTTAATGCTTAGGAGGCTTTACAGCTTAGTATCTGAGTTCCCGTCCTTGAGAGAGAAGCTCTTTACCGAAATCAGACGAATAGAGGAAGAGGAAGAGAGGAGACGAGGGACCGACCCTAATTGGGTACGACCCATCTTTCCCATTCCTCTTGCCACCATAAGACCATCTGAACCTTCTGAGTCTTGTGGGTCGTCACCTCGTCCTGCCGAGACATCCAACCCAAGTGAGATGGACGAGAGAGTCTCCTCACCAACTGGTGCTGGAACTTCTGGCAGAAGGGACACACCTGACCTTAGCCCAGGCCGAGAGACCGAGGGTACGGCCCCCTCTGAGGCTGTCCCTGTGACAACCCTGTCCCCCAATGCCTTCCAAGTGGATTTTCCTCAGGGCCCCCCTGCAGGTGATGAGGGGGAGAGATCTGAGGACGAGGACGATGATATAGATGATGAGGTTGATACCTCCCACACCTCGTCCTTTATCTCCTATGTTAGGGATCGAGATCTCCTGATATGGAGGCATATTTATGGAGTGCCCTCCGGGGTGACTATGAGGGTTCCCTCTAAGGCTGAGAGGGTCTTCGATTGCCAAGAGGGAGAGGTTGCAGTCTACGAACAGATGTTCAAGGTTGGAGTCAGGCTCCCTCTGCACCCTGCCATTGCAGATATTCTGGTTGCCCTCGGCGTTTCCCCCTCTCAACTTCCTCCCAACTCTTGGAGGACGATCTTGGGCTATATTTCCTTGTGGAAGAATGCCTTTACCGACGAGCCCTCGGCTGACCTATTTCTGGGCTGCTACAACATCACCTCCTCGTCCAAGCAGCCTGGATATTATCACCTGGGGGCAAGGAGGTCTGAGAAGAAACTCCTCCATGTGGCACAAACTTCCAACCATGATTGGAAGAAGAGGTTTTTCTTTATCTCCAGGGAGTGGGAGCCCGTTGCCGATGGTCCGAGGGTACCCAGGAAGTGGTCTAACCCCTCCATGAAGGCCAGCTCAGACCATGGACTTAGTCTGGAGGAGAAGGATATAGTAGACTATCTGAGAGGACGAGGGCGAGAGGGTGAGCTTGCAAAATTCGAAGACTTGATGACCCCTCGATTCCTTAAAGAAGCTGGTCTGAGGGTCGGCCCTCTGACAGAACTATGTGAGTTATACTGAACATTTTCCCTTCTTTACTCATTTTTGAAGTGTTCTCTCTTTATCTCTGAACTTTTCTGACATGTCGTCCTCTTATCAGGTCTCCCTGCAGGTACACCAGACTATCTTTGGGAAATGACAGCTCCCAGCTTACTGTCTGGATTGGCCAAGAAGAAGGGGAAGGAGCCTCAGCAGGCTCCGAGGAAGACAAAGGCCGCTGGGCCGACAGTGGTGGAGCCGACCACTGAAAGTAACAAAAGGAAGGAGCCTGAGGGCCCAGTTGAGCCTCGGCCTGATTCTCGGATGAGGGCCAGAGTCGACGCCTCTGAGGGGACGACCTCTTCGTCCAGCATGGGGGCCTTCTGGTCTCAAAATCTGGCCCATCTGAGGGCTGACCCCTCGTCACTGATCACGAACTTGCGGGCTGCCAAGGCCTCGATGTTCTCTGCTCCGTCGGCCTCTGACTTCGAGTTCTTAGCAAAGATGCCTCCTGCTAAAGTGTACGACTATGGTCTGCACTCCCTTGCTCAGGTATTGGTCTTGACACACCTCCTTAATTTCATTCTTTCGCTAACTGTTCCCTCGGCCCCTGTTGATATCTGTTCATTTTTTGTGCAGTCTGTTTGTGCCCTCACCTCAGCCACCAAATGGATGGCCGAGAATCAGATGAAGTTCCATGAGGCCGAAAGGGCTATCCAGCATGAGGCTGAGTTGCAGACAGAGCCTGATACTGTGAATACTGAGCTTAATACTGCGAGGGCTGAGCTTGAGAGTGCTAGGACCGAGCATGCTAGAGTCCTAGATGAGCTGATGAGGCAACACGATGCCGACCTGCAAGCTTAGGACTTGATCATCAAGGATAGGGATGAGGCTTTACTGAACATGGAAGTCAAGCACAAGACTGATCTGGAAGCAGCCATCAAGAAAGCTGAGGCCGATGCTGTTGAGGCTTATAAGACTTCAGATGAATTTCAGGGCTTCGTCCTTGAGTATCTGGAAAGGGGGATCAGGACGGCCTGTCGATGGGTCGTCCTCAAATTCGGCGATGTCGTCTCCTCTGTTCGTCCTTCACTGGAGGGTGTTCAACTGGACGACCCCCTAATTACCGAGGCCCTCAACCAAGTGGAGTCCCAAGTCCAAATCGAGGGGGTCGGTACATCTGAAGATCATCCAGTGCTGGTAACTGAGGAGACCATTCCCATAGATGTTGAGGCCCTGCCCTCTGATGTCGTCCCATAGGGTGGCTGCCTGTAGCTCATACCCTTCAAGTGTATTTTTGTTCAATGGCCTTGTAAAACACTTGATATTTTATGTTTTATTAATACCATTGTCTCTTCCCTTCCATAATTGTTGTCTTCCATATTTAATTCTTTTATGGTTTGCTCCTTGTTGATGCTACTAACCCCTCCCTCGTCTTTTTTGAGGACCAATGTGGGGTCGTCCCCTCATATGGTCTCATCATAGTCGAGGATCATAATAACCCAAATGGTTTTTAAATAAAGTCCACCCTCGTCTTTCTTTTGAGAACAGTGGTGGGGTCGTCCCCTCCACTGGTCCTCATTATAGCCGAGGGTTCAAGTTACCCAATTTAATCTACCCTCGTCTTTTTTTGAGAACAGTGGTGGGGTCGTCCCCTCCACTGGTCCTCATTATAGCCGAGGGTTCAAGTAACCAAATTAATGGTTTTAAATAAAGTCTACCCTCGTCTTTCTTGAGAACAGTGGTGGGGTCGTCCCCTCCACTGGTCCTCATTATAGCCGAGGGTTCAAGTTAACCAATTTAATCTACCCTCGTTTTTTTTAGAACAGTGGTGGGGTCGTCCCCTCCACTGGTCCTCATTATAGCCGAGGGTTCAAGTAACCAAATTAATGCTTTTAAATAAAGTCTACCCTCGTCTTTCTTGAGAACAGTGGTGGGGTCGTCCCCTCCACTGGTCCTCATTATAGCCGAGGGTTCAACTTACCAACTTAATGGTTTTAAATAAAGTCTACCCTCGTCTTTTTTGAGAACAGTGGTGGGGTCGTCCCCTCCACTGGTCCTCATTATAGCCGAGGGTTCAACTTACCAACTTAAATGGTTTTAAATAAATCTACCCTCGTCTTTTTTGAGAACAGTGGCGGGGTCGTCCCCTCCACTGGTCCTCATTATAGTCGAGGGTTTAACTTACGAACTTAATGGTTTAAAATGAAGTCTACCCTCGTCTTTCTTGAGAACAGTGGTGGAGTCGTCCCCTCCACTGGTCCTCATTATAGCCGAGGGTTCAACTTACCAACTTAAATGGTTTTAAATTAAGTCTACCCTCGTCTTTTTTTAGAACAGTGGTGGGGTCGTCCCCTCCACTGGTCCTCATTATAGCCGAGGGTTCAACTTACCAACTTAATGGTTTTAAATTAAGTCTACCCTCGTCTTTTTTTAGAACAGTGGTGGGGTCGTCCCCTCCACTGGTCCTCATTATAGCCGAGGGTTCAACTTACCAACTTAATGGTTTTTTGTAGATGTTTCCATGCATACTGGAACTGATAACTGTAGGGTGAGGCCAATCATATTTTTCATTAATTTTCCAAAGTGTCCTATTGGAGCAACTCCTATTACAACTATGGTCTATCAAGACCTTACAACACTATTGGTAGTATTTCTCCAAATGATCTGCGTTCCAAGGGTTGGAAAAAGGTTCCCCTTCTAGGTTTTCTAGTCTATAGGTCCCAGGGACAACTTCGTCGGTGACCCTATAGGGGCCGTGCCAATTAGGATGGAGTTTATTGGGTTTTTGCCAAGTCTTTTTGAGAACCAAGTCTCCTACTGCGATAGGCCTCTGTTTCACCCTTTGATTGTAAAACCTTGTGGTCCTTTGCTGGTAGGAAGCCTGCCTTATCTCAACATCCTCCCTTCTTTCCTCAATTAAGTCCAAGTCAAGTCTCCTCTCTTCCGTATTTCCCTGGGGGTCGTACATTTGGACCCTATGAGTGGGAAACTCGACTTCGGTGGGGATGACTGCTTCTGATCCATAAGCTAACATGAATGGGGTCTCCCCAGTAGAGGTCCTTACTGTCATCCTGTACGCCCACAACACTGCATATAACTCCTCGACCCATCTTCCTTTTGCCTCCTCAAGCCTCTTCTTAATCCCATCTAGGATTGTCCTGTTCGTAACTTCGGTTTGCCCATTGGCCTGAGGTCGGCCTGGGGTGGAGAAAAATTGTTTGATACTTACCCTCTCACAATACTTCTGCAGAGAGGCATTCTTGAACTGGGTCCCGTTATCCGAGATGAGGGTGTTGGGTAGACCGTATCTGCATATCACATTCTTCCAGATGAACTGAAAGGTCTTTTGCTCTGTAATCGTGACCATTGGTTCGGCCTCTACCCACTTTGAAAAGTAGTCAATTGCTACGATGAGGAACCGATAGTTATTAACTGCCCTCGGTAAGGGTCCTACCAGGTCAATCCCCCACATTGCGAATGGCCACGGGGATGTAATGGAGGTAAGAGGCTGATGGGGCTGGTGAGGGATGGTAGCAAATCTTTGGCATTTATCACACTTTTTTACATATGTTGCGGCGTCTTTCCCCAAGGTCAGCCACCAGTAGCCTTGGGTGATCACCCTATTTGCTAAGGATCTGCCCCCGATATGGCTTGAGCACGATCCTTCGTGCACATCTTGCAAAATGGAAGGGACTTCTGAGGGGTGCACACACCTAAGTAAGGGGAGCAAAAACCCCTTTTTGTACAAGGTGTCTCCGATGACAGTGAATTTTGCAGCCCTATACCTCAGCTTCTTCCTTTCCTGCCTTGCTTTTGGCATCCCACCCTCTTTAATGTATTTGATCAGAGGGTCCATCCACGAAGCTTCTTGAGAGACATTTAGGCAATTTCCAAGTGTTCCCTCAGCGTCCTCAATAGTTGGCTGAAGCAAAATTTCCACTAGGACCGTCCTCCTGATGTCTGTCCTAGTTGCCGAGGCCAATCTCGCAAGGGCATCAGCACAGCTGTTGTCTAGCCTGGGTATCCTCTTTAATTTTACTTCTCTGAAGCCTTTCAGTAGTGACCTCACCTTCTCGAGGTATGTAGCCATTCTCTCGTCCTTAGCCTCGTAGGCCCCTAGTATCTGATTCACTACTAGCCTTGAATCACTATGGACCAGAATCTGGCCGACACTAAGAGACTTGGCCAAGGAGAGGCCTGCTACTAAGGCCTCATATTCGGCCTCGTTGTTGGAGGCTTTGAAGTTGAACCTCAGGGCGTATTCGACGTATGTGCCATCGGGTGCTGACAGTATCAGTCCAGCCCCACTTCCGCTGTCACAGGAGGACCCGTCAACGAAGAGGCTCCACAGAGTCTTTCCTTCTAAAAAATTTCCCTCAGAGAGGGACCCCTGTCTAAAGATGTACCTTCCCTCTTCGTTTTCAGTTGCTTTCCTTCTAGCGGTGCTTGTCTCAGCCCTATCTGCGGGTGTGTCAGCGGGTCTATCTTCTGTATCCGTCTTCCCGAGAGTCTCACCCTCGGCCTTATCATCTTCCCAAGTGAACTCAGTCACGAAGTCTGCCAATGCCTGCCCCTTAATGGCCGTCCTAGGCTGATACACAATGTCAAACTCCCCCAGCTCTATAGCCCAGGCCATCAACCTACCTGATTTTTCTGGCTTGTGTAGGACCTGCCTAAGAGGAGAGTCGGTGAGGATGATCATTGTATGGGACTAGAAGTACGGCTTCATCTTCCTCGAGGCATGGATCAAGGCGTAGGCCAACTTCTCCATCCTCGGGTATCTTTGCTCTGCCCCCTGGAGCGCCTTGCTGTTGAAATACATAGGCTTCTGTATTCCGTCTTCGTTTCTCATAATGGCTGCGCTGATGGCCGATTCTGAGACGGCGAGGTACACGTAAAGTCGTTCACCCTGCACGGGTCGTGACAGCAGCAAGGGAGACCTTAAGTATGATTTTAGCTCCTTGAAAGCCTCATCACACTCTTCACTCCATTCGAAGGCCTTCCTGAGGATCTTGAAGAATGGTAAACACCTGTCTGTGGCTCTTGACACAAATCTGTTCAGGGCGGCCACTCTCCCTGTAAGCCTCTGAATGTCTTTAATGGACTTGGGGGTCTTCATTTCAACAAGGGCATTTATCTTTTCAGGATTGGCCTCGATGCCTCTTTGGTTGACAATGAAACCTAGGAACTTCCCTGCCCCGACCCCGAAGACACATTTGGCCGGGTTAAGCTTCATCTGGTATTTGTCCATCGTGTTAAAGGTCCTTTCCAGGTCTGCCACATGGTCCTCTGCCTTCAAACTCTTGGTCAGCATGTCATCCACGTAGACCTCCATGGACTTCCTAATTTGGTCTTCGAACATTTTATTTACGAGGCGCTGGTACGTTGCCCCCGCATTTTTTAGACCAAAGGGCATGACCTTATAGCAGTATGTCCCCTTATCAGTGATGAAGGCAGTCCTCTCCGAGTCTTCAGGGTTCATGAAGATCTGGTTGTACCCTGAGTAGGCATCCATAAAACTAATGAGCTCATGGCCTGCAGTAGCGTCTACCATCTGGTCAATGCGGGGGAGAGGGAAGCTGTCTTTGGGGCAGTGCTTGTTGAGATCTGTGAAGTCCACACACATTCGCCACTTCCCGTTGGCCTTTGGGACAATGACTGCATTGGACAACCACTCAGGGTAGATGACCTCTCTGATAAATTCAGCGTCTTCTAATTTTTTGACCTCATCCCTGATGACCTCGTACTTCTCTCTAGAGTAAATCCTCCTTTTCTGCTTTATCGGCTTCACTCCCTCTACCACATTGAGCTTGTGGCACATGATTTTAGGGTCGATCCCCGGCATATCTACATGACTCCACGCGAAGACGCTCCGTCTTCTCCTTAACAGCTTGATGAGGTCTTCCTTGATATTGGGCTTCAGAGACTTGCCAACTTGGACGGTTTTTCCCGGGTCATCCTTATCGAGGATGATGGGTTCTACCTCCTCGGCGGCCTCTCCTTTTTTGAGCTTCGTCTCGTCCCTGGGGTCTAGGGTATCAATGTTGTAAGTGGTTGTAGCTCTCTTGTGTGCCTCCCTTTCTTCAGCAGAGTTGTAGTAACATTCTCTCGCTGCCGTCTGGTCTCCCTGAACTTCCCCCACCCCGTAAGGGGTTGGAAATTTGATCATCTGATGGATTGTAGAGGGCACGGCTTCAAACCCTTTGAGGGCCACACGCCCCAGTATGATGTTGTAGGCCGAAAACACCTGCTCATCCATCACAAAGAAACTGACCTTCTTGGTGAGCCATCTCGGCCACTCGTCCCCCATCCTGACATCAGCCTCATACACTCCAAGGGGATGAACCTTTTCCCCACTGAACCCAATCAATGGATGATGGTACGGGACGAGTCTAGCACGACTGAGACCTAAGGCTTTGAAGCACGGCCAAAACATCACGTCTGCAGATGAGCCCCCATCTACTAGGATCCTCGGCACCTCGCATCCGTGCACCCTAATAGTGATGACGAGAGGGTCATCGTGTGGGGCCAAGAGGTCTTTGAAGTCCATTCTTGAAAATCCCACTATCAGTGTGTCCATATCAACCTTCTTCCTTTTTTCTGACTTGCCCTCGAGAGAAGTCGCGTGTACCGTCTTCGTCACTGCCTTGGCCTCAGCCACATGGGCCTTCCTGTCGGCGACCTCAGACCCTCCTCCTGCAAGACCCCCGGAGATCATTCCCACTCCGAGCGAGATCATATTAAGCCTCTTAACAGGGCCGTGGTCGTCTCTCGGCGGGGGGTCAGGGTCGTCCTCATCATCAGAAGGGTCGTCCCCTCTTTTTTGAGGACCTTCTCTGCATGCGTCGCCTTGCTTCTTTCTGGGGTCGTCCCCTCGGCCCCTCTTGAAGGCGCCTTTGTCGACGTACTTTCTGAGCTTCCCTTCCTTTAGCATCTTCTCAATCTCATCTTTTAGAGCAAAGCATTTGTCCGTTACGTGGTCGTGGTCTTGGTGAAACTCACACCATAGGTTCTTATTCCTCTTCCCGGGGGCTGCCCTCAGCTTCTCGGGCCACTTCAGGGATCGGTCACTCTTAATCTCATTGAGAATATGTTCACAGCTGACCGTCAGAGGGGTGTACCCCGCGAACTTGTCATCCGAGGACCTCTTCTTCCCCTCTTTGTTCTTCTTGGGGTATTTACTCCCACTTGCACCTCCTCTTTCGTCCTCATATTTTGCAGCCATCGCCTCTTCGGCGTTCATCACCTTTCCTGCTGTCGACAACAGCTCAGCCATCGTCCTCGGAGGGTCTTCAGCAAGCTTCCATAACAGCTTCCCCTTTTGGAGTCCTCCAATCAGGGCTGTCATAGCTATGCTCTCCTCATAGTCTTCCACCTCCAGCTTCTCCTTATTGAATCTGGCTATATAGTCCCTCAGACTCTCACTCTTCCCCTGCTTAACATAGAGCAGGTGGGTGGTCTTCTTCTGTGGCCTCACCCCAAAGCAGAAATTATGGATGAACAGGTCGGCCATCTGCTTAAAGTTTTCAATGGAATTTTTTGGAAGAGACGTGTACCAGACATGCGCAGCCCCTGTCAAGGTACCAGAGAAGGAACGACACCTCATCTCATCTGAGATAGAGTATATGTCTGCCGCCGACTGATACATCTCCACATGGTGGACGGGGTTGGTACTCCCGTCATACCTTGGGGTGACCATAAGTGGCTTGAATTTTGATGGCGTGGGGAAGTTGACTATCTTTGCCACAAAGGGTGAGCCTATGGTGTATCCCCTCTGAAGAGGGTCTCGGCTCTTCAATATATCACCAATCTTATCCTCTAGCTGCTGGATTGAGTCATTCCAGGGCCTCACAGGGTCGGCCTGGCCGATGTTATCCCCTGCTGCCTCTCCGAGGTGGACGGAGGGTTCTGCTGCAGCAGGCCTGTGTCGGCTGTTTACTTCCCTTTGGCCATCATCTCGTCCTCGGGGTCGGCCATCTGCTGCCTCCCTCCTGGATCTCGTAGTGCTTCTTGGTCTGGACAACTGTTCCCGCAGGTTATTTACTGGGCCTAGCCTCTCAAAGGCCGACCCCCTGCTCAAGCGATCAAAAGCAGAGCCTCTTGGACGATCATCAGGGTTTGGTCTCCCACACTTCCCTCTACTGTCCTGGAGGGGTCGTACAGTATTGTTGGAGACCTCATAGGGTTCCCAGCATTCTATTGGGGCTTCCTCTCCCTCCAGATCGTCATACCTGTCCTCAGGGCAAGGGTTTCCTTGCCTCCCCAGGCGTAAATGCGGGGGGTCAGCAACATCCCTACGCCGCTAAGGGGGTGGTAGGTCTTTGCGTGGTGCCTGGGGTGGTCCCCTGGCCTCATGCTGCCCTGGAGCTGCTGCCGGAGTAATCATCTCAGGTGAAACCCCTGGTGGTCTCAGTATGTTCTGGCTTAAAGCTGTGAACTGCTCCTGGATCATCCGCTGGCTTGCTGCCAGAGACTTTAGGGCTGCCGCCACATCAGCCATCTCAGATTGAGGCGGCGGCTGACTGGAACTGGGTCTCCCCCCCTCATCCGGCGGGGGAAGTGGTGGCGGCGGCATCTCAGGTGCCATGTGCTTGAGCTATGAAAAGTTGGACTGAAGAAAATACTGGTGAGCTTGAGTGCCTTAGTGGGTCTCTTTAAATGGTGAAACACCTCCTCTCAGGGGGAGTGTTGGTTCACCACCAGAGTGCCTAGTGAGGTCAAGCTGTACAAAGGAAGAGATGTCTTCTCGTTCCCACAGACGGCGCCAAACTAATGATGTTGTGATTCAGCACCACCGGATAAGTGATAGTGAGCTCAAGCAGTAGCAGCCATGGCAGCCATGGAGATGAGTAAGTATATAGAAGGGGATGAGTATAAGAGGGAATAAGGCAATGATGTATAGTGGTTCAGCCAATTTGGCCTACATCCACTGTGAGTGTGTGATCCACTAAGTATGGGCACTAATAGCCTTGGATACAATGCACACAAGCTCTCTCTCTCTCTCTACTGTGTGTAC
This sequence comes from Sambucus nigra, assembly GCA_949130495.1. Lineage (NCBI taxonomy): Eukaryota > Viridiplantae > Streptophyta > Magnoliopsida > Dipsacales > Adoxaceae > Sambucus > Sambucus nigra. The sequence continues at coordinate 583,832,880 of OX422210.1, read as the reverse complement.
AAGCAAAGTTTTTACTAGGGTTGTAATAATCTGATCCCCCTGTAGGGTTGTAGGTGACAAGTATATATAGGTCTGGGGGGGTGTAGTGTACCCCCCAAGTATGCATGGTGCATGTGAATGATGATCCAGCCAACCCCCAGTTGACACCTGTAGATGCCAAATGATGACTTAATATTCCCTCACGTGAGGGTGTGATTTTGTTATAACGGTCTGCCACGTGCCACGTGAGCCTCACGCGCACTGTTCCACGCGTTTCCCAAACCACGCGCTGTGATGATGTCACCCTCGGCCTATGAGACGAGGCCGAGGGCAAAGTTTCTTCCGGTAGTGAGTCTGGCTTGATTCTGGCCTCGTACTGTCGTACCCTCGTAGGGTCGTCCGGAGCCTGGGGGAGGGTCGGCCCCTCGTAGGGTCGTCTGGAGCCTGGTGGAGGGTCGGCCCCTCGTAGGTTCGTCTAGAGCCTGGTGGAGGGTCGGCCCCTCGTAGGGTCGTCTGGGCCTGGTGGAGGCCAGCTGGGGGCCTGGTGAAGGGTCGGCCCCTCTTAGGGTCGTCCGTTTTGGACATAGTCTTCAGCCAAACCAAGGATATAAACGGGTATATCATACACCATTGACAATTTTTCAAACATTTGGCGAGCACTATGCAGGAACTATATAAAAGTAACTGAAAAAATGCAAAAACAAGCGATTTGGGGGAAAAGTAAGACTCCCCAGGGATAACAGAAGAATATGTATCCAGTGACCGTCCTCAATGTCCCTGACATTACGAGGAACAGGGGTACATTCAATGTCTACCCAGTTTGGAATATTGTAAAACTCTTTAAACTCAATTATCGACCGATTGCCTATTTTTGTCATCAGAAAAGAGAAACCCTAGTATAGATAATGAAGAAATTTCAATAAAAAACAAAGGAGAAGGAGTTTGAAGAACTTACGAAGTAAGAATTAGCTTGAGACGATGCAAATCCACAAGCAGAAAAGATGAGAAGATAAGGAAGAAGCTCGAAGGCGAAAGACAAGACCTGAAAGTGAGAAAACACACTAAGGAGTTGGAGAAATCTTGAGAATGCAAAGAAGTCTGAAGTGACGTCAAGAAATGGCTTCTCCAAACTAGTTTAAACCCTCTCAATCATGACGCACAGGAAACGAAGCAAATCTTCCGCCGGAATCTACTCAAGAAAGATGCTTCAATCCCAAACTGCTATGCGAATTCACAAAAGTGCCATTAAGGCTATTATGTAAAATTATTGAGCCCAAATTGTGACTCAAAAATTTTAGGGGCAATTGTGGGTATCTCGATTAACCATTCCGGCCAAGATGAGTAGCCCGATTAAGTCCGGCCCAAAGTCTAAAGGCCTCGCGCATAACCAATTCACTTATGACCCATTCAACCCCTAAAATCTCTCGAGAGATATTCGGGGGATCATGGGTTAATGTGGAGGAGTCCAATACCCCAACTCTCCGAAAAATGATATGTATATATTTAACCCTCAGCCCGGGGTAAAAGGGCACGCAATTGTAAACACTCCCCGGGAGTACAGAGAAATAAGAAACAGAGAGCACCACCGTGGACGTATGCCATTTTGCCGAACCACGTATATCTTGTGTCGTGTGTGATTACATTTATTTTGTGTTCTTTATTTATTTTGGTGATCGCATTTGCTTATCATTTTTGTGTTGAGGTTTATTGTCATGACAGTAGGATTTATAGTCGTTCTCGAAATTTAGATAATGATTACAAATTCAGTAAAAAGTTCCTACGAACTTCATTTGTTCGTATCAATTCTTACGAACAAATGAAATTTGTAATAAATATTTTTATATTCTTACGAACTTCAAAAATTAATTGGAAGTTCTTAAAAACTTGAGAATTTCATATGAATTTTTAAACTCTCAAATTTACAAATTACCATTTTAGAGCTTACTTATATGAAAAATCAGGAACAACTTTTAAATTTGTAAATATGTCTTTGGCAATGTCCACCATTGGATATGCTCTTAAAAGGCCGAAGTAAATTGAATGAATCCAAAGAGTAAAAGCATAGGAAACAAAGTGAGATTTACTTTTATAAATAAAAAATCTGTTGCTCCAAAACCTCCACTAAATTTAAAAAAAAAAACACTACAGCAAGCATGCTTCCCACGCCTCATATTTTTAAAATACAAACTGAGGACATAGCCTTGGGTTGGAAATCATCCGCCTCTATGTATACGTAGCCTTTCACCATTTCAAAATGATCAGCTTTTCTATACATAAAGTTAGTAAGAAAAAGTTACAAGACATACTATTAGAAACTATATATCATGGAAGTTGAGATATTGTCAAGGAAATTGATCAAACCATCAGTTCCAACTCCCCGTCACCTTCAGAATTTAAAGATATCTTTTTTGGATCAGATCGCTCCTCTAGAATTTGTGCCGCTTTTATTTTACTACCCCAACATTAACAATGAGGGTATCGTCAAAATACGTGATCTATTGGAGAAATCATTATCTGATGTCTTAACATACTATTACCCTTTAGCAGGGAGATTCGTGGAAAACGATCTCTTGGTTGATTGTAGTGACCAAGGTGTGGACTATGTAGAAGCTCGGGTGAGTGGTCGTGTCGATGAGCTGATCAACCGTGGAAAAAATTCAGAGATGGAGCTGCTAAACATCTTAATTCCGACTACTTGTGAAGCTTTGGAAACAACTCCCCTCGTAGCAATTCAGGTTTTCTTGTAGTAATTTAATATCAATTCTGGTTAAAAATGATAGTTTTTTATATAAACAACAAAGACGGTTGAGTAGCATATGCAGTTTGTTGGTATGTCTCGTAACCATGTATTTAAATATCAAAGGTAAAAGCAAGAGACTTACTTTATCTATACATGTACTTAACTTGCTTTTAATATTATTCACTAGGAAGAGGTTTGTAACCTTTCTGTACAGATTAAAACACTTTTATTTTTTTCGCCGCTGATTATTTCTTTATGTTTTGTGTTTCAAATCTATTTTATTTATATATGCTTGGTGTAGTCTTCTTTGGACATAATATATGTTTTGTATGTTGGAATATCTTGTTTTTGACATCAGTTTAATGTTAAAAGTGTTTATCTTTAGAAATGATTAAAGTATTCATTAAAATTAATTATTTGTTTTTACTGAGTTTTAGATTACTATGAGAATTTGATTGCTTACCTCTTTGATTTTTTTTTTAAAATATAATTTTGGGATTTTGGTGAGATTGGCTAATTTGATAGATTCCTGAATCCGCCAATGCAGGTAAACATTTTCGACTGTGGCGGACTCGTGATTGTAGTATCCGTTTCGCACAAGCTTGCTGATGGTACCACGGGTGCGGCATTTATCAATGCATGGGCAACTGCAAGCAGAGGAGGAATAAGCCAAGTTAGGCAGCCAAGTTTTGAGTTGGATTCCCTCATCCCCGCAAGAACGTCTTTACCACAAGATGATAGCGTCGGTATTAGTGGAATTCTTATCACAAAGAGGTTTTTGTTCGATTCAACATCGATAACAGCCTTAAAAGCAAAAGCCATGAGCCCTCATCTCAAGCGGCCACCCACACGGATGGAGGTTGTGTCAGCAGTTATATGGAGGGCATTTTTGGTTGCAGCTAAAGCCAAATACGGGCGTTTGAGATCTTCTGTTCTGGTACATTCAGTGAGCTTGAGAGGAAAAACAGTTCCTCCTGTGTCAGATACGAGCTGCGGAAACTTTTATGCACTTTCAGTTGCTAGGTTTGAACCGGACGAGAGTAAGATGGAGTTGCATGATTTGGTACAGTTGATAAGGAATTCTGTAACAAAAACTATTGACAATTGCTCAAAAAATCTGGATGGTGATGAGTTTTTCACGGCAGTACTTAACACTTTCAAGGAGGTACGAGGAGAGGTAAGCGAGCGGGAAGAGAAGGATGTCCACATGTTTTCAAGTCTATTGAGGCTTCCGTTCTATGAAGTTGATTTTGGATGGGGAAAGCCCAGTTGGATAAGTGGTAAAGCGATGAATACGGAAATGGTTAGTTTGAGGGAGACTGTGGGGGGTAATGGACTTGAAGCATGGGTCATTTTGAATAAACCTACCATGTTATGTTTCGAGCAAGACAAGGACATCTTAGCCTTCACAACCTCCAAGGCGCGCTCTATCGATGCGGAGTAACTCAGACACGAACCTAGCTTACCATCATCTATAGTTAAGCTTGTGTACGGTTTCGGTTGCAAGTTCCTTTCTTCCATTCACATAGTTCATTGCAAGTGTCGCATTTTATTTAAATAATATTCCTGGGATTTTCTATTTAATTCTTTTATATTAATTATCCTATGAGATTTTCGAAAAAATTATCGAGTAAAAATTTTTAGGAGTGTTTGTGTAAAAATAATAAGTAGAAGGTGAGTTTTTAAAGATTTTTTTAAATTATAAGGATAGAAATGTAATAAAATATCAAATCTTTTTTAACCTAAACACACGTTATTTTTTCCTTCATTTCTTTCTCTCCTACACGCCTCTCTCCTGCTCCGCCACTTCTCGTCATGCTGCCACTATGTCCCTGAGGCCCTCCGGCCTGCTGTCCCTTCTTTTCAGCCTCTGGCTCGGGCTTGTTGCCCGCTAGTAAGAACCCGACTCAATTTCAATTGTTTTGTTTTTTAAATATTGTTTAATGTTAATGTGAAACATATTAATCTGCTTCTGTTAATAATAATAATTTTAAATGTTATGTTAATATTGCTAACATTGGTGTAAGAATAAGGTTCGGTTAGTCAAATATTATTAATATTGTTAAATATTAATATTAAATGTTAATATTTTAATTTTTATGCAAAATATATTAAATAAGTATAAAACTCGAATTAGTTTTAGTAATTGTTAAAATTAGCTAAACTAACCAAAATTTGTATAAAAATCGAATTAAACTTGAATTAAACCCCAAAAAATCGTCTCGCGGACTTTCGCCCCTGGACCCCCGACACCGCTCGAAAGTTAGGCTATCCCTGAACAAAAATCCTGAATCATCCACTGGTGGTTAAAGTACATTATTACATTGTGGTACTATTTTGGTAAGCAAAAAAAATTAACATAACAAAATTAAATATCGCAACTACCGCCCAAAGTATCAATTCAATACGCCACAAATACAAACTTTAAATTATATTTGTTGATATAGCATCAATTGGATTCATTCATCACAAAAAACTTAATATGAAAAGTTATTCTAATTGTCATTTTTTTTGCTTCCATGTAGTGTTCCTAGTTAATTTTCTCTTCCACTATAATTTTTAAAATAAAATATATGATGTAACTTTTCAAATGAATAATACATGCTTATTTATTTTATCTTCAATTTGTGTGTATCCCTAAGTTATTTCATGTCTTGTATGTCTATAAACAAATATGTGAGTTATTGAATTTTAGAAATTGTCCCTCATAAGTTAAAAAATAAAAAACTCATCAAAGAGTAAAATAAACGATAATAAAAATACCAAAAAAGCAAAATTAAGAAAAATGCAAAAAAAGGTGTATCAACAAGTTTTCTGTTGATAAGTGATTTTGAAAAAAACGAAAATTAAAATTACAAAAATTGAATATATCGAAAAAATTGATATTGTATTGGTATAAGTCAATGGTCAATCATTCCGTGTGACACCTCGCTTATTAAAATAATGGGTGACTAGCCTTCTACAAAAATAAACAGGAATTTCATTTGCCTCATTTTTAGCATCATTATCGAAAATCAATTAATTACTAACCACCTATTATTATATTAAGTTGTGTGTTAATTTTTTATATTTAATTTATCATGAATAAAACCATTCACTATCAACTATGCAAAACAAATACTTCAATCCATAATCATATAATCATATCTGAATACTGGAATTTAATGAAATACATTACCCGAATAAACCATCGGTTTACAATCCAATACAATAATCTAATACATCTGAATTAAAGAAAACTGAAATAAAAACTGACGTTGGGCGACATACCCGAAAAATAACTAACTGAATCATATCTAGAATCTCAAAGATAGAAAACGGCTAAACAATCCTTGCAACACTCCACACCTGCTGCAGCTCCGATAACCTGTAAGTGATAATCATGCTTGGTGTCCTTGTGGATGGACACCTAAAAGTTTTTGAAAATATTTTGACACGGGTCAAAGCCCAAAACTTTTTGAAAATATTTTGCAAGTAATTAAAATGCATAATAATTATGAATACATTCGTCCATATTTAATTTGGTGTCGCACTCACATGAGATAATCCTCACCCCTCAACTACAGTGCACACCTAACGTATGCATTTTAACTCCTAGTTATGCTACCCAACCTAACTAATCTCTAATATATTTAAGTCCATATGCCACTCGGTGTCCCACATATTTTATAAAATTAGTTATCGCATTCGTTTAATAATTATAATTCTAAATTATAATTAATCAGTCCATTTCAAATAACTTTCAACAACTATAATTCTCAATTATAATTTACCGAATCATTCCAAATAATTTTCACGAGTTATTAATTCAATGACATTAGTGGTATATACCCGTATATATTTTTTTGCACATATATATACGTATTTTCTATAAAACAACAAGTACACATATGTTTCGTATAATTATCATCCTTCAGAGTAATAGCTCACTGGATGTGGGTTTTTAAAATGTTATCATGCATCAGGGCATACACATGTCATCATATCATCCCGGGCTATCGAGTTGGAATCTCACACCGAACTCGAAAAATTATAAACGTGTTGTAGGGGATTGTAGTCATTCGATAGTGAGTCATAACCATGCCAAAACTATCTCAATTCGAAATTCAACCTCATTAGGGCATATGCATGGCGCTAGGCCTGTCAATGGATCGGATTTTATCCAAATCCGAATTCGATCCATTTAAGCGGATATGGATCATGCCTAAAATCCGATTATCCGATTATCTGTTTATTAAATGGAGCGGACTTGGATTCATATACTCCAATCCGTTAATAATTCGTTCCGATTAATATTTTTAATACATATATATAATATATTTTTAAATAAATATATATTGTATTTAATAATATTTTAAATATATATTATAATAGTTATAATATTATATTAAAAAAATCTCCCTCGTATAAAAGGAAAAATACACACACAAACGACCCCTAAGAGTTGAAAATTAAAATGTTGTAAATCAAGTGGTCAAAAATATATTTTTTGACATATCATTATCTATTTACATTCATTTATATATCGTTGGAAGAAAAAGGAGCCTTCGATTTTTACAATTTTAATGTCCTCCCTTTCTTTTTATAATTTAATTTTTATTTTTTATGATAAATTTAATATCAATTTAACAGACTCTCTATATATACTCAGTCACGCATCGCCAAGAGCGGATCCACCCCATCCTGAAAGGGTGCGGCCGCACCCACAAGCTTTTCAGAAATTTCCGGTGAGTATAGGGTAAAGAAAAAAGTTATGGATCTTTGTGTAAAATTTTAAAATATGAGGCTTGCAGATAAGAGTTTTAAAGCCTTGGGGCGAGTATGTAAATAAACCAATCATATATAAACCCAAAACCTGCTAAACCTATTCTCATCCCACCCTCTCTTTCAAATTCAGCCGACACACACAACCCTCTCCTCTCCTCTCCCTCCCACCCTCTCCCCTGCCCCACCGCCACCTAGTTGCCTGGAATCTTCTCTCCCAGACTCCCTCCACTGCGGCCAGCACGGCACTGCCTTGCCGGCAGTAACCTACGCACCTCCTCTTTGCTGCCATGTAAATTTTTTTTAGTTTGTTTTATTATATCCTATGATGGATATTGATTTGTTGTTGATAAAATTTTATGGATATTGATATTGATAAAATTAGTTAATTTCTACGAAATTTGTTGCTCAAATTTTGTTAATTAATTTGTGTGAAATTTTAGTTTAATTTGAATGAAACTTGGTATAAAACTTTGTTGTTTTGTTAAGGTAATATTATGTTTGTATGAAATTTTGTTAGTTAATTTGTATCAAAATTTTCAGATTTTTCAACCCCCGAGCATTTAGTTTGCTCATTGTTAGTTTGTTTGGGTAATATTATGTTGAAATATTATATATAAAAAAATTCACGAACAAAGTAGAAGTCCAAATTTAGTTATTTAATACCTCAACATTTTTAGGGTTAAAAAATGGCAAATAAAAGTAAAAACAACCTAAAAAATTTGCCTCGGGGGCTCCCGCTCCCGAACTCCGGCCTTCGTTAACCCACCGACTCAAAATTCTGAATCCGTCACTGCACATCGCGTAGTGAAGTAAAAAAATACGAGGGAGATCAAGATTTTGTTGTCCTTTATTATACATCTTAAAAGACACCATATTCTTGTGCCTTAAAATATTTCATTTTCGTCTTTTTGTTAAAAAATAAACTACTTCCCTCGAATTATTTGCTAAAAACCATATGGCTTATTTTTTTTTTCTTTTGTTTTGTTTCGGCACCTCCCCTCTCGCCCACATAACCTCCCTCTTTCTCTGTCTCATCTTAATTTCTGCTGAGATTTGCAACGTGGTGTATGTAGTTCAAGTTTTGTATGTTTAGGTAAACGTTAATAATTACCATTTAAGTGTTTGTTGTTTTGTAATAATATCTGTATCAGTCATTGGACATATTTTACTAGAATATGATTTGTAGGGACTGTTGATTGCTACTAGTTGTGATGAGTTAATTAAGGGTGCTTGCTGCTAAGGGCACTAGCATTTTTTATTTGGGCGCTTGTATTTAAGTTAAAATCTTTTTACTGTGATTTATTAATAAGAGCAATTGAAAATGTAAAGGCCGAAAGTCTCAAAACTGCGTCTCTCTCTTTCGTTCTTCATTGAAGAGGACAACAAAAACCACCCTCATTTGTACCGTCCATGACGTGGGTGTCATTGATCCATCTTTGTTGGCTTGATATTGATTATTTTTGTAATTACGTAAAATATTCGGATTCTCTGTAATTTTAGTGTTTTGGGGACTAGTTGTTTCGGAACAAATTATTTGATTGTGTTTTAAATCTTGAAGTAAGATACAATGCCTCCTCCTTTGGTTCTGAGTTTTTGTGCTTCCATGGAATTTTGGATCGGTAAAAATTCACAAATAGGTCTCACAATTCATAGAAGAGCTATTTGATATTAGAGATATATTACAATTTACCAATTGGGATTGCAGGAAAATACAAATACTAACCAAACGAGGTATACTGTTCTAACCAAACGAGGAAAATACAAATACCAGTAAAATAAAAATAAGTTCTATTTGATTCTGGAGATATATTGTTCTAATTTGGAATTTTTGTTTTTCATTGGCGTGAATGTGGTTTCTTACTAATATAATTCTATTTTGTTCTTGAATTCTGGTTCTGTATAAGTTTGTGTTGATAGTACTCCGGCTCCAACAAAGAGAGTGGTTGAGACACTATTAGAAAAGCCGATATCATCAAAGAAGAAATCGTGAAATCAGTACATCTAAATACATGAATGACACCATTACACATAAAGTTCAGTCATTGATGTATTCAGTAACCAAATGTACGAAGGAGCTTCTTATCAGGAATGGGACAATGCTTCATAATTGTCCACATTTGAACTTTTGTTTGCACAAATCTTGATCTCTTTCTTATTGTCTCAGTTGTCTTATTCCTAACCATTCTATGACCTATGAAGTACCGACACTCTCTCGAAAGTCACGAGTCAGCTTTGACACGAGTTCGACACGCTTCGACACGCTGGGACATGTTTGTACATGTTGCCGACACGTTGTCCGACACACCGGGACACGTAAAAAGGACAAATTTTTTTTATGTGATTATCATTCTGCCTTATTTATGATTTTTAATGTTAAAGTGTGTTTGAATTTTGTTTTGTATGATCCATTTTCTTAATTTCATGTTAAAAATGTTCTAATAATGTATTTTATGAAAAAAAATCTGTTTTATTTCATTAATATATATATTTAAATATATATTATATATTTGAACATATATTATATATTATACGTATCCTATCATGTCGTATCCTAATTTTTGGAAAAATCATGTGTCGCGTGTCGTGTCGAAACACGTATTACTTGTCGAGTCCATGCTTCATAGTTCATGACTTATTATCTATAGATATGCAACAACTAGTGGCCTCTCAAACGGTATGTTTTTTCTTTGCTGTGAAAGAGACATCTCAGGCATGGCATGGATATTGGTCAATATTCTGCATGGCAGAGGTTTCTTGTATTCTTATTTCTTGTTGATCTTTATTTGCTCATCTTTGGCTAAAATGATTCCATCACAGTGCTATGTCATATTACATTCACCATTCTTTGATTTTTAATATTTGAATTACATTAGTGACCTCTTTTGGAATTTCAGTTTCATCTCTCAACTTGGAGGTTTAGATTCCCTAAACTTGTTTTTACACTTGATGCACATTTGGATACACCATTGAGAAATTATGCATTCTAAATTTTCTCAAATCATGAAAATATATAGTATTTTATTTCATCCCTTGTTAAACTCTTAACATATATTTTTCATTGAAGTTCAGTTAGAATGTCGTGAAATATGAAACCCTTATTGTGATTTTTTTTGTTTTACAATAATGGTTGTGGTGACCTTGGTGTTTGGTTCACTATTTCGTTTCTTTTACTCCATATAATCCTAAGCTCCATCTTTAAATCCAGCGGTAAAGAACTGATTGCCTCAGGCCCTCAAAATCTTATCTAATAAGAAATAATTACAACTATTCATAAATGAAATATGAAATACTTTACAAAATATATTCGATTGCCTTGTATGATTCAAGAAACCTATCCTCCAATCTCTTAAAAAAAGTTATGCTAATGTTCATGTCCATTTCCACTCTTTCATGTCTAATGCTTCATAATTGTCCACATTTGCAATTTTGTTTGCACAAATCTCGCTCTCTTTCTTCTTCTACGAGGTGTCTTATTCCTAACCATTCTGTGATTTATTATCTATAGGTATGAAACATTTAGTGCCCACTCAGATGGTATGTTTTTGCTTTGCGATGGAAGATGTTGGAGATTTTATAAAATAAGTGAGTAAGAGTTTTGGGTGTAAAAGCTTAAAAAGCTTATCCCACATTGGAAGTGTGTGGAAGAGGTGGGAAGCTAACCCAAATATAAAAAGGGATAATGTCCCACATTGGAAAATGTACAAAGCTAAGTGTCACCACTAAGCTATAAAAGGAGTGGGCAACCTTTGAGTCCCACATTGAAAAAATATTAAGAATTTGTGCACTTAATAAGTACAAATGGAAGATGAAGAGTTAATTCATTTAGTATTTAAGAGGCTATTCAAGAGACCTTAATACGGTGCGAAGCACCGTACGCGCACGCGCGGGGGTGCGGGGTAGTGGGCTGTAAAGGCGCTAGTGGCGCACTTTGCACTTTGCACTTCGCACGCCCATGCAAAACCGATTCGGGTTGGATCACGGTAGCTCGGACACAGAACTGACTTAAGACTGTTAATTCAACAGTCATGACTCTTGAAGACAAAACTTTTCATTATCTATAAATAAAGGCTGCCTAAAACGAAATCAGATTGATAACAAAAACCAGTTTCAGATTTCCAAACCCTGCTATTACTCTCTTACAATTTTCAGGAGATATAAATTATCTTATTCTGCTTTGTGCACATAAACAGAATAAGAACTTGATTGATTATTCTTCGTTGCTGCATCCAAAGGTTGTCTTCAAATATACAATTTGCAGGCAGTGCAAGTTGCTTCATTGTATCTTGAGTACGGATTTGCGAATTTTCGTTTGTATATCGAAGTTATTCGTGTGGGGAAAATACTGTATTTAGAAAAATGACATCACGCCTTGAAGTTTTCTACTATCTATTCAGAAGTTACATTGTTGTATTGAAGTTGACATTTTTGTGATATATAAAGAGTTCCATTTCTGTATTTGCATTCATATTATCCAACAATCTAAATACAGTAATATCAGAAATGGCCGACTCTTCCAAATCACTTCGACAAATAACAGAAAGCTTTGTCAAGTTGGACCGTTTTGATGGTGGTAATTTTCGGCATTGGCAGAAAAAGGTTCATTTTCTTCTAACAACATTGAAGATTGTATATGTCTTGTCACAACCAAAACCAAATGAAGATGAAGATGAAACCGTGGAACAGACTAGGCAACGCACAAAATGGGAGACCGATGATTACTTGTGTCGTGGTCACATTCTCAATGCACTTGCTGATAATTTGTTCGACTTGTACCAAAATGTTGGGACTGCAAAAACTTTGTGGGAAACATTGGAGACCAAATATCTTACGGAAGATGCTACAAGTAAGAAGTTCCTTATCGGTAAGCTTTTAAGCTTTAAAATACATGATAATAGGTCTGTGCTAGAACAATTTCATGACATCCAACGCATCATAAATCATTGCAAACTGAAAAAATTAAATATGGATGATAATATAATTGTTGCTGCCATAATTGAAAAACTTCCTCCTTCTTGGAAAGATTATAAGAAAGAACTCAAACACAAAAAGGAGGATCTTTCACTTGAAGAATTAGAGACTCATTTAAGAATTGAATAAGAGTCTCTAATTCTAGATGGTAAAGAGGAACAAGAAAATTCTATTTCTAAGGTCCATGTGGTGGAGGAAGGAAATGAGCAAAAATATGGCAATCATGGAAAAAATAACAAGCAGAAGAATTTTTCAAATAATTCTAAAGCAAACAAAAAGAAGAAAGGAAATTGTTTTCATTGCAACAAACTAGGTCACTTCAAGAAGGATTGTCGTGAGTTCAAGAAACTAAAGGAAAAAGGAGGGACATCAGACACAAAGCAAAAATTTGCTGCTATGATATCCGAGGCTAATATGTTTGGAGAAGACAACTCTTGGTGGGTTGATTCTGGTGCCACTTGCATGTTTGTAAGGACAAGAACTTGTTCTCTGCCTATGAAACAGTGGAAGGAGATGTTCTCTACATTGGAAATTCATCTACTGCTGCGGTTAAAGGCAAATGGACAGTGGATCTCGAATTCACTTCCGGGAAAATCCTTAGCCTCACCAATGTTTTTCATGTTCCTGATGTTAGGAAAAATTTAGTTTCTGGAAGTCTTCTTAACAAATTTGGCTTTAAGCTTGTAGTTGAGTCAGACAAATTTATTCTGACTAAGAATGGTACCTTTGTAGGCAAAGGATATTTGTATGAGGGCATGTTTAAGCTCAATATCAATGAAAAAGATTCTTTTGCTTATATCGTTGATTGTCTTTCATTATGGCATATTCGTTTAGGACATGTTAATACAAAGAAAATGCATTTCATGGTTAATTTTAATTTAATTCCTAAATATGAGAATGCTATGAATGAAAAGTGTAAAATATGCATGCAAACAAAAATAACAAGATTGCCTTTTCCAAAAATAGAAAAAACTACATCTTTGTTACAATTAGTACATAGTGATGTTTGTGATTTGCATGGAACACCTACTAGAGGTGGTAGTAAATATTTTGCTACATTTATTGATGACTTTTCAAAATATTGTTACGTATATCTTTTAAACTCTAAGGACGATGTGCTTAATAGATTTAAGACATATAAAAATGAAGTTGAAAATCAATGTGATTCTAAAATAAAATGTCTTAGATCTGATAGAGGTGGTGAATATCACTTTCCTCAATTTTGTGAGGATATGGGAATTATACATGAAGTTACTGCACCTTATACACCACAACAAAATGGAGTAACAGAAATAAAAAATAGGACACTAACTGAAATGGTTAACGCTATGCTTTCTTATTCTGGTTTAAGTAAAGGGTTTTTGGGAGAAGCACTTTTAACTGCATGTCATATTTTGAATAGGATACCTGTTAAAGATAATAAGAAAACTCCTTACGAATTATGGAAGAATAGAAAACCTAATTTAGGTTATCTTAAATTTTGGGGTTGTCGAGCTATTGTAAGACTACCTGAAACTAAGAGAAAGAAATTAGGAAGCAAAGGTGTTGAGTGTATTTTCATAGGTTATGCACAACATAGTAAAGCCTATAGATTTTTGGTTAGTGAACCTAATGATTCTGTTGAGGCAAATACAATAATTGAATCGAGAGATGCAATTTTTTATGAACAAAGGTTTTCTTCTATTCCTAGAATTAATAATGAAAAAGAAGTAAGCACTCCTTCACAGTTACCTGAAACTCCACCAGTAGAACAAGAAGAGATTAGAAAAAGTAAAAGACCTAGGAAAGAAAAAAGCTTTGGTCCCGACTTTGTAGTCTATCTTGTTGAAGGAACTAGAGACACATCTTGTAATCAATATGCTTTGACTCTTAGCGTTGAAACAGACCCACAAACTTATAGTGAGGCAATTAAGTCTGTAGATTCAGCATTTTGGAAAGAAGCTAAAAATGATGAAATGGATTCAATTTTGGGAAATAAAACTTGGAAATTAATAGACTTACCTCTAGGATCTAAACCCATTAAGTGTAGATGGATTTTTAAAAAGAAAATGAAAATAGATGGGACAATTGATAAATTCAAAGCTAGATTGGTTGCAAAAGGTTTTACACAAAAAGAAGGAATTGATTATTTTGATACCTATGCACCTGTTGCTAGAACCTCCACTATTAGAATTTTAATTGCATTAGCATCTATATATAATGCCTTTTTAAATGGTGACTTAGAAGAAGAAATTTACATGGAACAACCTGAAGGGTTTGTTATGCCTGGACAAGAAAATAAAGTATGTAAACTTATTAAGTCCTTATATGGTCTAAAACAAGCACCTAAACAATGGCATGAAAAATTTGATGAAGTCATTATTTCTTATGGTTTTAAAATTCATGAATCTGATAAGTGTATTTATAGTAAATTTGCTAATGGTAAAGGTGTGATCATTTGTTTATATGTAGATGACATGTTAATTCTTGGTACTGATTTAGAAAGCATTAATAATACAAAGAGTTTTCTGTTTTCTAAATTTGATATGAAAGATATGGGTGTAGCTGATGTCATATTAGGAATGAGAATAATAAGGAAAGATAAAAATATAATTCTCACTCAATCTCATTATGTTGAGAAAATTTTAAAGAAATTTAATCAGTTTGATTGCACACATGTTAGTACACCTTTTGAACCACAGCTAAAGATGATCCCTAATAATGGTAGAGCTATTTCACAATTGGAATATGCACGAGTAATTGGTAGTTTAATGTATGCCATGACATGTACTCGACCTGATATTGCTTATGCTGTTGGTAAATTAAGTACATATACTAGTAATCCAAGTTTATTGCATTGGCATGCTGTCAATAGAATATTAAAATATATAAAAGGAACTATGGACTATGGTATATACTATAGTGGATATCCTTCAGTATTAGAAGGGTTTTCTGATGCCAGTTGGATAACTGAGCGGGAGGATCATTCCTCAACAATTGGATGGATTTTCACTCTTGGTGGAGGAGTTGTTTATTGGGGATCAAAGAAACAAACTTGTATAGCTAATTCTACTATGGCAACTGAGTTTGTAGCATTAGCTGCAACTAGTAAAGAGGCAGAATGGTTAAGGAATTCATTGATTGAAATTCCAGTTTTGCCAAAACCAATGCCTCCTATATCTATACATTGTGATAGTGAGTCTACACTTTCCAGAGCTTATAGTAAAGTGTATAATGAAAAATCTAGATATATTGGCCTAAGACATAGTTATGTCAGACAAATGATTACAGATAGTGTAATCACAGTGGATTATGTAAAATCAAATCAAAATTTAGCTGATCCTTTTACAAAAGGTCTTGCAAGAGGACTGGTGTCTAAGACATCAATAGGGATGGGACTAAAGCCCATTATTAATAATCACTCTTGATGGAAACTCAACTTGAAACTTGATATATTCAAGTCTCAATTTCAATGATTAAAGTACATCATACGACGTGATTGTAAGCACTATAAAATTTAACATCCCAAGGATAAGTGCTTAGAACATGTAATGAATAATGAAAGAGGATGAGTTTAACCTTAATAGATTTATGGTGTTTTAAGTTACATGGACACCTATGATAATCTACCTATAAGAGTGTGGAAGTGATGCCGCTTCCTATGAGAACTGGGCTTGACTCTAAAGCACTCATGAAATCAAGGTATAGACACAAGGCCTAATACATGTGTCGGCTTATATGGATAATCAGTGACTAATAGATTTGTGTGTGAAGACAAATCCGGCTGATCAATATGGATTGATAGTTCAAAGACAAATCTACTATACTTTCATGGTTAGCCTTGACAAACCTTCACATGGTATTGGTTCAAGTCGTGAGACACCAATGCTTATACACAGTCTTACAGACAATCAAAGATTTACAAAACTTATTTTGAAAATGGTGGAGGAATGTTGGAGATTTTATAAAATAAGTGAGTAAGAGTTTTGGGTGTAAAAGCTTAAAAAGCTTGTCCCACATTGGAAATGTGTGGAAGAGGTGGGAAGCTAACCCAAATATAAAAGGGGATAGTGTCCCACATTGGAAAATGTACAAAGCTAAGTGTCACCACTAAGCTATAAAAGGAGTGGGCAACCTTTGAGTCCCACATTGGAAAAATATTAAGAATTTGTGCACTTAATAAGTACAAATGGAAGATGAAGAGTTAATTCATCTAGCATTTAAGAGGCTATTCAAGAGACCTCAATACGATGCGAAGAACCGTATGCACACGCACACGCACACGCGCGCGCACACGCGCGTTCGGGTGCGGAGCAGTGGGCTGTAGAGGCGCTAGTGGCGCACTTTGCACTTCGCACGCCGCGTGTCCGCAGTGGTGGTAGCGGGTTGCCGGGATTCGTCCGGGTCGGAGCTCGGGCGCGGTCACTTTTTGGTTGACCCGTGCAAAACCGATTCAATATTATTATACTTGTTCGGAAATGACTTAAGACTGTTGGTAATTAACAGTCATACCTGTTCGGAACTGACTTAAGACTGTTAATTCAACAGTCATGACTCTTGAAGACAAAGCTTTTCATTATCTATAAATAAAGGCTGCCTAAAATGAAATCAAATTGATAACAAAAACCAGTTTTAGATTTCCAAACCCTGCTATTACTCTCTTACAATTTTCAGGAGATATAAATTATCTTATTCAGTTTTGTGCACATAAACAGAATAAGAACTTGATTGACTGTTCTTCGCTGCTGCATCCAAAGGCTGTCTTCAAATATACAAGTTGCAGGCAGTGTAAGTTGCTTCATTGTATCTTGAGTACGGATTTGCGAATTCCCATTTTTATACCGAACTTATTCGTATGGGGCAAATAATGTATTTAGGAAAGTGACATCACGCCTTGAAGTTTTCTAGTATCTATTCAGAAGTTACATTGTTGTATTGAAGTTGACATTTTTGTGATATATAAAGAGTTCCATTTCTGTATTAGCATTCATATTATCCAACAGAAGAGACATCTTATGCACGGTATGGATACTGGTTAATATTCTACATGGCAGAGGCTTCTTGAATTCATATTTCTTATTGATCTTTGTTTGCTTGTATTTGGTTTAAATGATATCATTAAAGTTTTATGTCATATTGGATTCACCATGCTTAGATGTTTTAATATTTAAATTCCATTAGTGACCTCTTTTGGAATTTCAGTGTCATCTCTGACTTGGAGTTTTAGATTCTGTAAATTTACTGTGTTTTTACACTTGATGCACATTTGGATACACCAACGAGAAATTATGCATTCTAAATTTTCTCAAGTCATGAAAATAGGTAAAAAAAATCTGTAGTATTTAATTTTAGACCTTGTTAAACTCTAACAAATATTTTTTTATTCAAGTTCAGTTAGAATGCGGTGAAATATGAAACCCATATATTAAGGTTTTTTTGTTTTACAATAATGGTAGTGGTGACCTTGGTGTTTGGTTCACTATTCCATTTCTTTTCCTCCATATAACCCCAAGCTTCGTCTTTAAATCCAGAGACAAAGAACTGATTGCCTCGAGCCCTCAAAATCTTATCTATTAAGTAAAAATTAAAACTATTCATAAAAGAAATATGAAATAACTAGCATGAAGGCCACGCGATGCGTGGCCGAATTTATGCAAACTGTATTATTTTTGTTATAGTAGTCTTTTTCATGCAATATATTCTACGAATGAAAGAAGATTGAGATTTAAATATGTATAAATATATATAAACACACAACATTATACATATACATCCTCATACTGAATTTACAATATAAAAATAGAAGAAAATGTGAGGTTTAAGTTTTTATCAGGTGCGAGGTATTTAATGACGACATGAACTCACTCAGCATACTTGTAGGTCTTCGAGCATCAAGAAATATGATTGAACTGAAACTGAACAAAGAATATCTCTAGGAAATCTCAAAACTGATCTCGAAGTAAAATCTACAAAAATTGAAGTTCATAAATTTTTAAAACCCATAACTGAACTTTAATTAACACAAATCTACCTTAACTATATATATATAAAAAATCCTTAAAAAAATTATATATACGCTTTCACAAATATCTTGTACCATCACTGTTACTCATCATAATATTTGTATTTGGAACATGATTTTCTCTTCCTTTACAATTTTTTTATTCTCTGTACAAAGCTCATTAAGTTAAAACTAAAAAAGTAAAAAAAAAAGAATGGAATCTAAAACGAACAGGGAAAATATGGTAAGAATGAGAGAAAAGGTAAAAATAAATTGCACAGTGAATTTTTTTAATTGATAACTATTATTGAAAAAGTAGACAAAGCAGGTAGAAAACAAATATGAAGGTTCACAACATATCTAATAAAATATAGCTGTTGAAACTATATATCAAATACCACTTCTATGACTATCATGTAATTGAAGAGATATACTACTGAAATTCAATCATATATATAGACTTAGAGGTATATTTTACTTTTGGAGAACCAAGTCCTCATCCCACCATTTTTTACTCCCATGTATAAATTTACATTCAAAGCCAAAACTCAGTATGACTTGTTAATTGTTTAGTCGACATGTATTGATCGGAGGGAATAGATGAAGAACAGTGGCCATGTAAGAGGAAACATCTATGTATATAACCGAAGAGGTCCTATTCAACGTTCTATATACCGTCAGCCTCTCCCCATTCTCATTGTCTATTCAACGCACCATACATCTCCCTTAGCCTTATAGAAACAAATAAATTTATTAAATGATATTGACACGTAGCATCGTAGAAAAGTTTTAAGGGCGATGGTTCATCCAACACAAATTTAGGCTATAAAAGAAAAAGGGAAAATATGATCACTGAATATAATATGAGTAGATAAAGAGGTGAAAGAATACCCACTAAAAGGACTACCACATACCATACATCAGATATTCTTGAAAAATGTCACCTTAAAAAGATGCAACACACCTACACAAGAACACACATATATCAACATATAAGACGTGGAGTACAAATTAACAAATAAAATGGACATATAATTAGATGACATCGCCCTTCTCTTAATTTCATTTACAAAATCAGTTACATTTACAATTTTCTTTTTAACTATTCTAATATACAGAGAAATCCATTTAAGAGCTAATGTATCCTCCCTTTTTTTTCTGTATAAGTGTGTTAATGATCTGTATAACTTTCTAAGTTGGAACGTGGAAAACACGCAGGTATGGGGAACTAAGCATGGTCATAACTGGTAAGAATTGTTGGGAGTTTGAAATATGGCAACATGCATCGCCTCATGAATGAACAACGTAGTACGGTGGAAAGAGGAGAAGAAAATAGATAAAGGAGCACAAAAGACATGTTAATGAGGCAATTGAAATGTAGCTTTCTTTTTATAATGAAAGAAAATAAAGAGGCTACGAATCCAAACACAGGGAAGAGGAGAAGAATATGGAAAAATGAGCAGAAAGACATCTAAAGAAATTCAAACGCTTGCATTAAAATGCAGTCTCTCTCTCTCTCTCTCACCGTGAATGTGTGTGGGAATGTGAACGTTGAAAAAAGAAGTTGATACGCTGAACGGGTACTGTTGATACCAAATTTATTCTGCTGACGTGGACGAATTATGTGGAGACATGTGTCAATCTACATGGCACTCGCAAACATTTTTTGAACAACACATTGACTCCGAGGAAATCAACCTCCCTGACCAACTCAGGCGCTCCGAGCAACATGTGTTCTCCGAGGAACTCTACTGTACCGAGCAACTCATGTATACCGAGCTGCTTAGGCGGTCCGAAAAGCTTAGGCGGTCCGAGCTGCATCTCGTACAGAGTATTCATATCCGGATAATCAAGAGGATGACTGCGCATTAAATGCTCATTATTATCACACAGACGCATACGCCTATTGGACAACTGTGTATTATTCTTTCATTTGTACCACCTCAAGGCTATAAATACATTGTAACCTCCTCATTAGCAGGGGACTCAAAATTTCTTGATAAACCCATTATCGAGAATTCTGCAAACAGTCAGCAATAACACAAACAGTGGACGTAGGCCATACTTTTAAGGCTGAACCACTTTAAAAATCTTTTGTCTTGTTTATTTTTATCTGTGATTAAAGAATTAAGTCAAATCTAGTTTTTTACATCAACAGATTGGCGCATTTAATGAGCCTTAATGTACATTTATACTGTATTAATAGATGACTATACCAAGCAATTCAAGGAGGATCAACCATCATAGAAGGCCAACAATTAGATTCATTGTATGTAGACATAAATGTCTGAATGTATAAAGACATTGTATCTCTTTATCTCCCATCACTATAAATACATGTATTCCTTTAGCCAAAAGGGAAGGACGGCGGGAGAAAACTAAGAAACACCATACACAAGATACACATCCTCTCTCTCTCTAGACCATATTCTGCTATAGTAAACCCCTGGGAATAAAATAAGAGTGAATGTAGGCTTTATTCATAGACGAACCACTTTAAAAACCTTTGTCTCTTATATGTTTGATGTGAATGTTTATCTTTATCTTCAATATCATCCTCATCATTTATCTGCTGTTGATGCCACTAAAATGGCAGTGGCCATTTTCTGTCTTCAACAGATTGGCGCCGTTTGTGGGAACGTGTTACAAGCATTGTTCTCCATCAAAAGCTAAGTTTTTATTTTCTATATGTAAAATCAATTACATACTGTGCATACATCTTTTGATTCAGTCATGATTTTTATATACAGAAATTAGTTGTTCAATTTTTATTTAGGAAATCTGCAAAATATTGCATATCATGATTTTAAAATCATAACTGTTAGATTATTTTTATTGAGAAATCTGTAAAACAGTAAGATTTAAAATCATAATTTTTGACTTGATTCCCAAGTCTAAACTTTATAATGGGGATAAACTTTAGAACGATTCAATATTTTTCATGTACACACTGTTTATTTGAGTAGTTTTGATATAGTGACCATTCAAATTCAATTCATCTACCAATTGTGTGAATCACACGATAATTTTCATTATTTAGTGAGAATTGATAAAACAGAAATAGGGGACATCCACGTCTTGATATGAATTGCGGATCTAATTTCAATGATGGATCTAATGCCTCCGTAAATTTTTGTGATGGTTGAAGGAGATAGTCATCAACGAGTCAAGAATATATATTTGTTTGATTCTCATGTGTATCAATTTGAGACTCTAAAAGTCAGATTCTGATTATTAGAAGAAACTGAGACTCTGGATTTCATCTTTCCCTCTTTAAGAGATGCTAGATCTTAAAAATGGCGATTGGTATTCAAACCGCACTGAGAATGCGTGATATTGAAAAATTTCGCAGATTTCTAATTTAGCACACTTATTAAATTTCAGCCCCTAAACATGCATCTAAGGTGCGTGTGTGTGTCAACCCATAACCAAATAAATCATGTGACACCAAGTTTAAGGAAAAATCCCCGCAGGGCAAAACCTTTTATTTCACTATAAAGCGTAAATCGCAACTTACAAGATTTACAATGAAATACAGCAATGAATCCACACGCAGCGAACCCACATGAACCTCAGTCCAATCAGCAAAGGAAGAACCGCAGCACTCCTCAATGACACGCAGCCATAAAACTTTGTAGAGACTCCATCAGCAATGACACGCAGCCCTCGGTTGCAAAGATCTCTCCACAAAGGTTTGAACAAACTAAAAAGTTGTGTTCTTGGGTTACCAAAAGATTCACAAAGGTTTGGCAATTGTGTGAATCAAAACATGAGTCTTGGGACTCAAAAATATGAAGACTAGAGTAATTTGGACTCTCAAAAACGTCTTCTAAAGTCTTGCAAAACAACTCCCCCGAAGTTGGTATTTATAGGAAAAAATATGAAGAATCCCGCTTTGTTAAAAATCTTAAAAACTTATCAGCGTACAGGTACACCGAACCCCATCTGGGGTACACCGAACCGGTTTGGTGTTCCCATTCTGGTATGAGGTTAAAAAAAAATAGCATTCTTCAAGGAATTTTCTCCAACTTCAAAAGGTCATAACTTCTTCACCGTAGCTCGGATTGAGGTGCCGTTTCTTCTAGTATCTTCGTTGCAGCGAGCTCTTCAACTTTCCAGTTGACCAGACCTCCTAAATATGGATGTGAAATTACGAAAATGCCCTTAAACTTCCCTATCAAGCCTTTTTTCACTGTTTTGACTTCCCTTGCGTACCACTTGCATTAAGTCCCTAAAATCGTGGAACGTGAAGTCGTTGAGGCATATGTAGGACACATTAATGGAGATGTTGAATGCTTGATTCCCGGAATTCGGATAGAGGCCGTCATGTGCGATCTTGAGGTGACGTGCCAAATGTAGCGGCGTACGACATACATAAATGAAACATATTGGACATGAGAAAAATGTCCTTACAAATCTCCCCCTATGTCTATGCCGGTACATACATAAAAAAATCCGAATTATCAAATATGAAATTGCCTATACAAATCTACCCTCCCATGAACCCAAAACTGGAAAAGATACAAATGAATAGTCTTCATCGTTTGTTCTTCAAATGTTCAGGAATCTCAAATCTTTTCTCATCAGGGTGTGCAATTCAGAGATCATCATTGTAGTACCTACACACATGAGAAAAAGAAAAAAATACCAAGTGACGTATCGAGTTTGAAATGAGATAAACATAGATACCAATATATGATAAGCATAAGTCAAATCTCAAAACTCCCCCAAAATTCAAACTTCCCCATAAAATGATAATTCTTTCTCCCCCTTTTTATGATGTCCCCAAATAGACAAATAAGAAGAATGAATCAAACAAGCAAAATCGGGGTGTCACGGTATAAAAACACACCATGAATGAACATAAAACAACCAAGTCGGTGATAACGTAAAAGAATGTGTGTGATCAAAATTCGATAGGAAAATCAAAGCATACAAACATGACATATGTGCACGATGAATATTGGATATTCCTAACGAATGAACTCAAATGTTTCCTTTGGTGTAAGAGATAGGAAATATAAGACATTGACTATATCAAATCTACAAATCAAAGCTCAAAGTGATTTCTACACCAATAACGTCCAAAATGATTTTCATGCTTTTTCAGGACTTTCAAGGAAGTGCAAACCCGTTATCAATATCCAACCAAACTCCCTCAGATTTATATTTTGAATAGAGGTATACTAAATTCTCAAACTTTGGAGAATTGGGTGAAACCTAAATGGCCCATATTTGGCATGAATTGCTTTTTATTGCCATATCATTTTTTTCGGGCTCTTTTAACCTCTTTGGACCTCGGATAATAAAATTCCTCAATTTTTTAGGTCCTTTTTAACGGTGGCTTTTGCGCAAAGGATAAGAATCAACTTTCGCAGCCCCTCCCCGTTATGCAAATAATCACACAGTCTCACCAAAACGGTTTTTACATGCAATCCAATCTTGTCAAGTTTTATCGCATTTTATACATTGTATAGACAGAATTGAGATAGAAACACTCAAGCCAATATGTGATAGACAAGTGCAATAATCAAATATAGCAGTGCATGTGTGCAGTAAAGGATATAGGAGTCAAGCATGTAGGAAATATCACTAATTACATCTCAAGGACTCCAATCAATGTTAAGCACATGGATGAAATGATGTAGCCTCTCAAATCTCTATCAAACAGTCACATGGATATATGGAATGAAGTTGTGACTTGGCTATCTTAAATGCTCATCCATAAAAGGCAAATCTCTTTTTGAATTTTTCAAAAATTTTATCAAAATAAAATATTTTTGTATTTTTCAAAAAAATTTCAAAAAAAATATATACAAAAATGATACATACTAGCAATAGGCAAACAATGTCATCATGAAAATCACCCTATGCTAGTAAACAAGTCAAACCTCAATCATTAGGTGCGGAGGGGTTTTCCAAAGGTGGTGACAACTTATGAAAAACCTCCATCAATTCTTGTGAAGATTTGACTAAAAACTTAACTTGCTCACCTAAATGTGCAAACTTTCTCATGTAGTCTCCGGGAGCATGTAAAGTATCATGTGTGGGTGCATGTGTGGCAGAAACACGTGTAGAAGCAAAACGTGACACATACCCCAACTTAAAGCAAAATTCCCTAACGTGACCTCTCCTCTTGCAATGTGAGCAAACATAAATAGGCCTAGGAACACCTCTCTCAAAAACTCTAGGACGCACTTTCCTAATAGGAATGGGACGCCTAGGTGGGTTAGGGTGAGACACATGTGAAACTGTCACTAAAGTGGGAACCGGCTCGGGTGCTAATTGGGAAGCAGAAGCACCGTCATGACTTATTCCTAACTTCTCACCTTTACCCTTAAGAACCACCTTTTCAACCTTCTTAGGTGCGTTCTCAAACTTGACTTTGACCTCCCGGGCACGTTCGAGATCACTCTCGAGTTGGGATACACGTGTCGTCAGACTAGACAACGTGTCGGCCAAATCACACTTCTCCTTTCTCAAAACCTCCTTCTCTTTCTCCAAATCTAAAACCCGACGACCTAAATCCCTATTATACCTTTTTGTTTTCAAGGTCTCGGTGTACAACTCTCGAAAGGCTTTTTGGAGCTCACTTTCATCTCCACTCTCACTTTCACTTTCTCCCTCCCTTGAAGAACATGAATCACTATTATCGCTCTCGTGTGCACTTTTGTGAGACAAACTGGGTGTGCTTACATGACTAGAAAAGGCGACAACCATCCCATGTCCTAAACCTTTATCCGACTCATCTCCCTCATCATCACTAAGTGTGGCAGGCATGGCTACTTTCTTCCCTTTCTTTCTAAGCCAAGTAGGACACTCAAACGACTTATGTCCCTTACCCCCACATTCAAAACAGGTGATGTTCTCTAAATCTTCCTCACACTCCTCATCAGATTCATTCCTCTCATTACTTTCTTTGGCCTTTCCTTTCTTTTTATTTTTCTCAAAAAAATTCCTTTTATTGGAAGAATTATTTTTGTTCATGTTGAGAATTTTTTTAAAATTTTTCGCAAACAAGGCCATATCATTAAAATCAAAATCTCCCTCAGAATCGGACTCACAAACTTTTTCTTTCTTTTTCTTAAAATGAGTCTTTAAAGCAATACCATTATCCTTAGCCTTAATGGTTTTAGGAAACATGTCTATCTCATAGGTTTGAAGATCTCCTACAAGTTCTTCCAACTTAAGTGATTTCAGATTTCCCAAAGAGTTCAAAACAGTGACTTTCGGAATAAAGCGTTTTGGAAGAGATCTCAAAATCTTTTTAACGACACGCGTGTTATCAATCACCTCACCCAAATTAAAACTAGTGTTAACAATGTCTGACAAACGTGCATAAAATTTATCAAAGCATTCGGACTCAGACATGGTGATAGTCTCAAATTGGGTGGCCAGATTTTGTAACTTAGACTCTTTAACAGCGTTCATACCCTCATGTGTCAGTTTCAAAACATCCCAAGCCTCCTTAGACGTGGAGCACGTCATGATTCGGCGATACTCATCAGGAGTGATAGCACCAGAAATAGCACTCAGACCACGGGAGTTAAAATTGGACAACTTATAATCATCCTCAGTCCAGGCTGACACGGGTTTTAGAGAGGTGATGTTAT
Source organism: Sambucus nigra (assembly GCA_949130495.1). Taxonomy (NCBI): domain Eukaryota; kingdom Viridiplantae; phylum Streptophyta; class Magnoliopsida; order Dipsacales; family Adoxaceae; genus Sambucus; species Sambucus nigra. Next base: position 583,806,833 of record OX422210.1, on the reverse strand, counting down.
TAACAGTGACCGTGGGAGGAGTCCAACCATTTTCGCAAAGCAACCAAACCCGCTCGTCAATAGATTTTAAAATAGATTTCATACGAGCTTTCCAATAGGCATAATTAGACCCATCAAAAATAGGCATCTGATTATATAAGTGCTCCATAGGAAAAAATGCGAATTTTTCACAAAACTGATTTAAAAAAAATCAATATCACACGATTTTGCGGAAAATAGGAATACGCAATAAATTAGCGTAACCTGCTCTGATACCAATTTGAGAATGCGTGATATTGAAAAACTTCGCAGATTTCTAATTTAGCACACTTATTAAATTTCAGCCCCTAAACATGCATCTAAGGTGCGTGTGTGTGTCAACCCATAACCAAATAAATCATGTGACACCAAGTTTAAGGAAAAATCCCCGCAGGGCGAAACCTTTTATTTCAATATAAAGCGTAAATCGCAACTTACAAGATTTACAATGAAATACAGCAATGAATCCACACGCAGCGAACCCACATGAACCTCAGTCCAATCAGCAAAGGAAGAACCGCAGCACTCCTCAATGACACGCAGCCATAAAACTTTGTAGAGACTCCCTCAGCAATGACACGCAGCCCTCGGTTGCAAAGATCTCTCCACAAAGGTTTGAACAAACTAAAAAGTTGTGTTCTTGGGTTACCAAAAGATTCACAAAGGTTTGGCAATTGTGTGAATCAAAACATGAGTCTTGGGACTCAAAAATATGAAGACTAGAGTAATTTGGACTCTCAAAAACGTCTTCTAAAGTCTTGCAAAACAACTCCCCCGAAGTTGGTATTTATAGGAAAAAATATGAAGAATCCCGCTTTGTTAAAAATCTTAAAATCTTATCAGCGTACAGGTACACCGAACCCCATCTGGGGTACACCGAACCGGTTTGGTGTTCCCATTCTGGTATGAGGTTAAAAAAAAATAGCATTCTTCAAGGAATTTTCTCCAACTTCAAAAGGTCATAACTTCTTCACCGTAGCTCGGATTGAGGTGCCGTTTCTTCCAGTATCTTCGTTGCGGCGAGCTCTTCAACTTTCCAGTTGACCAGACCTCCTAACTATGGATGTGAAATTACGAAAATGCCCTTGAACTTCCCTATCAAGCCTTTTTTCACTGTTTTGACTTCCCTTGCGTACCACTTGCATTAAGTCCCTAAAATCGTGGAACGTGAAGTCGTTGAGGCATATGTAGGACACATTAATGGAGATGTTGAATGCTTGATTTCCGGAATTCGGATAGAGGCCGTCATGTGCGATCTTGAGGTGACGTGCCAAATGTAGCAGCGTACGACATACATAAATGAAACATATTGGACATGAGAAAAATGTCCTTACACGCACCTGCACAAGTCGACGCTATCCAATACCTGGTCGGCAGCCTTATTCTTAGTCGGCGATAGCCGATGACACCTATTATTGGGCCATCACTGGTTGGAAATCATATATGATTGCTCAACTATATCTTATTCTTGGTCCGGCATATTTATTTCTTGATCGGCATCAATGGTCGACCAAATCCTATTGGATCAGCAGGTCATTTTGTTGGTTGGTAGCTCTTATATAATGGTCGGCGTTATATATAGTTGGTCGGGCGAAATCAACTGGTGGTCGGCACAAGTCGGAACCATCCAGCGCTGGTCGGAACCAGCAAAACAGGTCGACGATCATCTACTTCTTGGTCGGCGACGCCTATTGTTAATCGGTGACTTGAAATTCAATTTTCTGTAACTACAAGGTTATCATGGTTGGTCGGCGGAAGATGTTGTGCAAATTTAGAATTTTAAACCTCCCATTTGCTAATCGATGACAGGAAAGATAAACCGCAATTCTAATGTTGGTTGGCGGTTGTGGCCAAGAAAGAACAACTGAAATCATACGTGTCTAGTTGGGGCTCAAGTCTCACTTTTTGACTTCTTTTTCTGTTAAAAAAAGGACTCTTGGTTTATCCACATAGTGTTTAAAGATATTTTTGGTTTACTACACCAAGTATCTACAGTTTACAAGCCCACCTCAAAAATATTTTTAAAATCAATAAATATTTCTAAAAAAGAACTAATTTTTAATATTTATTGGGATTGTAAATAATTTTACAAAAATCCTAGATTACACAATTATGTCTTACATAGGGCACCTATCTGATAAAAATCTGCTCGCATGACATATTATTATCTGGAATTTAAATTGTCCAATATTGAAGCCGATGCACACTATATATTGGTCGGTTGAATAATTATTCTAATCGTAATTTTTATATGATTCAGCCTCAACAGGTTCTCGGGAAAAATTATCGGCCCAGTACAATTCTTGGATGCTCATCAACAGCACATAAAGACCTTAAAAGGTCAATACCGAACAAAAACAACGCAGCTAGACTGCACACAACACAGCAGCAAGACTGCAAACAACAATTCAATTGGCACCATCAGATTCATTTCATACATGCCCCAATACTGGGCATAGAGCTTCATACTTGACTTAATCGAGTTAAGAGAAGAGATACATGTATGCCTTTCTAATTAAGAATTCAAACATCTATTCCTTAAACACTCGTACTGAGCTAAAGAACACATGTAGAAATTCCCAAGTTGGAATTCAAACAGATTCTTCAAAAGCCGACAAGAGTCATATGATGGAAGAAATGTAGAAATTCATAATTGAAATGTCAACATATATTCTTCTTAAACACTTGAACTGAGTTAAATAATAGAAGCCAGAAAATGCAAACATGCAAAGATCTCAGGGAGTCATTTCATGGAATATTTCCTCGGCCTTATTTTTCCAGCAAGACCAACATATTTCAAGGCCAAGAAAGTACTCAAAGTTCATATTCCACACTTGGGGGCTTCTATTACAAATTCAGTTGTTCATTCGGTGGCATATTCTCATAACATCATGCAGTCGAGTATCAAATTCAACTCCACAAACTTACACGGAGGCATATTGAAGTTCATGAGTCAAATTCAGCATCTACATCACTGAGATCTTTGCTACTACTGTCCCGACCAATAATGAAGAAGTTGTATGAAAATGTTTCGAAGTCCACCACTAGCTTGGTACTAACAAGATTGAAGAGTTGGGTTCAAAAGCTAGTATGTTACTCGACAAAGTATTCAGAGGAGCATAAATCAGAAAAATCAAGCACGTAAAGTTAGCATTCAATTGCTCGACACAGGAAGCAGTTGGTCGGTTGGCAAACCAATCAACATACTTGAAGATTATGACAAGCTACAAGATGCATACTATGGCATGGCTGCATCCAAATTCCCAGGGGTGATACATAGCACACGTTCACTTGAGGAACGGAGTTCCTCAAAAGAGATATTATCAACCATCGATTAGCCTTCATCATATGTCATCCAGGAGATAGTGCACTTTATGTTGAACAAATCAAGAAGACAGATCAAGAATTTCACGAGCACCGAGCAACGCTGCAGAATAAATACTCCATCCTTTCAGTAAACCATCGAGCATGGAGCATTGGGGGATTCTGTTAACGCAAAAAATTCTCCATCTACGAGGACCAATCAGAAAAGGACACATTGTAACACCCCGCCCGCCCGGGGAGAGCGAACGGAGCGCTACTATCGATAAAACTAAACTAATTCACAATAATACAAAGTATAGAGCATCTAAATCCCACAATAAAACAAGAAACCACTATACTCATCTTCAAATTAATACAACAAATCTCTCGAAATAATTACAACAATCCAACTATCTCGAAAATAAAATAAATCTCCAAAATTCCACTTATCGTAAGGGCGTAACATTATCCTTTCTCACTAACATTGAGTCGTAGGTAGCACAACGTACTCAAAATAAAACTGTATCTCTATTCCTTCCTGACCTTCTCTCACAGGGTGGAATTTTAGGATTTCATCCTGATTCACAATCATGTAGAGCGGCATCGTGCACTTGTGCACTCTCCCTTTTCAACTATACACTAATCCATCATGGTCACCCCATTTCGCTACCCCCAATGGAATGTTGGCTAAACTATGATGTTCATAACCCATCAATAATTTATAAGTCTGTCTCCTCATTCCATCATTGGAAATGTAGGTTCACTACTACATTCCGGTTGCTCATTTCGAGTCTAACTCGCTCTATAACTAGAGGTGTATCTGGAGACAATCTCACTATGTCTCCTCTCAACATCGCTTCCCACTTACGTCATCTTTCCTCAAGTGGTACTCTATTCCCCTCTCTCTCCGGGTTTATTATACTTTATAATCCGTGCACTCTTTGCAATTGGCGCACCTTTTGAGGTTGGTTACTTTATAAGAATCAACAGTTTAGTAACATGTAGTTCACCCTCAACACTCAGTCAAGAGATAACCTTGCGCTACTTCTTCACCACAGTTAGGTCTCCCATATGAAGAGATAACCTTTGAACGGTTTCCCACCGACTTTCATCCCATAGGGTGTGCTGGATCTCTCAGCACATATAATATTGGATCATCGTCTAGCTCTTATGACGTTCAACCCATTTCATCGATACGACTTGTTTCCTAATTTCCCCACCTTCGTACCAAAAATATTCTGCATCCCTCTATTTCGGATGTCTAAGGAATTCAATTGACTAGGGTGCCCATACACCCTTTTCTCCGGGTACATTTGCAAAAACATTGCAAATGTCGCACCCGTAACATGCTTTTCTTCAACTCTAGCCTAGTCTACACAACGTGACTACAATCTTGTGGGTATTCTCAATACCCTCGAGACAAAAAAAAATCAAATCTTTGCCCACAAAGTCCCACTTATCCCTTCGTGGTGAGGTAAGCCTTTCAGTGTTTCTCCACAACACTACCGGCTCCACTGATGTCCTAGCATCTAGCAATGTCTCATCTCCTGACGTGCATAAAAATTCAGTCGTATACCCTTTCGCAACCGAACTTAAACAAGGGACTTCTCCCCATGTATTCTTACTGAGCATTATCGGAACAACACATAATCGATATGCTCAAATTCGATTTCTCGACAATATGTGCAACCATAATCCAATATTGCTAAAGGAGTCAGTTGCACCGCGCTTATACTATCACTAAGTCTTTAGCACTAACTACAACAGCGAGCTCGATCTCTCCGCTCAGTAGTCATACCACAAACATTGACTCACATCATTTAGGTTCCCACACACCGAAATCAATTACTAAGAGATGTTCATAATCTCCGAAGTTTCTCACATTTTGATGAATAATGACAACTCGACCCTTTTCAGGTGAGGAGTCGTCATGTACCCCATTCACTCGAGGCTAAAACTCATATACTTCCTTATCCATCGCTCGGGTGATTTAGATGGTTCCCGGACATAACACGCTTGTCCTCTTCGGAATGCAAAACTTATTGGAGTTATTATTTCTTCAAATAACTTCCAGAAAAAAAAATAAAACATGTGGCCCTAGAATCCACACTAGACATCTTTTCAAAAAGATTCCTGGCTCCAGGCCATGCTGACCGGTTTGGGTACCCCTCCTCTCGAACTGGGTAGTCTCGATCCTGAACACTATCATCTTGGTTCCCTTAGTTCTGCTGGCCAAGAGGAACGCACTATGGGACTTAACAGTCCCGACCTAGGATCTAATCATTAAATCCTCTTGTGGGTTTCCACTTATGGCTTGCACCATCCCCATTACATTCAGTCTTACTCTTTGACTAAATCTCTACACTCCCTTAGCTCCGCCCACCCAGGAGCATTAACCTCAACCTTGTAGGGAGTACCATATTGTCTTCATATACATAAGTCGTTCAAGAAGAGTTTTACCAAAAATTGCGAGCTATAACTCGAGAGTCCATTTTCTCAAGGTCTCTTTTCCCTTATACCTATCTCATCGGTACAAGTTCACTTCACAGGATAAATTTCTCTCTTACGATTGGCCTCAATCAGGCTTTCATGTGAGGGGTTCATATATTCCCATTCACTGCGCTTCTGAATCATCATTGGAGAACTTTGCGGTTAAACTATACGTAAAGTTCTTCTATTTATACATACGGACCCTCGGTCCGAACGTAGTGACTGGTATCCCCGCCACGTTGCCTGAAAATTTACTCAAATTATTCACTTCTGAGTATTTCTATTTCGTCCTTACTGCCAAAACCTCTGGACATACTACTTCCATTGGTTAACATGCACAGTCGCCGTTTTATCACATTTACGGCCCGTTCTCATTAAATTTTCTTCAGACCTACTCCCAATATCACTGCATTGGGCGGTCTAGACTAACATCCCTCTTGCCGTCGCGACACTTGGAAAATGCCTGCTATGCCTCAACAACCCTTGCAGCATTTACTTCCATTACACACTAGGAGTGACCTCGACCACGGTCATCTCTCCTATGATTGCCATCCTCGAACACCCCATGCTTTATGACGAGCTCCTCCCTCCTGTAGTCCTGCTAACGTCAATGCTGGACCTACCACCATATTCGACGTACCGTGCCCAATCGGACTCGTATATATATAACACTACGTCTATTAAATAGTAGGAGAACGTAAACTACGTACGTAGAGGAGTACAATCATCCTAAGATAGGGCTCTATATCAATCAAACGATACGCTAAAAACGTAGTAAGTCGTACAAATTCTATGGACACTAGAACCTGATGCTCTGATACCATCTGTGATACCCCGCCTAATTTAAATATCGGGTGATCAGGCCTTTATTAAATTAAAACAAGTTTCTCAAATGGTTCATTCTTAGCATCACTATCGAAAACTTTTTAATTACTAATACCCTAAGTAAAATTAGACCGGTGCCAAATTTTATCTTTCTTAAAACAGATAAATCAACCATGCGGAACAAAGTACAAATAATCATGTGCTATAAATCAAACAACAAGTAAAAGTACAACAGAATAAAAGTATTACCGAATAAACCATCGGCTAAAGAAAAATCCAAACAACAAAAGAGTAACCACCAGTCTGAAACCAAAAACTGAGACTAAAACCGGACAACAAATCCATACATAGAATAGTGTGAGATCCTGTACTAGATCTGAATGAGAGATATCGCCTAGTCAAAATCCTGTAAGCATCCACTGTGCTACAGCTCCGAGTCTCTGGAATGGAATCATCATACATGGCATCCCTGTGGCTGGACACCTAAAAGGTTTTGAAAATATTTTATAGCAAGAGTTAGTACTCAAAACATTTTGAAAATATTTTGCAATTATTTCTAGGGTCCTTAGCCTTAATACCAGCCTTATCCTAATTTGGAGGACGAAATTCCTTTGCAAGGGGGGAAGTATGTAACACCCCGTATTTCTGAATATTCCATTTAATTAGATTGGATAATTAAATGAGAAAATGCCGGCTTAATTTAAATTACGTAAGAGTAGTAATTTAAAGAGTTTTATTTAAAATTGTAATTTTGGTATATTATTCGAAAGATAGATACCGGTGTATATTGCATCATTTTTATTTACTTAGTGCGAGTGGTAAATAGTTACTTAACGCGTGTAGACTGTGTTGGGGTGAGAACGAGTAATATTTTTAAGTGACTCAAATGATAATTTAGAGGTCACCAATGAGTCCGAAAGGGTCAAATTAGTCAAAATAGTATACCCGGGGGTACTCGTTGAGTCTCGGGGTAATTTTGGGCTAAACCGAGACCGTTCGGGGGCGTTTTGGTCTTTTAACATATGAGGGTATGATGACCTACGAAATTGAGAGTTTTATATCTGCCATATGATAGAGGAATTAGGGTTAGAACACCCATGACAACACCAATACCATTAGAGAGAGCAGAGGCACAACTTTCTAAAGCAAAAAGAAGATTTGGAAAGGATTCAAAAGGATTTCTACCATCATACTTGTTGGGGAAGAAGGATTGAAGGATGAAGATCATCAATCATCAACAAGAACCATGAAATCAGACCCTACTGATCATAAGGCAAGTTGTTTATTGCAAAAATCTTAAAGTTATAATACCCATGTGTAGGGTTTTTGAATAGTTTTGATTAAATCATTATTTTGATTGGAGAAGATGATATTTATGCATGTTGGGATAGGAATCGCATGTAGAATGATTTAAACTATGTAGAGGATTAATATTCAGATTAGACTTGATGATTTTTGGAGTAAAAATCTGGATTTTGAATATATATATGGGAAGAACACCATAACTAGGGTTTCAAGAAATTTTGGGGTTTAATTCATTATTTCTTTAAAGGAATTGGAGTTTTGATGTATTTGTTACGTTAGAAACTGTCCTAGTATATGTGGAAATATGTTAGGATCATTGGGTCAAAGTTTGGTGGACAATAATGGAGTTTGGAAATTTGTCAATGGAGGAACGGATCAACGAAGAAGACAGACTGCGTATGTCCCTGTTCGATCGATCGATCTAGAACTATCGATCGATCGACTAAGTCGATCGATCGAACCCAGCCGTCGATCGATCGACGCAAGCTGTTTCCCGAAAATTTTGTGGTTAATTCTTCGTTGAGTTCGGGAATGAATGAGTATTCTAGGATTTACATTATACTTATATGGGAGTAAGAATAAGACCAGTAGGTATATGTTGAGGTCCAATAAGGCCATTGGGTGTAGGACTTGGATTATGGACCGAGGAGAATAATCCGATTTAGTAGAGTATCGGGGACTTCGGAAATTGAGTTATGGGGCGAAGTAAATCCAATTTAAGTAATAGACCAGTAGGGTAAGCAATAACTACTGAAATTATGTGTAAGGGGTAACTAGGACCCTTAGAGTTGTGTGTATACTCAAATAAATACGATTAATGAGATAAATCGTAAAGAGAATATTGTACGGTAAATATATGAGATTAAAATATTACGTACGTATATGATTAATAGGTCAGGCGTTACCTACTGAATTAAATGATCTTTTAGGTAGAGAGAGTATACCTAAATTAATTATGTTAGGGTCGATGAGACATTCCGAACTAACATAAAGTTATTATAAGTTTGGGTTCGATGAGAAATACCGAACCAAACTTTGAACTGGTGTCGCGATGAGAGAGTCCCGAACCAGGATATGTGTATATATATATTTTTAAAAAATAATTGGGGTCGATGTATCATGCCGAACCAATTCTCACTTGGGGTCGATGAATCATTCTGAACCAAGAGTCCTTTATGTGTATAAAAGGGGCAAAATAGCTGTGACTAATATTTAGTATATATTGTGTGTGAAATATATATACCTGATGATATTCTACTTCCGTGTATTAGTAGATTGATATATTATGTATTTAAAGATACATACTGAATTGGTAAGTTAAGTAGTGAAACTTAATTACGAAATGAACCTTTAGATAGAGAAAATCTATTTAGTAATTCAAGTAGCGAAACTTAATTACATAAGAGGGAAAGTTAACAATTGTGAGAATTGTAGTAATTTTAGTAAGTGAAACTAAATGAGAAGTCTTGGAAAAAGATAACATAGATTATATGTTACTTGGGAATTAATTAACATACGCGTGATGTTAGAAAAACGGTTGTACTGTATGGGCGGTACTGGAACTTGGGTACAGATAAGTTCAGTTTACTACTTTGGTTTAGTTAGCTAGAGAAGTACGGCTAGATAAACTAAGTGTAGAACGTTAGGTGTGCACAAAAGATGAGGGGTGAGTTAACTCAAGAGAGTGTACGAGAACCTAACATGTGTAATCAATAACCGCATTTTATATTGTGATAAACGCTTGCAAAATATTTTCAAAATGTTTTGAGTACTAACTCTTGCTATAAAATATTTTCAAAACCTTTTAGGTGTCCAGCCACAGGGATGCCATGTATGATGATTCCATTCCAGAGACTCGGAGCTGTAGCACAGTGGATGCTTACAGGATTTTGACTAGGCGATATCTCTCATTCAGATCTAGTACAGGATCTCACACTATTCTATGTATGGATTTGTTGTCTGGTTTTAGTCTCAGTTTTTGGTTTCAGACTGGTGGTTACTCTTTTGTTGTTTGGATTTTTCTTTAGCTGATGGTTTATTCGGTAATACTTTTATTCTGTTGTACTTTTACTTGTTGTTTGATTTATAGCACATGATTATTTGTACTTTGTTCCGCATGGTTGCTTTATCTGTTTTAAGAAAGATAAAATTTGGCACCGGTCTAATTTTACTTAGGGTATTAGTAATTAAAAAGTTTTCGACAGTGATGCTAAGAATGAACCATTTGAGAAACTTGTTTTAATTTAATAAAGGCCTGATCACCCGATGTTTAAATTAGGCAGGGTGTCACACACATGTCATCCTACGTTGCAATATTAGGCACCCGAGGAGAGTTAGTTGGCACCCGAGGAGAGTTGGTCGGCACCCGAGGAGAGTTAGTCGGCACCCGAGGAGAGTTGGTCGGCATACCAACCAGGAAGATCAAAGGATAACTATGCATTTAATGTGCATTAATGAAGATGACAGCGCATTTAATGAGCATTAATGTACATTTATACTGTATTAATAGATGACAACACATAACATACTAAGCAATTCATGGAGGATCAACCATCATAGAAGGCCAATAATTAGATTCATTGTATGTAGACATAAATGTCTGAATGTATAAAGACATTGTATCTCTTTATCTCCCATCACTATAAATACATGTATTCCCTTAGCCAAAAGGGGGGACGATGGGAAAAAACTAAGAAACACCATACACAAGATACACATCCTCTCTCTCTCTACACTATATTGTGCTAGGGGAAATGGCTAAGGCCAAAAATCCTTTATAAAGAACTTTTGTCTAAGGGACACCTTTTATCCAAGCAATTATGGATTTTCCCACACCATCAAAGTTCAAAGCACCTGTTACGACACCAAAATATGATGGAAAAACTGATCCTGCCTTCATATAGAACAATACCAAGTTGCTGCCGATATCTCTGCTGTTCCAGACGAGATGCGATGCAGGGCGTTTTCAGGAACTCTCACTGGATCTGCTCAAATATGGTACAACAATCTTCCTCAAGGAAAAATTGCAACTTTCTTTCAACTGGCCAAGCTCTTTATTGGAAACTTCTATTTTGGAGCAAAACCAGTTAAACGAGTAGCACACTTGTTAAGTGTTAGACAAAAAGCAGGTGAGAGCACCAGGGATTATATTACTCGTTTCAATAACGAGAAGCTCGAAGTTATTGATTACGAAGAAAAGACAACAATTACTGCTCTAATGAGTGAATTGTTGCCAAATAAGCTGTACTACACTCTAGCCAAAGATCCACCCACAACCATGGTAGAGCTAATGGCAAAAGCAACCAAAATCATGAAAGCCGAGGAAGCTATGGCTGCAAAGAAGAGCATGGACACTAAGGAGACCAAAGTTGAGGCCGAGAAGATTGAGAAGAAGGATCAGAAGAATAATGATGGTAATAAGCAGTTAAAAACAAAGCAAGCATTGGAACAGTTGAAGAAATTTGGAAACTATACTCCTTTGAAGGTAGATATAAACCACGTTCTGGAAGAGATCAAGGACAACGAGGAGTTAAACTGGCCTGAAAAAATGAAGACAGATCCTGACAAAAGGGATAAATCCAAATATTGCGAGTTCCATAAGGATCATGGTCATATGACCAAAAATTGTATAGCTCTCCAGAATGAAATTGAAGAGCTCATCAGGCGAGGAAAATTGAACAAGTATGTGGATCGCTGAAATGGTGGAAAAAGCAACGACCGAGCAAGGCAGAGGTCTAGATCTCCTTGACGAACAAAGGAAGATAAGAAGAGAAATCATGAAGAAGACATGATGAAGATCAAGATGACCCCGATCTCCCCAAAAGACCAAAACATCCAGAACGTGAGGTATTTTCTATCCGTTTTGGATCATTTGATTGCAATGTTATTACTGGTGGAGATGCAGGAGGTGGAGACCTTACTGCAGAGAGGAAAGCTTACCTCAATGAGGCTCAAGCTTGTTCATATATTCAAAGGATAAATCTAGCTGAGGATGATCACCTGAGGAAGGTAAACAAAGATAAACTGGTCATCGGTTTCTCTAAGAATGACCTCGCAGGTGTGCTATATCCTCATGATGACCCATTGGTGATCAAAATGAGGATGAAGGAAGTAGTGATTTCGTGAGTCTTGGTGGATAATGGTAGCTCGGGAGATATTATTTTCTACCCATGTTTTGATAGTTTGAACCTAAAGCTATCCCAGTTAGAGCCATATCATCGGCCCCTCCTCGGTTTTACTGGCGAGAAAGTTTTTTCACTTGGGACGATCAAGTTGGATATGTTCATCGGTACATGGCCTACTTGTCGAACAGAAAGAGTGCGCTTTTTTGTGATGGATAAAAATGTCCAATCAGCTTACAATATCATCATGGGAAGGGTAGGTTTGAAGAAGTTCGAAGCAGTCCCATATGCTCTACATCAATACCTAAAGTTTCCAACCAACTTTGGAGTAGGAATTGTGAAGGGTGACCAAAAAGTAGCTCGGGAATGCTACTATTCATCTACCGAGCAAGATGAGCGTGAATAATCCAGAAAGAAGACTACTACTTATCAGGTTGATGAGATAGAAGACGCAGAGATTGAGACTTTAGACCCAAGAGATGAGTTTCAGCTCGTTAAGGGTCAGGTCATGGAGGCTACTGAAAATATTATTCTAGACGATGAGCATCCAGAACGAACAACTCAAATTGGTGCCTCACTATATGTGTCAATAAAACAAGAGATGATAGCGTTTCTAAAAAGCAGAAAACAAACTTTTGCATGGAGCCACGAAGACATGCCAGGAATAGACCCAAATTTCTTATGTCACGAGCTCAATGTGAACAAGGAAATCAAGCCAGTAAAACAAAGAAGAAGAGTGTTCAGCCCCAAAAAGAACCAAGCTATACAAGAAGTCGAGAAGCTCCAAAAAGCCTGTTTTATTGAGGATGTCAAATATCCTGATTGGCTAGCTAATGTGGTAATAGTGAAGAAGAAAAATAACAAATGGAGGATGTGTGTAGACTTCACCGATCTCAATAAGGCATGCCCAAAGGATCATTTTCCTTTGCCCCGAATCGATCAAATGGTGGATGCTACCTCGGGGCACGAATTGTTGAGTTTTATGGATGCTTGCTCTGGTTACAATTAGATTAAGATGAAGCCTAAGAACAGGGAGAGTACCTCTTTTATTACCTCTAGGGGAACTTATTGTTATAATGTTATGCCTTTTGGATTGAAAAATGCAGGTGCAACATATCGGAGGCTGATGAACAAGGTGTTTGCTGAGCAAATCAGTTACAACATGGAAGTTTATGTTGACGATATGCTGACGAAAAGCAAGAAAGATGTTGATCATCTAATTGACTTAGGCCAGACCTTTGATCAACTAGATAAATATCAAATGAAGTTGAACCCTACCAAATGCATATTCAGAGTACGAGAAGGCATGTTCCTCGGGTATATTGTCAACCAACGAGGAATTGAAGCAAACCCTGAAAAGATCAAGGCTCTATTGGGACTATGATCTCCAACGACGAAGAAGGAAGTGCAAAGTCTCACAGGGCGAGTTGTAGCACTTAATAGATTCGTATCACGATCAACTGAAAGATGTCTACCATTATTCAAAACACTCCGAAAGACTTTCGAGTGGAATGATGAATGCGAGAAGGCCTTTCAAGAGTTGAAGAAATACCTGAGAGCACCTCCACTGTTGTCCAGGCCAGTGATGGGAGAAAGATTGTACTTGTGTCTGGCAGTTTCGGAGAATGCAGTTAGCTCGGCATTGATAAGAATGGAGGATGGAGTGCAAAAACCAATTTATTACACTAGCAAGTCCTTTCGAGGAGCAGAGATCAGATATCCAAGACTGGAAAAATTGGCACTAGCGTTGATCGAAGCGAGTAGAAGAATGAGGCCATACTTCCAGGATCATACCATAGTTGTGTATACCAATATGCCATTGAGGCAAGCTCTTCATAAACCGGAGAAATCAGGGAGATTGATGTACTGGGCAGTAGAACTTGGTGAATATGACATAGTTTATGAGCCTAGATCTTCGCTTAAAGGGCAAGCAATAGCAGATTTTATCGCAGAATTCACTTATCCTGACACCTCCGAGGAGCAAAAGCTGAATACCAACCAGCCTGTGGATGCTACAGGATCATTAAACTTAAACCCCGACCAACTTAAGTCGGTAGATGAGCAAGAGGAGATGGTCGACGAGTAGCAATAAATTCTAGGGGAAGATATAAAGAAGCAACAAATATTCCACCGGAAACTCTATCCGATAAAAAATTTAATGATGAAGTACCTATATGGAATATGTGTGTAATTGGCTCATCTTGCAGTACAGGCTGTAGGGCAGGGATTATTTTAAACAGTCCGGATGAAATCGATGTGGAGTATACTCTGCGCTTTCAATTCAAGGCTTCTAATAATGAGGCTGAATATGAAGCTATGATTGTAGGTTTTAGTTTAGCAAAAACCATGGGGGCAGAGCAGGTCATTGTATTCAGTGACTCACAGTTGATCGTAAATCAAATGCTGGGAGTGTATGCAATAAAGGGAGAATTGATGATCAAGTATTATGCAAAAGCAATGGAGATTATATCGAGATTTAGCACAATACAGTTAATTAGAACACTAAGATTGGAGAATGCGCGAGCAGATACTTTAGCTCGGTTAGCCTCAGCCACACGCACCGAGCTACGAAGAACAATCCCAATAAAAATTTTGGCTAGCAGGAGCATCGATGAAGATCTGATGATGAACTTTATTACCCTTGATTTAGGACCATCCTGGATGGATCCCATCAGGGCATATATTGAAGAAGGGGTTTTGCCAACTGATAAATTCACAGCCAAGAAACTTAAGTTTAAAGCTGCTCGTTATGTATTGAATAATGGTATTCTATATAGACGAGGAATTATAGTAGGTTTGCAAAGATGTGTGCATCCCTCCGAGGTGAAAGACTTGATTGAAGAGGTCCATGAAGGCTCCTGTGGAGCCCATGTAGCAGGTCGGACGCTTTTGTAAAGAATAATGACCCAGGGATATTATTGGCTGACGATGAGGGCTGATTGTATAGCCTATGCCAAAAATGTGACAAATGTCAACGCTTATCCTCTATCCGAAGAGCTCCCCAAGAATTGCTAACACCCATTACTTTCCCTTGGCCATTTGCCATGTGGGGAAGAGACTTGGTCGGGCCACTCCCAACGACTAGAGGAAGGTCTAAGTACCTCGTAGTCGCTGTGGATTATTTTAGTAAATGGGTAGAAGCTGAACCCCTTATTGATATGACATATGACAAGGTGTATAAATTTATATGGAAGAACATCATTTGTAGATATGGTCTTCCTCATGCATTCATCACAGACCATGGAACTCAATTTGATAACGAGGAGTTCGCTGCATATTGTCATCAGTCAAATATATTGAAAACCCACTCTGCACCAGGCCATCCCCAGAGCAATGGACAAACTGAGGTGACGAACAGAACGCTACTGAGTGGTTTGAAAAAATGACTGGATGATGCGAAGGCAAATTGGATTAACGAGCTACATTCTGCGCTGTGGGCTTATCGTACTACGCCACAAGCAGCGACAGGAGAATCTCCATACATGCAGGCATTCGTAAGTGAAGCTGTTATACCTACCGAGCTGGGCCTCCCCACACACAGAGTGCTGAATTTTAATTCTCCTATCAGTGACTTGATGAGAAGATTAGACTTAGATATGATCGAGGAAGTTAGAGAAGAAGCAGCAATCAGGAATGTTGCATACCAACAACGAACAACTCTGTTCTACAATAAGAGGGTAAAAAAGTCTGATTTGAAGGAAGGAGACTACGTGCTAATGAAAGTAATTCAAAAGCACAATAAATTGGAAGCTAATTAGCATGGACCCTACAGAGTAACAAAAGTTGTTCGTCCAGGAACTTACAAGATTGAAACCTTGGAGGGGGAAGAATTTAAGAATGCATGGAATGCAGAACATCTACGCAAGTATTATCAGTAGTTGGGATTCCTATGAAAATGATGTTTTCTTCAGTATGAATAAAGTGTTGAAGTTTTTATCCAATTCTCTCCTTTTGATGAAAATTTTTCGGAGTATTAGTACTACACACTACGCATCAAGTTCAGAACAAAAATCCTCCCAACTACGGTTGGTCGGTCCACCAACTACGGTTGGTCGGTAAAATAAACCCTCCCAACTATGGTTGGTCGGTCCACCAACTACGGTTGGTCGGTAAAATAAACCCCCCAACTATGGTTGGTCGGTCCACCAACTACGGTTGGTGGGTAAATAAACCCTCCCAACTACGGTTGGTCGGTAAAATAAAACCCCCCAACTACGGTTGGTCGGTCCACCAACTACGGTTGGTCGGTAAAATAAACCCTCCCAACTACGGTTGGTTGGTAAAATAAAACCCCCAACTACGGTTGGTCGGTAAAATAAACCCTCCCAACTACGGTTGGTCGGTCCACCAACTACGGTTGGTGGGTAAAATAAAATCCACCAACTCCGGTTGGTCGGAAACAATTGTTTAAGCAATATCATGGGATGGAAGTCGTTTCGTGGCTTATAATTAAAGAGTGATTAGTCACTATAATCAAAAAATAAAACATAATTTCTTTACTTATGGCATATCAAATTACCACCAACTCTAAGTTGGTCGGGAAACAAAATATCACCAACTTCGGTTGATCGTCATATAATTATTACAAACTCAAAATGGTCAACAATAAATTTTTACCAACTCCAGTTGGTCGGCAATTAAAAATAACACAGGACATTTTTGTTTCCTTACAAGATGTACTTACACATTCATCAGAGAATAAAATAGATATTATATAAAATAATGACAATCAAGATTGCAGAGAAAACCAAAAGTTCCTTCATTAAAATCAGAACATATTACATAGAGAACAAATTACATATTACATCAAAAATCCTATTCTACTGGCTTTTTCCCTTCTGCCTTTGAAACAGACTCTACTCCAACAGGAGGATCATCTAAGGCGCAAGGAGAATTTATGAAGTTCAGATCTCTGAGCATCCTGACATTCATTACTGATGGCCGATCAAGTAAATGCTCCGAGCGAGATATATCAAAATTAGAATGAAGACTGTAGTCGCCAAGATACTTTAAGATCAGACACTGAGGAATTGCCCAAGCAGGAATCCAACTCATGTTAAGCTTAAATGGAGGCACTGGAAAATCAAGCAACCCAGGATCATAATAGTCCTACAAATAATGGCCCTGCTCCAACTTTAACACCCCAGCGCATTCATCCATCCTTGCTTGTAACCCTCGTTATTTGAATTCTGGATCCTATCATCGAGGTGATAAAGGGCTTCATTATATCCATCCATCCAAAACTCGCTGGGCTGTTTATGAAACTGATAGGTCAACCGCTCTAGTTTCTCGTGGAGGTTCTTCACTAAAAGTTCTTTATTCTCCAAGGCAGAGCTTTGTGCAGAGAGTTGCTCGTCGAGGTTTAAAATCTTTTTGGACATCTTAACTGATGCTTGATTCTTCGCCACCAACTGGAATGCTTGATTCTTCAAAGCTTCTTGAGTTCTTGCCTTTTCAATAGTAACTCGAGCAGCTCTTGCTCGTCCCTGAGAAGCTCTTACTCGTCCGCGAGCATATGTAGAGGGTCCAATTCTCTTTTAAGTTTCAAATTCGTCTCTTAAATTGGCATTTTCAACCTCCAGAAACGAGAAACCTTCGTCATTGACAGGGACCAAGGCTCCCGAGGTAGATGCTGCAGATTTCAGTTGGGATATCTCTCCTCGCAAGTTATTATTTTCCTGCTCCAGCAGTTTTGCGATTTGCCTATGCTCTTCGACCTCGGTCTTCAAAGTCCTCTCCTTAATATCATAAGCAGCGACTAACTTATCATATCCTTTGTCAGCATTTAGTTGCTGATACTTTTTCTCATACCCCTGATGCAAAAGGGCAGAAGATTCCTTGTATTGTTGCTGAAGTTCCTCGATGATACCCCAGAGATCTTCAATCATCTCATAATATGCCACATTATTGGCAACTGCACGGTCGAGCAAGAATTTCTAATATTGATAGGATTCGACTACTTGTTTCGAAGTGTCTAGACCAAGGATGTCAATGATTTGAGCTTCAGTCAAGTCAGCATGGCCAGCCTTGAAGTAGTCATTGTATTTTTTCATCAGTTCAGTATCATGGGTGACAAGAGAGCCATTCTAGCCATAAACTAGTAAAGAAAATAGACTAAAAGAATCAATAAAGATGCAAACAGAGCAAGTAGAAGAAAAAGTCAATATAAATAGCCAAAAGTTACAATTTTATTATATCACAAAGAGATGTATATAGCCCAAAATTACATTCAACAAAAAAATAAAAAGTAAAGAGAAAGGTCCGAACAACTCTAAATCTTCTCCTTGCTTCCTACGACTTCCTTGGGAGGCTTGGACGAAGAAGTAGGTTGCTCGGAGGGCAGAGAAAGCTGATCGATAGACATGTTGGTTGGCTGGGGCTGCTCCTAGCGAAGTTCAACAGTAGGGACCTGATCCCCAATCATCATTGAAGACTTTCAGAGGCAGCTTCGTCCTCTTCTTCTTCTCCAGGAGAGGGAGGAGGACCATGAACATGGCGTTGAAAAAGTTCAGAACTCTCAGAGACCTTTAACTCATGCAGAGCAGCAATCCATCCATCCCTGAAGTATTTAACACTAGCAAACTCCATCTGGGAAGACATGGCAGCTAGACCTTTATTCCATCCCTTCATCTTCCCTTCTATCTCCTGCCTTTGACGATCAACGTCACGAAGTTTAACAACTTCCTCTTCAGATTTCTTAAGCTTGTTCTCAAGCTCTTTAGTGATCTTGAGCTTATCCTCAAGCTCATTATTTTTCTTCTCAAATTATTTCACTTTCCTCTCCAACTCCTGGGAGGCCTCCACAGCACGGTCTTTTTCTTGCTCGATGGACTTGAGTCGTGTTTCCCAGGCCTCTTTTTCTTCTTCATATTTATGACGAGAGTCCTTTAAGGACTGAGTCAGACCTATAAAAGCTTCCCACAGAGGAGCTCGAAGATTTAATAGCTTCATCCTTTTTCAGAATAGTGTTGAAACAGGTTACCAGCTGGAAAAAGAAAATAATTATAAGTCAGTGCAGGGACATAACATTAAAAAATGAAAGTTTAGACTAGTAATACTTACTGAAGCAATGTGTTGAGCAGCCAATGAAGTGACCCTATCACGAGGAAGACTGTCTTCAATGCCTTGGATCTCTTGGATAATCCAAGACTTCACCGAGCTCATGGAAGAGCTCGGAGCAACAAAAGTGGGAATACCACTTCCAGCAGTTAAAGGCTGAGAGATAGATTTATCCAGTTTATCCGAGGAACTTTTCTTCAACCTCCTCGTAGGAGCAGGTACATTCTCAACGAAGGATGTTGTCTTGGTTGGTGATATAACGATAACCTCATTGGGAGGAGAAACAACAACAATCTTGCTCGGAGCCACTGGGGGCTTCTCGGCAACCTTCTTAGCAGCAACTGGAGGGGGTGCATTAATATTTCTTGTCCCTTCCTCGGGGATATCTTGTTTGTTTTTCTTGGCCTCTATATTGGCAGAGTCCGATTTATCAAAGAAGGCAAGAGCTCGTCTTCTCTTCATTCTAATACTAAGGGGAATATGTGATTCAGGGGAAGAATTCTCTGAAGCTGGTAATGGGTCGATGTCACCCACCACTGGACGAGGAGTAAAAGATGAAGTGTAGCTCTTCTACTACAGCAAGTACGAGGCTGATCTGATATGTTCGTCAGCAATGGTTTGGTGCAAACTCCAAATAAGTTTCAAGTGCTTCAAATTGGCATCAGTCTCTTTGGGGGATTTTCTTTTGCTATCAACTGCAAATAAACAAAAATTAAAATGTCAATGACGCATTTTATCAAACACAAAAAAAACACAATCTCAAAAATAAAATAAAATAAAAACAACCTATCCTATTGCCATAGGGAGGGCATCTAGGACCCTGATACACATTATTTCCATTTAATGGATCATGTTGCCAATTTTTCATAACAACTCCATGCTCGAAGTAATCCATCTTGCCATCTGGGAGATTGACAACTAAAGCCCTATTTAAAAACCTAGTTTTTAAATAAAAAGTACTATCACTGACAACCCATCTATAACAAAACATAATTTCTGGAATTCCTAAACGGGTTCTATGGATTTGATTTAACCTATGAACTCCATTAACTATTCTCCAAGTGTTTGGCGCTATTTTTGCAGGAACAACATCAAAAAACTCGCAGAACTCCAAACATAAAGGATTTGGAGGAAAAGAAAAGTCGCATTCGGTCACAAAGAGACTAGGGAACCAATATCCCTCAGCCAGACGAAAATAGTCAGAAGGTTCAGAAAGTTCTTCCAAAATAACCCATGAAGGAATAGAAAAATAAGAGCGAAACTTATCAAGCGACTCAACAAGGTAAACCATGATGAACAGAGAAAATAAAAAAGAAGGAAGAATATCTTACAGGAAAAGGGTGGATCAGTTGGCAACGAACAATGGAAGAAATGAACGCACAAGATAAAGAGGAAGCAAAGAAGTTCTAAGATGCAGATTTGAAAAAGTAAAAGACGATCGAATATTCTGAAGCGTTTAAATACTTTACCTCGGGAATAGAGAAAAACAATGATTACCAGGATGGACGATTGCGTATCCGGCGGCTAAAAAGAAGAAAAGGGCACAAAAAACGAAGCGGTTATGGGAATTCAAAATACTTATAAAGACTGATACTGTGCATTTATAAAGGAGTTTTCCTAGAAACCATATAAATCGAAAATGTAAGCAGCGGAATGTGCCATACTTTTCTTCAACATCAAACTACGAAACATTGGGGGCTTCTGTTGATACCAAATTTATTCTGCTGACGAGGACCAATTATGTGGAGACACGTGTCAATCTACATGGTACTCGTAAATATTTTTTGAACAACACATAAACTCTGAGGAACTCAACCTCCCCGACCAACTCAGACGCTCTGAGCAACAAGTGTTCTCCGAGGAACTCTACTGTACCGAGCAACTCATGTATACCGAGCTACATAGGCGGTCCGAGCAGCTTAGGCGGTCCGAGCTGCATTCATATCCGGATAATCAAGAGGATGACTGCGCATTAAATGCTCATTATTATCACACAGACGCATACGCCTATTAGACAACTGTGTATAATTCTTTCATTTGTACCGCCTCAAGGCTGTAAATACGTTGTAACCTCCTCATTAGTAGGGGACTCGAAATTTCTTGATAAACCCATTATCGAGAATTCTGCAAACAGTCAGCAATAACACAAACAGTGGACGTAGGCCATACTTTCAAGGCTGAACCACTTTAAAAATCTTTTGTCTTGTTTATTTTTATCTGTGATTATAGAATTAAGTCAAATCTAGTTTTTTACATCAACAGGTACATTAAAGAAGCTTTGGTTGTTCGATGAAAGAAGATGAACGGGTGCTTTGAATTGGCAGGGGAGAGGCACTCTCAAGCGTGGCCTTAGAGGAGAGAGAATACTGATCATTTATTAAGTTGCCACGTGTCAGCCTATGATGATTTATATACTAATAAATTTGTATTTATGTCAATGACACATGTCATCCTCGAAAGATTTCGGTCTACAGTTTTTATATAGTTATATAGATTTACAAAATATATTCTATTGCCATGTGTGATTCAAGAAACCTATCATCTAATGTCTTAAAAAAAGTCCTGTTAATGTTCATGTCTATTTCCACTCTTTCATGTCTAATGCGCCAGGGCATCGCGCGGTGCATGCTAGTTATTTAATATTTGAACACCGAAATTTACTAATGTGTTAATTTATTCATATTCATGTGAGTGTTAAGAGATGGGGATGACTTTTGCAAAGTTGTTCAATAAGCTGTTCGCTAAGAAAGATATGCGTATTTTAATGGTATGTCTTGATGCTGCTAGTAAGACCACGTTTTTGTACAAGCTCAAGCTTATAGAAATTGTCATCACAATTCCAACTGTTGGTGAGTCGTTAGTTACAAGATTAATAATTAATTATAACTCTCTAGTGTACATAATTGGTTTCAAAAATTTAGATTTTGTGTTGGTTGTTGTATTATTGATAGGGGTACTATATTTGAGGACATGATGGGACCTGACGAACATGGACGAGCCTTGTGTATGGGAGTATGTACTAAACCAACTTCTTTACGTTCAACCACATCATCTCATTATTATCACAATGATATTTCTCAACTAGAGAAGGAGACTAATGAGCGAGAGATTCGTTATTAGAAAGAGGTTGAGGCATGAGAGAATCATCATCAAGAAGAAATTGATATGGTGCGTGCCGATTTAGAAAATGAAATATAAGAAAAAGTCACGAGGGCCAAGGGAGAAACTCTAGCAGAAGCTAGGATTGAAATCGATCGTATAATATGAAAGACAGTCATCCCCCTACCACCACCACCAGTTGATGTTTTCAATACCCACCCTTGACTATGTATTGATGTAACTAACTTAGAATTGAAAATGACAATTTGAAAGTATGTGGTGGTATTTATTTTTGTGAAGTGTGATTGGATACTATTTGGTTTTCGTTATTGTTTTAAAGGTTAGATTTTGGTATAATATGACTTTGTGGTTTTCTTTTTTTAATTTACTATTTTCATATTAGTGATTGATTTTGATTTTTGAATGACTAGAATTTTTATTATTGAATTCAGGTCGACTTCAGTATTATATATATATATATATATATATATATATATATATATATATATATATATATATATATATCTTTTAGGACAACTATAACTTTATTTTAACATATTAATTTGTTGCCACATTTTTTGCGTTAAAATCTATTTGAGACAACTTCTTCTATCCCTAATACTGTGTTTGAAAGGACAACAAACATTTGTCTTTATAAACATATAATATTATTTGGATTTAAAAGGATGGAACTAAAAAGACGACATGCTGCTGTCCTAAAAACTCAGAAAGGACAATCGTTGTCGTCATTTTAGATTTTTATGCCGTCCACCATTTAGAACAACTATTCATGTCCTTATGACTATCCTAAATACTATTAGGAACAACAAATTAGTTGTCTTTAATTGTCATTTTTCTAGTAATGGTATTATGTTTCTATGATTTTTGGAACCTTTAAAGGGGTCATTATTGGAGAGTTTGAATGAAGCTTGAGGTGTATTTTAATGGATTTGGAGGGTGTTTTTAAGGTAAGTTTTCATGGACATTTTGTGTGAGCTTGGCAACCCTTTAAGTCCACGTTTGGAGGTGGGGTTGCCCTATTTTCAATATTCTTCTACATGCTTTAGATCGTAAGATGGGGGGTTCTACCTTGTTTATATTATGAAATCTTAAGCTTTCGTGCCAATCTATGTTTATGTATGAATAATGCTCTAATATGATAGCTATGATAATAAAATTGATAGTTCATGAAGATGAAATGAAAATATGGAGTGATAGCATACTATTTATATTGTTTAAAATTTCAAATATAAGAAATGGTATTTTTGTAAAAGAATCTTGTAAAAATAAGTTAGTAATTTATGTGAAAATGTTTTATTTCCTGTAATGAATAATATGCTACAAGAGTTATCATTAATGTGAAGAATATTTAAATATGTCACTTGTTAACATGTTGGGTTAAAAAAAAGATTACATAAAAGTGTAGACTTTATGAAAACTTTGGCAAATATTTATAAATTTTAATTTGATAATAATCCTAATACATATAAAATGGGTATAAATGTTACTTAACATTTTAAAGGATTATGTTAAACCTAATAAATCATGATAATTTTACATAAAGTTGTTAATATTATAAAGTAATTTATGGCTTAGCCAAAGTTGCGAAATAAACCCTAAAGTTTATGAAAATTAAGGTTTTACTTCAAAGGTGTGATATTTTGTAAAGAAGCCTTTGGTTGCACGTGTGGTAAGAATACTCAAAATGATAAACGGTCTTAAAACTTAAATATTAAAAAATTTACCTTGTGTTGGTAAAGGCTACAAAGTGGCTTAAATGTTGGGAATAAGTAATCTTTAAGGACTAAATGAACAAAGGTATTAGAAATATTTAACAAATGTGATAAAGAAAACAATAGGTGGTAACTACCTTGGGTCAAATGGCCTTTGGGTTGGGAATAAGTCTTAAAGTAAAAAAGGAATTAAATGACTTATGTCTGCAAGTAAATGAAGACATAAGCCCAGTGTTTTATAAGGATTTGATATTCCGGTTCTAAAATGGGTATATCACAATTATTCAGATAATCTTGTAACAAATGAAGGTGTTAAACCCATTGTGTGAAATGAATCAAGAAATATAGTAAGTGAATGTTTAAGGTAATAAATTATAACTTCTTAGTGACTAAACGACCCATAGCGGGTATAAACCCATGTTTAACATGTAAGGTGGTGGTAGAGATATCTTCTAAAAGGAACGAGTTAAATAACTATAATTGGGCATTTGAATGACCTACGGAGATTACAATCCCGGGTTTGTGTGTAAGCCTCAATAATTCGTTTCATATACCAAGTACACATGTTGAAGTGCTATTTTCATAAAATGACCGAGATATGGAAGTTTTGAGCGTAAAATTAGTAATTTTCAAAGGAAAATCTGATGAATGGTAAAAGGTAACTAACAAATGTGACTTTTCCTAAATTAACCGTATGGTTAACGAATTAAAGAAACATTTTTGTAATAAAATAAAAAAGTAGAGAATAAAAAGGTTAATGGATTTAAACCTAAGTTAAAGGAAATATTTTTTAAATCGTGGTTAATGCATACATTGTTTAGTTATTGGATGTACATTCAAGTTATTGTCAAGATATTGCATTCGCGTCCACTAGGCATTGGCTCACCCCGTTCCTTTTGTTACGCCAACTTAAGTGATATTTTGTCTTTTGAGACAATTTTGCTAGTAAGTGATTCCTACTTCTTAAGTTAGTATCTCTTGTTACTTGAACCCTAGGGCATTGCCTAATGGGTTCCACACTTATTATCATTATACTTATATGAAAGAAAAATCGAATTGGATGCTTATTCAGTAAATACAATCAATTAAAATGGACTAGAAACATAATCTAAGTTGGCTCAAATCATTTCACATCTAATGCAGTTGGACCGGACCGGGGTGACCCACGGTTAACCCATAAATCAAGGTCAGGGTGTTACACCCACTCTCTAGAGACCAAGTTTATCCCAAGCCCATATATATATATATATATATATTGGTGTAAGATTGAGTTTTAAATAATATATTCATTATTGAGGGTTAAAGAAGGAGAAAAAAACACTATTCATGTTTTTTTGAAGAGGTTTGGATATAGAGGCCCATAACTCACTCTAAACCAAAGGTTTTCACCTACAAAGGTTCCCACACACATACCCTGCTTTGAGAGTATTATCTACCAGAATATTTAAGATTTTGGATTACAGGAGATAGGCTGCCCCGTTATCTTCTCCAAACACTTTTTCTCTTAATTTGGGTCATCTAAGATCCTTCAAGGTATCGTACTAGTAACCCTTGGTTTATGCTTTAAACCTAGTTTTTTATTCACTTTTCATTGCATGATTGGTCAAAGTTTGGGGGATGGATTTTTTTTGCATATATCGATCCCCAACACAAAAACAGTGATAATTATCATGGAATAGTTCCACTATTGTCTCATCTAATCCCCATGTATTGCTCAATGGGGAAATTTAGTGAAAATGATGCTTCAACATCAAATGATTCTGAAAATTAAAATTTTACATGTAGTCACATGGACTAGTTACAAAAGATCTTGCCGAAATCATAGTCCCCATATGACAAAATAATTTCGACAGTAAATAGATTTGTTGCACGCCAAAAGCATGGTAAACTATAGGCCCTAATTACTTAGCTCCCTAGCAGTGGAGGTAAAGTAAAATCATTCCCAAATAACTCTCTTGATGAGGTTATACATAACGCTCCAGGAGAGGTTATGAACAAAACACCCATTTTCTCTAAAACCCCAGAAGAGGTTATTGTCTATGAAACACCACATAACCCTCAAGTGACTATAAATCCCATTAAGTAGGAAAATGTACCTAATTTTAATTATATATATATATATATATATATATATATATATAATGTCAAAAGGAATATATTTCCCAAAATGATAAAATACCAGGATGGCATAATTCGAGTCTCTAAATAAACATCGTGTATTCAGACCTACAGTACAAACCCCATGAGAAGTTAACACATAAGGCTATGAATGGATGTTTATAATAAAGTGGATTAAGAAACTTGTTTAAAACTGAAAAATTAGTGGCGAACATTTTCCCGTAGAAACCTCAGATTGATTATATATGAACATATCATCCTATTACGACTATAAATAATTTTTAAATATTTGATTAACTTAACAACTTAAAAAATATAATATATGAGAGTCATGAATATATGAACATGTAAAAATTTGTATTATTATATATCTGACTATATTCCTGTAACAAAACATTAATTCGTTGAGTTTATCAAGTCAAATCGACTTGATTCATTTTGAGTGAGGCGTGGTCTATACTAGTTTAGATAAACCTAGAAGATGAAGATTGAACATTCTCCACCACTAATCAATTTGAAGAATTCCGTAGACACATATTCAATTGAAGATTGAAGACATATTCGTTTGCTTGATTGTGTTATGACAAGTTTAATCAAAATCGGGCACATTTTTCTTACAACGAATTTTTTAAATTACAATTATTTTCAAAATGTGTGACGGTTTGAAATAAAAAGGGATTCATGTGACTTTTCTAATAGTCTCAGAGGGTTTGAAATGTTTTGAAATATTTTGAAAATTTGGTTAAGTTTCATTTTTACTTTTGAAACTATTTTAAATGGTCTTTGAACAGGACTGTTCGGACAAACACTTTTCGTGGGCATGCATACGACTCGTTTTTGAGCTCGTGTGCATGACCAAGGGTCGTTGTCCATACTAGACATAACCATGCAAATGGTTGGATCTAACTGTGTGCACGGAACGATGAGATTTTTAATATTTTCTATAAATAACCAATTTCCCTCTCATTTGTTAATGATGTGAAAACCTCTTTTATCAAACACTTCTCTGAGATAATTTTTTAGGTAGATAGAATTTTATTTTGCCCCCAAATCCGAAATCACTTGTTCCCTCTTTTTATGATAATTAGATATCTACTTTTGATCTAATGTCTTTATGAGTGAATTGAAAAGTAAATGGATTAGATCAAATCCTAACTTGTAATTCAAATAATTTCATTGGTGAATTTATATGATCAAGTACTCCACGATCTAAAATTAGATACATATTATTCTATTGGGCGAGATCGAGGTGTGTCACAACTTCTAGGAAGACTGTAATTCTTCTTACAACTCATGGATCTTGGATTGGATTTTCATTTTCTATGGGGGAGAGTTGATAAATTCAGAGGTGACTATGAAACCGTGTTTGTGTGAGAGGTACCTTCTTGCCTATTGTAAAATTTGCTTTTTAAGTAGACATAGAAATAGTGAGTGTGTCAAGATTTTTTACCTTTGGGTGGAGTTTTTCCTCATCAAAGTTGTCTCGTGTTGATTTGTGTTTATTTCCACACAATTGATCTCACACACCTCACATAGTGTAGTTTACATCTTGAGATTTGCTTGAAAATTACTCAAGTGTTTTAGAATTAGGTTTTTTCAACTAGATTAACTTGTTATTAATTTTTGTGTGTGTTCAAATCATTTTGAGAAGGTTTAGAACGAAATAAGTGTTAGGAATTTATATGTGTGAACTCAATTTTGAAAGTATGAAAAATTGGTCAAGTTTGCTAGCTAACCTATTCACCCCATCTAGGTTAGTCATTGTGTAATTATTTTATCACGTACATATTAATTCTGAGTTGGCACCAGAGCATGTTTCTCATTATTTAAGCATTAACGTGCTCGAGTAAATCTTGTTGTTTGTGATAATTGTTTTTGATCAATTGGTTGATTTTCTTATTGCAAATTAGTCTCGTCTTGTTCATTTTCTTTAATGGATCAATTTTATCATTCAATTTCCTCTAATTGTCCTCCTTATTTTGATGAATCTAAATATGGTCAATGCAAGTTTAAAATGCATGCGGATTTTAGATCTAAACAAGAGAGAGTGTGGATGATTATTGAGGAAAGGTGAATTTACCCATCCATTGAAGAAGATGGAGTTAGTGTTAAAAAACCAAAGGCTTTATGAATGGATGTTGAATTTATGTATTGTAACTTCAATTAAGTTGCATTGAACGAACTATTTTCATCGGTTTTTACTCAGGAGTATAATCGTATCTTGAATTGTGAAAAAGATAAAGAAGCTTGGGATATTTTACGCGTTACTCATGAAGAGACATTAAGTGTGAAGCGAGAAAAATTACAAAATATTACAACACAGTTTGAAACAATGTGAATGGATGAGAATGAAACATTCAACAAGTATTACACTAGATTATAGGATGTGGTAAATGCATCGTTTATGTAATACCCCGTATTTTTCTGTGCATTATTTAATTGAGAAAATTAATTATGTCTCCTTTTTGTGACATCTGATGTCAATATTACTGTTTATTAATTATATTTATAATTATACATGTTAAAATATTTGTATTTGAAATCGGACGTAATACATGGTAATTCATTAATTAAATATTCTAAAGTGACGCAGTATTATGGACGACTATTGAATGGTCAGGGATTTGGTATCAAAGCATCGGGGTCGCGTTCCACCGACCGAGAAGTAGTTTCTTATAATGAAATGTCGTGCTTAATTAATAAATAATTAAATAATTGATATTTGGACTCATATCGGATAAATATTAGTTTGATTAATATTATATCTTGGGTTGGCTTTTGGGGACAATTAGAGTGTTATTTATTTACTTAAAATGGTGGGTTTTGAGCCTACTAGGTTACTATATGGTTTGAGTAGAGTTTTAGACCATTTAGACGATTATTTGAGCTCATTAGGTTGGGGATTAAGTTGGGACAAGGCCTAAATTCGTGGGAAGATTACTATTTAGGTTTATTATTCTAACCTAAAACACATTTGGAAAATGAGAGAAACACTATGGGCCTAAGATAGGAAGAGGCACTAAAGATGAAGAAGATATTTGGGTATTTTAGGCTTGAATTCTCACATTTGGCCTAAGGAAAGTTTATATTGAATAAGAATCTAATTGGGATTTTTTCTAATAGTAATAATTCATTGGATTCTGAAATTTATGTATCAATGTTCAATTGAAATGATATAATAATAAATTTCATACTCAGATCTTAAACTCATATTCATGAACTAGTATAATTGTTGTTGAATCCTTGAAATTGACTCATGAATTTATTTAATCAAGACACAAAAATATTATATATGTTAACTAATGATATTAATCTATATAAGTCCTAACTTTAGAGTAATATTTCTAAAGAATTCATATGTTAATTTGAAGAATTGGGTGCTAGAATGAATCTAGAGTTTGATTATTTAAAGTTAGGTTTACATATAATTTCTTGTTTATAATCACCAAAACCTTCTATATATGGGTTTATATCGATTATTTATTGGTTAGAAATGAAGGAAAGAGCATAATTCCATGGTTTAGAGGCTTAAAGTTTGGGATGGAAATGGCTATGGCCGTTGAAATTATTTTGGGGAAAAAGGCTGCCCAAGACTTTCGGGTTTCCAAATTCTATTTTTTTTAATTACGAATGTGTGGGTGTTGGATTCATATTTTTTGGATTTTTTTATTAAATTCTTATGAATATTTTACCAACAGTGCGAAATGCTAGAATTCTGGGTTGATGATTATGGATTGGGTTTTGTGTTGTGTTCGTTTAGTTAGGATTTTGACTGAGGACTTGTTTTTGGGTTACAACCTGAGATGTCAGGGTAATAATCTGAGAATATAATGGATTTCAGTAAGACTTATTGAAGGTTTAGAATATCGAGATAAATAGTTAGGATTATTATATAGATTCGATCAACCGTTCAAGCTAGATAGAAGTGTATCGAGGGGTTCCTTATTTTGATTTTTCTTGCGAGACATCCCACGCATGGAGTCTAGGGAGGGTCGGGAACTTTTACTAATTGGTTGTTATCAATCGTTTACTATAATGTAGTTGTGAACCCTGCCGTATGGTAGTTACTATATTGAATGAGTTATGGTATAATTTAGGTATTCATATATATATATATTTGAGAGCCTTGGTTACTCAGTCTAGGTTATCTATATCCGATTATAGTTATTTTTCTTTTTAACTATTTATAGTAAGAGACTTTATTCATAACCCAATTGAGTATGGCTTTATATTTTTTTTCTTTGCCTGATTGCGTAAAGGCATACTTGCCTATTTGCTTTCTATGTAAAAGCATATCATGGTGTGTGAGTGCTCGTGGGTGATGTACTATGAGGTATTTTTATGGGGCGCATACGATGTTCACCGCGCTAGTACCTCGATAATGATACAGGCTCTACCTTGACCATTTTACCCTGATCCTACTACTGACGTACCCATCTCCATGGGTGAGGACAAAAGTTTTAATGTATGTCCTTGGGTATTAAGGTCTTGTGTTATGATGGGAATGCATAATGATTATCCCATGCCAATGGTTTTAAGGTTATAGGTTCGGGACAACCTATGACAATACCTTCGTTAGCACAAGTGATTTTAAGAGGCGATAGAGGTAGGCCATCGTCTACTTTATGTGTGGGCGCGAGAGCAGCCCATTTACTTGTACGTGTCGGGGACCGTACCTATATGTGAAGGGTAAACATAGAGATTTTCTTTCTCCCACTTTTTATGATTTTGTACTGCAGTACTAGAGATAGTTGTACCGGTTTATGTGTTATACTAAAGATGTATGCGATTTATACTAGAGGCATATGACTATATGTTTATGATTTGGAATTTATATATTATATATACTAGAGGTGTATATATTATGTTATTGGTATGATATAGCTCTAGAGTGAGATACTTGATGCGCACATTTAGATGAGGGTTATTGATGCTTCATCTAGTTAGCGACTTGTGCCTAAGGTAGTAGGCTACGATAAAACATCTAATTCTTAATAAAAGAGATTAATTGAATAATGAGAAAGTAAAGAACAAGGAACTAAATGATAAACTTTATTCACGTGGGTTATATATGGGTTTGGGATTAGATCTCTTGTTTACTTTAGGTTGTTTGGCTTGGGTGACTTAAATAACTTAAAATCCACATAATACGGGAGGACGATGTATTATTATTATTATGGCCCAACTTCAATTAAATTCTTTTTCTTTGCAAAGTTGTTGTTATTATATATGTTTTTCACATGTCTTAGGCCGTTATGTTTCCATAAACTTGGCTTGATCATTAGAGGATCATCTCTTGCAAACTTCTATTCATCATTCCAAGGACGTAGGAGTTTAGCAATGTAGCTCATCTAGTTCTGTACTTATTTTTGTTTCAGTCACAGATTGTACATGTGGTACTTGTCTTGAGAGTTGAATTTATAGTTGAGATAAATTTTATATTCCAAAGTTGGTTATTTGGTAAAAATGGTTATATGGTATCAGAGTTGGTTTTGTATTCTTAACTTTTTCATTACCTCTTTATATTACTTGTTTAGTGTAACACCACGTAATTTTGAGGATTAAAAATTTAATTTTTGGGAGTTATAAAAATATTTAAATTGGAGAAACTTAAATTCATGAGTTGGAGAATTTATTTGAGTGAGCCGAATTATTTATAATTGGCGACTTTTAAGTTTAATGGTTCAAAATCTCGGGTGTCGCATTTTGAGGTCAAAATTTAAAAATGTCGAAAAGTATTTTGGATGGCAATTCTGAGTGCGTGGTTGCGTTTGGATGGGTCGAGAAAGTCAAAAAAGAGTACCCAGGGGTAGTAATTGGGTCTCGGGGTATTTTTGGGCATAGTCAGGCCCACACGGGGTGAGTTGGACCATTTTAATTAGGCCCACATGGCCAAAAACGGGATTTAGCATTTCTAACCTAATTGAGAGATTAGGGAATGGCAGTCAACAGACCTCTAAACCAAGGGTTTGAGAGGAAAGTTGGGGGAAATCAAATCAATAGCCAATTTGGGGATTTTGGAGCCAAATTAAGGGACTACACCAACGGATCAGACACTACGAACAATTTCAGGCAAGTGGTTAACTGTTGTGATTTCTAAATTGATGATAATCAATTCATATCATAGTGATGTGTAAATCAAAATTTTGTTTTGGCTGTGTAACCAAAATTTAAATTGAGTTTTTGAAAATTGCTATACCTTAATGGGATTTAGGGTGAGATTGATTGTGTTCATGATCGTAGAATGTAGAGGAATGAATCGTGTGTTAAAACCAGTAAGAGTAAATGATTAATTTCTATTAATATGAATGAAATTCGTATTGGAGAATTGAAATTCGGATAATACCCAAATCGGGAAAACGTTGGAATAAATAGATATTGATTATGAATTAAGGTCTGTAGGATGTTTAGACCCCTTTCCTATATGGAAGATATGATATTTGTATTTGGGTAAGGGTTTAGATTGAGTATCAAAACTTTAAGTTTCGTCCATGGCTGACAGTGGGCTGGAGAGGACGAACACGGGAACAATCGATCGATCGACCCAGGGGATTCGATCGATCGATGATGCCGAAAGCTGGGCAGTTCGGCCAGTTTGTTATATAAAGGGAAATTTATTTGAAAGTTAAGTTTCATACATTAATAAGTGATAAATAATTATGAAACAAATATTCCTAGAAATTATGGGAGAAAGTAATTGGGACTAGGATGAATTTATGTGGGGCACTTTATGGATAGATTTGAGAAATTTTATTCCAAAATAGTGAGACACGGATCAAGTGAGCGAGTCCGGGTATGTTGATAATTATGGGTAAATATAATTGGGGAATTTATGGAGATGAATGTGTGACACATTGTGGGCGAAAATGTGAGATTGAAATTATGAGATGTAAAATGGACCAAGTGAGTGAGTCCGGGTATGTTGGTTAAGTGACACCAAAGTATTAAATTAATTATTGAGAGAGTAATTAATGTAGAGTCGGAACATAGACTCGGGAAATATTAAGTTATGGGCCAAGTGAGCGAGCCCGGGTAGGATGGTTGGGCGATGCCAAGTAATAAAATTAATTGAGGTGTTAATTAATTTAATTAGAGTCGGATTGTAGACTCGGGTAGATATTAAACTAATGGGTGTAATAATTTATTTAATTAGAGTCGGATTGTAGACTCGGGTAGATATTAAATTAATGGGTGTAATAATTAATTTAATTAGAGTCGGATTGTAGACTCGGGTAGGTATTAAATTAATAGGTGTGATAATTAATTTAATTAGAGTCAGACGATAGACTCTGGGAGTTATTAAATTAATAAGTGTGTTAATTAATTTAATTAGAGTCGGACGATAGACTCGGGAGGGTATTAAATTAAAAAGTGTGTTAATTAGTTTAATTAGAGTCGGACGATAGACTCGAAAAGGTATTAAATTAATAAGTGTGTTAATTAATTTAATTAGAGTCGGACCATAGACTCGGGAAAAATAGTATATTAATTGAGGTGTGAATTAATTATATTAGAGTCAGACCACAAACTCGGATTGGTGTAAATTTAATTAATGTGTAAATTAATTAAATAGGAGTCGAATCATAGACTCGGGCAAATTTCATATAAATTATGATGTAGAGTATTATTATTTAGAGTCGGACCACAGACTCGGGAAGATGATAAATTATTAAGTGTGAAAAATAATTAAGTTGAGTCGAGACACAGACTCAGGAAATTACAGGATAGTGTACGTGATTTTGAGTACACGCTAAAGTCGGGGTTTATATTATATATATACGGTGTAGTGATAGTGTATACATACGTGTATATATTGTGTGTGATATTAAATATCAGTAACTAGATATTCATTTAATTTATATACTCTAGTGCTATCAAGGGAGGTTGCGCGGTGTGGGTGAATCCCCTAGCTTGAGGAGTAGGGCGAGTATATCCCCAGGTCATAGCGTCTGGTATATATGGGTGAGGGATTTATCTCACTTTCAGGGAAGGAATATGACCGCCTCCACTACGTTTATATTTTGGGCCAAGTTGGTGAGCGATCCCAACTTGGGGAACTAAGTTTTGTGAGCACACATAGTGAGATAGCATTTTAGAGGGAATCATCCGGCGAGGGTATACTCGAAGGGATGGATATACGTATGTTATATGTGTGGATGTTGTGGTAAAGGTACGTATATAATGGTAGTATATATTATATGCGGATAATAATACAGTGTGTGATGTATTTACGTTACATAACTTGTGACACGGTTATATGCTACTATTTAAGTAGGAATTAATTAAGTTAATTATGAGATAACTTATAATTCAAAAATCATTATACTCGGGTTAGAGTAGTATGGCAAGGGGAGGTTATACCAGGACTAGTTGGATGGGGTAATACAAGTAGGTGGGGGTAAAGGTAACCGTTAGGTGTGCACAATAGTGGAGGGGTGAGAATGTCCACAAGGGAGTGCAACACTAACTTAAATATGAAGCGCATTCATGCATTTTAAGTTACTGCAGTTAATTCACTTGCTAAATATTTTCAAAATGTTTTGGGTTCTAACCCTTGATATAAAAATATTTTCAAAACCTTTTAGGTGTCCAGCCACAGGGACGCTAGGATTGATATTCTATTCCAGGGGCACGGAGCTGCGGCATATGTGGATGCTAGCAGGAGTTTGGATTAGATGCATCGTTCATTCATTCCTATAGTAGGAATCATTTATCAGTCTCGGTTTTATTTAGGGCTTGTCGCCCAGACTTCTCAGTACAGTTTTCAGATGTATTTATTCAGGTGTTGATTATTGGTGTTGGATTATTTCACTTTGGTGGCCGATGGTTTATTCGGTAAATTGTTTATTTAATTATTCAGTTGAGTTTTATTCAGTTGTGTAAATGGTTTATATTTATTTCCGCATGTACTGTTTTGTGTAATTAAAAAGTTAAAATTTGGCACCAGCTTTTAGAATACTAGGTGGTTAGTATGTTTTAAAAAGTTTTCGACAGTGATATTAAGGATGATCCAACTGGGATTCCTGTTTTAATTTGGTATAGGACTGATCACCCGGTATTTTATTAGGAGGGGTGTCACAGATGGTATCAGAACATCAGGTTCTAGTGTCCTTAGGATCTGTGCGACTTTTCACGTTTCAGCTTAGCAATCTTTGATATAGACCCCTATTATAGGATTATTGTATTCTCATAGGTATGCGCATATACGTTCTTCTGCCAAATTTATATTTGAGAGTGAACTCATACGATTCGATTCTCATTCCAGATGCCGCCCAGGAGAGGGGCCAGCTAGGGCAGCAGGGGGGATGAGACTAGAGAGGCTCATCAGGAGCAAGAGTTACCGCAGCAACGGCCAGAGATGATTTTGGCAGCACAGGTAACTGAACTAGTGGCACAAGCAGTTGAAGCGATGGCGGTCGCAATGGCAGGGTACCTTTCACGGAATCAGCAACAAGTGTTAGTAGCGCCAGATGTTCAGGCTCGCGCGGGGTCGTCAGGGTGGAAGCAAGTACGAGAGATTTTTTAAGAGTGTGAATCCACTAAAGCTACGAGGGGGTGCAGGTGTAGTACTAGCGTGTCAAGGAAGGGAGATATCCAACGTCACCTACGCATGGGAGATTGCGTTGAGGTGCGAAAGCAAATGCTATCCACTTGTAGTTAGTGGGAGCAGCGCTACAGTGGTGGGAGTCGATCACCACGATTGAGGAAAGGGATACGCTAGCTATTGTAAGGTTTTGGGTGCGGTTCGACCACACGTATTTTCCTCCAACGGTTGAGACCGAAATGAGGAGAAAATTTAGAGAGGTGACTCTGGGAGACCGTTCAGTGGTCGATTACGAGGAAGAATTCACTCGGTTAGAAAATTTTGTACCGGATGAGGTAAATAATGAAAAGGATAAAGAAAGCCAGGTTTATGGATGGGTTAGTCTGGAGAATCAGACAACATTTAATGGGTAATTCCGCATTATTAGGTTATACTAATGTTGATAACGCAACACTCCGGCACTGTCAGGAATATCGCTTCCACGTGAAAGGAAGCGGGAAGGGAATGGGAACTAACCAGTCGGATAAGGCAGGAGGGAACAATACCAGTGGGGTATCCTAGCAGCAAACTGAGGGAGATCAGGGGCATGATTTTTGGCAAGGAAATTATGCCAAATGATTTAGAACTAGAGGCTATCGGAAGGATGGCCAGGAATTCCAACAAGGTCGGCATGGAAGGGACCAGTGGCAGGGTGAATGTATTAGAAGGTGTTTCGTTTGTGAGGAAAGTGAGACACATAAAGAGAGATTGTCTTAAGCGAGGTAGGGGTCAACTACAGGACGAGGTCCTGGATGTACAGCCACTAAAGCAAGTCATGGGTGCATTCGGGCAGGGAGAAGATGCTCCGAAACCCGAGGATCAGCCGTTGCAGCTGGAGTATGGAGGTAATTATTTTTACCCTATGGGTGTGGGGTATATTTTTGAATGACAAAGTGGATGTCATAATATAAGACTTATTTTTCACTAGAGTTCGCAGGTGAGTCAAATTTAGTGGGTGCGTTGGCTGTAGCAGCCATATTATATGGATAAACTTTTCGTGGGGTAGCGAAATTTCCTTGGTGTTCTTCATAGGAGAGTAGAGGTGTACACTGAGTGAAGGTTTGATTTATGCGATAAGTTACTACTTTCGAGAATTATGGGAGTAGGATTGATAATATTTTTAAATATCGGCTGGATAGAGATGGGATTTAACTATTGTGGATAGTGGTGTTAAGTTTTGGTGTTCACGACACCAAGATATGTTTGGTACTGAGTCTCACCTGAGAGGGCCTATATCCTATATATATGTGTGTGTATATGTTGTATTGCATGGTGCGATAGGCACATAGTGAGGTCTTGTGTTTGCACATTTTATCCTAGTAAGTAGGGGTGTTTACTGAAGTGAATCAGGGTGGTTAGATTTATGTTCGAGCAAAGAGAGATAGCTCGGAGTTTATTTTGCGCAAAGACTAGTGATGGTAAGGGCTCGACACTTTATGTCGTCTTTGGTAACATGAGACTAAGCGTATATACTTTTGTGTTGAGAGACAAGTATTTTGTGGGGAGATGTTTGGACGTTATTACATGGGTTGGGTACCCGGGCAGTATATATATATATATATATATATATATATATATATATATATATATGTGTGTGTGTGTGTGTGTGTGTGATATGACTATGGGTTCGAAGTTATATTACGGGTTACGACTAGCATAGTCGGGCAACTTTCGTGCGGTAAAGTGCGTGGATAAGGTGTATGGGCACCCGGGTTAATTAAGGCAAATTTCGTGTGATTAAGCACGGGTATAGGGTGTATAGGCGCCCTGGTTAATTTAAATGCATACTTGTGTAACGTATGGTTAGAAGTGGATGGGATAGATATAGAGAGCTTAGAGGCACATGACTAGAAAGTAATATGCGAAGCTTAGAGCATTACGCTCATCTTAATTTCGAGGACAAAATTCCTTTGAAGGGGGGAGTATGTAACACCCCGTAATTTTGAGGATTAAAAATTTAATTATTTTTGGGAGTTATAAAAATATTTAAATTGGAGAAACTTAAATTCATGAGTTGGAGAATTTATTTGAGCGAGCCGAATTACTTATAATTGGCGACTTTTAAGTTTAATGGTTCAAAATCTCGGGTGTCGCATTTTGAGGTCGAAATTTGGAAATGTCAAAAAATATTTCAGATGGCAATTCTGAGTGCGCGGTTGCGTTTGGATGGGTCGAGAGAGTCAGAAAAGAGTACCCGGGATAGTAATTGGGTCTCGGGATGTTTTTGGGCATAGCCGGGCCCACACGGGGTGAGTTGGGCCATTTTAATTAGGCACACATGGCCAAAAATGGGATTTAGTGTTTCTAACCTAATTGAGAGATTAGGGAACGACAGTCAACACACCTCTAAACCAAGGGTTTGAGAGGAAAGTTGGGGGAAAGAAATCAATAGCCAATTTGAGGATTTTGGAGCCAAATTAAGGGACTACACCAATGGATCAGACACTACGAACAATTTCAGGCAAGTGGTTAACTGTTGTGATTTCTAAATTGATGATAATCAATTCATATCATAGTGATGTGTAAATCAAAATTTTGTTTTGGGTGTGTAACCAAAATTTAAATTGAGTTTTTGGAAATTGATATACCTTAATGGGATTTAGGGTGAGATTGATTGTGTTCATGATCCTAGAATGTAGAAGAATGAATCGTGTGTTAAAACCAGTCAGAGTAAATGGTTAATTACTATTAATATGAATGAAATTCATATTGGAGAATTGAAACCCGGATAATACCCAAATCGGGATAATGTTGGAATAAATGGATATTGATGATGAATTAAGGTCTGTAGGATGTTTAGACCCCTTTCCTATATGGAAGATATGATATTTGTATATGGGTAAGGGTTTAGATTGAGTATCAAAACTTTAAGTTTCGTCCATGGCTGACAGTGGGCTGGAGAGGACGAACACTGGAACGATCGATCGATCGACCCAGGGGATTTGATCGATCGATGATGCCGAAAGCTGGGCAGTTCGGCCAGTTTGTTATGTAAAGGGAAATTTATTTGAAAGTTAAGTTTCATACATTAATAAGTGATAAATAATTATGAAACAAATATTCCTAGCAATTATGGGAGAAAGTAATTGGGACTAGGATGAATTTATGTGGGGCACTTTATGGATGGATTTGAGAAATTTTATTCCAAAATAGTGAGACACGGATCAAGTGAGCGAGTCCGGGTATGTTGATAATTATAGGTAAATATAATTGGGGAATTTATGGAGATGAATGTGTGACACATTGTGGGCGAAAATGTGAGATTGAAATTATGAGATGTAAAATGGACCAAGTGAGTGAGTCCGGGTATATTGGTTAAGTGACACCAAAGTATTAAATTAATTATTGAGAGAGTAATTAATGTAGAGTCGGAACATAGACTCGGGAAATATTAAGTTATGGGCCAAGTGAGCAAGTCCGAGTAGGATGGTTGGGCGATGCCAAGTAATCAAATTAATTGAGGTGTTAATTAATTTAATTAGAGTCGGATTGTAGACTCGGGTAGATATTAAATTAATGGGTGTAATGATTAATTTAATTAGAGTTGGATTGTAGACTCGGGTAGATATTAAATTAATGGGTGTAATAATTAATTTAATTAGAGTCGGATTGTAGACTCGGATAGGTATTAAATTAATAGGTGTGATAATTAATTTAATTAGAGTCGGACGATATACTCGGGGAGTTATTAAATTAATAAGTGTGTTAATTAATTTAATTAGAGTCGGACGATAGACTTGGGAGGGTATTAAATTAAAAAGTGTGTTAATTAATTTAATGAGAGTCGGACGATAGACTCGGGAAGGTATTAAATTAATAAGTGTGTTAATTAAATTAATTAGAGTCGGACCGTAGACTCGGGGAAAATAGTATATTAATTGAGGTTTGAATTAATTATATTACAGTCAGACCACAAACTCGTATTGGTGTAAATTTAATTAATGTGTAAATTAATTAAATAGGAGTCGAATCATAGACTCGGGCAAATTTCATATAAATTATGATGTAGAGTATTATTATTTAGAGTCGGACCACAGACTCGGGAAGATGATAAATTATTAAGTGTGAAAAATAATTAAGTTGAGTCGAGACACAGGCTCAGGAAATTACAGGCTAGTGTACGTGATTTTGAGTACACGCTAAAGTCGGGGTTTATATTATATATATACGGTGTAGTGATAGTGTATACATACGTGTATATATTGTGTGTGATATTAAATATCAGTAACTAGATATTCATTTAATTTATATACTCTAGTGCTATCAAGGGAGGTTGCGCGGTGTGGGTGAATCCCCTAGCTTGAGGAGTAGGGCGAGTATATCCCCAGGTCATAGCGTCTGGTATATATGGGTGAGGGATTTATCTCACTTTCAGGGAAGGAATATGACCGCCTCCACTACGTTTATATTTTGGGCCAAGTTGGTGAGCGATCCCAACTTGGGGAACTAAGTTTTGTGAGCACACATAGTGAGATAGCATTTTAGAGGGAATCATCCGGCGAGGGTATACTCGAAGGGATGGATATACGTATGTTATATGTGTGGATGTTGTGGTAAAGGTACGTATATAATGGTAGTATATATTATATGCGGATAATAATACAGTGTGTGATGTATTTACGTTACATAACTTGTGACACGGTTATATGCTACTATTTAAGTAGGAATTAATTAAGTTAATTATGAGATAACTTATAATTCAAAAATCATTATACTCGGGTTAGAGTAGTATGGCAAGGGGAGGTTATACCAGGACTAGTTGGACGGGGTAATACAAGTAGGTGGGGGTAAAGGTAACCGTTAGGTGTGCACAATAGTGGAGGGGTGAGAATGTCCACAAGGGAGTGCAACACTAACTTAAATATGAAGCGCATTCATGCATTTTAAGTTACTGCAGTTAATTCACTTGCTAAATATTTTCAAAATGTTTTGGGTTCTAACCCTTGATATAAAAATATTTTCAAAACCTTTTAGGTGTCCAGCCATAGGGACGCCAGGATTGATATTCTATTCCAGGGACACGGAGCTGCGGCATATGTGGATGCTAGCAGGAGTTTTGATTAGACGCAGCGTTCATTCATTCCTATAGTAGGAATTATTTATCAGTCTCAGTTTTATTTAGGGCTTGTCGCCCAGACTTCTCAGTACAGTTTTCAGATGTATTTATTCAGGTGTTGATTACTGGTGTTGGATTATTTCACTTTGGTGGCCGATGGTTTATTCGGCAAATTGTTTATTTAATTATTCAGTTGTGTGAATGGTTTATATTTATTTCCGCATGGACTGTTTTGTGTAATTAAAAAGTTAAAATTTGGCTCCAGCTTTAGAATACTAGGTGGTTAGTATGTTTTAAAAAGTTTTCGACAGTGATGCTAAGGATGATCCAACTGGGATTCATGTTTTAATTTGGTGTAGGACTGATCACCCGGTATTTTATTAGGCGGGGTGTCACATTTAGTTTTAGTTATTTTTTTATATTAAAAATGTTATCAAATGTTTTATATTCTCATGATTTTTGTATTAGCCCCGATAAATCTATTTATGAATGTTATGGGGTGTCACATTTCGTATTAGAGTATTCCAGGTTCTAGTGTCTTAGGGTCTTGAGTGCATCCGTCACTTTTTGTGTTGTGTTCTTTGACTACTTTTGAGCTTTACCGCTTAGGGTTTATATTCTCTATAATGAAGACCATTTAGGGGGTTTCGTAGTATTATTCCAGAAGACTGACTTGGATTGATCGAAGTGTATCAGGAGGGTATTTCCTTCATATGACGTCCCATGCATAAGTTCGGCTTCGATTGGGCGTTAGGGACTTTTGGACGTTAAACCTTTGATAAGTTCTTAGTGTTTGGTTCAAGGGACATACTTATACTCACCATACATAACAACGCTAAAGGTAAATTTTTGACGACCTTGTATGGGCGACCACATGGAAGAAAATATGAGGAATCATTCAACTATCTTTCTCGTTCTTCACTGGGAGATATTAATACGAAAGAGAAGAAGGATAATCGCACTATCAACTATAGTCTGAGAAAACTTCTTTTGCTACTTTACATGAAGAGTTTAGCATATGTTATTGGGTAACCTATTCTTCACCACTTGTGCTCAGGTAGTGGAAGTTATCTTTCAACATCAGTAGGATAGTCATAACTATATGAAGGATAGAGTTCCAAAAACATAACAGGATGGTACCGACTAAGATAAAATATTATAGATGGTTTAGCGTTACCCCGAATTGGGGGAGATCTCACCAGTAGAAGGAGCCATATAAGGGGGAGAAAACCCCAAGTTATTTTTGGGAGTTTCCAATATGATATTTTGTGTCTAGTAGAGCCAAAGGAATTATGACAAGTGGGGTCATTGCCATTGAGAACAGATCCAACGAGACAAGTTTTAATAGGAACGACAGTAGATACAAGGTAAACTGGGCTGCCAATAGGGCCTCCATTTTGATAGTTTTCATTATAGGAAGGTGTTACACTTATGGAGAGTGATACCACTTAGTTACTGGATGCCTTAGTGGCAACCAGTCTTTTGGGGTATCCTCGAGGGATGATTACGAGTATGTTTCCTGCGCATGAGTCTTTCTTAGACATCAAGGAGATTTAATTATTTCTTACTATAATTACTAGATATATAGATTTTATCACCGAGCATTAATTATATGTGGATACCCCAGTAGGTAGGGGTGCTGATTTACATCGTGATAACATAGATGTGAGAGTGTCTATGTTTAGCTTGGTTTCCAGTTGCTTTGTTATTTTTTCTATAACATAGATCATCATTATATTATTTATCTTTCTTAAATAGCTATATGTATTACCTTTATATCGACTACCGAGGGTAGAATTTTTTGTTTGTCGTTTCGGGCAAGGGATGTTTCTTATAGTTATGCTCGGGCTCTAGAGTGGGTATAAAATGCACTTATATACATATATATATATATATATGTGTGTGTGTGTGTGTGTGTGTGTGTGCGTGATCACATTAGAGGGACTTATGATTTCATAGAGATGTTACCAAAATTCTGAGATTTTTCTAGTTTTATTCGAAGAGGTGCCTAGTTAACACCTACTTAAGAGATTTTGTTTAGCATTAGAGTTAGCGCTAACATTTGGCCTATTGCGAGGGAATCTCTTTGTATTGACCTCGTTGGAAAGATTAAGTGTTGTGGGAGCAGGCATTGCAGTTTTTAAGCATTAGGTTATTCGAAGAAGACGTTACCACAGAGAAAGATTCGAGAGAGTAAATATCCACTGAATTAGTGTGTGGACCACATGGTGTTGGGCAAGGTCATGTTATAGGACAAGTGTTAATTATTGTGTATCAAAGACATGTTGAGACAATCGAGGAGAATAATTTATTTTAGTGAGAGATCTATCCCCAATGGTGGAACTAAGAGGAGAATATTTTGAAGTCGGAATTATAATGCAATATAGAGTATGCATGTCTTGTACTGCATTTTGACCGTATGGAAGATCGGTTCGTTGTGATTGGTAGTAATATCTTGTTGAAGCAATAGTTGTGTA
Organism: Sambucus nigra; assembly: GCA_949130495.1. NCBI lineage: Eukaryota > Viridiplantae > Streptophyta > Magnoliopsida > Dipsacales > Adoxaceae > Sambucus > Sambucus nigra. The sequence continues at coordinate 583,763,646 of OX422210.1, read as the reverse complement.
GCAGTAGTGGCCATGACACCCAACTTTGGATCGTGGGTGGTCCAGACCCAAATGTTGAAATTTTCACCAAGAGATAGTATTCAAGTCGCAAGTGGGAGGAATTTCCTTTTGTCCATTTGATAGGATATGGTCACATTTTCCAAGGGAAATTATTTATGGCAGATGTTCCCAAGCTACGGTGGTATTTTTTACCAAGGCACGTGTAATTTTGATATCTTGATTTTTAGTAGCTTTAGGGCTTCCAAAGAGGATATGGAGCCATTTTTGGTCATTTGAATTAGATTGGATATGTTTTTTTAGAGATAAGAGTTAGTTAGATCTTCATTTTAGGATGTGTTCGATACACTTCGAAGAAAATTGTACTTATGTTAGAACGTGAGAACTTTGTCGAAGTTGGAAAAAGAATTGGTGGAGGCAAACAAGCGTGTGTTCTTGGGTCCCAAGAAGGGGGACTAAATGTTATTGAGTAACTCCACGATGAGGGAAATTATGAATCATGAGATTTCGAAATGAGAGTTGGTAACGAGATGAGAAGTTTCCTTTGAAATCTTGGATTGGGTGAGGCCAATGTTGTTTGACCTTACTCAATCACCCTCAATGTGTGTGTGACGTTTTCCCATGGGTAAGTAAATGAAGGAGTTTCGAGGAACGAGTTGATGTAACAACAATTAGATTAGTTTGGTGCTGAGTATTATCCGAACTCAATTCATGACGATTGAGAACTTAGTGCATATTAGGTAAAAATATTGAGTAGATCTATTTATACTATGGTGAGGACAGTATGGGAAAGATATTCTTAGACTTTCATATAGAAATATAAAGAATTCTAATTTTGAGGGAGAAATTCCTTATTTAAGGGGGGAGGAACATAATATCCTGTATTTTTTGTGCATTATTTAATTGAGAAAATTAATTATGTGTACTTTTTATGACATGTGATGTCACTGTTTATATTTATATTTATATATGTTATAATATTCTTATTTGAAAGAGAACTTAATACCCAATAATTCATTTATTAAATATTTGGAAGTGATGCAGTTTTACGGTCGACTATTGAATGGTTAGGGATTTGGGATCGAGGTCTTCCTTGTTTGGATTATCCCCTCGGTGTCGAGTTCCACCGATCATGAAGTAGTTTCTTATAATGCAGTGTCACGCTTAATTAATAAATAATTAGATAATTGATATTTGGACGCATACAGGATAAATATTAGTTTTGTCGATATTATATTTGGGGTTTGGTTTTAAAGCAATTGGAGTGTTTATTTTTTACTTAAAACACTAGATTTTGAGTTTATTGGGCTAGTATATGGTTCTGGTAGTTTTTTAGACCATTTAGAAGATTATTGGGGCTCATTCGACTGGGGTTTAAGTTTGGACAAGGTCTAATTTCGTGGGAAACCTATTATTTAGCCTAATTAGTTTAACTAAAAACACATTTTCAACATGGGAAACCCTAGGAGGATAAGTAAGGAAGAGGAACTCAAGGGGATGGAGATATTTGGGGATTTAAGGATTTAATCTTCACATTTGGCCTAAGACAAGTTTATATTGCATAAGAATCTAATTAGGATTGTGTCTAATAATACTAGTCCATTGGATTATGAATTTTATCAATGAATTCTGAATTGAAATCATATAATAATCAATTTCATACTCTGACCTTAAACTCGTGTTCATGAACTAGTATAATTGTTGTTGAATTCTTTAAATTGATTCACGAATTTATGTAATCAATATGAAAGAATGTTAAATATGTGAACTAATGACAATAATATGTAAAAGTCCTAACTTTAGAGTGATCTCTATAAAGGATTCATATGTTAATTTGAGGAATTGGGTGTTAGAATAAATCTAGTATTTGATAATTTGACGTTAGGTTTACATCTAAATATTTGTTGATAATCACCAAAAGCTTTTAGATATGGGTTTATATTGATTATATGTTGGTTAGAAATGGAAGAGAAGGTCTAATTTCATGGTTAAAAGGCGTAAAATTTGGGCCGTCAAAATCTCTTTGGGGAATAAAGATTCCCAGGACTTACATATTGATCCAATTTTGTTCCGGATCAGTCCGATCTAGTAGGCTCGAAAGTATTGTATATTTTTGAATTACAAACGAGTGTGCGTTAGTTTTATATTTTTTCAATTTTTATTGAATTTCTTATGAACATTTCTCTGACAGTGCGCAAAGTAAGAATTTTGTGTTGGTGTTATGTGTTAGGTATTCTATTGTGTTCGCTTGGTTTGGATTTTGATTGATGATTTGATTTGGGCTTACAACCTAAGATGTTAGGGTAATAATCAGATAATACATTATATTTCAGTAAGACTTATTGAATGTCTAGAATATCGAGATAAATGGTTAGGATGATTGCATAAAGTTTTATCAACCGTCCAACCAAGACAAAAGTGTATCTGGATGATTCCCTATTTGTATTTCGCTTGCGAGACATCCCACGCATGGATTCTAGGGAGTGTCGGGAACTTTTAGTAATTGGTTGTTATCAATTGTTTATTAGAATGTATTTGTAAACCCTAACTTAAGGTAGTTATTATATCGAATGAATTATGGTATAAGTTAAGTATTTATACCTGTAACACCCCGTATTTTTAAAACATTCTAAATTGCATGTGTGCGCGTAATTTAACTAAATCAAGAAATAAAGTGACTACATAAATATTAATTAGAGAATAAAAGGATTATTTCTTTATGTGTAATTATATTTACTTTTGTGATAATTATATGAAAACATGTTAAATTATATTGCGCCGTAAGTGGGTTAAAGAGATGGGTTTATCGGTATCTCATTCGAGACATGCGATTAGAATCGTGTCGGGAGTGAGATGGAAATTAATGTTAGATAACTCGGATGGTAATTTTGGATGTGTCAATGGTCCAAAATGGGTCAAAATAGTCCGAAATAGGTACCCATGGGTTATAATTGAATTCTTGAGCCTTTTTGGTCTAAACGGGAGTCGTAAAAAGGTATTCCGGTTATTTTACATATAAAGGCTTACTTAATTTTGGGAGTTGGAATGTTTAGGTTAATATTAAATTAAGGTGGATAGGGGGGGAAGCTATCCAACCATCCAAGATGCTAAGGTTTTGAGAGAGGGAAGAAAAGAGAAGAACAAAAAGGGAGAAAAATGAACAGAAAAGAAACTCGGGGTGAAGATCAAGTTCACCCAGGTTAAAGATCATTGTCAAGAGAGGAACTAAAGAGGAAATTCTAGAATTTCATCACTCTCAAGGCAAGTATTTAACTTACCTTAATGATCATTATGTAGTTTCAAATATTCATGATAATTGGTGTTGAAAAAAATACAATTTTTTAGATTAGGAGAACCATGTAAAATTGGGTTTTAATTAAAGTAATCATTGAAGATGAATATATTAATGATAATATAATAGATCTAATATGATTAGAATAAAAAATATGAGTTCTTGATTGATTTTATAAATAAAAGATTGAATCTTGAATTTGGGTTTTAACCATGTATGAATCTTAATGTAAATTGGGTGATCTTATGAATTCGATGTGGTTTGGGATGAATATTATGTAAAAACATGTTGATTTATGTTTTGTGATTGGATTGGTATCTATATTTGGGGTTTACATGAAGGTTAGAATTCCTAAGGGTGAAGGAAAAGGACAAAATCCCATCTTAAGTTCGTTCCGGCAGCCCAACAAATCGAATCGGTTCGCTCATTCGGTCCAGTCAGCGGATTGGTTCAGTTTGGATAGATAGCCTCCCTTGCATTTTTGTTTGTTTTTCGTTGATCGTTTAGGGTTCGTCGTGGATTATGGGGTCTGAGAAATGGAGTAGGCTTCTAGGAATTCAGAGGGAAGAATAGGAAGTACTTTAGGCTAATCGGGGATAGATTCTGGGTAAGAATTTAAGGTATAATAGGGTGAACATGCCCGGGTGACAATTGTGAAATCGGGATTAGGATTTCAGGAAGGATTAGGCTAAGTGCTTAGGTATAATAGAATGTTGGCCAGAAATATGAAGTTAGGGATTTAAGCATAAGAAAGTGAATACTTGGCTAAAATTGGGAAGTCGGAATATATATATATATATATATATATATATATATATATGTGTGTGTGTGTGTGTGTGTGTGTGTGTGTGTGATTAATTTCTATGTGAACATACCTACTCTAGTAAAGCTATCATTGGAGGTTGCGCATAGTAGGCAGTCCACCCTGGCATTGACCAATCAGTGTTAGGTCATTTCTCCAGGTCATAGTACTATTGCATGACCACTGTTGGTGAGTTTTGATTTTGTTTGGTGTAATGTGGTATGGTTATGACCCACAAACATATGTCCATGACCGCCTTTAGTATGTGCTTATGATTTGGGATCGGTGGTGAGATTTCGACCCGGTGGCCCAAGAGTGGTACGTGATGTACCTGGAGTCTGATAGCATATAAGGGATGCATTTGGGTATCTATCTCAGGGATGCTATGTATATAAATATAAAAAGTGTTATATGTATATGTGTACTCGAATGATGTTGTGAACACTAAATTATAACTAGTGTATAGTTACGTTGATTATATAACGGTATGAGTATAATTAATAAATAGTCGTTATGGCTTATGTGATAGCTACATGAATAATGAAGTAAAGTAAAATTCAAGTAGCACAATTGGGCTAGAGGTTTAGCGTATTAGATTATGTTGAGAATGGTTGGACTAGTTGGGCACAGTAAAATAATTAGGTAATTAAAATACATGCATTAGGTGTGCACTATACGTTAGGGGTGAGGTTAATCTCATGTGAGTGAGACACTAGATGAACATTAATAGTTCTTTCTGCATATTTATTAATGTATTTAAATACTTGCAACTGTTTGTAAAATGTTTTGAGCACTAACCAGTATCAAAAATATTTTCAAAACCTTTTAGGTGCTCAGCCACATGGACATCGGGGATAGCTTTTCATTCCAGTCAGACAATGCTACAATAGTTGTGGATGCATGCAGGATTTTCTAAGACGCCCCTTTCCATTCTATCTAGTTAGGATGTCGCTCTAATATTTATTTTGGGGATGTTGCCCACAATTGGACAACTTTATTATCAGACTTTGTTTATATTATTTCATTTAGCAGTTGGATTAATTTACTTAGGTTATACCAAAAGATTATTCGGTTATTTATTTATGCTATCAGTATTCATTATGTTCTGTTGTTGTGAATGTTTATCTTATATGGTTGAATGGTTCAATGAAACATGTTAATAAGTTTTAAAATTTTGACACCGGACTTAAGAGGTTATTAGTTAATTCATTGATTTTTGACCGTGATGCTAAGAATAAAACCAAATATAATTTTCATTTAATTTAATAATGTCCTGATCAACCGGTATTAGATTAGGCGGGGTGTCACATATGGTATCAGAGCTAGTGTCCTTAGGATATGTGCGGACTTGCTACATGTTTAGCGTTGCGTATCTTTGGTATAAAGCCCTATGATTAGTATTATTGCATTCTTAATTGTGCTTTTACATTATTCTCCTATTGTATATAGTTGAAGTGAATCTCATACAATTTTGGATTGGTCTCACATGCCAAACAATAGGAGAGGAAGACTAGCTTGGGCTGCTAGGAGGGTTGCATGAGGGGAGGGGAGGCCGGAGCCACAAACCAATTAGGGAACAGTGATAGTTGTAGAAGTTTCCACCATTGTTTCACAGACGATTAAGGCTGCGATGTCTGCCATGGATTAGTAAAATCCCCAGGCACAACCATAGAATCCAGTGGCACCAGTCATCCAGGACGACCTGGTGTCATCGGTGTGGGTGAGTTTTAGAGAGGACTTTCAGAAGGTCCATTCGTCGGAGTTCCAGGGGAGCACGGATGTTCTCACCGCCAGTCGATGGAAGAAAGACATCCAGAGGAATCTATGCATGGTTGAGTGCAATGACACTAAAAATCAAATACTGGTTGCCTTTATGCTAGTGGGGGCATCTTTACAATGGTGGGAGTCAATCACCACTTCTGAGGAGAGTGTCACCACGACTATTCAAGAGTTTTGGGTGAAATTTGACCGCAAGTACTTTCTGTCAGCAGTTCAAACAGAGATGAGGAGGAGATTTTTTGACCTTTTGTAGGAGGGTCGAACTATGGATGAATATGAGGAGGAATTCATGTGCCTGGCAAATTTTGTGCCCGATGAGGTGAATATAGAGGGGAAGAGAGTCCTTAAGTTCACTAATGGGATCACATGGAAGATTATACACTAAGGTCGTAATTGCCGCGTTGCTCCACTATCAAGATCATCTCTTCCACCTCAGGGGAGCAAAGAGAGATGAAGAGTCTAACCATCATGGGAAGACCGGGGTAGTGGTGCCAACGAATCGCCACAACAGCAACAGAGGTAGAGTGAGCAAGATTCCTAACAACGGCACTAGGCTTAAAGATCTGGGTTGGGTAATGGTAGTTGTTGGTAGGGCCATTATGGTCAGCAGTATACTCCTCTGGTCCAGGAGAACTAGGCTGAAGGCCAGCAGGCCTGTAGATATTAGGGCCAGGGAGGCTAGAGATAGGGGCAGCCTCGCCAAGGCCAGTAGGGCCAGAGGGTGATATATTTTACAAGGAGGTGTTTCATGCGTGGAGATTAGGGACACATGTGTCGGGAATCCCCCAAAAAGGATAAGTTTCAGGAGTAGGGTGACCAGCAGGGGCAACAATTGTAGTAGCTTCATACCCCATCGCCTATTCTAATATTGCTACCTCCATAGGGGCAGGGGCAGGGGCAGGGGCAGGGGCAGTTTGGGCATGTGTATCACGTCCGTGGACCAGTTTTTCAACCAAAAATGTTAGCAATTGCGGGTATGTTTTTTATCCATGGGTACATGGGGTAAGTTTTGGATGACACGGGGGCGTCACCTTCTTTTTTTTGCACTAGATTCATGCATGAGATGGGTTTAGTGGCGACATTTATTATTATGAGTGTATGTTACCATTGGGTAGTGGGGCTCTCTTTCATTTCCTCTCCAAGGGAGAGGGTATGGACATTGGGAGGTCATGTGTTATTTGATCTACTCATTTTTTAGAAGTATTTATAGGATGTTGTCCTAGGTTTAGACTGGTTAACGACGTGTAGAGCGATAGTGGACTGTTACAGTAACACTATCATGTTCGCTATTCCAGGGCAGGATGTGTTTCTTTTTGCGATGTCTCATCATGAGCGAGGGTCGAGCCTGCGTTTATATTATATTGAGGAGGGGACTTCATAGAGTATATTTGTCTCATTGTATTTGATCCATGTGTTTAGGGGCTTTACTAATGCAATTTATGAGATATCGGGGGTTACAACCGAGTCAAGAGATCAAGATGTGATTAACTTAGCGATAGTGAGATCACTATATTTTATGACTCCTTTGGAGAGGTGGGAGTTAAAAATCAGATTTAGTAACGTTTGGGGACATGATTTTGAGTTTTTCGATAAAGTGTCTTGGGCCTGTGGATCTCAATGATCGATAAAGTGAAGTAGTAGATATCGGGAGGGTTCCTTATTTGGATTTCGCTCACAAGATGTTCCACACATGAAACTTAGTAAGTGTTGAGAGTAGAGAGATGTTTGGGCTCTACGATAGTGGTTTAGTATGCTGGTCAATACATGTGTGAATATATAACGCTTCGAGCAGAGAGCTATTATATGATTTAGGCGAATGGGGCTAAGTAGTGTTATGAAAAGAGCAATGCAGTACGTTTTAGCCACTATTTTATAAGTGGGGTAATTTCATAAAGAATCGAGCCACGAGTAATAGGGTAATAGAGTAAAACTTTACTGTATGATCATGCAAGGCTTGAGTGGTGGAATTTGATGTGTATGGGTTGCATCTCTAATATTTGTGTGTGTCTATACGTGCTATAGGGTGTATGGGCACCCTAATCACTTCGATATTAAGTATCATCTAAGGAAGGCTAACGTGGTGATTGATGCATCGAGCTATATGCTTATAAGGTAGTTGACAGCAATTTTAGGAGGCGAATTAGACTAAGCTTTGTCAAGTTGAGGGTTATGAATGCGCGGGTAGGGGATCCGTTCCGTCAAGACAAATTGAGCTAGTTGCTAGCAGAGGGAGTAAAGTCTTACAAGGTCAGTTTATAAGGAGGCTTACACTTCAATGGGAGTCTAATAGTCCTAGAGGATGGGGACCTACAACATGAGATGCTAACAGAGTCTCATGGGTTATGGTTTACGGTATATCTCAGAGAAGATAAGATCTACCAAGACATAAGGAAACAATATTAGTGGGCTGAGATGAAGTAGGACATTTATGAGTTTTTTCTCTAAGTGCACCAATATTCAATTAGTGAAGGTAGACCATCAGAGACCAATTGGGATTTCACAACCATTGGAGATTCCAGTATGGAAACGGGAGAGCATTTCTATGGACTTCATCACAGGGCTACCGACATCGCAGAGGGGTCACAATTCCATATGGGTCATTATGGATTGCCTGACCAAGGTGGCCCACTTCTTGCCAGTTCAGACAAATTATACGATGGGGCATTATGCCCAAATTTTCACAATCGAGATAGTGAGGTTGCATGGGGTGCTAATTAATATTGAGTCCGACCGGGATAAGATCTTCGTGTCCTATTTTTAGTAGATTTTCCAAGAGGCTATGGGGACTGAGTTGCGGTTGATCACGAATTACCACCCGCAGACAGATTGGCAGACTGAGAGAGTTAATCAGATGCTGGAGGATATGCTAAGGATGCGCATACAATATTTCAGGTGAGGTTGGGAGAAGTATCTTCCACTGGTAGAGTTCACCTATAGTAACTCATACCAGTTCACGATATGCATGACGCCTTTTGAGGCATTGTATGGCTGACCTTTTCGTTCCCCTGCTTGTTGGTTAGAGGTGCTTGTTGTACTGGAGGTGATCCAAGAAACTTCTGCACAGATTGAGATAATTTGAGGCAGTATACCCAGAGCTCAGAACAGGCAGAAGAGTTACGTAAATGCAGATCGAAGACACTTAGAGTATGAGGTGGGTGACCAGGTGTTATTACGAGTGTCTCCTATGAAGGGAGTTATACGGTTTTATAGAAACCAGATTTTAGTCCCCCCCAAGTCTTTCCTTAGGTTCCTAGCACCTCTCCATTCACTAAAAACCCTAGGTCATACTCCAAGTACCGATCTAGAGGCCATCGAGCGTTTTTGGAACCCATTTGACTTTAGTAAACTCCATCATCAAAGAAAAATACCGATTAATCTTCAAAAGGTTCTTAATCCCCTTTCCAATAGTCCACCTCGTGTACAAATTGGCATAACGATTCGAAAGAACGAACCATTTTACTATAAAAATTGATCTGGAGGTCATTGGGAGCTCCCAAGTCTCGATTTAATCCAAATTAACTTCACCGTCATGGATAAATCTCAATGAATCTTCAAATGGCACTGAAACCCCTTTCTAACGGTTCGCCCCATGCGTGAAACGACATTACTATTCAGACGAACAATCCATTTTCCTCTGAAAACTAATCCAGAGGTCGCCGGGCGCTCTCGGGATCCGTTTGACCTATGCCAACTCTTCGTCTCGAATGATAATGAATGAATCTTTTAAGGTCACTGAATATCATTTCCAACGGTCCACCCTATGTGCAAATAAGCTTTACTGTATGGACGAACGATTTATTTTACTCCAAAAGGTCACTGGGCGCTTTCGGGCCTCGTTTGACCAAAGTCAGCTCTTCGAACCGGGTGAAGCTCTTTGGAACATCAAAGTGCCACACACAACCTTTCCAATGGTCCGACTCATTCACGATTCGGACTTATGATTTGGACGAACGATCCATCTTCGTCCAACGATCTTCTGTCGAAAAGAACATCGGGAATTTTCGAGCCCCATTTGACCCACAGTCAACTCCCAGACCAAGGATTCTCAAAGGTCTTTGAATTACCTTTATAATGGTATACCCTGTGTGCGATTTGGACTTACGGATTGCGTTTTACAACCATTTTTTTAAAAATCTGCACGAGACTATCAATTGTCAAGTCCATTTCCCTGCCTATCGGCAGTGTGTCTAGGGTTACCTGCCAATTGGCAGGATAAGGACAATGTCGATCGGAAGTCCCCCTATCCTATATAAGGAGAGCATGATCTCACTTTAGGAGGCACCTCAGATCCATTAATATTAGTGATGTCAGCAACATTCTTTTGCAATCAGCGCAATTTCCTTGTGTGAGATTCTTCTCCACCTTTCATTCCCGTCATTATCATACCTAATTTAGCAAAAATATCCTTCTCTCTCATCATATATTCATCCCCACTTGCAATTAAGCTCATCAAGGATCAAGGTCCAGCTTCAAGTCTCCAAAGAAGGTCCAAACGTCCTTCTCTCTTTAAATTTCTTTATTTTCGCATTAGTTATATAAATTCTCAATTTATCTTTTACTTAAGATCATACACATTAATACCTTATCCTTTATTAGTTATACTGCACAAAATTTATTTTCTATAAAAAAAATCCAAAACAAAGAAAAAGAGGGTTACACCTATAAATTCCGACGGGATTCTTCATCACATTTTCTCAAAACTAAAAATATCTTTTCTACACACACACATATAATAAACTCCCATTTAAATCTATGGATAAATCCCACCCTTGTGTCATATGCGAACTACATGGACTTTAATGCCTTTATATGCTACATAGGCATTTCGAACTAAACCCGAGACTCGAGTCCTATTTTCATACTTTTTCTATTTTATCCATATATATATATATATATATATATATATATATATATATATATATATATATATATATATATCCTATTTTTTACTCATACTTGCATCATATTTAACACATATTATCGTTTCATCATAACAATCATTATCTTGATAAACGCACACATCATATTTTCTAATTGTTATTTTCGGAACATTCCCATGGATGACGTCACTTCATAATTTCCATGATGCAAGTTGAGTGATTCTAATCTCCACTTATATATACACGTACACACACTTCGAAGAAATTAAGGAAAACGTAACATAAGCCCATGAGAGATCGAAAGGGCCGAATTGGTGCCTAACACCTTCCCATTCCGTAACTTAGCCCCTGAACCTCTAACTATTGATTTCGCAAGCATCAGTTTGTCTTTGATGCCACTCTCTCGAGGTGACGATATGTTCTTTTGCCTGTTTTGTGCGAAATAGGCGGGCGACTCTATCTCTTCATATCACCCCAAACTGACGACGACCAATGCACCCCATGATGTAGTGAGGGGCACGGGACCTTTATGTCTCCCTCTTTATCCTCCTCCCAAAAAGTGCCGGAGGAGAAAAGAAGGGAAAGATCTCGGGATGTCCATAGTGGTGACTCTACTGTGGAATGACTTAAGAGGTCTAGACTCTGTTTGAATACGTGTTATCATTTTCTGCCTGTGTGCATATGCACCTACCTGTATGTTCCCTTTCCCCCTCTATTATTTTTGTATATATATACCTCATTTTTATGTCACCTCTCACTCACTTTTCATTTCACACACTTATAAATAATCTCCATATATAGCTCACAGTACCTGCACTTGTATATAGGCTCATTTATATCCACATGTTGCACACACCACTTAGAATATCCATGCTTAGGTGTCACTAGCACACACCTCCACTTATCACACTTGTATATATCCATGGCCACTCACACTTATCACACACCTCTCATAGTTTATCCATGCTTACATTCACTATCACTATCACACACTCACTTATAGATATTCACAGATTACTCACTCATATATCCATGCTTAGTGTAATCTTCATGATCCATGCTAGATTTACTTTTCATGATACTTTTACATTCTTCCTTATTAATATAGTGCTCATCATACAAAAAAAATACTCTCTCCATAATATACTTATCAAGAATCATGCATTTTGCACACTACATCACCAAGAGCATTGCTATATTGACCAAAAATTATCCCCTACTGGGGGTCACTTTGTGATGGGCGCTGGTCCGACAGGTCACAGTTAGCCTAATAAATATAACTCTCACCTTCCATTGTCCAAATACCTTCGACATATATTGAACGGTTCCCCTCGCATCGTACCACTTGACCGAAGTTATGATAGGAGATATATAGCAGGGAACTCATTCACGTACGTCGAGTATATCAAATTCTCTCTCACAAGCACTGTTTGCATGGCTGTTATTGTTTTCTACTTGTGTGCGTATGAACCTACTTGTATATTCCCATTTTTTTCCTCTATTATTTCTTATACATATCTACCTCATGCTTATATCGCTCCTCACTCACACACTTGTAGATATTCTCCATGTACACTTCACGCTACTTATATGTAGGATCACATATATCCACATGTTGCACACACCTCTTAGAATATCCATGCTTAGGTGTCATTAGCACACACCTCCACATATTAAACTTGTATGTATCCATGCTTACTCACACTTGTCAAATACCACTTGTATTTGATCCATTCTTAGGTTCACTACCACACACTCACTCATAGATAGTCACAAATCACTCACCCTCATATATCTATGCTTAATATAATCTTCATGCTCCATGATAGATTTATACTTGTACATTCTTCCCTATTAGTATAGTGCTCATCATAATGAAATACTCTCTCCATAATATGTTAATCAAGAATCATGCATTTTGCACACTACATCACCAAAGAGCATGGCTATTGACCAAATTTTGTCCCGTAACTGGGGGGTCACTTCGTGATGGACGATGGTTTGATAGGTCGCAGTTAGCCTAAATGATATGACTCTCACTATCCATTGGTTAAGTACCTTTGATGTATATCGAATGGTTTCCCCCACATCGTATCGCTTGACCGAAGTCATGACGGAAGTATATCGCAGGGAAATCGTTCACATACATCGAGTATATCAAATTTTTTCACACATATTGTCCCCATAAGGTATATAGTGAGGTAATTCACGTACACTGAGATATATAAAATGTCTTGTCCACACGTACCGATTGCCCTCAAAAGTAAGACGTATATTGTGGAAGTCATGCCAAAAGAGGGAACCTTTTCTTTAACCCAATAATTGCATACCCTCTTATAGGCGTCAAACCTAGGGAACTCATATTTAGTTTCGAGTTTTTCGGTTATTACCCAAAACTCTTCCGAAATGCAAAGTCGACAGGCCACATAATTTTTTGCACAATTTTTCCTTTTTCCAAAACGGGACCCTGCCCATGAGCCTGACAACAAGTCAAACCATGTTTTACTTATTTTTCAAACCTAATTTTTCCCAGGCTCGGGTCTCGTCCGACATTTTTTTTTTTGCATTTAGATAAACCTAATACAAGTGAAACATAAATATAATAATAATAATGCCGAGACTCTCATCTTAGTTTTCCTCCTTCCTTACTAAAAGTACCAAAGACATTTTTCCTCCTCTTTTATCAAAATACCAAAAACATTTTGTCCTCATCTTTCCAAAAAAATGTCAAAAACTTTTTCATCTAGTCTAATAAAATATTCTTCCCTTTCTCTTTCAAAAATAAATTCGAATCATTTTTCCTTCTCAGGCCGATCGCATACTCGACCCTTGTCCTAGCTACCTATTGGCTTTTATCTTCCTTCGAACCGCATCGAAGCTCCGTCAGATCTCTCGCTACTTCCTCTGAGTCTAAAATCCACCTTCACTAACATTAAATGGATAATGAAGACCAAGTACCGAATGTGCAGCTTGATTTGATGATGGTCCTAGTTCAATTTACCACCAAAATGGCAACCTTGAAACCGAGGTTCATAAGATGCAGCGAAATCGGGTCCCTATTCTCGAAGAGCTTGAGATTATCTTCCCTCTCACTATGGGTCCACCCTCACCTAAGCTTATTTGGGTTCTGACAGAATATCAGGACGCTCAACATGCCCCTCCTGCTAATGGGTCACCACCAGCTCAGCTCCCTACGCCAAATCTTGCCCAACCAGAGGTTAACTTTCCAGTACCTATCGATCCGAAGGAAGAAGAGTTGAATAAGGTCAAGGAGGGCTTTAATCTTTAAGTCCCTTTTATTTCTTATGTGAAAGTTTTTTAAGGATGACAAAACAATTTTTCTTTTTACAAAAAAACCCTTTTTCCAATTTTTAATTCGCACCAAGTTGTGAACCAATTTTAACTTAACCAAATTTTATCTTGGTTAATCCTAAACATCCATCTAGTGATTAAAGCAAGTAATATAAAGTAAAGAATTAAAAAATCATAATTCCAGATGTACGAGGAAACCACAATGGGAAAAAACCTCGGACGGTCCAAGCCAGAAAATCACTATGAATGTGGATTGACAATGAACATACACAAGTCTTACTCGACAACTCGATCCCCACAAGGCTTGACACTCTTCTGATCTTCAACCACTCATCTCACAGTACCCACGTAGAAAGTCCTTCCACTATACATGTCCACAATGCACACGTCCACGTATGTCTCGGTGTCCACCGATATGGCTTGTAACGTCTACGATGTTGAACATGGCGGCTCTTCCACTTCTCCACCACAAAACCCATCAATGTTCTTCAGAGAAAACCTTCTTCTTGCTGCAAAAAATATCACTATTGCATATACTAATGAAAACTCAGATCTTGTAAACTCTAAGTATGGGTTTAGCTTTAGAAAACCTTAGAAAACAATGTGCAGAAACATTATGGTTTGTGAACTGTTTTTTTCAGAATGCACACTTACGAAATCTGGTTGGTGGCTCATTGAAGAAAAACAGACATGTCGCTCGAACGAGATAGAGATCTCACTTGAACGACCTGCCAGGTCATTTGAACGACACACACATTAGAGTCCCAATAAACCACAACTCTAATCCATTCTTATCAGATTAAAATGAAGTGTAAATTATTTCAAACACTTTTAAAAACATTTTCTTAATAAAATAACATCCTTAAACATTTTAAAATAAATTACAGGTCCCATTAAAATTAAACATTCATACCTGAGTGGTCTCGAAATGCAATTAAACTTGAAGACGAATAAACTTGCATCAATTAAACCTTCGACATAAATAATTCCTCGAAGCTTTACCGCAACGTCTTTAATAAACTTTAATTCGTCATAGTCTGTGTGGGATCGTGACAATAAGAATACGACCTATGACTTAAACATGTTTTGTTACGGGAATAAGTCGAATAAATATACAACGGACTCAATTGAAAGAAATTCCTTACAAATATCTCCCTTAGTCTATTTCGCAAAAAAACCAACAGTGAAATGCCTAAACCGGGCCGTCAAGCCGAATGACGCCTAAATCCCATCCCATAAACTCAAAATAAAAAATTACAGGATAAGACTAGTAAATAATGGTCCGGCAAGCATTCACTATCTCTGAATGTATGAATATGATGTAGTCTTGAAATCTCGAATCTCTTTAAGCAAACCTACACACATGAAATAGACAAATACCCAGTGAAGTACGGAGGAACAAATAATATTAAACAATATGTAAAAATAAATCCAAATCATTTGTTATGTGAGAAAAACATGATATCAATGTGTAAATAATAACTAAATCAGGATACCAAGCTCATCACACAAAATCTCCCCTACATCACGTACATCTCTCCCCCTTTTTCTCTCGAATAGATAATCCGATAAAAAGATAAACATATCTAGAATGATATAAATCAATGAAATATATCTAGATAAACATGAAACAACTAGCTAAAAAATGATCAATAATATCAAATCCATAGCTAACAAACAATAATCACACAATATGAATAAGCAATCTAAGAAAGTATGACTAAACGATCCAATGAAGCAAAATATCATATCTATCAAAGAAAACTGCATAAACATAAAGTAGAAGCAACCCATCAGTACCAAAATATAAACCATAAGACTCAGGTTACTAAAACAGAATTAAACAAAAATCCAGGGGTCGCTCGAACGAGACAGCTTAGTCGTCCAAAAGACATGAGCTTCTGGCTTGAAGGCTTTGCACGACACACGTTTGTCACTCGAACGAGGAAACCAAATTCTCCCATCCATTACACAAAGTCAAACAGTTTTGGCTAGTGACAAATTTTTGTGAAAAAAACTGATTGGAAGTGGTAGAAAATAGCAAAACATTAGCGAAAATTATAAAACAATATGAGTTACATGCTAGCATAGTATCGATGTAATCATACATGAACATGGAATGAATGAGTGAACTACAATAAATGAATCACAATTTCAACACATCGGAATGATCAAGGAGCTCTAATTGATAGCTATAAATCAGCAAACTTTATTTTAGCCATACGAGACAATAAAAGTGTGAGATTAATGAACTAAACAAACATCATGCACACAAATTCAGAATTTTGACAATTCTACAAACAATAGCATCATGATACGATTTTTCAACGTTTAAGATTTGTGGTGCAAACCCGTTCAAATTATCCATCCAAACTCCCTCAAATATATCATATTTTTCTTTTGAATGAGCATAAAATAATTCCTCCCATTTTGGCATATGATTATTTTTATTGCCATTTAATTTTTTTGGGCTCTTTTAAACGGTGGCTTTCGCCACGAGTCAATTTTATACTCTTACAACCCTTTCCCGTGAACACTCATAATGTTTTTTCAATACAATCCTCACGGTAAACGGTTCTTACATGCACACCCCCTCCTTATGTCTACCTAGGCATATATGACAAAATTGAGATAAGAATATCTCACCAAACTCAAGTATGCAAGAGATGTCAAACATCCATATAAACTCGTGCATGTGTGCAAATATGGCATATATACAAAGTCGAATAAAAAAAATATCAACTTCGAAACAACTCATAATATAGTGGTTAAGAACATTCTAAGTATCAATAATTATGACCAAATGTCCTAGCCACATGGAAAATGAAAGGAAGGGGGTCCAAGCACACCAATATGCCACATCAAACATGTAAACTCAAACTCAAAAACAAACCAAAAACCTTTTTGGTTTTTCAACATATTTTGACTCAAATAAAAGAAGAATATTTTTGTATTTTTTTCAAAAATATTTAAACCCAAAATGTTTTTGTATTTTTCAAATAAGACTCAATAAATGAAAAAAATAATATAAAATGATACACATGTCATAACACTAGCAAGATATAAATCATGATATAAAGACTAGCGTATGACAAATATGGTAACATAATCACCCTTTAGATATAGCATGGGAAGAATTGAGTGCAACCAAATGAGAACCATGAAATTTTATCCCTAAAGCCTCTAAATCCTATTTCCTAACCCAAGTAGGTATTACATGACGCATGGGGGTCTTGGGAATCGAAGCAACTTTATTCCTTAACTTCATAGGAGCATTCCTAAGGTCATAGAAAAAACGTCTAAGGTAACCTCCCATACCATAATGGGAACAAGTGTAAACACCTCGGGAATGATTACCAAAATTTTGACCTCTCCTCAAGTTCCTATTGGGCTCTTTTACATAGTTGGTATTGGCTTTGAGAATGGTAACAACTCTATCATCGTAGCCTATACCACACCTATCACTTTTGACTTGGACGGTACCTAACATCCTATCTAACTTTTCTGACCTAGATTCTAAGTCAAACTTAACCTTAGTTGAGTCTTTAAATTTCTCTTCTAACTCACTAATCCTAGACTCAAGCACACACCTAGACTCCTCAAACTCGAGCAACTCCTTTTTCAAATTCTCCATCAAACCACGAAGACTATCTCTCTCTTTCTCCATATATTCTAGATTCTTCCTAAACATCTTCTCCCGTGCCGTAAGATCACCAATCAAAGCATCATTATTTTTTATGGCACTATCATTCAACCTAGCTTGCAATTTAGAGTTTCCCTTTTTAACTTTCACCGCCTCGGCATACAACTTATTAAATGCAACTTAAAATTCTTTCACATCAATTTCTTCCTCCTCACTCTCATCACCCTCATACACTCGGGATTCCACGACCTCGAAAGTGTCATGCACAAGAGAATCATTATGGGAAGATTTATCATCGCCGCTCACAAGACATGCCAAGAAAGCAACAAACTTTCTCTCATTGGGGGAACTCTTTCCCTCTTCTGGATCACTATAACTTACGGAGGCACTATAAGCTATCGGTTTCTTGCCCTAGGTCTTAAGTCTAGTGGGACACTCGGCAACCATGTGACCATACCCCTCACACCCAAAATACCTATCCAACTCAACCCTATTAAATTTCTCACTTTTATCGTTAGGGGTGTAATCTACCTTGTTGTTCGTGAATTTCTCAAACTTTTTGGCATCTTTCGATTGCTTTTAAAATTTAAGAAACTTTTTGAAATTGTTTGCCAACAAGGCAACATCCTCAAAATCAAAATCAGAATAGTCATCCGAAACTTTTGTCTCCTCCCTCTGAGATTTCAAAACAATGCCCTTTTCTCTCTTTGGCACTTACTTGGAGGTAAACATATCGAGTTCATAGGTTTGTAAATCACCTACAATCTCTTCAAATTTCATCGAATAAGGCATACCTAGGGAATTTAAAGCAGTCACTTTTGCATCAAACCTACTCAACAAAGATCTCAAAAAAAAATTATGACACAGTTGTCGAGAATTCTCTATCCTAAGTTAAACGACGAGTTGACAATATTAGACAACCTAACATAAAACTCATCAAACGACTCACTCTCTAACATCTTAATCGTCTCAAACTGTGTAGTGAGGTTTTGTAGCTTAGACGCCCTAACTATGCTAGTGCCCTTGTGAGTAAGTGAAAGTGTATCCCATGCATCTTTTGATGTTTCACAAATCATAATTCTATTATACTCTTCCGATGTGACATGTGAGAAAATAACGTGCAGATCCTTAGAGTTATAAAGTGCAAGCATATATTCAGCCTTAGTTCATGACTCAACGGGTTTCAAACTAGTGACCTTACCCTCTCGTGTGATGGGTGCAGACTAACCCTTTTCAATCACTAACCAAACACACTCATCAATGGATTTTAAATCACTTCTCATTCGCATTTTTCAATAAGCATAATTTTTTCCATAAAAAATAGGAGCACGAAAGCTTTTACAACCTCCAAAATTCATCTCGAAAAACACAAGGAATCGAACAAAATAAAAATATGTTTTTAGATCTGATACCAATTTGTAGGTCCCTTTTTTATTTATTATGAGTAAAGTGTTTTAAGGATGACAAAACAATTTTTTTTTTTAGAAAAAAACCCTTTTGCCAATTTTTAATTCGCACTAAGTTGTGAACTAATTTTAATTTAACCAAATTTTATCTTGATTAATCCTAAAAATCCATCTAGTGATTAAAACCAGTAAAATAAAGTAAAGAATAGAAAACTCACAACGACGGATGTATGAGAAAACCACAAGGGAAAAAACCTCAGCCGGCCCAAACCAAACAATCACCATGAATGTGGATTTACAATGAACAGACGCAAGTCTTACTCAATGACTCGATCCCCACAAGACTTGACGCTCTTCTGATCTTCAACCACTCCTCTCATAGTGCCCATATAGAAAATCCTTCTTCCACGATACCCGTTCACAAAACACGCGTCCACGTATGTCTTGGTATCCACCTATATGGATTGTAACATCTACGATGTTGAACACGGCTCTTCTGCTTCTCCACCTCAAAACCCAGTAATGTTCTTCAGAGAAAACCTTCTTGTTGGTTCAAACAAGATCACTATTTCATATACTAATGAAAACTCGGATCTTGTAAACTTTAAGGATGGGTTTATCTTTGGAAAACCTTAGAAAACAATGTGTAGAAACGTTCTGGTTCATGAACTATTTTTTTCAGAATGCACACTTACGAAATCTGATTGGAAAATTCCATTACATATTTTCTTTAAGTCGGTGGCTCGTTTAAGCGAAACAGACATGTCGCTCGAACGAGATAGATATCTCGCTCGAACGACCTGTCAGGTCATTTGAACGACGCGCGCATTAGAGTCCAATAAACCACAACTTTAATCTGTCCTTATCAGATTAAAACGAAGTGTAAACGATTTCAAACACTTTTGAAAACATTTTCTTAAAATAATAACATCCTGTTATATTTTAAAATAAACTATGAGTCCCATTGAAATTACCCATTCATACCTGAGTGATCTCGGAATGCAATTAAACTTGAAGATGAATAAATTTGCTCCAATTGAACCTTCGGCCTAAATAATTCCTGAAGCTTTGACGCGGCGTCTTCAATGAACTTTAAATCATCATAGTCTGTGTGGAATCGTGAAAAGAAAAATATGACCTATGACTCAAACATGTTTTGTTTCAGGAATAAGTCAAATAAACATACAACAAACTCAATTAAAAAATTTATCCTTACAAATTTGTTAACTAAAAAGTTAGATTAGGTCCGAATCTACGAAAACTACATGAATTACTCCCATATGTGTCTATACCCTAAAGCAGGGTTACCGAAAAAATTCAGGATGGCTAATATTAAGAAATTCAGGGGTAACAGGACCCTAATTGTACATCTTCAAATTTACCACCGATCCATGACTCTCCTAGGCGCCTCTGAGGAAATTATGGCCCAAATATTCCAGCAAACTATGAAGGACAATGCTCTTCGTTAGTTCCTATCCTTGAGGAATTGAGAATTCATAATTGGGAGGATGTTGATCGTGAATTCATGTCGAAGTACAAATACAACGAGGAATTGGAGGTTACACATCGTGATTTATTCATAGCAAGATGGAGGGAGAAAGAAGACACCATGACCAACCGGCCTTACGAAGAGGAGCAAGTTAGTATTGTAAAGAAAAAATTCTTACCCCATGTCCGAGAGACGATGGGAGGACAGTATTACCCCCATTTTTGATCCCTCCGGGAAGTAAGAGTGGAGATTGAAGAAAGTCTTTCCAAGACAGAAGTTGAGCTAAAGAAAGTATCTACATAGTTCACTCCAAGAAAATATGAGAAGCCTGCTAAAGTCTTAACCATCAATTACATCTCATAGCCTGGTACATCTTGGGCGCCAGAAATTCGTTCCAACCCAGTCAGAAAAGAATACATCAAGATTCATGCTCCCCTATTCAAATTATACCAAGCCCTATTGAGCCAAAATTTCATCAAGCCGTTGGACCCTCGTTTCCACTTCCAAAATATTTCAAACCCGAAGCCCATTGTGATTTACATCAAAATGT
Source organism: Sambucus nigra (assembly GCA_949130495.1). Taxonomy (NCBI): domain Eukaryota; kingdom Viridiplantae; phylum Streptophyta; class Magnoliopsida; order Dipsacales; family Adoxaceae; genus Sambucus; species Sambucus nigra. The sequence continues at coordinate 583,742,496 of OX422210.1, read as the reverse complement.
CGGTCATATCACTGATAAGTGCTTCCATCTCAGGAATATAATCCAAGGTCTGATAGATCGAGGTGTTTCTCACCACCAGCCAATCCTAAACCAAACCCCACTCACAATCCACTCCAAAATCATGCAAATGCTATCTTACTAGAAAATAATCTAGAATTTGACCCATCTACTCAGATTGTACCCAGTAAATCACCCATTATACCCATATATTCACCTAAACCCCTTAAATTTTGCCCATATTTTCTCCTACACTCTACATGTTTTACTGACCAAGCCCTGTTGCTTCTTACAAGAGCGTGTATTGGCATTCATACTCGTTTTGGGGGAAAGGATATAAAATTTCCAGTGGTACTATAAACTAGCTCCTAGAATTTTGGTTGATATTGCACTCAGAAATTATCATTGACTGCTAGAAGGTCAACACACTGTTCATGGAAGCTTGAAAGTGGGCTCGAGGGTCAAATAATTGGGTAGTACCTGTTGATGAAGTTAGTTTGGAGGATGCAGCTCAGATCATGGCAGGCTTGCTCTGACTGACCGATGAAATTTATAGTATATCCAAGTTACTCGATGCCTTAAAGCTAAAAGGGTGATTGTCCCCTTCACTTTTGTATCTCCTCATTGAGTGGGAGTATCTTTATGAAGAAGCTATTGAGGTTGTGGAATGCATTGACTTCTCGTGGAAAGATGATATCGTTGCCACCAGATGAGGGGATGAGTTTGATAGTTTAGATGAAGAGCCAAGTGAGGAAATGATCAGTCCAAAATTCATTCTCCAAACACTGGGGCGGACACTCTTCATGATCCACTCAGGCACTACATCTTCGAATCCATCCATCTTGATCAAGATTGCTGATGCACCCCTCGTCAACTTACTAGTTCCACCTACTGAAATGAAACCCAAACCAGATAATTATCCTGTTTCTTCCTCTTTTGTTGTTCCTCCATTTTTTGACAACAATATAATCGAGACCTCCTTTGACAAGTTTCTCAGCGTTGTTTTTCTTGAGAATGAAATAAACGAAGATTTTGAGTATCTTGTTGTGCCTTACATTAATTGTCTTGATTCTAATCAAACTCTTGATGATGATGATTTTGCAAATGAACAATTCTTAACTGATCTTAATAAGGTTAATAACAATTAACATAACCACATTCAAATTAATAAAGATGAATATGTTATTATCAACCTCGGTTCTAGTAGCCAACTACGCGAGATTAAGATAGGGTCCACCCTTGATGAGCATGAGCGTACGCAACTTGAAGAACTGTTGAAGGAGTTTGTGGACATCTTTGCATGGTTTTATGATGACATACTCAACATCGATCCCTAAATAGCTCAACACGAGATTTTAACTCTCCCGCAATGTAAACCGATTAAATTGAAACTACGAGAGCTCTGCACCGAATGATCGCTCTAGGTGAAAGAAGAGGTGGTCAAATAATTAAACGTAGGCTTCATCCGAGTGATCGAATATCACACATGGTTAGCCAATATTGTACCCATACCAAAATCAATAGGATAGGTTCACATGTGCTTTGATTACTAAGATTTTAACAAAGCCTCTCCGAAAGATTATTACCTACTGTCCAATATTGACTTGATTATGGAAAATATGGCCAGTTACACTCTCAAGTCATTCGTTAATGGATTTTTCGGATACAATCAGATCAAAATGCACCCTAATCATCAAGAAAAAACAACATTCATCACCCCTTGGGGAACCTTTTGTTACATAGTTATGCCATTTGGTCTAAAAAATGCAGGGGGTACCCATCAAAGGGATTACACAACCATCTTACATGATCTGATACACAAAGAGGTTGAGGTCTTCATGGATGATATGATCATAAAGTCTAAGACATGGGAAGGTCAAATTTTTGCTCTCCGAAAGTTCTTCGAATGGCTGCGGCTATACCAGATGTGTCTTAACCCACATAAATGTGTTTTTAGCATCCCCAAAGGAAAACTTTTGGGATTCATGGTTAGCGAGAAGGGAACTGAAGAAGATCCTACCAAATTTAAAGGCATACTCGAACTGACACCACCCCGAATGGATAAGAAAGTTCGGGGATTCTTGGGAAAATTACAGTATATCACCCGATTCATCAACCAATTGACTTATATTTGTGAACCTATTTTCAAGCTCCTCCAAAAGGATTCAACCAAAGTATAAAATGAGTCTTTTTAGGAAGCCTTTGACTAAATCAAGCAATATCTAACCCAACCTTTAGTACTCATGCCACCACAACCTGGTCTCCCTCTACTCCTATACTTTATCGTAACAGATACCGCAGCTGGGGGTGTGCTAGACCAATACCTTATAGTATCCCGTAGAGAGAGGACCATCTACTACACGAGTCGCAAATTGGTTAAGTACGAAGCCAACTACACTGCCTTAGAGAAAGTATGTGTCGCCCTTGTCTTGGTCACTCTGAAACTATAACACTGCATGCTCATTTTTCCCATCAGACTCGTATCCCGAATGGTTCCTATCAAATACCTGCTCGAGAAACCTTCCCTGTCTAGATTAATGACCTAATGGTTGATGTTGTTAGCTGAGTTCGATATCGTGTATATCACACAGAAAGCCATGAAAGGGAGAGACATCTCCGACTACCTTGCTGACTACCCCATGTAAGAAGCTGATGTTTGGATATCCTAATTCTCGGGCGAAGATATCCTTTGCACTTCTTAAGAAGACTTTCGCTGGAAAATTTTCTTTGACTGCACTGCTATAAAAAAGGATACAACATTGAGATACTCTTGATTTCCCTTGATGGCTTCCATACTCCCACTGTCTTCAAGCTAGAATTTCCCCACACCAATAACATGACCAAATATGAGGCATGCACCATAGGCCTCAAAGTCACTTTCAAGAAAGGTATCTAGTGCCTATATGTCTACACAATCAGCTAGGTCCTTAGAAGATGGAAATTCAAAGATAAAAATCTCTTACACTTCCACGCCCACCTAAAGGAGCTGGCCTCCCAGTTTTGTGATATCACATTCCACTACTTACCTCGAGTAAGAAATAGCTTAGTCGGTGCCCTTGCTACCTTAGCCTCCATATTCAACTCATCACAAAAGAGGATTTAGATATGATCGATTGATGGAACTACGATATTTGGTGCCTAATCAAGTACGGTAGGTACCCCCAAGATGACAATAAAAAATACCAAGCGAACCTCTGCAAACTAGTTTCCCAGTACATCGTCTGCGATAAAACATTTTTCAAGAGAAACTTCGATGGAACCTACTTACACTGCATCGAAGGGGTAAAAATTGAAAAAATGATGCAGAAAATACATACTAGGGAATGCGGACCCCACATGAATGGCCATATGTTCGCCAAGATTGTCCAATAGGGTTACTGTTGGACTACCATGGTTCAGGATTACACCGCTTATGTCCGAAAATGCTAGCAATTTTTTAATATCCAACACTTACCTCAGCGGGCTTTATACAATATGACTTATCCCTGGTCATTCTCTACATTGAGCATCGATATCATAGGGCAATTTACACCCAAGGCCTCCAATGTGCATGAGTTCATCCTGGTTGCCATTGATTACTTCACCAAATGGGTCAAAGCCGAGTCATACACAGTATTAAATGCCAAAAAAGTAGCCAAATTCATCTGGAAGAATATTATCTGTTGATACGGATTTTCTCATGATCTAGTGTCAGATAATGGGTTACATTTTGAGGCTGAAGTCACAGAATTGGTCGACGAGTATAAGATTCAGAGACACAAATCTTCTCCCTACTAACCATAAACCAACAGTGCAGTTGAAGATGCCAATAAGAACCTCAAAGTAATCATCAGCAAGATGATCGAGAGTTGTCAAGATTGGGTTGATAGGATCCCTTACGCCCTTTAGGGAAACCGTATTTCAGTCTGAGCATCTACTGGGGCTACCCCTTAGTCTCTGGTATACATCGTGGAAGAAGTCCTACCCATTAAACAAGAAATACCTTCACTACGCATCATGCTTGAAAGTAAAGTTAACGAAGGAGAGTGGTATCAGAGCCGTCTCGATGAGTTGTCGCTCTTAGACAAAAGGAGGCTAAAGGATCTATATCATATACATGGGTACCATCGCTGGATAGCGCGATCATTAAACAGATAAGTCTAGGACCGTGGTGTCGGAGAAGGGGATTTAAACCTCAAGAAATCATGCAACTCGTCTGGGACCCCGGTGGAAATTCAGGCCAAACTAGAGTGGCTCCTACATCATGAAAAAGATCCCATTCGGTGGCATCGCTATGCTCACTGAACTTGATGGATAAGAGATGGCCCGTCCAGTCAACCTGGACCGTCTTAAGAAATTCTATCCTTATTCCAAAATCTTAGAGCGCTACAACTCCTCTCATCCCCCTTCAATTTTAAAAAAAAATCTTAATTTCTCTCTACTCAGAACTACGTGGGGCTTGATCCTCTAAAAAACCTTTTTCTTTAAAAAATGAAACTGAGAAAATTTTCAAACCCCCAGAGGTACGTAGGCATCTCATACGCTTTATATGGGCATGGTCGCTTTCTTTTTCACAAAATTCTATTCTTTTCTTACCTCTGAGAATGACAGTTCATTTTATCATTTACAAGAACAAAAGGATAATGTATGTCTTAGCGATTGGTATAGAAAATTCAAATGTAAAATTCATCAATAGGCATAATAATATAATTAAAATCCTTTTTTATTCCATCATGGGAAAATTTGGTACAATTACCGGAAATATTAGCGTAGGGAGTCAAACAACTACCCCCGCCAACCAAATTATTTTAAATCAAATCAAATCAAACTACTATTAAAACAAACTAACCAAACCTTCCCAGATTTATTCCTAACAAACCAAAAATAACCAAACACATCTCCATCATAAAAATCTTCACAAATAAACACTAACTTCATGAAAGACCTTATCCATAGCTTTCGGAAGACCCAACCCCATCATCATCTACTCCTTAAGGCCCCTAAACTTCCCCTGCCTAGATGGTATGCCTATGACGCTTCATGGAACGATAAGCCCGGTCCAACCTAGAGAAAACCACTATACCCACTCCATAGTGTCAAATATAAAAAACCATCTATGTCCGGTCTCTTTTTCTAAGATCTTAGCCGCTACCCTATTCCACAACCATTTCATATAGTCTTTAGAAACATGACAAACCCTGCCAACACACTGGGAAGGACGATTTGATGACCGATGGTTCTCCCAAAAGAGCCCAACCACATGCACAAGACTTCAATCAAATCTTCTACATAAAAGAAATCCACGGTACAGGATGCCACAATTTGTTCCCATCTGACATGACTTAGGATCCGCTAGGGGAAATAGAATGAGGTCTATCGAAGACCAACTAAGTGAACGTATCGTTATTCCCTTAGTTATAGAATGGGGTGTAATTCCCCCCACCAGGGCACCGAACAGTGCAGATATCGATCTTTATTCTCCACAAAGTAGTTTACCCAGTTCTCTATGGTTGGGCCAAATCTGATGAAATAACAAGTGAAGAAATTCGATACAGCTTCCAAGGGATATTCAAGGGGGATCACTAAATGAAATCTCTCGGCCAAACACATGAAAAGCATAATCAGGCTACCTCCTAAAAAATCATAACAGCCTTTCCACCAAGAATCTATACCGTTAAGGGTCTCTGCTAGTGTCATTATCACAAGATTATGATGATATGACATCCACGTTGTAATAGTGGCCAATTAAGGGTCCACTATCAGGTCCCCAATCACCAACAAGAGCCTAGAAGTTAGGCCCAAGGCAACATCTCCAGCATTTATACTGTCTCTTCAACACACCGGATTTAGCACAATCTAACAAAGGCGACAAAACACCACTTTACAATGAAGATTTTTAACCCCTCATCCATATACCAACCAAGCCGCAAAGGCCTACCTTTATTCAAAAAATTCCAAAAAACACATTCTCCTACTCTTTCTCAAAATAAAAACTCAACAGTAAAATAAAGTTCATGCAGAGTAAGACACTAAATCAAGATAATCAAACAAAGTATGCATCTTTTTTTTTTACCTTTTTGAGTCTCTTTTCAGGTGCAGGGCCGTTACATCAAACCAACAATATAGTGAACACCAAGATCCCATAGTCAATGAGGAATCTGTAAGAAAATCCCAAAGGGAAAGAACTAGAATTGGATGTCACTTACATCCCCAATATAGATTCAACAATCCTACCTAAAAGTCGCCTGCTCCACCTCCGACGTCAACCTCGCAGTACGGTCCACCTCTATTTTCAGACCCTCATAATCAATCCCTAACAATTGATAAACTCCATACTAATAAGCACCTTCCTCTTCACCTTCCCAAGGCAGCCCAAAAGACCATGCCAGGGTCAATTGGCAATTCCTCCCACCCTCGATCGGCAGTCCCCCTAAAAATTTCGTACAAAAAGTCCAAGAAAATATTTATTTTTTTTTGAAAAAGTCCAAAAATTGCCAAATAAATATTGGAACACTTCTTCACAAATAAAACCATTTTTCAAGCTCCCAAATCCCCATTTGGATTAATACCATGTTTTACCCAGCTCAGCGCGCCCGCATTCCAAAAGCTCGCTACAACCCCCCAGTGAAATCCCAAAAACCTCATCCTCTGCAGTAATCAAATTCTTTCCTAGAAGGGCTACGTAATATCCTATCTGCTTTCCAAGTCAGAATTCCCGACCTTAACTTTTTCCCAAAAAAATTCTAATTTACCCTAAAGCAGAGCTAGAAGCCCTAACCGGACATCTGTCCCCAGCAACACATTCCCTAGTAGAATCCTAAAACCTCAAGTTATCAAATGTTTCCCTAAGTAGAATTTCCAGACCAAGATTTTCATCTCTTCTCAAAAAGACATAATCCCCAAACATATATCTCTTCCCCATTAAAGTCTCAAAAAAGGAAAATTTAAAATTCTCGAGGAGAGCTATTCCCCACGCCTCCTCTGAAGATCCTCAAAATTGACCTCGACTCTCAGAATTGGTCGCTCCTACTTAAGGTCCACAGAAATGACCTCGACCCTTAGAATTGGTCGCTCCTAATTAAGGTCCTCAGAATTGACCTCGACCCTCAGAATTGGTCACTCCTACTTCAGCTCCTCAGAATTGACCTCAACCCTCAGAATTGGCTGCTCCTACTTAAGGTCCTCAGAATTGACCTCGACCCTCATAATTGGTCGCCTCTACTTTCGGTCCTCAGAATTGACCTCGACCCTTAGAATTGGTCGCTCCTACTTAATGTCCTTAGAATTGACCTCGACCATCCGAATTGGTCACTCCCACTTAAGGTCTTCAGAATTAATCTCGACCATTAATTTTGGTCACTCCTACTTAAGGTCCTCATAATTGACCTCGACCCTCAAAATTGGTCGCTCCCACTTAAAGTTCTCAAAATTATCCTCAGCCCTCCGAATTGGTCTCCCTCACTTAAGGTCCTAAGAATTGACCCTCAGAATTGACCTTGGTCCACAGAATTGGCTATCCCCAGCATTACCTTAGGTCCTCAGAATCGATCTCGACCCTCTGAAATAGTCATCCTCATCACTTTGATCCACAGAATTGACCTCTTTCCCAAAACATCATGTGGTGTTTATTATATGGCTTTCATTTGTTCCAAGCTCACCATTCGAGGGGCTCTATAGACACCACATTCTAGGACCCCGCCCCAAGTCTCTCCTTAGGTTCTTAGCACCTCTCCATTCACTAAAAACCCTGGATCATACTCTGAGTACTGATATAAAGGTCTTCGGTCGCTCTTGGGCCCCATTTGACTTTGGTCAACTAAATCATCAGAGCAAAAGCTTAATAAATCTATGAAGGTCTTTAAATTCCTTTTTTAATGGTCCTCCTCGTGCGTGAATCGACATAATGGATCGAACGAACGAACCATTTTACTATAAAAAAATAGATCTAAAGACCACCGGGTGCTCCTGGGCCTCGATTTAATCCCAATCAACTTCATCGTCAGAGCAAAAAATTAATGAATTTTTGAAGGGTAGTGAAACTCCTCTCCAACGGTCCACTCTGCGCATAAAATGGCATAACCGTTTGGACGAATGATCCGTTTTCCCCTAAAATCGATTTGGAGGCCACTGGGTGATCTCGGGCTCCGTTTGATCAAAGTAAACTCTTAAGCTCAAATGAGACTGAATGAATCTTCGAAGGGAACTGAATGACCTTTCCAACGGTCTGCCCCGTGCACGAATCAGCCTTACAGTACAAATGAATGATCCGTTTTACTCCAAAAGGTCATCAAGAGCTTTCGAGCCCCATTTAACCAAAGTCAACTCTTCGAATCAAGTGAAGATATTTGGAAAATCAAAGTTCCTCTCACAATCTCTCTAACGGCCCGCCTCATACACGATTCGAACTTACGGTTTGGATGAACGATCAATCATCGTCCGACGATTTTCTGTCCAAAAGACCGGTAGGCGCTTTCAAGCCCCGTTTGACCCAAAGTCAACTACAAGACTAGGGAGAGTCCCTAAGGATTCTCAAAGGTATTTGAATTACGTTTCTAATGGTATGCACCTTGTGTGATTTGGACTTACAAATTGCAATTTACGACCCTTTTTCCAAAAAATCTACACGAGACTTCCAATAGACGAGTCAATTTCACTGCCTATCGACAGTGTGTCCAGGGTTACCTACCGATAGGTAGGATAATGCCAGTGCTGATCGGTAGTCCCCCTACCCTATATAAGGAGAGCATGATCTCACTTCGAGAGGAACCTCATATCCATCATTATCAGTGATCTCAACAACATTCTTCTACAATCAACAAAGTTTCGTTGTGTAAAATTCTTCTCCACCTTTCATTCCCATTATTCTCATGCCCAATTTAGCAAAAATCTCCTTCTCTCTCATCCTACATTCATCCCAACTTGCAAGGAAGCTCACCAATGATCAAGGTCAAGCTTCAAGTCTCCAAAGAAGGTCCAAACATCCTTCCCCCTGTAAATTTCTTTATTTTCACATTAGTTATATAAATTCTCAATTTAGATTTTACTTTAGATCATACACATTAATACCTCATCCTTTATTAGTTATATTGACCATAATTTATTTTCTATGAAAAAATCCAAAACAAAGAAAAAGAGGGTTACACCTATAAATTCCGACGGGATTCTTCATCACATTTTCTCAAAACTAAAAAATATATTTTCTACACATACATACAATAAACTCTTTTTTGAATCTATAGGATAATCCCACCTTTGTGCCGCATGCTAACTACAGGGCTTTCATGCCTTTATAGGGTATGTAAGAATTTCGGGCTAAAATCCAAGACTCGTGTCCTATTTTCATATTTTTCATTTTTTTTTCTATTTTATCCATATATTATTCATATATATCATACTTGTGATTCATACTTGCATCTTATCTTAAACATATTATTATTTCATCATAATGATCAATATCTTGATAAGCGTACACATTATATTTTCTAATTATTATTTTGGGAATCTTTCTATGGATGACCTCACTCCATCCATTCCATGATGCTAGTCGACTGATTCCGATCTCCACTTTTATATACATACACACCCATTTCAGACAAATTAAGGAAAATAGTAACATAAGCCCATGAGAGACTGAAAGTGTGGGATGGGTGCCTAACACCTTCCCATTCAGTAACTTAGCCCCCGAATGTCTAACTATTGATTTTGAAAGCATTAGTTTGTCTTTGATACCACTCTCTAGAGGCACAGACATGTTCTTTTGCCTGTTTTGTGCAAAATAGGCTGGTGACTCTATCTCTTTACATAACCCCAAAATCGATGACGGCCGATGCACCCCCACGACGTAGCGAGGTGAGCGGGACCTTTATCTCTCCCTCTTTATCCTCCTCCCGAAAGCGCTCGGGGAGAAAATTGTTGTAAAAAAAATACATGTTCTACACACACACACATATAATAAAATCCCTTTCGAATCTATCGGATAAACCCCACCCCTATGCCGCATGCGAACTGTGTGGACTTTGATGCCTTTATAGGCTACGTAGGCATCTCGGGTTAAATCCTGATACTCGAGTCCAATTTTCTAATTTTTCAAGTTTTCCAATTTTCCAATTTTTTCAAATTCCCCATTTTTGCATTTGTAATAGTTTTTACATTATCTTAATACATATTATGTTTGTTATCCTTATTATTGTTTTATCCAACACATATTATCATTTCATTATAATGATCAATATCATGATAAACGCATAAATAATATATTTAATATTATTTTGGGAACATTCCAATGGATGACCTCACTCTATCTCTTCCATGGTACGATTTGTACGATTACGATCTCCATTTACATCTATACATGCACACACACTTCATGAAGAAATATAGGAAAACAATAACACGAGCCCATGAGAGACCGAAAGGGCGGGATTGGTGCCTAACACCTTCCCATTCCGTAACATAGCCCTCAAATCTCTGAACTATTAGTTTCGCAAGCATTAGTTTGTCATGTTAATTTACCTGTATTGTGAAAAATAGGTTGTCTACTCTATCTCTTTACATCACCCCAAAACCGACAACGACCGAATCACCCCACGATGTAGCGAGTGGCGCGAGACTTTTATCTATCCCTTTTTATCCTCCTCCCAAAAGCTCCCGGGTAGAAAAAAAGGTGAAGATATCATGATGGCCACAAGTTTGGGAATAAGTGTACAGACTCACCCATCTAGAGCATTTGCAGAGGATTCGCGACGTGTTTCATGTGTCTTAACTAAAGAAGTACTCGAGGAGTGACAAGTCTTACTGGCATATCTTATTGTACGAGATTGATGCACAACCAGACATGTCATATGAGGGGAGACATGTTTCCATCCTAGATCGCATCGAGCATAAGCTTTGGTCGAAGGGGGTACCATTAGTTTGAGTTCAGTGGGGCATCATAATGTCGATGAGTCAACATATGAGCATGAGGATGACATGCATGAAAAGTATTCGGAGCTCTTTGTTCTAGGTATGTCCGAATTTCGAGGATGAAATTCCGTTATTTGGGGGAAGTATGTAATACCCCGTATTTTTAAAGCATTTTAGATTACACGTTGCATGTAATTTAATTAAATCAAGAAATAAAGTGACTTAAATAAATAATAATTAGCGAATAAATGTATTGATATTTCAGTGTAATTATATTTATTTATGTGATAAGTAAATGAAAACATGTTAAATTATATTATGTCGTAAGTGGGTTAAAGCGACAAATTTTTCGGTATCTTATTCGAGACACGCTGTTAGAGTCGTGTCGGGAATGAGAAGGAAATTAATTTGAGATAATTCAGATGGCAATTTGTAGTGTGCCAACAGTCCAGAATGGGTTTAAATAGTCCAAAATACGTACTTGGGAGTTATAATTGGGTTTCGTTGGCTTTTTAGGTTAAACCATAGCCGTAAAAGGGTATTCGCTTTATTTTACATATAAGGCTAATTTAATTTTGGGATTTGGAGTGTTTAGGTTAATATTTTAATAATGTGGATAGAATGGAAAGCTACCAACCATCCAAGAGGCTAGCATTTTGAGAGAAAAGAGAAAAGAGAAGAAGAAAAGGGAGAAAAGTTAAGAAAAAAGAAACCCAGACTGGAGATCAAGCTCATCTGGGTTGAAGAACATTGTTAAGAGAGGAACTCAAGAACAGATCCCACAAATCCATCACTCTCAAGTCAATTATTTAACTTGCTTTAATGATCATTATATTCATGCTAATTGGTGTAGAAAAACAAAAATTTTGGGATTAGAAGAACCATGTAATATTGGGTTTTGATTAAAGTAATCATTAAAGATGAATCCAATGATGATAATATAAAATACCTGATATGATTAGAATTAAAAAGATGAGTTCTTGATTGATTTAAGAAATAAAAGATTGAATCTTTAATTAGGGCTATTACTATGCATGAATCTTGATGTAAATTAGTTAATTTCATGCATTAGATGTGGTTGGGAATGAATATTACATAGAAACATGTTGATTTATGTTGAGGATTGGATTGGTAATCATATTTGGGGTTTACATTAAGGTTAGAACTCCTAAGGGTGAAGGGAAAGGATAAAATCTTGTCTTAAGTTCGTTCTAGCAGCCCAGCAAACTGAGCCGGGTCATTGGAGGGAGAGAATTAGTTCGTTCACCACACCGATTCGGTCCAGCCAGCGAACCCGTTCGGTGTAGCTGGCTGTTCTTCCTTGCATTTTATTGTTTTTCATGGAATGTTTAGGGTTTGACATGGATTATGTGGTCCGGTAAATGGATTTGACTTCTGGGAATTTAGAGGGAAGGTTAGAAAGTATCTTAGGCAAACCTAGGAAAAAAAATTGGTAAGAAATTTTGGGTATAATAGGGTGAACATACTCCGGTGATAATTATGAAATCCGAATTATGATTTCAGTAATGATTAGGCTAAGTGTTTAGGTAGAATAACATGCTGGCCACAAATATGAAGTTAGGGAGTTAAGCATAAGTAGGTGAATACTTGGCTAAAATCAGGAAGTCGAGACAGACTCGGGATTGGTGTGCTAGTGCTACGAGAGGCATTATACACATTAGTTGATAATATATATATATATATATGTAGGTGTAGGTGTGTTTGTGTGATTAGTTTCTACGTGAACAAACATATTCTAGTTATGCTATCATTGGAGGTTGCGCGTAATGGACGGTCCACCCTAGCATTGACCAACAGGTGCTTGGTTATTTACCTAGGTCATAATATTGTTGCATGGCCAATGTAGGTGAGGTTTCGAGTCCGGTTAGGGTAATTTGGTATGGTTATGACCCATGGATGTCTGTCTATGACCGCCTCGATTCCGTGTGACAATTTAGGATTGGTGGTGAAATTTTGACCCAATGGCCCTGGAGTGGTACATGACATACTTGGAGCCTGATAGCATATTAGGGATGCATCCGGGAGGCCATCTCAGGGATCCTATGTATATACGTATAAAAAAGTGATATGTATATGTGTAATCAAATGATGATGTTAAAGTTAAATTATAAGTGGTGTATACTTACGTTGATTATATAATGGTATGAGTATAATTGAGAAATATGACATTATGGCTTATGTGATAGCTACGTGATAAGTGAATTAAAGTAAAATCGGTTAGCACAGTTGGTCTAGAGGTTTAGGGTATTGGATTACGTTTAGGATGGCTATACAAGTTAGACGGGGTAGCATAACTAGATAATTAAAATACATGCCTTAGGTGTGCACTATAGATGAGGGGTGACAATAATCTCATGTGAGTGCGACACTAGATGAACATGAATAATTCTTGATGCATATTTATTAATGCATTTAAATACTTCCAACTATTTTTAAAATGTTTTGGGTGATGACCCATTTCAAAAATATTTTCAGAACCTTTTAGGTGCTCAACCACAGGGACGACAGGGTTAGTTGTTCATTCCATTCAGACGATGTTGCTGCAGTTGTGGATGTGTGAAAGATTTTCTTAGATGCCTCTTTCCATTCTATCTAGTTAGTATGTTTCTCCAGTATTTCTTTCGAGCATGTCACCCATAGTTGACCCCTTAATTATCATACTTTGTTTATATTAATTCATTTCGCAGTTGGATTATTGTACTTGGATTTTACCGAGCAATTATTCGGTTATTTATTTATATATGCTATCATTATTAATTATGTCCTATTGTTGTGAATGTTTATCTTATATGGTTGAATGGTTTAATGAAACATGTTAATAAGTTTTAAAATTTTGACGTCGGACTTAATAGGTTACCAGTTGATTAATTGGTTTTCGATAGTGATGTTAAGAATAAAACCAAATATGATTCCCGTTTAATTTGACAATGTGTTGATCAAACGGAATTAGAGTAGGCGACGTGTCACAATACCTATATTTAAGAGCCTTGGGTCCTCGGGATAGGTTATCTATATACGATTATTGATAACATGCTTATTAACTATTTATATTAAGAGACTATATGTATAACCCGATTGATTAAGATTTTATATTTGTTTGCTTAGCCCAGTTGCTTAAAGACATATAGGTATGGTATAGTAATACAATAGGAGAAAGAAAATATAGTATTGTAGTACAAAATCATTTAAAGGAGGAGAAAGACAATCTTTATGTCTCACCTTCGCATATAGGGATGATCCCCAATAAGTACAAGTAAATGGGATAATCTCACAGCAACATGTAAAATATATAAAGTTTTACCATATCACCATCGTGGATAACTTGTGCATACTAGGTATAATTATAGGTTGTCCCAGACCAACATAATCACTATGCATTCCTGTCATAACAAACGACTTCCATAACTAAGGCTATACAATATAACTGACTTGTTTTGTACCCACTCGCGGCTATGGGTACCTCAGCCGTAGAATAGGGGTTAAAGGACCAAGGTAAAGCCCATATCATCACTGGGGTACATAACCGAGCTAAATAAACAAATATTAAACCCTAATCAATCGGGTTACACTAAAAGTCTCTCAATTTTAAAATTTAATAAGCATGATAATTATAATAGGATACAAATAACCTATCCCGAATACCTAAGGCTCTCAAATATAGGTATCAATACCAAAATTATATCATACCCCATTCGATATAATAACTACCATAAGACTCCATTTGTGGGATGTCTCGCAAGTGAAATCCAAACAAGGAACCCACCTGATACATTTCTGTCTAGGTAAGACGGTTGACAAAACTATATATAATGTCCTAACCATTTATCAAGGTATTCTAAACCTTCAATTAGACTTACTGAAATCCAATATATTATCGAATTATTGCAATCACATCTAAGATTATAATCTAAAACAAACTCCCCAATCAAAACCCTAACCAAATGAATACAACACAAAGTACAAACCCAAAATTTGAGCCTTGCGCAACGTTAGTAAAATATTAATAAGAAATTCCTAAAAGATCCAAATAATATGAAACCAGTGCCCAAACGTTCGTAATTCAGTTATTAACGACTCCATTTCTAAAAACTGTGAAGATAGAGTAAATCCTATATGTCTGCATTAATTCTATTTGCACATGAAATAATGAGTTATGCGCACGGACTCCGAAACACTGATTTTAATAACTTACGGGTTTCTTCAACCTCTAACCCAAAAATACGAACCTAGAAGTCCTAGTTCACTATTGATGAACCAATCAAGGTTCCTAACACATCAAGAACAACCTATTTTGATATCTAAACTCTCATATATCAAAATTTAAGCCTTTAAGTTCTAATATTTACAATCTATCTCAGATTTGATAAAAAATATGGTATTAACATACGTGTTCTAAGAATTAACAACTATGGTATTTACTCTAATCTAAAAAAATTATGTAATTTCAAGTGTCAAATTAAAGTTCTCCTTGTTAAATTATTTAAGATTAAAGAAAAACTGTAAATACTAACATCCATATTTTTGCAATACAAAAAAAGTACCATATAGAAGATTACCTAAAGATTTTATAAAAAAATTTTGTCAAGAATCCAATGACTTCTACTACTACAACAAAAATTGATTTAAATTCTTAAATAATATAAACTTTCCAATGGATGGATTGAGGAATAAATACCCAAATCTCCCAATTCCTCTTCTCCCTTGGGTGCCTCCCCATTACTTAGGCTCCTAAGGTTCCTTCCAAGCTTCTAATATACTTTACCTTATGTAAAATGGACTCTTAACCTATCTTGTCGTGAAATTGGGGTTAGGCCTCACTTAAGCCCCAACCTAATAATGAACCCAAATATCCTTTTAAATGGTCTAAAACACTTCCCAAGTTATGTACAAATCCAATGGTAAAACCTCAATATATTAAGTCAAAACAGACATTCTAAATGTCCTAAAATCAAATAAGAGATATGATACTACACAACTAATATTGTTCCCATATGAGTCCAATTGTTAATGAATGAATTATCATATTTTAAAACCGTGAATAATATAATATGTAAATATAAACAGTGAGATCATATATCACAACAAGCATACCTAATTAATTTCTACGATTAACTAATGTCTAAAAAATATGGGATATTACATTCTTCCCCCATTAAATAAGGAATTTTGTCCTGGAAATTTGACTTCATTAAACTTTTACTCAATCAAACTAGTCTAACCGTTGATACATTAACTAGTCCCGCGAGAACTTCTTCCGTTATGTACATGAGGAAACATCTTATACGCACCGACGGTGATAAGGTGAGGTCAAATGATATCGGCCCCACCTTATCCACAAATGTAAAAAATATTTATGCAATGGAATGCCAACTTCCCTTTGGGATCAAATATTCATAGTTCCCATCATCGAGGAGATCTTCAAAATCACCTAACCTACCTCTTGGGACCCCAAACCATGCTTTCGTTCGTTTTAAAATCTCCTATTGTCTGCTCCAGAAATTTTCATATGCCTTATTTTGAAAACCACATCCTCTGATGTATCCCAAACATATTACAAAACAAATAACTTGGTAACTCTTAGCACTTAATGAACTTAGTCAGTCTAACTCAAATGACCCAAATGGACCCACATTCCCTCTTGGGACCTTTGTACCTTATGGAAATTCAAAAGGAATGGATTATCCCAACTTTACATTATAATCACTAAAAATTATCACTCTTCAAATATCTTCGGTGATCTACCTTCACTACTGGTAGGAGAAACAAACTATGATATTAACTACTCCACGATGACCTGATTCCTCGACTCATGATAGCAACGGTCATCCTTGATGTACACAACATACCCAAATTTATGTGCCTTGGTCGAAACTACTTCTTGTAGCTTAGGACCCT
This sequence comes from Sambucus nigra, assembly GCA_949130495.1. Classification (NCBI taxonomy): domain Eukaryota; kingdom Viridiplantae; phylum Streptophyta; class Magnoliopsida; order Dipsacales; family Adoxaceae; genus Sambucus; species Sambucus nigra. The sequence goes on along the minus strand of OX422210.1, from coordinate 583,725,702 downwards.
CTGGCACAACAATTTCTCTTTGAACTTTAACCTTTTACATGCGTTAATGCAGAAAGGTACTCCTCCTAATTATAACTTGCATTCTCTTGGTAAAAAGTTCAACGTTTGGGCCTAAGCCACCCTTGCCACAACATCAGGTATAATAGCCACCACTACTATAGATTATTCCGCTTCAGCAAAATGTCATCGCTAAACTCAATGATGAACTCATTAAAACAAAGACACTTATCTTACAATGACCCAACAGGTCATCGACACAAGGAAACGAACACTTATTCTGTATCACAATATTGTCTTCTCCTGGTGATCCACTCAACAATGTGAATCATCCATCTTTTAACGAAGAGGGATGGAGTTTCTCCAAAATAATATACTACTTAATATAAATTCTTTGGCTAAAAACTACAGTGCCTACTCCCATGGAACTCTATCCTCAACAACGGAGTCAAATCAATTAAAATTCCCTCGTAATAGGTCTATCGCTAATGCTGAAACTAAATCTATGGTGTAAGTGGTAACTCGGTACCAATACAATTACAACTAACACTTCTAACTATCGGTATCTCTAAGAAACTGTAATCCCCTCTGATGTGCATACATTTAAAAATACCCGTATGCACTAGGCCTTCTTCTGAGTCTAGACATAACTAAAAGAAATAATCCCTGTCCAAAAACGATAAACATAAAATCCTACTCATGGTAGTCGATATAAGTATATTACATATAGCCACCACTACACCAAAGAGACCAAATTGTCACCTTTCAGTCGGTCAACCTTGTCACAGTCATTAACCATGAAAAAAATAGGCATTTTTTGTCACGATCAATGACCTTAAAAGTTCGTGACAACGGCTTTTCACGATCATTGACAATAACAAGTCAGTGACAAGTACAGTTGTCACGGACTTGTCACGGTCATTGACGGTGACAACCTTATAAAGTTGACACGGTCAAAGATTGTGACAGGTTCGTGATAAATTTATTAGTAAAAAATTCTTTCCCCCTTCTTTTTTTCCCAACGTTTTCACTTCCCTCTATTTTTCTCTCTATGTGACTGCTCTCTCTCTCTACGATTTCAGCTTAGTTTTTTCCCTCTCTTTCTATTTCCTTTGTATATATGTGTATGTATATGTATATGTGTGCGCGGATGCGGGTGGGTGGTGGTGTGTATGCATGTGTGTGAGCGTGTGTGTGTGGTGGGGGGAGGGGGCAGGGGTGGTGTGTGTGTTTGTGCATGTGTGTGTGGTAGGGGGCAGGGGGGGTGCCAAGGGGGGGGGGGGTGTGGGGGGAGGGTTCAATTTGGTTTTAGGAAATATAAATATTGATTGGGTATTTTTATTTTTAGTTTAGGACTTGAAATTAATTGTTAATGTTGATTGGGTGATGTTAGTTAGGATTGACATTAATAGGTATTGTTAACATTGATTGAATCTTATTGTATATTATTATTTAGGTTTGAAATTGGTTAGTAATTGTTAATTTTAAAATTAATTGAGTAGATGAAATAGAAGGAGTACAGGGACACATTTGTTGGTTTGTTGTTGCTGTTGTCGTTGGATTATATTGGACGGATGTGGTTGGATATAGAAGTTGGTTGTTTAATTTTTTAAAATCCTTATAAATTTCACACTAATAAATCCTTAAATAATTATAATGTCTTAATTTGTTGGTGTTAACGCAAGAATTCTCCATCTACGAGGACCAATCAGAAAAGGACACATGTCATCCTACGTGGCAATATTCGACACCCGAGGAGAGTTAGTCGGCACCCGAGGAGAGTTGGTCGGCATACCAACAGGGAAGATCAAAGGATAACTATGCATTTAATGATCATTAATGTACATTTATACTGTAGATGACAACACATAGCATACCAAGCAATTCAACAATTAGATTCGTTGAATGTAGACATAATGTATAAATGTCTACATACAATGAATCTCTTTATCTCCCATCACTATAAATACATGTATACCCTTAGCCAAAAAATAAGAGAACCAAGAGAACCAAGAAACACCATACACAAGATACACATCCTTTCTCTCTCTACCACATTGTGCTATTGTAAACCCCTGGGAATAAAATAACAGTGGACGTAGGCTTTTCCTTATAGCCGAACCACTTTAAAAATCTTTGTCTCTTATATGTTTGATGTGAATGTTTATCTTCATCTTCAATCTCATCCTCATCATTTATCTGCTGTTGACGCCACTAAAATGGCAGTGGCCATTTTCTGTCTTCAACAGATTGGCGCCGTCTGTGGGAACGTGTTACAAGCATTGTTCTCCATCAAAAGCTAAGTTTTTATTTTCTATATGATTCAATCATGATTTTTATGTTTATATACATAAATTAATTGTCCAATTTTTATTTGCAAAATATTGCATATCATGATTTTAAAATCATAACTGTTAGATTAATTCTTATTTAAAAATCTGAAAAATAGTGGATTTCATAAATCATAACTTTTTTCTTGATTCTCAAGTTTCTATTTTATATCATGGAATAAATATTTTAAATTATTACATATACCAATATATACGACGATGATAAGATTTGATCATTTTCATTGTTGATTTTGAAATAAATTTTGTAAGATCTTTGATGTCTATTCAAATTCCCATCATATTTTTAATAAAAGAATGGGAAAAGGTTAAAGACAATAAAAAGTTTTCTCATGGAAATCATGACCCAGATCTATTTTCTCTCTTCAAGTTTGAGTCTCTTTGCATTCATTTTTATGAACTATATACTTAATTTGGTTCAGCTTCCATTTATGTCAATAAAGTCAAATTGATTGATTTTTTATATAAATTTGGTAATAACTTTAATCATTCACCATATTTTTATCTCTCCAAATAGGGAATAGGAAGGGATCAATATAAAAAATAATTTTCTCTCACTTGAAAAACCCACTAACTATAGTTGGTCGACGAGGAAAAAATATTCCAAACTGTATCAACGTAGTTGGTCGACGAGGAAGAAATATTCCAAACTGTACCAACGTAGTTGGTCGACAAGGAAAAAATATTCCAAACTGTATCAACGTAGTTGGTCGACGAGGAAAAAATATTCCAAACTGTATCAACGTAGTTGGTCGACGAGGAAAAAATATTCCAAACTGTACCAAGTATGGTTGGTCGGGGATAAAAACCCACTAACAGTAGTTGGTCGACGAGGAGAATTATCGACCTTGGTTGGTCAGACACATTTTATGAAAAAGACAAAAATTTACCAAGTATGGTTAGTCGGGGATAAAAACTCTCACTAACTATAATTGGTCGACGAGCACAATTTAACAACCTTGGTTGGTTGGAAAAATTTTAAACATTTTTATACTCATTACTTTATTATTAAGTGATCGAGCAACATTACTAATACTTTAACTTTTTTATTACTAGGTTGGTCGATGAACAACACAATATTGTTATCTTTTTAACTTATACATATGCACAGATGTAGAGTATTTTACAAGACAATAGCAATTAAGATTGCGAACAAAAATGAAAGTCTTTCATTAAAATAAAAAACAAAATACATTGAGAATGAAAATGTATACTAACTATTACATTGAGATTCCTACTCTATTGGTTTCTTTCCCTCTTCTTTTGAAATAGGTTCCTCGCCAGCAGGAGGATCATCCAAAGCATAAGGGGAGTTTATGAAGTTAAGATCTTTCAGCATTCTGATGTTCATCACAGATGGTCTGTCCGAGCAGCTCTTTCTCGTCCCCGAGAAGATCTTGCTCGTCCCCGAGCAGGAAGTTGCTCTTCAAGACTCATGATCTTCTCGGACATCTCAGCCAAGGCCTGGTTCTTTGCCATTAGTTGGAAGGCTTGATTCTCCAAAGCAGATTGAGTTCTCTGTTCTTCGATAGTTACCCGAGCAGCTCTTGCTCGTCCCCGAGAACCTCTTGCTCGTCCCCGAGCAGAGGTAGAAGACAAAATCAGCATCTACAGCACTGAGATCTTTGCTACTACTGTCTCGACGAATAATGAAGAAGAAGTTGTGTGAAAATGTTTCGAAGTCCACCACTAGTTTGGTACTAATCAAATTGAAGAGTTGGGTTTAAAAGCTAGTATGTTACTCGACAAAGTATTCAGAGGATCATAAATCAAAAGAATCAAGCACGTGAAGCTAGCACTCAATTACTCGGCACAGGAGGCAGTTGGTCGGCTAGCAAACCAATCAAAATACTTGAAGATTATGACAAGCTACAAGCTACAAGCTGCATACTATAGCATGGCTGTATCCAAATTCCCAAGGGTGATACATAGCACACGGAGTTCCTCAAAAGAAAGATTAGTAACCATCTATCAACCTGCATCATATGTCATCCAGGAGATAATGCACTTTATGTTAAACAAATAAAGAAGGTAGATCAAGAATTTCACGAGCACCGAGCAACACTGCAGAATAAATACTCCATCCTTTCAAGTAAACCATCAAGCATGGAGCATTGGGGGCTTCTGTTAACGCAAAAATTCTCCATCTACGAGGACCAATCAGAAAAGGACACATGTCATCCTACGTGGCAATATTTGACACCCGAGGAGAGTTGGTCGGTACCCGAGGAGAGTTAGTCGACACCCGAGGAGAGTTAGTCGGCACCCGAGGAGAGTTGGTCGGCATACCAACAGGGAAGATCAAAGGATAACTACGCATTTAATGATCATTAATGTACATTTATACTGTAGATGACAACACATAGCATACCAAGCAATTCAACAATTAGATTCGTTGAATGTAGACATAATGTATAAATGTCTACATACAATGAATCTCTTTATCTCCCATCACTATAAATACATGTATACCCTTAGCCAAAAAAGAAGAGAACCAAGAGAACCAAGAAACACCATACACAAGATACACATCCTTTCTCTCTCTACCACATTGTGCTATTGTAAACCCCTGGGAATAAAATAACAGTGGACGTAGGCTTTTCCTTATAGCCGAACCACTTTAAAAATCTTTGTCTCTTATATGTTTGATGTGAATGTTTATCTTCATCTTCAATCTCATCCTCATCATTTATCTGCTGGCCATTTTCTGTCTTCAACAGTTGGGTTGGTTAATTTTGAAAGTGGCACGATCACTGGATTATTGTCAAAATGGGGGAGGGGGAGTTTTCAACTTTTTTCTAAAATTACTTTGTGCCACCCTGTTCGAGAGTGGCACGATCATGGACTTATGATAATTAAATGAAACATACTTGAAATTACACATAGTGCGCATAGATACTAGCCTTCTAGTTCTTATGCGTATGCATTCAATAGCCCTTAAACCTGTTCGAGAGTCATTACCCCTGTAATGAGATCTATCGAATTGTCCCGTCTGGACGTTTGGGACTACATAATTTTTATATAATAATATTCTTAGTGGCTTAAACTTATTACTTTTGGAGGAAGTTTTGCAGTTGTATCTTAATGTTCTCTGGGTACATATTAGATGGTGCGATTTTAAGCGTTATTTAAATTATCAATTGAAATAACACTCACACTTGCAAATCTATGTCGTGTACTTGGAGAACTATGGGGATATGCTTCTAAATTTTCCTCAAATTGGAACAATGTGCATGAGTTGTTAAGTATATTATAGAAATATGCAGTCTTGAATGGGATAGGACCACTCACCCTTTAGAGGATATGGAGGAAATAGAAATTAATATTATAAATTGAATTTGAAATTGAAATTTAAAAATCGAATATAAATAAGACATAATTAAATGAAACATACTATAAATTTTCACACTTTTGTTTATACTAATCCATGAATATACGCTTCTTACCTATAATAGGTGATTGTTTGGAGTAGTTGTGATGGGATATCCTAAATACAAATAGTGGATGGTTGAGACAAATAGATTAGGGGATGTGTTTCACAGAGGTGCTAATGAATTTGTAAAATATGCAAAGAGATGTCATAATGATGAAGAGTTTACATGTTCGTGTACTAGGTGTGAGAATGGTAAGGTGTTTGAGTGGAAAATAGTTGAACTACATTTGTTAAGATGGGGTATGCAACATAATTATCGATTTTGGAGTTTTCACGGGGAATCCAGAGTTACTTTTGTCCCCGAGAAACCTTCATAATAACCTTCAATAAGTAGGATAGATGTATGAGGGAACAAAATAAATCATAATATGTTAGATGATTTAGTTGATGATGCATATGGAGTTTATGAAGTGGAAGAGAACGAGGTCACTGACGATGTACAAGGTTCAGGTGCTCATGAAGATATCAGGATAAACCTTGATGATGACTACCAAAGTTTAAAATTTAAGGTGACCCAACCATTATACTCTGGCTGTGAGAAAGATCAAACAGCTTTACATGCCATGGTTAGTTTGTATAGTTTAAAGAGCCAATACGATTTGTCTGGTAATAGCGTGAAAGGAATTCTGAATTGGGTAAAGGGCTTTCTACCCAAGGAGAATACACTTTCAAATAGCTATCATTTTATGAAGAACGGTTTGAAAGGTTTGGGAATGAAGTATAAATTGATTCACGCTTGTGTGTATGACTGCATACTATATAGAAAGGAGTACGAAAATCCCGATCAGTGTCTGGTATGCGATGAACCTAGATATGTCCCATTTACTGGCAAGGAAGTCACAAGATCAAAATTGCCTCAAAAAGTGTTGAAATATTTTCCCGTTGGTCCTAGATTAAATCTTTTTTTCACAGTACCATGGATAGCGGAGGCAATGACATGGAATGCTAGGGCAGAAGTAGGGAATAATCTCATGCGTCTTCCTATTGATTCTATAGCTTGGAGGAAGATGAGTTATGAGTATCCCGATTTTGCACGAGAACAACGTCATATTTTTTTGGCAATATCAACAGATGGTTTTAATCCATTTGAAAATTTAAGCACCAATCAGAGTGTATGGCCAGTGATCCTATCCCCACTCAACCTCCCTCATTCACATTGTATGCGACCTAAATTTTCGATATTGTCTTTATTGATACATGGGCCAAAGGCACCAAGTTATGACATCGATGTCTACCTGGCTACTTTGCTAGAAGAATTAAATGAGTTATGGGAAGGGGGTGTGCAAGTATTTGACTCTTTTTGAAAAGAAGATTTTATGCTGAAACCTATGTTGATGTGGGAAATTAATGATTTTCCATCTTATGGAACATTATCCGGTTGTGTAGTACATGGTTATTTTGGGTGTCCTATTTATGAAGAGGAGACTGACTCTCTTCGTCTTCCCAAATCCTTAAAAAATATATACCATTGCCATACGAGGTTTTTACCCCCCCTACCTCTCATAGTTTCAGATTTGAGAAAGGTTTCAATTTTTTATTGGGATAGGCTACCATCGAGAAAACTTTCAGTTTCAAAAATTGAAAGTAAATCTTCTGATTGTAACCCTAATATGCTAGGTAAGAATCCTAAATTTAAGAATATCAAGCATAAGATTACCCCAACTGGGAATGAAACTGATACAAGAAAGGCATGGTCTAGAAGGTCAATTTTATTTGACTTTCTTTATTGGAAGAATATCCCGGTGCGCCATGTATTAGATGTGATGCAAACAGAGAAGAACATCACTGAACATATTATGGTCACATACCTTAGGGGGATTCATTCGAAGGATGGAGAAAATGCACGAAGATACCATAAATCATTGAAACTTAAACTACAACTATGGTTGAAAGAATATAGTAAGGCTATTATGCAAATGATTGTGAATTATGCTACCCATGATTTATATAAGTGTAAGTCCCACGATTGGCATGCGATCATGCAATTGGTTCCTCTATTGTATAAGCATTGTTTCTCCAAGCACAAGGATTTGCGGAGGGCTATTATGCAAATTAGTATATGCTTCTCACTTTTTTGTGAGAAGGTAGTCAATCGAGAACACATAGTGGTCGTAAAATTAGCAGTTACAAAGCGATTTGTGTGTTGGAGAAGTACTTCCCCCAAGTATTCACTTGTTGGTACACCTATGTGACGAGGCACTTCTTTGCGGCCATTTAGATATAGTTAGATGTATCCGTTTGAAAGATTGATGAAAGTTTTCAAAGATTACGTCAAGAATACACGATACATTACATGATCAATTGCGGAGGAATACATAACCGTTCGGGAATATATGCCTAACTCGACCAGCGTTGATGACATTGATGAGTACGTTAATGAGGGTGGTCATGTGATGGGGCAACGAGTGAAATTAATGAGTTTGTAACATGAACAAGTAGCTCGTTATCTATTTGACATACATGAAGATGTCGAAGAATGGAAAAAGTAAGTTTAAATTATTTTAAGTTTTACATTATTTTAGATTATTTTATACATTATTAATTTTTAATACGTTCATCACATTAATTTTATGCAGAAAATATGAAGCCTGTGAGAAAAATAAAAGAGAAAAATAATGGCACAATAAGACAGCGAATTTAGGTTGTGGTTATCACACGAGGTAATTATAATGAAAATGGTTGTTATATAATGTTACATTACACTAAAACATTACGGCTAACCTAATTAATTTATCTATATTCTCGGCTCTTAAAGGCGAGTGATGTGACATTAAGGCTTGCTCGTCTAGCCACTGGACCGCTGTTCTTGTCACAAGAGTATAAAAAGTATCGATTGAACGATTATGTATTCGGTGCAAGGGTGTACCAAGAAAGTACAAATATACTTAACTCGGGCATTTCATACAAGGCTCTTACTTTCTTTCAGGCGAGTATGAAAGATAAAAATCTCGTTGAAGCTGAAATGACTTACTATGGTGTAATTCTAAATATATTTGAATTGGACTATGTAAGCTTCAAAGAGGTTGTATTTTACTGTGATTGGGTGAGAATTGAGGATAAAAATGCTTGTAAAGTTAATCCTGGCACCAATTTGATCATGGTTGTCTTGTCCAAGTTGAAAAGTACCGAACACGTGAGCGATGAGCCGTTTATTTGTGCATTTAAAAAGGTCAAGCAAGTGTTTTACTTAGAGTACATCAACAATGACCCGTGGTCAATAGTCCTACATGAGCCAAAGTGTCTAAAAAGTAGTGTGGATGGCTTGGCTGCTCCCACCGATTATCAATCCATTTTTTATGATAACCCGAATTTGAAATAATTTTTAGATTTGTAATAAGTATTCCAATTATCTTACATTAGTTTAATTCTTTTAATTAATTTGTACTTGATCAGTTTACTGCCTGTAATATTTAGATTTAATTCTTAAGCATTAATTCAAAGTTTATGTCATGTTGGTGTATTATTCTAGTGTTTTATTATTATCGAACATCAGTTTAATGCTTTTAATTCATTTGTACTTGATAAGTTTAGTGAATTAGTTCATAGTTTCCACCGTTTTGTTATGATATGGTTAGCACTTTGTATTCTTCTAATTCATTTGGATTTGTACTAATAACAATAATTTTTTTACAGAAAATGTCTTCTTCAGGGCTTGGCGGCAGCAGAGGTGACGAGGGCTCCTTGGCCCCTAGGCTTCCAAAATGGGGAAAATTGGGATCGATCGTTGAAAACAATATGGGAATATTGGATAGATCCCTTGAGGTGGTGAAGACGATTATCGACCCGGGGTACATTAGTTGGAAGGAGGTGCAAAATGAGATCAAGTTGGCTATTTGGGTTGCACAACAGGTAATGTATTTATATTTCAATTTCAATTTCAATTTCAATTTCAATTTCAATTTCAATTTCAATTTATTAGCAACTAACACTTAATTTTTTTTCTACTTGTTTGGCAGGAACAATTTACCGTGACATAACTCCGCGATTCCATATTGGAGCAGTTAAGGGAACAACATAAGACATGGAAGAAAAATTTGTGGGCCCGGTACTTTGGGAAGCCCCGGGACTCCATCCTCAGACTGCGTGAGACCATACCTCCGAAGGAGCCAATCGAATTTTCACAATGGCAAAAGTTTATCGATAATGGGATCGAGGAGCGACAATTGGCATCTTGCCAGCCGGGGAGGGAAAATCGAGCGAAAAAGACGAACGTGCACTACTCTGGGTGGACGTCTTACGCCGAGGTGGAGCACAGGATGGTAAGTTTTTATTTTTCTATAATTATAGTTTTATGTTATTTTTCATTATTTTATATTATGTTACTTACTAATTTTGCATTATTTTATGTTAGGAGACGGGGAGTTGCCCTATGGGTAGTCCACATAGGCTCGATGCCTATGTGTCAATTCAGACAAATAAGGCCAAGCACCAGGAGGTGTCCCCGAGTGTCACGGCCATGATTGTAAGTTATAAATGTTTAATTTTTGTTTATTACATTATAATTTTTTTATTTATTTAATTTACTAATCGTGTTTTTTTTCAGGCAAAGCTTAAGGAAGTGCATGAGTCGTAGTCTAATGCTGACAAGTGATCGACGTTAATCGCAAGGGGAAGTGTTAGTTGGTGAGCTCACGGGTGGGCAAGTCTAGGATCATCAGAATAGAGACGAGAAACACCGGGTTGGCTCATTAGGTGGACACGCATGACGAGAAGCTATCAAGGTTGGAGGCGACGGTCCTAGATATGTACGCCTTCATGAAGTGAAAGTTGGGAAAGGGAAAGGAGAAGAGGGTGGACGGGGATGAGGACGAGGACGTGGACGTCACTGCATTAACGTCGATATGAGAGGACTCGCCGCTTGATGATCCGATTCCCATCTTAGCTCCCGTCCAGTGGCCTATGTCAACAATCGATTGACCGAGCATGTTTTTACTCGACATATATGATGTCCAGCGGATAGCGAGGGGGTTGAAGGACCCGAGAACCCTCCCGAGTATGCCGGTTTATGCACGTATCCTTCAAGACATCGAAGCCAAGGTGCTCATCACACATGTGATACCGAAAAATGAGAACTCTGCATTGTGGTTGCACGAACAATGTGGCATGATGCATATTGAGGGGTGTCTCAATGGGTATATCATATGGCCTTTCTTCCTCCTCCAACCTACCCCAGAAGCACTGTCAAAGTAAGATTCATGCGTGTGAACCACAAACATAACTATAACCATCCCCCGGTGCTACCTCTATAGAAGGATTTCACCTTTTTTATCTTCTAGATAATTGTCCTCGCTCGCCATGAGTGTAACATTTTCCCTCTAAAGAAAATGTCAAAATGGTTGTCCTATCGACAACCCTACTAAACCTATCTCCACGGTCGGTTATGTTAACACTAGCCGCATTAACCTTAACACTAGCCGCATTAACCGTGTTCTCAATGATCATGGCTCCACTGGTCATAATGCTCTTAGCTCAAAATGTCATAATAACTCTAATTTTTTTTTTCTAGAAACCTCTTGGGGTCCTTTCCCTATATACAGTCCATTATACTAGTGAGGTCTCCCAACTCGGCTAATGTTACACCACTTCTAGTATTTTGGTCCTAATCCGGCCCCATTCTTCACAATCTAAAGAACTCACTCCTTTAGATTCTTGTAATGATTCAGGCGATATAAAAGGATAATGTAATACCTCGTAATTTTAATGACTTTTAAAATGAGATAAATTAAAAGTTAATGGGATTAATTAGAATTAATTACAAATTAATTAATTGGGATTAATCCAAATTTTATATTACTTGTGAATATTGAAATATATGATTCTGAATATTAATTAGTGATATTTAAGTAATGTATGAATATGCCGTTATTTATGTTTCCGTGAGTTACTAATACGGTAATTATGAAACTTAAGTCGGGACACGGTATAGGACGTGTCAGGACTAATTTAAATAAATAAAAATCAAACATTATTTTATATCAACCTTATGGTCGTTTTGAGTGCGCCGTTGCATCTGGAAGGGTCAAAATAGTCAGAAAAGTCTAATCGGGTGTTGGATTTGGGTCTCGGGTCACTTTGGAGATGAAAGGACACCCCGAAGGGGCATTTTAGTCATTTTAATTGGGATATGAATAATAATTTCGGATTTGTCTTATTATAAAGGTGATGGATTAGAGGAATGTTAGTTCATTTCATTTTATCACAAAATATTTGAGATGTATTAGTGTGAGAGAAAGTGAAGAGTTTCTTGGGAGGAGAAGAGGTTGCTTAGGAAGGAGGAGAGACTTTTAAGGCAAGCCAAAGGGGATTAACCACCTTCTACCACCAGCACCACCACCGAAAAGTCGTCGAAAAACAAAGAAGGAAGCCTACACCATCATCACCAAAGTTTCAGACCTACATAATTAAGGCAAGTGTAATTCTTGGTTTATTTTTTTGCTTACAATATCCATGCTAGATAGGTTAAGAAAGAAGTATGCACTTGCATGATTTAAGGATGAACTATAGAGTTTTTGGAATTTGTTCTTGATCTGAAAATTAGATAGAATAATTATCTTTCTGTTTAAATGATTTAATCCATGAATTTTGGGTTTCTAATAATATAAGAAAAGTGAGTTATAAGATTTTTGGAGAAATAAGAACCTATGAGAATTCTGAGAATAATAGGATTTAATCCAAACTATTTGATGATTTTAGTTTGTTTGATTATTAGAAACTGATCATATATCTTGATATATCTATTGAGATAAATTAGGACAAGTTTTGGATTGATTTGTGTTGGTTTTGATGAGAAAGAAAATGGATAAAACGCATGAAAAAAATAATTAAAAAGGACGAACATTGTATGATAATTTTAGGACTATTTTAAGACGAAATTGACAGTGTGCCCACGAGTTTTTGTATAAAATCATGTTCTGCACAACTTTGCAGTTTTAATTTTTTTCAAAACCGGAGCAGAAAAGCCTCAAAATTGTAATTTTATATTTCTGGCAGAATGTACCTTTATCGGAATAATAATAATAATAATAATAATAATAATAATAATAATAATAATAATAATAATAATAATAATAATAATAATAATAATAATAATAATAATAATAATAATAATTGAAAAATGGTAATTTATCCCATGGTGAGATTTTATTAATTTTGAAACATTAACAAGGAGCGAGGAACTTGGGTTAATGTTGAAAAATTATTTGGATTTGAGGATTAAATTCTTGTGAGAGATATCTACATAATTATACTACGATGTAGAGGAGAATAATCGTTATATCAAGTAAGGGTAATATTGATGATATATTTACGGGTACTTGGGTCGGATAAAATATTATGTGAGTGATAACTACATAAAAAAAATATATATGATGATAATCATGATTACAAGTGTGGGTAGTATTCAATAAATACGACGGGTACTTGTGATAGGATGAATTCCTAATATGATATAGGTAGTGTAAGTACCTAATTTTATATAGGTAGATGATAATGCCTATTTGATTGATTGATAATTTATCTGTATGACATACCTAGCTTACTTGCTATCGACGGGAGGTGTGCGCATGAGGGCGGTCTTATCTTGATGAATATATGGGACCTTCGACTTGTCGCTCGAGAACATAGGACTCGATTACCATTAGTGAAAACAATGGTATAGAACGGTCATTTGGGTGCGTAGGTATGTTCGTAGCCCAAAGGCTTAGAACTATGTTAGCCTCCAATATTTGTGGTTGATATTTGTGGTTCAAGGAATCTTTACCGAACCTATAGTGCCCTATATGACTACAAGCTATACGGGGACATGATAGCAGAGTAATGCATTTACCGTAGCTGTGATTCGGGGTGCCGTATTGTATTTTATGTGGGTATATATATATATATATATATAATCAATTGAATGAATATGTATATACTGGTTAGATTTATCTTCTATGTGAATTAAGTAGAATTGAAAGATAATAGTATGTAATTAATTAAGTATGATAATGCATAATTATGTTGAATAATTAAAAGGCCTATCCATGTTGAATCTTATTGAATATATGTATAAATTATTGTATGAGAAAATATGCGGGATAGATATGGGCTATGACTAGTTGATACAATTATGAACTAGTTAGAATGGAGAATAGTGACTAGTATGATTTAAAGGTACGTTAGTTGTGCACTCTAGATGAGAGGTGAGAATATAAAGAGAGAGTCCGATAATATAACATGTATATTATAAGTGATAAATATTGCAATTATTCACTTGCTGTTTTCAAAACTATTTTTACCATCGGGCTCTGACCTGTTTCCTTGCATATTCTCTGTTCTCTCTTGTATCTTCTATATCAAGTGTCCAGCCGCAGGGACACCAGCCATAGAGGATTATGATGGTTGACGAGCTATGGAGTATTGTTTAGACGCCTTCATTTATTTGATTCATACTATGTAGTGATGTTTCAAATAGGGCATGTCGCCCCTGAGATTTTCAGCTATTTCTTTTCTATTTGAGTCAGGATTTTATACTCGTGTCGTTATGTTACATTTACAATTGTTGGGATTTATGTATTGAGATATATTTACTGGAAAAGTTTTATTCCAATTGCATTTAAATTCTATTGTGGTATCTATTCAGTTTATTGTTGTTGTGGAATGTGTGAAATTGTTCGATATGGTAAAATGAAAGTTTATTAAATTAAAATTGTAAAGTTTTTAACACCAGCTTAATTGACTATTAGGTGGTAGGAAAAATATTTTTGACAATGATGCTAAGAATGAACCAACTGTATATTCTGATTAATTGGGTATGGGACTGATCACCCGGTATTTAATTAAGCGGGGTGCTACAGATAACTTCCACCATTTACGCATTGGTGAAGGATGGTCATCCAATAATCCTAATCGGACCCTTACGTAAAAAAATTGCTAACACAATATGTCCTCACAATTAGTTAAAGCTAATGCAAAAATCTTTCTTTGTTTCCTTATCAGCCTCTCCCAATGTAAACAAAGAAAGATAGTTGAACTCCGCCTCATACTGGCTATCACACAATTTCCCTGACGAGGTCTTCAAAAACTCACTTCAAATGCCATTACGGATGGTAAGTGGAAGCATTTCCTCTCACACCACACGATAAACTTTTACTTAAGGTCTCATAACCAAATCTCCCTAGCTCCTGACCAAAGTTGACCTCATATATGGAACGTCTCACAAAGGAAATCCAAATAAGGAACCCACTTGATACACTTGGTATTATTCGAATCGTTCATCTGGGATGATGGCATAAAACCCTTTAAGAAGTCTTCCTTATACATAGTACAAATCTTAAATGGAAAAGCTCTAAAGTCATCAAAGAACACAACACTAAAAAGTGATGGACGCGCTCATGACCCTAGGACATGGAACCTGGAATACTCTGATACCAACTGTGACACCCCGTGAAATTCAAAATTTGATTGATCAACTATAATACAAAGGAATAAATTACTTTTGGTAATACTCTTAGCATAACAAAACTGAATAAAAAGGAAATAAGTGAATGTACAACAAGATAACATCTACTGAAACAAATATGACATCTTAGATACCAATTTCCGCCATGAGAAATAAAACCAACTCAGGAATGTAAAATCTCAACTATAAAATCTAGCTCTGACTATAAATATACATGTATAATCTCATATTGAAACAAAATAAATACAATAAGTAGATGAGTTACATTTCTCGTCTCCTACATCCTATGAATGAGTAATAGAACGTCTCTAAAGATAACCCTTCAACGATCAACCCAAGTCTATTGCAGCACAATAGCCTAAGACCTGTAAAATCAGGTTAAAAAACAAAGTAAACAACAAGTTTACAAAGAATAAAAATTTAACTAAAGTTGAGCAATAATAATAATAATAATTATAATAATAATAATAATAGTAATAATAATAATAATAATAATAATAATAATAGTAATAGTAATAGTAATAGTAATAATAATAATAATAATAATAATAATAATAATAATAATAATAATAATAATAATAATAATAATAATAATAATAATAATAATAATAATAATAATAATAATAATAATAATAATAATTGTTGATGTAAAAAACTAGATTTGATCTTATTAATTAATCACAGATAAATATGAATTAAGAAATAAGACAAAGGATTCATAAAGTGGTTCAGCCTTAATGAAATGCCCTACGTCCACTGTTTTGTATTACTGGGTGTTTTCTTTAATCTTGATTATCTTCGCTTATGATATCTTACCCTGCCATGAGGGTATTACAATGTATTTATAGCCCTTGAGCTTCCCATATGAATAGACAATACGTCGTTATTACATAGGCATATACATCGGTACATAATAAGAATATTCATTGAATTTGTCTTGGTCGTTTAATCTTCCCAGCTAGTTGCTCAGTATACTGAGTAGCTCGGTACGCTGAGTAGCTCGGCACTTTAAGTTGCTCGGTACATATATTTATGCCATACTGGATACCACGTGTCTTAACATAACTGGTCCACGTCAGCTGACTAATTTTTATATCAACAGAATCCCCCAATATTTCATAGTTGAGGTTGGATGTGAGAGTGTGGAATATTATACCCAAAAGCTATTCGGGCATATTTTCCATGTTCTGTTTGGTTACCGACCATCAACACTTGTGAAATTTTCCTCTTAGCATAATAGTTTTGAGTGCGAAGTGGCAAACTTGTAAATATTTCAAATTTTGGGCAAACGCTTGGGTACTTCTGTCTTTTTCCTTGATTAGCCGCCGGAAACGCAATCGTCGTCATCTGTGATCATTACTTTTCTCGTTTTTCAAAGCAGCGTATATAAAGGCGGTAAAAGCAGATTGTCTTCTACCTTTTTCCATCTAGATTCCCAAACTCTTTGTCTTCTCGCTTTTCTTCTTACGATCATCTTCTCAGCCATCTGCCTTAGATAATTTCTTAATTTTTCTGTAAGAACTTCTTCCTTCCTTCTTCTTTCTTTATTTTAGCCATCATGGTTTACCTCATCAAATCGTTGGATAAGTTTAGGGCCGATTTTTGGATTCCTTCTTGGGTTATTTGGAAGAACCTTCTTGCCCTTCTGATTTATTTTCTCTAGCTGAGGGACATTAGTTTCCTTCTATTTTTGTGGCCGAATATGGCTTTTCTATCCCACCTAATCCCTTGTGTTTGGAATTTTGCCAATATTTTGATATTGTTCCTGCAAGAGTAGTTCCAAATACGTGGAGGGTAGTTAATGGCATACATAGATTGAATCAAATTCATGGAACTCATCTAGATATTCCTGAAATTATGTTCTGTTATAAATGGGTTACCAATGACACCACCTTTTATTTAAAAACTTGGTTTCCTAACAGAGTTTTAGTGGTCAATATCCCTGATGCTAATAAGGATTATTTTGAACACGAGGTTGTGATGAAAAATTGGCAACATCCCCCACTAAAGGGGAAAGATGTGTACCAAGATCCCAGATGTCCACTTTATGGTAATGGGATAGGTTGTTTTATTTTTCAAATTAACTCTGTTTTTGTTTGATAAGATGTGTCACTGACATTTATTTTTTATGCTACGGTTGACAACAAGAGAAAATCTCCAAAAGAGAGTGATATTAATATAAAAGATTTAAAATTTATCTGAGGTTTGCATCAAGTAATAGCTGGGGAACACGTGAGGTCTACTTTATATTTGCTGAGATACAAGAACACCACTTCCTCTTTTATTGCTTGGCCTCCTCCTTTGGTGATTGATCTTGAGTAGGCTCTAGCAACTTCTTCAATCGTTGAAGAATCTTCCTCTGATTTGGGCACTTCCATTGCTGACCTGATGACGAAGAAGAGGAGAATGCCTGATCTCTTTGCCAAGGTTTCCCCTGGTGCTGATGGGGCGAAGGGGAGCAAAGATGTAGTCGCCAATTTTAAATATTCTTAAGAACAATTTCCTTTTTAGATGCGGAAGCGTAAAATGATGGTTCAACTTAAAACAAATTTTAATTTCTTAACAAATTAAAATTAAACCGAGTGAAAATAATTTAACACACGCACAATTCAAATTTCACTTAAATCATATTAATTAATCCAAGTGCTAGAATTTGCCTAAGTTATATTTATCAATATTTCCAAATTAGGCCAAACAAGTTTTAACAATAGACTTGAATTAAATGAACAATACTTAAATTTAATTAGTACCCAATTAAATTAAGTGTGACAATTGAAACCATTTTTATCTTGAATTATCCTAAGCATGAGTTCTATGTCATTATGAAAGATAAAAATAAATCAATCACACTACGCCGTGATGTACGAGGAAAAACCCAAAACGGGAAACAACCTCGGACGGCCCTAGCCTCAAATCCACTAAGTACGGAATTACATTTACAAGACATATGACTTACTTCCTCAACTCGAACCCTCTCAAGCCTTGATGCGTCTTCTTGTAACCACCTCTTCCTAGCGGATAATCACGGAGCTCCACTGCGATCTTGGACTCACCAATCGAACAATAGGTACACCATCAACCACACGTGGTGTCTTTTACCACATGATAATGCCGCAGCAAAATGAACTCTTCTTCTTTGAGGGATATAGAAGAAAACCCAAACTTCTCTTTAAACAAATGTAGAGATAAACCGGTGCCAAAATTCTCCAAGCAAAGTATATGTATATATGATCTTGGAAGAAACAAATATGGGTGTAACTAAGTGTTTAACGGATTTTTCTTTATAAAATAAACACTCAAACTCATGAACTTTTTCTTGGAAGAATCAACTCACAAAACTCTCTCTAGGAGTCAGTATATTATGAAAAAGTTAAAACTTCAATAATGATTCCCGCACTTAGATATGCTGTGAAAAGATAGTGGGGAAAGAAGTGGGGAACATGGGCTAAAAACCGTCAAAAACTGTCAAAAACTGTTCCCGCCTGACATCTCATTCGAACGATATTTCGTTCGAATGAAATCTCGTTCGAACGAGACTTCTAACGAAGTTTCAGATTGAACTCCTTAGAAATCTCGTTTGATATCTCGTTCGAACATAAGGTTCGTTCGAACAACATATCGAACGACATTTCAAAGGCCTATACTGGGAATTCGTTGGCAAACTCGTTTGAATGACTTGTGGTTCGAACGGCAATCTCGTTCGAACGACACTTCGAACGAACTCACAGAATGTTCAAAATTTATTTTTAACGCCAGAAACATTATATATTATATATATATATATATAAGTTTTAATAGAAAAACATCTGAAAACAAAACATAGTTTTGAAAACCTAACACCCAATATAAACATGTTCCAAGCTCCTATATATATATGTAATGCATTCATACCTTGGGAGCATGGAACTACTGTTGATGATGTTGAAACGAGGCACACAAACCACGGATTTTGATGAAGCTTTATACTTTTTGCCGCTACGTCTTCAACTAAACACATCATAGGCTTGAGGGATGATCAATATACTCTATCCTATGACTCAAACATTTTTGTCCGGAATTGAGCCAAAACTACAAAGGACTCGATTTGAAATTTGCGTCCTTACAAATCTCCCCCTTTGGCTATTCCGGGAAAAAAACCAACAAAAAATCCTAAAGGGCCGTCAAGCTCTACAAGAGTAATAAAAATTCCCACCCAAAATAAAATTACAATGCTTGATTCAAACAACCCAAAGGATCAACAATCTTTGCCGTTGACAGTTGTCGCTTTATAAAATAATTCCTGCACACTTAAGCAAACACATTACACGCATAGGGAATATCAAAATATTTAATGCAAGCAAAGTAATTACTCCCCTTAAACTAATTATCTCTCTTTATCAAGTATGATCAACTTAGAAAGACGTCACCTCCTAAGATAAATCTTCCCCAAACTAGGATACGATTATAATAGGTTTAGATACCATTTCTCCCCCTATCATTCTCCCCCTTTTTGTTCAGGAATAGACAAAGGTTAAATGATAAAACATGTAATTGAGAATAAAGTGATACCAATAAAGCATATGAGCAACAAAAGCACAACTAATCCAACAAACAATAACGGATACCAATTAGGATGCTTAAAAAATTAAAGAAAATGATACCAATAAGATACTTAAAGAATTAAGCATGTGATATCAACAAAAAATGCAACAAGATAGATACCAATTATGAATTAGAGCATATATGGATTAGAAGACAAGGCAAAGACTAAACAAAATATCATATATATACATACGGGAGATATATTAATGATGCGTACGCACACACACACACACACACACACACACACACATATATATATATATATATATATATATATATATATATATATATATATATATATATATATATATATATATATATATATATATATATAACACAAATGACACACACAAAATATAATAGGAGTCTTTCACACTCGTATGGAAAAAATGTGTTATATGAAAATGGAAGTGTTGGGGTGTGAACTAGTAACGATTAAATTTAGACCTAATCACTAAAAAAAATGTTCACGGAATTCTCATTTGATTGCAAACTTCATCACATTTGAATATAACCTCATGTGACAATATAAATTGAACTCAATGAACAAACATACACAATGCATACGAGCCTAGCATATTGATGATTCTACAAACCAATAGAGTCATGACATGAAATACGCAACTAGGATAAACGGACATTGTGAAAACCATTGATATACCATCCAATCTCCCTCAATAAGCATTTATATTATTTTTGAATGAATATATCAATCAAACATAGGCCTTGGCAAATATTTTTCTTTTTAATGCCATATTTCTGTTTTTAGGCCTTTGGACCACGTATTTCTTTTAGGTCCATTCTAAACGGTGGCTTACAATTGCAAAGGATTATTGTTCCTTTCGGAGCCCTTCCCCATGCACATTTATATTTATCATGTTTTCATTTTTCACACAAATCTCACGTGCAACGGGTTTTGACATGAACTAGTCCTCCTAAGTCAGAAATATGTAGATGACAAGATTGGAAGGAGAACACCTCACAAAGCTCAAATATACATATGAATTTAAGTTTCAAAAGAGCTCGTGCATGTGTGAATAGAGGCATATAAAAATAGAATCCATTAGATCAATACAAAATCCAATTACTCCATGTAAGCATGGTAAAGAACATAATAAGGATTGACAATCTAAACCAAAAGTTCTAGCCACATGAGACCGTAAAAGATGGAATTCTAACACAAGTGTATGCCACATAAAGTGTGTCAAACTTAAATACACACACAAAAAAAATCGTTTTGAGTTTTTGAAATTTTTAACCAAAAATAAAAATATTTACTCAAAAGACAAACAAATATCATTTGAACTTTTCATTAAGCTTAAATTATCAAGAGATAAAAAACTTCAAATGATAAAAAAAAATCATAATTCTAGCATGTGATAAGCATGGAGCATACACTAGAAAATGATAAACAAGCATACATTTAGCATGTCAATATAGCATGAAGTACTAATGCTAAAGTATGCAAACACTAACACATTCATCCTTTAGATTTAGCAAGGGAGGAAGCATGTGAAAGTAAATGAGAATCAAAAACCCTATTTTGCAAGGCAACCAAGTCGGATTTCCTAACCCAAATTAATGAAGAATGACTATCTTGGGGTGTAGGAATTTTAAATACATTGGAGGCTTTACATTGCGATTTTCTAGGAATTCGTTTAAGATCAAAAAAAAATTTCTTAAGATGACCTTTTCGACCACAATGTGTACAAGTAAAAACATGTCGAAAAGATTTATCTATGGAGTGATCTCTAAAAGCTTTCCTAGTAGATTCTCCTAAAACGTTGGTTTTGGCTTTATGAGTAGATTCATTACAAGTATTGAAGCCTAAACCACACATGTCATTTTTAATTTGGACCGTTCCTAAGATTTTATCTAATTTTTTCAAACGACACTCCAAATCAAATTTGACATTCCTAGAGTCTTTTAATTTATTTTGCAATTCTAAAATGTTAGACTCTAATAAAACATTTCGCTCTTCAAAAGCAAGAAGCTCCTTTTTCAAGGATTCCATTAAACCCCTAAGGCTATCTCTCTCGCCTTCTATATATTCAAGCTTCTCTAGAAGAGCTTTCTCTCGTGTCCTAAGGTCTTCAACCAACATACTATCATCAACGACCTTGACACTCTCTCTTAAACTAGCTTCTAACTTCAAATTAGCTATTTTTAATTTAATAGATTCTTTATATAATTCTTGAAAAGCATTTTGAGGTTCACTCACATTAACCTCTTCTTCATTTTCACTCTCTCTTTCTTCTCCACTCTCACTATCATCAAAAATAAGATAATCATAAACTATGACCTTGGAAGTGTCATGTGTTAAAGTTTCATCAATCGATGAGTTCTCACTATCAATCACATGACTAGCCATAAAAGCCACAAAATTAGGCTTAGTGGGGGAATCGGGTCCCTCTTACTTATCACTATCACTAAGTGTCGCATTATATGAAATGGGTCGTTTACCCTCTTTCCTTAGTTTAGTGGGGCACTCAGAATCCCTATGGCCATAACTCTCACAACCAAAACACCTATTTGACTCGTCCCTATTTAGTTGTTCATTAATAGTTTTAGGGATCTTCTCGACTTTGTCATACTTAGAAGTTTCAAATTTCTTAATATCATTTTTAAATTTATCTTTGTTAAATTTAAGAAACTTTCTAAATTTTCAAGCAAACAAAGCCATGTCTTCCGAGTCACTATCACTCTCGCTCTCTACAACTTATTTGACCTCTTTTCGGGCTTTTAAAGTAACGCTCTTTACTATTTTCTTTTCAGTTTTAGAGGAAAACATGTCTAGTTCATAGGTTTGTAAATCACCTACAAGCTCTTCTAATTTCGTAGAGGCTAAAGTTGGTAAAGAATTTAAAACGGTCACTTTTCGAATAAATCTATCGGGTAGGGACCTTAAAATTTTCTTTACAACTCGGTTGTCTGGTATTTTCTCTCCCAAGTTAAAGGAATAATTAACAATATTTGAAAGTCTAGCATAAAATTGATCAAAAGTTTCATTATCGTTCATTTTGATGGTTTCAAATTGAGTGGTGAGGTTTTGGAGTTTAGAAGCCTCAACGACACTAGTTCCTTCATGAGTTAGTTGTAAAATATCCCAAGCTTCTTTAGCAGTTTCATACGTCATAATATGTTCGAATTCTTCCGGTGTGACCGCGCTAAACATGGCATTTAAACCTCGAGAATTAAAATTAGAAAGTTTAAACTCATTCTCAGTTCATCTATCGGCCGATTTGGGAACACGTTCATTTTCTACTAAGTGAGTTGGTGGAGACCACCCGTTAACAACAGATGTTCAAACCCTCTCATCGATAGATTTTAGTGCCGATTTCATTCGCGCTTTCCAATACGCGTAGTTAGAACCATCAAAATAGGAAATTTAGAATACGGGGAAAATTCCATTTTAGCCAAAAATTATTTAAAAAATCTTTAACGAAATAATTTATCGCTTTGGCTCTAACACTAATTTGTAGTCGCCAATTGTTGATACCAAATTTAATCTGCTGACTTGGACCAACCATATGAAGACATGTGGCTATCTACATGGCAACTACAAGCACTTCCGAGATGATCATACGCTCCGAGGAACTTTTATGCTCCGAGGAACAAGACCTCTCCGAGGAACTTTTATGCTCCGAGGAACAGGACCTCTCCGAGGAACTCATTAGCACCGAGAAGCTCAGGCGATCCGAGCTACTCAGGCGGTCCGAGCTGCATCTCGAACAAAGCATTAATAGCTGAATAACCAACAGTTCAACTAGTTCATTAAATGCTTATCATTCAGACGCACACGCGAAGAGGGCATTAAATGTATTACCCTTTCATACGTATATCATTAAATGTATTACCCTTTCACATTACAGCTTCAAGGCTATAAATACGTTGTACAATCCTCATTGTGGGAGGGAGGAATCCTGGATCCAAACTTTGGGATCCAGAACGGAATTCTTGTAATGGAGAATTCCCAAACACTCAGCAATAAAATAACAGTGGACGTAGGCCATTCTTATAAGGCTGAACCACTTTAAAATCTTTTGTCTCATTTATTTATCTGTGATTGAAAAATTAGAGTGATCTAATTTTTTACGTCAACAGATTGGCGCCGTCTGTGGGAAACGACTGGTAATATCGTTTTCTCACCAATAACAATCCAATACCAATGGCTGATGTGCTGGAATCCAGCAATCGAAATGCCGGAACCCCTCCAAATCCATCTGCACCACCAATCTTTCCAGATCTGACTGGAATAATGGCAAATTTGGCTCAGGGCCAGACCGCCATGCAAGAAACAATGCGACAACTCATCCAAACCCTCCATGGTGGTGCACCAGCCCATTTCGGATCACGAAACATCCAAAGAAATACCCGTTCGCCTTCTACGCATACTAGGCGTGTTAATTCATATCGCAATGAGGAATCTGAAGATTTTTCTTATCAACCAGGACAAACTTCGTCAATACGAGCCACAGATACTGAACAACGTGTCACCCTCTCCCCAGAAAGGGCCAGCGCATTGGAAAGATTAAGCAGGGCCTCTCCTTTTGATCGATTAGGCCCTAGGAGGAACAAAAGTCCTCTTAATGCAGCGTCGAGGAGCTTTCGACGACCATCAGATTTAAGGGAAGGATCCGCCCAGTCACGACCAGTTACTCATCGAGATGTATCTGCTGACCGATCAGCTGCTCGCCATGATAAATCCCAGGAAGCCACTTCAACGCGATCATTTGCTCGAACCAATAGGCCCGAGGAAGGAAATGATGCTTGGAAAGGATCTATTCAGAGGCTGGAGGATAGATTAGGGGAAATGGATAAGGCCAAAAACCCTCTACAACGAACCTTTGTTCGAGGAACACCTTTTGTCCAGGATATTGTTGATTTTCCAACACCATCAAAGTTCAAAGCACCTGTTGTGACTCCCAAGTATGATGGGAAGACTGACCCTGTCCTTCATATAGAACAATATCAAGCTGCTGCCGACATCTATGATGTCCCAGACGAGATGAGATGTAGGGATTTCTCGGGAACTCTTATCGGATCTGCCTAGATATGGTACAATAATCTTCCTCGGGGTAAGATTTCAACTTTTCTTCAACTGGCCGAGTTATTAATTGGGAATTTCTGCTTTGGAGCAAAGCCAGTTAAACGAGTAGCACATTTGTTAAGTGTTAGACAAAAAGCTGGTGAGAGTATTAGAGACTATATAACTCATTTTAATAACGAGAAGCTCGAAGTCATTGATTATGAGGAGAAGACAGCGATTACCGCTTTGATGAGTGGACTGCTGCCAAATAAGTTGTACTACACTTTGGCCAAAGATCCACCTCGAACCATGTAGGATCTGATGGGAAAAGCATCCAAGATTATGAATGCCGAGGAGGCTATGTCGGCAAAAAAGAATATGGACTCTAAAGAAACCAAGGGGGAAGGTGATAAAGCTAAGAAGAAAGAGCATAAGAACAATGGTGGTGACAAACATTCCAAAAGTAGGTCGTCATGGGAGGTCTTGAAGAAATTTGATGATTACACGCCTTTGAAGGCAAATATCAACCACGTTTTGGAAGAAATTAAGAACAGCGAGGAGTTAAACTGGCCCAAGAAAATGAGGTCAGACCCTGACACAAGGAATAGGGAGCAATATTGCGAGTTCCATAAGGATCATGTCCATATGACCAAAAATTGCATAGCTCTTCAGAACGAGATTGAAACACTCATCCGAAGAGGAAATCTAGCAAAGTATGTTGATCGGGGAGGCGAAAGAAGAAATAATGACCGAACTAGAGAGAGGTCTAGATCTCCTCGTCGGGCAGAGGAGAAAAAAAAAGAGAAACTATGAAGATGATCCAGATGATGACCCCGATCTTCCCAAGAAATCAAGGCAACCAAAACGAGAGGTATTTTCAATACGCTTTGGGTCATTTGATTGTAATGTTATTACAGGAGGAGATGCAGGAGGAGGAGACCTTACTGCAGAAAGAAAAGCTTACCTCGGAGAGGCTCAAGCTTGCTCATACATTCAGCGAATAAATTTAGCTGAGTAAGATCGCCCGAGAAAGGTGAATAAAGAAAAATTGGTCATTGGGTTTTCAAAGAATGATCTTGCAGGAGTTCTATATCCTCATGACGACCCACTAGTGATCAAAATGAGAATGAAGGAGGTAATGATCTCAAGAGTGTTAGTCGACAACGGTAGCTCGGCAGACATCATGTTCTACTCGTGTTTCGATAGTTTAAATTTGAAGCTATCTCAACTGGAGCCTTACCACAGGCCCTTCATCGGTTTTGCTGGAGAAAAATTATTTCCACTTGGGACGATCAATTTGGATATATTCATTGGTACTTGGCCTGCTTGTCGGACAGAAAAAATACGCTTTTTCGTGATGGATAAGAATGTCCAGTCATCGTACAATATCATCATGGGAAGAGTAGGGTTGAAGAAGTTCGAGGCTGTACCATCTACAGTGCACCAATGCTTAAAATTTCCAACAAACTTTGGAGTAGGAGTTATGAAAGGTGATCAGAAAGTAGCTCGGGAGTGCTATTATTCATCCGCCGAGCAAGATGAATTGGAAGAATCAAAGAAAAAGACAACTACTTATCAAGTGGATGAAGGTGCAGAAATTGAAACCTTGGATCCTCGGGATGAGTCGCAACTCGTGAAGGGACAAGTGGTGGAAACTACTGAAATATCATTCTGGACGACGAACACCCTGAACGAACTACTCAAATAGGTTCATCATTGGAAGCCTCACTAAAATAAGAATTGATAACTTTCCTTAGAAGCAGAAAACAAACTTTTGCCTGGAGTCATGAAGATATGCCTGGAATTGACCCAAACTTCTTATGTCACGAGCTCAATGTGAATAAGGAGATCAAACCTGTGAAGCAGAGAAGAAGAGTATTCAGTCCCGAGAAGAATCAAGCTATACAGGAGGAAGTCGAGAAGCTCCAGAAAGCTTGTTTCATTGAAGATGTAAAATATCCAGATTGGTTAGCCAATTTGGTGATGGTAAAGAAGAAAAACAACAAGTGGAGGATGTGTGTAGACTTCACCGACCTCAACAAAGCATGCCCAAAAGATCACTTTCCACTACCTCGAATTGATCAACTGGTGGATGCCACCTCGGGACACGAGTTGCTGAGCTTCATGGATGCTTATTCTGGTATATAATCAGATAAAAATGAAACCTGAAGACAGGGAGAGTACTTCTTTCATTACTCCTAGGGGAACTTATTGTTATAATGTTATGCCTTTTGGTTTAAAAAATGCAGGTGCGACATATCAGAGGATGAATAAGGTCTTTGCTGAATAAATCAGTGACAATATGGAAGTCTATGTTGACGACATGCTGACGAAAAGCAAGAAAGCTACAGATCATCTAGTCGACTTAAGTCAAACTTTTGATCAACTAGATAAATATCAAATGAAGCTGAACCCGACAAAGTGCGTCTTTGGTGTACGAGAAGGCATGTTCCTTGGGTACATTGTAAATCAACGAGGCATTGAAGCAAATCCTGAAAAGATCAAAGCTCTATTAGGGCTGCGATATCCAACAACGAAGAAGGAAGTAAAGAGTCTCACAGGACGAGTAGCAGCACTCAACAGATTTGTGTCACGAGCAACTGACAGATGTCTCCCATTTTTCAAGACACTCAGAAAGACTTTTGAGTGGAATGATGAATGTGAAAAGGCTTTTCAAAACTTGAAGAAATACTTGGGAGCACCCCCACTATTGTCCAGACCGGTGATAGGAGAGAAACTGTATTTGTACCTTACAGTGTTCGAGAATGCAGTTAGCTCGGCGTTGATCAGAGTGGAGAATGGAGTACAAAAACCAATTTACTACACAAGTAAGGCCTTCCGAGGAGCAGAGATCAGATATCCGAGACTAGAGAAATTGGCACTGGCGCTGATTGAGGCGAGTAGGAGAATGAGGCCGTACTTCCAGGCTCATACTATAGTAGTATACACCGATGTGCCATTGAGACAAGCCCTTCATAAGCCAAAGAAATCAGGGAGATTGATGTACTGGGCAATAGAGCTTGGAGAATATGATATAATTTATGAACCCAGATCATCATTAAAAGGGCAGGCTGTAGAAGATTTCATAGCGGAGTTCACCTATCCTGATATCCCCGAGGAGCAAAAGTTTTTCGCTGATCAACCTGTGGATGTTACAGGATCAACAAACACAAGCCCAGACTAATTCCGATTGGTAAAAGGACGTGTGGATGTTACAGGATGTGATGCAGAGATAGGTGGGAGGACTACGGACGAGGAACAAGAGTTGCTCACTGATCAACCTGTGGATGTTACAGGATCAACAAACACTGGCTCAGACCAACTCCGGTTGGTAAAAGGGCAAGTGGATGTCACAGGATCATTAAATTCGAGCTCAGTCCAACCTCGGTTGGTAAAAGGGCAAGAAAAGATGATCGACGAGGAGAGAGAAAAATACGGGGAGGATGAAAAGAAGCAGCAAATATTTCACCGAGGAACTCTAACTGATCAGAAATTTGAAGACGAGTTACCTATATGGAGGCTATATGTAGATAGCTCATCTTGCACTGCAGGATGTGGCGCGGGAATAGTTCTGAGCACTCCGGACGAGGTCGACATGGAATACGCCTTTCGTTTCCAATTCAAAGCATCCAACAATGAAGCAGAATATGAGGCCATGATTGCAGGGCTTAATTTGGCAAAAATTATGGAGGCACAGGAGGTTATGATCTTCAGTGACTCTCAATTGATTATAAACCAAATGATGGGAGTGTATGCAGTTAGAGGAGAATTAATGATCAGATATCATGCAAAGGCAAAGGAACTGTTATCAGAATTTGCCGCTATTCAGCTGGTTAAAATACCAAGAATGGAGAATGCGAGAGCAGACGCCCTAGCTCGACTAGCATCAGCTACTCGCACCGAGCTACGACGAACAATCCCAATTGAAGTATTAGTTGGTCGAAGTATAGATGAAGATCTGAAGATGAATTTTATCACCTTTGATTTAGGACCATCTTGGATGGATCCCATCAGGGTATATATCGAGGAAGGAGAGTTGCCAACTGACAAGCTTGCAGCCAAGAAATTGAAGTTTAAAGCTGCTCGGTATGTACTTACTAATGGCGTTTTATATAGACGAGGAATTATGGCAGGTTTGCAAAGATGTGTACATCCCACCGAGGTGAAAGATTTGATTGAAGAGATCCATGAAGGGTCTTGTGGAGCACATGTAGCAGGTCGGACACTTTTACAAAGGGTGATGACTCAGGGATACTACTGGCCGACGATGAGGGCAGATTGTATAGCCTATGCCAAGAAATGTGACAAGTGCCAACATTTTTCCTCCATCCGAAGAACTCCACAAGCATTGTTGACACCCATAACTTCCCCTTGGCCATTTGCTATGTGGGGAATTGATTTGGTTGGACCACTGCCAACGACCCGAGGAAGGTTCAAGTACCTCGTCGTCGCAGTGGATTATTTTACTAAGTGGGTAGAAGCTGAGCCACTCATTGATATAACCTACGAGAAGGTGTACCAATTTGTTTGGAAGAACATCATTTGCCGATATGGTCTTCCTCATGCCTTCATCACAGACCATGGGACACAATTTGATAACGAGGAGTTTGCCGCCTATTGTCATCATTCAAATATTTTGAAGGTCCACTCAGCACCAGGCCATCCTCAAAGCAATGGACAAACTGAAGTGACAAACAGAACGCTGCTGAACGGTTTGAAGAAAAGATTGGATGATGCGAAAGCAAACTGGATCAACGAGCTACAATCAGTACTTTGGGCTTACCGAACTACTCCCCGAGTAGCCACTGGAGAATCACCATACATGCTGGCGTTCGGAAGTGAAGCTGTCATACCTGTCGAGTTGGGCCTCCCAACACACAGGGTGCTGAATTTCAATTCCCCTGTCAGCGACTTAATGAGAAGACTGGATTTAAACATGCTCGAGGAAGTTAGAGAAGAAGCAGCCATTAGAAATGTTGCTTACCAGCAGCGAACAACTTTGTTCTACAACAAGAGGGTGAAGAAGTGCGACCTAAAAGAAGGAGACTATGTGTTGAAGAAAGTAATCCAAAAGCATAACAAACTGGAAGCAAACTGGCATGGACCATACCAAGTTACAGAAGTTGTTCGACCAGGAACCTATCGAATAGCAGCTTTAGAAGGCGAAGAGTTTAAGAATGCATGGAATACAGAGCATCTGCGCAAGTATTATCAGTGATGTATATGTAACACAGTTTCCATCAGTATGAATAAAATATTCTGGAAGTTTCTCTGTTTATTGAAATTTTTTCGGGGAATACTAGTGCTATGCACTACTCAGCAAAGCTCGGCAGACTACTTAACAAAAAATTCCAAGGAGAAAATATTCCAAACTGTACCAACTTGGTTGGTCGACGAGGAGAAAGTATTCAAACTGTACCAACTTGGTTGGTCGACGAGGAGAAAATATTCCAAACTGTACCAACTTGGTTGGTCGACGAGGAGAAAATATTCCAAACTGTACCAACATAGTTGGTCGACGAGGAGAAATATTCCTAAAAATGCCAACCTGTTTGGCTAGGAAACGAAATATTCAAAAATTTACCAAGTATGGTTAGTTGGGGATAAGCTCTCACTAACTATAATTGGTCGACGAGCACAATTTAATAACCTTGGTTGGTTGGAAAAATTTTAAACATAGTTATATTCATTACTTGATTATTGAAATATTGAGTAACATTACTGATACTTGTAACTTTTCTACTAAGTTGGTCGATGAACAACACTATTATTATCTTTTTAACAGATATGCATAAGTGTTTACAAGACAATAGCAATTAAGATTTGCAAACAGAAATGAAATTTTTTCATTAAATTCGAAATAAATTACAAAAGGAAAGTTACATTGATATGTATACTAACTGTTACATTAAAAACTCCTATTCTATTGGTATTTTCCACTCAGCTTTCGATACAGGTTCCTCGCCAGCAGGCGGATCATTTAAAGACTGAGTAGAATTGATGAAGTTCAAATCCTTCAGCATCCTGACGTTCATCACAGAAGGTCGATCTAATAGATGCTCGGGACGAGATACCTCGATTTGAGAATGAAGATTGTAGTCACCGAGGTATTTTGCAATTAATCTTCGAGGAATGGCGCGAGCTAGGATCCATTCCATATCCAAATTATACGGTGGCACAGGCAAGTCGAGTACCCCGGGATCATTGTAGTCCCACAGATAGTGTCCTTGTTCGAGCTTCAGCACGCCCAAGGCATTCAGCCAGCCTTGTTTGTAGCCCTCATTATTGGCATTCTGGATACGATCATCCAAATGGAATAGTGCTTCGTTGTATCCAGCCATCCAGAACTCCCTGGTCTGTTTGTGAAATTGAAATGTTAACCTTTCAAGCTTCTCGTGAAGACTCTGGATGAAAAGCTCATTAGTCTCCAACAGTGATTTCTTTGCAGAGAGTTGTTTTTCCAGTTCTCTAATTTTCTTTGACATGTCAGACAAAGCTTGGTTCTTAGCCATTAATTGGAAGGCTTGGTTCTCTAAGGCAGATGCTGTCCTCTGTTCCTCCACAAGAACCCTAACTGCTCTTCCTCATCCCCAAGGATCTCTTGCTCGTCCTCGAGGAGATATGGAAGTGCCCGACCTCCTCAAGGTGTCCAACTCTTGCTTAATTTGGCATTCTCAACCTCTAAAAATGAAAATCCCTCGTCAGTCACTGGGATTATAGCTGTTGAAGAAGAGGCTGCAGACTTCAACTGTGCCAGCTCTTTCTGTAAATTGTTATTCTCTTGTTGTAGCAGCTCGGCAATCTGTCTACATGCTTAAACTTCACCCTTTAGGGTTCTCTCCCTAACATCGTACCCAGCGATGAGCTTCTCGTAGCCCTTCTCGGCAGAAAGCTGCTGATACCTCTTCTCATATCCTTCATGCAACAGGGCGATTGATTCCTTACACTGATTTTGAAGGTCCTCTAAGGTACATTAAAGATCCTCGATCATTTCATAGTAAGCCACATTATTGGCCACAGCTCGGTCAAGTAAGCAGTTCAGGTACTGATAAGCTTTGACTGCCTGTTCTGAAGCATCATGACCAAGGATGTCGGCAACTTCTGATGCACTCAGGTCTGTGTGACCATCCTTATAATATTCATGACATTATTGCATCAGCTTTGTATCATTAGCAGATAGCAGATCCATCCTGGCCAGAAACTAGCAGAGAAAGAAAAAGTAATCATCAAAAATAAGATCAAGACAAAGTACAGATAGAAAAGAGACAATCGTATGGAAGAAAAGAACTCAAATTTTATTAGATCATAGTGTAGAGTTACAAAGATCTTGGTTACACTTGACAAAGAAGAAAAATAGAAATAGAAAATCGAACAACACTACACCTTTTCCTTATCTCCCAAAACCTTCTTGGGAGGATGGGAAGAGGAGGCAGGTTGCTCGGAGGGAATTGTGACTTGCTTGGAGAGCACCAACTGTTGCTCGGAAGAAGAAACTCCTTGCTCGACAGCATGCTGACTGGTTAGGGCATTCTCTCCCATTACCATTGAATATTCTTCAGAGGTAGCTTCGTCCTCTTCTAATTCTTATGGAGTAGGAGGGGGACCAGGGATGTGTCTCTGGAAGAGCTCGGATGACTCGTCGACCTTCAATTCCTGAAGGGCAGCAACCCATCCGTCCCTGAAATACTTTACACTGCCATAATCCACTTGAGAGACCATGGCAGCACATCCCTTATCCCAACCTTTGTCCCAGCCAGAGATAAAGGACTTCTTCATGGCAGCTTTCCTTTTGGCCTTCTCCAAGGCGAGCTTCTCGGACAGCAAAACATCAACAGCTTTCAATTTTTGTTCAGCTTCCTCCTTCTGCCGATTTACTTCCTGGAGTTGGACCAACTTCTCCTCAGCATCCTTGAGTTTATTTTCAAACTCCTCAGCAGCCTTGAGCTTCACATTAAGCTCTTTATTAGCCTTCTCCAAGGCATTCACTTTCTTCTCCAAATCTCTGGAGGCCTCAGCAACCCGAGTTTTCTCCTGCTCGAAGGAAGCAAGTTTATTCTCCCAGACTGCCTTATCAGTAGTGTACTTCTGGCGAGATTCCTCCAAGGACTTGGTAGCTTCTTTCAGAGCTCCCTCCACACTGGATGAGGAGCAAGAAGCGTTGATTGCTTCATCCTTCTTGAGGATTATGTTGAAGCAGCTCGTCAACTGTAAACAGAAAAAGAAAGCAAAGTTAGAAACAGATATGAGAAATAACAAAGGAAAATATGAAAAGTTCAAAGTAAAGGTACTTACTGAAGCAAGATGACGAGCAGCCAAAGAAGTAACCATATCCCGAGTAAGGTTATCTTCATTACCTTGCACCTCGGGAATGGTCAAGGACTTTACCGAGCTCATGTCAGAGCTCGGGGGAACAGATGTGGGAACCTTAGTCCCAGCAGCAGGGGGCTGAATGGTGGCGTCAGCCAAATTAACTAAGGAGCTCTTCTTTAGTCTCCTCGGTGAAACAGGTACAACCAAAGAAGAATCATTGGTCGGTGATATCACAATCACCTTTCCAGGAGCAGCATAGCTGCTCGGAGCCACTGCGGGCTTATCAGCAACCTTCTCGGAGATTTTAGCAGGAGCAGTCGAAGGAACTACACCAGTCTTCTTTGTCCCCTCCTTTGGGACATCAATCCTGACCCATTTTACCTCCCCAGAACCGGAGGCAGTTTTCTCAAACAGAGCAGGAGTCCTTCTCTTCTTCATCTTTTTGCTCAACGAAATGTGAGATTCTGGTGAAGAACTTGCAGAGGGTGGTACTGGTTCTGCTTCACTGATCACTGGACGAGCAGTGAAAGAAGTTGTATAGCTATTGTATTGGAGCAGATAGGAGGCTGATCGAATGTGCTCGTCAGCAACCCTTTGATGTAGACCCCAGATAAGTCCCAAATGCCTTAGATTGACATCTGTTTCTCTTGGGCACTTTCTCTTGCTATCAACTGCAAATAAACATACATTGTTATCAGTAACACATTTTATCAAACACAAAACAAACATGATTTCAAGATGAATAAAATAAATAAAAACAATATATCCCATTGCCATAAGGAGGGCATCTGGGACCCTGATAAACCTCATCTCCGGTTAAAGGAGGATGTTGCCAATTTTTTACAACAACTCCATGTTCAAAATAATCCCTGTTGGCATCAGGGAGATTGACTACTAAATCTCTATTTATAAACCTAGTTTTTAAATAATAAATATTATCATTAACTGCCCATCTATAGCAGTACATGATTTCTGGAATTCCTATACGAGTTCCATGCACTTGATTTAATTTATACACCCCATTAACTATTCTCCATGTGTTGGGGCTATTCGTGCAGGAACAACATCAAAGTACTGACAAAATTCCAGACACAGAGGATTTGGTGGAAAAGAAAATCCACACTCAGCAAAAAAGAGACTGGGGAACCAATGTCCCTCAGCCAAATTGAAATAATTAGAAGGCTCAGAAAGCTCTTCCAATACAACCCAAGAAGGAATGGAAAAATCAGATCGAAATTTGTCAAGAGACTCAACTGGGTAAACCATGATGATGAATTAAAAGAAATGAAGAAGAAGAAAGAGGATCTTACAGAAAAAAGACTGAAGTTGTTGACAATGAACGACGGAAGAGATGAACGCACAAGAGAGTAGAAGACAATGAAAAACTCAAAGATGAAAATCTGAAAAGATAGAAGACGATGGTAGTCTCTGTGAAGTTTAAATACTTTGCCTTGGGAACTCGGGAAGTAATGATTATAAAAAGGACGATTACATTACCGGCGGCTAAAAAGGCATTAAATATTAGCGCAGGAATCAAAGCAAACAACAGCGGCTAAAAAGGCGAAAAGCTACGCGAAAACCGAAGCGAGCAGAAAAGTCCAAAAAAGCATGATTCTACGAATTGGGATAGAGAAATAAATACAAGGGATATGATCCTAAAAATCAGGAAGAACTATTTAAAGCTACCGAATTTCGAGAAAGAATGTTCCATACACCTCAAATTTCGAACTATGAAACATTGGGGGCTTCTGTTGATACCAAATTTAATCTGCTGACTTGGACCAACCATATGAAGACACGTGGCTATCTACATGGCAACTACAAGCACTTCCGAGATGATCATACGCTCCGAGGAACAAGACCTCTCCGAGGAACTTTTATGCTCCGAGGAACAGGACCTCTCCGAGGAACTCATTAGCACCGAGAAGCTCAGGCGATCCGAGCTACTCAGGCGGTCCGAGATGCATCTCGAACAAAGCATTAATAGCTGAATAACCAACAGTTCAACTAGTTCATTATATGCTTATCATTCAGACGCACACGCGAAGAGGGCATTAAATGTATTACTATAAGGACATTTTTCTCATGTCCGAAATGTTTCATTTATTTATGTCGTACGCCGCTACATTTGGCACGTCACCTCACGATCTCATATGACGGCCTCTATTCGAATTCCAGGAATCAAGCATGCATTATATCCACTAATATGTCCCTCATCTGCATCAACGACTTCACGTTCCTTGATTGTAGGCTCGTAATGCAAGTGGAACGCAAGAGAAGTCAAATCAGTGAAACAAGGCATGATAGGGATGTTCAAGGGAAAATTGGTAATTTTACATCCACCGTCCGGATTACCGGTCAACTGGAAAGTTGAATATCTTGCTGCAACAAAGATACTGGAAGAAACGGCACCTCAATCCGAGCTACGGTGAACAAGTTATGGCCCGTTGAAAATGGAGATATGTTCTTTGAAAATTCTGGAAATTTTTTTAAGTGTTTAAGCACCTGTTCCCAGCACACTTTCCCGAACCAAGCCCGAAACCGGTTCGGGGGGGTGAACCGGTTCGCAGGGGTACCCGAACCGATTCGGGGTACCTGTACGCTGGATAGAATTTCAGCAGTTTAAAATCGTGGGTCTCTTCATGTATTTCCCTATAAATACCAACTTCGGGAGAGTTGTTTTGCAAGACTTTAGGAGACGAATTTGAGAGTCCAAATACATCTAGTCTTCATATTTTTGAGTCCCAAGACTCATGTTTTGATTCACACATCCTTGCCAAATATTTGTGAATCCTTTTGCAACCCAAGAACACAACTTTGGTTTATTCAACCCTTGTGGAGGAGACCGTTCTTCTTCTTCATTGCAGCCCTACTGGAAAGGGATAATTCCAGCCGCGACTACAGAATTCGATACCCGAGGGTAATTCTTAGTCAACTTGTATTTTCATTGTAATCCGATTGTAAGCCGTTTTCTTACAAATTATAGTGAAAATAAATGGTTTTGCCCCTGAGGGGGATTTTTCCTTAATTGCATGTGTTTGAATGTTCTTGCGTAGATTATCAATTTATTCAATCACATACTGCTGCATGTTTAGGGTTTGTTTGTGTTAAAAGGGTTTTATATATAATTTGATCATTTGAACGCGAGATTTTTCCTGAAATTTATTTGTTTTATCCTGCATGCTATATTTTATTTGATAAATCATCTAGATGTATGTATTAGGGTTTAACTTAAATTTGGGTTTAATTAAAATTGGTTTTTATTTGAGAAGTCACAATATTTTCGCTGTAGCTGCTCTCTCAAATTGGTATCAGAGCCTGTTGCACTAAGTTATTGTGTTTTGATCCTGATTTTGCACAAAAATGGCTTTTGATGGTTTTGGTGATCTTCAATGTCAAATTTTTGAAAAAATTAATTGGAAAATTCACACGAACTCTTGTTTTAAATCTTCTGTTGAAAATGAATCTGAGAGGTGTCCTTGTTGTGAGGGTGTTGGTCACACGTTACATGAGTGTACCACAAATTTAAAGAAGAAATTGAATAAACCGATTTCTCATGTTTCTACCCTTAGTGATTGTGATTCGGAAAAAGAAGTTTTTTATGCTTCTAGGCGAGAGTTTCCCATCCATGTGATTAGTAATGATAGTGAAGGTGATGGGAGTGTGGATGAGAGTGAGGAGGAAAGTGTAGATGAGCATGGCTTGCAAACTGCTTTCAATGAACTTTATGCTAAAACTTTGAAAACAAAGAAAGAAAATTTGAAATTGAAAGCTCAATTGAAAGAGTGTGCCCTAAAAAATAATGATTTTTTAATTAAAGAACTTAGGGCACATGAGAAAATTTTGAAAGAGAAGCTTGAGTACGTCGAGGGTGAGAGAGATAGTCTTAGAGGGTTGATGGATACTATGAAAAAGGAGCTTTTAGAGTTTGAGGATTCTAAACGAGTACTTGAATCTAGGATAGGTGAACTTGAGGTGAAATTGAAAGATTCAAGTAAAGTGAAATTTGATTTGGAGTCTACGTCTGAAAAACTTGATAAGATTTTAGGCACATTCGAGATCAAAACGGATAGGGGTGTGATTGGTCTTGAAAAATATGTTGCACCCATTCCCACACGTGTGAGAGAGCCTCCTGGGATTGTTAAGAAATAGGCACCTAAGTTTGTTAAAAAGGCGCCCCATAAGAACATCGTGAGAGAACCTCCTAGGATCATTAGGAGAGACCCACCTAGGCAAATTCGGAGAGAGCAACCGATAAATTTGAGGAGAGGGCCACCTTTAGGGAACACAAATCGCCCGATTTACTCTTGCACACATTGTGGTAGGCAAGGTCATCTTAGGAACTTTTGTTATAAGCTTTTAAATGGACCTAAGAAGGTTAATGAAAGCATAAATTCGATTCCCAAAACCCCCACACTTCGTTACACATCAATTTGGGTTAGAAAATCGGATTTAGAGGCTTATGGTTTATTTGTCCACGATTCCCGTTTGCTTGCACATAATTCACCCCATGTGAAATCTTTTGGTTGATTGTGATTGCATGTTTGTCATACACTAGTTGTGGTTTCATGAAATATTTTTACTAGTGTGATGACTTGTACCTTTTGTATATATTTTTTGAAGAATTTTGAAAAATACAAAAAGATTTTATTTTGATAAAATTTTGAAAAAAAAATCCAAAAAGATTTTTGTTTTTTTGTTTGCACCGTTTATTGATGAACACTTTGGATGACCGAGTCACAACATCATTTCATTTTTTTCATGTGACTATTTGATAGTGTTTTGAGACAATAGGTCAATTTATCCTTGTGCTTTGCAATGTTTGGAGTCATTAAGATGTAATTGAGTGTTTCTTCCTACATGTTTGACTCATATTTCCTTTATTGTACACATGCACGGATTTGTTTGATTATTGTGCTTGTCTTATCACATGTTGGTTGGGTGTTTTCATCTCAATCCTGTCTTTAAAACAAACCAAGCGCGATAATTTTTTATAAGGAAATTGTGCATATAAAAACCGTGTTGTGAGTTTGTGTGCTTTGTTTGAATAACGGGGAGGGGCTGCGAAAGGTAATTATCTATCCTTTGCGCAAAAGCCACCGTTAAAAAGGACCTAAAAAATTGAGGAATTTTAATATCCGAGGTCCAAAGAGGTTAAAAGAGCCCGAAAAAATTGAAAGGCAATAAAAAGATATTCATGCCAAAAAGGGGCCATTTAGGTTTTTGCACCAATTCTCCAATGTTTGAGAATTTA
The DNA here is from genome assembly GCA_949130495.1 of Sambucus nigra. NCBI lineage: Eukaryota > Viridiplantae > Streptophyta > Magnoliopsida > Dipsacales > Adoxaceae > Sambucus > Sambucus nigra. The sequence goes on along the minus strand of OX422210.1, from coordinate 583,687,311 downwards.
GATTACCTCTAAAAGAATATATATATGAGGGAGTTTGGTTGGAGAATTAAAACGGGTTTGCACGTCCTTGAAATTTTTGAAAATGCACTATACAGTTTTGGACGTTATTGGTGTGAAAATCATTTGACTTTGATTTGTTGATTTGCATAAAACGATGTCATCTAAATTCAACAAACGTTTACACTTAAGGATACCTTTGATGTTCATTCGTTAGGAGTACACGTATGCATCGTGCACATATGATTGATTGAGTTGATTTACCTATCGAATGTGTTCACACCCATTCATTCCATTTCCATGACTTGGCTGTTTGAGTCTAAATCCATGGTGTGATTTTTGTTTCATATTTGTTCATATTGGTATCTTATTTTTGTATGAAAAATTTGAAAAATTCAAAAATAGTTTGAGAATATTTGTTTGAGCATCTCCTTGCTAGAGCACGTTTACCATATTGATTGATGCCTTGACTTGTATACCGTGACACCCCGATTTTGCTTGTTTGATTCATTCTTCTTTTTGTCTAGTTGGGGACATCATAAAAAGGGGGAGAAAGAATTATCTTATTCTGGGGGAGTTTGAATTTTGGGGGAGTTTTTGAGATTTGACTTATGCGTTCATCATAAATTGGTATCCATGTTTATCTCATTTCAAATTCGATACGTCACTTGGTATTTTGCTTTATCTCATGTGTGTAGGTACTACATTGATGATCACTAAATTGCACACCCTAATGAGAAAAGATTTGAGATTCCTGACGATTTGAAGAACAAACGATGAAGACTATTCACTTGTACCTTTTCCAGTTTTGGGTTCATGGGAGGGTAGATTTGTATAGGCAATTTCATATTTGATAATTCGGATTTTTTATGTATGTACCGGCATAGACATAGGGTGAGATTTGTAAGGACATTTTTCTCATGTCCGAAATGTTTCATTTATTTATGTCGTACACCGCTACATTTGGCACGTCACCTCACAATCTCACATGACGGCCTCTATCCGAATTCCAGGAATCAAGCATGCATTATCTCCACTAGTATGTCCCTCATCTGCATCAACGACTTCACGTTCCTTGATTGTAGGCTCGTAATGCAAGTGGAACGCAAGAGAAGTCAAATCAGTGAAACAAGGCATAATAGGGATGTTCAAGGGCAAATTGGTAATTTTATAGCCACCTTCCGTAGGACCGATCAACTGGAAAGTTGAAGAGCTTGCTGCAACAAAGATACTGGAAGAAACGACACCTCAATCCGAGCTACGGTGAACAAGTTATGGCCCGTTGAAAATGGAGATATGTTCTTTGAAAATTCTGGGAATTTTTCTAAGTGTTTAAGCACCTGTTCCCATCACACTTTCCCGAACCAAGCCCGAAACCGGTTCGGGGGGGTGAACCGGTTCGCAGGGGTACCCGAACCGGTTCGGGGTACCTGTACGCTGGATAGAATTTCAGCAGTTTAAAATCGTGGGTCTCTTCATGTATTTCCCTATAAATACCAACTTCGGGAGAGTTGTTTTGCAAGACTTTAGGAGACGAATTTGAGAGTCCAAATACATCTAGTCTTCATATTTTTGAGTCCCAAGACTCATGTTTTGATTCACACATCCTTACCAAATATTTGTGAATCCTTTTGCAACCCAAGAACACAACTTTGGTTTGTTCAACCCTTGTGGAGGAGACTGTTCTTCTTCTTCATTGCAGCCCTACTGGAAAGGGATAATTCCAGTCGCGACTACAGAATTCGATACCCGAGGGTAATTCTTAGTCAACTTGTATTTTCATTGTAATCCGATTGTAAGCCGTTTTCTTACAAATTATAGTGAAAATAAATGGTTTTGCCCCTGAGGGGGATTTTTCCTTAATTGCATGTGTTTGAATGTTCTTGCGTAGATTATCAATTTATTCAATCACATACTGCTGCATGTTTAGGGTTTGTTTATGTTAAAAGGGTTTTATATATAATTTGATCATTTGAACGCGAGATTTTTCCTGAAATTTATTTGTTTTATCCTGCATGCTATATTTTATTTGATAAATCATCTAGATGCATGTATTAGGGTTTAACTTAAATTTGGGTTTAATTAAAATTGGTTTTTATTTGAGAAGTCGCAATATTTTCGCTGTAGCTGCTCTCTCAATTACCCTTTCATACGTATATCATTAAATGTATTACCATTTCACATTACAGCCTCAAGGCTATAAATACGTTGTACAATCCTCATTGTGGGAGGGAGGAATCCTGAATCCAAACTTTGGGATCCAGAACGAAATTTCTTGTAATGGAGAATTCCCAAACACTCAGCAATAAAACAACAGTGGACGTAGGCCATTCTTATAAGGCTGAACCACTTTAAAATCTTTTGTCTCATTTATTTATCTATGATTGAAAAATTAGCGTGATCTAATTTTTTACATCAACGCCAATTTTAAATATTCTTAAGAATAATTTCCTTTTTAGATGCGGAAGCGTAAAATGATGGTTCAACTTAAAACAAATTTTAATTTCTTAACAAATTAAAATTAAACCGAGTGAAAATAATTTAACACACACACAATTCAAATTTCACTTAAATCATATTAATTAATCCAAGTGCTAGAATTTGCCTAAGTTATATTTATCAATATTTCCAAATTAGGCCAAACAAGTTTTAACAATAGACTTGAATTAAATGAACAATACCCAAATTTAATTAGTACCCAATTAAATTAAGTGTGACAATTGAAACCATTTTTATCTTGAATTATCCTAAGTATGAGTTCTATGTCATTATGCATGATAAAAATAAATCAATCACACTATGCCGCGATGTACGAGGAAAAACCCAAAACGGGAAACAACCTCGGACGACCCTAGCCTCAAATCCACTAAGTACGGAATTACATTTACAAGACAGATGACTTACTTCCTCAACTCGAACCCTCTCAAGCCTTGATGCGTCTTCTTGTAACCACCTCTTCCTAGAGCATAACCACAGAGCTCCACCGCGATCTTGGACTCACCAATCGGACAATAGGTACACCGTCAACCACACGTGGTGTCTTTTACCACATGAGAATGTCGCAGCAAAATGAACTCTTCTTCTTTGAGGGATATAGAAAAAAACCCAAACTTCTCTTTAAACAAATGTAGAGAAAAACCGGTGCCAAAATGCTCCAAGCAAAGTATATATATATATGATCTTGGAAGAAACAAATATGGGTGTAACTAAGTGTTTAACGGATTTTTCTTTATAAAATAAACACTCAAACTCATAAACTTTTTCTTAGAAGAAGCAACTCACAAAACTCTCTCTAGGAGTCAGTATATTATGAAAAAGTTAAAACTTCAATAATGATTCCCGCACTTAGATATGCTGTGAAAAGATAGTGGGGGAAAGAAGTGGGGAACATGGGCTAAAAACCGTCAAAAACTGCCAAAAACTGACATCTTATTAGAACGATATTTCGTTCGAACGAAATCTCGTTTGATATCTCGTTATGAAATCTCGTTAGAAATCTCGTTACAAATCTCGTTAGAAATCTCGTTTGATATCTCATTCGAACATAAGGTTCGTTCGAACGACATATCGAACGACATTTCAAAGGCCTATACTGGGAATTCGTTGGCAAACTCGTTTGAATGACTTGTGGTTCGAACGACAATCTCGTTCGAACGACACTTCGAACGAACTCACGGAATGTTCAAAAATTATTTTTAACCCCAGAAACATTATATTATATATATATATATATATATATATATATAAGTTTTAATAGAAAAACATCTGAAAACAAAACATAGTTTTGAAAACCTAACACCCAATATAAACATGTTCCAAGCTCCTATATATATATGTAATGCATTCATACCTTGGGAGCATGGAACTACTGTTGATGACGTTGAAATGAGGTACACAAACCACGGCTTTTGATGAAGCTTTATACTTTTTGTCGCTACGTCTTCAACTAAACACATCATAGGCTTGATGGATGATCAATATACTCTATCCTATGACTCAAACTTTTTTGTCCGGAATTGAGCCAAAACTACAAAGGACTCGATTTGAAATTTGCGTCCTTACAAAAGAAGGTGTCCCAGTTGGAGAGACTAAGAAAAAGGATGTTTCTCCATCTGGGGGAGCAGTTAAAATTGTCAAAGAAGCCAGTAAGAATCCCCCAGTTGCTCTAAAAAGAGGCAACACTGATAGTACAAGTATAGCACCCTGCCGTGGCAGTACTTCTACAAATCGCATTCAGGCCACACAGGCCGCGGCAGGTATCTCACTCAAGGCGCGGCCAAAACTCCTGTAGGCCGCGGCAGGTATCCAGCTCAGGGTCCGCGGACCCCATCCAACAGCTCAGTGCTGCTACTCTGTGGGCCGCACGCCCACATCCACATCTACTGCAGGCTTGGTATATGCCACGTGCTCAGGGCACGTGACTCAAGACACTTCCTCATAAATAAAGGATCACACCTGGGAGTAGGGGATCGGTTCCAGACAGACCCAAGGCACTACAACACAGACTCTCTCTACATCGCCCCAACATAAGCTTTGGAGGCCTAGAATCTACATCGCAGCCACCTCACGGGCTCACCGGAATCTCTAATACTATCATGTACTCTCCTTTATTCTCATAATTGTACGCCTCTATAGGCACGATTATATTGTACAACGCAATGCATATAGTGAGAAGGGAGCAACACAGTGGATGTAGGCCCATTTTAGGGGCTGAACCACTCTATATCTTGTCTACTCTCTGTTTGCTTGTTTTATCTATTTATTCTACACTTCATACTTGATCTGTTGGCACAAGATCTACCTATGTACGATTTATCATATCATCAGTTTGGCGCCGTCTGTGGGAAGGAGATATTTCAATCTTGTTCTCTGCATATATGAGTTCTTCAAACACCTTATTTGATCCCGGGGAGTCCTTTGGATCATCTCCTCACGGGTCGATTACTGGTTGTTGGACTCTGCATCATAATCACACACTTAGGTGGGTATTTCTTATATCCAGATATACTCCACCTTGTGGCTTTAGATCCATCTTGCATACCCCTGTGATATCATTCTATCTAGCTAGTATCGAAAAGCATGACGGGCTTTTGCCTCAAAAAAATGAATGATTAGGGAGGGATTGTATCTACTCCTTTTTTGCAGTTCTTGGTCTATGATCTAGGGTTTATCATTGAAACTGTTCCGTGTTGTGCACCGAGAGGTCATTTGCCCATGGACCAACCCTAGTAGGTGTGCTCTCCATAAGTTCCCGAGCTTCAGGTTTGGGATTGCTCCTTGCTGCCTAGGTGGGGGATGCGGCCAGACAATAAATATGTCTTAGGACCGTAGCCTCCACTAGGGTAGTTGTTACAAAAGCTTCAAACGTTGAGGAGCATAACCAGTCGGGATCTGGCTCTACCATGGTGTATCATATGAGGCCGCGGCGGTGCATCTTGCTACGTGCCTTATGGCCGCGGCCACGGTGCCCCGTAGCAGTGAATGCTGCATCCCCATTTCCTACTTGGTTACTTCAGTATCTCTGAGATTGCTCACTTCTGTTAGTTTGTTCTCAGATTATATATATACATTGTAAAGACTAATAAAAGCAGAGATGGAAGGAGAATCCAGCCGGAGTGCAGAAGTCAAGGATGAGATTGTGCAACTATACAATCACCTTAATCACCTCTATGACAGCCACGCCTCGCTTCTGACCCAGGTCAATTTTCTCACTCAGAGGGTTCTAATGCTAGAGGCCGCGGCATCTAAGAACATAGGCACGGAGGTGGAGGAAATAGCAAAGCCAGCCATGCCTGCCGCGGTGGTAAATGAAGCCTCAGAATCAACTGTCAGAGGTCAAAAAAGGCAGAAAAAATCTGGTGTCTATACTCAGTTGAGCCTCCCGATTGAAAAGATCTTGGAAGTCATCAAAGGGGACAAGATTTTGAGGTGGCCAGAAAAATTGAGAGCTCCACCCCACAAGAGGAACAAAGCTACCTGGTGCAGATTCCATCAGGACCATGGCCACGACACAGAGCAATGCTATGCTCTGAAGGATGAAGTTGAAAGGCTAATCGGGCAAGGAATGCTGCAGCGATTCCTGAAGAATGCATAAGGGATTCATCCATATCTAGCAGAGGCTGCATACCGCATCTCATCCTTAGTCTTTCTAATTGCAACTATTTCTGTTTATGTTTTATGAAGCTCATTGTAGCCTTAATACTCGAGGCTTTATGTTTTGTTAACAAAGTCATTAGCTGCAGCATACATATATAAATATATGAACTAGCAAGTTTAGCTATATCTGATATTTCTCTTCGTTTCATAACCTGCTACCTCACAAAAAGACTTGTTGTCTCAAACAGATTTCAGAGGAATTATAGCAAAATTATCTCGAAGGATTATTCTACTTCGGGATGCACTTATGGATGGGATACAACCTTCATTAGCTCAGAAGCTCCTTTCGCAATGTGCAACTACATCTTATCATATGATGACCATATTCGCAGAAGCATCTCAGGATTCGAGGAGCTTTTATCAGCCACCAGGGCCTACAACGCCAATTCTCTGCTCTCGGAGTGCGATATTAGCTGTGGGTGGCTTAATAACATAACCCAGCCTGGAGAGGCTTGATAGTGTCTCGCATATTAGCTGTGGGTGGCTTAATAACATAACCCAACCTGGAGAGGCTTGATAGTGTCTCGCATATTAGCTGTGGGTGGCTTAATAATATAACCCAGCCTGGAGAGGCTTGATAGTGTCTCGCATATTAGCTGTGGGTGGCTTAATAACATAACCCAGCCTGGAGAGGCTTGATAGTGTCTCGCATATTAGCTGTGGGTGGATTAATAACATAACCCATCCTGGAGAGGCTTGATAGTGTCTCGCATATTAGCTGTGGGTGGCTTAATAACATAACCCAGCCTGGAGAGGCTTGATAGTGTCTCGCATATTAGCTGTGGGTGGCTTAATAACATAACCCAGCCTGGAGAGGCTTGATAGTGTCTCGCATATTGGCTGTGGGTGGCCTAATAACATAACCCAGCCTGGGGAGGCTTCATAGTGTCCCAAGATTGACTAAAGGAAATCCATGAAAGACAGTCGAAGCGGCTATAGGAGGCTCTGTTACTATGATCATGAAGCATGTCAAACCTACAGAAGGATGGCCTCGATTTTATAAGGGCAAGGTTCTACAGCCTCATTATCTTGTCTGCAGTCAAGTAAATGGTCGCGGCATCCTCATCCACCGCTGCCCTAGCACTGGATGGCAACCTGCCACAGCTGAATGGAAAAAGCGACTGAGAGTCGCTGAGGTGGACTTGAATTCAGAACATTTGCCCTCGTTCAAAATTACCGCGGCTTGTGTGCCCTTGTTCAAAATTACCGCGGCATCAAATCGATCTATTCATTATTTCTACATGGAAAACGAGTAGATAACCAAAGGGTCCGCGGCTTCTACGAAAAATTGAAGAAATTAAGCCGCACCCCAAAACCATACTTCATTGGCACCGCGGCTTGGGGGATCACAGCCCTACAGAGGTGCAGGGGCAAAACAAAAAAAGGCCAAAGTGACAAGGACACCGCGGATGATTAGTAAGATCAAGATTGCATCGAATCATACTATGTTGCCGCGGACCTAGCTACAAGTCCTACAAGTTCATTCAATACAGAAAGCAATTTGCAAATATGAGGCAGTAACGCACAACCATTCATTATACCAGGCAATGTAAAACATGCAATATTGAAAAGCAAGGAATATTAAGTAGGCAATCAGTGATAAAAATATGGCCGCAGCCTTTGTATTAATAGTCACAGATTACAAAATGGAGGCCGCAGCCACAACGGAAATCTAAGATTACAAAAGTTGATGCAACAGAAATTGAGAATTTAAGAGGCCGTGTCATCATCATCGTCAGCCTCCTCTCCGCCCACGGCAGTCACTGTCTCCCCCTCCTCAGCCGCTGCCTCTGCCTCTGCTTGGGCTTTCAGCCTTGCTCTTTCTTCAGCCGCGGCCTTCATCTCAGCAATGCACTCTTGATGTTCTGCATCACTTAATTTCCAAGCGAGGACCGTCTCCTTGGCATCAGGGAAGCTCTTAATAATTCTCTGTCGCAGCTCCTGGTAGCCGCGGAGGTATGCCCTGTTGTTAATGAGGAAGAAATCCTTGAAGCCTTTGAATGACTCCACGGCATGATCTATAGCTAGCTGTAGGGCATCGCCATGATCAACTTCCATCTTTTGTATGGCCGCGGCGTGGGCTTCATCCTTCTGAGCAGACTTGGCTTCTAGCTCTTGATATTTCTGCTGGAGGAGGGCGAGCTTGGTATTTGCAATCTCTGCAACACGGGCGTCTTCGGCGTTTGGGCCTGTGATGATTTCAGAGATTCCGTGGCTTGATTGAAATTCTCCTCTGCTTCTTCTCTGGCCTTATTGGCCTTCTCCAAGTCCATATGCGCCGCTTGGAGGGCCGCGGCAGAAGACGCTTTCCCTGCCTCAAAAGAAGAGGTTCGTGCAAACTGCAAGTCCACAGCATGAGCACTCTTCTCGGCCTCTTTCAGCCTGAACAAAGCCTCATATTTCCTCTTCTGGACCACAATGACATCGGCGGCCTCTATGAAATAAAAGACGTTAGCCAAAATACAGAAAAATATGAGATGCAAAGATTGACTAGTACGTACCCTCAGAAGGCTGTGGAGGCCACAGTCATCCAGATCTTCGTGATCCTCCCCAACCAGCCTGTCGAGGTCCGCGGCATCCAAGGCTCGCTTCATCCTCCGCGCAGCCTTTGCAGTAGTGTCCCAGGAGGAATTTGGGTCAGGCTGCCTTAATTGAGGCCTTGGCCTACCGTCTGGCCCGGACTCTCCGCGGAATTGGGGAGGTGGAAAATTTGCATTAACCGCCACTACATTTGGTGGGGGAGGAGAGGATGATGGGAGGGGGACTTCCGCTGACATCAGGTCAGCCGTGGACAAATTTTCCCCTATGTCGTCGTCAAAGTGTTCATGATGCTCTGGGTTTTCATCATTAACCACCTGATCCGCGGCAGGATCAGTGGTCTTATCTCCAGTGGCGGCCGCGGCAGGTACCTTAGCTCGGGACCTCTTCCTTTTTCTGCTTCGCGCAGTGTTATTCAGCACGACCGCGTCCTCATCCATCTCTGCCAGCTGCGCAGCCAGCAGTTCCCTATCAACTTCTTCACCTGAAAAGGAATAGCATGAGTTCAACAAGTTGAAGAAAATAAAATGACCGCAGAATAAAAATAATGGCACAGTTAATTACCCTCTGCGCCCATCTGTTGAGGAATTGATTTGTTTGGGAAGAATCCCGCCTCAAATATAGTTGCCGATGTTACAAGTATGCTGAACTTCTAATGCTCAGCAGGAACTTCCGCGGCCTCCGCAACTCTTTTTTCCTGCCGCGCGTTCAGGTGAAGATTATCAAGGGCTGCAGAAAGAAAAGACAATTCAAGTTGGTGGAAGTTACGCGAAATTAAAGGACGCGGCTATAATCTTATACCTAGTTTTGAGGGTGAACCCCACTGCCGCGACATTTTATATGATCTCTCTCTTTCATTCTCCTCGGGGTGCATCTCCCAGCCTTCACCGGAGATGTAAAAATATTTCCCCTTCCAGTTTTTCACACTGGTCGGTCTCCCAGTGTAATGGGTCTCGTCCCTGCCGCGGCTAGAAAAATAGTAGTAGCCCGCGAACTTTACTGAGTTCTCCTTTGGGCGGTAGAAATGAAAGAACTCCGCGGGAGTAATGTCCTTCTTGAACAACTTCTCCCAAAGGACAACTGCAGCAAGAACAGCTCTCCAACCATTGGGATCTAACTGAGCGGGGGCCAGTTTCATTGTCTGGAAAATGCAACGGATGGGAACAGGAACAGGCAGCCGCAGCCCATAGATGAAGGCGTGCTCAACCCAATCTTGGAAATTCGAAAGCCTCAGCAACCTGCTCAACCCAATCTTGGGTCATCGAGCCGCGGATATCAAGCGCGGCCAATGGTCTCTCAGCCCTCCCAGACGTGCCTCCTGGGTTATTTCTAGCAGCCGCGGCATTGTCTCCTACACCCATTGGATGTGTACTTGAGTTGGCTTCGTCTTCCATCGGCTGAGATTGAGAATTCTTCCCAGATGCAGAGTCCGTGGAGGATGAGTCAATTATCACGCAATTCGGGCAGTCTTTCAGTTTGCAGGGCCCAACCGATTTCAGAGAGGGCACGGAAGTAAGCTCGGGGGGAGAGGTCCCAAAATTCTTTGCCCAAAAGCCTCTCAGGAACTCGTCTGGGTCAAAGCTCATATGGCTGCAGCAGTACCTGAAAAGTAGAATTCGCAGTTAGGCGCCGCAGCCAGTATGACTTGTAAGACTTCAAGAAGCCGCAGAAGGGTATTTTTTAAGTATTAAAAGTTTGGAATTAGGTCCCTAACACAGTTATATTAATGGGCGAACTCTATTGCTTATGGGACCATACGGTCCCAGCTGGCCGCGGCCACATCCATATTTGTTGAACATGCGCTGCCACGGAAATAAGATAGAATTGCTTTAAGGCATTCCCGACCGCGACTATTCCTAATTCTTCAGACAATTCGATATGCTCTAGTAGCAACTACTGTTATTTTACATGGATGTCTTGGGTTCATGAAAGTTTTAAGGCTGTTCTGAGATGACCAAGAGGGTGATTTAATGCCGCGAATGATGGCTTGAGGGACCGCGGCCATTTAGCACGGTTTGACGCGAAATTGCAAGTTCAGATGATTATAATCCTATCATGCCGCGGCCTATATCCTAAACAGTTGATTATCCTATTTTTAACCATTCTAAGATCAAATTCACAGAATGTAGAGGGTTTGACTATGAACATCAAGGACAGTGATATGTATTTCATATGCAGCATATGTGGGAAAAAGCAAAACTAACAAATAAAACCCTAGATTTCTAGCAAATGAACCAGGAAAGGCATAAAAAGGGAAGAAAATTGTAAATGGTGGTTGAAAAATCACCTGGGAATGAAGAGAATCGTGAAGATCAGCTACAGACCACCTTGAACTGCCACACACCGCCTCGGAGGGTCGCCAGAATATGCAAGAAGAAATGTGCAGAGTTTCGCTCTCGATTTGCTCTCAAAAGTTTTGGAAACGTAATGAAGTCCACGGCCAGAAACAATTTATATAAGGGAGCGCGGAAGACGAATCGTCGCTTTGGAAGCACCGCGGCACCTAGGCTACTTAGCCGCAGTCCTAATATATCTCCCTTGGCACTACAGCTAGGGGGCTTATTGATAGTACAAGTATAGCACCCTGCCGTGGCAGTACTTCTACAAATCGCATTCAGACCACACAGGCCGCGGCAGGTATCTCACTCAAGGCGCGGCCAGAACTCCTGTAGGCCGCGGCAAGTATCCAGCTCAGGGTCCGCGGACCCCATCCAACAGCTCAGCGCTGCTACTCTGTGGGTCGCACGCCCACATCCACATCTACTGCAGGCTTGGTATACGCCACGTGCTCAGGGAACGTGACTCAAGACACTTCCTCATAAATAAAGGATCACACCTGGGAGTAGGGGATCGGTTCCAGACAGACCCAAGGCACTACAACACAGACACTCTCTACATCGCCCCAACATAAGCTTTGGAGGCCTAGAATCTACATCGCAGCCACCTCACGGGCTCACCGAAATCTCTAATACTATCATGTACTCTCCTTTATTCTCATACTTGTACGCCTCTATAGGCACGATTATATTGTACAACGCAATGCATATAGTGAGAAGGGAGCAACACAGTGGATGTAGGCCCATTTTAGGGGCTGAACCACTCTATATCTTGTCTACTCTCTGTTTGCTTATTTTATCTATTTATTATACACTTCATACTTGATCTGTTAGCACGAGATCTACCTATGTACAATTTCTCGTATCATCAAACACCTTTTATTGAAGGTAATGTTGTTGTTCGGGAAGAGACAACACCTTTAATTGAACCTGTTCCTCTGAGAAGATTGAGAAGGGGTCTTATTGAAAAGACCGTGGATGCTGCTGCTCAACCTTCTAGGGTTAAGGTACGTTCTTTGAGAGTTAGTTCCCCAGCACTCATTTCTCCTAGCTTGGTCCAGAAATTAATCTAGTCTGGAACTCTTACTGACTACTGAGCTGTTGAAACTTCCACTCCTCGGGAGAAGGTCACTGACTTGACAGCCCAACACCTTGCATCAGTAAGTTTCATTATACTTGTCATTTTGATTCTTCATACAACGTTCATTTTTTTATTTGGGCTTCTCTTCATCTTGCAATTTTCAGTGTATTTTAATAATATCCTGGAGAATGATGAAGCTATTAAAGCTACAACTTCTTCCAGTGGAATAGAAGAAGCCCTTGCTGGGTTGTCAAAATATTTGGAGGAATCCCGGCAGAAGTATGAGGATAAAAAAGTTGCTTGAGAAAATAAAATCAAGTCTGCTGAGACAGCTCAACAAAAAGTTATGGAGGTTGCCAAAGAGGCTGATCTAGCTCAGTAGAGATCTGTGAATGCTGCATAAGAGGCTGTAAATGCTTCTAAGGAGGCAGAGGAGAAATTAAAGATGGTCATTTCCAGCAAGGAGGAAGCCGAGGGCAAGCTTGAAGATCTTCTTAAGGAGAAAACTTCTTCGCAGAGGGAGAAAAGAAGATTTGCTGTGAAGAAGTCCTTTATCTCTAGCTGGGACAAAGGGTGGAATAAATCCATAACTGCTGCCTCTACCCAAATGGAGTATGCAATTTTGAAGTTCTTTAGGGATGGGTGGGTAGCAGCGTTGAAGGAGTTGAACGTTGCTGAGGACTCTGAACTATTTGAGAGACATATTCATGGTCCTCCTCATGCTATTGGAGAAGAAGAAGAAGAAGAAGAAGAAGAAGAAGAAGAAGAAGAAGAAGAAGAAGAAGAAGAAGAAGAAGAAGAAGAAGAAGAAGAAGAAGAAGAAGTTGGATTTGATGAATCTTCTTTATTGATAGTAGAACAAACTCATGATGCCATTATCCCTCAGTCCTCCGAGCAAGTTCACCAGGCAATAATCTCTACCGAGCAACCCCAGTTGCCCACCGAGAAACTAATTCCTTCTTCAAAACCATCTATGGATGTTATTGGGAATAAGGAGAAGGTGTAAAGTTGTTCGGCAATTTGTTACTTTTCCCTATTTTCCCTTTTATTTTGTACCTTTGGTTGTACACTCTTCTCTTATGATCAATAAAATGGACTTTATTATTTATTCAGAGTTTCTCCTTTACAGCTGTGCTGTTATTGATCTGTTTTTACTTTTCCTTGCTAGTTTATTGTCAATATGGAATTATTATCAACTCATGATACCGAGTTGATGAATAAGTGTACTGATTACTTCAAAGTTGGTCGTACATACTTCACTAAAGCACAAATAATTCATATTCTTGGATCTGATGCCTCTGAGCGAGCTATTAATGCTTACCAATATCTAAAATGTTTACTTGATGGGGCTATAGCAAATAATGTGGCTTACTATGAGATGATTAAAGATCTTCAAGGAATGATTGAAGAACTTCAACTTCAACATAAGGAAGCCACTGCTCTTTTACATGAAGGTTATAAGAAGAAGTACCAACAGTTGAGCGCTGATTTGGGCTATGACAAATTTATCTCAACCTATAATAAGAGAGAGTGTGCTAAAGCTTGAGGTTGAAGATCACAAAAATATTGCCAAGTTGCTGGAGGAAGAAAATAATGCTTTGAGAGAAGAATTAAGACAGCTAAAATCTACTTCTTCCTCTATAACTCTGGTCACAGTCAATGATGAAGGTTTTTCCTTTTGGGAGACTGAAAATGCTTTATTAAGAGAAGAATCAGAAGCTTTGAAAAGAGCCAGACCATCATCCTCTTCCCGGGGTAGAGCAAGATCTGGTCGGAGAAGCATCAAAGAGAGTAGGACTGAACAGGCTTTAGAAAACCAGGCTGCTCAACTGAAGGCAAAAAATCAAGCTTTAGCTGAAATGTCCCAAAAAATTCAAACTCTTACTGATCAACTTTCTAATCAGAGCTCTGTATTGGAGAACAACAATAGTTTAGTGAAGAGGCTTCATCGACATGTTGAAATATTGACTTATCAATTCCACAGGCAGCCCATAGAGTTTTGGATGGGGGGATACGATGAAGCTTTATGTCATCTTGATGCCAGGTTGAAACAATCAAATAATGAGAGATACAAACAGGGATGGTAGAATGCCTTAACTGCGATGAAGGTTGAGGATGGAAATGAGATGTGGGATTGGTATGACCCTGGATTACTTGATCTGCCAGTACCTCCTTTCAAACTAGACGTTAGCTGGATGTAATACCCCGTAATTTTATTGATATTTATTTAATGGATTAATTAAATTAAATGTGAATTAATTGAGAATTAATCCGGATATAAATACTAAAGAGATGTGAGTGGATATTTTATTATGATGTGTATATATGGCAAAATATGAATATTAAAAATATTAAAATTGTCGCGAGACTGAAATACGACAATTTGGAAAATTTAGTTGGGATGCACGTGTCAGTCGCGTCAGGAATGTAATTATTTGAATTAAAAATTTAATTTTATTTTTATCAACCGAATGGTCATTTTGAGTGCGCTAACGAGTCCGGAAGGATTGAAATAGTCAGAAAACACTAGCTGGGGGTTTAGTTTGGGTCCCGGGGCATTTTTGGGCCATACCGGCAACTTAAAAGGGTATTTTGGTAATTTTAGAAATTAGGGAATTAAAACCCACGAAATTGGAGTTTATATTTATAATTTTAAAAGGGGCCACTAAGGCCATTACCAGCAAAAGTTTAGAGAGTGGGCTACGGGAGTTTTGAGAGAAGTTGGAGAGAAGTTACAAGAGCCAAAAACAAGCCATCTTCAACCTTGGGAGAAAATCTGTAGAGAAAGGAGAGAATCAACCTTCATTCACCAACATCAATTCTGGAAAACGAATCTAAGCCAAGTGATTTGATATTTTTAGCGCATTGAATATGTCTTCCATGTTTAGTGTAGGAATTATCTTATTTTGAAATTTTTGAAGAAAACCGATGAAATTGTTGGAGAAACTTTGAATTTGGGTTAGGATTTTGCATGTAGAATGATGATGGACTAATTTAATATTCGAAGAGTTATATATGATGATTTAAAAAAGTATTTATGATGAGTAATTGGGCATAAGAAAATTATGAGTTCATGTTCATAGGGTTTGGGGGAAAATTTGGAGATTTATATAAATTTCTTGATTATTTATAAGATTTGACCCCTAAAATGTGTTAAGAGATGATCTAGGATGATTAGAAATGGTTTAAAAACGTTGGAACAGAAATTGGATGGTCTTAGGGTGGGTTTAGAGGAGAGAAGAATTGAGAAAAACGGATTTGAGAATTTCAAGGCTAAAACTGACATCTCGTTAGACGACCTGCCCAGGTCGTTCGAACGAACTCGTTCAAACGAGATTTCTAATGAGTTGACAGAATGGCCTTTTTGTCCTGAATTTATTTCTAGTATCCCGTAGACTTATTTAAATGGTGAGATAACCTTCCCTTATTAACTAGTGGGTATAGCTGGGAGATTGGGGTACATTGAGGAGTAAAACTTAGAATAGTGTATTAAACCGGATGACATTTGTGGATTGAAAAGCGAGTAACTAATCACGAAGTGAGAATAATTGATAACTTAAATACATATAAACCGGGGACTTGTGATTTGTATAGCACTAAGTGTTGATATAAGAACGAGAAGTATACCACTAATAAAATATTGTAATATCTAAGATGTGTGAATGCTTAGTATATGTAGTTATCTGTGTATAACATACCTACCGTACTTGCTATCATGGGAGGTTGGCGTTCGTTTAGGGCCATCTAATCTTTGTGTGCCTACGGTGGGGGGGGGATCTAGATTGGTACCTTAAGGACATAGGTCAGAGAAGGGCTTATTGAGAAGTAAATAAGTCTGCTGATCATGGGAGCGTAGGTATGTGCGTGACCCATGTGATGTGAACTATGTTCGCCTCCATTGTTTGTGATTGTTGTTAATGAAACGTTTCCTGAGAGATTCGGAATACGTGATCCTCATGTACGTGATGTACCGAGATTTGATAGCAGAGTATGTGACCACCGTAGCTTAGTCTCGGGGTGCTAGTATTGTATATATATGATGAGAATAATATATTGTTAATTGAAATGAATTGTCATGTATAAATGTGAGGATAAATAATAGCAACAGTTTGTAAAGTGAAAATGGAAGATCTCTAGTAATTAGTAGTACTAACATGGGAAAACTGTGTAGCAAGTTATAACACTCTGTTAAATAAAAGTTGTTGGAAATTGAATTGGATATCGTATAAAAATGTTGGAATTTGGTATCGGACTAGTTAGATATGGGAACAACTAGAATGGGTACAGGTACGATAGGAGTGCACAATTAGTTGAAAGGTGAGGAACTCATGTGAGTGCACGCACTATCATGTACTTTATATTCACTGTTTAATGATATAAAACACTTGTAAATTTTTAAACTATTTTCACAATCGGGCTCTGACCCGTTTGCTTTCAAATCTATTTTTTTTTTGTAAAATCTTTTAGGTGCCCAGCCACAAGGACACCATGCATAGGAGTTCTATTCAGGTGACGTGATGTAGCTGCTGTGGAAGTTACAGGACCTTGACAGTAGACGCCTCCATCTTCGATCTTGATTCCATTATCAGATTTTCTTATTTTGTTGGGCATGTCGCCCCATTCCTTTAGAGACATCTTACATTTCAGTTACTTCAGACTTTGGGTTGTAATTAATTTAGTGATGCAGACTTGGCATTTATTTATTTCAGTATTTGGATTATTGTGAGGAGTATTCCTCCAGGATTATTATTAGTTGATGGTTATTCTATTTTGGCTATGTTGTGGTGGTTATGTTAGCATTTCATAATTCACTTACTGTATGTTTATCGAATTAAATTAAAATTGGCAACTCACTTTCTAAATACTAGGTGGTTAGTAATTATTAAAATGTTTTCGATAGTGATGCTATGAACTGAACCAACTTTTCATTTTGTATTAATTTAATAAAGGAGTAGCTACCCGGTATTTAATTAGTCGGGGTGTCACAGGTAGTATCAAAGCATCAGGTTCTAGTGTCCTTAGGATCTGTACGGTTATTATGTTTTCGCTGAGCTTTCTTTGATATAGAGCCCTATATTTTAGGACAGTTGTATTCTTTTGTGTATGTTTCGCTCTTCATCTATTTTGAGATAATAACTGCGAACTTATAAGACTTTACTCTCATTTCCGATGCCTCCACGACGTGCGCAGCGAGTTCCTAGGGATGCACAGCTAGAGCCACAGCCTGCACCGATTCAGGGCACTATGAATGCCGCCGAGGTTGCAGCTATTGTAGCCCAAGCAGTAAATGCTTCCCTAGCCGTTGTACAGCAGACACCACCCCAGGCGCCAGTAGTCGCACCAGTTCAGGCTTATGCATTCCCGTCTTCTTGGGAACGCGTCCGTGATACTTTTCAGAAAGCACACCCTCCGGAGTTTGCAAGTAGCTCTGATGTTGTGGTATCCAGTCAGTGGAGGAAGGACATTCAGAGGCACTTAAGGATGTACGAGTGCACAAATGTTCAGAAGAAGATACTGGCTACTTTCAAGCTAGTAGGATCTGCAATGCAGTGGTGGGAATCCATTACCACCGCAGAGGAGAGGGACGCCCTTTCTATTCAGGAATTCTGGGTGCTGTTCGACTGCAAATATTTTCAATCAGCTGTTCACACTGAAATGAGGAGGAAATTGATAAACCTCAAGCAGGAGGGGAGGACTGTAGCCGAGTATGAGGCTGAGTTTACCAATCTCTTGAACATTGTTCCGGATGAGATTCCGACTAAGGAGAAGAAGATTAAGAAGTTTATGGATGGATTGACTTGGAGGATTCGACAACACTTGTTGGGTAATCTCTCATTGTCCACTTACTCTGATGTGGTTAGCGCGGCACTACTTCACTACCATGATCATCGCTTTCACATGACTGAGAGTAAGAGATCATAAGAGTCCATCCATCAGGGCAGGACAGGGGGAAATGGTGCCAGCGGGGCACAATCTGCTCAGCATTAGCATAGGCAGAGTGATCATGGTTCCCAACAGGGGGATTCTAAGAGATTCAGATCTGGAGGTTTTAGGAGTGGTTAGGGAGGTTTCAGACATGGCCATCAGGGTCAGAACAGCCATCAGGGCCAGCAGGGTCAGAATGGTTAACAACAGCAGTTTCAGCAGGGCCAGCAAGGCCAAGGTAGGAATGGTAACAGCCATCAGGGTCGAGGGCAGCAGGGACAGCGAGGGGAAAATTTCCCAGGGAAGTGCTTCACTTGTGGTAAGATTGGCCACAAATGCCAGGATTGTCCCGATAGGGGCTGGGCCCCACAGTAGTAGCAACAGGGTGCCCGACACGATTCACAGAGGCCTATGTTTCTCGCCGCACTCACAGCACCACCATAGATGGCAGCATTACCACCCATTCCAGCGGTCCCAGTTTAGCAGGGACATCTTCAGTATGGGAGAGTGTATCAGCTCCAGCATGCCGTAGCCCCACAAGATCCACCGGCCATTGAGGGTGTGTTCTCTATTCAGGGGACTATGGGGCGTATTTTATTTGACACGGGGGCCACACATTATTTCATTGCCATGAGGTTTGCACGCACTATTGGGTTATTAGACACCGTCGAGAGCACGGTTACTTGTGCAGATTCACCGTTGAGTAGGGGTTCCGTGATTTTTCTTATTTGTAGAGGTGTGGGTATAGAGATCGGAAGGTTTACTTTACCCGCTGATATGTTAGTGTTAGAGATGACTGAGTACGATGCGATTGTTAGTATGGATTGGCTAGTTGTGTACCGAGCCCTGATTGATTGTTTTAGTAGGAGTATTATCTTTATCGTTCCCGAGCAAGAGATGTTTTTAGTGGCGATGCCTCGCCCTAGGGGAGGATTGTCCACTCACTTGTACTATATAGAGGAGGAGACCTCTAAGGAAGTGGTGATACCACTCGATGCGATTCCAGTTGTTAGGGAGTTTGCCGATGTATTTCAGGATATACCTAGACTACCTCCAAGTAGAGAGATAGATTTTTTTATCGATTTGACGCCAGGTACTCGGCCGATTGCCCCCGCACCTTACCGTATGGCTCCGGCAGAGATGAGAGAGTTACGGGATCAGATAGGGCAGTTGTTGGGTCAGGGGTTTATTCGGAGGAGTACTTCATCGTGGGGTGCCCCTGTGTTGTTCGTAAAGAAGAGGGATGGATCGTTGAGGTTGTGCGTGGATTATCGAGAGTTGAATAAGGTCACGATACGGAATAAGTATCCGTTGCCCAGAATCGATGACTTATTTGATCAGTTGAGAGGAGCTTCTTTCTTCTCAAAAATTAATTTGCGATCGGAATACCATCAGTTGCGTATCAGGGAGAAGGACGTCTCGAAGACTTCTTTCTTAACGAGATATGGTTCCTACGAATTTTGAGTTATGCCTTTTGGCTTAACCAACGCTCCAGCCGTGTTTATGGACTTGATGAATAGGGTGTTCAGAGATTTCCTAGACCAGTTCGTTATTGTCTTTATTGATGACATTCTGGTTTACTCCCAGACAGAAGAGGAGCACGCCAAGCATTTGAGGCAGGTTTTGCAGACGCTACGTCAGAACGACCTTTATGCAAAGTATGAGAAGTGTGGGTTTTTGTTGAAGGAGGTTCAGTTTTTGGGGCATATCATTTCAGACCAGGGGATATCTGTTGATCCGGGGAAGGTATCCACGGTGAGGGAGTGGGGACAGCCCACGACACCAACTGAGATTCATAGTTTCTTGGGCCTAGGAGGATACTACAGGAGGTTTATTTGGGGTTTATCAAAGATAGCATGCCCTTTGACACATCTGACTCGCAAGGGTGTGCCATTCATCTGGAGCGATGCCTGTCAGTTGGCATTCGATGAGTTGAAGGACAAGCTGACCTCAGCACCTGTATTAGCATTACCGAGACCGGGAGTTAAGTATCTAGTCTACACCGATGCGTCCTTACAGGGACTTGGAGGTTTACTACAGCAGGAGAGTCAGACCATAGCTTATTCTTCACGTAAGCTTAAGCCTCACGAGAAAAATTACCCCACCCATGACTTGGAGTTAGCAGCAGTTGTATTTGCCCTTCGGATTTGGAGACATTATCTCCTGGGGAGAAGTTTCGATTGTTCACGAACCACAAGTCTCTACAGTACCTCTTCATACAGAAGGAGTTGAATATGCGTCAACGACGGTGGCTTGAGTTTGTGAAGGACTATCAGTTTGATATCCAATATCACTCGGGGAAGGCTAATGAGGTACCAGACGCGTTGAGCCATAGGCCAGTAGATGAAGTGGTCGAGGTGTGGAAAGCAAAGTGGAAGGAGTTGGGACACCAGGATGCAGTGGCCCAATCGTTCATGTCTGTGATGACTATTACACCTCAGATTGTTACGAGAGTGGTAAAGGCCCAGGAAAAGGACTCGTTCTATGAGGAGCAGATAGTTCGATTACTAGCAGAGGGAGGCGAGTCCTATAGCGTTAGCTCAGAAGAGGGATTACACTTCAATGGGAGACTAGTCATTCCGGAAGGGGAAGACTTGCGACACGAAGTGATGGTAGAGTCGCATGGCTCACGGTTCGCGGTACACCCTGGTGGGGATAAAATGTACCAAGACATGAGACGCCAGTATTGGTGGAGCGGGATGAAGAGAAATATTTCCGTGTTTGTTTCTAAATGCGCCACTTGTCAGCTGGTAAAAGTGGATCATCAGAGACGGGCAGGACTTCTACAGCCATTAGAGGTTCCGACGTGGATATGGGAAAGCATATCCATGGACTTTATCACGGGGTTACCTACGTCACAGAGTAGTCACGACTCCATTTGGGTAATTGTGGACCTTTTGACCAAAGTTGCTCATTTTCTACCCATAAGGACAGACTACACCACGGGACAGTATGCCCAGATTTTCATTTCAGAAATAGTGAGACTTCACGGTGTGCCTCTAAATATCGTGTCTGACCAAGACAAGATATTTGTTTCACGGTTTTGGGAGAGTTTCCAAGAGGCCATGGGCACTGAATTGCGATTGAGTACGGCTTATCACCCACAGACCGATGGGCAGATCGAGCGTATAAATCAGATATTGGAGGACATGTTGTGTATGTTCATCATAGACTATGGTGGTGGATGGGAGCAGTACCTTCCACTGGTGGAGTTTTCTTATAATAACTCCTACCAGTTCACCATTGGCATGGCTCCATTTGAGGCGTTGTATGGTAGACCTTGTCGTTCCCCAACATGTTGGTTAGAAGTGAGGGACAACAAACTCTTTGGGCCGGAAGTGATTCAGGATACTTCGGTAAGGATAGAGATGATACGGAATAGCATTCGAGTAGCTCAGGACCGGCAGAAGAGCTATGTTGATGCCAAGAGGTTCTTCAGAGAATTCAAAGTGGGGGACCAGGTTTTACTCAGAGTATCTCCTATGAAGGGGATTATGCATTTTGGGAAGAAGGGGAAACTGGCACCGAGAAATGTGGGGCCATTTCCTATCATCGAGCGGATTGGGCCAGTTGCATTTAGACTTAGGTTACCGGAGAACTTGCATAGGATTCATGATGTGTTCCATATTTCCTCGCTAAGGAAATATCTTAGGGACGATTAGGCCCATACTCACATTGCTTTGGAGAACATCAATCTCCAGCCCGATAGTTCATACGAGGAGGGGCTGATTGCTATTTTGGACCGAAGCGAGCGGAAACTGCGGTAAAAGATAGTACCGTCGGTACGTGTTCAGTGGGGGCATCATAATGACGAGGAAATCCACATGGGAGTGCGAGGATGAGATGCGCTAACGTTATCCAGAGTTGTTTTTATCAGGTACTTTTTAGTTCCGAATTTCGGGATGAAATTCTAATATTAGGGGGGGAGTATGTAATACCCCGTAATTTTATTGATATTTATTTAATGGATTAATTAAATAAAATGTGAATTAATTGAGAATTAATCCGGATATAAATACTAACGATATGTGAGTGGGTATTTGATTATGATGTGTATATATGGCAATATATGAATATTGAAAATATTAAAATTGTCGCGAGACTGAAATACGACAATTTGGGAAATTTAGTTGGGACGCACGTGTCAGTCGCGTCAGGAATGTAATTATTTGAATTAAAAAGTTAATTTTATTTTTATCAACCGAATGGTCATTTTGAGTGCGTCAACGAGTCCGGAAGGGTCAAAATAGTCAGAAAACAATAGCCGGGGGTTTAGTTTGGGTCCTGGGGCATTTTTAGGCCATACCGGCAACTTAAAAGGGTATTTTGGTAATTTTAAAAATTAGGGAATTAAAACCCACGAAAATTGGAGTTTATATTTATAATTTTAAAAGGGTCCACTAAGGCCATTACCATTAAAAGTTTAGAGAGTGGGCTACGGGAGTTTTGAGAGAAGTTGGAGAGAAGTTACAAGAGCCAAAACCAATCCATCTTCAACCTTGAGAGAAAATCTGTAGAGAAAGGAGAGAATCAACCTTCATTCACCAACATCAATTCTGGAAATTGAATCTAAGGCAAGTGATTTGATATTTTTAGTGCATTGAATATGTCTTCCATGTTTAGTGTAGGAAATATCTTATTTTGAAATTTTTGAAGAAAACCCATGAAATTGTTGGAGAAACTTTGAATTTTGGTTAGGATTTTGCATGTAGAATGATGATGGACTAATTTAATATTCGAAGAGTTATATATGATGATTTAAAAATGGATTTATGATGAGTAATTGGGCATAAGAAAATTATGAGTTCATGTTCATAGGGTTTGGGGGAAAATTTGGAGATTTATATAAATTTCTTGATGATTTATAAGATTTGACCCCTAAAATATGTTAAGAGATGATCTAGGATGATTAGAAATGGTTTAAAAACGTTGGAACATAAATTGGATGGTCTTAGGGTGGGTTTAGAGGAGAGAAGAATTGAGAAAAATGGATTTGGGAATTTCTGGGCTGAAACTGCCATCTCGTTAGAAGACCTGCCCAGGTCGTTCGAATGAACTTCTAACGAGATGACAGTATCCCTTCTAACGATTTGGTATTTCGTTCGAAGCCCTTCGTTCAAACGACCTCGTTCGAACGAGATTTCTAACGAGTTGACAGAATGGCCTTTTTGGCCTGAATTTATTTCTAGTATCCTGTAGACTTATTTAAATGGTGAGATAACCTTCCCTTATTAACTAGTGGGTATAGCTGGGAGATTGGGGTACATTGAGGAGTAAAACTTAGAATAGTGTATTAAACCAAATGAAATTTGTGGATCGGAAAGCGAGTAACTAATCACGAAGTGAGAATAATTGATAACTTAAATACATATAAACCGGGGACTTGTGATTTGTATAGCAATAAGTGTTGGTATAAGAACGAGAAGTATACCACTAATAAAATATGGTAATATCTAAGATGTGTGAATGATTAGTATATGTAGTTATTTGTGTATAACATACCTACCGTACTTGCTATCATGGGAGGTTGGCGTTCGTTTAGGGCCATCTAATCTTTGTGTGCCTACGGGGGGGGGGGGGGGGGGGGGGGATCTAGATTGGTACTTCTAGGACATAGGTCAGAGAAGGGCTTATTGAGAAGTAAATAAGTCTGCTGATCATGGGAGCGTAGGTATGTGCGTGACCCATATGATGTGAACTATGTTCGCCTCCATTGTTTGTGATTATTGTTAATGAAACATTTCCTGAGAGATTCAGAATACGTGGTCCTCATGTACGTGATGTACCGGGATTTGATAGCAGAGTATGTGAGCACCGCAGCTTAGTCTCGGGGTGCTAGTATTGTATACATATGATGAGAATAATATACTATTAATTGAAATGAATTGTCATGTATAAATGTGAGGATAAATAATAGCAACAGTTTGTAAAGTGAAAATAGAAGATCTCTAGTAATTAGTAGTACTAACATGGGAAAAGTGTGTAGCAAGTTATAACACTTTGTTAAATAAAAGTTGTTGGAAATTGAATTGGATATCGTATAAAAATGTTGGAATTTGGTATCGGACTAGTTAGATATGGGAACAACTAGAATGGGTACGGGTACGATAGGAGTGCACAATTAGTTGAGAGGTGAGGAACTCATGTGAGTGCACGCACTATCATGTACTTTATATTCACTGTTTAATGATATTAAACACTTGTAAATTTTTAAACTATTTTCACAATCGGGCTCTGACCCGTTTGCTTTCAAATCTATTTTTTTTGTAAAATCTTTTAGGTGCCCAGCCACAAGGACACCATGAATAGGAGTTCTATTCAGGCGACGTGATGTAGCTGCTGTGGAAGTTACAGGACCTTGACAGTAGACGCCTCCATCTTCGATCTTGATTCCATTATCATATTTTCTTATTTTGTTGGGCATGTCGCCCCATTCCTTTAGACACATCTTACATTTCAGTTACTTCAGACTTTGGGTTGTAATTAATTTAGTGATGCAGACTTGGCATTTATTTATTTCAATATTTGGATTGTTGTGAGGAGTATTCCTCCAGCCTTATTATTAGTTGATGGTTATTCTATTTTGGCTATGTTGTGGTGGTTATGTTGGCATTTCATAATTCACTTGTTGTATGTTTATCGAATTAAATTAAAATTGGCAACTCACTTTTTAAATATTAGGTGGTTAGTAATTATTAAAATGTTTTCAACAGTGATGCTATGAACTGAATCAACTTGATATTTTGTATTAATTTAATATAGGAGTAGCTACACAGTATTTAATTAGTCGAGGTGTCACACTAGATTACAGTTATATCCATTCCTCAGTGTTTGATTTCCAAATACCTTGGTGACTACAATCTGCACAAAGATTTTGAGATATCCTGATCTCTACATTTGCTTGACCGGCCAAGTACGAGCAATACCAGAATGCTGTGAGATTTGAACTTTTTCAATTCTTATTTTGCTTTAGATGATCTTCCTGCTGGAATGGATGATGTACCTAAATCTGAAGGAAAGAAACTAGTAGAATAGGCTATTTGTATTTCGTTAGTGATTGTGTGACGAAGAAAAATAAACTTTTTGTAATTTTGTTTCCTTGGAAATAAATTAACTGTATGATTTTTATATTGTTATCTTGTCAATCTTTATGAGATCAACTATAATAATGTTGTACTTGTCAGTCACTGAGTATATATATATATATATATATATATATATATATATATATATATATATATATATAATGGACAATTTGTCCTTTGTTGATTTGGTTGCCTAGACAATAGAACTTTGCCCCATATGTTTGCCTAGTTGTAGTGACTTATCACCCATAAGTGCCTAAGAAATGGAATTATTTTCATCCCATGTTCCTGCTTAGTTGTAGAAATCATTTAAGTAAATAATTGCTCTGGTGCCTAGGCAGTGGATATTTTACCCATCTTCTTGCCTAGTTTAGATGCCACTTGGGTCACCCATAATCAAACAGGCCTTGCCTTGTTCGATTGTTGTACCAACATTGTTGGTTATGTTGATGCCGACCAACCTGTAGTTGGTGATTGCTAATGCCGACCAACTTTGTTGGTTTTTGTGCTGATGCCGACAAACTTTTAGTTGAGAGAACAAATGTTTGTGTTGCTGCAAAGTGACTTAAGTGTAGTGTGTAACACTAGTACTTCGAAAAAAAATAACACAAACGAATATTGGGAAATCCTCGTTTTCATTCATACTGAAACAATGGGGTATATGTATAGTTACATTACTGGTAATACTTTATCAGGTGCTCTGCATTCCAAGGATTTTTGAATTCTTCCCCTTCTAGAGTTTCTATTCTCTAGGTGCCAGGTCCAACAACAGCTGTGACACGATAGAGCCCATGCCAATTGGCTTCTAACTTATTTTTCTTTTGAATTAATTTTTTGAGCACATAATCTCCTTCCTTGATATCTCACTTCTTGACCCTTTTTATTATAGAACATGGCAGTCCTTTGTTGATAAGCTGTATTTCGGATTGCTGCTTCTTATATGACTTCTTCGAGCATATCCATATCCAAGAGTCTCATCAAATCACTTACAGAAAAATTGAAATTGAGCACCCTATGAGTAGGTAATCCTAATTCAACAAGTATGATTGCTTCACTTCCAAAAGCCAACATGTAAGGGGACTCCCCAGTTGCTGTTTGGGGAGTTATTCGATAAGCTCATAACACTGAGTGCAGCTCGTTGATCCAATTCCCTTTAGGATCGTCCAATATTTTCTTCAACCCTATCTGTAAGGTTCTATTCGTCACCTCTGTTTGCCCGTTACTTTGGGGATGACCTGGAGCGGAATGGATCTTTTGAATGTTGGACTGTAGACAATACGTGGAAAACTCATCATTGTCAAATTGGGTACCATGATCAGTGATAAAAGCATGTGGCAGACCATGTCTACAAATAATATTCTTCCATATGAATTGATAGGCCCTTTAATAGGCCATATAAATGAGAGGCTCATCTTCCACCAATTTGGTAAAGTAATCAACAACTACCACTAAATATCTGAATCGTCCTCTTATATTGGGTAGAGGCCCGACTAAGTCTATTCCCCACATAGCAAATGGCCAAGGTGAAATGATTAGTTTTAACAGTGTCTGAGGAGTTCTTCGTATAGTATAAAAATGCTAACACTTGTTAAATTTCTTGGCATAAGCTGTACAATCAGAGCGTATTATTAGCCAATAGTAACCCTGCGTATTTATTCTCTGTAAAAGAGTTCCACCCGCTATGTGAGCTCCACAAGATCCTTCATGAATTTCCTCAATTAAATCTTTGACTTCTGCTGGATGAACACATCTTTACAGACCAGTTATCACACCTCTTCTGTACAAAACTCCATTATTTAAGACATATCTAGTAGCCTTAAACTTCAACATCTTGGCTGCAAGGTGGTCGGTTGGTAAAGTGCCTTCTTCGATATTAGCCCTGATGGAACCCATCTAGGAAGGTCCCATATCCAAAGTAATAAAATTCACCACTAAATCTTCATCAATACATTTACTTACAAGTATCTCAATGGGAATTGTTCTTCTTAGCTCGGTGCATGTAGCTAAAGCTAACCGAGCAAGTGCATCTGCCCTTGCATTCTCCAGTCTTGGTTTTCTAATCACTTAGACAACTTCCAAATTGGATATAATCTCCATAACTTTGGTTAAATACCTCGACATGAATTCCCCGTTTGCTGCGTAACGACTGAGCATCTGATTTACCACTAATTGTGAATCACTGAACACCATAATTTTCTCTACATTCAATGATTTAGCTAAGTTGAGGCCCACAATGACTGCTTCATAATCAGCTTCATTGTTGGAAGCCTTGAATTGGAAACGCAGAGCATATTCTATATCTATTCCATCTGGACTATTGAGAATAATTCTAGCTCCGCAACCTGTTGCACATGAAGAACCATCAACGTATAAATTCCATATAGGGATATTATTTATTTAGCCATTCGTCTGACAAAATCCCTTGATGTAATATCTTGTCCTTCCTTTCTCCATCCCTCAACTCTAGCCTCTTACCAGAAGATTCTGGTTGATCGGCCGCCATCCCTTCTGGAAATTCTGCTGTTGAGAGTTGAATCGGGGACAATTTCTGTTGATCCTCTATCATCCTTGAGTTGCTCTGCATTAGCCCCATGTTAATCGGAGAAATCTCTGTAGGTAAATTCAGCAATGAAATCCGCCACTGCTTGCCCTTTGAGAGAGAATCGTGACTCGTAGATAATGTCGTATTCCCCTAATACCACTACCTAGTACATTAATCTTCCAGACTTTTCTAACTTATGTTAAGCCTGTTTGAGTGGCATGTCAGTGTATACCACTATCGTATGGGCTTGAAAATATGGTCTCATCCTCCTCCTCGCCTCAATCAGTGCCAATGCTAACTTCTCCAGTTTTGGATACCTGATCTCTGCTCCTCTGAATGCCTTGCTCGTGTACTAAACTGGTTATTGAACTCCACTTTCTATTCGTATCAAAGCCGAACTGACTGCACTTTCTAAAATAGCTAAGTATAAATATAATTTTTCTCCCACTACTGGCCGGGATAATAGAGGAGGTATTCCTAAGTATCTCTTCAACTCTAAGAATGCCTTCTCACATTCGTCGTTCCACTCAAAGTTATTTTTGAGCACCTTGAAGAATGGAAGACATCTATCAGTTGCTCGGTAGACAAATCTGTTGAGAGATGCAACACACCTTATAAGGCTTTGCACTTCCTTCTTGGTGGTTGGGGATTGTAATTCTATCAAGGCTTTTATCTTATCAGGATTTACTTCAATCTCTCTTTGATTCAGAATATACCCGAGGAACATGCCTTCTTGTACGCCAAAAATGCTCTTAGTCGGGTTCAGCTTCATCTGTTACTTCTCCAACTGGTCAAATGTTTGGCTCAAATCAGCTATATGGTTAGATGCTTTCTTACTTTTGGTCAACATGTCGTTGATGTACACCTCCATATTTTTGCCAATTTGCTTTGCAAACACCTTGTTCATCAGTCGTTGATATGTAGCACCTGCATTCTTAAGACTAAAAGGCATAACATTGTAACAATATTTTCCTCGTGGGGTAATGAAATAGGTACTTTCCATGTTTTCTAGCTTCATTTTAATTTGATTGTATTCGTAGTAGGCATCCATAAAGCTTAGCAATTCATGCCCTAAAGTTACATTTACTAGCTGATCTATCCTGGGCAGAGGGAAATGATCTTTTAGGAAAGCTTTATTCATGTCTGTGAAGTCCACACACATTCTTCATTTGTTGTTCTTCTTCTTCACCATCACACCATTAGCAAGCCAATCAGAATATTTGATGTCTTCGATGAAAGAAGCCTTTTGCGTCTTTTCCACTTCCTCTTGAATAGCCTGATTCTTCTCCGGACTAAAGACTCTTCTTCATTGCTTCATTGGTTTGATCTCTTTATTGACGTTGAGCTCGTAATATAAGAAATCTGGGTCTATCCCTGGCATATCTTCGTGACTCCACGCGAATATTTATTTTTTGTGCTTCAGAAATGCCACTAGCTCTTGCTTTAATGCCGGGTCAAGTGAAGCATCAATCTGAGTTGTTCTTTCTGGTTGCTCGTCATCTAGAATAATACTTTTCGTTGCCTCCATGAATTGGCCTTTAACGAGCTCTGTTTCATCTCTTGGATATAAGGTTTCAATCTTAGACTCATCAGATTCATCCACTTGATAAGTAGTAGTTTTCTTCCTGGTGTCCTCTAATTCTTCTTGCTCAGCAGATGAGTAGTAACATTCTCGAGCTAATTTTTGATCGCCCTTCACAATTCTAACCCCAAAGTTGGTCGGGAACTTTAAACACTGATGTACAGTGTATGGAACTGCTTCAAACTTTTTTAAACCTACTCTCCCCATGATTATATTGTAGGGTGATTGGATATTTTTATCCATCACAAAGAAGTGCACCTTTTCTAATCTGTAAGCAGGACAAGTACCAATCAACATGTCTAACTTGAACGTCCCCAGTGGAAAAACTTTTTCTCCAGAGAACCCAATGTGGGGCCTGTGATATGGCCCTATTAGCCAAGTTTTAAGTTCAAACTATCGAAGCAAATATAGAACATGATGTCTGCCGAGATACCATTATCCACCAGTACTCTTGAGATGATTACATCTGTTGATGTAAAAAACTAGATTCGATCTAATTAATTAATCACAGATAAAAAGGAATAAAGAAAATAAGATAATAGATTTTTAAAGTGGTTCAGCCTTATAAGAATGGCCTACGTCCACTGTTCTTGTATTGCCAATGTGTGCTGTAATCTCAATGATGATTACCAGAGATTAGTTGCCCGCTTATGGGGAATGTTACAATGTATTTATAGCCTTGGGGCTATCGGTATGAATGGACAAGATGACGTTGTTTAATTGACATGTACATCTGTACAATACGAATGTTCATTAAATTTGATGTTCATTGAACGTGCATTCGTCGCTTGATCTTTCTGTCCAAATGCTCTGCACGCTGAGTAGATTAGTACTCTGAGTAGGTCGGCACGCTGAGTAGGTCGGCATGCTATGTTCCTCGGGGTGATATGTAGCTCGGTGCTTTTAGTCATTTGCCACGTAAGATGACACATGACTTCATATAGTTAGTCCACGTCAACTGACTAATTTTTGTATCAGCAGAAGCCCCCAATGTTTCACAATCGAGTTTTGATGTGAGAATGTGGAATATTATATTCGAAAGTTGCTCGAACACCTTTGTATACGTTGATTACTTAAAAATCTCCAACACTTTGGATCTTTTCCCTTAATCTCATCACTTGAGCGCGAAATGGAAAATTTGTAAATATTTTGAATCTACGCCAGACGCTTGGGTATTGGCATCTTTTCCATCATTTAACCATTGGAAACACAATCGTCTTTTCTAGAATTCATTTATTTTCCTACTTCGCAGGGTAAGCCATTTAAAAGCGATAGTAAAAGGATCGTCATCTACTTTTCACTCCCAGATTTCTAAACTCTGTGTTTTCTCACTCCATTTTTACACTATCATTTTTTCCATTGTCCGTCTTAGCAGATTTCTAAATTCTATGTAAGAATTTCTTCCTTCTTATTTCTTTGCTTTAGTCATCTTGGTTTATCTTATCGAATCTTTGGATAAATTTTGAGCCAATTTTGTAATTCCCTCTTGGGTTATTCTAGAAGAACTTCCTTCTTCAGCTGATTTATTTTCTTTGGCTGAGGGACACTAGTTTCCCTCACTTTTCATTGCTGAATGTGGCTTTTCTTTTCCGCCTAATCCCCTGTGTTTGGAGTTTTACCAATATTTCGATATTGTGCCTACAAGAGTAGCTCCAAATACAAGGAGGGTAGTTAATGGCGTACGTAGGTTAAACCAGATTCATGGGACTCGTTTAGGGATCCCTGAAATTATGTTTTGCTATAAATGGGTTACCAGTGATACCACATTTTATTTAAAAACAAGGTTTTCCAATAGAGCTTTAGTAGTCAATCTTCCCGATGCTAATAGAGACTATTTTGATCACAGGGTTGTGATGAAAAATTAGTAACACCCTCCATTAAAAGGGAATGATGTGTACCAACGTCCCCGATGTCCACTTTATGTCAATGGGATAAGTTGTTTTTAATGATTTGATTTAGCTCTGTTTATGTTTGATAAAATGTGTCACTGATATTTATATTTTCTTTTGCATTTGATAACAAAAGAAAGCCCCCAAAAGAGAGCGATATTAATATAAAGGCTTTGAAACTCATTTGGGGTTTGCATCAATCAGTTAACGGGGAGCACGTTAGAGCTGCCTCTTATTTGCTAAGATACAAAAATACCACCTCTTCTTTCATTGCTCGTCCTCTTTCCCCTCCTGTGATAATTGACCTTGATCGAGTACCAGCATCTCAAGCAAGTGACGAGGAGCCTTCTTCTGACTTGATGACG
Organism: Sambucus nigra; assembly: GCA_949130495.1. Taxonomy (NCBI): domain Eukaryota; kingdom Viridiplantae; phylum Streptophyta; class Magnoliopsida; order Dipsacales; family Adoxaceae; genus Sambucus; species Sambucus nigra. Next base: position 583,655,815 of record OX422210.1, on the reverse strand, counting down.
AGGAAGAGGAGAATGCATGCGTTCTTCGCCAAGGATGCTCCTGACACTAAAGCGTCAAAGAAAAGCAAAGGGGATGTTCCAGTTGAAGGGACAAAAGAAAGTGAATGATTATCCTCCAAAGCAATAATTTCACCTGTTAAGGAAATCGGCAGGAAACCTCCTGCTATCCCAAAAGAGGCAGCACCTTTGCTTGAAGGTGTTGCTATTGCACAAAAAGAGGCAGAATCTTTGATTGAAGATGCTCCTCTGAGGAGATTGAGGAGAGGTCTTGCAGAGAGACCCATAGAAACTGTTGCTCGACCTTCTGATGTTGGAGGTCCTTCCTCGGGGATAATCGGTCCAGCTGGTATTACCCCGAGTTTGACCAGGGGTTTGATCAAGTCTTGGACCATTCTAGAGTATCGAGCTACTAGGGGTTCCCTTTCTCGAGATAAGGTCATTGATTTAGTGTCCCAACATATCACGTCAGTAAGTATCACAGTACCTAACATTTCTTTTTCCTCATACTATCTTCATAATCTGATCTGAGCTTCCTTTCTTTTTGTAGTTTATGACATGCTTTAATAATATCCTGGAGAGGGATGAGGCTATCAAGGCTTCAAATTCATTCAGCGGTATTAAAAAAGCTTTTACCGGGTTGTCTCAATCCTTGAAGGACTCCTGGAAGACATACGAGGAAGATAAGGTGGCTTGGGAGAAGAAACTTCTTTCTGCAGAGTCAACTCGTGACCAACCAATAAGTGCTTCAAAGGTGTTGGAGGAAAAATTAAAGGTTATCGCTGTGAGTAAGAAAGAGACTGATGGCAAGCTTGAAGAAGCTGAACGACGTAAGAAAGACCTCGAGGAGAAAGTGGGGCTTTCTGAAGAACGTGCTTCTGCTGAGAAGACGAATAGAAAGACTGTAGTGAAGAAATCGTTCATCTCTGGTTGAGATAAGGGATGGAATAGACCCTTAACCTCGATTACTTGCCAGATGGAGTACGCAAGTCTGAAGTCCTTCAGGGACGGATGGGTCGCAGCATTAAAATAGTTGAGTATCGCGGACGATTCTGAGTTGTTTCAGAGACACACTCATGGCCCTCCTCCTACTATTGATGAAGCAAAAGAAGATGAACCTGCATATAATGAGTCTTCCTTGATGATAGTAGAAGAAGTCCCTATTGCTACTGATCCTCTACCCTCCGAGAAGGTTCAGCGAGCATCAACGTCTACCAAGCAACATCAAATGCCTCCCGAGCAACCGACTTCTTCATCCAAGCCCACTGATAATGTTATAGGAAATAAGGAGAAGGTGTAGCGTTGCTCGGCTCTTTATTTATGTTGTTCTTCTGCATTTTCCTTCCTCTCTTGTAACTTTGGTTGTACTTTCTCCTCTTATGAGCAATAAAATGGGTTGTTGTTGTCTAATCTGAATCTTTCCTTGATTTTCTCTTGTTTGTATCATTATTGATGTGCTTTTATTTTTCCTTGCTAGTTTATTTCCAGGATGGAACTTTAATCAGCTCATGACACAGAGTTGATGAAAAAATGTAATGATTATTTCAAAGCGGGTCATACAGATTTTACTGAAGCCCAAATAACTGATATCCTAGGATCCGATGCTTCCGAGAAAGCAGTTGATGCATACCAATACTTGAAGTGTTTTCTTGATTGTGCAGTGGCTAACAACATGGCTTATTACGAAATGATAGAAGACCTTCAAGAGGTGATCGAAGAACTTCAACTTCAACATAAAAGAACCACTACACTCTTACACGAAGGTTATGAGAAAAAATACCAATAGTTGAGTGATGATAGGGGCTATGACAAGTTCGTCTCTGCCTATGAGAAAAAGGAAAGCGTGCTGAAGCTCGAGATCGAAGAGCACAGGAATATTGCCAAGCTGCTAGAGAAAAAAAATATTACGTTGCAAGAGGAAGTGAAGCAACTCAGTTATGCTGCCTCATCTTCTTCCGGATCCTTGGTTCTAGTTAACGATGAAGGTTTTTCTTTTCTAGAGAACAAAAATGCTGCCTTGAGGGAAGAGTTGGAAACTTTGAAACGAATTGGACCTACTCCATCTGCTCATGGCAGAGCGAGGCCTTCTACCTATGGACGAGCAAGGGCTGGTCGGATCAATATTGAAGAGATAGGAACCCAACTGGCTTTAGAAAATCAAGCCTTTTAATTGAAGGCGAAAAATCAGGCCTTGGTAGAGATGTCTAGAAAACTTCAGATTCTTACCGACCAACTCTCCAACTAGAACTCTGCCCTGAAGAATAAAGAAATGTTGGTGAAGAAAATCCACGAGGAACTTGAGAGATTGACCTATCAATTTCACAAGGAGCCTAGGGAGTTCTGGATGGCAGGATACAATGAAGCTTTATGCCACCTCGTTGCTCGATTGCAACAATCCAATAATGAGGGATATAAAGAGGAATGGTTGAATGCCTTATGTGTAATGAAAGTTGATCGAGGACTATCTTTGTGGGATTGGTGCTAGCCTGAATTACTTGACTTGTCAGTTCCTCCTTTTAAACTCGATGTCTGCTGGATTCCAGCTCGTGCCATTCCTCGGTGTTTGATCTCTAGGTATCTTGGGGATTACCAGCTTCATTCAGAGTTTGAGATATCTCGTCCTCAACATTTGCTTGATCGACCATATCCGAGCAACATCAGAATGCTACAAGATATGAACCTTATCAATTCTCCCTATGCGTTAGATGACCCTCCAGCTAGGATGGAACCTGTGGCAAAATCAAAGGGAAAGAAACCCATAGAATAGGAAATTTGTAGTATATGAAACAAAATTCATATTTATGTGGTCTGCTTGTATATAATAAAGAAAATTTGGTCTTTGTACAATGGGTTTCTCGTTTTTGTTTTTTTATGAATGTATATATACATATATATAGAGGGATAATTTGTCCTATTCTGCCTAGACAATGGAGCTTGCCCCATTTGTTGCCTAGTTGTAGTGACTTTTCACTTATTAGTGCCTAAGCAATGGGGTGATTTTCATCCCATGTTCCTGCTTAGTTGTAGTAATCGCGTTGGGATTACCTTGGTGCCTAGACAGTAGATGCCCCGTGAGGTCACCCATCTTTTTGCCTAGTTTGGTATATCTTTTGAGAGCATCCGTGATCAAACAGGCTTTGCCTTGTATGATTGTTATGCCAACGTTGTTGGTCAAACCTATTGGTGTCGACCAATTGAAGTTGGTGGTTGTTGAATGTCGACCAACTTTAGTTGGTGGTTGCTGATGTTGATCAACCGGAATTGATGTGTTGTGTAGCACTAGTATTTCAACAAAAATTAAACAAAAAGAAGACACATGAAAAAACCATAACTTTTATTCATGTAAGGAGAAATGTGTACATGTAAATCTGTATTACTAGTAATACTTGCGCAAATGTTCTGCATTCCATGCATTTTTAAATTCTTCTGTAATACCCCGTACTTTTATTGATATGTATTTATGAGATTAATTAAATTAAATGTGAATTAATTGAGAATTAATTCGGATAAAATACTAACGAGATGTGAGTTGGTATTTGATTATAATGTGTATATATAGCAATATATGAATATTGAAAATATTGAAATTGTCGCGAGACTGAAATACGGCAATTCGGGAAATTTAGTTGGGACGCACGTGTCAGTCGCGTCGGGAACGTAATTATTTAAATTAAAAAGTGAATTTTATTTTTATCAACCAAATGGTCATTTTGAGTGCGCCAACGTGTTCGTAAGGGTCGAAATAGTCAGAAAACACTAGCCGGGGGTTTAGTTTGGGTACCGGGGCATTTTTAAGCCAAACCGGCAACTTAAAAGGGCATTTTGGTAATTTTGAAATGTTGGGAATTATAAACAACGAATTTTGGGAATTAAATATAGGTTGTTTAGTAACCCACTAAACCATTACCATCCCTTAACTAATTAGAGGGCTACGGGAGTTATAGGAAGAAGTTAGAAGAGGTTCCCAAAGAGAAAACCACCATCTTCAACCTTGGGAGAAAAATCCATAGAGAAAGGAGAATCAATCCATTCACCAACATCAAATTTAGAGAACTATCTAAGGCAAGTGGTTTAATTACGTTAATTTCAAGCGAATGTTTCTTCCATGCTTAGAATTGATAAAATTGCTTTAATTTGGGTATTTGATGAAAACCCTTGAAATTTGAAATAGAAGTTCATAATATGTTATAGGGATTGCATGTAGAATGTTAGTTGATGATTGTTCTACAAGAAATACAACTTTTATGATGAAAAAACGGATTTATAAGGATAAAATTGAAGACATGAAATTATGGGTTCATACCCATAGGGTTTGGGGTAAAATTGGGGATTGATGATAATTTTATGTTATTTAAGAATATTGGAACCCCAATAATATGTTAAGATACGATCTACGAAAGTTTAGTGACGTTTAGAAACCTTAAACCACTATTTGGGATGATTTTAGGATGAGTTTAGAGATGAAGAAAATTGAGAAAAAAGAAGTAGAATTTCTGGGCTTGAAACTGCCATCTCGTTAGAAGACCTGCTCAGGTCGTTCGAACGAGCTTCTAACAAGGTGACAGTCTGCCTTCTAACGAGTTGGTAGTTCGTTCGATGCCTTTCGTTCGAACGAACTCTCGTTCGATGCCCTCTCATTCGAACGACCTCTCGTTCGAACGAGACTTCTAACGAGTTGACAGAATGTCCTTTTTGGCCTGAGTTGATTTCTAGTGTCCCGTAACCTTGTTTAATTGATGAGATAACTTTCCCTTGTTAACTAATTGGTATAGCTGGGAGATTTGGGATATATTGAGGAGTAAAATATAGAAGAGTGGCTTGAACCAAATGATATTTGTGGATTAGGACGCGAGTGACTAATCACGACGCGAGGATAATCGATGACTTAAACACATATAAACCGGGGACATGTGATTTGTGTAATACTAAAAGTTTGTATAAGAACGATAAGTATACCACTAGTAAAATATGGTAATTACTAAGATGTGTGCATGTTTAGTATATATGATTTTATGTGTATGACATACCTACCATACTTGCTATCACGGGAGGTTTGCGTTCGTTTAGGGCCATCTAATCTTTGTGTGCCTACGGGGGGGATATAGATTGGTACCTCGAGGACATAGGTCAGAGAAGGACTTATTGAGAAGTTAATAAGTCTGCTGATCATGGGAGCGTAGGTATGTGCGTGACCCATGTGATGTGAACTATGTTTGCCTCCATTGTTTGTGATTTGCCATAATCTGAGAACAATTCCTGAGAGATTCGGAATGCGTGATCCTTATGTACGTGATGTACCAGGATGGGATAGCAGAGTATGTATGCACCGCAGCTTAGTCTCTGAGTGCTAGTATTGTATATTTGTGATGGGATTAATATACAGTTAAATGAAAAGAATTGTCATGTCTAAATTGTGTAGTATAATTATCATAATGAACGATAAAGATTGAAAGGGACAACATGTAGTGATTTGCATTGCTAATAATTGAGAATCCGAGAATTAAAGTAAAACTCTCTATTTAATTGATGATGTTGGAATTAAATTGCGAATCGAGTAGAAAGGTTAGAATTTGTTTTGGTCTAGATAGATATGAGAATCACTTGTATGGGTACGGTACGTTAGGAGTGCACAATTAGTCGAGAGGTGAGTATTTCATGCGAGAGCACGTCCTAACATGTATTTTGCATTCATTGTTTTAATGTTATTAAATCACTTGCTGTTTTTAAACTATTCTCCACAATCGGGCTCTGACCCGTTTTCTTTCAGATCTATTTTTGTAAAAACCTTTTTAGGTGCCCAGCCACAGGGACACCATGCATAGGAATTATATTCAGGTGACGAGCTGTAGCTGTTGTGGAAGTTACAGGGCCTTGAAAGTAGACGCCTCCTTTTCTAGTCTTGACTCCATGTTTAGTTTATTAGTTGTTGGGCATGTCTCCCCATTTCCTTTGAGACATTTTATATTTCAGTTATTCATACTTTGATTTGTAATTAATTCAGGATGCATACTTGTTTTATTTATTTCAGTATTGGGATTGTTGTGAGGAGTATTTCCTCCAGACTCATTATTATTTGTTGGTTACTCTATTGAGACTTTATTGTGTGTGGTTATGTTAACTTTTATAATTTCACTTATTGCATGTTAATCAGATTTAATTTAAAATTTGACAACTCACTTTTTAAATACTAGGTGGTTAGTAATTATTAAAATGTTTTCGACAGTGATGCTATTAACTGAACCAACTTGACATTTTGTATTAATTTAATAAAGGAGTAGCTACCCGGTATTTAATTAGTCGGGGTGTCACATCTTCCCCCTCTAAATTTTCTATTTTGTAAGTCCCAGGGCGAATAACTGTAGTTACTCGGTAGGGCCCATACCAATTAGCCTCTAGCTTGTTATGCTTCTGAATCACCTTCTTGAGAACATAATCCCCCTCCTTGAGGTCACATTTCTTCACTCTTTTATTGTAGAACATGGTTGTTCTCTGTTGGTAAGCTGCGTGTAATACCCCGTATCTTTGTGATATTTATTTTATGGGATTAATTTAATTAAATGCGTATTAATTGGAAATTTATCCGGATTAAAAATACTAGCGAGATGCGAGTTGGTATTTGATTATATGTGCATATATGATTATATATGAATTTCGAATTATGAAATTTGTCGTGAGATTGAAATACGGCAATTTGGAAATTTTGTTGAGACGCGTGTGACAGTCGCGTCATGGTATATAATTATGATAATTGAAAAGTGAATTTTATTTCTATTATCCGTATGGTCGTTTTGAGTGCGCCAACGCGTCCGGAAGGGTTGAAATAGTCAGAAAACACTAGCCGGGGGTTTGGTTTGGGTCCCGGGGCATTTTTAGGCCATACCGGCAACGTATAAGGGTAGTTTGGTAATTTTGAATTTTGAGGAATTAAAAGCTACGAAAATTGAGAATTAATATCGGATTAGGCATTAACCCACTAAGCCCACTAATACCCAAATAGGCTACAGAAGTTATTGAAACTTGTTCCATAAGAGTTCCTAAAGCACAAAACCCTAGCCACCATTGTTACTTGGAGAAGAAAACTTGTAGAAAGAGAGGAGAGGAGAAATCTGCAGAGGAGAGAGATCCGTTCATCAAATTCGTCATCAAATCCAGAGTTACCATTAAGGCAAGTGATTTAATTTCGTTTTTATAGAGAATGTTTCTTCCATGTGTAGGAATTGATAAAAATCTGATTTGTTCTTGGGAGTTAATGAAAACCCCATTAAATTGGAAATAGAAATTACATTCTTGATGAGGAAATTGCATGTAGATTTGTAGTTGATGATTATTCTGATGATATTACCATTAGTATGGAACCAAAAACGGATTTAATTCAGTTCTTTCATGATTCATAAATTCTAGGGTTCATAGTTTTAAAATTGGAGAAAAATATGTAGAGATTTGAGATTTGAATGATGTTAGGATGAATTAATACCCCCAAACATGTTAATATGTGAACTAAGTATGTTTAGGGACGATTAGAGACCTTAAACAATTGTTAGATTGAGGTTTGGATGAGATTTGGGGAGTAGAGAAGTTGGAAAAACGAGATAGGATTTCTGGGCTTGAATCTGGCCACTCGTTAGAAGACCTACCCAGGTCGTTCGAACGAGCTCGTTCGAACGAGCTTCTAACGAGTTGACAGTCTGGGTTCTAACGAGAGGGATGTTCGTTCAAAGACTTTCGTTCGAACGAGATCTCGTTAGAAGACCCAGTTCGTTCGAACGAACTCTCGTTCGAACAGCCTCGTTCGAACGAGACTTCGAACGAGTTAACAGTTTAGGCTTTTTAGCCTGTTTTGATCCCGAGTGCCCCGTAACCTTGTGTATAGGTAGAGACAGCCTTTCCTTGATGAGTAATTGATATATTTGGGATGTTTGGAATATAATGAGGAGTCAAACCTAGAAGTGTAGTTTGAACCTAAGGGTAAATGTGAAGTAGGACGTGAGTGTCTATTACGTTGCGAGAACTATTGACGGCCAAATTTATTATATTAACTGGGAACATATAAGTTGTGTAGTATTATATGTCGGTACGAGAATGAGAAGTGTACCACCAATATATTATGGTGATTACTAAGACGTGTGCATACTTAGTATATGTATTGATTTTATGTGTATGACATACCTACCATACTTGCTATCACGGGAGGTTTGCGTTCGCTTAGGGCCCTCTAATCCTTGTGTTTCCCGGATTTAGACTGGTTACCTCGATGAACATAGGTCAGAGAAGGACTTATTGGGATGTTAATAAGTCTGCTGATCGTGGGAGCGCAGGTATGTGCGTGACCCATGTGATGTGACTGTGTTCGCCTCCATTATTTGTGATGTTGTTATTTGAACGATTCCTGAGAGATTCGGAATGTGTGATCCTTATGTACGTGATGTACCGGGATGGATAGCAGAGTATGTGTGCACCGCAGCTAGTTCTCGGGGTGCTTGTATTGTATATTTCTGATGTGAAAATATACACTTAATTAATGGGAACCTTCATGTTAATATTGTGCATAAAAATTATGGTATTCTTCATGTTAATATTGTGAATATAATTATGGTATTGTTTTGAGAAAACATAACGAGTTAACCGATAGTGAATTATATTACTTATTGAGAATCTGAGTTTAAGTAAAGCCCTCTATTTATTTGGTAACGTTAGAATGTAATATGGGAATCGAGTAGTAAGAGGTAGAACTTATTACGTTTTGGTTAGATATATGTGTCTTTTAGATGGGTAATGTACGTTAGGAGTGCACATGTAGTCGAGAGGTGAGAATTTCATGTGAGTGCACGTCCTAACATGTATTTTGCATTTAATGTTTTAATGTTATTAAAACACTTGCTGTTTTCAAAATGTTTTCCACTTTCGGGCTCTGACCCATTTGCTTTCAAATCTATTTTTGTAAAAACCATTTTAGGTGCCCAGCCACAAGGACACCATGCATGGGATTATCATTCAGGTGACGAGCTGTAGCTGCTTGTGGAAGTTACAGGACTTTGCTTGTAGACGCTTCATCTATCTTGACTCGATATTCATCAGTTATTAGTTGTAGGGCATGTCGCCCTTTTCTTTTAGAGATATTTCATTTATTTCAGTATTCAGACTTTTGGCATGTAATTATTCAGGATTCAGACTTGTAGGTTTATTTCCATTTGTTGGGATTGTTGTGAGGAGTTTTCCTCCGGATTATTATTATTATTATTGGTTATTTCATTACTTCGTATGGTGAATGGATTATGTTGACTCTTCCATTATTCTTTTACTGCATGTTAATCAAACTTAACTTAAAATTTGGCACTTACTTTTTAAATACTAGGTGGTTAGTAATTATTAAAATGTTTTCGACAGTGATGCTATTAACTGAACTAACTTGGCATTTTGTATTAATTTAATAAAGGAGTAGCTACCCGGTATTTAATTAGTCGGGGTGTCACACTGCGTTCCTGATTGCCGCATCTTTTCGAACTTTCTCGAGCATGTCCAGGTCTAAACGTCTCATCAAATCGCTTATAGGAGAGTTGAAATTGAGTACCCTGTGTGTAGGCAAGCCCAATTCAACTGGGATAACTTCTTCGCTTCCAAAGGCTAGTATGTAGGGTGATTCGCCAGTAACTGTTCGGGGTGTTATGCGATATGCCCAGAGCACAGAGTGTAGCTCGTTAATCCAATTTCCTTTTGCTTCATCCAGTCGTTTCTTCAAGCCATTCAGCAGAGTCCTGTTCGTCACTTCAGTTTTTCTATTGCTCTAGGGTGGCCTGGTGCAGAATGGATCTTTTGGACATTGGATTGGCGATAATATACAGCGAATTCCTCATTGTCAAATTGGTTACCATGGTCAGTAATGAAAGCATGTGGTAGACCATATTTACAGATTATGCTCTTCCAAATGAACCGGTAAACCTTTTTATACGACATATCAATAAGAGGTTCGGCTTCAACCCACTTGGTAAAATAGTCAACAACTACTACCAGATATTTGAACCTTCCTTTGGTAGTCAGCGGAGGTCCGACCAAGTCTATGCCCCACATGGAAAATGGCCAGGGGGATGTGATGGGTGTTAACAATGCTTGGGGGGTTCTTTGGACTGAAGAGAAACACTAATATTTATCACATTTCTTCGCATAGGCTGCGCAGTCAGCTCTCATCGTTGGCCAATAATATCCCTGTGTCATTAACCTCTATAAGAGAGTGCGACCTTCCATATGAGCTCCACAAGAGCCTTCGTGGATCTCTTCAATAAGGTCTTTAACTTCCGAGGGATGTACACATCTTTGTAGGCCTGCGATGATACCCCTTCTATACAAGACGCCATTATTCAGTACATATCGAGCAGCCTTAAACTTCAACCTCTTGGCTTCAAGTTGGTCAGTTGGTACAGTCCCTTCTTCGATATATGCCCTGATGGGGTCCATCCAGGATAGTCCTCTATCAAGGGTAATGAATTTCACCATTAAATATTCATCTATGCTCTGTTCTGGTAATATCTCGATAAGAATTATTCTTCATAGCTCGATGTGAGTAGCTGAGGTTAGCCAAGCTAATGCGTCAGCCCTGGCATTCTCCAATCTCGATATCCTGACCAACCGAACTGTGGTCAAGGTGGACACAATCTCCATAGCTCTGGCATGGTATCTTGACATCAAGTCTCCCTTCGCTGCATACAACCCCAGAATCTGATGTACATTTATTGTGAATCGCTGGACACGCTTACTTGCTCTGCATGCAAAGTTTTTGCTAGACTGAGGCCCACTATCATGGCTTCATATTCGGCTTCATTATTGGAGGCTTTAAATTGAAAGAGCAGAGCGTATTCGACATCTAATCCATCAAGGTTATTAAGAATTATTCCAGCTCCACTTACTATTGCACATGAGGAGCCATCCACATGCAAGTTCCACACAGGTACCTCATTATCAAACTCTTGGTCTGATAAGGTTCCCTGATGGAATATTTGGTACTTTCTTTTATTGTTCTCCGCTACTGGACTGTTACCCGATGACGCTTGTTGCTCGTTATTCGTCTTTTTTTATGAATTTGCCAACGTGAGTTGATCGGGTAGCGTCCTTGATGATCCCGTAGCGTCCAAAGGTTGTTCTTTATTAGGCTCTTGCTGGTCGGGGGTATCTACGTAAGTGAATTCTGTGAGGAAATCGGCCACTGCCTGTCCTTTGAGTGAGGACCTAGGCTCATAAATAATATCATACTCGCCTAGTTCAACCTCCCAGTACATTAGTCTACCGGACTTTTCTGGCTTGTGCAAGGCCTGTCTAAGTGGCATATAAGTGTACACCACTATGGTATGGGCCTGGAAATAAGGTTTCATCCTCCTACTCGCTTCTATTAGAGTTAATGCTAGCTTTTCCAACTTTGGATATCTAATTTCTGCTCCTCGGAATGCTTTGCTGGTGTAGTACTCGAGTTTTTGTACTCCATCCTCCACTCTAATCAATGGTGAACTGGATGCGCTCTCCGAGATAGCCAGATACAAGTATAATCTTTCGCCCATAACCAGCCTGAATGGATAACAGTGAAGGTGTTCCCAAATATTTCTTCAATTCTTGAAATGCCTGCTCGCATTCGTCGTTCCATTCAAAAGTTATCCTAAAGGTCTTGAACAATGGGAGACATATGTTCATTTCTCTCGATACAAACCTGTTAAGAGCTACGTCACGGCCTGTGAGACTTTTCACTTCCTTCTTCGTAGCTGGAGATTGTAATTCCAGCAGAGCGTTGATCTTATCTGGATTCGCTTCGATGCCTCGCTGATTCACAATATACCCGAGGAACATGCCTTCTCATACACCGAATATGCATTTTGTCGAATTCAACTTCATCTTGTATTTGTTCAATTGATCGAAGGTTTGGTCGAGGTCTGCTAGATGGTCGGTGGCTTTCTTGCTCTTAGTTAGCATATCATTGACGTAAACCTCCATATTTTTTCCGATTTGCTCTGCGAAGACTTTATTCATTAACCTCTGATACGTAGCGCCTGCATTTTTAAGTCCGAATGGCATGACATTATAGCATTATGTTCCCCTTGGGGTAATAAAAGAGGTACTCTCCCTGTCTTCTAGTTTCATCTTAATCTGGTTATAGCCGGAATAAGCATTCATGAAGCTCAATAACTCGTGCCCCGAGGTAGAGTCCACCAGCTGATCGATTCGGGGCAAGGGAAAGTGATCCTTAGGGAAAGATTTATTGAGATCAGTGAAATCCACACACATCCTCCACTTGTTATTTTTTTTTTACCATAACAACATTGGCTAGCCAGTCGGGGTATTTAACATCTTCGATGAAGGAGGCCTTTTGTAGCTTTTCAACTTCTTCTTGGATTGCCTGATTCTTCTTCGGGCTAAATACCCTTCTTCGCTGCTTCACTGGTTTGACCTCCTTATTAACATTGAGCTCGTGGCATAGGAAAGTCGGATCTATCCCTGGCATTTCTCCGTGGCTCCATGCGAAAGCTTGCTTTCTATGTCGTAGAAATGCCACTAGCTCCTATTTTATGAACGGATCTAGGGAAGCACTGATTTGAGTTGTTCGTTCTGGTCATTCATCGTCCAGAATGATGTTCTCTGTAGTTTCGACGACTTAGACCTCACAAGTTGAGACTCATCTATGAGGTCCAAAGTCTCGATCTCCGCCTCTTGAGACTCATCCACCTGGTAGGTGGTGGATTTCTTCCTCGCCTCTTCCAGTCCTTCTTGCGCGGCAGACAAATAGTAACATTCCCGAGCTACTTTCTGGTCGCCCTTCGCAACTCCAACTCCGAAATTATTCAGAAACTTCAAGCACTTGTGTATCGTGGATGGTACGGCCTCAAACTTCTTCAGGCCTACTCTTCCCATGATTATGTTGTAGGCTGATTAGTCATTCTTATCCATTACAAAAAAAGCGTACTTTCTCTATTCTGCATGCAGGCCAAGTGCCCATGAGCATGTCCAACTTGATCGTCCCAAGTGGAAAGACCTTCTCTTCTGTAAAACCGAGGAGGGGCCTGTGATATGGCTCCACCTGGGATAACTTCAAATTCAAACTATCAAAACAGGGGTAGAACATTATGTCAGCAGAGCTACTATTATCTACCAATACACATGAAATCACTACATCCTTCATTCTCATCTTGACCATTAAAGGATCGTCGTGAGGATATAGTACGCCAGCAAGATCATTTTTGGAAAATCCAATGACCAGTTTGTCCATATTCACCTTCCTCGGACGATCGTCCTCCGTTAAATTTATACGCTGTATGTAAGAACAAGCTTGAGCCTCATTGAGGTAAGCTTTACATTTGGCAGTATGATCTCCTCCCCCTGCATCGCCACCTGTAATCACATTACATTCAAATGATCCATAATGGATGGAAAATATCTCGCGTTCCAGTTGCCTTGGTTTTTTAGGAAGGTCGGGATCATCTTCTGGATTATCTTCGTGGCTCCTCTTGTTATCATCTCTTGGTCGGCGAGAAGATTTGGACCTTTGCCTTCCTTTTTCGCTAGTCTTCCCACCATTCTCGCGATCGACAAACTTACTTAATTTTCCATGCCTGATGAGTTCTTCGATCTCGTTCTGGAGAGCTATGCAGCGTTTGGTAGTATGGCCGTGATCTCTATGGAACTCGCAATATTTGGACTTATCCCTCTTATCGGGGTATGTCCTCATTTTCTCCGGCCAATTTAGCTCCTCGCTGCTCTTGATCTCTTCCAGAATATGGTTTATATCCACCTTCAAGGGCGTGTAATTCCCATACTTCTTTAATTGCTCGAATGCCTCTTTGGCTTTTGGTCGCTTACCGTTCCCATTTCACTTTTGGTCCTTCTTCTCGGTTGTACCTTCATCCTTGGTCTCTACTTTAATGCCAGGGTTCTTCTTCGCAGCCATGGCCACTTCAACATTCATGATCTTGGCTGCCTTTGCCATCAGTTCTTCCATATATTTAGGGGGGTCTTTGGCCATTGTATAATATAATTTATCCGATAATAGACCAATCATTAGAGCTGTTATTGTTGTTTTCTCCTCGTAGTCAATCACCTCCACCTTCTCGTTATTAAAACGAGTGATGTAATCCCTGGTGCTTTCTCCTACTTTCTGCCTGACACTCAATAGGTGTGATACTCTCTTAACTGGCTTTGCTTCAAAGTAGAAGTTTCCTATGAATAGCTCCGCCAATTGATGGAAAGTAGCAATCTTTCCTCGAGGAAGATTATTATACCATATTTGGGCTGACCCAGTGATGGTTTCGGAGAATGCCCTGCACCTCATTTCATCGGGAACTGTGTAGATGTCTGCAGCAGCCTAGTACTGCTCTATATGGAGAATGGGATTGATTTTTTCATCATACTTGGGCGTCACTACCAGAGCCTTAAACTTTGATGGTGTGGGAAAATCAACTATCGTTTGCACGAAAGGTGATCCTTAGGCAAAAGTTCTTTGGAGAGGGTTTTTGGCCTTAGCCATTTCCCCTAACTGGTCCTCCAATATTTGAATGGAGCCTTTCCACGCGTCATTTCCCACCTCGCGCCTGTTTTCCCGAGCAACAGAACGCGTTGAGATCTCCTCTTGGGATCTTTCATTACGAGTGTCTGGGTGTGATTGGGCAGAACCTTCCCTTAGATCGGTTGGTCATTGAGAATTCCTTGACGTAATCCTAGGGGGATTTTTATTCCTCCTAGGGCCCAAACGTTCAAAGGGGGAGACTCTTCTCAACCTTTCCAAAGCACTTGTTCGCTCAGGAGTTAAGGTAACACTTTGTCTAGAATCTATAGCTCTTATTGGTGACGTCTGCCCAGGTTGATATGATGGGTCGCTAGGCCTCTCAGTGTGACGAGAGTCACCGCGCCTGGGCTGAGAAATATTCGAGAATAGTATACATCTGGTTCTTAAGGATGGCCTATGGGTATTTCATTGAACGCTTCGTTGACCTGACTGGGCAGGTGACCCATTACGAACACTCTGAATGAGTTGCCGCATGGTTTCTTGCATAGCCGTTTGCCCTTAGGCCAAGTTGGCTACTATTCTCGTATGCTCATTGATAGTTGGGGGAGCAGAGGGATTTAGAGGGCCCCCTGTGTCGTTCCGAGCGCTAGATTTTGGGATCTCAGTCATTAGTAATAAGTTTTTGGTGAAAAATACTATGTATAGTCGTTTTCCACAAACGGCACCAATCTGTTGATGTAAAAAACTAGATTGGATCTAATTAATTAATCACAGATAAAAAGGAATAAAGAAAATAAGGCAATATATTTTTAAAGTCGTTCGGCCTTATAAGAATGGCCTGCGTCCACTGTTCTTGTATTGCCAATGTGTGTCGTAATCTCAATGATGATTACCAAAGATTAGTTTCCCGCTTATAGGGAATGTTACAATGTATTTATAGCCTTGGGTCTATCGTTATGAATAGATAGGATGTCGTTATTTGATTGACATATATATCTGTACAATAATAATGTTCATTAAATCTGATGTTCATTGAACGTGCAGTCATCGCTTGATCTTTCTGTCCAGATGCTCTGCATGCTGAGTAGGTCGGCACGCTGAGTAGGTCGGCATGCTATGTTCCTCGGGGTGATGTGTAGCTCGGTGTATTTAGTCATTTACCACGTAAGATGACATATGTCTTCATATAGTTGGTCCACGTCAGCTGACTAACTTTCATATCAACAACATCCTTTATTCTCATTTTGATCACTAGAGGATCGTCGTGAGGATACAAAACGCCTTCCAGACTATTTTTTGAAAAATCAATGACCAGTTTATCTTTGTTAACCTTCCTTGGGCAATCCTCTTCTGCTAGAATTATTCGTTGTATATAGGAACAATCTTATGCCACATTGAGGTAAGTTTTCTCTCAGCGGTATGATCACCCCCTCCTGCATCTCCACCTGTAATCATGTTACAATCGAATAAACCAAAATGAATTGAAAATACCTCACGCTCAGGTTGTCTTGGCCTTTTGGGAGATTGGGGTTATCTTCATGGTCCCTTTTCTTAGCGTCTCTTGGTTGGCAAGGAGATTTTGACCTCTTTCGAGCTCTGTTATTGGTCCTCCCACCATTCTGGCGATCAACGTACTTGTTCAGCTTTCCTCGTTTAATGAGTGCCTCTATCTCATTTTGGAGAGCTACACACTACTTGGTCGTGTGATCGTGATCCTTATGGAACTCGCAATACTTGTATTTATCCGTTCTTTCGGGAGCTATCCTCAGTTTTTTTGGCCAATTCAGTTCCTCATTATTCTTTATCTCTTCCAGAACGTGTTTTATATCCACCTTTATGGGAGCGTAATTTGCATACTTCCTCAGGTGTTCTAATGTTTCTTTGCCTTTCAACTGCTTGCTCCCACCGTTATTCTTGTGATCTTTCCTCTCCGATTTGCCCTCAGCTTTAGCTTCTGTCTTTGCCTCAACATTCTTCTTCGCAGCCATAGCTTCTCCGGCTTTCATAATTTTGGCTCCTTTGGCCATCAATTCAGCCATGGATTTGGGGAGATCCTTGGCCAAACTGTAGTACAGCTTGCCTGGTAAAAGACCACTCATGAGAGTCGTGATGGATGTCTTTTCCTCATAGCCAATGACTTCCAGTTTTTTATTGTTAAAATGGGTGATATAGTTCCTGGTACGTTCTCCTGCCATTTATCTTACACTCAACAGATGAGCTACCCTTTTGACTGGCTTTGCACCAAAATAAAAATTTCCTATAAAGAGCTCGGAAAGTTAATGGAAGGTCAGAATCTTTCCCCGAGGAAGGCTGTTGTATCATATTTGAGTGGATCCAGTAATGGTTCCTGAGAATGACCTGCACCTCATTTCGTCTGGGACTACATAGATATCTGCTGCAGCTTGATACAGCTCTATGTGGAGAACAGGATCGGTTTTGCCATCATACTTGGGCATAAACATAGGTGCCTTGAACTTTGATGGTGTGGGGAAATCCACATTTTTTTGTACAAACAGAGATCCTCTGATAAAGGTTCTTTGGATAGGATTTTTTGCCTTAACCATTTCCCCTAATCTGTCTTCTAGTCTCTGAATAGACCATTTCCAAGCATCATTGCCAGTCGCTGATCTGTTTATATTCACACGAGCAGCAGATCGCGTAGAATTCTACTCTTACGATCTTTATGTATGAGCTACAGGCCTGGGATTGGGATGTGACTGGGCTGAGCCTTCCCTTAAATCATTTGGTCGTTGAGAATTTCCCGACGAAATTCGAGGAGGATTTATATTCCTTCTAGGGCCCAAACGATGGAAAGGAGAAACTCTGCTCAACCTTTCCAGAGCTCTTGTTCATTCTGGAATCAGAGTAACATCTTCTTGAGAATCCAAAATTCTTATAGGTGAAGTTAAGCCAGGGTGATAGGATGGATCACTTGAATTCTCGGCATGATGAAATTCAGTGTGTCTAGATCGTGAAGATGGTGGACGCATGCTTCTATGAATGCTTCGTTATCATGACTGGGTAGATCCTCCATTTTGGACAGTTTGAATGAACTGTCACATGGTTTTCTGCATATCTGTTTGTCCCCTGGCTAAATTTTCCAGGATCCCAGTGATATCATGTGTATTTGGAGGAGCAAAAGGGTTTGGAGGTTTCTCATCATTGTTCCTATTACTAGATTCTGGTATATCAGCCATTTATGATAAGTTTTTAGTGAAAAATACTACGTATAGTCGTTCCCACAGACGACTCCAATCTATTTATGTAAAAAACTAGATTTGATCTAATTAATTAGTCACAGATAAATATGAATAAAGAAATAAGACAAAGGATTTTTACAGTGGTTCGGCCTTAATGAAGTGGCCTATGTCCACTGTTTTGTATTGCTCGGTATTTTGCCTTAATCTTGATTATCTTCTCTTATGATAGTTTACCCTGCCATGAGGGTGTTACAATGTATTTATAGCCCTTGGGTTGCCCATATACGCCGTTATTAAATAGGCATATACATCGGTACATAATAAGAATATTCATTGAATCTGTTTTGGTCGTTTAATCTTCCCAGCTAGTTGCTCGGTAGACTGAGTAGCTCGGTACGCTGAGTAGCTCGGC
Organism: Sambucus nigra; assembly: GCA_949130495.1. Classification (NCBI taxonomy): domain Eukaryota; kingdom Viridiplantae; phylum Streptophyta; class Magnoliopsida; order Dipsacales; family Adoxaceae; genus Sambucus; species Sambucus nigra. The sequence continues at coordinate 583,637,733 of OX422210.1, read as the reverse complement.
GCTTTAAGTTGCTCGATACATATATTCATGCCATGCTAGATAACACGTGTCTTAACATAACTGGTCCACATCAGCTGACTAATTTTTGTATCATTAACAACAACAACAACAACAACAACAACAACAACAACAACAACAACAACAACAACAACAACAACAACAAGAATAATAATAATAATAATAATAATAATAATAATAATAATAATAATAATAATAATAATAATAATAATAATAATAATAATAATAATAATAATAATAATAATAATAATAATAATAATAATAATAATAATAATAATAATAATAATAATAATAATAATAATAATAATAATAATAATAATAATAATAATAATAATAATAATAATAATAAATCTTTCTCCCGTTTAAAATGGATTTTAAGTTATTTAATTTACCCAACCTAAAAAACCTAAAATAGCTATGAGAGTCTACTCCCAAACTCGTATGTGGATGTGGTTTATGGTCATCTCTTAGTTACCTATTCTTTACGTTCCAATTCTTAAATTAACCTTTTATATTAAGAATAAATTGTCTTATGGTAATCTCATACCTTAAATGCATATCGTTAACTAACTAACGTATCTATAATAGTTTTTAGATAGGATACTAAACACGTGTATCTTGTCTATAAATGCTAAGACCATCCCATGCCACTAATGTAGCATATACCTCTCTAATATCATTATTACATAAATCCCGAGTCATATGTTGACAGTTATACATATCTAGTATAAATCATATACATCTATAGTATAATATAAAAATAAGCATGACTAAATCAAGTACCACATATAGAATCACATAAAGCAGAGGAAATATAATCCATATGTATAACATCCACAAAAGTATGGTTCTCGACACGTACAATTTAAATGGACTACTCTCGAGTATACATAAAAAATAAATGAAGCTTTATCTCTATCGCCTTTGAGGATCACTCGTGCATACTAGGTATATTATAGGTTATCCCAGACCTATAAGCTCAAAGCCACCAACAAGGTATAATCATTATGTATTCATGTCATAACACCTGACATCCATACCTAATGTTATATGCTAAAACTCCCTCGTGTTTTCCTCACTCATGGTCACGGATACGTCATCCGTAGGATTGGGGTAAAAGAATCAAGTTAAATCCCATCTTATCAATGAGGTACTAGTCAACTTCGTACGCATACCATCAAAATCCCTCTTACTACATTACCCACCAACAGTCACACATCATGGTATGATTCTACACATAAATCTAGTAATTAAGTATTCCCTTACACAACCGTGCTAAGAAAGCGAAAAAAAAAGCGCACTCAGTTGGGTTACATGTAAAATCTTTTAATATTAATAGTTGATAATCATGATAATTGTAATCAGATATATATAACCTATCCCGGATACCCAATGCTCTCAAATATAGGTATCAATACCTAACTTATACCATTCCTCATTTGATATAATAACTACCCTAAGGTAGGGTTTACAACTGCATTATAATAAACGATTAATAATAACCAATTACTAAAACCTACCAGCCTTCCCTAGACTTTATGGGTGTGATGTCTCGCAAGCGAAATTCAAATAAGGAACCTCCCTGATATATTTTTGTCAAGGTAGGATGGTTGATGAAACTATATATAATCATCATAACCATTTACCTTAGTGTTATAAACCTTCAATTAGTCTTATTCAAATCCCATAAATTCTCGGATCATTCTAATAACATCTCAGATTCTAATCCCAAAACAAATCCCTTGACACAACACAAAGCCCAAACCCAAAATCACCAACCTAAAGTTTCAGTCTTACGCACTGTTAGTAAAATATTCAAAAGAAATTTATAAAAAAATCCAAAAAATTATGCATTCTTAATTCAATTTTTAACAATTACACTTATGAAAACCATGCGCACGGACTAAATCCTAGTCATGCACACAGATTTCGTTCGCACAAGAAATAATGAACCATGCGCACGGACTCTGCAACCTAGATTTTTACAACTTATAAGTTTATTCAATATCTAAATCCAAAATAGGAACCTAAAAGCCATAGTTCTCTATTAATGAACCAGTCAAGTTGGAAACACATAAAAAAATAACCTATTTTAATATAAAATCTCTCATATATCAAAATTTAACATATTAGGTTCATATATTTATAATTTATCTCAGATTTGATAACATTGTTGGATTAACATCCGTGTTCTAAAAATTAACAACTATGGTTCAAATTTACTCTAATATAACTAATTTATATAATTTGAACTGTAAAATTAAAGGTCTCCTTGTTAAATCACTCAAGATTGTAGAAATATTTTGAGGATTAACATATAATTTTTGTCAGTTCACAAAAATTAACATATAGAAGTTTTAACTCTGATTTTATAGAAGTTTTATTTAAGAATTCAATGATTACTAGTACTACAACACAAATACACTTCAATTCTTAAATAATATAAACTTCTATATGGATTACGTGAGGAATAAATCCCTAAATCCCATAATTCCTCTTCTTCCTTGGGTTCCTCTCCATGTCTTATCCTCCAACGATTCTCTAATATAATTTAGGTTATGCCAAATGACCTCTTAACCTAGCTTCCCACCAAATTGGGATTTTGGCTCACTTAAGCCCCGACCTAATGAACATAATTATCCTTTTAAATGGTCTAAAACTCTTCCCAAGTTATTTACCAACCTAATGGGCTTAAATCCCAATATATTAAGTCAAAACGGATATTATAATTGTCCCAAATTCCAACATTCAATATGATACTACACAACTAGTATTTATCTATCATATTTTAAATCTTATTCCACATACGCATAATATAATTCATAAATATATATACTATCATCATATTTAAAAACCAAGCACACATAATTATTTTCCATGGTCAAATAATGTACAGAAAATACAGGGTATTACAAGGAGTGTTAATCATTCAGATGCTCAAAATACATGTTGCACAGCTCATTCAGCAGCACCTGCACCAGCCAAGTTTTCGATGCCTAAAGGACGTTAGAGTCAATGGATATTTATCACATCCTATTTTTCATTAATTGAAACAAGTTTTGGAAGATTAATGGTTATATAGCCACTTTATGCACGGATATTTCTTTCATTATCGATTATCTTCGACGATCGCATTTGGAAACTGATGTCGATCACGCATTTCTTGTTCCTTTTCCTCCACCTCTTTATGTTAACAATGATGTAGAGGTTGATGATGATAGTGTTGTTGATGATTATTGTGATGAGAATGATGATATTCTTAATGATGAGGAGTCAGAAGATGGTGATGATTGAGATGGTGATGGTGGCGATGTTTTATATTAGAATGACATGTTCAATGATTGTCTTCTTTAGTTGTTCATCTTTTTTTCATGTTGCTCTATTTTATGTACCAATTGTGGTGCTTGATATATATTGTCTATACTGCTATTTTTGATATATTTGGTCACTTTTAGATTTATATCTTTTATGGATGTTTTGGATAATTGTACCTTTTTCTTTAGCACATTGGATGTTTGGGTATCTTTTTTGTTGTATATATTATATAGGTATTTTATCTTTATCTATGATATCAATTTGATTTACTAAATAGGTTCTTTGATTGTATTATATCCTGCTTTTGTACTAAATGTTTCGATATCATTCATCTTCTAGTATGTCTATTAAGATCTATGTTATGAGTTGGTGATTCACAGGTTTATATGCTCATTATGTTTATACCCCATGATAGTCTCTCTTACTTACATGATTTTTCTTCGCCTTGCTATGCCCGTTATCTACGATTTAAGATTTTCTTTCAGTATTATGTGTCAAAAGGGAGGAGAAAAACTTTGTTCACCATGGATTAAGGGGGAGTAAAATTCATTTCTTTATTTGTCCATTGTGTCAAAAAGGTAAGTAAAATTTAATATCACTTACAAAAGGGGAGAAAGTAATATGATATGGGGAGTTTGTTATTCTATTCACATGATTTTTCACTTGGTTGAATTTCACATCCGTATCATTGAGTGTAAATGTGGAATGCTCTAATACCACTTGTTAGCGCGTATGAACATGCTCAGCAAGCATGGTTACAAACAAAAGTTCTATTTTTTTTTATCAATTTAAGTCCCAATCACAAAAATCCAATTTTAAACAAATTTTAATCCTTTATTAAATTAGGTGTGAAGATAAATATGTGTTTTAAGTATAATGATTTAAACTACACATGCAAAGAACACAAATATTGAGAAAAAATCCCTTTTCAGGGCAAAACCTTTTAATCAGCACTTTACAGAGTTTACAAGACTATAGACTTACATACTACTTGATACACCCACAAGTATAATGTGCAGTGTCTTCAAAACCTCTAAAGAAAATGACTCAGTCCAGAGTCGTCTACAGGTGGCAGTCTACCCTCGGTATCCACTAATTCAGCCTTCAACCTTCTTCTTCCTTCTTCTGTCGTGATTCTCGGGTTCACAAATTCATCCATAGAGATCTCTCTTCACAAGTGTGTATACAAGATAAAAAACTATCTAGGGTTTCAAGAAGATTCACAAAACTATATGGGGATGTAAAGTGTGAATCAAAAAGTGTTTGGAAACCCAAAAGATGGAAAAACTTTGGCATTTATATTTTATTTATGATTTTTCCAAAGTCCCATGAAAAAAGAACTCAGAATAGGTATTTAAAGACTTGACACAAAATTCGAGGCAATAAAATTCGTTCAAACAAATATAGAAGTCGTTCGAACGAGAAAGGCATGTCGTTGGAATGAAAACACAGTTCGTTCGAACGAGACTCCAATCTCGTTTGAACCAGTTTCTATCGAGCTTCAAATAAATTCAAAAACAAGGCCCTCGTTAGGAGTTTATTCGGTTTAGGATCTAACGATCCTTCAAACAAAAGCCAATTTCATTTGAACGAGATAGAAATCTAGTTTGAATGAGGTTAAAAAAATTAATTAAAAAATTCGTCTTCAATTTTTATAAAAAAATCACATTTAAAATAACAGGATACCCCAAATATGCCAAAGTGTAAATAAAATAAATAAACATCTTAACCTAAAATATTTTCCCTTATAAGTCTCTCCCTTTGGCTATTCCGGTATAAAACTAACCAAAACCCAAATTACAAAAATTATCCCTCTATGAATAAATATTACTAATACCTTTCCCAAACCCTAGAAATGGAACGACATAGAAAAACTTTATCTTCAATATCCATTTGTTATTGTTGATCTTACCTTGGGCACTTTATCCCATTAGAATTCCGCGGTTAAGCGTTCTTAGGTGAGAGTAGTACTAGGATGGGTGACCCCCTGGAAAGTCCTCATGATGCATCGAGTTTAAAATAGAAACTAAAAATGAAACTCAATATGCTTATTGATATGCCCCAAGTGTTACCTCGGCCTAGAGACACCACCCTCGGCCGAGACATTGACCGACCCAAGATAGGCTAGGGGCCCCCGGTATCATCCCTCGGCCAGACCAGGGTCGGCCCAGGCCGACATTGCCATCTACACTTCTAATGGGTACTGCGCGCATCATAGGCATCAACAGCATTCACATATACTTGGGTATGGCAACCTCGGCCGTGCCTGGGCCGAGATGTCAGGGAACCTTGACAACCACCATGGAACCAGTTCAGCCTCGGCTTGGGCCGAGGTCACCAAAAGCCCTAATAATCGTCAGCAGTGACTCGTTATTACCTCGGCTGGGGCCAACCCAGAATGATGTCTCGGCTGAGATCAGGCCGAGACTCCTTATGACACTTCCCGAATTGAGCGGATACCAAGACTCTACAGCTCGGCCTCTCCCAGGCCGAGGTCATTCACCAACATGACTGTCGAGCATCTGTTGACATTTGGATAAAGACACCTGGGCACAAATTAGTTGTAACAAGATTATTCTCCACATGGGGGAGAATATTTCATCATCATTGCTTACATGTGACAAGGACAGGTGGCATTCCCACATTGGTGAGGATATCACACACATGCTCACTGCATGCATGGGGGGAACTTTACACCCCCTAGACACTATATATAGGGGTCATCCCCTACCTTGCAAAAGGATCTCATTCATGCAACCCTTGCAAAAACCCTGTCAAAATATACTGTAGAGAGAGAGAGAGCTTGAGGGAATTGTACCCATGGTCATTAGTGCCATCTTTCAGTGATATTACTCACACACTCACTGTGGACGTAGGCCAGACAGGCTGAACCACCTATATTCCGGTGTTGATCTCCTCATATCCTCATCTCCTTCTCTTATCTCTTTTTATAGCTGTGCTGCCATTGTTATATACATATAGAGCTTGGAAACACCTTACCTGGTGGTGCTGATTCCCAGCATCATCATTTTGGCGCCGTCTGTGGGAATCGAGAGTCTTTCTCTTCCTAATCTTCTGCTTTACCTCACCGGAGACTCTGGTGGTGAACCAGGAACCACCCCTTGTGTGGAGCTGTTTCACCATTGAAAGAGATCCTTTAAGGTATTAAGCTCACTTGCTGTTCAAGCTCCTTATTGATAATACATGGCACCAGAATTACCACCGCCTCTTCCGCCGCCTGGAGGTGGAGGGGCTAGTTCCAGTCAGGCTCCTCCCCAGTCCGAAATGGCGGAGGTGGCTGCAGCTTTGAAATATGTAGCTGCAACACAACAAGCCATGAAGGAGCAATTTGCCCAGCTCAGCCAAACCATGATGATGAGTCCACCTAGGGTCTCCCCGGATATGATAACTCCGGCGGCAGCTCAGCCTCATCCCGACGCCAGGGGACCACCCCAGGAGCCCATGAAGGACCAACCTGCACCCCAGCGGAGGAGGGACGTTGCTGACCCTAGGCGCTTGAGCCTGGGGAGGCAAGGAAACCCTTGCTCGGAGGATAGGTATGATGACCTAGAAGCTGAAGAGGCCCCGGAAGACTGCTGGGAGCCGTATGAGGTGTCAAATAACACTGTACGACCACTTAGGAAGAGCCAAGGATGTGTCGGTCGAAGAAGAGACGAGGCCCAACAAAGAGGGTCGGCCTTTGACAGGAAGAGTCAAGGATGTGTCGGCCAAGGAAGAGATGAGGCCCAGCAGAGAGGGTCGGCCTTTAATAGGTTGAGCAGAGGGTCGGCCTTCGAAAGGCTGGGCCCAATCAATGACCTGAGGCAAAGGCTATCGAGGTCAAGGAGCGCGGCAGACTCTCAAAGAGGGAATAGGCCGGCTCGTCCAGATCAAGGCCGACCCTTGGAGAGAAGAGCCAGGGAGCAGGAAGAGCTCAATAGTCAACGTGTGGCTGGGGAACCCTCTGTCCATCGTGGGGAAGTGGCAGGGGATAACCTCGGCCAAGTTGATGAGAGACGACCCTGGAATGACTCAATCCAACGTCTCGAAGAGAAGATAGGGGACCTCATAAAGAGCAGGGACCCATTACAGAGGGGCTACTCGGAGGGCTCCCCGTTTGTAGCTAGGATAGTGGGGTTCCCAACCCTAGCTAAGTTCAAGCCTCCTATAGTGACTCCTAAATACGATGGCAGCACTAACCCAGTGCACCATATTGAGATGTATCAGTCGGCGGCAGATATTTACTCGATCCCTGATGAGATGAAGTGTAGGGCCTTCTCAGGGACCTTGACAGGGGCAGCTCATAGTTGGTTCACCTCTCTTCCAAAGAACTCGATTGAAAACTTTAAGGGCCTGGCAGAGCAGTTCATCCACAACTTCTGCTTTGGGGTAAGACCTCAAAAGAAGACTACCCACCTCTTGTATGTCAAACAGGCTAAGGGAGAAAGCCTAAGAGACTACATAGAAAGGTTCAACAAGGAGAAGTTGGAGGTGGAAGACTATGAAGAGAGCATAGCCATGACCGCCCTGATAGGAGGCCTCCAGAAGGGGAAGCTATTATGGAAGTTGGCGGAAGACCCTCCTAAGTCTATGGCAGAGCTGCTGGCAACAGCGGGGAGAGTGATGAATGTGGAAGAGGCAATGGCCGCCAAATATGAGGAGGAGAACCGTGGTAGCACTATGAGGTCCCAGGGCAAGAAAGAGGGGAAGAAGAGGTCAGCAGACGACAAGTTCGCTCATTACACTCCTCTGACTGTGAGCTGTGAGCACATCCTTAATGAGATCAATACTGACCGGGCTCTGAGGTGGCCAGAAAAATTGAAGGCCCCGCCACATAAGAGGAATAAAAACCTTTGGTGTGAGTTCCATCAGGATCACGGCCATGTCATAGAAAAATGCTTCGCTCTGAAGGACGAGATCGAGAAGATGCTGAAATCCGGGAAATTGAGAAAGTATGTGGATGGCAAGGCCCCGAAGGGTGGAAGAGAAGACCCTAGGAAGAGAAGAGATGACAGGTGCCGCGGCGATGTCCCGGCTAGAAGGCATGATGATTCAGAGGGTGATGATGGAGATGACCCGGATCTCCCACCAAAGGATGACAACACCCCAGTGAAGAGGGTCGGAATGATCTCCTTTGGTGTCAGCACCATATGTGGGGGATTCGCAGGAGGTGGCTCTGAGGTAGCAGACAGGAAAGCTCATGTAGCAGAGGCCAAGTCAGTGGTCAAACCTGAGGTTGTGAATCTAACGTCTTCTGACGCAGTGCAGAAGAGGAAGAAGGTGGACATGGACACCCTCGTAGTGGGGTTCTCCAGACTCGACTTCAAGGGCATCTTAGCCCCCCATGATGACCCTTTAGTCATAACAACAAGGGTGCATGGGTGCGATGTAGGGAGAATCCTCATAGATGGGGGAAGCTCGGCAGATGTGATGTTCTGGCCTTGTTTCAAGAGCTTGGGTCTTAGCAGGGCAAGGCTGGTGCCCTACCATCACCCATTGATAGGCTTCAGTGGTGAGAAGGTACACCCATTGGGCATGTATGAAATGGATGTACGGATAGGAGATGAATGTCCTAAAGGGTTGACCAAGAAGATAAACTTTTTTGTTATGGACGAAAATGTCTTCTCGGCCTACAACCTCATCATCGGAATAGTGGCCCTCAAAGAATTTGAAGTCGTGCCGTCAACGGTCCACCAGATGCTAAAATTCCCGACTCCTTATGGGGTAGGGGAAGTGCAAGGGGACCAGACCACGGTGCGGGAGTGTTATTTCAACTCGGTCGAAGAGCGAGAGGCCCATAAGAGAGAAACCGCCACTTACAGCATTGACACACTTGATCCCAGAGATGAAACAAAATTAAAGAATGGCGAGTCCGCGGAAGAGGTAGAATCCATCGTCCTCAATGAGGACGAGCCGGAAAAAACCGTTCAGGTCGGCAAGGCCCTGGAGCAAGGGATCAAGGAAGAGCTGATAAACTTCCTTAGGAGGAGGCAGAGCGTCTTCGCGTGGAGTCATGCAGACATGCCTGGCATCGACCCTGGGATCATGACCCACAAGATCAACGTGGATGGAGATGCTAGGCCTATTAAACAGAGGCGAAGGGTCTACTCCAGAGAGAAGTATGAGGTCATCCGTGAAGAGGTGAAGAAGTTGGAAGAGGCCGAGTTCATAAGAGAGATTACTTATCCGGAGTGGCTCTCAAATGCAGTCATTGTGCCTAAGGCCAACGGAAAGTGGCGGATGTGTGTAGATTTCACAGACCTGAACCGGTCTTGCCCGAAAGACAGCTATCCCTTACCTAGGATAGACCAGATGGTGGATGCAACGGCAGGGCACGAGCTTATGAGTTTCATGGATGCTTATTCAGGCTATAACCAGATCTTCATGGATGCCGAGGACTCTGAGAAGACAGCCTTCATTACTGACAAGGGGACATAATGTTACAAGGTAATGCCCTTTGGTCTGAAAAATGCGGGGGCAACGTATCAACGTCTTGTCAATAAGATATTCGAGGAACAGATAGGTAAGACCATGGAGGTGTATGTGGATGATATGCTAACGAAGAGCCTGAAATCATGTACTCACGTAGCGGACCTTGAGAAGACCTTTGATGTCATGGACTCCTACAGAATGAAGCTCAACCCGACGAAATGTGTCTTCGGGGTAGGAGCCGGGAAGTTCCTGGGGTTCATCATTAATCAGAGGGGGATTGAAGCAAACCCGGAGAAAATCAAGGCGTTACTCGACATGAAGACTCCTAGGAGTATCAAGGATGTTCAGAGACTCACTGGAAGGGTGGCGGCCCTTAACAGGTTTGTTTCCAGAGCCACAGACAAATGTCTTCCGTTCTTTAAAGTTCTGAGAAAGGCCTTCCAGTGGGACGAAGAGTGTGAAAAGGCCTTTGATCAACTTAAATCCTACTTGGGGTCTCCCTTGCTGCTGTCCCGGCCCATCGCGGGAGAGAGGTTGTTTGTGTACCTGGCAGTCTCTGAGTCAGCCATTAGCGCGGCCATCATACGAGAAGAGGATGGGGTTCAGAGACCTGTGTACTTCAATAGTAAGGCCCTTCAAGGGTCTGAACAAAACTATCCCCGGATGGAGAAGTTGGCTTATGCACTGATACATGCCTCAAGGAAGATGAAGCCTTACTTTCAAGCTCACTCTATGATAGTCCTCACCGACTCACCACTACGGCAGGTTCTGCACAAGCCTGAAAAGTTCGGAAGATTGATGACCTGGGCCATCGATCTAGGAGAGTATGATCTTACCTATCACCCCAAGACAGCCATCAAGGGGCAGGCCCTGGCAGACTTTGTCGCAGAGTTCACTTGGGAAGAGGCCGAGACAGAGAGGGGCTTGGATGGCGGCGAAGAGACGAACCGAAGTGTCTTCCGAGATTCGGAAGAGACTGCCCCGTACGTCTTCCGAGGCCGAGAAGAGGTTGTCCCGGGCAAAACTCGGAGCAGAGTAGAAGAAAATGAAGAGGATCGATACCTCTTCGAAAAGGGGGTTATGAGAGAAGGGGTCTTCTCATCAGATGCAGACGTATGGAGCCTCTTCGTTGATGGCTCTTCCTGTGACAGTGGAAGCAGCGCGGGGTTAATACTCTCGGCTCCAGATGGCGCCAACATTGAGTACGCCTTGAGGTTCAACTTCCAGGCCTCCAACAACGAGTCTGAGTATGAGGCCATGATAGCAGGTCTCTTATTGGCAACAACCCTTCGAGTAAAGCGACTCCTACTTCATAGTGACTCAAGGTTGGTTGTCAATCAAGTGTTGGGGGCATACGAGGCCAAAGATGAGAGGATGGCCAGATACCTAAAGAAGGTAAGAGGGTTGCTAGAGTATTTTGAAGAGGCAAAGCTGAAGAGAGTACCTCGGCTGAGCAACAACCACGCTGATGCATTGGCAAGACTGGCCTCGGCAATGAAGACAGATTTGGGAAGGACCATTCCAATCGAGGTCTTAGGAAAAGCAAGCATCGAGGAGGATGAGGTATGTAGCCCTTGTCACAATGTGAACCTAGGAGACTCGTGGATTGACCCGCTTGTCAGATACCTAAGAGAGGGGGAGCTACCTGCGTCCAAGCTGGAAAGAAGAAAATTGAGATACAGGGCGGCCAAGTTCTCATTGGTAGGAGACGTTTTGTATAAAAAGGGGTTTCTCTTGCCCCTCCTCAGATGTGTGCATCCCATGGAGGTACCCCGGATCTTACAGGAGGTTCATGAAGGCTCTTGCTCTAGCCACATAGGGGGAAGGCCCTTAGCCAAGAGGATCGTCACTCAGGGATATTGGTGGCCTACCTGTCTAAGGACGCTGCTGACTACGTGAAGAGGTGTGACAAATGTCAGAGGTTCGCTACTATCCCTCACCAACCCCATCAGCCTATGACGTCAATCTCTTCTCCATGGTCGTTTGCGGTGTGTGGAATTGACTTGGTGGGACCTTTGCCAAGAGCAGTCAATAACTATAGATTCTTGATAGTTGCCATTGACTACTTTTCAAAGTGGGTAGAGGCAGAACCAATGATAACAATTATGGAGCAGAAGACCTTTCAGTTCATCTAGAAGAACATCATATGTAGGTATGGCCTCCCAAACACGCTCATCTCGGATAATGGGACCCAGTTCAAGAATGCCTCCTTGGAGAAGTATTGCCAAAGTGTGGGGATCAGACAGTTCTTCTCATCTCCTGGACATCCTCAAGCAAATGGCCAGACCGAGGTCACGAACAGAACCATCTTGGATGGAATCAAGAAGAGATTAGAAGACGCGAAGGGGAGATGGATAGAATAGGTCTACGCTGTGCTATGGGCTTATAGAACTATGGCAAGGACACCTGCAGGAGAAACCCCATTCATGCTGGCACATGGCTCAGAGGCAGTCATACCAACGGAGGTAGGACTGCCAACTCATCGGATTCAGACCTACGACCCTGACAGCAATAGAGAGAAGAGAAGGCTAGACCTGGATCTCATTGAAGAGAGAAGAGAAGACGCAGAGGTCAGGAAAGCAGCCTATCAGCAGAGGGTAGCAAGATTCTACAATCAAAGGGTGAAGTCAAGACCCATTGCGGTGGGAGACCTAGTGCTCAAGAAGACCCTACAGAAGACAAACAAGCTACACCCGAACTAGCATGGCCCCTACAAAGTAACGGAAGAGGTTGTGCCTGGCACGTACAGGCTAGAGAACCTAGAGGGAGAACCTTTCACCAACCCGTGGAATGCTGATCACCTGAAGAGATATTTCATATGATGTTGCATAGGATTTGTAATTTGTAATTGTACCATATTATCGAGAAGAGGTTATTAATAAAGATCAGCTTCCATATCAAGTTCTTGTTTTGTTCTTTAGGCCAGATATTCATTATGAGGCTAACCTCTTAGGTAATGACCTCAGACCCTCATAACATCACTCGGTGGTGACGAGGTCTGAGCTCAGACACCTGGGTTAGATTACCTCAGACCCTTAACATCATTAATTTGGTGACACTTATTATGAGGCTAACCTCTTAGGTGATGACCTCAGACCCTCAGAACATCACTCGGTGGTGACGAGGTCTGAGCTCAGACACCTGGGTTAGATTACCTCAGACCCTTAACATCATTAATTTGGTGACACTTATTATGAGGCTAACCTCTTAGGTAATGACCTCAGACCCTCATAACATCACTCGGTGGTGACGAGGTCTGAGCTCAGACACCTGGGTTAGATTACCTCAGACCCTTAACATCATTAATTTGGTGACACTTATTATGAGGCTAACCTCTTAGGTGATGACCTCAGACCCTCATAACATCACTCGGTGGTGACGAGGTCTGAGCTCAGACACCTGGGTTAGATGACCTCAGACCCTTAACATCATTAATTTGGTGACACTTATTATGAGGCTAACCTCTTAGGTGATGACCTCAGACCCTCATAACATCACTCGGTGGTAAGGAGGTCTGAGCTCAGACACCTGGGTTAGATGACCTCAGACCCTTAACATCATTAATTTGGTGATACTTATTATGAGGCTAACCTCTTAGGTAATGACCTCAGACCCTCATAACATCACTCGGTGGTGACGAGGTCTGAACTCATACACCTGGGTTAGATGACCTCAGACCCTTAACATCATTAATTTGGCGGTATTTATGATGAAGCTAACCTCTTAGGTGATGACCTCAGACCCTCATAACATCACTCGGTGGTGACGAGGTCTGAGCTCAGACACCTGGGTTAGATGACCTCAGACCCTTAACATCATTGATTTGGTGATATTTATTATGACCACATCATATTAAGTAATGACTTCAGAGATCATATAGCATTCAAATACATTCGGAGGTCAAGATAAAGGAAGAAATTGGCATTCAATAAAAGAGGAGATTACATATCATTCAGATGTCTGATAAATTACAAGTTCAGAGTTACAAGTCAAAAAATACAAAATACAAGGCCAAGTTAAACATCTGAGGGAGGAACATTCAAAGCCTCGGCTGGGTTGACCTGATCAGCATTGGTCACCTCAGGCACATCATCAGCAGGGTCAGTCCCTCCGAGATCAGTCCCTTCCAGAGTAGCAGTCTGACCAGGGGCAGCAGCCTCGTCTTCAATCTCTTGCAATGCCTGGGCAAACTGAGGGTCGGCGAAGCTGAGGCCCACAAAGTCGGAGGCCTTTATAGTGCCAACCTCCTTCTCTCTGACCTCGGCCCATCTGGTAGTGGCTTTGATACCTCTTTCGAGGTACTCAAAACCAAAACCTACGAACTCCTCAGAGACTTTGTAGTCAGAAATTATTGTCTCTGAGGCGTCTGCAAGGGCAGCCTTCATAGCTGCATTGACCTTCCCCTGTAGAGCATCGTCCTTGTCCTTCAGGGCCTTGGCGTGGCTTTGGACGAGTGCAGAGATATCTTTTTCCAGACCCTGGGCCTTATTCTCAGAGCTTTGGGCCTTGGTCTCGGCATTCTGCAACTCTGACCTCAGACGGTCAACCTCGGCCCTCAGGGTGCTCTCAACCTTCTCAGCCTCCTGCCCCTTCTGAATGAGAGGCAGTTTCCTTATGGCCCAGTTAGATAGCTGGTACATGGTAGTGGCACCCTGCGCAGATAATGAAGAGGTTAGATTGTGGTAACATCAGACGTTGCACTTAAAAAATTATGGACAAAAGGAACAAGTCATACCTGGGCGACCCTGTGGAGGCCGAACTCAACAAGCATGGAAGTGTCCATGGCCCTGTAAAAACGTTTATCAGCCTCGGTCATCATGTTGGCAAGGGCATCCATGGCCTGTCGGCTGTGGCCGACCATGCTGTCGGTAAGTTTCAGCTGGTCCAGACGAGCCGACAAGGTGTCGGTTGTGATAGGGATCGCAGTGTCTGAAGCCCTTCTTTGTCTGGAGGTCGGCCTCTGATCCTCAGAGGCCGGGATCTCAGGGGCCCTCTTTTTGGATTTGGATGTTGAGGGATCAGGTGGAAGAGCATTCAAACCAGTCTTCTTGGTAAGTCTAGCCAAACTTGGAGCTGCCATCTCCCACAACTCGTCTGTAACACCTGGTGGTCTCTCTGCAAAAGTGAAAAGATAAGAGTTAGAAATCAAACATGAATGATCAGAGGTTAGACTTGGAACAAAAAGAAAAATCCTTACCAAAGTCAACAAAGGGACTTCCACCTAGGCTCGTCCCCGAGAGATACTGGGGGGTCAGCAGATGTTCGAACTTGACAAACAAACCATGTGCCCCTTGGCCTTGCAGGGCCTTCACCTTTTTGATATTTTTAAGACTTAGGCCAGGGTCGGCCCTGGCAGACATGGTGACCTTGCCCCATCTGAGGGGTATCCTCGGCTCAAAGGTGGAAGAGGGAACAGATGAGCCAAATTCCCATGGCCCTGAAGCAAAAAAATACCGGGGTTTCCAATTGTGGTTTGAGGTCTGAGTGACCAGGAGCATTTTCTTCTCAGGCCTTCGAGCTACGAAGTGATAATAGCTCGGATGATTTTTGGCCGAGGTAGGAACGTAACAACCAACAAAGACCTGAACCGGGAGGTCAGAGTGGTGGACTGCCCTCCACAAGACGATGGCCCCTATAATAACTCTCCAAGCATTGGGAGAGATCTGTGAGGGGGCCAAGTTGATGAAGGAAAGAATGGACCTAATGACAGGGTGAATGGGTAGACAAAACCCTAACTTAAACATCTGCTCATACAAGCAGATTTATCCATCTCGGCCGTGGTAGGCCCTCTCTTCCCTCAGAGGTCTCCTCAATTTGATTGAGGGACTGATGGAGTATAAGTATCTGAAGTGCAATAGATCCACCTCAGTGACTGTGCTCTCGTACTCGTCCGCCTCAGAGGTATCAACTTCACTTTCACCATCATCATCATCGTCATCAACCTCAACGTCGGCTGGAGTAGATGTGGACGTGTGACCAGGGAACCTCGAGCAAACTCGGCCCCGGTAACGGCCGACAGAGGGATAGCATCTAGAATGGGAGGCACAGCCACACTTGGCTCAACAAGTTCAACCTCTGAAGAAGATTTTGAGGTACTTGTGCCATTTTGGGACGAGACGCGACTAGAGACCTCGGCCTGGTCATGGTCCTGACCAGTCCGAGGTGTGAAGTCCATGGCCTCTTGGAAAGAGTCCACAGACATGGGGTCTGAGGTGGAGGATTCAGACTCAGACATCGGCAATGAGTTAGCAGAGACGTCTATTCGATAGAAGTTCTTAGGAGGATGAGGATATACCACCTTGAGAGGTGGGGGAAAGAGGGGTCTGACAGGAAACTCCTGTGACCTACGAGCTTCTTCCTGAGCTCTCTCTATTTGCCTAATTTTCTCTAAGGTCTTCTCTCTAAGGGAAGGGAAGTCCTCAAGAAGCTGATACAGGGGTCTGAGCATCAGAGGACGACCCAAAACTTCGAACGACCCCAAACTTGAGGAAAACTCAACTCACAAACACGATTGGCTTGTGAAATAAAAGGGTTTAAAGATCAAACTAAGGAATTTCAAATAAACACAGGCCACCGAAAAACCCAAAAATCTCGCCGGAAAACTCAAACAGCCACCGGAAAACCCAAAAATCTCACCGGAAAATTTAAACCAAATGTTGAAAACAAAGGAAATGGAAGGGGAGAGGTACCTGAAGATGAGTTGATGGATGAAAGGGAGAAATCTTGCAAGAAACTAAGGGAGATCCTCTGCCGAAAGAGCAACGGGGTGAAGAAGGCTTGGAAAGAACTTGCAGAAATAGTGCGCGCGAAAGAGAGAAATGAAGAAGAAAGAGAAAAGTGGTGGGATTTAACCCTTAAATACTTGGGCACACTTGCCACTTGCTCTCGCATGTGACTAAGGGCTGGGGGGTGATTGATATGCCCCAAGTGTTACCTCGGCCTAGAGACACCACCCTCGGCTGAGACATTGACCAACCCAAGATAGGCCAGGGGCCCCCGGTATCATCCCTCGGCCAGACCAGGGTCGGCCCAGGCCGACATTGCCATGTACACTTCCAATGGGTACTGCGCGCATCATAGGCATCAACAGCATTCACATATACTTGGGTATGGCAACCTCGGCCGTGCCTGGGCCGATATGTCAGGGAACCTTGACAACCACCATGGAACCAGTTCAGCCTCGGCTTGGGCCGAGGTCACCAAAAGCCCTAATAATCGTCAGCAGTGACTCATTATTACCTCGGCTGGGGCCGACCCAGAATGATGTCTCGACTGAGATCAGGCCGAGACTCCTTATGACACTTCCCGGATTGAGCGGATACCAAGCCTCTACAACTCGGCCTCTCCCAGGCCGAGGTCATTCACCAACATGACTACCGAGCATCTGTTGACATTTGGATAAAGACACCTGGGCACAAATCAGTTGTAACAAGATTATTCTCCACATGGGGGAGAATATTTCATCATCATTGCTTACATGTGACAAGGACAGGTGGCATTCCCACATTGGTGAGGATATCACACACATGCTCACTGCATGCATGGGGGCACATTACACCCCCTGGACACTATATATAGGGGTCATCCCCTACCTTGCAAAAGGATCTCATTCATGCAACCCTTGCAAAAACCCTGTCAAAATATACTGTAGAGAGAGAGAGAGCTTGAGGGAATTTTACCCATGGTCATTAGTGCCATCTTTCAGTGATATTACTCACACACTCACTGTGGACGTAGGCCAGACAGGCTGATCACCTATATTCCGGTGTTGATCTCCTCATATCCTCATCTCCTTCTCTTATCTCTTTTTATAGCTGTGCTTCCATTGTTATATACATATAGAGCTTGGAAACACCTTACCTAGTGGTGCTGATTCCCAGCATCATCACTTATCCCCTATAAATCAAACTCACCATCAATTATCCCCATTAATTTATTCTCCCCCTTTTATTTGAAATAGACAAAGGAGTAGAATATAAAATTGAAGAAATAAAGAATCACATATAAGAAGTAAGATACCACCACAAAGATATGTAAATAATGCACGTGTAATGATAATCCTAAAGGAAAAATCCACTAACATTTTTTTTCAAAAAAGTGTAAATATTACAAATAAAACACAACAACTCAAGTACAAATAATCCAAACTATGATTAAGTAGGTGACAATCATGGACTAAATGTAAACCACAATGAGTCAAAACACTATACCGTATATAATAATGCAAAATATACCAAAGAAAATTCGACACATATATAGGTATAAACAATCACAAAAATTGACACAAAACACATAAGCATTACACGTTAGCATAATAGCGATATGTCTAAACATGTGGGATGGAATGCATGGGCATGAGCTGGATACAAATAAATTATTACTAAAACACTCAAATATGTTCAAGAAGTTATAATTGACCGCAAAACTTTATCAAATTAAGCTTTAGCCTCAAGTGACAAGATAAAGTGAACTTTAATGAGAAAACAAGCACAATGCACACAAGCCTAGAATATTGGACTCTACAAATCAATAGTTTCATGGAAAATTAAGCATAGCTAGGATTCATTGGGAAAACCCATTGATCGTCAACTAAACACCCTCAAAAGATAAACATATTTCATATTTTCTTTTCTTTTGAAGTTATTTCTTTTGTATGATCAAACATTAAACTAATGTTGGCCCTTTTTTGGTATTTTTTCTATTTTTTTTGTCTTTAATCTTTTTATCGGGCTCTTGCAAATGGTGTCATTACCGCAAAGGAGATTTTCTCCTTTCGTAGCCCTTTCCAGCACACACTCATATTTTTTTCAATACTAATCAAACATTCTCACGGGAAATGGTTCTTACATGCATAAATTCCCCATAGTCACAAAACATGTAAATGATAAAATTAATGGGAGAACATATCACAAAGCTCAAACATACATGTGAAGTTAATGTTCCAAAAGCTCGTGCATGTGTGTGTGGAGGCATATACAAAGTCGAATCCATTAAGCCAATCAAGTTCGAAACAACTCCATGAAAGCATGATTAAGAACAATCTAAGCATCTACAATCATAACCAAATATACCAAACACATGTAAAGTGCTGAATGAATTGGATTTAAACAAACCAATTTGCCATACCAAATGTGTAAAACTAAAATACCCAACAGCACAAATCTTTTTTTATTTCTTAAAAAATATTTATCAAAATAAAAACTTTTTTGTATTTTTCATTACGACTCAATGAAAGAAAAATATAATACAAAAGATACGCATGTCATAACACTAGCAAACATGTATCATGAAGCACAACTAGAGTATGACAAAAAAATCGTGCAAGTAATTACCCATAAGATATAGCATGTGAAGAGTCATGTGCAACCAAGCGAGAATCAAGCAGTCTAATATTTTTGTGCCTCTAAAAATGATTTCATAACCCAAATAGATGAGCGTTAGGTTTTGGGAACCAAAGGAACATTATAATTAAACTTCCTAGGACTTCTTCCAAGATCATAGCAAAAACGCATAAGGTAAACTTTCCTACCACAATGCAAACATGTGTAAACACGAGAAATGTTACATATGGGTTGACCTTTTCTAACGTCCTTGGATGTGGTTGACCCTCTAAAACAAACAATAGCATTGACTTTGACACAAGAAGCATTAGAAACATAGGAGCCAGTACCATCACTACCAAAATTACTCTAGTCTTTTAAATCATCTGTTAACTTCAAAATTTTAAACTCAAGTAAAGAATTGGACTCTTAAAGTTTTAGGAACTCCTTCTTCAAATTTCCAATCATTCCTATAAGGTTATCATGCTCCCCCTCATTGCAAGCTAATTTATCCCTAAGAGTCTTCTCACGTTCTCTAAAATCATTAATTACTTTACCATTCTCCTCATCGGCACGTAAACTAAACCTATAAATTTTAGAGTCTTCTAATTATTTTTCTAAAAACTGGGCTCTGTCGTCACTCTCTTTTTTAGAAAATTTTAAAATCATGGTCCATGTCCACAAGCTTTTCACAAAAGAAATCTCTTTGAGTTGGATCGGTTTGCAAAAGTTCCATAGCGGCTCTAAAACAAAAAAATTCTTTTTCAAGAATTTTAGTTCTTTTAGCAAACTTCAAATCCAAATGATTTAAGTCGTCATCACTATGGTTATCCATCGATAGAAAAACAAATAAAAAAACACAAGAGAGATGAATAAACAACCACCCACCAATTGGTAATGGTGGGATGCTCTGATACCACTATGTTAGCACGTATGAACGCGCTCGGCAAGGATGATTACAAATAAAAATTCTATTTTTGTATTTTTATAAATTTAAGACCTAATCACACAAATCCAATTTTAAACAAATTTTAATCTTTGATTTAGTTAGGTGTGTAGGCAAATATGTGTTCTAAATATAATGATTAAACTGCGCATGCAACGAACACAAATGTTGAGGAAAAATATCTTTTGCCCCCGCTCAATTAAATACTGGATGATCAGTCCTTTATTAAATTAATTCAGAACATCCAATTGGATCATTCAAAAACAACCTCCTTATTAATTCACCTAATGTAAAAAAAATCAATTTTTTTAAAGTTAATAAAATCCATTTTAACAATGTAAACAATTGGTCATGTAATCCATTCCACAATACTAAATAATAATTAAGTGACATCACAACTGAACTAAATGTAACTGGAATAAACTCTCTAGTTTAAATGTCTCAATACCATCATCCAATTAAAATCGATAATAACAGTACCGATATAAGTAATTACAATATCTAAGATAGAGATGGAATAACTAGAATCCTGGGCGACGTGTCCTAAATGAAATAGATATTATAGCTGTCTGAATCAATAGAATGGAATCGTCTTGTAGAGGGGGCTTAAAGGTAATCCTAAGATTAGGGATAATTCTCTAATTGGCAATAGTGTTTGAGATTACGCAACCGAGGCAGCTCAAGCGTGGCAACTCAGCGAGGCATCTTGGCATGGCAACTCATACTTTAGTTTGTTGTATTAGTCATATTGTATTTCTGTTTATATTTGACTATAAGCTATAATGGTTGTAATGATGTAACGAGAATAATAATGAATTTTAGTGTGAGGTCAAACGGTACTCGCGAGAGTCCAGGCTTGGTAGGGCCTGGGAGAGCTTTTATGCTCTATCTAATGACCTCGCCGTGGGAACTTTAGAGGGACTTGGTTTGGAGGATTGAGAAGTGAGGCACCGTTGGGGCTCGTCCCAACCATCTTAGATACACCTGGTAAAACACCGAAGGACCCTGGCCGTGGAACCTCGGACGAAGCAACTTGGAGTTCCATCGGGCGTTGAGTTGTGAAACAAACAACCCTCTACTTAATATCACATCTAATGTAGGTGATGTCACTAGACAGCTAAACAATGTTAGACCTGCACTTGAGTAAACCACCGTGGTATTTGGGACTGTCAGGCAGTTGGTGAGACACCTCTGCGACAACAGCCCTCTGACACACAGTGGTTAGGCAAAAGGCATGTCTTGGCATTTAATGTTTATGACGTGGAGACAACTAGTGCATCAGGCATTCAATGTTGTGACATAAAGTGTGAGGGATGTCTTTCATAGTCTTTAATGACTGAGTTGCCTCGGGGGATGGTGTGGGGGGCTATTTAAGGACCCCAACCACCTTTGAGGAGAGGATGATCTTTTGAGAGTTTAAGAAGTTATTACTAGAGAGAATACACATGAGAGAGAGAGTTATTACAAACCAGAGAGTTTATTCACCCACCATTGTTATTTATTACGGAGCTTTTAATACTTGACAGGGATTTTCTTGAGGGTTTTTTGATGTGTTTCTACCTGCCTACCAGGGTGTATCTAGGGTGCTTACTTCTCTCTCCCTTTAGTTGAGCTACTTCTAAGGTCCATTACTATTTTCGGAGTTATACACGAGAGTTTTATGAGTCTAAACTGAGTCTTGCCTTCGTTGAACTTGTATCTGGACGTTCTATTGTTAATCCAAGGGTTTGACCAATTAGCTTATCATTACCATACTCCAAAGGGGTTACGCCTCCATCTATAATCTAAAGTACCCTCTTACATTTGGTGACTCCGCTGGGGAGGCATTCTCCTAGATAAGGAGTATGGCGCAAGATAATTCTACTCGAAGACTCAACTTTGATGATATCCAGCATAATGAAGAACAGGCCGCGAGGGAGCAAGAGGCCTTAAGGGATGGGGCTCCTCGAGTAGAGGTACCTCTGGTTTCGACGGCGTCAGGCGTTCCAGGGGTGACACAACCTTCCACGAGCGCGGGGTTGGGTCCCGCCCAGATTACGTTCCTCATGATCAAGTTTTATGAGTTTTTACAAACCCTAGTGGCTTCAACTATGCTGGGAGGATTGGAGGCTAATGCTTTCATAACACCAGGAGTAGCTCCCACGGCACCACTAGGTCCAGGTATTGCTGGAGCAATCCCAGCAAGCGTACCCTCTGTTATGAATCCAGCAGTGGGAGCCTCAGGAGTTTCAACGGCACCACCGATAACGTTCGCTTTAGTTGCAACGAACGCTCAGCCCATGGCCCCACTGCTGGTTGCCCCAGTAGCCTCGCCCATGGAAGAAATGAGAAAAGAGATGCAGAAAGAGATGTTGAAGTTCATGCAGGCGTCCTCACAATCAGCTGGTGAGGTGGCTTCGGTTTATGATGACTTCCAAACACCCTATCCTCAAGCGTACAACGATGACCCTTACCCAAAGGACTATATTCCACCTATCTTCAAAAAATATACGGGGAAAGGTGGGAACCCAAAGGAGCACATTAAGCATTTTATTGAACACTTGGGAGCACATTGTAATGATAAGAAGCTTAGATTGATGGAGTTTTCCAAATCCCTAACCGATAAAGCATACACCTGGTACTCCCATTTGACTCCCAACAGCGTTTCTACGTGGGAGGAGATGCATGTATTATTTGTCCAAAAGTTCTTTCTGGCGGAAGATGAGTTCACATTGACCCAACTTGGTAGGGAGAAGCAGAGACCCGGGGAGGAGGTGGTGGCCTACGTTCGAAGGTTTAGGGAAAGGTCCCTCAATGTAAGGGAAGAGGCCAAAGAGTCCAAGTTATTACAAATTTGTGCTGAGGGACTGCTTCCTGAATACATCTGCCATCTTATCAACGAGACGCATGAGGGGACTTTTGCGGCATTCTTGAAAGCAGCGAGAAATTTTTCTTTGGTGGTACGACCCAATCTGGTGGTAGTGCCTGTGATGTTCAGGCAGCCGATGCAACCCGCGGGGGGGAGGCCTCAGCCCCCACGGGTAGGGTACATCGGGGGGAGATAGGGCCAAAGCACCGAAGAAGGACAATAAGAGGAAATTCGGGAGAGATAGATAAGACCCACCACCATTGCCCTGTACAGTAGAAGAAGCTGTCAGCTGTTACAACGCGATGGTTTAAGGGGGGCCAGTCTATGAGCAAAAGGGTATTCCCGTGGGGGAGCCCGACGTAGCAACGAAGGCGGATCCAAAGTACTGCTAGGTTCATCGAAGAATCCAGCATCCAACGGAGAGCTGCTTTACATTGAGAAGGATTATCGACAAATATGTAAAGTCAAGGACATTACAAATCCCCCCCAGAACTTCAACAACAACCCTTTGCCAGCACATGGGGCCAATCTCGTGGTGGCCTATGATGAAGAGGCCGAGAGAGGGGAAAGGGGGTCGACAGCAGGACAAGAAGAGTACGAAGAGGCTCTGGAAGACTGTACGAAGGGAATGGCAAACGTTGTGTTGGCCTACGGCGAAGCAAGTGCCAAGGATGCGGAAGAGGTGTACAGTGTTGAAGGCGAAGAAATGGACCCAGCCCTAGAATACTATGCAGTTTCAAAGTCCCCGAAGTTCACTTGATTTTTTGACCAGGTGGGTGTACCGAAGGAGATTAGGCTCGAGATAACCCAGGCAATACTTGATATTGTGAGGAGGAACGCGTTCCCTTTGCTAAGATGGAGGGGGGCCATGGCCAGGTTGGTGAGAAGGTTTCTGTCAGAGGTAACCTTCAGCGATGCAGATAGAGCCGTAAGGTTCCCTTATAACAGTCCATTGTATGTGACTACCAGTATCAACGGAGTTAGCTTCGTAAGGACTCTCATGGATGGAGGAGCTTTCATCAATATTATGCCAATCAACTCCTTTCACGCGGCCAATATTCCAGAAGAAAGGCTTGTCCCCATGCCTTTGGTAATTTCGGGGTATGATAACCAATCTTCAAAATCTATTGGATATGTTAATGTGGGGATTGTGATGGGAAACTTGAGTTCCCATATCGAGTTCCACGTGATAGAGAGTGCAACTTCCTATCATCTGCTAATAGGAAGAGTGTGGATGCACAACCAAGGCCTAGTTCCTTCTACATACCACCAATGTGCTAAAGCGAATGTCAAGGGCACATAGGTGACCATTAGGGCCACAAAGAGGCCCTTTGCGGTCGAAGAGGCTCACTTAGTGGACGCAGCATTCTACACAGAGTTAGAGGAAGATGTCTGGCCCTTGACAAGAAGAATGGAGGGAGCATGGGTTCCCTCGATCAAAGAAAGGATGGGGCCTTTAAATGAACAGAAAGAGATTGCGAGCGGCCCAAAGGGAACAACCGAAGAAGCTTAGCAGATGGCCCCTTGGCCCCAAGGCATCTCGAAGCAGCTGAAAGACAGGATGAGACCCAGAATAGACCCGATAGAGCATGAGGCTCAGCAATAGAGCGTGCTGAGCCGGTTCTCAGGAGAAAAAGTGGCTGAAGCTTCTAGAGAGAATAAGAGGAAGGCTATCACCACTACCAGTAGGCAATGCAAGAAAGTCGTTACCAAGGAAGGAAAGGTCATGTACCGATTATAACGGTGTGAGCGGGAGGTTGAAGAAACTGAAGAGGAGGTTGACCCGACATATGAATGCTTCTTGGTAGATCAGCGGGGGCAGTTCATGGTGATAGATAATTCTAGCATACAGCAATACGTGGAAGAAGTCGTCGAGGAACCAGATTACATGGCAAATAAGCCAAGGACCCAGGCACAAGAGTTGGAACAATTGGACCTGGAAAAAGAAGGAGAGGATACAAGACCCATCTTCATCTCGAAGGATCTCAGCACTCAGAAATGAGAGGCCTTGGTCAAATTGATTCGGGAGTTTGTAGATGTCTTCGCATGGAAATATATGGAAATGGAAGGGCTGGATGAGGAAGTAAGCTGTCACAGGTTGAACGTAATGCCTTCAGCCATTCTAGTGAAACAGGCAACAAGAATGTACAAACCTGAGTTGGATCTGAAGATTAAAGAAGAGGTCCAGTGCCTGCTAATGGATGGGTTCATCATACCAATACAACACCCACTCTGGCTATCCAGTATTGTCCCAGTGGGAAAGAAGGACAAAAACCAGATAAGAATCTGCGTGGACTTTAGAGATTTGAATAGAGCTTGTCCTAAAGATGAGTTCCCTCTAGCCTCCATTGATAGCCTGATAGACGCGACGGTTGGTCATGAAATGTATAGCTTCATGGATGGGTATGTGGGATACAACCAGATCAAGATGGACCTCTCGGATGCGAAAAAGATAGCATTCAGAACCCTATTGGGTAACTTCATATACAGGGTGATGCCGTTTGGGCTCAAGAATGCTGGGGCGACCTACCAGAGAATAATGATGGCTATTTTCCACAACTTATTTCACAAGTTTATGGAATTTTATGTGGATGACTTGGTCATCAAGTCGAGGAAGGAGGAGTCTCACTTAAACGATTTGAGGAAGGTGTTTTCCCGTTGCAGGAAGTTTAAGTTGAAAATGAATCCGCTGAAGTGCGTCTTTGGTGTGACAAGTGGGAAATTTCTAGGCTTTGTGGTTGATCGACAAGGGGTGCAAATGGACCAGGACAAACAACGGGCGATCTTGGAAATGCCAAGCCCTAAGACAGCGAGGGAGTTGAAGAACTTCCTCGGTAAAGTCTCTTACCTTAGGAGATTTGTGCCTGGATTGGACGAAGTAACACATCCGCTGGTGCAGTTGTTGCAAAAGGGCATGAAGCTCAGGTGGGAGGAGGTTCACCAAGAGTCTTTTGCTGGGCTGAAGAAGCTGCTAGTTTCACCACAGACTATGGTCCCCCCACGGGAGGGAACGCCATTGCAGTTATATCTCACATCTACCATAAGGTCTGTTGGAGATTTGCTGGCACAAGAGATTGATGGGCAAGAACGACCAGTCTACTACCTCAGTAGAATCATACATGGGCCGAAGATTAGATATAGCAGCCTAGAAAGGCATTGTTTAGCCTTAGTCTTTGTAGCACAAAAACTTAGGCATTATATGTTGTCTTTTACGATTCACATTGTAACTAAATGTGATCCTATTAAATATTTTTTGGCAAGAACTATATTGATTGGCAAGGCAGCTAGGTGGTTCCTCATCCTTTTAGAATATGACTTGAAGTGTGTAGTTCCTCGCGCGATCAAGAGCCAGGCATATGCCGATCTATTGGCCATCTTTCCATCAGGAACGTTTAAACCACCTAATGAAGACATTCCAGGAGATGACCTACAAGCCAATTATCTGGATACAACTGAGGAGGAGTGGACGATGCAGTTCGATGGATCTTCGGCAGAAAAGAAGGGAGGGGCAGGGGTTATTCTTTCAAAAGGAATGGAAGAGATTTGCCTTTTCTACAAGTTAGATTTCCCTTGTTCCAATAATGAAGTAGAGTACGAGGCATTGGTACTAGGATTGCTGGAGGCTCTTCGAAGGGGAATTTGTTCACTCTACATTAAGGGTGATTCAAACTTGGTAATCCAGCAAGTAAACGGAGAATATGCGTTGAAGCACATGAACCTGGCACCATACAGAACAATCATTCAGAGACTCCTCAGCCAGTTCCATCAAACTAAGATCAAGAGACATCCCAGAACGATGAATCACCATCCAGATGCGTATGCAACTATTGCCCAGAAAATGATCATGAGGAGCGATACAACTATCGTCACGATCCAATGAAGAACAACTCCTTCGGTGGTGCAATCAATGCTACCAATGGGGGAGGATTCGGACTGGAAGGGAGAGATTAGGAAGCAGCTGGAGTCTGGCAAAGGGGAAATGAGGCTAAGAGAGTTGGCCCAATATTTTACAAACCAGGGAAATCTCTACTTTAGAAATGCAGGGGGATGGTTATCAAGATGAATTGGACCAGAAGAAGCAGAGCAAAGGTTAAAGAAAACACATGAGGAGCACTGCAAAATAACGGAGGTACCTCTTTATAGGAGAATTCAAAGAGAGGGATATTTCTGGCCTAGAATGAGGCAGGACACGACGGAGCTACAACGGAGGTGCGATAAGTGCCAACTTTTCTTCGAGGCAACTGAATGTTATTTCATTGGAACTCAGGCTGATTGGAGGCAACCATATTTTGACTTCATTAAAGATGGAGTTATCCCGACAGAGAAAATTAATGCAATGAGACTGAAGCGATGGGCCCCAAGGTTCTATATCTAGGAAGAGAAGCTCTATCGAAGGGGATACTTCAACAGGACATTACGTTGGGTCATGAAGGAAGAAGCAGCTGAGGTCCTCAAATAGGCGCACGATCCAGCTCACATAGGAGAGGCCAGGTTGTATTATCAGTTAATGACGTAGGGGTATTATTGGCCAACGATGGAAAAAGATGCTGTTGAGTTCATTCGAAAATGTAAAGCTTGTCAACTACATGAAAACATGATCCATGCCCCATCGGTGGACTTACACTCTCTGGCAACGCCTTACCCTTTTCACACTTGGGTGTTTGACCTGGTGGGGACAATACATCCTTCTTCAAGGGGGAAGATATGGATACTAGTTGCAACGGAGTGCTTCACAATGTGGGCCGAGGCAATACCACTCAGGAGGGCGATGGCTAGAGTGGTGAGCAACTTCATCAGAGAATACATTATTTATCGTTTTGGGATCCCAAACGTTATTCTCTCAGATAAGGGACGCCCTTTGTCAATTCAGAAGTAACAATGCTCACAGATAAGTACTCCATTGTTCACCATACTTCAACAGAGGCATACCCGAAGGGAAACGGTCAGGCTGAAGCGACTAACAAAACGTTGGTTAATATCCTAGCCAAGGTGATGGAAGAATTCTCAGGATCGTGGGACGACAATATACCAGCTGTGTTATGGGCCTATCGAACAACCAAGAGAAAACCCACAGGGTACACCTCGCTCTCGCTTATTTATGGGGCGGAGGCAATCCTTCCATTAGAGTTAGAAGTTCCTTCTGCCCGATACGCCTTGCGAAGCAGCATACTCCCTCAGAATAGACACGTACAGTTGGAAGCGTTAGACGAACACAGGGATAATACGATATAACACTTTCAAATGTATACGAAACAGCTCTCTAGGGCATATGATAATCTGGTAAGACCCAGTGAAGTTCATGGAGGGAGACCTCGTTTTAAAAGCAACGGTGAAGCATATCAGGGGGCTTCCTCTACCGAAGTTTGCAGCCAATTGGGAGGGACCTTTTGTTGTAAAAGAAGCACATGAATCAGGATATTACTTAATTTCTAGGATGGAGGAAGACAAGCCATTTAAAATTAATAATAAATGGCTGAAGGTTTATCATGTGTAGACAATTAAGTCTGAACAATGATTGTAAATAGTTGTTGTTATGAATATACAAGTTTTAGTTATGACTTGAGCAGAGTGAAAGAGTTGCAGAAATATAGAAATTTATAACATACAAAAGCAGTTGTAACATACAGAAGAAGTGGAAAATATACATTTTTCATTCATTTGTAAACGATGGAGCATTACAAAATTGGGAACTACTGCCCAAGAATTACATAGAAAGAAGCAGGAGGAAGATATATACAAGTATTGACTAGCCTAACAGGAACCATTGGTCTGAAGATGAGAAAAAATCTTCGGGAAGGCCCGAAGAAGCTGTAGTATAACACTGTTGGGCATCGATGGAAACCTCCAACCTCGTCTGTACTTGTGCACGTCTGATAAGGAGTCTTTCTCGTTTTAGCTTGGCTAAACACAAAGCTTCTTCGGCATCATCTACCTCCTTATCAACTGCTTCTAGAAGGGGTGCTATTTCGGCCAACCTGGCTTCCTCAACCCGTTGGTCCTGCTCATGCTTGGCAATAATTCCCTCTGCTTGATCAGTTGTTGGCTCTTCAAAGTTTTTAAATACGATATAAGCCAGTTAAAACGAAAACCATCACGACCCAACTCCTCTAAATTGCCAAGAAATTGGTTAAGGAGTGGTCTGGTAACAATCGCAGTGGGAGTGCTAGCAATTTCTACAACAACAGTAGTCATGCCTTGCAGCCTATAACTCATGACAGAGATGTTAGAACGTAGGCAATCCACCGAGAAGGTTTCAGGGTGGTGATTCACAAGTTACTCGATCACTAGTCAATGAGTGGCAGACATTTGGGGAGAATGTTGAAGCACCATTGAGAAGAATGCATGAGGAGCCAAATCCGGCAGAGGAAGCTCGCACCCGGATTCACTCTCCGCTGCGGCACCGATCGTGGAACCTTGGTCAGCATGATCAGAATCTTCCGAGACGGCAAGTTCCCGGTGAGGTGAGACGATAGGTGAAAAAATGGGGGGAGAGGTCTCTCATGCAACCTGAGATAAGAAAAGTAATGAGTTTACGAAAAAGCTTAACAAGTGTTTTCATTGTTAAGTCACCGCTATGGGTAGAGTTTATGAAAAATCTTAACAAGTGTTTTCATTGTTAAGTCGCCGTTATAGGTGGAGTTTCATTGTTAAGTCGCCATTATGTGGAGTTTATGAGAAAAATCTTAACAAGTGTTTTCATTGTTAAGTCACCGTTATAGGTGGAGTTTATGAGAAAAACTTAACAAGTGTTTTCATTGTTAAGTCACCATTATAGGTGGAGTTTATGAAAAATCTTAACAAGTGTTTTCATTATTAAGTCACCGTTATAGGTGGAGTTTATGAGAAAAAAAAAACTTAACAAATGTTTTCATTATTAAGTCACCGTTATAGGTGGAGTTTATGAGAAATCTTAACAAATGTTTTAATGGTTAAGTCACTGATATGGGTGGAGTTTATGAAAATTCAAAAAATACAGAGAATTAAAAAATACCTCAGTCACGGCAGGAGCCAGAACGGGAGTAACTGTGGCAGCAGTAGGGATAGGAATCGTTGGGGGCGGTCTCGTTTCCTCAGAAGCTACAACGGGATCCCCAGTTACAGAAGCCTCAATAGCAGGCAAAACTCCCTCACAAACATAAGGGACCAAAGCCAGCATGGGCGGTTCACTGGAAGAAGATGATGGACTCCCAAATGATGCCCCAACAGGGGTGGGTGCAGAAAAACCACCACGAGGGGCAAAAGCACCAACCTTGGCCTTATATGCAGGCAGACCATCAACAGAAGATGGAGTAAGGCTGGGAGAAAGATGCAACATGAAGATAAGTGTTAAAAAGGAGGAATAAGTACAGAAAAAGGGAGAAATACTTCTGGGTGTTACTTACCTCGGTTATGGCACTAAAAAGGGGAATGGCGGTCAGAGGTCTCGCCAACATCATTAGAAGAATAACGTTAACTAACAACGAGGACACTTCAACCTAGGATACCCAAGTTTCAGCATGATAAATAAATAAAGTGGTGAGACTGAAAGGACGTTATACCAAATAAATTATAGAGCAAATCATACCTCGGGCTCATTTTCTTCAGCCAGAACAATGGGCAGAAGAAGCTCGGATGGAGAGGATAAACCAGAAGGGATGGAGAGAGTTATCTCTGGTCGCGAAGAGACGCCCACAGAGTCAACACCACCATCACCCATGGCAACATCTCTTGCACATTGGGAGGCTGAACGACGGGTATAGGTAAGCCCGGTCATGGGCGAGCGAGGAGAAGTCACAACGGGTGGCGAAGCACCGAAATGTCCCCCCACGAAAGGGCTCACGGGGGGGCTAGGGGGATTGGGAGTTTCTTCTTCAACCTCCTGCGCCAAAGTTACCAAAAAAGCATAAGCAAATGCACTTTTTCCTTAAGAAAATGGGAAATGATAATAGAACAAGTATACATACCTCAGATTTAACAGGCGAGGAGGTGGGAAATTTGTCTCGTCTGGGACTTGGTACCCAGAGTCTTCTTCCTCGTTCCTGATACACCGGGGCCACTACCTTAAAGAACGTTTGACGTTTTTATCCTCTTCGTCATGGGCTCGGTGGGATCAACAATGATTTTGGAAGAAGGTTCTCGGTGGAGGAACAGCTGGAGCACGCCGTTGGCACTCAGCATTTATGCGTGCAACCTCAGCTTGCACTTTCCTTCTTAACTCCTCAACTATCTCTGCAGGCATAGGAGGAGGAACGGAGGCAGTGGGGAATGCCTCCTTATGAACTTGAGATTTAGTCTGAGACTTGGTCTTAGACTTGGAAGAAGTCCCACTCTTTGCCTTCTGACCTGAGGGTTCATCGGTAGCTACTTTGGTCGAAGGGGCAGCTTTCTTAGAGGATGTAGCACTCTTGGGTTTGGGCGTAGTAGGGGGAATCATGGAACAAAGGGGAGGAAGCTCAGTAGGATTTACCTTGGGAGTTTTACTTAGAGGGAACTCCACCCCAAGGAGGGATTTTCCCTTTAAACCCAGCTCCAATGCAGAAAAGGAAAGAACTGGAGGGTATACTGGATCCCCCTCGATGAACTCTGCAATATCAGCCAATTATTTCGGCCAGTATCGTATAGCGAATAGAGAGGACACATCCCCTTGCCTTCTGTTGCTGGGAATAGTTACTCGCCCAGCCATTGCAGAACTTATTCCCCATGCAGCGGTAGATGAAAACAAGGAGCAAGCCTCGTTAAAAGAAACCTTGGGGTTTGATGATTGAAAAAATAGGCGAGGAGCCCCCTGATCAAAACCAAATTAGCGGCTTCATCGATTGAGATTGTAGTGCTCGCTAGTATATCCCCACTTAGTATAGGAAGGTAGATACTCGTGGGAGAACAGAACAACCACGGACAGCGAAGGATCTTCAATATCTACGCCTACCTCCACTAACCTGGCCTCATGTTGGAAAAAGCCACGATTGTGAACAAAGATGTCCTTTTCATAGGGTCTCATAACAAAGTCGTCAAAACGATCAATCATAGGGATCCACTCCTTTCTAATCAGTTTCTTATGATAAAGGTAGGAGAGTGGTGGTAGAATTCTTTCCCCAGAAGGAGGGCGGTTGATCTTGGTCGCTACGGCAAGGAAGCGAACATCGAGGAAGCTCGTTAGAAGGACACAGTTGGCAAAATTTGCCAAGTTATAACGACCAAGTGATCATTCCATGTCGAAGAGGGTATTGTCGAGCCATATATAGAGAGATCCCAAGGCGATTGCAGCCAGGGGAAGCTTGGTACCTCGGGCCAAACGAAGGGATATATTGATAAGATCCCTTGGAGGCTGATCATTGGGTTTTCCCGATAAAAGGAAACGGTAAAGAATGACAAGGATATAAGCAGAAAGTTCCAATGATGTACCTTGACCAGGGACACCTCCAGAAGAACTACCTTCGGCATAATCCTTGAAGAAATAATTGACAAGTGGGGAGAAAGTGGCCTTATTTGATGAACTGGTGCAGCTTCGACATATTCGATCCAACTCCAAACGATCAGCAGTCTCCTAGGCATCCAGTGCCTCATCAGTATAGGTCTCGTGGCCTGTTGCTTCCAGGCTCAGGAGCTCACACACATCTTTCAACGTCACCGTGAACTCACCCCATGCAGCGATGAAGGTGTGGGTAGTAACGTTCCAGCGAGACACCAGAACAGGAAGGGCAACGTTATTTTTGGATAAAGTGAACTCACCAAACCACTTGGCTCGTTGTAGTCCAATCTTGACGAGCATTTCAGCATAAGAGCTCTGCATGTGGGAGTTCCATGCATTAAAATGACCAGGAGAACCCCCGGGCGCTTCAAACTCAATGTGGGCCCACGGGAAGTCCCCTCGATCCAAACAAAATCGGAGAGTCCCTTCGGGAGGAAGAAAACCCCACTCGGTAGAAGCTTCATCCTCATCACCCAACAATAGAAGGTCAAACTTAGAAGAAAAATGGACCCTCTTACACGCACCGACAAAATCATCACCTTCTCTAAAAATAGGTGATCGACAATAAAACCTTAGTTGTTCCTAGCGGGCAGCATCTAGGGTAGTGGCAATAGTAGAGGCAGTGGGCAGAGCACTGGCAGCAGACGCGGCGGGGTCGCTTGAGGACGCCATGGCAAATAATGATAAAGTAATGAAAAAGCTTTGAACAAGAAGGGTTTGAGAACGAGAATGGAGAAACATAAGCACAAGTGGAGATACAGATGGTAATAGAAGAAAGAAGTTAGGAGGTAAGAGCTTAAACAACAATGGAGTTCTCACAGTTTCTTTTCTCTCTCTAAAAGATAATGGAAGCTTGAAGACGATGAAAGAAAAATAAGAGAAAAGAAAGTTTAAGTGTTGGGATATGGACGTTTGAAATTTTTGATTTCGGCATTTAGATTTCTCCACCCTCGCACGTGCGCGGCCGCCTATAATCATTTCACATGAACACGTGGCACTTCGGGAAGTACTTTGACAGTTGAAAAGACAGCGCCACATCAGTAATGATGTCACACATAAAAAATAGAAAGTGTTGCCTTCTTCAATAAGTTTCAGTTTTGGCGCCATAAATTTTTGTCAGGCATATCCAATAAATTTCTAACGAAGAAGATTCCACATGTCCAAACGCTATTCAAACACAACAAAGCACCACGGGGGAGAATTTCATTTACCAGGAGTCCAAACGAGTATTTGAGAAGGTTACTAGGTCTTTCGGCAGAATTTCAAATATTAAAGCTAGAACGGTTGAAGATCAGCACGAGGAAAAAACGGCGATGTCCCTTCTCCCCAGCCCCAGTGAGAACGGTGCTTCGGCTTAGGTACATCGGGGAGAATTTTGCTTTTTCCCCGAGATTATATCATTATGGTTCTAACAGGGGAAAGAAGGCCAGAATATTTTCACGCAGAGAAGGTTCATCGGAATGAGAAGTTTTCGTGCAGGCATTTCTTATTCCCACAACAAATCCCTCCACGAAGGGGAAAATGTAGAGGGGGATTAAAGGTAATCCTGAGATTAGGGATAATTCCCTAATTGGCAATAGTGTTTAAGATTACGCAACCGAGGCAGCTCAAGCGTGGCAACTCAGCGAGGCAGCTTGGCATGGTAACTTATACTTTAGCTTGTTGTATTAGTCATATTGTATTTTTGTTTATATTTGACAATAAGCTATAACGGTTGTAATGATGTAACGAGAATAATAATGAATTTTAGTGTGAGGTCAAACGGTACTCGCGAGAGACCAAGCTTGGTAGGGCCTGGGAGAGCTTTTATGCTCTATCGAATGACCTCGTCGTGGGAACTTTAGAGGGACTTGGTTTGGAGGATTTAGAAGTGAGGCACCATTGGGGCTCGTTCCAACCATCTTAGATACACCTGGTAAAACACCGAAGGACCCTGGCCGTGGAACCTCGGACGAAACAACTTGGAGTTCTATCGGGCGTTGAGTTGTGAACCAAACAACCCTCTACTTAATGTCACATCTACTGTAGGTGATGTCACTAGCCAGCTAAATAATGTCAGACCTGCACTTGAGTAAACCACCATGGTATTTGGGACTGTAAGACAGTTGGTGAGCCACCTCTGCGACAACAGCCCTCTGACACACAGTGGTTAGGCAAAAGGCATGTCTTGGCATTTAATGTTTATGATGTGGAGACAACTAGTGCATCAGGCATTAAATGTTGTGACATAAAGTGTGAGGGATGTCTTTCATAGTCTTTAATGACTGAGTTGCCTCGGGGGATGGTGTGGGGGGCTATTTAAGGACCCCAACCACTTTTGAGGAGAGGATGATCTTTTGAGAGTTTAAGAAGTTATTACTAGAGAGAATACAGATGAGAGAGAGAGTTATTACAAACCATAGAGTTTATTCACCCACCATTGTTATTTATTACGGAGCTTTTAATACTTGACAGGGATTTTCTTGAGGGTTTTTTGATGTGTTTCTACCTGCCTACCAGGGTGTATCTAGGGTGCTTACTTCTCTCTCCCTTTAACTGAGCTACTTCTAAGGTCCATTACTATTTCTGGAGTTATACACGAGAGTTTTATGAGTCTAAACTGAGTCTTGCCTTCGTTGAACTTGTGTCTCGACGTTCTATTGTTAATCCAAGGGTTTGACTAATTAGCTTATCATTACCATACTCCAACAGGGGTTACGCCTCCATCTATAATCTAAAGTACCCTCTTACATGTCTAAAGAAAGCTTGTATCTCCCGTTACAGCGATAGTACGTCAAACATCCATACTCTATGTCCGGCGTCCCTGATGCTAGACACCTAATGTAACAGATACAAGAGAGAAGAGAAAATGTGAGAAAACAGGTCAGAACCTGTTTGTAAAATATTTTTTTAAAAATTAGCAAGTTCTTAACTAGTGTAATTAAGCAATTATTACGTACATGTTAGCTTCTTGGGATATCTCTTGAGAATCTCACCTTTAATCTAAAGTTCACGCCTAACGTACCTCATAATACTCCTAGTTAAGGTTCCCAAATTACTAGTTTGAAATAAGAATCACTATGATTCTAACTTATATCATTTCCCCGTATTTCCCACGCAATAAGTATGATAATTATACATGTTCATTTCTCTTTAATATGCCCTAGACTTTTCAATGCTTTAGTATTAAGTATTCACTTATTTAATTCAATTCAGATTTCACTATTCTTTTACATCGACTAAATCACACAGTAGATTAAATCATAGAATATATATATTCATCACATTATTATATATACTAATATGGCACCTCCCAGACACAGATGCGGTGCATGTATACTCTGCTATCATGTCCTGGTACATCTCTCACTGTAAAGAGGATTGTTGGTTCGGCGTCTCTCATAAACCATAAATCGCATAACACATATATTGGAGGCGAGTATACTCCCCATCCAAATGGGTCATGCACATACCTACATTCTCATTCAACCGTCAAAACTATCATTTTCATCGATAGAACGTGTCTAAGGTCCTATGCTTAGGGGACGAATCTAAAATCCCCCCAATGGGCTCATCAGGATAAGATCGTGTAATACCCCGTAATTCTGCATAGTTAGAAAAATACATTTTTATTTAAATTACGTGAGTAGAGTAATTTAATGTGATAAAAATACGTTTAATTTCAATTACGTGAGTAGAGTAATTAAATGTGATAAAATACTTTTTATTTAAATTACGTGAGTAGAGTAATTTAATTTGATGTAATGTTAATAAAAAAGTTAGACACTGATTAATATGAGGATTAGGAATTTACTAAATGTGAGTAGTAAATTTTGAATGTTGATATGTACGGCCTAGCGATTTACATGGACGTACCTGAGTTATCTCGACCGAGTGTCGCGCGTAGACAAAAAAAAATTGAAGGCGAGATGAGAAACATATTTTAAGAGACTCAAAAGATAATTTAGAGTCCACGGATGATTCCGAAAGGGTCGAATTAGTCAAAATAGTGTACCTGGGGATACTAGTTGAGTGTCGGGTCATTTTTGGGCTAAACCGGGACCATTCGAGGGCATTTTGGTCTCTTTACATTTATGGGTGAGGAGACCTACGAATTTTGGAACCCTAAATCAGATTATAAGAGTTAGAGGCTAGGGTTAGAGAAGAAGGAAATACACCATAGCCATTAGAGAGAAGAGAGAAACAATTTCTTAAGGCAAAAGAAGGAAGTAGGGAGAATTCAAAGGAGATTTCACTACTAACTTGTTGGGAAGGAGGATTGAAGGATAAAAATCATCAGTCATCAACAACAACCACGAAATCAGACCCTACAAATCATAAGGCAAGTGGTTATTTGCAAAATAAATTGAGTTATAATACCCATATATAAGCTTTATGAAAAACATGGTTTATATGATATTTTTGGGAGTAAACACTTGATTATGATCCATGATTGATAGGGATTTCATGTAGAACGTTTTTTATCTCCAAATATTCTGATATCATAGAAGACTTGATGATTAAATCGGACTAAAAATTTGAACTTATGATGAAAAGATGGAAAGATTGTATTTTTAGGGTTCATGAAAAATAAGAAGATTTTTGGTTAATTTGGACGAAATTTAGAATGATTTTGTTGTTTTAAATCGTTAGTAATCATCCCAGAATATGTAGGAATGATTAGTAGTTGCAAGTATAGTGAATTATCATGGGAGATAGATAAACAAAAATGGTGAAACCCGCATGAAGAAGACGAACTGGGTCTGTCACTGCTTGATCGATCGATCGACCCTTGAATATCGATCGATCGAGCAGTCGATCGATCGACCCTATCCCATCGATAGATCGACCCTGGCTGCACTTTAGAGAAATTTGTGAATAAAGTTCTATTCAAATACCGTCACTTAATGGGAACCTTAGTGATGATATTTTACCTATGAGGAGACTAAATAAATACCAGTAGGTGTACCGTTAGATTTCTTCATAAATGATTGAGTGTGAAAATTGGAGAAATGGACCGACGGGAAGGTAATCGACTGAGTCGTATGTCGGGAATGTGAGAATTTAGTTACGAAAAGAGTGAGAGTCAATTCCAAAAAAAAATACCAGTGGGTTAGTGATAACTTAACTACTGAATCAAGGGAGGGGTAACTAGGACCCTTAGAGTTGCGTGAATACTCGAATAAATGTGATAGTGAAATAAATCGTAAATTATTGAGTACGGTGAATATAAGTAAAATATATTACGTACAGGCATGATTTGATAGTTCGGGTGTGTACCTACTAAATTATATGAAATTTTGGGTTAAGAGAATTTTACCTAAATTAATTATGCTAGGGTCGATGAGATATTCCGAACTAACATAAAGTTATTATATGTTTAGGGTCAATGTAAAATGCCGAACCAAACCTTAAACTGGTGTCGCGATGAAAGAGTCCCGAACTAGAATATGTGTGTGTATATATATATATATATATATATAAATAGTTGGGGTCGATGGATCATTTCGAACCAACTCTCACTTGGGGTCGATGAATCATTCTGAACCAAGAGTCTTTTATGTGTGTGTAAAAAGGATATGTTAGTGATAACTAATATTTAATACTTGTTGTGTGATAAAATGTATTTCATATGTATAATCTACTGACTTAGTATAGTAGATAATGAGATGGATGGAAAATATCTTAGTAATAATTAAGTAGTGTGATGTAATTATTATAAGAATAAGGATAACAAGAAGTAAGTAAGTTATCTACGTTTATAACATATGAGATATGGAATTATTAAAATAACTGTGAGTAGGTTATGGGACTAGTGAGAAGGTACATAAAGTGGGACATTCTGATCTAGTTAACTGGGGTAGTACAACTAGGTGAACTAAATACCCTCGTTAGACATGCACTATAGAAGAGAGGTGAGGAAGCTCAAGGGAGAGTGAGAAATCTTAATATGTGTAATCAATAACTCAATTGTGATAACTTCTTGCAAATATTTTTAAATATTTTGAGTACTAACTCTTGCAATGTAAAAAATTTTAAAAACCTTTTAGGTACCCAGCCACAGGGACACCCAGCATGATTTCATTCCAGGGATTTGGGAGCTGCAGCACGTGTGGATGTGCAGGGATTGTTTAGATGTTTTCTCTTTTTCAATTCTAGTGCAGGATGTCAGTTTTAGTATTCTTAGTTGGGACATGTCGTCCAATCATTACTTTTACAGTTATCCTGATTTTGGATTTTAAGTTGGTTTTCTGGTCGTGGTTTTCGATAAGACTTTATCTGTATTCAGTTATTTATGCGAATTGTTTTAGTACTGCTGAAATTGTATTGTTTTGTATGGGTCATTTATTCTACTTAAGGAAGATAAAATTTGGCACTAGCTTAATTTCACTTAGGTGGTGTAATACCCCGTATTTCTGGCGATATTTATTTTTGGGATTAATTAATTAAATGAGAATTAATTGGCAATTAATCCGGATAAAATACTAGCGAGATGTGAGTTGGTATTTGACTATATTGAGTATATATGATGATATATGAATATTGAATTATGAAATTTGTCGTGAGATTGATATACGGCAATTTGGACATTTTATTGGGACGCGTGAGACAGTCGCGTCAGGATATAATTATTTTAATTATAAAAGTGAATTTAAATTCTATTAACCGTATGGTCATTTTGAGTGCGCCAACGCGTCCGGAAGGGTCGAGATAGTCAGAAAACACTAGCCGGGGGTTTAGTTTGGGTCTCGGGGTATTTTTAGGCCATACCAGCAACATAAAGGGTATTTTGGTAATTTTGTATTTTTGGGAATTAAAAGTGATGAAAATTAGTAAATTATATCTGATTCAGGAAACCAACCACTAAACCCACTACCAACCATATTGACCCATAAGACTACGGGGAGTTTTAGAATTAGGTTTTCTAAGTTCCCAAAACAAACCCTAGCCACCATAGCCATTGGAGAAGAAAGCTTGGAGAGAGAGAGAGAGAAGGGAATTCTGCAGGAAGAGAGAGGGAACTTCTTTAAATCGTCATCAAAAATATGAGATTGAATCAAGGCAAGTGATTTAATTCCGTTTAATTCAGAGAATGTTTCTTCCATGTTAGATAATTCTAAGATTTACATTTTCTCTTGAAAGTTAATGAAAAACCCATGAGTTTGGAATTAGAATACTATATTTTGAGGAAAGGATTGCATGTAGAATCGTATTTAGAGGACTAATCTGATGTTGATATATCTTGCAAGAAACAAAAACGGATTTAAGTGGAAAATTAAAGACTTAAAATTTTAGGGTTTATGTTTTTGAAAATTTGGGGAAAAGTGAAGAGACTTGATGATTTAATGATGTTTAGGATGAATTGATTCCTTAAAACACGTTAGTATGTGACCTTAGTATGTTTAGGATTTATTAGAGACCTTAAAACATTGTTGGGACGAATTTTAGAGGAGAATTGAGGAGTAGAAATTGGTGAAAAATGAGTAGAAAATTCTGGGCTTGAATTTGGCCACTCGTTAGAAGACCTACCCAGGTCGTTCGAACGAGCTTCTAACGAGTTGACCATTGACTTCTAACGAGAGTGAAGTTCGTTCGATAAGATCGTTCGAACGAGATCTCGTTAGAAAGCCCACTTCGTTCGAACGAGATCTCGTTAAAAGACTCAGTTCGTTCGAACGAAGTCTCGTTCGAACAGCCTCGTTCGAACGAAGTCTCGTTCGAACAGCCTCGTTCGAACGAGACTTCGAACGAGTTGACAGTTTAGGCTTTTTAGCCTGTTTTGATCCCGAGTGCCCAGTAATCTTGTGTATAGGTAGAGATAGCCTTTCCTTGATGAGTAATTGATATATTTGGGATGTTTGGGATATAATGAGGAGTCAAACCTAGAAGTGTAGTTTGAACCTAAGGGAAAATGTGAAGTAGGACGTGAGTGTCTATTACGATGTGAGCTATTGACGGCCTAATTAATTATATTAACCGGAAACATATAAATGGTGTAGTATTATATGTCAGTACGAGAAGAGATATGTACCAATATATTATGGTGATTACTAAGACGTGTGCATACTTAGTATATATGTATTGATTTTATGTGTATGACATACCTACCATACTTGCTATCACAGGAGGTTTGCGTTCGCTTAGGGCCCTCTAATCCTTGTGTTGCCCGGATTTAGACTGGTTACCTCGATGAACATAGGTCAGAGAAGGACTTATTGGTATGTTAATAAGTCTGTT
Organism: Sambucus nigra; assembly: GCA_949130495.1. NCBI lineage: Eukaryota > Viridiplantae > Streptophyta > Magnoliopsida > Dipsacales > Adoxaceae > Sambucus > Sambucus nigra. Next base: position 583,597,189 of record OX422210.1, on the reverse strand, counting down.
GATCGTGGGAGCGCAGGTATGTGCATGACCCATGTGATGTGACTGTGTTCGCCTCCATTATTTGTGATGTTGTTATCTGTGAACTATTCCTGAGAGATTCGGAATATGTAATCCTTATGTACGTGATGTACCGGGATGGATAGCAGAGTATGTGTGCACCACAGCTTAGTCTCGGGGTGCTTATATTGTATTTTTATGTTGTGGAAAATATACACTTTATTATGGGAACTTTCATATGGTATTGTGTGTATAAATTTGGAAAATATAAAAGGGATAATCTATAATGAGTTGTGTTGCTTTTATGGGAGAAACTGAATTTACGTTAAGCCCCTATTTAAATGAGATCGTTATAATGTAAATGGGGACCGAGTAATAAGAGTAGAACCTATGACAGTCTAGCTAGATATGATGTCACTTAGCTAGGGATTAGCGTCATTTTAGATGGGTACTTACGTTAGGAGTGCACATTTAGTCGAGAGGTGAGAATTTCATGTGAGTGCACGTCCTAACATGTACTTTGCATTTAATGTTTTAAATGTTTTTAAAGCACTTGCAGGTTTTTAAAATATCTCCACATTCGGGCTCTGACCCGTTTGCTTTCAAATCTATTTTCTTGTAAAACCATTTTAGGTGCCCAGCCACAAGGACACCATGCATAGGATTCTCACTCAGATGACGAGCTGTAGCTGTTTGTGGAAGCTACAGGGATTTGCTTTTAGACGCTTCTATCATTTGGAGCCCATATTCAGTATTCCTCAGTTTTAGGGCATGTTGCCCAGTTCCACTAGAGATACATTTCCATTTCAGTTTTTCAGACTTTGGCATGTATTAATTCAGTATTCGGTATTTCGTTACTTATTTCAGTTGTGGGATTTGTTGTGAGGATTTTTTCCTCCGGATTTATCTATATCATGTGATGGTTATTCTATTATTTCGTTATGGTGAATGGTGATATTATTCTTGCTTTAAATCTTGTACTGCATGTTAATCAGACTTTAATTAAAATTTGACAACTTACTTTTTAAATACTAGGTGGTTAATAATAATAAAATGTTTTCGACAGTGATGCTATTAACTGAGCCAACTTGGCATTTTGATTTAATTTCATAAAGGAGTAGCTACCCGGTATTTAATTAGTCGGGGTGTCACAGGTGGTATCAGAGCATCAAGTTCTAGTGTCTTTTAGGATCTGTACGTCTATTATGTTTCCACTAAGTTTTCTTTGATATAGAGCCCTATATTTTAGGACTGTTGTACTCTTTTTGTGTATGCTTCGTTCTTCAGCTATTGTAAGTTTATAAACTGTGAACTTATAAACTTTATACTTATTTCAGATGCCTCCACGACGTGCACGACGAGTTCCCAGGGATGCAACGCCAGAACCCCAGCCCGCTCCAGTTCAGGGCATGATGAACGCCGCTGAGGTTGCAGCCATTGTAGCCCAAGCGGTAAATGCCGCAATTGCCATAGTTCAGCAGGCACCACCTCAGGCGCCGGTTGCCGCGCCAGTACAGGAAAATGCATTCCCGTCTGCTTGGGAACGTGTACGTGACGCTTTTCAGAAAGTGCATCCGCCAGAGTTTGAAGGTAGCTCAGATGTGGTAGTCTCGAGCCAGTGGAGGAAGGATATGCAGAGGCACTTGAGGATGTATGAGTGCACGGACGTTCAGAAGCAGGTGCTAGCTACTTTCAAGCTAGTTGGATCTGCACTGCAGTGGTGGGAGTCTATTACCACCGTGGAGGAGAGGGATACTGACACACCCCAACCCAGTTACTTATAATTAAGTTTGAAAGTCAAAGTGAGTCAAACCATAATTCATTTAACCAAACCATAAAAATTGGTTTTAATTTCAGAGTCATCAACGTAATTCCATATAACTAAAAACTTTTTACAATAGTACACTAGTCATACTTATACAAACTTTCTTGAAGGATAATTTAACTTAATTACATCATTTACATTAAAACAAAATCTTTGTTTCTCCCGTTCCTTGCTAACCCAACCCGACTTCCTAGATTTGGCAGTGACATCGCGTTTCCTGAAAAATGTGAACATAGGAATCATGAGCAAAATAGCCCAGTGAATGCATCACTACTATACTACTGAATAAATTTAAATGCAATAAATCATGTCCATATAATTATGTATTAACTTATCCGGCTCATTCATAATGAATGACCAACTTTTTCGAATCATGATTCACATATCCTGTCTAAATAGACAATTCTCCCCCATTCCTGGTCGAGGAGTAACCCCTTGTCATTAATAGACAAATCTCCCCCATTCCGGGTCGGGGAGTAACCTCCCATTTTGGTAAACCGAAATGAACAATTTTATATTCATAACATTATGATCATATTCGTAACATTATACAAATACATCATTCTAGTGGGTACACTCACCTTGGTTGACCACTATGTATTCAGGTTTCCTTCTGGTGGAGCTGAACTGGGTTGATTAGACCTTACACCTGTCAATCCAACTAAATCAGTACTTAACCTCAATCATAAATGTTATCCTAACATAATTATGTAACTTTCCATGATTATACATCAACAATATAATTCCAATTAAGTCACATTCCATAAAACATAGGTAAAGGCAAAACAATGATATACATGTTGATAAAGTTACGGACATTCAACCGTAGGAAATACCTTATGAGGAATTTATAACCAAAGTCAAGTAAACATGAAATTATACTCCTCAATGTATATACACATGAAACATGTACTCAAACTACCCTTTGTAACGACGAAATACAAACATTCATTCAAGGGGTATCCAGTATGGCCTGAAATTATTGTACTACATACTTAACCATCCTATATTCCTAAATTGTATAAATACAGGGGTACAACCTTATCAATATGAAAACATATATGAATATACTATCCATTACAAGTGACGGTGTAATTTTTCAAGCTTCCTAGAGCAAGTTATGACCATTTCTTTATAACACAAGAAATCTTCCCTACAAGCTCCTCTATTGTTCCTTCAACTTGCAAGAATTTTCATAATTTTTCTACAGCATAAATTTCCATGATTTTCAATATATTTACATTAAACACACTTAATAGTAAAGAATTAAAGTTTCATAATTTTTTGACGTCATTTGCTATCTCAAAAGCTTGACTAAAACTTAGGGCATACCGAAATCAAGTATACAAACAGCAACTTATACACCAACTTAAAAACATCATTACGGCCTAACCACAAGGAGATAAATTCTCATTTTAGGATATGATATGAATATATGAGTCTAATTTCATATCCAATTGGAATTTCTCAATTCCAGTAATCACACAAAGATATATACAAGTTTGAATGTAAGGGGTTTCAATACAAAGCAATTTTAAGGGTTTCTACATTCAACTTAACATAAACTTGCATCTAAACATACATACATATAAAGGGCTGAAAATTTCGTAAACCTATGATTATTTATATCATATAAATCATTAATATAAGATAAATGACAAGATTTTCAATTAGGATTACCTTCGGGACGTTTACGTAATTTCCACGGATTTTTCTACACATTTTCTCCTCACTTTTCCTTCCTAAACTCCCTAATTCTCTTTCCTCAAGGTGAAACCCTTTCATGGCTGATTTTGGCTGAAGGATGAAGCTATTGCAAGGGTATAAGGTCGGACAAGTATGCCTCCCAAGCCAACCACTCAAATTAAACCATTTGGTTTAATAAAGGACAAAATACCACTTAAAGGGAATGGACAACTTTGCCCTTTGTTCGTAAATTCGGTATAACTCTTTACTCGGGCATCCATTTGATGATCCGTTTGTTTTGTTACAACCATAACTCACATGTCTACAACTATCTAGTTTTCATCTCAAGTCATTTGTAATGTTATAAAGGTCAAAACTAGCCTTAAACAGGGACATTTCTACCGAAAACAACAAAATTTTGTGTTTGTAAATAATTCGACCTTTCATGATTTATGAAAGTAGGATTATAATAAACATACTCACTTAACATTAGATATACTAATATCACATTATTAATATAACCTAAGATAAGCATGATTTAAATATAATTTATCATAATTATATTCGGGTTGTCACAACTTCCCCCCATTAGAAAATTTCGTCCCCGAAATTTAATATAAAGGTCACTTACCAAACAAATGGGGATACTATTTCTTCATGCTATCCTCCATTTCCCAAGTTGCTTCTTTAACTCCATGGCTCATTCACATAACTTTAACTAAGTGAATAACTTTATTCCTCAATACCTGCTCCTTTCGATCAATAATTTCCAATGGTTCCTCGATGTACGACAAGTCTTCCTTCAGCTCAATTGGTTGAGTTTTCAACTGATGAGATGGATCCGCCAAATACTTATGAAGCATCGATACGTGAAACACATCATGCAAACGGGATAAATCTTTAGGTAATGCTAATCTATAATCCAGGGGCCCAATTCTTTCCAACACCTCATATGGTCCAATGTATCTTGGACTTAGTTTCCCCTTTTTCCCAAATCTCATAACGCCTTTCCATGGTGAAATACGCAGGAATACAAAATCTCCCTTCTGAAATTCCAATGGATACTTCCTCTTATCTGCATAAAATTTTTGCCTACTTTGGGCTATCTTTATTCGTTCCCGAATAATTTTGATCTTTTCAGTCGTCACATCTATTAATTCAGGACCTAATATTTTCCTTTCACCCACTTCATCCCAACACAAAGGCGTTCTACATCTCCTCCCATATAAAGCTTCATAAGGAGCCATACCAATAGTCGACTGATAACTATTATTATATGAAAATTCCATCAATGGCAAATGATCATCCCAACTACCTTTGAAGTCAAATACATAGGCTCGTAGCATGTCTTCTAATATTTGAATCGTCCTTTCTGATTGCCCATCAGTTTATGGATGAAACGCAGTGCTGAACTTCAAACTTGTGCCCATGGCATTTTGTAGACGAGGCCAAAACTTATAAGTGAAAGTTGGATATCTATCTGATACTATTGACACAGGTGCCCCATGTAAACGGATAATCTCGTCAACGTACATACGTGCATACTTGTCAACAGTGTAGGTGGTCTTAACTGGGAGAAAATGGGCTGACTTCGTCAATCGATCTACAATCACCCAAATAGAATCATGCCCCTTTGGTGATCGGGGTAATCCTGTAACAAAGTCCATCGTTATATGCTCCCACTTCCATTCCGGAATAGGCAATGACTGTAATAATCCCGTCGGCTTCTGATGCTCTGCCTTCACTTGCTGGTATACTAAACATTTAGCTACAAATTCTGCAATCTCTCATTTCATATTGTTCCACCAGTAATACTCCTTCAAATCTCTGTACATTTTGGTACCTCCCGTATGCATAGAATAAATAGAACTATGTGCCTCTTCTAATATATCCTTCTTTAAGGGTGGATCATTCGGTACACAAATCCTATTTTTATAACACAACGATTTATCATTCTTAATTTCAAAGTCACTCTCTTTACCATCCCGGACATCTTGTTTCTTCTTCTCAAGGAATGGATCACTGGTCTGCAAATTTCGTATGTGTTCGGCCAATAAAGGTCTCACTGTGACATGTGCTAATAATCCTCCGTTTTTTGAAAACTTCAATTCAATCCCCATCGATGCCAAGTCAAGAATATTTACAACACGGGCACACCGTATGCAACCAAGTATCCCTGATGATTTTCGACTCAAGGCATCTACTACTACATTGGCCTTCCCAGGGTGATGATGAATGGTACAGTCATAGCCTTTAATCAACTCTATCCAACGCCTCTGTCTCAAATTCAATTCTTTCGGTGTAAATAAGTATTTCAAACTTTGATGATCTGTAAATATCTCACAAGTTTCTCCATACAAGTAATGTCGCCACAACTTTAAAGCAAACACAATGGCTACTAACTCCAAATCGTGTGTAGGGTAGTTTCGTTCATGTGTCTTTAATTGTCTGGAAGCATATGCTATTACCTTCCCATTCTGCATAAGAACGCATCCCAACCCCTGAAATGAAGCATTTGTATAGATCACGAAAGACTCATTACCACATGGAATAGTAAGTATAGGGGCTGAAACCAATCGATTCTTCAATTCTTTAAAACTCCTCTCACATTCTTCATCCCATACAAACTTCACTTCTTTACGAGTCAACTTCGTCACTGGTAATGCTATTGATGAGAACCCTTTAATAAATCTGCGATAGTAGCCTGCCAATCCTAGGAAAATCCTAATTTCTGTCACATTCTTAGGACTCTCCCATTCAACAATTGCTTCCACCTTCTTTGGATCAACATATATCCCATTTCCCGAGACAACGTGCCCTAAAAACACAATTTCATTCAACCAAAACTCACACTTGCTAAATTTAGCAAACAATTTCTTCTCTCTCAAAATCTGTAATACAAGTCTCAAATGTTTCTCATGTTCCTCCATGCTACGTGAGTAAATCAACACATCATCTATAAATACAATTACAAATGAATCAATGAAAGGGTGGAATACCCGATTCATCAAATCCATAAAAACCGCTGGAGCATTAGTCAATCCAAATGGCATCACCAAAAACTCATAGTGCCCATATCGTGTCCGAAAAGCTGTTTTGGAAATATCACTATCCTTTACTTTCAAATTAGTGGTAACTCGATCTCAAATCAATCTTCGAAAATACTATGGCCCCCTGTAATTGGTCAAACAAGTCATCGATACGAGGTAGAGGGTACTTGTTTCTAATGGTCACCCTATTCAATTGCCGATAATCAATACATAATCTCATTGTTCCATCTTTCTTTTTCACAAATAACACGGGTGCTCCCCATGGTGAAACACTAGGCCGAATGAAACCTCTGCTTATCAGATCTTATAATTGCACTTTCAATTCTGTCAACTCTGTTGGTGCCATTCTATATGGAGCAAGAGAAATTGGACCAGTACCTGGAATTAATTCAATGGAAAACTATACTTCCCTATCGGGTGGTAATCCTGGCAATTCCTCTGGGAAGACATCAGAAAACTATCTAACCACTGGTATATCTTGAATTTTAACTGTCTCTTTACTAGTATCAATAACATAAGATAAATACCCTGTACAACCTTTACTCAATAACTTTATACTCTTAATTGCCGAGATAAGACAATTAGGGACAACATTCCTTTCTCCTCTAAACTGAAACTCGGGTTCACTTGGCAGATGGAATGTAACTTCCTTTTGAAAATAGTCAATGGAAGCATGATACAACGATAACCAACCATCCCCAATATAATATCAAAATCCCGAATGGCCAACGGTATCAAGTCAACATAGAAATCTCTCTCACCAATTCGTAAGACACAATCTTTATAAACATGCTCAACCAAAATTAAACTTTCCATTGGGGTAGAGATATATAAGGCACAATTGAGAAATGAACATGGTCTACCCAAATATGAAACAATATGTAATGCCACAAATGAATGCGTAGATCCAGGATCAATGAGTGCATATAACTCTTTGTTTGCAATAGAAAGTTTACCTGTAACCACTTTCGGTGTAGCATGGGCATCTTGTAGCGTCATCGCAAACACTCTTCCTCCTGCCCTCGATCCAGTTGCTTGTTATGTACCTCTCCCCCTGGTGGCACTGCCTGGAGAAGATCCTTTATGAGGCCCCACACTACTGACTGAAACTGTTCTTGCCAACATAGGACAATTCTTTCTCAGATGACCCTTTTGGTGACAGTTAAAACATTCTATATTCAGTAACTTTGGGCAATTTCTCTTTATATGACCCGATGCCCCACAAAAGAAACAAACATTAGGATCTCCTTGTGCTGAAACTCCTGAACCTCTTCCACCACTAGCCTCACCCCTTTGCAAACTACTTCCACCTCTACCCTGTTGGAATTTCTGCCCTCCAAGCCTCGAATATTCTGTACCACTACTCTTTTGATAATTTGGATCAAATCTGCTTCTCTTTACACCTCGTTCTCGATTCCCTCTGGCTTCATTCACGTCCCTTTCTACCAACATGGCTTTGTTCACAAAGGCTGAATAATTAACAGTCTCTAAAGCCGACAACCGTGATTTAATGACTAACTCAAGCCCATCGAGAAATCGACTGCACATATCTTCCTCATTTCATATAAACCTCTAAGCAAACTGAGATAAAGCTGTAAGTTTAGCTTCGTATTCTCTAACAGTCATGCTTCCCTGATTCAACAAGAAATATTCTTTCTCCTTTTGTTTTCGATACATCGGAGGAAAATACTTATCATACAAGGCTTCAACAAAAGAATCCCATGAGATCACATTACCACCTCCTGGAGTAATCAACAAATGTTTTGTGGCATCCCACCAATATTTAGCTTCTCCTTTCAGCATGTACGTCGCCAAGATCACTCGTTGATTTTCAAGCATTCTCATCACCCCAAAAATAAGTTCAATCTCTTTAACCCATTCTTCTGCCTCTGCTGGATCAACTGCTCCTTCAAATGAGGGTGGGTTCATCTTAATAAATTTCTCATGTGAAGTACTCCTTTCTTCCCGGTGTATCACCTCCTCAGCCCTAGACAAGGCTTGTGCCTCCAGTTGCCTGGTCTATTGTTCTTCCACATGAGCCATAAATCTAGCTTGTTGCTCCGCCATTAGAGTCATAGCATGCGCCATTTTTTGCATGTTTGTCAATTGTTCCTGCTCGAGTTCTACATTTCCATGAACAGGTTGTTCAACCTCTGCTTCCGCTGCCATATTTGAAGCCTCATCTTCTATTCTCTCATTAGCATTCCCTCCTTCCATTCTTTTATATCTGAAATGAATCAAAGATATAACAACATACATATATACATATCTTTCCTAACATGATAGTTAGTATCAAATAAAACATATTTCTGACATTCACTGCCAAATCTAGACTCTTCTCACTCCAGAACCTCAAAAACCTAGGCTCTGATACCAAAAGTTGACACACCCCAACCCAGTTACTTATAATTAAGTTTGAAAGTCAAAGTGAGTCAAACCATAATTCATTTAACCAAACCATAAAAATTGGTTTTAATTTCAGAGTCATCAACGTAATTCCATATAACTAAAAAAAATTACAATAGTACACTAGTCATACTTATACAAACTTTCTTGAAGGATAATTTAACTTAATTACATCATTTACATCAAAACAAAATCTTTGTTTCTCCCGTTCCTTGCTAACCCAGCCCGACTTCCTAGATTTGGCAGTGACATCGCGTTTCCTGAAAAATGTGAACATAGGAATCATGAGAAAAATATCCCAGTGAATGCATCACTACTATACTACTGAATAAATTTAAATGCAATAAATCATGTCCATATAATTATGTATTAACTTATCCGGCTCATTCATAATGAATGACCAACTTTTTCGAATCATGATTCACATATCCTGTCTAAATAGACAATTCTCCCCCATTCCTGGTCGAGGAGTAACCCCTTGTCATTAATAGACAAATCTCCCCCATTCCGGGTCGGGGAGTAACCTCCCATTTCGGTAAACCGAAATGAACAATTTTATATTCATAACATTATGATCATATTCGTAACATTATACAAATACATCATTCCAGTGAGTACACTCACCTTGGTTTACCACTATGTATTCAGATTTTCTTCTGGTGGAGCTGAACTGGGTTGATTAGACCTTACACCTGTCAATCCAACTAAATCAGTACTTAACCTCAATCATAAATATTATCCTAACATAATTATGTAACTTTCCATGATTATACATCAACAATATAATTCCAATTAAGTCACATTCCATAAAACATAGGTAAAGGCAAAACAATGATATACATGTTGATAAAGTTACGGACATTCAACCGTAGGAAATACCTTATGAGGAATTTATAACCAAAGTCAAATAAACATGAAATTATACTCCTCAATGTATATACACATGAAACATGTACTCAAACTACCCTTTGTAACGACGAAATACAAACATTCATTCAAGGGGTATCCAGTGTGGCCTGAAATTATTGTACTACATACTTAACCATCCTATATTCCTAAATTGTATAAATACAGGGATCCAACCTTATCAATATGAAAACATATATGAATATACTATCCATTACAAGTGACGGTGTAATTTTTCAAGCTTCCTAGAGCAAGTTATGACCATTTCTTTATAACACAAGAAATCTTCCCTACAAGCTCCTCTATTGTTCCTTCAACTTGCAAGAATTTTCATAATTTTTCTACAGCATAAATTTCCATGATTTTCAACCCATTTATAGTAAACAAACTTAATAGTAAATAATTAAAGTTTCATAATTTTTTGACGTCATTTGCTATCTCAAAAGCTTGACTAAAACTTAGGGCATACCGAAATCAAGTATACAAATAGCAACTATGTACCAACTTAAAAACATCATTAAGGCCTAACGACAAGGAGATAAATTCTAATTTTAGGATATGATATGAATATATGAGTCTAATTTCATATCCAACTGGAATTTCTCAATTCCAGTAATCACACAAAGATATATGCAAGTTTGAATGCAAGGGGTTTCAATACAAAGCAATTTTAAGGGTTTCTACATTCTACTTACATAAACTTGCATCTAAACATACATACATATAAAGGGCTGAAACTTTCGTAAACCTATGATGATTTATATCATATAAATCATTAATATAAGATAAATGACAAGATTTTCAATTAGGATTACCTTCGGGACGTTTACGTAATCTCCACGGATTTTTCTACACATTTTCTCCTCACTTTTCCTTCCTAAACTCCCTAATTCTCTTTCCTCAAGGTGAAACCCTTTCATGGCTGATTTTGGCTGAAGGATGAATCTATTTCAAGGGTATAAGGTCGGCCAAGGATGCCTCCCAAGCCAACCACTCAAATTAAACCATTTGGTTTAATAAAGGACAAAATACCACTTAAAGGGAATGGACAACTTTGCCCTTTGTTCGTAAATTCGGTATAACTCTTTACTCGGGCATCCATTTGATGATCCGTTTGTTGTGTTACAACCATAACTCACATGTCTACAACTATCTAGTTTTCACCTCAAGTCATTTGTAATGTTATAAAGGTCAAAACTAGCCTTAAACAGGGACATTTCTACCGAAAACAACAAAATTTTGTGTTTGTAAATAATTCGACCTTTCATGATTTATGAAAGTAGGATTATAGTAAACATACTCACTTAACATTAGATATACTAATATCACATTATTAATATCACCTAAGATAAGCATGATTTAAATATAATTTATCATAATTATATTCGGGTTGTCACAGATACTCTCACTATTCAGGACTTTTGGGTGCGGTTCGACCGCAAGTACTTTCTGTCAGCTGTTCACACGGAAATGAGGAGGAAACTGATGAATCTGAAGTAAGAGGGTAAGACCATGGCCGAGTATGAGACCGAGTTCACGAATCTGTTGAATACCGTTCCGGATGAGATACCGACAGAAAAGAAGAAGATTGAGAAATTCACCGACGGGTTGACATGGAGGATCCGTCAGCATCTGTTAGGGAACCTTTCGTTGGCCACATATTCTGATGTGGTTAATGCTGCTTTGTTACACTGCCAGGATCACCGCTTTCATATGGCTGAGGGAAAGAGATCGGGAGAGTCTAGCCATCAGGGCAGGACTGGAGGACATGGTGCCGGTGGGGCACAATCTGTTCAGGGGAAGAGACAGGTGAGCAGGGTTCCCAGCAGGGGGATCAGAAGAGGTTCAGATCAGGGAATTATAGGCATGGACAGGGAGGTTTTCGTCAGGGCCATCAGGGTCCAAACGGCCATCAGGGCCAACAGGGGCAGAATGGGCTGCAGTTTCAGCAGGGCCAGCAGGGCCAAGAGAGGAACGGTAACGGCCACCAGGGTCGGGGACAGCAGGGGCAGAGAGGAGGGAACTTCCCAGGGAAGTGTTATGTTTGTGGCAAGACTGACCATAAACGACAGGATTGTCCTGATAGGGGCAGGGCCCCACAGCAGCAGCAGCAGGGTGCTCGCCAGGAGCCGCAGAGGCCTATGTTTCCCGCCGCTCTCCCCGCACCACCACAGATGGCAGCATTGCCACCCATTCCAGCAGTCCCAGCTCAGCAGGGGCAGCTACAGTATGGACGTGTCTATAACGTCCACCAGGCAGCAGTTCCACAGGCACCTCCCGTGATTGAGGGTACGTTTCCTATCCATGGCACTATGGGTCGGGTATTGTTTGATACGGGGGCTACACATTGTTTTATAGCTACACATTTCGCGAAGGCTTTAGGGTTGTTAGCCACAGCGGAGAGCACAGTGACGTGTGTCGACTCACCATTGAGGAATGGGTCACTTATTTTCTTTATATGCCGGGGAGTGGGGGTAGAGATTGGTGGTTTGGAATTACCTGCAGACATGTTGGTATTAGATATGTATGTTCACGATGTGATTATCGGTATGGATTGGCTCGCTGATTATAGATCCATGATTGACTGCTTCGGTGGGAGCATTGTTTTTACCATTCCGGGGTAAGAGATGTTTGTAGTGGCGATGCCTCGCCCAGAGGGAGGCTCGACCGCTCGTTTGTATTACCTAGAGGAGGATACCTCTAAGGAGGTTGTGATTCCTTTAGATTCGATCCCAGTCGTCAGGGAGTATTCGGATGTGTTTCAGGAGATACCAGGCCTACCCCCCAGTCGATAGATAGACTTTGTTATAGACCTATTGCCAGATACGAGACCTATAGCACGCGCACCGTACCGGATGGCTCCGGCAGAGATGCGAGAGCTATGAGATCAGATAGAGCAGCTGTTAGGTCAGGGCTTTATTCGCAGGAGTACCTCACCTTGGGGCGCTCCAGTTTTGTTTGTGAAGAAAAGGGACGGTTCACTGAGATTGTGTGTGGACTACCGGGAGTTGAACAAGGTCACGATACGGAATAAGTATCCGTTGCCTCGAATCGATGACCTATTCGACCAGTTGAGAGGAGCTTCTTTCTTCTCGAAGATTTATTTGAGATCGGGATACCATCAGTTGCATATCAGGGAGGAGGATGTCTCGAAGACTGCGTTCTTGTCGAGATATGGTTCTTACAAATTTCGGGTTATGCCTTTTGGTTTGACCAACGCTCCAGCAGTGTTTATGGACTTGATGAACAGAGTGTTCAGGGATTTCCTAGATCAGTTTGTCATTGTCTTCATCGATGATATTCTGGTTTACTCCCAGACAGAGGAGGAGCACGCCGAACATTTGAGGCAAGTTTTGCAGACACTATGTCAGAATGAACTGTATGCAAAGTTTGAGAAGTGCGGGTTTTGGCTGAAGGAGGTCCAGTTTTGGGGACATATTATTTCCGACCGGGGAATATTCCTTGATCCGGGGAAGGTATCCGCGGTGTGGGAGTGGGGACAGCCCACGACACCAACGGAGATTCATAGTTTCTTGGGTCTAGCAGGATACTACAGGAGGTTTATTCGGGGTTTCTCGAAGATAGCAGGTCCTTTGACACATCTGACTCGTAAGGGTGTGCCATTCATCTGGAGTGATGCCTGTCAGTTGGCATTCGATGAATTGAAGGATAAGTTGACCTCAGCACCTGTGTTAGCATTGCCGAGACCGGGAATTGAGTATTTGGTTTACACCGATGCGTCTTTGCAAGGACTTGGAGGTGTATTGTAGCAGGAGAGACAGGCCATAGCTTATGCTTCCCGTAAGCTTAAGCCTCATGAGAAGAATTACCCCACGCATGATTTGGAGTTGGCGGCAGTGGTATTTGCCCTACGGATTTGGAGGCACTATCTTTTGGGGGATAAGTTCCAATTGTTCACGGACCACAAGTCCCTACAGTACCTGTTCACGCAGAAGGAGTTGAATATGCGGCAGCGTAGGTGGCTTGAGTTTGTGAAAGACTACCAGTTCGATATCCAGTATCACTCGGGTAAGGCTAACGTGGTAGCAGACGCGTTGAGCCGTAGGCCAGCAGATGAGGTGGTAGGGGTGTGGAAGGCAAAGTGGAAGGAGTTGGAACACCAGGATGCAGTGGCCCGATCTTTCATGTCTGTGATGACCGTTACACCGCAGATTGTCACGAAGGTAGTACGGGCACAGGCTAATGACTCGTTCTGTCAGGAGCAGATAGTTCGATTACTAGCAGAGGGAGCCGAGTCCTATACCGTTAGCTCAGACGGGGGATTACGCTTCAATGGGAGATTGGTGGTTCCGGAAGGGGAGGAATTGCGACACGAGGTGATGGCAGAGTCACACGGCTCACGGTTCGCGGTACATCCCGGAGGGGACAAAATGTACCAAGACATGAGACGGCAGTATTGGTGGAGCGGTATGAAGAGAGATATTGCTGAGTTTGTTTCGAAATGCGCCACTTGCCAGCTAGTAAAAGTGGATCATCAGAGACCGACAGTACTTCTACAACCGTTGGAGGTCCCGGTGTGGATGTGGGAGAGCATATCCATGGACTTTATCACGGGGTTGCCTACGTCGCAGAGGGGTGACGACTCCGTTTGGGTAATTGTGGACAGGTTGTCCAAAGTCGCTCACTTTTTACCCGTAAGGACTGACTACACTACGGGACAGTATGCCCAGCTCTTCATTTCAGAGATTGTGAGACTTCACGGTGTGCCCCTAAATATCGTGTCTGACAGAGACAAGATATTTGTTTCGCAGTTTTGGGAGAGTTTCCAGGAGGCCATGGGCACGGAATTGCGGTTGAGTACGGCTTATCATCCGCAGACCGATGGGCAGACCGAGCGCACAAACCAGATGTTAGAGGACTTGCTACGCATGTGCATCATTGACTTTGGAGGTGGATGGGAGCAATACCTTCCACTGGTAGAGTTTGCTTATAATAACTCCTACTAGTTCACTATTGGCATGGCATTGTTTGAGGCGTTGTACGGTAGGCCTTGTCCTTCCCCAGCATATTGGTTAGAGGTGGGGGACAACAAACTACTTGGGCCGAAAGTGATTCAGGATACTTCGGCAAGGATTGAGTTGATCCGGAGTCGCATTCGGGTAGCTCAAGACCGGCAGAATAGTTATGCTGATGCGAAGAGATCTTTCAGGGAGTTCCAAGTGGGGGACCAGGTTTTGCTCAAAGTATCTTCTATGAAGGGCATTATGCATTTCGGGAAGAAGGGGTAATTGGCACCGAGGTATGTGTGGCCGTTTCCTATTATTGAGCGGATTGGACCAGTTGCGTATAGACTCGGGTTACCGGATCATTTACACCGAATTCACGATGTGTTTCATATTTCCTCGCTAAGGAAATATCTCAGGGACGATTTGGCTCATTCTCACATCGCTTTGGAGGAGATTGATCTACAGCTTGATAGCTCCTACGAGGAAGGGCCAATTGCTATTTTGGACCGAAGTGAGAGGAAGTTGCGGTCAAAGATAGTTCTGTTAGTGCGTGTTCAGTGGCGACATCACAATGTCGAGGAGTCCACATGGGAACGCGAGGATGAGATGCGCGAACGTCATCCAGAGTTGTTTTTATCAGGTACTTTCTAGTTCCGAATTTCGGGACGAAATTCTGCTATTAGGGGGGTAGTATGTAATACCCCGTATTTCTGGCGATATTTATTTTTGGAATTAATTAATTAAATGAGAATTAATTGGGAATTAATCCGGATAAAATACTAGCGAGATGTGAGTTGGTATTTGACTATATTGAGAGTATATGATGATATATGAATATTGAATTATGAAATTTGTCGTGAGATTGATATACGGCAATTTGGA
The DNA here is from genome assembly GCA_949130495.1 of Sambucus nigra. Lineage (NCBI taxonomy): Eukaryota > Viridiplantae > Streptophyta > Magnoliopsida > Dipsacales > Adoxaceae > Sambucus > Sambucus nigra. Next base: position 583,581,470 of record OX422210.1, on the reverse strand, counting down.
CATTTTATTGAGACGCGTGAGACAGTCGCGTCAGGATATAATTATTTTAATTATAAAAGTGAATTTAAATTCTATTAACCGTATGGTCATTTTGAGTGCGCCAACGCGTCCGGAAGGGTCGAGATAGTCAGAAAACACTAGCCGGGGGTTTAGTTTGGGTCCCGGGGTATTTTTAGGCCATACCGGCAACATAAAGGGTATTTTGGTAATTTTGTATTTTTGGAAATTAAAAGTGACGAAAATTAGTAAATTATATCTGATTCAGGAAACCAACCACTAAACCCACTACCAACCATATTGACCCATAAGACTACGGGGAGTTTTAGAATTAGGTTTTCTAAGTTCCCAAAACAAACCCTAGCCACCATAGCCATTGGAGAAGAAAGCTTGGAGAGAGAGAGATAGAAGGGAATTCTGCAGGAAGAGAGAGGGAACTTCTTCAAATCGTCATCAAAAATCTGAGATTGAATCAAGGCAAGTGATTTAATTCCATTTAATTCAGAGAATGGTTCTTCCATGTTAGATAATTCTAAGATTTACATTTGCTCTTGAAAGTTAATGAAAAACCCATGAGTTTGGAATTAGAATACTATATTTTGAGGAAAGGATTGCATGTAGAATCGTATTTAGAGGACTAATCTGATGTTGATATATCTTGCAAGAAACAAAAATGGATTTAAGTGGATAAATTAAAGACTTAAAATTTTAGGGTTTATGTTCTTGAAAATTTGGGGAAAAGTGAAGAGACTTGATGATTTAATGATGTTTAGGATGAATTGATTCCTTAAAACACGTTAGTATGTGACCTTAGTATGTTTAGGATTGATTAGAGACCTTAAAACATTGTTGGGACGAATTTTAGAGGAGAATTGAGGAGTAGAAATTGGTGAAAAACGAGTAGAAAATTCTGGGCTTGAATCTGGCCACTCGTTAGAAGACCTACCCAGGTCGTTCGAACGAGCTCGTTCGAATGAGCTTCTAACGAGTTGACCATTGACTTCTAACGAGGGTGAAGTTCGTTCGATAAGATCGTTCGAACGAGATCTCGTTAGAAAGCCCACTTCGTTCGAATGAGATCTCGTTAGAAGACTCAGTTCGTTCGAACGAAGTCTCGTTCGAACAGCCTCGTTCGAACGAGACTTCGAACGAGTTGACAGTTTAGGCTTTTTAGCCTGTTTTGATCCCGAGTGCCCAGTAACCTTGTGTATAGGTAGAGATAGCCTTTCCTTGATGAGTAATTGATATATTTGGGATGTTTGGGATATAATGAGGAGTCAAACCTAGAAGTGTAGTTTGAACCTAAGGGAAAATATGAAGTAGGACGTGAGTGTCTATTACGATGTGAGCTATTGACGGCCTAATTAATTATATTAACCGGAAACATATAAATGGTGTAGTATTATATGTCAGTACGAGAAGAGATATGTACCAATATATTATGGTGATTACTAAGACGTGTGCATACTTAGTATATATGTATTGATTTTATGTGTATGACATACCTACCATACTTGCTATCACGGGAGGTTTGCGTTCGCTTAGGGCCCTCTAATCCTTGTGTTGCCCGGATTTAGACTGGTTACCTCGATGAACATAGGTCAGAGAAGGACTTATTGGTATGTTAATAAGTCTGCTGATCGTGGGAGCGCAGGTATGTGCATGACCCATGTGATGTGACTGTGTTCGCCTCCATTATTTGTGATGTTGTTATCTGTGAACTATTCCTGAGAGATTCGGAATATGTAATCCTTATGTACGTGATGTATCAGGATGGATAGCAGAGTATGTGTGCACCACAGCTTAGTCTTGGGGTGCTTATATTGTATTTTTATGTTGTGGAAAATATACACTTTATTATGGGAACTTTCATATGGTATTGTGTGTATAAATTTGGAAAATATAAAAGGGATAATCTATAATGAGTTGTGTTGCTTTTATGGGAGAAACTGAATTTACGTTAAGCCCCTATTTAAATGAGATCGTTATAATGTAAATGGGGACCGAGTAATAAGAGTAGAACCTATGACAGTCTAGCTAGATATGATGTCACTTAGCTAGGGATTAGCGTCATTTTAGATGGGTACTTACGTTAGGAGTGCACATTTAGTCGAGAGGTGAGAATTTCATGTGAGTGCACGTCCTAACATGTACTTTGCATTTAATGTTTTAAATGTTTTTAAAGCACTTGCAGGTTTTTAAAATATCTCCACATTCGGGCTCTGACCCGTTTGCTTTCAAATCTATTTTCTTGTAAAACCATTTTAGGTGCCCAGCCACAAGGACACCATGCATAGGATTCTCACTCAGATGACGAGTTGTAGCAGTTTGTGGAAACTACAGGGATTTGCTTTTAGACGCTTCTATCATTTGGAGCCCATATTCAGTATTCCTCAGTTTTAGGGCATGTTGCCCAGTTCCACTAGAGATACATTTCCATTTCAGTTTTTCAGACTTTGGCATGTATTAATTCAGTATTCGGTATTTCGTTACTTATTTCAGTTGTGGGATTTGTTGTGAGGAGTTTTTCCTCCGGATTTATCTATATCATGTGATGGTTATTCTATTATTTCGTTATGGTGAATGGTGATATTATTCTTGCTTTAAATCTTGTACTGCATGTTAATCAGACTTTAATTAAAATTTGACAACTTACTTTTTAAATACTAGGTGGTTAATAATAATAAAATGTTTTCGACAGTGATGCTATTAACTGAGCCAACTTGGCATTTTGATTTAATTTCATAAAGGAGTAGCTACCCGGTATTTAATTAGTCGGGGTGGCACAGGTGGTTAGTAACTTAAAAAGTTTTCGACGGTGATTCTAAAAATGAACCATTTATGAAATCTGTTTAAATTAAATTAAGGCTTGATCACCCAAGGTTTAATTAGGTGGGGTGTCACAGATCGTCCGCAACGCGAAACCTCCACCCCGATAGCATACAGCGTAGGTATGTCATACACAATATAAATAATAATATAGGTATTCACCCCACCTATATATATATATATATATATATATATATAACAATAGCGCATACGCACAACCCATATGATAAGTCCCGTACGTAGTATATTTATATATCGAATATCCTACGTATTTATAGATTATGGCTTTACTTCTTAAAGTATATTCCCGAGCTTTTCTCATCACTTGAAGGGTATCGTTATTCCTCATGTAAATTCAGTAGGTAAGCATCTACACCCTAGGGGTCCATGTCATTATAATCCCCGAATTTCCATGAATTAAATTCATCTTCAATCAGGTTTATTCCTCGATAATCCCTAATTCAATTTAACCTTTATTCCATCTTATAGGAATAAGCCCATACATTAACATGGCCTATTGGTATACCCCTATACTTCCATTATTTTAATAATTTATTCCCATTATCAAATTCCAAACAATCCCACAGAAATAATAATCAAAGGTAAAGTTGACCAAATTGATTCGACCTTTTTCGAATTGATTCGGTCTGGTCCGAATCAATTCGCCACTACAGGTCTGCGCAATTCTGCATTTTAATGGCTACGGGATTTAATCTTTTTCTTCCTCAAAACCATCACCAAATAATCCCAAACTTCCCATAAATCATCCCAAAAGATATATCAAGGTATGTGAATGATTTCTAATATTTAAATAGTACAAAATCATCAAGAAGTTTCAATTAAATGAAGTTAATTCCATGAAAATTCAAAAAACTTTTAATTCATCATCCTTGTTCAAGAACTATCATAAATCCCAAATTGCTTCACCAATTATACCCAAATTTCGTGGAGTTGATTATATATTCAAAAACAGATCAATTCTAGTTAACTTTCATTTTAAGGAATCAAATTTAGATCATCAAAAATCATATTTGATTCACGTAACTTTTCTTAATTTCTTTACTAACCTAACATGGACAATATACATGCTATAATTTGCAATAATTAACAACTTGCCTCTAATTCGAATGTCTAAATTGTTGGGGAAGATGATTCTCAGGATGTTCCTCTTTTTTTTCGATCAACCTCTTGTGGTGGTGGCCGTGCAAGGTGACTCTTGGCTCTTGGTCTCCTAGAAAAGCCTCTTACTCTCCTCTAAGCCTTTTCCTTTGATTTTTAGTGAATGAATCTCAATTCTACCAACTCTACACTTATATAAGACCGCTACAAATTCATGGATACTATTCACCTAATTTGAAAAATGACCAAAATACCCCTGGAGTGTCGATTTGGTTCCAAATTGACCCGAGACCCAAATTAATCCCCCGGGTAGACTTTTTTTTACTATCTAAACCCTTCCAAACACTTTGGCACATTAAAAACCACCATTAGCATGACATGAAAATAAATTGCTTTTCATTCCATTTATATATAGTCCTGACATGACTCATACGCGCATCCCGACTTATTTAACGCAATTGTCGTATTTATAACTCGCGACGATTTTATAAAGTCATAATCATATATTACTTTTAATCACTAAGTAATATTCAACGTAAATCACATATTACTTTATTCTCGAATGATATTTAAATCCAAATTAATTTTCAATTATTCCATAATTAATTCTAATTAATCCTATTTTAAAAGTCATTACAAATACGGGGTGCTACATCTTTTTAGGGCAAAACCTTAGGATCAGCACTTCAGAGAGTTTTACAAGACTATCGACTTACAAATTACTTGATACGCCCACAAGTATAACGCGCAGTGTCTTCAAAACCTCTAAAAAAATGGCTCAGTCTAGAGTCGTCCACAGGTGGCAGTCCACCCTCGGTATCCACCGGTTCAGCCTTCAGCCTTCTTCTTCCTTCTTCTACTGTGATCTCCCAGGTTCACAAATTCAGCTATAGAGATATCTCTCCATAAGTGTGTATACAAGATACAAAATTATCTGGGGTTTCAAAAAGATTCACAAAACTATTTGGGGATGTAAAGTGTGAATTAAAAAGTGTTTAGAAACCCACAAGATGGAAAAACTTTGACAAAGATATTATGTTTATGTTTTTTCCAAAGATTCATGAAAAAAGAACTCAAAACAAGTATTTAAAGACCTGACACAAAATTTGAGGTGGCAACTTTGTTTGAACGAATATAGAAGTTGTTCGAATGAGAGACATTTTGTTTGAACAAAAACACAGTTCATTCGAATGAGACTCCAAACTCGTTTGAACCAACTTCTAACGAGATTCAAAAGAATTCAATCAGAAGGCCCTTATTAGTAGTTCAATGTAGGATCTAACGAGCCTTCAAATAAAAAGCTAATTTCCTTCGAACGAGATACCAATCAAGTTTAAACGAGGTTAGAAAAATATTTTTTTAATTAATAAATCCATCCTTGATTTTTATAGAAAAAAATTAACATCCCAGATAACCTTATGAATAATTTTGAAATCCTAAAAGTTTTATAACTTTTTGAGATATAAGGAAGTCTTCAGTCTTGAAGATGTTGGAATTCGATTCACCGTGTAACGAGATATGCCAAATATGCCAAAGTGCAAATAAAACAGATAAACAGCCTAAGACAAAATATTTTTCCTTAAAAATCTTCCCTTTGCCGATTGCGGTACAAAACTAACTGAAACCCAAATTACAAAAATTACCCCTCTATTACAAAAATCCTAATACCCTTCCCAAACTCTATAAATGGAACAAAATAAAAAAAACTATGTCTTCAATCTCCAATTGTTCTTCTTGATCTTCCCTTCGGCACTTTATCCTATCAAAACTACGTAGTTAAACGTGTTTAAACGGGAGTAGAATTAAGATGGGTGACCCCTGGGAAGAACTCGTGATGCACCGAGTTTAAAATAGAAACTAAAAACAAAATGCATAATGCTTCTCCCTAATAAATCAAACTCATCATCAATTCTCCCCCTTAATTTGTGCTGCTCCCCTTTTTTGTCTGAAATAGGTAAAGGAGTAGAATCTAAACATGAAGAAATAAAGAATCACATATATGAATTAAGATATCATCACGAAGATATGTAAAAAAACTTACGTATAATGATAATATCAAAGGCAAAATACACCAATTTTTTTTGAATTTTTTTATTTTTTCAAAAAAGTGTAAATATTACAAATACATCACAACAGCACAAGCACAAATAATCCAAACTATGATCAAATAGGTTATAACCATGGACTAAATATGAACTGCAATGAGTCAAAACACGATACCGTATATAATATATGCAAAATATACCAAAGAAAATCTATCACATATATATAGGTAAAACCAACCACAAAACATATAAGCTTTATACGTCAGCATAGTGTCAACGTGTCTAAATATGTGGGATGGAATGAATGGGTGTGAACTAGATACAAATGAATTATCACCCAAACATTAAAATATGTTCAAGAAGTTCTACTTGATCGCAAAAAATTATAAAACTAAGTTGTAGACTCAAGTGACAAGATAAAGTAAAATTTAATGAACAAGCAAGCATAATACACACAAGTCTAGAATATTGATGATTCTAAAATCCAATAGCGTCATTCATTATGCAAACCCATTAATCTTCAACTAAACACCCTCAAAAGATAAACGTATTTCAAATTTTCTTTTCTTTTCTTTTGAAATTATTTCTTTTGATCAAACACTAAACTAAGTTCTTTCGGCAATTTTTTTTATTTTTATTGCCTTCAATATTTGTATTTGTCTCTTGCCAACAGTGTCTTTCCTGCAAAGGATATTTTCTCCTTTCATATACCTTTCTTATGCACACTACTCATATTTTTTTCAATACTAATCAAACATTCTCACGGGCAACCGTTCTTACATGCACAAACCCCTCATTGTCCCAAAACATGTAAATGACAAAATTGATGGGAGAACATCTCACAAAGCTCAAATATACATGTGAAGTTAATGTTAAAAAATCTCATGCATGTATGTGCGGAGGCATTTACAAAGTCTAATAAGCCAATCAAGTTCGAAACAACTCCATGCAAGCATGATTAAGAAAAATTTAAGCATCTATAATCATAACCAAATTTCCTAGCCAAATTTTAAGTGCGAAATTAATTGGATTCAAATAAACCTATATGCCATACCAAATGTGTAAAACTAATATACACAAAAGCAAAGATCTTTTTGTATTTCTAAAAAAAATTATTAAAATACTATCTTTTTGTATTTTTCATTATGACTTAATAAAAGAAAAATATAATACAATAGGTATATATATCATAACACTAACAAACATATATCATGAAGCACAAGTAGAGTATGACAAATAAGATCACGCAAGTAATCACCCAAAAGATATAGCATGTGAAGAGTCGTGAACAAGCATGAGAGAATCAAATAGTCGAACATTTATGCACCTCTAAAAAAGATTTCCTAACCCAAATAGATGTATACTTAATGGGTTGATTTTTGGGAACCAAAGGGGCACTAGACTTCAACTTCCTAGGACTTCTCGAAAGATCATAGCAAAAAGGCCAAAGGTTACCTTTTCTATCATAATGCGAACATGTGTAAACATGAGGAATATTACCAATGGGTTGACCTATTTGTACGTTCTTGGATATGGTTGACCCTAAAAAGTAAAAAATGGTCTTGACTTTGACACCGGAAGAATTAGAAACATAGGAGCGAGTACCATCACTACCAAAACTACTCGAGTCTTTTAAATAATTTTTCAACTTCAAAATTTTTTACTCAAGCAAAGAATTAGATCCTTCAAGTTTTAGGAACTCCTTCTTTAAATTTTCAATCATTCCTAGAAGGTTATCTCACCACCCCCCCCCCCCCCAACCCCCTCAATGCAAGAGAATTTATCCCTAATAGTCTTCTTATGTTCTCTCAAATCAATAAAAAAATATATCATTCTCCCCATTGGCATGTAAACTAACCCTAGAAATTTTAGAGTCTTCTAATTCTTTTTCTAAAAATCGGACTGTAACATCACTCTCTTTCTTGGAAAATTCTATAATTTTAAAATCACGATCCATGTTAACAATCTTCCCACAAAAGAAATCTGTTTGAGTTTAAACATTTTGCAAAAGTTCCATAATAGCTCTAAAACGAAAAAAAAAATAAAGAATTTTAATTCTTTTAGCAAACTTCAAATTCAATTAATTTAAGTCATCACCACTATGGTTATGCATCGATATAAAAACAAACAAGCCAACACAAGATAGATGAATAAATAACCACCCTAAACAACACTAAATAAGGATCAACACTATAAATTAGTTCAAATCGCTTTGATACCACTTTATAAAGGTGGAATGCTCCGATACCACATTGTTAGCGCGTATGAACACGCTCGACAATGATGGTTAGAAACAAAAATTCTATTTTTGCATTTTTATCAATTTAAGTCTTAATCATAGAAATATAATTTTAAGCAAATTTTAATCTTTGATTAAATTAGGTGCACAGGAAAATATATGTTTTAAGTATAATGATTTAAACTACGCACGCAAAGAACACAAATATTGACAAAAAAATCTATTTTTAGGGCAAAACCTTTGGATCAGCACTATAGAGAGTTTACAAGACTATTGACTTACAGACTACTTGATACACTTACAAGAATAACGTGCAATGTCTTCAAAACCTCTAAAGAGCTCAGTCTGGAGTCGTTCATGGGTGTTGGTACACCCTCGGTATCCACCGATTTAGACTTCTTCTGTCGTGATCCCTTGTGTTCACAAATTCAGCCATAGAGATCTCTCTCCACAAGTGTGTATACAAGATATAAAACTATCTAGGGTTTCAAAAAGATTCACAAAAATATTTTTGTATGTAAAGTGTGAATCAAAAAGTGTTTAGAAATCCAAAAGATGGAAAAACTTTGACAAATATATTTTGTTTATGCTTTTTTCAAAGTTCGATGAAAAAAGAACTCAAAACAGGTATTTATAAACCTATCATGGAATTCGAGGCAGCGAATTTGTTCGAATGAATATAGAAGTCGTTCAAATGAGAAAGGCATTTCGTTTGAATGAAAACACATTTCATTCGAATGTGACTCCAATCTCGATTGAACTAGCTTTTAACGAGCTTCAAACGAATTCAAACAGAAGGTCCTTGTTAGAAGTTTTTTTGATGTAAGATCTAACGAGCCTTCAAACAAAAAGCCAGTTTCGTTCGAACGAGATATCAATCTCATTTTAACGACGTTAAAAAAATTTGAAATTAAAAAATTTGTCATCGATTTTTATAAAAAATAACATCCGAAATAAACTTATGAATAATTTTAAATTCAAAAATCTTTATACCTTTTTGAGATGTAGGAAAGTCTTCAATCATGGAGATGTTGGAGTTCGGTTCATTATGTCAGTGCTTATCATTTTGTAACGGGATATGCTAAAAATGCCAAAGTGCAAATAAAAGGGATAAATAGTCTAAGATAAAATATTTGCCCTTATAAATTTCCCCCTTTGGCTATTCCGGCACAAAACTAATCGAAACCCAAATTGGAAAAATTACCCCTCTATGATAAAAATCCTAATACCCTTACCAAACCTTAGAATTAGAATGACATATAAAAACTTTATCTTCAATCTCCACTTGTTCTTCTTGATCTTCCCTAGGGCACTTTCTCCCATTAGAACTCCACAGTTAAGTGTGCTTGGGTGAGAGTAGTCTTAGGATGGTTGATCCCATGGGAAGACCTCTGATGCATCGAGTTTGAGATAGAAACTAAATATAAAACTCATAATGCTTCTCCCCCATTAATCAAACTCATCATCAATTATCCCCCTTAATTTGTTCTCCTCGTTTTGTCCGAAATAATCAAAGGAGTACATTCTAAACATATAGAAATAAAGCATCACATATAAGAAGTAAGATATCATCACAGAGATATGTAAACAACGCACGTTTAATGATAATCGCAAAGGCAAATTCTCCAAACTATTTTTCAAAATTTTCAATTTTTTTCAAAACAGTGTAAATATTACAAATACAACACAACAATTCAAGTACAAATAAACCAAACCATGATCAAGTAGGTGACAACCATGGACTAAATGTAGACCGCAATGAGTCAAAACACGATACCATATATAAGATATGAAAAATATATCAATGAAAATCCGGAACATATATATAACTATAAACAACCACAAAACTCAGCACAAAACGCATAAGCTTTACACGTTAGCATAATATCGATGTGTCTACATGTGGGATAGATGAATGGGTGCTAACTATATTCAAATGAATTATCACCCAAATACTCAAATATATGCAAGAAGTTCTAAAAGACAGCAAAACTTTATCAAACTAAACTTTATCCTCAAGTGACAAGATAAAGTGAACTTTACTGAATAAACAAGCACAATGCACCCAATCCTAGAATATTGATAATTCTAAAAATCAATAGCGCCATGACAAAATAGGAATAACTAGGATTCATTTGTGCAAACTCGTTGATATTCAACTAAACACACTTAAAAGATAAACATATTTCATTTTTTTCCTTTCTTTTCTTTTATTTTCAAGTAATTTCTTTTGAATGACCAAACATTAAACTAAGTTGGCCCCTTTTCGGCAATTTTTATTTTTTTATTCCCTTTAATCTTTTTATTGGGTTCTTGCCAGTGGTGGCTTTCCCGCAAAGGATATTTGCTACTTTTGTAGCCATTTCTCGTGCATACTCATTTTTTTCAATAATAATCAAATATTCTCATAAGCAACAATTCTTACATGCACAAGTCCCTCATAGTCATAAAACATGTAGATGAAAAAATTGATTGGAGAACATCTCAAAAAGATCAAATATACATGTGAAGCTAATCTTCAAAAAACTCGTGCATATATGTGCAAAGGCATATATAAAGTTGAATCCATTAAGCCAATCAAGTTCAAAATAACTCCTTGCAAGCATGAATAAGAATGATTTAGGTATCTAAAATTATAGCAACAAGTAAAGTGAGAAATGAATTGGATTCAAACAAACCAATATGCCATTCCAAATGTCTAAAACTAAAATACACAAAACTAAAAATCTTTTTGTATTTATCAAAAAAAATTATCAAAATAAAATCTTTTTGTATTTTTCATTATGACTCAGTAAAATGAAAATGTAATACAAAAGATACACATGTCATAACACTAGCAAACATATATCATGAATCACAGCTAGAGTATGACTAACAAAATTATACAAGCAATCACCCATAAGTTATAGCATGTGAAGAGTCATGTGAAAGAATGCGAGAATCAAGCATTCAAATATTTATCGCCTCTAAAAAGTTTTCATAATACAAATAGATGATACTTAATGCATCGGTTTATTTGGGAACCAAAAAGACAATAGACTTCAACTTCCAAGGACTTCTTCCAAGATCATTGCAAAAATGCCTAAGGTGACCTTTCCTACCACAATGCAAACATGTGTAAACACGAAATACGTTACCTATGATTATCCTACTCCCCCTCAATGCAAGAAAATTTATCCCTAAGAGTCTTCTCACGTGCTCTCAAATCATTAATTAATTTATCATTCTCCTCATTGGCACAAAAACTAACTCTCAAAATTTTTTAGTATTGTAATTCTTTTTCAAATAATCGGACTCTATGGTTTCAAAGAGATTCATAAGACTATTTGGGGATGTAAAGTGTGAATCAAAAAGTATTCGGAAACCCAAAAGATAGAAAAACTTTGTCAAAGATATTTTGTTTAAGTTTTTTTACAAAGTTCCATAAAAAAGAACTCAAAACAGGTATTTATAGATCTGACACGAAATTCAGAGCGACAAATTCGTTCAAACAAATATAGAAATTGTTCGAACGAGAAAGGCATTTTGTTTGAACGCAAACACAGTTCGTTTGAATGAGGCTCCAAATTCGTTTGCGGAACCCCCTGCATATTATAATGGGTGGCCAGCCCTCTACCAAAATAATATGGTAATCTCATATGTCTCATTCCAAGCATCACTGTCGAAACATGGTTAATTACTAACCACCTAATTAATTTAATAGGCGGTGTCAATTTTTATCTTCTATTAACATATAATGATATTAACCAATCCACAATAATTCCATATACAGTAACCAATATAAATGAAATCACAATATAAAGTCTGAAGTTGAGATAAATAAATAAAGTCCCCAAATAAACCATCGGGTAGCAATCCAATACATCCACTCCAACTGACTGAAATAATCTGAAATACATAAGCCTGAATAAAACGGATAACACGCCCGACCAATACTGGAATAAAGAACCGAATCTATAATGTTAATAATAGAATCGACTTCTTAAAAATCATGCATGCCTCCATATCAGCTGCAACTACGAAATCCCTAGAAGATGAATCATCCTTGATGTCCCTGTGACTGGAAATCTAAAAGTTTTAAAAATAAATTTGATACAGGTCAGAGCTCAAAACCTTTGAAAATATTTTGCAAGTTTATAAAATGCGTAAATGAAAATTTTAAGCAAATTTCATATTAATAAATTGGTAGTGAACTCTCATGAGTCACCCTCACCACTCGTCTAATGTGAACACATAACGTATGCTTTGGACCCTCCTAGTTGTGTAAACCCCTAACTAGTCCCATAACGTTCTAGATTTCACAGTTACCCTATCCCACGTATATAAGCTTAGGTATCGCATCCACTTAACCATTTATTTATCAATTATAAGGTATTGATTCATTTCAAGTAACTTTCAACAATCATAACTCTTATTTATAATTTATTGCTTTATTTTCAATAATTATTACTAGTTATTTAAACAGTATCCGCTTACTATTTTAACCCGTATACTTGTCTACACATAAATATTCGTACTAATATACTACAACAAACACACATATGTCGCATATAGTCATCATCCCTCAAAATAATAACTCACTGAATGCAGGTTTCTACAATGCTATCATTTTCCATGGCATGCTCACATCATCCTAGTTATCGAAGGTTGGACTCTCACACCGGCTCCGTAAAATTACAAATGTATTGAAGGCGGGCTATCATAGTCCTTTGACAGTGAGTCATAATCATACCCACAATTACCTCACTTCAAATATAAATCACAAAAACATAAACATGACGCTTTGACCTGGGGTCGATACTTAGCCTACTGTGATTCGCCAGGGAAGATCACCCACATCACGCAACCTTCACTAATAGCACTAGAGGGGTATTTTCCACATAATGTCATAAACACGAATATCATTATATTTCATATATACGTACTGGCTCAATACCCGTATATATATATAATCACATTAACCAGCTATTCCATGCCTATCACCCGAAGCACTAGTCTAATAACGCGAGTCTATCCCCGACTCTTATTTAATTAAAATTTTCTCTTAATTAAATAGTCTAACATATTTTCTCATCTCTGATTTTTCCCAAACGTTCCCAACTAGTCCTAAATTTATAACCAGAAGTCACTCTTATGTTCCATATTCTACGTTATGAGTTTTTTATCGCTTAAATACCCTACGTATATGTAAATTGGGCTAATTCTTATCTATCCAAATTACCATTGCTGATCACATCTCCAGAAGTATTGAAAATTATTCACTTAACCTCTGTAATACCCCGTATTTTTGTGACATTTATTTTATGGGATTAATTAAATTAAATGCGTATCAATTGAAAATTAATCCGGATTAAAAATACTAGCGAGATGCGAGTTGGTATTTGGTTATATGTGCATATATGTTTATATATGAATTTTGAATTATGAAATTGTCGTGAGATTGAAATACGGCAATTTGGAAATTTTGTTGAGACGCGTGTGACAGTCGCGTCATGGTATATAATTATGATAATTAAAAAGTGATTTTTATTTCTATTATCCGTATGGTTGTTTTGAGTGTGCCAACGCGTCCGGAAGGGTCGAAATAGTCAGAAAACACTAGCCGGGGGTTTGGTTTGGGTCCCGGGGCATTTTTAGGCCATATCGGCAACGTATAAGGGTAGTTTGGTAATTTTGAATTTTGAGGAATTAAAAGCTACGAAAATTGGGAATTAATATCAGATTAGGCATTAACCCACTAAGCCCACTAATACCCAAATAGACTACGGAGGTTATTGAAAGTTTCCTAAGACAAAACTCTAGCCTCCATAGCCACCATTAGAGAAGTGCTTGTAGAAAGAGAGGAGAGGAGAAATCTGCAGAGGAGAGAGATCCATTCATCAAATTCGTCATCAAATCTAGAGTTACCATTAAGGCAAGTGATTTAATTTTGTTTTTATAGAGAATGTTTCTTCCATGTGTAGGAATTGTTAAAAATCTGATTTGTTCTTGGGAGTTAATTAAAAACCCATTAAATTAGAAATAGAAATTACATTCTTGATGAGGAAATTACATGTAGATTCATAGTTGATGATTATTCTGATGATATTACCATTAGTATGGAACCAAAAACGGATTTAATTCATTTCTTTGATGATTCATAAATTCTAGGGTTCATAGTTTTAAAATTGGGGAAAAATATGTAGAGATTTGAGATCTGAATGATGTTAGGATGAATTAATACCCCCAAACATGTTAATATGTGAACTAAGTATGTTTAGGGACGATTAGAGACCTTAAACAATTGTTAGATTGAGGTTTGGATGAGATTTGAGGTGTAGAGAAATTGGAAAAACGAGATAGGATTTCTGGGCTTGAATCTAGCCACTCGTTAGAAGACCTACCCAGGTCGTTCAAACGAGCTCGTTCGAACGAGCTTCTAACGAGTTGACAGTTTGGGTTCTAACGAGAGGGATGTTCGTTCGAATGAGATATCGTTAGATAGCCCAGTTCGTTCGAACGAGACTTCGAACGAGTTGACAGTTTAGGCTTTTTAGCCTGTTTTGATCCCGAGTGCCCCGTAACCTTGTGTATAGGTAGAGATAGCCTTTCCTTGATGAGTAATTGATATATTTGGGATGTTTGGGATATTATGAGGAGTCAAACCTAGAAGTGTAGTTTGAACCTAAGGGAAAATATGAAGTAGGACGTGAGTGTCTATTACGATGTGAGCTATTAACGGCCTAATTAATTACCTTAACCGGGAACATATAAATGGTGTAGTATTATATGTCAGTACGAGAAGAGATATGTACCAATATATTAGGGTGATTACTAAGATGTGTGCATACTTAGTATATATGTATTGATTTTATGTGTATGACATACCTACCATACTTGCTATCACGGGAGGTTCGCGTTCGCTTAGGGCCCTCTAATCCTTGTGTTGCCCGGATTTAGACTGGTTACCTCGATGAACATAGGTCAGAGAAGGACTTATTGGGATGTTAATAAGTCTGCTGATCGTGGGAGCGCAGGTATGTGCGTGACTCATGTGATGTGACTGTGTTCGCCTCCATTAATTGTGATGTTGTTATCTGTGAACTATTCCTGAGAGATTCGGAATATGTGATCCTTATGTACGTGATGTACCTGGATGGATAGCAGAGTATGTGTGCACCGCAGCTAGTCTTGGGGTGCTTGTATTGTATATTTATGACGTGAATAATATACACTTAATTAATGGGAATTTTCATGTTAATATTGTGAATAAAATCATAGTATTGTTTTGAGAAAACATAACGGGTTAACCAATAGTGAAATGTATTACATATTGAGAATCTTAGTTTAAGTAAAGCCCTCTATTCTTTAGTAACGTTAGAATGTAATATGGTAATCGAGTAGTAAGAGGTAGAACTTATTACGTTTTGGTTAGATATATGTGTCATTTAGATGGGTAATGTACGTTAGGAGTGCACATGTAGCCGAGAGGTGAGAATTTCATGTGAGTGCACGTCCTAACATGTATTTTGCATTTAATGTTTTAATGTTATTAAAACACTTGCTGTTTTCAAAATGTTTTCCACTTTCGGGCTCTGACCCATTTTCTTTCAAATCTATTTTTGTAAAAACCATTTTAGGTGCCCAGCCACAAGGACACCATGCATAGGATTCTCATTCAGGTGACGAGCTGTAGCTGTTTATGGAAGTTACAGGACTTTGCTTGTAGATGCTTCATCGATCTTGACTCGATATTTATCAGTTATCAGTTGTAGGGCATGCCGCCCATTTCTTTTAGAGACTTTGCATTTATTTCAGTTATTCAGACTTTTGGTATGTAATTATTCAGGATTCAGACTTGTAGTATTATTTCCTTTTGTTGGGATTGTTGCGAGGAGTTTTCCTCCGGATTTCTTATTATTATTGTTGGTTATTTCATTACTTCGTATGGTGAATGGATTATGTTGACTCTTTCATTATTCTTTTATTGCATGTTAATCAGACTTAACTTAAAAATTTGGCACTTACTTTTTAAATACTAGGTGGTTAGTAATTATTAAAATGTTTTCGATAGTGATGCTATTAACTGAACCAACTTGGCATTTTGAATTAATTTAATAAAGGAGTAGCTACCCGGTATTTAATTAGTCGGGGTGTCACAGGTGGTATCAGAGCATCAGGTTCTAGTGTCCTTTAGGATCTGAACGGCTTATTATGTTTTCGCTGAGCTTCCTTTGATGTAGAGCCCTATACTTTAGGACCGTTGTATTCTTTTGTATATGCTACGTTCTTCAGCTATTTTAAGTTTATAACTGCGAACTTATAAACTTTATTCTTATTTCAGATGCCTCCACGACGTGCACGAAGGGTTCCCAGGGATGCGACGCCAGAACCACAGCCCGCACCAGCTCAGGGCACGATGAATGCCGCCGAGGTTGCAGCCATTGTGGCTCAGGCGGTAAATGCCGAAATAGCTGTAGTTCAGCAGGCACCACCTCAGGCGCCGATAGTCGCGCCAGTTCAGGCTCATGCATTCCCATCTGCTTGGGAACGTGTACATGATGCTTTTCAGAAAGCACACCCTCCGGAGTTCGCAGGTAGCTCCGATGTGGTAGTTTCAAGTCAGTGGAGGAAGGATATACAGCGGCACTTGAGGATGTATGAGTGCACAGATGTCCAGAAGCAGATACTAGCTACTTTTAAGCTAGTGGGGTCATCACTGCAGTGGTGGGAGTCTATTACCACCGTAGAGGAGAGGGATACTCTCACTATTCAGGAGTTCTGGGTGTGGTTTGACCGCAAGTACTTTCCGTCAGCTGTTCACACGGAGATGAGAAGGAAGTTGATGAGCCTTTGACAAGAGGGAAAAACTGTGGCCGAGTATGAGGCCGAATTTATTGATCTTCTGAACATTGTTCCGGATGAGATACCGACGGAGGAGAAGAAGATACAGAAATTCACGGACGGGTTGACATGGAGGATTCGTCAGCACTTGTTAGGGAACCTCTTGTTAGCCACTTATTCTGATGTGGTTAACGCTGCATTGCTCCATTTCCAGGATCACCGCTTTCACATGGCTGGGGGTAAACGATCGGGAGAGTCTAGCCATCAGGGCAGGACTGGAGGAAATGGTGCCAGTGGGGCACAATCTGTTCAGGGGCAGAGGCAGGGTGATCAGGGTACTCAGCAGGGGGATCACAAGAGGTTCAGGTCAGGAAACTTCAGGCACGGACAGGGAGGTTTCTGGCAGGGCCATCAGGGTCCGAACGACCATCAGAACCAGCAGGGTCAGAATGGTCAGCATCAGTTTCAGGAGGGCCAGTGGAGGAATGGTAACGGCCACCAGGGCCGGGGGCAGCAGGGACCGAGAGGGGGGAACTTTCCGAGGAAGTGTTTTGTTTGTGGCAAGACTGGCCATAAATGCCAAGACTGTCCTGATAGGGGCAGGGCCCCGCAGCAGCAGCAGGGTGCTCGACATGAGCCACAGAGGCCACTTTTTCCACCAGCCCTCCCAGCTCCAGCCCAGGTGCCAGCTCTTCCAGTCATTCCAGCAGTTCCTGTGCAGCAGGGACAGTTACAGTATGGACGTGTCTATAACGTCCACCAGGCAGCAGCTCCGCAGGCACCACCCGCGATTGAGGGTATGTTTCCTATCCATGGTACTATGGGTCAGGTTTTGTTTGATATTGGGGCAACGCATTGCTTTATAGCTACACATTTTGCGAAAGCCTTAGGGTTGTTAGCTACAGCAGAGAGAACAGTGACGTGTGTAGATTCACCATTGGGGAGTGGGTCACTTATTTTCTTTATATGCCGGGGAGTAGGGGTAGAGATTGGTAGTCTGTTATTACCTGCAGATATGTTGGTATTAGATATGCATGTTCACGATGTGATTATCGGTATGGATTGGCTCGCTGATTATAGAGCCATGATTGATTGCTTCGGTGGGAGCATTGTTTTGCCATTCCGGGGCAAGAGATGTTTGTAGTGGCGATGCCTCGCCCAGAGGGAGGCTCGACCGCTCATTTGTATTACCTAGAGGAGGATACCTCTAAGGAGGTTGTGATTCCTTTAGATTCGATCCCAGTTGTCAGGGAGTATTCTGATGTGTTTCAGGAGATACCAGGCCTACCCCCAGTCGAGAGATAGACTTTGTTATAGACTTATTGCCAGGTACGAGACCTATAGCACGCGCACTGTACCGTATGGCTCCAGCTGAGATGAGGGAGTTACGGGATCAGATTGAGCAGTTGTTGGGTCAGGGGTTTATTCAGAGGAGTACTTCACCGTGGGGTGCCCCTGTATTGTTCGTGAAGAAGAGAGATGGTTCACTGAGATTGTGTGTGGACTACCGAGAGTTGAATAAGGTCACGATACGGAATAAGTATCCGTTGCCTCGAATCGATGACTTATTCGACCAGTTGAGAGGAGCTTCTTTCTTCTCAAAGATTGATTTGAGATCGGGATACCATCAGTTGCGTATCAGGGAGGAGGATGTCTCGAAGACTGCGTTCTTGTCGAGATATGGTTCTTACGAATTTCGGGTTATGCCTTTTGGTTTGACCAACGCTCCAGTAGTGTTTATGGACTTGATGAATAGAGTGTTCAGGGATTTCCTAGATCAGTTTGTCATTGTCTTCATCGATGATATTTTGGTTTACTCCCAGACAGAGGAGGAGCACGCCGAGAATTTGAGGGAAGTTTTGCAGACACTTCGTCAGAACGAGTTGTATGCAAAGTATGAGAAATGCGGGTTTTGGCTGAAGGAGGTCCAGTTTTTGGGACATATTATTTCCGACCGGGGAATATCTGTTGATCCGGGGAAGGTATCCGCGGTGAGGGAGTGGGGACAGCCCACGACACCAACGAATATTCGTAGTTTCTTGGGCCTAGCAGGATACTACAGGAGGTTCATTCGGGGATTCTCGAAGATTGCAGGTCCTTTGACACATCTGACTCGTAAGGGTGTGCCATTCATCTGGAGTGATGCCTGTCAGTTGGCATTCGATGAATTGAAGGATAAGTTAACCTCAGCACCTGTGTTAGCGTTGCCGAGACCGAGAGTTGAGTATTTGGTTTACACCGATGCGTCCTTACAAGGACTTGGAGGTGTATTGCAGCAGGAGAGTCAGGTCATAGCTTATGCTTCCCGTAAGCTAAAGCCTCACGAGAAGAATTACCCCACTCATGACTTGGAGTTGGCGGCAGTTGTTTTCGCCCTTCGTATTTGGAGACATTACCTTTTGGGGGAAAAGTTTCGATTGTTCACAGACCACAAGTCCCTACAGTACCTATTCACGCAGAAGGAGTTGAATATGCGGCAGCGAAGGTGGCTTGAGTTTGTGAAGGACTATCAGTTTGATATCCAGTATCACCCGGGAAAGGCTAACGTGGTAGCAGACGCGTTGAGCCGTAGGCCAGCAGATGAAGTGGCAGAGGTGTGGAAGGCCAAGTGGAAAGAATTGGGACACCAGGATGCAGTGGCCCGATCATTCATGTCGGTAATGACTGTTACGCCGCAGATTGTCACGAGAGTGGTAAAGGCATAAGCAGATGACTCGTTCTGTCAGGAGCTGATAGTTCGATTACTAGCAGAAGGAGCTGATTCCTATACCGTTAGCTCAGACGGGGGATTACGCTTCAATGGGAGATTGGTAGTTCCGGAAGGGGAGGAATTACGGCACGAGGTGATGGCAGAGTCGCACGGCTCACGGTTCGCGGTACATCCCGGTGGGGATAAAATGTACCAAGACATGAGACGACAGTATTGGTGGAGCGGGACGAAGAGAGATATTGCCGAGTTTGTTTCCAAATGCGCCACTTGTCAGCTAGTAAAAGTGGATCATCAGAGACCGGCAGGACTGCTACAGCCGTTGGAGGTCCCGATGTGGATGTGGGAGAGCATATCTATGGACTTTATCACGGGGTTGCCTACGTCACAGAGAGGTCACGACTCCATTTGGGTAATTGTGGATAGGTTGACCAAAGTCGCTCATTTCCTACCCGTAAGGACAGACTACACTGCGGGACAGTATGCCCAGCTCTTTATTGCAGAGATAGTGAGACTTCACGATGTGCCCCTAAATATCGTGTCTGACCGAGATAAGATATTTGTTTCACGGTTTTGGGAGAGTTTTCAGGAGGCCATGGGCACGGAATTGCGGTTGAGTACGGCATATCACCCGCAGACTGATGGGAAAACGGAGCGTACAAACCAGATGTTGGAGGACATGCTACGTATGAGTATCATTGATTTTGGGGTGGATGGGAGCAGTATCTTCCACTAGTGGAGTTTGCTTACAACAACTCCTACCAGTTCACCATTGGCATGGCTCCATTTGAGGCGTTGTACGGTAGACCTTATCGTTCCCCAGCATGTTGGTTGGAAGTGGGGGACAACAAACTACTTGGACCGGAAGTGATTCAGGATACTTCGGCGAGGATAGACTTGATTCGGAGTCGCATTCGGGTAGCTCAGGATCGGCAGAAGAGTTATGCTGATGCGAAGAGGTTCTTCAGAGAGTTTCAAGTGGGGGACCAGGTTTTGCTCACAGTATCTCCTATGAAGGGGATTATGCGTTTCGGGAAGAAAGGGAAGTTGGCACCGAGATATGTGGGACCATTTCCTATTATTGAGCGGATTGGACCGGTTGCGTATAGGCTTGGATTACCGGAGCATTTACATCGGATTCACGATGTGTTTCATATTTCCTCGCTAAGGAAATATCTTAGAGACGATTTGGCTCATTCTCACATCGCTTTGGAGGACATCTATCTCCAGCCGGATAGCTCCTACGAGGAGGGGCCGATTGCGATTTTGGACCGAAGTGAGCGGAAACTGCGGTCAAAGATAGTTCCGTTAGTGCGTGTTCAGTGGCGACATCATAATGTCGAGGAGTCCACATGGGAGCGCGAGGATGAGATGCGCGAACGTTATCCAGAGTTGTTCTTACCAGGTACATTCTAGTTTCGAATTTCGGGACGGAATTCAGTTATTAGGGGGGAAGTATGTAATACCCCGTATTTTTGTGACATTTATTTTATGGGATTAATTAAATTAAATGCGTATTAATTGGAAATTAATCCGGATTAAAAATACTAGCGAGATGCGAGTTGGTATTTGATTATAGGTGCATATATGTTTATATATGAATTTTGAATTATGAAATTGTCGTGAGATTGAAATACGGCAATTTGGAAATTTTGTTGAGACGCGTGTGACAGTCGCGTCATGGTATATAATTATGATAATTAAAAAGTGATTTTTATTTCTATTATCCGTATGGTTGTTTTGAGTGCGCCAACGCGTCCGGAAGGGTCGAAATAGTCAGAAAACACTAGCCGGGGGTTTGGTTTGGATCCCGGGGCATTTTTAGGCCATATCGGCAACGTATAAGGGTAGTTTGGTAATTTTGAATTTTGAGGAATTAAAAGCTACGAAAATTGGGAATTAATATCAGATTAGGCATTAACCCACTAAGCCCACTAATACCCAAATAGACTACGGAGGTTATTGAAAGTTTCCTAAGACAAAACTCTAGCCTCCATAGCCACCATTAGAGAAGAGCTTGTAGAAAAAGAGGAGAGGAGAAATCTGCAGAGGAGAGAGATCCATTCATCAAATTCTTCATCAAATCCAGAGTTACCATTAAGGCAAGTGATTTAATTTTGTTTTTATAGAGAATGTTTCTTCCATGTGTAGGAATTGTTAAAAATCTGATTTGTTCTTGGGAGCTAATGAAAAACCCATTAAATTGGAAATAGAAATTACATTCTTGATGAGGAAATTACATGTAGATTCGTAGTTGATGATTATTCTGATGATATTACCATTAGTATGGAACCAAAAACGGATTTAATTCAGTTCTTTGATGATTCATAAATTCTAGGGTTCATAGTTTTAAAATTGGGGAAAAATATGTAGAGATTTGAGATCTGAATGATGTTAGGATGAATTAATACCCCCAAACATGTTAATATGTGAACTAAGTATGTTTAGGGACGATTATAGACCTTAAACAATTGTTAGATTGAGGTTTGGATGAGATTTGAGGTGTAGAGAAATTGGAAAAACGAGATAGGATTTCTGGGCTTGAATCTGGCCACTCATTAGAAGACCTACCCAGGTCGTTCGAACGAGCTCGTTCGAACGAGCTTCTAACGAGTTGACAGTTTGGGTTCTAACGAGAGGGATGTTCGTTCGAACGGACTCTCGTTCGAACAGCCTCGTTCGAACGAGACTTCGAACGAGTTGACAGTTTAGGCTTTTTAGCCTGTTTTGATCCCGAGTGCCCCGTAACCTTGTGTATAGGTAGAGATAGCCTTTCCTTGATGAGTAATTGATATATTTGGGATGTTTGGGATATTATGAGGAGTCAAACCTAGAAGTGTAGTTTGAACCTAAGGGAAAATATGAAGTAGGACGTGAGTGTCTATTACGATGTGAGCTATTGACGGCCTAATTAATTACCTTAACCGGGAACATATAAATGGTGTAGTATTATATGTCAGTACGAGAAGAGATATGTACCAATATATTAGGGTGATTACTAAGATGTGTGCATACTTCGTATATATGTATTGATTTTATGTGTATGACATACCTACCATACTTGCTATCACGGGAGGTTCGCGTTCTCTTAGGGCCCTCTAATCCTTGTGTTGCTCGGATTTAGACTGGTTACCTCGATGAACATAGGTCAGAGAAGGACTTATTGGGATGTTAATAAGTCTGCTGATCGTGGGAGCACAGGTATGTGTGTGACCCATGTGATGTGACTGTGTTCGCCTCCATTAATTGTGATGTTGTTATCTGTGAACTATTCCTGAGAGATTCGGAATATGTGATCCTTATGTACGTGATGTACCGGGATGGATAGCAGAGTATGTGTGCACCGCAGCTAGTCTCGGGGTGCTTGTATTGTATATTTATGACGTGAATAATATACACTTAATTAATGGGAATTTTCATGTTAATATTGTGATTAAAATTATAGTATTATTTTGAGAAAACATAACGGGTTAACCAATAGTGAAATGTATTACATATTGAGAATCTGAGTTTAAGTAAAGCCCTCTATTCTTTGGTAACGTTAGAATGTAATATGGTAATCGAGTAGTAAGAGGTAGAACTTATTACGTTTTGGTTAGATATATGTGTCATTTATATGGGTAATGTACGTTAGGAGTGCACATGTAGCCGAGAGGTGAGAATTTCATGTGAGTGCACGTCCTAACATGTATTTTGCATTTAATGTTTTAATGTTTTTAAAACACTTGTTGTTTTCAAAATGTTTTCCACTTTCGGGCTCTGACCCATTTTCTTTCAAATCTATTTTTGTAAAAACCATTTTAGGTGCCCAGCCACAAGGACACCATGCATAGGATTCTCATTCAGGTGACGAGCTGTAGCTGTTTGTGGAAGTTACAGGACTTTGCTTGTAGACGCTTCATCGATCTTGACTCGATATTTATCAGTTATCAGTTGTAGGGCATGTCGCCCATTTCTTTTAGAGACTTTGCATTTATTTCAGTTATTCAGACTTTTGGCATGTAATTATTCAGGATTCAGACTTGTAGTATTATTTCCTTTTGTTGGGATTGTTGCGAGGAGTTTTCCTCCGGATTTCTTATTATTATTGTTGGTTATTTCATTACTTCGTATGGTGAATGGATTATGCTGACTCTTCCATTATTCTTTTATTGCATGTTAATCAGACTTAACTTAAAATTTTAGCACTTACTTTTTAAATACTAGGTGGTTAGTAATTATTAAAATGTTTTCGACAGTTATGCTATTAACTGAACCAACTTGGCATTTTGAATTAATTTAATAAAGGAGTAGCTACCCGGTATTTAATTAGTCGGGGTGTCATAACCTCACTCAGTTTGCCAATTTCCAAATCTACCCTTTATTCACAATAAAAGATTTGCCTATGAAGGCCATATCGATTCGATTCGATTCTGGGCAAGAGCCCAGATCTTGAACCAAAGTGACGGGTTTCATCATCTCAAGTCACCCAATCCAACCCCAATTATGATCCAAACCAATTTCCAAGTCTTTTAATGGTTTCCTATAAGAAATTAATAAATTTTCCACTCTTAGATTCATCTCATAATCCAATCCAAATTTCATTAATTCCATCATCATGAATGCAACAAAATTTCCAGATTTCTTCCCTTGTTCAACCATCATTCTTATAACAATTCCAATCTAAACTTTCACTGAGTAAGTTCAGATTACAATAGAACTTATAACCACTATAAATTTTGATTAACTTTCATCAATTATTTATATAGGTTTGTCTCCACAAAACCCATTTTTCACATAGTAATCTCCAACCCAAAATTCAATTAATTACACCAAATTTTTATATGAATGAATACTGCACATAAGAAAGAAAGATATACATTTGCCTTAAATTTGTAGGGATCTAAATTCCTTTGTGTCGGGTTGAAGATGGAAGGAGTCCTCCTCAATTTCCTTCTCCAAATCAAGCCCTTCGGATATCCTAAAGTGTTTTGCCTCCTTTTCTCACAATAACCTTCTCTATAAGTTTTTATGTGTAAAGTGTCTACCTTCTAAACCTAATATCTTATTTAAACCTCTTAATCCCACAATTAGGTTAACTCCTCTACATAAAATGACCCATATTCCCTCGAGTGGCTCTCGACTAGTCTCAAAATCTCTCGGTAACCAATCTCTACCCCCGGGTACTTGATTTTGACTATTTTGACCACTCCTAGATCAACCGTGCACTCAAATCACCATTTGATTCACCAAACATAAATATCATATCTCAACCCAAGAATAGCCTACCCGTATGTCGTGGTTGAGCTAGCAAAAATCCCCGTCGTTTCTATTCGCTATGACGTACAAACAATTGATCGAATTTAATTTACTTAATCACACTTAGTAAATTTTATTTCCACATAAATATTAATTTTATTCTCATTATTAATATTTATTAAATATGCAATATCATTACAAGCACGCGTGTAATAAAAATGCTAAAATAAATTATTCAAAAATACGGGGTGTTACATAGTTCCCCTTGCAAAGGAATTTCGTCCCTAAAATTTGGGCGTACCTGCGATAAACAGCTTTGGATATTGATCTCTCATATCATCCTCCCATTCCCACATTGACTCATTTACTTTATGGTGTTACCACTGAACTTGAACTAGGGGCACCACCTTTGATCGCAGCTTACGCTCACTATGATCAAGAATAGTAACCCGTCTCTCCTCGTATGAGATATCTATCTGTAAATCAATCTCCTCCAGTGGGATATGCTAAAAAAGTCCTCTCACTCCTATGATATCTTTTCAGCGATGGCACGTGAAATATGTTCTGAATCCTCTGTAGATGCTCCGATAACCCTAGCCTATAAGCAACTGGATATACTCTCTCAATGACCGGGAAAGACCCTACATACCTCGGTACTAGCTTCCCCTTCCCAAACCTCAGGACTCCATTCATGGGAGACACGCGTACCAAGACCTGGACCCTAATCTCTAGCTTTATGTGTCTCCAGTCAGCATTAATGTAACTCTTTTGCATATCCCGAGTTATCTATATGCATCACCGAATGAGCTCAAACTTGGTAGTTGTGTTCTGAATCATCTCTGATCTCAACAGCTTGTTGTTCCCCATCTCTAACCAATAAGTGGGTGAATGACAAGATCGTATATAAAGTGTCTCAAACGGTGCCATGTAGATGGTAAACTAGTATGAGTTGTTATAAGCGAAGTCCACTAGTGGAAGGTACTGCTCTCAATCTCCCCTAGAATCGAGTATACACATCATGAGCATGTCCTCTAACATCTGATTGACCCGCTCAATCTATCCATCTGTCTGCATATGATATGTCATATTCAATCATAAATCAATCCCCATTGTCTCCTGAAAGCTCAGCCCAAAAAGTGAGGCACAAAAATCTTGTCTTTATCGGACACGATATTAGTGGATACCCTATGTAACCTCGCTATATCAACAATAAATAGTTAGGCGTACATTATCATATCAAAATCTATACGAACTGGCAGGAAGTGGGCCACCTTAGTCAGGCAATCCACGATAACCCAGATGGAATCGTAACCCCTCTGTGTCGTCAGGAACCCATGATAAAATCCATCGAGATGCTCTCCCACTTCCAGACCAGAACCTTCAACAGCTGCAACATCCATGTCAGTCTTCGATGGTTTATCTTCACTAATTGGCATGTGTCTGCTACCATATTTGCCTTCCCAGAATGACCCTGAATATCAAATTGGTAATCCTTCACAAACTCTAATCATATTCAGTGTCGCGTATTAAGATCCTTCTACTTGTATAGATAATGTAGCGACTTATGGTCCATGAATAAACTGAATCGCTCACCCTAAAGGTAGGGCCTCTAAATCCTCAAGGAAAACACAATCATTGCTAACTCTAGGTCATGTGTGGGGTAATTTCTCTTGTGGGGCTTAAGCTTGCGAGAAGCATAAGCTATAGCTCGATGAAGCACAACTCCAAGTCCCTATAAGGACGCATCGATGAAAATATTGTACTCCACTCCTCCCTTAAGCAGTGCAAGTATGGGTAAGTCAATTTATCCTTTATCTCATCAAAATATAACTGACAATAGTCATCCCAAATTAACAGTACCCCCTTGTGAGTCAAATTAGTCCAAGTATCCACAATCTTCAAGAATCCCCTTATGAAGTGACGAAAATACCCACCTCCAAAAAAAATCTTCGAACCTCCATCGGTGTCTAGGTTGTCCCTACTCCCTCACCATTGATACCTTACTTGGATCCATTAGAATCCATCTATCTGATACAATGTGACCCTAAAATTGCACCTTATGTTGCCAGAATCCATACTTTTCAAACTTGGAATAAACCTGATGGTCCTGTATAGTCTGTAAAACCATACATAGATGCTCTGCATGCTCACCCTCAGTATGAGAATACACCAATATGTCGTCTGTGAACATGATCACAAATCGATCTAAAAAATTCCTGAACACCCTATTCATGAGGTCTATGAACACTGTTGGTGCATTCGTCAGTCCAAATGGTATCTCCCGAAACTCATACGTTCTATACCGCATCAGGAATGCAGTCTTAAGAGCATCCTCCTCCCTGATGCACAAATAATGATACCCCGATCTCAAATCTCTCTTCGATAATAACGTTGCTCCTCTCAACTGGTCGAACAAGTCATCGATTCGAGCCAACAGATACTTATTTTGTATCGTGACCTTGTTCAGCTCACTCTAGCCTACACATAGATGAAGCGACCCATCTCTCTTATTCATAAACAATACTGGTTCACCCTATAGTGATGTACTCCACCTAATAAAGCCCTGTCCTAGGAGCTGATGAATCTGATCCCTCAATTCCTGTATCTCTAATGGGTCCATGCGATACAGTGCTCATATAATCTACGTTGTCCTAGGTGATAAGTCAATAACAAACTCTATCTCTCGATTGGGTGGCAACCTGAGTATCTCATGAAAAAAATCTACGAACTCCCCCACTAACGGAATCGAATCTAAGGAAATAAACACCTCATGTGAGGTCTCCTCCTCATTATAATAAAGATGCGTGGTCGACCCTCCCTCAAGAAGAGTAATTTCCATGAGGAACATCTCATGTTCTAGGATAGAGAACACAATGGTCCTACCGAAGCAATTCACCATTGCCCGGTACCCCACCAACTAATCCATACCCACAATGACATCGTACCCCATCATATCCAAAAAAAGCAAGTCGATCGTTAAACATAATCTCCTGACGTCTATATCTACTCCCCTACAAATGAAGTGTATAAAAGCTCCACTGCCCAACGCTGAGTCTACACACATAATGGTATTATCAGCTATCTCTAGTAGGCAAGTCATGTGTGAAAATATGGTAACTATGAACGAGTGGGAGGCTCCTATATCAAAAAACATCCTACCCATATGCCCATGAATAGAAATGTACCCTCAACTACTAGCGCTCCTATTGCGCTTGTGGTATGAATTCATCTTGGGCGTTGTAAACACATCCATATTATAGCTGCCCCTGTGGATGTGGGGTTGGTAGCGCTGGTACTATAGGTGGTAACTGTGCCTGCTTTCCCTGCTAGGCACCCTGTTGTGGCCCGCAGCCTGGCTGCGTGCAGTCCTTCATTCGATAGCTTAAACCTCTTCAAGTGAAACGATGGCCAGGGAAATCTCCTTGACTCTAGCCCTGATGGCCCTGTCGGGGATATCCCAATCTCTGGCCCTACTGGCCCCGGACCTGTTAGCTACCCCCATTATTCCCTTAGCCTTGGCGGCCCTGGGTATCATGCTACTAATGATTCTAATGTTGAGGTCTTGGATAACCCTACATGAATCCACTACTATCTAATCGAAAACCTCCTTACCAAAATCTCTTAGCCGGACCCCCTTGTTGGGAATCCTAGTCATGTTGTCTACCTGAGTGCTACCATGGTGCCCCACTGGCACCATTCCCACCTACTATGCCTATCTGGGTAGTGGAGTATCTGCCTTAGGAGGGTAATAAAAAAATTTTGGGTTTAGGGAAGTTTTTCCATGGAATAGCCAAAGGGAGAGATTAAAAATGTAGAACGTTGTATTATTATATAATTGGCTATATTCTTGTGATAAAACATTGAATCGTTGATTCTATCAAGTCAAATTGACTTGATTAGTTTGGAGTGAGGCGCAGTCTTGACTAGGTTAGATGAACCTAAAATATAAAGATTGAAGATTCTACACCACCGTTCAATTTGAATAATTATGTTATATCATTTTACTTGATTATGTTATTATAAGGCTAATCAAACATGTGCACATTTTTCTCAAAATGTGTTTTTAAATTTCACTTGTCTTTAAAAAGTGTGAGGGTTTAAAATATAAAGGAATTCAAGGGAATTTTCTAAAAGTCTCGGAGCATTTTGAATGTTTAAAACAAATTTGGAAATTTGTATAAGTTTCATTTTTACTTTTGAAAATATTTTTAATGGTCTTTGAACAGGACCATTGGCATGGCCACTTTTGGTAGGGGTGCACATGAATTCATTTGCATGGCTCCTTTTTGTTCCCGGGTAAACGACTAAGGTTGATGTACATACTGAACAAAGTCGTACAAATAGTTGGTTCTAATCGTGCGCATGAACTGACAAAGTTTTTAATCTTTTTTATAAATAGTCAATCTCCCTTTGATTCGCTAATTATCTGAATACCTCTTTTTTAAAACACTTATGTGCGATAATTTTTTAGGTAGAGAGAATTTTATTTTTCCTCCAAATATGAAATCACTTGGTGCCTCCATTTTGTGAGAATTAGATCTCTACAATTGATCTAATGTCTTTATGAGTGAATTGAGAGTGAAATGGATTAGATGAAACACTACCTTTATATTTAAATCATTTCATTGGTGAATTGCTATGATCAAGTACTCCGTGCTCTAAAATTATAGACATCGTATTCTATTGGGGAGATTGGCGTGGCATGACTTCTAGGAAGACTAGAGTTCTTTATTCAGTTCATGGATCTTGGATTGGGTTTCCCTATGCTTGGGGGAGGGTTGGTATATTCATGGGTGACTATGCAATCGTGTTTAAGTGGGAGGTATCTTCCTGCCTATTGTAAAATTTTCTTTTCAGGTAGAAATGGAAATATTGAGTGTGTTGATATCTTTTACCCCTAGGTGGCATTTTTTTACTCATAAAATATGTTTCATGTTGATTTGTGTTTATTTTTACGCAATTGATCTCACACACCTTACATAGTTTAGTTTACACCCTAAGATTTTCTTGAAAATTACTTAAGTTTTGTAGATCTAGGTTTGTTTAACTAGATTCACTTATTTCATGTTTTTTTTCATTCAAATATTTTTTAAATGGTTTAAAACAAAACAAGTGTTAAGAATTTTTACTTTTTGAAATTATGAAAAAATGGTCAAGTTTGATAGGTAGATAGGGTTTGGAGGGTCGGTCGGCCATTGTGTTCACCGACTGTAGCTTCTGGAGAGTTTTCGACATGGGGTAGCCTCTGGCGGCAGCTGTCCGACCCCTTTTTTATGTACGAAATGGAAATTATCATCAGATGGGTTGGTCAGAGGGTTTGGGCAGTCCGGTTCATGTATGGGTATGGTTTGATTTGTTTCGTGTAAGGTAATATCCAGTTTATGTGGTGAAAGGTTAGGGTTTCATGGATTCTTAATTTCTAGGGTTAGGATTTCATGGAAGAGTTTGGGAATGTGTCGTGATTCATTCGAATGAATACAATCCAAGTTCCAATATTCGATGAACATCTTTAGATGCAAGAGAAAATGAGGCTCTGATACCAATTTGATGTAATCTAGGGTGCGGAAGCGTACAAGAATTATTATCTACACAACAACAACAACATGAAAAATGTCAGAGGATTTATTATTTCTCTCTCTAGTCTCTTAATATCAAAATGGCCAAAGTGTTACAAAAGAGTGCCCTTAGGCTATCTATACTAAATATACAAAAGTCTAAAAAAGAAAAGAAAAAAAAAGAATGATAAAAAATATGCTTATTTCCCTATGCTCCTGCATCACTACTCAAGGAAGAATTTTAAGTTGTAAGAGCAAGTTTTATGATTACTCATTATTATTTTAGCTTGGCATTTACCTTTACACCCCACTTCACCATCATGTACATTCTCAAGACTTCATGTGAAGACAAGTTAGTGACCGAATGCAATAATCAAAGATCAAATATTTGAATTACTACAACTTATAAAGAAGGTATATGAGGTTGATACGTGTAACCATTTTATTGAAGGGTATTTTAAATCGTGTTTGAAAACGAAATATTTTTCTAAAATATTTTTAAATGTTTTTAAAAAATTTGTGAAGTCCTTAGAATGACATTTGTATGTCGTTTGAACACATCATTGAACAAACTTTGAACGAGATCGATTTAGGTAACTTTTGGTATTATTTTTTTTCTCGTTAGATAGATCATTAGAAGTCGTTCGAATGAGATCAAGTACTTCGTTCGAACGAGATGTACCTCGGTCAAATGAGCCGATAATTTTTTTTTTACTTAATTTCAAGTGCAATGTTTCCAAGTCTATCTCTTAGAGCTTCTTCTCCTATTTATGAGAGACGGACCTACAATTCTTATCAAACTTTTTACATCTTTTTGTGATCAAAAAATTTTTATTTTTCAAATCCAAAACTCTTGGTTGTTTTGCGATCACTTTATCAAAACCTAAATAGTAAATCTATTGCTCATATCCTTGTGGAGTTAATTCTTCACTAAAAAGGGTTAAAAAAGGAGTTTTCTGAGGCTAAATCGGTGGACAACGAGGTAAGTGGAGCTTGCTATGGAATGTTTTTGTATCAGTATCGCTTTTTGTCAATAATAAGGAAAAAAGACATAACTAGAATACTTGTTGGAGTCTAACTCCATAAGTTTGCCAAATCATTCTGCAGTACCTAGTTTGAATTGATTTACATCCTATATCTTGCATGTCTAGCTTCATCTAACTAATCATGATAAAATTTGGATTGAATTGAATTTGGCTTGTGTGTGACCTAATTTACAAACTCTACATTTGACCATATAACTAGACCAATCTACAAATGCATTTTCAAATTGGTAATAGAGCGGGTATACTCAGTTATCATATAGATCCGTCTTTTAGTGGTGTTTTAGGGTGGTATGTTTATCTCTATTTAGAGTTTGTTTATTTCTATTGATGGATCACCATAGTGATAAGTTTCCCAATGTTTTTAGTGATGACGATTATTTTGTTAAATCGTGATGAAAAGTTAACTCGTTTGAATTTGAAGTTTGCAAAGAGAATAAAATTTCTTGAAAAAGAAAATTTATTTTTAAAGCTGAAATTTAATTTTTGCAAACTATTTAAACTCAAAGAGATATCCTTCGTGAGAATATTATGGATATGAAACGTGATTTTAAAAATTTAGAAGTGTGGAAGAAAGAGAGTGTTGATAGAGTTTGGGTTTTAGAGAAAGAATTAAAGGACTCTTAAGTTTTTAGAGTGAAAAAATGTGCAATTAAGGATAATGATAAATCGATAAAAGTTTGTAGGGCAAATAAAAAGACTCATAGGGATAAGTTCGCTTACATTGATGGGGAGAGATAAACTTCTAGTATTTATAAAAAATATATGAAGAAGGAGTCCCTTGTGTTTAAAGAGTTTAATTCTTTGCTTGAGTCTAGTATTTTAAAGTTAGAAGATGATATAAGAGACTTAAGTAGTGTTTGTACTAACTTTGATAATCCGAATTCTTTCGCTGCTAAATCTAATATCAACGTTTATTTTGGAGTGTCAACCGTTGACCAAGATGTTAGAAGAGGACAACCCAAAGGTTATCTTCCTCGTTTTTACACATGTTCACATTATGGTAAGG
This sequence comes from Sambucus nigra, assembly GCA_949130495.1. Taxonomy (NCBI): domain Eukaryota; kingdom Viridiplantae; phylum Streptophyta; class Magnoliopsida; order Dipsacales; family Adoxaceae; genus Sambucus; species Sambucus nigra. Next base: position 583,548,866 of record OX422210.1, on the reverse strand, counting down.
ACGGTCACCTTAGGACATTTATTATGATCTTATAACAGGTCCTAGGAAGTCTAGATCCTCAATCACCACGGTTCCCCAAACCCGAGATGCTAAGTGTTCATCTATTTGGGGTAGGATATCAATTTTAGACGCAATAAATATTAGACTTGTTAATTTTCGAATGTTTGCGAATAATTCTTCCCATTCTATATCTTATGGTTAATTGTGTTCGCATGTTTATATACATTAGATTTTTCTTTTCATGATATATGTGTTTTCTAGTTGAATGTGGTTTGAGTCTTATGTATTTTTATTTTTCCTTTATTGTGTCTTATTGAGAAAAATACAAAAAAAAATTATTTGTCTTCTGATTTATTTTTGTTAAATCGGTAACATTTTGAAAAACGGTTAAAAAATCAAAAAGATTTTTAGTTTATGTGTAGTTTAGTTTTACACATTGTGTGGCATATGGGTGTGTTTGAATCCACATCATTCCATGTTTCCATGTGTCTAGGACATTTGATTATTATTTCCAATGCTTAAGTTGTTCTTAATTGTTATTGCATGGAGAAGTTTGAAAATGACTTGCTTAATGGATCACTTTGCATATGCCTCATCACACACAAGCACGAGCTCTTTGGGGTTTTAACTTCATATGTTACATGAGCTAAGTGAGATGTTCTCCTAACAATCTTGTCATACATATATATATATATATATATATATATCATATTTTTTATTGGAGGATTTGTGAATGTAAGAACCACTGCCCGTGTTTTTAATTTCTAATGAAATTATGAATGTTCATGAGAAAGGGATGCAAAAGGAGAAATCTTTCTTTGGTGAAAGACCACCATTGGCAAAAGCCTAAAAAAATTGAGAGGCAAAAGAAAAGAAAATATTACGAAGGCCAAAAATTATTCATTAATTCTTCAATTAAATTGAGAGTGAAACAAAAATGATATATATATATATATATATATATATATATATATATTGAGAGTATGTTATAAGTTATAGATTAATGGGCTTGCACAATGAGTCTTAGTTATCTCATGTTTGGCATTATTTACTTTAGAATCATCAATATTTTTTCTAGGCTAGTGTGCATTGTGTTTGTTTATCCTTTTATGAGTTTACTTTATCTATCACTATGAGGCCAAATCATTGTTTTAAAAGGTTAATGTAGTCATATAAAACTCCTTGAACATTTTTGAGTGATATGATCATAATTTATTTGTTTCTAGTTCATGCTCTTCACTACATCCCACGTGTTTAGACATATCGATACTATGCTTGTGTGTAACTCTTATATTTTTTATTTTAGTTTGTGGTCATTTATACCTATATATATGTGCTTGTGTGCCATCGATATATTTTTCATATCTATATATATGCCATTGTTTTGTTTTTGAGTCTTTACATTTGCATTTCATCCATTTTTTCCATGTCCTTTATCTTTTATTCATATTGGCATGCTTATGATCATGTTTGTATTTCGTGTTGATAATTTACATTGGTACCTCATGCTTCATTATGTATTCAAGTTAGTATTATTTATTGCATCAATATTGGTATTGATTGGTCATTGTTTGGATTATTTGTACTGGTGTTTCCATGTTGTGTTTGTTTCACTTTACATCATTGCATGACATTAATCTTTCCTCTACATTTCGAATGATATCATGTGTTCTCACTTTGGGGGAGAGATATGGTTTACGAGGTAAAAGGGGTTTATTATGAATTCTTTCTTTGTTTAATCCTTAACAAAAGGGGGATAAATGGTATCTTCATTTTAATTTTATGAGGAGATCTTTATATTAGGGGGAGACATCTTACCTAGGTGGGGATCGTTAAACATAGGGGGGGCTTATTCATATGTAAATTTATATTGTTTATATACTATTTTTGTATTTGAATGTGTATTTAGTGTGTAGGTTAACAACATTCAAAAAATATTATAATCAAGCAAAGCTACTCAAGATTTATGAGTTGGTTGAGTTGTACTTTTTCCTTTTGGGGTTGGGGATTGGGTCTTAGATGAGATTGATAACCCATAGGAGTTTTTACATTTACTTTTTTCCCAAAATAGCCAAAGAAGAAGATTTGTAAGGAAAATTTCCAAAAGAGTCAATTCATATGTATTTTGGCTTCATTCGGTATGTTGGATAAAACACTTTGGGTAATAGGTTAAAATTTGTGTGTTAACCTTTCAAGCCTATGACGTGGTTTGTTGAAGACGTATGTGTCGTGTTTCGTGCTCATTTTTGTCTTCATATTTCCAAGATCTCTCCGGTGTGTATATATATATTGACCCTTGGAGATTTATTTTTGGGTTTTTAGGATTTTTTAAACTAATTTTAAAAATATTTTAGAATTTTGTTTAAACTTTGTTTTGGGTGTCATTAAAACCAGGATCCAACGAAACTTCAAACGAGTCAAAATTAAACTTTGTTGCTTTCTTATTAGATATCTCGTTAAAACATGAGTCCAACGAGAACAGGTACCTCATTAGAATGAGATCCAACGACACTTCTAACGAGGTGGCAAATTTATTCCAAAAATCTATTTCTTCCATAACTCTTTGGTCCTTATCCTTCTAAATTGATTTCTATAATAAAAAGAACTTTAGGAATGCAGTTTTAAATGATCCTTTTGAGAGATTTATATCATAAAATCTTTAAGGATTCTTTGTTCCAGACCTATTTTTCATCCTACTAGTTTAAGATCCAAGCCTTCATCTTATATATGCTTTGATATCTTATTTGTTTATGGGCACCAAAGTTTAACCTCTTCATCTTGTTAAGAACATGTTTCGTGCGGTGGATTTTGTATGTGATGGTTGTTGAGCTTTATCGATGGATATCAAGGTGTGTGTGGACTCACATATTATGGTAGTTGCGCAGGTGGACTGCAATGTGTCCCTATGGAGGAGAGGTTGAAGACCAAAGACACATCAAGGCTTGTGACGGAATTGAGTCATTGTGTAAGTCATCTATCGACATTTTTAATCCCTAGGAATCTATTGAACAGGGCCACCTATGAGATTTGAGTCTAAGGGTCCGTTTGATAGCACAAAAATTCCAAGGTAAATTCCCAAAAGTTGGAAAATTCTGTATTTTTCAGCTTTTAGGCTGTTTGATAGTCTTAATTTGCCCTGGAATTTGTTTTCAATGTACAACACCCCTTAAGCACAATTTGCCACCCTAGGGTGGAATTCAATTATTTGGGGGGGTCAGGTTTTTGTTTGCCACTTTTGGGTGGCAAATCACTTAAAACCAATTTTTTTTTATAACTCTATATATTTCATAAATACATAAATCTATATTGTTAATAAATATATAAATATACATATTTAGTATATTTTAATATATATTCGTATATCTTATATATTTTAGCACATATATGTATATTGCGTATATTTCGTATATTTATATATATTTCATATATTTATATATTTCGTACATTTATATAATTTATATAATTCATATATTTTAATATATATTTATATTTCGTAAATTTTGTATATTTCATATATTTTATATATTCCTTATATTTAATATATATTATTTACAAAATATATATATATACAGAATATAATATTCTGTATATATGTAAATATATATTCTATATATATGTATATATTCTGTAAATAATATATATTTTGTATATTCAGTATATAATATAATATATATTCATATATTCCGTAAATAATATATTATATTTTCATAGATTTTGTACATTTAATAGATTTTGTACATTTAATAATATAAAAATTATATTATTAAATATAATAAAAATTATATTATTAAATATAATAGATTTTTATATTATTAAATGTACAAAATCAATTAAATGTACAAAATCTATGAAAATATAATATATTATTTACAGAATAAATTCTTATATTAAATATATTATTATATTTAATATATGAATATATGAATATATATTATATTATTTGCGGAATATATATATTCCGTAAATTATTATCAATTTCCGGAAAAATATACAAAATATATGAATATTCCGGAAATTAATAATAATTTACGGAAAATATATGAATATTCATTGGAGCGATGTCTCTTTCGTCTTAGATTGGAGGGATTTGCTTGAAAGCTTCCTTTATCAAATTTTACATGGGTTATATCACGTCTCTTATATATGATATAGTCTTTCGCAAAATTGATTCTTTCACCAAGGGAGTTATTCTTAACTCCAGCTACTCCTGTCCAATTCCTATATTCATTAATTAGGATTTGTCCTATGGCTGGTATCATCCTAAAGTATTCATCTTTTTCGGTCTCTCCAAATTCTTTAATTTGGTAATATAATTGCTCATAATTATTGTTATATTCATTTATCTTATCTAATTTGCAAATGCTAAGGAGGGCTAACTTAGATTTTTCTAGGTCTTGTTCATTGATTTGAGCTAGATGTCCAACTCCAATGAATTCTAATGTGAACATGAAGTTGCAAGGTTATATGATCTTAGTTTAATTCGTAGAATACACACACGCAATCCAATTTTAATATTAGCAATAAAGTGATATTCTTCAATTTCAATTTAAAAGCAGATTCACAAGTTCTCAAGAACAAATTTCAATTAATGCAATGGGATTGATAACTTGACTAATTAAAATGAAATTATTCCAATTTTATTCATTTTATCCTAAGCATACATCTAGGTGATTTAATAAAGTAAAATGCAAAAATCGCAACCACAACACGCCGATGTACGAGGAAAACCCAAATGGAAAAAACCTCGGGCGGCTGGGCCTAGACAAAATCCACTACAAAATAGGTTTTACAAGTGACTCAAAAGACTTACAGACATTGACTCACTCAAGACTTGCTTATGCCGTCCTCGACCACTGAATTTGTAGTACGCGAAGCTCCAACGCGTTGTTCGACACTCCTCGTGTCGCGGTATCCACCGAAGCCCAAAACCACCATCTCCACAAAGCTTGAATGCAGAGATCCACCGCAAACTTGCTTGTTGAATGTCAAGTTGATTGAAGGGGTTTTGTTTCAAAAGATGATAAAAGTGTTGGAGATAATTTTTACCAAAAAGAGGGAAGTTATGGAAAAAGCTCTCTAAAGAATAATGAACTTCCTTAACCTTTGAAACTAATTTTTGTCCATATAATCTAACTGAAAAAGTAGTGGACCAAAAATAGTTGTGGGAAAAAACAGCTTAGAAATAAGTTCAAAAATTCAGTTCTGACAGAACTCGTTCGAACGAGGTCGTTCGAACGACTTGTCATTCAAACGAGTTATCTAACGAAGCTCCAGTTTCGAATTAGATAGGTCGTTAGAAACCTCGTTCGAACGAGATCGTTCAAACGACCTTTCTAACGAACTTCTAACGAAGTTCCAGTATAGCCTGGGGAAAGTCGTTAGATCCAGGTCGTTCGAACGACCTGGATAAACTTCGAACGAGATTTCATATTTTGCACAAATTTGTTCAAATTTATTTCAAAGATTTTTCTTTATGAAAATTACTTATTTACGAACATTTCACTATATGAAAATTTCTTGATTAGACAGAATACTCCAACACATAAAATTTATTTTGGTCATATACTGTGACAACCCGTATATGATTATGATAAATTATATTTAAATCATAATTATCCTATGTGATATGAATAATGTGTTATTAGTATATCTAATGTTAAGTGATTATGGTTAGTATAATTCTACTTTCATAAATCATGAATTGTCGAATTATTTACGAACACAAGATTTGGTTATTTTCGATAGAAATGTTCCTGTTTAAGATTAGTTTTGACCCTTGTAAAATTACAATTGACTTGAGGTGAAAACTACATAGTTGTAGATATGTGAGTTAGGGTTGTAACACAACAAACGGTACATCAAACGGATGTTCGAGTAAGAAGTTAGGTCGAAATTACGAGAAGGGGCGAATCTGTCAATTCCCTTATTAAGTGGTAAGTTGTCTTTTATTAAACCAAATGTTTTAATTTGATTGGATGGATTGGGAGGCATCCTTGGCCGACTTAAAACTCTCCCTTAACCTTATGTCTTCAGCAAATAAGTCCCTAGGTTCAGTTTGAGGTGATATTAGCTTGAGGAAAGAGAGGTAGAAGTTAAGGAAGAAAGGGTTACAAGGAAAATCTAGGAAAACAATTCCAAGAAAATCCTTAAGGTGTTTCCAAGGTAATATTATGTGTTAATATTGTTTTAATCTTCTATTATACTTATTTCAAAGTATATAAATCGTGAATTATTGATCCAAATTCCATCCTCCCTTGTGATAATATGTATTGGTTCATATGTGAGATAAGTGGTGTTATAGGTCATATTGCTTTGTATTAAAACCCTTGGTATTCAAACTTGCATATCTCTTTGTGTGACTACCCTTATGTTTAGAACTTAGTGATGGTTGCAAGTTGGTATATAGTTGTTGTTTGTATATTTCATTTCAGTATGCCCTAAAATTGGTCAAGCTTTTGAGATAGCAAATGAAGTCCAAATATTATGAAACTTTAATTATATACTATTCAGTATGTCTACTGAAAGTGTGTCGAAAATCATGGAAAGTTATGCTATAGAAAAATTATGAAAATTCTTGGAAGTCAAAAGGAACAATAGAGGAGTTTGTAGGACAGATTTCTTGTGTTGTAAAGAAATGGCCATAACTTGCTCTAGGAAGCTTGAAAAATTACACCGTCACTTGGAACGGAAAGTATATTCAGATTTGTTTCCATATTGATAAGCTTGAACACCTGTATATGTACTATTTATGAATATGGGATGGTTAAGTATGGAGGACAATGATTTGACGCCATATTGGATACCCCGTGAAAGAATGTTTGTATCTACTCCTTCCCAAGGGTATTTGGAGTACATGTTTCACGTGTATATATATTCAGAAGTATACTTTTATGTTTACTTGAGTTTAGTTATAAATTCCTTACGAGGTAGTTTCTAGGGTTGAATGTTCATGACCTTATCAACATATATACCATCGTTTCGTCTTTACATATGTTTCATGGAATATGACTTGAGTAGAATCATATTGTGGTTGTGTACTTATTTAAAGTTACATAATTATATTAAGATAATACTTATGATTGAGTTTCAATACTGATTTAGTTGGATTAACAGGTGTAAGGTCAAATCAACCAAGTTCAGCTCCACCCGAGGGAAGCGTGAATACATAGTTGACAACACAAGGTGAGTGTACTTACTGAGTTGATTTTGGATATGACATATATATACCATATGTTGAGATGATATGGCTTATTTAAAAGTCATGAGATGTTGATATGTTATGGCTTATTTAAAAGCCAAGAGATGTTGAGATGTTTTGGCTTATTTAAAAGCCAAGAGATGTTGAGATTGTATGGCTTTATAAAAGTCAGGATATGTTGAGTTGCTATGCAATTCAGGAGATGTTAGGTTTTTAAAACCTATGGATATGATCATTGCCTACGGGCAGGAGATGTGGGGTTTATTAACTCCGGATATGTATATGGCCTAATTTGGCACAGAGATGTATATATTGTTATGTTGATATGTTAATATAGTACTTTTACTATAGATAGCTGTAGTACATTCACTGAGTTTTTAAACTCATGGTTTTATATGTTTACATTTTCAGGTTTTCCAGCTGCCACTGCCAGGTCTAGGAGGTTGAGTACATAGAAGTAGGGTTTTGTTAGTTTGTTTTATAAACTGCACTAGTTGTAATTAAGTTAAATGATATGTGAGTTATGTTGAAATTATGTCTCCTTAAAACGATTGGATTTTTTTAATATTCCGCATGTTAACCTTGAAGTCGTTTAAATATGTATTTCCTAAATAATAAATAAATTATAATTGTGGTTTGTAAACTATCTAGTTAATTATATCCTAATGGGGTTAGGGTGTGACAACTTGGTATCAGAGCCTTAGGTTTTTATATTCTGGGGTTAGAGAGTCTAGATATGGCAGTGGCAGAAATAGCGTTGTGTGGGTCATTTATATTATTTTTTGAGAAATACTAACAATTATGTTAGAAATAAATGTTGCGTTCTTGTTTCGATAATTGTGGTTTATGACAGATAGTAAGCTATGGAAGGAGAAAATGTTCATGAGAGGGTAGATGATGAGTCTTCAAATACAGTAAACCAGTAAAATCCAAATAATGTAGAGGGGGCTCCTGAACAACTTACAGATATGCAGAAGATGGCTCGTGCCATGACTTTAATGGCAGAACAACAAAACATGTTTATGATGCAAATAGCAGAACAACAAGCCAAGTACTTGGAGGAGCAGACTTTGGCAAGAAGAGAAAGGGAAATACAACGAGAGGAGAAGAATACTCTGTACGAGATGTTTATCAAATTGAACCCTCCAGCATTCTCAGGTTCTGTAGATCCTTTAGAAGTTGAGGCTTGGGTTAGAGACACAGAAACTATCTTCGGGGTGATGAATGTACCTGGCGCGCAGAAGGTGATTTTGGCTACTTTCATGTTAAAGGGAGAAGCTAAATATTGGTGGGAGTCTTCCAAACATTTATTGCTTACTCCGGAGGGAGGTGAGGTAATTACTTGGGATTCCTTTATTAAAGTCTTATATGAAAAGTATTTTCCTCGCATGTATCGGAAGCAAAAGGAGAGAGAATTTTTATCATTGACTCAGGGGAATATGTCGGTCAGGGAGTATGAAACTAAATTCACATCTTTGTCTCGATTTTCATTACATTTCTTACGTGATGAGGAGGATAAATGCACCAGATTTCAGGATGGGTTGAATTTGGTTATCAAGTCTAGACTCACTGCACTTGAGATGGTAGATTATTCTTCCTTAGTTAACAAAGCTATGATGGTTGAAGGAGATGTTAACGATGCAATAAAGAATAGGGAACAAAGGGGAAAGAGGAGTAGATTTGATCCATTTCAGCAAAAGGAAGGCAATGTAGAATACTCGAAACAAGGGAGTCAAAGATTTCAGCGCGGTAGAGGGTCTGGAAATTTTGTTCAGAATAGGACACTAAGCAGTTTTAGGGGTACAGGATCGATGGGCCAACAGAATAGGCAGCAGGAGAATGACAATGGGCAGTCTAAGCCTGTTACATGCTATTTTTGCAAAGCTGAGGGCCATATCAGTCCAGATTGTCCCAAGTTAAAGGGGGTAGAGTGTTATCACTGTCATCAAATTGGTCATACCAAGAAGAACTGTCCTATGCTACTGGGAGGGATTCAATCAACTACTACTAGTCGAGGCTCATCGCCAGGAGGCATAGGGAGAGGAGGAGGTAGAGGACAGGCTAGTGGATCCAGGGCTCCGGGAAGGATATTTGCTATGACTTTACAGGATGCTCAGGCTACTCCAGAGGTGGTGACAGGTACATTTTCTGTCATGAACAGACATTCTTACGTGCTTATTGATCCAGGTTCTACTCATTCATTTGTAGCACTGTCATTTACCATGCATTTGGGTAGACCATGTTCTTATCTAGATTGTGGTTTATATATTTCTACACCTATGGGGGATGTGATATTAGTTGAGCATGTGTATAAAAATTGTGTATTATATATGGGGGAGAGGGAGTGGACCATTGATTTAATTCCCTTAAATATTCGAGATTTTGATATTATCTTGGGTATGGACTGGCTATCTTCCTACCATGCATCAATTGACTATTTTCGTAAGGAGGTTACATTTAATATGCCGGGGGAGGAAGAATTCAAATTTACTGGGGAAAGAAATGTGGTTCCGTACTGTCTTATTTCAGCCCTTCGGGCGAAGAAATTGTTAAATAAGGATTGTCAAAGCTTTTTAGCATATACTGTGGATACAAACAAGGAATTGCAAAAATTAGAAGATATCCCAGTCGTCAAGGATTTTGCTGATGTGTTCCCGGATGAATTACCAGGATTGCCACCTAGCAGAGCGGTAGAGTTTGCTATCGATTTAGTGCCTGGTACAGCTCCAGTTTCTATTTCTCCATATAGAATGGCATCTGTGGAACTAAGGGAGTTAAAGGTTCAACTGCAAGATTTGCTAGATAGAGGTTTTATTCGACCCAGTGTATCACCATCGGGCGCTCCAGTATTATTTGTGAAGAAGAAAGATGGCACCATGCGACTCTGCATTGATTATCGACAGTTGAACAAGGTGACTATTCGAAATAAATATCCATTGCCTCGTATTGATGATTTGTTTGATCAATTACACGGTGCTAAAGTGTTTTCAAAAATTGATTTGAGATCGGGTTATCATCAATTAAGGGTGAGAGATTGTGACATTTCTAAGACAGCTTTTCGTTCTCGCTATGGTCATTATGAATTTTTGGTAATGCCATTTGGGTTAACGAATGCTCCTGCGGTGTTTATGGATTTAATGAATCGAGTATTTCATCCTTTCATAGATTCGTTCGTGATTATCTTTATCGATGATGTTTTGATATACTCACCTAGCCAAGAGGAACATGAGAAGCATCTAAGAGTTGTATTGCAAGTTTTGCGAGATAGTCAATTAATTGCGAAGTTAAGCAAATGTGAGTTTTGGTTAAATCAGGTAGTATTTCTTGGGCATGTTGTTTCGGGAGATGGAATTTATGTTGACCCTAAAAAGGTAGAGGCAATTGTGCAATGGGAAAGACCGAGGAATGTAACAGAGATAAGGAGTTTCCTAGGATTGGCTGGATATTATAGAAGATTCATAAAGGGGTTTTCATCTATAGCCTTGCCGTTGACTAAATTGACCCGAAAGGAAGTGAAATTTGTGTGGAGTGATGAATGCCAGCACAGCTTTGAAATGTTGAAAAATAGGCTAGTATCAGCTCCAGTTCTCACTGTTCCATCCAGTGGAGAAGGTTTTGTGATTTATACTGACGCTTCACATCAGGGTCTGGGTTGTGTTTTCATGCAACATGGAAAGGTAATTTCTTATGCATCTAGACAGTTGAAGACGCATGAATGTAATTATCCTACACATGATTTAGAACTTGCGGCTATTATTTTTGCCTTAAAATTATGGAGACATCATTTGTATGGAGAGATGTGTGAAATTTTCACTAACCATCAAAGTTTGAAGTATTTATTTACACAGAGAGACTTGAATTTGAGACAAAGACGTTGGATGGAGTTAATTAAAGATTACGATTGTACCATTCACCATCATCCCGGAAGGGCCAATGTTGTTGCAGATACTCTGAGTCGAAAGTCATCGGGGAGGTTATCTTGTATTCAATGTGCACGGGTTGGCAATATTATGGAATTAAGACTGATGGGAGTCGAGTTGAACTTATCTAAAATGGGGGCGTTATTTGCACACGTTACAGTGAGACCTTTACTGGCAGAACGCATACGAAATTTGCAAGTCAGTGATCCATTCCTTGAAAAGAAGAAACGGGAAATCCTGGATGGTAAAGAGAGTGACTTTGAAATTAATAAGGATGAATCATTGTGTTATAAAAACAGAATTTGTGTACCGAATGATCCGTCCTTAAAGAAGGATATATTAGAAGAGGCACATAGTTCTATTTACTCTATGCATCCGGGAGGTACCAAAATGTACAGAGATTTGAAAGAGTATTACTGGTGGAACAATATGAAACGTGAGATTGCCAAATTTGTAGCTAAATGTTTAGTATGTCAACAAGTGAAAGCGGAGCATCAAAAGCCGGTAGGATTATTGCAGTCATTGCCTATTCCGGAATGGAAGTGGGAGCATATAACGATGGATTTTGTTGTAGGATTGCCACGATCACCAAAGGGGCATGATTCTATTTGGGTGATTGTAGATCGATTGACAAAGTCAGCTCATTTTCTTCCAGTTAAGACCACCTACACGGTTGACAAGTATGCACGTATGTACGTTGATGAGATTATCCGTTTACATGGGGAACCAGTGTCAATTGTATCAGATAGAGATCCAACATTCACTTCTAAGTTTTGGCCTCGTTTACAGAATGCCATGGGCACAAGTTTGAAGTTCAGCACTGCATTTCATCCACAAACCGATGGGCAATCTGAAAGGACGATTCAAATATTAGAAGACATGTTACGAGCTTGTGTATTTGACTTCAAAGGTAGTTGGGATGATCATTTGCCATTGATGGAATTTGCGTATAATAATAGTTATCAGTCCACCATTGGTATGGCTCCTTATGAAGCTTTATATGGGAGGAGATGTAGAACACCATTATGTTGGGATGATGTGGGTGAAAGGAAAGTTTTGGGTCCTGAATTGATAGATATGACAACTGAGAAGATCAAAATGATTCGGGAACGGATAAAGATAGCGCAAAGCAGGCAGAAATTTTATGCTGATAAGAGGAAGTATCCATTGGAATTTCAGAAGGGGGATTTCGTATTCCTACGTATTTCACCATGGAAAGGCGTTATGAGATTTGGAAATAAGGGGAAACTAAGTTCAAGATACATTTGACCATATGAAGTGTTGGAAAGAATTGGGACCCTAGCTTGTAGATTGGCATTACCTCCAGAGTTATCTCATTTACATGATGTGTTCCATGTATCAATGCTTCATAAGTATTTGGCAGATCCATCCCATCAACTGAAAACCCAACCTATTGAACTGAAAGAAGACTTGTCGTACATCGAGGAACCGGTGGAAATTCTTGATCGTAAGGAGCAAGTATTGAGGAATAAGGTTATCCCCTTAGTTAAAGTTATGTGGATGAGCCATGGAATTAAAGAAGCAACTTGGGAAACGGAGGATAACATGAAGAAACAATATCCCCATTTGTTTGGTAAGTGTCATTCGTATTAAATTTCGGGGACGAAATTTTCTAAGGGGGGGAGGTTGTGACAACCCGTATATGATTATGATAAATTATATTTAAATCATAATTATCCTATGTGATATGAATAATGTGTTATTAGTATATCTAATGTTAAGTGATTATGGTTAGTATAATTCTACTTTCATAAATCATGAATTGTCGAATTATTTACGAACACAAGATTTGGTTATTTTCGATAGAAATGTTCCTATTTAAGACTAGTTTTGACCCTTGTAAAATTATAATTGACTTGAGGTGAAAACTACATAGTTGTAGATATGTGAGCTAGGGTTGTAACACAACAAACGGTACATCAAACGGATGTTCGAGAAAGAAGTTAGGTCGAAATTACGAGAAGGGGCGAATCTGTCAATTCCCTTAAGTGGTAAGTTGTCTTTTATTAAACCAAATGTTTTAATTTGATTGGATGGATTGGGAGGCATCCTTGGCCGACTTAAAACTCTCCCTTAACCTTATTTCTTCAGCAAATAATTCCCTAGGTTCAGTTTGAGGTGATATTAGCTTGAGGAAAGAGAGGTAGAAGTTAAGGAAGAAAGGGTTACAAGGAAAATCTAGGAAAACAATTCCAAGAAAATCCTTAAGGTGTTTCCAAGGTAATATTATGTGTTAATATTGTTTTAATCTTCTATTATACTTATTTCAAAGTATATAAATCGTGAATTATTGATCCAAATTCCATCCTCCCTTGTGATAATATGTATTGGTTCATATGTGAGATAAGTGGTGTTATAGGTCATATTGCTTTGTATTAAAACTCTTGGTATTCAAACTTGCATATCTCTTTGTGTGACTACTGGAATTCAAAAATTCCAATTGGATATAAAAATAGACTCATATATTCATATCATATCCGAGAATTAGAATTTAACTCCTTATGTTTAGACCTTAGTGATGGTTGCAAGTTGGTATATAGTTGTTGTTTGTATATTTCATTTCAGTATGCCCTAAAATCGGTCAAGCTTTTGAGATAGCAAATGAAGTCCAAATATTATGACACTTTAATTATATACTATTAAGTATGTCTACTGAAAGTGTGTCGAAAATCATGGAAAGTTATGCTGTAAAAAAATTATGAAAATTCTTGGAAGTCAAAAGGAACAATAGAGGAGTTTGTAGGACAGATTTCTTGTGTTGTAAAGAAATGGCCATAACTTGCCCTAGGAAGCTTGAAAAATTACACCGTCACTTGGAATGGAAATTATATTCAGATGTGTTTCCATATTGATAAGCTTGAACACCTGTATGTGTACTATTTATGAATATGGGATGGTTAAGTGTGGAGGACAATGATTTGACGCCATATTGGATACCCCATGAAAGAATGTTTGTATCTACTCCTTCCCAAGGGTATTTGGAGTAAATGTTTCACGTGTATATATATTCAGAAGTATACTTTTATGTTTACTTGAGTTTAGTTATAAATTCCTTACGAGGTAGTTTCTAGGGTTGAATGTTCATGACCTTATCAACATATATACCATCGTTTCGTCTTTACATATGTTTCATGGAATATGACTTGAGTAGAATCATATTGTGGTTGTGTACTTATTTAAAGTTACATAATTATATTAAGATAATACTTATGATTGAGTTTCAATACTGATTTAGTTGGATTAACAGGTGTAAGGTCAAATCAACCAAGTTCAGCTCCACCCGAGGGAAACGTGAATACATAGTTGACAACACAAGGTGAGTGTACTTACTGAGTTGATTTTGGATATGACATATATATAGCATATGTTGAGATGATATGGCTTATTTAAAAGTCATGAGATGTTGATATGTTATGGCTTATTTAAAAGCCAAGAGATGTTGAGATGTTTTGGCTTATTTAAAAGCCAAGAGATGTTGAGATGTTATGGCTTTATAAAAGTCAGGATATGTTGAGTTGCTATGCAATTCAGGAGATGTTAGGTTTTTAAAACCTATGGATATGATCATTGCCTACGGGCAGGAGATGTGGGGTTTATTAACTCCAGATATGTATATGGCCTAATTTGGCACAGAGATGTATATATTGTTATGTTGATATGTTAATATAGTACTTTTACTATAGATAGTTGTAGTACATTCACTGAGTTTTTAAACTTATGGTTTTATATGTTTACATTTTCAGGTTTTTCAGCTGCCACTGCCAGGTCTAGGAGGTTGAGTACATAGAAGTAGGGTTTTGTTAGTTTGTTTTATAAACTGCACTAGTTGTAATTAAGTTAAATGATATGTGAGTTATGTTGAAATTATGTCTCCTTAAAACGATTGGATTTTTTTAATATTCCGCATTTTAACCTTGAAGTCGTTTAAATATGTATTTCCTAAATAATAAATAAATTATAATTGTGGTTTGTAAACTATCTAGTTAATTATATCCTAATGGGGTTAGGGTGTGACATATACCTTTTTAGGATAGCTAGCATGGCATGCATATTGATGACCCGTGAACTTTGGATGCGATGCTTGAATCTTTAGGTTGAATGATGCTTGATGCAGAATGACCCAAAATTGTTTTGTCCAACGGAATATAGCCAATATAACAAATGACTCGATTGGAAATTTGTCCTTACAAATCTCCCCCTTTGGCTATTCCGGGACAAAACAGAATAATAAAAAATAAATAAAAAGACAGAATTTGCTAAGCCAGCCGTCAAGCCGTTTCTAAGGCCCGTCCTAAAAACCCAAAAAAGATAGATAGACATAAGGACAAGACTGACGAGCTGCAAAGGAGTAGGAGATGTATCCTACACACATGAAACAACAAATTCATAAACGCATGGGGAAATAGAGAATAAATTATATATAAAACTATGTGTTAGCATATGTTGTGAATGGTAAATGAAAGTCCTCCTTAAATATGCATATGTTCAATATTAAGAATTTAACTCCCCCTAAATTTTGCATAAGATCAATATTAAATCCAATTAATTTATTCAACTAAATATGAATTCTCTCCCTAAATGTCAATTCCCATTAATTAAGGTTTCTCCCCCTTTTTGCTCAGAAAAGACAAAGGGATAAGGGGCCTGCATGATAAAGGATAATAGATATAATAACAGGCAACAAATCATTAAATAGGAAGAAATAAGAGTGACAAGGGAAATAATGAGGATTCATTAAGCAAAGGGAAAGGGGAAATAATTAAGGTTCATACATGACATTAGGAAAATAGCCAAACCAAATGAAACAATACATGAAATAAAACAACCACTCATCCTCACAAGAACAAGTAAAAAGGAAATGAAAAAAACAAAACACATCAAGAGCCAGGAGCATCAGGTGGAGTATCATCGGGAAGAGAGTCGGATCCGGAAGAGCCTGCCCCGCGGCGCATCTCCATACGGCGAATGGCATCAAGATGCGCTAAAAGGAGAGAGTCCCGACAAGCCTGGGATTCATCTTGACGCGCTTGTACCTCCTCCCGGGCTTCATCTCGACGCGCTTGTGCCTCCGCTCGACGAGCGTGTGCCTCACGGTCCTGCTGCATAAAAACTAAAAGCTCCTGCATAAGCGCCTGGTCCTGACGTCGATCCTCCTGAAGCTGTTCAACCTGAGAACGGATAAACAAAAAATTCTCCGACTCTACGGGTGCGGGAATATGGGAAGGGGATGGGCGATGGATAGAGCGGGAGGCAGCGGGACGACTGGGGGCAGGGTGAGAGGAAGCGGCGGAGTGAGAAGATGTGGAAGGGGTGAGGTGAGGAGTATCCGGTGGTAAATGACCACGAGAGTGGCTGACCGAGGACATGTCAATGGTTTGATATTTAGAGACGGGGATATCGATGGAGACGGGGGGCAGTCGGCGACAAGACAAAAACGGGTAATAATGGCCGCAAAAGGGAGGGCTTGTCTAGCGGGACTGGAGGGGAGGATCCTAACAGTCCGAATGACACTAAAAAGGTAGGCGGGGAGGTCGATGTGAGCCCGAATGCTAATAGCAAACATAAGGTCCACGTGCTGTTTGGTTATTTGGGTTGTATTTGCACGTGGAAGAAGACAGGCACATACAATCCAATTAAGGACCATAAAGTCAGGATGTAAATGTTTATGGAAGATTGTGACAGTGTCGGGAGGGAGGAACCTAAAAACGGTGCTTAGGACAAGAGATGGATCAGGACGGGTATCGGATGTCCAAAGGAATGAGGCATTAGTGACCCTAGGGAGGGGGATGAGTTGAGCTATCGAGTCGGGAGAGACAATAATCTCCCTACCGCGCACCTTAGAATAAATATGATTATTCTTATCGTGCATCCCAAAATAAAATTCACGAACAAGTTCGGGAAAAATGGCATCCGTGAGGGAGAAGAGAGGGTCCCACCCTAAATCAGAAATCCACGAATGCACAGTGGTGCTATGGAGAGAGTGGAGATTAATAATTTTCTCCCGAACGATAGAACGTGTAGCGAAACCTTGTGTGTGATAAAGAGTGTGTTTGGAAAGGGTCCTCCAACGCAGCCTAAGGTCGGGAATAGCCGCATTGGCACGGGTCTCCTCATCAGAGGACGAGGATCGTTCCTCGGTGGAATTTCTTAGACGGCATTGGTGACGGTTACGGGTCATGGTAAACACGAAGGAAACTAGAACCTACCCGAACAAATTCCAACCAAACCACCAATCACACCAACAAACCAACAATCAATCAACAACCAATCAGAATAATCCCATCCTCCGTAAAAAAATAAATAAAAGAAAATTAATAAAAATTGATTAAGATAAATTCCATGAAAGTAACTGAAATTGAATTTGAGAAAAATAATATTATCATGGAATATATTTTAATCAGGGCCAACACCAATAAAATCAGAAAATAAGATAGCCCCAAAAAAATTGTAGAAATATACACACATTGATATATAAATGTTGGGAAAAAGATGAAATCGATTGGAATTTTATAATAAGACCCAACAACATATATATATAAATATATAAAGATAAGTATATATATATTGAGAGAGTGCAATGAAAAGAAAAAAAATACCTTGAAGAGAAGATGGAAACAGTAATGACAGATTGGCAGAACAAATGGGTGGATGAAATAAGGTTTATGGAGGTTGAAATCGTGGGAAGAGGAAGATAGTGGGTGATAGGGAGAATGAGAGATAGAGTAAAGAAAGTGGGAAAATGGAAGATGTGGGAGAGAGAAAATATGGGAAAGAGGGGTTTGGGAAAACGTGGTGAGTGGAGAGAGAGAGGCGGCAGTTTTGGGAAGCGTAACTGGACGATTTAAACGCAGGTCGTTCGAACGAGTGATGTCGTTCGAACGAGGTATATCGAACGAAGTCACAGTAGCGATTCGTTAGATATCTCGTTAGAAGTTCGTTCGAACGACATTTCGAACGAAGTGACAGAATGAGGGTTATAAATGTCATTAGAAATCTCGTTCGAACGAGAATTTCTGACGAAAATCAATAATTTTTAAATAAAAATAACATAAAATAGGGTTGAAAATAGCATAATATCAGGAATTGGGAAGGCCAGAACAATGCCAAAGTTTTGATTTTTATAGTCCCAGCTTGAGTCAACATATCCAAATGGTGGGAGCGAGAATGTAGGGGTGTGAACAATACGAGTGAGAGTTTTTAGCCACAACAATGTACAAGTGCGTAATGTCAAACAATATATACGCACAATATTCACTCACATTAGCCTTGTGTCAAGAAGGAAATATTATTGAACACTTAAACACGAATGTAACAAGCATACAAAATATATGATTCTCTCCCCAATAATGTCACAATGAGAAAGCAATGAATCGATTACATGTGCATGCCCATTGATCTTCAACTTATGTCTCCCATGAGTAACAATTGATTGAGACTATTCTCTTTGAAGAATCAATCAAGCTAATAATTTTGGCCTTGGCATTATATAACATTTTGAATGCTTCTATTTTAGGCACACAACTGAAAATGCAAATGGTGGCATTTCACGCAAAAACTTTATGTTTTTCGCAACCCTTGTCCATTGCTTGAAATGGTAACCAACCGGAAGAATATAATCACTTTTGTTTCAATCCGGGTAACGAATGATCATGCACAATTTCGATTGCTTATAACACATGTGACAGTATTGAGAAGACAACACCAAATCTCATTTTTGCAAGTACAATGTGAACAAGATATCTGTAATATTTCGTGAACGGTGTGTGCAAAACGGCAAAGGTGTGAAGAATTCACAACAATATATATCATAAAAGAGCATTTTTGTGCACAAGATAAGCAAGGTCTGGATTAGCTACTCATCGAAGGCCACGTGAACATGGAAAAAGATAGGGATCTGAATACATCGACCACAAAGCCATATGGACAAAAAATTTGAAAGATTTTCTAACCAATCCCGTTTTCCTTGAAAATAAAAGAAAAAATATTTTTGAGATTTTGAATAAAATATATACAAAAGAAATCTAGTTCATAGGTATAAAAATATACAAGAGAAGCAACCTAAACTAGATAAACGGCTTCGATCTCAATCAATGGAGCAAACCCCAATTGATTTCCAAAGGTTTTCAAACCTAAGGGCATCTAGAGGTTTAGTAAAGATATCGGCCAATTGTTGATCGGTAGGAATGAAGCTTAGAGAGACAATTTTCTCTTCAACCAAGTCACAAAAGAAATGTTCATGGATCTTAATACACTTGGTTCTAGAATGTTGAACGGGATTACGGGATATATGAATTGCACTAGTATTGTCACAATATAGTCATAGTGCCTTGGGAAATATCGTAATCTTCCAACATTTGTTTTATCCAAATGAGTTGAGTGCAACAACTCCCGGCGGCAATGTATTCGGCCTCCGCCGTGGACAAAGAAATAGAATTTTGTTTCTTGCTCATCCATGAGACAAGTGCACATCCAAAATAGAAACAACCGACAGATGTACTTTTACATCCATCAACATCTCCTGCCCAATCGGCGTCTGAATATGTCGATAGACAATCATTGGTGTCAAAAGAGTACCAAATTCCAAAAGACAGGGTCCCACTAACATATTTGATGATACGTTTGATAGCAAGTAAATGAGACTCTTTTGGAGCGGCTTAATAACGAGCACAAACTCCTACACTAAAGGAAATATTCGGATGGCTAGCAGTTAGGTAAAGTAAACTACCTAGCATACTTCGAAAAAGAGTATGCTCTACATCCTTTTCGTCGGTATCCTTACTAAGTTTAATAGATGAACTCTTAGGGGTACGAGCATATTTAGTGAATTCGAGTTTAAATTTCTTAACGAGGTCTTTAGCATACTTAGTTTGGGATAAAAATATCCCACTTTTGAGTTGACGAACTTGAAGACCTAGAAAGAAAGTAAGTTCACCTACCATACTCATCTCAAATTCATTGTGCATTTCTTTTGAAAAAATTTGAGTATGTTTATCACACGTAGACCCAAACACTATGTCGTCGACATAAACTTGAGCAACTAGGATACCTTTTTCATCACGGTGAATGAAAAGTGTCATATCTACTCCCCCTCTCAAAAAGCCACGAGAAATGAGATAAGAGGTGAGTCTTTCATACCAAGCACGGGGTGCTTGTTTCAAGCCATATAGAGCTTTCTTTAGGAAGAAGACATGAGTAGGATGTTTTGGGTCCTCAAACCCTTTTGGTTGTTCAACATAGACTTCCTCTTGAATAATACCATTTAAAAAAGCACTTTTTACATCCATTTGATATAATTTAAATTGAAGGTGACATGCTATGGCAAGTAAAAGGCGAACTGATTCTAACCTAGCAACAGGAGCAAAAGTTTCTTCAAAGTCAACACCTTCTATTTGGGTGTATCCTTGAGCAACTAATCTAGCTTTATTTCGAACAATGACACCATTTTCATCCATTTTATTTTTAAAAATCCATTTAGTGCCAATGACATTGGTATTAGAAGGCCTAGGGACTAATTCCCAAACATCATTTTTCTTAAATTGAAACAGTTCTTCTTGCATAGCATTAATCCAATGTTCATCTTTTAATGCTTCTTAAAGTTTTTAGGTTCAATTTTAGAAATATAGCATAGATAGGTAACTTCATTTTCTAATTGCGCCCTAGTCTTCACACCTACCTCGGGATCTCCTATAATTTTTTAAGTGTCATGACTTTTACGCACCTAAGGAGTAGCTTCCTTTTTCTCGGTAGTTAGAACAACCAAATAATTTTGAGATTCAATACTTTCAACATTTAACACAACATCACACTCACATGACAAATCTTCCTCATTATCAATTGATGTGGTCGGAGCATCATCTTTTATGATAACATTAATGGATTCCATGACTTTAGAGTTACTTAAGTTGAATACTCTAAAGGCTCTACTATTTTGAGAATATCCTAGGAAAATACCTTCATCACTCCTTAAGTCAAATTTTCCTAGAAGTTCTCTATCTCGAAGAATATAGCATGGACTACCAAACACTCTAAAATAGGACAAATTAGGTTTCTTACCCATCCACAATTCATAAGGAGTTTTGTTAGTGTTAGGGCGCAAGTAAACTCTATTTACTGTGTGACATGTAGTGTTAACCGCTTCGGCCCAAAACCTACGGGGCACATTTCTTCCTAGGAGCATAGATATTTCCATTTCTTGGATCGTTCGATTTTTTCTTTCAACTATACCATTTTGTTGTGGTGTTCGAACGGCCGAGAATTCATGTTTTATTCCTATTTCATCACAAAAGGCATTCACACCGGATTACTTAAATTCGGTTCCATTATAACTCCTAAAGCAGTTTATGGTAACACCGTGTAGATTTTGAAGAGCTCTACATTTAACAGTAAGAAAATAAACAGTCTCTAATTTTTCTCTTAGAACGCCTACAATAGAGTACCTAGAGAAATCATCCACCATAACTAAGATGTATCTTTTTCCTCCTATGCTCTCGGTACGAGTGGGACCCATAAGGTCCATGTGTATCAATTCTAAGACACGAGATGTTGTTATAGAGTTTAACTTCTTATGAGGACTCTTAATTTGTTTTTCTAATTGACACGGACCGCAAATGGTGGAGGTTGGCTTTCCTAGTGGCGGTAAGCCTCGAACTACCTCTTTTCTTACTAATCTATCAAGATCTCTAAAGTTTACATGACCTAATCTTTGATTCCAAAGATCGGCAGATGAGGCTTTTGCATTATTGCAAACTAAAGATGATTTAGGAATAATTCCATAGCAATTGTCACTAGTTCTAACACAAGTAAAATAGATTCACCTGACTGATCATACACGGTGCCCTCCGTTTGACTAAATTTCACATCAATATTTTCATCACATAGTTGGCTAATACTTATCAAATTAGCCTTGAGACCATCAACATAAAGAACATTTTCAAGTTTAGGAAACCCGGAGATTTCAATAGATCCTTTACCCATGATTTGAGACTTGCTACCATCCCCAAAAGTGACTTTACCATCTTTATAGTTTTCAAGAGTGGTAAATAGAGATTTATCACATGTCATATGTCTAAAACAACCACTATCAAAGTACCATTGAGAGGTATTTTGAGCCTTTAGTGCAACATGAGCAACAAAAGCTTTCTTGGTATGATTTTTCTTAACCCAAGCTTGAGTTGTTTTCTTTCCTTGATTGGCTCTAGTCTTATAATTAGAATTATTTCCTTGGACTTTAGTAAACCTAAGAAACTCCTCCATTAGACTTTTAGAAGTATTGACAAGATACTCGACTTGACTCTTAAACTAGCAAAGGAGCTATAGGGTTGTTTAGAATTTGTGAATTGAGAGTTCTTTCAAGCTTGTAGCAAAAATCTTTAATATGACCCCATTTGTGACAATATGTGCACACATAGGGTTGTTTTGGGCCAGCTTTTAAAGGTCGCTTAGTAGGACTTGTTTTAAAAACATTAGATTTGGTAACAAACTTAGCTACTGGTTCAGGTTTGACTTTCGATGAATCTCCTTCTTCATATCCTATACCCTTTCTCTATTGATAACCTTTCTCCTTATATCCTAAAACAGGACCTAGAAATAATTTTCCCATTCTTCCTGAATTATCCTCGAGTGTGACTTTAACTTCACGAGAGGACTCGAGATCCTTTTCAAGTTGGGCAATTTTAGCTTCTAGAGATTATCTAATTTCTAAAGACTCATTAAGATCTTTGTTAACACCTTCTAAGGAGATAATTAAGTCACATTTTTCTTTACCAATCACGATAAGCTTCTCAGAAAGAGATATCTTAATAGCCTCGAGTTGACTAACTAAAGCCTCCTTCTCCTTTAGGCCTTTCAACTCTTTTTCTAAAGTTAAGACTTTAAAGGTTAATCTTTTGATAATTTTTTGAATGCGAAGAGATTCATTGTAGAGTTCAGAATAAGCAGATTGTAGTTCACTCTCATCTATATCACTATCACTCTCTTTTTCATCACTACTAGTGGAATGAGTAGAAACAACCTCAAGATTTTGTTCAGAATTATCAACATTAAGGTATGACACACTCGAATTACTAGTGTGGCTTGCCATAAAGGCAGTGAAGTTATTTCTAGATGGGTTAGAGTCTTCAGATTCATTATCACTGTCACTTAGAGTAGCATTGTAAACAGCTTTTTCTTTTCCTTGTCTTTTAAGTTTTGTAGGGCACTCGAAAGCTCTATGACCACGTCCCTCACATTCAAAGCATCTCTCCGAATCATCCTTTTTAAAGTTATCTTTGATGAACTTCTTTGGTTCCTCGTTATTGAATTTTTTATTTCCTCCTTTGTTTTTGTTCTCAAATTTAGGTTTTTCAAATTTAGAGTTTTGTTTTTTAAACTTGAGAAATTTTTTAAATTTTTTAGCAAATAAGGCTATATCATCAGGATCAAAGTCAGACTCGTCAGAATCAGACACATCGACTTTCTTAACTTTTAAAGCAACACCTTTATCTTTGCCTTTGTTATCTTTAGGAAACATATCTAGTTAATAAGTTTGCAGATCACCAACAAGTTCTTCAAGTTTTAAAGTATTTAAGTTTCCTAAAGAATTAAAAACAGTGACTGTAGGAATGAATCGCTTAGGAAGACATCTAAGTATTTTCTTAACAACACGATTTTCAGGTATTTTTTCATCTAAGTTAAAGCAAGAGTTAACTATGTCTGATAAACGAGCATAAAACTCATCAAATGTTTCAGTTTCTTTCATGGTGATCGTTTCAAATTGTGTAGTTAAATTTTAACCTTCGTGTACCGGCATCATAATCGTTTCAAAATGTGAAAATAATATGTTGTACTTAAATTCATAATTAAATGTTTGAAATATATTTTTAGGTAATTATATTCATAATTATTTCAATATACGACAAAAAAATTATGAAAATGTTCCCGCATTCCGATTGTGTCAATATATGAAAATAACTATTCATATTCACTTAATGTTTCAATATGTGAAAATAAATTGTTGTACTTAAATTCATAAATGATTGTTTGAAATATATATTATGGTTTTCATATTCATAGTTATTTAAATATATGACAAAATTTTAACCTTCGTGTACCGGCATCATAATCGTTTCAAAATGTGAAAATAATATGTTGTACTTAAATTCATAATTAAATGTTTGAAATATATATTCATAATTATTTCAATATACGACAAAAAAATTATGAAAATGTTCCCGCATTCCGATTGTGTCAATATATGAAAATAATTATTCATATTCACTTAATGTTTCAATATGTGAAAATAAATAGTTGTACTTAAATTCATAAATGATTGTTTGAAATATATATTATGGTTTTCATATTCATAGTTATTTAAATATATGACAAAATTTTAACCTTCTTGTACCGGCATCATAATCGTTTCAAAATGTGAAAATAATATGTTGTACTTAAATTCATAATTAAATGTTTGAAATATATTTTTAGATAATTATATTCATAATTATTTCAATATACGACAAAAAAATTATGAAAATATTCCCGCATTCCGATTGTGTCAATATATGAAAATAATTATTTACTTAATGTTTCAATATGTGAAAATAAATAGTTGTACTTAAATTCATAAATGATTGTTTGAAATATATATTATGGTTTTCATATTCATAGTTATTTAAATATATGACAAAATGTTAACCTTCGTGTACCGGCATCATAATCGTTTCAAAATGTAAAAATAATATGTTGTACTTAAATTCATAATTAAATGTTTGAAATATATTTTTAGATAATTATATTCATAATTATTTCAATATACGACAAAAAAATTATGAAAATATTCCCGCATTCCGATTGTGTCAATATATGAAAATAATTATTTACTTAATGTTTCAATATGTGAAAATAAATAGTTGTACTTAAATTCATAAATGATTGTTTGAAATATATATTATGGTTTTCATATTCATAGTTATTTAAATATATGACAAAATTTTAACCTTCGTGTACCGGCATCATAATCGTTTCAAAATGTGAAAATAATATGTTGTACTTAAATTCATAATTAAATGTTTGAAATATATTTTTAGGTAATTATATTCATAATTATTTCAGTATACGACAAAAAAATTATGAAAATATTCCCGCATTCCGATTGTGTCAATATATGAAAATAATTATTTACTTAATGTTTCAATATGTGAAAATAAATAGTTGTACTTAAATTCATAAATGATTGTTTGAAATATATATTATGGTTTTCATATTCATAGTTATTTAAATATATGACAAAATTTTAACCTTCGTGCAGGCATTCCAATTGGACAAGGACGACGGATTGAAAATCTACGAATTTAACAATATACAAATTTTGTTAATACCATAAATGATTTTTTTCCAGAAATTTATATACAGAGATTTACTGGTGCGGGAATTCCAGTTTCTGGCCTAAAAAAATACATAGAAAATTTTGTCAAGGTTGAACCGTTACCAGATTATATGTCCCCAATCATAGCTCGGGCATTTTGGTTTTATGTATTGGGGAGTGTATTTTTTCCAAATGCTCACTCCACTGCCGACCTCGGTTATTTACATTATCTTGAAAATATTCCTGCCATAGGCACATACGACTGGGGTTCGGCTATTTATGCCAGTATTTTATGGTCTTTGGACAAAGCCAGTCGACGATCGTTGACTAGCGTTGAATGCATGTGGCAAATACTCGAGGTATATTATCGTTTCATCTTATTTATTAAAATTTATGTTTCATTACAATATACGTCAACTTATTCTAACGAATTAAATTTATTGAAAAATTTTGCAGTATTTACATCACGAGTACATGGCCACGGCATGTCCTATTCTCGTTGATCCGTCTATCGCTGTGTGGCCCCGCATTTTTCGTTGGTCGAGGGGGAATAGAAAGAAAGTAAAGGGAGCACAGCGATTTAACATCTCAAGCAGTCAACATCAGCTTGAGATCCGGTCACCTGAGTCCATTATATGGCAGCCATACGAGACTTCTGCCTACCGTGACTCTGATGTCATCTTATATGCTCGAGAGATATCGTGGTTACGGATGATTTTTTGGGATCCCTTATTTAAGGGTTTTTGGTACTTGGGTGATCGGGCCATCCGGCAATTGACTGGGAGGATATGTATCGCGGACAACCCACCATCAAGTTTGTGTTGTGCCTCAGAAAATGATTTCCAAGCAGCTGCCGCCCAAAATTGGCCTATCGCAAATCAATACGTAAGAGATGTGTCACAAGAAGAGTATAATGCATATTGGAAGGCAGTAGCACTCGGGCCAATACTATCGCCGATTTCCAGATATGTTAATGTAGATTTTATTGGAGTTGGTTCGGTGGCACCTTCGACGTTGCGAATCCCGCAAGCACCAGCACCGACAAATGATCCGCATGTGTATGAGACACAGTTCTCTGTGGGTGGTTCTACGCACATCTAACCACCGAGGCAGAATTGGACGGTTGACGTAGGCCTACCGGAGGGGGCTTCATATACTATAGATGTGCCAAGACCTGAGTTTTCAACCAACGCACCTCCAGCTCAATCTTTGACGCAGTTAGAATGGAATCAGTCCTACGTCGAGGCAGCAGATAACATTCGAGGTCTACGCCATTTAATATTACACGAGACACGTCAGCGAGAGGATTAACTCAAAGCACGTGATGATCGCATTGATGAGTTGGAGCATAGACTAGCACGTTTTACTATGCCTAGTCGAGGGTTTGAGGAGGGTGGTACTAGTTCTAGTCGTCCGAGCGTTTACAGACCACACATAGCCCCACCCTCTGACCCGGTCCCGATATATGAGGCCCAACAAGGTTGGGGTAATTTAATTGGGTCTGACCCTTACACGGGTTCACATGCAGATTTAGGTGCTGATTTTGAGTTCGACCCGGGGCGCCAGTGATGTATAATGTACAATTGAAATATGTTAAGAATAAATTTTCTTATTGTTGTCTCAATGTAATTGTGATGATAAATGTTATGATGTATAATGTCTCATATTTATGAAAAATGTTATGATATAATGTCTCATATTTATTTTCATTTATTACACATAGAATTATTGCGATTGCTCTGAAAAATGTTATGATATGATGACAAACAATTATTGTGATTGCTCTGATATGATATAATGACAAACAATTATTGTGATTGCTCTGATATCATTTTTTATTATTTACTTAAGTAGTAAAAACAATATTACACGATCAAAACGATTATTAGGAGTATGTGCTCAAACGCTTAGGTCGAACCTAGTAGAAGTACAACAATATGGTTTCCCATTGCGCACTAAACATTTAGGTAAGTAAGATCGTTGCGTATCTGAATCAACATATTCTTCGTTGTATTTTGATATATTTAGTTCGTACTCTTCCCCATCATTTTCATATATGCATTCTGAAAAGTAATCATAACCGGAATTCGTGTAGTCTTAAATATCGTTATCTGATGCTAACGTAGAGTCGTTATATATGTTAATTAATTGTTCTTGAATGTGACGACCTGATAGCATAGCGCGTTGTGATTTGTGATAACGTTGTAGGTGCCTCTCCATCTGCCATATCTCTTCCTCCAATAAATCAAGACAAAACATATCCGCTTCTTCGGGATACGATATTGGCCAAAGTGCGGCAGCCCGATTTTTTGGCACGGATATGTGATGGTAATGTCAAAGCACCTCTAGGTCACACCTTTCATTATATTTATCTGGCCATGTGAGGTGTTCCCAAGGATACACAACTCCGTCTTCAGGTTCCGAATTGGGAGAGATTATGAATATATGACCAAAGTCATTGAGAAAACGTCGAGAAGTATCAATTGGATATGTTTGGAAAATTATTTTTTTCCCATACCAATCGTTACCAACAATATCTGTGTAAGAGCCATTGTAAATGGATGAATAGTAGGGAGATGAAGCCATTTTTGAAATATAAGACAATGGTAGATAATTGATTGTTACAATCCTTCTAATTTATTTATAGGTAATTTTAATCCTTTGAAGATATAATTTTAATTTACAATGATATAAAGGCACACATACCAATGTAAAAGTAAAACTATATAAAGGCACACATACCAAGGCACACATAAAGCTATCAAATTATCACTTATTGATTGCCTGAAGAACCTGTACAAGGTAACTTTCTAAATTAACACACATACCAATATCAATCAGTAGCACACTTACCAATATCATACAGTATAATTTTTACGGAAGGACAAAGATATTTATTTTACAATGATAAAAAATATTTATAATAATTGTTAAGGCACACATACCAATGGAAAAGATAAAAAATAGAAAGGCACACATACCAAGGCACACATAATGCTGAAAAATTTTCACGTAGTAATTTTATAATTTTATAAATTATAAAAAGGCACATACAAAGGCACAATAATAACATGAAGACGATTGAAGTTACCACATGGTAACTTTTTAAATTAACTATACAACATATTAGTAGCACACTTACCAATATCATACAGGTAGAGTATAATTTACTCGTCTACATTTAAAATTATAAATACCTGTGTATCGTAAAACTATACAGGTAGAGTATAATTTTTCATCTACACCTAAATTAATTTGTAACCATATTATATCATGGACTCCTCTAGTTCTAGCGATGAGGGACGGAATATTTTTCTCCAATATGCACAATTTAATGAAGGTGGGTCATCCACTGATTCAGACGAGGAAATGCTTATTATGATGGAGATTACCCGGTGGTGTGCTGAAAAAAATATAATTCGCGATGGGAAAGAACTCGAAACGAGACGTCGAGTGAATCGTAGGAGAGAAAGGGGACATGCAACACTATGCGAAGATTATTTTAGGGAAGATAAGGTATACAACGAGTATTTTTTCCGAAGGAGATTCAGGATGCGGTATAGTGTTTTCAATCGCATCCTTGAATCTGTTTGCCTTTATGATAACTACTTTGTTCAGAAGAATGATGCTTGCGGTCGTCAAGGTTTAAGCTCTCATCAGAAAGTGTTGGGGCAATTCGACTGTTAGCTAATGGGGATTCCCATGACGTGTGGTCTGAGCAGTACGCTATGAGTGAAACCACTCTATTAGAAACTGTTATTAGATTTGCAGAGGCAATTGTACGAATTTTCGGTCCCCAATACGGCAGAAATCCGACATAAGGCGACGTTACAAGGTTACTCGAACAAAATGCAAATAGAGGTTTCCCATGAATGCTAGGGAGCATAGATTGCATGCATTGACGTTGGAAAAATTGTCCAACAGCATGGCACGCTCAATATAGTGGTCGTAAAGAGTCACCAACTATAATCCTTGAAGCGGTTGCCTCCTACGATCTTTGGATTTGGAAATCATTCTTTGGGGTGCCTGGTTCTTGCAATGATTTGAATGTCTTGCACCGATCTAATGTCTTTCAAGAATTGCGCAATGGGACGGCAGCCCCCGTTAATTACAATGTTAACGAAAATTCTTACGACATGGGCTACTACCTTGGAGATGGCATTTACCCTCCATACGCTTCAATAGTAAAAACATTTAGGAACCAAAATGGTATTACACAAAAACAGAAATTATTTTGCAAGTACCAAGAAGTGTGCAGAAAAGATGTTGAACGTGCGTTTGGTGTATTACGAGCTCGATTCGCTTTTGTTCGGGAACCTTGTAAATTATGGAATAGGGCGTCACTATCAACCATTATGAAATCGTGCATTATAATGCATAATATGATTATTGACGATGAACGTAGAGATTGTCCATGGCAAAATGAGTACGAACAGAATGATGAAACACCTGTAATTATGAGGGGCCAAACTAATTTCTATGACTACCTCATACGGGATGCTAAGATAAGAGACGTAACTAAACATCAACAGTTACGGAATGATTTGGTAGAGCACATTTGGAACACCCACGGTGATGAAATAGTCGGTTGATGAATTTATTGTATTTTTTATTTTAACCGTGGTTAAATGTTATGTTTGTTCCATTTTCAATTTGTATTTGTAGGATTGTCATAGTGATCATATACCTGTTATTCTATATAAAATAATGATTTAACCGACAATATTATATAAGCGGAAAATTATTAAACAATACCCACATTTCATCTATTTAAGGATGACATTTCATTTATTAAGATGGATAGTGAATCACTCTCCATATACCGAAAAAAAATGAATTACAATCATGAGGGTTCAATACATCATTTAAAAACATTACTAATCATTAATTGAACCGCTTGGACCAGACGACCCGGCAGAGTTCGATTGCAACTCAGATATCGCAGCTTCGGTCGCAACAACCATCGTTGTTAGGTCATTGAACCTTTTAAAATGAAACTGCTTTTGTATTTCATTCATATGGGTCATATCCAGCTCCATGATGTACGATTGCTCTCGACCTAGGCGCACGAGTTAATCCTGCTTTTTGGTGAGTTGATCGGCTCGCTTCATCTGAATGAACGCATCCATTTGAGAGTCAAATTTAAGGGCACGATTATTCTTCCACTCTTGCTTGCTTTTAAACATTGCATTGAAGTCTTTGCAATGTTTGAGTACTGTCGTGTTGTAATTCAAGTTGTCAGAACGCGCTCGTTGACGTGCACGTTGTTTCTCACCCTTCCTGCCTGGGGGTCTATCCGGTACATCTCGTACCCCCGGAGTATCATCTTCGCGTACAGGTGTAGGGCTGTCGTTGTTCCCCGCTATATTTTCCAAGTCAAATTTTGGCAAATCTTTTAAAATTTGATAGCAGTTATCGAACGTAAAATGTTTGTTGGTTCTGGCGCGATACGCGTCGCGTGCATTAGTAACCGCTTGGAATTCGTTCGTCCCGCTTCCCATATTATTCATTTGGTGAGAAAGCTTTGCAATATATAGCATTATTTGATGCGATATATGATTATAACGTGTTGATAGCATGGATCTCGTACGAGTAATTGTAATTCCATGCGTGAAGTTATACTCATCTTTCACAGTGTCCCAAAATGTGCCCGATGATATTGAGTTTCCTTCAATACTTCGAGCTGTATATTTTGCATAAATAGTACATAATATTTCATCCTCAAAAGGAGTCATATTAGGTTGTCGAGATGTACCAGAAATAATTGGTTGAGAAGAAGACATATTTTTTTATAAAAATATAATATATTTATAATGAAAATAAGAAAATGGAAGAAAAATTGGAAGAGTCTAAAAATTTATAAAGGGGTACGATAAGAAATTGGAAGAAATCTCTCAAACGGTGTTAGTTTTTACTAGGGTAAAAAGGGTTTCCTGCGAACTTCTTTTCTTCGTAGGAATTCTTATGAACTTCTGAAGTTCCTACGAGCATCAGAAGTTCGCAAGAAGGTTTTACTGAATCAGTAGCCAACCGGTAAATTTACAAATCCCTTACCATTCCTCTCTCCACTTTTGGCAATTGCATATCCTCATTATACGTCTACAAATTTGTAATTTTATCATTTTTTTTGTCCAAACCCTTCATCATTGTGAATGCTCTTACAAGGATTGAGACCCCTGCCTTGGGAGTTGTCCATGTCCCTGTCACGTATTTAATCCCCAGATCATAGGTCCATATTTCTAGACCTGATATTTCACGTGAAGGTTTCTTTTACAACATAATGATACCATATCCCCAATACATTACTGAAAGTTGCTTTTATAACATTTGTAAAGGGAATCCTTTCTGTTAAAACTTTATAATTTTTACACCTTACTAATAATCACTAGAAACCCCAGAATCGATATTAGGCGTCAACCGATCATTCTCTTGATCTCTCATGGTGGCAGTCCATTTTCTGTTTGTGAGCATGAGCGCTTTTGAAATATGGCTACGAAATTGTGTGACAATGAGGGAAACCACATGATTCATAGCAACATTTGCATGCCCTTTCTGAATAAATACACTGCGACTCACCACTAACTCTGGAACTTCTTCAAATGGAACCTTGTAAAATTTTGCATCAGCAGTCGTTCCAGATTGACCAATTGAGCGTGCAACTTGGCTTAATTTAACCTTGAAACCCTCATATTCTGCATTGGTCACAGCTTCGTAAGGAAGGTCAAACTCTGCCATTAATGCCCTCGGGATTTCAGAACTTTCAAGCTGAAAATGGTAGCAAAATAGGGTAGTCTCAATGGAAAGAAACCATTTTCTCAATTCCTCAGTGATAGTAAATATGCCGCAGAATACTACCAAACCGACAAGCCCCTCCAAGTTTAAGTCTATAATTGTCGGCCCAAATGTCAATGGCTCAAAAAAGAGAAAAGAAGTAGTTGGGTATGGGGCTATCTCCCAACAACAAAAGAAATTTAAGCCTTCGAGATGACCCACTTCTCCCAACTTCCTAATTTTTGACAATGTGTCAATGACCACTCATCTTTCTCATCTTGACTTAAATCTCAAGTCTCTTCTCGAGGGTCAATGAAAGGCCCAGGACGTCATCTTTTCTGTTATTCCTCCCTCTGACAGTCATTTCTTTGATGCTAAAAGTAGAACTAGAGTTTCCATATTTTTTTCTGCACATGGTTACTAAGATAACAATTTTGTTTCATATTTTTTTAAAGTTCTATCTCATAAGGTACTAACTTTATTTTTCATGTCTTCCTTATTTTAGTTTGTCATTTCTATTCACCACCTTCACCAGTGGGTTTTGGAGAATGATCCAAAGATCAAGCACTCTGAGCAAGCCGAGCAAAAGATGGTTGATATAAAGAAAAAGATGTCCACTGAAAAGGTCTCTCGTGAAGAGGGGATGTTCAAGATCTGAGACCAATAAAGGACTCACCTTGATGATTTGAAGGAAGGCCATAAAGACACATTCCAAGAGATAGAAGGAAGGTACAAATATCTTTTTATTTCTTGATTACATAATTGTTTTATCGACTTTATATTATTTACGAGATGTTAATGTTTTTATTACTTGTGTGTTTCTAGTAAGGTCACGGTTGGACAATACAAGAGCCACAACACCTTCATTATGCCCGAATTGTACCGAGTTGTTCATGGGATCGATGCGTTTGACCCAAAATTTAACATTATCTCGCCGGGTGCGGATCTGTCCATCTACTTCTCTTACACTGAGAAGAAGAGATTGACGACACTTCACCCCGAAATTGAGGAACTTCTTTATAGTTCGGTTCACAACAAAGAACACTTATAAATTGCTCTCATGTCCCTTCACCGCTACTTACTTTAATAAATTATCATTAGTTCTTTCACAATTAGGTCCTTGGGGAGATGCGTCTTGATAAAATTTCATTTGTGAAGTTTTCATTTATGATCTTTGTAAAATTGAAATGATCGACACTATTTATTCTTGGACCATCAAATAAATCTTATAAACTATTTGTATAAATCTTATGAATTCTTATGAACTATTCTTGAGTTCATAATGATATTATTTATTAAGTTAGAATTCTTTAAAAGTTGCATTTCCCCCCTCTTATTTGTGCTAATACGGGTTATGCTATAATTGGATAGTATAGTTACATTTGATTGATTTAGTAGATACTATTGGTATGTTCTTTTGGTTCTCATGTTGAATTTTCTAATCATTTTGCAGAGGGTGAACTTCAACTACTTGGAAATCCAGTCCCAGATTTTAAGGCACGGGTTATATTTTATCAAGAATTCATCAAGGTAACGCATGAGAGAACATAATTATGAAATATTAATTTCCATATCCTATGCATATAATGAGTACTATTTATTTAGTTAAATAATTGTTTTTCACTTGGGGGCCTAGTTCTCATAGTGGACCTAAAATATACCAGTTCCAAAAGCGCCACAGACGTACCAAATGATGTATCAAGCTAAAGAGTTTTTTCTCAATTTGACAAAATCAACAAGACTAAAGAGTTTTTTCTCAATTTAATGCAGCAAGTTGGCTTTCTCGTACCAAATAATGCACTTGCTTAGGTATTTTTTTAACAATTAGAATTATTTTACTAATAATTTGAGATTAAGCCAAGTCGTATGGGCCAGTGAATATTTATGATGATGAAATTAATTTATGTGCTCATTTGGGCTTTTGTTGTTGAGTTGCGTTTTAATGTTAAAACAGGTTGGTTTTCATGAAAAAACAAATGAAATTTTGCCAATTTTTTTTAAAAATGACAAGTGATTTAAAAATAGTTAAGACAATAACATACGGATTACCATAGTTGAATATTGTACTAATTTATGTTTATTTTCTCTTTCACAGGTATGGACGTCATTTGGAATAGGTGTTGGCCATCTCTATTTTTTGGGTTCCTATGTCTTCGAATTGTTTATTTGACATTTTAGGGATGATTGTAGTCTGAATCATATATCTTATATTTTAAGTTGGTTGTTTTACTTTTTGGAGATGTTATGTTGGAAATCTTGAATATGAATGAATGAATTTTCGGAGCTTCGTTGATCTTTTGTTTTCGATATTTATTTATCATAACTTGTACATTTGTTGATATTGACTTATATTGAATGAGGCTAGAACATTTCCTAAAATGTTGTCATAATAGAAATTTTGGTGGCAACTTTTTAAGGGGCGATTAATAGTGTCCCAAATAATATTATTAGGGACGGTCAAGAGCTTGTCCCTAATAATATTATTAGGGACGGACAAGCCCCAGTCCCAAATAATATTATGGCTATAGGGACGGCTAGATTCGTCCCTAAAATGCAGTTGAACAATAAAAATTTTGGCGGCAAATTTTAAGGGACGGTTCATACCGTCCCAAATAATATTATTAGGGACGGAAAAATCCTTTCCTAATACATTTGGGGTGCCTATATAATGTGACCATGCCTTGCCGCCCCTAAATCCGTCCCTAAAAGTCTTTAGGGACGAATTTATGGTCTTTAGGGACGAATTTTACCCGTCCCTAAAAGTGAGTTTTTTTTATAGTGAAAGATCACTCTCCAGTTAGCGGATCGAACCGTGAAGATCCCAAGAGGTATAGTTGAGGACGTGATCATTCAATTTGACACTCTCTACTTTCTGGTAGATTTTGTCATTTGGGACATGGAACCCTCCTTCGCCTCGAGCAATCATGTTTCCATCATTCTTGGGCGCCCATTCTTAGCTACGGCTAACGCAAGTATCAATACTCGAAATGGGCAGATGCAACTCACCTTTGGGAACATGACCTTAGAGACTAACATCTTCCATATAGACCAACATACGGGGGAAGAAGATGATCTTCACGCGGTGAGCCTAATCGACGAGATTATAGAGGAGTACTTCGAGGAAAATTATTGTGGAGATGCCATAGAGTCATGCTTAGTGTCGAGCCATGAGAGTGAGGGGACGTATACTGAATTTGAGAGGGAAGTTGAGGAGTTGAGAGAGTTACTTGATGAGAGAGCGTCGGACGAGGACGCGAGAAATGTAAGTTGGGTTTCTCAATTCTAGGAGTTACCGCCAAGGGAGGCACGCATGGTTCCCTCCAGCAACAAATTTCCGACCCTCAAATTGAAGAAACTACCCTCCCATATTAAATATGCATATCTAGGAGAGGACGAGATATTTCCTGTTGTTGTCTCCTCTAGCCTAGACGAAGAGCAAGAGGGTAAATTGTTAAAGATTCTGAGGAAGCACCAAGGTGCTTTCGGTTGGTGTATTGCTGATTTGAAGGGGATAAGTCCTTTGATTTGCACCCACAAGATCCACCTCGAGGAGGATGTCAAGCCCTCGAGAGAAATACAAAGAAGTTTAAACCCCAATATGACAGAAGTGGTGAGGACCGAAATCATTAAGTTATTGGATGTCGGGATTATCTACCCAATCTCGGATAGCAAGTGGGTAAGCCCTATTCAAGTTGTCCCGAAGAAGTCGGGCGTGACAGTGATTAAGAATGCTAAGGGAGAGCTAGTCCCCCAACATACCACCACCGGGTGGCGCGTTTGCATTGATTACCAGAAACTCAATGAAGGGACTAGAAAAGACTATTTCCCCTTTCCATTTATTGATCAGATGCTTGAGAGAGTAGCGGGCCACCCTTACTATTGATTCCTTGATGGTTATTCTGGATATAACCAAATTGAGGTAGATATACTTGACTAGGATAAAATAACCTTCACTTGCCCCTTTGGTACGTTTGCCTACAAACGCATTCCATTCGGCTTGTGTAATGCACCCGCGACCTTTCAAAAGTGGATGATGAGTTTATATAGCGACATGGTTGAGAGAGGGCTTGAAGTGTTCATGGACAACTTTAGCATTTTTGGCATCTCTTTCGATCTTTGTCTGGCAAAGCTGGAAAAAGTTCTTGCCCGGTGTGTGGAGAAGAACTTAGTGCTAAATTGGGAGAAATGCAATTTTATGGTCACTAAGGGAATAATTCTTAGCCACGTAGTTTCATCTATTGAGATTGAAGTTGATAGAACTAAGATAGATGTCATAGCCGATCTACCCCCACCAAAATTTCTCAAAGATGTGTGCTCCTTCTTGGGCCATGCGGGGTTTTATCGACAGATCATTAAGGACTTTAGCGTCATCGCTAGACCCTTAAGCAACCTTCTTATGAAGTACACTGCATTTGAGTGGACAGAAGCATGCCATAGCACTTTTGAAAAACTAAAAAACATGCTTGTGTCCGCTCCCATCATGCAAGTTCCATATTGGTCCTTACCATTCGAGCTTATGTGTGATGCTAGCGATTATGCGATAGGGGTTGTTTTGGGCCAAAGAAAAGACAAACAGGCTCATGTCATCTACTATGCTAGTCGGACTCTTACCGGACCACAACTCAATTACTCCACCACAGAAAAGGAGTTACTAGCGGTAGCTTTTTCTCTTCATAAATTTTGATCCTACCTTATCGGTTCTCCCATCACTTGCTTCACCGATCACGCGGCATTGAAATACCTACTTGCGAAGAAAGACGCAAAGCTGCACCTCATAAGGTGGATCCTACTCCTACAAGAGTTTAATCTCTCCATTAAAGATAAAAAGGGATTAGAAAACGTCATTGTCGACCACTTATCAAGGCTTTTGTTCGACGTGATCCAATACCCATAGACGAATATTTTTCGGATGAGCAACTCTTTTCTACATCTGCTTTGCCCTGGTTTGCGGATATAGTGAACTATCTTGTCATGGGAGCCATCCCTCCCGATTGGACACCGCAAGATAAGAAGAGATTCATCACTTGGTCGCGCATATTTTTCTATGACGATCCTTTCCTTTTTAAATATTGCACCGACCAAATCATCCGATGATGTGTACCAGATGACGAAATCCCGAAAGTCATCCAATTATGTCATTCGAAAGCTTATGGAGGTCACTTTCGATGAAAAATACAGCCACTAAGATTCTTCAATGCAGCCTTTATTGGCCCACAATTTTTCGGGATGTGAACAATTATTACAAATCTTGCGATAGGTGTCAAAGGATGGGGGTGATTACCCGACGATACATGATGCCATTAACCCCGATACTCATTATTGAGATCTTTTACTGCTGGGGTATTGAATTCATAGGCCCTTTCCCTCAATCTTTTGGTTTCCTATACATCCTGGTCACGGTAGATTACGTTTTTAAATGGGTAGAACCTATAGCTACAACTGATTTGGGGTACCAGCCAAACCGGTTCGGGGTACCTGACAGATTCATCTCCCTCCCTTTTTCCAAATTCAACCCCTTTTTCCCCCCATCCCTCCATACACCCCCGACGAAAATTCACCCTCTCAAGCTTCCTTCCATTCATTTCCTTTTCCAAATTCCTTCCCCCCTTCCATTCCCTCCAATCCCATTCCCATTTCCTACCAAAAACTAACTCCCCACACCTATAAATCAACACTCACCCCTCTCCATTTCCCACACTCCATTTCACTCTTCCTCTCTTCTACACCATAACATCTATCTCTCTCTCACCATGCCACATCCCCGCCAAGCCAATTTCCGCCCTCGTAAATATGACGACACCACCGTCCTTGATGACGAGGATAGAGGGGTGTTTCGGTGCGTCCAAGAACGCCATTAGGCCGAGCGCTATTTCTTGGTCACGCTCCCAATCCATATCGAGCGCTTTGTCAATTGGGAGTAACTTCCCGGCGACGTCACCGCCCTTTTCAACCGTCGGGGGTGGTGCTTATTCCTCTCTCCTACGAGCAACAACTTGTTTGAAGCTGTAATTCGCCAATTTTACACGACACTCATTTGCAAATCATCCACGCTTCATGAGGCCTATCATAACGGTATCCAAATTTCGTTATTCGCCGCCATCATTGCCCGTAAAATGCGTGCCAAAGGGGTTGTCCTCCCCGTGCCATTTCGATATCCCACAAATGGTGCCCCCCGCACCAAAGAAGAATGTATTGCCCGAATGGCACCCGAGGAGGAATGGGTGCGGGATTCTTTCCCTATACGAAGTCTCTTGGATACGGTGTGATTCACGCACCCAATTGCATGTGGAGCAATCCACTAAACCAACAATGACTCGGTGGTCCGGCTACGTCACGCCAACTTCCTTTACCATTTCCTCGACCCCAAGAGCACAATAAATCTGGCCCAACTCTTCTACGCGGACATCATCAATGCCGCCTACGACGAATAGGGCAAAGTTGCGCTCCCCTACGCCCCCCTCATTATGAAACTTTTGATTAATGCCGAGGTGGAAGACCTGGGGCAGTAAGTCCGACTCCCCCGCCCCATTGGAAGCACATCCACCACTCGGAGTGAACGCCAAATGCGGGTGGCCCACCCCGACCGTCCCACTCTCAATGAGGATGCGGGGGAGGAAGCACATGATGCCCCAATGATGGATGTGGGGGAGGAAGAAGAAGTGTAAGAGGAAGAGGAGGACGACGATTCTGACTTCGAACCCCCGAGTGCAAATTTTGCTACGCGCCTTTCGGTGGTGGAATCCCGCCTTGACGGGTTCATCACCCAATATAATCAAGATCAAGAGTCCTATCAAAGGGATCAAGCAGCTTACTGAAGGGATACGAGCATGATACATCGTCTCCAAGCCCATCTTTACGAGCTCAACTTGGGTGGACCCCCTCCGCCTTTCTTCTATGATCCATATGATCCTAACGCACCCGAGCCCTCAAATCCGCCTCCCTAATGAAGCCCTTGCCCTTTATTTAATGGTTGTGTGTAATGGTGGTTGTTTACATGATTTAGTTGCTTGCTCTACCCTCTCCATTGTAACACATGATTCTCCGTTTCTATAATAAAATTTTGTATTTCTGTTTTAATTTGTTTATTTTATTTTTCCGCACTTTTAATTCGCTTTGAGTTAGATTTTAGACATTTTTGCTTGAGGACAATGCAAAAGTCTAAGTTAGGGGGCCTCACAAGTGCATTTTTCTAAAACTTCACAAATTTTCAAAAATGCCCAAAAATTAAAAAAAAAATCCAAAAATTTTGAAAAATCCAAAAATATTTTTTTTCAAAATAAATAAAAATTGGAATTCAAATTTTTTAAAAATATCATTAAAAGTTGGTTTAAAGTCTCAAATTGTAAAAACAAAATACACAAAGACGAAATTAACCAAAGATGGAAATTGAGCGAAAATTGACGACTTAACGAATATGTGTGGAGATTAACAACCCCGATGAGATTCGAACCTTTAATTTTTGTGAAATTTATAAATCAATCCGAGTTAATTGTTAACTCAAAGTTCTTTTTAGCGGTCTAATAAGTCGTCGAGGATCTCAAGTCTTTCATTTTGATCGGTTCTGAGAAATGTGTGTGATATTGCCTAGAAAAACGTGTTGAAGAAATCTCTAAATTAAATTCATCTCGAAACGTATATGGTAACGCAATTAGTATATTGGACAGTGAAGTAGGCCATCGTTTATTACCCAAAAATATTAGCCATAAAAAGTTGTGAAAAATCATCCCTTTTGTAACCCATTTTGAGCCAAATAAATTTTTTTTCTTTCGTTTGACAACCCGAAAGACCCAAAAAGCCCGAAATTGTGAAAAATGGAAAAAGTTAGAATTTAAGTCCGAAAAGTGCAACAAAAAGGGGCAAGAAAAGAATAAATATGCTCAACAAAAATAGCAAGAAAAGAAAAGCTCGAAAATAGAAAAAGAAGAAGAAAATGAGCAAAAGCCCGAAAAAGCACTAACGGACATCATAAGCAAGATTTTCCAATTCCGAAATTCTTAACCTTTTCCAATACGACCCAATACACCTTCAACCCGTAAAAGTCCTAGCCTAGTCTAAAATTGCGAAATTGGATACCGCGTGGAGAGATAAAACACCAAAAGATAATAAAAGAGATCAAAAACGTGAATTAGAGGCAATGGTTCCGTTTTCTTATACCCGTAATCCTTTGATGAGATTCGATTACCATAAAATTTTCGTCTTTCTATTTGTGCACGTGAGCTTGGTTCCAATTTATTTACTCTTGTAAATCACGCACACCGAGAGAATAGCCACATTCCGAGTGATTCGTTTGTGAGAGCATCTCGTGAGATTTTGAAATAAAAACAAATTTTCGGATAAGTAACGTAATGGTAAATCGGTGGAAATTCACGGTTAAATTTCAGGCTTCGAACACATGCACTATGATTTAAGAATCTTGAACATGAATTGATGATGACTATTTTCTGGAAAAGTTTAAATTATACAAGTTTTGCGTGTTTTGAACTTTCCTTTAGTCGAATTTTATGGGTACATTCACTGCAAACCCTCACAAGACAACACTCGTCCTATTAGGGTAACCTAGGGGTTTAACGACTTGTTGCATACGCTAAATACAACCACTTGCCCTAAAAAAAGGTATTCTATCCCAATAAAGTTTTTAGAAGAGTGGTGACATTTTTCTTTTTCTTGTACATTGCTCGAGACGCGCAAAGTTCTAAGTTAGGGGGGTTTGATTAGGCATAAATTTATATATTTATCCCCTTAATTTCGGTACCCTTGTGAACCCGAGTGATACAATTGATATGAATTTAACTCAAATTGATGCTACTAACCTTCGTTAGCAAGTATTTCATGTTTTGTGTTTCTCTTATGTGTTTTACAGGTTAATTATGCAAGCGGTGCAAAAGAGACATCAAAACAGTGAAAGAAAGGTTAGGAAAGCAAGTTCAAGGGCAATATTGTAATTCTGCAGCCTGATCCCAGAGATGGGACCAATTGGAAAGTCAAATATCTCAGAAGAAAGAGAACACTGGAAGAAACGGCACCCAACTCCGAGCTACAGTGAAGGAGTTACGTTCATTCAAAGTTAAGGAAAAATCCAAGAAAGAAAAGAAGAAATCAAGGAAAAATTCTAAGTGTTGGAAGAAAGAAAAGAAGAGCCAAAACCAGCAGAAAATCCCGAACCACACTGTGAACCAGTTCGGGGTACCTGCGAATCGATTCAGGGGTCCTGATGCGCGAAATTTTCTTTGATAGCTGATTGGTCCAAAGAGTCCCATTTTGTTACAACTTCTTCTAAAACGTATTTATACGAGGGTAATGACTTAAAAAAGAGAGTTTTTCAGAGTTTTTATCAGTTTTGATAGAGAGAAGAGTAGAAGAACATCGTAGAAGATAACTTTAATTTTTTGATTCAAGAATGATTAATTTCGGGTTTGCTTTCAAGTTTTAATCCATAGTTTCATTCTCTCTATTTTTATTCTTGCATGTTATTCTTCTTGCATGATTTAAACAATTTCCAGGTTTATAATTGTTCCTTTCATAGTTCAAGATAGTTTCATTATGATTTCTCGCGCATGCAACGTAGTTAATTCATGCATAGTTAGGTTTAATATGTCCGGCTAGATTTAAAAGGTCGGGATGCATGAACTCAACCTGATGTGGTAGTTGCATGTGTATAAAATTAATCCTCTAAATTTAATGATATTACGATCGTATTGCGTAGAAACACAAACATTGTAGATCTTTGGATCTCGTTTGCTTCAGGGTAACCGGGATGCTTCAGAATGCAATTCGAGTGTAACTATCGCAATACCGATTTACTCGCCCTCTGATTATGTATGGTGCGGGCTTGAACCTCATATATGTAATGCTTGGGAGTACTAAATTTTGGATCTAATTAATCACTTAAATTTACGATTAATTTTGTACTAGTAACACACTAGGGTTGAGGGATTGTATTCCCGTCCTATTTTCCTCATCATATAGTTCAAGTTTTAATTCAATCATCATCAGTATTTTAGGTAATTTAGAATAGTTTCATTCCATTCATACCTTAGTTCATTAGTTAGCCATTTTAAAATTTGCATCTAGTTATAGTTATTTCACCATCAAAATCATCTTTTCATTTTCTTTAGAGTCAGATTTAGGGTTCCTTCGTCTGTCCAACGTCATTACAACTCCGTTTGTTATATTTCCCTGAGGATCGATACCCGACTTATCGAATTATTACTTGAGCAACAGGCTTGCACTTGAGCCTAGAGAGTACGCACTTCTGAGACACATTCTTAGTCGCGTCAATAATGGAATCGTGTGTAGAATACACAAATGTGGATGTGAATTCCAAATAGGATGACTAATGTCGATGTCGCCAAGGTCATACATTTATATGTTTACATCAGCGCTTCTCGAAGAAGGGAGATAAGTGAGTAAATTGGATTAAATGGTGATTGTGAAGCATCACCGAAGGGTGTAACCAGTAGGGGGCCATTCTAATGATTAAGAGTAATATAATTCATACCAAGAGATGGTGAATTTAGTTAGGGCCATCAAGGCCAGCAACGAGTCCCATAGGGCCAGCGGAGCCAAAGGGAAAAGGGAGGTAGCAATCAGGGTTGAGGCTACCAGTTCCGCGAGAAGACAACCCTAACATGTCCAGTGAGGCCAGTGAGAGTGGAATGGCACAGGGAGGTGTCTTATATGTAAGGAGTGAGAACACATGTGTGAATCTCATCCGTAATGTGTTAGGGGACGTGAGCAAGATGCCCAGTAGAGGAAACAATTATAAGAATATTTTTTGCTTTCCATTAGGATGATAATGTTATGTCCAGGAACCACTTGAATTACTAGAGTAGTTGACAATTGAGGATATGAACTTTATCCCATGGTGGATTGATTCTATTTTATGTGACACGAGCGGGTCACAATGGTTTCTTTGCATTAAATGCACATGTGAAAATTTTAGTGGAAGTATCGTTAACAGTACTATAGTTGTACATAATTACCATTAGGTAACATGGCTCTCTTTAGCTCCATCTGCAGGGGATCAGAGGTGGGCACAAAGAGAATGTTTACATTATGTGATAATTTACTCTTTATAAGGGTTATGGGAGGAGAGTATACTATTATCTTGTGTAGTAACTGGATACCGAGGGTTTGAACGGTAGTAGACTGTATGTAAGACTATCGTGCTTGCTATGCCAAAGGGAGATATTTTATTTTGTGAGGCATCACCTGAAAGAGGGTTAAGCCTGCATATATATTATATTGTATCATAGACTTCGATGAGTATAGTTGTCTCGTTACATTCAATACCGGTGCGTGGGGACTTTTACCGACGTAATTCAGGGTATATTGGGTTATCATTGAGCGAAGAGATTTAAATCATTGTTATTTGTGCACTAAGAACTTAGTGATTATGAGAGCATCACATCGTGTAACGCTTTGAGAGTCATGAGAAGAGACAAACTGATTTATGTATCGAGAGACAGGATGTATGTTATCCTAGTTATGTTCTTTGGAACCACGGATTACGATGATCAACAAGGCCAGCGAATAATGCATTGGGAAAAGTTCTTGTGGGCTTTGATGTGAGATATTATACGCATACGCCTTAATAAACATCGAGAGCAGAGATATGTCGTTGGATGCTAAGGCATCAGTTTAAATGATAATTATTGAACCAGTGGGGAAATCACTTTGGGCTGAGAGTTATTACGAAATAGGGCCAGTGCAGCCAGGTAGTGTTGCAAAAGAAGCACTGAGAAACCTTCTGCACCACCAGTTGATGAGTAGGGAAATATCGGGAAGAAATAAATAGTGATTGGTGAATTAATCGGGAATGCCTTAAAACACTTGAGTGGGGGCTATAACATGCAAGACTGAAGTACAGAAGTAAAACAATTGTGGAGTAAACGA
Organism: Sambucus nigra; assembly: GCA_949130495.1. Taxonomy (NCBI): domain Eukaryota; kingdom Viridiplantae; phylum Streptophyta; class Magnoliopsida; order Dipsacales; family Adoxaceae; genus Sambucus; species Sambucus nigra. Next base: position 583,504,720 of record OX422210.1, on the reverse strand, counting down.
AATTTACCTACGAGTTTTATAGGTTATTCAAGTAGGGACCAATTCAAACTTTTCTTCAAATTGTTAACTCTACTAAAATTGATTAAGATTTGTAAAGTCAATTTAAGTCCTAATTATTATCTTTAATTAATCTAGGTGATTTACAAGATAATAATCAATTCAGTTTTTAGGCGGGTTTCTAATTATTTAAACCTACTTTTTCGTGTGAGGCGATAAGGCAGAAAATGTAAAGGACATGGTATTTATTTTACGTCGTAAAAACCCTTCCCCGAAAAAAAATGACGGACTCTCCTAAGAGTCAACCTTGTCTACTTCCACTAAAACCAAAACGAAATAGGAAAGATTATACAAAAATGAAACAAGACAACGTAAGGTAGATAGATATAGCTATTACCTCACCTAGACCAAGCTCTCCCTGGTTGCTTCTTCTAATCTCCCTTTAGTTTGTCCTTGTTGACTTTGTGATCTTCACGTCACAGCTTCTCCCTCTTACTCTCCTTAGCGCAGGTTTGGCTCAGTGCCTATTAAGTCCTAGTTCTTAGTGAATTATATGTGTGTTTAGGGCTGTAAATCGGGTTGGGTGAGCCGGGCTTGGCGCTGCTCAGGCACGGCCCGAACTCACATACCCATGCTCAAGCCCGAGCTCGGCCCGAATTATTTTTTCCCACCTAGGCCCGAACTCGGCTCATAAATACTACGAGCTTCGGGCCCGATTTCGGGCAGGCCCGATTTCATTTTTTTATTAAAAAGTTTGAATTAATTTTTTTTTCTTGTATTTCCATCATGGATAAAATTATACATTAAAATCTAATTGATATTTCATGAAATAAAATATATAATTCTGAAATGTATTAAATTAAAACAAGGGAAATAAGAGTGAAAAGCTACAAATGCCTATTAAATTTCAGACATTTAGCATAATTTGATCACTTACAAAGGCCTATTGTGACTTGATCAATTATTAAATCAAATACCCATAATGAGATTAACAATAAAATCACAAAATTGAAAATCACATGTAATCTAGTGTATTATGACAAATGATTTTTTTTAGAAAAAATAATAAATGAAATAAAAGGACGAAACCTAATTAAACAATATTAACATAAATATGTTATATTATATAAATTATTTATTTATTTATTTATTAATATGAAGTTCGGGCTTCGGGCCCAATTCGGGCTTGGCGAAGTTCGGCACAAGCTCGGCCCGAAATTCATTCGGGCTTGGAATTTTGGCTCAGGCTCGGCTCGGCTCAAACTCAAATAAAGCTCGGCCCGAAAATAGAGGGCCGAACGGGCGGGCTTCGGGCCTCGGGCGCTTAATTTACAGGTCTATGTGTGTTGTGTGTTGTGTGTTGTGTGTTGTGTGCTATAATAGATGACACACACACACTTAATGGTACAACCCGAATGTTGTGCAACAATTTTCTTTCCAAAATATTAGCAACAACTCTTATGTTCTTTCTTTCTTTGTTTAAATAAAGTTATGTTAATTTAACACAATTTTCAACAAACTTTATCTCAAAAATTAGAACAATCAGATTCGCTCTAATATGTACACAATAATCAGTACCTATGTGAATAATGGTGTACAAAGAGTGTGATCTAAAAGTAATATGCAAATGATATATGTCTTGAAATCACTTCAAAGATCAAGAAATCATATATAGTGTAACACTATACACAAAAACAATATGACTTCAAATACATATTCAATATAAGCACAAATTCAAATATACACAAACTGTTTTTAGAAATAGATTTAGATTAATTTAGGTTTAATCTAATATCTTATTAAGCCAAGTTCAAACAGTTTAAACGTATTAATATACTCGATTTAGCCCAATCAATTCTAGTTCTCGGTCCTTGTTCCGATGTCAAATATAATACGGCTCAGGTATACACAGTCCATGGTCACAAAAATTATCAAGTTCGAATTAGCTCAATGGGACAGTCCAAGTATTGTTTATTTAATAGATAGGCACTCAATGATTTTTAAAGGTTTAAATGTCTAAACCTTGAATAGAAAGAGACTTTGTGTAACAACCCGAATTTTTTAAATAAGTATTTTTAGACTAATTTTGGAAACTTTGAGAAAAATAAAATTTTGGGTTTAATTATTCTTAGTATTTAAATATGTTGGTTTTTATATATAAAAATAAGGTTTTAAGTGGAATTTAAATCGGGATTAAAATTTGGAAATTATATTTTTTTTATATAAAAATCGGGGGAGGATCTGAGCTAAGAATGATAAAAATAATATTTTTAAAAATCCGACCGTCCGATCGAGCTGAATTTTTTACAACAGCTTCGTCTCGCCGTTCACTACAACATGTGATGAATCATTATTAGAGATTGGATTTAATTGGAGATTAGCATGTGATGGATATTTTATCGCTCATTTGGTCATTATCATGTGGGATTGATTAAATTATTTAGCTTGTGGATTGATTTATATATGTCTCGTATCTGTTTCATGCTAAGAATGGTATTTATTTACTCACACTTGGGTTGGTTTTGGTGGAAGCCGACGTTAGAATTAAGCGGGGTGTGACAGATGATATCAGAGCTTAGGTATACGATAACCCTCAGGTCTTTGGGTTTTGGGTCAAGCATGCGTGAGAGACGTGTTTTCTTTGGAGATAGAACATTTTCGGAAGACGTGATAGGCATTGAGGTTGAGATTTGTGATCTTGATGTGAGAACGTGTAGAATTGATTGAGGACTTTAGTGTTGTGATTTTTGGGAAATATAATCGAGTAGTATTTTATTTTCGAGCATTAGGCTACGTCGAATTTCGAGGGCGAAATTTCTTATTAGTGGGCAAGTATCTAACAACCCAGATTTTTTAAATAGGTATTTTTAAACTAATTTTGAAAATTCGAGAAAAATTAAATTTTGGATTTAATTATTCTTAGTAATTAAATATGTTGGTTTTATATATTAAAATAAGGTTTTAAGTGGAATTTAAATCGGGATTAAAATTTGGAAATTATAACTTTTTGTACACAAATCGTGGGAGGATCTGAGCTAAGGAGGATAAAAATAATATTTTTAGAAATGACCGTCCGATCGAGTTGAATTTTTTAGAGAAACTCCAGCTCACCGTTCGCTACAATATACTAAAATTTCAAGCCATTCTGACGGTCCGATCGTCCATAATAATTTTTCGAGTGTTTGTATTTGGTTAGAACTCAAATTCTTTTTGGTATATAAACAAAGTGACGGGTTTAGGACTTTTAAAAATACTTTCTTCTATACCCTAAGAGCGGAAATCTCCTCTTTTATATCTTCTTCCTCCCTCAAAATATTAACTCCATTTGAGAGTTATTTTCAATCCAAGTTTTGAAGCTTTAACCCGGGTTTTCTCAAGATTGTTCAACAACGTCTCTTTCCTAATTCTTCGAGACAAATCCAACTGTATAGTCAGAATTTCTTCATCTTAATCTCAGGCATGAATAATCTATTCTCTTCCTTTCATATTATGCGTCTTAAGTGTCGCCCAAACCCTTAATTATATTTTTTTATATAAAATCAATTAGTAACTTAATTGGAGAAAATGGACACTTAATTTCGGACAGTTTTTATGAAATCTTTTAATATGATTTAAACTTTCAAACCGGTTAGATTATTGGGTTTTCATGATTTCGGGATGTAGGTTTGCATTTAGAAATTATGGGATTAGATATATGTTATATTGGGACGCGTACACACTTAAAAAAGATTAGATGATTTATAAAAGAGAACGATTATATCATATTGAATATCATCGCATGTTAAATAAATTAACATTATTGAACATAATGAATTATGTTGAAAACAACGACGGTGCTATTAATTGAATTAAATTAAATTGGTACCTTTATGATTATATTGTCATGTTGTGGTTATGATTTATGATATTGTGTGGATTATTATTATTCACTTATGCCATCGCGGGGACAAGGGGCTTTGGGCTAGTATATTGTTCACCTTGTTTATAGGTGCTTACTAGGTATGGGACTAGTGGGGAGACTTTGATTATAATTTATGTTTTTTAGGTATGGGACTAATTAGTGTAGATTCGTGCGGATTTATATTTCGGGATCGGGAAGATTTTTATACTTTATCGACGTTACGCTAGCCTAGGCATGAGACTAGGACGTGTTTAATGTTAGAAATTCGTCCTATATATATAGTAGGACGTATGTGTACTTTAGGGACCCTTAGGTATAGGACTAAGGGTATTTTGGGGATCTCACATCCATGAATAAGGGTGGGGGATTTGAGATAATAAACGAATGAGAATTAATGCCTAACATAATAACATGTATTAAAATTTGGGCAACAGAATGTGTGGGGACCGACAGTTTAGACAGGTCAGCTTGTGTTTATGTCGTTTCATGTATGGAACCTTGTCAAATTGAGGGATCGGCAGTTTAAACGGATAAGCTGGCTATTGACAAGGGGAAGTGTGACACTTTGGTGGATTACCACCCGAGGCGGGAGTACCTCTATAGTAAAACTGAGAAACATAATGATCTTGTGTCAATTTAATTAAATTAACATAGTAGGACTTATATATTTAAAATCATATTGGTGTGGATTATTAAATTAGAATTTCTAAGGGTAGTTAGTGATTTATATTAATCGTGTTTAATTATCTCGTTTAATTAAAATATTATATTGTGATATTTATCTCATATAACGCTACTGTCTGGATTCAAGGATCCTATTTGAGGGGAGTAGTGTGTATTCATGCTCGGGGCTCTGACCTCGTGCGTTGACTAACCTTTTCAGGATAAGTTTTGGAGAAGCTGCATAAGACCATTTGGAAATTATCGTTTGGAGGTGCAGCAGAAGTTTATTTATTTTACTGCTTTAATTAATTTAGGCTTTCCTTTCAGTAGTATTTCATTATGAGACTCTATTTGGGTTTTATTGGGCCATGCGGTTTCAAAGTTGTTGAGGATTCAGTTGGAGTATTTACATTTGGTTTTTATTCAGATTTTAATTTAATCATTATTAGAGATTGGATTTAATTGGAGTTTAGCATGTGATGGATCTTTTATCGCTCAGTTGGTCATTATCATGTGGGATTGACTCAATTATTTAGCTTGTGGATTGATTTATATATGTCTCATATATGTTTCATGCTAAGAATGGCATTTTATTTACTCGCACCCGGCTTGGTTTTGGTAGCGGCCGACGCTAAAATTAAGCGGGGTGTGACACTTTTTTGCCACTAAAATTTATTGAATAATTTTAAAACACAATGTTTTAAAACAAGTACGAATCTAAAACAATATAACCATCAAGAATATATACAAAGTGATATGTGTGTGATTCAGTGTTCAAATATCACAAAAACGATATCTTCGAACAATAGTATATCAAACAAGATAACAAAAATCTAGCAAATCAGGAACAAAGCTAAAAGATTTGTGGTTTTATGTGTGCAGTATTTTATAAAATATAATCAGCAAGAACACAACACAAAATATATCTACAAAACACAAATCTATATAAATACTCACAAAAAAATTCAAATGAGAGATGAGGTTCTGGTGCTCTTAAATCGTCATGAAAAAATAAGCCTCGAGAAAGATGTTCAGATGAATCAACTTTGTATAAGAAATACACACACAAAAGATAAATCTTTTAAAAATAAGGTGTGTAAACTCTCCCTTTTTCTCTAAAAAATTCAGCAGAGTTTTGGCTCAAAAATAATTTTATCGAGCTCTAAAATATGAGATCCAAAGGGATGGATTGATAGACTGTGAGGTATATGTCAATTAGTGTGAAATAGAGACACAGGGATTGTAAAAAAATCACTCGCTGCCGTAGATAATATATGATCCAACGCTCTACAAAGAAACACGCAACAATCATTTAAAAATTCGACACGTCGCAGTCTAGATGTTACCAACTCTGAACAGATTCTCGAAGAATAAAAATGAAACGATACCGTTTAGAAAACAAATGCCAGATGGAATCAATTCCCAGCGTAACAAACATATGAACAGATATTAATGTTGGGAGAGAAATAGCGACGTCCTCATTTCAATACAAATGAAAACAAGTTTTGGTTTTAAGAGAAAATCGTGGGCGGTGGAAAACAAGGGTTGGCTTCGAAAAACACGAAGCTGTTTGCTGGATTGGGAAAGGTTTTGAATCAAAACAAATTCGTACACCATATCAGCTGAGGGCGAGATCACGAACAAATCTCTAACAGATCTAAAATACTCTATGGTCTAATCGGCAGTATGTATTTTAAATACAAAAATATTTACGATCAAATCTTCTTAAAAGGTGTACACATCAACAACTAAGTCTTTATGACTTTAGACGTGCAAAGCTTGGCAACATACTAATCGGAAAAAAAACATGAGCCACGAATGAGCGTACATACATATAAAACAGTATACATACTATATTAATATAATATATACATGCATACTCATTTACATGAATTAATTTTAAAAAGAATATTTAAACTACTAAATCAATTCTGAAATTTATTTTTACAAAAATATATAATCATATTAATAAATGCCAAATTAATTTTTATACATTTTCAAAAAAATATTTTTATATAAAACCAGAACAAAATCACTAGAAATATTGTAATGCGTGTAGTGTCGTGAGGTTTCCTACATGACAAAAAAAAATTCAATGAGCCATAGAGGGTGTGAGAGATAACCTTTTTCTAGAAAGACGGACCGAGTCGAGAGCTAATTTGATGTAGACGACCAAAGAGAGCTTGGAATAGGTATCCTAGACCCAACCTAATTACAAGAATATTTTGTCAAAATTCAAGTTCAACTAGATGAATGTCTATATAGCTAAAGCACGAAACACAAACCCTATGGGTGCTCTATATAGAAACCTTCGAACTCCCCCATTGGACTAATTTTGACAAAAGCCTTGAGTACATCAAATGATATACTAAAGTAAAACAAATCATAAAATATGATATAAAAAAGTGCTTCTAACTACACACCCATCCAAGAAAAGAAAAGAAAAGACTCAACTCATGACGACCGACTAAAATACCTGCAAAACATAAATACCTTTCTGCCTAGAAATCAAGTTAGTAGCACTTTCTCTGCCAAATTATTAAAATGGACAATTAAATGTGCAGAATAAAGTAAGACCAGATACTATGCATGAAATAATATCAACACATTGACCAGAAATATGTACTCAACTTTTCCCATTTTGACTAAATTAAACAATGGTAAGGGAAAATAATATAAGTTTATAAACTGCAAAATAAACGTCTCCTACATTAAACATGGCATTAAGAGATACCGTTATTAGAATATATCTTTATCCTAAAACCTCATAGATATAGTAATCAAGATGCAGAATAAACACAAGCTAGTATTCAAGTAAAATCTCTCCAATCATATGTTGAAGTTATTTATAAACAAGACTTATCGAAAGAAACAGAAAGTATATCCGCAAGTTGAAAATCACAAGCAATAGTAGGAACTACCACAATTTATTTGGGAGTTTTTGGAGCACTAACCTAGTAAGAATATACTTTCACCTGACAATACTTGATAACTCTAGTTTCACTAAACTCACCTCCCCCATCATTGAATAAATCTAAGGGTTCATTGGTGTTTAAATCCTTAACCTTTTCATGAGGAGACTTATTGGTTTTCTCAATTTTGCAAGCATCACAAACATTAGTTGGACGTTTCTTTAATTTTAAAAAATCCTTTTGAGGTCTCAAATCATTAGTCCGGATCCAAATAGGCAAGGTTTTCAAAGGTTTTTGTGCCTTTCGGAATCTAGGATAAATTTTTTCTTCGGAAAAGATTTTCTTGTTAATATGAGGCATAGACTTATTAAAGAAATGATTCCAATTGTTATTAGGATGTTTCCTAGTAAAAATTTTAAATCACATCACTTTTCGATTACGCGCTTTAAAATGAGTACCTTTCTTCCGATTACCAGTTTTGGCGACCAAAAACATCATAAAAACTGCAATAGCAATTAACAACTTGTTGTTTAACATAAGGAACGAACTTCTTAGACTTATAGCCACCTATGTCATGTTTGTTAGTCACGTTTGTCCTTTTAGGTGGTATAATGTACTTGGGAGAATCAGCACACATTAGAGGAGGATACATGTGATCAAGTCCAGTTTTAGAATTACTTTCATTCAAAATCTGTTTTCCTTTGTCAACTATCGAACTACTCAGTTTTGGTTTGACTTGGTTACTATCCCTTACAAAATAATAGGTCTAATACAAGGATTGTTTTGAGATTTTTCTTTATAACTAGGTAAAATCATATTTCTGAGATTCCAAAAGTTTATCCAAATCAAAATCTTATTTCAATTTTTCTAAGTCAATTTCTTTAATCCTTCTAAAAGCATCGACGCACATATATTTAGATTTTTCAAGATTAACCAATGTGTCCTTATATCTTTGTTCAAAAATAGAAACCTTTTTATTAAGATCAGAGATTTCATTTTCAAAATTAGATTTTTGTTTCTAAAAATCACTTTTTTCTTTTTTCAAAATTTGATTTGATACTAGTTACCTCCTGTTCAGTTTGCTTAACTATCCCATATTGATTTTTTAAGGACTCACAAAGAAATTTAACCAAATTCGATAATTATTATCTATTTTGCAATGTTCTGACATATAATTTTGAGTAATCATATGAGTCATCAGAAGTTTTAGTAATGTGATCCTTGTTTGTCTTAGAAGGCATCGACTGTGGCTTAGACATACACTTAGCAATGAAGTGATCGAGTTTCCCACAATTGTGACAAGCCAATTTAGATTTATCAATTTTACTACTTCTATCATCATAATCACAAGTTTTCTTTGAATTTATGTTATGGTGCTGCGCGAACTGACTTGATTGATTATTCACTTGCTTACATTTTTTAGCAATAGAATTTATGTGCTTCAAAAGTTTCCTAAATTATGAAGACATAACAGCAAGTTGATTGTCAATCTCATCAATTTCATCTGAATCCATATAAGAGTTATCATCCAAATCATATTGTTATTTAACTACCTTATGCATATTTTTATTAGGACATGTTGTTTTACAAGAAACTTTAGAAGTATCGTTCAACTCATTCTTAGCATAAGATGTAAGAGTCTTCCTAAAGGCTGATTCGAGTTCCATAGTTCCCAATTTAGAGCTTAGCAATTCTAGCGTGAGAGCTGGATCATTAATCTCTTCTATGATATAAAGTTTATGATCAAATCGAGGGGTAAGGGACCTTAGAATTTTAGCACACACATCTTTATCAGAATATCTAATAATATTCGCTTGCAGTTGTGCAATGATATCAGTCAAACGCATATAAAAATCACCAAATGATTCTTTATCATTCATTACTAACATGATGTATTGTTGAACCAATATTTTTGTCTTACATTCCTTTACCCTATTGTCACCGACGTATGCTATTACTAAACTATCCCAATCATCTTTGCTAGTAGTGCAATGACATATACGTTTTAATTCAGTTTCACTCACACTCATGAAAATTGTATTTTTATCTTGATTATTACAACTGCTTATCTTTTTCTGATCAGATGTTCTAAGTTTTCTAAAAATAATGCTACCATCTACGATAGAAGTAGTGGGGTGCCTATAGCCATTTTCAATTGAATAACAAACTTCATCGCCTAATGTGCCTTGGAAAAAGGTTACCATTCTAATTTTCCAGTACGGAAAATTTGTGCCATCGAACATAAATGGTCTACTGAAATTTCCTAACCTAAGCAACTGACTAGAATCTTCCATTAAAACAAAGTAAAATGAATTTAACAAAAGTTTATAAAAATTGGCCATTTTAAAGTCTGGCTCTGGTACCACTTGAGTGGGGGCTATAGCATGCAAGACTCAAGTACGAAAGTAAAACAGTTGTGGAGTAAACGAAATTTACATATGAGTTTTATAGGTTATTCAAGTAGGAACCAATTCAAACTTTTCTTCAAATTGTTAACTCTACTAAAAATGATTAAGATTTATAAAGTCAATTTAAGTCCTAATTATTATCTTTAGTTAATCTAGGTGATTTACAAGATAATAATCAATTTGGTCTTTAGGCAGGTTTCTAATTATTTAAACCTATTTTTTCGTGTGAGGCGATAAGGCATAAATTGTAAAGCAAGCGGTATTTATTTTACGTCGCAAAAACCCTTCCCCGAAAAAAAAGACGAACTCTTATAAGAGTCAACCTAGTCTACCTCCACTAAAACCAAAACTAAATAGGAAAGATTATACAAATATTAAATAAGACAACATAAAGTAGATAGATATAGATATTACCTCACCTAGACCAAGCTATCCCTGGTTGCAGCTTCTGATCTCCCTTTAGTCTATCCTTATTGACTTTGTGCTCTTCACGTCGCAGCTTCTCCCTCTTGCTCTCCTTACCTTAGGTTCGGCTCAGTGCCTATTATCTCCTAGCTCTCAGTGAAGTATTTGTGTGTTGTGTGTTGTCTGCTATCCTGGATGATACACACATACTTAATGGTATAACCCGAATTCAATGTAATAATTTTCTTTCCTAAATATTAGCAACAACTCTTATGTTCTTTCTTTCATTGATTAAATCAACCTATGTTGATTTAACACAACTTTCAACAAACTTTTTTTTTAAATTAGAAGAATCAGATTCTCTCTAATATGTAGAAAATAATCAGTGCCTATGTGAATAATGGTGTACAAAATGTGTGATCTAAAAGGGATATGCAAATGATGTATGTTCCTGAAATCACTTCAAAGATCACGCAATCATATATACTGTAATAATATACACAAAAACAATATGACTTCAAATATATATTCAATATAAGCACAAAGTTAAATATACACAAACTCTTTTTAGAAACAGATATAAATTTATTCTGGTTTAATCTAATATCTTATTAATCCGAGTTCAAACATTTTAAACAGATTAATATACTCAATTCAGTCCAATCAGTTCTAGTTCTCTGTCCTTGGTCCAATATCAAAGATAATACGATTCAGGTATACACAGTCAAAGGTCACAAAAATTATCAACTTCGAATTATCTCAATGGGACAGTCTAAGTATTGTTTATTTGACAAATAGGTCCTCAATGATTTTTAAAGGTTTAAATGTCTAAACCACGAATAGAAAGAGACTTTGTTACCACTGAAATTTCTTGAATAATTTTAAAACACAATGTTTTAAAACAAGTACGAATCTAGAACAATAGAACCATCAAGAATATATATAAAGTGACATGTGTATGATTCAGTGTTCAAATATTCACAAAAATCATATCTAAAACAATAGATCAAATAAGATAACACAAATCTAGCAAATCGGGAACAAAACTACAAGATTTGTGATTTTGTGTGTGTAGTGTTTTATAAAATATAATCAACAAGAACACAACACAAAATAGATCTACAAAACACAAATCTATAAAAATATGTAGACAAAAATACTCACAAAACAAAATTCATATGAGGGATGAGGTTCTAGTGCTCTTAAATTGTCTTGAAAAAATGAACCTCAAGAGACTTGAAAAAATATTGAGATGAATCAATTTTGTTTACGAAATACATAAACATAAGATAAATCTTTGAAAAATAAGGTGTGTAGACTCTCTCTTTTTCTCTCAAAAATTTAGCAGATTTTTTGCTTAAAAATAATTTCTCGGGCTATAAAATATGAGACCCAAAGGGCTGAATTTACAGATTGTGAGGTGTGTGATGGTTGGTGTAAAATAGAGACACGAGTTTTGTAAAGAAAGCACTCACAGCCGTAGATAAAATATGATCCAACGCTCTACAAAGAAACACATAGCAATCATTTAAAAATTTGACACGTCGTAGTCCAGCTGTTTTCAACTTTCAACAGATTGTCGAACGATAAAAATGAAACGATACCATTTAGAAAAAAAAAAGCCAGTTGGAATCAATTCCCAGCGTAACAAACACGCTAACAAATATTACCGTTGGGAGAAAAATAATGATGTTGTCGTTTTAATACAAATGAAAACAAGTTTTGGTTTTAAGAGAAAATCGTGGGCGGTGGAAAACAATGGTTGGATTCAAAAAACACAATACCATTTGTTGGATTGGAAAATGTTTTGAATCAAAATAAATTCGTACACCATATCAGCTAAGGACGAGGTCATAGTCAAATCTCTAATAGGTCTAAAAGACTCTATTGTCTAATTGGCAGCATGTATTTTAGATACAAAGATATCTGCGATCAAATATTCTTAACAGGTGTACACATCAATAACTAAGGCTTTATGCCCGTGCATAGCCAACAGCAACATACTAACCGGGAAAAGAAAAGGTGAGCCACGCATGAGCATACATACATATAAAATAGTATAAATACTATATTAATAATATATATATATATATATATATATACATGCATACTCATTCACACAAATTAATTTTAAAAGGAATAATTAAACTACTAGATCAATTCTAAAATTTATTTTTACAAAAATATATAATCATATTAATAAATTACAAATTAATTTTTAAACTTTTTTAAAAAAAAAATATTTTTATATAAAACCAACACATAATCACTATAAATGATATAACGTATGTAGTGTCGTTAGGTGTCCTACGTGATAAAAAAAATAATTTCGATGAGCCATAGAGGGTGTGAGAGATAACCTTTTTTCTGGAATGATGGACCGAGTCGAGAGCTGATTTGATGTAGACGGCCATAGAAAGCTTGGCGTAGGTATCCTAGACTCAACCTAATTACAAAAATATTTTGTCAAAATTCAAGTCCAACTAGATGAAGGTCTATATAGATAAAGCACGAAACACAAACCCTAGGGGTGCTCTATAAAGAAACCTTCAAACTCCCCCATTGGACTAATTTTGACAAAATCCTTGAGTAAATCAAATAATAAACTAAGGTAAAACAAATCCTAAAATGTCATATACAAAAGTGTTTCTAATAACCCACCCATCCTAGAAAAGAAAAGACTCAACTCATGACGACTGACAAAAATACCTGCAAAACATAAATACCTTTCTGCCTATAAATCAAGTTAGTAGCACTTGCTCTACCAAATTATTAAAATGCAGAATTAAATGTGCAGAATAAAATAAGACCAGATAATATGCATGAAATAATATCAACACATTGACCAAAAATATGTACTCAACTCTCTCCTATTTTTACTAAATTAGACAATGGTAAAGGGAAATAATATAAGTTTATAAACTGCAAAATAAACGCCGCCTAAATTAAACGTGGATTTAAGAGATACCGTTATTAGTAGATATCGTTATCGTAAAATCTCAGAGATCTAGTTTTCAAGATGCAGAATAAACACAAGTTAGTATTCAAGTACAATCTCTCCAATCATATGTGGATGCTATTTCTAAATAAGACTTATCGAAAGAAACAGAAAGTATATCCGCAAGTTGAAAATCACAAGCAATAGTAAGAACTACCCCAATTTGTTTGGGAGTTTTTGCAACACTAAACTGGTAAGAATATCCTTTCGCCTCACAATACTTGATAATACTAGTTTCACTAAACTCAACTACCCCATCATTGAATAAATGTAAGGGTTCAGTGGTGTTTAAGTCCTTAACCATTTCATGAGGAGACTTATTGATTTCCTCAATTTTGCAATCATCATAAACATTAGTTGGACATTTCTGCAATTTTAAAAAATCTATTTGAGGTCTCAAATCATTAGTCCGGATCCAAATAGGCAAGGTTTTCAAAGGTTTTTATGCCTTTCAGAATCTAGGATAGAATTTTCCTTCGAAAAAGATTTTCTTGTTAATATGAGGCCTAGACTTATTAAAGAAATGATTCCAATTGTTATTAGTACATTGCCTTGGTGAATTTGTAAATCGATTCACTTTTCGATTATGGGCTTTAAAATGAGTACCTTTCGTGCGATTACTAGGGCATTCCCAGTTTTGGTGACCAAAAATATCACAAAAATTGCAATAGCAATTAATAGCAAGTTATTTAACATAATAAACGGACTTCCTAGATTTATAGAAACCTATGTCATGTTTGGCATTCATGTTTGTCCTTTTAGGGAGTGAAATCTACTTGGGAGAATCAGCATACATTAGAGGAGGATACATGTGATCAAGTCCAGTTTTAGAAGTACTTTCATTCAAAATATATTTTCCATTCTCAACTGTTGAACTACTCAGATTTGGTTTGACTTGGGTACTGTCCCTTACAAAAATAGTAGGTCTAATACAAGGATTGTTTTGAATTTTTCTTCATAACCAAGTCCTTTTGTATTAAAATCATATTTCTGAGATTCCAAAAGTTTATCCAAATCAAAATCTTCTTTCGATTTTTTTAAGTCAATTTCTCTAATCCTTCTAAAAGCATCGATGCACATTTCTTTAGATTTTTCAAGATCAACCAATGTGGCCTTATATCGTTGTACAAAAATAGAAATCTTTTCATTAAGATCAGAGATTTCATTTTCAAAATCAGATTTTTGTTTCTAAAAATCTCTTTTTTCTTTTTCAAAATTTGATTTGATACCAGTTTCCTCCTATTCAGTTTGCTTAACTATCCCATATTGATTTTCTAAGGACTCACTAAGCAATTTAACCAGATTTAATAATTCTTATCTATTTTGCAATTTTCTGACATATAATTTTGAGTAATCATCATAGCTAATAAGGTTTTCATTATCCCTGTGTCCTTGTGAGAAGTGCTGTTATTATCAGATTTAGTATCATACAAAGCACGTTTTGCATCAAATGGAGCAGTTATTTCAAGCATAAAAGGTTGTCTAACTAATAGAGATTTAATAGCATCAATCAAATTAAATACTTCATCAAATTCACATTCATCTTTGGAATCAGTTATTCCTGCTAAGTACACATCTCCGTAACAGTCATAAACTTCTCCTAAAAATACAAGGTAATTTGATTCAGAAACTCCTTGGTTAGTTTCTGATTCAAAACCAGAAGAGTCATCCCAATTTTTAGTAATGTGAGCCTTGTGTGTTTTAGAATGCATCGACTATGGCTTAGACCTACACTCGGTAATGAAGTGACCGAATTTTCCATAATTGTGACAAGCCAATTTAGATTTATCAATCTTACTACTTCTACCATCATAATCAGAAGTTTGCCTTGAATTTATGTTATGGTGCCGGGTGAACTGACTTGATAGATTATTCACTTGCATATATTTTTTAGCAATAGCATTTTTGTGCTTCAAAAGTTTCTTAAATTGTGAAGACATAACAGCAAGTTAATTATCAATCTCATCAATTTAATTTGAATCCACATCAGAGTCATCATCCAACTCAGATTATTGTTTAACTACCTTATGCTTATTTTTATTAGAACATGAAGTTTTAAAAGCAACTTTAGAATTATCGGTCAACTTATTCTTAGCATAAGATATAAGAGTCTTCCTAAAGGTTGATTCGAGTTCCATATTTCTCAATTTAGAGCTTAGAAATTATGGAGTGAGAGATGGATCATTAATATCTTCTATGATATAACATTTATGATCAAATCTAGGGTCAAGGGACCTTATAATTTTAGCACACACATCTTTATTAGAATATTCAATACCATTCACATACAGTTGTGCAATGATATCAGTCAAACACATATAAAAATCATCAAATGGTTCGTTATCATTCATTACTAACATATTATATTGTTTAACCAACATTTTTGTCTTACATTCCTTTACCCTGCCGTCACCCTCGTGTGCTATTATTAAATTATCCTAATCATCTTTTCTAGTAGTGCAATGACATATACGTTTTAATTCAGTTTCACTCACACTCCTGAAAATTGTATTTTTACCCTTATTATGGAAATTGTTGATCTTTTTCTTATCAACGCTTAATTCAAATGTTCTAAGTTTTCTAAAAATAGTGCTACCTTCTGCTATAGGATTTGTGGGGTGCCTATAACCATTTTCAATTGAATCCCAAACTTCATCTCCTAATGTGCCTTGGATAAATGCTATCATTTTAATTTTCTAGTACGGAAAATTTGTGCCACCGAAAATAGGAGGTTTACTGAAATTTCCTAACCTAAGCAACTGACTAGAATCTTCCATTAAAACAAAGTAAAATGAATTTAACAACAGTTTATTAAAAAAATATCTTTTTAAAGTCTGGCTCTAATAACACTTGAGTGGGGGCTATAGCATGCAAGACTCAAGTACAGAAGTAAAACAGTTGTGGAGTAAATGCAATTTACTTACGAGTTTTATTGGTTATTCAAGTAAGGACCAATACAAACTTTTCTTGAAAACATTAACTCTACTAAAACTGATTAAGATTTTTAAAGTCAATTTAAGTCCTAATTATTATCTTTAGTTAATCTAGGTGATTTACAAGATAATAATCAATTTGGTACCTAGGTGGGTTTCTAATTATTTAAACCTACTTTTTCGTGTGAGGTGATATGGCAGAAAATGTAAAGTACACGGTATTAATTTTACGTCGCAAAAACCCTTCCCCGGGAAAAATGACGAACTCTCCCAAGATTCAACCTAGTCTTCTTTCACTAAAACCAAAACAAAATAGGGACGGTTATACAAACATCAAAGAAGACAACGTAAAGTAGATAGATATAGCTATTTCCTCACCTAGACCAAGCACTCCCTAGTTGCTTCTTCTAATATCCCTTTAGTCTGTCCTTATTGACTTTGTGCTCTTCACGTCACAACTTCTCCCTCTTGCTCTCCTTAGCTTAGATTCAGCTCAGTGCCTATTGTGTCCTAGTTCTTAGCAAATTATTTATGTGTTGTGTGTTATGTGCTATCTTAGATGACACACACACACTCAATGGTATAACCCAAATGCTATGAAATAATTTTCTTTCGTAAATATAATCATCAACTCTTATGTTCTTCCTTTATTTGTTTAAATCAAGCTATGTTGATTTAACACAACTTTAAACAAACTTTTTCTCAAAAATTAGAACAATCAGATTCGCTCTAATATGTACATAATAGTCTGTGCCTATGTGAATAGTGGTGTACAAAGTGTGTGATCTAAAAGTGATATGCAAATGATGTATGTTCCTTAAATCACTTCAAAGATCAAGAAATCATATATAGTGTAACAATATACACAAAAAAAATATGACTTCAAATATATATTAAATATAAGCAAAAAGTCAAACATACACAAATTATTTTTAAAAATAGGTTTTAGATTAATTCTGGTTTAATCTAATATCTCATTAAGCCAAGTTCAAACAGTTTAAACGGGTTAATATACTGAATTTAGTCCAATCAGTTCTAGTTCTCAGTTCTTCGTCCAAAGTCAAAGATAATACGGTTCATGTATACAAAATCCGAGGTCACAAAAATTATCAAGTTCGGATTAGCTCAATGGGACAATCCAAGAATTATTTATTTAACAAATAGGTCCTCAATGATTTTTAAAGGTTTAAATGTCTAAACCTTGAATAGAAAGAGACTTTGTTACCACTAAAATTTCTTGAATAATTTCAAAACACAATGTTTTAAAACAAGTACGAATCTAGAACAATATAACCATCAAGAATATATACAAAGTGATATGTGTGTGATTCAGTGTTCAAATTTTCACAAAAATTATATCTAAAATAATAGATCAAACAAGATAACATAAATCAATCAAATCAGGAACAAAACTATAAGATTTGTAGTTTTGTGTGTGTAGTGTTGTATAAAATATAATCAGCAAGAACACATCACAAAATAGATCTACAAAACATAGATCTACAAAAATATGTAGACAAAAATACTCACAAAAAAAATTCAGATGAGAGATGAGGTTCTGGTGCTCTTAAATCGTCATGAAAAAAGGAATGTCAAGAGACTTGAAAAAATGTTGAGATGAATCAACTTTGTTTACGAAATACACACACACACAAGATAAATCTTTGAAAAATAAGGTGTGAATTCTCTCATTTTCTCTCAAAAATTCAGCAGAGTTTTGGCTCAAAAATAATTTTCTCAGGCTCTAAAATATGAGACCCAAAGGGCTAAATTTATAGACTGTGAGGTGTGTGTTGATTGGTGTAAAATAGAGACACGGGGATTGTAAAGAAAGCAATCGCAGACGTAGATAAAATATGATTCAACGCTCTATAAACAAACACACAACAATCATTTAAAAATTCGACACGTCACAGTCCAACTGTTACTAACTCTCAACAGATTCTCGAAGGCTAAAAATAAAACGATGCCGTTTAGAAAAAAATGCCAGCTGGAATCAATTCCCAGCGTAACAAATAAACGAACAAATATTACCGTTGGGAGAAAAATATCAACATCATCGTTTCAATACAAATGAAAATAAGTTTTGGTTTTAAGAGAAAACCATGGGCGGTGGAAAATAAGGATTGGATTCATAAAACATGACGCCGTTTGCTGGATTGGAAAAGGTTTTGAATCAAAACAAATTTGTACACCATATTAGCTAAGGACGAGGTCGCGGTCAAATCTCTAACAGGTCTAAAAGACTCTATGGTCTAATCGTCAACATGTGTTTTAAATATAAAAATATCTACGATCAAATATTCTTAATAGGTGTACACATCAACAACTAAGGCTTTATCCTTTAGCCGTGCATAACCAATGACAACATACTAACCGGAAAAAAATGGGCCACTCATGAACATACATACATATAAAATAGTATACATACTATATTAATTCTGAAACTATTTTTACAACAAGATATAATCATATTAATAAATTCCAAATTAATTTTTAAACTGTTTTTTTTTTCCAAATATTTTATATAAAACCAACACATAATCACTCTAAATGATATAATGCATGTAGTGTCGTGCGGTGTCCTACATGAAAAAAGAAATCCTATGTCCTACATGTAGTGTGAGAGATAACATTTTTCTGGAATGATGGATCGAGTCGAGATCTCATTTGATGTAGACGGCCATAGAGAGCTCGGCGTAGGTCGCCTAGACTCGACCTAATTACAAAATTATTTTGTCAAAATTCAAGTCCAACTTGATGAAGTTATATATAGCTAAAGAATGAAAAATAAACCCTAGGGGTGCTCTATATAGAAACTTCAATATGAGTATGATATAACCACGCCAAGAGTGTGTGGGCGGAATTTGAGGTAAATATGTTGCGTATGTGACATTCGTGTAAATATACATGGGTTTTAGGGTGTATGGGTGCCCTAGTTAGGCGATTTTTAAATCTTCCAGTGCAGAGGAATGTGGATATAAGTGTGTTGTATGTATGCCTGTGGGGAATTTAGAATAATAAGTGGGCAGGAAGGATGGGCTGAAATCCGTTTGAGAAAGGGAACAGTCCGACTATTTATATATCAAGGAGAACTATCTAAACTCGGGGAGTTGAAAGAAGGTGAGAAGAGTCTCACTTAGTCAAAATCCTAGAGTGGTCTATGCATAATTAAGGTGTTGAGTGGAACATAGTGGAGTTTTCTCTAGATACACCATTTAGCGAGGGGAAAAGGTTGATCTAAAGTTATCAACCAGGATTGTAAATTTGATGGTCCCAGTAACGGGATTGATAAACTTGAGTGATGAAATTAACATTTGGGATATCCAACTTCAATTGGAAGGTAATAAATGAAACAAAACAAGGTTTTGTCCAAGATTGTTGTGAATTAGGATGAAACCTTTCAGTTCCACCTTTAATAGGAAGTGTCAGGAGGCGATACGAACGGAGTTGCATATTGTGCTAGACTTGTCAACCAAAAGTCAATGGGTAGACAAAAAGCAATTAAGTCGTAAGAGAAATCGAGAAATGTTTATTCTAGATTTATGAGTAATTAAGAGTATTAATTCGGCTAGTAGAATTACGTATGATACCTTGTAGCGGTTTATTATCTACGGGGCACCCTTTGGTAGATAAGGGGGTAGGGAATGCCAAGTTTTTAGGACTTAAAGTGATTAATGAGAATTGAGTAAATCGCGCCTTTTAGTGCAAGGCCAGAAACGTAATGAGAATTACTTCACCGTGGGTTGAAGGTTGGAGGTCTGATATGGGTGGTTAGGAAATTGTTATGGGTAGTTACTCTGAGGAGAGTCACATGTTTGATGGCATGGAAATTATCACCCCTAAAGGTGGAGGATTTCTCAACATAGAGATAGTAGAGCTGGTAGGGTATAATCCATCTTGTGGGCTACTATATGGTCGGAGACCATCGAGTTAGAGATTTATGACCAAGTGATGGTTCGAGGGTCTCCCATGACGGGGTTTATGTGGTTCGAAAAGAAGGGGAAGTTAACGCCGAGATATGTGAGTCCATTCCCTATTATTAAGACGGTGGGATTAGTAGCATATAGATTGGGACTTCCAAAGCATCTTCGGCGGATACACGATGTGTTCCATGTGACATTGCTAAAAGAGTGCCATATGACCAAGAGAGCCTTTTGGGACGTTCCACTTGAGGAGATTGATTTGTAGCCAGGAATCTCATATGAGTAGAGACCATGAGGAGATTGAGTTCATTGGAGCAAGGAGCAAGGATTGACGCAAGAAAATAGCCAGGGAGATCAAAGTCAGAACAGAATTACCATGTAGTAGAATGCTCTATAGGTATATTTCTTTTCTTAGCTTAGGATCTTGTGTGCTTGTTTCTGTGCATGTAATCCTATAAATCTTGTTTCATTATAGTGGATTTTTGTTTTATGGCATAGGGGTCACAGTGGATATTTTTCCTAATTTTGGATTTTATCACGTAAAAAAATTCACCGTGTCAAACTTACTATTCTAGTTCTTACTGCATATATGGTTTGGTTTCTAATCAAAGAATTAGTATAGGTTTTCATTTTAAAAACTTAAGGTAATCTATCTACCAAATCTAACATACAAAGGCAATCTATTTTTACACATCATGTGTAGTGATTTAAAAAGGAGTTTCATCCAAAGAGTTTGTTTTCAGAGTTTACACAAAATTTAACTTTTAGGTAAAGATCTAGTAAACAGTTTTTCACATTTACCATTTGAATCCATATTTGCTACATTTTGTTTTAGTCCCTTTAAAATGTTTTACAATATTTTTATACTTTGTAAGGACATAAATTTCCAATTGAGTCCCTGTATTGTTTTGACTTAATTCCGTGAATAAAACTCTGTTTGTAATATGTCATAGGGAGATTTTATTTTGTCACGGTCCCACTTGGTCTATGACGTATTGAAGAACCAAAGCTTCAAAGAATTAAATCACGTCGGAGTTTAATTGGTGCAAGTTTACTCATCTTCAAAGTTAATTGCATTCCGAGATCACTCAGGTATGAAAGCGTATAATCAATGGTGCTCGAAATTATTTTTATAAAAGATAAAGATGTATTTTTATAAAGAAAAATATTTTAAAATGTTTTTAAAGTGTTTAAAAAGGTTTACACTATGTTTTATTCTAATA
The DNA here is from genome assembly GCA_949130495.1 of Sambucus nigra. NCBI lineage: Eukaryota > Viridiplantae > Streptophyta > Magnoliopsida > Dipsacales > Adoxaceae > Sambucus > Sambucus nigra. The sequence continues at coordinate 583,483,354 of OX422210.1, read as the reverse complement.
TACTCGAAATAAAGTTTGACTAATTTGGATCTCTTTTATAAGAGACATTTTGAACTAAAAGTCAAAGAAAGTCAAACTGACGTCAGCTCGCTCAAACGACATAAGGATCTCGTTCGAACGAGATGCCTATGTCACGTGAACGACGTGGCATTGTCGTTCGAACGACACATTTTTCGAGGCGGCGCTAAATTGTTATTTAAAGCGTGTTTCTATCAGAGTTTAGTGAGTGTGCATTCTGGAAAACTATTTACGAACCAGAAACTTGTTTGCACATTTTTCTAAGGTTTAAAAGGCCTGAACACATCCTTAGAGTTTACAAAGATCCGAGTTATCATTAGTTTATGTTTAAGTGATCTTGTTGCACCAAGAAGTTTGTTCTTTCATTGAACATTAAAGGGTTTTGCAGTGAAGAAAAGAGGACTTCTTATTCGACATCGTAGACGAATCAAAGCCATTCGGTGGACACCGAGATATACGTGGACGCGTGTGTTGTGGACAGGTATCCTGGAAGAAGGACTTTTTGCGTGGGCACTGTGAGAGGAATGGTTGAAGATCAGAAGAGCGTCAAGACCCGTGGGGATCGAGTCGTTGAGTGAGTCTTTGTCTGTTTATTGTAAATCTACATTCATAGTGATTGACTGGCTTGGGTCGTCCGAGGTTATTTTCCCCTTTTGGTTTTTTTTCACGTACATCCGGCGTTGTGAGTATTCTTTACTTTATTTTACCTACTTTAATCTCTAGATGCATGTTTAGGATTAATCAAGATAAAATTGGTTTAAAGTAAGAATTGGGTTTTTCACAACTTGGTTTGGTACAAATTAAAAGTTGGATCATTTTTGGTGAAAAATTGGTTTGGTTTGAAACACACACATATTGGGCACTTTCAAATTGGTATCAGAGCAGGAAAACATATTTTATTTGTTTTGTGATCCCGTGTGTTTTCAAAGATGAATTCTGGATATAATGAATTTTCTCGAACTCCTATTTTTTATGGCACTAATTATACTTATTGGAAGATGAGAATGAGATATGCATTAAAATCAATTGATGAGCATGTGTGGCTGGCTGTTGAGAAAGGTTGGACACCCCCTGTCACTATTGTAGGCGAGGTCACTAGTTTAAAGCCTATTGAGTCACGGACTGAAACTGAACAAAGAATGGCATAATATAATTCTAAGGGTCTGCACGTTATTGCTTCACATGTCACACAGGATGAATATAATAGAATTATTACTTGTGAAACATCAAAAGAGGCTTGGGATATTTTGGCACTCATGCACGAGGGCACTAGCACGGTTATGGTGTCAAAACTTCAAAATCTCACTACACAGTTTGAGACCATTAGGATGTTAGAGAGGGAGACTTTTGATGAGATTTATGATAGATTGTCCAATATTTTCAACTCGTCATTTAACCCAGGTGAGAAAATTCTCGACAACCGTGTCATTAAGAAAATCCTTAAGTCGTTGCCGAGTAGGTTTGATGCGAAAGTGACCATTTTAAACTCCTTGGGTAGGTTAGAGTCGACGAAACTATAAGAGATTGTAGGTGACTTACAAACCTATGAAATCGACATGATTACCTCCAAGCAATTGCCTAAGAAAGAAAAGGTATTGATTTGAAAACCCGGAAGGAGGAAATTAAAGTTTCGAATTCCGATTCCGATTTTGAGGATGTTGCTTTGTTGGCAAAGAAATTTAAAAAATTTATTAAGTTTCAAAAGCAATCGAAAGATGCCAAGAAATGTGAAAAATTCAAGAACAGCAAAGTAGATCCCACCTCTAAGGATAAGTTTGATAAGCCTAAGATAGATGAGTCGGATAAGTGTTTTGGGTGTGAGGGGTACGGTCACAAAGTTAAGGAGTGTCCCACTAGACTTAAGAAAGAGGGCAAGCAACCCATTGTCTATAATGCCACCTTAAGTGATAGTGATCCGAAAGAGGGAGAGAGTTCCCCCATTGATCATAACTTTGTTGCGTCTATGGCATGTCATGTGAGCGACGATGATTCTCATGTGCATGACACTTCCGAGGAGGTTTTGAGTGAATCCCATGTTAGTGAGGGCGAAGAGAGTGATGAGGAGGAGGTAAATGTGAACGAGTTGCAAAATGCATTTAATGAGTTGTCTGTCGAAACGGTGAAGGTGAAAAAGGCTAACTCAAAATTGCAAACTAAGTTGAATGAGCGTGCCATAGAAAATAATGATAGATTGATTGAGGATCTTAGGGCACGAGAGAAGAAGTTTAGGGAAAAACTAGAGTTTGTGGAGAAAGAGAGAGATAATCTTCGTGGTTTGATGGAGTCCTTGAAAAAGGAGATTTTAGAGTTTTAGGAGTCTAGGCGTTTGCTCGAGTCTAGGATTCACGAGTTGGAGGAGAGATTGAGAGACTCGTCTAGAGTCAAGTTTGATTTGGAGGCTAGGTCAGAGAAGTTAGATAATATCCTAGGCACCGTCCAAATTAAGGGAGATAGGGGAGGTATAGGTTTTGATGAGAGAGTTGTTCCCATTCGCCCCGCACGCGTGAGAAACACTAGGAAGGTTAGAAAAGGTCCACATATAGGTAATCATTCCCACCACCGCTACACTTGCACATTTTAGGGAAGGAAAGATCACCTTAGGTGTTATTGTTACAACTTTAGACAAGCTCCTAGGAAGTTTAGGAATAAAGTTACCCCGGTTCCCCAAACCCCCATGCGTCGTTTTACACCGACGTGGGTTAGGAAATCGTATTTAGTGGCTTTAGGAATTAAACTTCATGATTCTCGTTTGGGTGCATGATTAAGCGCGTCAAAAGTGTGTTCGTGTAAGGACACAATCGTTATTTTAGTTTCATCGCGATAATACAAACAAACCTAAGTTATGACTACACTCAACGGGTGAGTATAGCGGTAAGTCGGGTATCGAATCCACAGAGAATGTTCGATAGATTGAAACGGATTATTAATTCGAGAATAAAAGTGAAAAAGGGTGATGTGTGAATGTAAATACAAGAAAAGAGAAGTTAAGTCTAAATAAAGTAAAAGTGAGGATCGGTATATCATCCAACCATACGGCTCGAAACAACTATTAGTCAGAATTCCGGCTCGAGAGCAATTTAATCGAGCATTATCAATTAAACATAAACTTCACACAATAAGGAATTTAAGGCAAAGTTGCGAGAATAAACATTTAACCGAAAATTGGTCGCACGCAGATTAAATTCGGATTATCGCTTTAAACACTAACGTTGCATGACAAAGAAAGTTAAACGCATAATAATCCGACTTTAATATGCGCGGGTTCAATTAAATGGAATTTTGCACGAACCCTAATTTTTGGACCTCGGGGCCCGTTAATGGCGGAACGACATCCCGACCCTATTTATCTAAGGGCACATAATGATTAAAGTAAATTACAACTAATTAAACTAGGAAAGCAAGAAATAAAGCAAGTAAACTAATTAATGTAGCATGGAAATTAATCTACAAAGCAAGAATTAAGCAAGAACAATTATATAAATGGAGATGGAAGCAAAAAGTTCAACATACACAACCCATATGGTTATCAACCCAAAGAGAAATGAAGCCAAGCTCTCCAAACCCATAAACACCGGGCTAAACTAATTAAAATTGAATATTGAATATTACAACAAAATTGGGTTATATAGTAAGTTGGAATAAAAGAAAAGAAGAAAGAAAAGAAAAGGAAAATATCTGAAAAAAGGAGGGGATTGGTCGATCGACCCTTTTTGTCGATCGATCGATGGTTAAAAATGTGGCAAAAAATATGAAGGATCGATTGATCGATCCTTCTGATCGATCGATTGATCAAGCATGGCAGAATCTCCTATCCTCCTGTTTTGGCATGTATGAAATTCTCGTCCGCTAAAAATGCCGTAACTTCTTCTTTCGGACTCAGAATTATGCACTGTTCGCGGCCACGCGAAGCTTGCGAGGAGGGCTACAACTTTCGTGTGTTTGGCCAGGTGCCCAAACCATGAATTGACCGAATTTCCCTAGAACGTGCGATTGCATACGGAACTTGAGCGAAAAGCGTCCAAACTCCATTCTTAGTACCTAAATACCTACAAAAGCCCAATTACACCTCATATAGCATGTTATCAATATAAACCGAGGTTGTCTTGTTAACGGGCTTAAATATATAGATTAAATCACCCGAGGGGTTAAAATGCGTTGGTTCGATGGATGAAATACGCAATATTTGTGTATTATCACACCCCCTAACTTACACATTGCTACTCCCTAGCAATGAAATAGGATGCAACAAGAACAACAAGTAAACCAAAACAGGAGATAATACAAAAATATGGTATAAACACATAAGGCCACTTTCGCGGGCGATTCAATTGCATTTAGCGTATGCAATAAGCCGTTAAATTCCTATGTTACCCCAGTGGACGAGTGTCATCTCGTGAGGGTTTTCAGGGATGAAACCGACAAAGATCACATAGTTTCCTCAAAGTATGCCCAGTCACATGCGACAAACTCAACAATACGAACAAGATTTCAACATGTTATTAGCATAGCAAACGAATTCATGTCAAAAGTCCATAGTTATTAACATTATCGAATGCACCTCAATGAATTGAAACTTTAACATGTGGGAGGGGAGTGAGCACGCGCAAAATACGAGTTGGCAAAAACTTAAATGACTCGGATACTAAATATCAAAGCATGCATATAAGTCAATCCTCACGGGCATTACGCTCATCAAATGAATTCCCTTGAAATAGGGAGGTAACACAAGGGACATGCGATCATAAGGAGTAAATGTAAATGGAAACTAGGTCGCGCACATGTCACAATCGAAGAACGCTATATAGAAAATAAAAACTGTAATCTCAGTGAAAGGATACTGCACATATAAAAGAGGCAAAATGCATTTTTCCAGATTATCAAAACTATTTAAACCTTTGAATTACATCTACTTAAGATCACATAGGACTTTAATAGGGTTGTAATGTAGGCTAGGCTAGGGTACGAAATGAAAGGGATGTATATACGGATTCAAAGGTGTTTAGGGATGAAACTCGGGATAATGGAAAAATGCGAGCAATTTTAAAATTGGACAAATGATTTCCAAACGAGCATTAGATATAACAATCGAGAGTAACAAGTATTATTGAATCACTATAGAAAATATAAACAAATTTATCTTTCTTTTTCTTTTCTTTTTTTCCTCACTTTTTCTTTTGTTTTCTTTTGTTTTCAACTTTCTCTTTTTCTTATCTTTTTCACTACACTTTCTTCTTTTCTCACTCTTTTCATGCTCAAATTGCAACCACAAAATAACAATATCATTCAATCCCACGTAAACAATCCGAACAAGGGCATGTAAGGTAATATGCATAGTATAAAACTCCCATTTGGAGTTGGTTATGGGATTTTGGGTAATGAAAAGAAAGGCTAGTATTTAGGCTCAAGTGGGTTGACTAGGGAACATATAAAAGGTGAGGTCAAGGTCATATGGGTGATATACAAAGATGGACTATGATCATTTCAAAAAGTTTATGCAATTCTCAAGTCAAAATAATAAATAAAAATAATGCTCAAGTAACACATTTCAAGTATGAACTTAATTAATGAACGGTCAATGAAAGAATAAAGAGATTACCAACGACTATAACGTTTTCACAAAGGAAAGAATAGTTTATACACTCACAAATGACTAAAGGTACAAAGCTTACTGATTAGGCACAAATTCTTCCTAATTTATCCCTTAATTTAGGTACTTTTAGCACCTCGAACAACGTAATCAATTTGACTTTATCTCATAATCTTGCTACTGACTGATCCTAATGAGTACACCGAGTTTCTGGTACTTCGTAGTGATTTTACAGGTATTTGATGTCAAGAAACGGAAGAAGGAAACCGGAAGAATCGAAAAAGACAAGAAGGAAAGTAAAAAGGACAAAAGTGTAATTTGCACCCAGAATTCGGATGAGGTACCTAAAGAGAAATTGAAGATATCACATTCATAAGCACATAGGAAGAAACGGAACCTCAATCGGAATCCTAAAACAAAAGATATGAGCAGTCAAAGTTGAGCAAAAAGTCAAACAGGCATACCGGTCCGCCCCTGCCCCGGACCGGTCCGCGTTGCAAAACTCCAGTAGACCTCGGATCGCAAGCAAACCGAAGAAGGGAGAAAAATAAAAGAACCGGTCCACCCCCGGATCGGTCCTCCCCAAAATAAAAAGAACCGATCCGCCTTGGAGGCAGATCGGTTCGCCTAAGGCCCGAACCGGTCCGGCTATCGAGATTTCCAAATCTTATCCTCTCCGAAAAAGAATCCTTGTGCAGCTGAAACTCTTGAATTATTGTAGGGTATAAAAACCCATTTTTATTATTATTATGAGGATGGAGAATTAGTGTAATTTCACTTACTTTTCCAGAAACCCTAATTTAGATACAGTTTGTTCTTTTAATCCCAAGATTGAAGCTTTGATCAGATTTCAGTAATTACAAGTAATTCCAGTTAATACTTTTAGTGCTTTGGTAAGATTAGTAAGTAATTTGGTCTGTTTAAATTTGTTTTACATCATTCTACCAATTTTCTATAGTTTAATCATGTTTTTCTGCAAATCAAACATTGTTTTAATCACTTTCAGCATGTTAGGCTATTTTCTCGAAGGCCGGGATACATGAACCCAGCCTGATGTGTTAGTTGCATGTGTATAAAATTAGTCCTCTGAATTTAGTGATTAATTACAACCGTATTGCGTAGAAACACCACAATTGTAGGTCTTTATATCTCGTTTGCCCCTGGGTAACCGGGATGATTTAGAATGCAATTCGAGTGTCACTATTGCGATAACGATTTACTCGTCCTCAGATTAAGTATGATGCGGGATTGAACCTCGTATACGTAATGCTTGGGAGTACTAAATTTCGGGTCAAATCAATCAGTTAAATTTACGATTAGTATTATAACTGCAATACCCTAGGGTTGGGGGATTGTATTCCCGTCCAGTTTTTCTCATCACTTAGTTCAAAAGTTTCAAATCATCTTTCAATCATATTTTAGGTAATTTAGTGTAGTTGCACTTTTCATAATTTCATACTTGCATTTAGTTGTAATCAACTCCCAAAACCAAAACATTTTTTCTTCCTTTTTAGAGTCAAAGTTAGGATTCCTTCGTCTTCTCCCGTCGTCACAACTTCGTTGTCCTTTTTCCCTGAGGATCGATACCCGACTTATCGGATTATTAATTGAGCGAAAGGCTTGCACTTGATCCTAGAAAGTACGCATTTTTCAGACACATTTTCAATCGCGTCAAGTTTTTGGCGCCGTTGCCGGGGAAATAGGTAGACTTAGGATTAGATTGAGTCAATCAAAAGCTTTGACCAAAAATCTCCAAAAATCCAAAAACATAAAAAATTTCAAAAAGCACAAAAAGATTCACCATCATCTCTCATAATCCATTAATGCAAAATTTTGAACTCACTGCCACACCCCATAATACTCGAACCAGCATTCACGAAAATCCAATCGTTGAGTATAACCCCGATAGCCCTCACACTCCAAACGCCCCACAGTTCTGGATCCCACCTCCCACACCGTCACACTCAATCTAAAAAAAAACTCTATTTTCCTTCTTAGGACACACCCCCGAGTACACCTCGAGCACACCAAGTGAGAGCACCGAGTCATTAAGAGAGAGGGAGATGTCGCAACACGGTAGTGCAGCCGCCGATGAGGAAGAGCCCCCATACCATCCGCTGAGAGAATTCTTATATCCCCCATACTGTCACTCCGGGATGCATTATACTCCCGTATAATGCCGGGCAATTCCGTTTCAAAAATGGGATGATCCAGATTTTATCACATTACCATGGTATGGATTATGAAAAGCCATACCTTCACATTAGGGAATTTGAGGATTTGTGCGATACTCTCAATGATCAAACTTGCACCCAAGAGGTGATCCGCCTCAAACTCTTCCCTTTCTCGCTCAAAGATAAAGCTAAGACCTGGCTATGGTCTTTTTCGCCAAGCTCGATTCCATCATGGAACGAGTTGTAATCGAGATTTCTCAAGAAATTCTTCCGAACACATCGAACAATCTCAATAAAGGCTCAAATTCAAGCGTTCAGACAATCTGAAAGTGAGACATTTCATCGATGTTATGAGCGTTTCAATGAGTTAGTTACTTCATGCCCCCATCATGGATTTGATTCAGCGCAAATCATCTATTTTATCTATAATGGGGTAAATCTTAACTCCAAGCTACTTGTTAAAACTATGGGAAGTGGTCATTTTGTCGACTTAGACACCCACAATGCTGAGCTTCACCTGAGGTACATCGTCGAGACTACCCAATCCTGGGATACATCTGATCCTAATGCTCAAAATCGAAATCGTCAAGTGACCACCACTCCGTCGGCGTCCGGCCTATTTCACATAGATAAGAATTCTATGACGGACAGTCGATTGGATACCCTTGAGAAAGGATTTCGAGACCTATGCGAGATATATGGAAAAGGACCAGTTGGATCCATACCAAAACCCGTCGAGAAGGTGTGTGCGATTTGTGAGGCGGGTTATTCAACTGAGGAATGGCCGACTATACCCGCCTACAAAGTAATGCTTCAGGAGCAAGTTAGTGGTATAGGAGGATTTAAGGGTAATTTCGGTGCACCGCACGGTAATTCATACAACCTTTCATGGAAAAACCATCCCGGTTTTAGCTATGGGCAACAACATGCCTCAATAAACCCTCCTTCACATGTTGCCCCTCCTCCACCACAACACTTTCAACAAGCTCCACACATGCAAGGACATGACAAGCACCACCACCTCAAGGATCTTATATCCCGCCACCGCGGAGAACTCTCGAGGATACCATGAATCAATTCATCGCAAGCCAGACCGCAACCAATGCCAAATATGATCGTCTAATTGGCGACATAAATGGGAATCTATCAAAAATACAATCCTCATTGAGTGTTCAAGAGAAGGGCAAGTTTCCTGCCCAAGGCCATAGACCTCCCCAAAGCCAAACTAGTGTTAGCTCCACCTCTACTGAACATCAGGAGAAATGTCAAGCTGTGACCACTCTTCGTAGTGGGAGAGTCGTTGATTTATCACCTCCCCCACACGACACAACGAAAGATAAGGAGATTTCGCTCGGCAAGAAAGAGGCCGAAGATGTTCCCTTAAATGAGAGTGACAAAGAAGACGCTAGTGAGCCAGAGGTAGTAGTGAAACCACCCTTCGCGGCACCATTTCCTCAAAGGTTGATTCCCTCCCATAAAGGAAACCCACATGAAGACGTGCTAGAAGTGCTAAAGCAAGTAAAGCTAAATTTACCTTTTCTCGATGCCATTAAGCAAATTCCAGCTTATGCTAAAGTCATCAAAGACTTGCTGACGGTAAAGAGAAAGATAAAGCTAAAGAAGAATGTCTTTCTAGAACAAAATGTGAGCTCCATTCTACTAAATGATCTCCCGCCTAAATTCAAAGATCCCGGTGCACCCACCATTTCTGGCATCATTGGAGAAAACAAAATCGAAAAAGCCTTACTTGACTTGGGAGCGAGCGTAAATATCCTCCCTTACTCTATCTATAAGAAACTTAACTTGGGCGACCTCAAGTCCACAAAATTCACTCTCCAATTAGTGGATCGAACCGTGAAGATCCCAATAGGTATAGTCGAGGACGTGATCGTCCAAGTTGACACTTTCTACTTCCCGGTAGATTTTGTCATTTGGGACACAGAGCCCTCCTTCAACTCGAGTAACTATGTTCCCATCATCCTTGGGCGCTCATTCTTAGCTACGGCTAACACAATCATCAATACTTGGAATGGGCAAATGCAGCTCACTTTTGGGAACATGACCTTAGAGACCAACATCTTCCACATAGCCCAACATACGGGGGAGGAAGATGATCTTCACGCGGTGAGCCTCATAGATGAGGTAGTAGAGGAGTACTTTAAGGAGAATTATTGCGGTGATGCCTTAGAGTCCTGTTTAGTGGCGTTACACGAGAGTGAGGGGACGTACACCGACTTCGAGAGGGAGGTTAGGGAGTTGAGAGAGTTACTTGATGAGAATGCGTCGAAAGAGGACGCGAGAGATGTTAATTGGGTTTCTAGATTCGAGGAGTTACATCCGAGGGATACACACATGGTTCCCTCCAGTGATAAATTTTCGACCCTTGAATTAAAGAAACTCCCCTCCCATATTAAATATGCATACCTAGGAGAGGATGATACATTTCCTGTTGTTGTCTCCTCTAGCCTAGACGAAGAGCAGGAGGGTAAATTATTAAAAATTCCGAGGAAGCACCAAAGTGCTTTTGGTTGGTGCATTACTGACTTGAAGGGGATAAGTCCTTTGATTTGCACTCACAAGATCCATCTCGAAGAGGATGTCAAGCCCTCTAGAGAAATGCAAAGAAGACTAAATCCCAACATGAAAGAAGTTGTGAGAACCGAGATTATCAAGTTATTGGATGCCGGGATTATCTACCCAATCTCGGATAGCAAATGGGTGAGCCCTATTCAAGTAGTCCTGAAGAAGTCGGGAATGACAGTGATTGAGAATGCTAAGGGAGAGCTAGTTCCCCAACGTACCACCACTGGGTGGCGCATTTGCATTGATTACCGAAAACTCAATGCAGGAACTAGGAAAGACCATTTCCCCTTGCCATTTATCGATCAAATGCTTGAGAAAGTGGCGGTCCACCCTTACTATTACTTCCTTGATGGTTATTCCGGATATAACCAAATTGAGGTGGATGTACTTGACCAGGAGAAGACGACCTTCACTTGCCCTTTTGGTACGTTTGCCTATAAACGTATGCCATTTGGCTTGTGTAATGCACCCGCGACCTTTCAAAGGAGCATGTTGAGCTTATTTAGCGACATGATCGAGAGAGAACTCGAAGTGTTCATGGACGATTTCAGCATTTTTGGCACCTCTTTCGATCATTGTCTAGAAAAATTGGAAAAAGTACTTGCCCGGTGTGTGGAAAAGAACTTAGTGCTGAATTGGGAGAAATGCCATTTCATGGTCACCGAGGGAATAGTTCTTGGCCACATAATATCATCCAAGGGGATAGAAGTTGATAGGGCAAAGATAGATGTCATAGCTGACCTTCCCCCACCAAAATCGCTTAAGGACGTGCGCTCTTTCTTGGGCCACGCGGGGTTTTATCGAAGGTTCATTAAGGACTTTAGCGCCATCGCTAGACCCTTAAGCAACATACTCATAAAGGACACCCCATTCGAGTGGACGAAAGCATGCCAAAACTCTTTTGAAAAATTAAAAACCATGCTTGTGTTCTTTCCCATCATGAAAGTTCCGGATTGGTCCTTACCATTCGAACTTATGTGTGATGCTAGCGATTATGCGATAGGGACTGTTTTAGGCCAAAGAAAGGATAAGCAAGCTCATGTCATCTACTATGCTAGCCGGACTCTTATCGGACCTCAACTCAACTACTCTACCACGGATAACGAGTTACTAGCGGTGGTCTGCCCCTGCCGCGGACCGGTCCGCGTTGCAAAACTCCAATAGACCTCGGATCGCAAGCAAACCGAAGAAGGGAGAAAAATAAAAGAACTGGTCCGCCCCCGGACCGGTCCGGCTATCGAGATTTCCAAATCTTATCCTCTCCAAAAAAGAATCCTTATGCAGCTGAAACTCTTGAATTATTGTAGGGTATAAAAACCCATTTTTATTATTATTATGAGGACGGAGAGTTAGTGTAATTTCACTTACTTTTCCAGAAACCCTAATTTAGATACAGTTTGTTCTTTTAATCCCAAGATTGAAGCTTTGATCAGATTTCAGTAATTACAAGTAATTCCAGTTAATACTTTGAGTGCTTTGGTAAGATTAGTAAGTAATTTCGTCTGTTTAATTTTGTTTTACATCATTCTACCAATTTTCCATAGTTTAATCATGTTTTTCTGCAAATCAAACACTGTTTTCATCACTTTCAGCATGTTAGGCTAGATTTTCTAAGGCCGGAATATATGAACCCAGCCTGATGTGTTAGTTGCATGTGTATACAATTAGTCCTATGAATTTAGTGATTAATTACGACCGTATTGCGTAGGAACACCACAATTGTAGGTCTTTATATCTCGTTTGCCCCTGGGTAACCAGGATGATTTAGAATGCAATTCGAGTGTCACTATCGCGATACCGATTTTCTCGTCCTCAGATTAAGTATGACGCGGGCTTGACCCTCGTATACGTAATGCTTGGGAGTACTAAATTCCGGGTCAAATCAATCAGTTAAATTTACGATTAGTATTATAACTGCAATACCCTAGGGTTGGGGGATTGTATTCCCGTCCTGTTTTTCTCATCACTTAGTTCAAAAGTTTCAAATCATCTTTAAATTATATTTTAGGTAATTTAGTGTAGTTGCACTTTTCATAATTTCATACTTGCGTTTAGTTGTAATCAACTCCCAAAACCAAAACAATTTTCTTCCTTTTTAGAGTCAAAGTTAGGATTCCTTCGTCTTCTCCCGTCGTAACAACTTCGTTGTCCTTTTTCCCTGAGGATCGATACCCGACTTATCGGATTATTAATTGAGCGAAAGGCTTGCACTTGAGCCTAGAGAGTACGCACTTTTCAGACACATTTTCAATCGCGTCACTTGCTCGGTGTAAGTATATACAATGCAACAAAAGATTACCGAGTTATAAAAATCTTAAACCAAATTAATAATACGATAAAAGTGCATGTGCTCATGGGATTAAAGTTTAATTCATGAAGTTATTCATAATATCAATAATAGAGACTAAAGTCTAATAACTTCTAAAATCGAGAACATGCATCATTGAGTTGTCTATTGGATCGGGCAATTATTGAAATTCATCATCGAAAACAAAAGCAAAAAGCCCAATACAAGAGAAAAAAGAAAGAAAATCTTTTTGAAATTTTTAATTTTTCTAAGAAAAGCATACTAAGTAACTAACATGTGAACAAAAACATGGACACTACCAATGAATGGATAGAATATCCCACACCCCCTAACTTAAAACCTGGCATTTTTCTCAATGTACATTAAAAACCAAGTCAAAGAGAGGAAAAGAGCGATAATACCCAAAATTGGAGCGATCCCCATAAGAACAAGTCCAAAGAATCTACAAAACAAGTTAGTACCGAGCATAGAAAAAACAAATAACAAAAAGTTAACTAATTACATTAGACCAAAATAAAAAGAAAGAAAGAAAAAAAAGCTAACTATGTACAACCTACCATTTAGATTCCTAACTAACTATACACTAGAAGTCTAAATTTTTTAGGGTCCACCCAAACAACATTTTGACTTTGGAAGATCAATGGTGGACCTTCCCTCTCATGCATGCCTCCCAAAAAATAGGAATTTCGTTCAAAACGACGGAAGGCATGTGGGTGGTGAAAAAGGTTAACCATCCCCAATTAAAAATTTGGGAGGGAGGATGGGGGATTTGGATAGGACGGGTGACAAATACACAAGGGGACTAAAAAAACTAAATTTTCTCCTAAAGATTTAGCAAGCAGAATGGGAGGTGGTGCACATGAGGGCAAATATGCCTTCATGGAAAGCAACTCAAGTAAGTACTCCTCGTCGGTGAAAGGGTTGAACGTTTTAAAGTTCGGTACCGATTCATCGGGTACTTGAGACGGTGTGATAATGGAGAATAAAAATGGGGAGGAAAGAAATTCAAACTCAAGAGATGAGTTATCATCACTCAAAGTTGGAATTTCAAAGGAGATAGGATCATTTTCAATGAAACTTTCTTCTTTGGGATCTAAAGAAGATATCATCTCATTGCAAATAGATACTACATCCATTTCATGGCTTTCATTCTCAATTACAAGATGGGCCAAGTGACGAATGGTTTTTTCCAAAGTAGGCATAAAATCCTCATTTGGTTCAAAACATTCCTCGACTTCAAAAGTCTCGGAAGACAAATCGTCGTCGGATTCGAATAATAAATCCAAGTCTTGGTCCCAACAACGATGTTCTTCCCGATAACGTTCTTCACACCTCTCGTTCTCAAGCATAAGCAAACCCTCGTCGAAAGTCATAGGCCGAGGTGCGGATGCTTGAAAATGAGGAGTTTGAAAATAATTATCGGCTCAAAAGTTAAACTCATTATTATAGGAGTTTTGAAAACTATTGCAATTCGTTTCAAAATTCCTATAATAAGGAGGTAAATGCTCAAAATATACGCATTCCAAAGCTTGACTTTTGTAGTACTCGCCCAAAGTCATTTTTGAATTTGCAATTTTTTGAGACTCTAAGTATTGACCAAAAGTTAAAGGAGTACGAGAATTTTGAGAATTATCATAATGATTACCGAAAGGATTGGAATAAGACATGCTTACCCGAACAAAGGCTCGAGATGGCAAATTCCACAAAGATGATGCGCGCACGGAAAAATTTAAGCGTTTCTAGGCGCTCAAGTGTAGAAGTCCTGTAAAAAAGTTTAAAAGAAAGAATAAAAATACAAAAGAAAGAATACTACGAACTAATAAGACAATTACAATCTATAACAAAACACTCCCCGACAACGGCGCCATTTTGATTAAGCGCGTGAAAAGTGTGTTCGTGTAAGGACACAACCGTTATTTTAGTTTCATCGCGATAATACAAACAAACCTAAGTTATGACTACACTCAACGGGTGAGTATAGCGGTAAGTCGGGTATCGAATCCACAAAGAATGTTTGATAGATTGAAACGGATTATTAATTCGAGAATAAAAGTGAAAAAGGGTGATGTGTGAATGTAAATACAAGAAAAGAGAAGTTAAGTCTAAATAAAGTAAAAGTGAGGATCGGTATATCATCCAACCATACGGCTCGAAACAACTATTAGTCAGAATTATGGCTCGAGAGCAAATTAATCGAGCATTATCAATTAAACATAAACTTTAAACAATAAGGAATTTAAGCCAAAATTGCGAGAACAAACATTTAACCGAAAATTGGTCGCACGCGGATTAAATTCGGATTATCGCTTTAAACACTAACGTTGCATGATAAAGAAAGTTAAACCCATAATAATCCGACTTTAATACGCGCAGGTTCAATTAAACGCAATTTTGCACGAAACCTAATTTTCGGAGCTCAGGGCCCGTTAATGGCGGAACGAGATCCCGACCCTATTTATCTAAGGGCTCATAATGATTAAAGTAAATTACAACTAATTAAACTAGGAAATCAAGAAATAAAGCAAGTAAACTAATCAACAAAGCATAGAAATTAATCTACAAAATAAGAATTAAGCAAGAACAATTATATAAATGGAGATGGAAGTGGAAATTTCAACATACACAACCCATATGGTTGTCAACCCAAAGAGAAATGAAGCCAAGCTCTACAAACCCACAAATCCTAGGCTAAACTAATTAAAACTGAATATTGAATATTACAACAAAATTAGGTTATATAGTAAGTTGGAATAAAAGAAAAGAAGAAAGAAAAGGAAAGGAAAATATCTAAAAAAAGCAGGGGATCGATCGATCGATGGTTGAAAATGTGGCAAAAAAATATAAAGGATCGATAGATCGATCCTTCTAATCGATCGATCGATCAAGCAGGGCAGAATCTCCTATCATGTTTTGGCATGTATGAAATTATCTTCCACTAGAAACGCCGTAACTTCTTCGTTCGAACTCAAAATCGTGCACCGTTCGCGGCCACGCGAAGCTTGCGAGGAGGGATATAAATTTCGTGAAATGTTGGGCCAGGTGTCCAAACTGTGAATTGACTGAATTGCCCTTGAATGTGCGATTGTATACGAAACTTGAGCGGAATGCGTCCGAACTCCATTCTTAGTACCTAAATACCTACAAAAGTCCAATTATACCTCATATAGCATGTTATCAATATAAACCGAGGTTGTCTGGTTAACAGGCTTAAATATAGGGATTAAAGCACCTGAGGGGGCTAAAATGCGTAGGTTCGACGGATGAAATATGCAATGTTTGCGTATTATCAGTGCACTCGATTCTTCCCATGCTAAATCTAAAGGATGATAGTGTTGCCATGTTTGTCATATACTAGTTTGCTTCATGATATATTCATTGCTAGTATTATGACATGTGTATCATTTTGTATTATAGTTTTCATTTGTTTGAGTCTTATTGAAAAATACAAAAAGATTTTTTTTTTAGAAAATTTTTAAAAATCCAAAAAGATTTTGTTTTTTTTTAGAAAACTTTTGAAAAACCAAAAAGATTTTACTTTCATCTGAGTCAAAATATGAAAAGCCAAAAAGATTTTAGGTTTTTATTTTTGAGTTTACATGTTTGATGTGGCATATTGGTGTGCTTGCCCCCTCCCCCATCGTTTCATTATCCATGTGGCTAGGACATTTGGTCATTATTATCGATGCTTAGAATGATCTTAACCATTGCTTATATGGGGTTGTTTTGAAGTTGATATGCATTTTGATTCGACTTTGTATATATGCCAACATTGCACACATGCATGAGTTTATATGGATGTTTGACTTCTCTTGCATATTTGAATTTGATGAGGCATTCTTATCTCAATCTTATCATCTATGCGTAAATAGACTTAAGGAGAAGTGTGCATGTAAGAACCGTTTACCGTGAGGATTTAAATTGGTAAAAATGATGAGTGTTTCACGGGAAAGGGCTGCGAGAGTTCAAAATTAACTCATCGTGAAAGCCACCGGTTAAAAGAGCCCAAAAGAAAATGCAATATGCTAAGAAAAGGGCCAAGTTTGTTTAGTTCATTCCAAAGAAAATGTGATATTTTTTAGGGAGTTTGGATGGATTAAAAATTTTAACGGAATTGCACAACTAATCCTAATGTTGAAATATTGCAATTTGACGCTATTGTTTGTAGAATCGTCAAAATTCTGGATTTGTGTGCAAGTAGTATGTTTAGTTCATTAAGCTCACACTTTTATTATCATTTGGCTATGATAAAGTTTGATGATTTATCGCTATCAATTAGAGCTTCTTGATCGTTACGATGTGTTGGAATTATGACTCATTTGTTGTAGTTTCACGCCCATTCATTCCATATCCATGTTTGAGCACATCGGTATTATGTTTGCCTCTAACTCACATTATTAGTTTTTATGAGTTTTTGCATTTAGTGTTAAAAGCATACTATTTTAACACTATTTCGCTTCGATCAAGACCTTCCTGGAATTTTTTTGTGGAATTTTTTTCACTGGGCAATATTATATAATATTTTTAGGAATCTAGGAAATTTTGGCAGGTCGCGAGAAGTAGTTCAAATGACATATTCATGTCGTACGAATGACATATGTCCTTCATTCGAGCGACATTCTCATCTAGTCAGAGCGATGTCCCTGGCTCGTTCGAACGACAGGCTGATATCTGGCTTCTGATTGGTTTGCAGTCCACTGATTTATTTTTTGATATTTTTGGTACTGCTAGAAGTGTTTCTGGACTGACTGGTTTATATTCAGGTTTTAATTGATTCTAAATTGGATTTTTTTCATATAGTCTGTTTATCACACCTGATTAGATTGTTATGTTCTTTGTGTGATTCATTGGTTTACTAGCTACTGATTTGTCATTACATGATCATATTTAGCTAGTTGTTTCATAATTATCTAGCGATTTCATATTGATTCACATTGGTTTATATTCTCATAATAGATACTTGGATTGGTTTATCTTTTCACCGGATTGTCTATTCGAGACAAAAAAGGGGAGAGATGTATGTGATGTAGGGGGAGATTTGAGCATGTTTTGGTGTACATATGTTACATATTGGTATCTCATATTGGTAGCACACATTGGTGTCATTTTGTTGCTCAAATTGTTTAACAAATGACTTTTCAGAGTTTATTCATATTGGTATCTATTATCGTTTGGTATCATTTGGATATATATATATTGGTTTCATGTGTTCCTCCATACTTCACTGGGTATTTGTTTGTCCATTTCATGTGTGTAGGTATGCTTCAGCGATTCGAGATTTCAAGTCTACATCACATTCAGACAGTTCATGCTTGCTGGTGCTACATATTCTAGTTCGTGTCCTGTAATTTTTGATTTTGGGTTTATGGGATGGGATCTAGGCGTCATACGGCTTGACGGCCCGGCTTAGGCATTTCACTAGTTTAGTTTTGTCCCGGAATAGTCAAAGGGGGAGATTTGTAAGGACATAAATTTCCAATTGAGTCCCTGTATTATTTTGACTTAATTTCGTGAACAAAATTGTGTTTATAATATGTCATAGGGAGATTTTATTTTGTCACGATCCCACTTGGTTTATAACGTATTGAAGAAAATTGAAGACGTTGCGGCAAAGCTTCAAAACATTAAATCATTCTGAAGTTTAATTGGTGCAAGTTTACTCGTCTTCAAAGTTAATTGCATTTCGAGATCACTCAGGTATGAATGCGCATAATTAATGGTGCTCGGAATTATTTTTATAAAAGATAAGGATGTGTTTTTATAAAGAAAATATTTTAAAATGTTTTTAAAGTGTTTTAAAAGGTTTACACTACATTTTATTCTGATATACTCAAAATAGATTTTGACTAATTTGGATCTCTTTTATAAGAGACGTTTTGAACTAAAAGTTAAAGAAAGTCAAACTGACGTCAGCTCGCTCAAACGATATAAGGATCTCATTCGAACGAGATGCCTATGTCACCCGAACGACGTGGCATTGTCGTTCGAATGACATGTTTTTCGAGGTGGCGCTAAATTATTATTTAAAGCGTGTTTCTATCAGAGTTTCGTAAGTGTGCATTCTGAAAAATTATTTACGAACCATAAACTTGTTTGCACATGTTTTCTAAGGTTTAAAAGGCATAAACACATCCTTAGAGTTTGCAAAGATCCGAGTTATCATTAGTTTATGTTTAAGTGATCTTTTTGCACCCAAAATTTTGTTCTTTCATTGAACATCAAAGGGTTTTGCAGTGAAGAAAAGAGAAGAACTTCTTGTTCGACGTCGTAGACGAATCAAAGCCATTCGGTGGATACCGAGACATACGTGGACGCGTGTCTTGTGGACAGGTATCGTGGAAGAAGGAATTTCTACGTGGGCACTGTGAGAGGAGTGGTTGAAGATCAGAAGAGCGTCAAGACACGTGGAGTTCGAGTCGTTGAGTGAGTCTTTGTCTGTTCATTGTAAATCCACATTCGTAGTGATTGTCTCGCTTGGGTCGTCCAAGGTTGTTTTCCTGTTTTGGGTCTTTTCCTCGTACATCCGGAGTTGTGAGTATTCTTTACTTTATTTTACTTACTCTAATCTCTAGATGCATGTTTAGGATTAATCAAAGATAAAATTGGTTTAAAGTAAGAATTGGGTTTTTCACAACTTGGTTGGGTGCAAATTAAAAGTTGGATAATTTTTGGTGAAAAATTGGTTTGGTTTGAAACGTACGCATATTGGGCACTTTCATACTTTCTTTCATCTTAAAGTCCCATTACTTCATGTAAACAACATTTAAAAAATATTGCCTGAATGATTTCATGTAAATAATTCTTTACATACTTACATCTTAAGTTCAAAGTGACAATAAATGACTTTCCTAGCATTTTTATAGATAAGTTATCAAAACCATATTTATTCGTTATTTATCCACGGGAAACATACATTTTCACTCATCACTTTCATAAGAATATAGCTCTAATATTATGAAATTTATTAGAAAATTATTCAAAGCTTGCTAGTCTCTCATTTTTATGAAAACAGTAATTTTTGACATATTAGTAGGATTTTTATTTCATAAAAATCAACTCTTTATTCTTTAAAAATTTGCAACTTGAGACTACATTCAAGGCTCACTCTCGATAACCCATCTTCCATGAAATTACTTGATAATTTCATTACTTTTTTTCCCTTTTGTAATATGAAATTTAATAACTTGAAAATCGTTTCTTAAACACGTTTTTAACACTGTATATCACATGAAATTATATTTTCAATTTCATAAGTAGGTAGCATATATTTTCAATTTCATAAGTAGGTAGCATATATAAAATTATATTTACACATAATATATTTTAGAATAATTATATGTTATAAAAAAATCCTACCTTTAGTGAAGAAATCTTTTAAAAGTTGCGTGGAAAAAGCCTCAAGACTCCAATAAAATCTCCATTAAAAATACCCACTTCAAGCTTTAAGAAAATATTCCATGAAAGCTCTATTAAAAATGTCCACTTCAAGCTCCAAGGAAATACTCTATGAAAGATCTATAAAAAAATTCCAGCTTTAAGCTCCAAGAAAATGCTCCAAAATTACACCCTCATAACACCACATAAAATACACTAAAACATCTCCAAAATAATATAAATGAACCCTTAAAATAATAACTCCAACAAAGTATTTAAGGTTTGGGAAACACGCAAAAGGATGCGGGCTGAAATGGTGTAAAACAATGGTGGTTTATGGCTTTGCTAGAAGATATTTTATCTTGTGGGAGAGGAAATAGACTTCTTAATTTTTATCTGAGCTTCTACCAATTTTTTTATAATAGAAGTCATATTTAAAAGGGCTTAAGGATAGAATTTAGACACTTTTCAAAATCTGGTACAAAATAAGGGAGGCGTTTCAAACGGCCACGGTTAAGATGGGTTTTAAAGACTTTCGACAAAACTGACACAGGGCCCTCACTTTTGTTGGTTTCTTGTCATCATAGTTTTATTTTTGACCCGCTATAGCGTCCTTTTAACCTCCATAGGGTTATAGGCACACCGCTATAGTGGTGCCCTACCTGGAGCCCCACTATTGCCTTACAAGTACGTTTATTTTCTTTTCTTTTTTTTGCACAGTTTTATATTCTCTCTTATTCTCTGATTAATTCATACAGGCCTTGCAATTCTATATTTTCCATTTCAATTGGTCTCTACTATACTTAGCTCCAATTTGTTTATGTATATTTAATTATCCCCTAAAAGTTAATATTTTAATCCTTTATTATTAGTACTTTTAATCCAAAGCTTTTCTAAACCCATGTTTTCACATCAGTCCCTAACCATTTGACATAATTCAGTCAATGAGTCTCCTCTCATATGGATGGCATACACTCGCATTATATTATGTATTTTACTAAATTATTAAAAACTACAAAGTAGTGTATCCCAAATTATTGTCTCTGAGCATCGAAACTATTATGCAAGCTTTAAACTAATCTTTGGCACCACATAAATTTTTCCATTATAATTGTATGATTTCTCCAATAATAAACCATATTACTTCCTCACAATCATGTAAAAACAATTTACTTTTATAATGTTAATTTCTTCCCATGCAAGCCATGAATGCAACATGCAAACCCGCTCATACACCCTCTAAATCATATATAATCCATGTTGACTCGTGTGTGTACATATTTTAACTAAATTCCTCATGACTTGCCACGGGTCACACAAAATTATCATTTTAACTATATAATCAGAAGTCGAGGTATTGTATTCTTCCTTCCTTAGGATATTTCATTTTCGAAATTTCTCCGTTTATCCGTAATCCCTGACGCGTCATAATATTTCGAACTCATGGATTTCCACTTCTCGGGTATCATCTATCCACCAGTCAAATGTTCAAATTATAATTGGGCATGCACCTTAATCATTCACCTCATATTAGGTTACCCATCTCCCTTTACAATGACTCTAAACCTTTTAAAAGCTCTTAGTTTTTTACGCAATCATTTTATTCTAATCATAAACTCTATACATGTCTAACCATGTCTTGGGTTTCGTGACCTACAATCACGCCCTTGCGGTCAACGTCAATCTGTGCAAAGCACTATACCACACAAGAATGTCCCCCTTGGGACGAGTAACCAAATGAATTCAAACTTCTAATTCGATGACCCCGTTTAGTTCTCTCATGATCAAAACCTTGAATTAGTAAACGTGTACCCACGAACCTAATCGTATCCAATATCCTATCGGCCACATAAAATGGACCACTAGGCCCCACACAAACATACAAGTGCATGTAAATAATTTCAATTATCAGTGCAACCATGCCCACATATTTCAGGATGCTCATGCAACCCTAACGTATGGTCGTATAGAGTGCGCCCTCAGTTATCATAGTGCATCAGTCATGCCCAACCTAACCCAGACCACACTGAGTCCAAACCTCTCCGTACCCATAAAGTTGAGTAATAATATTTAACCATGAGAATCAAAAGAAATTTTTTTAGAGAATGGACGACTGTCCGGTATTCCCTTTCGAAACCCAAGAAATTTCAATACATAACTTATGCACCATTCCTTGCTCGTTGCGCGTCCAACATCTCACGTAGCTAGAGATACAATGAGTTTTCCTACCATGAGTCGATGCAATCCCTATCTGGTCGCATGCCTTAGTTTATGGTATCAAACCACTATGAGTTGTATAATGAAGTAGTCAACCTTACATAAAATATATGACTACGTTACCATGAGGAGGATCACGATGACAGACTTCCCTCCTTAAAAGTAGTGTTTTCTCCTTTCATTTAATTCTGGTGAACAACAAATAACCATCGAAATGTCAATGATCAATCTTAGTCACCACGCGAAAAAATTTCCGTTTCCATTGTAAAAATAATGTACCTTGACTTGAACCCCAAGAATAAAACCCATTAAATTTCCCTTGATCACAATATACCTTAGTACACGAGGGATCGATGTCTAAGAGTGTTATTATCCACAAGTTTATCTCGTGGCATGTCCACCTCACTATGGATGTCGTTACCACAACGCCAACTTATCGTACACTCTCAATATTTAGAGTCTATATGCTTTCACTTGAGTTGTACACTAATCATGTTGACCGATGCCGACACGTTGAAAGGATCACGGTACTCGAACCATATCAATACCTTTAAACTATATTCCTTAGTTTTCACTTCCTGTGCTGGACACACGGAGGGTAAATTTATTCCTATCACTGAAATTTGACAGAAGTGTGATATCAAACACACGATATGATGCCACTTATTGTGTTTACTACCCATTCTTGAACATTACTCTCAAGTCTCAAATGTGATGTCACCACCACTATTATATGACAACTATTCACAAGGTCAAAACATTTGTCGACGGCTTTCATTTGGCCACTTCATTAAACTACTCAAAATCTTATGTTCAACTCGACTTAAAATGCTCAAGACACCTCAATACACTAAGCTACCTAACACCGTTGCACCTGATAGTATTATCTAAATTTCAAAAAATATTAGCCTTTAGCGTAAGATCTTGCCTAAAAGTCTCCAAATATGACAAAGCTATAATTTCTTAGTTCTCTAACGATTAATGGTCATTAAAATTATCTTACTCCCAAAGACAATGCTTGAAAAACCCTTGCAAATATGACTATATAATCAATATCACTTATCGATGATGAGAACCCTTCTCAAATGCTACAAATCCTACAATACGAGGCACCTCGAGGCTTACCTAAAATATACTTCTCGTTTTAAAGATAATGCAGTCACTAAAGATATTTCAGGCAACCAGAAAACACAATACTTACAATCATATTTCGAGACCGTGTCTCATCCAATGAAAACATTGCACGAGAGAAATGTTTAGGACTTAACTACTTTACGTATCCTAGATATCCAAATACTACATGTGTGTTGCAGCAACGGGCACTAGACCTACAAAAACTTAGCGTGGCGCAAGGCGCCACACTAGGATTTAACATTTTCTCGGGGTAATGGGAAACCTATACACTAGGTACCAAACCCCTTTGGTAATTCATCCAACGACATTTGAAATCCATCAACATTAACCCTTGGTGAACACTTTCATGCCATAACGACACTTGTCTGCATCCTGAGTCACGACGTGCCGATTCTTATGACGAGACACAACATCGACATTAAGATTTACTAGATTACTAACATTATCCTTATACAATGGTGGGGTGTGTTCCAAACCAAGACACCTACTTTATGGGTTATGGGCCCACCATGATTACATTGAGCTACTCTGATAATTTAAATTCACGAATTGTCATACTTTTCTATGAGTCCCCTCTCGTTATACATCGTAAGACGTTACTCGACATTCATTGAGGATTAAACACATTTTAATACTACATATGAGTGTCACCCCCTTCTTAAAATATCAACGTTATCACCCGTTTCTGAGACGAACATTTGTTTAGCCACTTATCACTCTACTTGAGGATGTCTAAAAGTTACTGTAGTGACTAAAACTTAACCTTGTCTTCATTAATGAATAAACTTCCAGTGATGCTAAAATCCTTAACTCCAATGTCATGGTTACACACATGCATAAACCGCAGAACGTGATGGCCTTGCGAGGCCAAGCCCAAACCCAAAATTTCGATACTCCATGAACAAAACCCGACCTCACAACTATAAGTCACTCCCGTAAGGAATTTAAACCTAAAACTCTGATACCAAGGTGTGACACCCCGACCCAGATTTAAGGGTCGCCCGCGAGTTAACTCGTATCGGTTCGGCTGCATTAAGTGTAGAGTGATATGAAACAACCAAGATAATTTTTTAGTCTATTTTATTTTATTATATTAGCAGAGTGAACATGCAATTATATTTTTCAAGCATATAAACATAGTGATAACAAGTATGGAACTCATTAGGCAATGCCCGTGGTTTATGTAATCTGAGTTCTATCGTTAATAGTAAGAATCACTTACCTACGAAAGGCTCTCAAAAGGCGAAACATATTTTAACTTTTCGTGAGAAATGGAATAGGGTGAGCCTATGTATAGTGGGGTTTCCAACAACAATGAAATATAGAAATGAACAGTAGAAAAGAAGGATTCAATAATGAATCATGCAAAAACTAAATCGTATATGCATTAACCATGTTTTATTAAAAATATTCCCTTTAACTTTGGTTAAAAGTCATTCACCTTAGGTTCCTTATATCACCATTTTATTATAAAAACATCTATTTATCCCATTAATCTACACGATTAATAAATAAGAAATTATATTTCTCTACTACTCTGTTATCATTTATTCCGTACTCTCAAAAACTACCCTTTTCATCTTTTAACCTGCACTTCTATAACACTTATGAAAATAATATATAAACATACACACTCGGTGTATAAAGACTTATTTTAACTTACATGTTACCTAAGCTTATAATTGTTATAGATTATCCAATGCCCATTTATGGCCTTTATTACTTTGATTCCTTTAATTTTTAACTTCCCATACATTACAGTGTTAACTCGTTATTTTCTTTAATTCATGTATCGATGAATTTTTCAATTGTCTCAATCATTTATCTTCCTAAAATTTTACTAAATCCATATCTTTCCTTTATTTCTGTTTAATCCTGGAGTTAATTGTACCCTATTTTTGTTTACAGACTTGCATCGACTACCACAAATGTTGCAATACACTCCCATGGCCAGTAGTTTTGGGTCTAGGATGAATCTTCACCCTAGGGCTCCATGCCCTCCTTAAATTTTCCCAGCCGTTATTTGCGAAAGATCTTTCTACATTAATTCATTTTATTTTATTTCCAACAACTATTTTTATAAAAAACACCCGGCTCATCGACATAGTTTACTTGCATAAATGCATCTTTTAATCATTTTGTGTTATTTAAACCGTTTTACCCGACTCGAAGGTCAAAATCCAAGATAAACACCACCTTATCATCCTTGTTATACTCTTGAACATATTTTTATCATTTAGTCCTTATTACTTATCTTTAATGTATTACAAACATCTTTACTTTTACAAAGCTTTATTTCACTTCTAAGTCTGAGGACCTTTCCACCATTTAGTGTTCATCTAAAGACTTTTATAACAAAGTTCTCCTTTTCAACACAATTACAATGTTTGAGGCAAAACTCATGAGTTTTATCCTCTTGGGATTCATTATGTAAATTTATCCATTTTCAAGTCTTACTTCACTTTATCAATTTAATCACCAATTACTCAAGGATTTACCATTTAAACCCATATTTACTACATTTCATTATAAGCCCCTTAAAAATGTTTTAACATATTTTTATACTTTATTTAACCTTATAGTCACATTAATTCATGTAAACGGCCTTTTAAACATGTTTCCCGAATGCCTTTATGTAAATAATTCTTTAAAAACTTACATTTTACTTCCAAAGTGACAATATGTGACTTTCCTAGTCTTTTGACACATAAGTTCTCAAACCCATTTTTATTAATTATTTCTCCTCGTGAAATAATACATTTTCACTCATCACTTTCATAAGAATAAAACTCCAATATTCTGAAATTTGTTAGAAAGTTATTCAAAACTTTTTATTCTCACATTTTCATGAAAACACTGATTTTTGGCATATTAATAGGATTTTTATTTCATAAAAATCAACATTTTATTCTCTAAAAATTCGCTACTTGAGATGATATTCAAGACTCGCTATGAATAACTCTTTTTTCATGAAATTACTCCATAATTTCATAACTTCTTTTTCATTTTGTATTATGAAATTTAATAACTTAAAAATTGTGTTAGATCCATTTTAACACTTTATGTCACATGAAATTATACTCTCAATTTCATAAATAGGTATTTTATAAGATCACATGAAATTATACATGAAATTATACTCTCAATTTCATATATATATATATATATATACATATATATATATATATATATATATATATATAAGAATAAAAATATGCCATAAATTAAACCTCGTCTCTAGTGAAGAAATCTTCTAAAAGTCATATGGGAAAGGCTCCAAGACTCCAATAAAATGCTTCGTGAAATATCCATTAAAAATACCCACTTCAAGCTTCAAGAAAATACTTCATGAAATATCCATTAAAAATACTCATTTCAACTCTAAGAAAATACTCCTTCATTAAAAACACCCACTTCAAACTCCAAGAAACACCACTAAAATACATTAAACTACCTATAAAATAATATAAATGAACCATTAACATACTCAAGACAACAAAGTATTTAAGGTTTAGGAAACATCTAAAAGGATGAGGGGTGAAATGGTGTAAAACAATGGTGGTTTATGGCTTTGACAAAAGATATTTTATCTCATGGGTAAGGAAATACGTTTCCCAATTTTTATTCGGGTTTCTCCTCTTTGTTTTACTGATAGAAGTCATATTTAAAAGGGATTAAGTATATAATTATGACACTTTTCGAAATCCAATGCAAAATAAAGGACACGTTTCAAGCTCCCACGATTGAGATGAGTTTTAAAGACTTTTGGCAAAACTGATATAAGGACGTCATTCTCGCCGTCTTCTTACCGCTATAGCAGTAGTTTCGACCCGTTATAGGGATCATCTAACCTTGTGTACATATATTGTGTAAATTCCTCATGACTTGCTAACAAGTCACACGAAATTATCATTTTAACTATTTAATCAAAAGTTGGGGTATTACATTATCAAAGAAAAATCCCCCTATTGTGGATTTCCTGAGCCATGGTACGATGCAGTTGAAAATAAAATAAAATCGAAATTTGAAATATTCTTTGAGGATAAGACACTTGGGCCGAGGGATCCAAGTATGAGGTAAATCCGTTGACCATCAAGTCATCTCATTTGAGATCTTACGATTCTGAAAGCACAGATAATGATGAATATTTTGGCCTCACTAATCTAGGAATGGACCTCTGCATGATCCATGATGAATCCGAATCCTCTGATCCTACCAAGAGAATCTATCATATTATTAATCATTTCCTAATTAAGTGGAGCATCTCGGATGATTCGACACTATCAACTAAAAACCCAATTATCTTTCACATTGAGAATGAACATGTGATTACCTTTTTTCATTATAATGTAAAAATAGCCTCCTTTGAGGAGGTCCTCACCACTGTTTTTCTTAAAAATTAAATCAATAAAATGACTAAATATTTTGAGCATCTTATTATGCCTTATACTAATTTCAATGATTATAATCAAGCCATTGATAAAGATGATCTAATAAATGAACAATTCTTAACTGGTCTCAATAAGAAAGAAATAGATAATATAATTGCGTTCAAACTAATGAGAAGGAGATTGTTGTCATTAATCTTGGTTCTAGTAGCATCCCAAGCGAGATTAGGATGGTTTCAACCATCAATGAACATGAGTGGTCACATTTTGAGGATATACTAAAGGAGTTCGTGGACCTTTTCACATGGTCTTATAGTGATATGCCCAATATTAACCCAAATTTCGTGCAATATGAGATCCCTACATACCAGGATGCAAACCTGTTAAGCAAAAGATGAGGTATCTTCGACCAAAATGGTCCCTCAAAGTGAATCATAAAGTAGTCAAACAATTGAATGTGGTTTTATTCATGTGGTCAAATACATGACTTGGCTTGCCAATAGGTCTATAAACGAATCGAGCCAAGACGAGCTTAAGCCAAGCTTGAGATCATGTATGAGCTCGATTCATTTACTCAACAAATAAGTCGATCACAAGCTTTAAACCATTTGAGCTTGAGTAATTTGGTTTTAAAGGGTATTACTGACCTTATTTGTGCCTTAAAATTCAAACTTGAGACGAGCACGATGATGGTAATTTTCCAAACGAGCTCAAAATAATGATCAATCTCGGTTTGTTTGATTAACAAGAGAGTCAAGATCGAGATTTAATCGAGCGAAGATCGAGCTATTCATGAATAACTAGATTTATTTTCAGCCCTACTAACCAGAATTGTCCCTATGATGAAGATAGGAGGGAAAGTACGCATATTGATCGACTATCAAGATTTGAATAATGCCTCTCCAAAAGGTTACTATCCCCTGCCCAATATTGACATGACCATTGATAATAGTGTCAATTATGCACTCAAGTCATTCATTGATGGATTTTTAGGATATAATATATCAAAATGCACCCCGATCTCTAAGAGAAGACTCCTTTTACTACCCCACGAGGAACCTTTTTCTACACTATCATGCCTTTTGGTCTTAAGAATATTAGAAATACGTATAAAGATCAGCCACAACTATAATCCATTATCTGAACCATAAATAAGTTTAAGCCTACGTTAATAGCATGATAATCAAATGCAAAACTTGAGAAGGACACAAACCTACCCGGAAGAAATTTTTTGAGAAATTGCCATAGTACCAGATGCGCCTTAATTCGCAAAAGTGCATATTTGATGTTACAAGGAGTAAACTCCTAGGCTTCATGGTTAGTGAAAGAGGAATCAAAGTGGAACCTTCCAAGATCAAGGTAATCCTCAAAATTCCACCGCCCATAATTGTGAAGAAAGTACGCGGTTTCTTAGGCAAACTTCAATACATCAACAGATTTATTAGCTAAATCACTTCCATTTGTGAACCCGTCTTCAAACTTCCCTCTGAAGGATTTAACCGAAGTTTGGAATGAGGCATGCCAAGAAGCCTTTGATAAGATCCAATAGTACCTCATTCAGCCTCCGGTGATCATGCCAAAACAACCAGGTTTACCCCTCCTCCTATACCTAATTGTCATCGACATTACGGAAGGGGTTATGCTACCCTAATATATCTTGGAATCACACAAAGGGAGAGCTATCTTTGATGATAGTCAAAATCTGGCAGAGTATGAGGTGAATTACACGATATTAGAAAAGGCTTGTGTCGACTTAGTTTAGGTCACTTAGAAACTCCAACGCTACATATCTTCCTTCTCGATCAACTTAGTGTCCCGAATAGATCTGATGGCATATTTACTAAAAAAAACATCCTTGTTAAGCTACATGGCCCATTGGCTACTCTTACTAGCTAAGTTCGATTGATTATATAGCATATCATCCCATGAAAGAAGTTGATGTGTGGATCTCTGAATTCCAATATAAAGATATTCCATACGCTACTCATAAGGAAATTTGATGGCAAATGTTCTTTGACGGATCTACCAATAATAAAATATATGGCATTGGGGTACTTTTGATCACACTTGATGACTCTCATACTCTCATTGCCATCAAATTACATTTCCCTTGCACCCAAAACATCACATAATATAAAAGCATGCATCGTAGGACTTAAGATTGCTCTCAAGAAATTTATTCAATACCTCAACGTTTATGGAGATTTATCCCTCGTAATAGGACAAGTCCTCCGAAAATGGGAAATAAAAAATGAAAAGCTTTTAGCCTTTTATAATCATTTTAAGGAGCTCACTTCACAATTCAAAGTCGTCATTTTTCATTACCTATCCCATTTAAGGAATAGTTTCACCGATTCATTGGTCACTTTAACTGTCATGGTTGACATGATCGAGGGAATAACGATCACCCCTTGGAAGTTTGAAACAGTCCAGGACAACTCACTGCTACCATATCAAACTCGCCACCGAGGAAGATTCATACAAGCTCTATTTTCAGTATTATAATATTTGGTGTCCCCTCGGGCATGGCCGATACCCTCAACGGGCTGACAAGAAAGATCATATGACCCTCTGAAAACTCGTAGCCAAATACATCATTTGTGACAAAGCCCTATTCGAAACAATTTTGATGTCACTCATTTACAATTCATAGTAGGGGCTAACATTGAAGATATTATGCAGAAAATCCATGGTGGGGAATGTGGACCCCATATGAATGGTCGTATGCTCGCCAAGAATATCGTCTGACAAGGGTACGATTGAACTACCATGGTCTGAGACTGCGCAACATACATTAAATATGGCTCAAATGCCAATAATTTGATAATGCTTAATACTTACCTCCCTGATAATTATACAACATGACCTCTATATGGACCTTCTCGATTTGAGGCATCGACATCATCGGTAAATTCACTCCTAAGCCATCCAGTGGGGATGAGTTTATCTTAGTCAGTATCAATTATTTCACTAAATGGGTTGAAGTTAAGTCACACACAGTGTTGAATGTAAAGAAGGTGGCCAAGTTCATCCAAAAGCATATTATCTATCCCTACGAGGTCCCCCACGAGCTTATATCCAATAATGATCTCCATTTGGAAGCTGAGGACACAAAAGTGATGAAAAATATGGAATTCAAAGACATAAGTCTTCTCCTTACACACTGCAAACCAGTGGGGTTATTAAAGGTGAAAATAAGAGCTCAAATACATAATTAGTAAAATGATAAAAAGTTACAGATACTGGACCGACAAGATCCCTTAGGCCCTCTGGGCTGCCATACATCCATAAAAATGCCCATCAGGGATAGTCCCTAGTCTATGGAATGGAGGCAGTCTTTCTCGTCGAGCTTGAAATACCTTCCCTACGAGTCATACTTAAAAGTCAAGTAGGAGAGGTTGATTGGCACTAAAACCGTTTCGACGAACTAGCTTTCATGGATGAAAAAAGATAAAAAGCTTTATACCACTTATAAGTGTATCATCACCGCATTGAAAGGAGTTCAGTAAGAAAGTAAAAGACCACGATGTATGAGAAGGAAACCTCGCTCTCAAAGAAATTGTAGAACCTATTTGGGACCTCAAAGGGAAATTCAAATCCAATTGAAGTGGGCCATACCATGTGAATTTTTTTGTATCATAAGTATTCTCTTTGCTCACAGACCTCGAAGAAGAAGAGATGGTACACCTAGTTAATCTAGACCGCCTTAAGAAGTTCTATCTTTAATCCATCTCTCATCGCGCTATGAAATTTTCACCTTATTTCTACTCTTAAAAAATATTTCTTTTATTCCCCCTCCATCAGAACTACGCAGGACCTGGTCCTATTACTTTTAAACATTACAAACATTTTTTTATTCCCATAGAGGTATGTAGGCAACCCATAAAGTGATTTGAGCATGATCTTTTTTATTTCACAAAATATTGATCTTTACTTCCATCAAGAGGCATAATCCCTTATCGTCATTTTTAATTGAACAAAATGATAATGTATGCCATGGCAATTGGCATAGATAATTTAAACATAAGTGATTCTTCCACAGAGGCATAACAAAATATGATAAGTTAACGTTTATATTAATACTTTTATTTCAAATACAACCTTTTATATGAAACATTGGGTTTCTTTCGAAATACCTACCATATCCATAACCATACCCAAACACAAAATAATACCCATAGACCTTCCCCAAAGCTACACCAATAAACAACAGACTAAATACCAAACCTAAACCAGCCACTCTCCCTATAAACCTTCACAAAAACCTTCCTCAAATACCGGAGGGTACCATTTCATTATCATCATCATCATCATCATCATCATCGTCATCATTTTCATAACCACCTTCAGCTTTCAAAGGTCCCTAGTAATCTTTATCATAGGTATGCACATGCATACATTCAAGGAGATGGTATAACTTGGCAAGCTAAGATAGGACCACGACGCCTTCCTCCATAACCTCACCCGCCATAAGACATATTTTTCTAGACTCCTCAGCACAAACCTTCAAAAATAAAACCTTCCACATCCATTTCAGGTAGTCACTTGATAGTACTGATGTTTCCCCCAAAGATAATGTCGGACGATGAGCTTGTCTGTGTCGCTACCATAAACTCCCTAGTGACATCATCAAAGATTCAATCAAGTTCTATGCATTCATATGAATAATCTATTCTCAACCTACTTGGTGAAGAAACCACTAAGAGAGATATATGGAGGTTTGATGAAGGCCTACAAGACGGACATAGAGATAATCATTAGTTGCAGAACATGCTTCAAATCACCCCATAAAGGCATAGACGAGTGGGGGAGACTATCTCCGCTTACTATAAAAATTCATCCACTGATGAGACAAAGTCCATGCAAGGCCAAAAAAAAAGTTGGTGATACCAGTTAGAGAATAATCGAGAGGTGCATCCAAATAAAGTCTCTCCACTATCCACATATACAACATCACGGGACTACCTTGTAAGAAGGTATAGGAATTATTCTTCCAGTCAATAAGCTTATTTAGTGTTTCCAACAGGATAATGCTCGCTGGGTTATAATGATAACACATCCACAAAACTATGGAAGCTACTTGAGTGTCCGCGCTCATACAACCCATCAGTAAAAGCATTCTCGTGGTCAAGGCCAGGGCCATCGCACCAGCAAATCCATTATTTCTAAAATCCCTTTAATGTATGGATTCAAGAAATGCAGGGAGACATGTGGCTCCTCCATGCACCAACAATTGGGCCATAATTGGAGCAATATGTAGTAACCCATCCAAAACTTCTCGTGAAGAACGGGATAAATTAGGCATAGTGGCAGTAACTAGGGGATGAATGCTCAGCATATCTGAAAATGATAGTTTTTCTGAATCAAAGCTCTGATACCAATTTGAAAAGGAGGGGCCCCAAATTTTTAGAAATCTTTACTAAAAAGATAATTTTAATTTCCTTTGGAATATATGCGGAAGCGAGATGGTTCAACTTAAACAACAAAGTTTAACTTCTTCTAAATTAAAATTAAACAACGTGAAATTAAATTAAAACACACACACAATTTAAATTTCACTTAAACCAAATTAATTCACTTCAAGTCCTAGAAATTTGCCTAAGTCATATTTTCAATATTACCAAGTTAGGCCAAACCAATTTTATCAAATTAAGTGACGACTTGAATTAAATTAACATAAACATTACCCAATTTTAAATTAGCACCAATTTACTTAAGTAGTGATTAAAACCAAATTTGATCTTGAATTACGTTAGATTGCATCTAATGTGAATTATGCGAAAGATAAAATAAACAATAAATCACTATGCCGCGATATACGAGGAAAAACTCACAACGGGAAAAAACCTTGGATGGCCTTAGCCTCAAATCCACTAAATACGGTTTTACAAGTACAAGACACGAAAGACTTACAACACTCGACTTGACTCCGTCCAAGCCCCGACGCTCCTTCTTGTACAGATCTCTTTCTAGTGGATAACCACGGAGCTCCAGCACGATCTTGGAATCCACCGATAGGACTTTTTAGGTCACCGTTACCCGAGCAAGAAGCCTTTCTCCAAGTGGGTATGTCACAACAAACAAGCTTCTTCTTTGGGGGATGTAGAAGCAAACCCAAACTCCTTTCTTCTTAGGTAGAAAAGTGAACCAATGGTGCCAAACGCTCCAGGCAAGATATATATATGGTAGCTTGGAATAAACAAACTATTGGGTGTAAACTAAAGTGTTTAAACGATTTTTTCTTTGAAAAATGAACACTCAAACTTGAACTTTTTCTTAGGAAAGTTTAACTCCCGAACCTCTCTCCAGGAGATGGAGGATAGTGAAAAAGTTAAACCAAAAATGTTGGTTCCCCCCTAGTTAAGTTATGGCAAAAGGTAGTGGGGTAAAGTAGTGAGAAAACTGTCAAAAACTGCCAAATAAACTTTCCCGCCAAAACTCGTTCGAACGACTTTACTAACGAGGTTCCATAATGAAAAAAGGAAAATCGTAAGAAATCTCGTTCAAACAACCTGGCATCTCGTTCGAATGAAATGTCAGTTCGTTTGAACGACCTGGAAATCTCGTTCGAACGAGATTCCAGTGTGGATCGAACGACGTGTCAGAAAAATAAAATATTAGGTTTTAAGTCCAAAACTTTTTATGAAAAGTTCTAAAACATATTTTCTAAGTAAAACAAAGTCGATAAAATAATTTATAAAAATTATAAATTACACACAATTAACTATTGTTCCAATCTCCTATATATATATATATATATATATATATATATATATATTAAAATGCATTCATACCTTAGGAGCAATGGAACCATGTTGATGACATAGAAACGATGCACAATACACACGGCATTTGATGAAGCTTTAATATCTTGGCCAGTACATCTTCAACTAACCTCGTCATAGGCTTGAATGGATACAATTAAAAACTACCATATGACATAAACGTTTTTGTCCGGAATTGAGCCAAAACTACATTAAGACTCAATCGGAGAATTGTGTCCTTACAAATCTTCCCAATTAGCTATTCTGAGATAAAAACCAAACAAAATTCCTAAAAGGCCATCAAGATCTAATAGACATAAAACATCCCACCCAATACTTTAATCAAGACCCAAGGATCAATATCTTTGCCGATGAAGATTGCCACACAAGAAGAATTCCTGCACACTTAAGCAAACTATCAAACACATAGGGAATATCAAGAATATTAAATTGCATAAAATCAATACTCCCCTTTTATCAACTGTTATTTACCTAAGAAGGTCGCGACTCCCCCTAAGCTAAATCTCCCCCAAACTAAGATATGAGTACAATAGGAATATACACCATTTCTCCCCCTATCATTCTCCCCCTTTTTGTTCAGGAATAGACAAAGGATAACAAACTAATTTAAACATGATGCTTAGAGTGATAAGAACATGAAAGCATATGGGCAATAAAAAAGAACAACTAATCCATGCAACTAATAACGGATACTAACTAAGATGCAAGAAAATGATACCAATATGATACATAACTATTAAGCATGTGATATCAATAAGGAATGCAACAAGATAGATACCAATTATGAATTAAAGCATAGATGGACTAGAAATCAAGGTAAAGGCCAAATAGAAATATCATATATATACATACTCTAGATATACCAAAGATGCACACGCACATATATAAAGATATAAACACACAAATGACACAAAATAAGATAAGTTTTCCACACTCGTATGGCAAAAATGTGTCATATGGAAACGGAAGTATTGGGGTGTCAACTAGAAACAGTTAAATTTAGACTCAATCACTTAAAACATGTTCACGGAGTTCTCAATTGATTGCAAACTTCATCACATTTGAATATAACCTCATGTGACAATATAAATTGAACTCAATGAACAAACATACGAGCCTAGACTTTTGATAATTCTACAAACCAATAGAGTCATGACATTGAAAGTACAACTAGGATAAACGGACATTGTGTAAACCGTTGATATACCATCCAATCTCCCTTAATAAGCACATATATTTGAATGAATATATCAAACAAAAATAGGCCGTGGCGATTATATTTCTTTTTTATGCCATATTTTTCTTTTTAGGCCTTTGGACCACGTATTTCTTTTAGGTCCATTTCAAACAGTGGCTTATTATTCGCAAAGGATAATAATTCCTTTCGGAGCCCTTCCCCGTGCACATTTATATATAATATTTTTTTTTATTTCTCACAAATCTCACGTGCAACGGATTTTAACATGCACTAGTCTGCCTAGGTCACAAGTATGTAGATTACAAGATTGGTAGGAGAACACCTCACAAAGCTCAAATATAATATTTGACGATTAAATTTCAAAAGAGCCCGAGCATGTGTGAGTAGAGGCATATAAAAATAGAATTCATTTAAATCAACACAAAATCCAACTACTCCATGTAAGCATGGTAAAGAACATAATAAGGATTAACAATCAAAACCAAAAGTTCTATCCACATGGGAGCGAAAAAGATGGGATTCAAATACAAGTATATGCCACATAAAGTGTGTCAAACTAAGATACACACAAAAAAAATCTTTTTAAGTTTTTGAATTTTTTTTAACCAAAAATAAAAATATATACTCAAAAGACAAACAAAAATCATTTGAATTTTTCATTAAGCTTAAATTTCCAAGAGATAAAAATCCAAATGATAAACAAAAATCTTTTTGTATTTTTCATTTAATGCAAACAAAAATGAAGGAAATATAATACAAAAGATAAACAAAAATCATTATTCTAGCATGAGTTTAAGCATGGAGCATAGACTAAAAAATGACGAAACAAACATACATTTAGCACGATAATATAGCATGAAGTACAAAAGCTAAAGTATGCAATCAAAACTAACACATTCAACCTTTAGATTTTGTAAGGGAGGAAGCATATGAAAGTAGACGAGAATAAAAAAACCTATCTTGTAAAGCTACCAAGTCGGATCTCCTAACCCAAACCAATGACGAATGACTATCTCGGGGGGTAGGAATCTTGGCTACCTTGGTTGCCTTACGTTGGGATTTTCTAGAAAATCCTTTAAGATCAAAACAAAATTTCTTAAGATGACCTTTTTTACCACAATATGCACAAGTAAAAACACATAGAAAATTGATACCTAAGGATTGATCTCTAAAGGCTTTCTTAGGCGATTCTCCTAAAATATTGGTTTTGGCTTTATGAGAAGATTCATTACAAGTATTGAAGCCTAAACCACAAGTGTCATTTTTAATTTGGACTGTTCCTAAGATTTTATCTAATTTCTCCGAATGACACTCCAAATCAAATTTAACTTTTCTAGAGTCTTTTAATTTATTTTCTAATTCTAAAATTCTAGACTCTAACACAACATTTCTCTCTTCAAAATCGAGAAGCTCTTTTTTTATTGAATCCATTAAACCTCTAAGGCTATCTCTCTAGCCTTCTATATATTCAAGCTTCTCTTGAAGAGTTCTCTCACGTGTCATAAGGTCTTCAACCAACACCTTATCATCAAAGACCTTGACACGCTCTCTTAAACTCACTTCTAACTTCAAATTAGCTCTTTTAATTTAATAGATTCTTCATAAAGTTCTTGAAAAGCATTTTAAAGTTCACTCACATAAACCTCATTTTCACTTTCACTCTCTCTTTTTTCTCCACTTTCATTACCATAAAAAACAAGGGAATCATAAACTTTGACCTTGGAAGTGTCATGTGTTAAAATTTTATCAATAGAAGAATGCTCACTACCACTCACATGACTAGCCATAAAATCCACAAAGTTGGGCTCAGTGGGGGAATTGGTTCCCTTTTCATTATCACTATCACTAAGGGTTACATTAAAAGACATTGGTTGCTTACCATCTCTCCTTAGTTTAGTGGGACACTCTTTTACCCTATGGCCATACCCTTCACAACCAAAATACCTATTTGATTCGTCCCTATTTAAGTGTTCATTAATAGTTTTAGGGATCTTCTCGGCTTTGTCATACATAGATTTTTCAAATTTCTTAAAATCATTTTTAAATTTATCTTTGTTAAATTTAAGAAATTATCGAAACTTCTTAGCAAACAAGGCCATGTCATCCGAGTCACTATCACTTTCACTCTCTACTACTTATTTTTCCTCTTTTCAGGCTTTCAAACCAAAGCCCTTATCTATTTTCTTTTCAATTTTAGAGGGAAACATATCTAGTTCATAGATTTGTAAATCACCTACGAGCTCTTCTAATTTCGTAGAGGCTAAAGTTGGTAAAGAATTTAAAACGGTCACTTTTGGAATAAATCTATCGGGTAGGGACCTTCAAATTTTCTTTACTACTCGGTTATCGGGTATTTTCTCTCCCAAGTTAAAAGATGAATTAACAATATCGGAAATTCTAGCATAAAATTCATTAAAAGTTTCTTTTTCCTTAATTTTGATGGTTTCAAATTGAGTGATGAGGTTTTGGAGTTTCGAAGCTTTTACGACACTCGTACCTTCGTGAGTGAGTTGTAAAATATCCGAAGCCTCTTTAACGGTTTCACACGTCATAATGCGGCGGAATTCATCCGGTGTGATCGCGTTAAACAAGGCATTTAAACCACAGAAATTAAAATTTGAAAGTTTAAATTCATTTTCACTCCATCTATCAGCGGGTTTGGGAACACGCTTATTATCTACTAAATGTGTAGGTGGGGACCACCCGTTAACGATAGATAACCAAACTCTTTCATCGATAGATTTTAGTGCCGATTTCATTCGTTCTTTCCAATACGCGTAGTTAGAACCATCGAAAATAGGAAATTTTGAAAATGGGGAAAATTTCATTTTAGCCAAAAATATTTAAAGGATCTTAAACGCAATAATTTAGTGATCCCACTCTGATACCAATTTGAAAATGATAGTTTTTCTGAATCAGTGCTCTGATACCAATTTGAAAAGGAGGGGCCTCAAATTTTTAGAAATCTTTACTAAAAAGATAATTTCAATTTCCTTTGGAATATATGCGGAAGCGAGATGGTTCAACTTAAACAACAAATTTTAACTTCTTCTAAATTAAAATTAAACAACGTGAAATTAAATTAAAACACACACACAATTTAAATTTCACTTAAACCAAATTAATTCACTTTAAGTCCTAGAAATTTGCCTAAGTCATATTTTCAATATTATTAAGTTAGGCCAAACCAATTTTATCAAATTAAGTGACGACTTGAATTAAATTAACATAAACATTACCCAATTTTAAATTAGCACCAATTTAATTAAGTAGTGATTAAAACCAAATTTTATCTTAAATTACATAAGTATGCATCTAATGTGAATTATGCGAAAGATAAAATAAACAATAAATCACTACGTCGCAATGTACGAGGAAAAACTCACAACGGGAAAACAATCTCGGACGACCCTAGCCTCAAATCCACTAAATACGATTTTACAAGTACAAGACATGAAAGACTTACAACACTCGACTTGACTCCGTCCAAGTCCCAACGCTCCTTCTTGTACATAGCTCTTTCTAATGGATAATCACGGAGCTCCACGGCGGTCTCGAAATCAACCGATCGGACTTTTTAGGTCACCGTCACCCGAGCAAGGAGCATTTCTCCAAGTGGGTATGTCACAGCAAACAAGCTTCTTCTTTGGGAGATGTAGAAGCAAACCCAGACTCTTTTCTTCTTAGGTAAAAAAGTGAACCAATGGCGCCAAACGCTCCAAGCAAGATATATATATGGTAGCTTGGAATAAACAAACTATTGGGTGTAAACTAAAGTGTTTAAACGATTTTTTCTTTAAAAAATGAACAGTCAAACTTGAACTTTTTCTTAGGAAAGTTGAACTCTCAAACCTCTTTCTAGGAGATGGAGGATAGTGAAAAAGTTAAACCAAAAATGTTGGTTCCCGCACTAGTTAAGTTGTGGCAAAAGGTAGTGGGGTAAAGTAGTGGAAAAAGTGGGAAAACTGTCAAAAACTGTCAAATAAACTTTCCCGACAAAACTCGTTCAAACGAATTTACTAACAAGGTTCCAGAATGAAAAAAGGAAAATCGTCAGAAATCTCGTTCGAATAAGATGTCAGTTCGTTTGAACGA
The DNA here is from genome assembly GCA_949130495.1 of Sambucus nigra. Taxonomy (NCBI): domain Eukaryota; kingdom Viridiplantae; phylum Streptophyta; class Magnoliopsida; order Dipsacales; family Adoxaceae; genus Sambucus; species Sambucus nigra. The sequence goes on along the minus strand of OX422210.1, from coordinate 583,443,496 downwards.
CCTAGAAATCTCGTTCGAACGAGATTCCAGTGTGGATCGAACGACGTGTCAAAAAAATGAAATATTAGGTTTTAAGCCCAAAACTTTTTATGAAAAGTTCTAAAACATATTTTCTGAGTAAAACAAAGTCGATAAAATAATTTATAAAAATTATAAATTACACCCAATTGACTATTGTTCCAAGCCCCTATATATATATATATATATATATATATTAAAATGCATTAATACCTTAGGAGAAATAGAACCATGTTGATAACGTAGAAACGAGGCACAATACATACGAAATTTGATGAAGCTTTAATATCTTGGACGGTACGTCTTCAACTAACCCCGTCATAGGCTTGAATGGATACAATTAAAAACTATCCTATGGCATAAATGTTTTTGTCCGGAATTGAGCCAAAACTACATTAAGACTCAATCGGAGAATTGTGTCCTTACAGTATCAGAAAATTCCTTATAGCTTGGACACATCTTGTCTAACCTAAAATGGAACACATGCTCCTCAAGGTATTATAATTGAAGGGCTTCTTCTAAAAACCCCTAGCTAATCGAATGGTTGCGCCGCAAAATATTCGGGCGCAAGTTAAATGCATCATAGTCGACGTTGTATAAGCTCATGGCTTCTAAAGTTTTTAGATAAGCAGAAAAAATTTCGATCATAGGGATGTCCATAAAAAAGAATGAATTTGCATGCAGGAGGGAAGATAAGAACTTATGGGGTGATTCAAAATTCCTTCCTTAAATCCTGTTTATAGCAAAAACTCCCCACAAAATGTTGAAATTGTTGTCCCATCAGCACTAATTCATGATTTATAGGACTAGAATTGGAGCAAGAGATTACCAAAGGTTGAAAATCTAAGTACCTAAAATAACATACCGTAAGGTAGGCCAAGGGTTATGCCGTCCGGTACCCCCATTTTATTTAAGTTTCCCTTTTTACTTTTTTTTTTGTTTCCTTTGTTTCCAAATAAGTCCCTCCAAAGACCAAATTTTTATAACAGGATCTTTTGGAAATTTTTTTATTTAAACATTTAAAATATACGTTCAAACTATCCAAAAAATACACTTCATACTTTTCTCAAAATGAAGCCCTTCAGTGGAAAATTTAAGTGCATAGAGAATAAATCACGGACTCGAGATAAATTAAAAAAGAAAATGCATCTTTTTATATATGTTTTGTTTTTAAGGTACAATAAAAAAACACAAAAGAACAAAAAAAAATGGTTGGAATACAAACCAAACTTTCTCCTAATTAACCTACACTACCAAATAATATTAGTGATTATGGTGGGGACGCTTCCCATGATGGCGAGAGGTAGAGCCCCCGCTATCGGAGTTCGAGGATATAACTTAGTCATCAGTCACTGAATGAGAAACACATGACTGTGACATCATTCGAATCTGTTTGACTGTAGAAGCCATCCAGTCACAGACATAGAGGAGCCACTAGGTCCTCATAAATATAGTTTTCAAAGGAAAGAGCAAAGAAGAAAATTAAAGTCGGTAATGAGATAAATTGCATAAACAAAAGGTATAGAAATTAGAAATCAACTGAGAAGGAAAGAGAACTTACCCCATAATCCTTTAACATGAGAGGGAAACCCTCCAAAACTTCATGGGTCCAATGAAGAATCCTGACTGCATCTCCCCCTCCAATCGCACATAGTGGGAAGGCAACCCATACTTAAGTAGAGGAGCTTCTGCAGTCCTTATGCCGCTCCCCAATGCTCGAGTCGACAACCTAGTGCACCATTACCCCGCATGTCATAGATAGACTACGACATTAACCACCTAGTCACAAAGTCCAAATAGTCGTACATCGCCCCCGTATCCGCATAAGTGGAGTAATGATCACCTATTATAGCCTTAACCATCTTCCCCTTTAACATCTTATTCGGGTCTCGCATAAAGAACAGAGGGTTCACCGAAGGAACCACCGCCTCTCCCTCCATAACATGCCACACTATTCACTCCCTTAAGTACTAGCTATACCCAAACTCATGCGACAACAGTCGTCGTGTTTGAGCATAGAATTGGGTAACCCCCATCTCCCCCGACGGTGGGTTCTAAAGGTAGAATGCCACATCTCCAAGTCAATCTAGTCATTAACATACAATCTAAAACTAAATAAAAAAAATTGGAAAATCTAAAAATAGCAAAAATAAAGGTTTACCTGGACGCTCTTCAGAGAGGTCAGGACAACTCTCACGTCTATAAGGGTCAACAAGTTCTTTGAGGGCCTATTCTCCTTCCTCCACCTCCTCATCCTAGGCCATGCATGAGTCTCATCATACTTTAGCAACATCAATTGGGTGTTTTACCATATCACCTTATGGAACCCTACCCGAAAAAATTCAAAAATATTAAAAAAAGACTATAGAAAAACAATTCAAGAATAAAATAAATAAAGAAATAAAAAGACCTCGTGAAGGTACGACGCGCCCGTAAAAGTGGGTAGACTAAGCAAACGTACAACGTCGCCAATGTCATGCTCCCCTAGTCATAATTACCTATATGCGAGATATCCCTAAGAAAAGGGAGGAACCAAAGGTCAACGTTATCGTTGCTAATTGCCAACATCGTACTCCCCAACAAAAATAGAATAAAAATACCCTCCGACTCTCTCACCTATCGACCATCATCCACATCTATCACCCTCCCCAACAAAGTGTCCTTCAATACAGCCACCTTTATCGACTCCACCGAGACCGCTCTCTTTAAAATCCCCAAGGCCGCCCGAATTGCCTCGTCCGTTAGACAAAATGACCAATCCACCCTAATATATTCCCTTCACATGATATCCACATTATATGATACATGTCCATCGGTGTCACCGTCATCTCACCCACACCAAAATGGAAGGTGTGGCTGGTGTCCCAACATCTCTCCCCGAGAGTGTATAACACCACAATAGATTGTGATGTCTCATCCAAGGCTCCTCTAGAGCACCAAAGCTCGTGATATCCACCAGGATCTTCACCTCACCAGGGAAATGGTCCCACATTGCCTTCACCCCAGTTAACCCCCGTTGCGAATCCTCGTCGATGAGACATTCGTTTGAAAAATATATACCCAATAAGAAAACTCATAAAATAATAATATATAATAAGTCACAAATAAATAATTCAAGTAAAAAAAATATGGCAAACACTTACATAGACACTAAGGTTCTATATAATAGCACATCGGCGTGTCTGAGCCCTCTTAGAAGAATCTTCTCATCTGTCAACGGCTTGGCACTGTGATACACGTTCTCCACCCCTACAGGCATGCCCTTGGGATGGGACCACTCGATATCAGTAATGTCATTAGCTTGTGAAACATTCTCCATTTCTTCAAAAATAAATTAACAAAAACACTCCCTGAGATCTTTTTCTAGAGGGGGGTTGAATTAGAGTGGGGAATGAGGGTACCCTCTCCCCCTTTTATATAGAGGTAAGGGGCCTACCGGTCAAAACCCGCTATGCCTACCAGCTGGTAGGTATCCTTTGGGAAACTGAAAAATCCTTTATGTCCGTGCCACCTACCGATAGGCACAAACCACCTCCTGCCGGCAGGCACCCCATTTAACTTTCATTACAAAAAATCCAAAATGCTCTGAAAAAATATTAAAAAATCACAGATGATCCCAAAAAATAATAAAATCTCAAATTTTACCAAGAAATTCGAAATTAAAAATTACACAAACATTTAAAAAATCATCAAAATAACAAAATCTCTTAGAAAATTCAAAAAAAAATTCAAAAAATTCTCACATCATCACATATATTTTCTTAAGTTATTAGTCACTCTTTAGGTCCTCATAATTGACCTTGGCTCTCAGAACCGATCGATATCCCCGTATTGGTCTCACACATTCTTTAGGTGCTCATAATTGACCTTGGCCTTTAAAATTGGTAGCGTTCCCCATATTGGTCCATCACACTCTTAAGGTCCTCAAAATTTACCTTGGTCCTCACAATTGGTCGTGATCCCCATATTGGTTGCACACACTGTTTAAGCCCTCAAAATTGACCTTTGCCCTCATAATCGACTGCAACCCCCGTGTTGGTCGCTCACACACTTTAGGTCCGCAGAATTGACATTGGCCCTCAGAATCGATTGTGATTCCCGTATTGGTCGTACACATTTTTTAAATGCTCATAATTTACCTTAAACCTCAGAATCGGTAGCAATCTTGTATTAATCGTACACACTCTTTAGTTCCTCATAATTTACCTTGACTCTCAAAATCATTCGCGATCCCTAAATTGATCACACACACTCTTTAGGTCCTCATAATTGACCTTGTCCCTTAGAATCGATCACGATCCCCATATTGATTGCACACACTCCTTAGGTCCTTAGAATTTACCTTGGACCTCAAAATATGGCCTCAATTGCAAAACAATACTCTCCAAAAGCCCTCTCATATACAAGTCCTCAGAATCATGCTTCCGATCCTCGCCAGAGTTCAGACACGTATGGATTCAACACTCACAGCCTTCATCGGGTATCTATCTTTCGACGACCTTCACTTATCTTAAGCTTATTCGTTGTGGGGATTTGTAAACGCCCTATTCTAATACCCATACACTTCTTTATAAACAAAGTCCTTAATCCCCAATCCTCTTTCAAACCCTAGTCGAAGAATAGTTACTCGCTCTTTAAAACCCATTTGACTTTAGTCAACTTTCTAACATGAGAGTATCTCAACACATTTTCATTGAGATTTGAATCGTCTTTCCAATGATTCTGACCGTGAGTGAATCGGACTTGCGATTCACATTTTATGACCAAAACACTAATTCTACTTGCCTACTAGTAGGACACCTCACTTGACTGCAGGCAAGTGGGAGATTTCTTAGCCACCCTACCGGAAGGCAAAGAAATAAGTATGTCCGTCAGCATCTCCTCGGGGCTTGGTATTTTGCTCCATTAGGGTTTCTTATATAAGGAAGCCCTTACCTCACCATTTACGATCTTCAGCCTCAAAATTAGTGCGACATATTTCATTACATCACTTTTATAACATCCCCTCTATATTGACTTTCATCATCCTTGCCTCATCATTAAGCACCATTCCACCACCACTGCCTACACTCAAAAACTAGTTTACAAGAGTAAAAAAAGAGGTAGTTAAGTAGCTTTGAAGGTATAAATTCCTTTAGTTCCATTTTTGCTAATTAGTCCCCATTTTATAAACTTTGTTACTTTTAACATATTCTTAATTGGTTTTTATTTATTTTATCACTAATCTCACCCTTTTATTATATATAGCTTCAAACTTATTTTTATAAATTACCCCCCCCCTCCAAGAAGGTTTTTACCTTGGTTCGTAATTCAAGTTATCTCATTTTTATTACATTTTCACCCCACTTTACACACTTTTTCATAAAAATAAGAGATAAACTCTAGATCTGGACTATTGTTAGACACCGCCTAATTTATCTTACAAACTAAGTGGACTTTGATGTCGTTTTCGGCTACATAGGCCTCTCGAAATCACTTTTTGGGATTCGAATCCTCTTTATTCATTCTCTTTTATGTTCATATTCACATGTTGTTATTTCATCCACATACTTAGTTAATTTTTCTCACATGACAAGTTTCTTTATGTGTGTAATTTCTCAGTAGTTCCGTGACATGTGTGCTCACTTTTCAATAGTGGAGCTACGATCTGTTACATAGCTCATATTTCAGTCGTTTTCATTCATTTCGCTTATATATCCAACTTCTTTACATTTCTTGCAGTTCTATGATATGCGTGCTTACTTTTCTATAGTTGCGCTATGATCCGGTACACTGCTCACATTATAATTGGTTTCACACTTTTTATTTAATTTATCTCGTTATAATGATTCGTACCCTTCTAAACTATGGCGTGGATATAATTATTTTACTCCTCACACACTCTCGTAGATATGCACATTTTTACTTCCTACACTTTACACACTTTACACACATGACACATTTAATATATTATACACATTTTCACACACTTTGGGAGAACAAGAATATTTTTTAGCCACGAGAGACCGGAAGAGAGGAATTGGTGCATATTACCTTCCCATTCTATAACATAGTCTACGGGCCCATATTTCATTTGGTTTCGCATGCACTAGTAGTCTTTTATGTTGTATTATTGGAGGTGGCTATTTATTTGTCTGTTTTTAGTAAAATAAACTAACAAGTCCAATCTCTCTCTCTACACACACGCGCGCGCGCGCGCGCACACACACACGGATGATTTCTTTTATAGTCACCCCTCATATAAGGGAAGCCGACGCGTGCGAGCGCCGGAGCGACGAGGGACCGAGATGGCCACACTTAGGATTATAAAAGATAAATGGGTGATAACTTCATTATCTCATACATCGTGGGATATTATACTATCATTTGCTGTTATACTGCTGAATATTCTATTGGGGTGTATGATTCAGATACACATACATCCTGATCGATTTATATATATGAAATGGAGACTAGATGAGGTGAGTTCATGGTACATTATTTAAGAATTAACTTATGGTTATTTGTTTCCATTTCATGTTGTTAATAGGTGATTTTACTACCGAGGTCAAAGTTGTTTAAAAGTCAAGTTAAGGGACGTTTCGCATGTGTGTTGTGCAGTCGTGCATGTTTCTGCTAGAGGTGATGTAAAGGGCTAAGTAGATGGTGTAAACATATGTGATATTTTATTTGTGGGTTTTCATGCTAAACATAATAGTGGATTTTCTTTACACGAATTTATTTAAAAATCCGTATTCATATATTAAACATGTTTTAGATTTTTAGCAAGGTTCTGAAAAATGCAGGGCGTAATTGAGGCGTGGAGGCCAACTCTTAAGCCTTAGAAGCCTAGGCGGGCCTTAGGCGTAAAAAGGCGTGAAAAGACGTTTAGGCCTTCTTAATATATTTTAATATTTTTTAACCATAACAAGGCTATTAAAATACTAAAATTATACATATCATAAAAATATGTCTGAATATATGCAAATTAAAATACTATTTGATTATTTTGAATGAGATAATGATCCGGTTTGTAAAAAAAAATTCTCTAAAAGACGATATCGTTTCACTAAAGCATTGTTGTTTTTAGAAAAAAGTGCGCCTTAAGGGTTTTACCAAGAATAAGGCGTAAAAAGTTTAAGGCGGGGCGTTTCTCCCAATCCTCAAGCCTAAGCGGATTTTTTAGAACAGTGATTTTTAATGATTCATATGATATTTGATTCATGAGTTGCTTAGATCTTGTTAATTAGATCTGTGAATTATCATCGTGAGATTAGTGAGAATATCTGAGAGGGATGTGAGATGATGCCTCACTAACATCAATTATCATGGAAATGATCGATTTTAATATGCAAAATGAACCTAATATCTCACTCGTAAGAGATTATAGTTTCCCAAAACAATACAATAAGTAAGTTACATATAAATATTCAAATTTATTATGTTTTAACACCTTTGACACACATTGATACATACTATTGACTACAATCTCAATATAACACGGAGTACGTGAAGGTAGTGATGCACTACATTGGTGAGCTAACCAAAGAGAGCACTCCAAAGAAGAATGCAACACAAGAAGACTGTTATAGAATAAGGGGACGCTTAATAACCATATTTTTGTTTACTAAAGGTTCATACAATCGCTTAAAGCTTGATGAACTAAAGAATCAATTCAACAATCCATAATGATTTTTTTTTTCAAGTGATATATATACACATAAAACATTAACATTTAATTATCTCTTATAATAAAATATGTATATAACAAAGATTTTTCTCACTCTTTATTTATATACAACTCGTCGTCTTGTCCCCATTCTTAATAAAACACATGTAAGTTCAATGCAAAAATACTATAAACGCGAGATTAGTAAAATCACACGAAAACACTATCAAATTACACATTAGACTGTAACTTTACTTGTGACCTAAAATACTGTACAAACAAATAATTACATTTACTTTATAACGAAATGTCCAAACTACGGGTGACAATTCGGGTTAGTCGCGTCGTTTTCGGGTCACGTTGATTTTAATTTGAGTATAAATTTTGGGTACTTTTAAATCTATACAAGTTAACCGTGTCATGTTCGGGTTATTACCATAAACGGGTTATCGTGTCAAAAATTACCAACCCTAGTTCAAACATCATAAAATTTAACATGGTTATGATTTCAAGACCGTTTGTTAAATCCTCACAACAACGAAGAATATATTAAATTCAAGGAAACTTGGGCTTATTCTAAAGTTTTATTTTTTGCCATTGGTTACTGAAGTGTTTAAATAAATCTTCTCAAGTCCTTTTCTAGTGTGTGTGTGTGAATTGTAATTATAGTACTAGAGAGGGCCTGTTTGGTTTGCAACTATAATTCTGTTTTATGTGTTTAAATACAATTCTGATAAAAATTTGCGTTTGACAACCTGTTTTTAAATACTGAATTATAATATTGCCGTGTTATAATCAAGTTGTTTAGAAAATAGGTTGAGGGTGTTTTATAATTTCTATTTTTAATTTTTCAACTCAAAATTATTCATTCTTAATATTTTAATACATTTATATTTTAATATATAATACACATACATAACACATTACTACGTGTGTAATTTTCATAAATAAAAATTATATATGTACATGTACAAAAAATTATGTATGGAATAATATAAAGTTAAATAATATTATCAATAGATACATGATACTTATATATAGTTTTATACATGTATTACTAATGTATGGAATAATATAAAATAATCATATAGTACATATGTATTAAAAAATATTATATAATTTTGTAGTGAATTATACATGCAATATCATTATATATATATATATATATATATATATATATATATATATATATATATATATATATATATATATATATAGAGAGAGAGAGAGAGAGAGAGAGAGAGAGAGAGAGGTAAACTCTCCATCATATCTCATTAAATATACACTCATGCATCAGGTATGAGAGATAGAGAGAGAGAGAGAGAGAGAGAAAGAGAGAGAGAGAGGTAAACTCTCCATCATATCTCATTAAATATACACTCATGCATCAGGTATGAAAGTTTTATGTATTATATATATATATATATCACGTAAGTATGAAAGTTTAATGTAAGTATTTATACACACACACACACACATGTGTATAATATAAATATACATATTTGCCAAATTTTCAAAAAACTGTATTTAAAAATAAGTTTACCAAACGCGTACCAATATTTATAAACACGAAAAACTGAATTTTAAAACTATATTTAAAAACAATATTTAAATCGAGTTTTCTGAATACAGAACCAAACGTACCCATTTTAAAATTTCTCACACACAAAACGTGTAAAATTCGAATGGTGACATTGTAATAATTGAAAAGTTGAGGGTGGAAAATAAAATAATAAGATAGTCTATTCAAACCAAATCTCTCTCCGAAAGTAAGCTGACGCAAACAACAACTCTGATCAAGACCTTCATGGCACATAGTGGATCTGATGTTTCTGGGTTCCAATCAGGTATCATTTTTAGATCTTCTTTGCATAATTTCGTTTAATCTGTTTCTAATATTAAAAAATGAATTGAAACTAAGAGAGATGATCTTCATTTTTACCTTTGTTCTGGTCAACCAAACCAAAACCTAAATAGGATTAAGGCAAATTAGTTTATGATGCTTACAGTTTTGGAATTTTGTATTTTGTATTTCGAATACATAGGAATTTTAGTAGAGCTGCCTATGTGGCATCATGTTGTTCAGTATTAGGTGAAATTAGAGATTTTTCAGCAAAGATTTTTTTTCCTGTACCAACTATGTTGGGGTAACATTTTGTTTGAGGTTGATTTTGATTTGAATTTAGGTTAATTTTATTTGTTTGGGTAGGTCATCTTCATTAATGAAGAACTAACAAATTGAGGAATTTTGTCAAAATGTGATTTTTCATGCGAACAATTGAGGCTGATACACTGTCAAATATTGGATAATACTTTGTTTGAATATGTATGAACCTCTTTCAAATTGAGTATGTTACCATATAGATTATGGTTCAAAGTCTTGCCCGAGTCAATTCGGTCTACCGTTCCGAAAACGAGACCCATATCAACAAAATGCAGAAAAACTAGTAACTCGGAGAGATATTGGTCGAATCGGCCGAGAAGTAGCTAACTCGGTAAATAATGGGTCCTGTTTTTATGTATTTTCCTGTCTTAAACACTCATATCAATGGCCTTGCATGCTAGAACTTTCATCATGTTTTTGAATCCCGACTTCTTGAAATGCATATAATATTTATTCCTTTTTCTATTTGTGTACAGATGGGTTAGTGTTTGTTTTAATAGTATGAGATAAAACTGCATGCGGCTTCTTGCTTGATTTTGTTGTCCTTGACTTTGCATATGCATTAAAAATGAAGTTCAATTTGTCTGGTGGATATGCATGGTTTGTGGAACCAGTTAGCTAGGATGGTGGTGATAGAGAATTAAAAAATGCATCTCTAGGGATTCACGGTGAAAGGAAATTTTATTTATTTTGATGAAAACGCAACGGAATATATGGCCAAACACAAAAGTAAGATTTCCCTTTCAATTCTCGATTCTCAACGAAAACGTAAATGGGATTAAGGCAAAATATTTTTTGATGCTTAGAGTTTTGGAATTTTAATCGAATAGATTATTATTTTTAACACAATCTAGGATTTTTTAAGAGAGCTGCCTATGTGTTTCTTTGGCATCATATTGTTCAAAAATTAGGTGACATTTGGCATATCAAACAGAGATGATGTGTTTTAAACCAAGTATGTTGATGTAACATTTTGTTTGACGTTGATGTCTATATATATTTCAGTTGATTCTATTTGTTTGTTTTCCGTATTGTGACAAGCTTTGTGCAAATAAAGCGGATCAATGTAGGGCATCATCTTCATTAATAAAGAACTACCAAGTTGAAGAATTTTGTCAAGAATGTGATTCTTCATGTGTATCTCAGAACATTTGAGAACAATTGAGTCTGATGTTACTGGCTGTAGAAATATGTTAAATAAAAATGGCTAACATCATATTTTAATGTTTACAAACCTTTTTCATATGAGTATATAGAAAGGATCAGGTGCGAACCAGTCCATGCGGACTTGGTGCGGACCAATTTTTTTAAAATACTATTTTGAGTTGATTTTTTTGGTGGAGTACTTAAACATTTCATCCTACCCCTCAAAAAACATTCACCCAATTTTTTTAAAATAGTAAAAAAAATCATTTTAAGCTGTATTTCTTTTGAGGGGTAGGATGAAATGTTTAGATACCCCATAAAAAATCAACTCAAAATAATTTTTTTTAGTATTTTAAAAAGTTGCTCCGCACCTAGTTGGTCCTTAAGTATTCCACACCTGATCCTCCTGCCTGGTGCGGGCTCTAAACTGTCCGCATAGGTGCCCTGTACATGTGTGTGTGTGTGTGTGTGTATATATATACTATTAGGACTCTACAAATCAGATGTCCGTACTGGCACTATATGAAGCTCTAATTTTGGTTGGAGATAGAGGAGTGCTGTATATGGCTGATTAGAATGTACTTGCTAATTTGGGACTTCCTTCTTTTTCACTTTAGCGACCACATTATTGAGGAAGGTGGTTATGGTGTTACACCCGATTTGGATTCTCTAGAGTTATGGAATACTCTACGCAGTAGAATGATCATTCAACAATTTCTTTTAAAAATTAGCTGTCGAATCGAAATTACATCATATCATGAAACAATTTTTTAAGTACCGCTTTTATCTGTAAATGTCTTGATCCATTTTGCAACTATTCGTTTCTCACCACCATGGTTTTGAATAGCGGATGCAGTTTTATTATGTAGTATATGAAATGCTATCTAATAGTTAAGCTTCCAGGAGATGCATAACGGGATGTGGATATTGGTTCTTTATGATGCACAACCATGGTTTAGCTCATACATAGAAATAAGTTAACACTATTTTTACCGAGTATTTCACAATGAAATAACATGACAAAAGAGTTAAATGCTAATTTTTTATTAGTGGCTAAATACTGTGAAAGTAGAATAAAATATGATTTTTTCACCGCAAATAAATTTTACAAATGCGTTAGAAGATTTATGATGTATACCAAACTTAAAACTCCCTTTCCATTGTTAAGTGAAGCAACAAGAAATGATATATTTAACAAAATATTTATGGAAAATGTTGTAGTCGAACTAAACAATTTAAAATTTGTCAAAAGCAGTATACGTTACGTGATACATACAGGAAAAAAACATATTTCGTAAAAGAAACAAATTAGAAATTTTAAGTGTAGGGTTGTATTAACCATACTCTCGATATCCACTTGCATAAGAACGTCACTTCACATAATACAAGCAACATCGAAATTAAAATTAAAAATGTAGGGTTACATTAACCATACTCTTGATATCTACCTGGGGACAACTTCGATAGCATGGGAGCACACTCGAAGGTACAAAATAATACACTAGGCAAGCGCCATCCATTACAAACTATTAAAAACACAAATCCTAACACACCATGTTAGCCTAAGTCGGGCAGGGCTTATGGGGGCAAGTAAAGAGCCAAGTCTCACCCTCTTTTGGGGGCCTCTAGGGTACGTAGATTAGAGAATAGAAAGTATGAGTTTTGTTAGGTTAACAAAGCACCTTGAAAAGAGAATAAGGGAGCCCTTTATGTCACAGCCACTCGAGACCACCTCTTGCACCCTTATTCGAACCCTCACCAGCCCACTCTAGGACATCAAATGGTTCCCACCTAAAACCAAACAAACCATAATCATTACAAACATTAATCAACACAAAGCCACAGATTCCTAAGATATATAGCTCCTGCTCCAACCCATGAATCATTGACAATCAATACCCGTCAACTCCATTCCTTTCCCATACTAAGTGTTGAGACTTCCTTCGCATACTATTGAGGTACGTACTTTCTAACCATCTGTTGCATATCTCCTAAGAGGTTCACTCTGATCTGGTCTCACTAGAAGTTCTCCAAGATGAGTAACATCTATACTCTCGAGGAGCGCCCTTTCTCTGGAACCACCGAAACACTACCCTCGTACAGAAAATATTATGTTATCCAAAGTTTTTTTTTTTTTTTTTATAATTACTTGGGAGAAACATATTTTAGATCTCACCTACAAACTTGGGTTCCAGATATTAAATCTAGACTCTAACCTTACCAGCATAAGACATAAATTTTGAGTGAAAAAATATTTTTTATCCAATGTCATTGTATCACTTAGGAGATGTATATTTTGGATCTCACCTACAAACTTGGGTTCCAAGTAGAATCTAATCTTAACAGCATAAGATATTGAAAATTAAGTGAAAACAAGAGTACTATTATTCTCGACCACCTGATTGAAATTCTGAGCTTTTTCACCATTATTTTCTTCTGATTCCTATTATCTTTTCCCTTTTTTAATTTCTTCCTCGCAAAATGGATCGTATGACCGTATTTTATTCTGTGATAAGCAATAGTTGCCATCACCAATTTACTGTGTGCTACTTCTGTCGCTCTCAGATCACTAGTGTTATGTTGGGGTTATAGTTTTGGCTCTGTGCTTTGCCTTGTATGGCATGTAATTTACAGTGAACAAGTCGTTGAACTAAAAGACTTCAGCATCCCTTATATTTCTTTTACGTCAGTTCTTAAACCCATTTCATTTGTGTGTGTTCGTCCCATGATTCCCATCTCTAGAGAAGCTTTTAATAGCTAAATCTCTTGTCTCTCTATAACACACCACACAGATGCACAAATACACATGCACGAATAAACACATACCACAAAGGCCATGCAAGCATAATTAGCCTTAGCTATAAATATATTTTTTTCTACTTGTTCTATCTCTGGCCACACAGTTGCTTCTTGTAGTTATGAAAATACATGCAAAGTTCATTATATTGTTTTCTGAGAATTGCAGTCTGATATGCAGATATTCAGAAAATATTGTTAGAAGCACGGCATCGGTGGCTTCGTCCGGCTGAAATTTGTGAAATTCTCCGAAACCATCAGAAGTTCCATATTGACTCAGAGCCTCCACATAGGCCACCTAGTATGACTTCTGTAATTATTGCCAGCCAATTATTTTTCCCTATTACTGTATGCATATGCACATAAGGATTTCTCCAAGGAGCTATTTTGCCCAATGATTTTGGTAGTTTTGGCACTCTAGAGCATTAAGCAAAATAGCATTTCATAAACAATGGCAAATTTAAGAGCAAAATGCCCTCAAATTTACCCCTCCCAGGTTTGGCAAAGCTTAGGGACGCGTGACACTCCAAATGTTGAGCCAAAAGTCTCCGTGGCACTTGCACCGCCACGTCAATATGCCAGATTTTTTGAAAACTTTAATTACATCCACAATACTAATATAGTAGAATTACCTTAATAGAAAGTTATAAATAATTGAAGAGCCATCTTGTGTAGAATTTTGTTTTATATTAAGATTAGAATTAATTATAAATGACCTCTTGTGTAGAAATAAGTTTTAAAAAAAGTTAGAATTATTAAAGGTGACAATCTAAGAAACATGTACATGGACATGGACATGGGTGTCGCGTCTGACACGACACAAACACAGACACGTTGACAAAGAAAATCTAAAAAAAATAAGGATACGGGACACGTTGATAAATAAATCTATCTTTATTAAGTTATCTGCAAAAGGATGAAAAGAAAGTAAAAAAGAACACGTTTGAATACTTATTAAGCATAATGAATTAATATCATAAATTAGATTGTAGAAATTAAGTTTTTTTAAGATAATAATTTTCATAGAGAACCATTCTATTGCTAGTAGAGCGGGAGAGAAACATTCTAAGGCGGTATTCTTTAACATCTTAGGCCGCCAATTAAACTTATGTCATTATATACTTATACATTAATATAATCACGTGCAAACAAATGTTGGAGATGTGAAATTAAGTGTACGGCACATTGATTTTGTATTTATTTAAATTATGGACACATGGAAAGGAATGTCGGACACGTGTCCAAGAGCGTAAAAAGAATGTCGGTGTCCTATACATGTCAGACACGGGCACGTTTCCTTCTGAGAAGTGTCTGTGCTTCCTTCTGAGAAGTGTCTGTGCTTCCTATAAATAACAAAAATAACGAAACAACTCAATCAACAATTTAAATAATACCATTATAAAATGTTAAATTCTAGTTAAAACCCAACGAAATACGTAACAAACTAATCTATGGGGCACTACCCTTAATGTTGGGACCCCATTGGCGCCTCTTCGAACGGGATGATGGGGAGGGGTCGTCACCGATGATATCGTCCGATTTGTAGGCCTAGGCATCACGCTCTAAACGATAGTTATTACGTTCAAGACGTATTTCCTGAAGTCCTTTATGTCTTGGCGCATGATATTCAGCTTTTGTCAGATGTATTGAAATCTATGAAGCACGAATGCTCTCTCAAGGGCAACAAATCAATTTTGACTCGAGTCGGACATGAGATATGAACGGACACGCTAAAGACATGTTCTAGCGCGTCCTAAGGCATCATGGTTCAAAGTCTCGGCCGAGTCAACTCGGTATCGGCCTTGCTACTGCTCCGATTCCGAGAGGCGAATAAAAAAAAATCCAATATCGTAGTATATCGCTGAGATATCGGCGATTCAGAGATGTATCGCCGATATCTCGGTCAGTACGGACGAGATGATTAGAAATCGGCCGAGTTGATCTAGAAGAAGAAGCCAAGTGGGGTTTCGTAAAGAAGCCAAATCGAAGAAGAAGAACAATCTAGCTGAATAATCGAGTAGAAGCATACCATCTTCGGGCCGTCTTGTGCTTCCATCTCAGATTTCTAGGGTTCCGGAAAGAGGTACTGTGCTTGTGGTAAAGAGGTGCGACAGTCTGCTTTTACGGCCCCTTTTTTAAAGCTGAATACTGAAGGTCTTTTTTAACTTCATAGGCTTTTTACCTCATTTTCTAGACGTCTTTTTTTAAGAATGTTTTTGTTTATGCTCATTTTTCATTTGTTAAAAACAGTTTTGTATTTCTCAAAAAACTAAAAACTTTACTGTACAAAAAAAACGAATACATTCTTTTATATTTTTGTTTTACAATTGTGTAAGTTCATTTTTACAAAATAAAATAAATATATTGGTACTAATTTTTTATCAAATGTATATACTAATATCAACATGTTTATTTTTCTCATTTAATGTATATAATATAGTGTTTAGTTTATATTAGTCACACTTCTTTTATTAGTGATTTTTTTTAAAATAAAAAAAATGTTAAAAAAATTCAATCTTTATAAAATCAATACTAGAAAAAGTGTACTCAATTTGGTAAAAATAATTAGAAAAACATCAATCTTTTTTACAAAATTATATTTTTTAAAGTAAGTTGCATTGTAAAAAATAAAAATAAAAAATCGGGACAAATAATTAAAGTGAAATTGTGTTTTATTCCAAAAAAAAGAAAGTAATTTTTTAGTAGTTCTTAGAATTTTGTTTACCATTTTTTATTTCTAAAAAAATGGTTGAAATCTAAGTTTTGTTTAATCGTTCATTTTCTTTACAAAATCAGAATACTTACCGCTTGCTTATGTTATAAAGTGTTTTTTTTGTACCAAAAAATGTTTAAAGAGAATTTATGTTTATAAATTAATTTTTGTACAAAATAAAAAATGTTTGCATGTCACTTGTGTTTAAAAGTTATTTTTATATGTACAAAATAAAAAATGGTCACAACTCACTTAACTTGTGTACAAACAATGTTTAAAATGCTTGTAGAATGGTTATAATAATGTTTAGTACGCATATTAGCAAATTTTTGAAACAAATGGTTGTTATTTTATAGAATGGCTCCTTAAACAAATGCAAATTTATGAAACAAATGCTTGTTATATGTCATTACATTGTTTTTCAATATTAATATTTGTTTATTATGGAATATTGAATCTGACAAATTTGTTGCGCTTCAGTATAACCAATTTTACAATGCAATGCATATTAAATGATGGTTTGGAAAGTATCTAATTGGTCCACATTTTTTAAAATTTTCTATATTTTTTTTTTTGGAATTGTTTGCGCTCTCTAAATAATGCATCTTTGCTTATCGCCCGATACCGCGACCGAGTTGAAAATCGGGTGTCCGATACCGGGACCGATACTGAGACTTTGAACCATGCAAGGTATCCTGTTTTTAAATCGGACACGCAAGGACACGTTGGCACACTGACATGCCGAGGACCGTTTTGGGAGACGCAGAGTAATGTTTAGTATTTTAGAAACTTAAAATGGGGTAAAAACTTTAATAACTTGAAAAACGAGCGGGCAATCAAACCAAATTTTATATCTCTTCCAAACATCGCATCCCCTCATTTTCCGCAACACAAACCCTAGTTGCGACTGAATGGTAAGGCAAAGGGAATGGTAGGTAACACTAGAATTAAATGATGAATGGGAAGTGAAGGTATGCATTATGGTCTGAACAGCAAACCACAATGGAGACTTATTTGAGATGACCACTAGCGGAAATGAAAATAAGAGAGGAGGGCTGAAGGGTCTTCTTAGAGTTGCTTGAATTCGACACAAAGGCTTGAAGGGAGTAAAGATAGTGGCGAATTTGGAGTTGTAGATTCAAACAAGAGAAAAGGCAAAAATTGGAGTGAACAAAAAGCTGTTTTGAGTAGGGATATTTGTACCCAAGTCGGATCTCCTTCAATCGACGATTAAAGGCTTAACTCCTCGGTAACTGATGACACGGCTTCCCATTCGTGCAGGGATAATGATTGCGCAAAAGATGTGCCGTCCCTCATTAAATAAGGCGCAAATACTCGTAAACCTTTTGATGATGCAAACTGAAGCGGTTTGCCCAGTCAAAATACCCAACATCATTTCCACGGCTCCAAGATGTATGAGGAAGCTTTCAAGAATTAAGGGAAATCCTCCCCTCGAATGGACACTCGTTCACTGAGGGCCTATGACCTGGCATGCAACCCCATCGGCATAAGGCAATAGTGAAGGGTGGTCAAATGAGGAATTTTAAACTCCTCCACCGGACTAGCGAGGATGGCTGGGGATAAGCGCTATAAGAGGTAGCTTTCTACACGGTAGTGAAGGACAAGTCTGAGGAGGATTAAGGAATCTTAACCTATTCAACAAAAAAATTATTGTGATCCAAAGCTACTTTAGATTAGGATTCTTATATACTGTACATATTATTATAAAATAAGACAAAATCCATCCTATTAATAAAAAAGGATGGGGAAGAGATTGCATTGATGATTAGTAATAAAAAAACTCCAACACTTCTCGTGGTCTAGAGTCAAACCCATGCCGAACCATGTAGATTTTGTTTTCTTACGTTCTTTTGTGTGCTTATTGCTTTTCTGGCGTTACAATATTGAGATGTTGATTCTCTCACCAACATATCTAAAAGATTGTTAATGGATATTAATGTCACAGAGGGAGCTGGTCTGTCGCACATAGTTTGGAATGTGAAGTTGGTGACTTGTTTGTCAAAAATCTACTGCTTCCTTTGGAAGGAAACTTGTTATTTATTAGCTTCCAGTGGTAGAAAAGTAATAAAAGACGATTTGATGTGTGGATAGACTACTACTATAGTTGTTGTTAAGGGAAGAATTACTGTTATCCAATAAGTTTTTGCTTGTGTCCATATTTACTAGTCCTTTTTTAGGACACCTTGCAAAGCGGGTGGGTAGGTAGTAGGTACTTAGAAAAGATGATGAGGATATTGGGTGGCTTGAGATACGGTGTGTGAGTCCAAAGAACGAGGGTCTTTGGGTATTGAAAATTCTGTTCAGAGGAATAAAGTACTATTGGGAAATTTTTAATGGAGAAATCCCTTAGAATTCTTGATGGCATTCTATAACTGAGGGTAAATATGATTGAAATCTCATTGGTGGGATACGACGGTGACGTAGAGAGGGTCTTATGGAGTCATGGGAGTTTTATACCTCAATTCTATTGTCTTTTCTAAATTCATTAAATTAATTGTGGGGAATGGAGCTAGACTTCGAGGGGTGGTTTGGAGCGTTGAGTCTTATTTTCAATCCTTAATTTTGCATTTTAATCAGTTTTATTGTCATAATGTCTACTGCCAGTGTTCCTTTTTTTTTTCCATCACATTCTTTTTATTGGAATTTGGAGTTCTCTAGGAAGTAAAGCCAATTTCACATCATCATAATCTCTTTTTGATGGTGTATATATGGAACCATTGGTTTTCGACTGAGAGAGATTGAATTATTAATTCTGTGGAAAACTCTAATAATATTTGAATATGGCATTAATATTTGTCTATCCAAATAAGGTTGCATTGTGCTCGTCTTACGTACTAGTGTTGTCAATGGGAAAGTTCTTGATCTCATCACTAGCCCGGATCCAACACTACAAGAACTGGTGGATTGATTAAGATCCGAGGTACACATTAAGACCCTAATTGTAAAATTTGATTATGATCAAACTGGATTTGGTTTTAGGTTGATTTGATTCATTAAGATTTGAACCCGTTCAAATTTGAATATTCAATTTAAAATTCCAATCTAACTTGGGACACAACTATCAAAGGTTCATCAAAATCAGGTTTGAAATTGGATACAGGGTAAAATTGGACTCGAATTCGGACCTGATCAGATCTGCACTGAATTTGATCCATTCTCAAGCATACATGCCACTACGTGTTATTTTTATTTTTGAGAAGGCTATAAACTAGTATTAACATCTTGATAATTTGATCTACCCCCAAGAAATATAATTTGAGATAATCACAACTTCACTAAGGAAAACACAATCATTTTTTCCCGTTAATATCGGCACTTTGTGTAGGAGACTTAATCTTTTGTTGACATGCATTTGACTTTTCAGGTGGTTCAATTTTTCTTTTTGACCGGAAAGTGTTAAGATACTTTAGAAAAGATGGCCACGATTGGAGGAAGAAAAAAGATGGTAAAACTGTCAGAGAAGCTCATGAGAAGCTGAAGGTAAGCATAAAAATCCAGCTATAATTCATATTTTTCTCGTACTCATCAGGAAAAAAAAAGTTTGTTCATATTTTCCTTGGGATGCTTTTCTGTGCACTATTATCTGATGTACGTGTGTATATATATTTTTCTTTCTTTTATCATTATTTCTGGCTTCAAGTGTATCAATTACAATTTGTCCTCAATTGGATATTTCCTATAGAGATGTTTTCTTTGTACGTTTCAAGTTCATTATAATGAGAGTTAACATCATTTAAAAAACTTCAGGTTGGAAGTATTGACATGTTACACTGCTACTATGCCCATGGAGAAGGAAATGAAACTTTTCAAAGGCGCAGTTATTGGTTGCTTGAACAGTAAGTATCAACCTATTATAGTATTAGTTTTACTGCCTGACTATGGACTACCTACCTTTTCCCATAGTCTGTTTGCTCTCTCCTTGTACAGTTATTATGTTACTATTTTTTTTCTTCTCTTCTTAGATTTCTAGTTCTCTATTCAAATAAATTATGTGTGCTATGATTAAGTTATTTACGCATTATTTATTCTGCACAATAATTGATTCTCCACTGTTTGAAGTTAAAGATATTTAAGAGATTATAATTGAACGATAATGACTTGGAAGTAGTAAATCCATGAGAAATAATGCAAACAACTGTTTTGGTGGTTCTATTCCCATTTCCACTCCAGTAGGTTGTGCCCCTGTCGTCAAAAACCCACATTAGTTGCTTAGACAAGCTGCATGTAAGCTGAGATTTCTAAGCATGGCCTCTCTCTCACTCAATGGAGAATCCAGAAAGTTTTAATAGCGTGGGCGAAAAATATATTATACATTAAGGGTGTGTTGTTGGAGTGGCTGCAGCAAAGGCTCATTCTAGATGAATTCCAAAACAATGCCGCCTATAGTAATGCTAAAAGTTGCACTTTATTGTACCCAAATGACTTATGCAAAATGTGATGTTTCTTACGCGGTGTTAGAGTCGATTGCAATTTAAAATTTTGTTCTTTATCTGACGTTACTTACGAGACACCACATGCAATTGCAGTTTAAAAAATAGATTGTTAACAATTCTTAAAACCGAAAATATAAGTACATACGTCTAGAAGTTCTCCTTCCTCTTCATTTTCTATGTTCCTATTATACGTAGTTACATAACATTGTACTATTTATAATTTAACTTATGCAAGTCCATGATTTGTTATCCCCGTTTAGGTTATTTAATTGTTATTTTATTTTCCTTAAAGATGCTTAATGGATAAAGATTTTGTTACAGGACTATATTTTGACACTTTTTCCCTTTGTTCAAGACATATAATTAACAACTCCCAGCCATACATAAAATAAGTAAAAGTGTGAGAAAAAAATTAAAACAACAGAAGGCCATGCTAAAAGTTCTTTTGGTTTGATTTCTAATTATGTGTCCTTATGCTGCAGGGACTTGATGCACATAGTTTTTGTCCACTACTTGGAAGTCAAGGTTAGACATGCTCTTATTTTCCTTTACATGATTCGTTGTCTGTATTCATAAATTGTTAGCAGATGGCATGCTATGTAGTGGGCCATTCTCACATATCCATTCTCTTCGTCCAGTAGAAAGTTGTGAGCAGTACAACCTTCATACTTTTCTTTTTGCCTCTTAGCATATCACCTCAGAAGGGACTACTAAGATCCTTGTATCTTATAAGATATAAGCTTTTTATCCTTCGTTGCATGATATCGTTCAATTCAAATTCCACTAGGATAAAAGGCAGGATGATGATTATCTCCTTCTTAGTTTTGCACTAAAATGTTGGAAGTCCCCTGGGAAGGTAGAAAACAATATAACCATACATAGTTTTGGACCTTAAAGGAAGATTTGTTGGATCTCAAGGCGCCATCTTACCTAAAACCAATTGGTGTTAAGGAGTTCCAGTCATTAATCTTATACGGGAAAACTCGGTAATGTGCCGGGGCAAGGCTTTGTTGTACTCTCATTCCAACAGGAAGCTTACACATGGCAATTATCATGCCAAGTAAGCTGATAATTAGATTTCACTAGTGAGCTCTGGTTTCAATATGGTAATTTTTGTAATTTTTTTTTAATTGAGATAATGACTTTTTAGTTCTAGTAGAAGTTCAAAACATGGAGTCATCTCTTATATCCAGTACTTTGTTGTTTGAGAGTGATTTCAGATTTCCATATACGTATCAATTGATCGAAATGGCCATGTTCTTTGCAGTCTTCAGTCTCTCTCTCTCTCTCTCTATATGTATATATATGTATGTATATATATATATATGTATGTATGTATGTATTGTATGTATAACTGCATATAGAAGTTCTCAGTCAAAAATAGCATATATTGATTAGGGAATTTGTTCTACTTTTTTCCTTTTCCCCCAGGGTATCAAGGCAAACATAAGCAGTGTTATAGACACTGAAAAATTTGTGTCAAATTCTCACGACGACAGTCTGTCATCTTTTAATTGTCCCTCCAAACATAGCAAGGAAAATTCAGCCAATACGGACTCTACAAGTCCAACCAGCACTCTGACGTCAGCATGTGAGGATGCTGAATCAGGTAAAACATTCGTTCGTTAATGGTTTTATTATTTTTTGTTAATGCCATATTACGACCCTCTCATTACACACATATCTTCAGGACCCGAAAATTTTAATTGGCTATTTGTGCATAATAAATTTCATATTGAATTCATTCCCCCCTGCCCCTTCACCGTGTATTCCTACTTCTATTTGAATTAAAGGTTAAATTTAATGCAGAAGATAATCACCAAGCTAGTTCCCGGTTTCGCTCATTCCTGGAGGGACCACTAGGGAAGGACCGTTGTGTGATGGACAATATCGATACTCACCTCCTCAGCTCTTACAATCTGCCTCCATGTTCAGGTAGCTTTTTACTCCCTCCAGGGGCTTTTAAGTGACAATTTGAAATGACACGGTTTTATGCAACACAATGAATGGCTGGATAAGTTTTTTGCATTGAAAATAGTTCAGGGAGGTTTCTTGCATATATTGCTTAGCTCAGTTTTTTTGGCACTTTACCTACCCTTGTTTCTTTGACATCGTAATCAAACACGTGTTCAACTGTTTGCTTCTTTATTTTAAAGGAAGCCTGTGGTTATGTGACCATCCAACCCTGAAATTTTAAGGGCTCGAGTCTTCCCCCTCACACAAACGCAAAAAAAGTAAATTAACCAATAAAGACTAAAAAATAAATAAAAATGAAAAACTTTAAATAAAATATCATAAAAGAATCAAGTCAATTCCTGCTGTGGATTAGCTGACACTTTCTCACGGAGATAAAGCTGGAGAATGTGATAGTAATTTTGTATCTCGATATCCTAGGATGCTTGAATTGGTATATGGGAAGAGTTCTTGGTAAATTGTCCATCAGATATCCAAATTGTACCTTTTGAGCCACTAATTTCTCCTAACAAGTTGCTTTTACAGACTTTATATTTAAACAAGAGAATGGGAATTTGGACAAGGTTTTACAAGGAGAAGATGCTAACAAACAGGAGCCTTGGAGGAGTCCGCCAGTCCAAGCAAGTTGGCAGGTATTAGCAATTCATGTTCACTCTGCATACTGTGGAATGTATATATTGTATGCATATAGATGTTTGTGTTATTTGAACCCTACTACTAATCAGTAACCCATGAGCTTATTGGTTAGAATAAAAAGGAAAGTGGAACTCCATAGAGATGCATAAAGTTCTTGTATTATTGTGTTTTTCTCCTAATTTTCCCAATTTAGTTCTAAAACCAAACCTTTTCTTCATAAAACCAAACCAAACCTAAACGCATGAAAACAAAGTGAATAGTTTTTTTTTTGCTGGGAACAATGATAAATCTTTTCTTCTGGTTACATTGATAGTCCTTTAGATTAAGGGAATTCTTAACATAATTGTTACTTATTATTACATGCATGTCATGGTTTAAATTAAAGACGCCGTACCGGTCTATGACTTGGCCGCCCGATTTTCAGCTCTGCTTGGGTATCAATATCGGTTTCGGGGCGATATGTTGTGATATGCTGTTTAGAGAGCCTATCCTTCTTTGGAAAAGACATTGAAAATTCTAGAAAAATAGGTATAATAACATAGTTCTATTAGGTAGGTACACCAATCATTTAGTATGCATAGCATTGTCTAATTGATTAAACCAACATGTGGTTCATTGTCAATTGCATTGTTCCAAAAGTTATAAGCACACAATATCCAAATATTTTTTTTATTAACTTATATTTGTTCTATTGTAATACATGCTAGTTTTTCACAAGTTCATTCATGTAAGTTCATGTTTTAACTTGATTGCGAATTCAGGTTCCGTTTGAAGACTTTTCTCTGCACAAACAGCCGCTGAACCAGAATTTGAGCTTCGACTCATCTTATCTCGAAACTTTTCTACTAAAATCTAATTATAAAAATCTACAAAATGTTGACGAATCATTTCACACAGTTCATGATGAGGCAGATTTGGAACTTGTGCAAAGCAACCTTCAAGAACATTATTCAAATTTAGAACCTGTATATACCATGGAATCTAATTCAGAAAATGATATGACTACTCTAGAGACTGGAAACTACCCTTTTGTTGTGAGACAGCCTCTGTTGGATGGCCCCCGAATGGAAAAAGGCTTGAAGAAGGTTGATAGCTTCTCCAGGTGGATTGCTAAAGAACTTGGAGAGGTAGAGGAATTACATATGCAGTCAACAAATGGTATTCCTTGGAGTTTCATAGAGAGTGTGGATGCGGCTGATGACTCCACCGCTCCCACACAACTGCAACTGGACACGGACTCAATGGACCCCTCTATCTCCCAGGACCAGCTATTTAGCATTATCAATTTTTTGCCAAATTGGGCATATTCAAACTTGCCAACTAAGGTACTTCATTCTTCTTTTTTATCTTGAATTCAGTGTTCTCTCTTAGCAAAGAAAATTTGCCCTTTGTTTTTTTTTTTTTTTTTTTTTTTATAATGGTCTTAGTAATTTGTAGCAATTGATTTCTTAGTCTTTCCGATAGAATTCGCCATTCTTTCTTATTTCTTTGTTTGGCAGATGGGAATTGCTCCCCACTCCCCTTTCAGTCCGTTTGTTCAGTTATTCACTTTTGTTGGCCAAATGCTTTGCCTCATAAAAATAAAAATAAAAATAAAAGTAGAACGCTGTTGATCTTTTGAATTATGATTACAATTTGTCTTTTTATTCCTATCAAATAAACCTCTTGACTTGTGCAAAGTTTTTCTCAAGTGATTGACAAAAATATTTTCATCACCCTTGGACAGATAACTCTCATTTCTTTAAAGGGGAAAGTGCTTACTGCCCCCTAGGACTATGTGACACCCTGTCTAATTAAATAATGGGTGATAGTCCTTTATTAAATTAAAAGAGGTTTCTCATCTGGTTCACTCTTAGCATCACTGCCGAAAACTTTTTAAAACTTACTAACCACCTAGTATTAAAAAAGTTGATGTCAAAATTTTAATCTTTTTATTTAACAACAACAACAATATAAATATAAATTTAAACCATTCACACAATCAATGAATCTAAATCAATACGGAATAAATAAATGAATGACTGGCCGAATAAACCATCCGCAAAAAATCCAAAATCCACTACAAGAATCCAATAGAAATAATAAACTGAGTACAAAGTCTGACTGAAATAAAATAGCTTGGTCAACATGCCCAAATGAAATACTGAGCTGCATCCTACTCTAGGAATTAAATGACTGAAGCGGCCAAGTCCAAATCCTGCAACATCGACACCTGCTGCAGCTACGCATCCCTGGAACAGATCATCAAGTTTGGCGTCCCTGTGGCTGGACATCTAAAAGGTTTTGAAAATATTTTGCAAGTACGGGTCAGAGCCCAAATCCTTTTGAAAATATTTTGCAAGTGAATTAAAATGCAACAATTAAAATGCATGAATGCTCTTCATATTTAAGTTAGTGTCGCACTCACTGGAGATACTACTCACTCGTCATCTAAAGTGCACACTTGACGCTTCTTCCTAACCCTCCTAGTTACACTATCTCGTCTAACTAGCATTGCCCTGAAGCTCCTTGACACTTTACTCTAGTCCGAGTGATTTGTACTTTTACTTCACAAGTTATTTATCATATTAACTTAATTAATCCTCTTTAAATGTACTATATAACAGTCTCACTAGTTGTATACAAGTAATCCCTTTTTATCTTATGTAATTCGCCCGTATATAAATATCTACATTCTAATGTACGTTCATATATAATACAGTTGCACTACATGTATTTTACCCGTATATAAATCTACACCATATATACGTATTAATATATTACAACATACACGCACATGCCGTATATATAACCATCCTCCCGAGTAGACACTCACCGGATGTTCTTTAAAATGCTATCACCCCAGGTATACTCATCCACCCGGACACCTCGACTCGGTTAGCTCCTCGAATCAGTGAAACGAAAATAAACGTAGCGGAGGTGGCCACAGTTCCTTCACCTGAAGTGAAACCGAATCATACCCCAAAGTGGTTCACCCCTGAAAATAAATCACACAATAAAATCCTAGACGACTATGACCTGGGGATTGTACTCGCCTTGCTTCTCAAGCCAAAGGATTCACCCGCAACGCGCAACCTTCTGTGATAGCACTAAAGTGGTATGTATTCCTATACATATTATTCACACCAATATTTATAAATCACACAAATACATATATACTACACAATCACCGCATATATATAATTTAAATCCAGCCAATCCGTGCCCAATTCCCGTGGCACTAGCCTAAAATATCCGAGTTAATTTTCCTACTCAAAACTCTAATAAATATGAACTTATATTCATATTGTTTTTTTCAAGATACTAGGCACATCTCAATCCATTCTGTATCCTAATTTCATCCAAAAATTTTCATTCGAATCTGTTAATATATTTTCGAGTTTTGTTTATCCTAAACACTCATAAATTCATACCCCGAATTCATTCCCATCCAATTCCAAGGTAAAAATAATGTTCCTTAATATTTTCCAGAGTCCGCTCATTTACGGACATCCCTAAATAATTCAAATTTTATTTCTCCCAAATATTTTTGGTTTTAGACACCCATCCGTAATAAAATCATAACTAATTAAAAAAAAAATCAGAAAAATACGAAACTGGCGGCCACGCATTCGTAACGAAAAGATCTATCTCCATGTCCAAAACCTAGGGTCGTTTGAACGAGATACTAAACTTGTTTGAACGTCTTACAATGTCGCTTGAACGACTAGTGATGTCGTTTGAACGACTCTCCAGGTCGTTCGACCTGTCCAGATTTCTTCCCCTTCTTCTTCCTACAGTTCGTCCGCTATGGAAGAGTTCTTCAACTCAGTTACCCAGATTTTTTCCTACTGAAATTCCTTTTATGTATTAGCACTATTTCTATTCTATTCAAACTATTAATTTAGTAACCTCCAACAACACAAGTTTCATAAATCCCAAATCATTTATAGTTCACGATTTATTCCTCAATTTCCACAATACCTCCATTTAAATTTTAACCGTTAACCAAATATGCAAGATAAATTTCCTGGGTTCTAATCACATATCTTTATTCCCCTACTCTTTGAGATATCCCCTTTTCCTCAAAAATCTATGCGTAATGTTTCATAAATTGAAAACCCAATTTATATGCCAACCCAACCCAAAATAATTGATTTTATCACACCCACTATGATATGAATTGATTATCACAAATTTACATTGAAGCAATTTAACCACTTGCCTAAATTTTTTTGTAGAGTCTGAATCCTTTGGTGAAGATGATGAGTTTTACACAAGCACCCAAATCCTTTTCCAAATTGGCTCCCAAAAACTCCTCAATTTTCTCCCTCTTCTCTCCGCTGAAATGACCCAAAAACCCCCGTGTGAGCCTGGTTATGCCCAAAAATTCCCCGAGACCCAACAAGGAAACTCATTCACACAAGTAAAACTCATCCCAACAAGTAAACTCATTCACACGAGATTACAAAATTAAGTCACCTTCATTAGGTGAAACGGCCAACTCAGAACTAACGTTGATAGAATTCAATAGAAAATAAGGTATGTTTTTATTGATAATTGATATGATACAAGATAAGCCTATATATAGTTTTATAGGCCTCAATAACTAAGTATCACAAGACTTAATGGCTAAGTATCACAAGACTTAATGGCTAGGTATTCCAACACCCCTTAAAGGTAGCGCGTAGATATCAGTCAAGCCAAGCTTGCCAATAGGAGCGCGAAGAAGATAAGGACTGACAAGTTTGGTAAGAACATCCACGGCTTTGGTAAGAAGGCAAGGTATTCCAACACCCCTTAAAGGTAGCGCGTAGATATTAGTCAAGCCTAGCTTGCCAATAGGAGCGCGAAGAAGATAAGGACTGACAAGTTTGGTAAGAATATCCACGGCTTTGGTAAGAAGATCCGCGACTTGTTCTCCTGAAGAAACAAACGGTAGGTGATGATCTTATGACAAACCTTAGCTTTAAGGAAATGAACGTTTATTTTAATGTGCTTTGTCCTCTCATGAAGAACCAAATCAAAAGCAAGTTCAATAGCTTGGCTTATCGTCACAGTGCAATACAAAAGAAGTCTTTTCAGGAAATCCTAATTCCTGAATAAGAAGAGAACGAAGCCATATAATCTCACAAGTTCCCTGCGTCTAGAGAGGAATGAGAAATGTCACTTTGCTTTGCCTTTTTGATTCCCGCGAAAAGTACAGAAGCTAGTAGTCTTCATAATTCGAATCAGTATATGTAACGTCCTGCAGCCTGCCTTATTCAGCCGCGGACGTTAGGTCACTTTTGCTCGCAACAATCTAAAACTTAAACAATACAGGGCAATTCTTATCATGTCGCGACCTGTAAGGGACCTCGGCTTCTACATCAGAGTTGACAGATTTAGTGGTTCATCACAGTATAATATTACACTATATGATAAGAATCATCAACTAGGTCTTTCAAATTTCATTAATGTCATAATAGTCTCTAATACATGCCATAGAACAAGTCCTTCCTCACACAATCATTAACATAAACGTTAAAGCTGAATAAGTACAACTAAAAGTGAAATCTATATAAAAACTCCTAAAGGAGCACTATGCAAGCTATCTCCGCGATCCCTATATGCTCAGCGGTCTCTACTAAGATCCTTAGGAAATAAAGAATATAGAAGGGGTGAACTTTAATAGCTCAACAAGGATAAACTCAAAGGTCCTCAACCACCTGCCAATGTTAATTTTTATTTAGGCAACAGATATAAAATTAATGATAAGTAAAAAGCAATGAATGTGCAATATAAGCAATAAGGAAAGGAAGGAATAGTATTTCCCAACTCCTCATATTTCTTCAATGACCTATGGCTCAATCTCCCAAGGGTCTCAACTCCCTGGTTTCCCATGGCTCAATCCCTGATGGTTCGTCCTCATAGTCTGCGGCATATATTTGTTTAACATCGGGCTTCTCAAACTTCGAGACCTTATTTAAGGAAGTCATGCCACAGGTCGCGGTGTCCTCTCCTACCCAAGTCCAAGATGAGCGATCCACGACCTGCTGTTAACTCTCCACTTTAGCCGAGCTTTGTCGCAGTGTTAAGCCCCATAGTTAGTATAGGCTCAATCTCCCTAGATTCAACCGTTTTAACCTCAAGTACTGAGCATAAGATCCTCAAATAGATGTGCTGCCTCGGCCTGACTAATAAATGCTGCGACCTTTACACCGAATCCCCAACTTAACTAAGGTATAATATGATACTGCCTCTCAACTCCACGATCTCTTCTAACAGGCCGCGAGCTCAAAGAAAGAGTTAAAACTCTTGGTCGGCTATAATAAGGGGATTATAGTAAAAATAATATTTTAAAATCGTAATTTACTCCCAACTCGAATCCTCAAAGATCAAGGGAAAAATCCTAAATAAATCTCCTAAGGTCAAGTAAGAACATTCTCAAATACTCATTCTCTCTAAAATCACATCTTAAGAACCGTAATGGAAAACATCTAAAATCACAAATATCCTCAATGAACAGTCACATGCCTAGTCTCCAATTTGCTATGCACAGTGACACTTCCTGAAC
Organism: Sambucus nigra; assembly: GCA_949130495.1. Taxonomy (NCBI): domain Eukaryota; kingdom Viridiplantae; phylum Streptophyta; class Magnoliopsida; order Dipsacales; family Adoxaceae; genus Sambucus; species Sambucus nigra. Next base: position 583,413,412 of record OX422210.1, on the reverse strand, counting down.
TTTAAACCTCAAAATGAACAGTAGATGTCCATGGTTTATGAAACTCAGATAAACCGTAGAAATCCATGGACATTTCCAGATTTCACACAAGGATGCATCTCAATCAATAAAGACGTAGAAAACTAGGATTTTAATTAGGAAGAAGAGGGTGAGGACTACCTTAGTGGATCAATCCGATAAATAGTAGCCTTTTGCCGCCTGTAGTGCCGTCTTCTTCTCCGGTGAACAATAGCCTTCCACCGCCTTACTTCGGCAGTACTCCTTTCTTCACACACAAACCTTACTTCCTCTCTCTAGAATGGATTTCAGGTTTCTAATTGCCTTGGGAAGTGTGCCAAGGGTGGGTATTTATAGATTCTAGTGGGGAACCTAGGTTTTCCTCTTTTGGACACTCTTTTCCACAATTACACCTTTGTAAAAAGACTTCTAGAATTCTCTAAACTTGCTCCTCAAGTCATGACATAATAAGGGCACGTCATCACCCCATGTGTTGCGAAGGAAACTAAGCACCCCAGCCTTTGCATACTAAGCCTTAGCCTCTGGGTTGCATAAGTCCCCCCCCCCCCCCCCTCTTCTAACCTAGGTTTCTTACCGGTTTAACTATAGATCGTGGCCTCCCACAGGGTCGTGGCCTCTTTAAGGTTTTTGGGTTGTTACAGCCTCCCCAAGTTAGGAAATTACGTCCTCAGAATTAAATGACTTAAAAGTATAGGTTAATTCATACTTTGGAACAATTGTGGATACTTTGCTTTGATGACGCACTCCGGCTCCCAAGTGGCCTCCTCCGCGGCTTGATGTGTCCAAAGCACCTTGACTAGGCAGATTGTCTATGACCTCTGCTTTACTTTTCTTTCCAAGATCTCTACTGGGGCCTCATCGTAGTTTAAGTCTCCGTGGATCTCAATGGGCTCATGGTTCAGTATATGGATGCGTCTCTAATGTAATTCCTTAACATTGAAATATGGAACACGTTGTGCACATGGGATAGTTTCGAGGGCAGAGCCAGCCTAAATGAAGTCTTCCCAACCTTCTCAAGAATCTCAAATGGTCCAATATACCGTAGGCTTAATTTGCCCTTCTTTCCAAACCTCATAACTCCCTTCCATGGGGAAATTTTAAGAAAGGCATGGTCCCCAGCTTCTAAGTTTACATCCCTTCTGATGGGAATTAGGGCGTATCGTTATTTTCCCTTTATTTTTGTCTTTTAATTAGTTTCCAAGCATGTTTGAGACTAATATGCCATTTTTAGTTATTAGTTTCATTTTTTTAGTCATTTTGAGTATTAGCTTGATTAGCAAGCTAACTTTTCCTATAAATAGGTCCCTTGGACCTCATTTGTACTTAACCTAGAATATTGAGAATAGACAATAGACAGAGAAAGAAACCCATTTCATTTCTTTAGTTTAGTTGTTATTGTTGTTGTTATGTAGTGTAGTTGTGTAGAAGATGGTTTGTTCTTGGATTAACCATGTTCATTGAAAATTGAAACTTGGATTGGGTGCACACGGATGACACTCGAATTACTCCCAAAACTAATTCCCAAACCCTAAAACCCTTAGAAGACAGCAACCCTTCCATCTCAGGCCGGAAATCAGATGAAACCACCACCAGACCTGCTGAGATTCCCGTCGGAAGTTGCTTCACTAGCCGCCCACATGCAGAAGCGGGTTCAAGCCGAAAGGCCTGAACCAGTCCCCTTGTCCTGCCAAACCAGCCACTGTATGTGTCTATTACAACCCCAATTGGACCATTTCATCAGTCGAGGGTCAGTTCGATTGCTATCATTAAGCAACGCACTTCAAATCAGCCGACCATGGCATCCCCGGGCTCCCCTCTTGCTTGTCGCGCCACCGATACGAGAGGTACACCACTGGAAGTTCAAGAAGGGTCCATCAATGATCAAAAAGTAATGTTTTCTAATCCCAACCAACCCAAGATTCATTCTCTTACAAATCCTTATCAGGATCAACAAAAAAAAATTGACCTTAAACCCTATTTGCCCCACCTTCAAGAAACCCTAGCAGTCACTTCATCTAAAAACCCTAACCCTAATAAACATTCATATTCAACCTCGGCAACCTCCCACCCCATCACAAACCCTAATCAAATTTTCCCACCACCGGACCTATTCAACATGCTAATTCCCTATCAATTTTTGAAAATTATAATTCAACCCCTGAATTTTCGAAAAATTACAAATATGCCCCAAATCTATCAAGACCCTACGATTTAATTCCTCCCCCACTCGAAGAATACCTTTCTTCCAAATTATCGTGGGATGATACCAAATACGGGCTCGATATGAATGCATGTGCCGATTTCGACAAGGTAAGTTGTGCCATCATCAAGAAACTCCAAAGTCTTCTAGATTCTTGGGCCGAGACGGATTCATATCTATCTCAAAAGCTTCACACATTCGCGTATAGTGCTTAATCCATCGGGGAGTATGAGATGTACCATCAACACCTAAATAGGTGTCGAGCTGAGTATCTTGAGATGGAGATGGCACGTGAACAATGGGCATGTGCACGAGCGAGACATTTGGTCCCATATTTCGAGTACGTGTCCACCAGTGTCCCTCCTACTACATCCGATATCATTACCGCGCACACCGATGATACTGTCTCTTCGGTTATGCTTTATGAGAATGTCTTCGAGCTCTTGTTGAGACCCCGACGATGCTTGATAGTGATTACGAGTTCCTTCCTTGTGACTTTATTCCCATATTGAAGGAGGATGGGTGGATCACTCGTACTCGATAAAGGGATTTGAAGGCATTTGAGATTGTTGACATCATTCCCATCTTTGGGTAGAAGATGATAGGTACTTTCTATGTGATTTTTTCGATTTATTTGTTGAAGATGGTTGGGAGACTCGCACTCACTATCGCAAGGTGGAAATATCTGATTTGACGGATTTCTTTCCACTTTTTGGTCAAGATGAGTTTTGTGATGATGGTTCGGTGGTTGTTTCCTTTGAGGGGTATATGTTGCATGGGGTGATCACGATTGGTGTGGGATTTGTGGACCATTTTTGGGATACTTATGAGGAGCGCTCCACGACTCATTTACATGATATGATGCTACAAAGGCTCATCACTAAGAATTGGGATGACATTTGACATTAATGGCCCTCTCCGCGTCGATCTTATGTTAGCTCGTCATTTGGACGGATTAGAGGCCACATTCCTATTCATAGGCCAAGGCGTAAATTTGTGGTTTCTCTTGGAGGATATTCTGCGAGTCGTTATGCGGGACACTTCAAAGGAAGCCTTCCCTCTCAAGTAGGGGAGCCCGCGGATGATACCCTAACATGCACTTTCTTCGCTCGGGACGAGCTCTCTCAAGTAGGGGAGAATGATGGGAATCAAGGTTTATTGTTATTTTCCCTTTATTTTTGTCTTTTAATTAGTTTCCAAGCATGTTTGAAACTAATATGTCATCTTTAGTTATTAGTTGCCTTTTTTAGTCATTTGGGGTATTAGCTTGATTAGCAAACTAACTTCTCTTATAAATAGGCCCCTTGACCCTCATTTGTACTGAACTTGGAATATTGAGAATAGAGAATAGAGAAAGAAAGAAACCGATTTCATTTCTTTAATTTAGTTGTTGTTGTTGTGTAGTGTAGTTGTTGTGTAGATACTTTTTCTTTTTATGCTTCCGCACCCTAGTTTACATCACCTTCTTTTGACATCAACCCAACTTTTCTGTCTGCTCTGAGCACTTCGCAACCTTTTTTGAATCAACCTAACTTTATTTGCGATCTCTTCTACTAATTCTGGCTTTAACAATTGTCTTTCCCCCACCTCATCCCAACATAATGGAGTGTGGCATCTTCTCCCATATAATGCCGCGTAAGAGGCCATTATAATACTCTCTTGGTAACTATTGTTATACACAAACTCAACTAAGGGTAGGTAGTCTTCCTAACTGTCGTGAAAATCTAAAACACATGCTCTCAACATATCCTCGTGAGTTTGAATTGTTTTCTCCGTTTGTCCATCTGTCTGCTCATGGAAAGTTGTACTGAAGTCTAGCCGTTGCCCCATTGCTCTTTGAAAGCTCTTTCAAAATCCCGAGGTAAATACAGGGTCGCGGTCAGATACCATGACGTAATAAGGCGCAGTCATCACCCCTTGTGCTGTCAAGGAAACTAAACTATGCGGCCGTCACCTTAGGCCATGGTCTTCTAGAGTATGTTCGCAGCCTTTGCATACTAAGCCGTAGTCTTTGGGTTTCATAAGTCTGTGGACCCCCCCTCCCCTTCTAACCTAGGTTTCTCACCGGTTCAACTACATACTGTCGCCTCCCACAGTATACTATAATAAGTCAAACATTTTTTTTTTACATTCAATAAGTCAAACATTGAATTATTGCCTTGAAGTGCATACGATATCTTCTGATAGACATCAAATACTCGAACTTCATTATGATTACATAGCAGTCATAGCCTTTCAATTCATCGGAGAGGAACCTCAAACTACCCCCACCATTAAAACCCCTACCAAACTACCACCACCTTCAACCCTTCTTTTAATCCTAATAAACCCCTAAAGATAACATATACAAATACGCACAAATATACAAATGTACCCATACTATAGGATCCTAATCAAAATGGATACGCGATTCCCAATTGGCACATCTACACCCATGTATACATACACACACAAACATATACACGCTAAATTGTGTATATAAATGTGAATATATATATATATATATATATATATATGGAAAGGATCAAGTGAGGTCTCAGTTTGAGGATCCTGAATGATGTCCATTTTTTTAAAATAGTAAAAAAATATTTTGGTGCTGATTTTTTTTCTATGGCTTTTAAACATTTCAGTATTCATTTTGAGTTGATTATTTTTTTATGGTCCTACTGAAATGTTTAAAAACCATAGAAAAAAATCTGTTCCAAAATATTTTTTTTACTATTTTAAAAAAATGGACCTCATTCAGGGTCCTCAAACTGGGGGACTTCACTTGATCCTCTCTCTCTCTCTCTCTATATATATATATATATATATATATATATATACAATGAGGCTCTTCAGCATACCTCCTAGCAACATACCTAAGAACATACCCATTTTTTAAAATAGTAAAAAGATAATTTTGAGATGATATTTTTTATATGGGTTCATGATACTTCACTGTGCCCCTGTAAAAAAAATCAACTGAAAATAATATTTTTTGTTATTTTTAAAAAATAGGTAAAAAACAAAAATCAACTGAAAATAATACTTTTTGTTATTTTTAAAAAATAGGTAAAAAAACTGACAGTTTTTTAACCAATTTTTTAAAAATAACAAAACTCATTATTTTGAGCTGAATATTTTTACAGGAGCACACTGAAGTATCAACTCAAAATTATTGTTTTTACTATTTAAAAAAAATAGGTATGTTCATAGGTATGTTGGAGAGTATGACTATATATATATATATATATATATATATATATATAGAGAGAGAGAGAGAGAGAGAGAGAGAGGCTCACCTATATCATGATGTACCATCACACCATACATCACACCTAGTTCTAGGTCCAAAGAAACCTTTTCTCCAAATTTTTTATTTTTCTGTTGAAATTAACCTTCTAATCAACCCATATTCGAAAAAGTAGTCCAAAATACATTTTATAGCTATTTTTAAAAAATCCACAAAAACTGTTGGCGCAGACCCTTATAAATAAGGTATTTTGAGCAGTTTATTATGGATTTTTTAAAAATAGTTACAAAATGTATTTTGACCTTATTTTTTGAACATGGGTTTATTGGAAGGTTAATTTCAAGGGAAAAATAAAAAATTTAGAGAATTTTTTAGGACCACAACTAGGTATGATGTATGGATGATGAATAGAGCATAATGTAGGTAAGCCTTCTCCTATATATATACAGAGAGAGAGAGAGAGAGATGCCGAAGGGAGGCGCCGTGAGGGAGGGGGTTGATGGGGGGGTAGGCAGTGGAGGTGGGCGGGGGAAGGGGGTGGCGCAGGGTTGGAAGGGTGTCCACGTGAGGGAGTTGAAAGGGGCAGGTGAGAGGGTATGAGAGCTGATGAGATCCAGGGCATCAGATTACGGGTTTTGAGTTTATGTTTTCTGAGTTTTTATTATTTATTTTTCATTTTTTTAATATTAAAATTGGAAATTTGGCTTTTTTTTAAAGAAGTGTGTCAATTACTTATTGACAGCACAAAAAAGTTTGCCACATCGGGCTTCGTCTCGGCATTCCCATCAATGATATAAATGGTAGGTAACGGTGGGTTCGATTACAACAATGTTCAAAATGGGTTGACATTGCAACATTTGATAATCGAGTCCAAAAGTGAAATTGGCCGCAAACTTGAGGCTTAATCTTTCATTTTTTTTCCAAATATAAACTAGTAAACTAACGCTTGTTTGTTAACTAAACTAGTTAGGACACAAATCCTTATTCAAAGATAATTAGTAAAGCTATTAAAATAAAGATAATTTCTCTCTTCTGCTATGGCAGCGCCCGAAAAGGAATTTTCTCCCGTGCACTTAAGAATATGCATAATACAAACAAAATTTTTGCACTTCACCTTTTTTTTTCCTTTCTAAAAGGATATGGTCATTGGCACTCAAACAAGTGCAATCTGCCACTCGATCTACCGTGATTGTGTTTTTTTTCGCTCACTTTGAGAGAAATTTTCATGACACCATTGAAGCTTCAGTAACATTTTTAGAGTGCAATTATGGTGGAGTACCAATAATAAAGCCCTTTTTCAATTATGTTAGGTGTAAAATAGTAAGGCCTTATTTGAAGAATAATACAACTGAATTAGGTTTTATTATTAACATTTTGTATTAATCTCACGCAGGTTTTGATTACCGGAACATTCTTAATGAATGAGCCCGATGTAGAAAAATGCAAATGGTCATGTATGTTTGGCGAAGTGGAGGTTCCAGCGGAGGTTTTAGCAAGTGGAATTCTCTGTTGTCACGCACCACCACACTCCCCTGGGCAAGTCCCTTTCTATGTAACCTGTTCCAACAGGTTGGCTTGTAGTGAACTGCGAGAATTTGAATTCCGAGCTGGATCTACTCAAGATACGGATATTACCGATAATTACGAAACTAGTACAGATGCGATAATCATCCATACTCGACTCGAGAGGCTATTGTCTCAGGGACCTGCTGGCACCTCGAATCGTGTCTATGAAAATGCTGAGAGAGGAGATTTAGTCGGCAAAATTATTGCCTTGATGGAGGAAGAGTATTGCTTGCAACTCAGGTTACTAAAAGAGAAATTGTGCTTGTGGCTTCTGTATAAAGTAAATGAAGACGGCAAAGGGCCGAGTGTTGTGGACGAAGAGGGGCAGGGCGTGCTACATTTAGCAGCTGCTCTTGGTTACAATTGGGCCCTAAGGCCCGTTATAGTTTCGGGAGTTCATATCGATTTCCGTGATGTGAATGGATGGACAGCACTTCATTGGGCTGCATTTTCTGGTAAAGAAGAAACAGTTGCTGCCCTTATATCTCTGGGTTCAGCTCCAGGTGCATTGACAGATCCATCCCCGGAATTTCCCTTGGGCAGAACTCCTGCTGACCTGGCTTCTGCCAATGGGCACAAGGGCATTTCTGGATTTCTTGCAGAGTCGTCCTTGACCAAGTACCTCTCATCCCTTACTGTGGATGATGCAAAGGATGATACTATCTCACAACGTTTAGCAACACCAATTACCGACGCTGATGTAGCAGATGAGTTGTCACTTAAGGATTCTTTAGCTGCTCTATGTAATGCCACTCAAGCTGCTTCTCGTATTCATCAAATATTCAGAATGCAATCTTTTCAAAGAAAGCAGTTTACCGAATACGAAGACGAAGAACTTGACCTTTCGCTCATATCTGCCAAAACAAGCAGGCTGGGGAGAAATGACGGAAATACCCATGCTGCTGCGATTTGCATACAGAAAAAGTATCGTGGTTGGAGGAAGAGAAAAGAGTTTTTGATAATCAGGCAACGAATTGTTAAAATACAGGCCCACGTGAGGGGGCACCAGGTGAGGAAGAAATACAAAAGCATCACCTGGTCAGTTGGGATTTTAGAGAAGGTAATTTTGAGATGGAGACGCAAAGGGAGTGGTTTAAGAGGCTTTCGAAAGAGCCCCGACTCACAAGAGAAAGAAGATGAGTATGATTTTTTGAAAGACGGTAGAAAGCAGAATGAGGAGAGGTTGCAGAAAGCCTTGGCTAGGGTTAAGTCCATGGTTCAGTATCCTGAGGGACGCGCTCAATACCGTAGGCTGCTGACTGTCACAGGAGGGTTGCGCGAAAATAAGGCCGATATGGTACTAAACAGTTCAGAAGATATGGCAGGAGCCCATGGTGATGTGGATGATTTAATTGACGTTGAACCATTTTTGGATGATGACGATGCTTTCATGTCTATAGCATTTGAATGAGCTTCATTCCCCCATCACATCTTTGTTTACTTGTCCCATTAATTTATTGTTAGACATGCTTCATCGCAACCTATAACATCATATATGAATATTTAAGGCTATATAAACACTTTATATTATATGTAATTTATTGTGGAAAACAAGGGTGCAATTTTTTTTAACCGGTGTGTAGAGTTTAGAATGTTTTAAAGATAACGCCATTACAACTATTGATTATTTAGAGTAATTGTAAAAAAGTAAAAAATGAATGTGCTCGTGCAGATAACATTGCCCTACATGTACTTATGTTTACTGTGCACCACGTTTACCTATTGTATTTTTTTTTGGATAAAATGCAAAATTAATCATGAAGTTTGGGGTTATTTTTAATTATGGACCTCATGTTTCAAAATATGAAAATTTAACCTTGATGTTTTAAAATCCGTGCAATTTAACCCTCCATCATGTCTACATTACGAGGCTTAAAAGAACGGATGACAATTGGTAATAGAATGTCCAATCATCCACTCTTTTAAAGTCTCCTATCATGAAGTGGCCGAGGGTTAAAATTGTACGAATTTTCAAACATCAAGGTTAACATTGCAAGTTTTGAAACATCAAGTCCAAAATGGAAAATGATCCAAACTTGAACGTTAAATTTGCATTTTACCTTTTTTTTTTTTATTAAATTAGGCTTATATTTTTCTTTGAAGTATTAATTTTGTATTTCTCAATGTTTGATATTGTAGATTGTAGGGTTCAATTATACATTTATATTTGTTCAAACTTACTATATAGTTTACATAGTTGATTTTGTATTTTTGTATAATTTTCATCTTTTTCTTTAATCTACACAGAGAAGGGCACCATGTAACCTTTTTCGCGGTGTGAGGTAGTCTATTTGAAAGTCACCCCTTTCCAAGTTTGAGTCTCAAATTGTATTCCATATGCATTAAATATAAGGTTCTAAAAACACGCATAATAAAAATTTAAAATAAGAGCATAGTTTCGACATACAATTAATATGACAGTATGAATCACGGAGAGCTATCATACTCACTACTTTGATGATGAATATTTTTTTTAATTGTAATATTTATGATTGTGTAGCCATCAATTTTAATGCAAGATTCAAGAATGTACAACAATGTTATGCATTTAGAACTCAATTAGTTCATCAATGTTAGTATAAGAATCTACAACAGTGATATGCCTTTAGTGTATAAATTGTTACTCAATTTACGATGCATAACATTGCTTCAACCTATTTTGCTTTTGCTTTTTAAACATAAGATGTCATGTCAACTTGAGCTTAACTTCTTACAAACAATTCATCGGAGTGATAAGATGAGATTTTCTAATGGAGAATTAAGAGAATAAAGAATAACAGATATAAGAGAAAAGAGAGAGTTAGAGAGAGAGTGAGATGATTTTGCTATCTTAAGGAAGGTTTTGGTTTTAATTTGAAGGATTTATGTGGTTTGGTTGGGGAGAATACGAAATTTTCAGTTTTCTGAAATAGAGAACACTTTTAAGAAATTAAGGTTCAAAACATATGATTTTTTAAAAACAAATATTGCACTTGAGCTCCTTGGCGCATAAGAAATCTATTCTTCACTTTGAAACTAGTTTAGAGTCAAGGCTTCACCATTAAAGCTCAAGCTTTAATGGAGTTTTTGGTGGTTTCTTTGAATAAAGGCTGTTTCATAAGTAAAAACTTTGTTTTTTTATTGGTGTGATCCTAATAATAACACAGAAGGAAATTGAGATTGAAGAAACAAGGTTTAAAATATAAAATGATAGTATACCAGATTTGAGCGAAAAATTTAAACTTTGGGCAGTCTCAAGGGGTGGATTTTATTACTAGTAATCATGGGGTATTTATAATAGGAGGTGAGAGGAGGTCATTAGAGCTGTAAGTATGTGGATTCTTCCTTTGGTTAAGAAGATAAAGATATGAGAACTTGACCTACACATGGTTACATGGTGTAACCATGTGATTTTGCCTTCTTCTGCCCATGTGGAGGCTGATTGGGGGGGGGGGGGGGGGAATAATATGTAAATGTTGGATTTTAAGTTTTAGTCCTTGGTTTGAATGTTTTATACTTATTTGGTATTAAATATGGGATTTTTCAAGTTCTAATTGTATTTTTGTAATTTTATGAAAGTTCAAGGGTTAGGATTATAAGTTCTAATTAGTTGAAGTGTTGAGGTTTAATTTGATATAAAGTTTGGGTATCGGGGTTAGGTATAGGTCAAGTTATGCTTGTTTAAAAACTTAAAGGGGTATTTTGTTAAATTTAAAACTTCAGAGAGTACTTGGATAATTAAGCAAAGTTATAGGTTTAATGATGTAGTTTCATCTTTGTTTTTGAATAACATAATAGGGAGATAATGGGAATTTTAGGTAGTTGTTGACAATATACCAACCTAAAAAGAAACTTTGTCCTCAAATTTTACCTTAAAAAAGGTGAGGATAATATTTTTTCATTGCTTGTTCTGGTTCCCATGTAGCTTCTTGCTGAGTTTGATGTTCCCAAAGTATTCTTATTAGGGGAATTTCTTTATTCCTGAGGATTTTCTCCTGACGGTCCAAAATCTGAATGGGGTGTGCTTTAAACTCGTGGTTGGGTTGAACAGAGATTTCCTGCAATGTAATGACATGGGTTGGGTCTAGAAAATACCGACGTAACTGGGACTCATGGAATATATTAGGAATATTGGATAACTCCACGGGTAATTCTAACTGATAGGCTACAGAGCCAATGCGTTTAATAATAGTGAAGGGTCTTACATATCTTGGTGGTCGTCTTCCTTTCTTTTCGAAACGTAAAATCCCTTTTCGAAGAGAAATTTTAGAAATACCCTGTAAAAAACTTGAAATTATAGTAGCTTCCCACGATGGTCTACATAACTCTTCTGGAGATCTTGGGTTGTCTTGAAGCTCTCTCTTATCCGTTGTGTCTTCTCGGTAGGTTTTTGGACTATTTCGGGACCAAATTGCTTGCTATTTCCTGATTCAGTCCAATATGCAAGCGATTGACATAGTCTTCCATACAAGGATTCGAATGGGGTGGCTTTGATACTTGATGGCTAACTGTTGTTATACGAAAACTCAATGAGTGGTACATGCTCACTCCAATTGTTGGGCATGTCTAATGTACAAGCTCATAATATATCTTCCAATGTTTGAATTGTACATTCAGATTGTCCATCTGTCTGAGGATGAAAGGCAGTACTCAACTGAAGTTTAGTATCCATTGCGACTTGAAGTGTTTGCCAAAATCTTCTTACAAAACGAGAATATCGGTCTTATACTATGGATAGGGGAGTTCCATGTAATCGGATAATTTCTCGAATGTAGATTTTGTCAAGCTTTTGAAAAGAATCAGTGGTTTTTACTTGCAGAGAATGGGCAGATTTGGTGAGTCGATCTACAATCACCCAAATGGAGTTGTATCCTTATGACGTACGAGGTAGTCCATTTAGAAAATCCATGGTGATATGGTCCCATTTTCATTCTGGAATTGGTAAAGGTTGGATAAGTCCACCAGGACACTGGTGTTTTATCTTTACCTACTAACAAGTAAGACATCTTCTCACAAAGTTCTCAATGTCATTCCTCATATTTAGCCACCAATATTGTTTTCTTAATGCATGATATATTTTGGAATTTTCGGGGTGAATCATGAATTTGGAACGATGGGGATCTTGTAATAATTCTTCTTATAAGGATGATTCCTCAGGCACATACAATCTATTTCTAAATCGTAAGTCTGTTTGCTTATCATAGGAGAAGTCTTGAGTTCCATGTTGGGCTTTCTGTTTAACTACAAAAGGATTTTGGGGTTATTGTGCTAGAATCTTATTTCTCAGATTTGGATAAGAAATTATATTGGAGAATTTTGAGAAAGGCGGGGTTGGTTAGAGATCATATTGCTCTATGGTAGCAGCAATATCATAATAGATTAAGGTTTAAAGTCTCCCAATGGGGTTACGACTTAAAGCGTTGGCTACCACGTTACCTTTTCCTGAATGGTAATCTAATTTAAACCTATAATATTCCAAAAATTCCATCCAAAGTCGTTGTCTCAGATTCAAATCCCCTTGGGTGAAGATATATTTTAAGCTTTTATGATTTGAAAATACTTGAAATTCTTCACCATATAGGTAACAATGCTATATTGTTAGAGCAAAGACCACAACAGCTAATTCAAGAGGATAATTACATTTATGAGTCTTGAGCTATCGTGACCCATATTCCACTACTCTTCCTCTTTGCATCAAAACATAACCTAAACCTTGCAATGAGGCATCGATATATACATCATAGCTTACATCACTAGAAGGCATAGTTAGGATATGGGTACTAGTTAATTTATCCTTTAAAATTTAGAATGCTTGATCACATTCAATAGTCCATAGAACTAGTACTTCCATCCTAGTTAGCTTTAGTAGTGGGAGAGTGATTCGAGAAAATCCTTCTACAAAGTGACGATAATAACCTGCTAATATGATAAAACTCTTTATCTCGGTGACATTAGTGGGGTGGGGTTCTTCCATTATAAAATGGCTAAAATTTTAGCTGGATCGACTTGGATTAGATTTTCAGAAATCACATATCCTAAGAATTTTACTTCCTTTATTGACAAGTAACATTTTCTTTTCTTGGCATATAGTCTATGGTATCTCAAAGTGCCTAATACTGTTTTAAGTGTTGAGCATATTCTACATGACTTTGAGAATAAACAAGGATATCGTCAATGAATATGATAACAAATTGGTCCAGAAAAGGTCTAAAGATTCTATGCATAAGATCCATAAAAGTTTTGGGGAGCATTAGTTAATCCAAAAGACATTACGATAAATTCGAAATGTCCGTAACGGTTTCGAAAAGTAGTTTTTAAAATGTCTTCTACTCGTAATTGATGGTAACCAGATCATAAATCTATTTTAGAAAAGACTTTTGCTCCTCTAAGTTGATCGAATAAATCTCCAATTCTGGGCAAAGGAAATATATTCTTAATTATCATTGAGTTCAACATATGGTAGTCTATGCATAATCTCAAGCTTCTATCATTCTTCTTTATAAATAACACTAGTTCTCCCTAAGGAGATGAACTAAGGCAAATAAAACCTTTTTCGAGAAGATCATATAGTTAGGTATAAAGTTCACAGAGTTTTAAAGGAGCCATTCGATAGGTATCTAAATAAGAGAAGTGTTTGGATAGAGGTGTGACAAAAGTTTTAATTTGTGGGTGTAGTCCTCTCTCAAACTGCTGACATTTCTTTATATCAGTTTCCACATACTCGACTGCATAACGGGACAATTCGGTAAACTTGGCTTCATACTGAGGCACAGACAAACTTGTTTGTTGTAACCTTAAGAGATCTTTGGTCAATTGGTCTCTTTCGGTCTTGGGAAAGTACTTTTTGAAGAAGATTTTTGCAATTTCCAGGTCAAAGTGGCTATATTACAGCTTCAGGCTACAGCTTGTCACCAGAAATCGGCTTCACCTTTAAACATGTAGGATGCCAAGGTTACTCGAAGATTGGCAACGATTCCTACCCTATTAAATATTTTCGTAATCTGACGCATCCACTTTTCAGCTTCTCTATCCCTTGGCTTTCCTAGAAATTGAGGGGGGTCATTGTTGTAAAAATTACTTGAGAGCATTCATTATACGAGTCTTGTGAAATTTCTTCTGGAACCAGATGTGGAACCTGTTATTGTTGAGCTAGATATGTCACTGCTTGAAGGCATCACATAATCCCTTCAGTGGGGATCTGCTTAGTTTGAGTTTCGATAGAAAGAGCTCAAGTGCTAACCATCATATGATATAATATAACAGTTTCAAATGTGTAAGAATATTTCTTTAAAAGAGGATATAAAACAACCTTAGATATATTATACAAAGGAGTTTAAAGTAATATGTTACAATCAACATTGCCTAATTTCATACAAGTTAGAGTTAGTCATCCTCCTAAGCTAGTAGTCTGGCGCACTATGTACACTACTTTATTCACTTATTTTACACTAAGAGGGATACTTTTGTTTGGATTTTCCTAATTGGGAACTATGGTATCTGTCTCAGAAGGATTAGTGTCGAGAATAATAGAAAAATTGTCTGATTCAGAATGGTCATCATTTGTAGAATCACTAGAATCTTAGGAAATCCCGATGAGTTCACCGTTTGAAATAGCTTCAGGATGAAGTGGATGAGGTGGTTGTGCATCAGCCAAAGCAAGATCAATTGCCTCTTGTAAAATAATCGGATCATCCACACAGTCACGCATTTTTCTTAAGACTTGGGCTTCTCTTGAAACACGATTTGTCAAGACCAATCATTTCACATCGTTGCTGGAGTTAAGCCATTCTTTATCAATTGTCTTAATCATTGCACTAAGGCGTATAAAGGCCTCTACTCGAACTGTAGTATCCCATCAGTTGTTAGGTACAATGTCTAAACTAAATAGGAGGGAATCCCACATATTCATACTGCAAAATGAATTTATTATATGAATAGGTAAAGACGTTATGAGAAATATAAATAACTAATATGCTATAAATTTTAAAACACAATCTGATACCAACTTGTCACACCCTATTTTTTTGCTATAAATGTACAAGAGAGTAACAAAGCAATGAATTAAAGTTAAGGCGGAAAAACAAAACTTTATTCATTAAGTAATGTCGCATATGTATTGTACAACCACCACAGGGGTGAATTACATTTTATTCTTAAACTGAAAAATAAAGTAGGTCATCGAAAACCGACACTCTTTGCTCCCATCTTCTTTAATCTCCACCCATATAATTAAAAAAAAAGAAAACATGTTACTCGTGTAAATCACAAAAAAGGAGGGAAAACTATCCTCTCTTTTCTGGGACATCTGGAGGAAAAAGGAATAAGCACATATATGCTAAGTAAATATTACCAATTTTATAACAATTTATATGTAAATAGTAGTTTGGAATGTGTATAGAATTTACTGTTTGGTATAATAACATGGTATAAATTATATAATAAGAAAGTCAAGGAATTTAAGCTGATAATCCCATACTTACCAGATTACAAATAGGTATAGAAATGAATGAAGCATCATCAGTATAACCAAATTATAATCAATCTAAAACCTTTGGAAAAAAGTAATCGTTTAGGCACACTAAGAAAACGACACTCATACGTATGTAGCTAAACTCCCTAATCTCAATCATTTGAGACCTTGGGCCAAGTAGAAAAGTTCAGTGGGATAATACGACAATCTACTCCCTAGTTAATAATGATGCTTCTTACAATAAATAATATGCACAGAGGTATAAGGTGAACTGATTCAATCATTATAATATTTTTCATGATATTAGCTATTAAGTGAGAAGGGTTAAAGTTGATCCAATTGATCATAATTAAAAGTAAACAGATATATAATAACATATTAGTATGGTAATTTATACCCATACTAGGAATCAAGCAGGGCTATCACATAGTAATATCAATAGCAACAAAACAAGTACGCTAAAATTTACTATTAAAAGGATAAAACCTACTCGCACGTAGTATTGAATGACTTAAATATAATTGAAGAGGAGATTGGAAGGAGCTGGTACTTGATTGTCTGTACACAAACACCTTTTTAAGTTAGTGCGGTTGATAATAATGTTGGGTTGGTGAATATAACTTAAAAAACTCTGTTTGTTAAAGTTTAGGACAAATTTATAAATATTTTAGGGCTCTAAAATTTAAGGCTTAAGATTAAATTTGAAACTTAGCGTAGAATACTTTTTGACTCAAAATTTAACAAAGTGCATGTAAAAAAAAGTTAGGTTTAAAATTCATAACTTGAAAAAGTTAGGGGGCGTCAATTTGTAATTATAAGGAAATATTTATAACCTAAAACCCTAATTTTCTATAACTTGTGCTAGGATTGACCAAACACGGCCTTACCTTATACCATTTTGACTAGAAAAATTTAATAAAATATTGGAAAAAAAATCAGAAAATCTTGATTGGCAACACGCCCTCACACGCTTGGTCAAGGTTTCAGTTGAAAAGTTCATTTTCAACCTCTCGACTATTGACTTGGGTTTTGAAGAAACTTTGACCTTGAATAACTTCTGACCTTCTAATCCATGTGAGATGATTTCAACCCAATCTAATCTAATTTTTCATAAGGAATTCAAAAATATAAGTTTTATGGATTGAGGTTCTGTATTCATCGAGTTACAAATACTGTGTGTTTTTCAAAAAATTTGACCAAACTTTCGAAGCTTTACTGAATATGGAAAAGGTTTCTTTGCATATAGTTAGGTTTTTGCTATCTTAAGGAAGATTTTGGTTTTGATTTGAAGGATTTAGGTGGTCTGGTTAGGGAGAATATGAAGTTTTTAGTTTTCTGAAACTAAAAACACTTTTAGGAAATTAAGGTGCGAAACATTTGATTTTTTAAAAACAACCGTTGCACTCGAGCTCTTGGGCTCACAAAAAATCTATTCTTCACTTTGAAACTGGTTCAGAGCCGAGGAATCAAATTTCACCATTAAAGCTCAACCTTTAAAGGAGTTTTTAGTGGTTTCTTTGAACAGAGGCTATTTCAGAAGTAAAAGCTTGCTTTTTTTGATTGGTTTGATCCTAATAATAACACAGAAGACAATTGGAATTGAAAAATAAGGTTTAACACATAAAATGACAGTATACAAGATTAGAGGGAAAAATTTAAACTTTGGGCAGGCTTAAGGGGTGGATTTTATTGCTGCTAATTGTTAGGTATTTATAATAGGAGGTGAGAAGAGGTCATTAGAGCAGAAATGATGTGGATTCTTCCTTTGTTTAAGAAGATAAAGATGTGAGAAGTTGAGTTGCACATGGTTATATGGTGTAACCATATGATTTTGGCTTCTTCTACCCATGTGGAGGCTGATGTGGGGTGGGGGGTAATATGTTAATGTTGGATTTTAAGTTTTAGTCCTTAGTTTGAATGTTTTATATTTATTTGGTATTAAATACGGGAATTTTCCAAGTTCTAGTGGCATTTTTGTAATTTCATGAAAGTTCAAGGGTTAGGATTATAAATTATAATTAGTTGAGGTCTAGAGGTTTAATTTGATATAAAGTTTGGGTCTAGGGGTTAAGTATATGTCAAGTTATACTTGTTTGAAAAATTTAAGGGGTATTTTGATAAATTTAAAACTTTAGGGAGTACTTGGATAATTAAGCAAAGTTATAGGTTTAATGATGTAGTTTTAAATTTGTTTAGGATATTTTTGGGTTTGAATAACATGTAAGGGAGATAATGAGAATTTTAGGTAGTTGTTGATACTAACTAGTTCGTTTAAAATGTATTGGTATTACATTATCAAATGATTCTTGTGTCTATTCGCTCCATTTAAACTGAACTTTTCTAGAAAATCAGTTAATGGTCTGTTGATTGACCCATAATTTCTCACAAATTTTTGATAATACCCTGTGGGATTGACCCATAATTTCTCACAAATTTTTGATAATACCCTGTGGGACTAAGAAAGCCCCTCAAGAACTTTACTGATTTCGGTTGAGGCCATTTATTCATGGTTGCTACCTTGTTTTCATCAGTTGCAACCCCTTAACTAAAAATCACATGTCCTAAGTATTTCACTCTTTTGTGGGCAAAAGATCACTTAGAGATCTTAGCAAAAAGAGTGCTTATGGAGGGTGTCCGAGGCAAATTTCAAATGGGTTAGGTTGGCAAATGTGGGACTGTATATCATAAAAAAATAACATTTTTTTTCTCAGATACTCTTTCAAGATGTCATTCATTAAAGCTTGAAATGTGGCTGGTGCTTTAGTAAGCCCAAAGGGCATTACTAAGAATTCGCAGTGGACATTGTGGGTAGTGAATGCAATTTTTGGAATATCAGGTTCAAAAAGCCATATTTGATGGTACCTCACCCTTAAATCCAATTTCGAAAAAATGGTAGCCCCATAAAGCTCATCGAGCAATTCACCAATCATTGGTGTATGATATTTATCCTTAACTTGTAATACACCGTAATTTTATTCATTTTTATTTATTGGATTAATTAAATTAAATATGAATTAATTGGGAAATTAATCCGGAAATAAATACTAACGAGATGTGAGTTGGTATTTGACTATGATGTTAAAATAAAGTATTACTGAGAATATATGGAAATATATGAGTATTGGAAATGTTAAAATTGTCACGAGGCAGAAATATGACAATTTGAGAAATTTAATAGGGACGCGCGTGTCAGTCGCGTCAGGAATGAAATTTATTTGATTAAAAAGTAATTTATATTTTTATCAACCGAATAGTCATTTTGAGTGCGCCAACGTGTCCGGAAGGGTCGAAATAGTCAGAAAACACTAGTCGGGAGTTTAGTTCGGGTCCTGGGGCATTTTTAGGCCAAACCGACAACCTAGAAGGGTATTTTGGTAATTTTAAAAATTAAGGGATTAAAACCCACGAATTTTAGAGGTAATTTAGATATTATTAAAAGGGCCACTAAAGCCATTATCAGCCAAAAGTGAGAGAGTGGGCGACGGAGTTTTTTGAGAGAAGTTAGAAGAGAGGTTAAAGGATGTTCTAAACCAAACCATCTCCCCACCATCATTTTGGAAGGGATTTTGACCAGAAAGAGGAAAGAATCAACCTTGAAACACCGACAACAAATCTGAAGAACAAATCTAAGGCAAGTGATTTGATATTATTAAGTTCAATGAATATTTCTTCCATGTTTAGTATAGAAACTGTTTTTGCCTTGAAAGTTTTGATGAAAAACCCATTGGGATTGTTGTGAAACGCATAATCTTGGATAGGAATTGCATGTAGAATGGTTATGGACGAATTTAATACCCAAATACATAACTTTTGATGATTTGAAAACGGATTAATAAGGAGTCCTTGTAGTTAACAAAATTCTGAGTTCATGTTCATAGGGTTTGGGGCAAGAATTGGGAATTTATAATTATTGCATGTTGATTAGTAAGATTTTACCCCAAAGATATGTTAAGGAGTGATCTAGGGAGACTTAGAATAGTTTAAAAACATTAAAACGTAATTGGGATGATCTTAGGATGGATTTAGAGAAGAGAAAAATGAAGAAAAACGAAGTGGGGAATTTCTGGGTGTTTCCTGCAATCTCGTTAGAAGACCAACCCAGGTCGTTCGAACGACCTCATTCGAAGGAGTTTCTAACGAGTTTCCAGTGCCCTTTCTAACGAGTGGGTAGTTCGTTCGAACAACCTCGGTCGAACGAGATTTCTGGGACTTCTAACGAGTTCACAGAATGGTCTTTTAGACCCGATTTTTGGTTTCGAGTTTTTCGTAGGTTTGTTTAATTGAGTGTTATCCTTCCCTTGTGACTTGTGGGTATAGTTGTGATATAGGAGTACATTGAGGATTAAAACCTAGAATTATATAATAAATCGGGTGACTTCTAGGGGTTAGGTTGTAAGTACTTGAAATTGCGACGTGAGAAGGGTCGACAACTTTAATGTATAATATCCGGGGACTTGAAAACGTGCAACATTTAATGATGGTATAGGAATGTGACATATACATCTATTAATATTATAAGATATCTAAGATGTGTGAATACTTAGTATATGTGTTTATCTGTATAACATACCTACCATACTTGCTATCAGGGGAGGTCGGCGTTCGATTAGGGCCATCTAATCTTTGTGTGCCTACGGGGGGATTTAGATTGGTACCTCGAGGACATAGGTCAGAGAATGACTTATTGGGGAGTTAATAAGTCAACTGATCATGGGAGTGTAGGTATGTGCATGACCCACGTGATGTGAACTATGTTCGCCTCCATTGTGTGTGATTGTTACTTATTGAAACGGTTCCTGAGTGATTTGGAATACATGATCATAATGTACGTGATGTACCGAGATTTGATAGCAGAGTATGTGTGCACCGCAGCTTAGTCTCGGGGTGCCTGTATTGTATATTTATTAGGAGATTAATATACTGATAAATGAAATGAACTGTCATTATAAATGTAAGTGTGAATGATCGTAACATTTTTAGTAGAGTTAAAGATGGAAAATTTTAGTAATTATTATGATTAATTTTGAGAAATAAAAGTTAAAACTCTCTATTTATATTAAGATGTCGAGAATTGAACCTTAATAGTTTACCAAAGTTAGGTGGTGAATTGGACTAGTTAGAAAGTGAAATGACTAGAACGGGTACGAGTAAGTTAGGCGTGCACTATTTGTTGAGAGGTGAGAAACTCATGTGAGTGCACGCACTATCATGTATTTTATATTCACTGTTTAATGATATTAAACACTTGCTATACTTTAAACTGTTTCGCAATCGGGCTCTCACCCGTTTGCTTTCAAATCTATTTTCTTGTAAAAACCTTTTAGGTGCCTAGACACAAGGACACCAGGCTTAGGAGTTCCATTCCAGTGACCTGCTGTAGCTGCTGTGAAAGTTACAGGACCTCGAATATAGACGCCTCCACTTTCTACCTTGTCTATTTCAGACTTATTTATCTGTAGGGCATGTCGCCCCCTTTTCTTAGAGACAATTTACTTATTCAGTTTAATTCAGTTTTGGATGTAACTAATTAATGATTCTGGCTTTGTATTTGGTTTATGTCAGTATTCGAATTGTTGTGAGGAGTATTCCTCCAGATTCAGTTTATTATATTGTTTTATATTGTGACTGTGTTGTGGTTGTGGTACCAATATTTCATAAATTAATTTGGTTGTATGTTAATCTAATTCAGTTAAAATTAACAACTCACTTTTTAAATATTAGGTGGCTAGTAATTATTAAAATATTTTTCGACAGTGATGCTATGAACTGAACCAACTTGATATTTTTTATTGAATTGAATAAAGGAGTAGGTACCCGGTATTTAATTAGTCGGGGTGTCACAGGGTGTATCAGAGCATCGGGTTCTAGTGTCCTTAGGATCTGTACGGCTTGTTATGTTTCCGCTGAGTAATCTTTGATGTAGAGCCCTATATTTTAAGATTGTTGTACTCTTTTGTGTATCATACGCTCTTCTGCTACTTTGAGATAATAACTGCGAACTTATAAGATTTTTCTCTCATTTCAGATGCCTCCATGACGTGCACAGCGAGTTCCCAGGGATGCTCTGCTCGAGCCACAGCCTGCACCAGTTCAGGGCACCATGAATGCCGCAGAGGTTTCCGCTATTGTAGCCCAAGCGGTAAATATCGCCCTTGCAGTTATGTAGCAGGCACCACCCCAGGCGCCGACAGTAGCACCAGCACAGGCTCATGCATTCCCGTCTGCTTGGGAACGCATTCGTGATGCTTTTCAGAAAGCACACCCTCCGGAGTTTGCAGGTTGCTCCGACGTTGTTGTGTCCAGTCAGTGGAAGAAGGACATCCAAAGGCACTTGAGGATGTACGAGTGTACGGATGTACAGAGACAGATACTGGCTATTTTTAAGCTAGTAGGGTCAGCATTACAGTGGTGGGAGTCCATTACCACCGCGAAGGAGAGAGATGTTCTCTCTATTCAGGAGTTCTGGGTGCGGTTCGACCACAAGTATTTTCCATCTGCAGTTCACACTGAGATGAGGAGGAAGTTAATGAACCTCAAGAAGGAGGGGAAGACCATGGCGGAGTATGAGGCCGAGTTCACTAATCTCTTGAACATCGTCCCCGATGAGATTCTGACAGAGGAGGAGAAGATACAGAAGTTTGTGGATGGGTTGACGTAAAGGATCCGTCAGCACTTATTGGGAAATCTCTCGTTGGTCACTTATTCTGATGTGGTTAACGCTGCATTGCTTCACTGCCAAGATCATCGCTTTCACTTGTCAGAGAGTAAGCAATCAAATGAGTCCATCCATGAGGGAAAGATAGGGGGAAATGGTGCTAACGGGGCACAATTTGCTCAGGGTCAGCACAGGCAGGGTGATTAGAGTTCCCAGCAGGAGGATTCTAAGAGGTTAGATCTGGGGGTTTCAAAAATGGACATGGAGGTTTTTGTTATGGCCATCAGGGTTAGCACGGCCATCAGGGTCAGCAGGGCCAGCATGGCCAACAACACCAGTTTCATTAGGGTCAGTACGGCCAGGGGAGGAATGGCAACGGCAACCAGTGCCATGGGCAGCAGGGTCAGAGAGAGGGAAATTATCCAAGGAAATGTTTTACTTGTGGCAAGATTGGCCACAAATGCCAGGAGTGTCCTGATAGGGGCTGGGCCCCACAGCAGCAGCAGCAGGGTGCTCAATATGGGCCCCAGAGACCTATGTTTCCCTCCGCCCTCCCAGCAGCACCGCAGATGCCAGCTTTGCCACCCATCCCTGCAGTTCCAGTATAGCAGGGACAACTTCAGTACGGGCGAGTTTATCAGCTCCAGCAGGCCGCAATCCCACAGGATCCATCTGCCATTGAGGGTATGTTCTCTATTCAGGGGACTATGGGGCGAATTCTATTTGATACGGGAGCCACACACTACTTTATTGCCATGAGATTTGCATGCATTATAGGGTTGTTAAACACTGCAGAGAGCACAATTACTTGCGTAGATTCACCGTTGAGTAGGGGTTCTGTGATTTCTCTTATTTGTAGAGGTGTGGGTATAGAGACCGGGAGGTTTACTTTACCTGCTGATATGCTAGTATTAGAGATGACTGAGTACGATGCGATTATTGGTATGGATTGGTTAGTCGCGTACCGAGTCATGATTGATTATTTTAGTAGGAGTATTATTTTTGCCATTCCCGGGCAAGAGATGTTCTTAGTGGCGATGCCTCGTTCTGAGGGAGGATCGTCCACTCACTTGTATGGAAGTGGTAATACCACTCGATTCGATTACAGTTGTTAGGGAGTTTGCTGATGTATTCCAGGATATACCTGGATTACCTCTTAGTAGAAAGATAGATTTTGTTATCGATTTGATGCCGAGCACTCGGCCAATAGCTCGCACGCCTTACCGTATGGCTCCAGCAGAGATGAGGGAGTTACGGGATCAGATAGAAGATTTATTGGGTTAGGGGTTTATTCGTAGGAGTACTTCATCGTGGGGTGCCCCTGTGTTATTCGTGAAGGATAAATATGGATCGTTGAGATTGTGTGTAGATTACCGGGAGTTGAATAAAGTCACGGTACGGAATAAGTACCCATTGCCCCGAATCGATGACTTATTCGACCAGTTGAGAGGAACGACCTTCTTCTCAAAGATTGACTTGCGATCGGGATACCATCAGTTGCGTATCAGGGAACAGGACGTCTCAGAAATTGCCTTCTTGATGAGATATGGTTCCAATGAGTTTCGGGTTATGCCTTTTGGCTTAACCAATTCTCTAGAAGTGTTTATGGACTTGATGAATAGGGTGTTTAGAGATTTCCTAGACCAGTTCGTCAATGTCTTTATTGATGACATTCTGATTTACTCCCAGACAGAGGAGGAGCATGCTGAGCACTTGAGACAGGTTTTGCAAACGCTGCGTCAGAATGAGCTATATGCGAAGTACGAGAAGTGTGGGTTCTGGCTGAAGGAGGTACAATTTTTGGGGCATATTATCTCAGACAGGGGGATATCAGTTGATCCGGGGAAAGTATCGGCTGTGAGGGAGTGGGGACAGCCCACGACACTGACTGAGATTCGTAGTTTCTTGGGTTTAGCAGGATACTACAGGAGGTTTATTCCGGGATTCTCAAAGATAGCGGGTCCTTTGACACATCTGACTCGCAAAGGTGTGCCATTCATCTGGAGCGATGCTTGTCAGTTAGCATTCGATGAGTTGAAGGATAAGTTGACCTCAACGCCTGTGTTAGCATTGCCCAGACCGGGAGTTGAATACCTAGTTTACACCGATGCATCCTTACAAGGACTTGGAGGTGTACTGCAATAGGAGAGTCAGGCTATAGCTTATGCTTCCCGTAAGCTTAAGCCTCACGAGAAGAATTACCCCACACACGACTTAGAGTTAGCGGCAGTCGTATTTGCTCTTCGAATTTGGAAACACTATCTCCTAGGGGAGAAATTCCGTATGTTCACAGACCATAAGTCCCTACAATACCTCTTCACGCAGAAGGAACTGAATATGCGTCAACGTCGGTGGCTTGAGTTCGTGAAGGATTATCAGTTCGATATCCAGTACCACCCAGGAAAGGCTAATGTGGTAGCAGACGCATTGAGCCATAGACCAGTAGGTGAGGTGGCCGAAGTTTGGAAAGCAAAGTGGAAGGAGTTAGGACACCAGGATGCAGTGGCCCGATCATTCATGTCCGTGATGACTATTACTCCTCAGATTGTTACAAGAGTGATACAGGCCCAGGCAAAGGACTCGTTCTGTCAGGAGCAGATAGTGCGATTACTAGGAGAGGGAGCCGAGTCCTATACCGTTAGTTCAGACGGGGGATTACTCTTCAATGGGAGACTGGTTGTTCCGGAAGGGGAATACTTGCGCCACGAAGTAATGACAGAGTCGCACGGTTCGCGGTTCGCGGTACATCCTCGTGGGGATAAGATGTACCAGTACATGATATGACAATACTGGTGGAGCGGGATGAAGAGAGATATTGTCGAGTTCATTTCTAAATGTGCTACTTGTCAGCTAGTAAAAGTGGACCATCAGAGACCAGCAGGACTCCTACAACCATTAGAAATCCCGATGTGGAAATGGGAGAGCATTTCCATGAACTTTATCACGGGGTTACCTACTTCGCAGAGAGGTCACGACTCCATATGGGTAATCATGTATAGGTTGACCAAAGTTGCTCATTTTCTGCCAGCCCGGACAGACTACACTACGGGACAGTATGCCCAGATCTTCATAGCAGAGATAGCGAGACTTCACGGGGTACCTCTCAATATCGTGTCTGACCGAGTCAAGATATTTGTTTCACAATTTTGGGAAAGTTTCCAGGAGGCCATGGGTACGGAGTTGTGGCTAATTACGGCATATCACCCGCAGACAGATGGGCAAATCGAGAGGACGAATCAGATGTTGGAGGACATGTTGTGTATGTGCATCCTAGACTTTGGAGGTGGTTGGGAGCAGTACCTTCCACTGGTGGAGTTTGATTATAATAACTCCTACCAGTTCACCATTAGCATGACTCCATTCGAGGCGTTGTATGGAAGACCTTGTCGTTCCCCAGCATGTTGGTTAGAGGTGGGGGATAACAAACTCCTTGGGCCGGAAGTGATTCAGGATACTTCGGTAAGGATAGAGATGATACGGAGCCGTATTCGGGTAGCTCAGAACCGACAGAAGAGCTATGCTGATGCTAAGAGGTTCTTCAGAGAGTTCAAAGTGGGGGACCAGGTGCTACTCAGAGTATCTCCGATGAAGGGGATTATGCGTTTTGGGAAGAAGGGTAAACTGTCACCAAGATATGTGGGGCCATTTCCCATCATCGAGCGGATTGGGCCAGTAGCGTATAGGCTTGGGCTATCGGAGCACTTGCATAGAATTCATGACATGTTCCATATCTCCTCGCTAAGGAGATATCTTAGGGACGATTTGGACCATACTCATATTGCTTTAGAGGACATCGATCTTCAACCCGACAGTTCCTACGAGGAGAGGCCAATTGCCATCTTGGACCACAGTGAGAGGAAACTGAGGTCGAAGATAGTACCATTAGTACGTGTTCAGTGGCGGCATCATAATGCTGAGGAGTCCACATGGGAGCGTGAGGATGAGATGCGCGAACGTTATCCAGAGTTATTTATTCCAGGTATTCTTTAGTTCCGAATTTCGGGACAAAATTCAGTTATTAGGGGGGAAGTATGTAATACCCCATAATTTTATTCATTTTTATTTATTTGATTAATTAAATTAAATATGAGTTAATTGGGAAATTAATCCGAAAATAAATACTAACGAGATGTGAGTTGGCATTTGACTATGATGTTAAAATAAAGTATTACTGAGAATATATGGAAATATATGAGTATTGAAAATATTAAAATTGACACAAGGTAGAAATATGACAATTTGGGAAATTTAATAGGGACGCGCGTGTCAGTCGTGTCAGGAATAAAATTTATTTGATTAAAAAGTAATTTATATTTTTATCAACCGAATAGTCATTTTGAGTGCGCCAACGTGTCCGGAAGGGTCGAAATAGTCAGAAAACACTAGTCTGGAGTTTAGTTTGGGTCCTGGGGCATTTTTAGGCCAAACCGACAACCTGAAGGGTATTTTGGTAATTTTAAAAATTAAGGGATTAAAACCCACGAATTTTAGAGGTAATTTAGATATTATTAAAAGGTCCACTAAGGCCATTATCAGTCAAAAGTGAGAGAGTGGGCTACGGAGTTTTTTGAGAGAAGTTAGAAGAGAGGTTAAAGGAAGTTCTAAACCAAACCATCTCCCCACCATCATTTTGGAAGGGATTTTGACCAGAAAGAGGAAAGAATCAACCTTGAAACACCGAGAACAAATCTAAAGAACAAATCTAAGGCAAGTGATTTGATATTATTAAGTTCAATGAATATTTCTTCCATGTTTAGTATAGAAACTGTTTTTGCCTTGAAAGTTTTGATGAAAAACCCATTGGGATTGTTGTGAAACGCATGATCTTGGATAGGAATTACATGTAGAATGGTTATGGACGAATTTAATACCCAAATACATAACTTTTGATGATTTGAAAACGGATTAATAAGGAGTTCTTGTAGTTAATAAAATTCTGAGTTCATGTTCATAGGGTTTGGGGCAAGAATTGGGAATTTATAATTATTGTATGTAGATTAGTAAGATTTGACCCCAAAGATATGTTAAGGAGTGATCTAGGGCGACTTAGAATAGTTTAAAAACATTAAAACATAATTGGGATGATCTTAGGATGGATTTAGAGAAGAGAAAAATGAAGAAAAACGAAGTGGGGAATTTCTGGGCGTTTCCTGCAATCTCGTTAGAAGACCAACTTAGGTCGTTCGAACGACCTCGTTCGAACGAGTTTCTAACGAGGTTCCAGTGACCTTTCTAACGAGTGGGTAGTTCGTTCGAAGCCATTCGTTCGAACGAACTCGTTCGAACGACCTGGTTCGAACGAGATTTCTGGGACTTCTAACGAGTTCACAGAATGGTCTTTTAGACCCGATTTTTAGTTTCGAGTTTTCCGTAGGTTTGTTTAATTGAGTGTTATCCTTCCCTTGTGACTTGTGGGTATATTTGTGAGATTGGAGTACATTTAGGATTAAAACCTAGAATTATATAATAAACCGGGTGACTTCTAGGGATTAGGTTGTAAGTACTTGAAATTGCGACATGAGAAGGGTCGACAACTTTAATGTATAATATTCGGGGACTTGAAAACGTGCAAATTTAATGATGGTATAGGAATGTGACATATACCTCTATTAATATTATAAGATATCTAAGATGTGTGGATACTTAGCACATGTGTTTATCTGTATAACATACCTACCATACTTGCTATCACAGGAGGTCGGCATTCGATCAGGGCCATCTAATCTTTGTGTGCCTACGGGGGAATTTAGATTGGTACCTCGAGGACATAGGTCAGAGAATGACTTATTGGGGAGTTAATAAGTCAACTGATCATGAGAGCGTAGGTATGTGCGTGACCCATATGATGTGAACTATGTTCGCCTCCATTGTGTGTGATTGTTACTTATTAAAATGATTCCTGAGTGGTTTAGAATATGTGATCCTAATGTACGTGATGTACCGAGATTGGATAGCAGAGTATGTGTGCACCGCAGCTTAGTCTCGGGGGGCCAGTATTGTATATTTATGAGGAGATTAATATACTGATAAATGAAATGAACTGTCATTATAAATGTAAGTGTGAATGATCATAACATTTTTAGTAGAGTTAAAGATGGAGAATTTTAGTAATTATTATGATTAATTCTGAGAAATAAAAGGTAAAACTCTCTATTTATATTAAGATGTCGAGAATTGAACCTTAATAGTTTACCAAAGTTAGGTGGTGATTTGGACTAGTTAGACAGTGAAATGACTAGAACGGGTACGTGTACGTTAGGCGTGCACTATTAGTTGAGAGGTGAGGAACTCATGTGAGTGCACGCACTATCATGTATTTTATATTCACTGTTTAATGATATTAAACACTTGCTATATTTTAAACTGTTTTCACAATCGGGCTCTGACCCGTTTGCTTTCAAATCTATTTTCTTGTAAAAACCTTTTAGGTGCCCAGCCAAAGGACACCAGGCTTAGGAGTTCAATTCCATTGACGTGCTGTAGCTGCTGTGGAAGTTACAGGACCTCGATTATAGATGCTGTTGATGTAAAAAATTAGATTTGACCTAATTATTTTAATCACAGATAAAAAAATATAGAAATAATAGACAATAGATTTTTAAAGTGGTTCAGCCTTGTAAGAATGGCCTACGTCCACTGTTTTTGGTATTGCTAACTATTTGTTTGAAATTCTCGAGGAATGGTTTGCTCAAGAAATTCCGATCCCCTTCCAATGAGGAGGTTACAATGTATTTATAGCCTTGAGGCTGTACAAATGAAAGGACAATGCGCTGTTATCTAGTAGACATGTACATCTGTATGATAATAAATGAGCATTTAATGCGCAGTCGTCCCCTTGATTATCCTGATTAGAATGCTATTTTGCTTGGACCACCTAAGTAGCTCAGACCGCTAAAGCTACTCGGACCGCCTAAGTAGCTCGACACGCTCGAGCTTCTCGGGGTCCCTGAGTTCCTCGTGGCTTCTTAGTTGCTCGGTGATCTTGAGTTGCTCGATAAGAGTATACATAATTGCCACGCTGGCAGACACGTGTCTGTAAATGAGTGGTCCATGTCAGCAAACTAAATTTGGTATCAACAGAAGCTCCCAATGTTTCGTAGTTTGATGATGAAGAAAAGTAAGGAACATTCTGCTGCTTAGATTTTCGGTTTGTATGGATTTTAGGCAAACTTTTGTTGTATATAACTCCTTTTTTGAGTGCATAGTATTAGGCTTTTACAGTATTTTGAATTTCCATAACCGCTTCGATTTTTATGCCCCTTTTCTTATTTTTACCCGCAGGATACGCAAATGTCCACTTTGGTAATCATTGCTTTTCTCTATTCCCAAGGTAAAGTATTTAAACGTGGCAGAAATCCTATAGTCTTTCACTTTTCAAATATGTGTCTTAGAACTTTTCATTTCTTCTCTATCTTGTGCGTTCGTTTCTTCCATTGTTCGTTGTCAACTGGTTCACTCTTCTCCTGTAAGATCTTCTTCCTTCTCTTTTACTTATTTTGTTCATCATAGTTTACCCTGTTAAATCTCTTGACAAATTTCATTCTGAATTTTCAATTCCTTCATGGGTCATATTAGAAGAACTTTCTGAACCTTCTGACTATTTTTCTTTGGCTGAGGGACATTGGTTCCCAAGTCTCTTTGTAGCCGAATGTGGCTTTTCTTTTCCTCCAAATGATTTATGTTTGTAGTTCTGTCAATATTTTGACGTTGTTCATGCAAAAATAGCGCCAAATACCTGGAGAATAGTTAATGGAGTTCATAGGTTGAACCAACTTCGTGGAACCCATTTAGGGATTCCAGAGATTATGTATTGCTACAGATGGGTTGTCAGAGATAGTACTTTTTATTTAAAAACTAGGTTTTTGAATAGGGCGTTAGTTGTCAATCTTCCTGATGCCAACATGGATTATTTTGAACATGGAGTGGTAATGAAAAATTGGCAACACCCTCTATTAAATGGAGATGATGTATACTAAGGTCCTAGATGTCCTCCTTATGTCAATGGGATAGATTGTTTTTATTTTTTGAAATCTTATTTTCTTTGTGTTTGATAAAATGTATCACTGACATTTAATTTTTGATTATTTGCAGTTGATAGCAAAAGAAAGTCTCCCAAGGAAACTGACGTTAATTTAAAGCATTTGAAACTTATCTGGAGTTTGCACCAGTCTGTGGCCGAGGAACACATTAGATCTGCTTCTTATTTATTGCAGTACAAGAGTTATCCTTCATCTTTTACTGCTCGTCCAGTGGTGGTTGACATTGACCAAGTACCAGCTGCTGATACTAGTGTGGAAGGTTCTTCTTCTGAGCCAATTACTCCCACCAGTAATCTGATGAAGAAAAGAAGAGCTTCTGCCTTCTTTGATAAATCTGCCTCTACCAATGTGGAGAAAAAGAAAAGCAAACCAAATGTCCCAGAAGAAGAGACGAAAGTTATTGGTGCACCTCCTCCTGTTGCCACCGAGAAAGTTGTTGAGAACCCCCCTGTGGATCCGAGCAAGATTGTTGCCATTACTCCTCCTAGTGAGGTTATTGTCATATCACCAGCTAAGCCAACATCCTTAGTTGAGAATGTTCCTGTTCCTCCAAGGAGGTTAAAGAAAAATCTTTCTGAGAGACTTGCTGAACCAGTCTCTCAACCATCAACTGTTGAAGGTGGTGTTTCAACTTTTATTCCCCCGAGCTCCGCTGTGGACTTAGTAAAATCTTGGACTATTCCAGAGGTCTCTGACATTGAAAATTCTCTCACTCGTGAGAGAGTTACTGCTCTAGTTGCTCAACACATTGTCTCAGTAAGTATTATTGATCTGAGCTTTTTATTTTTTAATACTATATTCGTACATTGACTTGGAGTTATTTCTTTTCTCAGCTGGTAATGTGTTTCAACAGCATTGTAAAAAGGGATGAAGCCATTAGGGCCTCCTGTTCCTCGGATGGAGTAGAAAAGGCTTTTACTGGGTTAACCCAGTCTTTGAAAGACTCTCATCAAAAGTATGAGGAAAATAAAGTTTCTTAAGAGAAGCAGGTTAAGTCCGTTGAGCTAAAGAGAGATCGAGCTGTGGAAGCCTCCAAGGAATTGGAGAAAAAATTGAAAGAGTTTGAGAAGAATAATAAAGATCTTGAGTAGAAGCTCAAGAATGCTGAAGAGCTTGAGAATAAGCTCAAAACTGCTGAAGAGGAAGTTGGTAGACTTTATGATGTTGATCGTCAAAAACAGGAGGTGGAAGGGAAATTGAAGGCTGCCGAGGAACTTCTTATTGAGAGGACTTCCTCGGAGAAGGAAAAAAGAAGAAATACTGTTAAAAAGTCCTTCAGCGCTGGTTGGGACAAAGGCTGGGACAAAGGCCTGGCTGCCATGTCCTCTCAAATGGAGTTTTCCAGCCTTAAATATTTCAGGGATGCATGGGTTGTAGCTCTGTAGGAGCTAAAAATCGCGGAGAATTTTGAACTGTTCCAGCGACACACTCATGGACCTCCTCCCTCTCCTGGAGAAAAAGAAGAGGACGAAGCTGCCTCCGAAGAATCTTCCATGATAATTGGGGACCAGGTCCCTGCTGTTGAACCTTGCTCCGAGCAGCCCCAACCAACAAACACTTCTGCCGATCAGCTTTCATTGCCCTCTGAACAACCAACCTCTTTGTCCAAGCCTTCCGAGGAAGTCTTAGAAAGCAAGGAGAAGGTGTAGAGTTGTTCGGATCTTTCTTTTGCTTTTTTGTTGAATGTAATTTTGGACTATGTACTTCTTTTTGTGATGAAAAAAAAT
Organism: Sambucus nigra; assembly: GCA_949130495.1. Lineage (NCBI taxonomy): Eukaryota > Viridiplantae > Streptophyta > Magnoliopsida > Dipsacales > Adoxaceae > Sambucus > Sambucus nigra. Next base: position 583,381,523 of record OX422210.1, on the reverse strand, counting down.
AATTTGAACTTTGGTTGTTTGACTTGATTTTTCTCTTCTACTTGCTCTGTCTGCATTCTCATTGATTCTTTCTATCTCTTATCCTTACTAGTTTATGGCTAGGATGGAGCTCTTGTCATCTCATGACACCGAACTGATGAAAAAAATGCAATGACTATTTCAAGGCTGGTCGTGCGGATCTAAATGATGCTCAAACCACTGATATCCTAGGTTCAGATTCTTCTGAACGAGCAGTTGAAGCTTACCAGTATCTATAGTGTTTGCTCGATCGTGCAGTAGCCAATAATTTGGCTTACTATGAGATGATTGAGTACCTCCAAGGAACTATCGAGGAACTCCAGCAGCAGTACAAAGAGTCCTCCACACTCTTTCACTAGGGGTACAAGAAGAAATATCAACAACTGAGTGCTGATAGAGGGTATGATAAATTTATATCTGCTTATGAGAAGAGAGAAAGTGTTTTGAAGCTTGAAGTTGAGGAGCATAGGCATATCGCCAAATTGCTAGAACAGGAAAACATTGCCTTAAAAGAAGAGAATAAACAACTAAAATCTGCTGCATCTTCCTCGGGAGCCTTGGTTCCGGTTAACAATGAAGGTTTCTCTTTCTTGGAGGTCGAAAATGCCAACTTAAGAGATGAGTTGGAAACTTTAAAAAGAACTGGACCCTCCGCTTATACTCATGGATGAGCAAGATCTTCTTCTAGGGGACGAGCAAGGGCTGGTCGGATTTCTATTGAAGATGCAAGAACTCAAGCAGCTTTAAAAAATCAGGCAGTTCAATTGATGGAAAAGAATCAAGCTCTGGCGGAGATGTCTAAGAAGATTTTGAACCTCAGCGAGCAACTTTCTACCCAGAATTCTGCTTTGGAAAATAAAGAACTTCTGGTGAAGAATCTTCACAAGTAATTGGAGAGGTTAACTTACCAATTCCATAAACCGCCTAGAGAGTTTTGGATGACTGGTTACAATGAAGCACTTTGTCATCTTGATGCTTGTTTAGAACAGTCGAACAACGAAGGGTATAAACAGGGCTGGTTGAATGCTCTCTGTGTTTTAAAATTGGAGAGAGGTCATTTCTTGTGGGATCACTATACTCCTGGAGTTCTTGATTTAACAGTGCCTCCTTTCAAGCTTGACCTTAGTTAGATTCCAGCCCGAGCCATTCCTCTCGTACTGATCTCTAAGTATCTTGATGATTATAGTCTTCATTCAGATTTCAAAATATCTCGCCCAGAACACCTGCTTGATCGTCCATCTATAATGAACGTCAGAATGCTGCAAGATTTGAATTTCATAAATTCCCCTTATAGTCTTGATGATCCTCCAGCTGGGGTAGACCCTATATCAAAGGCAGAGGGGAAGAAACCCATAGAGTAGAATTTGTTCAATTGATATCTCATGCGATCTGTAATTTATATCATATGTAATTTGTTCTGGTTTTAATGGTGAAATTTTTAGTTTTCTTTGCAATTTAATTGTCATTGGTTTGGAAATATTTTATAGAATATCTCTTTTATTTACTGATGAACATGTATGTATATCTGTAGAAAGACAAAAATGTCTTGTTTGGTTTTTAAATTACCGACCAACCGGGGTTGGTGGTAATTGAATGCCGACCAGCTTGAGTTGGTGGTTATTGAATTGCCGATCAATCGGAGTTGATCATGTTTATTTCCTGACCAACCGGAGTTGTTGGTAATTCGATCCCGACCAACCGGAGTTGGAAGAGATTATATTGCCGATCAACCGGAGTTGGTCGTATTTGTTTCCCAACCAATCGGAGTTGGTGGTAATTTGATCCCGACCAACCGGAGTTAGAAGAGATTATATTGCCGATCAACCAGAGTTGGTCGTATGTATTTCCCGACCAACCGGAGTTGGTGGTAATTATATTGTCGATCAACCAGAGTTGGTCGTATGTATTTCTTGACCAACTGGAGCTGGTGGTAATTTGATCCCGACCAATCGGAGTTGGAAGAGATTATATTGCCGATCAACCGGAGTTGGTCGTATATATTTCTCGACCAACCGGAGTTGGAATAGATTATATTACCGATCAATCGGAGTTGGTCGTATGTATTTCCCGACTAACCGGAGTTGGTAGTAATTTGATCCCGACCAACCGGAGTTGGAAGAGATTATATTGCCGATCAACCGGAGTTGGTTGTATGTGTTTTTCGACCAATCGGAGTTAGTGTTAATTGATTCTGAACTTGATGCATAGTGTGTAGCACTAATACTCTGAAAAATTTCATCAAAAAGAGGGAACTGGGTAAAACATTCAACACTTTATTTATACTGAAGAAGACTCCATTACATAGAAATTCCAACTACTGATAATACTTGCGTAGATGTTCTGTATTCCATGCAATCTTAAATTCTTCTCCTTCCAAGGTTTCAATCCTGTATGTCCCTGGACGAACAACTTCTGTTACTCTGTAGGGTCTATGCCAGTTAGCTTCCAGCTTGTTGTGCTTTTGAATTACTTTCTTCAGCACATAGTCTCCCTCCTTCAAATCACACTTCTTTACCCTCTTGTTGTAAAACAGAGCTGTTCGTTGTTGGTATGCAGCATTCCTGATTGCTGCTTCTTCTCTAACTTCTTCGAGCATATCTAGATCTAATCGCCTCATCAAGTCACTGATAGGAGAATTGAAATTCAGCACCCTGTGTGTGGGTAGGCCCAACTCGGCAGGTATAACAGCTTCACTTCCAAATGCCAGCATGTATGGAGATTCTCCTGTTACTGCTCGCGGTGTAGTACGATAAGCCCACAACACAGAATGTTGCTCGTTAATCCAATTTGTTTTTGCATCATCCAGTCAATTTTTTAAACCATTCAGCAGCGTTCTGTTAGTCACCTCAGTTTGTCCATTGCTCTGGGGATGGCCTGGTGCAGAGTGGGTCTTCAATATGTTTGACTGATGATGATATGCAATAAACTCCTCGTTATCAAACTGAGTTCCATGATCTGTGATGAATGCATGGTGAAGACCATATCTACAAATGATAGTCTTCCAAATAAATTGATACACCTTGTCATATGTCATATCAATAAGGGGCTCAACTTCCACCCATTCAGTAAAGTAATCCACAGTGATCACGAGATATTTAAATCTTCTCCTGGTCATTGGAAGTGGCCCGACCAAGTCTATTCCCCACATAGAAAATGGCCAAGGGGACGTGATGGGTGTTAATAATGCTTGGGGAGTTCTTCGGATAGAAGAGAAGCGTTGACATTTATCACACTTCTTTGTGTAGATGTACAATCAGCTCTCATCGTCGGCCAATAATACCCCTGTGTTGTTATTCTTCGCAAAAGCGTCCGACCTGCCACATAGGCTCCACAAGACCCTTCATGGATTTCTTCGATCAAATTTTTCACCTCGGAGGGGTGGACACATCTTTGTAACCCTGCTATAATTCTTCGTCTATATAAAATGCCATTGAACAATACATAACAAGCAACTTTAAACTTCAACCACTTGGCTGCGAGTTTATCAGTTGGCAGAGCCCCCTCTTTAATGTAGGCCCTGATGGGATCCATCCAAGATAGTCCTAAATCAAGGGTAATAAAATTCATCATTAGATCCTCATTTATGCTCCGATTAGCTAGGATTTCTATTGGGATTGTTCTTCTTAGCTCGGTGCGTGTGGCTGATGCTAACCGAGCTAGTGCATCTGCTCTTGCGTTCTCCGATCTCGGTATTCTAATCAATTGTACGACATTAAAACTTGATACAACCTCCATTGCCTTCACATGATACTTGATCATTAATTCTCCTTTTGCTGCATATACCCCTTGTATTTGGTTTACGATCAATTGTGAGTCACTGAATACGATGATCTGCTCTGCCTTCATAGTTTTTGCCAAACTAAGACCAACAATCATAGCTTCATATTCAGCTTCATTATTAGAATCTTTAAATTAAAAGCGCAGAGCATAATCCACATCGATATCATCTGAGCTATTTAAAACAATCCCCGCTCCACTTCCTGTATTGCAAGATGAGCCATCCACATATAGATTCCATATAGGTACTTCATCATCAAACTTTTGATCGGACAGAGTTCCTCAGTGTAATATTTGTTGGTTCTTTATGTCCTTTTCTAACACTTCTTGCTGTTCGTCGACCATCTTCTCTTGCTCGTCAACCGACTTAAGTTGGTCGGGGTTTAAATTTGATGATCTTGTAACATCCACAGGCTGGTCGGTATTCAACTTCTGCTCTTTAGAGATGTCTGGATAAGTGAACTCTAAGATAAAATCTGCCACTGCTTGCCCTTTGAGCGACGACCTAGGCTCATAAATTATATCGTATTCGCCTAATTCTACTGCCCAGTACATCAATCTTCCTGATTTCTCTGGTTTGTGCAGAGCTTGCCTTAACGGCATATCTGTATACACAACTATAGTATGAGCTTGAAAATATGGCCCCATCCTTCTGCTTGCTTCAATCAGTGCTAGCACTAGCTTTTCTAGTCTTGGATATCTGATTTCGGCTCCTCGGATTGCCTTGTTAGTGTAATAGATTGGTTTTTTCACTCCACCTTCCATTCTTATCAACGCTGAGCTAACTGCGTTCTCTGAAACTGCCAGATACAAGTATAATTTCTCTCCCATCACTGGTCTGGACAACAATGGAGGTGCTCCCAGGTATTTCTTCAATTCTATAAAGGCCTTCTCCCATTCATCATTCCACTCAAAAGTCTTTCGGAGTGTTTTGAAGAATGGGAGACATCTATCAGTTGCTCGTGACACAAACCTATTAAGTGCTGCAACTCGCCCTGTGAGACTTTGCACTTCCTTCTTCGTCGTCGGAGATCGCAGCTCCAATAGAGCCTTGATCTTTTTGAGGATTCGCCTCAATTCCTCGTTGATTAATAATATATCCGAGAAACATGCCTTCTCGTACTCTGAATATGCATTTGGTGGGATTCAGCTTCATTTGATATTCCTCTAGTTGATCAAAGGTCTGGCCTAAGTCAACTAGATGATTAACAGCTTTCTTGCTCTTCGTTAGCATATCGTCAACATAAACCTCCATGTTATGACCGATTTGCTCTGTAAACACCTTGTTCATCAACCGCTGATAGGTAGCACCTGCATTTTTAAGTCCAAAAGGCATAACATTATAACAATAAGTTCCCCTCGGGGTAATAAAAGAGGTACTCTCCCTATCTTCAGGCTTCATTTTAATCTGGTTATAACCAGAATAAGCATCCATGAAACTTAATAACTCGTTCCCCGAGGTAGCATCCACCAGTTGATCAATTCGGGGCAAAGGAAAATGATCCTTCGGGCATGCCCTGTTAAGGTCGGTGAAGTCTACACACATCCTCCACTTGTTATTTTTCTTCTTTACCATCACCACATTTGCTAGCCAGTCAGGATATTTGACATCATCAATGAAAGAGGATTTTTGTAGCTTCTCTACTTCCTCCGGTATAGCTTGATTTTTCTCAGGACTGAACACTATTCTTCGCTGCTTTACTGGTTTGATTTCCTTGTTCACATTGAGCTCGTGACACAAGAAATTCAGATCTATTCCTGGCATGTCTTCTTGACTCCACGCAAAAGTATGCTTTCTTCGCCTTAGAAATGCAATCAATTCTTGTTTTATTGATTCATCCAAGGATGCACCAATTTGAGTTGTTCGTTCTGGATGCTCGTCGTCCAGAATGACATTCTCAGTAGCCTCCACGACCTGTCCTTTCACGAGTTGGGACTCGTCTCTAGGGTCTAATGTGTTTCAATCTCCGCATCTTCTATTTGGTAGGTAGTAGTCTTCTTTATGAATTCTTCATGCTCCTCCTGCTCGGCAGATGAATAGTAGCATTCTCGAGCTACTTTCTGGTCGCCTTTCACCACTCCTACTCCAAAATTGGTTGGGAATTTTAAACATTGATGTACAGTAGATGGTACCTGATTCGTATCGAATATTGCATATTTCCGCCCATTATTTTTATGCATTCTAGCACTTTTACGGTCCTAAATGCCTATAATTATGCTCATTAACCATACAACCTTGGATTTGGATATTTACATGCTTTTCATGGGTTATTTGTGCTTTTGTAGGTAGTGGAACGCTAAAAGTGAGGTTCGGTTGCATTTCAGAGAAGTTTCGTCGTCGAATGCTATTTCAAGGGAAATTTGGTCTTTTCAAACTCATTATTTTTTCTGGAATGAAGTTACCAACATAGAGATCATTAAATTATCTTTCTGTGGCCACTGACTGTGCGTCATTCTGACTCCGTATGTGGAAGTTATGCCCATTTTCGAAAGGTTGAAGTATTTTCTGCTACTTGCATTTTGGTAATTTCATATTGCATAATTTGGAGGGTTTAAAAACATAATCATGTAGAGAATTGAATTAGCTTCGCATCGGCTCTGACCACGCCTCATTTTGATTCCGTATGAGGGAGTTATGGCCATTTCCGTGCAACGCGTTAAAATTGGTTTAGAGAGGAAAAGTGGGATGTCTCCAGCCCAAGGCAAATTTTAAAAGTGCGATTGACCGGTCCCAAAATAGAGGTCGATCGGTCCCATCAGATATGGATGAAAATTGACTTATTTTGGGTTTTTTGGCTTAGTTTTGTTGGGGGTTTATTTTGGGGTATTAATAGAGTGTTCGGGGCATTTCTTTGGAGATATATTTCATTTTAGGTTAGAAGCATTTGGGGATTTTTGTGGAGTGTTTCCCCTCTCCTCATTTTTGTTGTGTAATCCACCATTAATGTAAGTTCCTTTCACTATTCATCTTCTTCCTCTTGTTCTTGCTATGTGCCCTAGATTTATTTCATGCTTTATTTATTTCAAGTCTAGTTTAATTTGTGTAGTGTAATTTAATTAGTTCGATTTATTTATGTTGTTTATCATGATTAGTGGCTAGTTTAGTCTAGGTTGTGTCGGATTGAACTCACCTAGGGTTGATGTGTTGCTTTGCTTTGGTGATGGAGTTTACGAGTCTATTTCGAGTGCGTTGTCCTAGTTATTACGCCTAGGAGATTTGACGGGACACATCATGTATTCTCCGTGCTTACGACCTTGCGTGCGTAATTTTCGGGGTATTTGTTGACGCCAAAATCATATTCAACTTTTATGCGAATTTAGGTGTGTGGCAACTCTTGATTTAATTAACTGTCGAAACGAGACCGAGTCTTAATAACTCGTCGACCCATGTAACCATTTTATACTAATTAACTCGAGTGAGGGATATTCGACGCAACCTATAGTTTTTACTCACTTTCTTAATCTAGCTTTATTTTCTCTCGTCTAGATTACTATTTCCCTTTTATGCATATTTTCCCTTTTTGTGTATAATCATCTTTTACACTTTTATTTTAGGAGTATTAAATCCTATAAATTCTAGCAACTCGTCTCTGTGGATTTTCGATACCCGACTTACCGCTACACTTTTATCGCAAGTGCAGTCGTAATTTAGGTTTTTATATTAAGGCGGTGAACAGAAAATAACGATCAGTGTTTGACACGCGCTACTTTTCACCCTTATTCAAAATGGCGCCGTTGCCGGGGACTAGTTTGTTTTAGACTTTATTTGATTTAGTATTTCATAGTATTTTCTTTCTATTTGTATTATTTGCTAATATTTTGCAAGACTTCCACATTTGAGCACTTAGAAACGCTCAAATTTTCCCCGCGCGCACCTACTTTGTGGAATCCGCCACTTGAGCCATTTTTGGGGTAAGCATGTCTTATTCCAATTCTTTCGGTAATCATTGTTATAATTCTCAAAATTCTCGCAAACGTATGACTTTCGGTGAATACTTAGAATCCCAAAGAATTTCAAATTCAAATAAGACTTTGGGCGAGTATAACGAAAGTCAAAATTTAGGTTATTGGAATTTTGATGATGATGATAATGATTTTCGGCCTTTACCTCCTTATAATAGGAATTTTGAAACGAATTCGAATAGTTTTCGAAATTCCTATATTAATGAGTTTTCGTTTAAGTCCGATGGTAATTTTCAAATTTCCCATTTTCATGCATCCGCACCCCGACCTATGACATTCGGTGAGGGTTTGCGTATGTATGAAAATGAGAAAATTGAAACTCGTTATCAGGAAGAAAATCGTTCGTGGGAACATGAGTTGGATTTATTATTTGAGTCCGACGACGATTTTGCTTCCGAGACTTTCGAGGTCGAGGAATGTTTTGAACCAAATGAGGAACTTGTGCCTACTTTGGAACAAGCCATTCTAGACTTTGTCCATTGCGTAATAGATATTGAAAGTGAGGATGATAATGACATAATATCTATTTGCAATGAAATGATTTCTTATTGGTCCCCAAAGAAGAACATTTCATTGAAAATGATATTATTTCCTTTGAAATTCCAACTTCATGCGATGATGATTCATCTCATGAGTTTGAATTTCTTTCATCCCCATTTTCATTCTCTACTACCACACCGGAATAAGTACCCGATGATTCGGTTTCAAACTTTAATGTTTTAAACCCCATCACCGATGAGGAGTACTTGCTCGAGTCGCCTTCCACGATCACATCTTTTCTTTTGTGTGTGCCACCTCCTATTTAAACTTCAAAATCTTTGGGAGGATTTTCGACTTTTCTCGGTCCCCACTTGTTTTTGTCACCCGTTCAATACAACCCCCCCATCGTCCCACCAAAACTTTTAATTGGCGATGGTTCATTTCTTCCGCCTTACACATGCCTTCCGTTGTTAAAACGGAATCCATATTTTTCGAAGGGCATGCTTGTATGTGAGGGTACACCGGTTATCCTCCAAAGTCAAATCATTTTCACGGTGGACCCTCAGCTATTTGGACTTCTAGTGTACAATTAGTGTGAAGTATAAATAGTAGGTTGTATATAGTTAGCTTTTTATTCTTTCTTTCTTTTTATCTTTCTTCTTTTTAATTTAGTCTAGTGTAATTAGTTAACTTTTTATTATTTGTTTTTGCTATGCTCGGTACTAACTTGTTTTGTAGATCCTTTGGACTTGTTCTTATGGGGATCGCTCCACTTTTGGGTAATATCGCTCTTTTCCTCTCTTTGGCTTGGTTCTTAATTCACATTGAGGACAATGTCAAGTTTTAAGTTAGGGGGTGTGGGATATTCTATCCTTTTCTGTATTTAGTCCATGTTTTTGCTCACATGTTAGTTACTTAGTATGCTTTTCTTAGAAAAATTCAAAAATATTTTCTTTCCTTTTTCTCATTTTTGGGCATTTTGCCTTTGTTTTCGATGATAAATTTCAATAATTGCCCGATCCAATAGGCAACCCAATGATGCATGTTCTCGATTTTAGAAGTTATCAGACTTTAGTCTCACTTATTGATATTATGAATAACTTCATGAATTAAACTTTAATCCCATGAGCACATGAACTTTTATGGTTATATTGATTTGGTTTAAGATTTTTATAACTCGGTAATCTTTTGTTGCATTGTATATACTTACACCGAGTAAGCTTTATACCTTTCGTCGTTTGTGAGTGTATACACTATTCTTTCCTCTTTGAAAACGTTGAATTCGTTGGTAATCTCACTATTCTTTTATTTGACCGTTCATTAATTGAGTTCATACTTGAAATTTGTTACTTGAGCATGATTTTCATATATTGTTTTGATTCGAGAATTGCGTAAACTTTTGGAAATGATCATAGGCCCATTTTGTTATATCACCCATATTAGCCTTGACCTCACCCTTATATGTTTACCCTCGTTAACCCCTTTGAGCCTAAATATAGCCTTTCGTTTCATAACCCCAATTCCATAACCAACTCTAAATTGGAGTTATAAACCATCCATACACTTTCCATACCTTTGTTTGGAATGTTACTTGGGATTGAATGTTGTTGTTATGATGTCGGTTGCAATTTGGGCATATGAGAGTTTGAAAAGTAAATAAAAGAGAAGTGAAGAAAAAGAGTGAAAAAGAGAAAGCAAAAATCAAAAGAAAACAAAAGAGAAACATGAGAAAAAGAAGAAAACAAAACAAAGAGAAAGTTGTAAATGTTGTGTATATAGTTCAATAAGCTTTGATTACTCCCCTCGATGATATATCTAACCTTTTTGGAACTTATTTTCCAAATTTGATATTGCTCGCATCTTCCCATTATCCCGAGTTTTCATTTCGAACACTTTCAATCCGTACATACATTCCTTCGTTTCGCACCTTAGCCATACCTACATTATAACCCTATACAAGTCCTATGTGATCTTAGGTTGATGTAATTTAAAAGTCATAATAGTTGTGATAATCTGTGAAAGTGCATTTCGCCTCTTTTAGTGTGCGGTATCCTTTCATTGAGATTACATTTTTCAGTTTATATATAGCGTTATTATTTTGTGACATGTGCGCGGCCTAGTGTCTGTTTACATTTACTCTTTAGCCCGCATGTTCTGTGTGTTACCTCCCTGTTTCAAGTGAATTTCATTTGATGAGTGTAATACCCGTGAGGATTGAATATATGCTTGCTTGAATGTTTATCTGGTTTATATAAGTTTTTGCCAAATCACACTTTGCATGTGTTCGCTCCCCTCCCACATTTTAAGGTTTCAATTCTATGAGGTGCATTCTATAATGTTAATGATTCGGACTTTTGTGTGAATTCATTCACTTTGCTAATAATGCATACGTTGATGTAAAAAATTAGATAGTTCTAATTATTCAATCACAGATAAATAAAATGAGACAAAGATTTTTAAAGTGGTTCAACCTTATAAGAATGGCCTACGTCCACTTTTATGTTATTGCTGAGTGTTTTGGGAATTCTTGATTACAAGCTCTATCAAGAAATTCCGGTCCCCTTGAATGAGGGTGATACAAGGTATTTATAGCCCTTAGGCTGTACATGAAAGGGTGTTACATTAAATGATACACATATGAAAGGGTAATTCATTTAATGTTCTTCAAACGTGCGCGTCAAGATGATAAGCATTCAATGAATAATTGAACTGTTGATTATCTGGCAATTAATGTTGTGGTCGAGGTGCAGCTCGAACCGCCTTAGTTGCTCGTCGTCCAAAAGTTCCTCGGAGCATTGGAGTTCCTCGGAGGATAAGAGTTCCTCGGAGGGTTGGTGTTCCTCGGAGTGAGTATGTTGGTCGGGGAAACAATCTTCCTCGTTGCTATTGTGCCACGTAGATTGACACGTGTCTTCTTATTATTCGTCCACATCAGCATACTAATTTTGGTGTCAACAGAAGCCCCCAACGTTTCATATTTTGAACTTTGAGGAGTATGGAACATTCTTTCTCGGTATATGGCGATATTAAATGACCTTCCTGGGTTTTAGGAGCCTTTTCTTCGTATTTAAATTTCCTTCCAAATTCGTAGAATCCGCCTTTTTGCATTTTTATAGGCGCTTCGATCTTCGTGCCCTTTTTGTCCTTTTAGCCGCCGGTAGCGTAATATTTCCTTTTTGTAATCATTTCTTTTGCTGTTTCCCAAGGCAAGGTATTTAAACTTCAGAGGCAATCCCATCGTCTTCTACCTTTTCAATTTCTGCTTTCGAGTTTTCTAAAGCTTTTCTCTCTCTTGTGCGTTCATTTCCTCCTTCGTTTGTCAACAGATCTCCTTTTTCCCTGTAAGATCTTCTTCCTTCTTCTTTTATTCATCATGGTTTACATTATCGAATCTCTTGAGAAGTTCCGCTCTGACTTTTCTATTCCTTCTTGGGTAACTTTGGAGGTTCTTTCTGAGCCTTCAAGTTATTTTGATTTGGCTGAGGGACACTGGTTCCCTAGCTTATTTATTGCTGAATGTGGATTTTCTTTTCCACCAAATTCGTTGTGTTTAGAGTTCTGTCAGTACTTCGACGTTGTCCCTGCAAAAATAGCCCCCAACACATGGAGAATAGTTAATGGGGTATATAGGTTAAATCAAACTCATGGAACTCGTATAGGAATTCCTGAGATTATGTACTGTTACAGATGGGCTATTTTAGACAACGTTTTTTATTTAAAAACTAGGTTTTTGAATAGGGCCTTAGTAGTCAACCTCCCTGATGCCAACAGGGATTATTTTGAACACGGGGTAGTTATAAAAAATTGGCAACATGCCCCTTTGGTTGGAGATGCAGTATATGAGGGTCCCAGATGCCCCCCATATGGCAATGGGATAGGTCGTTTTCATCTTATTTTGTTTCTGAAATTGTGATTTCATGGTATTTGATAAAATGTATGACTGATATTTCAATATGTTCTTGTTTACAGTTGACAGCAAGAGAAAAACTCCAAAAGAGTCAGAAGTCAATATAAAGAAGTTGAAACATATCTGGAGTTTGCATCAGAGAGTTGCAGACGAGCACATCAGGTCTGCTTCATATTTATTGCAGTACAGGAGCTACACATCATCCTTTACTGCTCGTCCCGTGGTCAGCATTAGTGACCCATTTCCAGCTTCCGAGGAATCTTCACCAGAATCTCATATTCCTCTAAGTCAGAAGATGGGCAAGAGAAGAGTTCCTGCTATCTTCGAAGAGACTTCCTCTGCCGGGGATGGAAAGAGGAACAAGGTTGAAGTCCCAAAGGGGACCAAGAAAATTGATGCTGTTCCTTCTGTTGCTGTTCAGAAGGCTGCCGAGAAGCCTCCAATGGCTCCGAGCAAGAAAAGTACTTCTGTGGAAGTGATCACTATTTCCCCCACCAAGGGTTCTTTGGCTGAAACTGCTGAAGTTCCACTGAGGAGATTGAAAAAATCCTCCTGAGTTAGTTTTTCTGAAGCCATTCCCCAGCTCCAAACTAGTGGAGCTGGTGTTCCAACCATCATTCCCCCGAGATCTGCAATGAGCTCGGTAAAAACTTGGATTATTCCTGAAGTCCAAGGCATCGAGGAAAACATGTCTAGGGATATGCTGACATCCCTGGCTACTCGTCACATTGCTTCAGTAAGTTTCTTTTTATCTTGAATTTTTCCTTCTATCAATATATGTATCTCGGCATTAACTCATTACTACCTTCTTTTTTCAGCTGGTGAGTTGTTTTAACACCATTGTGAAGAAAGATGAAGCGCTCAAGGCTTCAAGCTCCTCGTCTGGAGTAGAGGATGCATTCCAGGGTTTGGCCCAATCTCTGAAGGAATCCCGTCAGAAGTATGACGAGGATAAAGGTGTATGGGAGAAGAAATTGGCTGCATCTGAAGCAGAAAAGATGCAGTTGGGAAACAAAGTGAAGGATTTGGAGACGGAGAACAAGAAATACTCTGAGAAGCTCATTACTTTTGGGGAGCTTGAAAATAAGCTTAAATCAGCTGAGGAAGAGCTGACACTTCTGCGTGAAGCAAATCGTCAGAAGGAGGAGTTGGAGGCTAAGCTGAAAACCTCCGAGGACCTTCTATCCGAGAAGCTCTCCTCGGAGAAGATGAAGAGAAAAACAGCTGTGAAGAAATCCTTTCGGAATGGTTGGGATAAAGGATGGGATAGGGGGTAGCAGCAATGATGACCCAGGTGAATTATGGAAGTTTGAAATTCTTCCATGATGGTTGGGTTGCTGCCTTGCAAGAATTGAAGGTGAGCGAGGACTCCGAGCTATTTCAACAACATCTCCCTGGTCCTCCTCCAGTTATTGAAGACGAAGATGAAGATGAAGCTGCATCTGAAGAATCTTCAATGATTGTGGGTGATCAAATCCTTGCTCCTCAACCCAACCAGACGTCTGCTGATGAGATTTCATCTTTGCCTGCTCCTCTTGAATAAATCCCAACTCCAACCGATCAAATCAGTGTTCCCACCGAGCAACCAAGCTCCTCGTCCCAGCCTCCCGAGAAAGTCTTGGGAGACAAGGAAAAGGTGTGAAGTTGTTCGGTACTATCTTTCTGTTTTTCTCCTTACTTGTACTTTGTATCTCAGATCTTTGTAACTTTTGCCTTATGATCTAATAAAATTTGAGTTCTTTCTTTCCATATGATTGTCTCTTCTTTATCTGCACTCTGTCTTGATTTTCTTTTTCTTTCTCTGTTAGTTTCTGGCCAGGATGGATCTTTTGTCTGCTAACGACACAAAGTTGATGCAGCAATGCCATGAGTATTATAAAGCTGGTCACACAGACCTCAGTACATCTGAAATTGCCGATATCCTTGGTCATGGTTCTTCAGAGCAAGCAATCGAAGCTTATCGGTACTTGAAGGACTTACTTGATAGAGCAGTGGACAATAACGTGGCCTACTATGATATGATCGAGGAGCTTCAATATACTCTAGAAGATCTCAAGGATTAGTACAGGGAGTCAAATGCCTTGTTACATGAGGGGTATGAAAAGAAATATCAACAGCTTTCTGCCGAGAAGGGCTATGACAAACTCATTGCTGGGTATGATGTCAGGGAGAGGACCCTAAAAGGTGAAGTTGAGGCCTGCAGAAAAATTGCCGAGCTGCTGGAACAAGAGAATAACAATTTGTAGAAAGAGTTGGCACATTATAAGTCTGCAGCTTCATCTTCCACTGCTTTGGTACCAGTCTCCGATGAAGGTTTCTCATTCTTAGAAGTTGAGAACGCCAAATTAAGGCAAGAATTGGATACTTTAAGAAGGTCTGGTATTTTTGCTACTGCTTGGGGACGAGGAAGAGGTTCTCGTGGGTGAGGAAGAGCTGCCCAGGATGTTAACGAGGAATGAAGCACTCCAGCTGCTCGGGGTCGATCAAGAACTCCTCGTAGTATTGAAGAAGCTCGTACTCTGTCAACATTGGAAACTCAAGCGTACCAGTTGAACGCAAAAGATCGGGCTTTGTCTGAAATGTCCAAGAAAATCCTGACTTTGGAAGATCAACTTACTGCGACGAAGTCTGCTTTGAATAATAAGGATGTTTTTGCCAGGAACCTTCATGAACAGTTAGAAAGATTAACTTTCCAATTCCATAAACAACCTCGCGAATTCTGGAATGCAGGCTATAATGAGGCCCTTTATCACTTGGATGCTCGCATTGAAAATGCCAATAATGAAGGTTATAAACAGGGATGGTTGAACACCCTGGGTGTGCTGAAGCTCGAACAGGGGCACTACCTGTGGGATTATCATACTCCGGGGCTACTAGACTTGCCTGTACCACCCTATAAATTGGACATGGAATGGATCCCAGCTCGTGCCATTCCTCGGAGCTTAATTTCAAAATATCTTGGTGACTATAATCTTCATTCTCAAATTGAAGTATCTCGTCCCGAGCATCTCTTGGATACTCCTTCAGTAATGAATGTCAGAATGTTGAAGGACTTGAATTTTATCAATTCTCCTCAGACATTAAATGATCCTCCTGCTGGCGAGGAACCTGTATCGAAGGCTGAGGGGAAAAACCAATAGAATAGGATTTTCAATGTAATAGTTAGCACACATATGTAACTTGTAATTTATTTTGAATTTTAATGAAAGACTTTCATTTTTTGTTTGCAAATCTGTATTGCTATTGTTTTGTACTTG
This sequence comes from Sambucus nigra, assembly GCA_949130495.1. Classification (NCBI taxonomy): domain Eukaryota; kingdom Viridiplantae; phylum Streptophyta; class Magnoliopsida; order Dipsacales; family Adoxaceae; genus Sambucus; species Sambucus nigra. The sequence goes on along the minus strand of OX422210.1, from coordinate 583,366,121 downwards.
TCTAACACTTTTATATTTGCGATTGCATAACAATTCTTTGTGATTCATCGACCAATCTAGTAATAAAAAATTACAAGTATAAAAAATGGTGCTCGATCACTTAATAACAAAGTAATGAGTATAAAAAATGTTAAAATTTCTTACAACCAACCAAGGTTGTTTAAATTGAGCTCGTCGACCAATTATAGTTAATGGGTTTTTATCCCCGACCAGCTATACTTGGTAAATTTTGTCTTTTTCAATAAATGTGCCCGACCAACCAAGGTCAAAGATTTTTCCTCGTCGACCAACTACAGTTAGTGGGTTTTTATCCCCGACCAACTATACTTGGTTCAGTTTGGAATATTTATTCTTCGATGAACTTTTATGTAATAACTTACTTCCCGACCAACATAAGTTGGCATTTGAGAGCATATTTTGTTTTCAAACCAACCGAGATTGGCATTTTTAAGAATGTTGTTCTTGCCCTTTTACCAACCGGGGTTGGTCATGGGTTTGAACTATCATGCCCACTAACTCTTTTACCAACCGAAGTTGATCACATTAGTGTTCGCCTCCTAACCAAAGGAGTATAGTTTGTTCTCGCTATTTTACCAACCAAAGTTGATCACGCTCGAACTATTAGTGTCCACTAGTTATTTTACCAACCGGAGTTGGTCACGCTAGTGTATGCCTCCTAGCCAAAGGAGTATAGTTTGTTCTCGCCCTTTTACCAACCGAAGTTGGTCGTGGGTCTGAACTATCGTGTTCTCGCTATTTTACCAACCGAAGTTGATCACGCTCGAACTATCTACTAGTTATTTTACCAACTGGAGTTGGTCACGCTAGTGTATGCCTCCTAACCAAAGGAGTATAGTTTGTTCTCGCCCTTTTACCAACCGGAGTTGGTCGTGGGTTTGAACTATCGTCTTCTTTTTGCTGTCGAGCAGCGTAGTGTACAACACTAGTATTCCCCGAAAAACTTTCAAACAAAGGAGAGAAAAATGGTGAAACATCATCGTTTTATTCATATTGATGGACCTGCTATACATTTTACATCACTGATAATACTTGCGAAGGTGTTCATCATTCCAAGCATTCTTGAATTCCTCTCCTTCTAGAGTTGCTATTCGGTAAGTTCCTGGTCGAACAACTTCTGTAACTCAGTAAGGTCCATGCCAATTTGCTTCCAATTTATTGTGCTTCTGAATGACCTTCTTTAACACGTAATCTCCTTCCTTTAAATCGCATTTCTTCACCCTCTTGTTGTAGAACAAAACTGTTCATTGTTGATATGCAGCATTCCTAATGGCTGCTTCTTCTCTAACCTCCTCGAGCATATCCAAATCCAGTCTTCTCATCAAGTCACTGACTGGTGAATTGAAATTCAGCACTCTATGTGTCGGAAGACCCAACTCGGCAGGTATTACAGCCTCACTTCCAAACGCCAGCATATATGGTGATTCTCCAGTTGCTGCGCGGGGAGTTGTTCGGTAATCCCACAATACTGATTGTAGCTAATTAATCCAGTTAGCTTTAGCCTCATTTAACCTCTTCTTCAAACAATTTAATAATGTTCTATTCGTCACTTCAGTCTGTCCATTGCTTTGAGGATGGCCTGGTGCTGAATGAACCTTCAAAATGTTTGACTGATGACAATAGGCGGCAAACTCCTCGTTATCGAATTGTGTTCCATGGTCTGTAATTAAGGCATGAGGGAGACCATATCGGCAGATGATGTTCTTCCAAACGAATTGGTACACCTTCTCGTACGTCATATCAATCAGAGGCTCAACTTCTACCCATTTAGTAAAATAATCCACTGCGACGACGAGGTACTTGAATCGTCCTCGGGTCGTTGGCAGTGGTCCAACCAGATCAATTCCCCACATGGCAAATGGCCAAGGGGAAGTTATGGGTGTCAATAATGCTTGTGGAGTTCGTCGGATGGAGGAAAAATGTTGGCACTTGTCACACTTCTTGGCATAGGCTATACAATCAGCTCTCATCGTTGGCCAGTAGTATCCTTGCGTCATCACCCTTTGCAAAAGTGTTCGACCCGCTACATGGGCTCCACAAGACCCTTCATGGATCTCTTCAATCAATTCTTTCACCTCGGAGGGATGTACACATCTTTGCAAACCTGCCATAATTCCTCGTCTATACAAAACACCATTAATTAGTACATATCGAGCAGCTTTAAACTTCAATTTCTTGGCAGCGATCTTGTCCTCCGGTAATTCTCCTTCCTCGACATATGCCCTGATGGGATCCATCCAAGATGGTCCTAAATCAAGGGAAATAACATTCATCGTCAAGCTTTCATCTATGCTTCGACTTTCTAACACCTCAATTGGTATCGTTCTTCGCAACTCGGTACGAGTAGCTGATGCTAATCGGGCCAGTGCGTCTGCTTGTGCATTCTCCATTCTTGGTATTCTGATTAACTGAATGGCATCAAATTCGGCCAACAACTCCATCGCCTTTGCATGATATTTGACCATTAGTTCTCCTTTAACTGCATACGTTCCCATTATCTGATTCACAATTAATTGAGAATCACTGAATACCATCACTTGTTGTGCTTCCATAATCTTTGCTAAATTAAGACCTGCTATTAAGGCTTCATACTCAGCCTCATTATTGGAAGCTTTGAATTGGAATCGTAAGGCATATTCCACGTCAATCTCGTCTGGGGTGTTCAAAACAATCCCGGCTCCACAACCTGTTGTGCAAGATGACCCATCTACATACAATCTCCACGTAGGTAACTCGTCTTCAAAATTCTTATCTGACAGCGTTCCTCGGTGAAATATTTGTTGTTTTGTTTCATCCTCCCCTGGTATTTTTCGCTCCTCGTCGACCATCTCTTCTCGCCCTTTTACCAACCGTAGTTGGTCTGGGTTTGAATTTGATGATCTTTCTACATCCACAAGCCCTTTTACCAATTGGAGTTGGTTTGGACTTATGTCTGTTGATCCTGTAACATCCACAGGTTGGTTAGCGAGCAAATTTTGTTCCTCGGGGGTATCAGGATATGTAAACTCTGCTATAAAGTCTGCTACAGCTTGCCCTTTTAAGGATGATCTGGGTTCATACACAATATCATATTCACCGAGCTTTATTGCCCAGTACATCAGTCTTCCTGATTTTTCTGGCTTATGAAGAGCTTGTCTTAATGGCATATCGGTATACACGATGATGGTATGGGCCTGGAAATATGGTCTCATTCTTCTACTAGCTTCAATTAATGCTAATGCCAATTTTTCCAACTTTGGGTACCTGATCTCTGCACCTCGGAAAGCCTTACTTGTGTAATAAATTGGCTTTTGGACTCCATTCTCCAATCTGATCAATGCCGAGCTGATCGCATTTTCTGATACTGCCAGGTATAAGTACAACTTTTCTCCCATCACTAGTCTGGACAACAATGGAGGTGTTCCCAGATATTTCTTCAAGTCTTGAAAGGCTTTTTCACATTCATCATTCCACTCGAAAGTTTTTCGAAGTGTTTTGAAGAATGGAAGGCACCTATAAGTTGCTCGAGATACAAATCTATTGAGCGCTGCAACTCGTCCTGTAAGACTCTGCACTTCTTTATTCGTCGTTGGAGATCGCAACCCTAAAAGAGCTTTGATCTTTGCTGGATTTGCCTCAATGCCTCGCTGGTTGACGATATATCCGAGGAACATTCCTTCTCGTACTCCAAAGGTGCACTTCGTCGGGTTGAGCTTCATCTGGTATTTATCCAGTTGATCAAAGGTCTGACCTAAGTTAACTAGATGATCAGCAACTTTCTTGCTCTTTGTCAGCATATCGTCGATATAGACCTCCATATTGCAACTGATTTGTTCGACAAAAACCTTGTTCATCAGCCGCTGGTATGTCGCTCCTGCATTTTTCAAACCAAAAGGCATAACATTATAACAATAAGTTCCCTTAGGGGTAATAAAAGAAGTGCTTTCGCTGTCTTCAGGTTTCATTTTGATCTGGTTATAACCAGAGTAAGCATCCATGAAGCTGAGCAGCTCGTGCCCCGAGGTAGCATCCACTAGTTGGTTAATTCTGGGCAATGGGAAGTGATCCTTTGGGCAGGCCTTGTTGAGATCAGTGAAATCAACACACATTCTCCATTTATTGTTTTTCTTCTTTACCATCACCACATTTGCCAACCAGTCAAGATACTTCACATCTTCAATGAATTGGGCTTTCTGGAGCTTGTCGACCTCCTCTTGAATAGCTTGATTCTTCTCGGGGCTAAATACCCTTCTTCTCTGCTTTACAGGCTTGATCTCCTTATTCACATTGAGCTCATGACATAAGAAGTTTGGATCTATTCCTGGCATGTCTTCATGACTCCACGCAAAAGTTTTCTTCCCGTTTCTCAAGAAAGTTATCAATTCCTGTTTTATTGAAGCATCCAACGATGAACCTATCTGGGTTACTCGTTCAGGGTGTTCGTCGTCCAGAATAACATTTTCTGTAGATTCTACCACCTGTCCTTTTACAAGTTGGGATTCATCTCTGGGATCGAGAGTTTCAATCTCTGTATCTTCTTCAACCTGGTAGGTAGTAGTCTTTTTCCTTGATTCTTCAAGTTCCTCTTGCTCGGCAGATGAATAATAGCATTCTCGAGCTACTTTTTGATCACCTTTCACCACTCCCACTCCGAAATTTGTTGGGAATTTTAAACATTGATGTCCTGTAGATGGGACTGCTTCGAACTTCTTCAAACCAACTCTTCCCATGACGATGTTGTAGGCTGACTTCACATTCTTATCCATCACAAAGAAGCGTATTCTTTCTGTTCGACAAGCAGGCCAAGTTCCAATGAATATATCCAACTTGATCGTCCCAAGTGGAAAAACTTTCTCGCCAGCAAAACCCAGAAGAGGTCTGTGATAAGGCTCCAATTGAGATAATTTCAAATTTAAACTGTCAAAGCATGAATAGTACATGATGTCTCCCGAACTGCCATTGTCTACCAGCACCCTTGAAATCACTACTTCTTTCATCCTCATTTTGATCACCAAAGGGTCGTCGTGAGGGTAAAGAACACCGGTCAGGTCATTTTTTGAAAAGCCAATAACCAACTTCTCTTTGTTTACCTTCCTCGGACGATCCTCCTTGGCCAAATTTATTCGCTGAATGTACGAGCAAGCTTGTGCTTCTCCGAGGTAAGCTTTTCTTTTTGCAGTAAGATCTCCTCCTCCTGCATCTCCTCCTGTAATAACATTACAATCAAATGACCCAAAACGTATGGAAAATACCTCTCGTTCTGGCTGCCTTGGTTTCTTGGGAAGATTGGGGTCATCCTCGGCATCATCTTCGTGGTCTCTCTTCTTTTTCTCCTCTGCTCGACGAGGAGATCTAGACCTCTCTCTAGTTCGATCATTATTTCTTCTTTCACCTCCTCGATCAACATATTTCGCTAGCTTTCCTCTTCAGATGAGTGTTTCAATCTCGTTCTGAAGAGCTATGCAATTTTTAGTCATATGTCCATGATCTTTGTGGAACTCGCAATATTTGTCCCTGTCCCTCGCATCAGGATCTGACCTCAGTTTCTTTGGCCACTTTACTTCCTCGCTATTCTTGATTTCTTCCAAGACATGATTAATACCCATTTTCAAGGGAGTGTAATTATCGAATTTCTTCAGGACTTCCCATGATGACTTATTATTTCTGGAACGCTTGTCGCCATCATTGCCCTTATGCTCTTTATTTCTAGACTTGTCGACGTCCACCTTGGTGTCTTTATCTATATTCTTCTTTGCGGCCATAGCTTCCTCGGTATTCATGATTTTGGCCGCTTTTGCCATCAACTCTGACATAGTTTTAGGTGGATCTTTCGCCAAGGTGTAATACAACTTATTAGGCAACAACCCACTTATCAAGGCGGTGATTGCTGTCTTCTCCTCGTAATCTATAACTTCCAGCTTCTCGTTATTGAAACGAGTTATGTAATCTCTAGTACTCTCACCAGATTTTTGTCTAACACTTAGCAAATGTGCTACTCGTTTTACTGGCTTTTCTCCAAAATAGAAATTACCGATGAACAACTCGGCCAACTGAAAGAAAGTTGAAATCTTACCCTGAGGAAGATTTTTGTACCATATTTGGGCAGCTCCAGTAAGAGTTCCTGAAAACGCTCTGCATCTCATCTCGTCGGGGACAGCATAGATATCGGCGGCAACTTGATATTGCTCTATATGAAGGACATGATCTGTCTTTCCATCATATTTAGGGGTCATTACTGGTGCTTTAAACTTTGACGGTGTAGGAAAATTCACAATGGCCTGGACAAAAGGTGTCCCTTGAACAAAAGTTCGTTGTAGGGGATTCTTCGCCCTAGCCATTTCTCCCAATCTATCCTCCAATCGCTGAAGGGACCCTTTCCACGCTTCATTTCCTTCCTCGGGCCTATTAGTTCGAGTAATAGATCGTTCTGAAGTAGCCTCTTGAGATTTATCTTGACGAGCAACTGGTCGTGATTGTGCTGATCCTTCTCTGAGATCAGATGGTTGTCGAAAACTCCTCGACATGGTCTTAGGTGGACTCCTATTCCTCCTAGGGCCTAATCGACTGAAAGGAGACACCCTACTCAGTCTTTCTAAGGCACTGGGTCTTTCTGGAGAGAGAGTGATACGTTGATCAGTATCTGTAGCCCTTATTGACGAAGTTCGCCCAGGTTGATAAGAGAAATCATCAGACTCCTCATTACGATATGACTCAGTACGTTTGGATCGTGAAGAAAGTAAATAAGTTTGCCTCTGACCACTTCGCTGTCCTGAACGTGCAGGTGCTCCGCCATGAAGGGTTTGTATGAGTTCCCTCATTGTGTCTTGCATGGCGGTTTGTCCTTGAGCCAGATTCGTCATAATCCCGGCCAGATCTGGAGGTGTAGAGGGATTTGGAGGATTTCCAGCATTTCCAGCGTTTCGATTGCTATATTCTGGATTATCCGCCATTGATGATAAATGGTTTTTGGTGAAAAACGATAATAACAATCGCTTCCCACAGACGACGCCAATCTGTTGATGTAAAAAATTAGATAGTTCTAATTATTCAATCACAGATAAATAAAATGAGACAAAGATTTTTAAAGTGGTTCAGCCTTATAAGAATGGCCTACGTCCACTGTTATGTTATTGCTGAGTGTTTTGGGAATTCTCGATTATAAGCTCTATCAAGAAATTCCGTTCCCCTTGAATGACGGTGATACAAGGTATTTATAGCCCTTAGGCTGTACATGAAAGGGTGTTACATTAAATGATACACATATGAAAGGGTAATTCATTTAATGTTCTTCAAACGTGCGCGTCAAGATGATAAGCATTCAATGAATAGTTGAACTGTTGATTATCTGGCAATTAATGCTGTGGTCGAGGTGCAACTCTAACCGCCTTAGTTGCTCGTCGTCCAAAAGTTCCTCGGAGCATTGGAGTTCCTCGGAGGGTTGGTGTTCCTCGGAGTGAGTATGTTGGTCGGGGAAACAATTTTTCTCGTTGCTATTGTGCCACGTAGATTGACACGTGTCTTCTTATTATTCGTCCACATCAGCATACTAATTTTGGTGTCAACAGCATATGAAATCTTTTTCGCTTTTGTTGGGCTTGTCGCATGCTGGTTTGGGCATATTTTGAGGAAACCATATGATGTTTGTGGGTATCATCCCTGAAAACCCTCACGAGACGACAGCCGTCCACTAGGGTAACCTAGGGGTTTAACGGCTTATTGCATATGCTAACTGCAATCGTGTTCCCTATGAAAGTGGCTATTATATTTCGATGCATATATATGTTTTTTATTTCCTTCTGTGGACTAGTTTTGCTTGTTTCATCACTAGGTACTAGCAATGTTTAAGTTAGGGGGTGTGATTCATATCGAATATTGCATATTTTCGCCCATTATCTTTATGCATTCTAGCACTTTTACGGTCCTAAATGCCTATAATTATGCTCATTAACTATACAACCTTGGATTTGGATATATACATGCTTTTCATGGGTTATTTATGCTTTTGTAGGTATTGGAACGCTAAAAGTGAGATTCGATTGCATTTCAGAGAAGTTCCATCATCGAATGCTATTTCAAGGGCAATTTGGTCTTTTCAAACTCACTATTTTTTATGGAATAAAGTTACCAACATGTAGATCATCAAATTATCTTTCTGTGGCCACTGACCGTGCGTCATTCTGACTCCGTATGTGGAAGTTATACCCATTTTCGGAAGGTTTCGGTATTTTTTGCTACTTCAAGGGCATTTTGGTAATTTCATACTGCATAATAAGGAGTGTTTAAAAATATAATCATGTAGATAATTGAATTAGCTTTGCATCGGTTCTGACCACGCCTCATTTCGATTCCGTATGAGGGAGTTATGGCCATTTCCGTGCAACGCATCAAAATTGGTTCAGAGAGGAAAAGTGGGCTGTGTCCAGCCCAAGGCAAATTCCAAAAGTGCGGTCGACCGGTCCCAAAATAGAGGTCGATCGGTCCCATCAGATATGGACGAAAATTGACTTATTTTGGGGTTTTTGGCTTGGTTTTGTTAGGGGTTTATTTTGGGGTATTAATAGAGTGTTAGGGGCATTTCTTTGGAGATATATTTCATTTTAGGTTAGAAGCATTTGGGGGATTTTGTGGAGTGTTTCCCCTCTCCTCATTTTTGTTGTGTAATCCACCATTAATGTAAATTCCTTGAACTATTCATCTTCTTCCTCTTGTTCTTGCTTTGTGCCCTAGATTTATTTCATGCTTTATTTATTTCAATTCTAGTTTAATTTGTGTAGTGTAATTTAATTAGTTCAATTTATTTATGTTGTTTATCATGATTAGTGGCTAGTTTAGTTTAGGTTGTGTCGGATTGAACTCACCTAGGGTTGATGTGTTGCTTTGCTTTGGTGATGGAGTTTACGAGTCTATTTCGAGTGCATTGTCCTAGTTATTACGCCTAGGGGATTTGACGGGGCAGATCATGTATGCTCCGTGCTTACGACCTTGCGTGCGTAATTTTTGGGGTATTTGTTGACGCCAAAATCATATTCAACTTTTATGCAAATTTAGGGGTGTGACAACTCTTGAATTAATTAACTGTCGAAACGAGACGCAGTCTTAATAACTCGTCGACCCATGTAACCATTTTATACAAATTAACTCGAGTGAGGGATATTCGACGCAACCTATAGTTTTTACTCACTTTCTTAATCTAGCTTTATTTTTACTCGCCTAGATTACTATTTCCCTTTTATGTATCTTTTCCCTTTTTGTTCATAATCATCTTTTACACTTTTATTTTAGGAGTATTAAATCCTATAAATTCTAGCAACTCGTCTCTGTGGATTTTTGATACTTGACTTACCGCTACACTTTTATCGCAAGTGCAGTCGTAATTTATGTTTTTGTATTAAGGCGGTGAAGAGAAAACAACGATCAGTGTTTGACACGCGCAACTTTTCACCCTTAATCAAAATGGCCACTGACCGTGCGTCATTCTGACTCCGTATGTGGAAGTTATGCCCATTTCCGGAAGGTTTCAGTATTTTTTTCTACTTCAAGGGCATTTTGGTATTTTCATACTACATAATTTGGAGGTTTAAAAACATAATCATGTAGAGAATTGAATTAGCTTTGCATCGGTTCCGACCACGCCTCATTTTGATTCCGTATGAGGGAGTTATGGCCATTTTCGTGCAACGTGTCAAAATTGGTCCAGAGAGGAAAAGTGGGATGTCTCCAGCCCAAGGCAAATTCCAAAAGTGCGGTCGACCGGTCCCATCAGATATGGACGCAAATTGACTATTTTGGGTTTTTTGGCTTGGTTTTGTTGGGGGTTTATTTTGGGATATTAATAGAGTGTTAGGGGCATTTCTTTGGAGATATATTTCATTTTAGGTTAGAAGCATTTGGGGATTTTTGTGGAGTGTTTCCCCTCTCCTCATTTTTGTTGTGTAATCCACCATTAATGTAAGTTCCTTGCACTATTCATCTTCTTCCTCTTGTTCTTGCTTTGTGCCCTAGATTTATTTCATGCTTTATTTATTTCAAGTCTAGTTTAATTTGTGTAGTGTAATTTAATTAGTTCAATTTATTTATGTTGTTTATCATGATTAGTGGCTAGTTTAGTCTAGGTTGTGTCGGATTGAACTCACCTAGGGTTGATGTGTTTCTTTGCTTTGGTGATGGAGTTTACGAGTCTATTTCGAGTGCGTTGTCCTAGTTATTATGCCTAGGGGATTTGACGGGGTATATCATGTATGCTCCGTGCTTACGACCTTGCGTGCGTAATTTCCAGGGTATTTATTGAAGCCAAAATCATATTCAACTTTTATGCGAATTTAGGTGTGTGACAACTCTTGATTTAATTAACTGTCGAAACGAGACGCAGTCTTAATAACTCGTCGACCCATGTAACCATTTTATACTAATTAACTCGAGTGAGGGATATTCGACGCAACCTATAGTTTTTACTCACTTTCTTAATCTAGCTTTATTTTCTCTCGCCTAGATTACTATTTCCCTTTTATGCATCTTTTCCCTTTTTGAGTATAATCATCTTTTACACTTTTATTTTAGGAGTATTAAATCCTATAAATTCTAGCAACTCGTCTCTGTGGATTTTCGATACCCGACCACTTATCGTAAGTGCAGTCGTAATTTAGGTTATTGTATTAAGGCGGTGAACAGAAAATAACGATCAGTGTTTGACACGCGCTACTTTTCACCCTTAATCAATACCTCTTCGAATTTTTTTAGTCCTACCCTTCCCATGATGATGTTGTAAGAAGATTGAACGTTTTTATCCATTACGAATAAGCGTACTCTTTTCGTTCGATAAGCAGGCTATGTACCAATAAGCATATCCAACTTGATCGTCCCAAGTGGAAAAACCTTTTCTCCAGTAAAACCAAGGAGGGGTCTATGATATGGCTCCAACTGGTATAACTTCAAATTCAAACTATCGAAGCATGGATAGAACATGATATCTTCCGAGCTACCATTATCCACCAATACTCGTGAAATCACCACTTCCTTCATTCTCATCTTGATCACCAATGGGTCATCATGAGGATATGATACACCTGCCAAGTCATTTTTAGAGAAACCAATGACCAATTTGTCCTTATTCACTTTCCTCGGGCGATCATCTTCAACCAGATTTATTCGCTGAATGTACGAGCAAGTTTGAGCCTCATTGAGGTAAGCTTTTTTCTCAGGAGTCATATCTCCGCCTCCTGCATCTCCACCTGTAATGACATTACATTCAAATGATCCAAAATGGATAGAGAATACCTCACGTTATGGCTGTTTTGTTTTTTGGGGAGATCGGGTTCTTCTTGGTCATCATTCGGGTCTTCTTCATGACTTCTCTTCTTATCTTCTTTTGCTCGACGAGGAGATCTAGACCTCTGCCTTGCTCGGTCGTTTCTCTTTGCACCATTTCTACGATCAACATACTTCGCCAGCTTTCCTCGTCTAATGAGTGCTTTAATTTCATTCTGAAGAGCTATGCAATTTTTGGCCTTGTGACCATGGTCTTTATGGAACTCGCAATATTTGGATTTATTCCTCTTGTCAGGATCTGCCTTCATTTTCTCTGGCCAGTTCAGCTCCTCGTTGTTCTTGATCTCTTCCAGAATGTGGTTTATATCTACTTTCAAAGGAGTATAATTTCCAAATTTCTTCAATTGTTCCAATGCTTGCTTTGCTTTTAACTGCCTGTTACCACCATTGTTCTTCTGCTCCTTCTTCTCAGCCTTATCAACCTCAACCTCAACCTCGGTCTCTTTGGTGTCCATATTCTTCTTCGCAGCCATAGCTTCCTCGGCGTTCATAATCTTGGCTGCCTTTGCCATTAGTTCTGCCATGGTTCTAGGCGGATCTTTGGCTAGAGTGTAGTACAATTCATTTGGCAACAGTCCACTCATCAGAGCAGTAATTGGTGTCTTCTCCTCGTAATCACTTACCTTGCGCTTCTCATTATTGAAACGAGTAATATAATCCCTGGTTCTCTCACCTGCCTTCTGTCTAACACTTAGCAAGTGTGCTACTCGTTTGACTGGCTTTGCTCCAAAACAAAAATTTCCAATAAAGAGTTCTGGTAGCTGAAAGAAAGTCGCAATTTTCCCCCGAGGAAGGTTATTGTACCACATCTAAGCAGATCCGGTAAGGGTTCCTGAAAATGCCCTGCATCGCATCTCGTCTGGAACAACATAGATATCAGCAGCTGCCTGGTATTGTTCTATATGAAGAACATGATCAGTTTTTCGATCGTATTTTGGTGTTACTACCGGGGCTTTGAATTTTGACGGTGTGGGAAAGTCCACAATCTCTTGTATGAATGGTGTTCCTCGGACAAAAGTCCTTTGTAGAGGATTTTTGGTTTTAGCCATCTCCCCTAATCTATCCTCTAACCTTTGAATTGAGCCCTTCCATGCATCATTTCCTTCCTCGACCCTATTGGTTCGAGCAACTGATCGTGTTGAATTTGCCTCTTAGGATCTTTCATGACGAGCAGCTGGTCGTGATTGGGCAGAGCCTTCCTTTAAATCAGATGGTCGTTGAGAGTTCCTCGACATAGTCCTAGGGGGACTTCTATTCCTCCTAGGACCCAAACAATCAAAAGGAGAAACTCTACTCAATCTTTCAAGAGCACTTGTCTTTTCTGGAGATAGAGTGATGTTTTGTTGAGTGTTTGTAGCTCGAACCGAGGAAGTCCTTCCAAGCTGATAAGAAGGTGTAACAACCCGCCTAATGGGATACCGGGCGATCACTCCTATATCAAATTATAACATGAGTTACATATGGATCATTCTTAGCATCACTGTCGAAAATCCATTTAATTTCTAATATCCTGTTAGGCGAGCGTTAAAATTTTAACTTAACTACTCTTTTTAATCAATTAAAATAAAACATCCACAATTTAGTGCGTAAATAAAACTGAAATGAAAATGAAATAAATTAAAATAACCGAACACTCGGTCCAAATTATACAACCACATCGAATATCGTGCAAAGAATAAATAAAATCAGTTGGGCCATTGGCCCGAATGTTTGTACAATATCTCCTATCTAAAGTGCAAGGAAAGAAGCGTCTACCAATAACCCGCAAGCATCCGCAGCTGCTGCAGCAGACGTCTGACTCGAAAGAATGCCATCCAGGTGTCCCTGTGTCTGGACACCTATGTATATATATAATATATAGCAAGAAAGGAAAAGTAGATAAAAGGGTCAGAGCCCGAATTTTGAAAATATTTTGCAAGTGCATAAATGCTTTATTTTTAGAAAAATAGTTTTATCTCATATTTAAATTGGTATCGCACTCCTATGATATACCCCTCACCTCTCCTCTAGTAGTGCACTCCTAGCGCATCCCTCTAAACATCCTAGTCTAGCTACCCTGCTAAACTAGTCTATCACCCAACTACTATCTACCCTAGATAGTCCAAGTGCTAAGGGCTAAACTTCCCTCCATTCTCAACACTGCACTAAGTTCGTGCGTGGGATGTCTGGCAAAGTGAAATCCAAACAAGGAACCCCCCCGATACACTACTACTTGGCAGGGTTAATGGTAGAGATCCATTAGGACCGTAGCACGCACAAATGTATAATTACATATATATATATACATCTACAAATACATCCGGATAATATCTCCCGGACTGAGGTTTACTTATTATTATCTTTATAATACTCATCCGGATCTACCTCCCGGACTGAGGTGTATTCTATACACAAAGTATTTATCATTTTTATTTCAAAACTTTCCATTTCCCTTCTCATATCCAGGAAATGTATTTAAAAGCCAATTCATTAGCATGAATTGCTATACCAAAACATGTCTTTTTAAAAGCCAATTTTATTAACATAAAAATGCTTTTTCCTTTTTCAATTATCCCATTTCCCTTTTTATACTCAGGAAATGTAATTAAAAGCCATTTTTATTATCATAAAAATGCTTTTACCATATCATATGCTTCCACATCCCTTCTTCCATCCGGGAGTGTAGTGTTACCGAAGCTAAACATATAACCCATTTCCCTTCCTATATCCAGGAAATGTTATTAAAGCCAGTCCATTATCATGAATTGCTTTAATATAACTCGTTCTAAGACCGCCCGTCCGGATTTCTCCACTGTGCGCGCCCCTAAATGGCTATCATCTTCCAGGGCCTATCATCAAGACAACCTGGGATCCTACATCGCAAGACGTCGGGAAGCGGCCATGTGCCTGCGGGATAGTCAAGACCACACCCGGAATCTCCTAACCAGCGCAGAAAATATATATCAACAAACGCTCACATGGCCTATAGGACTATATCCACCCTGCATTCATTAGCCAGGGGGATTCACCATACGTACGCATCTTCCCTTATGATAGCGATTTAGAGAGGTGTGTAATCCAAATTTTATCAATTATGAAAATCATTTATTTACCATTTTGAAAATATTCATTTTTATATTTTCAAAATCATTTCCATTATAACATATATATATACCTAAATCACACAGTATATACATATCCTATATATTCTTCTTAGAATATATATAAAGGGCCATAGTGGCCCGTAGCATCTAGCGATGACCAATAATCCCAAAGATTCCCTACAGGAATCACAATCATGCATTCCTATAAGCATGATACTAAACCCAAAGTATTTTCTTACTTTGATGACTAATAATTACCTTAATCAACTCTTAAAGATTTATGGGATATCTCCAAATATAATAATTCACTCTAAGTGAATACATATATATATATATATATATATATATATATATATATATATATATATATATATATATATATATATATATATATATATATTCCCCAATCCACAAGTCCCTTAGGACATAACCCTCTAATATACTTTAATTTAGAAGGCCCTTAAACTTAAATCTCAAAGAGGAGAAATAATAAAAATCTCCAAAGTCTTGGGCTGAAAACAGGGCACCGGTCGACCGATCCCAGACCCCCGGTCGACCGCGTGTTGCAGATAAGCCTACGAAACAAAGCAGTAGGCCCTATTTCCTTGACGCGGTCGACCGGCCTTAGGGGCGCGGTCGACCGGTCACACCAGGTCCTCAAAACTCAATTCTTCAAATCCTCCATTCCAACAACCCAATTTCATTATCGGGGTTTCTAAACTACCCCAAAAATTATCCAAAACATCTACACGACTAATCCTAGCCGTAATTTTTCCAATTTCCGATTTGATTTCCGAGTTGATGATTTCAACCCGGAGCTGCCATCTTGTAAAAATCATATCAAAACGTAAAAAAATCAGAAAAATACGCGGTTGGCGCCCAAGCGACCGTGTCGAAAAGATCTACAACTTTCGTGTTTTATCCGAAAGCTAAATCAATTCTTTTCCTGGCCAAAATGGCCCCCTAAAGTGACGAGTTACTATTCATCGTCTTCTCCGAGACGATTTCCGCCATTAAAGCTTCTCCCAAGCTTTTGTCGCCTCACCCAACGTCCTACAACCTTAATTAACTACAAATACACTTATAACACGGGTTCTAAACATCCTAAAACCCGGAATCACCAATTAATTTTAAGGAAAACCTAAGTTTCTCCAATTTACCATTTTTAGGGGTTTATTCGTTTTAACTCCCAAAAACCCGTTTTATCCACGAATACCCAACCCAAAATCATTAGGGTTTGTTATACCAACAATGATATGAGATATTTATGCATAAAAATAAATAAAGCAAGTAAACACTTGCCTCGTGGATAAAATCCGACGTCCTCGAGCCGAATCCCGCGGAGGCTGGCCGGAATCTCCCCCTTTTTCCCCTTTTCTTCCCCCTCTCTCTCTCTTCTTTCTCTTCTTTCTATTTTCTTCTCTCTTTTCTCCCCCTCTTCCTCTTTATATAGAGATAAAAGGGTTTTAACCTCTTAAAACTAAAAAACGACTCGTTTACCCAATTACGAGTTACTTTTACCTCTAAAATTACCCGAAACTTAATTTCGACAATCGGACACTCTTTTCCGACTATCTCGGACATTTCGAGACTCATGGCTCAGTCGAAATTTCTATCCGAGGTACTTGACCGCAAATCACTATTCCAACCCAAAATAAATAAATGCGGGTTTTCTACTCAAAATCTTACCTCTTTTCTCGCTATACTCCACGGCGACATATAATTAAATTACTTCGACCTATATAGTCCCAAAATAATTTATAACACCCTTCGAAACTCATTAAATCCTCGACAATCCCAAAATATACTATTTCGAGAAATTCTCCAAATTCCAAATTATACTTAATTAGGGGATTTAATCATCTCCAAAAGGGCGGGTTATTACATACTCCTCCCTTACAACGGAATTTCGTCCTCGAAATTCAGATATATCTAGGATCACTACAAATCCTAAACCTCAAGGGAAAGATACTAACCTAATGGTTCCTAACCATACACTATGCGGCTACCGCAATCATAAAGTGACTCTAATACGTCACTTAATACCCATCCACTATGATGCCTCTCGGCATGATTTTCAACCTTATATACTACTCCTATCTTAACTAGGCGGTATACAAAACCACCTTACCAAGGCGCCCATACACCTTCCTAACTTGTGTACATCTTCACATCCGTAGTGAACGTCTGACACGTAACACTCTCTCCCAATAAGGGTCTCCTTTCCTCGGTGTAATACTCACCTATGGATCCTTCCAACCCGTGAAATTTCAATCCTCCTAACCTCGGCACCACTAACTCTAGCGAACCTATATCCTAAAGATGCTACGGTTTATGCGTTACCCTACCTAAGCGAAACGAGTATCCTAATTATATCCCTAGTGCCCAAGGCCTCTCTCAACTCCCGACATTTGCTTGGTTTCGTGCGTGGGACGTCTCGCAGAGCGAAATCCAAACAAGGAACCCTCCCGTTACACTACTCCCTCGCGTTGTCAGTCATCGAGATATAACAGCCCAAGGCACACCAGCGGGACGTCCTAAATCCTACCTCGCTAATCTACGAACGCATTCCTACTATCTTATCCTTTCGCCCATACGAAAGGAAACCTAACTAATCAGAGTGCCTACTCTCTGTAGGAACACTTCTTATATCACACCGATCACACATTTCATCCAAATTTGCCTTCTTATTAAGGCCTGGCTATCATCCTCAAATCAATTTCTCTAAGTCCTACTCCACCCAACTACTTGTGGCGAGAGGACCACTTCAGTGCTTTTCCATAACACAATATTTCCATAAGCGTACCATCATCATAGGGCTCATAGTCTATAGTGGTTCATCCACACTATAAGACTAACCCACATCCTTGCATCCCATAACAGCTCTCCAAGCCCGGCGCCGTTAAGAGTCATGTGTGGAGTGTCTCGCAAAGTGAAATCCAAACAAGGAACCCCTCCACACATTAACACTTGACTTCGTCGGTCACGGAGTCCCATTATTTCATACATGCAACCGGGATAGTCCTATCCCTTATCATCGAAAGGTGGTCTGAACTCCTATCTCTAACTAAGAGTCACACCACCCAGCGCTCGCACTATTTCTAAGTCCTTGCGCAAACCAGTACTGAGCTACATCTTACAGCTCAACAATAATTATGTGGGCCTTAAATTATATCTATAAGGTTGCCACATATACAAACCAAAATAAGGAAGCCTCTGCTCATCGAGGTTCTATCAATCCATAGTAACAAAGGTGTACTCAACCTGTATCCAGGTGAGACACCGCAACCACAATCTGTTCCTTCCAGGAACCATGGACACGATAGTCTTGCCATCATTAGCCTGATATCGCTCCGATATACCATATACCTCATACGTATATATACAAAATATAATCACCCGCCTCTATGGCAAGTGAAAGAAAACAAAATTCCGCTATCGCGAAAAACACACAAGCCTATATTATTATGTTATCGAGACTGAATATAAAGCTCAAATTACACACACGAGTCTAGGGCTATCGAACGCCACAGCTTCCTCTGGCTACACCTCTTACCAAAATTCCTTAACTCTAGGCCCCATCCGGGCACCCTAACCTTGTCTTTTATTCCTACCGGAAAAGACTATCCGTGTGGCTCCGCACTCCACAACACCATCTGACTCTATAACCTCGCTCCTTATAATCACCTTACTAATCCTCTTAGCTCCTTCGTTAAAAGGAAATTCCACCACCGGTTCCAACAATCCTCCCTCATTAAATCTCCCCATGTGGATGTCCCCTCAGGGGCACCTAAACACACCCACATTCTCCGTAAGTGTTAACAATACTTCTCTAGTGAGCCTATCCTTCCAGGAAAGAACTCATTTTTTTCATTGTACCTTCCTCACTTCGGTACAAGGTTCACTTCTCCATAATGTTCTTTATTCACTGTCGGTCTCTGGCCGACCCTTATGTGAATAATTACGACACGGAATTCTTCCCTTCCTGCAGAATCATGGGGACTCACGGCTAAAACTATCCGTAAGATCCCTTTGGAACCCTTACTTCACCGGGAAGTTCAACTTAAGTACCACTTTCTACCATAGCAGTACTTAGATGCTCCGAGCTACTATACTTTAGTAGTCGCTGCAACAATCCTTAGCATTTGCCACAAGGAGAGTGGCCTCTACTAAGGTCCTCATCCCCAACTTCTACCAGCTTCCCCAGCTAAGCTCCACCTCCTGCTGCCCTCCAAGCTCCGCACACGATTCTCAACGAGTGCGTAAAAGATTTCTATAATCTTCTAACATGGCAGGAGAACGCAATCTCACAAGAGAAATCAACAATCCTAATCCCGGGGCTCTATAACAAATCGAGAGCAACGCTGAAAGCGTAGTACGTCCGCACAATTCCTAAGGACACTAGAACCTGATGCTCTGATACCATCTGTAACAACCCGCCTAATGGGATACCGGGCGATCACTACTATATCAAATTATAACAGGAGTTACATATGGATCATTCTTAGCATCACTGTCGAAAATCCATTTAATTTCTAATATCCTATTAGGCGAGAGTTAAAATTTTAACTTAACTACTCTTTTTAATCAATTAAAATAAAACATCCACAATTTAGTGCGTAAATAAAACTGAAATGAAAATGAAATAAATTAAAATAACTGAACACTCGGTCCAAATTATACAACCATATCGAATATCGTGCAAAGAATAAATAAAATTAGTTGGGCCATTGGCCCGAATGTTTGTATAATATCTCCTGTCTAGAGTGCAAGGAAAGAAGCGTCTACCGATAACCCGCAAGCATCCACAGCTGCTGCAGCAGATGCCTGACTCGAAAGAATGCCATCCAGGCGTCCCTGTGTCTGGACACCTATGTATATATATAATATATAGCAAGAAAGGAAAAGTAGATAAACGGGTCAGAGCCCGAATTTCGAAAATATTTTGCAAGTGCATAAATGCTTTATTTTTAGAAAAATAGTTTTATCTCATATTTAAATTAGTATCGCACTCCTATGATATACCCCTCACCTCTCCTCTAGTAGTGCACTCCTAGCGCATCCCTCTAAACATCCTAGTCTAACTACCCTGCTAAACTAGTCTATCACCCAACTACTATCTACCCTAGATAGTCCAAGTGCTAAGGGCTAAACTTCCCTCCATTCTCAACACTACACTAAGTTCGTGCGTGTGGTGTCTCGCAAAGCGAAATCCAAACAAGGAACCCCCCTGATACACTACTACTTGGCAGGGTTAATGGTAGAGATCCAGTAGGCCCGTAGCACGCACAATTGTATAATTACATATATATATACATCTACAAATACATCCGGATAATATCTCCCGGACTGAGGTTTACTTATTATTATCTTTATAATACTCATCCGGATCTACCTCCCGGACTGAGGTGTATTCTATACACAAAGTATTTATCATTTTTATTTCAAAACTTTCCATTTCCCTTCTCATATCCAGGAAATGTATTTAAAAGCCAATTCATTAGCATGAATTGCTATACCAAAACATGTCTTTTTAAAAGCCAATTTTATTAACATAAAAATGCTTTTTCCTTTTTCAATTATCCCATTTCTCTTTTTATACTCAGGAAATGTAATTAAAAGCCATTTTTATTATCATAAAAATGCTTTTACCATATCATATGCTTCCACATCCCTTCTTCCATCCGGGAGTGTTACCGAAGCTAAACATATAACCCATTTCCCTTCCTATATCTAGGAAATGTTATTAAAGACAATCCATTATCATGAATTGCTTTAATATAACGCGTTCTAAGACCGCCCGTCCGGATTTCTTCATTGTGCGCACCTCTAAATGGCTATCATCTTCCAGGGCCTATCATCAAGACAACCTGGGATCCTACATCGCAAGACGTCGGGAAGCGGCCATGTGCCTGCGGGATAGTCAAGACCACACCCGGAATCTCCTAACCAGCGCAGAAAATATATATCAACAAACGCTCACATGGCCTATAGGACTATATCCACCCTGCATTCATTAGCCAAGGGGCTTTACCATACGTACGGAACTTCCCTTATGATAGCGATTTAGAGAGGTGTGTAATCCAAATTTTATCAATTATGAAAATCATTTATTTACCATTTTGAAAATATTCATTTTTATATTTTCAAAATCATTTCCATTATAACATATATATATACCTAAATTACACAGTATATACATATCCTATATATTCTTCCTAGAATATATATAAAGGGCCATAGTGGCCCGTAGCATCTAGCGATGACCAATAATCCCAAAGATTCCCTACAGGAATCACAATCATGCATTCCTATAAGCATGATACTAAACCCAAAGTATTTTCTTACTTTGATGACTAATAATTACCTTTATCAACTCTTAAAGATTTATGGGATATCTCCAAATATAATAATTCACTCTAAGTGAATACATATATATATATATATATATATATATATATATATATATATATATATATATATATATATATATATATATATATATATATATATATATATATATATATATATATATATATTCCCCAATCCACAAGTCCCTTAGGACATAACCCTCTAATATACTTTAATTTAGAAGGTCCTTAAACTTAAATCTCAAAGAGGAGAAATAATAAAAATCTCCGAAGTCTTGGGCTGAAAACAGGGCACCGGTCGACCGGTCCCAGACCCCCGATCATCCGCGTGTTGCAGATAAGCCTACGAAACAAAGTAGTAGGCCCTATTTCCTTGACGAGGTCGACCGGCCTTAGGGGCGCGGTCGACCGGTCACACCAGGTCCTCAAAACTCAATTCTTCAAATCCTCCATTCCAACAACCCAATTTCATTATCGGGGTTTCTAAACTACCCCAAAAATTATCCAAAACATCTACACGACTAATCCTAGCCGTAATTTTTCCAATTCCCGATTTGATTTCCGAGTTGATGATTTCAATCCGGAGCTTCCATCTTGTAAAAATCATATCAAATCGTAGAAAAATCATAAAAATACGCGGTTGGTGCTCAAGAGACCATTTCGAAAAGATCTACAACTTTCGTGTTTTGTTCGAAAGCTAAATCAATTCTTTTCCTGGCCAAAATGGCCCCCTAAAGTGACGGGTTACTATTCATCGTCTTCTCCGAGACGATTTCCGCCATTAAAGCTTCTCCCAAGCTTTTGTCGCCTCACCCAACGTCCTACAACCTTAACCAACTACAAATACACATATAACACGGGTTCTAAACATCCTAGAACCCGGAATCACCAATTAATTTCAAGGAAAACCTAAGTTTCTCCAATTTACCATTTTTAGGGGTTTATTCGTTTTAACTCCCAAAAACCCGTTTTATCCACGAATACCCAACCCAAAATCATTAGGGTTTGTTATACCAACAATGATATGAGATATTTATGCATAAAAATAAATAAAGCAAGTAAACACTTGCCTCGTGGATAAAATCCGACGTCCTCGAGCCGAATCCCGCGGAGGCTGACCGGAATCTCCCCCTTTTTCCCCTTTTCTTCCCCCTCTCTCTCTTCTTTCTATTTTCATCTCTCTTTTCTCCCCCTCTTCCTCTTTATATAGAGAGAAAAGGGTTTTAACCTCTTAAAACCCAAAAACGACTCGTTTACCTAATTACGAGTTACTTTTACCTCTAAAATTACCCGAAACTTAATTTCGACAATCGGACACTCTTTTCTGACTATCTCGGACTTTCCGAGACTCATGGCTCAGTCGAAATTTCCATCCGAGGTACTTGACCGCAAATCACTATTCCAACCCAAAATAAATAAATGCGGGTTTTCTACTCAAAATCTTACCTCTTTTCTCGCTATACTCCTCGGCGACATATAATTAAATTACTTCGACCTATATAGTCCCAAAATAATTTATAACACCCTTCGAAACTCATTAAATCCTCGAAAATCCCAAAATTTACTATTTCGAGAAATTCTCCAAATTCCAAATTATACTTAATTAGGGGATTTAATCATCTCCAAAAGGGCGGGTTATTACAGAAGGGTCATTAGATGTCTCAGTATGATATGAATCGGTGCGTCTGGACTGAGATTCCTCTAGGAATAACGTTCGCCTAGTTCGCGAAGAGAGTAAACGAGTATTTCTCTGAACGCTTCGTTGCCCTGATTGGGCTGGCATTCCGCCCTGAACAGTTTGTATGAGTTGACGCATGGTTTCTTGCATGGACATTTGCCCTTGGGCCAAATTAGCCATTATACCAGCTAGATCTTGAACATTTGGAGAAGTATATGGAGGATTTGGAGGGATCCCAGCGTTTCGATTGCTGGATTCAGGATGATCAGCCATCGGTGATGAATTGTTTTGGTGAAAAACGATAATTACAGTCGTTTCCCACAGACGACGCCAATCTGTTGATGTAAAAAATTAGATTTGACCTAATTATTTTAATCACAGATAAAAAGAATAAAGAAATAATAGACAATAGATTTTTAAAGTGGTTCAGCCTTGCAAGAATGGCCTACGTCCACTGTTTTTAGTATTGCTGACTATTTGTTTGAAATTCTCGAGGAATGGTTTGCTCAAGAAATTCCGGTCCCCTTCCAATGAGGAGGTTACAATGTATTTATAGTCTTGACGCTGTACAATTGAAAGGACAATGCGATGTTATCTAGTAGACATGTACATCTGTATGATAATATATGAGCATTTAATGCGCAATCGTCTCCTTGATTATCCTGATTAGAATGCTATGTTGCTCGGATCGCCTAAGTAGCTCGGACCGCTAAAGCTGCTCGGACCGCCTAAGTAGCTCGACACGCTCGAGCTGCTCGGGCCCCTGAGTTCCTCGTGACTTCTTAGTTGCTCGGTGATCTTGAGTTGCTCGATAGGAGTATACATAATTGCCACACTGGCAGACACGTGTCTGTAAGTGAGTGGTCCATGTCAGCAGACTAAATTTGGTATCAACAGACGCCTCCACTTTCTACCTTGATTCTATTTCAGACTTATTTATCTGTAGGGCATGTCGCCTCCTTTTCTTAGAGACAATTTACTTATTCAGTTTAATTCAGTTTTGGATGTAACTAATTAATGATTCAGGCTTTGTATTTGGTTTATGTCAGTATTCGGATTGTTGTAAGGAGTATTCCTCCAGATTCAGTTTATTATATTGTTTTATATTGCGACGGTATTGTGGTTGTGTTAGCAATATTTCATAAATTAATTTGGTTGTATGTTAATCTAATTCAGTTAAAATTGACAACTCACTTTTTAAATATTAGGTGGCTAGTAATTGTTAAAATGTTTTTCGACAGTGATGCTATGAACTGAACTAACTTGACATTTTGTATTAAATTGAATAAAGGAGTAGGTACCCAGTATTTAATTAGTTGGGGTGTCACATAACTGTAATTTGATTCAACTTTATATAACCCTTGCAAAACCTCCATATGTTGTCCTTTTTCTTCACTAACAGGACGAGTGAAGAGAAAGGACTAGTACTGGGTCTTAGAACCCATCTTCAATATTTATTTTACGATCTTTTCTATCTCATATCTATATGGTTTCACCTTAACTGGTTTATGGTTAGGCTTAAGGTTAATGTGATGATCGTGGGCCCTTATCGGGGGGGAAAAAGTTTTGGTTCCTAAAAAACATCATGAGAAACATTCAATAGTTGTGAAATTATTGGAGGATATAGTACCTTTGTATTTTATGGAGCTAGAGAGAATTGTTGTGCACTATTGCAATAATTTTTCCTTTGCATATCTTGCATAATGCTGCCGCTGAAATGCTCCTTAACTCTGCCTTCTCTTCACTTCCATGCAATTTTATTTGTTTGTTTCCGATCTTGAAGCTGATCCACATTTCCTTTAAATCGAAGTACACGGGACTCATTTCATGAATCCCAAGGACAACATCAGTCCCACCCAAGGGAAGTAACCTTATAGATGTAGAAAATTCATGGTCTTGAATGCTCCAAATGAATTTAGGGAAAGAGGCTGTGCTACTGACCTTACTCCCGTTATCCACAGTAAACCACAGAGTGCTTGAGGGCCGGATCACACATCCTGTTCTTCTCACTGTCTCTGTGAATGTCTTTGTTATTAACTTTACCTTCAAATCTCAATGTTTATTGGGGGAGTGGGGTTAAGAACTCCCAAAAATTGCATGAAGAAAAATTGACGTATCAACTTTTTCTTGGGATTTTTGAGGTTCAATGATCTCTTACGGAATATCATAAAAAAAAGCATCTCCTTGGCTTTCTTCCTCATCAGTCACCAAGGGGTATAACTGCTTCCTAGCACATTGGTGCCCTGGACGGTAGACTTCATCACAGTTGTAGCATACATTTTTTTCTTTTCCCGATTGCATTCTGCGGGGGTCAACTTCTTGATGTTGAACAGGTCATTTTTGTTGTAGCCATGGGTTTTTTGGCAGGTATGGTGAGGGTGATAATTGTTTGGGTTTTTGTTGTAGCTAGTTTTAGGGTAAGTTGTTTTCGAGGGTGGTAAATTTTGTTTGGGGTTATAGGTTTTAGGGGGATAAGGGGCAGTATATGATTTTGAATCATAGGGCTTAAGCACAACTCTATTCTTCTTGGGAATGACTTACAGTGATGATTCTTGTAATCTTGCAAGGCTAGTGGCCTTAGCAAGAGTATTGAGCTGAAGCATTTGGATGTTGAACTTTATTTCTTCTTTTAATCCACTTATACAAGTTTCCACAAAGTATGCCTGCGTTAACCCTCTCTATTTATCAAAAACCATAGGCCTCAACTGCTCGAATTTATCAGGACATGCAGCCACAGTGGTGGTTTGTTGAATTATCCTATAATATTCTCATACCTTTAGTATGAGAAACTTTCACTAACTGCTTCTGAAAATTCTCTCAAATATACACCATCTCTGTGTTCGTAACTGACTTGAAACCAATAGTCAGCCCTACCCTCTAAATGCATGGATGCGAATGAGACTTTTCATTCTTTAATCATATAGAAAAATTGAAAATACCTGCTGGATTTCATGATCCAATCCCTCGGATCAGTTCCATCAAATCATGGAAACTCCATTTTAGGCTCTTTTCCTTATTGGATCTGAGATAATGGGAAGCTCATATATTCTTCTTAGTTCTTGATCTGGGCCAAAAATGATTGAAGTGTTGCCCTTTTGATTGATAAAGATCTGCAATTGACTTTAAATTCCTATAAATCGTTCTTGAAGATTAGCCATGGTGACCTTCAGATTTTTAACATCTTTTCGAACATTTTCTTTCTTATTTCTCGAATTTGTGGCGTTATATTCGTAGTCCGTTTTCGCGGGAAATGGGCGAGGAAGGTGTGGCTATGAACCAAATTTGTCATGCCCAGACTTGAGCCTAACATCTTTTAAATCTTTTTCTAAATAGTTGGTGATAAGCTGAGATTTTCTAATGGAGAATTTAGAGAGAATAAAGAATAACAGTTAGAATCAGAGAGAGCAAGAGGGAGATTAAAGAAATAAGGGACATATACCAAATAGTCCCTCGGACATTTTTTAATACCCATTTAGTCTAAACTTTTTTATTTTGCATCAAAAAGTCCTTTGCCACATATTTTGGAGAGGGAGTGCCGCTGGCGCGGACCTCTAAAAATAAGAGGATATTGAGTGCTTGAGGGACTAAATGGGTTAAACTAAAAATATGTGTCCTTTTTAAAAAATATATATTTATAGTAGGGACTATTTAATAATTGACCCAAGAAATAATTTGTATTTGTATTTATATTCCATATTCTATTACATTCACCTATTACTATTTATACATGACCTCTCACAGTTACACGAGTATCTTTCTATCTATTTTTCAGTTATGAGACAACCAATAAGAGTGCATATGCTAACTCAAGTCAATTGGTCCGTCTACAACAATGTCTCAGCTATTCTCTTCAGACTGAATTCCCCCAATTAACTTATATTGATTGTTACTTCCTTACAGGCTTGGGGCATAACAGAAGATCGTTTACATTCTTGTTTGGTCGAGATTTTAATTGATTATTGTTTGTCTGGATTTGCCTAACTCCATCGACTTCATAACTAGCCATATTAGTCCCCTTGAACGACGAATTTATGTATGGAGTAAAAAATGAGGAATGTACCTTGTTTTACTTTAATAACCCGGTAAATCATGGTAAATCATTAACTAAATATTTGGAAGTGACTTAGTATTATGGCTGACTATGGAATGGTCATGGATTTAGTATAGAGGGTTTCCTTGTTTGGATTATCCCCTCGGTGTCAGGTTCCACCGACCATGAAGTAGTTTCTTGTAATGCCGTGTCGCGCTTAACTAATAAATAATTAAATTATTGATTTTTGAACTCGTATAGTATAAAATGTTAGTTGTGTGGTATCATATTTGGGGTTGGCCTTTGGGACATTTTGAATGCCCGTTTATGACTTAAAATAGTAGGTTTTAAGTTCTTTGGGTTAGTATATTGCTTGGGTTAGGCCTGTCAATGGATCGGATTTAATCCGAATCCGATCCGTTTATACGGATTTGGATCAAGCCAGAAACCCGATTACCCGATTACCCGTTTATTAAATGGAGCGGATTTGGATTCATATGATCCGATCCGTTAATAATCCGATCCGATTAATATTTATAGTATATAGATATTTTATATATATATATATATATATATATATAAAATATTTTTAATTAATATATATTATATTTTCTAATATTTTTAATATATATCATATAATTTATTTATAATAATAATATATAACAGAAAAAAAATACACAAAACACACGCACGCTGGTGAGGGCTGGGCCTGGGCCTGCTCCCTCCCTCCTGCTAAGCCTAAGGGCTGACTAATTCTAACACAAACACACGCACACAAACACAAAACCACACATAAACAAAAACACAAACACACGCACACACTACACATTCATACCTAAACCTAAATCTAAAACCCACTCCCACAGCAGCTGAGCGGCGCAGCCCCCCCCCCCCCCTCTCACACATCCTCCTCTCCTACCTCATTTATCCCTCATTCTGTCCTCCGTCGCCGCACACAGCCTGCAGGTATTTTTCTTCTTCTTCTTCTTCTTCTTCTTCTTCTTCTTCTTCTTCTTCTTCTTCTTCTTCTGTACACTCATTCAGATCTGCCCTCATTTATCCCTCATTCAGATTTTGTAGTGTTGATTTCGTTGTAGACTTTTTCTTCTGATTTTTTTTCTTCTACTGATTTCTTCTTCTTCTTCTTCTTCTTCTTCTTCTTCTTCTTCTTCTTCTTCTTCTTCTTCTTCTTCTTCTTCTTCTTCTTCTTCTTCTTCTGTTTTAGTTGTAGACTTGTACAATAACTCCGATGTTTGTAACTACACATGTGATTATATACATTGGGTATACCTTCATTTACATACATTGGGTATATAATATATACATTGGCTGAATTTTTTCTTGATAGTGAATTTTTTCAATCAATTTTTTCTTAATGAAAATCATAATTAAAATAAATAAATAAATAATCGGATCGGATCGGATGAACGGATCGGATTAACGGATTCTTAACGGATTCGGATTCGGAACCCTAACAGATAATCCGTCGGATAATCAGATCGGATTCGAATCCGTTTAACATAAACGGATTCGGATTTGGATTGGCCTGATCCGGTCCGAATTCGACCCGTTTACAGGCCTAGCTTGGGTAGTGTTTTGGGCCAATTGGAATTGTATTTGGGTTCAATGGGATGATTCCCATATGGGGCTTAAGGTTAATTTCGTGAGTGATGTTATTAGGAGGTAATTAGACTTAATCTAAACTCATTTTAAACAATTGAGAAAATACTAAGAAGCTAGAGAGAAGAGGACTCAAGAGAAAGGGAGCTTTAGAGGTCTATTGCCATGGATTCAACCCTTTTTGTTAAGGCAAGTTTACCTACTTTAAAAATTATTTAGGGTTTGTGTTATAATAATAGTTGCTTATTAGAATCTGTAAATTACATGTTTAATATTTTGATTTTTGATAATAAAATTTTATTTTCAAAATTAGCTTAATATGAAAATTTAAACCTTTATTACTTGCTAATGTTATAGATAATATTAGTGTTGAATTCCATGAATTGAATTAAATTATGGATGCATTTCATTAGATATATAATCATATTCAAAAATCAATATAAAGCCCTTTGTTTAATCTGGTAATTGAATTAAATCTGAGATTAATTTGGCAAATTATGAAACTAGGGTTTATAACTTAAAATCTGAAAATTAATCCTTAAATACATGTTAGATTATGGTAAAATATGTACATATAGGTTAATAATGATGCTATATAACATATATCTAAATGAGGATGATATTGGCATTGATTAGAGGCTTCTGAGATAGGTTTTGGGATTAACAATGGCGGATTTTAGAGGTTTAGTGATGATGAGTGTGTTCATCTCATTTGAACGAGATTAGTATCTCGTTATAATGAGATGGGGGATCCAATTCGAACGATTTCTGTAGGTCGTTCGAATGAATTTAGTAAACTTGTTAGGAATCTCATTAGAATGACTTTGGGTCAGATTGGTCTTAAAATTCTTACTTAGATGGGAATAATTAACTTCAGAATTCTAGTTTATGTGTTAGTAATCGGTAAGTTATTAGGGTTCCTATTATGTGCTCTTATTTTTAAGCATACCATGTGTGAGTGACCGTGGGTGATATACTAGAAGGGATTTTGATGAGACGCGTATGACATTGACCGCATGGGTACTAGGGATGGTAACGGGGTGAGTTTGTCAAAACATAAACCCGCCCCGCAAAAAAATAATTAACCCGCCCCGCCCTGTGACGGGTTTAATTTTTATACCCCAAATCCATTTAAGTATGAGGTCCCTGAACCCGCCCCGCCCCGCCCCGTTTATATTGTACGGGTCGTAAAAGAAACTGCCCCGCCCCTTGATTTATAACCCAAACATTTTACTTTTTCTAAAAGCTGCTTTTGTTCTATAATAAAAAAAACTCACTAAATAACAAAACCTCAACATAAAATTGCTACCTGTACTGTATAAATGGAACCAACCAAATTTGTTCTATATATTAACAAATGGAACCAACCAAATATGTATAAATGGAACCAACCAAATCTATTATATATATTAACAAATGGAACCAATCAAATCTGTTATATATTTTAGCAAATGGAACCAACAAAATCTGTATAAATGGAACCAACCGAATCTGTACAATACCATAAAATTTCTACCTGTTCCGTATATACTAATTTGTTCACTTTTCCACTGCCGAAAATTTAAACCAACCAAATATACGAACAGATATATTAGAAGAGAACAGGAGAAAACATTCCGACGGAGGTTGTTGTAGGCCGACGGAGGTTGATATAGGCCGACGGAGGTTGCTACAGGCTGGCGGTGGCTGCTATCAGATTTAGATAGAGTGAGATGAGAGTCTTGGAGAGAGAGAGATAAGAGTCATTTTGTCTAGGATAAATGAAATTAGGGCCTTTTGGGTTTATATGTATAGGTGGTAAGAAGTATAATTAGATTAATATAAAAGGGTATCTAAGTCTTTTTAAATATTAAACGGGGAGGGGCGGGTAATTTTTTACTAAACCCATCCTGTTTAATAAAGGGATTTTTTTGAAACCCAAACCCGCCCCTGTTAAGTTAAACGGGTTTTTAACCCGCCCCTTTAGGGGCGAGCGGGAACCCTGCGGGCCGGGTTAAATTGTCATCCCTATTGGGTACCCTAGTGATAGAGATGAGCTTTGTCCTGGTCCTTTACCTCGATCTTACGATTAACGTAACTGTTTCCCGAGGGTGAATATACGGGGGGAGGTGTAATGTATAATCTTGTGTATAAAGGTCGTGCATTATGGCAGGAATGTATAATAATTATCCCTTGCCGATGGGTTTGAGGTTATAGGTTCAGGACGACCTACAACTAAACCTAGTATGCACGAGTGATCACCGAAGGCAATAGGGATAGGCCTTTGTATATTATACGTGTGGATTAAAGAGTAATCCATTTACTTGTATGTGTCGGGGATCGTACTTATGTAGGTATTAGACTTAAGATTGTCTTATCCTTATTAGTACTATACTTGGGATGTGTATACTGGCATATATGATGATAACCTTTTAGTTAGATTCAAATGAGAATAATTATAATTAAACATTGGGTTCATTTGGGAATGGGATTAGGCGCATGTAATATTTAGGTTTGTTTGGGTTTGGATAACTTAAAAACAACTTAAACATAGGAGGAAGATGCGTAGTTATTTATTATAGCCCAAATTTGGTTAAATCTTTATTCTTCATAGATTTTCTATTTACATTGTTATTTATTCCGTTTTTCAAGATCGAGACCACCACTTCCGCCTTAACCCCGATTCATCTATTTCCATTCTCTCCAGTTGTTCATCTATTAAGATGTAGGTGTCGAGCCCGCATGCTCATTCACTTTACGTTCCTTTACATTACCGTCATGTCGGTTTTTGTATTTGGTATTATTGAAGTCAACATTCCATTTCCTGTTGGTGTTGGATTTATTACGAGAAAGTTATATTTCCCGCGTTGGGTATATTACTGTTTATTTTATTGGTATAAGAAATTATATGGTTAACCTTTATAATGTTTAATTTATTTATTTTATAAATTTTAGTTATGCCTAGAATGATATTCAATTGTTTTACACTCTTGTATTGTTTATTTTAGACCTGATCAATCATCTTATATTTTACGGGGTGTCGCATCTACTAAGACTATCTCAAATTTATTAGACAAATTTTTAGTTTAGGCGTTTTAATAGATGGGGACCTTTTTACACTTCCAAGCTATATAAAAATGGATTTTAAGCATTTTGTTTAGAAAATGACAATTCTTGTTTACTTATTAGCCAAATTGTTAGTTTAGCCATTTTAATAGATGGGGACCTTTTTACACTTCCAAGCCATTGCAAAATGGATTTTAAGCATTTTGTTTAGAAAATGACAATTTTTGTTTGTGAAATCCAACATTTGTACAACATGCGTCGTGCAAATTTTGGGCTTGTTAGTTCGAATTGACACTATTATTCTACAATCCAAAATTTAAACCCAATAGTTAATCTGCATTGATATGCCCAAGTATGACCTCGGCCTAGTGGAACATACCTCGGCCGAGATGAGAGCCGAGACGTTAGCCGACCCACCGGTGCAGGGGGGCCCACGATATCTTCCCTCGGCCAAGGCTACCTCGGCCCAGGCCGACAGTAAGACATGTACTCCCCCCCCGGAACACTTCTCATATCACAGATAACATCAACTCCAGGTGCCAAGGAATAGCAACCCCGGTCAACGGTAGGCCAAGATAACAAGAAGCTAAACACGTCTTCAGCATGAACCCTACCTCGTAGGAGGCCGAGGTTACCAGGGAGCACTTATCATCAGCACGATACAGTGGCTCGGCCCAGGCCGATATAGGTGTTTACCTCGGCTGGAATAAAGCCGAGACAGCGCATGACACATCGCGAATGGGTCGGACGACCTACCCTTATAGTTCGGCCTCTCCTAGGCCGAGGCCATTCACCAGCACGACTGTCAAAGTATCCGCAAGCATTTGGATAAGGACACCTGGGCCAAGATCAGTTACAACAAGATTATTCCCCACATGTGGGGGGAATATTTCATCATCATCACTTACATGTGGACCTGACAGCTGGCACACCCTCATTGGTGAGGAAACTATACACATTCACATTACATGCATAGGGGTACATTACACCCCCTAGGCATTATATAAAGGGATCATCCCCTACCAAGCCAATGGGATTTTTGATTATAAAAACCTTAGCTAAAACTCTGTCTAAATATACAGTAGAGAGAGAGAGAGAGAGCTTGAGTGAATTGTATCCATGGCCATTAGTGCCTTCATTCAGTGATATTACTCACACACTCACAGTGGACGTAGGCCAGATTGGCTGAACCTCTCATATTCCGGTGTTGACTCCTCATATCCTCACCTCCTTCTCTTATCTCTTTATATGCCTGTGCTGCCATTGTTATTCGCGTATTGAGCTTGGAAACACCTTACCTGGTGGTGCTGATTCTTAGCATCATCATTTTTGGCGCCGTCTGTGGGAATCGAAAGGCTATCCCATCCTTATTTCCTGCTTTACCTCACCAGAGACTCTGGTGGTGAACCAGAAACCACCCCTTGTGTGGAGCTGTTTCACCATTGAAAGAGGTCCCTTCAGGTATTAAGCTCCCCTGCAACCAAGACTCTATACAGTTTAACACATGGCACTAGACTTGCCGCCGCCTCTTCCGCCACCTGGAGGTGGGGGAGCTAGCTCCAGTCAGGTTCCTCCCTAGTCCGAAATGGCGGAGGTGGCAGCTGCCTTGAAATCTTTGGCTGCAACACAACAAGCGATGAAGGAGCAATTTGCACAGCTCAGCCAAACCATGATGATGAGACCACCTGGAGTCTCACCGGACCTGATCACCCCGGCGACAGTTCAACCCCAACCGGGTGCCAGGGGACCACCCCAGGCACCGATGAAGGACCAACCTGCACCCCAGCGGAGAAGGGACGTTGCTGACCCTAGGCGTTTGCGCCTGGGGAGGCAAGGAAACCCTTGCCCGGAGGACAGGTACGATGACATAGGAGTGGAAGAGGCCCCAGAAGACTGCTGGGAGACATATGAGGTTTTCGATTATACCGTACGACCTCTTCGGCAAAGCCAAGGATGTGTCGGCCGAAGAAGAGATGAGGCCCAGCAGAGAGGGTCGGCCTTCAACAGGTTGAGCAGAGGCTCGGCCTTCGAGAGGCTGGGACCAGTTAACGACCTAAGACACAGGCTATCGAGGTCAAGGAGTGCGACAGGCTCCCAAAGAGGGGCTCGGCCAGACCAAGGCCGACCCATGGAGGGAAGAGCAAGGGAACAGGAAGAGGTCAACAGTCAGAGGGTCGTGGCTGGAGAACCTTCTGTCCGCCGCAGAGAGGTGGCAGAGGACAACCTCGGCCAAGTTGACGAGAGGAGACCGTGGAATGACTCGATCCAACGTCTCGAGGAGAAGATAGGGGACCTCATAAAGAGCAGGGACCCCTTACAGAGGGGCTACACGGAGGGCTCACCATTTGTAGCTAAGATAGTGGGGTTCCCAACCCCAGCTAAATTCAAGCCTCCTGTAGTGACTCCTAAGTACGATGGCAGCACTAACCCTGTGCACCACATCGAGATGTATCAGTCGGCGGCAGATATTTACTCAATACCTGATGAGATGAAGTGCAGGGCCTTCTCGGGCACCCTAACAGGGGCTGCGCACAGCTGGTTCACCTCTCTTCCAAAGAATTCAATCGAAAACTTCAAGGGATTGGCCGAGCAGTTCATCCACAACTTCTGCTTTGGGGTAAGGCCCCAAAAGAAGACCACCCACCTCCTATACGTCAAACAGGCTAAGGGTGAAAGCCTAAGGGACTATATAGCAAGATTCAACAAGGAGAAGCTGGAGGTGGAGGATTACGAGGAAAGCATAGCCATGACCGCCCTTATAGGAGGTCTTCAGAAGGGAAAGCTACTATGGAAGCTGGCGGAAGACCCCCCCAAGTCTATGGCGGAGCTGTTGTCCACTGCAGGAAAAGTAATGAATGCGGAGGAGGCGATGGCCGCCAAGTACGAGGAGGAGAACCGCGGTAGTGCTGGGAGGTCCCAGGGCAAGAAGGAAGGAAAGAAGCGGTCAGCCGATGACAAGTTCTCCCATTACACTCCTCTGACCGTGAGCTGTGAGCACATTCTTAATGAGATCAAGAGTGACCGGGCTCTAAGATGGCCAGAGAAGTTGAAGGCTCCGCCGCATAAGAGGAATAAAAACCTCTGGTGTGAGTTTCATCAGGACCACGGCCATGTCACAGACAGCTGCTTTGCCCTGAAGGACGAGATTGAGAAGATGCTGAAATCCGGGAAGCTAAGAAAGTATGTGGATGGCAAGGCCCCAAAGGGCGGCAGAGAAGACCCTAGGAAGAGAAGAGACGACAAGTGCCGTGGTGATGCCCCGGCTAAAAGGCATGATGATTCAGATGGCAACGATGGAGATGACCCAGATCTCCCACCTAGGGATGACAACACCCCAGTGAAGAGGGTAGGAATGATCTCCTTTGGTGTTAGCACCATATGTGGGGGATTCGCAGGGGGTGGATCTGAGGTAGCCGATAGAAAGGCTCATGTCGCGGAGGCCAAGTCGGTAGTCAGGCCAGAGATTGTGAACCTGACGTCTTTTGACGCTGTACAGAAGAGAACGAAGGTGGACATGGACACCCTGGTGGTGGGTTTCTCCCGGCTCGACTTCAAGGGCATCTTAGCCCCCCATGATGACCCCTTGGTCATAACGACAAGGGTGCATGGGTGTGACGTAGGGATAATCCTCATAGATGGGGGAAGCTCAGCAGATGTAATGTTCTGGCCTTGTTTCAAGAGCTTGGGTCTCAGCAGATCAAGATTAGTGCCCTACCACCATCCCTTGATAGGCTTTAGTGGTGAGAAAGTGCACTCGTTAGGCATGTATGAGATGGATGTGCGTATGGGGGATGAGTGGCCTAAGAGGCTGACTAAGAAGATAAACTTTTTTGTGATGGACGAGAATGTCTACTCTGCCTACAACCTCATCGTTGGAAGAGTAGCCCTCAAGGAGTTCGAAGCCGTGCCGTCAACGGTCCATCAAATGCTAAAATTCCCGACCCCTTACGGGGTAGGGGAAGTGCAGGGAGATCAGACCACGGCACGGGAGTGTTACTTCAACTCAGCTGAAGAGAAGGAGACCCATAAGAGAGCAACCGCCACCTACAGCATAGACACTCTTGATCCGAGAGATGAAACGAAGCTGAAGAAGGGCGAGGCCGCGGAAGAGGTAGAATCCATCGTCCTCAATGAGGACGAGCCGAAAAAAACCATCCAGGTCGGCAAGGCCCTTGAAATAAAAAAAAAGGAAGAGTGGGTAAGCCTTCTCAGGAAGAGGCAGAGTGTCTTTGCCTGGAGCCACACCGACATGCCTAGTATAGACCCCGAGGTCATGACCCACAAACTTAACGTGGACAGGGATGCCAGGCCAATCAAGCAGAGGAGGAGAATTTACTCCAGAGAGAAGTATGAGGTCATTCGGGAAGAGGTGAAGAAGTTGGAAGAGGCCGAGTTCATACGAGAGGTCACCTATCCAGAGTGGCTCTCAAATGCAGTGATCGTGCCTAAGGCCAATGGAAAGTGGCGGATGTGTGTGGATTTCACAGACCTGAATAGGTCCTGCCCGAAGGACAGCTATCCCCTACCGAGAATAGACCAGATGGTGGACGCAACAGCAGGGCACGAGCTCATGAGCTTCATGGATGCTTATTCGGGTTATAACCAAATATTCATGGACGCCGAAGATTCTGAGAAGACAGCCTTCATCACTGACAAAGGGACATATTGCTACAAGGTAATGCCCTTTGGTCTGAAAAATGCGGGGGCAACATATCAACGTCTCGTCAATAGGATGTTCGAGGAGCAGATAGGTAAGACCATGGAGGTGTACGTGGACGATATGCTAACGAAGAGCCTGAGGGCATGTACTCATGTGGCAGACCTTGAGAAGACCTTCGATGTCATGGACTCGTACAGAATGAAGCTCAACCCGGCTAAATGTGTCTTCGGGGTAGGAGCTGGGAAGTTCCTGGGGTTCATCGTTAATCAAAGGGGGATTGAGGCAAACCCAGAGAAGATCAAGGCATTGATTGACATGAAGACTCCTAGGAGTATCAAGGATGTCCAAAGACTCACGGGAAGAGTGGCAGCCCTGAACAGGTTTGTTTCCAGAGCAACCGATAAGTGTCTTCCATTCTTCAAGGTCCTAAGGAAGGCCTTCCAGTGGGATGAAGAGTGTGAAAAAGCTTTTGATCAGCTCAAGTCTTACTTGGGGTCTCCCCTGCTGCTGTCCCGGCCCATTGCGGGAGAAAGGTTGTTTGTGTATCTAGCCGTCTCTGAGTCGGCCGTTAGCGCGGCCATCATACGAGAAGAGGGTGGAGTTCAGAGGCCTGTGTACTTTAACAGCAAGGCCCTACAAAGGTCTGAACAGAACTATCCCCGGATGGAGAAGTTGGCTTATGCTCTTATCCATGCTTCAAGGAAAATGAAACCCTACTTTCAAGCTCACTCTATGACAGTCCTCACGGACTCCCCCTTAAGGCAGGTCCTGCACAAGCCTGAGAAGTCCGGAAGATTGATGACCTGGGCCATTGAACTAGGGGAGTATGATCTTACTTACCAGCCCAGGACAGCCATTAAGGGACAGGCCCTTGCTGACTTTGTCGCAGAGTTCACTTGGATAGAGACTGAGTCAGAGAATAGCTTGGAAAGCGGCAAAGGTGTCTCCCGAGATTCGGGAGAGATAGACCCTTACGTCTTCCGGGGCCGAGGAGAGGTTGTATCAGGCAAGCCTCGGAGGAGAGTAGAAGAGAATGAAGAAGATCGATACCTCTTCGAAAAAGGAGTGATGAGAGAAGGGGTCTTCTCTTCAGAGGAAGACGTGTGGAGCCTCTTCGTGGATGGATCCTCCTGTGACGATGGAAGCGGCGCGGGGCTGGTACTTTCGGCTCCGGATGGAGCCAACATTGAGTATGCCTTAAGATTCAATTTCCAGGCCTCAAACAACGAGTCTGAGTATGAGGCCATGATAGCGGGCCTCCTATTGGCAACAACTCTGCGGGTAAAGCGGCTTCTACTACATAGCGACTCAAGGTTGGTTGTCAACCAAGTATTGGGGGCGTACGAAGCCAAGGATGAGAGGATGGCCAGATACCTAAAAAAGGTAAGGGGATTGCTAGAATTTTTTGAAGAGGCCAAACTGAAAAGAGTGCCGAGATTGGGCAACAATCACGCCGACGCATTGGCAAGGCTGGCCTCGGCAATGAAGACAGACTTGGGAAGAACCATCCCAATTGAAGTCCTGGGAAAGGCAAGCATCGAGGAGGACGAGGTGCGCAGCCCTTGTCACAACGTGAACCTAGGGGACTCTTGGATCGACCCGCTCGTCAGGTACTTGAGAGAGGGGGAGCTACCTGAGTCCAAGCTGGAAGGAAGAAAGTTGAGGTACAGAGCTGCCAAGTTCTCTTTAGTAGGGGATGTCTTGTATAAAAAGGGGTTCCTCTTGCCCCTCCTCAGATGTGTGCATCCCATGGAGGTAACCCGGGTCTTGCAGGAGGTTCATGAGGGCTCTTGCTCTAGCCATATAGGAGGAAGACCCCTAGCCAAGAGGATCATCACTCAGGGATATTGGTGGCCAACCTTGTCGAGGGACGCCGCTGACTACGTGAAGAGGTGCGACAAATGCCAGAGGTTCGCCACTATCCCTCACCAACCCCATCAGCCTATGACATCAATCTGTTCGCCATGGCCGTTCGCGGTATGGGGAATTGATTTGGTAGGGCCTTTGCCAAGAGCAGTCAACAACTATAGATTCTTGATAGTTGCCATTGACTACTTCTCAAAATGGGTAGAAGCCGAACCAATGATAACAATTACGGAGCAGAAGACCTTTCAGTTCATCTGGAAGAACATCATATGTAGGTATGGCCTCCCAAACACGCTCATCTCAGATAATGGGACCCAGTTCAAGAACGCCTCCTTAGAGAAGTACTGCCAAAGTGTGGGGATTAAGCAGTTCTTCTCGTCTCCTGGTCGACCCCAGGCTAATGGCCAGACTGAAGTCACAAATAGGACAATCTTGGATGGAATCAAGAAGAGGTTAGAAAACGCGAAAGGGAGATGGATAGAAGAGGTTTACGCTGTGCTATGGGCTTACAGGACAACAGCAAGGACACCCACAGGAGAAACCCCATTCATGCTGGCACACGGTTCAGAAGCCGTCATACCAACGGAGATAGGCCTACCAACTCATCGTATTCAGACCTATGATCCGGACAGCAATGGGGAAAGGAGGAGGTTAGACTTGGACCTCATTGAAGAAAGAAGGGAAGACGCGGAGGTCAGGAAAGCAGCCTACCAGCAGAGGGCAGCAAAGTTCTACAATCAAAGGGTAAAGACAAGACCCATTGCGGTAGGAGACCTAGTGCTTAAGAAAACCCTACAGAAAGCAAACAAGCTACACCCGAACTGGCATGGCCCCTACAGAGTAACGGAAGAAGTTGTGCCTGACACGTATAGGCTAGATAACCTAGAGGGAGAACCCTTCACCAACCCGTGGAATGCCGACCACCTAAAGAGATATTTCATATAATGTTGCATCCATTTTGTCAATTGTAAAAGTACCATCTTATTGAGAAGTGGATGTGAATAAAGAACAGTTTCCATGGCAAATTCTTGTTTCATCTTAACATCATTTGGTGAAATTTTTTTTGGGGAAACCTCTTAGGACTCTTCCCTCAGACCTTAAACATCATTAATTTGGTGACATTACGAGGCCTACCTCGGCCTAGGTGATGACCTCAGACTCTCATAACACCACTTGGTGGTGACGAGGTCTGAGCTCGGACATTTCGGCTGGAGGACCTCAGACCTTTAACATCATTAATTTGGTGAAATTATGAGGCTAACCTCGGCTCAGGTGATGACCTCAGACTCTCATAACACCACTCGGGGGTGACGAGGTCTGAGTTCAGACACCTCGGCTATAGGGCCTCAGACCTTAAACATCATTAACTTGGTGAAAATTCTTGGGGAAACCTCTTAGGACTCTTCCCTCAGACCTTAAACATCATTAATTTGGTGACATTACGAGGCTTACCTCGGCTCAGGTGATGACCTCAGACTCTCATAACACCACTCGGGGGTGACGAGGTCTGAGTTCAGACACCTCGGCTATAGGGCCTCAGACCTTAAACATCATTAACTTGGTGAAAATTCTTGGGGAAACCTCTTAGGACTCTTCCCTCAGACCTTAAACATCATTAACTTGGTGAAAATTCTTGGGGAAACCTCTTAGGACTCTTTCCTCAGACCTTAAACATCATTAATTTGGTGAAATTATGAGGCTTACCTCGGCTCAGGTGATGACCTCAGACTCTCATAACACCACTTGGTGGAGGCGAGGTCTGAGTTCAGACACCTCGGCTATAGGGCCTCAGACCTTAAACATCATTAATTTGGTGACATCACGAGGCTTACCTCGGCCTAGGGGACGACCTCAGACCCTCATAACACCACTAGGTGGAGACGAGGTCTGAGCCCGGACACCTCGGCTATAGGGCCTCAAACCTTAAACATCATTAATTTGGTGAAATTTATCGTGGGGATAACCTCTTAGGTGAGGGCCTCAGACTCTTAAGTAATGGTCATGACACCACATCCAGTAATGACTACAGAGGGTGCATAGCATCCAGGAACATTCACAAATAAAGATGAAGAGGTACTTGCATTCAACAAAAGCTTGACATTGCAAAATATTTAAGGGTGAAAAAATTACATGCGAAATTACAAGTCAAAACAAAAAGGGAAAATACAAGTTAAACATCTGAATGAGGAACGTCTGATTCCTCTTCAGGGTTGGCCTGCTCGGTATTGGTCACCTCGGCTACTTCGTTTGCAGGATCAGTGTCCCCGAGGTCTGCTCCCTCCAGAGTGACAGTTTGACCAGGGGCAGCAGCTTCATCCTCTATCTCCTGCAAGGCCTGGGCAAATTGGGCATCGGCAAGGCCGAGGCCCACAAAATCTGAGGCCTTAATGGTGCCAACCTCGGCCTCCCTTACCTCGGCCCACTTGGAGGTGGCCTTGATACCTCTTTCAAGGTACTCCAGGCCAAAACCTACAAACTCCTCAGAGACCTTATAGTCGGAAATTATTGTCTCCGAGGCGTCTGCAAGAGAAGCCTTCACCGCAGCATCAACTTTCCTCTGCAAAGCATCGTCCTTGTCCTTCAGGGCCTTGGTATGACTCTGAACAAGTGCAGAGATGTCCTTCTCTAGGGATTGGACCTTATTTTCAGAGGTCTGAGCCTTAGTCTCAGCCTCCTGTAACTCTTTCCTCAGACGAGCAACCTCAGCCTTCAGGGTGCCCTCCACTTTCTCCGCCTCCTGGCCCTTCTGAATGAGAGGCAATTTCCTCAGGGTCCAGTTAGATAGCTGATACATGGCTGCCGCACCCTGCATAGTAAATGAAGAAGTCAGATAAAAGCAAGATCAGATGTTGCACTTCGAACAAAGGGACAAGTTGTACCTGAACCACTCTGTGAAGGCCGAATTCAACCATCGTAGAGGTTTCCATGGCCCTGAGGAAACGCTTGTCGGCCTCTGTCATCATGTTGTTAAGAGCGTCCATGGCTTGTCGGCTGTGGCCGAGCACACTGTCAGAAAGTTTTAACTGGTCCAGACGAGCCGATAATGTGTCGGCTGTGATAGGGATCGCATCATCTGGGGTCCTCCTTGTCCTGGAGCTCGGCCTCTGATCCTCAGGAGGAGGGACCTCAGGTGCCCTCTTCTTAGACTTAGATGTTGAGGGAGCAGGTGGAGGAGCATTTAGACCAGTCTTCTTGACAAGCCTAGCTAAGCTTGGGGCTGCCATCTCCCACAACTCTTCTGAAATCTCTGGTGGTTTCTCTGCAAAAGTGAAAAGATATGAGGCAGAAATAAAGCACGTAAGATAAGAGGCTACACTTGGGGTCAAAATAAAAATCCTTACCAAAGTCAGCTAGGGCACTTCCGCCCAGGCTCGTCCCCGAGAGATACTGGGGGGTCAGCAGATGTTCAAATTTGACAAACATCCCATGGGCCCCTTGGTCCTGCAGGGCCTTCACCCTCTTGCCGTGTTGCACACTTAGTCCAGGGTCGGCCCTGGCAGACATGGAGACTTTGCCCCATTTCGTCGGTATTCTTGGCTCGAAGATGGAAGAGGGAATAGAAGAACCAAATTCCCAAGGCCCTGAGACGAAAAAGTACCTGGGTTTCCAATTATGGTTGGAGGTCTGAGTGACCAGGAGCATCTTTTTCTCAGGCCTCCGAGCCACAAAGTGATAGTAGCTCGGATGATTCTTGGCCGAGGTAGGGACGTAGCAACCAGCAAAGACCTGCACTGGGAGGTCAGAGTGGTGAACCGCCCTCCACAAGATGGTTGCCCCTATAATGACCCTCCAGGCATTGGGAGAGAGCTGCGAGGGGGCCAAGTTAATGAATGATAGAATGGTCCTAATGACGGGGTGGAAGGGAAGGCGAAAACCTAACTTGAACATCTGCTCGTATAGGCAGATTTCACCATCCCTGCCATGGTAGGCTCTCTCCTCCCTCAGAGGTCTCCTTAAGTGGATAGAGGGGCTAATGGAATATAAGTACCGGAAGTGCAGTAAATCCACCTCGGTAATGGTACTCTCGTACTCGTCTGCCTCAGATGTGTCAACTTCACTTTCGGCATCCTCATCATCGTCAGACTCAACGTCGGCTGGAGCAGACGTTGACGGGTTACTGGGGAACCTTTGAGCAAACTCGGCCTCGGTTACGGCCGACAGGGGAATAGCATTTAGGATGCCAGGCGCGGCCACACTTGGCTCTACAAGTTCAACCTCTGAAGAAGAACTAGAGGTGCTTGTGCCATTCTGAGACGAGGCACGACTGGAGACCTCGGCATGGTCAGGGTTCTGGTCAGCCTGAGTAGTGAAGTCCATGGCCTCTTGGAAAGAGTCCACTGACATCGGATCAGAGGTAGAAGACTCAGACTCGGACATCGGCAAGTTGTTGGCAGAGGCGTCTGTCTGGTAAAAATTTTCTGGAGGACGAGGGTACACCACCTTGAGAGGAGGAGGAAAGAGGGGTCTGATGGGGGACTCTTGCGACCTACGAGCTTCTTCCTGAGCTCTCTCTATTTGTCTAATTTTATCCAAGGTCTTCTCCGCTAGAGATGGAAAGTCTTCAAGAAGTTGGTACAAGGGTCTGAGCATCTGGGGACGACACAAGGATTTTTCAGACCTTAAACTTGGGAATATCCTAAAAACTACAAACAAAGATGGCTTGAAAAGTTAAGGGAATTTTAGATCCAACCAAGGAACCTATGCAGGAAGCCTGCTCCACCGAAAAACTCAAGGTCTAACCGGAAATCCCAAGAACTCACCGGGAAACTCAAGATCTAACCGGAAAGTTCAAAATTAAAAATATCAAAAACGAAGGAGATGGAGAGGGAAGATACCTGAAGGTGAGGTTGGTGAACAATGCGGAGAGTATCGCGCAGGAAAGGTGGTATCCCTCAGCGGAACAATCGCTGGAGCAGAGGCTAGCTTCGGAGAGAAAATCGCAGAAAACAGGAGAGTAATCGCTTGAACAGGAGAGAAATGAGGAAGAAGAAGAAAAAGGAGGGTTTTAGCCTTTAAATACTTGGGCACGATTCCCAAGGCTCATCATTGCCTTGGGAAGCCAAAGGGGACAATTGACAGCATATGCCAACCAAGTGGGCACGTCTTAGCAATGGACAAGTGTCATGCGGGTATTGACTTTGAGGTAAATAGACCTCGGAGGCAAGAACCCCTTAGCCACCACTCTTCGCAAATGACTAAGGGCTGGGGGTGATTGATATGCCCAAGTATGACCTCGGCCTAGTGGAACATACCTCGGCCGAGATGAGAGCCGAGACGTTAGCCGACCCACCGGTGCAGGGGGGCCCACGATATCTTCCCTCGGCCAAGGCTACCTCGGCCCAGGCCGACAGTAAGACATGTACTCCCCCCCCGGAACACTTCTCATATCACAGATAACATCAACTCCAGGTGCCAAGGAATAGCAACCCCGGTCAACGGTAGGCCAAGATAACAAGAAGCTAAACACTTCTTCAGCATGAACCCTACCTCGTAGGAGGCCGAGGTTACCAGGGAGCACTTATCATCAGCACGATACAGTGGCTCGGCCCAGGCCGATATAGGTGTTTACCTCGGCTGGAATAAAGCCGAGACAGCGCATGACACATCGCGAATGGGTCGGACGACCTACCCTTATAGTTCGGCCTCTCCTAGGCCGAGGCCATTCACCAGCACGACTGTCAAAGTATCCGCAAGCATTTGGATAAGGACACCTGGGCCAAGATCAGTTACAACAAGATTATTCCCCACATGTGGGGGGAATATTTCATCATCATCACTTACATGTGGACCTGACAGCTGGCACACCCTCATTGGTGAGGAAACTATACACATGCACATTACATGCATAGGGGGTACATTACACCCCCTAGGCATTATATAAAGGGATCATCCCCTACCAAGCCAATGGGATTTTTGATTATAAAAACCCTAGCTAAAACTCTGTCTAAATATACAGTAGAGAGAGAGAGAGAGAGCTTGAGTGAATTGTATCCATGGCCATTAGTGCCTTCATTCAGTGATATTACTCACACACTCACAGTGGACGTAGGCCAGATTGGCTGAACCACTCATATTCCAGTGTTGACTCCTCATATCCTCACCTCCTTCTCTTATCTCTTTATATGCCTGTGCTGCCATTGTTATTCGCGTATTGAGCTTGGAAACACC
Source organism: Sambucus nigra (assembly GCA_949130495.1). Classification (NCBI taxonomy): domain Eukaryota; kingdom Viridiplantae; phylum Streptophyta; class Magnoliopsida; order Dipsacales; family Adoxaceae; genus Sambucus; species Sambucus nigra. The sequence goes on along the minus strand of OX422210.1, from coordinate 583,322,278 downwards.
TTACCTGGTGGTGCTGATTCTTAGCATCATCATGCATAGCTAACTTTATAAATACATGTAATTAATGCCCATGTTTAAGATCTAAATATAATTAAGCATAGTGTAATTTTAAGGGTTAATGACACTAGTGGCCCTTAAACTATCGCTAAGTTTCAATTTGGCCCTTAATGTTTCTTTCATTTTAATTTGTCCCTCAATCTTTTAATTCATTTTAATTACCCCCAACCTCTACAGTATTCACCCATGTGAATAAATAAAATACACACACACACACACACACACATTATTGCTCTTGTGCGGACAAGCCTGCATTTTAAGTGTGCAGACCGAACATGTGTCACCTAGCGGTGAGCCTAGAAATTATCGATTAAATTATAGTCACACTCTCTCTCTTTTCTGGGCTCACCGCTAGGTGACACATGTCCGGTCCACACTCTTAAAATGCAGACTGGTCCGTACAAGAGCAAAACTTATATATATATATATATATATATATATATATATATATATATATATATATATATATATATATATATATATATATATATACCCTTTAATCTTGAAAAGTATTACATAAAAAGTACTTATAAATTGCGAACTAACTTTATAGCTATATTACTTTGGATAAGCTATGTCAACACAACACATTGGTTAAGAACTGAATTATAATTGTATTTCATTATATGATAGTTTTTAGTTAACTAAATTAAGTAAAATATTATCAAATTATCACCAAATTGACAATACCAACTCTTACGGTACTAGATCTGTAATCTTAACAAGTTTTAGTTGTATATCATTAATTTATTTGATTAGATCCTCCTAAGCTTCGCAATCAAATATGGTTAATAAATGATATGGTTGATGCCCGGATGTACTCTACATAGGAATTAATGTTGGCAAACATGCATTTACAAAATCGCAAGCCACATATTCGTTAGATCAAACACAACATACATGTCTTATTTCTTATGTGACATTGTGGCTCATGTTCGTAATTTGATTTTAGTTAATACATGAGGTATAGTCAAGGTGATACTAATACAAATAAAAGATGTTAAAATATCACACAAAGCCTTTTTGATAAAAAAATAACTCAGATTAGCAAAGAAATATTACTGTAAGGACATAATTTTATAAATGTCCAGGGTAGAATCTAGAAATTTTCTATTTTTCCTAGATCACAGTTTGTATGTCTTATACCGCTACATTCGGCGCGTCAACACGATCATCCTCGACGGACTTGATATGAATCCATGCATCCATCATCTTCACACGTGCATCATGCTTCATGCAATGTGCTGCTCAACCGTTCCCACTACTCCACTTCGCATTATTGGTACAATGAATTATTGGAGTTGTTTATATTTGCATAAATATGCGGGAATTTTTTCAGAAAAATATTTTTCGAAGTCTGATTTGTTTTTATCAAAAGAATTTTTTTTCTAAGTGTAGAAGTGGAGTGCCTCGGTCGACGAGCTCGTTCAAACAAATGTTGTTCGTAAGAAGTGTTTTACAAATTTCTTCAATTCCACCATTGTGAACTTTGGTACTGATGAAAGACAATTTGGGCCTTTGTTTCTCTAACTTTACTTGTTCATGCCATCCATCACTATGGACCCATGACTCTTTTTTGTATCACGGGCATTATGTCATCATATTCTCCACACAATCCTAATCGTATATTTCCTTCTAGTAATCTTTATCCTCATTCTTGACGAAGAGGTATGTCACGTTATTTTTTCAATGGATAAATCAAATACCCTTTAACCGATGTGTAGGATTTATTTGAAGAATTTTTCAATTCCAATGAATCATAATAACAAAGGTTGTTCTTCTATAATGAGCAGGCCTAAACCCAACATTTGTTAATTCATATGTGTTAATATTAATCATAAAGAAACTTACTGCCATTGCTTCGACTGAATCTCCTGTTAGAAGTCTTAAATTAATAGGGACCTATTGATGTAAACTTTTCTAAGTTCTAAACATTGAGGCGTATAGGGAGTTAAAGAGGTGACTAAACTCTATAGTCCTATATTGATAATTTTTGTGGACTGTAGACTGCAAAATTTAGTGTATACATTGAGGTGATTTTAGTTGCAGCAGTTAAAATGATGATCTTAAGATTTGGTTTGAAAAAAAAAAGATAACTTTGGAGTGTGAGGATCCAATGTCCATTAGAGGCTGCATACTCTATAAAATTGGTTGATCCATTATGATCAACTAAACAAAGTGACATAGAACAATAAGATGAATACTTCGAGAGAAAGAATTGGAGGTTCCAAAATATTCTGAATAATGGGTATTTTCAACCTAGAAAAACCTTATTATTATAAATCAAAGGGAAAGGTTTCCTATTTTAGGTTACAAACATTCTCGAGAGAAATTATATAGAGAAAGTTAATGGGGATTGACATTAAAAAACATAGACTGATCGTGTTTTAGAAAGGAAAAAAATTTAACTAGATCTAGAAAATTGGTCTAGGGTTTGGATCACAGTACATTTGTGGATCTGGTAGGTGATCCGATATAAGAGAAAGATTTGATGATGAAGATGATGCTTCTGATTTTATTCCACCTCGAAATACTTTCTTGTGTTGTAGGCCTTAGATCTTCTGGCATACGATCCAACTAAAGCAAACCATGTGTGTGGGAACTTCATATATGAAATCTTTGTGAAATATGAGAGAAATCACTTTCTTTCTCCTCACTTCTTCACAAAAATATAAATAGTGTTTTTCCTCTCCCCCTTTAACCCTTGTGGACATCTCATTTAGTTTAAACCCCATTCCTTGACCTATATATATTTGTTTAAGCAACAATTTCTCACTTTAACCAAACTTCTTTTGTGTGTATGGTGGGTTGTTTGGGTGGGGGTGGGGGGGTGGGGGGGGGTGAATAGGTTTAATTGCAAATCGTGACCAATTTTCATCGATTTCAAATTTGCATCAAATTTTAATTGTCCTATAACATGGAATTACTAGGTGATGTGATAAAAACTTTGGATCAACAATTCAAAGATCCCAATTAGGCAAATCTAGCACAAATTACTAGAATAGAAAATCTAAAGTCAATTTTGATGAATTACTTTAGATCTAAGTGAAATATATGTGTATTGTGTGGACAAACAAAAATTAACACATCCAAGCTATTCATAAGACGAATTTATGGGGAAAAACCCCACCTAAGGGTAATAAACCTCGACGTACTCTAATTTATATTTTAACTTGAAAAGAGATTTTATAAAAAGTTAGAAAGTAGCTCTCACTCATGCCATCATGAGTAGTTACTTGTGAACTTTGGACTTTACCCCATTAAAAGTAGAAATCGTCCTTTCACTCCATAAAGTGAATAAGAATGTCCATTCTTATCCTTGGAATCATGCCATGCTCCAATTTCTCCAATAAACTGATGCACCTCTAATTTTAGATCTAGGAGTGATAGATCTCCAATTCAAGTGATGAAGTAGTTTGAATTGAACATTGATCTTGTGGATCTGATCCAAAACACTCTCAATTCTATCTCTAAATCATAAATCAAATATAAATATAAGTTTTTTCAATTTTGGAGGGAACACGTGAAATTGGAATAGAGAGGCAATGTGAAAGATCTCAACCTCGAAAAAACTCTCAGAAATGTGTTTGAGTTGTGAGGTGTTTTAATATGTGAGGGAAATTAACCTATTTATAGGAAAATTTTGAAAAAAGCTTCATAGTGCGCACGGTTGACTTTTGGCATGTGCATGATTCCAGCCATTATTGAAATGTAGCGCAACCGTGCGTATGGGTACAAAATGGACCATGCGAATGGTTTGAGGCAAAATGAAAATAATCCTCAAACTTAAGCACATAAAAGTTCAAGTCATTTACTATTTGGATAACACAACATATTTCAGATATATTTAACTTGTTTAACAATGAAAAACACATTTTGGAAAAACGTGCAAACATGTATAGCCAAATGTTCAATCACAAAACTATCAATGGATACGTCTTCAAAGTATGTGGCAGCAAAAGTCTTATGTCTTTGAGAGACTTTCATGATATTCAAGTCCAAAAGTGAATATAGTCTAAATGAGCGCACCTCACTCTATGATTCAAGCCTATGTGGCTCAAATGACTCAACGACTCAACGCTTTGACACAGAATTATGTCAGATTTAATATATGATGCAAATGTTTACATTTTCAATCTCTTCCTTTGGGTATTCTGTGTACCCCCCCCCCCTAAAAAAAACCCAAAATACTATTGATTACTCCCACCAAATCCACTACACATTATCCATATAATGAGAGTAGTAGGAAGTAATGCACATATGAGCCCAAAATAACTACGACACATCAAAGTCGAGTCTGAAATGGGGGGTCATAGTCGAATCAACATGCCTATACCTAAAATCAAATGAAACAACAAAGAGAATCACACAGTTAATAGCATGCGCAAAGAGTAACTCCCCCTATTTTGGGAATCCTTAAAAAATCAACAAGATAATTGATAATATAAAGCTTGTGAAGTATGATAAGATAATCGAATATCAATGAGTAAAAAAAGTAATAAAGCTCCCCTACATGAAACATCAATTGAAAAACAACGTTTCTCCCTAAAAAATCCCATAAAAGAATGTCTCTTCCCCTATCAATGTTTCTCCCCTATAAGCAATAAAACATAGAATCATCTCCCCCTATCTTAGACGTTTATCCCCCTTTTTTGACAAAGAAAGTCAAAGAGAAGTAGAAAGACATAGATAACGGGTATAAAATGGTAATAAATCACAATTACAATTAATATACAAGAACTAGAAAAGCAAAAGCTAGTAAGTCATGTGAAATACCATAGCTATAAAGGGAAAACTCAAAGATGTTGACACGAGTATGATCATTATACAAGTGTATCACCAAATACATCTAAAAAGGAATCTCAAATCATGAACTAGTAGATGAAATATATCAATCAATAAGCATGTGAAGCAGTATATGTGTTATAAAAAATCTAGCTAGAATGAGATCATGGATATAACAATGTAATCATCAGCATATGGATAAAATAAAAATAATCCAGAAAATCATCCGAAGTGTACCATAAAAATCCAAAATCATTCCATGACAGACATAAGAGTAAAAAGGTACATCTAAAATCCATACAAACACACCAAATACCAAAGTACCAAAGATAAGGTACAAATATCCAAATACAGACAATAGTACCAAAGTACCCCATAGTGTACATCAAGATCTCAACAAAAGATAGAGATTGACAAAAAACCTCTAATCCGCATAAATCTCATGTGTGATGTCCATAATAACAAATCATTGGATATCAATGGTAAAGGAGTATAGTCAAACGATAGAGCAAATGTGAACATATGATATCAAGATCCACATCACGAAAGAAGGACATGCTAGCAACAATAAACATGTATCATGTAGTCTTAAAGTGTAGCATGATCAATATATCCACAAATGAGTAAAATCTCAAACAAAGATATACAAACTCCCCCTCAAACAAACATCTTGTAACACCTTGTACTTTTATTATTAGTTAATTTCTGTGTGATTAATATTTATTAATTTAATTGGGGAAATAAAAATTCGATTATGGTAAATATTAATTAGGGAGATAAATGATTATTATTATTATTATTATTATTATTATTATTATTATTATTATTATTATTATTATTATTATTATTATTATTATTATTATTATTATTATTATTATTATTATTATTTACTTGCGTGTGATAAGTAAATAGATATGTGATTTATTATATGTCGGGTATGAGTGAAAGCGGCGGTTTATTATTATTTATTGATAGAGTGTTACATCACTAGATCAGTATAATTTATGGGCAACGCGTATGGTATGCTTGTGTCCGACCCGATTAATGAGATGTTAGTATATTTGTAGATGGGTAACTAGGATGACCTTTTTTAGTGCACTGGTGATCCGAGAAGGGTCGAAATAGTTTAGAATGGGTACCCGATTGTTATGATTGGGTTTCAGAGACTTTTTAGACATAATAGGACCTGTACAAGAGTGGGAGGGTCTTTTTAAACTTAGGGTTAAGTGGAAAAACGAGATTAGGGTAATTAAGGGAGTATTTAAAAGGTAGAGAAGCTGGATAACAACCCATTTTTGATATTCAACACAAGTGAGATTGAGAGAGACTTCAAGAGAAAAGAAAAGAGCAAGAAAGGAAGAGCAAAGGCTTAGAGAGGAGAAAATAGAGGCTTTATTTAGATTCAACCCATCATCAAATATAGGTAACGTTGGATTAACTCCACAAAGTCAAGCAGTTACTTGCTTTAAGTTACAATTGTACGTAGTTAATCACTTTCATGACTGTTGATGTAAAAAATTAGATTATCTCTAATTATTTAATCCCAGATAAAAATAAATAAGACAAGAGATTTTTAAAGTGGTTCAACCTTGGGAGAATGGCCTACGTCCACTGTTTGTGTTATTGATGACTGTTTGCAGAATTCTCGATAATGGGTTTACCAAGAAATTCCGAGTCCCCTGCTAATGAGGAGGTTACAATGTATTAATAGCCTTGAGGCTGTACATGTGAGAGAATATTACATAGCTGTCCAATCGGTGTGTACATCTGTATGATAATAATCAACATTTAATGCGCATTCAATCCTCTTAATTATTTAGTTATAAATGCTCTGTACGAGGTGCAGCTCGGACCGCCTAAGCTGCTCGGATCGCCTAAGCTGCTCGGACCGCCTAAGTAGCTCGGTACAATAAAGTTCCTCGGAAAACACTTGCTGCTCGGAGCGCCAGAGTTGGTCGGGGAGGTTGAGTTCCTCGGAGTCAAGGTGTTGTTAAAAATGTTCTCGGGTGCCATGTAGATTGACACGTGTCTCAACATAATTGGTCCACGTCAGCAGGTTAAATTTGGTACAAACAGAAGCCCCCAATGTTTCGTGGTTTGATGTTGAAGAAAAGTATGGAACATTTATGCCGCTTAAACTTTATGAATTTTAGACGATCGTTCGTTGTACATAACTCCTTTCCTGAGTACATAGTATCAGGCTTTTAAAGTGTTTCGAATTTCAATAACCGCTTCGTGTTTCGTGCCTTTTTCTTCTTTTTAGCCGCCGGATACGCAATCGTCCATCTTGGTAATCATTGCTTTTCTCCATTCTCAAGGTAAAGTATTTAAACGCTTCAGAAAACTCGATCATCTTTTACTTTTTCAAATCTGCATCTTTAGAATTTCTTCACTTCTTCTCTGTCTTGTGCGTTCGTTTATCCCATTGTTCGTTGTCACCTGATTCATCTTTTTCCTGTAAGATCTTCTTCCTTCTCTTTTATTTCTTTTGTTCATCATGGTTTACGTCGTTGAATCTCTTGACAAATTTCGCTCTGATTTTTCTATTCCTTCCTGGGTAATATTGGAAGAGCTTTCTGAGCCTTCTGACTATTTTTGTTTGGCTGAGGGACATTGGTTCCCCAGTCTCTTTGTAGCTTAATGTGGCTTTTATTTTCCTCCAAACCCCTTGTGTTTGGAATTCTGTCAATATTTTGACGTGGTACCTGCAAAAATAGCTCCCAATACCTGGAGAATAGTTAATAGAGTCCATAGGTTAAATCAGATTCATGGAACCCGTTTAGGAATTCCAGAAATTATGTTTTGCTATAGATGGGTTGTTAGTGATAACACTTTTTATTTAAAAACTAGGTTTTTAAATAGGGCTTTAGTTGTCAATCTCCCCAATGCCAACAAGGATTACTTTGAGCACGGGGTTGTTATGAAAAATTGGCAACATGCTCCATTAAATGGAGATGATGTGTATCAGGGTCCTAGATGCCCTCCCTATGGCAATGGGATAGGTTGTTTTTATTTTATTTTAATTTTGAAATTATATTTTCTTTGTGTTTGATAAAATGCGTCATTGACATTTTAATTTTTGTTTATTTGCAGTTGATAGCAAAAAGAAATCCCCTAAAGAAACTGATGTCAATTTGAGGCACTTGAAACTTATCTGGAGTTTGCACCAAACTGTTGCTGATGAACATATCAGATCAGCCTCGTACTTGTTGCAGTACAAGAGTTACACTTCTTCTTTTACTGCTCACCCAGTAATAAGTGACATAGAACCAGCACCAGTTACTGAAGGTTCCTCTCCTGAATCAAATATTCCTCTCAGTGACAGAATGAAGAGAAGAAGAGCTCCCTTATACTTTGAAAAATCAGACTCTGCCAATGTAGAGGCAAAGAGAAATAAGAAGTATGTCCCAGAGGAAGGGATAAGAAAAGTTGATGCACCCCCTCCTGGTGCTGCTAAAAAGGTTGCCGAGAAGCCCCTTGTGGCTACGAGCAAGATTGTGGCTGTTTCTCCTCCAAGCGAGGTTATAGTCATTTCACCGACCAAGACAACATCCTTGGTCGAGAATGTTCCTGCTCCCAAGAGGAAATTGAAGAAAATCTCCTCGTATAAATTGGCTGAATCCATCTCTCAGCCTTTAACTGTTGGAAGTGGTGTTCCCACTTTTGTTGCTCTGAGCTCTGCCATGGGCTCTGTGAAGTATTGGATTATCCCTGAAATCCAAGGACTTGAAGACACTCTTTCTCGGGATAGAGTTACCACCTTGGCAGCTCAACATATTACCTCAGTAAATATTACTAATCTAAACTTTCACTTTTCAATATTATGTACTTGCACTGACTTACAATTGTTTTCTTTTTTTAGTTGGTAACTTGTTTCAACACCATTTTGAAAAAGGATGAAGCTATTAAAGCTTCGAGCTCCTCGTCAGGTGTGGAGGAAGCTCTTGTAGGTCTGACACAGTCATTAAAGGATTCTCGTCAGAAGTATGACGAAGATAAAACTGCTTGGGAAAAGCAATTAAAATCCATTGAGCAAGAGAAAGAGAAAGGTGTGGAGGCCTCTCAGGAGTTGGAGAGGAAAATGAAAGAATGTGAGAAGAAGAATACTAAGCTTAAGGAAAAGCTCAAAAATGCTGGAGAGATTGAGACCAAGCTTAAAACTGCCAAAGAAGAACTGGGCAAACTCCGTGAAGCTGATCGTCAGAAGGAAGAGGCAGAAAGGAAATTAAAAGCTGTCGAGGAACTTCTATCTGAGAAGCTTTCCTCGGAGAAGGTGAAGAGGAAACTGGCTGTTAAAAAGTCCTTCAGTGCTGGTTGGGACAAAGGTTGGAACAAAGGCCTAGCTTCCATGTCCTCTCAATTGGATTTTACTAGCCTCAAATTCTTCAGGGACGGATGGATTGCGACTCTGTAGGAGTTAAAGGTATTAGAGAGTTCTGAGCTATTTCAACGTCATGTTCACGGTCCTCCTCCTTCCCCTGGCGAAGAAGAAGAGGACGAAGCTGCCTCTGAGGAGTCTTCAATGATGGTTGGGGATCAGGTCCCTACAGTTGAACTTCGCTACGAGCAGCCCTAACCTACTATTACTCCTACCGAGCAGCTTCAACCTACTAGTACCTTTGTCGAGCAACTGCCAATATCCTCTGAGTAACCAGCCTCCTCATTTTAGCCTTCCGAGGAAGTCGCAAAACACAAGAAGAAGGTGTAAAGTTGCTCGGGCTTTGATTTTATTATTTCTTTTGAATGTAACCCTGAACCTTGTACTTGTCTTTTGATGAAAAAAAATCGAGTTTTTGTTGTTCATGTTGGCTTTATTTTTCTTGCTCTACCTTTATTATTTATTAATCCTGTTTATGGCTTTTCTTTGCTAGTTTATGGCCAGGATGGAACTCTTGTCAGCTCACGATACTGAGCTGATGAAAAAACATAATGAATATTTCAAAGCTGGTTATACAGATTTGGATGAATCACAAATTTTTGATATCCTGGGTTCAGATGCCTCTGAGCGAGCAGTGGAAGGTTACCAATATCTGAAATGCTTACTCGACCGAGCTGTTGCCAAGAACGTGGCTTATTACGAGATGATTGAATATCTCCAAGGTATCATCGAGGAACTTCAGCAACGATACAAGGAATCTTCTGCCCTTTTGCATCAGAGGTATGATAAAAAGTATTAGCAACTAAATGCTGATAAAGGATATGATAAGTTAGTCGCTGCTTATGATTTTAAGGAGAGGACTTTGAAGACCAAGGTCGAAGAGCATAGGCAGATCGCGAAGTTGTTGGAACAGGAAAATAATAACTTGTGAGGAGAGATATCTCAGCTGAAATCTGCAGCATCTACATCGAGCACTTTGGTCCCCGTCAACGACGAGGGTTTCTCTTTCTTGGAGGTTGAAAATGCCAACTTGAGAGATGAACTGGAAACCTTAAAAAGGATTGGACCTTCTACCTCTGCTCGCGGGAGAGCAAGAGCTTCTTGGGGACGAGCAAGGGCTACTCGTATTTCAATTGAGGAACAAAGAACTCAATCAGCTTTGGAGAATCAGGCCTTCCAGTTGATGGCGAAGAATAAAGCATTAGCTGAGATGTCTAAGAATATTCAGACCTTCAACGAGCAACTTGCTGCCCAAAATTCTGCCTTGGAGAACAAAACAAATTTGGTGAAGAATCTTCACGAGCAGTTAGAGAGGTTGACCTACCAATTCCATAAGCAACCCAGAGAATTATGGATGGCTGGTTATAATGAAGCCCTCTATCACCTTGATGACCGAATCCAGCAGTCGAACAACGAGGGGTACAAGCAAGGATGGCTGAATGCCTTGGGTGCGCTGCAGTTGGAACAGTGTCACTATTTATGGGATTACTATGACCCTGGGTTGCTCGAGTTGCCAGTGCCACCTTTCAAACTTGATATGACATGGATTCCTGCTCGGGCCATTCCTCAATGCCTGATTTCAAAGTATCTCGGTGACTACAGTCTTCACTCTAATTTTGAGATATCTCGCCTGGAGCACTTACTTGATCGACCCTCGGTAATGAATGTCAGGATGCTTCGAGACATAAACTTCATAAACTCCCCCTATGCCTTAGATGATCCTCCTGCCGGAGTGGAACCTGCTTCAAAGGCAGAGGGAAAGGAACCCATAGAATAGGATTTTATGTAATGACTTGTACTTTTCATCACTTATGTAACTCTATTTAATTTGAATGAAAAATTGATACTTCATTTTTCTTCTAAATAATTTGTAGAATGTTTTTGCTTGCTGGTTGTTTATTTCATTGCAGTGATTTATCAATCTTTGATCTTTATGTGATAAAATATCTTTTATTTCATGATCCTGTTTAATTTAACCAACCGGAGATGATTGTAATTGGCTTACCGACCAACTAGAGTTTATTAAGATATTTGTTTCCGACCAATCGGAGTTGGTGAACTTTTATTCCCCGACCAATCGTAATTAGTAAGTTTTTATTTACCGACCAACCGTAGTTAGTGGACCGACCAATCGTAGTTGGAGGGATTTTATTTATCGACCAATCGTAGTTGGTAGACCGACCAACCGTAGTTGGTAGGGTTTTATTTACCGACCAACCGTAGTTGGTAGACTGACCAACCGTAGTTAGTGGAATTTTTATTTATCGACCAACCGTAGTTGGTAGACCGACCAACCGTAATTAGTAGGGTTTTATTTACCGACCAACCATAGTTAGTAGGGTTTTATTTACCGACCAATCGTAGTTAGTGGACCGACCAACCTTAGTTGGTGGGATTTTTATTTATCGACCAACCGTAGTTGGTAGGGTTTTATTTACCGATCAACCGTAGTTAGTGGACCGACCAACCGTAGTTGGTAGGATTTTATTTATCGACCAACCGTAGTTGGTAGACCGACCGACCGTAGTTGGTAGGGTTTTTTATTTATCGACCAACCGTAGTTGGTAGACCGACCAACCGTAGTTGGTAGGGTTTTTATTTTGAACTTGATGCATAGTGTGTAGCACTAATACTCCGAAAAAATTTCCTCAAAATGAAAGAATTGGATAAAAACTTCAACACTTTATTCATACTGAAGAAAACTTCATTTATTCATTTATATAGGAATCCCTACTACTGATAATACTTGCGTAGATGCTCTACATTCTTAAATTCTTCCTCCTTCAAGGTTTCAATCCTGTAAGTTCCTGGGCGAACAACTTCTGTTACTCTGTAGGGTCCATGCCAGTTAGCTTCCAATTTGTTGTGTTTTTGAATCACTTTCTTTAGCACATAGTCCCCTTCTTTCAAATCACATTTCTTTACTCTCTTGTTCTAGAACAGAGCTGTTCGTTGCTGGTAAGCAGCATTCCTGATTACTGCTTCTTCTCTAACTTCCTCGAGCATATCCAAATCTAATCTTCTCATCAAATCGCTGACAGGAGAATTGAAATTTAGCACTCTGTGTGTTGGGAGGCCCAGCTCGGCAGGTATAACAGCTTCACTTCCAAATGCCAGCATGTACGGAGATTCTCCTGTTGTTGCTTGTGGTGTAGTACGATAAGCCCACAATACAGAATGTAGCTCGTTGATCCAATTTGCCTTCGCATCATCTAGTCTTTTCTTCAAACTGCTCAGCAGCATTTTGTTCGTCACCTCAGTTTGTCCATTTCTCTGGGGATGGCCTGGTGCCGAGTGGGTTCTCAAAATGTTTGACTGATGATAATATGCAGCGAACTCCTCGTTATCAAATTGGGTTCCATGATCAGTAATGAATGTATGGGGAAGACCATATCTGCAAATGATATTCTTCCAAATAAATTGATATACCTTCTCATAAGTCATATCAATTTGAGGTTCAGCTTCCACCCATTTAGTAAAATAATCCACAGCGACGACGAGGTATTTGAACCTTCCTCTTGTCATCGGGAGTGGCCAGACCAAGTCTATTCCCCACATGGCAAATGGCCAAGGGGATGTTATGGGAGTTAGCAATGCTTAAGGAGTTCTTTAGATAAAGGAGAAGCGTTGGCATTTATCACATTTTTTGGCATAGGCTATACAATCAGCCCTCATTGTTGGCCAATAGTATTCTTGCGTCATTACTCTTTGCAAAAGCGTCCGACCTGCTACATGAGCTCCACAGGACCCTTCATGGACTTCTTCAACCAAATCCTTTACCTCGGAGGGATGCACACATCTTTGCAGTCCTGCTATAATTCCTCGTCTATATAAAATGCCATTAGTAAATACATAACGAGCAGCTTTAAACTTTAGTTTCTTGGCTGCGAGCTTATCAGCTGGCAAAACCCCTTCTTTAATATATGCCCTGATGGGATCCATCCAAGATGGTCCTAAATCAAGGGTAATAAATTCATCATCAGATCTTCGTCGATGCTCCTGCTAGTCAAAATCTCTATTGGAATTATTCTTCGTAGCTCGGTGCGTGTGGCTGAGCCTAACCGAGCTAAAGCATCTGCTCTTGCATTCTCTAATCTTGGTGGTCTAATTAATTGCACAGTATTAAATCTTGATATAATTTCCATCGCTTTTACATGATATTTGATCATCAATTCTCCCTTTGTTGCATATACTCCCAGCATTTGATTTATGATCAACTGTAAGTCACTGAATACGATGACCTGCTCTGCCCCCATGGTTTTTGCTAAACTAAGACCTGCAATCATAGCTTCATATTCCGCCTCATTATTAGAGGCTTTGAATTAAAAGCGCAGAGCATACTCCACATCGATTTCATCCGAGCTGCTTAAAACAATCCCTGCTCCATAGTTTGTACTGCAAGATGAGCCATCCACATATAGATTCCATATAGGTACCTCGTCCTCAAATTTTTTATCGAACAGAGTTCCTCGGTGGAATATTTGTTTCTTCCTTTTATCCTCCCTAGTACTTTTTGCTGCTCGTCGACCATCTCCCCCTGATCGTCAACTGACTTAAGTTGATCGGGGTTTAAATTTGATGATCCTGTAACATCCACAGGTTGGTCGGTATTCAGTTTTTGCTCCTCGGAGGCGTCAGGATAAGTGAATTCTGCTATAAAATCTGCTACTGCTTGCCTCTAAGTGATGACCTAGGCTCATAAATTATATCATATTCACCAAGTTCTACTCCCCAGTACATCAATCTCCCAAATTTTTCTGGTTTATGAAGAGCTTGTCTTAGTGTCATATCGGTATACACTACTATGGTATGAGCTTGGAAGTATGACCTCATTCTTCTACTTGCTTCGATCAACGCCAGTGCCAACTTTTCTAGTCTTGGATATCTGATCTCTGCTCCTCGGAAGGCCTTGCTAGTGTAATAAATTAGTTTTTACACTCCATCCTCCATTCTTATCAATGCTGAGCTAACTGCATTCTCCGAAACTGCCAGATACAAGTACAATCTTTCTCCCATCACTGGCCTGGACAATAGTGGGGGTGCTCCCAAGTATTTCTTTAACTCTTGAAAGGCCTTCTCGTATTCATCATTCCATTCAAATGTTTTTCGGAGTGTTTTAAAGAATGGGAGGCATCTATCAGTTTCTCGTGATACAAATCTATTAAGTGCTGCAACTCGCCCTGTGAGACTTTGCACTTCCTTCTTCGTCATTGGAGATCGTAGCCCCAATAGAGCCTTGATCTTTTCTGGATTTGCTTCAATACCTCGTTGGTTGACTATATACCCAAGGAACATGCCTTCTCGTACTTCGAATATGCACTTGGTAGGGTTCAACTTCATTTGATATTTATCTAATTGATCAAAGGTTTGACCTAGATCCATTAGATGGTCAGTAACTTTCTTGCTCTTCGTCAGCATATCATCAACATAGACCTCCATATTGTGACTGATTTTCTCTGTGAACACCTTGTTCATCAGCCGCTGATATGTTGCACCTGCATTTTTCAAACCAAAAGGCATAACATTATAACAATAAGTTCCCCTAGGGGTAATAAAAGTGGTACTCTCCCTGTCTTCAGGTTTCATTTTAATCTGGTTGTAATTAGAATAAGCATCTATGAAGCTCAACAGCTCGTGTCCCAAGGTAGCGTCCACTAATTGATCAATTCGGGGTAAAGGAAAATAATCCTTTGGGCATGCCTTGTTGAGGTCGGTGAAGTCTACACACATCCTCCACTTGTTGTTCTTCTTCTTCACCATCACCACATTAGCTAGCCAGTCTGGATATTTGACATCTTAAATAAAGCAAGCTTTTTGGATCTTCTCGACCTCCTCTTGTATAGCTTGGTTCTTCTCGAGGCTGAACACTCTTCTTCGCTGCTTCACAGGTTTGATTTCCTTGTTCACATTAAGTTCATGACACAAGAAATTTGGGTCTATACCTGGCATATCTTCGTGGCTCCATGAGAAAGTTTGTTTTTTGCTTTTCAAGAAGTCTATCAATTCCTATTTTAGTGGGGTATCCAACGATGAACCGATTTGAGTTGTTCGTTCTGGGTGTTCTTCGTCCAGAATGACGTTTTCAGTAGCTTCCACTACCTGAGCTTTTATGAGCTGCGACTCGTCTCTAGGATCCAACGTTTCAATTTTTGCACCTTCATCCACTTGATAGGTGGTAGTATTTTTCCTAGATTCTTCCAGTTCTTCTTGCTCGGCCGATGAATAGTAGCATTCCCGAGCTACTTTTTGGTCACCCTTTACAATTCCTACTCCAAAGTTGGTTGGAAATTTTAGGCATTGATGTACAGTAGATGGTACTGCTTTGAACTTCTTCAATCCTACCCTTCCCATGATGATATTGTAAGTTGATTGAACATTCTTATCCATCACAAAAAAGAGCACTTTTTTTGTTCGATAAGCAGGCCATGTACCGATGAACATATCCATTTTGATCGTCCCAAGTGGAAGAACTTTCTCGCCAGTAAAATCGAGGAGTGGTCGATGATATGGCTCCAACTGGGATAGCTTTAGGTTCAAACTATAAAAACATGGGTAGAATATAATATCTACCGAGATGCCATTATCCACCAAGACTCGCCAAATCACTACTTCCTTCATCCTCATTGTGATCACCAATGGGTCATCATGAGGGTATAGCACACCTGCAAGGTCATTCTTAGAGAAATCGATGACCAGTTTATCTTTGTTAACCTTCCTCGGGCGATCTTCTTTAGCTAGATTTATCCGTTGAATATACGAACAAGCTTGAGCCTCGTTGAGGTAAGCTTTCCTTTCTGCAGTAAGGTCTCCACCTCCTGCATCTCCACCAGTAATAACATTGCAATCAAATGACCCAAAATGAATAGAGAATACCTCACGTTCTGGCTGTCTTGGTCTTTTAGGGAGATCGGGATCGTCTTCTAGATCGTCTTCATGATCTCTTTTCTTGTTTTCTTCAGCTCGACGAGGAGATCTAGATCTCTATCTTGCTCGATCGTTATTTTTTCCTTCATTTCTACGATCAACATACTTGGCCAGCTTTCCTCGTCTGATGTGTGCTTCAATTTCATTGTGAAGAGCTATGAAATTTTTGGTCGTGTGACCATGGTCTTTATGGAACTCGCAATATTTGGGCTTATTCCTTTTGTCAGGATCTGTCTTCATTTTCTCTGGCCAATTTAACTCCTCCCTGTTCTTGATCTCTTCCAGAACATGGTTTATATCTACCTTTAAAGGAGTATAGTTTCCAAATTTCTTTAACTGTTCCAACGCTTGCCTTGCTTTTGACTGCTTGTTACCACCATTATTTTTCTGATCCTTCTTCTCAATCTTCTCGGCATCAACTTTGGTTTCCTTAGTATCCATGCTCTTCTTTGCAGCCATAGCTTCCTCGGCATTCATGATTTTGGCTGCTTTTGCCATTAATTCTGACATGGTCCTAGGTGGATCTTTGGCCAAAGTATAGTACAATTTATTTGGCAACAATCCACTCATCAAAGTAGTGATTGCTGTCTTTTCCTCGTAGTCAATAACTTCGAGCTTCTCGTTATTGAAATGAGTAATATAATCCTTGGTGCTCTCACCTGATTTTTGTCTAACTCTTAGCAAGTGTGCTACTCGCTTAACTGGTTTTGCTCCAAAATAGAAGTTTCCAATAAAGAGCTCGGCTAGTTGAAAGAAAGTTGCAATCTTCCCCCAAGGAAGATTGTTGTTCCATATTTGAGCAGATCCAGTGAGAGTTCCTGAAAACCCCCTACATCGCATCTCGTCTGGAACAGCATAGATATCAGCAGCTGCCTGATATTGTTCTATATGTTATACAGGATCAGTTTTTCCATCATATTTTGGTGTTACCACTGGGGCTTTGAATTTTGATAGTGTGGGAAAATCCACAATTGCCTGGATAAAAGGTGTCCCTTGGACAAAAGTTCTTTGTAGAGGATTTTTGGCCTTAGCCATTTCCCCTAATCTATCCTCCAAACTTTGAATAGAGCCTTTCCATGCGTCATTTGCCTCCTCGGGCCTGTTGGTCCAAGCAACTGATCATGTTGAATTTTCCTCTTGGGATCTTTCACGACGAGCAGCTGGTAGGGATTGGGCAGAACCTTCCTTTAAATCAGAGAATCGTTGAAAGTTCCTCGACACAATCCTAGGGGGACTTTTATTCCTCCTAGGACCCAAACGATCAAAGGGAGAAACTCTACTCAATCTTTCAAGAGCACTAGTCCTTTCTGGAGATAAAGTGATGTTTTGTTCAGTATCTATGGCTCGTACTGATGAAGTTTGGCCAGGTTGATAAGAAAAATCATTAGATCTATCAGTGCGATATGAATCGACATGTCTAGATCGAGATTCCTCTGGGAGTAATGGTCGTCTAGTTCGTGAGGAAGGCAATTGGGTATTCCTCTGAATGCTTCGTTGTCCTGACTGGGCAGGTGCTCCACCCTGGATAGTTTGCATGAGTTGTCGCATGGTTTCTTGCATGGCGGTCTGGCCCTGAGCTAAATTAGCCATTATTCCAGCCAGATCTTGGACACTTGGAGGAGTGGATGGATTTGAGGGGTTTCCAGCGTTTCGATTACTGGATTCGGGATTATCAGCCATTGAGGATGAATTTTTTGGTGAAAAATGATAGTTTCAGTCGTTTCCCACAGACGGCGCCAATATGTTGATGTAAAAAATTAGATTATCTCTAATTATTTAATCCCAGATAAAAATAAATAAGACAAGAGATTTTTAAAGTGGTTCAGCCTTGGGAGAATGGCCTACGTCCACTGTTTGTGTTATTGATGATTGTTTGTAGAATTCTCGATAATGGGTTTACCAAGAAATTCCGAGTCCCCTGCTAATGAGGAGGTTACAATGTATTTATAGCCTTGAGGCTGTACATGCGAGAGGATATTATATAGCTGTCCAATCGGTGTGTACATATGTATGATAACAATCAGCATTTAATGCACATTCAATCCTCTTAATTATTCGATTATAAATGCTTTGTACGAGGCGCATCTCGGACCGCCTAAGCTGCTCGGACCGCCTAAGTAGCTCGGTACAATAAAGCTCCTCGGAGAACACTTGCTGCTCAGAGCGCCTGAGTTGGTGGGGGAGGTTGAGTTCCTCGGAGCCAAGGTGTTGTCAAAAATGTTCTCGGGTGCCATATAGATTAACACGTGTCTCTACATAATTGGTCCACGCCAGCAGGTTAAATTTGGTATCAACAATGATTAATGATAAAAAATTGGGATTTAAAAGTTTTAAAGATTAAAACTTTGATTGATTGATTTAGAGACAACGATGATAAATGAATTCTGATTAGAATTCATTATCAGTTGTTATTCATTATATCAGAAATTCAATATTAAATTTGGCTTTATATTGATGAGCATGTAGAACTTTGATAGGAAGGTTGAACTAATGAAAATCAAATTGGGAAAAATTCTGAATTGATTGGGATTGATGTTTGATTTGTAATCCTAGGTGTTTGATATATGATTCATGGTTAATTTGATGTTTTGATGCTTTTGGAACATTAGTAGAAGGATATATGAGGTCAATTTTATGTTTGGGGTTGTTTGGGACCTCCATTGGAGGGTTTGGAAAAGAAAAACCCGGGGAAGAAGATGCTAGGTAACCTAACAATTCGAACCGCTTTGTCGGGGGAGAGAATCAGTTTGCTCAACCGAACCAGTTCGATCTGCCAACAAATCGAACCCATTAGGGCTTGGGGAATGGCCATAAGGGCTTTCGGGGTACTGTGGGATTATTGGTGAATGCTTTCCAGGATTTGGTACGTGTGATAGGACAACGATTAAATGGGTTTGAGTGAGGAGAATCGGGAATTCAAATGAGTGACCATTTGAATAATTAATCGTGAAGTTGGTTCGAACTTCGAGATTGGGTGAACCGTGCACTGTGGGATATGCATACGAGTTTGATACTTTATATATATATACACATATTATAGTGACGTGTATATATATGCGTGTCTGTGCACTACCTTTTTTTTATTAGACATACCTACTTGGTAGTGCTATCGTAGGAGGTTGCGCGTGATGGGTAGTCCACCCTGACATTGACCAGAAGGTGTCAGATCGATTCCTCGGGTCATAGTACTATTGCATGGCTACTCTCAATGTGTGAGGATATGTATTAGTTTAAAGATCGAGTCGGTTCGATGTGGTATGGTTTCCACCCATAGACGTATATGTATGACCATCTCCGTTGAATATATTTTCATTTTGGATTGGTGGTGATATTTCGACCTGATGGCTCAGTGTAATGCTTGATATCTGGAGTCAGATAACACACGAGGGATGTATCTGCGAGGTCCATGATCTGGGGATAGGGTTATACGTATATAGCGAGTGATATATATGTATTTTAATACGATATAGTGTATATATCTAATTATACCACGAGCATAAGTATGTTTTGTCTATTACGTGAATATTTATCTATAACAAGTGTCGCTACAATATTGTTTATGAACTTATACCTAGTGAAGGTAATTATACTTAGCTAATTGAGAGTATTAGCGGTATTGGGTTTGGATAGAAGTTATATGTCCTAGTTAGACTGGGTAGTTAAATTAGGATAATAAATGAACACGTTAGTTGCGTACTATAATTGAGTGGTGAGATTTTATCTCATGTGAGTGCGACAGGTTGATTATCAAAGTAATACACTAGAAGTTTTAATCTATTTAAGACAATTATTTACTTGCAAGATATTTTTTACCTTTTGGGCTTGACCTATGGGTAATTATTTTTCCTTATTTTTCTTTTTAAAACCCCAGGTGTGTAGCAGCAGTAGCTGGAACCACATGAATTGATCCATTGTTGTCGTTGCAGTAGCCGTGGATGCTATAAAATTATTGTAGATGCCTCGACTTATTCTATCTAGATAGAATCTTTTCATTCCAATTTTCAGTTTGGGCATGTTGCCCATAGATTAATAGGATTTTATATTATTGTGAGATATTTCATTACGGTAATTAGTTGTTGTATTGTTTTATTCGGTGGTTGTTATTATTTGTTGACCGATTTTTCATTTGGTTCACTTTTATTATTTACCTATGTATGGTGATTTATTTGTTCGATGTAGTTGTATGGATTTATTCGTATTATATTACATTATGTGTTGCGACAGTGATATTGAGAATGAAAGCGTATTGAGATTCCTATTTTATTTTACTAGAGGATTGGCCACCCATTATATAAATAAGGGGGTTATCACAGTTTGTATTAGATAATTAGTACCTAGTGTCCTTAAGTACTATGAAAA
This sequence comes from Sambucus nigra, assembly GCA_949130495.1. Taxonomy (NCBI): domain Eukaryota; kingdom Viridiplantae; phylum Streptophyta; class Magnoliopsida; order Dipsacales; family Adoxaceae; genus Sambucus; species Sambucus nigra. Next base: position 583,301,775 of record OX422210.1, on the reverse strand, counting down.
CTTTCTACGTTGTCAGCATTGCATTTTTTTTATATAGAGCCATGTGCTTGGGACTGTTGTTTCATATTGTGCATTTACGTTCTTCTGCTATTATTTATGGTTAAACTGAATCTTATACAATTTCAGTTTGGTTTCATATGCCAAACACATGCGAGGTAGATCAACACATGCCGGTAGGAGTGCAATAGAGGAGAAGGCTCAGTTGGAGCCATTGGTCACTCAGAGGACTGTGACCATAGAATAGGTCATAACTATTGTCACATAGGCATTTGATGCCATCATGACTAGCCTGAAATAGCATTTTCCCTAGGCACAACCACAGCAGCCAGTGGCAGCACCAGTTTCAGCTCGCCCAGTGCCGTCAGTTAGGAAAAGAATTAGAGAGGCCTTTCAGAAGGGCCATTTGTCAGAGTTCCGAATGAGTGCAGATTTGGTTATAACTAGCCAATATAAGAAGGATATATAGAGGCACTTACAAATGGTTGAGGGCATCGACACTCAGAAGAAGATCCTTGCTATATTCAATCTAGTCGAGGTAGTTCTTCAGTGGTGAGAGTCGGTGACCACTTAGCGAAGATGGATACGATGACTATTCAGGAGTTCTGGGTATGGTTCGACTGTAAGTTCTTTCCATCAGAAGTTCAAACAAAGATGAGGAGGAGGTTCCTAGATATTTCACATGAGGGTCAGACTGTGGCTGAGTATAAGAAAGAGTTCACGTGTCTGACAAACTTTGTGTTGAAGAGATGAATACTGAGGAGAAGAAGGTCCTTAAGTTTACTTATGGACTTACTTAGAGGATTTGTCTGCACTTATTGGGTAACCCGATACTACGAACTTACACTGAGGTTTTTAACACTACTTTGTTCCACTACCATGACCATCCCTTCTATCTGAGTGGAGCGAAGCGGATCAAAGAGTCTAGCCAACAGGGCAATACTGGGGTAGCAGTGCCAGCGGGGCACAACAGTGGCAAGGAATGCATTAGGATCAGGGTTTTAGCTGAGGGACTCTGCTAAGAGATTCAAGATGAGTAACAACAATTTTAGGCAGGGCCATGGGAACCAGACAAGTAGCCAGTAGGGCTAAAGACAGGGGCAACCTCCTCAGGACCAGAGGAAGGAAAATTTTACTAGGAGGTGTTTCATATGTGGGGAGCAGGGGCACATGTAGTGTGCATGCCCGAACATGGCTAGCGATCTCGAGTAGGGTGCCCATTCGGCATAACAGTTACAACAACTTCCAACACCATCAATAATTACAGCCAACCGCCTATGCAGGTGCAGAGGCAGGGGCAGTTTGGGCATGTGTTTTACCTCCGAGGACCAGTGTTACTACCAACTCTGCTAGTGATTTAGTGTATGTTTTCTATCCATTGACATGTGGGACATGTATTGTTTTTGTAACTGTGCGTGATATTGATTATCAATTTTAATTCGCAAATTTCCAATTTTAAACTTATTCAATTACAGTAAATCTTTGATCCAAATTAATTAAATCCTAATAATGCATCTATGTGATATAAATCAAATATGCCAATCAAACAATCACAAATCTCGAGTTTCAGGATAAAATCCCTTTCAGGTAAAACCTTTATTTCACTATATAACGTAAATCGCAACTTACAAATTACACAATGAAATATGCAATGAATTTACCACTGCAAACCCACATAGACCGCATCCTAGTAATCAACAAAGATCCCCTCGAGAACCTCAATGATCGTAGTCGTCAGCAAGTAGCTCCCACAAGAAGCACCAATTCAATAGTAGAGATGGCACTCCACAAAGATATAACTTTCAAGAAGTATTTTGGGTTCCACAAATGATTCACAAAAGAATTGGGATGTTTTGGTGAATCAAAAACAATATTTTTAACCCTAAAAGATGAAGACTAAAGGTCTACCAAAAGCAATTTTTGTGTATCAAAAGTGGTAATGAAAAAGGTCTCAAAACAGGTATTTATAGCTGATAAAAAATATTAAGGTGACGAATGTTGTTAGAAGTCGTTCGAACGACATGTCCATGTCATTTGAATGACATCTGATGTCGTTACTAATGACCAGAAAAATGACACATAAAAAACTAAAACAGTATGGGTTCATTTGAAGCAAACAAGAAACGACCCTTTGAAAGACCAAACGAATAAACAAATAATAGGCTCGGAGTGTCACGACAAGCATAGAAAATAGCAAAACAGTTGCGCTCATGCAAATATATACTCAAAGGGATCCACAAACTCTATTTGATTTTTCAATTTTTTTTAAGAAAAAAAACTTTACAAACACAAACACCATTAATTTACACTAAGATAACCAAATCGTGAAAATAGAATGAATGGGTGTGGACATATTCAATAGGTGAATCAACTCGAACATACATAACAAATGTGCGCGATGAATATGGATACTTCTAACGAATGAACTTCAAAATCATCCTTAGGTATAAAAAATGTTGTATTCAAATGACATCGACTCAATCAAATCAACAAATCATAGTCTAAAATGATTTTCACACAATAACGCTAAAACTATGTAATGTTTTTTCAAGACTTTGTCAGAACATGCAAACCTGTTGATATATTTCCAACCAAACTCCCTCATATATAACAATGATCATATTTTACAATTCAATTCTTTTCTTTTGAATGATCATATCAAATTAAACTAGTTTGTCCTTGGCTACTTTTTACAATGTCACACTTTTTTGGTTATTTTCAAACTTTTTGGACCTTGCCTACTTTTTACAATGCCACATTTTTTAGGTTCGATTTAACAGTGGCTTTATCGCAAATGTTATTTTTTCCTTTCATAGCCCTTTCCCATGTTCACTCATCATATTTTATATCAAACAAATTCCTCACGGGCAATGGTTCTTACATGCACTACTTTCATTGTTAAGTTTTATCGCATATGGTTCATTTTAAAGACATGATTGAGATGAAAACACTTTGATCAACATGTGATAAGCATGCACAATGATCACATAAATCTATGCAAGTGTGCATTAAAGGAAATCATGAGTCAGACATGTAGAAAGTAATCTCAAATCTCAAATCTCATCTTAATTACTCCAAACATTATAAAGCACATGGATGAAATGATGCATCGTCTCAAAACACTATCAAATAGTCACATGGATATGGAATGATGTTGTGACTTGCTCATCCTAAATATCCATCCATAAATGGTGTAAAAAGAAATACAAAAATCTTTTGTCTTTATCAAAAATTTATCAAAATAAAATCTTTTTGGTCTCTTCTACTTTTTCTTCAAAAAATAGAAAATCTTTTTGTATTTTTTCAAAATTTTTCAAAAACAAAAAATCTTTTTATTTTTTTGAAAAATATATCAAAATGAAAAAATAAATACAAAAGTGGTACATAGTAGCAATAGGCATAAAATATCAACATGAAAAGCATCCCATGCGAGTAAACAAGTTTAAACCTTAACCATTAGGTGCGGAGGAGTTTTCCAAAGGTGGTGACATCCTATGAAAAACGTCCATCAAATTATATGAAGTTTTGACTAAAACTTAACTTGCTCTCGAATATGTGCAAATGATCTCATGTGATGTGCAGGATCATGCAAGGAATTGTGTGTGGGAACGCGTGGAAAAAATTTATATGACACACTACCCAAATCAAAACATAATTCCTTAAGGTCTCCCTTATTCTTATAATGGGAGCAAACATACACGGGACTAGGAACACCTCTCTTGAAACGTCTAGGACGCACTCTCCTATCGGGTAACGGATGACTTGGTGGGTTAGGTTGAGAGCCATATGGATCTATCAAAAACTCGGGAACCGACTCGGGTGCAATATGGGAAGTAGATAAACCGTCATGACATATTCCTAGTCTTTCAATTTTTTCCAGGGACCGAGGAACATCTTTACTACCTTCTTAGATGTATCCTCTATAGTAACCTTGACCTCCCGTTCACGTTCGAGATATCTCTTAAGTTGGGACACACGGTATTTAAGTTCACTCTTTTCTCGACCTACGACGATCAACTGCTCACATTAATAGACCTTCACCTTCTCGAGTTGACTCGTCGATGCCTCAAATCCCCTCAGAAATTCTATCTCTCTCTCCAAATCTAACACCTTAAGACCTAACTCCTTATTCAACTTCTTCGTCCTTAAGGTCTCAGCGTATAATTCTCTAAAATGATTTTTGGAGATCGCTTTCACCCTCACTTTCAATCTCACTCTCACACTCACTTGAAACACTCAAATCATCATCGGGTCTCTCACGTACACAAGTGTCCTCATTCTCGTGGGACAAACTAGATGTTCTCACGTGACTTGCCATAAAGGCGACACATATACCATGTGATGACTCACCCCCAAAATCATTCACCTCTTCATCACTATCGTTAAGAGTGGATAGCATAACAACTTTCTTGCCGTTTATCTTTAGCATAGTGGGATATTAAAATGCTTCGTGTCCTTTGCCCTCGCACTCATAACATCTCGCCTCTTTCTCTTTCTCACCGCTCTCATTGGCCTCTTCTTTCTTTTTATTTTTCTCAAACATCTTTTTATTGGAAGAATTTTCTTTGGAAAATTTGAAAAACTTTTTAAATTTTTTATCAAACATGGCCACATCATTAAAAGTAAACTCTCGCCCAGACTCGGACTCATAAACTCTCTCTTTCTTCTTCTTCTTTTCTTTCTTCCTAAACACTTCCTCACCTTTTCTAAATTGTGCCTTAAGTGCAATCCCTCTATCCTTAGGCTTAATGGTTTTGGGAAACATATTGATCTCACAAGTTTGAAGGTCTCCTACGAGTTCTTTTAACCTAAGTGTATATAATATTTCCAAAGAATTTAAAACAATGACCTTAGGAATAAAAAGGGATGGGAGTGACCTCAAAATATTTTTAACAACCCTCGTATCCTCAATTTCTCACCCAAATTAAAACTCATATTGACTATGTCCAGCAATCTAGCATAAAACTCGTTAAAACACTTGAATTCTGACATGCTAATAGCCTTAAAACTAGGTGGTCAATTTTTTTAACTTAGACGCCTTAACTGCGTTCGTACACTTATGTGTTAATTAGAGGATATTCCATGCCTCTTTAGACGTAGTGCACGTCATAATACGATGGAACTCATCAGGGGTGATGGCTCCAAAAATAGTGCTTAGGCCATGGGAGTTAAAGTTACTCCATTTATAATCATCCTCAGTCCAGTCCGACACAGGTTTGGGATTTATGACATTATCAACGGTGATACTGGGAGGAGTCGACCATCCTTCACAAATAACCCAAACACGTTCATCAATAGCCTTTAAACCAGATTTCACGCCCAGTAGGCATAATTTGTTCCATCAAAGACGGGCAACCAATTATATAAGTTCTCCATAGGAAAAATTGCAAAAATTTTCAAAAAAATTGATGTCACAAAAAAATTGAGAAAAAAGAATCACTCGATAATTTAGAGTAACCTGCTCTGATACCAATTTGTAAAGGTGTTTGATATCGATTGTCAATTTTAATTCACAAATTTCCAATTTCCAATTTATTTAATTATAGTCAATCTTTGATCCAAATTAATTAAACTCTAATCATGCATCTATGTGATATAAATCAAATATGAAAATCAAACAATCATAAATATCGAGGTTTAGTAAAAAAACCTTTTGGGTAAAACCTTTATTTCACTATATAACGTAAATCGCAACTTATAAATTATACATTGAAATATGCAATTAATTTACCACAACAAACCCACATAGACCGCAACCTAGTAACCAATAAAGATCCCCTCGAGAACCTCAATGACCGCAGTCGTCAACAAGGAGCTCCCGCAACAACCACCAATCCAGCAGTAGAGATGGCCCTCCATAAAGATAAAACATTCAATAAGTATTTTGGGTTCCACAAATGATTCACAAAAGAATTGGGAGGTATTGGTGAATCAGAAAAAAGGTTTTTCACCTTAAAAGATGAACACTAAAGTTCTGCCAAAAAGAAGTTTTCGTGTATCAAAAGTTTTATTGAAAAAGGTCTTCAAAATAGGTATTTATAGCTGATCAAAAATCTTGAGGCGACGCATATCGTTTGAACGACATCTGATGTCATTACTAACGACCTTAAAAACGACCTTTAAAAAACTAAAATAATATGGGTTGCTTTGAAGCAAATAAGAAATGACCCTTCAAGCGACCCTTCAAACAACATTGCGTGTCCTTAGAAGCCGTCGTTTGAATGACATGTCAATGTCGTTTGAACGACATTGCCTTATCATTTGAATGACAGGAGCGAGAAAATATTATTTTAAAAAGCTCGCCTACAGGTATTAAAAAAATTAATTTTGATTTAGTAAAAATGCATCAGTTTTAGAAAAACAGTTTAAAAAATATCCCAGTACTCAAGTAAAGTAGTTACGAAACTTAAACACATTCTATATGAAATTATACCTCATGTTGCGTATATATTGAAGATAGTTGAAATTCGGAACCATTTTCATGAACGTATGAACGTGAACTTCTTTGACCGTTATAACGGTATACGACATACTATATGTAAACTATGGACTATGGAAAATATGTCCTTACAGTTTGACATAGGAGCATCACATTCTATTATTAACACTAGATTCGCGCGTGTGACGAGTTTAGTGGATTTAACATCATACATAATTACGACCGTAGATTCACCGTTGGGGGCGGGGCTCTCATTCATTCCATTTGCTGGGAGGTGGATATGAATATAGGGAGGTTATGGTTAGTACCGAATTTTGGCGTTTTAGAGATGGATGAGTACAATTTTATTCTGTGTATGGACTGGTTAGCGATGTATAGAGCGATGGTGGACTGCTATAGTAGGACTATCGTGTTTTCTATTCTAGGGCAGGATATGTTTCTTGTGACGATGCCTCGTCTGGAGGGAGGGTCGAGCACGCACTTACACTATGTAAAGGAGGAGACTTCTGAGGGTTTAATCATCCTGCTAGATTTGATCCCTATGGTTAGGGACTGCGCTGATGTGTTTCAAGATATACGGGGTTAATGACGAGTCAGGAGATTGAGTTTGTGATCGACTTAGCACCGGGGACTACGTCGATAACACGGGCTCCATATCATATGGATCCTTTAAAGATAAGGGAGTTAGGGGATCAGATTCAATAACTATTGGGGTAGGGTTTTATTTTCAAGAGTACACCACCTTAGGGTGCCCCAGTTCTGTTTGTGAATAAGAAGGATGGGTCGTTACCGTTGTGTATCGATTATAAGGAGTTGAAAAAAGTAATGATCCAGAACAAGTATCCATTTTTTCATATCATTGACTTGTTCTATCAGTTGAGAGGGGCAACCGACTTCTCTAAGATTGATTTGAGGTTGGGGTACCATTAGTTACGTATCAGGGAGCATGATGTCTCTAAAACTGCATTTTTTACTAGATAAGGGTCTTGTGAGTTCAGGGTTATGCCATTAAGGCTAACCAATATGCCAACAATACTTATAGATCTCATGAAAATAGTGTTCAAGGATTTCTTAAATCAATTCGTCATTATGTTCATAGATGGCATATTGATTTATTTTCGGACAGAGGGAGAGAATACAGAGCACTTGTGTATGGTTCTTTAGACTTTGTGGGATGAAAAGTTATATATCAAGTTCGAGAAATATGAATTCTAGTTTCAAGAGGTGCAGTTCTTGGGTCACATTGTCTCTGAGAGAGGGATTTTTATTTATCTAAGTAAGGTATCAGCGGTATAGGAGTGGTTCCAGCCCACGACATCGATAGATGTGCATAGTTTTATGGGGTTAGCAGGGTACTACCATCGGTTCATTAGAGGATTTTCAAAGATTGCGGTTCCCTTGATGAATTTGACTCATAAGGGAGTGCTTTTTGTTGGAATGACCATTGCAGTTAGATTTTGATGAGCTAAAGGACAAGTAGACTTTAGTGCTAATGCCTGCATTGCCTAGGCGAGGAGTGTAGTACTTTGTCTTTACCGATGCATCCTTACAGGGACTTGGGGGAGTTTTATAGGAGGATGAGTGGTCCATAGTTTATGCATCTCGTAAGCTTAAGACCCATGAGAAGAACTATCCCACTCACAACTTGGAGTTAGTAGCAGTTATTTTTCCTTTAGAATTTAGAAGCACTATCTTTTGGGGGATAAGTTCTCATTATTCACGGATCGAACCATAAGTCACTTCAGTATCTTTTCATATAAAAGGAGATAAATATGAGGCAGCGTAGGTGGCTTGAGTTCGTAAATGATTATCAATTTGACATCCAGTTTTATCCGGGGAAGGCTAACGTAGTGGCAGATGCATTGAGTCGTATACCTGTAGGGGAGTTAGCAGCAGTATGGAAGGTGAAATGGGCTGAGCTTCGTCAGGAGGATGAGGTGGTTTGGGCTTACATAGCAGTGATGACCATCACACCCGAGATCAGTTTGAAGGTTGCGAAGGCACGGACAGGGGATACGTTTTATCAGGAAGTATTCAACTATTATTAGCGAGTACTCAGTCAGTTATGAGGGTGACTTATGCTTCAATAGGAGGTTGATAGTCCCAAATGATGAGGACCTACGACGTGGTGATGGAGGAAAAGCATGGGTCACAATTTTTGGTACATCTCAGAGGGGATAAGATGTACCAAGTTATGAGGTGATAGTATTAGTGGGAAGGTATGAAGCGAGACACCACAAAGTTTATCTTCAGGTGCACCACTTGTCAGATAGTGAAGGTTAATTATCAGAGACCAACCGGAGTTCTACAGTCATTGGAGATTCTAATATGGAAATAAGAGAGTATTTCGATGGACGTCATTACAGTATTACCGACATCGCAGTGGGATCACAACTCCATTTGGGTCATTGTGAATTGCTTGACCAAGGTAGCCCATTTCTTGCCAGTTCGAGTGCATTACACGATAGGGCCATATGCACAGTTATTTATAGCAGAGATAGTGAGATTGCATGGGGTGTCTATCAACATTATTTCGAATTAGGATAAAATCTCCGTGTCCCACTTCTGGCAGAGTTTTTGGGAGGCGATGGGGATGGAGTTACATTTGAGCATGGCTTATCACCTGTAGCCAAATAGGCAAGGGTGAATCGGATTTTGAAGGATATGCTAAGGATGTGTATTCTGGACTTTAGGGGTGGTTGGGAGAAGTATTTTCCTTTGGTAGAGTTTGCGTATAGTAACTCGTACTAGTTCATGATTGTCATGGAACCGTTTGAGGCTTTATATGGTAGACTTTATCGTTTTCTCTATTGTTAGTTAGAGGTGGGGGACAACAAGCTTCTTGGGAATGATTTGATTGAGGATACATCAACGAAGATTTAGTTAATCAGGACACGCATTAGGGTGGCTCAAGACAGGCAGAAGAGTTATGCCGATGCGAACTAAAGATTTTTAAAGTTTGACGTGGGTGATAAGGTGTTGCTATGGGTATATCCCATGAAGGGAGTGATGCGGTTTAGGAAGAGGGAAAAGTTGCCACCCATGTATGTGGGTCCTTTTCCCATTCTAGATGGTAGGTCCGGTTGCTTATAGGCTCGCCTTGCCGGAGCATTTATAGCAGATTCACGACGTGTTTCATGTGTCATCATTGAAGAGGTATCTCACGGATGACGTGGCTTATCGGCATATACCATTAATGGAGATTGACCTACAGCCGAATATTTCATATGAGGAGAGACCTTTTGCCATTTTGGTCCGTAGCGAGCGGAAGCTTCTGAAGCCCTTATGCTTTTGACTAACTTGAGTCTAGACTGTATAAGAGCTCATCTAGTTTGGAAATAGTGACAAAATAGTGTCCATCCTAGAAACCAAAGAGCTTCAGAGATTGGGTTGCTTCTTCTTCTATTCATCTTGTGATGATCCTGAGACTATAGCCATCACTCACACACTTAGAATTTCATTCTTGCATTTCATATTGCACCACTATGTGTATTAATGTTGTGAGTGTGTTTAAATCCCTCAATTTGATTTTTAATAATTTTTTGGGAATTTAAAACATATTTTAAACAAGGTTTTATTTAATTAAAACTTGATTTAAAAGGTCTTGGGGTTAATGTATAAATATGGATTGTTGTGTTTATTGGCCTAAAGTTACTCTGGGTAGAAACCGAAAGCGCTAAAGACTTTAGGGTTGGCTTTGTAATTATTTTGGAACGCGCGTTTACATTCATCCTCAGGCCTACACCTGCTGTCCTCTGATTGGACTGAACTGTGTTTCTTTACTGAGACAAACCATCGCGTGCTTTCAGCCCTTAGATCAACCCTTATCGATGGCCTGCATGTCTTTTGAGTGAATCCCAGTGTAAACCCTTTAACCAATCACAGTATGTTTAATCCACCGCCTGTTATGAGCCCTTAGATTGGAGTCAAAGGAGCTTGACTCAATCAGAGCCCTTGATTTTGAACGAAGCTCTGGAATCTTCTTCTCTTCCTATTTAAAGGCCTTTCATCTCAGCCTTCGAAAGCTTTTGCCATTTTGAAAAGTCTCAGAGAATAGAGAGAGGAGAGAGAAGAGAGAAGAGAGAAGAGAGAAGTTAGAGAGAGAAACCAAACCCTAGTTAGAAACCCTAACTTCGTCAAAATACCTCTAAACCTAAACCACTTACCTCTCCATAAACACCATAACCAAATAAACACCATCCTTAGTGTTTCTTGAGTTATGAGAGTTCGAGTTGAGTGATTTCTGGTTTGCTGAAATCCTTGTGTTCATAAATCTTATTTCCAACTTAGACATAGACTCAGATCTTGTTTCTGGTTCAATAGAAATCATAGATCTGTAGTTTTGCATGTCATAATACACTTAGTTGCATTTATTTCTCATCTTGAGAATTTCGTTGTTGATTGTTTTCTGATAAAACATTTTCTTACTTCAGAATCAACAATAGATGTTTTTCTATTTCTGTTTTTACAAAACCTAACCTGACCTAGTGGGATTCGCACTTGGAGGGTTCTCAATCCCCATAATATTTTCAAAAGTGATTGAGAAAGGTCTTGACCGATTTCTTAAGCAAGATCTCCGTGGAATCTGGGTTATTTTGAAAGGTCAAAAAGGTTCTTGGTTTTGTAAGAAAGAAAAATAACAAATACACTGCATATAGACTTTATATGTGATTTGTTAGGATCGTCTGTAACTAATAAGTGTGTGTGTGTGCATGCATGTGTTTTAGAACACCATTCACAAACATCTTCACACTACAAACACTGAAAGTGTTGGCTATAAGATTTGGTGAACATAAGTCGACGTAAAGTGCTGAAACAAAGAAGAGTTGACAAACTGAGACAACTACATCAACAAACAAGATCTGCAGAAAAGTTAAGGACGCCAGAGGGTACAATCCCGAACTTGTATAGATTTGTTTTTGTGTGCATGTTAGTTAAATAGGTTGTAACTCATATATTTGTTTTAGTGATTGTTTTTGTTTTACTCCGTAGAGGGAGTCGTGGATGTTTCCTCAAGGTTGAGGTTTTACCACGTAAAAAATCCCGAGTATCAATATTTCTACATCTTCTCATCTCATTCTGATCGTGTGCTGAGTTTAAATCATTTTAAACTGTTTACTAAAACTTGTTATCAAATCTTGTCCATATCTCGTACATACTTTTGTTAACACATCTTGTGTTCAAATCATTTTGATTTAAGTAAAGAGTTTCTTCAACAAACTTTCGGAGTTGCTTAAATAGTTTATTTTCATAAACGGCTTTGGCAACGCTATTTCAATTGGTATCAGAGCTTTTGGTGAACTTTTTCAAAAAGATCCTGAGTTTCTGAAACTGTTTTCTCAAAATCAATCATGGACGAGAAAAATGAAAGATATGGTAACTTGACCAGACCTCCAGTCTTTGATGGAACCAATTTCACTTACTGGAAAGTAAGAATGATTGCTTTCATTCAAGGCACTCTGGGAGATGATGTCTGGGATATTATTGAAAATGGATACTCTTATCCAACTAAACCAGCCACTGATGGAAGCAATGAAAGGATTAAGAAAATATTGATTGAATTTACTCAAGAAGAGAAACAGGTTTCTCGAAATAATAACAAAGGCAAGAACGCTATATTTATGTCTATTAACGAACATGAGTTCAAGAGAATCTCATCCTGTACCACTTCCAAGGAAGCATGGGATACCTTGATTACTGCCCATGAAGGAGACTCTAGGGTAAAAGCTGCTAAGACTCAGATGTTAATCCAACAGTATAATACCTTAATCATGTCTGAATCTGAGTCTTTCGATGATTTCTATATGAACCTTACTGATATTGTCACTAAACTTTATGCCAATGGTATAACTTATGATAGACAAGAAATTGTCTCTAAAATTCTGAGATCATTACCACAGAAATTTGACAATAAAAGATATGCTATTGAGGAGATGTGTGATACAAATCTAACTCCTGAATTACTCAGTAGCAAATTAAGAACTGTGGAAATGGAATTAGAGTTTAAGAAACAATTGACCCACAGTAATAGGAAACATACCAATTCCAATCTTAGCTTTACTTCCAAGATGACCAAGCCTGAGTTAAACACCCCGAGTAATGATTCTGATGAGGACTGTGACTTAGAAAGTCTAGATAATCAGATTGCCCTAATGACAAAACAATTTAAGAAAATTGTGAAATTTAGAAACAGTGTTGCAAATAGACAGGGCAAGTCTAATTATTCTACTCCTTCAAATCACAAACCTCATGAGAAACCTCATGACAAACAGAACAAGGACAACACAAGACCTCACAGAGACCTCAAGAAGACTGAATGCTATAGATGTGGTAAACTAGGACACATTGCTCAAGACTGTAGAGTTAATTTGAATGCCCAAAACAAACACTCTAGAGCCAACATCTGCAAAACCTGGGATGACTCAAGTGATTCTGAAAATGAGGAACCTGAGACATCTGATGGTTTTGATCCTTGTTTATCTTTCTTTGCCAAAATCATATATAATGATGATATGCCTGTGCTTGATATTGAGGATGAGCCTAGTAATTCTAGTTCTGTTATCTTGAATCATACCTTAACTGGTTTAGATGCTTTACTTACTGAGAATATTAATACTTCTTCTTCGGGGTGTGTGAGTCAAAGGGGAATCGATACTGCTGATGTCAATGGGTGCGTGAGTATAAGAAATGAAACCTTAGGGGTCACTTCACACACTTCACTTAGTGACTCAGACAATGATGATCTCCCAGACATTCACACTCTATATGCTAAGACTCTTAAGAAAAGCACTAGACTAGAAAAGATTGTGAAAGATCTTACCAAAAAGCTAGAGGATCTAAGCCTTATAGTAAAACTGAATGCTGAAGAGTATACTACACAATGCATGTCTCATGACAGTGAAGTTAAAGTGTTTGATGAAAAACTGAAAACTTTAACTGAAGCTAATGAAATTCTGGAGAAAAAATACAAAGGGACATTATTAGAATTGGAACAAACAAAAGAAAAGACAGCAACTGTTTTCAAAAAATTTACCAAATTTGAAAACAATTCTAAATGTTTTGAGGAATTCGTTGCTGAATCTAAAACCAATTCTGATGATAGAACTGGAATAGGGTTTTGCCCCAATTTGAAGACACAAACTAAACATGTTGAACCTATCAAATTTGTGTCAGGAGGCAAAAGACCTATTGAAACATGTCCAGACTTTCATTCTCTAAAAACTGAGTTTGATCATCAAAACACTAACACTGGAGACACAAGTTGCTCTAAGCATGAAAGTTTACCAAAGGGAAAATATGTCTGCCCCCCAATTAGGAAAAGTGAACCTGCCTTCAAATCTGTGCTACCTAGGAATAAAATTCAACCTCAAAATCTCTCTAAACCTTTGTTTAGAAACTTTCCTAAGGAAAACCCTATTCTGAGCAATCTTTATTGCTCCTATTGTGATATATATGGTCACTCTTTCGATAATTGCTATGCTAGGAGACTGATTAAGCCTATCTACAACACTCCTATGTATCATAACTTTAACTATTCTAGGAGGAGTCGTAACAATTATGTCCTTCCCAGGCCACCAGACAAAAACTCTAACTATAGGAATAGAAAGACTAAACCTAAAAGGACATTTACTAGAAGGATTCCCAGAAACTTTTCTAAATCAAATGCTCAGGTATTTAATTTTACCCAAAATCATGCTCAAAATATTTTTCAACAAAAATCTACTGCTCGCAAATTTTATCAAATAAGAGCAAATCAGCGCAAACAGAAAACCAGAGCAATTTGGGTTAGAAAAGATGATCTAGCACCCCAGATGAAGTGTAACATTGTTGTTTCTGCTCTAAAAGCTGAACTTACAACTTCTGGTTGGTATTTGGATTCTGGTTGTTCCAAACATATGACAGGTGATGATACAAAACTTTTAAATAAAACCCACTTTGATGGTGGAAAAGTTGTTTTTGGTGATGGTATATCATCCCAGATCATAGGCAAAGGAACCCTTAAAGAAAAAGGTCTTCCTGTTCTTGAAAATGTTCTCTTAGTTAAAGGTCTTAAGGCTAATTTACTTAGCATTTCGCAATTCTGTGACTCAAACTACACTGTTACCTTTTCAAAGAACAATTGCAAGATTTTAAATGAAAAGGGAGAATGCTTAATTACAGGATTCAGGACCCCTGACAATTGTTATACTGTCATGTCTAGTTCTGAAATCTGTAATGTTGCCAGAATGGATGACAACGAGATATGGCATAACAGAATGGGTCACATTAATTACGAAAATTTGAGTAAATTGTCTTCTCAACAAATAGTTAGAGGAATACCAAAAATTAAACCTATTCATAACATTGTCTGTGGTCCCTGTCAAGAAGGAAAAATTGTTAAAGCACCTCATAAAAGGGTTAAAGATATCCTTACCTCTAATCCCTTAGAACTCATCCGTATGGACCTAATGGGTCCTTCTCAAACTGCTAGTCTTTGTGGACACAGTTATATTCTAGTTATGGTTGATGACTTCACCAGATTCTCTTGGGTAGCTTTCTTAAAACAAAAATCCGATACTTTTCAAACTTTTTTAAAGATTCTTTTACGGATTGAGAATGAGAAAGACACTCAAGTGAATAGAATCCGAAGTGATAGAGGTGGTGAATTCAAAGACACTGGTATTGTAGAATATTGCGACTATAATGGTTACAAAATGAGTTCAGTGCTCCTAAGACCCCTCAACAAAATGGAATAGCTGAGAGAAAGAATCGAACTCTTCAAGAGATGGCACGTGTCATGCTCCATGCTAAGAACTTACCTAAGTATTTTTGGGTAGAATCTATTCGTACAGCTTGCCATCTTATTAATAGGGTCTATCTTAGAAAGAATTCGAAACAAACCTCTTATGAACTTTGGTACAATAAAAACCCTAATCTTAAGTACCTTAGAACCTTTGGTAGTACCTGCTATGTTTGCAAAGATAGGAAACACTTATCTAAATTTGAGAGTAGAGCAGATAAAGCCATATTCTTAGGTTATTCACCTAACAGTAGAGCTTATCGAGTGTATAATCTTCGCACTAAGACCTTAATGGAATCCATAAATGTAATTGTTAGTGACACTACTGTAGAAAGCAAGACTAGTGAATTAACTATAGAAGAAGAATCGTCAAATATTTTAGAAAATGACTCTTCTGAAATAGATAATTCATTACCTATTGAGTCACCTGAAGTACCTAACTGGGTTTCTAAAGATCATCCCATAAACAACATAGTTGGTAACCCTAGTGAACCAGTACGTACAAGATCCCAACTTAGAAATTATGCTCTCTATGCATGCTTTGTTTCTCTCTTGGAACCAAAGAATGTAAATGAGGCATTGAATGACTCTCACTGGATTTCTGCTATGCAGGATGAACTTTTACAATTTGTCATTCATGATGTTTGGTTTCTTGTTCCACGTCCTGATCACAAAAAGGTTATTGGTACTCGTTGGATTTTCAAAAATAAAACTGATAAAAATGGGATGATAATTAGAAATAAAGCTAGACTAGTTGCTCAAGGTTATTCCCAAATAGAAGGACTTGATTTTAATGAGACGTTTGCTCCTGTTACTCGTTTAGAATCAGTTCGTCTGCTTCTTGCTATAGCTTGTCACATGCATTTTACATTATATCAAATGGATGTTAAATCTGCATTCCTTAATGGAATACTTGCCGAGGAAACCTATGTAGAACAACCTAAAGGGTTCATTGACCCTAGTTATCCTAATCATGTATTTCGGTTGAAAAAGGCTTTATATGGTCTTAAGCAAGCTCCTAGAGCTTGGTATGAGCGGCTGTCCAGTTTTCTGCTGGACAAAGGTTTCAAAAGAGGTGGAAATGACCAAACCTTATTTGTCAAACATTTTGGCAAACACATTACTATCGCTCAAGTCTATGTAGACGATATCATATTTGGATCCACTTCTATCTCAGAAGTAAAATCTTTTGCTGAAATTATGAGTAAGGAATTTTAGATGTCCCTTATGGGGGAGTTACAGTTCTTCCTAGGTCTCCAAGTCAAACAACAACCAGATGGCTTGTTTCTTTCGCAGACTAAGTACACATTAGAGATAGTTAAGAAATTTGGCCTCGAGAGTGCTAAAAGTCCTAAAACGCCTATGAGTACTACAGAGAAATTATCTAAAGATGAAAATGGAAAGTCTGTAGACTCTACCTTATATCGTAGTATGATTGGCACATTACTCTATCTGACTGACTCGCGTCCCGATATCATGTATGCTGTTTGTGTTTGTGCGCGTTATCAAAACAACCCCAAGGAGAGCCATTTAAACGCTATTAAACGCATAATTAAATATGTTAAAGGCACTCTAAATTTAGGAATTTGGTACACGAATGACACACCTAGCACTATTATTGGGTACACTGATGCTGATTGGGCTGGGTGTACTGATGATAGTAAAAGCACTTCAGGCGCATGTTGTTATATTGGTAATAACTTGGTAGGATGGAGTAGTAAAAAACAGAACTGCACATCTCTCTCGACTGCTGAATCTGAATACATAGCCGCCGGTAGCTGTTGTGCCCAATTGTTATGGCTTAAACAAATGCTAAGTGATTATGGTATTTTAGAACCCACACTTCATCTCTATTGTGATAATCAAAGTGCGATTAACATTTCTAAGAACCCAGTTCAACACTCGCGAACTAAGCACATTAAAATAAGACATCATTTTATTCGTGAATTAGTTGAAACCAAGGAATTAGAAATCAATTATCTTTCTACTGATCTACAACTTGCAGATTTATTTACCAAACCTCTTAATTATAATAGATTCATTTCTTTACGTAAATCTATTGGTATGATTTGTGTTGAGTAAATACCTGTTATATTTGCCAAGTTCTTTCCCTTTGTCCATTTGAGACAAAATGGGGGAGAAATTTGAGTCTACTGCATATACTAAAAAGCTTGATCTTAGTAATTCTTTGCAGGTATTCTTCTTGTACAGTCATTCTTTATTGTAATAATAGGATGTTAAACTGTATATAGTTGAGTTATGTAATTTTTGCTTTCTAGGATTTGGGTAGATAGATCTTTTATAGGAATAGGATTTTCTTATTTGTTGCAGCCCTACGAGTTGAGATGACTCAAAGGAGATTTTGTCTCATATTTCCAAAGGGGGAGATTGAAGCCCTTATGCTTTTGACTCACTTGAGTCTAGACTGTATAAGAGCTCATCTAGTTTGGAAATAGTGACAAAATAGTGTCCATCCTAGAAACCAAAGAGCTTCAGAGATTGGGTTGCTTCTTCTTCTATTCATCTTGTGATGATCCTGAGACTATAGCCATCACTCACACACTTAGAATTTCATTCTTGCATTTCATATTGCACCACTATGTGTATTAATGTTGTGAGTGTGTTTAAATCCCTCAATTTGATTTTTAATAATTTTTTGGGAATTTAAAACATATTTTAAACAAGGTTTTATTTAATTAAAACTTGATTTAAAAGGTCTTGGGGTTAATGTATAAATATGGATTGTTGTGTTTATTGGCCTAAAGTTACTCTGGGTAGAAACCGAAAGCGCTAAAGACTTTAGGGTTGGCTTTGTAATTATTTTGGGACGCGCGTTTACATTCATCCTCAGGCCTACACCTGCTGTCCTCTGATTGGCCTGAACTGTGTTTCTTTACTGAGACAAACCATCGCGTGCTTTCAGCCCTTAGATCAACCCTTATCGATGGCCTGCATGTCTTTTGAGTGAATCCCAGTGTAAACCCTTTAACCAATCACAGTATGTTTAATCCACCGCCTGTTATGAGCCCTTAGATTGGAGTCAAAGGAGCTTGACTCAATCAGAGCCCTTGATTTTGAACGAAGCTCTGGAATCTTCTTCTCTTCCTATTTAAAGGCCTTTCATCTCAGCCTTCGAAAGCTTTTGCCATTTTGAAAAGTCTCAGAGAATAGAGAGAGGAGAGAGAAGAGAGAAGAGAGAAGAGAGAAGTTAGAGAGAGAAACCAAACCCTAGTTAGAAACCCTAACTTCGTCAAAATACCTCTAAACCTAAACCACTTACCTCTCCATAAACACCATAACCAAATAAACACCATCCTTAGTGTTTCTTGAGTTATGAGAGTTCGAGTTGAGTGATTTCTGGTTTGCTGAAATCCTTGTGTTCATAAATCTTATTTCCAACTTAGACATAGACTCAGATCTTGTTTCTGGTTCAATAGAAATCATAGATCTGTAGTTTTGCATGTCATAATACACTTAGTTGCATTTATTTCTCATCTTGAGAATTTCGTTGTTGATTGTTTTCTGATAAAACATTTTCTTACTTCAGAATCAACAATAGATGTTTTTCTATTTCTGTTTTTACAAAACCTAACCTGACCTAGTGGGATTCGCACTTGGAGGGTTCTCAATCCCCATAATATTTTCAAAAGTGATTGAGAAAGGTCTTGACCGATTTCTTAAGCAAGATCTCCATGGAATCTGGGTTATTTTGAAAGGTCAAAAAGGTTCTTGGTTTTGTAAGAAAGAAAAATAACAAATACACTGCATATAGACTTTATATGTGATTTGTTAGGATCGTCTGTAACTAATAAGTGTGTGTGTGTGCATGCATGT